>OY282608.1:29301097-34301097 GCA_958298945.1 Atherix ibis
CGTTTGTTGGTTTGTTGGTTTGTTGGTTTGTTGGCTTGTTGGTTTGTTGGTTTGTTGGTTTGTTGGTTTTTTAGTTTGTTGGTTTGTTGGTTTGTTGGTTTGTTGCTTTGTTGCTTTGTTGCTTGGTTGGTTTGTTGGTTTGTTGGCTTGTTGGTTTGTTGGTTTGTTGGTTTCTTGGTTTGTTGGTGTCTTCGTTTGTTGGTTTGTTTGTTTGTTTGTTTGTTGGTTTGTTGGTCTGTTCGTTTGTTGGTTTGTTCATTTATTGGTTTGTTTGTTTGTTGGTTTGTTCGTTTGTTTGTTTGTTGGTTACTTGGTTTGTTTGTATTGTTAGTTTGTTGGTTTGTTTGTTTGTTCGTTTCTTGGTTTGTTGGTTTCTTCGTTTGTTGGTTTGTTTGTTTGTTGGTTTGTTGGTTTGTTCGTTTGTTGGTTTGTTCATTTGTTGGTTTGTTTGTTTGTTGGTTTGTTCGTTTGTTGGTTTGTTGGTTACTTGGTTTGTTGGTTTGTTGGTTTGTTGGTTTGTTTGTTTGTTCGTTTCTTGCTTTCTTGGTTTGTTGGCTTGTTGGTTTGTTGGCTTGTTGGTTTGTTGGTTTGTTTGTCTGTTAGTTTGTTGGTTTGTTGGTTTGTTCATTTGTTGGTTTGTTCGTTTGTTCGTTTGTTCATTTGTTGGTTTGTTGGCTTGTTGGTTTGTTGGTTTGTTGGTTACTTGGTTTGTTGGTTTGTTGGTTTGTTAGTTTGTTGGCTTGTTGGTTTGTTGGTTTGTTGGTTTGTTGGTTTGCTGGTTTGTTGGTTTGTTGGTTTGTTGGTTTGTTGGTTTGTTGGCTTGTTGGTTTGTTGGTTTGTTGGTTTGTTGGTTTGTTGGTTTGTTGGTTTGTTGGCTTGTTGGTTTGTTGGTTTGTTGGTTTGTTGGTTTGTTGGTTTGTTGGTTTGTTGGTTTGTTGGTTTGTTGGTTTATTGGTTTGTTGGTTATTTGGTTTGTTGCTTTGTTGGTATTTTTGTTTGTTGGTTTGTTGGTTTGTTCGTTTGTTGGTTTGTTGGTTTGTTGGTTTGTTTGTTTTTTCGTTTGTTGGTTTGTTGGTTTGTTGGTTTGTTGGCTTGTTGGTTTGTTGGTTTGTTGGTTTGTGCGTTTGTTCGTTTGTGGGTTTATTGGTTTGTTGGCTTCTTGGTTTGTTGGTTTGTTGGTTACTTAATTTGTTGGTTTGTTGGCTTTTTGGTTCGTTGGTTAGTTGGTTTTTTGGTTTGTTGGTTTGTTGGTTTGTTGGTTTGTTGGTTTTTTGGTTTGTTGGTTTATTGGTTTGTTGGCTTGTTGGTTAGTTGGTTTGTTAGTTACTTGGTTTGTAGGTTTGTTGGTTTGTTGGCTTGTTGGTTTGTCGGTTTTTTGTTTTATTGGTTTGTTGGTTTGTTGGTTAGTTGGTTTGTTGGTTTGTTTGTTTGTTCGTTTGTTGGTTTGTTGGTTTGTTGGTTTGTTGGCTTGTTGGTTTGTTGGTTTGTTGGTTTGTTGGTTTTTTGGTTTGTTGGTTTATTGGTTTGTTGGTTTGTTGCTTTGTTGCTTTGTTGCTTGGTTGGTTTGTTGGTTTGTTGGCTTGTTGGTTTGTTGGTTTGTTGTTTTCTTGGTTTGTTGGTGTCTTCGTTTGTTGGTTTGTTTGTTTGTTTGTTTGTTGGTTTGTTGGTCTGTTCGTTTGTTGGTTTGTTCATTTATTGGTTTGTTTGTTTGTTGGTTTGTTCGTTTGTTTGTTTGTTGGTTACTTGGTTTGTTGGTTTGTTAGTTTGTTGGTTTGTTTGTTTGTTCGTTTCTTGGTTTGTTGGTTTCTTCGTTTGTTGGTTTGTTTGTTTGTTGGTTTGTTGGTTTGTTCGTTTGTTGGTTTGTTCATTTGTTGGTTTGTTTGTTTGTTGGTTTGTTCGTTTGTTGGTTTGTTGGTTACTTGGTTTGTTGGTTTGTTGGTTTGTTGGTTTGTTTGTTTGTTCGTTTCTTGCTTTCTTGGTTTGTTGGCTTGTTGGTTTGTTGGCTTGTTGGTTTGTTGGTTTGTTTGTCTGTTAGTTTGTTGGTTTGTTGGTTTGTTCATTTGTTGGTTTGTTCGTTTGTTCGTTTGTTCATTTGTTGGTTTGTTGGCTTGTTGGTTTGTTGGTTTGTTGGTTACTTGGTTTGTTGGTTTGTTGGTTTGTTAGTTTGTTGGCTTGTTGGTTTGTTGGTTTGTTGGTTTGTTGGTTTGCTGGTTTGTTGGTTTGTTGGTTTGTTGGTTTGTTGGTTTGTTGGCTTGTTGGTTTGTTGGTTTGTTGGTTTGTTGGTTTGTTGGTTTGTTGGTTTGTTGGTTTGTTGGTTTGTTGGTTTGTTGGTTTGTTGGTTTATTGGTTTGTTGGTTATTTGGTTTGTTGCTTTGTTGGTTTTTTTGTTTGTTGGTTTGTTGGTTTGTTCGTTTGTTGGTTTGTTGGTTTGCTGGTTTGTTGGTTTGTTGGTTTGTTTGTTTTTTCGTTTGTTGGTTTGTTGGTTTGTTGGTTTGTTGGCTTGTTGGTTTGTTGGTTTGTTGGTTTGTGCGTTTGTTCGTTTGTGGGTTTATTGGTTTGTTGGCTTCCTGGTTTGTTGGTTTGTTGGTTACTTAATTTGTTGGTTTGTTGGCTTTTTGGTTCGTTGGTTTGTTGGTTTTTTGGTTTGTTGGTTTGTTGGTTTGTTGGTTTGTTGGTTTTTTGGTTTGTTGGTTTGTTTGTTTGTTGGTTTGTTCGTTTGTTGGTTTGTTGGTTACTTGGTTTGTTGGTTTGTTGGTTTGATGGTTTGTTTGTTTTTGTTTGTTCGTTTCTTGCTTTCTTGGTTTGTTGGCTTGTTGGTTTGTTGGCTTGTTGGTTTGTTGGTTTGTTTGTCTGTTAGTTTGTTGGTTTGTTGGTTTGTTCATTTGTTGGTTTGTTCGTTTGTTCGTTTGTTGATTTGTTGGTTTGTTGGCTTGTTGGTTTGTTGGTTTGTTGGTTACTTGGTTTGTTGGTTCGTTGGTTTGTTAGTTTGTTGGCTTGTTGGTTTGTTGGTTTGTTGGTTTGTTGGTTTGCTGGTTTGTTGGTTTGTTGGTTTGTTGGTTTGTTGGTTTGTTGGTTTGTTGGTTTGTTGGTTTGTTTGTTTGTTCGTTTGTTGGTTTGTTGGTTTGTTGGTTTGTTGGCTTGTTGGTT
This sequence comes from Atherix ibis, assembly GCA_958298945.1. Taxonomy (NCBI): domain Eukaryota; kingdom Metazoa; phylum Arthropoda; class Insecta; order Diptera; family Athericidae; genus Atherix; species Atherix ibis. The sequence goes on from OY282608.1 coordinate 29,304,245, forward strand.
TGTTGGTTTGTTGGTTTGTTGGTTTTTTGGTTTGTTGGTTTGTTGGTTTGTTGGTTTGTTGGCTTGTTGGTTTGTTGGTTTGTTGGTTTGTTGGTTTGTTGGTTTGTTGGTTTGTTGGTTTGTTGGTTTGTTGGTTTGTTGGTTTGTTGGTTTGTTGGCTTGTTGGTTTGTTGGTTTGTTGGTTTGTTGGTTTCTTGGTTTGTTGGTTTCTTCGTTTGTTGGTTTGTTTGTTTGTTGGTTTGTTGGTTTGTTCGTTTGTTGATTTGTTCGTTTGTTGGTTTGTTTGTGTGTTGGTTTGTTCGTTTGTTGGTTTGTTGGTTACTTGGTTTGTTGGTTTGTTGGTTTGTTGGTTTGTTTGTTTGTTCGTTTTTTGCTTTCTTGGTTTGTTGGCTTGTTGGTTTGTTGGCTTGTTGGTTTGTTGGTTTGTTTGTCTGTTAGTTTGTTGGTTTGTTGGTTTGTTCATTTGTTGGTTTGTTCGTTTGTTCGTTTGTTGATTTGTTGGTTTGATGGCTTGTAGGTTTGTTGGTTTGTTGGTTACTTGGTTTGTTGGTTCGTTGGTTTGTTAGTTTGTTGGCTTATTGGTTTGTTGGTTTGTTGGTTTGTTGGTTTGCTGGTTTGTTGGTTTGTTGGTTTGTTGGTTTGTTGGTTTGTTGGCTTGTTGGTTTGTTGGTTTGTTGGTTTGTTGGTTTGTTGGTTTGTTGGTTTGTTGGTTTATTGGTTTGTTGGTTATTTGGTTTGTTGGTTTGTTGGTTTTTTTGTTTGTTGGTTTGTTGGTTTGTTCGTTTGTTGGTTTGTTGGTTTGTTGGTTTGTTGGTTTGTTTGTTTTTTCGTTTGTTGGTTTGTTGGTTTGTTGGCTTGTTGGTTTGTTGGTTTGTTGGTTTGTTGGTTTGTTGGTTTGTGCGTTTGTTCGTTTGTGGGTTTATTGGTTTGTTGGCTTCTTGGTTTGTTGGTTTGTTGGTTCTTTGGTTTGTTGGTTTGTTGGTTTGTTGGTTTTTTGGTTTATTGGTTTATTGGTTTGTTGGCTTGTTGGTTAGTTGGTTTGTTGGTTACTTGGTTTGTAGGTTTGTTGGTTTGTTGGCTTGTTGGTTTGTTGGTTTTTTGGTTTATTGGTTTGTTGGTTTGTTGGTTTGTTGGTTTGTTGGTTTGTTTGTTTGTTGGTTTGTTGGTTTGTTGGTTTGTTCGTTTGTTGGTTTGTTCATTTGTTGGTTTGTTTGTTTGTTGGTTTGTTCGTTTGTTGGTTTGTTGGTTACTTGGTTTGTTGGTTTGTTGGTTTGTTGGTTTGTTGGTTTGTTTGGTTGTTCGTTTCTTGGTTTGTTGGTTTGTTGGCTTGTTGGTTTGTTGGCTTGTTGGTTTGTTGGTTTGTTTGTCTGTTGGTTTGTTGGTTTGTTGGTTTGTTCATTTGTTGGTTTGTTCGTTTGTTCGTTTGTTGATTTGTTGGTTTGTTGGCTTGTTGGTTTGTTGGTTTGTTGGTTACTTGGTTTGTTGGTTTGTTGGTTTGTTAGTTTGTTGGTTTGTTGGTTTGTTGGTTTGTTGGTTTGTTGGTGTGTTGGTTTGTTGGTTTGTTGGTTTGTTGGTTTGTTGGTTTGTTGGCTTGTTGGTTTGTTGGTTTGTTGGTTTGTTGGTTTGTTCGTTTGTTGGTTTGTTGGTTTGTTGGCTTGTTGGTTTGTTCGTTTGTTGGTTTGTTGATTTTTTGGTTTATTGGCTTGTTGGTTTGTTGGTTTGTTGGTTTGTTGGTTTGTTGGTTTGTTGGTTTTTTGGTTTGTTGGTATGTTGGTTTGTTGGTTTGTTGGTTTGTTGGTTTGTTGGTTTGTTGGTTTGTTGGTTTGTTGGTTTGTTGGTTTGTTGGTTTGTGCGTTTGTTCGTTTGTGGGTTTATTGGTTTGTTGGCTTCTTGGTTTGTTGGTTTGTTGGTTACTTAATTTGTTGGTTTGTTGGCTTTTTGGTTCGTTGGTTTGTTGGTTTTTTGGTTTGTTGGTTTGTTGGTTTGTTGGTTTGTTGGTTTGTTGGTTTGTTGGTTTTTTGGTTTGTTGGTTTATTGGTTTGTTGGCTTGTTGGTTAGTTGGTTTGTTAGTTACTTGGTTTGTAGGTTTGTTGGTTTGTTGGCTTGTTGGTTTGTCGGTTTTTTGTTTTATTGGTTTGTTGGTTTGTTGGTTAGTTGGTTTGTTGGTTTGTTTGTTTGTTCGTTTGTTGGTTTGTTGGTTTGTTGGTTTGTTGGCTTGTTGGTTTGTTGGTTTGTTGGTTTGTTGGTTTTTTGGTTTGTTGGTTTATTGGTTTGTTGGTTTGTTGCTTTGTTGCTTTGTTGCTTGGTTGGTTTGTTGGTTTGTTGGCTTGTTGGTTTGTTGGTTTGTTGGTTTCTTGGTTTGTTGGTGTCTTCGTTTGTTGGTTTGTTTGTTTGTTTGTTTGTTGGTTTGTTGGTCTGTTCGTTTGTTGGTTTGTTCATTTATTGGTTTGTTTGTTTGTTGGTTTGTTCGTTTGTTTGTTTGTTGGTTACTTGGTTTGTTGGTTTGTTAGTTTGTTGGTTTGTTTGTTTGTTCGTTTCTTGGTTTGTTGGTTTCTTCGTTTGTTGGTTTGTTTGTTTGTTGGTTTGTTGGTTTGTTCGTTTGTTGGTTACTTGGTTTGTTGGTTTGTTGGTTTGTTGGTTTGTTTGTTTGTTCGTTTCTTGCTTTCTTGGTTTGTTGGCTTGTTGGTTTGTTGGCTTGTTGGTTTGTTGGTTTGTTTGTCTGTTAGTTTGTTGGTTTGTTGGTTTGTTCATTTGTTGGTTTGTTCGTTTGTTCGTTTGTTCATTTGTTGGTTTGTTGGCTTGTTGGTTTGTTGGTTTGTTGGTTACTTGGTTTGTTGGTTTGTTGGTTTGTTAGTTTGTTGGCTTGTTGGTTTGTTGGTTTGTTGGTTTGTTGGTTTGCTGGTTTGTTGGTTTGTTGGTTTGTTGGTTTGTTGGTTTGTTGGCTTGTTGGTTTGTTGGTTTGTTGGTTTGTTGGTTTGTTGGTTTGTTGGTTTGTTGGTTTGTTGGTTTGTTGGTTTGTTGGTTTGTTGGTTTATTGGTTTGTTGGTTATTTGGTTTGTTGCTTTGTTGGTTTTTTTGTTTGTTGGTTTGTTGGTTTGTTCGTTTGTTGGTTTGTTGGTTTGTTGGTTTGTTGGTTTGTTGGTTTGTTTGGTTGTTCGTTTCTTGGTTTGTTGGTTTGTTGGCTTGTTGGTTTGTTGGCTTGTTGGTTTGTTGGTTTGTTTGTCTGTTGGTTTGTTGGTTTGTTGGTTTGTTCATTTGTTGGTTTGTTCGTTTGTTCGTTTGTTGATTTGTTGGTTTGTTGGCTTGTTGGTTTGTTGGTTTGTTGGTTACTTGGTTTGTTGGTTTGTTGGTTTGTTAGTTTGTTGGTTTGTTGGTTTGTTGGTTTGTTGGTTTGTTGGTGTGTTGGTTTGTTCGTTTGTTGGTTTGTTGGTTTGTTGGTTTGTTGGTTTGTTGGTTTGTTGGTTTTTTGGTTTGTTGGTTTGTTTGTTTGTTGGTTTGTTCGTTTGTTGGTTTGTTGGTTACTTGGTTTGTTGGTTTGTTGGTTTGATGGTTTGTTTGTTTTTGTTTGTTCGTTTCTTGCTTTCTTGGTTTGTTGGCTTGTTGGTTTGTTGGCTTGTTGGTTTGTTGGTTTGTTTGTCTGTTAGTTTGTTGGTTTGTTGGTTTGTTCATTTGTTGGTTTGTTCGTTTGTTCGTTTGTTGATTTGTTGGTTTGTTGGCTTGTTGGTTTGTTGGTTTGTTGGTTACTTGGTTTGTTGGTTCGTTGGTTTGTTAGTTTGTTGGCTTGTTGGTTTGTTGGTTTGTTGGTTTGTTGGTTTGCTGGTTTGTTGGTTTGTTGGTTTGTTGGTTTGTTGGTTTGTTGGTTTGTTGGTTTGTTGGTTTGTTTGTTTGTTCGTTTGTTGGTTTGTTGGTTTGTTGGTTTGTTGGCTTGTTGGTTTGTTGGTTTGTTGGTTTGTTGGTTTTTTGGTTTGTTGGTTTGTTGGTTTGTTGGTTTGTTGGCTTGTTGGTTTGTTGGTTTGTTGGTTTGTTGGTTTGTTGGTTTGTTGGTTTGTTGGTTTGTTGGTTTGTTGGTTTGTTGGTTTGTTGGTTTGTTGGCTTGTTGGTTTGTTGGTTTGTTGGTTTGTTGGTTTCTTGGTTTGTTGGTTTCTTCGTTTGTTGGTTTGTTTGTTTGTTGGTTTGTTGGTTTGTTCGTTTGTTGATTTGTTCGTTTGTTGGTTTGTTTGTTTGTTGGTTTGTTCGTTTGTTGGTTTGTTGGTTACTTGGTTTGTTGGTTTGTTGGTTTGTTGGTTTGTTTGTTTGTTCGTTTTTTGCTTTCTTGGTTTGTTGGCTTGTTGGTTTGTTGGCTTGTTGGTTTGTTGGTTTGTTTGTCTGTTAGTTTGTTGGTTTGTTGGTTTGTTCATTTGTTGGTTTGTTCGTTTGTTCGTTTGTTGATTTGTTGGTTTGATGGCTTGTAGGTTTGTTGGTTTGTTGGTTACTTGGTTTGTTGGTTCGTTGGTTTGTTAGTTTGTTGGCTTATTGGTTTGTTGGTTTGTTGGTTTGTTGGTTTGCTGGTTTGTTGGTTTGTTGGTTTGTTGGTTTGTTGGTTTGTTGGCTTGTTGGTTTGTTGGTTTGTTGGTTTGTTGGTTTGTTGGTTTGTTGGTTTGTTGGTTTATTGGTTTGTTGGTTATTTGGTTTGTTGGTTTGTTGGTTTTTTTGTTTGTTGGTTTGTTGGTTTGTTCGTTTGTTGGTTTGTTGGTTTGTTGGTTTGTTGGTTTGTTTGTTTTTTCGTTTGTTGGTTTGTTGGTTTGTTGGCTTGTTGGTTTGTTGGTTTGTTGGTTTGTTGGTTTGTTGGTTTGTGCGTTTGTTCGTTTGTGGGTTTATTGGTTTGTTGGCTTCTTGGTTTGTTGGTTTGTTGGTTCTTTGGTTTGTTGGTTTGTTGGTTTGTTGGTTTTTTGGTTTATTGGTTTATTGGTTTGTTGGCTTGTTGGTTAGTTGGTTTGTTGGTTACTTGGTTTGTAGGTTTGTTGGTTTGTTGGCTTGTTGGTTTGTTGGTTTTTTGGTTTATTGGTTTGTTGGTTTGTTGGTTTGTTGGTTTGTTGGTTTGTTTGTTTGTTGGTTTGTTGGTTTGTTGGTTTGTTCGTTTGTTGGTTTGTTCATTTGTTGGTTTGTTTGTTTGTTGGTTTGTTCGTTTGTTGGTTTGTTGGTTACTTGGTTTGTTGGTTTGTTGGTTTGTTGGTTTGTTGGTTTGTTTGGTTGTTCGTTTCTTGGTTTGTTGGTTTGTTGGCTTGTTGGTTTGTTGGCTTGTTGGTTTGTTGGTTTGTTTGTCTGTTGGTTTGTTGGTTTGTTGGTTTGTTCATTTGTTGGTTTGTTCGTTTGTTCGTTTGTTGATTTGTTGGTTTGTTGGCTTGTTGGTTTGTTGGTTTGTTGGTTACTTGGTTTGTTGGTTTGTTGGTTTGTTAGTTTGTTGGTTTGTTGGTTTGTTGGTTTGTTGGTTTGTTGGTGTGTTGGTTTGTTGGTTTGTTGGTTTGTTGGTTTGTTGGTTTGTTGGCTTGTTGGTTTGTTGGTTTGTTGGTTTGTTGGTTTGTTCGTTTGTTGGTTTGTTGGTTTGTTGGCTTGTTGGTTTGTTCGTTTGTTGGTTTGTTGATTTTTTGGTTTATTGGCTTGTTGGTTTGTTGGTTTGTTGGTTTGTTGGTTTGTTGGTTTGTTGGTTTTTTGGTTTGTTGGTATGTTGGTTTGTTGGTTTGTTGGTTTGTTGGTTTGTTGGTTTGTTGGTTTGTTGGTTTGTTGGTTTGTTGGTTTGTTGGTTTGTGCGTTTGTTCGTTTGTGGGTTTATTGGTTTGTTGGCTTCTTGGTTTGTTGGTTTGTTGGTTACTTAATTTGTTGGTTTGTTGGCTTTTTGGTTCGTTGGTTTGTTGGTTTTTTGGTTTGTTGGTTTGTTGGTTTGTTGGTTTGTTGGTTTGTTGGTTTGTTGGTTTTTTGGTTTGTTGGTTTATTGGTTTGTTGGCTTGTTGGTTAGTTGGTTTGTTAGTTACTTGGTTTGTAGGTTTGTTGGTTTGTTGGCTTGTTGGTTTGTCGGTTTTTTGTTTTATTGGTTTGTTGGTTTGTTGGTTAGTTGGTTTGTTGGTTTGTTTGTTTGTTCGTTTGTTGGTTTGTTGGTTTGTTGGTTTGTTGGCTTGTTGGTTTGTTGGTTTGTTGGTTTGTTGGTTTTTTGGTTTGTTGGTTTATTGGTTTGTTGGTTTGTTGCTTTGTTGCTTTGTTGCTTGGTTGGTTTGTTGGTTTGTTGGCTTGTTGGTTTGTTGGTTTGTTGGTTTCTTGGTTTGTTGGTGTCTTCGTTTGTTGGTTTGTTTGTTTGTTTGTTTGTTGGTTTGTTGGTCTGTTCGTTTGTTGGTTTGTTCATTTATTGGTTTGTTTGTTTGTTGGTTTGTTCGTTTGTTTGTTTGTTGGTTACTTGGTTTGTTGGTTTGTTAGTTTGTTGGTTTGTTTGTTTGTTCGTTTCTTGGTTTGTTGGTTTCTTCGTTTGTTGGTTTGTTTGTTTGTTGGTTTGTTGGTTTGTTCGTTTGTTGGTTTGTTCATTTGTTGGTTTGTTTGTTTGTTGGTTTGTTCGTTTGTTGGTTTGTTGGTTACTTGGTTTGTTGGTTTGTTGGTTTGTTGGTTTGTTTGTTTGTTCGTTTCTTGCTTTCTTGGTTTGTTGGCTTGTTGGTTTGTTGGCTTGTTGGTTTGTTGGTTTGTTTGTCTGTTAGTTTGTTGGTTTGTTGGTTTGTTCATTTGTTGGTTTGTTCGTTTGTTCGTTTGTTCATTTGTTGGTTTGTTGGCTTGTTGGTTTGTTGGTTTGTTGGTTACTTGGTTTGTTGGTTTGTTGGTTTGTTAGTTTGTTGGCTTGTTGGTTTGTTGGTTTGTTGGTTTGTTGGTTTGCTGGTTTGTTGGTTTGTTGGTTTGTTGGTTTGTTGGTTTGTTGGCTTGTTGGTTTGTTGGTTTGTTGGTTTGTTGGTTTGTTGGTTTGTTGGTTTGTTGGTTTGTTGGTTTGTTGGTTTGTTGGTTTGTTGGTTTATTGGTTTGTTGGTTATTTGGTTTGTTGCTTTGTTGGTTTTTTTGTTTGTTGGTTTGTTGGTTTGTTCGTTTGTTGGTTTATTGGTTTGTTGGTTTGTTGGTTTGTTGGTTTGTTTGTTTTTTCGTTTGTTGGTTTGTTGGTTTGTTGGTTTGTTGGCTTGTTGGTTTGTTGGTTTGTTGGTTTGTGCGTTTGTTCGTTTGTGGGTTTATTGGTTTGTTGGCTTCCTGGTTTGTTGGTTTGTTGGTTACTTAATTTGTTGGTTTGTTGGCTTTTTGGTTCGTTGGTTTGTTGGTTTTTTGGTTTGTTGGTTTGTTGGTTTGTTGGTTTGTTGGTTTTTTGGTTTGTTGGTTTGTTTGTTTGTTGGTTTGTTCGTTTGTTGGTTTGTTGGTTACTTGGTTTGTTAGTTTGTTGGTTTGATGGTTTGTTTGTTTTTTGTTTGTTCGTTTCTTGCTTTCTTGGTTTGTTGGCTTGTTGGTTTGTTGGCTTGTTGGTTTGTTGGTTTGTTTGTCTGTTAGTTTGTTGGTTTGTTGGTTTGTTCATTTGTTGGTTTGTTCGTTTGTTCGTTTGTTGATTTGTTGGTTTGTTGGCTTGTTGGTTTGTTGGTTTGTTGGTTACTTGGTTTGTTGGTTCGTTGGTTTGTTAGTTTGTTGGCTAGTTGGTTTGTTGGTTTGTTGGTTTGTTGGTTTGCTGGTTTGTTGGTTTGTTGGTTTGTTGGTTTGTTGGTTTGTTGGTTTGTTGGTTTGTTGGTTTGTTGGTTTGTTTGTTTGTTCGTTTGTTGGTTTGTTGGTTTGTTGGTTTGTTGGCTTGTTGGTTTGTTGGTTTGTTGGTTTGTTGGTTTTTTGGTTTGTTGGTTTGTTGGTTTGTTGGTTTGTTGGCTTGTTGGTTTGTTGGTTTGTTGGTTTGTTGGTTTGTTGGTTTGTTGGTTTGTTGGTTTGTTGGTTTGTTGGTTTGTTGGTTTCTTGGTTTGTTGGTTTCTTCGTTTGTTGGTTTGTTTGTTTGTTGGTTTGTTGGTTTGTTCGTTTGTTGGTTTGTTCGTTTGTTGGTTTGTTTGTTTGTTGGTTTGTTCGTTTGTTGGTTTGTTGGTTACTTGGTTTGTTGGTTTGTTGGTTTGTTGGTTTGTTTGTTTGTTCGTTTTTTGCTTTCTTGGTTTGTTGGCTTGTTGGTTTGTTGGCTTGTTGGTTTGTTGGTTTGTTTGTCTGTTAGTTTGTTGGTTTGTTGGTTTGTTCATTTGTTGGTTTGTTCGTTTGTTCGTTTGTTGATTTGTTGGTTTGATGGCTTGTAGGTTTGTTGGTTTGTTGGTTACTTGGTTTGTTGGTTCGTTGGTTTGTTAGTTTGTTGGCTTGTTGGTTTGTTGGTTTGTTGGTTTGTTGGTTTGCTGGTTTGTTGGTTTGTTGGTTTGTTGGTTTGTTGGTTTGTTGGCTTGTTGGTTTGTTGGTTTGTTGGTTTGTTGGTTTGTTGGTTTGTTGGTTTGTTGGTTTATTGGTTTGTTGGTTATTTGGTTTGTTGGTTTGTTGGTTTTTTTGTTTGTTGGTTTGTTGGTTTGTTCGTTTGTTGGTTTGTTGGTTTGTTGGTTTGTTGGTTTGTTTGTTTTTTCGTTTGTTGGTTTGTTGGTTTGTTGGCTTGTTGGTTTGTTGGTTTGTTGGTTTGTTGGTTTGTTGGTTTGTGCGTTTGTTCGTTTGTGGGTTTATTGGTTTGTTGGCTTCTTGGTTTGTTGGTTTGTTGGTTCTATGGTTTGTTGGTTTGTTGGTTTGTTGGTTTTTTGGTTTATTGGTTTATTGGTTTGTTGGCTTGTTGGTTAGTTGGTTTGTTGGTTACTTGGTTTGTAGGTTTGTTGGTTTGTTGGCTTGTTGGTTTGTTGGTTTTTTGGTTTATTGGTTTGTTGGTTTGTTGGTTTGTTGGTTTGTTGGTTTGTTTGTTTGTTGGTTTGTTGGTTTGTTGGTTTGTTCGTTTGTTGGTTTGTTCATTTGTTGGTTTGTTTGTTTGTTGGTTTGTTCGTTTGTTGGTTTGTTGGTTACTTGGTTTGTTGGTTTGTTGGTTTGTTGGTTTGTTGGTTTGTTTGGTTGTTCGTTTCTTGGTTTGTTGGTTTGTTGGCTTGTTGGTTTGTTGGCTTGTTGGTTTGTTGGTTTGTTTGTCTGTTGGTTTGTTGGTTTGTTGGTTTGTTCATTTGTTGGTTTGTTCGTTTGTTCGTTTGTTGATTTGTTGGTTAGTTGGCTTGTTGGTTTGTTGGTTTGTTGGTTACTTGGTTTGTTGGTTTGTTGGTTTGTTAGTTTGTTGGTTTGTTGGTTTGTTGGTTTGTTGGTTTGTTGGTGTGTTGGTTTGTTGGTTTGTTGGTTTGTTGGTTTGTTGGTTTGTTGGCTTGTTGGTTTGTTGGTTTGTTGGTTTGTTGGTTTGTTGGTTTGTTCGTTTGTTGGTTTGTTGGTTTGTTGGCTTGTTGGTTTGTTCGTTTGTTGGTTTGTTGATTTTTTGGTTTATTGGCTTGTTGGTTTGTTGGTTTGTTGGTTTGTTGGTTTGTTGGTTTGTTGGTTTTTTGGTTTGTTGGTATGTTGGTTTGTTGGTTTGTTGGTTTGTTGGTTTGTTGGTTTGTTGGTTTGTTGGTTTGTTGGTTTGTTGGTTTGTTGGTTTGTTGGTTTGTTGGTTTGTTGGTTTGTTGGTTTGTTCGTTTGTTCGTTTGTTGGCTTGTTGGTTTGTTGGCTTGTTGGTTTTGTGGTTTGTCGGTTTGTTGGCTTGTTGGTTTGTTGGTTTGTTGATTTAATGGTTTGTTCGTTTGTTCATTTGTTGGTTTGTTGGTTTGTTGGTTTGTTGGTTTGTTGGTTTGTTGGTTTGTTGGTTTGTTAGTTTGTTGGTTTGTTGGTTTGTTGGTTTGTTGGTTTGTTGGTTTGTTGGTTTGTTCGTTTGTTCGTTTGTTCGTTTGTTGGCTTGTTGGTTTGTTGGCTTGTTGGCTTGTTGGTTTATTTGTTTGTTGGTTAGTTGGTTTGTTCGTTTGTTGGTTTGTTGGTTTGTTGGTTTTTTGGTTTGTTGGTTTGTTGGTTTGTTGGTTTGTTGGTTTCTTGGTTTGTTGGTTTGTTGGTTTGTTGGTTTGTTGGTTTGTTGGTTTGTTGGTTTGTTGGTTTGTTCGTTTGTTCGTTTGTTGGCTTGTTGGTTTGCTGGGTTGTTGGCTTGTTGGTTTGTTTGTTTGTTGGTTTGTTGGTTTGTTCGTTTGTTGGTTTGTTGGTTTGTTGGTTTTGTGGTTTGTTGGTTTGTTGGTTTGTTGGTTTGTTGGTTTGTTGGTTTGTTGGTTTGTTGGTTTGTTGGTTTTGTGGTTTGTTGGCTTGTTGGCTTGTTGGTTTGTTTGTTTGTTGGTTTGTTGGTTTGTTCGTTTGTTGGTTTGTTGGTTTGTTGGTTTGTTGGTTTGTTGGTTTGTTGGTTTGTTGGTTTGTTGGTTTGTTGGTTTGTTCGTTTGTTGGTTTGTTGGTTTGTTGGTTTGTTGGTTTGTTGGTTTGTTGGTTTGTTGGTTTGTTGGTTTTTTGGTTTGTTGGTTTGTTGGTTTGTTGGTTTGTTGCTTTGTTGGTTTGTTGGTTTGTTTGTTTGTTGGTTTGTTGGTTTGTTGGTTTGTTGGTTTGTTGGTTTCTTGGTTTGTTGGTTTCTTCGTTTGTTGGTTTGTTTGTTTGTTGGTTTGTTGGTTTGTTCGTTTGTTGGTTTGTTCATTTGTTGGTGTGTTTGTTTGTTGGTTTGTTCGTTTGTTGGTTTGTTGGTTACTTGGTTTGTTGGTTTGTTGGTTTGTTGGTTTGTTTGTTTGTTCGTTTCTTGCTTTCTTGGTTTGTTGGCTTGTTGGTTTGTTGGCTTGTTGGTTTGTTGGTTTGTTTGTTTGTTAGTTTGTTGGTTTGTTGGTTTGTTCATTTGTTTGTTTGTTCGTTTGTTCGTTTGTTCATTCGTTGGTTTGTTGGCTTGTTGGTTTGTTGGTTTGTTGGTTACTTGGTTTGTTGGTTTGTTGGTTTGTTGGTTTGTTGGTTTGCTGGTTTGTTGGTTTGTTGGTTTGTTGGTTTGTTGGTTTGTTGGCTTGTTGGTTTGTTGGTTTGTTGGTTTGTTGGTTTGTTGGTTTGTTGGTTTGTTGGTTTGTTGGTTTGTTGGTTTGTTGGTTTATTGGTTTGTTGGTTATTTGGTTTGTTGCTTTGTTGGTTTTTTTGTTTGTTGGTTTGTTGGTTTGTTCGTTTGTTGGTTTGTTGGTTTGTTGGTTTGTTTGTTTGTGCGTTTGTTCGTTTGTGGGTTTATTGGTTTGTTGGCTTCTTGGTTTGTTGGTTTGTTGGTTACTTAATTTGTTGGTTTGTTGGCTTTTTGGTTCGTTGGTTTGTTGGTTTTTTGGTTTGTTGGTTTGTTGGTTTGTTGGTTTGTTGGTTTTTTGGTTTGTTGGTTTATTGGTTTGTTGGCTTGTTGGTTAGTTGGTTTGTTGGTTACTTGGTTTGTAGGTTTGTTGGTTTGTTGGCTTGTTGGTTTGTCGGTTTTTTGTTTTATTGGTTTGTTGGTTTGTTGGTTAGTTGGTTTGTTGGTTTGTTTGTTTGTTCGTTTGTTGGTTTGTTGGTTTGTTGGTTTGTTGGCTTGTTGGTTTGTTCGTTTGTTTGTTTGTTGGTTACTGGGTTTGTTGGCTTGTTGGTTTGTTGGCTTGTTGGTTTGTTGGTTTGTTTGTCTGTTAGTTTGTTGGTTTGTTGGTTTGTTCATTTGTTGGTTTGTTCGTTTGTTCGTTTGTTCATTTGTTGGTTTGTTGGCTTGTTGGTTTGTTGGTTTGTTGGTTACTTGGTTTGTTGGTTTGTTGGTTTGTTAGTTTGTTGGCTTGTTGGTTTGTTGGTTTGTTGGTTTGTTGGTTTGCTGGTTTGTTGGTTTGTTGGTTTGTTGGTTTGTTGGTTTGTTGGCTTGTTGGTTTGTTGGTTTGTTGGTTTGTTGGTTTGTTGGTTTGTTGGTTTGTTGGCTTGTTGGTTTGTTGGTTTGTTGGTTTGTTGGTTTGTTGGTTTGTTGGTTTGTTGGTTTGTTGGTTTGTTGGTTTATTGGTTTCTTCGTTTGTTGGTTTGTTTGTTTGTTGGTTTGTTGGTTTGTTCGTTTGTTGGTTTGTTCATTTGTTGGTGTGTTTGTTTGTTGGTTTGTTCGTTTGTTGGTTTGTTGGTTACTTGGTTTGTTGGTTTGTTGGTTTGTTGGTTTGTTTGTTTGTTCGTTTCTTGCTTTCTTGGTTTGTTGGCTTGTTGGTTTGTTGGCTTGTTGGTTTGTTGGTTTGTTTGTCTGTTAGTTTGTTGGTTTGTTGGTTTGTTCATTTGTTTGTTTGTTCGTTTGTTCGTTTGTTCATTCGTTGGTTTGTTGGCTTGTTGGTTTGTTGGTTTGTTGGTTACTTGGTTTGTTGGTTTGTTGGTTTGTTGGTTTGTTGGTTTGCTGGTTTGTTGGTTTGTTGGTTTGTTGGTTTGTTGGTTTGTTGGCTTGTTGGTTTGTTGGTTTGTTGGTTTGTTGGTTTGTTGGTTTGTTGGTTTGTTGGTTTGTTGGTTTGTTGGTTTGTTGGTTTATTGGTTTGTTGGTTATTTGGTTTGTTGCTTTGTTGGTTTTTTTGTTTGTTGGTTTGTTGGTTTGTTCGTTTGTTGGTTTGTTGGTTTGTTGGTTTGTTTGTTTTTTCGTTTGTTGGTTTGTTGGTTTGTTGGTTTGTTGGCTTGTTGGTTTGTTGGTTTGTTGGTTTGTGCGTTTGTTCGTTTGTGGGTTTATTGGTTTGTTGGCTTCTTGGTTTGTTGGTTTGTTGGTTACTTAATTTGTTGGTTTGTTGGCTTTTTGGTTCGTTGGTTTGTTGGTTTTTTGGTTTGTTGGTTTGTTGGTTTGTTGGTTTGTTGGTTTTTTGGTTTGTTGGTTTATTGGTTTGTTGGCTTGTTGGTTAGTTGGTTTGTTGGTTACTTGGTTTGTAGGTTTGTTGGTTTGTTGGCTTGTTGGTTTGTCGGTTTTTTGTTTTATTGGTTTGTTGGTTTGTTGGTTAGTTGGTTTGTTGGTTTGTTTGTTTGTTCGTTTGTTGGTTTGTTGGTTTGTTGGTTTGTTGGCTTGTTGGTTTGTTCGTTTGTTTGTTTGTTGGTTACTGGGTTTGTTGGCTTGTTGGTTTGTTGGCTTGTTGGTTTGTTGGTTTGTTTGTCTGTTAGTTTGTTGGTTTGTTGGTTTGTTCATTTGTTGGTTTGTTCGTTTGTTCGTTTGTTCATTTGTTGGTTTGTTGGCTTGTTGGTTTGTTGGTTTGTTGGTTACTTGGTTTGTTGGTTTGTTGGTTTGTTAGTTTGTTGGCTTGTTGGTTTGTTGGTTTGTTGGTTTGTTGGTTTGCTGGTTTGTTGGTTTGTTGGTTTGTTGGTTTGTTGGTTTGTTGGCTTGTTGGTTTGTTGGTTTGTTGGTTTGTTGGTTTGTTGGTTTGTTGGTTTGTTGGCTTGTTGGTTTGTTGGTTTGTTGGTTTGTTGGTTTGTTGGTTTGTTGGTTTGTTGGTTTGTTGGTTTGTTGGTTTATTGGTTTGTTGGTTATTTGGTTTGTTGCTTTGTTGGTATTTTTGTTTGTTGGTTTGTTGGTTTGTTCGTTTGTTGGTTTGTTGGTTTGTTGGTTTGTTTGTTTTTTCGTTTGTTGGTTTGTTGGTTTGTTGGTTTGTTGGCTTGTTGGTTTGTTGGTTTGTTGGTTTGTGCGTTTGTTCGTTTGTGGGTTTATTGGTTTGTTGGCTTCTTGGTTTGTTGGTTTGTTGGTTACTTAATTTGTTGGTTTGTTGGCTTTTTGGTTCGTTGGTTTGTTGGTTTTTTGGTTTGTTGGTTTGTTGGTTTGTTGGTTTGTTGGTTTTTTGGTTTGTTGGTTTATTGGTTTGTTGGCTTGTTGGTTAGTTGGTTTGTTAGTTACTTGGTTTGTAGGTTTGTTGGTTTGTTGGCTTGTTGGTTTGTCGGTTTTTTGTTTTATTGGTTTGTTGGTTTGTTGGTTAGTTGGTTTGTTGGTTTGTTTGTTTGTTCGTTTGTTGGTTTGTTGGTTTGTTGGTTTGTTGGCTTGTTGGTTTGTTGGTTTGTTGGTTTGTTGGTTTTTTGGTTTGTTGGTTTATTGGTTTGTTGGTTTGTTGCTTTGTTGCTTTGTTGCTTGGTTGGTTTGTTGGTTTGTTGGCTTGTTGGTTTGTTGGTTTGTTGGTTTCTTGGTTTGTTGGTGTCTTCGTTTGTTGGTTTGTTTGTTTGTTTGTTTGTTGGTTTGTTGGTCTGTTCGTTTGTTGGTTTGTTCATTTATTGGTTTGTTTGTTTGTTGGTTTGTTCGTTTGTTTGTTTGTTGGTTACTTGGTTTGTTGGTTTGTTAGTTTGTTGGTTTGTTTGTTTGTTCGTTTCTTGGTTTGTTGGTTTCTTCGTTTGTTGGTTTGTTTGTTTGTTGGTTTGTTGGTTTGTTCGTTTGTTGGTTTGTTCATTTGTTGGTTTGTTTGTTTGTTGGTTTGTTCGTTTGTTGGTTTGTTGGTTACTTGGTTTGTTGGTTTGTTGGTTTGTTGGTTTGTTTGTTTGTTCGTTTCTTGCTTTCTTGGTTTGTTGGCTTGTTGGTTTGTTGGCTTGTTGGTTTGTTGGTTTGTTTGTCTGTTAGTTTGTTGGTTTGTTGGTTTGTTCATTTGTTGGTTTGTTCGTTTGTTCGTTTGTTCATTTGTTGGTTTGTTGGCTTGTTGGTTTGTTGGTTTGTTGGTTACTTGGTTTGTTGGTTTGTTGGTTTGTTAGTTTGTTGGCTTGTTGGTTTGTTGGTTTGTTGGTTTGTTGGTTTGCTGGTTTGTTGGTTTGTTGGTTTGTTGGTTTGTTGGTTTGTTGGGTTGTTGGTTTGTTGGTTTGTTGGTTTGTTGGTTTGTTGGTTTGTTGGTTTGTTGGTTTGTTGGTTTGTTGGTTTGTTGGTTTATTGGTTTGTTGGTTATTTGGTTTGTTGCTTTGTTGGTTTTTTTGTTTGTTGGTTTGTTGGTTTGTTCGTTTGTTGGTTTGTTGGTTTGTTGGTTTGTTGGTTTGTTGGTTTGTTTGTTTTTTCGTTTGTTGGTTTGTTGGTTTGTTGGTTTGTTGGCTTGTTGGTTTGTTGGTTTGTTGGTTTGTGCGTTTGTTCGTTTGTGGGTTTATTGGTTTGTTGGCTTCCTGGTTTGTTGGTTTGTTGGTTACTTAATTTGTTGGTTTGTTGGCTTTTTGGTTCGTTGGTTTGTTGGTTTTTTGGTTTGTTGGTTTGTTGGTTTGTTGGTTTGTTGGTTTTTTGGTTTGTTGGTTTGTTTGTTTGTTGGTTTGTTCGTTTGTTGGTTTGTTGGTTACTTGGTTTGTTGGTTTGTTGGTTTGTTGGTTTGTTTGTTTTTTGTTTGTTCGTTTCTTGCTTTCTTGGTTTGTTGGCTTGTTGGTTTGTTGGTTTGTTGGTTTTTTGGTTTGTTGGTTTATTGGTTTGTTAACTTGTTGGTTAGTTGGTTTGTTGGTTACTTGGTTTGTAGGTTTGTTGGTTTGTTGGCTTGTTGGTTTGTCGGTTTTTTGTTTTATTGGTTTGTTGGTTTGTTGGTTAGTTGGTTTGTTGGTTTGTTTGTTTGTTCGTTTGTTGGTTTGTTGGTTTGTTGGTTTGTTGGCTTGTTGGTTTGTTCGTTTGTTTGTTTGTTGGTTACTGGGTTTGTTGGCTTGTTGGTTTGTTGGCTTGTTGGTTTGTTGGTTTGTTTGTCTGTTAGTTTGTTGGTTTGTTGGTTTGTTCATTTGTTGGTTTGTTCGTTTGTTCGTTTGTTCATTTGTTGGTTTGTTGGCTTGTTGGTTTGTTGGTTTGTTGGTTACTTGGTTTGTTGGTTTGTTGGTTTGTTAGTTTGTTGGCTTGTTGGTTTGTTGGTTTGTTGGTTTGTTGGTTTGCTGGTTTGTTGGTTTGTTGGTTTGTTGGTTTGTTGGTTTGTTGGCTTGTTGGTTTGTTGGTTTGTTGGTTTGTTGGTTTGTTGGTTTGTTGGTTTGTTGGCTTGTTGGTTTGTTGGTTTGTTGGTTTGTTGGTTTGTTGGTTTGTTGGTTTGTTGGTTTATTGGTTTGTTGGTTATTTGGTTTGTTGCTTTGTTGGTATTTTTGTTTGTCGGTTTGTTGGTTTGTTCGTTTGTTGGTTTGTTGGTTTGTTGGTTTGTTTGTTTTTTCGTTTGTTGGTTTGTTGGTTTGTTGGTTTGTTGGCTTGTTGGTTTGTTGGTTTGTTGGTTTGTGCGTTTGTTCGTTTGTGGGTTTATTGGTTTGTTGGCTTCTTGGTTTGTTGGTTTGTTGGTTACTTAATTTGTTGGTTTGTTGGCTTTTTGGTTCGTTGGTTTGTTGGTTTTTTGGTTTGTTGGTTTGTTGGTTTGTTGGTTTGTTGGTTTTTTGGTTTGTTGGTTTATTGGTTTGTTGGCTTGTTGGTTAGTTGGTTTGTTAGTTACTTGGTTTGTAGGTTTGTTGGTTTGTTGGCTTGTTGGTTTGTCGGTTTTTTGTTTTATTGGTTTGTTGGTTTGTTGGTTAGTTGGTTTGTTGGTTTGTTTGTTTGTTCGTTTGTTGGTTTGTTGGTTTGTTGGTTTGTTGGCTTGTTGGTTTGTTGGTTTGTTGGTTTGTTGGTTTTTTGATTTGTTGGTTTATTGGTTTGTTGGTTTGTTGCTTTGTTGCTTTGTTGCTTGGTTGGTTTGTTGGTTTGTTGGCTTGTTGGTTTGTTGGTTTGTTGGTTTCTTGGTTTGTTGGTGTCTTCGTTTGTTGGTTTGTTTGTTTGTTTGTTTGTTGGTTTGTTGGTCTGTTCGTTTGTTGGTTTGTTCATTTATTGGTTTGTTTGTTTGTTGGTTTGTTCGTTTGTTTGTTTGTTGGTTACTTGGTTTGTTGGTTTGTTAGTTTGTTGGTTTGTTTGTTTGTTCGTTTCTTGGTTTGTTGGTTTCTTCGTTTGTTGGTTTGTTTGTTTGTTGGTTTGTTGGTTTGTTCGTTTGTTGGTTTGTTCATTTGTTGGTTTGTTTGTTTGTTGGTTTGTTCGTTTGTTGGTTTGTTGGTTACTTGGTTTGTTGGTTTGTTGGTTTGTTGGTTTGTTTGTTTGTTCGTTTCTTGCTTTCTTGGTTTGTTGGCTTGTTGGTTTGTTGGCTTGTTGGTTTGTTGGTTTGTTTGTCTGTTAGTTTGTTGGTTTGTTGGTTTGTTCATTTGTTGGTTTGTTCGTTTGTTCGTTTGTTCATTTGTTGGTTTGTTGGCTTGTTGGTTTGTTGGTTTGTTGGTTACTTGGTTTGTTGGTTTGTTGGTTTGTTAGTTTGTTGGCTTGTTGGTTTGTTGGTTTGTTGGTTTGTTGGTTTGCTGGTTTGTTGGTTTGTTGGTTTGTTGGTTTGTTGGTTTGTTGGGTTGTTGGTTTGTTGGTTTGTTGGTTTGTTGGTTTGTTGGTTTGTTGGTTTGTTGGTTTGTTGGTTTGTTGGTTTGTTGGTTTATTGGTTTGTTGGTTATTTGGTTTGTTGCTTTGTTGGTTTTTTTGTTTGTTGGTTTGTTGGTTTGTTCGTTTGTTGGTTTGTTGGTTTGTTGGTTTGTTGGTTTGTTGGTTTGTTTGTTTTTTCGTTTGTTGGTTTGTTGGTTTGTTGGTTTGTTGGCTTGTTGGTTTGTTGGTTTGTTGGTTTGTGCGTTTGTTCGTTTGTGGGTTTATTGGTTTGTTGGCTTCCTGGTTTGTTGGTTTGTTGGTTACTTAATTTGTTGGTTTGTTGGCTTTTTGGTTCGTTGGTTTGTTGGTTTTTTGGTTTGTTGGTTTGTTGGTTTGTTGGTTTGTTGGTTTTTTGGTTTGTTGGTTTGTTTGTTTGTTGGTTTGTTCGTTTGTTGGTTTGTTGGTTACTTGGTTTGTTGGTTTGTTGGTTTGTTGGTTTGTTTGTTTTTTGTTTGTTCGTTTCTTGCTTTCTTGGTTTGTTGGCTTGTTGGTTTGTTGGCTTGTTGGTTTGTTGGTTTGTTTGTCTGTTAGTTTGTTGGTTTGTTGGTTTGTTCATTTGTTGGTTTGTTCGTTTGTTGATTTGTTGGTTTGTTGGCTTGTTGGTTTGTTGGTTTGTTGGTTACTTGGTTTGTTGGTTCGTTGGTTTGTTAGTTTGTTGGCTTGTTGGTTTGTTGGTTTGTTGGTTTGTTGGTTTGCTGGTTTGTTGGTTTGTTGGTTTGTTGGTTTGTTGGTTTGTTGGTTTGTTGGTTTGTTGGTTTGTTGGTTTGTTTGTTTGTTCGTTTGTTGGTTTGTTGGTTTGTTGGTTTGTTGGCTTGTTGGTTTGTTGGTTTGTTGGTTTGTTGGTTTTTTGGTTTGTTGGTTTGTTGGTTTGTTGGTTTGTTGGCTTGTTGGTTTGTTGGTTTGTTGGTTTGTTGGTTTGTTGGTTTGTTGGTTTGTTGGTTTGTTGGTTTGTTGGTTTGTTGGTTTCTTGGTTTGTTGGTTTCTTCGTTTGTTGGTTTGTTTGTTTGTTAGTTTGTTGGTTTGTTCGTTTGTTGGTTTGTTCGTTTGTTGGTTTGTTTGTTTGTTGGTTTGTTCGTTTGTTGGTTTGTTGGTTACTTGGTTTGTTGGTTTGTTGGTTTGTTGGTTTGTTTGTTTGTTCGTTTTTTGCTTTCTTGGTTTGTTGGCTTGTTGGTTTGTTGGCTTGTTGGTTTGTTGGTTTGTTTGTCTGTTAGTTTGTTGGTTTGTTGGTTTGTTCATTTGTTGGTTTGTTCGTTTGTTCGTTTGTTGATTTGTTGGTTTGATGGCTTGTAGGTTTGTTGGTTTGTTGGTTACTTGGTTTGTTGGTTCGTTGGTTTGTTAGTTTGTTGGCTTGTTGGTTTGTTGGTTTGTTGGTTTGTTGGTTTGCTGGTTTGTTGGTTTGTTGGTTTGTTGGTTTGTTGGTTTGTTGGCTTGTTGGTTTGTTGGTTTGTTGGTTTGTTGGTTTGTTGGTTTGTTGGTTTGTTGGTTTATTGGTTTGTTGGTTATTTGGTTTGTTGGTTTGTTGGTTTTTTTGTTTGTTGGTTTGTTGGTTTGTTCGTTTGTTGGTTTGTTGGTTTGTTGGTTTGTTGGTTTGTTTGTTTTTTCGTTTGTTGGTTTGTTGGTTTGTTGGCTTGTTGGTTTGTTGGTTTGTTGGTTTGTTGGTTTGTTGGTTTGTGCGTTTGTTCGTTTGTGGGTTTATTGGTTTGTTGGCTTCTTGGTTTGTTGGTTTGTTGGTTCTTTGGTTTGTTGGTTTGTTGGTTTGTTGGTTTTTTGGTTTATTGGTTTATTGGTTTGTTGGCTTGTTGGTTAGTTGGTTTGTTGGTTACTTGGTTTGTAGGTTTGTTGGTTTGTTGGCTTGTTGGTTTGTTGGTTTTTTGGTTTATTGGTTTGTTGGTTTGTTGGTTTGTTGGTTTGTTGGTTTGTTTGTTTGTTGGTTTGTTGGTTTGTTGGTTTGTTCGTTTGTTGGTTTGTTCATTTGTTGGTTTGTTTGTTTGTTGGTTTGTTCGTTTGTTGGTTTGTTGGTTACTTGGTTTGTTGGTTTGTTGGTTTGTTGGTTTGTTGGTTTGTTTGGTTGTTCGTTTCTTGGTTTGTTGGTTTGTTGTCTTGTTGGTTTGTTGGCTTGTTGGTTTGTTGGTTTGTTTGTCTGTTGGTTTGTTGGTTTGTTGGTTTGTTCATTTGTTGGTTTGTTCGTTTGTTCGTTTGTTGATTTGTTGGTTTGTTGGCTTGTTGGTTTGTTGGTTTGTTGGTTACTTGGTTTGTTGGTTTGTTGGTTTGTTAGTTTGTTGGTTTGTTGGTTTGTTGGTTTGTTGGTTTGTTGGTGTGTTGGTTTGTTGGTTTGTTGGTTTGTTGGTTTGTTGGTTTGTTGGCTTGTTGGTTTGTTGGTTTGTTGGTTTGTTGGTTTGTTGGTTTGTTCGTTTGTTGGTTTGTTGGTTTGTTGGCTTGTTGGTTTGTTCGTTTGTTGGTTTGTTGATTTTTTGGTTTATTGGCTTGTTGGTTTGTTGGTTTGTTGGTTTGTTGGTTTGTTGGTTTGTTGGTTTTTTGGTTTGTTGGTATGTTGGTTTGTTGGTTTGTTGGTTTGTTGGTTTGTTGGTTTGTAAGTTTGTTGGTTTGTTGGTTTGTTGGTTTGTTGGTTTGTTGGTTTGTTGGTTTGTTGGTTTGTTGGTTTGTTCGTTTGTTCGTTTGTTGGCTTGTTGGTTTGTTGGCTTGTTGGTTTTGTGGTTTGTCGGTTTGTTGGCTTGTTGGTTTGTTGGTTTGTTGATTTAATGGTTTGTTCGTTTGTTCATTTGTTGGTTTGTTGGTTTGTTGGTTTGTTGGTTTGTTGGTTTGTTGGTTTGTTAGTTTGTTGGTTTGTTGGTTTGTTGGTTTGTTGGTTTGTTGGTTTGTTCGTTTGTTCGTTTGTTCGTTTGTTGGCTTGTTGGTTTGTTGGCTTGTTGGCTTGTTGGTTTATTTGTTTGTTGGTTAGTTGGTTTGTTCGTTTGTTGGTTTGTTGGTTTGTTGGTTTTTTGGTTTGTTGGTTTGTTGGTTTGTTGGTTTGTTGGTTTCTTGGTTTGTTGGTTTGTTGGTTTGTTGGTTTGTTGGTTTGTTGGTTTGTTGGTTTGTTGGTTTGTTCGTTTGTTCGTTTGTTGGCTTGTTGGTTTGCTGGGTTGTTGGCTTGTTGGTTTGTTTGTTTGTTGGTTTGTTGGTTTGTTCGTTTGTTGGTTTGTTGGTTTGTTGGTTTTGTGGTTTGTTGGTTTGTTGGTTTGTTGGTTTGTTGGTTTGTTGGTTTGTTGGTTTGTTGGTTTGTTGGTTTTGTGGTTTGTTGGCTTGTTGGCTTGTTGGTTTGTTTGTTTGTTGGTTTGTTGGTTTGTTCGTTTGTTGGTTTGTTGGTTTGTTGGCTTGTTGGTTTGTTGGTTTGTTGGTTTGTTGGTTTGTTGGTTTGTTGGTTTGTTCGTTTGTTGGTTTGTTGGTTTGTTGGTTTGTTGGTTTGTTGGTTTGTTGGTTTGTTGGTTTGTTGGTTTTTTGGTTTGTTGGTTTGTTGGTTTGTTGGTTTGTTGCTTTGTTGGTTTGTTGGTTTGTTTGTTTGTTGGTTTGTTGGTTTGTTGGTTTGTTGGTTTGTTGGTTTCTTGGTTTGTTGGTTTCTTCGTTTGTTGGTTTGTTTGTTTGTTGGTTTGTTGGTTTGTTCGTTTGTTTGTTTGTTCATTTGTTGGTGTGTTTGTTTGTTGGTTTGTTCGTTTGTTGGTTTGTTGGTTACTTGGTTTGTTGGTTTGTTGGTTTGTTGGTTTGTTTGTTTGTTCGTTTCTTGCTTTCTTGGTTTGTTGGCTTGTTGGTTTGTTGGCTTGTTGGTTTGTTGGTTTGTTTGTCTGTTAGTTTGTTGGTTTGTTGGTTTGTTCATTTGTTTGTTTGTTCGTTTGTTCGTTTGTTCATTCGTTGGTTTGTTGGCTTGTTGGTTTGTTGGTTTGTTGGTTACTTGGTTTGTTGGTTTGTTGGTTTGTTGGTTTGTTGGTTTGCTGGTTTGTTGGTTTGTTGGTTTGTTGGTTTGTTGGTTTGTTGGCTTGTTGGTTTGTTGGTTTGTTGGTTTGTTGGTTTGTTGGTTTGTTGGTTTGTTGGTTTGTTGGTTTGTTGGTTTATTGGTTTGTTGGTTATTTGGTTTGTTGTTTTGTTGGTTTTTTTGTTTGTTGGTTTGTTGGTTTGTTCGTTTGTTGGTTTGTTGGTTTGTTGTTTTGTTTGTTTTTTCGTTTGTTGGTTTGTTGGTTTGTTGGTTTGTTGGCTTGTTGGTTTGTTGGTTTGTTGGTTTGTGCGTTTGTTCGTTTGTGGGTTTATTGGTTTGTTGGCTTCTTGGTTTGTTGGTTTGTTGGTTACTTAATTTGTTGGTTTGTTGGCTTTTTGGTTCGTTGGTTTGTTGGTTTTTTGGTTTGTTGGTTTGTTGGTTTGTTGGTTTGTTGGTTTTTTGGTTTGTTAGTTTATTGGTTTGTTGGCTTGTTGGTTAGTTGGTTTGTTGGTTACTTGGTTTGTAGGTTTGTTGGTTTGTTGGCTTGTTGGTTTGTCGGTTTTTTGTTTTATTGGTTTGTTGGTTTGTTGGTTAGTTGGTTTGTTGGTTTGTTTGTTTGTTCGTTTGTTGGTTTGTTGGTTTGTTGGTTTGTTGGCTTGTTGGTTTGTTCGTTTGTTTGTTTGTTGGTTACTGGGTTTGTTGGCTTGTTGGTTTGTTGGCTTGTTGGTTTGTTGGTTTGTTTGTCTGTTAGATTGTTGGTTTGTTGGTTTGTTCATTTGTTGGTTTGTTCGTTTGTTCGTTTGTTCATTTGTTGGTTTGTTGGCTTGTTGGTTTGTTGGTTTGTTGGTTACTTGGTTTGTTGGTTTGTTGGTTTGTTAGTTTGTTGGCTTGTTGGTTTGTTGGTTTGTTGGTTTGTTGGTTTGCTGGTTTGTTGGTTTGTTGGTTTGTTGGTTTGTTGGTTTGTTGGCTTGTTGGTTTGTTGGTTTGTTGGTTTGTTGGTTTGTTGGTTTGTTGGTTTGTTGGCTTGTTGGTTTGTTGGTTTGTTGGTTTGTTGGTTTGTTGGTTTGTTGGTTTGTTGGTTTGTTGGTTTGTTGGTTTATTGGTTTGTTGGTTATTTGGTTTGTTGCTTTGTTGGTATTTTTGTTTGTTGGTTTGTTGGTTTGTTCGTTTGTTGGTTTGTTGGTTTGTTGGTTTGTTTGTTTTTTCGTTTGTTGGTTTGTTGGTTTGTTGGTTTGTTGGCTTGTTGGTTTGTTGGTTTGTTGGTTTGTGCGTTTGTTCGTTTGTGGGTTTATTGGTTTGTTGGCTTCTTGGTTTGTTGGTTTGTTGGTTACTTAATTTGTTGGTTTGTTGGCTTTTTGGTTCGTTGGTTTGTTGGTTTTTTGGTTTGTTGGTTTGTTGGTTTGTTGGTTTGTTGGTTTTTTGGTTTGTTGGTTTATTGGTTTGTGGGCTTGTTGGTTAGTTGGTTTGTTAGTTACTTGGTTTGTAGGTTTGTTGGTTTGTTGGCTTGTTGGTTTGTCGGTTTTTTGTTTTATTGGTTTGTTGGTTTGTTGGTTAGTTGGTTTGTTGGTTTGTTTGTTTGTTCGTTTGTTGGTTTGTTGGTTTGTTGGTTTGTTGGCTTGTTGGTTTGTTGGTTTGTTGGTTTGTTGGTTTTTTGGTTTGTTGGTTTATTGGTTTGTTGGTTTGTTGCTTTGTTGCTTTGTTGCTTGGTTGGTTTGTTGGTTTGTTGGCTTGTTGGTTTGTTGGTTTGTTGGTTTCTTGGTTTGTTGGTGTCTTCGTTTGTTGGTTTGTTTGTTTGTTTGTTTGTTGGTTTGTTGGTCTGTTCGTTTGTTGGTTTGTTCATTTATTGGTTTGTTTGTTTGTTGGTTTGTTCGTTTGTTTGTTTGTTGGTTACTTGGTTTGTTGGTTTGTTAGTTTGTTGGTTTGTTTGTTTGTTCGTTTCTTGGTTTGTTGGTTTCTTCGTTTGTTGGTTTGTTTGTTTGTTGGTTTGTTGGTTTGTTCGTTTGTTGGTTTGTTCATTTGTTGGTTTGTTTGTTTGTTGGTTTGTTCGTTTGTTGGTTTGTTGGTTACTTGGTTTGTTGGTTTGTTGGTTTGTTGGTTTGTTTGTTTGTTCGTTTCTTGCTTTCTTGGTTTGTTGGCTTGTTGGTTTGTTGGCTTGTTGGTTTGTTGGTTTGTTTGTCTGTTAGTTTGTTGGTTTGTTGGTTTGTTCATTTGTTGGTTTGTTCGTTTGTTCGTTTGTTCATTTGTTGGTTTGTTGGCTTGTTGGTTTGTTGGTTTGTTGGTTACTTGGTTTGTTGGTTTGTTGGTTTGTTAGTTTGTTGGCTTGTTGGTTTGTTGGTTTGTTGGTTTGTTGGTTTGCTGGTTTGTTGGTTTGTTGGTTTGTTGGTTTGTTTGTTTGTTGGGTTGTTGGTTTGTTGGTTTGTTGGTTTGTTGGTTTGTTGGTTTGTTGGTTTGTTGGTTTGTTGGTTTGTTGGTTTGTTGGTTTATTGGTTTGTTGGTTATTTGGTTTGTTGCTTTGTTGGTTTTTTTGTTTGTTGGTTTGTTGGTTTGTTCGTTTGTTGGTTTGTTGGTTTGTTGGTTTGTTGGTTTGTTGGTTTGTTTGTTTTTTCGTTTGTTGGTTTGTTGGTTTGTTGGTTTGTTGGCTTGTTGGTTTGTTGGTTTGTTGGTTTGTTGGTTTGTGCGTTTGTTCGTTTGTGGGTTTATTGGTTTGTTGGCTTCCTGGTTTGTTGGTTTGTTGGTTACTTACTTAATTTGTTGGTTTGTTGGCTTTTTGGTTCGTTGGTTTGTTGGTTTTTTGGTTTGTTGGTTTGTTGGTTTGTTGGTTTGTTGGTTTTTTGGTTTGTTGGTTTGTTTGTTTGTTGGTTTGTTCGTTTGTTGGTTTGTTGGTTACTTGGTTTGTTGGTTTGTTGGTTTGTTGGTTTGTTTGTTTTTTGTTTGTTCGTTTCTTGCTTTCTTGGTTTGTTGGCTTGTTGGTTTGTTGGCTTGTTGGTTTGTTGGTTTGTTTGTCTGTTAGTTTGTTGGTTTGTTGGTTTGTTCATTTGTTGGTTTGTTCGTTTGTTCGTTTGTTGATTTGTTGGTTTGTTGGCTTGTTGGTTTGTTGGTTTGTTGGTTACTTGGTTTGTTGGTTCGTTGGTTTGTTAGTTTGTTGGCTTGTTGGTTTGTTGGTTTGTTGGTTTGTTGGTTTGCTGGTTTGTTGGTTTGTTGGTTTGTTGGTTTGTTGGTTTGTTGGTTTGTTGGTTTGTTGGTTTGTTGGTTTGTTGGTTTGTTTGTTTGTTCGTTTGTTGGTTTGTTGGTTTGTTGGTTTGTTGGCTTGTTGGTTTGTTGGTTTGTTGGTTTGTTGGTTTTTTGGTTTGTTGGTTTGTTGGTTTGTTGGTTTGTTGGCTTGTTGGTTTGTTGGTTTGTTGGTTTGTTGGTTTGTTGGTTTGTTGGTTTGTTGGTTTGTTGGTTTGTTGGTTTCTTGGTTTGTTGGTTTCTTCGTTTGTTGGTTTGTTTGTTTGTTGGTTTGTTGGTTTGTTCGTTTGTTGGTTTGTTCGTTTGTTGGTTTGTTTGTTTGTTGGTTTGTTCGTTTGTTGGTTTGTTGGTTACTTGGTTTGTTGGTTTGTTGGTTTGTTGGTTTGTTTGTTTGTTCGTTTTTTGCTTTCTTGGTTTGTTGGCTTGTTGGTTTGTTGGCTTGTTGGTTTGTTGGTTTGTTTGTCTGTTAGTTTGTTGGTTTGTTGGTTTGTTCATTTGTTGGTTTGTTCGTTTGTTCGTTTGTTGATTTGTTGGTTTGATGGCTTGTAGGTTTGTTGGTTTGTTGGTTACTTGGTTTGTTGGTTCGTTGGTTTGTTAGTTTGTTGGCTTGTTGGTTTGTTGGTTTGTTGGTTTGTTGGTTTGCTGGTTTGTTGGTTTGTTGGTTTGTTGGTTTGTTGGTTTGTTGGTTTGTTGGCTTGTTGGTTTGTTGGTTTGTTGGTTTGTTGGTTTGTTGGTTTGTTGGTTTGTTGGTTTATTGGTTTGTTGGTTATTTGGTTTGTTGGTTTGTTGGTTTTTTTGTTTGTTGGTTTGTTGGTTTGTTCGTTTGTTGGTTTGTTGGTTTGTTGGTTTGTTGGTTTGTTTGTTTTTTCGTTTGTTGGTTTGTTGGTTTGTTGGCTTGTTGGTTTGTTGGTTTGTTGGTTTGTTGGTTTGTTGGTTTGTGCGTTTGTTCGTTTGTGGGTTTATTGGTTTGTTGGCTTCTTGGTTTGTTGGTTTGTTGGTTCTTTGGTTTGTTGGTTTGTTGGTTTGTTGGTTTTTTGTTTTATTGGTTTATTGGTTTGTTGGCTTGTTGGTTAGTTGGTTTGTTGGTTACTTGGTTTGTAGGTTTGTTGGTTTGTTGGCTTGTTGGTTTGTTGGTTTTTTGGTTTATTGGTTTGTTGGTTTGTTGGTTTGTTGGTTTGTTGGTTTGTTTGTTTGTTGGTTTGTTGGGTTGTTGGTTTGTTCGTTTGTTGGTTTGTTCATTTGTTGGTTTGTTTGTTTGTTGGTTTGTTCGTTTGTTGGTTTGTTGGTTACTTGGTTTGTTGGTTTGTTGGTTTGTTGGTTTGTTGGTTTGTTTGGTTGTTCGTTTCTTGGTTTGTTGGTTTGTTGGCTTGTTGGTTTGTTGGCTTGTTGGTTTGTTGGTTTGTTTGTCTGTTGGTTTGTTGGTTTGTTGGTTTGTTCATTTGTTGGTTTGTTCGTTTGTTCGTTTGTTGATTTGTTGGTTTGTTGGCTTGTTGGTTTGTTGGTTTGTTGGTTACTTGGTTTGTTGGTTTGTTGGTTTGTTAGTTTGTTGGTTTGTTGGTTTGTTGGTTTGTTGGTTTGTTGGTGTGTTGGTTTGTTGGTTTGTTGGTTTGTTGGTTTGTTGGTTTGTTGGCTTGTTGGTTTGTTGGTTTGTTGGTTTGTTGGTTTGTTGGTTTGTTCGTTTGTTGGTTTGTTGGTTTGTTGGCTTGTTGGTTTGTTCGTTTGTTGGTTTGTTGATTTTTTGGTTTATTGGCTTGTTGGTTTGTTGGTTTGTTGGTTTGTTGGTTTGTTGGTTTGTTGGTTTGTTGGTTTTTTGGTTTGTTGGTATGTTGGTTTGTTGGTTTGTTGGTTTGTTGGTTTGTTGGTTTGTTGGTTTGTTGGTTTGTTGGTTTGTTGGTTTGTTGGTTTGTTGGTTTGTTGGTTTGTTGGTTTGTTGGTTTGTTCGTTTGTTCGTTTGTTGGCTTGTTGGTTTGTTGGCTTGTTGGCTTGTTGGTTTGTTTGTTTGTTGGTTTGTTGATTTGTTCGTTTGTTGGTTTGTTGGTTTTGTGGTTTGTCGGTTTGTTGGCTTGTTGGTTTGTTGGTTTGTTGATTTAATGGTTTGTTCGTTTGTTCATTTGTTGGTTTGTTGGTTTGTTGGTTTGTTGGTTTGTTGGTTTGTTGGTTTGTTGGTTTGTTGGTTTGTTAGTTTGTTGGTTTGTTGGTTTGTTGGTTTGTTGGTTTGTTGGTTTGTTGGTTTGTTCGTTTGTTCGTTTGTTCGTTTGTTGGCTTGTTGGTTTGTTGGCTTGTTGGCTTGTTGGTTTATTTGTTTGTTGGTTAGTTGGTTTGTTCGTTTGTTGGTTTGTTGGTTTGTTGGTTTGTTGGTTTTTTGGTTTGTTGGTTTGTTGG
This sequence comes from Atherix ibis, assembly GCA_958298945.1. Classification (NCBI taxonomy): domain Eukaryota; kingdom Metazoa; phylum Arthropoda; class Insecta; order Diptera; family Athericidae; genus Atherix; species Atherix ibis. The sequence goes on from OY282608.1 coordinate 29,331,193, forward strand.
TTTGTTGGTTTGTTGGTTTCTTGGTTTGTTGGTTTGTTGGTTTGTTGGTTTGTTGGTTTGTTGGTTTGTTGGTTTGTTCGTTTGTTCGTTTGTTGGCTTGTTGGTTTGTTGGGTTGTTGGCTTGTTGGTTTGTTTGTTTGTTGGTTTGTTGGTTTGTTCGTTTGTTGGTTTGTTGGTTTGTTGGTTTTGTGGTTTGTTGGTTTGTTGGTTTGTTGGTTTGTTGGTTTGTTGGTTTGTTGGTTTGTTGGTTTGTTGGTTTGTTGGTTTGTTGCTTTGTCGGTTTGTTGGTTTGTTTGTTTGTTGGTTTGTTGGTTTGTTGGTTTGTTGGTTTGTTGGTTTCTTGGTTTGTTTGATTTCTTCGTTTGTTGGTTTGTTTGTTTGTTGGTTTGTTGGTTTGTTCGTTTGTTGGTTTGTTCATTTGTTGGTGTGTTTGTTTGTTGGTTTGTTCGTTTGTTGGTTTGTTGGTTACTTGGTTTGTTGGTTTGTTGGTTTGTTGGTTTGTTTGTTTGTTCGTTTCTTGCTTTCTTGGTTTGTTGGCTTGTTGGTTTGTTGGCTTGTTGGTTTGTTGGTTTGTTTGTCTGTTAGTTTGTTGGTTTGTTGGTTTGTTCATTTGTTTGTTTGTTCGTTTGTTCGTTTGTTCATTCGTTGGTTTGTTGGCTTGTTGGTTTGTTGGTTTGTTGGTTACTTGGTTTGTTGGTTTGTTGGTTTGTTAGTTTGTTGGCTTGTTGGTTTGTTGGTTTGTTGGTTTGTTGGTTTGCTGGTTTGTTGGTTTGTTGGTTTGTTGGTTTGTTGGTTTGTTGGCTTGTTGGTTTGTTGGTTTGTTGGTTTGTTGGTTTGTTGGTTTGTTGGTTTGTTGGTTTGTTGGTTTGTTGGTTTATTGGTTTGTTGGTTATTTGGTTTGTTGCTTTGTTGGTTTTTTTGTTTGTTGGTTTGTTGGTTTGTTCGTTTGTTGGTTTGTTGGTTTGTTGGTTTGTTTGTTTTTTCGTTTGTTGGTTTGTTGGTTTGTTGGTTTGTTGGCTTGTTGGTTTGTTGGTTTGTTGGTTTGTGCGTTTGTTCGTTTGTGGGTTTATTGGTTTGTTGGCTTCTTGGTTTGTTGGTTTGTTGGTTACTTAATTTGTTGGTTTGTTGGCTTTTTGGTTCGTTGGTTTGTTGGGTTTTTGGTTTGTTGGTTTGTTGGTTTGTTGGTTTGTTGGTTTTTTGGTTTGTTGGTTTATTGGTTTGTTGGCTTGTTGGTTAGTTGGTTTGTTGGTTACTTGGTTTGTAGGTTTGTTGGTTTGTTGGCTTGTTGGTTTGTCGGTTTTTTGTTTTATTGGTTTGTTGGTTTGTTGGTTAGTTGGTTTGTTGGTTTGTTTGTTTGTTCGTTTGTTGGTTTGTTGGTTTGTTGGTTTGTTGGCTTGTTGGTTTGTTGGTTTGTTGGTTTGTTGGTTTTTTGGTTTGTTGGTTTGTTGGTTTGTTGGTTTGTTGCTTTGTTGCTTGGTTGGTTTGTTGGTTTGTTGGCTTGTTGGTTTGTTGGTTTGTTGGTTTCTTGGTTTGTTGGTGTCTTCGTTTGTTGGTTTGTTTGTTTGTTTGTTTGTTGGTTTGTTGGTCTGTTCGTTTGTTGGTTTGTTCATTTATTGGTTTGTTTGTTTGTTGGTTTGTTCGTTTGTTTGTTTGTTGGTTACTTGGTTTGTTGGTTTGTTAGTTTGTTGGTTTGTTTGTTTGTTCGTTTCTTGGTTTCTTGGTTTGTTGGCTTGTTGGTTTGTTGGCTTGTTGGTTTGTTGGTTTGTTTGTCTGTTAGTTTGTTGGTTTGTTGGTTTGTTCATTTGTTGGTTTGTTCGTTTGTTCGTTTGTTGATTTGTTGGTTTGTTGGCTTGTTGGTTAGTTGGTTTGTTGGTTACTTGGTTTGTAGGTTTGTTGGTTTGTTGGCTTGTTGGTTTGTCGGTTTTTCGTTTTATTGGTTTGTTGGTTTGTTGGTTTGTTGGTTTGTTGGTTTGTTTGTTTGTTCGTTTGTTGGTTTGTTGGTTTGTTGGTTTGTTGGCTTGTCGGTTTGTTGGTTTGTTGGTTTGTTGGTTTTTTGGTTTGTTGGTTTGTTGGTTTGTTGGTTTGTTGCTTTGTAGGTTTGTTGGTTTGTTGGTTTGTTGGTTTGTTGGTTTGTTGGTTTGTTGGTTTGTTGGTTTGTTGGTTTCTTTGTTTGTTGGTTTCTTCGTTTGTTGGTTTGTTTGTTTGTTGGTTTGTTGGTTTGTTCGTTTGTTGGTTTGTTCATTTGTTGGTTTGTTTGTTTGTTGGTTTGTTCGTTTGTTGGTTGGTTGGTTACTTGGTTTGTTGGTTTGTTGGTTTGTTGGTTTGTTTGTTTGTTCGTTTCTTGCTTTCTTTGTTTGTTGGCTTGTTGGTTTGTTGGCTTGTTGGTTTGTTGGTTTGTTTGTCTGTTAGTTTGTTGGTTTGTTGGTTTGTTCATTTGTTGGTTTGTTCGTTTGTTCGTTTGTTGATTTGTTGGTTTGTTGGCTTGTTGGTTAGTTGGTTTGTTGGTTACTTGGTTTGTAGGTTTGTTGGTTTGTTGGCTTGTTGGTTTGTCGGTTTTTCGTTTTATTGGTTTGTTGGTTTGTTGGTTTGTTGGTTTGTTGGTTTGTTTGTTTGTTCGTTTGTTGGTTTGTTGGTTTGTTGGTTTGTTGGCTTGTCGGTTTGTTGGTTTGTTGGTTTGTTGGTTTTTTGGTTTGTTGGTTTGTTGGTTTGTTGGTTTGTTGCTTTGTAGGTTTGTTGGTTTGTTGGTTTGTTGGTTTGTTGGTTTGTTGGTTTGTTGGTTTGTTGGTTTCTTTGTTTGTTGGTTTCTTCGTTTGTTGGTTTGTTTGTTTGTTGGTTTGTTGGTTTGTTCGTTTGTTGGTTTGTTCATTTGTTGGTTTGTTTGTTTGTTGGTTTGTTCGTTTGTTGGTTGGTTGGTTACTTGGTTTGTTGGTTTGTTGGTTTGTTGGTTTGTTTGTTTGTTCGTTTCTTGCTTTCTTTGTTTGTTGGCTTGTTGGTTTGTTGGCTTGTTGGTTTGTTGGTTTGTTTGTCTGTTAGTTTGTTGGTTTGTTGGTTTGTTCATTTGTTGGTTTGTTCGTTTGTTCGTTTGTTCATTTGTTGGTTTGTTGGCTTGTTGGTTTGTTGGTTTGTTGGTTACTTGGTTTGTTGGTTTGTTGGTTTGTTAGTTTGTTGGCTTGTTGGTTTGTTGGTTTGTTGGTTTGTTGGTTTGTTGGTTTGCTGGTTTGTTGGTTTGTTGGTTTGTTGGTTTGTTGGTTTGTTGGCTTGTTGGTTTGTTGGTTTGTTGGTTTGTTGGTTTGTTGGTTTGTTGGTTTGTTGGTTTGTTGGTTTGTTGGTTTGTTGGTTTATTGGTTTGTTGGTTATTTGGTTTGTTGCTTTGTTGGTTTTTTTGTTTGTTGGTTTGTTGGTTTGTTCGTTTGTTGGTTTGTTGGTTTGTTGGTTTGTTGGTTTGTTGGTTTGTTTGTTTTTTCGTTTGTTGGTTTGTTGGTTTGTTGGTTTGTTGGCTTGTTGGTTTGTTGGTTTGTTGGTTTGTTGGTTTGTTGCTTTGTTGCTTGGTTAGTTTGTTGGTTTGTTGGCTTGTTGGTTTGTTGGTTTGTTGGTTTGTTGCTTTGTTGCTTGGTTAGTTTGTGGGTTTATTGGTTTGTTGGCTTCTTGGTTTGTTGGTTTGTTGGTTACTTAATTTGTTGGTTTGTTGGCTTTTTGGTTCGTTGGTTTGTTGGTTTTTTGGTTTGTTGGTTTGTTGGTTTGTTGGTTTTTTGGTTTGTTGGTTTATTGGTTTGTTGGCTTGTTGGTTAGTTGGTTTGTTGGTTACTTGGTTTGTAGGTTTATTGGTTTGTTGGCTTGTTGATTTGTCGGTTTTTTGTTTTATTGGTTTGTTGGTTTGTTGGTTAGTTGGTTTGTTGGTTTGTTTGTTTGTTCGTTTGTTGGTTTGTTGGTTTGTTGGTTTGTTGGCTTGTTGGTTTGTTGGTTTGTTGGTTTGTTGGTTTTTTGGTTTGTTGGTTTGTTGGTTTGTTGGTTTGTTGGTTTGTTGCTTTGTTGCTTGGTTAGTTTGTTGGTTTGTTGGCTTGTTGGTTTGTTGGTTTGTTGGTTTGTTGGTTTCTTGGTTTGTTGGTTTCTTCGTTTGTTGGTTTGTTTGTTTGTTTGTTTGTTGGTTTGTTGGTCTGTTCGTTTGTTGGTTTGTTCATTTATTGGTTTGTTTGTTTGTTGGTTTGTTCGTTTGTTTGTTTGTTGGTTACTTGGTTTGTTGGTTTGTTAGTTTGTTGGTTTGTTTGTTTGTTCGTTTCTTGGTTTCTTGGTTTGTTCATTTGTTGGTTTGTTCGTTTGTTCGTTTGTTGATTTGTTGGTTTGTTGGCTTGTTGGTTTGTTGGTTACTTGGTTTGTTGGTTTGTTGGTTTGTTAGTTTGTTGGCTTGTTGGTTTGTTGGTTTGTTGGTTTGTTGGTTTGTTGGTTTGTTGGTTTGTTGGTTTGTTGGTTTCTTGGCTTGTTGGTTTGTTGGTTTGTTGGTTTGTTGGTTTGTTGGTTTGTTGGTTTGTTGGTTTGTTGGTTTATTGGTTTCTTGGTTACTTGGTTTGTTGGTTTGTTGGTTTGTTGGTTTTTTTGTTTGTTGGTTTGTTGGTTTGTTCGTTTGTTGGTTTGTTGGTTTGTTGGTTTGTTGGTTTGTTGGTTTGTTTGTTTTTTCGTTTGTTGGTTTGTTGGTTTGTTGGCTTGTTGGTTCGTTGGTTTGTTGGTTTGTGCGTTTGTTCGTTTGTGGGTTTATTGGTTTGTTGGCTTCTTGGTTTGTTGGTTTGTTGGTTACTTAATTTGTTGGTTTGTTGGCTTTTTGGTTCGTTTGTTTGTTGGTTTTTTGGTTTGTTGGTTTGTTGGTTTGTTGGTTTGTTTGTTTGTTCGTTTGTTGGTTTGTTGGTTTGTTGGTTTGTTGGTCTGTCGGTTTGTTGGTTTGTTGGTTTGTTGGTTTTTTGGTTTGTTGGTTTGTTGGTTTGTTGGTTTGTTGCTTTGTAGGTTTGTTGGTTTGTTGGTTTGTTGGTTTGTTGGTTTGTTGGTTTGTTGGTTTGTTGGTTTCTTTGTTTGTTGGTTTCTTCCTTTGTTGGTTTGTTTGTTTGTTGGTTTGTTGGTTTGTTCGTTTGTTGGTTTGTTCATTTGTTGGTTTGTTTGTTTGTTGGTTTGTTCGTTTGTTGGTTGGTTGGTTACTTGGTTTGTTGGTTTGTTGGTTTGTTGGTTTGTTTGTTTGTTCGTTTCTTGCTTTCTTTGTTTGTTGGCTTGTTGGTTTGTTGGCTTGTTGGTTTGTTGGTTTGTTTGTCTGTTAGTTTGTTGGTTTGTTGGTTTGTTCATTTGTTGGTTTGTTCGTTTGTTCGTTTGTTCATTTGTTGGTTTGTTGGCTTGTTGGTTTGTTGGTTTGTTGGTTACTTGGTTTGTTGGTTTGTTGGTTTGTTAGTTTGTTGGCTTGTTGGTTTGTTGGTTTGTTGGTTTGTTGGTTTGCTGGTTTGTTGGTTTGTTGGTTTGTTGGTTTGTTGGTTTGTTGGCTTGTTGGTTTGTTGGTTTGTTGGTTTGTTGGTTTGTTGGTTTGTTGGTTTGTTGGTTTGTTGGTTTGTTGGTTTGTTGGTTTATTGGTTTGTTGGTTATTTGGTTTGTTGCTTTGTTGGTTTTTTTGTTTGTTGGTTTGTTGGTTTGTTCGTTTGTTGGTTTGTTGGTTTGTTGGTTTGTTGGTTTGTTTGTTTTTTCGTTTGTTGGTTTGTTGGTTTGTTGGTTTGTTGGCTTGTTGGTTTGTTGGTTTGTTGGTTTGTTGGTTTGTTGCTTTGTTGCTTGGTTAGTTTGTTGGTTTGTTGGCTTGTTGGTTTGTTGGTTTGTTGGTTTGTTGCTTTGTTGCTTGGTTAGTTTGTGGGTTTATTGGTTTGTTGGCTTCTTGGTTTGTTGGTTTGTTGGTTACTTAATTTGTTGGTTTGTTGGCTTTTTGGTTCGTTGGTTTGTTGGTTTTTTGGTTTGTTGGTTTGTTGGTTTGTTGGTTTGTTGGTTTTTTGGTTTGTTGGTTTGTTGGTTACTTGGTTTGTAGGTTTATTGGTTTGTTGGCTTGTTGATTTGTCGGTTTTTTGTTTTATTGGTTTGTTGGTTTGTTGGTTAGTTGGTTTGTTGGTTTGTTTGTTTGTTCGTTTGTTGGTTTGTTGGTTTGTTGGTTTGTTGGCTTGTTGGTTTGTTGGTTTGTTGGTTTGTTGGTTTTTTGGTTTGTTGGTTTGTTGGTTTGTTGGTTTGTTGCTTTGTTGCTTGGTTAGTTTGTTGGTTTGTTGGCTTGTTGGTTTGTTGGTTTGTTGGTTTGTTGGTTTCTTGGTTTGTTGGTTTCTTCGTTTGTTGGTTTGTTTGTTTGTTTGTTTGTTGGTTTGTTGGTCTGTTCGTTTGTTGGTTTGTTCATTTATTGGTTTGTTTGTTTGTTGGTTTGTTCGTTTGTTTGTTTGTTGGTTACTTGGTTTGTTGGTTTGTTAGTTTGTTGGTTTGTTTGTTTGTTCGTTACTTGGTTTCTTGGTTTGTTCATTTGTTGGTTTGTTCGTTTGTTCGTTTGTTGATTTGTTGGTTTGTTGGCTTGTTGGTTTGTTGGTTACTTGGTTTGTTGGTTTGTTGGTTTGTTAGTTTGTTGGCTTGTTGGTTTGTTGGTTTGTTGGTTTGTTGGTTTGTTGGTTTGTTGGTTTGTTGGTTTGTTGGTTTCTTGGCTTGTTGGTTTGTTGGTTTGTTGGTTTGTTGGTTTGTTGGTTTGTTGGTTTGTTGGTTTGTTGGTTTATTGGTTTCTTGGTTACTTGGTTTGTTGGTTTGTTGGTTTGTTGGTTTTTTTGTTTGTTGGTTTGTTGGTTTGTTCGTTTGTTGGTTTGTTGGTTTGTTGGTTTGTTGGTTTGTTGGTTTGTTTGTTTTTTCGTTTGTTGGTTTGTTGGTTTGTTGGCTTGTTGGTTCGTTGGTTTGTTGGTTTGTGCGTTTGTTCGTTTGTGGGTTTATTGGTTTGTTGGCTTCTTGGTTTGTTGGTTTGTTGGTTACTTAATTTGTTGGTTTGTTGGCTTTTTGGTTCGTTTGTTTGTTGGTTTTTTGGTTTGTTGGTTTGTTGGTTTGTTGGTTTGTTTGTTTGTTCGTTTGTTGGTTTGTTGGTTTGTTGGTTTGTTGGTTTGTTGGTTTGTTGGTTTGTTGGTTTGTTGGTTTGTTGGTTTGTTGGCTTGTTGGTTTGTTGGTTTGTTGGTTTCTTGGTTTGTTGGTTTGTTGGTTTGGTGGTTTGTTGGTTTGTTGGTTTGTTTGTTTTTTCGTTTGTTGGTTTGTTGGTTTGTTGGTTTGTTGGTTTGTTGGTTTGTTGGTTTGTTGGTTTGTTGGTTTGTTGGTTTGTTGGTTTGTTGGTTTGTTTGTTTGTTCGTTTGTTGGTTTGTTGGTTTGTTGGTTTGTTGGTTTGTTGGCTTGTTGGTTTGTTGGTTTGTTGGTTTGTTGGTTTGTTGGTTTTTTGGTTTGTTGGTTTGTTGGTTTGTTGGTTTGTTGGCTTGTTGGTATGTTGGTTTGTTGGTTTGTTGGTTTGTTGGTTTGTTGGTTTGTTGGTTTGTTGGTTTGTTGGTTTGTTGGTTTCTTGGTTTGTTGGTTTCTTCGTTTGTTGGTTTGTTTGTTTGTTGGTTTGTTGGTTTGTTCGTTTGTTGGTTTGTTCGTTTGTTGGTTTGTTTGTTTGTTGGTTTGTTCGTTTGTTGGTTTGTTTGTTACTTGGTTTGTTGGTTTGTTGGTTTGTTTGTTTGTTTGTTTGTTCGTTTCTTGCTTTCTTGGTTTGTTGGCTTGTTGGTTTGTTGGCTTGTTGGTTTGTTGGTTTGTTTGTCTGTTAGTTTGTTGGTTTGTTGGTTTGTTCATTTGTTGGTTTGTTCGTTTGTTCGTTTATTGATTTGTTGGTTTGTTGGCTTGTTGGTTTGTTGGTTTGTTGGTTACTTGGTTTGTTGGTTCGTTGGTTTGTGAGTTTGTTGGCTTGTTGGTTTGTTGGTTTGTTGGTTTGTTGGTTTGCTGGTTTGTTGGTTTGTTGGTTTGTTGGTTTGTTGGTTTGTTGGTTTGTTGGTTTGTTGGTTTGTTTGTTTGTTCGTTTGTTGGTTTGTTGGTTTGTTGGTTTGTTGGCTTGTTGGGTTGTTGGTTTGTTGGTTTGTTGGTTTTTTGGTTTGTTGGTTTGTTGGTTTGTTGGTTTGTTGGCTTGTTGGTTTGTTGGTTTGTTGGTTTGTTGGTTTGTTGGTTTGTTGGTTTGTTGGTTTGTTGGTTTGTTGGTTTGTTGGTTTCTTGGTTTGTTGGTTTCTTCGTTTGTTGGTTTGTTTGTTTGTTGGTTTGTTGCTTTGTTCGTTTGTTGGTTTGTTCGTTTGTTGGTTTGTTTGTTTGTTGGTTTGTTCGTTTGTTGGTTTGTTGGTTACTTGGTTTGTTGGTTTGTTGGTTTGTTGGTTTGTTTGTTTGTTCGTTTCTTGCTTTCTTGGTTTGTTGGCTTGTTGGTTTGTTGGCTTGTTGGTTTGTTGGTTTGTTTGTCTGTTAGTTTGTTGGTTTGTTGGTTTGTTCATTTGTTGGTTTGTTCGTTTGTTCGTTTGTTGATTTGTTGGTTTGTTGGCTTGTTGGTTTGTTGGTTTGTTGGTTACTTGGTTTGTTGGTTCGTTGGTTTGTTAGTTTGTTGGCTTGTTGGTTTGTTGGTTTGTTGGTTTGTTGGTTTGCTGGTTTGTTGGTTTGTTGGTTTGTTGGTTTGTTGGTTTGTTGGCTTGTTGGTTTGTTGGTTTGTTGGTTTGTTGGTTTGTTGGTTTGTTGGTTTGTTGGTTTATTGGTTTGTTGGTTATTTGGTTTGTTGGTTTGTTGGTTTTTTTGTTTGTTGGTTTGTTGGTTTGTTCGTTTGTTGGTTTGTTGGTTTGTTGGTTTGTTGGTTTGTTTGTTTTTTCGTTTGTTGGTTTGTTGGTTTGTGTGCTTGTTGGTTTGTTGGTTTGTTGGTTTGTTGGTTTGTGCGTTTGTTCGTTTGTGGGTTTATTGGTTTGTTGGCTTCTTGGTTTGTTGGTTTGTTGGTTACTTAATTTGTTGGTTTGTTGGCTTTTTGGTTCGTTGGTTTGTTGGTTCTTTGGTTTGTTGGTTTGTTGGTTTGTTGGTTTTTTGGTTTGTTGGTTTATTGGTTTGTTGGCTTGTTGGTTAGTTGGTTTGTTGGTTACTTGGTTTGTCGGTTTGTTGGTTTGTTGGCTTGTTGGTTTGTCGGTTTTTTGTTTTATTGGTTTGTTGGTTTGTTGGTTTGTTGGTTTGTTCGTTTGTTGGTTTGTTGGTTTGTTGATTTGTTGGCTTGTTGGTTTGTTGGTTTGTTGGTTTGTTGGTTTTTTGGTTTGTTGGTTTATTGGTTTGTTGGTTTGTTGCTTTGTTGCTTGGTTGGTTTGTTGGTTTGTTGGCTTGTTGGTTTGTTGGTTTGTTGGTTTCTTGGTTTGTTGGTTTCTTCGTTTGTTGGTTTGTTTGTTTGTTTGTTTGTTGGTTTGTTGGTCTGTTCGTTTGTTGATTTGTTCATTTATTGGTTTGTTTGTTTGTTGGTTTGTTCGTTTGTTGGTTTGTTGGTTACTTGGTTTGTTGGTTTGTTGGTTTGTTGGTTTGTTTGTTTGTTCGTTTCTTGGTTTCTTGGTTTGTTGGCTTGTTGGTTTGTTGGCTTGTTGGTTTATTGGTTTGTTTGTCTGTTAGTTTGTTGGTTTGTTGGTTTGTTCATTTGTTGGTTTGTTCGTTTGTTCGTTTGTTGATATGTTGGTTTGTTGGCTTGTTGGTTTGTTGGTTACTTGGTTTGTTGGTTTGTTGGTTTGTTAGTTTGTTGGCTTGTTGGTTTGTTGGTTTGTTGGTTTGTTGGTTTGTTGGTTTGTTAGTTTGTTGGTTTGTTGGTTTGTTGGTTTGTTGGTTTGTTGGCTTGTTGGTTTGTTGGTCTGTTGGTTTGTTGGTTTGTTGGTTTGTTGGTTTGTTGGTTTATTGGTTTGTTGGTTACTTGGTTTGTTGGTTTGTTGGTTTGTTGGTTTTTTTGTTTGTTGGTTTGTTGGTTTGTTCGTTTGTTGGTTTGTTGATTTGTTGGTTTGTTGGTTTGTTGGTTTGTTGGTTTGTTTGTTTTTTCGTTTGTTGGTTTGTTGGTTTGTTGGCTTGTTGGTTTGTTGGTTTGTTGGTTTGTGCGTTTGTTCGTTTGTGGGTTTATTGGTTTGTTGGCTTCTTGGTTTGTTGGTTTGTTGGTTTTTTGGTTTGTTGGTTTGTTGGTTTGTTAGTTTGTTTAATTGTTCGTTTGTTGGTTTGTTGGTTTGTTGGTTTGTTGGTTTGTTGGTTTGTTGGCTTGTTGGTTTGTTGGTTTGTTGGTTTCTTGGTTTGTTGGTTTGTTGGTTTGGTGGTTTGTTCGTTTGTTGGTTTGTTCGTTTGTTGGTTTGTTTGTTTGTTGGTTTGTTGGTTTGTTGGTTTGTTGGTTTGTTGGTTTGTTGGTTTGTTGGTTTGTTGGTTTGTTGGTTTGTTCGTTTGTTCGTTTGTTGGCATGTTGGTTTGTTGGCTTGTTGGTTTGTTGGTTTGTTGTTTTATTGGTTTGTTGGTTACTTGGTTTGTTGGTTTGTTGGTTTGTTGGTTTTTTTGTTTGTTGGTTTGTTGGTTTCTTTGTTTGTTGGTTTGTTGGTTTGTTGGTTTGTTGGCTTGTTGGTTTGTTGCTTTGTTGGTTTGTGCGTTTGTTCGTTTGTGGGTTTATTGGTTTGTTGGCTTCTTGGTTTGTTGGTTTGTTGGTTACTTAATTTGTTGGTTTGTTGGCTTTTTGGTTCGTTGGTTTGTTGGTTTTTTGGTTTGTTGGTTTGTTGGTTTGTTGGTTTGTTTGTTTGTTCGTTTGTTGGTTTGTTGGTTTGTTGGTTTTTTGGTTTGTTGGTTTGTTGGTTTGTTGGTTTGTTGGTTTAGTGGTTTTTTGGTTTGTTTGTTTGTTTGTTTTTTCGTTTGTTGGTTTGTTGGTTTGTTGGCTTGTTGGTTTGTTGGTTTGTTGGTTTGTGCGTTTGTTCGTTTGTGGGTTTATTGGTTTGTTGGCTTCTTGGTTTGTTGGTTTGTTGGTTACTTAATTTGTTGGTTTGTTGGCTTTTTGGTTCGTTGGTTTGTTGGTTTTTTGGTTTGTTGGTTTGTTGGTTTGTTGGTTTGTTTGTTTGTTCGTTTGTTCGTTTGTTGGTTTGTTGGTTTGTTGGTTTGTTGGTTTGTTGGTTTGTTGGTTTGTTGGTTTGTTGGCTTGTTGGTTTGTTGGTTTCTTGGTTTCTTGGTTTGTTGGTTTGGTGGTTTGTTCGTTTGTTGGTTTGTTGGTTTGTTGCTTTGTTGCTTGGTTGGTTTGTTGGTTTGTTGGCTTGTTGGTTTGTTGGTTTGTTGGTTTCTTGGTTTGTTGGTTTCTTCGTTTGTTGGTTTGTTTGTTTGTTTGTTTGTTGGTTTGTTGGTCTGTTCGTTTGTTGATTTGTTCATTTATTGGTTTGTTTGTTTGTTGGTTTGTTCGTTTGTTGGTTTGTTGGTTACTTGGTTTGTTGGTTTGTTGGTTTCTTGGTTTGTTTGTTTGTTCGTTTCTTGGTTTCTTGGTTTGTTGGCTTGTTGGTTTGTTGGCTTGTTGGTTTGTTGGTTTGTTTGTCTGTTAGTTTGTTGGTTTGTTGGTTTGTTCATTTGTTGGTTTGTTCGTTTGTTCGTTTGTTGATATGTTGGTTTGTTGGCTTGTTGGTTTGTTGGTTACTTGGTTTGTTGGTTTGTTGGTTTGTTAGTTTGTTGGCTTGTTGGTTTGTTGGTTTGTTGGTTTGTTGGTTTGTTGGTTTGTTAGTTTGTTGGTTTGTTGGTTTGTTGGTTTGTTGGTTTGTTGGCTTGTTGGTTTGTTGGTCTGTTGGTTTGTTGGTTTGTTGGTTTGTTGGTTTGTTGGTTTGTTGGTTTATTGGTTTGTTGGTTACTTGGTTTGTTGGTTTGTTGGTTTGTTGGTTTTTTTGTTTGTTGGTTTGTTGGTTTGTTCGTTTGTTGGTTTGTTGATTTGTTGGTTTGTTGGTTTGTTGGTTTGTTGGTTTGTTTGTTTTTTCGTTTGTTGGTTTGTTGGTTTGTTGGCTTGTTGGTTTGTTGGTTTGTTGGTTTGTGCGTTTGTTCGTTTGTGGGTTTATTGGTTTGTTGGCTTCTTGGTTTGTTGGTTTGTTGGTTTTTTGGTTTGTTGGTTTGTTGGTTTGTTGGTTTGTTTAATTGTTCGTTTGTTGGTTTATTGGTTTGTTGGTTTGTTGGTTTGTTGGTTTGTTGGCTTGTTGGTTTGTTGGTTTGTTGGTTTCTTGGTTTGTTGGTTTGTTGGTTTGGTGGTTTGTTCGTTTGTTGGTTTGTTCGTTTGTTGGTTTGTTTGTTTGTTGGTTTGTTGGTTTGTTGGTTTGTTGGTTTGTTGGTTTGTTGGTTTGTTGGTTTGTTGGTTTGTTCGTTTGTTTGTTTGTTGGCATGTTGGTTTGTTGGCTTGTTGGTTTGTTGGTTTGTTGTTTTATTGGTTTGTTGGTTACTTGGTTTGTTGGTTTGTTGGTTTGTTGGTTTTTTTGTTTGTTGGTTTGTTGGTTTCTTTGTTTGTTGGTTTGTTGGTTTGTTGGCTTGTTCGTTTGTTGGTTTGTTTGTCTGTTAGTTTGTTGGTTTGTTGGTTTGTTCATTTGTTGGTTTGTTCGTTTGTTCGTTTGTTGATTTGTTGGTTTGTTAGCTTGTTGGTTTGTTGGTTTGTTGGTTACTTGGTTTGTTGGTTCGTTGGTTTGTTAGTTTGTTGGCTTGTTGGTTTGTTGGTTTGTTGGTTTGTTGGTTTGCTGGTTTGTTGGTTTGTTGGTTTGTTGGTTTGTTGGTTTGTTGGCTTGTTGGTTTGTTGGTTTGTTGGTTTGTTGGTTTGTTGGTTTGTTGGTTTGTTGGTTTATTGGTTTGTTGGTTATTTGGTTTGTTGGTTTGTTGGTTTTTTTGTTTGTTGGTTTGTTGGTTTGTTCGTTTGTTGGTTTGTTGGTTTGTTGGTTTGTTGGTTTGTTTGTTTTTTCGTTTGTTGGTTTGTTGGTTTGTGTGCTTGTTGGTTTGTTGGTTTGTTGGTTTGTTGGTTTGTGCGTTTGTTCGTTTGTGGGTTTATTGGTTTGTTGGCTTCTTGGTTTGTTGGTTTGTTCGTTTGTTGGTTTGTTGGTTTGTTGGTTTGTTGGTTTGTTTGTTTTTTCGTTTGTTGGTTTGTTGGTTTGTGTGCTTGTTGGTTTGTTGGTTTGTTGGTTTGTTGGTTTGTGCGTTTGTTCGTTTGTGGGTTTATTGGTTTGTTGGCTTCTTGGTTTGTTGGTTTGTTGGTTACTTAATTTGTTGGTTTGTTGGCTTTTTGGTTCGTTGGTTTGTTGGTTCTTTGGTTTGTTGGGTTGTTGGTTTGTTGGTTTTTTGGTTTGTTGGTTTATTGGTTTGTTGGCTTGTTGGTTAGTTGGTTTGTTGGTTACTTGGTTTGTCGGTTTGTTGGTTTGTTGGCTTGTTGGTTTGTCGGTTTTTTGTTTTATTGGTTTGTTGGTTTGTTGGTTTGTTGGTTTGTTCGTTTGTTGGTTTGTTGGTTTGTTGATTTGTTGGCTTGTTGGTTTGTTGGTTTGTTGGTTTGTTGGTTTTTTGGTTTGTTGGTTTATTGGTTTGTTGGTTTGTTGCTTTGTTGCTTGGTTGGTTTGTTGGTTTGTTGGCTTGTTGGTTTGTTGGTTTGTTGGTTTCTTGGTTTGTTGGTTTCTTCGTTTGTTGGTTTGTTTGTTTGTTTGTTTGTTGGTTTGTTGGTCTGTTCGTTTGTTGATTTGTTCATTTATTGGTTTGTTTGTTTGTTGGTTTGTTCGTTTGTTGGTTTGTTGGTTACTTGGTTTGTTGGTTTGTTGGTTTGTTGGTTTGTTTGTTTGTTCGTTTCTTGGTTTCTTGGTTTGTTGGCTTGTTGGTTTGTTGGCTTGTTGGTTTGTTGGTTTGTTTGTCTGTTAGTTTGTTGGTTTGTTGGTTTGTTCATTTGTTGGTTTGTTCGTTTGTTCGTTTGTTGATATGTTGGTTTGTTGGCTTGTTGGTTTGTTGGTTACTTGGTTTGTTGGTTTGTTGGTTTGTTAGTTTGTTGGCTTGTTGGTTTGTTGGTTTGTTGGTTTGTTGGTTTGTTGGTTTGTTAGTTTGTTGGTTTGTTGGTTTGTTGGTTTGTTGGTTTGTTGGCTTGTTGGTTTGTTGGTCTGTTGGTTTGTTGGTTTGTTGGTTTGTTGGTTTGTTGGTTTATTGGTTTGTTGGTTACTTGGTTTGTTGGTTTGTTGGTTTGTTGGTTTTTTTGTTTGTTGGTTTGTTGGTTTGTTCGTTTGTTGGTTTGTTGATTTGTTGGTTTGTTGGTTTGTTGGTTTGTTGGTTTGTTTGTTTTTTCGTTTGTTGGTTTGTTGGTTTGTTGGCTTGTTGGTTTGTTGGTTTGTTGGTTTGTGCGTTTGTTCGTTTGTGGGTTTATTGGTTTGTTGGCTTCTTGGTTTGTTGGTTTGTTGGTTTTTTGGTTTGTTGGTTTGTTGGTTTGTTAGTTTGTTTAATTGTTCGTTTGTTGGTTTGTTGGTTTGTTGGTTTGTTGGTTTGTTGGTTTGTTGGCTTGTTGGTTTGTTGGTTTGTTGGTTTCTTGGTTTGTTGGTTTGTTGGTTTGGTGGTTTGTTCGTTTGTTGGTTTGTTCGTTTGTTGGTTTGTTTGTTTGTTGGTTTGTTGGTTTGTTGGTTTGTTGGTTTGTTGGTTTGTTGGTTTGTTGGTTTGTTGGTTTGTTGGTTTGTTCGTTTGTTCGTTTGTTGGCATGTTGGTTTGTTGGCTTGTTGGTTTGTTGGTTTGTTGTTTTATTGGTTTGTTGGTTACTTGGTTTGTTGGTTTGTTGGTTTGTTGGTTTTTTTGTTTGTTGGTTTGTTGGTTTCTTTGTTTGTTGGTTTGTTGGTTTGTTGGTTTGTTGGCTTGTTGGTTTGTTGGTTTGTTGGTTTGTGCGTTTGTTCGTTTGTGGGTTTATTGGTTTGTTGGCTTCTTGGTTTGTTGGTTTGTTGGTTACTTAATTTGTTGGTTTGTTGGCTTTTTGGTTCGTTGGTTTGTTGGTTTTTTGGTTTGTTGGTTTGTTGGTTTGTTGGTTTGTTTGTTTGTTCGTTTGTTGGTTTGTTGGTTTGTTGGTTTTTTGGTTTGTTGGTTTGTTGGTTTGTTGGTTTGTTGGTTTGGTGGTTTTTTGGTTTGTTTGTTTGTTTGTTTTTTCGTTTGTTGGTTTGTTGGTTTGTTGGCTTGTTGGTTTGTTGGTTTGTTGGTTTGTGCGTTTGTTCGTTTGTGGGTTTATTGGTTTGTTGGCTTCTTGGTTTGTTGGTTTGTTGGTTACTTAATTTGTTGGTTTGTTGGCTTTTTGGTTCGTTGGTTTGTTGGTTTTTTGGTTTGTTGGTTTGTTGGTTTGTTGGTTTGTTTGTTTGTTCGTTTGTTCGTTTGTTGGTTTGTTGGTTTGTTGGTTTGTTGGTTTGTTGGTTTGTTGGTTTGTTGGTTTGTTGGCTTGTTGGTTTGTTGGTTTGTTGGTTTCTTGGTTTGTTGGTTTGGTGGTTTGTTCGTTTGTTGGTTTGTTGGTTTGTTGCTTTGTTGCTTGGTTGGTTTGTTGGTTTGTTGGCTTGTTGGTTTGTTGGTTTGTTGGTTTCTTGGTTTGTTGGTTTCTTCGTTTGTTGGTTTGTTTGTTTGTTTGTTTGTTGGTTTGTTGGTCTGTTCGTTTGTTGATTTGTTCATTTATTGGTTTGTTTGTTTGTTGGTTTGTTCGTTTGTTGGTTTGTTGGTTACTTGGTTTGTTGGTTTGTTGGTTTCTTGGTTTGTTTGTTTGTTCGTTTCTTGGTTTCTTGGTTTGTTGGCTTGTTGGTTTGTTGGCTTGTTGGTTTGTTGGTTTGTTTGTCTGTTAGTTTGTTGGTTTGTTGGTTTGTTCATTTGTTGGTTTGTTCGTTTGTTCGTTTGTTGATATGTTGGTTTGTTGGCTTGTTGGTTTGTTGGTTACTTGGTTTGTTGGTTTTTTGGTTTGTTAGTTTGTTGGCTTGTTGGTTTGTTGGTTTGTTGGTTTGTTGGTTTGTTGGTTTGTTAGTTTGTTGGTTTGTTGGTTTGTTGGTTTGTTGGTTTGTTGGCTTGTTGGTTTGTTGGTCTGTTGGTTTGTTGGTTTGTTGGTTTGTTGGTTTGTTGGTTTGTTGGTTTATTGGTTTGTTGGTTACTTGGTTTGTTGGTTTGTTGGTTTGTTGGTTTTTTTGTTTGTTGGTTTGTTGGTTTGTTCGTTTGTTGGTTTGTTGATTTGTTGGTTTGTTGGTTTGTTGGTTTGTTGGTTTGTTTGTTTTTTCGTTTGTTGGTTTGTTGGTTTGTTGGCTTGTTGGTTTGTTGGTTTGTTGGTTTGTGCGTTTGTTCGTTTGTGGGTTTATTGGTTTGTTGGCTTCTTGGTTTGTTGGTTTGTTGGTTTTTTGGTTTGTTGGTTTGTTGGTTTGTTGGTTTGTTTAATTGTTCGTTTGTTGGTTTGTTGGTTTGTTGGTTTGTTGGTTTGTTGGTTTGTTGGTTTGTTGGCTTGTTGGTTTGTTGGTTTGTTGGTTTCTTGGTTTGTTGGTTTGTTGGTTTGGTGGTTTGTTCGTTTGTTGGTTTGTTCGTTTGTTGGTTTGTTTGTTTGTTGGTTTGTTGGTTTGTTGGTTTGTTGGTTTGTTGGTTTGTTGGTTTGTTGGTTTGTTGGTTTGTTCGTTTGTTTGTTTGTTGGCATGTTGGTTTGTTGGCTTGTTGGTTTGTTGGTTTGTTGTTTTATTGGTTTGTTGGTTACTTGGTTTGTTGGTTTGTTGGTTTGTTGGTTTTTTTGTTTGTTGGTTTGTTGGTTTCTTTGTTTGTTGGTTTGTTGGTTTGTTGGTTTGTTGGCTTGTTGGTTTGTTGGTTTGTTGGTTTGTGCGTTTGTTCGTTTGTGGGTTTATTGGTTTGTTGGCTTCTTGGTTTGTTGGTTTGTTGGTTACTTAATTTGTTGGTTTGTTGGCTTTTTGGTTCGTTGGTTTGTTGGTTTTTTGGTTTGTTGGTTTGTTGGTTTGTTGGTTTGTTTGTTTGTTCGTTTGTTGGTTTGTTGGTTTGTTGGTTTTTTGGTTTGTTGGTTTGTTGGTTTGTTGGTTTGTTGGTTTGGTGGTTTTTTGGTTTGTTTGTTTGTTTGTTTTTTCGTTTGTTGGTTTGTTGGTTTGTTGGCTTGTTGGTTTGTTGGTTTGTTGGTTTGTGCGTTTGTTCGTTTGTGGGTTTATTGGTTTGTTGGCTTCTTGGTTTGTTGGTTTGTTGGTTACTTAATTTGTTGGTTTGTTGGCTTTTTGGTTCGTTGGTTTGTTGGTTTTTTGGTTTGTTGGTTTGTTGGTTTGTTGGTTTGTTTGTTTGTTCGTTTGTTCGTTTGTTGGTTTGTTGGTTTGTTGGTTTGTTGGTTTGTTGGTTTGTTGGTTTGTTGGTTTGTTGGCTTGTTGGTTTGTTGGTTTGTTGGTTTCTTGGTTTGTTGGTTTGGTGGTTTGTTCGTTTGTTGGTTTTTTGTTTGTTGGTTTGTTTGTTTGTTGGTTTGTTGGTTTGTTGGTTTGTTGGTTTGTTGGTTTGTTGGTTTGTTGGTTTGTTGGCTTGTTGGTTTGTTGGTTTGTTGGTTTCTTGGTTTGTTGGTTTGGTGGTTTGTTCGTTTGTTGGTTTTTTGTTTGTTGGCTTGTTGGTTTGTTTGTTTGTTGGTTTGTTGGTTTGTTCGTTTGTTGGTTTGTTGGTTTTTTGGTTTGTTAGTTTGTTGGCTTGTTGGTTTGTTGGTTTGTTGATTTAATGGTTTGTTCGTTTGTTCATTTGTTGGCTTGTTGGTTTCTTGGCTTGTTGGTTTGTTGGCTTGTTGGCTTTTTGGTTTGTTTGTTTGTTCGTTTGTTGGTTTGTTGGTTATTTGGTTTGTTGGTTATTTGGTTTGTTGGTTTCTTGGTTTTTTGGTTTGTTGGCTTGTTGGTTTGTTCGTTTGTTGGTTTGTTGGTTTGTTGGTTTGTCGGTTTGTTGGTTTGTTGGTTTGTTCGTTTGTTGGTTTGTTGGTTTGTTGGCTTGTTGGCTTGTTGGTTTGTTCGTTTGTTGGTTTGTTGGTTTGTTGGTTTGTGTGTTTGTTGGTTTGTTGGCTTGTTGGTTTGTTGGTTTGTTCGTTTGTTGGTTTGTTGGTTTGTTCGTTTGTTCGTTTGTTGGCTTGTTGGTTTGTTGGCTTGTTGGCTTGTTGGTTTGTTTGTTTGTTGGTTTGTTGGTTTGTTCGTTTGTTGGTTTGTTTGTTTTTTGGGTTGTTAGTTTGTTGGCTTGTTGGTTTGTTCGTTTGTTGGTTTGTTGGTTTGTTGGCTTGTTGGCTTGTTGGTTTGTTCGTTTGTTGGTTTGTTGGTTTGTTGGTTTGTGTGTTTGTTGGTTTGTTGGCTTGTTGGTTTGTTGGTTTGTTCGTTTGTTGGTTTGTTGGTTTGTTCATTTGTTGGTTTGTTGGCTTGTTGGTTTGTTGGTTTGTTGGTTACTTGGTTTGTTGGTTTGTTGGTTTGTTAGTTTGTTGGCTTGTTGGTTTGTTGGTTTGTTGATTTGTTGGTTTGCTGGTTTGTTGGTTTGTTGGTTTGTTGGTTTGTTGGTTTGTTGGCTTGTTGGTTTGTTGGTTTGTTGGTTTGTTGGTTTGTTGGTTTGTTGGTTTGTTGGTTTGTTGGTTTGTTGGTTTGTTGGTTTATTGGTTTGTTGGTTATTTGGTTTGTTGCTTTGTTGGTTTTTTTGTTTGTTGGTTTGTTGGTTTGTTCGTTTGTTGGTTTGTTGGTTTGTTGGTTTGTTGGTTTGTTGGTTTGTTTGTTTTTTCGTTTGTTGGTTTGTTGGTTTGTTGGTTTGTTGGCTTGTTGGTTTGTTGGTTTGTTGGTTTGTGCGTTTGTTCGTTTGTGGGTTTATTGGTTTGTTGGCTTCTTGGTTTGTTGGTTTGTTGGTTACTTAATTTGTTGGTTTGTTGGCTTTTTGGTTCGTTGGTTTGTTGGTTTTTTGGTTTGTTGGTTTGTTGGTTTGTTGGTTTGTTGGTTTGTTGGTTTGTTGGTTTGTTGGTTTGTTGGTTTCTTGGTTTGTTGGTTTCTTCGTTTGTTGGTTTGTTTGTTTGTTGGTTTGTTGGTTTGTTCGTTTGTTGGTTTGTTCGTTTGTTGGTTTGTTTGTTTGTTGGTTTGTTCGTTTGTTGGTTTGTTGGTTACTTGGTTTGTTGGTTTGTTGGTTTGTTGGTTTGTTGGTTTGTTGGTTTGTTTGTTTGTTTGTTTGTTGGTTTGTTGGTTTGTTGGTTTGTTGGCTTGTTGGTTTGTTGGTTTGTTGGTTTGTTGGTTTTTTGGTTTGTTGGTTTGTTGGTTTGTTGGTTTGTTGGCTTGTTGGTTTGTTGGTTTGTTGGTTTGTTGGTTTGTTGGTTTGTTGGTTTGTTGGTTTGTTGGTTTGTTGGTTTGTTGGTTTGTTGGTTTGTTGGTTTGTTGGTTTCTTGGTTTGTTGGTTTCTTCGTTTGTTGGTTTGTTTGTTTGTTGGTTTGTTGGTTTGTTCGTTTGTTGGTTTGTTCGTTTGTTCGTTTGTTTGTTTGTTGGTTTGTTCGTTTGTTGGTTTGTTGGTTACTTGGTTTGTTGGTTTGTTGGTTTGTTGGTTTGTTTGTTTGTTCGTTTTTTGCTTTCTTGGTTTGTTGGCTTGTTGGTTTGTTGGCTTGTTGGTTTGTTGGTTTGTTTGTCTGTTAGTTTGTTGGTTTGTTGGTTTGTTCATTTGTTGGTTTGTTCGTTTGTTCGTTTGTTGATTTGTTGGTTTGATGGCTTGTAGGTTTGTTGGTTTGTTGGTTACTTGGTTTGTTGGTTCGTTGGTTTGTTAGTTTGTTGGCTTGTTGGTTTGTTGGTTTGTTGGTTTGTTGGTTTGCTGGTTTGTTGGTTTGTTGGTTTGTTGGTTTGTTGGTTTGTTGGCTTGTTGGTTTGTTGGTTTGTTGGTTTGTTGGTTTGTTGGTTTGTTGGTTTGTTGGTTTGTTGGTTTATTGGTTTGTTGGTTATTTGGTTTGTTGGTTTGTTGGTTTTTTTGTTTGTTGGTTTGTTGGTTTGTTCGTTTGTTGGTTTGTTGGTTTGTTGGTTTGTTTGTTTTTTCGTTTGTTGGTTTGTTGGTTTGTTGGCTTGTTGGTTTGTTGGTTTGTTGGTTTGTTGGTTTGTTGGTTTGTGCGTTTGTTCGTTTGTGGGTTTATTGGTTTGTTGGCTTCTTGGTTTGTTGGTTTGTTGGTTCTTTGGTTTGTTGGTTTGTTGGTTTGTTGGTTTTTTGGTTTATTGGTTTATTGGTTTGTTGGCTTGTTGGTTAGTTGGTTGGTTGGTTACTTGGTTTGTAGGTTTGTTGGTTTGTTGGCTTGTTGGTTTGTTGGTTTTTTGGTTTATTGGTTTGTTGGTTTGTTGGTTTGTTGGTTTGTTGGTTTGTTTGTTTGTTGGTTTGTTGGTTTGTTGGTTTGTTCGTTTGTTGGTTTGTTCATTTGTTGGTTTGTTTGTTTGTTGGTTTGTTCGTTTGTTGGTTTGTTGGTTACTTGGTTTGTTGGTTTGTTGGTTTGTTGGTTTGTTGGTTTGTTTGGTTGTTCGTTTCTTGGTTTGTTGGTTTGTTGGCTTGTTGGTTTGTTGGCTTGTTGGTTTGTTGGTTTGTTTGTCTGTTGGTTTGTTGGTTTGTTGGTTTGTTCATTTGTTGGTTTGTTCGTTTGTTCGTTTGTTGATTTGTTGGTTTGTTGGCTTGTTGGTTTGTTGGTTTGTTGGTTACTTGGTTTGTTGGTTTGTTGGTTTGTTAGTTTGTTGGATTGTTGGTGTGTTGGTTTGTTGGTTTGTTGGTTTGTTGGTTTGTTGGTTTGTTGGCTTGTTTGTTTGTTGGTTTGTTGGTTTGTTGGTTTGTTGGTTTGTTCGTTTGTTGGTTTGTTGGTTTGTTGGCTTGTTGGTTTGT
The DNA here is from genome assembly GCA_958298945.1 of Atherix ibis. Classification (NCBI taxonomy): domain Eukaryota; kingdom Metazoa; phylum Arthropoda; class Insecta; order Diptera; family Athericidae; genus Atherix; species Atherix ibis. Next base: position 29,352,037 of record OY282608.1, read on the forward strand.
TCGTTTGTTGGTTTGTTGATTTTTTGGTTTATTGGCTTGTTGGTTTGTTGGTTTGTTGGTTTGTTGGTTTGTTGGTTTGTTGGTTTTTTGGTTTGTTGGTATGTTGGTTTGTTGGTTTGTTGGTTTGTTGGTTTGTTGGTTTGTTGGTTTGTTGGTTTGTTGGTTTGTTGGTTTGTTGGTTTGTTGGTTTGTTGGTTTGTTGGTTTGTTCGTTTGTTCGTTTGTTGGCTTGTTGGTTTGTTGGCTTGTTGGCTTGTTGGTTTGTTTGTTTGTTGGTTTGTTGATTTGTTCGTTTGTTGGTTTGTTGGTTTTGTGGTTTGTCGGTTTGTTGGCTTGTTGGTTTGTTGGTTTGTTGATTTAATGGTTTGTTCGTTTGTTCATTTGTTGGTTTGTTGGTTTGTTGGTTTGTTGGTTTGTTGGTTGTTGGTTTGTTGGTTTGTTGGTTTGTTGGTTTGTTGGTTTGTTGGTTTGTTGGTTTCTTGGTTTGTTGGTTTCTTCGTTTGTTGGTTTGTTTGTTTGTTGGTTTGTTGGTTTGTTCGTTTGTTGGTTTGTTCGTTTGTTGGTTTGTTTGTTTGTTGGTTTGTTCGTTTGTTGGTTTGTTGGTTACTTGGTTTGTTGGTTTGTTGGTTTGTTGGTTTGTTGGTTTGTTGGTTTGTTTGTTTGTTTGTTTGTTGGTTTGTTGGTTTGTTGGTTTGTTGGCTTGTTGGTTTGTTGGTTTGTTGGTTTGTTGGTTTTTTGGTTTGTTGGTTTGTTGGTTTGTTGGTTTGTTGGCTTGTTGGTTTGTTGGTTTGTTGGTTTGTTGGTTTGTTGGTTTGTTGGTTTGTTGGTTTGTTGGTTTGTTGGTTTGTTGGTTTGTTGGTTTGTTGGTTTCTTGGTTTGTTGGTTTCTTCGTTTGTTGGTTTGTTTGTTTGTTGGTTTGTTGGTTTGTTCGTTTGTTGGTTTGTTCGTTTGTTCGTTTGTTTGTTTGTTGGTTTGTTCGTTTGTTGGTTTGTTGGTTACTTGGTTTGTTGGTTTGTTGGTTTGTTGGTTTGTTTGTTTGTTCGTTTTTTGCTTTCTTGGTTTGTTGGCTTGTTGGTTTGTTGGCTTGTTGGTTTGTTGGTTTGTTTGTCTGTTAGTTTGTTGGTTTGTTGGTTTGTTCATTTGTTGGTTTGTTCGTTTGTTCGTTTGTTGATTTGTTGGTTTGATGGCTTGTAGGTTTGTTGGTTTGTTGGTTACTTGGTTTGTTGGTTCGTTGGTTTGTTAGTTTGTTGGCTTGTTGGTTTGTTGGTTTGTTGGTTTGTTGGTTTGCTGGTTTGTTGGTTTGTTGGTTTGTTGGTTTGTTGGTTTGTTGGCTTGTTGGTTTGTTGGTTTGTTGGTTTGTTGGTTTGTTGGTTTGTTGGTTTGTTGGTTTGTTGGTTTATTGGTTTGTTGGTTATTTGGTTTGTTGGTTTGTTGGTTTTTTTGTTTGTTGGTTTGTTGGTTTGTTCGTTTGTTGGTTTGTTGGTTTGATGGTTTGTTTGTTTTTTCGTTTGTTGGTTTGTTGGTTTGTTGGCTTGTTGGTTTGTTGGTTTGTTGGTTTGTTGGTTTGTTGGTTTGTGCGTTTGTTCGTTTGTGGGTTTATTGGTTTGTTGGCTTCTTGGTTTGTTGGTTTGTTGGTTCTTTGGTTTGTTGGTTTGTTGGTTTGTTGGTTTTTTGGTTTATTGGTTTATTGGTTTGTTGGCTTGTTGGTTAGTTGGTTTGTTGGTTACTTGGTTTGTAGGTTTGTTGGTTTGTTGGCTTGTTGGTTTGTTGGTTTTTTGGTTTATTGGTTTGTTGGTTTGTTGGTTTGTTGGTTTGTTGGTTTGTTTGTTTGTTGGTTTGTTGGTTTGTTGGTTTGTTCGTTTGTTGGTTTGTTCATTTGTTGGTTTGGTTGTTTGTTGGTTTGTTCGTTTGTTGGTTTGTTGGTTACTTGGTTTGTTGGTTTGTTGGTTTGTTGGTTTGTTGGTTTGTTTGGTTGTTCGTTTCTTGGTTTGTTGGTTTGTTGGCTTGTTGGTTTGTTGGCTTGTTGGTTTGTTGGTTTGTTTGTCTGTTGGTTTGTTGGTTTGTTGGTTTGTTCATTTGTTGGTTTGTTCGTTTGTTCGTTTGTTGATTTGTTGGTTTGTTGGCTTGTTGGTTTGTTGGTTTGTTGGTTACTTGGTTTGTTGGTTTGTTGGTTTGTTAGTTTGTTGGTTTGTTGGTGTGTTGGTTTGTTGGTTTGTTGGTTTGTTGGTTTGTTGGTTTGTTGGCTTGTTTGTTTGTTGGTTTGTTGGTTTGTTGGTTTGTTGGTTTGTTCGTTTGTTGGTTTGTTGGTTTGTTGGCTTGTTGGTTTGTTCGTTTGTTGGTTTGTTGATTTTTTGGTTTATTGGCTTGTTGGTTTGTTGGTTTGTTGGTTTGTTGGTTTGTTGGTTTGTTGGTTTTTTGGTTTGTTGGTATGTTGGTTTGTTGGTTTGTTGGTTTGTTGGTTTGTTGGTTTGTTGGTTTGTTGGTTTGTTGGTTTGTTGGTTTGTTGGTTTGTTGGTTTGTTGGTTTGTTGGTTTGTTCGTTTGTTCGTTTGTTGGCTTGTTGGTTTGTTGGCTTGTTGGCTTGTTGGTTTGTTTGTTTGTTGGTTTGTTGATTTGTTCGTTTGTTGGTTTGTTGGTTTTGTGGATTGTCGGTTTGTTGGCTTGTTGGTTTGTTGGTTTGTTGATTTAATGGTTTGTTCGTTTGTTCATTTGTTGGTTTGTTGGTTTGTTGGTTTGTTGGTTTGTTGGTTGTTGGTTTGTTGGTTTGTTGGTTTGTTAGTTTGTTGGTTTGTTGGTTTGTTGGTTTGTTGGTTTGTTGGTTTGTTGGTTTGTTCGTTTGTTCGTTTGTTCGTTTGTTGGCTTGTTGGTTTGTTGGCTTGTTGGCTTGTTGGTTTATTTGTTTGTTGGTTAGTTGGTTTGTTCGTTTGTTGGTTTGTTGGTTTGTTGGTTTTTTGGTTTGTTGGTTTGTTGGTTTGTTGGTTTGTTGGTTTCTTGGTTTGTTGGTTTGTTGGTTTGTTGGTTTGTTGGTTTGTTGGTTTGTTGGTTTGTTGGTTTGTTCGTTTGTTCGTTTGCTGGCTTGTTGGTTTGTTGGGTTGTTGGCTTGTTGGCTTGTTGGTTTGTTTGTTTGTTGGTTTGTTGGTTTGTTCGTTTGTTGGTTTGTTGGTTTGTTGGTTTTGTGGTTTGTTGGTTTGTTGGTTTGTTGGTTTGTTGGTTTGTTGGTTTGTTGGTTTGTTGGTTTGTTGGTTTTGTGGTTTGTTGGCTTGTTGGCTTGTTGGTTTGTTTGTTTGTTGGTTTGTTGGTTTGTTCGTTTGTTGGTTTGTTGGTTTGTTGGTTTGTTGGTTTGTTGGTTTGTTGGTTTGTTGGTTTGTTGGTTTGTTGGTTTGTTGGTTTGTTGGTTTGTTCGTTTGTTGGTTTGTTGGTTTGTTGGTTTGTTGGTTTGTTGGTTTGTTGGTTTGTTGGTTTTTTGGTTTGTTGGTTTGTTGGTTTCTTGGCTTGTTGGTTTCTTCGTTTGTTGGTTTGTTTGTTTGTTGGTTTGTTGGTTTGTTCGTTTGTTGGTTTGTTCATTTGTTGGTGTGTTTGTTTGTTGGTTTGTTCGTTTGTTGGTTTGTTGGTTACTTGGTTTGTTGGTTTGTTGGTTTGTTGGTTTGTTTGTTTGTTCGTTTCTTGCTTTCTTGGTTTGTTGGCTTGTTGGTTTGTTGGCTTGTTGGTTTGTTGGTTTGTTTGTCTGTTAGTTTGTTGGTTTGTTGGTTTGTTCATTTGTTTGTTTGTTCGTTTGTTCGTTTGTTCATTCGTTGGTTTGTTGGCTTGTTGGTTTGTTGGTTTGTTGGTTACTTGGTTTGTTGGTTTGTTGGTTTGTTAGTTTGTTGGCTTGTTGGTTTGTTGGTTTGTTGGTTTGTTGGTTTGCTGGTTTGTTGGTTTGTTGGTTTGTTGGTTTGTTGGTTTGTTGGGATGTTGGTTTGTTGGTTTGTTGGTTTGTTGGTTTGTTGGTTTGTTGGTTTGTTGGTTTGTTGGTTTGTTGGTTTATTGGTTTGTTGGTTATTTGGTTTGTTGCTTTGTTGGTTTTTTTGTTTGTTGGTTTGTTGGTTTGTTCGTTTGTTGGTTTGTTGGTTTGTTGGTTTGTTTGTTTTTTCGTTTGTTGGTTTGTTGGTTTGTTGGTTTGTTGGCTTGTTGGTTTGTTGGTTTGTTGGTTTGTGCGTTTGTTCGTTTGTGGGTTTATTGGTTTGTTGGCTTCTTGGTTTGTTGGTTTGTTGGTTACTTAATTTGTTGGTTTGTTGGCTTTTTGGTTCGTTGGTTTGTTGGTTTTTTGGTTTGTTGGTTTGTTGGTTTGTTGGTTTGTTGGTTTTTTGGTTTGTTGGTTTATTGGTTTGTTGGCTTGTTGGTTAGTTGGTTTGTTGGTTACTTGGTTTGTAGGTTTGTTGGTTTGTTGGCTTGTTGGTTTGTCGGTTTTTTGTTTTATGGGTTTGTTGGTTTGTTGGCTAGTTGGTTTGTTGGTTTGTTTGTTTGTTCGTTTGTTGGTTTGTTGGTTTGTTGGTTTGTTGGCTTGTTGGTTTGTTGGTTTGTTGGTTTGTTGGTTTTTTGGTTTGTTGGTTTGTTGGTTTGTTGGTTTGTTGCTTTGTTGCTTGGTTGGTTTGTTGGTTTGTTGGCTTGTTGGTTTGTTGGTTTGTTGGTTTCTTGGTTTGTTGGTGTCTTCGTTTGTTGGTCTGTTCGTTTGTTGGTTTGTTCATTTATTGGTTTGTTTGTTTGTTGGTTTGTTCGTTTGTTTGTTTGTTGGTTACTTGGTTTGTTGGTTTGTTAGTTTGTTGGTTTGTTTGTTTGTTCGTTTCTTGGTTTCTTGGTTTGTTGGCTTGTTGGTTTGTTGGCTTGTTGGTTTGTTGGTTTGTTTGTCTGTTAGTTTGTTGGTTTGTTGGTTTCTTCATTTGTTGGTTTGTTCGTTTGTTCGTTTGTTGATTTGTTGGTTTGTTGGCTTGTTGGTTAGTTGGTTTGTTGGTTACTTGGTTTGTAGGTTTGTTGGTTTGTTGGCTTGTTGGTTTGTCGGTTTTTCGTTTTATTGGTTTGTTGGTTTGTTGGTTTGTTGGTTTGTTGGTTTGTTTGTTTGTTCGTTTGTTGGTTTGTTGGTTTGTTGGTTTGTTGGCTTGTCGGTTTGTTGGTTTGTTGGTTTGTTGGTTTTTTGGTTTGTTGGTTTGTTGGTTTGTTGGTTTGTTGCTTTGTAGGTTTGTTGGTTTGTTGGTTTGTTGGTTTGTTGGTTTGTTGGTTTGTTGGTTTCTTTGTTTGTTGGTTTCTTCGTTTGTTGGTTTGTTTGTTTGTTGGTTTGTTGGTTTGTTCGTTTGTTGGTTTGTTCATTTGTTGGTTTGTTTGTTTGTTGGTTTGTTCGTTTGTTGGTTGGTTGGTTACTTGGTTTGTTGGTTTGTTGGTTTGTTGGTTTGTTTGTTTGTTCGTTTCTTGCTTTCTTTGTTTGTTGGCTTGTTGTTTTGTTGGCTTGTTGGTTTGTTGGTTTGTTTGTCTGTTAGTTTGTTGGTTTGTTGGTTTGTTCATTTGTTGGTTTGTTCGTTTGTTCGTTTGTTCATTTGTTGGTTTGTTGGCTTGTTGGTTTGTTGGTTTGTTGGTTACTTGGTTTGTTGGTTTGTTGGTTTGTTAGTTTGTTGGCTTGTTGGTTTGTTGGTTTGTTGGTTTGTTGGTTTGCTGGTTTGTTGGTTTGTTGGTTTGTTGGTTTGTTGGTTTGTTGGCTTGTTGGTTTGTTGGTTTGTTGGTTTGTTGGTTTGTTAGTTTGTTGGTTTGTTGGTTTGTTGGTTTGTTGGTTTGTTGGTTTATTGGTTTGTTGGTTATTTGGTTTGTTGCTTTGTTGGTTTTTTTGTTTGTTGGTTTGTTGGTTTGTTCGTTTGTTGGTTTGTTGGTTTGTTGGTTTGTTGGTTTGTTGGTTTGTTTGTTTTTTCGTTTGTTGGTTTGTTGGTTTGTTGGTTTGTTGGCTTGTTGGTTTGTTGGTTTGTTGGTTTGTGCGTTTGTTCGTTTGTGGGTTTATTGGTTTGTTGGCTTCTTGGTTTGTTGGTTTGTTGGTTACTTAATTTGTTGGTTTGTTGGCTTTTTGGTTCGTTGGTTTGTTGGTTTTTTGGTTTGTTGGTTTGTTGGTTTGTTGGTTTGTTGGTTTTTTGGTTTGTTGGTTTATTGGTTTGTTGGCTTGTTGGTTAGTTGGTTTGTTGGTTACTTGGTTTGTAGGTTTATTGGTTTGTTGGCTTGTTGATTTGTCGGTTTTTTGTTTTATTGGTTTGTTGGTTTGTTGGTTAGTTGGTTTGTTGGTTTGTTTGTTTGTTCGTTTGTTGGTTTGTTGGTTTGTTGGTTTGTTGGTTTGTTGGCTTGTTGGTTTGTTGGTTTGTTGGTTTGTTGGTTTGTTGGTTTTTTGGTTTTTGGTTTGTTGGTTTGTTGGTTTGTTGCTTTGTTGCTTGGTTAGTTTGTTGGTTTGTTGGCTTGTTGGTTTGTTGGTTTGTTGGTTTGTTGGTTTCTTGGTTTGTTGGTTTCTTCGTTTGTTGGTTTGTTTGTTTGTTTGTTTGTTGGTTTGTTGGTCTGTTCGTTTGTTGGTTTGTTCATTTATTGGTTTGTTTGTTTGTTGGTTTGTTCGTTTGTTTGTTTGTTGGTTACTTGGTTTGTTGGTTTGTTAGTTTGTTGGTTTGTTTGTTTGTTCGTTTCTTGGTTTCTTGGTTTGTTGGCTTGTTGGTTTGTTGGCTTGTTGGTTTGTTGGTTTGTTTGTCTGTTAGTTTGTTGGTTTGTTGGTTTGTTCATTTGTTGGTTTGTTCGTTTGTTCGTTTGTTGATTTGTTGGTTTGTTGGCTTGTTGGTTTGTTGGTTACTTGGTTTGTTGGTTTGTTGGTTTGTTAGTTTGTTGGCTTGTTGGTTTGTTGGTTTGTTGGTTTGTTGGTTTGTTGGTTTGTTGGTTTGTTGGTTTGTTGGTTTCTTGGCTTGTTGGTTTGTTGGTTTGTTGGTTTGTTGGTTTGTTGGTTTGTTGGTTTGTTGGTTTGTTGGTTTATTGGTTTCTTGGTTACTTGGTTTGTTGGTTTGTTGGTTTTTTGGTTTTTTTGTTTGTTGGTTTGTTGGTTTGTTCGTTTGTTGGTTTGTTGGTTTGTTGGTTTGTTGGTTTGTTGGTTTGTTTGTTTTTTCGTTTGTTGGTTTGTTGTTTTGTTGGCTTGTTGGTTCGTTGGTTTGTTGGTTTGTGCGTTTGTTCGTTTGTGGGTTTATTGGTTTGTTGGCTTCTTGGTTTGTTGGTTTGTTGGTTACTTAATTTGTTGGTTTGTTGGCTTTTTGGTTCGTTTGTTTGTTGGTTTTTTGGTTTGTTGGTTTGTTGGTTTGTTGGTTTGTTTGTTTGTTCGTTTGTTGGTTTGTTGGTTTGTTGGTTTGTTGGTTTGTTGGTTTGTTGGTTTGTTGGTTTGTTGGCTTGTTGGTTTGTTGGTTTGTTGGTTTCTTGGTTTGTTGGTTTGTTGGTTTGGTGGTTTGTTGGTTTGTTGGTTTGTTTGTTTTTTCGTTTGTTGGTTTGTTGGTTTGTTGGTTTGTTGGTTTGTTGGTTTGTTGGTTTGTTGGTTTGTTGGTTTGTTGGTTTTAATGGTTTGTTGGTTTGTTGGTTTGTTTGTTTGTTCGTTTGTTGGTTTGTTGGTTTGTTGGTTTGTTGGTTTGTTGGCTTGTTGGTTTGTTGGTTTGTTGGTTTGTTGGTTTTTTGGTTTGTTGGTTTGTTGGTTTGTTGGTTTGTTGGCTTGTTGGTTTGTTGGTTTGTTGGTTTGTTGGTTTGTTGGTTTGTTGGTTTCTTGGTTTGTTGGTTTCTTGGTTTGTTGGTTTCTTCGTTTGTTGGTTTGTTTGTTTGTTGGTTTGTTGGTTTGTTCGTTTGTTGGTTTGTTCGTTTGTTGGTTTGTTTGTTTGTTGGTTTGTTCGTTTGTTGGTTTGTTGGTTACTTGGTTTGTTGGTTTGTTGGTTTGTTGGTTTGTTTGTTTGTTTGTTTGTTCGTTTCTTGCTTTCTTGGTTTGTTGGCTTGTTGGTTTGTTGGCTTGTTGGTTTGTTGGTTTGTTTGTCTGTTAGTTTGTTGGTTTGTTGGTTTGTTCATTTGTTGGTTTGTTCGTTTGTTCGTTTGTTGATTTGTTGGTTTGTTGGCTTGTTGGTTTGTTGGTTTGTTGGTTACTTGGTTTGTTGGTTCGTTGGTTTGTGAGTTTGTTGGCTTGTTGGTTTGTTGGTTTGTTGGTTTGTTGGTTTGCTGGTTTGTTGGTTTGTTGGTTTGTTGGTTTGTTGGTTTGTTGGTTTGTTGGTTTGTTGGTTTGTTGGTTTGTTTGTTTGTTCGTTTGTTGGTTTGTTGGTTTGTTGGTTTGTTGGCTTGTTGGGTTGTTGGTTTGTTGGTTTGTTGGTTTTTTGGTTTGTTGGTTTGTTGGTTTGTTGGTTTGTTGGCTTGTTGGTTTGTTGGTTTGTTGGTTTGTTGGTTTGTTGGTTTGTTGGTTTGTTGGTTTGTTGGTTTGTTGGTTTGTTGGTTTCTTGGTTTGTTGGTTTCTTCGTTTGTTGGTTTGTTTGTTTGTTGGTTTGTTGGTTTGTTCGTTTGTTGGTTTGTTCGTTTGTTGGTTTGTTTGTTTGTTGGTTTGTTCGTTTGTTGGTTTGTTGGTTACTTGGTTTGTTGGTTTGTTGGTTTGTTGGTTTGTTTGTTTGTTCGTTTCTTGCTTTCTTGGTTTGTTGGCTTGTTGGTTTGTTGGCTTGTTGGTTTGTTGGTTTGTTTGTCTGTTAGTTTGTTGGTTTGTTGGTTTGTTCATTTGTTGGTTTGTTCGTTTGTTCGTTTGTTGATTTGTTGGTTTGTTGGCTTGTTGGTTTGTTGGTTTGTTGGTTACTTGGTTTGTTGGTTCGTTGGTTTGTTAGTTTGTTGGCTTGTTGGTTTGTTGGTTTGTTGGTTTGTTGGTTTGCTGGTTTGTTGGTTTGTTGGTTTGTTGGTTTGTTGGTTTGTTGGCTTGTTGGTTTGTTGGTTTGTTGGTTTGTTGGTTTGTTGGTTTGTTGGTTTGTTGGTTTATTGGTTTGTTGGTTATTTGGTTTGTTGGTTTGTTGGTTTTTTTGTTTGTTGGTTTGTTGGTTTGTTCGTTTGTTGGTTTGTTGGTTTGTTGGTTTGTTGGTTTGTTTGTTTTTTCGTTTGTTGGTTTGTTGGTTTGTTGCCTTGTTGGTTTGTTGGTTTGTTGGTTTGTTGGTTTGTTGGTTTGTGCGTTTGTTCGTTTGTGGGTTTATTGGTTTGTTGGCTTCTTGGTTTGTTGGTTTGTTGGTTACTTAATTTGTTGGTTTGTTGGCTTTTTGGTTCGTTGGTTTGTTGTTTCTTTGGTTTGTTGGTTTGTTGGTTTGTTGGTTTTTTGGTTTGTTGGTTTATTGGTTTGTTGGCTTGTTGGTTAGTTGGTTTGTTGGTTACTTGGTTTGTCGGTTTGTTGGTTTGTTGGCTTGTTGGTTTGTCGGTTTTTTGTTTTATTGGTTTGTTGGTTTGTTGGTTTGTTGGTTTGTTCGTTTGTTGGTTTGTTGGTTTGTTGATTTGTTGGCTTGTTGGTTTGTTGGTTTGTTGGTTTGTTGGTTTTTTGGTTTGTTGGTTTGTTGGTTTGTTGGTTTGTTGCTTTGTTGCTTGGTTGGTTTGTTGGTTTGTTGGCTTGTTGGTTTGTTGGTTTGTTGGTTTCTTGGTTTGTTGGTTTCTTCGTTTGTTGGTTTGTTTGTTTGTTTGTTTGTTGGTTTGTTGGTCTGTTCGTTTGTTGATTTGTTCATTTATTGGTTTGTTTGTTTGTTGGTTTGTTCGTTTGTTGGTTTGTTGGTTACTTGGTTTGTTGGTTTGTTGGTTTGTTGGTTTGTTTGTTTGTTCGTTTCTTGGTTTCTTGGTTTGTTGGCTTGTTGGTTTGTTGGCTTGTTGGTTTGTTGGTTTGTTTGTCTGTTAGTTTGTTGGTTTGTTGGTTTGTTCATTTGTTGGTTTGTTCGTTTGTTCGTTTGTTGATATGTTGGTTTGTTGGCTTGTTGGTTTGTTGGTTACTTGGTTTGTTGGTTTGTTGGTTTGTTAGTTTGTTGGCTTGTTGGTTTGTTGGTTTGTTGGTTTATTGGTTTGTTGGTTTGTTAGTTTGTTGGTTTGTTGGTTTGTTGGTTTGTTGGTTTGTTGGCTTGTTGGTTTGTTGGTCTGTTGGTTTGTTGGTTTGTTGGTTTGTTGGTTTGTTGGTTTATTGGTTTGTTGGTTACTTGGTTTGTTGGTTTGTTGGTTTGTTGGTTTTTTTGTTTGTTGGTTTGTTGGTTTGTTCGTTTGTTGGTTTGTTGGTTGGTTGGTTTGTTGGTTTGTTGGTTTGTTGGTTTGTTTGTTTTTTCGTTTGTTGGTTTGTTGGTTTGTTGGCTTGTTGGTTTGTTGGTTTGTTGGTTTGTGCGTTTGTTCGTTTGTGGGTTTATTGGTTTGTTGGCTTCTTGGTTTGTTGGTTTGTTGGTTTTTTGGTTTGTTGGTTTGTTGGTTTGTTGGTTTGTTTAATTGTTCGTTTGTTGGTTTGTTGGTTTGTTGGTTTGTTGGTTTGTTGGTTTGTTGGTTTGTTGGCTTGTTGGTTTGTTGGTTTGTTGGTTTCTTGGTTTGTTGGTTTGTTGGTTTGGTGGTTTGTTCGTTTGTTGGTTTGTTCGTTTGTTGGTTTGTTTGTTTGTTTGTTTGTTGGTTTGTTGGTTTGTTGGTTTGTTGGTTTGTTGGTTTGTTGGTTTGTTGGTTTGTTGGTTTGTTGGTTTGTTCGTTTGTTCGTTTGTTGGCATGTTGGTTTGTTGGCTTGTTGGTTTGTTGGTTTGTTGGTTTGTTGGTTTGTTGTTTTATTGGTTTGTTGGTTACTTAGTTTGTTGGTTTGTTGGTTTGTTGGTTTTTTTGTTTGTTGGTTTGTTGGTTTCTTTGTTTGTTGGTTTGTTGGTTTGTTGGTTTGTTGGTTTGTTGGTTTGTTTGTTTTTTCGTTTGTTGGTTTGTTGGTTTGTTGGCTTGTTGGTTTGTTGGTTTGTTGGTTTGTTGGTTTGTGCGTTTGTTCGTTTGTGGGTTTATTGGTTTGTTGGCTTCTTGGTTTGTTGGTTTGTTGGTTACTTAATTTGTTGGTTTGTTGGCTTTTTGGTTCGTTGGTTTGTTGGTTTTTTGGTTTGTTGGTTTGTTGGTTTGTTGGTTTGTTTGTTTGTTCGTTTGTTGGTTTGTTGGTTTGTTGGTTTTTTGGTTTGTTGGTTTGTTGGTTTGTTGGTTTGTTGGTTTGGTGGTTTTTTGGTTTGTTTGTTTGTTTGTTTTTTCGTTTGTTGGTTTGTTGGTTTGTTGGCTTGTTGGTTTGTTGGTTTGTTGGTTTGTGCGTTTGTTCGTTTGTGGGTTTATTGGTTTGTTGGCTTCTTGGTTTGTTGGTTTGTTGGTTACTTAATTTGTTGGTTTGTTGGCTTTATGGTTCGTTGGTTTGTTGGTTTTTTGGTTTGTTGGTTTGTTGGTTTGTTTGTTTGTTCGTTTGTTCGTTTGTTGGTTTGTTGGTTTGTTGGTTTGTTGGTTTGTTGGTTTGTTGGTTTGTTGGTTTGTTGGCTTGTTGGTTTGTTGGTTTGTTGGTTTCTTGGTTTGTTGGTTTGGTGGTTTGTTCGTTTGTTGGTTTTTTGTTTGTTGGTTTGTTTGTTTGTTGGTTTGTTGGTTTGTTGGTTTGTTGGTTTGTTGGTTTGTTGGTTTGTTGGTTTGTTCGTTTGTTCGTTTAATGGCTTGTTGGTTTGTTGGCTTGTTGGCTTGTTGGTTTGTTTGTTTGTTGGTTTGTTGGTTTGTTCGTTTGTTGGTTTGTTGGTTTTTTGGTTTGTTAGTTTGTTGGCTTGTTGGTTTGTTGGTTTGTTGATTTAATGGTTTGTTCGTTTGTTCATTTGTTGGCTTGTTGGTTTCTTGGCTTGTTGGTTTGTTGGCTTGTTGGCTTTTTGGTTTGTTTGTTTGTTCGTTTGTTGGTTTGTTGGTTATTTGGTTTGTTGGTTTCTTGGTTTTTTGGTTTGTTGGCTTGTTGGTTTGTTCGTTTGTTGGTTTGTTGGTTTGTTGGTTTGTTGGTTTGTTGGTTTGTTGGTTTGTTCGTTTGTTGGTTTGTTGGTTTGTTGGCTTGTTGGCTTGTTGGTTTGTTCGTTTGTTGGTTTGTTGGTTTGTTGGTTTGTGTGTTTGTTGGTTTGTTGGCTTGTTGGTTTGTTGGTTTGTTCGTTTGTTGGTTTGTTGGTTTGTTCGTTTGTTCGTTTGTTGGCTTGTTGGTTTGTTGGCTTGTTGGCTTGTTGGTTTGTTTGTTTGTTGGTTTGTTGGTTTGTTCGTTTGTTGGTTTGTTGGTTTTTTGGTTTGTTAGTTTGTTGGCTTGTTGGTTTGTTGGTTTGTTGATTTAATGGTTTGTTCGTTTGTTCATTTGTTGGCTTGTTGGTTTCTTGGCTTGTTGGTTTGTTGGCTTGTTGGCTTTTTGGTTTGTTTGTTTGTTCGTTTGTTGGTTTGTTGGTTATTTGGTTTGTTGGTTTCTTGGTTTTTTGGTTTGTTGGCTTGTTGGTTTGTTTGTTTGTTCGTTTGTTGGTTTGTTGGTTTGTTGGTTTGTTGGTTTGTTGGCTTGTTGGTTTGTTGGTTTGTTGGTTTCTTGGTTTGTTGGTTTGTTGGTTTCGTGGTTTGTTCGTTTGTTGGTTTGTTCGTTTGTTGGTTTGTTTGTTTGTTGGTTTGTTGGTTTGTTGGTTTGTTGGTTTGTTGGTTTGTTGGTTTGTTGGTTTGTTGGTTTGTTGGTTTGTTCGTTTGTTCGTTTGTTGGCATGTTGGTTTGTTGGCTTGTTGGTTTGTTGGTTTGTTGTTTTATTGGTTTGTTGGTTACTTGGTTTGTTGGTTTGTTGGTTTGTTGGTTTTTTTGTTTGTTGGTTTGTTGGTTTCTTTGTTTGTTGGTTTGTTGGTTTGTTGGTTTGTTGGTTTGTTGGTTTGTTTGTTTTTTCGTTTGTTGGTTTGTTGGTTTGTTGGCTTGTTGGTTTGTTGGTTTGTTGGTTTGTGCGTTTGTTCGTTTGTGGGTTTATTGGTTTGTTGGCTTCTTGGTTTGTTGGTTTGTTGGTTACTTAATTTGTTGGTTTGTTGGCTTTTTGGTTCGTTGGTTTGTTGGTTTTTTGGTTTGTTGGTTTGTTGGTTTGTTGGTTTGTTTGTTTGTTCGTTTGTTGGTTTGTTGGTTTGTTGGTTTTTTGGTTTGTTGGTTTGTTGGTTTGTTGGTTTGTTGGTTGGTGGTTTTTTGGTTTGTTTGTTTGTTTGTTTTTTCGTTTGTTGGTTTGTTGGTTTGTTGGCTTGTTGGTTTGTTGGTTTGTTGGTTTGTGCGTTTGTTCGTTTGTGGGTTTATTGGTTTGTTGGCTTCTTGGTTTGTTGGTTTGTTGGTTACTTAATTTGTTGGTTTGTTGGCTTTTTGGTTCGTTGGTTTGTTGGTTTTTTGGTTTGTTGGTTTGTTGGTTTGTTGGTTTGTTTGTTTGTTCGTTTGTTCGTTTGTTGGTTTGTTGGTTTGTTGGTTTGTTGGTTTGTTGGTTTGTTGGTTTGTTGGTTTGTTGGCTTGTTGGTTTGTTGGTTTGTTGGTTTCTTGGTTTGTTGGTTTGGTGGTTTGTTCGTTTGTTGGTTTTTTGTTTGTTGGTTTGTTTGTTTGTTGGTTTGTTGGTTTGTTGGTTTGTTGGTTTGTTGGTTTGTTGGTTTGTTGGTTTGTTCGTTTGTTCGTTTAATGGCTTGTTGGTTTGTTGGCTTGTTGGCTTGTTGGTTTGTTTGTTTGTTGGTTTGTTGGTTTGTTCGTTTGTTGGTTTGTTGGTTTTTTGGTTTGTTAGTTTGTTGGCTTGTTGGTTTGTTGGTTTGTTGATTTAATGGTGTGTTCGTTTGTTCATTTGTTGGCTTGTTGGTTTCTTGGCTTGTTGGTTTGTTGGCTTGTTGGCTTTTTGGTTTGTTTGTTTGTTCGTTTGTTGGTTTGTTGGTTATTTGGTTTGTTGGTTTCTTGGTTTTTTGGTTTGTTGGCTTGTTGGTTTGTTCGTTTGTTGGTTTGTTGGTTTGTTGGTTTGTCGGTTTGTTGGTTTGTTGGTTTGTTCGTTTGTTGGTTTGTTGGTTTGTTGGCTTGTTGGCTTGTTGGTTTGTTCGTTTGTTGGTTTGTTGGTTTGTTGGTTTGTGTGTTTGTTGGTTTGTTGGCTTGTTGGTTTGTTGGTTTGTTCGTTTGTTGGTTTGTTGGTTTGTTCGTTTGTTCGTTTGTTGGCTTGTTGGTTTGTTGGCTTGTTGGCTTGTTGGTTTGTTTGTTTGTTGGTTTGTTAGTTTGTTCGTTTGTTGGTTTGTTGGTTTTTTGGTTTGTTAGTTTGTTGGCTTGTTGGTTTGTTGGTTTGTTGGTTTGTTGGTTTGTTAATTTGTTTGTTTGTTGGTTTGTTCATTTGTTGGTTTGTTTGTTTGTTGGTTTGTGCGTTTGTTGGCTTGTTGGTTACTTGGTTTGTTGGTTTGTTGGCTTGTTGGCTTTTTGGTTTGTTTGTTTGTTCGTTTGTTGGTTTGTTGGTTATTTGGTTTGTTGGTTTCTTGGTTTTTTGGTTTGTTGGCTTGTTGGTTTGTTCGTTTTTTGGTTTGTTGGTTTGTTGGTTTGTCGGTTTGTTGGTTTGTTGGTTTGTTCGTTTGTTGGTTTGTTGGTTTGTTGGCTTCTTGGTTTGTTCGTTTGTTGGTTTGTTGGTTTGTTGGTTTATTGGTTTGTTGGTTTGTTGGCTTGTTGGTTTGTTGGTTTGTTCGTTTGTTGGTTTGTTGGTTTTTTGGTTTGTTGGTTTATTGGTTTGTTGGTTTGTTGGTTTGTTGGCTTGTTGGTTTGTTGGTTTGTTCGTTTGTTGGTTTGTTGGTTTTTTGGTTTGTTGGTTTATCGGTTTGTTGGCTAGTTGGTTAGTTGGTTTGTTGGTTACTTGGTTTGTAGGTTTGTTGGTTTGTTGGTTTGTTGGTTTGTTGGTTTCTTGGTTTGTTGGTTTCTTCGTTTGTTGGTTTGTTTGTTTGTTGGTTTGTTGGTTTGTTAATTTGTTTGTTTGTTGGTTTGTTCATTTGTTGGTTTGTTTGTTTGTTGGTTTGTGCGTTTGTTGGCTTGTTGGTTACTTGGTTTGTTGGTTTGTTGGTTTGTTGGTTTGTTTGTTTGTTCGTTTCTTGGTTTGTTGGTTTGTTGGCTTGTTGGTTTGTTGGCTTGTTGGTTTGTTGGTTTTTTTGTCTGTTAGTTTGTTGGTTTGTTGGTTTGTTCATTTGTTGGTTTGTTCGTTTGGTCGTTTGTTGATTTGTTGATTTGTTGGCTTGTTGGTTTGTTGGTTTGTTGGTTACTTGGTTTGTTGGTTTGTTGGTTTGTTAGTTTGTTGGCTTGTTGGTTTGTTGGTTTGTTGGTTTGTTGGTTTGTTGGTTTGTTGGTTTGTTGGTTTGTTGGCTTGTCCGTTTGTTGGTTTGTTGGTTTGTTGGTTTGTTGGTTTGTTGGTTTGTTGGTTTGTTGGTTTATTGGTTTGTTGGTTACTTGGTTTGTTGGTTTGTTGGTTTGTTGGTTTGTTGGTGTGTTCGTTTGTTCGTTTGTGGGTTTATTGGTTTGTTGGCTTGTCGGTTTGTTGGTTTGTTGGTTACTTAATTTGTTGGTTTGTTGGCTTTTTTGTTCGTTGGTTTGTTGGTTTTTTGGTTTGTTGGTTTGTTGGTTTGTTTGTTTGTTCGTTTGTTGGTTTGTTGGTTTGTTGGTTTGTTGGTTTGTTGGTTTGTTGGTTTGTTGGCTTGTTGGTTTGTTGGTTTCTTGGTTTCTTGGTTTGTTGGTTTGTTGGTTTGGTGGTTTGTTCGTTTGTTGGTTTGTTGGTTTGTTGGTTTGTTTGTTTGTTGGCTTGTTGATTTGTTGGCTTGTTGGCTTGTTGGTTTGCTGGTTTGTTCGTTTGTTGGTTTGTTGGTGTGTTGGTTTGTTGGTTTGTTCGTTTGTTGGTTTGCTCGTTTGTTCGTTTGTTGGTTTGTTGATTTGTTGGCTTGTTGGTTTGTTGGTTTATTGGTTACTTGTTTTGTTGGTTTGTCGGTTTGTTGGTTTGTTGGCTTGTTGGTTTGTTGGTTTGTTGGTTTGTTGGTTTGTTGGTTTGTTGGCTTGTTGGTTTGTTGGTTCGTTGGTTTCTTGGTTTGTTGGTTTGTTGATTTGTTGGTTTGTTGGTTACTTGGTTTGTTGGGTTGTTGGTTTGTTGGTTTGTTTGTTTGTTGGTTTGTTCGTTTGTTGGTTTGTTGGTTTGTTGTTTTGTTGGTTTGTTGGTTTGATTGTTTGTTCGTTTGCTGGTTTGTTGGTTTGTTGGCTTGTTGGTTTGTTGGTTTGCTGGCTTGTTGGTTTGTTGGTTTGTTTGTTTGTTCGTTTGTTGATTTGTTGGTTTCTTGGCTTGTTGGTTTGTTGGTTTGTTGGCTTGTTGGTTTGTTGGTTCGTTCGTTTGTTGGTTTGTTGGTTTGTTGGTTTGTTGGTTTGTTGGTTTGTTCATTTGTTCGTTTTTTGGTTTATTGGTTTGTTGGCTTGTTGGTTTGTTGGTTTGTTGGTTACTTGGTTTGTTGGTTTGTTGGTTTGTTGGCTTGTTGGTTTGTTGGTTTGTTGGTTTTTTGGTTTGTTGGTTTGTTGGTTTGTTGGTTTGTTTGTTTGTTCATTTGTTGGTTTATTGGTTTGTTGGTTTGTTGGTTTGTTGGTTTGTTGGTTTGTTGGTTTCTTGGTTTGTTGGTTTGTTGGTTTGTTGGCTTGTTGGTTTGTTGGTTTGTTGGTTTTTTGGTTTGTTGGTTTGTTGGTTTGTTGGTTTGTTTGTTTGTTCATTTGTTGGTTTATTGGTTTGTTGGCTTGTTGGTTTGTTGGTTTGTTGGTTTGTTGGTTTCTTGGTTTGTTGGTTTGTTGGTTAGTTGGTTTGTTTGTTGTTGGTTTTTTTTTCGTTTGTTGGTTTGTTGGTTACTTGGTTTGTTGGTTTGTTGGTTTGTTGGTTTTTTTGTTTGTTCGTTTGTTAGTTTTTTGGTTTGTTGGCTTGTTGGTTTGTTGGTTTGTTGGCTTGTTGGTTTGTTGGTTTGTTCGTTTGTTGGTTTGTTGGTTTGTTGGTTTGTTCTTTGTTGGTTTGTTCGTTTGTTCGTTTGTTGGTTTGTTGGTTTGTTGGCTTGTTGGTTTGTTTGTTTATTGGTTACTTGGTTTGTTGGTTTGTTGGTTTGTTGGTTTGTTGTCTTGTTGGTTTGTTGGTTTGTTGGTTTGTTGGTTTGTTGGTTTGTTGGTTTGTTGGTTTGTTGGTTTGCTGGTTTGTTTGTTTGTTTGTTTGTTCGTTTGTTGGTTTGTTGGTTACTTTGTTTGTTGGTTTGTTGGTTTGTTGGTTTGTTGGTTTGTTTGTTTGTTCGTCTGTTGGTTTGTTGGTTTGTTGGCTTGTTGGTTTGTTGGCTTGTTGGCTTTTTGGTTTGCTGGTTTGTTTGTTTGTTGGTTTGTTGGTGTGTTGGTTTGTTGATTTGTTCGTTTGTTGGTTTGATCGTTTGTTCGTTTGTTGGTTTGTTGGTTTGTTTGTTTATTGTTTACTTGGTTTGTTGGTTTGTCGGTTTGTTGGTTTGTTGGCTTGTTGGTTTGTTGGTTTGTTGGTTTGTTGGTTTGTTGGTTTGTTGGCTTGTTGGTTTGTTGGTTTGTTGGTTTGTTGGTTTGTTGGTTTGTTTATTTATTGGTTTGTTGGTTACTTGGTTTGTTGGGTTGTTGGTTTGTTGGTTTGTTTGTTTGTTGGTTTGTTCGTTTGTTGGTTTGTTGGTTTGTCGTTTTGTTGGTTTGTTGGTTTGATTGTTTGTTCGTTTGCTGGTTTGTTGGTTTGTTGGCTTGTTGGTTTGTTGGTTTGCTGGCTTGTTGGTTTGTTGGTTTGTTTGTTTGTTCGTTTGTTGATTTGTTGGTTTCTTGGCTTGTTGGTTTGTTGGTTTGTTGGCTTGTTGGTTTTTTGGTTCGTTCGTTTGTTGGTTTGTTGGTTTGTTGGTTTGTTGGTTTGTTGGTTTGTTAATTCGTTCGTTTTTTGGTTTATTGGTTTGTTGGCTTGTTGGTTTGTTGGTTTGTTGGTTACTTGGTTTGTTGGTTTGTTGGTTTGTTGGCTTGTTGGTTTGTTGGTTTGTTGGTTTGTTGGTTTTTTGGTTTGTTGGTTTGTTGGTTTGTTGGTTTGTTTGTTTGTTCATTTGTTGGTTTATTGGTCTGTTGGTTTGTTGGTTTGTTGGTTTGTTGGTTTGTTGGATTGTTGGCTTGTTAGTTTGTTGGTTTGTTGGTTTCTTGGTTTGTTGGTTTGTTGGTTTGTTCGTTTGTTGGTTTGTTCGTTTGTTGGTTTGTTAGTTTGTTGGTTTGTTTGTTAGTTGGTTTGGTGGTTACTTGGTTTGTTGGTTTGTTGGTTTGTTGGTTTGTTTGTTTGTTCGTTTTTTGATTTGTTGGTTTCTAGGCTTGTTGGTTTGTTGGTTTGTTGGCTTGTTGGTTTGTTTGTTTGTTCGTTTGTTGGTTTGATGGTTTGTTGGTTTGTTGGTTTGTTCGTTTGTTCGTTTGTTGGTTTAATGGTTTGTTGGCTTGTTGGTTTGTTTGTTTGTTTGTTACTTGGTTTATTGGTTTGTTGGTTTGTTGGCTTGTTGGTTTGTTGGTTTGTTGGTTTTTTGGTTTGTTGGTTTGTTGGTTTGTTGGTTTGTTTGTTTGTTCGTTTGTTGGTTTGTTAGTTTGTTGGTTTGTTGGTTTGTTGGTTTGTTCGTTTGTTGGTTTGTTGGCTTGTTAGTCTGTTGGTTTGTTGGTTTCTTGGTTTGTTGGTTTGTTGGTTTGTTGGTTTGTTCGTTTGTTGGTTTGTTCGTTTGTTGGTTCGGTTGTTTGTTGGTTTGTTCGTTTGTTGGTTTGTTGGTTACTTGGTTTGTTGGTTTGTTGGTTTGTTGGCTTGTTGGTTTGTTGGTTTGTTCGTTTGTTCGTTTGTTGGTTTGTTGGTTTGTTGGTTTGTTCCTTTGTTGGTTTGTTCGTTTGTTGGTTTGTTGGTTTGTTGGCTTGTTGGTTTGTTGGTTTGTTGGTTACTTGGTTTGTTGGTTTGTTGGTTTGTTAGTTTGTTGGCTTGTTGGTTTGTTGGTTTGTTGGCTTGTTGGCTTGTTGGTTTGTTGGTTTATTGGTTTTTTGGTTTGTTGGTTTGTTGGTTTGTTGGTTTGTTTGTTTCTTCATTTGTTGGTTTATTGGTTTGTTGGTTTGTTGGTTTGTTGGTTTGTTGGTTTGTTGGTTTGTTGGTCTGTTGGTTTGTTGGTTTGTTGGTTTGTTGGCTTGTTGGTTTGTTGGTTTGTTGGTTTGTTGGTTTCTTGGTTTGTTGGTTTGTTGGTTTGTTGGTTTGTTGTTTTATTGGTTACTTGGTTTGTTGGTTTGTCGGTTTGTTGGTTTGTTGGCTTGTTGGTTTGTTGGTTTGTTGGTTTGTTGGTTTGTTAACTTGTTGGCTTGTTGGTTTGTTGCTTTGTTGGTTTCTTGGTTTGTTGGTTTGTTGATTTATTGGTTTGTTGGTTGCTTGGTTTGTTGGGTTGTTGGTTGGTTGGTTTGTTTGTTTGTTGGTTTGTTCGTTTGTTGGTTTGTTGGTTTGTCGTTTTGTTGGTTTGTTGGTTTGATTGTTTGTTCGTTTGCTGGTTTGTTGGTTTGTTGGCTTGTTGGTTTGTTGGTTTGCTGGCTTGTTGGTTTGGTGGTTTGTTTGTTTGTTCGTTTGTTGATTTGTTGGTTTCTTGGCTTGTTGGTTTGTTGGTTTGTTAGCTGGTTGGTTTGTTGGTTCGTTCGTTTGTTGGTTTGTTGGTTTGTTGGTTTGTTTATTTGTTGGTTTGTTCATTTGTTCGTTTTTTGGTTTATTGGTTTGTTGGCTTGTTGGTTTGTTGGTTTGTTGGTTACTTAGTTTGTTGGTTTGTTGGTTTGTTGGCTTGTTGGTTTGTTGGTTTGTTGGTTTTTTGGTTTGTTGGTTTGTTGGTTTGTTGGCTTGTTTGTTTGTTCATTTGTTGGTTTATTGGTTTGTTGGTTTGTTGGTTTTTTGGTTTGTTGGTTTGTTGGATAGTTGGCTTGTTAGTTTGTTGGTTTGTTGGTTTCTTGGTTTGTTGGTTTGTTGGTTTGTTCGTTTGTTTGTTTGTTCGTTTGTTGGTTTGTTAGTTTGTTGGTTTGTTTGTTTGTTGGTTTGGTGGTTACTTGGTTTGTTGGTTTCTTGGTTTGTTGGTTTGTTTGTTTGTTCGTTTTTTGATTTGTTGGTTTCTAGGCTTGTTGATTTGTTGGTTTGTTGGCTTGTTGGTTTGTTGGTTTGTTCGTTTGTTGGGTTGTTGGTTTGTTCGTTTGTTCGTTTGTTGGTTTAAAGGTTTATTGGCTTGTTGGTTTGTTGGTTTGTTGGTTACTTGGTTTATTGGTTTGTTGGTTTGTTGGCTTGTTGATTTGTTGGTTTTTTGGTTTGTTGGTTTGTTGGTTTGTTGGTTTGTTTGTTTGTTCGTTTGTTGGTTTGTTGGTTTGTTGGTTTGTTGGTTTGTTATTTTGTTCGATTGTCGGTTTGTTGGCTTGCTAGTTTGTTGGTTTGTTGGTTTCTTGGTTTGTTGGTTTCTTGGTTTGTTGGTTAGTTCGTTTGTTGGTTTGTTTGTTTGTTGGTTTGTTTGTTTGTAGGTTTGTTCGTTTGTTGGTTTGTTGGTTACTTGGTTTGTTGGTTTGTTGGTTTGTTGGCTTGTTGGTTTGTTGGTTTGTTCGTTTGTTGGTTTGTTGGTTTGTTGGTTTGTTCGTTTGTTGGTTTGTTCGTTTGTTGGTTTGTTGGTTTGTTGGTTTGTTGGTTTGTTGGTTTGTTGGTTTGTTGGTTTGTTGGTTTGTTGGTTTCTTGGTTTGTTGGCTTGTTGGTTTGTTGGTTTGTTGGTTACTTGATTTGTTGGTTTGTTGGTTTGTTGGTTTTTTTGTTTGTTGGTTTGTTCGTTTGTTGGTTTGTTGGTTTGTTGGTTTGTTGGTTTGTTGGTTTGTTGGTTTGTTGGTTTGTTTGTTTGTTCGTTTGTTGGTTTGTTGGTTTGTTGGCTTGTTGGTTTGTTGGTTTGTTGGTTTGTTCGTTTTTTCGTTTGTTGGTTTATTTGTTTGTTGGCTTGTTGGTTTGTTGGTTTGTTGGTTACTTGGTTTGTTGGTTTTTTGGCTTGTTGGTTTGGTTGTTTGTTGGTTTTTTGGTTTGTTGGTTTGTTCGTTTGTTGGTTTGTTGGTCTGTTGGTTTGTTGGTTTGTTGGTTTGTTGGTTTGTTGGCTTGTTGGTTTGTTGGTTTGTTGGTTTGTTGGTTTCTTGGTTTGTTGGTTTGTTGGTTTGTTGGTTTGTTGGTTTGTTCGTTTGTTGGTTTGTTCGTTTGTTGGTTTGTTGGTTTGTTTGTTGTTGGTTTTTTTTTCGTTTGTTGGTTTGTTGGTTATTTGGTTTGTTTGTTTGTTGGTTTGTTGGTTTGTTCGTTTGTTGGTTTGTTGGTTTTTTGGTTTGTTAGTTTGTTGGCTTGTTGGTTTGTTGGTTTGTTGATTTAATGGTTTGTTCGTTTGTTCATTTGTTGGCTTGTTGGTTTCTTGGCTTGTTGGTTTGTTGGCTTGTTGGCTTTTTGGTTTGTTTGTTTGTTCGTTTGTTGGTTTGTTGGTTATTTGGTTTGTTGGTTTCTTGGTTTTTTGGTTTGTTGGCTTGTTGGTTTGTTTGTTTGTTCGTTTGTTGGTTTGTTGGTTTGTTGGTTTGTTGGTTTGTTGGCTTGTTGGTTTGTTGGTTTGTTGGTTTCTTGGTTTGTTGGTTTGTTGGTTTCGTGGTTTGTTCGTTTGTTGGTTTGTTCGTTTGTTGGTTTGTTTGTTTGTTGGTTTGTTGGTTTGTTGGTTTGTTGGTTTGTTGGTTTGTTGGTTTGTTGGTTTGTTGGTTTGTTGGTTTGTTCGTTTGTTCGTTTGTTGGCATGTTGGTTTGTTGGCTTGTTGGTTTGTTGGTTTGTTGTTTTATTGGTTTGTTGGTTACTTGGTTTGTTGGTTTGTTGGTTTGTTGGTTTTTTTGTTTGTTGGTTTGTTGGTTTCTTTGTTTGTTGGTTTGTTGGTTTGTTGGTTTGTTGGTTTGTTGGTTTGTTTGTTTTTTCGTTTGTTGGTTTGTTGGTTTGTTGGCTTGTTGGTTTGTTGGTTTGTTGGTTTGTGCGTTTGTTCGTTTGTGGGTTTATTGGTTTGTTGGCTTCTTGGTTTGTTGGTTTGTTGGTTACTTAATTTGTTGGTTTGTTGGCTTTTTGGTTCGTTGGTTTGTTGGTTTTTTGGTTTGTTGGTTTGTTGGTTTGTTGGTTTGTTTGTTTGTTCGTTTGTTGGTTTGTTGGTTTGTTGGTTTTTTGGTTTGTTGGTTTGTTGGTTTGTTGGTTTGTTGGTTGGTGGTTTTTTGGTTTGTTTGTTTGTTTGTTTTTTCGTTTGTTGGTTTGTTGGTTTGTTGGCTTGTTGGTTTGTTGGTTTGTTGGTTTGTGCGTTTGTTCGTTTGTGGGTTTATTGGTTTGTTGGCTTCTTGGTTTGTTGGTTTGTTGGTTACTTAATTTGTTGGTTTGTTGGCTTTTTGGTTCGTTGGTTTGTTGGTTTTTTGGTTTGTTGGTTTGTTGGTTTGTTGGTTTGTTTGTTTGTTCGTTTGTTCGTTTGTTGGTTTGTTGGTTTGTTGGTTTGTTGGTTTGTTGGTTTGTTGGTTTGTTGGTTTGTTGGCTTGTTGGTTTGTTGGTTTGTTGGTTTCTTGGTTTGTTGGTTTGGTGGTTTGTTCGTTTGTTGGTTTTTTGTTTGTTGGTTTGTTTGTTTGTTGGTTTGTTGGTTTGTTGGTTTGTTGGTTTGTTGGTTTGTTGGTTTGTTGGTTTGTTCGTTTGTTCGTTTAATGGCTTGTTGGTTTGTTGGCTTGTTGGCTTGTTGGTTTGTTTGTTTGTTGGTTTGTTGGTTTGTTCGTTTGTTGGTTTGTTGGTTTTTTGGTTTGTTAGTTTGTTGGCTTGTTGGTTTGTTGGTTTGTTGATTTAATGGTGTGTTCGTTTGTTCATTTGTTGGCTTGTTGGTTTCTTGGCTTGTTGGTTTGTTGGCTTGTTGGCTTTTTGGTTTGTTTGTTTGTTCGTTTGTTGGTTTGTTGGTTATTTGGTTTGTTGGTTTCTTGGTTTTTTGGTTTGTTGGCTTGTTGGTTTGTTCGTTTGTTGGTTTGTTGGTTTGTTGGTTTGTCGGTTTGTTGGTTTGTTGGTTTGTTCGTTTGTTGGTTTGTTGGTTTGTTGGCTTGTTGGCTTGTTGGTTTGTTCGTTTGTTGGTTTGTTGGTTTGTTGGTTTGTGTGTTTGTTGGTTTGTTGGCTTGTTGGTTTGTTGGTTTGTTCGTTTGTTGGTTTGTTGGTTTGTTCGTTTGTTCGTTTGTTGGCTTGTTGGTTTGTTGGCTTGTTGGCTTGTTGGTTTGTTTGTTTGTTGGTTTGTTAGTTTGTTCGTTTGTTGGTTTGTTGGTTTTTTGGTTTGTTAGTTTGTTGGCTTGTTGGTTTGTTGGTTTGTTGGTTTGTTGGTTTGTTAATTTGTTTGTTTGTTGGTTTGTTCATTTGTTGGTTTGTTTGTTTGTTGGTTTGTGCGTTTGTTGGCTTGTTGGTTACTTGGTTTGTTGGTTTGTTGGCTTGTTGGCTTTTTGGTTTGTTTGTTTGTTCGTTTGTTGGTTTGTTGGTTATTTGGTTTGTTGGTTTCTTGGTTTTTTGGTTTGTTGGCTTGTTGGTTTGTTCGTTTTTTGGTTTGTTGGTTTGTTGGTTTGTCGGTTTGTTGGTTTGTTGGTTTGTTCGTTTGTTGGTTTGTTGGTTTGTTGGCTTCTTGGTTTGTTCGTTTGTTGGTTTGTTGGTTTGTTGGTTTATTGGTTTGTTGGTTTGTTGGCTTGTTGGTTTGTTGGTTTGTTCGTTTGTTGGTTTGTTGGTTTTTTGGTTTGTTGGTTTATTGGTTTGTTGGTTTGTTGGTTTGTTGGCTTGTTGGTTTGTTGGTTTGTTCGTTTGTTGGTTTGTTGGTTTTTTGGTTTGTTGGTTTATCGGTTTGTTGGCTAGTTGGTTAGTTGGTTTGTTGGTTACTTGGTTTGTAGGTTTGTTGGTTTGTTGGTTTGTTGGTTTGTTGGTTTCTTGGTTTGTTGGTTTCTTCGTTTGTTGGTTTGTTTGTTTGTTGGTTTGTTGGTTTGTTAATTTGTTTGTTTGTTGGTTTGTTCATTTGTTGGTTTGTTTGTTTGTTGGTTTGTGCGTTTGTTGGCTTGTTGGTTACTTGGTTTGTTGGTTTGTTGGTTTGTTGGTTTGTTTGTTTGTTCGTTTCTTGGTTTGTTGGTTTGTTGGCTTGTTGGTTTGTTGGCTTGTTGGTTTGTTGGTTTTTTTGTCTGTTAGTTTGTTGGTTTGTTGGTTTGTTCATTTGTTGGTTTGTTCGTTTGGTCGTTTGTTGATTTGTTGATTTGTTGGCTTGTTGGTTTGTTGGTTTGTTGGTTACTTGGTTTGTTGGTTTGTTGGTTTGTTAGTTTGTTGGCTTGTTGGTTTGTTGGTTTGTTGGTTTGTTGGTTTGTTGGTTTGTTGGTTTGTTGGTTTGTTGGCTTGTCCGTTTGTTGGTTTGTTGGTTTGTTGGTTTGTTGGTTTGTTGGTTTGTTGGTTTGTTGGTTTATTGGTTTGTTGGTTACTTGGTTTGTTGGTTTGTTGGTTTGTTGGTTTGTTGGTGTGTTCGTTTGTTCGTTTGTGGGTTTATTGGTTTGTTGGCTTGTCGGTTTGTTGGTTTGTTGGTTACTTAATTTGTTGGTTTGTTGGCTTTTTTGTTCGTTGGTTTGTTGGTTTTTTGGTTTGTTGGTTTGTTGGTTTGTTTGTTTGTTCGTTTGTTGGTTTGTTGGTTTGTTGGTTTGTTGGTTTGTTGGTTTGTTGGTTTGTTGGCTTGTTGGTTTGTTGGTTTCTTGGTTTCTTGGTTTGTTGGTTTGTTGGTTTGGTGGTTTGTTCGTTTGTTGGTTTGTTGGTTTGTTGGTTTGTTTGTTTGTTGGCTTGTTGATTTGTTGGCTTGTTGGCTTGTTGGTTTGCTGGTTTGTTCGTTTGTTGGTTTGTTGGTGTGTTGGTTTGTTGGTTTGTTCGTTTGTTGGTTTGCTCGTTTGTTCGTTTGTTGGTTTGTTGATTTGTTGGCTTGTTGGTTTGTTGGTTTATTGGTTACTTGTTTTGTTGGTTTGTCGGTTTGTTGGTTTGTTGGCTTGTTGGTTTGTTGGTTTGTTGGTTTGTTGGTTTGTTGGTTTGTTGGCTTGTTGGTTTGTTGGTTCGTTGGTTTCTTGGTTTGTTGGTTTGTTGATTTGTTGGTTTGTTGGTTACTTGGTTTGTTGGGTTGTTGGTTTGTTGGTTTGTTTGTTTGTTGGTTTGTTCGTTTGTTGGTTTGTTGGTTTGTTGTTTTGTTGGTTTGTTGGTTTGATTGTTTGTTCGTTTGCTGGTTTGTTGGTTTGTTGGCTTGTTGGTTTGTTGGTTTGCTGGCTTGTTGGTTTGTTGGTTTGTTTGTTTGTTCGTTTGTTGATTTGTTGGTTTCTTGGCTTGTTGGTTTGTTGGTTTGTTGGCTTGTTGGTTTGTTGGTTCGTTCGTTTGTTGGTTTGTTGGTTTGTTGGTTTGTTGGTTTGTTGGTTTGTTCATTTGTTCGTTTTTTGGTTTATTGGTTTGTTGGCTTGTTGGTTTGTTGGTTTGTTGGTTACTTGGTTTGTTGGTTTGTTGGTTTGTTGGCTTGTTGGTTTGTTGGTTTGTTGGTTTTTTGGTTTGTTGGTTTGTTGGTTTGTTGGTTTGTTTGTTTGTTCATTTGTTGGTTTATTGGTTTGTTGGTTTGTTGGTTTGTTGGTTTGTTGGTTTGTTGGTTTCTTGGTTTGTTGGTTTGTTGGTTTGTTGGCTTGTTGGTTTGTTGGTTTGTTGGTTTTTTGGTTTGTTGGTTTGTTGGTTTGTTGGTTTGTTTGTTTGTTCATTTGTTGGTTTATTGGTTTGTTGGCTTGTTGGTTTGTTGGTTTGTTGGTTTGTTGGTTTCTTGGTTTGTTGGTTTGTTGGTTAGTTGGTTTGTTTGTTGTTGGTTTTTTTTTCGTTTGTTGGTTTGTTGGTTACTTGGTTTGTTGGTTTGTTGGTTTGTTGGTTTTTTTGTTTGTTCGTTTGTTAGTTTTTTGGTTTGTTGGCTTGTTGGTTTGTTGGTTTGTTGGCTTGTTGGTTTGTTGGTTTGTTCGTTTGTTGGTTTGTTGGTTTGTTGGTTTGTTCTTTGTTGGTTTGTTCGTTTGTTCGTTTGTTGGTTTGTTGGTTTGTTGGCTTGTTGGTTTGTTTGTTTATTGGTTACTTGGTTTGTTGGTTTGTTGGTTTGTTGGTTTGTTGTCTTGTTGGTTTGTTGGTTTGTTGGTTTGTTGGTTTGTTGGTTTGTTGGTTTGTTGGTTTGTTGGTTTGCTGGTTTGTTTGTTTGTTTGTTTGTTCGTTTGTTGGTTTGTTGGTTACTTTGTTTGTTGGTTTGTTGGTTTGTTGGTTTGTTGGTTTGTTTGTTTGTTCGTCTGTTGGTTTGTTGGTTTGTTGGCTTGTTGGTTTGTTGGCTTGTTGGCTTTTTGGTTTGCTGGTTTGTTTGTTTGTTGGTTTGTTGGTGTGTTGGTTTGTTGATTTGTTCGTTTGTTGGTTTGATCGTTTGTTCGTTTGTTGGTTTGTTGGTTTGTTTGTTTATTGTTTACTTGGTTTGTTGGTTTGTCGGTTTGTTGGTTTGTTGGCTTGTTGGTTTGTTGGTTTGTTGGTTTGTTGGTTTGTTGGTTTGTTGGCTTGTTGGTTTGTTGGTTTGTTGGTTTGTTGGTTTGTTGGTTTGTTTATTTATTGGTTTGTTGGTTACTTGGTTTGTTGGGTTGTTGGTTTGTTGGTTTGTTTGTTTGTTGGTTTGTTCGTTTGTTGGTTTGTTGGTTTGTCGTTTTGTTGGTTTGTTGGTTTGATTGTTTGTTCGTTTGCTGGTTTGTTGGTTTGTTGGCTTGTTGGTTTGTTGGTTTGCTGGCTTGTTGGTTTGTTGGTTTGTTTGTTTGTTCGTTTGTTGATTTGTTGGTTTCTTGGCTTGTTGGTTTGTTGGTTTGTTGGCTTGTTGGTTTTTTGGTTCGTTCGTTTGTTGGTTTGTTGGTTTGTTGGTTTGTTGGTTTGTTGGTTTGTTAATTCGTTCGTTTTTTGGTTTATTGGTTTGTTGGCTTGTTGGTTTGTTGGTTTGTTGGTTACTTGGTTTGTTGGTTTGTTGGTTTGTTGGCTTGTTGGTTTGTTGGTTTGTTGGTTTGTTGGTTTTTTGGTTTGTTGGTTTGTTGGTTTGTTGGTTTGTTTGTTTGTTCATTTGTTGGTTTATTGGTCTGTTGGTTTGTTGGTTTGTTGGTTTGTTGGTTTGTTGGATTGTTGGCTTGTTAGTTTGTTGGTTTGTTGGTTTCTTGGTTTGTTGGTTTGTTGGTTTGTTCGTTTGTTGGTTTGTTCGTTTGTTGGTTTGTTAGTTTGTTGGTTTGTTTGTTAGTTGGTTTGGTGGTTACTTGGTTTGTTGGTTTGTTGGTTTGTTGGTTTGTTTGTTTGTTCGTTTTTTGATTTGTTGGTTTCTAGGCTTGTTGGTTTGTTGGTTTGTTGGCTTGTTGGTTTGTTTGTTTGTTCGTTTGTTGGTTTGATGGTTTGTTGGTTTGTTGGTTTGTTCGTTTGTTCGTTTGTTGGTTTAATGGTTTGTTGGCTTGTTGGTTTGTTTGTTTGTTTGTTACTTGGTTTATTGGTTTGTTGGTTTGTTGGCTTGTTGGTTTGTTGGTTTGTTGGTTTTTTGGTTTGTTGGTTTGTTGGTTTGTTGGTTTGTTTGTTTGTTCGTTTGTTGGTTTGTTAGTTTGTTGGTTTGTTGGTTTGTTGGTTTGTTCGTTTGTTGGTTTGTTGGCTTGTTAGTCTGTTGGTTTGTTGGTTTCTTGGTTTGTTGGTTTGTTGGTTTGTTGGTTTGTTCGTTTGTTGGTTTGTTCGTTTGTTGGTTCGGTTGTTTGTTGGTTTGTTCGTTTGTTGGTTTGTTGGTTACTTGGTTTGTTGGTTTGTTGGTTTGTTGGCTTGTTGGTTTGTTGGTTTGTTCGTTTGTTCGTTTGTTGGTTTGTTGGTTTGTTGGTTTGTTCCTTTGTTGGTTTGTTCGTTTGTTGGTTTGTTGGTTTGTTGGCTTGTTGGTTTGTTGGTTTGTTGGTTACTTGGTTTGTTGGTTTGTTGGTTTGTTAGTTTGTTGGCTTGTTGGTTTGTTGGTTTGTTGGCTTGTTGGCTTGTTGGTTTGTTGGTTTATTGGTTTTTTGGTTTGTTGGTTTGTTGGTTTGTTGGTTTGTTTGTTTCTTCATTTGTTGGTTTATTGGTTTGTTGGTTTGTTGGTTTGTTGGTTTGTTGGTTTGTTGGTTTGTTGGTCTGTTGGTTTGTTGGTTTGTTGGTTTGTTGGCTTGTTGGTTTGTTGGTTTGTTGGTTTGTTGGTTTCTTGGTTTGTTGGTTTGTTGGTTTGTTGGTTTGTTGTTTTATTGGTTACTTGGTTTGTTGGTTTGTCGGTTTGTTGGTTTGTTGGCTTGTTGGTTTGTTGGTTTGTTGGTTTGTTGGTTTGTTAACTTGTTGGCTTGTTGGTTTGTTGCTTTGTTGGTTTCTTGGTTTGTTGGTTTGTTGATTTATTGGTTTGTTGGTTGCTTGGTTTGTTGGGTTGTTGGTTGGTTGGTTTGTTTGTTTGTTGGTTTGTTCGTTTGTTGGTTTGTTGGTTTGTCGTTTTGTTGGTTTGTTGGTTTGATTGTTTGTTCGTTTGCTGGTTTGTTGGTTTGTTGGCTTGTTGGTTTGTTGGTTTGCTGGCTTGTTGGTTTGGTGGTTTGTTTGTTTGTTCGTTTGTTGATTTGTTGGTTTCTTGGCTTGTTGGTTTGTTGGTTTGTTAGCTGGTTGGTTTGTTGGTTCGTTCGTTTGTTGGTTTGTTGGTTTGTTGGTTTGTTTATTTGTTGGTTTGTTCATTTGTTCGTTTTTTGGTTTATTGGTTTGTTGGCTTGTTGGTTTGTTGGTTTGTTGGTTACTTAGTTTGTTGGTTTGTTGGTTTGTTGGCTTGTTGGTTTGTTGGTTTGTTGGTTTTTTGGTTTGTTGGTTTGTTGGTTTGTTGGCTTGTTTGTTTGTTCATTTGTTGGTTTATTGGTTTGTTGGTTTGTTGGTTTTTTGGTTTGTTGGTTTGTTGGATAGTTGGCTTGTTAGTTTGTTGGTTTGTTGGTTTCTTGGTTTGTTGGTTTGTTGGTTTGTTCGTTTGTTTGTTTGTTCGTTTGTTGGTTTGTTAGTTTGTTGGTTTGTTTGTTTGTTGGTTTGGTGGTTACTTGGTTTGTTGGTTTCTTGGTTTGTTGGTTTGTTTGTTTGTTCGTTTTTTGATTTGTTGGTTTCTAGGCTTGTTGATTTGTTGGTTTGTTGGCTTGTTGGTTTGTTGGTTTGTTCGTTTGTTGGGTTGTTGGTTTGTTCGTTTGTTCGTTTGTTGGTTTAAAGGTTTATTGGCTTGTTGGTTTGTTGGTTTGTTGGTTACTTGGTTTATTGGTTTGTTGGTTTGTTGGCTTGTTGATTTGTTGGTTTTTTGGTTTGTTGGTTTGTTGGTTTGTTGGTTTGTTTGTTTGTTCGTTTGTTGGTTTGTTGGTTTGTTGGTTTGTTGGTTTGTTATTTTGTTCGATTGTCGGTTTGTTGGCTTGCTAGTTTGTTGGTTTGTTGGTTTCTTGGTTTGTTGGTTTCTTGGTTTGTTGGTTAGTTCGTTTGTTGGTTTGTTTGTTTGTTGGTTTGTTTGTTTGTAGGTTTGTTCGTTTGTTGGTTTGTTGGTTACTTGGTTTGTTGGTTTGTTGGTTTGTTGGCTTGTTGGTTTGTTGGTTTGTTCGTTTGTTGGTTTGTTGGTTTGTTGGTTTGTTCGTTTGTTGGTTTGTTCGTTTGTTGGTTTGTTGGTTTGTTGGTTTGTTGGTTTGTTGGTTTGTTGGTTTGTTGGTTTGTTGGTTTGTTGGTTTCTTGGTTTGTTGGCTTGTTGGTTTGTTGGTTTGTTGGTTACTTGATTTGTTGGTTTGTTGGTTTGTTGGTTTTTTTGTTTGTTGGTTTGTTCGTTTGTTGGTTTGTTGGTTTGTTGGTTTGTTGGTTTGTTGGTTTGTTGGTTTGTTGGTTTGTTTGTTTGTTCGTTTGTTGGTTTGTTGGTTTGTTGGCTTGTTGGTTTGTTGGTTTGTTGGTTTGTTCGTTTTTTCGTTTGTTGGTTTATTTGTTTGTTGGCTTGTTGGTTTGTTGGTTTGTTGGTTACTTGGTTTGTTGGTTTTTTGGCTTGTTGGTTTGGTTGTTTGTTGGTTTTTTGGTTTGTTGGTTTGTTCGTTTGTTGGTTTGTTGGTCTGTTGGTTTGTTGGTTTGTTGGTTTGTTGGTTTGTTGGCTTGTTGGTTTGTTGGTTTGTTGGTTTGTTGGTTTCTTGGTTTGTTGGTTTGTTGGTTTGTTGGTTTGTTGGTTTGTTCGTTTGTTGGTTTGTTCGTTTGTTGGTTTGTTGGTTTGTTTGTTGTTGGTTTTTTTTTCGTTTGTTGGTTTGTTGGTTATTTGGTTTGTTGGTTTGTTGGTTTGTTTGTTTGTTCGTTTGTTAGTTTGTTGGTTTTTTGGCTTGTTCGTTTGTTAGTTTGTTGGTTTGTTGGCTTGTTGGTTTGTTAGTTTGTTGGCTTGTTGGTTTGTTGGTTTGTTCGTTTGTTGGTTTGTTGGTTTGTTGGTTTGTTCTTTGTTGGTTTGTTCGTTTGTTCGTTTGTTGGTTTGTTGGTTTGTTGGCTTGTTGGTTTGTTGGTTTATTGGTTACTTGGTTTGTTGGTTTGTTGGTTTGTTGTCTTGTTGGTTTGTTGGTTTGTTGGTTTGTTGGTTTGTTGGTTTGTTGGCTTGTTGGTTTGTTGGTTTGCTGGTTTGTTGGCTTGCTGGTTTGTTGGTTTGTTGTTTTCTTGGTTTGTTAGTTTGTTGGTTTATTGGTTTGTTGGTTACTTGGTTTGTTGGTTTGTTTGTTTGTTGGTTTGTTGGTTTGTTTGTTTGTTGGTTTGTTGGTTTGTTCGTTTCTTGGTTTGTTGGTTCGTTGGTTTGTTGGTTTGTTGGTTTGTTGGTTTGTTTGTTTGTTCGTTTGCTGGTTTGTTGGTTTGTTGGGTTGTTAGTTTGTTGGTTTGTTGGCTTGTTGGTTTGTTGGTTTGTTTCGTTTTTTCGTGTGTTGATTGGTTGGTTTATTGGCTTGTTGGTTTGTTGGTTTGTTGACTTGTTGGTTTGTTGGTTTGTTCGTTTGTTGGTTTGTTGGGGTGTTGGTTTGTTCGTTTGTTCGTTTGTTGGTTTATTGGTTTGTTGGCTTGTTGGTTTGTTGGTTTGTTGGTTACTTGGTTTGTTGGTTTGTTGGTTTGTTGGCTTGTTGGTTTGTTGGTTTTTTAGTTTGTTGTTTTGTTGGTTTGTTGGTTTGTTTGTTTGTTCGTTTGTTGGTTTGTTGGTTTGTTGGTTTGTTGGTTTGTTGGTTTGTTGGTTTGTTGGTTTGTTGGTTAATTGGTTTGTTGGTGTGTTGGCTTGTTGGCTTGTTAGTTTGTTTATTTGTTGGTTCCTTGGTTTGTTGGTTTCTTGGTTTGTTGGTTTGTTCGTTTGTTGGTTTGTTTGTTTGTTGGTTTGTTCGTTTGTTGGCTTGTTGGTTTTTTGGTTTGTTCGTTTGTTGGTTTGTTGGTTTATTGGTTTGTTGGTTTGTTGGTTTGTATGTTTGTTCGTTTGTTGGTTTGTTGGTTTGTTGGTTTGTTGGCTTGTTGGTTTGTTGGCTTGTTGGTTTGTTGGTTTGTTGGTTTATTGGTTTGTTGGTTTGTTGGTTTGTTGGTTTGTTGGTTTGTTTGTTTGTTGGTTTGTTGGTTTGTTGGCTTGTTGGTTTATTGGTTACTAGGTTTGTTGGTTTGTCGGTTTGTTGGTTTGTTGGCTTGTTGGTTTGTTGGTTTGTTGGTTTGTTGGTTTGTTGGTTTGTTGGTTTGTTGGTTTGTTGGTTTGTTGGCTTGTTGGTTTGTTGGTTTGTTGGTTTGTTGGTTTCTTGGTTTGTTGGTTTGTTGATTTGTTGGTTTGTTGGTTACTTGGTTTGTTGGGTTGTTGGTTTGTTGGTTTGTTGGTTTGTTTGTTTGTTCGTTTGCTGGTTTGTTGGTTTGTTGGCTTGTTGGTTTGTTGGTTTGCTGGCTTGTTGGTTTGTTGGTTTGTTGGTTTGTTCATTTGTTCGTTTTTTGGTTTATTAGTTTGTTGGCTTGTTGGTTTGTAGGTTTGTTGGTTACTTGGTTTGTTGGTTTGATGGTTTGTTGGTTTGTTTGTTTGTTCATTTGTTGGTTTATTGGTTTGTTGGTTTGTTGGCTTGTTGGTTTGTTGGTTTGTTGGATTGTTGGCTTGTTAGTTTGTTGGTTTGTTGGTTTCTTGGTTTGTTGGTTTGTTGGTTTGTTCGTTTGTTCGTTTGTTGGTTTGTTCGTTTGTTGGTTTGTTTGTTTGTTGGTTTGTTTGTTTGTTGGTTTGTTGGTTACTTGGTTTGTTGGTTTGTTGGTTTGTTGGTTTGTTTGTTTGTTCGTTTGTTGATTTGATGGTTTCTTGGCTTGTTGGTTTGTTGGTTTGTTGGCTTGTTGGTTTGTTGGTTTGTTGGTTACTTGGTTTATTGGTTTGTTGGTTTGTTGGCTTGTTGGTTTGTTGGTTTGTTGGTTTTTTGGTTTGTTGGTTTGTGGGTTTGTTGGTTTGTTTGTTTGTTCGTTTGTTGGTTTGTTGGTTTGTTGGTTTGTTGGTTTGTTGGTTACTTGGTTTATTGGTTTGTTGGTTTGTTGGCTTGTTGGTTTGTTGGTTTGTTGGTTTTTTGTTTTGTTGGTTTGTTGGTTTGTTGGTTTGTTTGTTTGTTCGTTTGTTGGTTTGTTGGTTTGTTGGTTTGTTGGTTTGTTCGTTTGTTGGTTTGTTGGCTTGTTAGTTTGTTAGTTTGTTGGTTTCTTGGTTTGTTGGTTTCTTGGTTTGTTGATTTGTTCGTTTGTTGGTTTGTTCGTTTGTTGGTTTGTTTGTTTGTTGGTTTGTTCGTTTGTTGGTTTGTTCGTTTGTTGGTTTGTTGGTTACTTGATTTGTTGGTTTGTTGGTTTGTTGGCTTGTTGGTTTGTTGGTTTGTTCGTTTGTTGGTTTGTTGGTTTGTTGGTTTGTTCATTTGTTGGGTTGGTCGTTTGTTCGTTTGTTGGTTTGTTAGTTTGTTGGCTGGTTGGCTTGTTGGTTTGTTGGTTACTTGGTTTGTTGGTTTGTTGGTTTGTTAGTTTGTTGGTTTGTTGGATTGTTGGCTTGTTAGTTTGTTGGTTTGTTGGTTTCTTGGTTTGTTGGTTTGTTGGTTTGTTCGTTTGTTCGTTTGTTGGTTTGTTCGTTTGTTGGTTTGTTTGTTTGTTGGTTTGTTTGTTTGTTGGTTTGTTGGTTACTTGGTTTGTTGGTTTGTTGGTTTGTTGGTTTGTTTGTTTGTTCGTTTGTTGATTTGATGGTTTCTTGGCTTGTTGGTTTGTTGGTTTGTTGGCTTGTTGGTTTGTTGGTTTGTTGGTTACTTGGTTTATTGGTTTGTTGGTTTGTTGGCTTGTTGGTTTGTTGGTTTGTTGGTTTTTTGGTTTGTTGGTTTGTGGGTTTGTTGGTTTGTTTGTTTGTTCGTTTGTTGGTTTGTTGGTTTGTTGGTTTGTTGGTTTGTTGGTTACTTGGTTTATTGGTTTGTTGGTTTGTTGGCTTGTTGGTTTGTTGGTTTGTTGGTTTTTTGTTTTGTTGGTTTGTTGGTTTGTTGGTTTGTTTGTTTGTTCGTTTGTTGGTTTGTTGGTTTGTTGGTTTGTTGGTTTGTTCGTTTGTTGGTTTGTTGGCTTGTTAGTTTGTTAGTTTGTTGGTTTCTTGGTTTGTTGGTGTCTTGGTTTGTTGATTTGTTCGTTTGTTGGTTTGTTCGTTTGTTGGTTTGTTTGTTTGTTGGTTTGTTCGTTTGTTGGTTTGTTCGTTTGTTGGTTTGTTGGTTACTTGGTTTGTTGGTTTGTTGGTTTGTTGGCTTGTTGGTTTGTTGGTTTGTTCGTTTGTTGGTTTGTTGGTTTGTTGGTTTGTTCATTTGTTGGTTTGTTCGTTTGTTCGTTTGTTGGTTTGTTAGTTTGTTGGCTGGTTGGCTTGTTGGTTTGTTGGTTACTTGGTTTGTTGGTTTGTTGGTTTGTTAGTTTGTTGGCTTGTTGGCTTGTTGGTTTGTTGGTTTGTTGGTTTGTTGGTTTGCTGGTTTGTTGGTTTGTTGGTTTGTTGGTTTGTTGGTTTGTTAATTTTTTGGCTTGTTGGTTTGTTGGTTTGTTGGTTTCTTGGTTTGTTGGCTTGTTGGTTTGTTGGTTTGTTGGTTTGTTGGTTACTTGATTTGTTGGTTTGTTGGTTTGTTGGTTTTTTTGTTTGTTGGTTTGTTCGTTTGTTGGTTTGTTGGTTTGTTGGTTTTTTTGTTTGTTGGTTTGTTCGTTTGTTGGTTTGTTGGTTTGTTGGTTTGTTGGTTTGTTGGTTTGTGGGTTTGTTGGTTTGTTGGTTTGTTGGCTTGTTGGTTTGTTGGTTTGTTGGGTTGTTCGTTTGTTCGTTTGTTGGTTTATTGGTTAGTTGGCTTGTTGGTTTGTTGGTTTGCTGGTTACTTGGTTTGTTGGTTTGTTGGCTTGTTGGTTTGTTTGTTTGTTGGTTTTTTGGTTTGTTGGTTTGTTGGGTTGTTGGTTTGTTTGTTTGTTCCTTTGTTGGTTTGCTGGTTTGTTGGTTTGTTGGTTTGTTGGTTTGTTGGTTTGTTGGTTTGTTGGCTTGTTGGTTTGTTGGTTTGTTGGTTTGTTGGTTTGTTGGTTTGTTGGTTTGTTGGTTTTTTGGTTTGTTCGTTTGTTGGTTTGTTTGTTTGTTGGTTTGTTTGTTTGTTGGTTTTTTTTTCGTTTGTTGGTTTGTTGGTTACTTGGTTTGTTGGTTTGTTGGTTTGTTTGTTTGTTCGTTTGTTAGTTTGGTGGTTTGTTGGCTTGTTGGTTTGTTGGTTTGTTGGCTTGTTGGTTTGTTGGTTTGTTAGTTTGTTGGTTTGTTGGTTTGTTCTTTGTTGGTTTGTTCGTTTGATCGTTTGTTGGTTTGTTGGTTTGTTGGCTTGTTGGTTTGTTGGTTTATTGGTTACTTGGTTTGTTGGTTTATTGGTTTGTTGGTTTGTTGGCTTGTTGGTTTGTTAGTTTGTTGGTTTGTTGGTTTGTTGGTTTGTTGGTTTGTTGGTTTGCTGGTTTGTTGGCTTATTGGTTTGTTGGTTTGTTGGTTTCTTGGTTTGTTGGTTTGTTGGTTTGTTGGTTTGTTGGTTTGTTGGTTACTTGGTTTGTTGGTTTGCTGGTTTGTTGGTTTCTTGGTTTGTTGGTTTGTTCGTTTGTTGGTTTGTTTGTTTGTTGGTTTGTTCGTTTGCTGGTTTGTTGGTTTGTTGGTTTGTTCGTTTGTTGGTTTGTTGGTTTGTTGGCTTGTTAGTTTGTTGGTTCGTTGGCTTGTTGGTTTGTTGGTTTGTTTTGTTTGTTCGTTTGTTGATTTGTTGGTTTCTTGGCTTGTTGGTTTGTTGGTTTGTTGGCTTGTTGGTTCGTTGGTTTGTTCGTTTGTTGGTTTATTTGTTTGTTGGTTTGTTCGTTTGTTCGTTTGTTGGTTTATTGGTTTGTTGGCTTGTTGGTTTGTTGGTTTGTTGGTTACTTGGTTTGTTGGTTTGTTGGTTTGTTGGTTTGTTTGTTTGTTCGTTTGTTCGTTTGTTCGTTTGTTGGTTTGTTGGTTTGTTGGCTTGTTGGTTTGTTGGCTTGTTGGCTTGTTGGTTTGCTGGTTTGTTGGTTTGTTGGTTTATTGGTCTGTTGGTTTGTTGGTTTGTTGGTTTGTTTGTTTATTGGTTTGTTGGTTTGTTGGCTTGTTGGTTTGTTGGTTTGTTTGTTTGTTGGTTTGTTGGTTTGTTGGTTTGTTGGTTTGTTGGTTTGTTGGTTTGTTGGTTTGTTGGTTTGTTTGTTTGTTGGTTTGTTGTTTGTTGGTTTGTAGGTTTGTTGGTTTGTTGGCTTGTTGGTTTGTCGGTTTGTTGGTTACTTGGTTTGTTGGTTTGTTGGTTTGTTGGCTTGTTGGTTTGTTGGTTTTTAGGTTTGTTGGTTTGTTGGTTTGTTTTGTTTGTTCGTTTGTTCGTTTGTTGGTTTGTTGGTTTGTTAGCTTGTTGGTTTGTTGGTTTGTTGGCTTGTTGATTTGTTGGTTTGTTGGTTTGTTGGTTTGTTTGTTTGTTTGTTTGTTGGTTTGGTGGTTTGTTGGCTTGTTGGTTTGTTGGCTTGTTGGTTTGTTGGTTTATTGGCTTGTTGGTTTGTTGGTTTGTTCGTTTGTTGGTTTGTTGGTTTGTTGGTTTGTTCGTTTGTTGGTTTGTTCGTTTGTTCGTTTGTTGGGTTGTTGGTTTATTGGCTTGGTGGTTTTTTGGTTTGGTGGGGACTTGGTTTGTTGGTTTGTTGGCTTGTTGGTTTATTGGTTTGTTGGTTTTATGATTTGTTGGTTTGTTGGTTTGTAGGTTTGTTTGTTTGTTCGTTTGTTGGTTTGTTGGTTTGTTGGCTTGTTGGATTGTTGGTTTTTTGGTTTGTTGGTTTGTTGGTTTGTTGGTTTGTTTGTTTGTTCGTTTGTTGGTTTATTGGTTTGTTGGTTTGTTGGTTTGTTGGTTAATTGGTTTGTTGGTTTGTTGGCTTCTTGGATTGTTAGTTTGTTTGTTTGTTGGTTTCTTGGTTTGTTGGTTTCTTGGTTTGTTGGTTTGTTCGTTTGTTGGTTTGTTTGTTTGTTGGTTTGTTCGTTTGCTGGTTTGTTGGTTTGTTGGTTTGTTCGTTTGTTGGTTTGTTGGTTTATTGGCTTGTTAGTTTGTTGGTTCGTTGGCTTGTTGGTTTGTTGGTTTGTTTTGTTTGTTCGTTTGTTGATTTGTTGGTTTCTTGGCTTGTTGGTTTGTTGGTTTGTTGGCTTGTTGGTTTGTTGGTTTGTTCGTTTGTTGGTTTATTGGTTTGTTGGTTTGTTCGTTTGTTCGTTTGTTGGTTTATTGGTTTGTTGGCTTGTTGGTTTGTTGGTTTGTTGGTTACTTGGTTTGTTGGTTTGTTGGTTTGTTGGTTTGTTCGTTTGTTCGTTTGTTGGTTTGTTGGTTTGTTGGCTTGTTGGTTTGTTGGCTTGTTGGCTTGTTGGTTTGCTGGTTTGTTGGTTTGTTGGTTTATTGGTCTGTTGGTTTGTTGGTTTGTTGGTTTGTTTGTTTATTGGTTTGTTGGTTTGTTGGCTTGTTGGTTTGTTGGTTTGTTGGTTTGTTGGTTTGTTGGTTTGTTGGTTTGTTGGTTTGTTGGTTTGTTTGTTTGTTGGTTTGTTGTTTGTTGGTTTGTAGGTTTGTTGGTTTGTTGGCTTGTTGGTTTGTCGGTTTGTTGGTTACTTGGTTTGTTGGTTTGTTGGTTTGTTGGCTTGTTGGTTTGTTGGTTTGTTGGTTTTTAGGTTTGTTGGTTTGTTGGTTTGTTTTGTTTGTTCGTTTGTTCGTTTGTTGGTTTGTTGGTTTGTTAGCTTGTTGGTTTGTTGGTTTGTTGGCTTGTTGATTTGTTGGTTTGTTGGTTTGTTGGTTTGTTTGTTTGTTTGTTTGTTGGTTTGTTGGTTTGTTGGCTTGTTGGTTTGTTGGCTTGTTGGTTTGTTGGTTTATTGGCTTGTTGGTTTGTTGGTTTGTTCGTTTGTTGGTTTGTTGGTTTGTTGGTTTGTTCGTTTGTTGGTTTGTTCGTTTGTTCGTTTGTTGGGTTGTTGGTTTATTGGCTTGGTGGTTTTTTGGTTTGGTGGGGACTTGGTTTATTGGTTTGTTGGTTTTATGATTTGTTGGTTTGTTGGTTTGTAGGTTTGTTTGTTTGTTTGTTTGTTGGTTTGTTGGTTTGTTGGTTTGTTGGTTTGTTGGTTTGTTGGTTTGTTGGTTTGTTGGTTTGTTGGTTTGTGGTTTGTTGGTTTGTGGATTTGTTGGTTTGTTGGTTTGTTGGTTACTTGGTTTGTTGGTTAGTTGGTTTGTTGGTTTGTTTGTTTGTTGGTTTGTTGGTTTGTTGGCTTGTTGGTTTGTTGGTTTGTTGGTTTCTTAGTTTGTTGGTTTGTTGGTTTGTTGGTTTGTTGTTTTCTTGGTTGGTTGGTTTGTTGGTTTGTTGGTTTGTTTGTTTGTTGGTTTGTTGTTTATTGGTTTGTTGGTTTGTTGGTTTGTTGGTTTGTTGGTTTCTTTGTTTGTTCGTTTGTCCGTTTGTTGGTTTGTTGGTTTGTTGGATTGTTGGTTTGTTGGTTTGTTGGCTTGTTGGTTTGTTGGTTTGTTTGTTTGTTCGTTTGTTGGTTTGTTGGTTTGTTGGCTTGTTGGTTTGTTGGTTTGTTGGTTTATTGGCTTGTTGGTTTGTTGGTTTGTTGGTTTGTTGGTTTGTTGGTTTCTTGGTTTGTTGGTTTGTTGGTTTGTTGGTTTGTTGGTTTGTTGGTTTGTTAGCTTGTTGGTTTGCTGGTTTGTTGGCTTGTTGATTTGTTGGTTTGTTGGTTTGTTTGTTTGTTCGTTTGTTGGTTTGTTGGTTTGTTGGCTTGTTGGTTTGTTGGTTTATTGGCTTTTTGTTTTGTTGGTTTGTTCGTTTGTTGGTTTGTTGGTTTGTTGGTTTGTTGGTTTGTTCGTTTGTTGGTTTGTTCGTTTGTTCGTTTGTTGGGTTGTTGGATTATTGGCTTGGTGGTTTTTTGGTTTGGTGGTTACTTGGTTTGTTGGTTTGTTGGCTTGTTGGTTTATTGGTTTGTTGGTTTTATGATTTGTTGGTTTGTTGGTTTGTTGGTTTGTAGGTTTGTTTGTTTGTTCGTTTGTTGGTTTGTTGGTTTGTTGGTTTGTTGGTTTGTTGGTTTGTTGGTTTGTTGGTTTGTTGGTTTGTTGGTTTGTTGGTTTGTTGGTTTGTGGGTTTGTTGGTTTGTTGGTTTGTTGGTTACTTGGTTTGTTGGTTAGTTGGTTTGTTGGTTTGTTTGTTTGTTCGTTTGTTTGTTTGTTGGTTTGTTGGTTTGTTGGTTTGTTGGTTTGTTGGTTTGTTGGCTTGTTAGTTTTTTGGTTTGTTGGTTTCTTGGTTTGTGGGTTTGTTGGTTTCTTAGTTTCTTCGTTTGTTGGTTTGTTCGTTTGTTGGTTTGTTTGTTTGTTGGTTTGTTCGTTTGTTGGCTTGTTGGTTTGTTGGTTTGTTCGTTTGTTGATTTGTTGGTTTGTTAATTTGTTGGTTTGTTCGTTTGTTGGTTTGTTGGTTTGTTGGTTTGTTGGCTTGTTGGTTTGTTGGCTTGTTGGTTTGTTGGTTTGTTGGTTTGTTGGTTTGTTGGTTTGTTGGTTTGTTGGTTTGTTGGTTTGTTGGTTTGTTGGTTTGTTTGTTTGTTGGTTTGTTGGTTTGTTGGCTTGTTGGTTTGTTGGTTTGTTGGTTTCTTAGTTTGTTGGTTTGTTGGTTTGTTGGTTTGTTGTTTTCTTGGTTGGTTGGTTTGTTGGTTTGTTGGTTTGTTTGTTTGTTGGTTTGTTGTTTGTTGGTTTGTTGGTTTGTTGGTTTGTTGGTTTCTTTGTTTGTTCGTTTGTCCGTTTGTTGGTTTGTTGGTTTGTTGGCTTCTTGGTTTGTTGGTTTGTTGGCTTGTTGGTTTGTTGGTTTGTTGGTTTGTTGGTTTGTTTGTTTGTTCGTTTGTTGGTTTGTTGGTTTGTTGGCTTGTTGGTTTGTTGGTTTGTTGGCTTGTTGGTTTGTTGGTTTGTTCGTTTGTTCGTTTGTTGGTTTGTTGGTTTGTTGGTGTGTTCGTTTGTTGGTTTGTTCGTTTGTTCGTTTGTTGGGTTGTTGGTTTATAGGCTTGTTGGTTTGTTGGTTTGGTGGTTACTTGGTTTGTTAGTTTGTTGGCTTGTTGGTTTATTGGTTTGTTGGTTTTTTGATTTGTTGGTTTGTTGGTTTGTAGGTTTTTTTGTTTGTTCGTTTGTTGGTTTGTTGGTTTGTTGGTTTGTTGGTTTGTTGGTTTGTTGGTTTGTTGGTTTGTTGGTTTGTTGGCTTGTTGGTTTGTTCGGTTGTTGGTTTCTTGTTTGTTGGTTTGTTGGTTTGTTGGTTTGTTCGTTTGTTGGTTTGTTTGTTTGTTGGTTTGTTCGTTTGTTGGTTTGTTGGTTACTTGGTTTGTTGGTTTGTTGGTTTGTTTGTTTGTTCGTTTGTTGGTTTGTTGGTTTTTGCTTGTTGGTTTGTTGGTTTGTTTGTTTGTTCGTTTTTTGGTTTGTTGGTTTGTTGGTTTGTTGGTTTGTTGGTTTGTTGGTTTGTTGGCTTGATGCTTTGTTGGTTTGTTGGTTTTTTGGTATAATGGTTTGTTGGTTTGTTGGTTTGTTTGTTTGTTCGTTTGTTGGTTTGTTGGTTTGTTGGTTTGTTGGTTTGTTGGTTTGTTGGTTTGTTGGTTTGTTGGTTTGTTGGTTTGTTGGTTTGTTGGCTTGTTAGTTTGTTGGTTTGTTGGTTACTTGGTTTGTTGGTTTGTTAGTTTGTTGGTTTGTTCGTTTGTTGGTTTGTTCGTTTGTTGGTTTGTTTGTTTGTTGGTTTGTTCGTTTG
This sequence comes from Atherix ibis, assembly GCA_958298945.1. Taxonomy (NCBI): domain Eukaryota; kingdom Metazoa; phylum Arthropoda; class Insecta; order Diptera; family Athericidae; genus Atherix; species Atherix ibis. The sequence goes on from OY282608.1 coordinate 29,392,401, forward strand.
TTGGTTTGTTGGTTACTTGGTTTGTTGGTTTGTTGGTTTGTTGGCTTGTTGGCTTGTTGGTTTGTTCGTTTGTTGGTTTGTTGGTTTGTTGATTTGTTGGTTTGTTCATTTGTTGGTTTGTTACTTTGTTCGTTTGTTGGTTTGTTGGTTTGTTGGCTTGTGGGTTTGTTGGTTTGTTGTTTACTTGGTTTGTTGGTTTGTTGGTTTGTTAGTTTGTTGGCTTGTTGGTTTGTTGGTTTGTTGGTTTGTTGGTTTGTTGGTTGGTTGGTTTGTTGGTTTGTTGGTTTGTTGGTTTGTTGGTTTGTTGGTTTGTTGGTTTGTTGTTTTGTTGGTTTCTGGGTTTGTTGGTTTGTTGGTTTGTTGGTTACTTGGTTTGTTGGTTTGTTGGTTTGTTGGTTTTTTTGTTTGTTGGTTTGTTCGTTTGTTGGTTTGTTGGTTTGTTGGTTTGTTGGTTTGTTTGTTTATTCGTTTGTTGGTTTGTTGTTTTGTTGGTTTGTTGGCTTGTTGGTTTGTTGGTTTGTTGGTTTGTTCGTTTGTTCGTTTGTTGGTTTATTGGTTTGTTGGCTTGTTGGTTTGTTGGTTTGTTGGTTACTTGGTTTGCTGGTTTATTGGCTTGTTGGTTTGTTGGTTTGTTGGTTTTTTGGTTTGTTGGTTTGTTGGTTTGTTGGCTTGTTGGTTTGTTGGTTTGTTGGTTTGTTGGTTTGTTGGTTTGTTGGTTTGTTGGTTTGTTGGTTTGTGGGTTTGTTCGTTTGTTGGTTTGTTCGTTTGTTTGTTTGTTTGTTTGTTGGTTTGTTCGTTTGTTGGTTTGTTGGTTACTTGGTTTGTTGGTTTGTTTGTTTGTTCGTGTGTTGGTTTGTTGGCTTGTTGGTTTGTTCGTTTGTTGGTTTGTTCGGTTTGTTGGTTTGGTGGTTACTTGGTTTGTTGGTTTGTTGGCTTGTTGGTTTATTGGTTTGTTGGTTTTTTGATTTGTTGGTTTGTTGGTTTGTAGGTTTGTTTGTTTGTTCGTTTGTTGGTTTGTTGGTTTGTTGGTTTGTTGGTTTGTTGGTTTGTTGGTTTGTTGGTTTGTTGGTTTGTTGGTTTGTTGGTTTGTTGGTTTGTTGGTTTGTTGGCTTGTTGGTTTGTTGGTTTGTTGGTTTCTTGTTTGTTGGTTTGTTGGTTTGTTGGTTTGTTCGTTTGTTGGTTTGTTCGTTTGTTGGTTTGTTTGTTTGTTGGTTTGTTCGTTTGTTGGTTTGTTGGTTACTTGGTTTGTTGGTTTGTTGGTTTGTTTGTTTGTTCGTTTGTTGGTTTGTTGGTTTTTGCTTGTTGGTTTGTTGGTTTGTTTGTTTTTTCGTTTTTTGGTTTGTTGGTTTGTTGGTTTGTTGGTTTGTTAGTTTGTTGGCTTGTTGGTTTGTTGGTTTTTTGGTTTTTTGGTATGTTGGTTTGTTGGTTTTTTGGTTTGTTTGTTTGTTCGTTTGTTGGTTTGTTGGTTTGTTGGTTTGTTGGTTTGTTGGTTTGTTGGTTTGTTGGTTTGTTGGTTTGTTGGCTTGTTAGTTTGTTGGTTTGTTGGTTACTTGGTTTGTTGGTTTGTTGGTTTGTTGGTTTGTTCGTTTGTTGGTTTGTTCGTTTGTTGGTTTGTTTGTTTGTTGGTTTGTTCGTTTGTTGGTTTGTTGGTTACTTGGTTTGTTGGTTTGTTGGTTTGTTGGCTTGTTGGCTTGTTGGTTTGTTCGTTTGTTGGTTTGTTTTTTTGTTGATTTGTTGGTTTGTTCATTTGTTGGTTTGTTCGTTTGTTCGTTTGTTGGTTTGTTGGTTTGTTGGCTTGTGGGTTTGTTGGTTTGTTGGTTACTTGGTTTGTTGGTTTGTTGGTTTGTTTGTTTGTTGGCTTCTTGGTTTGTTGGTTTGTTGGTTTCTGGGTTTGTTGGTTTGTTGGTTTGTTGGTTACTTGGTTTGTTGGTTTGTTGGTTTTTTTGTTTGTTGGTTTGCTCGTTTGTTGGTTTGTTGGTTTGTTGGTTTGTTGGTTTGTTGGTTTGTTGGTTTGTTGGTTTGTTTGTTTATTCGTTTCTTGGTTTGTTGGTTTGTTGGCTTGTTGGTTTGGTGGTTTGTTCGTTTGTTCGTTTGTTGGTTTATTGGTTTGTTGGCTTGTTGGTTTGTTGGTTTGTTGGTTACTTGGTTTGTTGGTTTGTTGGCTTGTTGGTTTGTTGGTTTGTTGGTTTTTTGGTTTGTTGGTTTGTTGGTTTGTTTGTTTGTTCGTGTGTTAGTTTGTTGGTTTGTTGGTTTGTTGGTTTGTTGGTTTGTTGGTTTGTTGGTTTGTTGGTTTGTTGGTTTGTTGGTTTGTTGGCTTGTTGGTTTGTTGGTTTGTTGGTTTGTTGGTTTGTTGGTTTGTTGATTTGTTGGTTTGTTGGTTTGTTGGTTTGTTGGTTTGTGGATTTGTTCGTTTGTTGGTTTGTTCGTTTGTTTGTTTGTTTGTTTGTTGGTTTGTTCGTTTGTTGGTTTGTTGGTTTGTTGGTTTGTTGGTTTGTTGGTTTGTTGGTTTGTTGGTTTGTTCTTTGTTGGTTTGTTCAATTGTTCGTTTGTTTGTTTGTTCGTTTGTTAGTTTGTTGGTTTGTTGGCTTCTTGGTTTGTTGGTTTGTTGGCTTGTTAGTTTGTTGGTTTGTTCGTTTGTTGGTTTGTTGGTTTGTTGGTTTGTTCTTTGTGGGTTTGTTCGTTTGTTCGTTTGTTGGTTTGGTGGTATGTCGGCTTGTTGGTTTGTTGGTTTATTGGTTACTTGGTTTGTTGGTTTTTTGGTTTGTTGGTTTGTTGGCTTGTTGGTTTGTTAGTTTGTTGGTTTGTTGGTTTGTTGGTTTGTTGGTTTGTTGGTTTGTTGGTGTGTTGGTTTGTTGGTTTGCTGGTTTGTTGGGTTGTTCGTTTGTTGGTTTGTTGGTTCCTTGCTTTGTTGGTTTGTTGGTTTGTTGGTTTGTTGGTTACTTGGTTTGTTGGTTCGTTGGTTTGTTGGTTTGTTTGTTTGTTGGTTTGTCCGTTTGTTGGTTTGTTGGTTTGTTGGTTTGTGGGTTTGTTGGTTTGTTGGTTTGTTGGTTTGTTTGTTTGTTCGTTTGCTGGTTTGTTCGTTTGTTGGCTTGTTGGTTTATTGTTTACTTGGTTTGTTGGTTTGTTGGTTTGTTGGTTTGTTGGCTTGTTGGTTTGTTGGTTTGTTGGTTTGTTGGTTTGTTGGTTTGTTGGTTTGTTGGTCTGTGGTTTGTTGGTTTGCTGGTTTGTTGGCTTGTTGGTTTGTTGGCTTGTTGGTTTCTTGGTTTGTTGGTGTGTTGGTGTGTTGGTTTGTTGGTTTGTTGGTTACTTGGTTTGTTGGTTTGTTGGTTTGTTGGTTTTTTTGTATGTTCGTTTGTTGGTTTGTTGGTTTGTTGGTTTGTTGGCTTGTTAGTTTGTTGGTTTGTTGGTTTCTTGGTTTGTTGGTTTGTTGGTTTGTTGGTTTCTTCGTTTGTTGGTTTGTTCGTTTGTTGGTTTGTTTGTTTGTTGGTTTGTTCGTTTGTTGGCTTGTTGGTTTGTTGGTTTGTTCGTTTGTTGGTTTGTTGGTTTGTTAATTTATTGGTTTGTTCGTTTGTTCGTTTGTTGGTTTGTTGGTTTGTTGGCTTGTTGGTTTGTTCGTTTGTTGGTTTGTTGATTTTTGGTTTGTTGGTTTGTTGGTTTGTTGGCTTGTTGGTTTGTTGGTTTGTTGGTTTGTTGGTTTGTTGGTTTGTTGGTTTGTTGGTTTGTTGGTTTGTTGGTTTGTTTGTTTGTTGGTTTGTTGGTTTGTTGGCTTGTTGGTTTGTTGGCTTGTTGGTTTGTTGGTTTGTTGGTTTCTTAGTTTGTTGGTTTGTTGGTTTGTTGGTTTGTTGTTTTCTTGGTTTGTTGGTTTGTTGGTTTGTTGGTTTGTTTGTTTGTTGGTTTGCTGTTTGTTGGTTTGTTGGTTTGTTGGTTTGTTGGTTTGTTTGTTTGTTCGTTTGTCCGTTTGTTGGTTTGTTGGTTTGTTGGCTTGTTGGTTTGCTGGTTTGTTGGCTTGTTGGTTTGTTGGTTTGTTGGTTTGTTGGTTTGTTTGTTTGTTCGTTTGTTGGTTTGTTGGTTTGTTGGCTTGTTGGTTTGTTGGTTTATTGGCTTGTCGGTTTGTTGGTTTGTTCGTTTGTTGGTTTGTTGGTTTGTTGGTTTGTTGGTTTGCTCGTTTGTTGGTTTGTTCGTTTGTTCGTTTGTTGGTTTGTTGGTTTATTGGCTTGTTGGTTTGTTGGTTTGGTGGTTACTTGGTTTGTTGGTTTGTTGGCTTATTGGTTTATTGGTTTGTTGGTTTTTTGGTTTGTTAGTTTGTTGGTTTGTTTTTTTGTTCGTTTGTTGGCTTGTTGGTTTGTATGTTTGTTGGTTTGTTGGTTTGTTATTTTGTTGGTTTGTTGGTTTGTTGGTTTGTTGGTTTGTTGGCTTGTTGGTTTGTTGGTTGTTGGTTTCTTGTTTGTTGGTTTGTTGGTTTGTTGGTTTGTTCGTTTGTTAGTTTGTTCGTTTGTTGGTTTGTTTGTTTGTTGGTTTGTTCGTTTGTTGGTTTGTTGGTTACATGGTTTGTTGGTTACTTGGTTTGTTGGTTTGTTGGTTTCTTTGTTTGTTTGTTCTTTTGTTGGTTTGTTGGTTTGTTGGTTTGTTGGTTTGTTGGTTTCTTGGCTTGTTGGTTTGTTGGTTTGTTCGTTTGTTCGTTTGTTGGTTTGTTGGTTTGTTGGCTTGTTGATTTGTTGGTTACTTGGTTTGTTCGTTTGTTGGCTTGTTGGTTTGTGTGCTTGTTGGTTTGTTGGTTTGTTGGTTTGTTGGTTTGTTGGTTTGTTGGCTTGTTGGTTTGTTGGTTTGTTGGTTTGTTGGTTTGTTGGTTTGTTGGTTTGTTGGTTTCTTGGTTTATTGGTTTGTTGGTGTGTTGGTGTGTTGGTTTGCTGGTTTGTTGGTTTGTTGGTTTGTTGGTTTGTTTGTTTGTTGGTTTGTTCGTTTGTTGGTTTGTTGGTTTTTGGTTTGTTGGTTTGTTTGTTTGTTGGTTTGTTGGTTTGTTGGCTTGTTGGTTTGTTGGCTTGCTGGTTTGTTGGTTTGTTGGTTTGTTGGTTTGTTCGTTTGTTGGTTTGTTGGTTTGTTGGTTTGTTGGTTTGTTGGTTTGTTGGTTTGTTGGTTTGTTGGTTTGTTGGTTTGTTGGTTTGTTGGTTTGTTGGTTTGTTGGTTTGTTGGCTTGTTGGTTTGTTGGTTTGTTGGTTTCTTGTTTGTTGGTTTGTTGGTTTGTTGGTTTGTTCGTTTGTTGGTTTGTTCGTTTGTTGGTTTGTTTGTTTGTTGGTTTGTTCGTTTGTTGGTTTGTTGGTTACTTGGTTTGTTGGTTTGTTGGTTTGTTTGTTTGTTCGTTTGTTGGTTTGTTGGTTTTTGCTTGTTGGTTTGTTGGTTTGTTTGTTTTTTCGTTTTTTGGTTTGTTGGTTTGTTGGTTTGTTGGTTTGTTAGTTTGTTGGCTTGTTGGTTTGTTGGTTTTTTGGTTTTTTGGTATGTTGGTTTGTTGGTTTTTTGGTTTGTTTGTTTGTTCGTTTGTTGGTTTGTTGGTTTGTTGGTTTGTTGGTTTGTTGGTTTGTTGGTTTGTTGGTTTGTTGGTTTGTTGGCTTGTTAGTTTGTTGGTTTGTTGGTTACTTGGTTTGTTGGTTTGTTGGTTTGTTGGTTTGTTCGTTTGTTGGTTTGTTCGTTTGTTGGTTTGTTTGTTTGTTGGTTTGTTCGTTTGTTGGTTTGTTGGTTACTTGGTTTGTTGGTTTGTTGGTTTGTTGGCTTGTTGGCTTGTTGGTTTGTTCGTTTGTTGGTTTGTTTTTTTGTTGATTTGTTGGTTTGTTCATTTGTTGGTTTGTTCGTTTGTTCGTTTGTTGGTTTGTTGGTTTGTTGGCTTGTGGGTTTGTTGGTTTGTTGGTTACTTGGTTTGTTGGTTTGTTGGTTTGTTTGTTTGTTCGTTTGTTGGTTTGTTCGGTTTGTTGGTTTGGTGGTTACTTGGTTTGTTGGTTTGTTGGCTTGTTGGTTTATTGGTTTGTTGGTTTTTTGATTTGTTGGTTTGTTGGTTTGTAGGTTTGTTTGTTTGTTCGTTTGTTGGTTTGTTCGGTTTGTTGGTTTGGTGGTTACTTGGTTTGTTGGTTTGTTGGCTTGTTGGTTTATTGGTTTGTTGGTTTTTTGATTTGTTGGTTTGTTGGTTTGTAGGTTTGTTTGTTTGTTCGTTTGTTGGTTTGTTGGTTTGTTGGTTTGTTGGTTTGTTGGTTTGTTGGTTTGTTGGTTTGTTGGTTTGTTGGTTTGTTGGTTTGTTGGTTTGTTGGTTTGTTGGCTTGTTGGTTTGTTGGTTTGTTGGTTTCTTGTTTGTTGGTTTGTTGGTTTGTTGGTTTGTTCGTTTGTTGGTTTGTTCGTTTGTTGGTTTGTTTGTTTGTTGGTTTGTTCGTTTGTTGGTTTGTTGGTTACTTGGTTTGTTGGTTTGTTGGTTTGTTTGTTTGTTCGTTTGTTGGTTTGTTGGTTTTTGCTTGTTGGTTTGTTGGTTTGTTTGTTTTTTCGTTTTTTGGTTTGTTGGTTTGTTGGTTTGTTGGTTTGTTAGTTTGTTGGCTTGTTGGTTTGTTGGTTTTTTGGTTTTTTGGTATGTTGGTTTGTTGGTTTTTTGGTTTGTTTGTTTGTTCGTTTGTTGGTTTGTTGGTTTGTTGGTTTGTTGGTTTGTTGGTTTGTTGGTTTGTTGGTTTGTTGGTTTGTTGGCTTGTTAGTTTGTTGGTTTGTTGGTTACTTGGTTTGTTGGTTTGTTGGTTTGTTGGTTTGTTCGTTTGTTGGTTTGTTCGTTTGTTGGTTTGTTTGTTTGTTGGTTTGTTCGTTTGTTGGTTTGTTGGTTACTTGGTTTGTTGGTTTGTTGGTTTGTTGGCTTGTTGGCTTGTTGGTTTGTTCGTTTGTTGGTTTGTTTTTTTGTTGATTTGTTGGTTTGTTCATTTGTTGGTTTGTTCGTTTGTTCGTTTGTTGGTTTGTTGGTTTGTTGGCTTGTGGGTTTGTTGGTTTGTTGGTTACTTGGTTTGTTGGTTTGTTGGTTTGTTTGTTTGTTGGCTTCTTGGTTTGTTGGTTTGTTGGTTTCTGGGTTTGTTGGTTTGTTGGTTTGTTGGTTTGTTGGTTTGTTGGTTACTTGGTTTGTTGGTTTGTTGGTTTTTTTGTTTGTTGGTTTGCTCGTTTGTTGGTTTGTTGGTTTGTTGGTTTGTTGGTTTGTTGGTTTGTTGGTTTGTTGGTTTGTTTGTTTATTCGTTTGTTGGTTTGTTGGTTTGTTGGCTTGTTGGTTTGGTGGTTTGTTCGTTTGTTCGTTTGTTGGTTTATTGGTTTGTTGGCTTGTTGGTTTGTTGGTTTGTTGGTTACTTGGTTTGTTGGTTTGTTGGCTTGTTGGTTTGTTGGTTTGTTGGTTTTTTGGTTTGTTTGTTTGTTGGTTTGTTTGTTTGTTCGTGTGTTAGTTTGTTGGTTTGTTGGTTTGTTGGTTTGTTGGTTTGTTGGTTTGTTGGTTTGTTGGTTTGTTGGTTTGTTGGTTTGTTGGCTTGTTGGTTTGTTGGTTTGTTGGTTTGTTGGTTTGTTGGTTTGTTGGTTTGTTGGTTTGTTGGTTTGTTGGTTTGTTGGTTTGTGGATTTGTTCGTTTGTTGGTTTGTTCGTTTGTTTGTTTGTTTGTTTGTTGGTTTGTTCGTTTGTTGGTTTGTTGGTTTGTTGGTTTGTTGGTTTGTTGGTTTGTTGGTTTGTTGGTTTGTTCTTTGTTGGTTTGTTCAATTGTTCGTTTGTTTGTTTGTTCGTTTGTTAGTTTGTTGGTTTGTTGGCTTCTTGGTTTGTTGGTTTGTTGGCTTGTTAGTTTGTTGGTTTGTTCGTTTGTTGGTTTGTTGGTTTGTTGGTTTGTTCTTTGTGGGTTTGTTCGTTTGTTCGTTTGTTGGTTTGGTGGTATGTCGGCTTGCTGGTTTGTTGGTTTATTGGTTACTTGGTTTGTTGGTTTTTTGGTTTGTTGGTTTGTTGGCTTGTTGGTTTGTTAGTTTGTTGGTTTGTTGGTTTGTTGGTTTGTTGGTTTGTTGGTTTGTTGGTGTGTTGGTTTGTTGGTTTGCTGGTTTGTTGGGTTGTTCGTTTGTTGGTTTGTTGGTTCCTTGCTTTGTTGGTTTGTTGGTTTGTTGGTTTGTTGGTTACTTGGTTTGTTGGTTCGTTGGTTTGTTGGTTTGTTTGTTTGTTGGTTTGTCCGTTTGTTGGTTTGTTGGTTTGTTGGTTTGTGGGTTTGTTGGTTTGTTGGTTTGTTGGTTTGTTTGTTTGTTCGTTTGCTGGTTTGTTCGTTTGTTGGCTTGTTGGTTTATTGTTTACTTGGTTTGTTGGTTTGTTGGTTTGTTGGTTTGTTGGCTTGTTGGTTTGTTGGTTTGTTGGTTTGTTGGTTTGTTGGTTTGTTGGTTTGTTGGTTTGTTGGTTTGTTGGTTTGCTGGTTTGTTGGCTTGTTGGTTTGTTGGCTTGTTGGTTTCTTGGTTTGTTGGTGTGTTGGTGTGATGGTTTGTTGGTTTGTTGGTTACTTGGTTTGTTGGTTTGTTGGTTTGTTGGTTTTTTTGTATGTTCGTTTGTTGGTTTGTTGGTTTGTTGGTTTGTTGGCTTGTTAGTTTGTTGGTTTGTTGGTTTCTTGGTTTGTTGGTTTGTTGGTTTGTTGGTTTCTTCGTTTGTTGGTTTGTTCGTTTGTTGGTTTGTTTGTTTGTTGGTTTGTTCGTTTGTTGGCTTGTTGGTTTGTTGGTTTGTTCGTTTGTTGGTTTGTTGGTTTGTTAATTTATTGGTTTGTTCGTTTGTTCGTTTGTTGGTTTGTTGGTTTGTTGGCTTGTTGGTTTGTTCGTTTGTTGGTTTGTTGATTTTTGGTTTGTTGGTTTGTTGGTTTGTTGGCTTGTTGGTTTGTTGGTTTGTTGGTTTGTTGGTTTGTTGGTTTGTTGGTTTGTTGGTTTGTTGGTTTGTTGGTTTGTTTGTTTGTTGGTTTGTTGGTTTGTTGGCTTGTTGGTTTGTTGGCTTGTTGGTTTGTTGGTTTGTTGGTTTCTTAGTTTGTTGGTTTGTTGGTTTGTTGGTTTGTTGTTTTCTTGGTTTGTTGGTTTGTTGGTTTGTTGGTTTGTTGGTTTGTTTGTTTGTTGGTTTGCTGTTTGTTGGTTTGTTGGTTTGTTGGTTTGTTGGTTTGTTTGTTTGTTCGTTTGTCCGTTTGTTGGTTTGTTGGTTTGTTGGCTTGTTGGTTTGCTGGTTTGTTGGCTTGTTGGTTTGTTGGTTTGTTGGTTTGTTGGTTTGTTTGTTTGTTCGTTTGTTGGTTTGTTGGTTTGTTGGCTTGTTGGTTTGTTGGTTTATTGGCTTGTCGGTTTGTTGGTTTGTTCGTTTGTTGGTTTGTTGGTTTGTTGGTTTGTTGGTTTGCTCGTTTGTTGGTTTGTTCGTTTGTTCGTTTGTTGGTTTGTTGGTTTATTGGCTTGTTGGTTTGTTGGTTTGGTGGTTACTTGGTTTGTTGGTTTGTTGGCTTATTGGTTTATTGGTTTGTTGGTTTTTTGGTTTGTTAGTTTGTTGGTTTGTTTTTTTGTTCGTTTGTTGGCTTGTTGGTTTGTATGTTTGTTGGTTTGTTGGTTTGTTATTTTGTTGGTTTGTTGGTTTGTTGGTTTGTTGGTTTGTTGGTTTGTTGGCTTGTTGGTTTGTTGGTTGTTGGTTTCTTGTTTGTTGGTTTGTTGGTTTGTTGGTTTGTTCGTTTGTTAGTTTGTTCGTTTGTTGGTTTGTTTGTTTGTTGGTTTGTTCGTTTGTTGGTTTGTTGGTTACATGGTTTGTTGGTTACTTGGTTTGTTGGTTTGTTGGTTTCTTTGTTTGTTTGTTCTTTTGTTGGTTTGTTGGTTTGTTGGTTTGTTGGTTTGTTGGTTTCTTGGCTTGTTGGTTTGTTGGTTTGTTCGTTTGTTCGTTTGTTGGTTTGTTGGTTTGTTGGCTTGTTGATTTGTTGGTTACTTGGTTTGTTCGTTTGTTGGCTTGTTGGTTTGTGTGCTTGTTGGTTTGTTGGTTTGTTGGTTTGTTGGTTTGTTGGTTTGTTGGCTTGTTGGTTTGTTGGTTTGTTGGTTTGTTGGTTTGTTGGTTTGTTGGTTTCTTGGTTTATTGGTTTGTTGGTGTGTTGGTGTGTTGGTTTGCTGGTTTGTTGGTTTGTTGGTTTGTTGGTTTGTTTGTTTGTTGGTTTGTTCGTTTGTTGGTTTGTTGGTTTTTGGTTTGTTGGTTTGTTTGTTTGTTGGTTTGTTGGTTTGTTGGCTTGTTGGTTTGTTGGCTTGCTGGTTTGTTGGTTTGTTGGTTTGTTGGTTTGTTCGTTTGTTGGTTTGTTGGTTTGTTGGTTTGTTGGTTTGTTGGTTTGTTGGTTTGTTGGTTTGTTGGTTTGTTGGTTTGTTGGTTTGTTGGTTTGTTGGTTTGTTGGCTTGTTGGTTTGTTGGTTTGTTGGTTTCTTGTTTGTTGGTTTGTTGGTTTGTTGGTTTGTTCGTTTGTTGGTTTGTTCGTTTGTTGGTTTGTTTGTTTGTTGGTTTGTTCGTTTGTTGGTTTGTTGGTTACTTGGTTTGTTGGTTTGTTGGTTTGTTTGTTTGTTCGTTTGTTGGTTTGTTGGTTTTTGCTTGTTGGTTTGTTGGTTTGTTTGTTTTTTCGTTTTTTGGTTTGTTGGTTTGTTGGTTTGTTGGTTTGTTAGTTTGTTGGCTTGTTGGTTTGTTGGTTTTTTGGTTTTTTTGGTATGTTGGTTTGTTGGTTTTTTGGTTTGTTTGTTTGTTCGTTTGTTGGTTTGTTGGTTTGTTGGTTTGTTGGTTTGTTGGTTTGTTGGTTTGTTGGTTTGTTGGTTTGTTGGCTTGTTAGTTTGTTGGTTTGTTGGTTACTTGGTTTGTTGGTTTGTTGGTTTGTTGGTTTGTTCGTTTGTTGGTTTGTTCGTTTGTTGGTTTGTTTGTTTGTTGGTTTGTTCGTTTGTTGGTTTGTTGGTTACTTGGTTTGTTGGTTTGTTGGTTTGTTGGCTTGTTGGCTTGTTGGTTTGTTCGTTTGTTGGTTTGTTTTTTTGTTGATTTGTTGGTTTGTTCATTTGTTGGTTTGTTCGTTTGTTCGTTTGTTGGTTTGTTGGTTTGTTGGCTTGTGGGTTTGTTGGTTTGTTGGTTACTTGGTTTGTTGGTTTGTTGGTTTGTTTGTTTGTTGGCTTCTTGGTTTGTTGGTTTGTTGGTTTCTGGGTTTGTTGGTTTGTTGGTTTGTTGGTTTGTTGGTTTGTTGGTTACTTGGTTTGTTGGTTTGTTGGTTTTTTTGTTTGTTGGTTTGCTCGTTTGTTGGTTTGTTGGTTTGTTGGTTTGTTGGTTTGTTGGTTTGTTGGTTTGTTGGTTTGTTTGTTTATTCGTTTGTTGGTTTGTTGGTTTGTTGGCTTGTTGGTTTGTTGGTTTGTTCGTTTGTTCGTTTGTTGGTTTATTGGTTTGTTGGCTTGTTGGTTTGTTGGTTTGTTGGTTACTTGGTTTGTTGGTTTGTTGGCTTGTTGGTTAGTTGGTTTGTTGGTTTTTTGGTTTGTTGGTTTGTTGGTTTGTTTGTTTGTTCGTGTGTTAGTTTGTTGGTTTGTTGGTTTGTTGGTTTGTTCTTTGTGGGTTTGTTCGTTTGTTCGTTTGTTGGTTTGGTGGTATGTCGGCTTGTTGGTTTGTTGGTTTATTGGTTACTTGGTTTGTTGGTTTTTTGGTTTGTTGGTTTGTTGGCTTGTTGGTTTGTTAGTTTGTTGGTTTGTTGGTTTGTTGGTTTGTTGGTTTGTTGGTTTGTTGGTGTGTTGGTTTGTTGGTTTGCTGGTTTGTTGGGTTGTTCGTTTGTTGGTTTGTTGGTTCCTTGCTTTGTTGGTTTGTTGGTTTGTTGGTTTGTTGGTTACTTGGTTTGTTGGTTCGTTGGTTTGTTGGTTTGTTTGTTTGTTGGTTTGTCCGTTTGTTGGTTTGTTGGTTTGTTGGTTTGTGGGTTTGTTGGTTTGTTGGTTTGTTGGTTTGTTGGTTTGTTGGTTTGTTGGTTTGTTGGTTTGTTGGTTTGTGGATTTGTTCGTTTGTTGGTTTGTTCGTTTGTTTGTTTGTTTGTTTGTTGGTTTGTTCGTTTGTTGGTTTGTTGGTTTGTTGGTTTGTTGGTTTGTTGGTTTGTTGGTTTGTTGGTTTGTTCTTTGTTGGTTTGTTCAATTGTTCGTTTGTTTGTTTGTTCGTTTGTTAGTTTGTTGGTTTGTTGGCTTCTTGGTTTGTTGGTTTGTTGGCTTGTTAGTTTGTTGGTTTGTTCGTTTGTTGGTTTGTTGGTTTGTTGGTTTGTTCTTTGTGGGTTTGTTCGTTTGTTCGTTTGTTGGTTTGGTGGTATGTCGGCTTGTTGGTTTGTTGGTTTATTGGTTACTTGGTTTGTTGGTTTTTTGGTTTGTTGGTTTGTTGGCTTGTTGGTTTGTTAGTTTGTTGGTTTGTTGGTTTGTTGGTTTGTTGGTTTGTTGGTTTGTTGGTGTGTTGGTTTGTTGGTTTGCTGGTTTGTTGGGTTGTTCGTTTGTTGGTTTGTTGGTTCCTTGCTTTGTTGGTTTGTTGGTTTGTTGGTTTGTTGGTTACTTGGTTTGTTGGTTCGTTGGTTTGTTGGTTTGTTTGTTTGTTGGTTTGTCCGTTTGTTGGTTTGTTGGTTTGTTGGTTTGTGGGTTTGTTGGTTTGTTGGTTTGTTGGTTTGTTTGTTTGTTCGTTTGCTGGTTTGTTCGTTTGTTGGCTTGTTGGTTTATTGTTTACTTGGTTTGTTGGTTTGTTGGTTTGTTGGTTTGTTGGCTTGTTGGTTTGTATGTTTGTTGGTTTGTTGGTTTGTTATTTTGTTGGTTTGTTGGTTTGTTGGTTTGTTGGTTTGTTGGCTTGTTGGTTTGTTGGTTGTTGGTTTCTTGTTTGTTGGTTTGTTGGTTTGTTGGTTTGTTCGTTTGTTAGTTTGTTCGTTTGTTGGTTTGTTTGTTTGTTGGTTTGTTCGTTTGTTGGTTTGTTGGTTACATGGTTTGTTGGTTACTTGGTTTGTTGGTTTGTTGGTTTCTTTGTTTGTTTGTTCTTTTGTTGGTTTGTTGGTTTGTTGGTTTGTTGGTTTGTTGGTTTCTTGGCTTGTTGGTTTGTTGGTTTGTTCGTTTGTTCGTTTGTTGGTTTGTTGGTTTGTTGGCTTGTTGATTTGTTGGTTACTTGGTTTGTTCGTTTGTTGGCTTGTTGGTTTGTGTGCTTGTTGGTTTGTTGGTTTGTTGGTTTGTTGGTTTGTTGGTTTGTTGGCTTGTTGGTTTGTTGGTTTGTTGGTTTGTTGGTTTGTTGGTTTGTTGGTTTCTTGGTTTATTGGTTTGTTGGTGTGTTGGTGTGTTGGTTTGCTGGTTTGTTGGTTTGTTGGTTTGTTGGTTTGTTTGTTTGTTGGTTTATTCGTTTGTTGGTTTGTTGGTTTTTGGTTTGTTGGTTTGTTTGTTTGTTGGTTTGTTGGTTTGTTGGCTTGTTGGTTTGTTGGCTTGCTGGTTTGTTGGTTTGTTGGTTTGTTGGTTTGTTGGTTTCTTGGTTTATTTGTTTGTTGGTTGTTAGTTTGTTGGTTTGTTGGTTTCTTGGTTTGTTGGTTTGTTGGTTTGTTGGTTTGGTTGTTTGTTGGTTTGTTCGTTTGTTAGTTTGTTTGTTTGTTGGTTTGTTCGTTTGTTGGTTTGTTGGTTACTTGGTTTGTTGGTTTGTTGGTTTGTTGGTTTGTTGGTTTGTTGGTTTGTTCGTTTGTTGGTTTGTTGGTTTGTTGGTTTGCTGGCTTGTTGGTTTGTTCGTTTGTTGGCTTGTTGGTTTGTTGGCTTGTTGGTTTGTTGGTTGTTGGTTTGTTGGTTTGTTGGTTTGTTTTATTTGTTGGTTTGTTGGTTTTTTGGTTTATTGGCTTGTTGGTTTGTTGGTTTGTTGGTTTATTGGTTTGTTGGTTTGTTGGTTTGTTGGTTTGTTGGTTTTTTGGTTTGTTGGTTTGTTGGTTTGATGGTTTTTTGGTTTGTTCGTTTGTTGGTTTGTTGGTTTGTTGGCTTGTTGGTTTGTTGGCTTGTTGGTTTGTTGGTTTGTTGGTTTGTTGGTTTGTTGGTTTGTTGGTTTGTTGGTTTGTTGGTTTGTTGGTTTGTTGGTTTGTTTGTTTTTTGGTTTGTTGGTTTGTTGGCTTGTTGGTTTGTTGGTTTGTTGGTTTCTTAGTTTGTTGGTTTGTTGGTTTGTCCGTTTGTTGGTTTGTTGGTTTGTTGGTTTGTTGGTTTGTGGGTTTGTTGGTTTGTTGGTTTGTTGGTTTGTTTGTTTGTTCGTTTGCTGGTTTGTTCGTTTGTTGGCTTGTTGGTTTATTGTTTACTTGGTTTGTTGATTTGTTGGTTTGTTGGTTTGTTGGCTTGTTGGTTTGTTGGTTTGTTGGTTTGTTGGTTTGTTGGTTTGTTGGTTTGTTGGTTTGTTGGTTTGTTGGTTTGCTGGTTTGTTGGCTTGTTGGTTTGTTGGTTTGTTGGTTTCTTGGTTTGTTGGTGTGTTGGTGTGTTGGTTTGTTGGTTTGTTGGTTACTTGGTTTGTTGGTTTGTTGGTTTGTTGGTTTTTTTGTATGTTCGTTTGTTGGTTTGTTGGTTTGTTGGTTTGTTGGTTTGTTGGTTTGTTGGTTTGTTGGTTTGTTGGCTTGTTAGTTTGTTGGTTTGTTGGTTTCTTGGTTTGTTGGTTTGTTGGTTTGTTGGTTTCTTCGTTTGTTGGTTTGTTCGTTTGTTGGTTTGTTTGTTTGTTGGTTTGTTCGTTTGTTGGCTTGTTGGTTTGTTGGTTTGTTCGTTTGTTGGTTTGTTGGTTTGTTAATTTATTGGTTTGTTCGTTTGTTCGTTTGTTGGTTTGTTGGTTTGTTGGCTTGTTGGTTTGTTCGTTTGTTGGTTTGTTGATTTTTGGTTTGTTGGTTTGTTTGTTTGTTGGTTTGTTGGTTTGTTGGCTTGTTGGTTTTTTGGTTTGTTGGTTTGTTGGTTTGTTGGTTTGTTGGTTTGTTGGTTTGTTGGTTTGTTTGTTTGTTTGTTTGTTGGTTTGTTTGTTTTTTGGTTTGTTGGTTTGTTGGCTTGTTGGTTTGTTGGTTTGTTGGTTTCTTAGTTTGTGGGTTTGTTGGTTTGTTGGTTTGTTGGTTTGTTTGTTTGTTCGTTTGCTGGTTTGTTCGTTTGTTGGCTTGTTGGTTTATTGTTTACTTGGTTTGTTGATTTGTTGGTTTGTTGGTTTGTTGGCTTGTTGGTTTGTTGGTTTGTTGGTTTGTTGGTTTGTTGGTTTGTTGGTTTGTTGGTTTGTTGGTTTGTTGGTTTGCTGGTTTGTTGGCTTGTTGGTTTGTTGGTTTGTTGGTTTCTTGGTTTGTTGGTGTGTTGGTGTGTTGGTTTGTTGGTTTGTTGGTTACTTGGTTTGTTGGTTTGTTGGTTTGTTGGTTTTTTTGTATGTTCGTTTGTTGGTTTGTTGGTTTGTTGGTTTGTTGGTTTGTTGGTTTGTTGGTTTGTTGGTTTGTTGGCTTGTTAGTTTGTTGGTTTGTTGGTTTCTTGGTTTGTTGGTTTGTTGGTTTGTTGGTTTCTTCGTTTGTTGGTTTGTTCGTTTGTTGGTTTGTTTGTTTGTTGGTTTGTTCGTTTGTTGGCTTGTTGGTTTGTTGGTTTGTTCGTTTGTTGGTTTGTTGGTTTGTTAATTTATTGGTTTGTTCGTTTGTTCGTTTGTTGGTTTGTTGGTTTGTTGGCTTGTTGGTTTGTTCGTTTGTTGGTTTGTTGATTTTTGGTTTGTTGGTTTGTTTGTTTGTTGGTTTGTTGGTTTGTTGGCTTGTTGGTTTTTTGGTTTGTTGGTTTGTTGGTTTGTTGGTTTGTTGGTTTGTTGGTTTGTTGGTTTGTTTGTTTGTTTGTTTGTTGGTTTGTTGGTTTGTTGGCTTGTTGGTTTGTTGGCTTGTTGGTTTGTTAGTTTGTTGGTTTCTTAGTTTGTTGGTTTGTTGGTTTGTTGGTTTGTTGTTTTCTTGGTTTGTTGGTTTGTTGGTTTGTTGGTTTGTTTGTTTGTTGGTTTGCTGTTTGTTGGTTTGTTGGTTTGTTGGTTTGTTGGTTTGTTTGTTTGTTCGTTTGTCCGTTTGTTGGTTTGTTGGTTTGTTGGCTTGTTGGTTTGCTGGTTTGTTGGCTTGTTGGTTTGTTGGTTTGTTGGTTTGTTGGTTTGTTTGTTTGTTCGTTTGTTGGTTTGTTGGTTTGTTGGCTTGTTGGTTTGTTGGTTTGTTGGCTTGTCGGTTTGTTGGTTTGTTCGTTTGTTGGTTTGTTGGTTTGTTGGTTTGTTGGTTTGCTCGTTTGTTGGTTTGTTCGTTTGTTCGTTTGTTGGTTTGTTGGTTTATTGGCTTGTTGGTTTGTTGGTTTGGTGGTTACTTGGTTTGTTGGTTTGTTGGCTTGTTGGTTTATTGGTTTGTTGGTTTTTTGGTTTGTTAGTTTGTTGGTTTGTTTGTTTGTTCGTTTGTTGGTTTGTTTGTTTGTTGGTTTGTTCGTTTGTTGGTTTGTTGGTTACTTGGTTTGTTGGTTACTTGGTTTGTTGGTTTGTTGGTTTCTTTGTTTGTTTGTTCTTTTGTTGGTTTGTTGGTTTGTTGGTTTGTTGGTTTCTTGGCTTGTTGGTTTGTTGGTTTGTTCGTTTGTTCGTTTGTTGGTTTGTTGGTTTGTTGGCTTGTTGATTTGTTGGTTACTTGGTTTGTTCGTTTGTTGGCTTGTTGGTTTGTGTGCTTGTTGGTTTGTTGGTTTGTTGGTTTGTTGGTTTGTTGGCTTGTTGGTTTGTTGGTTTGTTGGTTTGTTGGTTTGTTGGTTTGTTGGTTTCTTGGTTTATTGGTTTGTTGGTGTGTTGGTGTGTTGGTTTGCTGGTTTGTTGGTTTGTTGGTTTGTTCGTTTGTTGGTTTGTTCGTTTGTTGGTTTGTTGGTTTTTGGTTTGTTGGTTTGTTTGTTTGTTGTTTTGTTGGTTTGTTGGCTTGTTGGTTTGTTGGCTTGCTGGTTTGTTGGTTTGTTGGTTTGTTGGTTTGTTGGTTTCTTGGTTTATTTGTTTGTTGGTTGTTAGTTTGTTGGTTTGTTGGTTTCTTGGTTTGTTGGTTTGTTGGTTTGTTGGTTTGTTTGTTTGTTGGTTTGTTCGTTTGTTAGTTTGTTTGTTTGTTGGTTTGTTCGTTTGTTAGTTTGTTGGTTACTTGGTTTGTTGGTTCGTTGGTTTGTTGGTTTGTTGGTTTGTTGGTTTGTTTGTTTGTTGGTTTGTTGGTTTGTTGGTTTGCTGGCTTGTTGGTTTGTTCGTTTGTTGGCTTGTTGGTTTGTTGGCTTGTTGGTTTGTTGGTTGTTGGTTTGTTGGTTTGTTGGTTTGTTTTATTTGTTGGTTTGTTGGTTTTTTGGTTTATTGGCTTGTTGGTTTGTTGGTTTGTTGGTTTATTGGTTTGTTTGTTTGTTGGTTTGTTGGTTTGTTGGTTTTTTGGTTTGTTGGTTTGTTGGTTTGTTCGTTTGTTGGTTTGTTGGTTTGTTGGCTTGTTGGTTTGTTGGTTTGTTGGCTTGTCGGTTTGTTGGTTTGTTCGTTTGTTGGTTTGTTGGTTTGTTGGTTTGTTGGTTTGCTCGTTTGTTGGTTTGTTCGTTTGTTCGTTTGTTGGTTTGTTGGTTTATTGGCTTGTTGGTTTGTTGGTTTGGTGGTTACTTGGTTTGTTGGTTTGTTGGCTTGTTGGTTTATTGGTTTGTTGGTTTTTTGGTTTGTTAGTTTGTTGGTTTGTTTGTTTGTTCGTTTGTTGGTTTGTTTGTTTGTTGGTTTGTTCGTTTGTTGGTTTGTTGGTTACTTGGTTTGTTGGTTACTTGGTTTGTTGGTTTGTTGGTTTCTTTGTTTGTTTGTTCTTTTGTTGGTTTGTTGGTTTGTTGGTTTGTTGGTTTCTTGGCTTGTTGGTTTGTTGGTTTGTTCGTTTGTTCGTTTGTTGGTTTGTTGGTTTGTTGGCTTGTTGATTTGTTGGTTACTTGGTTTGTTCGTTTGTTGGCTTGTTGGTTTGTGTGCTTGTTGGTTTGTTGGTTTGTTGGTTTGTTGGTTTGTTGGCTTGTTGGTTTGTTGGTTTGTTGGTTTGTTGGTTTGTTGGTTTGTTGGTTTCTTGGTTTATTGGTTTGTTGGTGTGTTGGTGTGTTGGTTTGCTGGTTTGTTGGTTTGTTGGTTTGTTCGTTTGTTGGTTTGTTCGTTTGTTGGTTTGTTGGTTTTTGGTTTGTTGGTTTGTTTGTTTGTTGTTTTGTTGGTTTGTTGGCTTGTTGGTTTGTTGGCTTGCTGGTTTGTTGGTTTGTTGGTTTGTTGGTTTGTTGGTTTCTTGGTTTATTTGTTTGTTGGTTGTTAGTTTGTTGGTTTGTTGGTTTCTTGGTTTGTTGGTTTGTTGGTTTGTTGGTTTGTTTGTTTGTTGGTTTGTTCGTTTGTTAGTTTGTTTGTTTGTTGGTTTGTTCGTTTGTTAGTTTGTTGGTTACTTGGTTTGTTGGTTCGTTGGTTTGTTGGTTTGTTGGTTTGTTGGTTTGTTTGTTTGTTGGTTTGTTGGTTTGTTGGTTTGCTGGCTTGTTGGTTTGTTCGTTTGTTGGCTTGTTGGTTTGTTGGCTTGTTGGTTTGTTGGTTGTTGGTTTGTTGGTTTGTTGGTTTGTTTTATTTGTTGGTTTGTTGGTTTTTTGGTTTATTGGCTTGTTGGTTTGTTGGTTTGTTGGTTTATTGGTTTGTTTGTTTGTTGGTTTGTTGGTTTGTTGGTTTTTTGGTTTGTTGGTTTGTTGGTTTGATGGTTTTTTGGTTTGTTCGTTTGTTGGTTTGTTGGTTTGTTGGCTTGTTGGTTTGTTGGCTTGTTGGTTTGTTGGTTTGTTGGTTTGTTGGTTTGTTGGTTTGTTGGTTTGTTGGTTTGTTGGTTTGTTGGTTTGTTGGTTTGCTTGTTTTTTGGTTTGTTGGTTTGTTGGCTTGTTGGTTTGTTGGTTTGTTGGTTTCTTAGTTTGTTGGTTTGTTGGTTTGTTGGTTTGTTGTTTTCTTGGTTTGTTGGTTTGTTGGTTTGTTGGTTTGTTTGTTTGTTGGTTTGCTGTTTGTTGGTTTGTTGGTTTGTTGGTTTGTTGGTTTGTTTGTTTGTTCGTTTGTCCATTTGTTGGTTTGTTGGTTTGTTGGCTTGTTGGTTTGTTGGTTTGTTGGCTTGTTGGTTTGTTGGTTTGTTGGTTTGTTGGTTTGTTTGTTTGTTCGCTTGTTGGTTTGTTGGTTTGTTGGCTTGTTGGTTTGTTGGTTTGTTGGCTTGTCGGTTTGTTGGTTTGTTCGTTTGTTGGTTTATTGGTTTGTTGGTTTGTTGGTTTGCTTGTTTGTTGGTTTGTTCGTTTGTTCGTTTGTTGGCTTGTTGGTTTATTGGTTTGTTGGTTTTTTGGTTTGTTGGTTTGTTGGTTTGTTTGTTTGTTCGTTTGTTGGCTTGTTGGTTTGTTCGTTTGTTGGTTTGTTGGTTTGTTATTTTGTTGGTTTGTTGGTTTGTTGGTTTGTTGGTTTGTTGGTTTGTTGGTTTGTTGGCTTGTTGGTTTGTTGGTTTGTTGGTTTCTTGTTTGTTGGTTTGTTGGTTTGTTGGTTTGTTCGTTTGTTAGTTTGTTCGTTTGTTGGTTTGTTTGTTTGTTGGTTTGTGCATTTGTTGGTTTGTTGGTTACTTGGTTTGTTGGTTTGTTGGTTTCTTTTTTTGTTTGTTCTTTTGTTGGTTTGTTGGTTTGTTGGTTTGTTGGTTTGTTGGTTTGTTGGTTTCTTGGCTTGTTGGTTTGTTGGTTTGTTCGTTTGTTCGTTTGTTGGTTTGTTGGTTTGTTGGCTTGTTGATTTGTTGGTTACTTGGTTTGTCCGTTTGTTGGCTTGTTGGTTTGTGTGCTTGTTGGTTTGTTGGTTTGTTGGTTTGTTGGTTTGTTGGTTTGTTGGTTTGCTGGTTTGTTGGTTTGTTGGTTTGTTGGTTTGTTGGTTTGTTGGTTTCTTGGTTTATTGGTTTGTTGGTGTGTTGGTTTGCTGGTTTGTTGGTTTGTTGGTTTGTTCGTTTGTTGGTTTGTTCGTTTGTTGGTTTGTTGGTTTTTTGGTTTGTTGGTTTGTTCGTTTGTTGGCTTGTTGGTTTGTTGGCTTGTTGGTTTGTTGGTTGTTGGTTTGTTGGTTTGTTGGTTTGTTTTATTTGTTGGTTTGTTGGTTTTTTGGTTTATTGGCTTGTTGGTTTGTTGGTTTGTTGGTTTATTGGTTTGTTTGTTTGTTGGTTTGTTGGTTTGTTGGTTTTTTGGTTTGTTGGTTTGTTGGTTTGATGGTTTTTTGGTTTGTTCGTTTGTTGGTTTGTTGGTTTGTTGGCTTGTTGGTTTGTTGGCTTGTTGGTTTGTTGGTTTGTTGGTTTGTTGGTTTGTTGGTTTGTTGGTTTGTTGGTTTGTTGGTTTGTTGGTTTGTTGGTTTGCTTGTTTTTTGGTTTGTTGGTTTGTTGGCTTGTTGGTTTGTTGGTTTGTTGGTTTCTTAGTTTGTTGGTTTGTTGGTTTGTTGGTTTGTTGTTTTCTTGGTTTGTTGGTTTGTTGGTTTGTTGGTTTGTTTGTTTGTTGGTTTGCTGTTTGTTGGTTTGTTGGTTTGTTGGTTTGTTGGTTTGTTTGTTTGTTCGTTTGTCCATTTGTTGGTTTGTTGGTTTGTTGGCTTGTTGGTTTGTTGGTTTGTTGGCTTGTTGGTTTGTTGGTTTGTTGGTTTGTTGGTTTGTTTGTTTGTTCGCTTGTTGGTTTGTTGGTTTGTTGGCTTGTTGGTTTGTTGGTTTGTTCGCTTGTCGGTTTGTTGGTTTGTTCGTTTGTTGGTTTGTTGGTTTGTTGGTTTGTTGGTTTGCTTGTTTGTTGGTTTGTTCGTTTGTTCGTTTGTTGGCTTGTTGGTTTATTGGTTTGTTGGTTTTTTGGTTTGTTGGTTTGTTGGTTTGTTTGTTTGTTCGTTTGTTGGCTTGTTGGTTTGTTCGTTTGTTGGTTTGTTGGTTTGTTATTTTGTTGGTTTGTTGGTTTGTTGGTTTGTTGGTTTGTTGGTTTGTTGGCTTGTTGGTTTGTTGGTTTGTTGGTTTCTTGTTTGTTGGTTTGTTGGTTTGTTGGTTTGTTCGTTTGTTAGTTTGTTCGTTTGTTGGTTTGTTTGTTTGTTGGTTTGTGCGTTTGTTGGTTTGTTGGTTACTTGGTTTGTTGGTTTGTTGGTTTCTTTTTTTGTTTGTTCTTTTGTTGGTTTGTTGGTTTGTTGGTTTGTTGGTTTGTTGGTTTGTTGGTTTGTTGGTTTCTTGGCTTGTTGGTTTGTTGGTTTGTTCGTTTGTTCGTTTGTTGGTTTGTTGGTTTGTTGGCTTGTTGATTTGTTGGTTACTTGGTTTGTCCGTTTGTTGGCTTGTTGGTTTGTGTGCTTGTTGGTTTGTTGGTTTGTTGGTTTGTTGGTTTGTTGGTTTGTTGGTTTGTTGGTTTGCTGGTTTGTTGGTTTGTTGGTTTGTTGGTTTGTTGGTTTGTTGGTTTCTTGGTTTATTGGTTTGTTGGTGTGTTGGTTTGCTGGTTTGTTGGTTTGTTGGTTTGTTCGTTTGTTGGTTTGTTCGTTTGTTGGTTTGTTGGTTTTTTGGTTTGTTGGTTTGTTTGTTTGTTGGTTTGTTGGTTTGTTGGATTGTTGGTTTGTTGGCTTGTTGGTTTGTTGGTTTGTTGGTTTGTTGGTTTGTTGGTTTCTTGGTTTATTTGTTTGTTGGTGTGTTGGTTTGCTGGTTTGTTGGTTTGTTGGTTCGTTCGTTTGTTGGTTTGTTCGTTTGTTGGTTTGTTGGTTTGTTGGTTTGTTGGTTTGTTGGTTTGTTGGTTTGTTGGTTTGTTGGTTTGTTGGTTTGTTGGTTTGTTGGTTTGTTGGTTTGTTGGTTTGTTGGTTTCTTGGTTTATTGGTTTGTTGGTGTGTTGGTTTGCTGGTTTGTTGGTTTGTTGGTTTGTTCGTTTGTTGGTTTGTTCGTTTGTTGGTTTGTTGGTTTGTTGGTTTGTTGGTTTGTTGGTTTGTTTGTTTGTTGGTTTGTTGGTTTGTTGGATTGTTGGTTTGTTGGCTTGTTGGTTTATTGGTTTGTTGGTTTGTTGGTTTGTTGGTTTCTTGGTTTATTTGTTTGTTGGTGTGTTGGTTTGCTGGTTTGTTGGTTTGTTGGTTTGTTCGTTTGTTGGTTTGTTAGTTTGTTTGTTTGTTGGTTTGTTCGTTTGTTGGTTTGTTGGTTTGTTGGTTTGTTGGTTTGTTGGTTTATTTGTTTGTTGGTTTGTTGGTTTGTTGGATTGTTGGTTTGTTGGCTTGTTGGTTTGTTGGTTTGTTGGTTTGTTGGTTTGTTGGTTTCTTGGTTTGTTGGTTACTTGGTTTGTTGGTTTGTTGGTTTGTTGGTTTGTTGGTTTGTTGGTTTGTTGGTTTGTTGGTTTGTTCGTTTGTTGGTTTGTTGGTTTGTTGGTTTGTTGGCTTGTTGGTTTGTTCGTTTGTTGGCTTGTTGGTTTGTTGGCTTGTTGGTTTGTTGGTTGTTGGTTTGTTGGTTTGTTGGTTTGTTTTATTTGTTGGTTTGTTGGTTTTTTGGTTTATTGGCTTGTTGGTTTGTTGGTTTGTTGGTTTATTGGTTTGTTGGTTTGTTGGTTTGTTGGTTTGTTGGTTTTTTGGTTTGTTGGTTTGTTGGTTTGATGGTTTTTTGGTTTGTTCGTTTGTTGGCTTGTTGGTTTGTGGGCTTGTTAGCTTGTTGGTTTGTTGGTTTGTTGGTTTGTTGGTTTGTTCGTTTGTTGATTTGTTTGTTTGTTAGTTTTTTGGTTTGTTGGTTTGGTGGCTTGTTGGTTTGTTGGTTTGTTGGTTTAATGGTTTGTTCGTTTGGTCGTTTGTTGGCTTGTTGGCTTGTTGGCTTGTTGGTTTGTTGGCGTGTTGGCTTGTTGGTTTGTTGGCTTGTTGGTTTGTTGGTTTGTCGTTTGTTGGTTTGTTGGTTACTTGGTTTGTTGGTTTGTTGGTTTTTTGGTTTGTTGGCTTGTTGGTTTGTTTGTTAATTGGTTTTTTGGTTTGTTGGTTTGTTAGTTTGTTGGTTTGTTGGTTTGTTCGCTTGTTGGCTTGTTGGTTTGTTGGTTTGTTGGTTTGTTTTTTTGTTCGTTTGTTTGTTTGTTTGCTTGTTGGTTTGTTGGCTTGTTTGTTTGTTGGTTGTTGGTTTGTTGGTTTGTTGGTTTGTTTTATTTGTTGGTTTGTTGGTTTTTTGGTTTATTGGCTTGTTGGTTTGTTGGTTTGTTGGTTTATTGGTTTGTTGGTTTGTTGGTTTGTTGGTTTGTTGGTTTGATGGTTTTTTGGTTTGTTCGTTTGTTTGCTTGTTGGTTTGTGGGCTTGTTAGCTTGTTGGTTTGTTGGTTTGTTGGTTTGTTGGTTTGTTCGTTTGTTGATTTGTTTGTTTGTTAGTTTTTTGGTTTGTTGGTTTGGTGGCTTGTTGGTTTGTTGGTTTGTTGGTTTAATGGTTTGTTCGTTTGGTCGTTTGTTGGCTTGTTGGTTTGTTGGCTTGTTGGTTTGTTGGCGTGTTGGCTTGTTGGTTTGTTGGCTTGTTGGTTTGTTGGTTTGTCGTTTGTTGGTTTGTTGGTTACTTGGTTTGTTGGTTTGTTGGTTTTTTGGTTTGTTGGCTTGTTGGTTTGTTTGTTAATTGGTTTTTTGGTTTGTTGGTTTGTTAGTTTGTTGGTTTGTTGGTTTGTTCGCTTGTTGGCTTGTTGGTTTGTTGGTTTGTTGGTTTGTTTTTTTGTTCGTTTGTTGGTTTGTTGCCTTCTTGGCTTGTTGGTTTGTTGGTTTGTTCGTTTGTTGGTTACTTGGTTTATTGGTTTGTTGGTTTTTTGGTTTGTTGGTTTGTTGGTTTCTTCGTTTGTTAATTTGTTGGTTTGTTGGTTTGTTGGTTTGTTCGTTGGTTGGTTTGTTGGTTTGTTGGCTTGTTGGTTTGTTGGTTTGTGGGCTTGTTGTTTTGTTGGTTTATTGGTTTGTTGGTTTGCTGGTTTGTTCGTTTGTTAGTTTGTTAGGTTGTTAGGTTGTTGGCTTGTTGGTTTGTTGTTTTGTTGGTTTGTTGGTTTGTCGGTTTGTTGGTTTGTTGGTTTGTTTGTTTGTTGGTTTGTTAGTTTGTTGGTTTGTTGGTTTGTTGGTTTGTTGGCTTGTTGGTTTGTTCGTTTGTTGGTTTGATGGTTTGTTAGTTTGTTGGTTTGTTGGTTTGTTCGTTTGTTGGCTTGTTGGTTTGTTGGTTTGTTGGTTTGTTCGTTTGTTCGTTTGTTGGCTTGTTGGTTTGTTGGCTTGTTGGTTTGTTGGCTTGTTGGTTTGTTGATTTGTTGGTTTGTTCGTTTGTTCGTTTGTTGGTTTATTGGTTTGTTGGCTTGTTGGTTTGTTGGTTTGTTGGTTACTTGGTTTGTTTGTTTGTTATCTTGTTGGTTTGTTGGTTTGTTGGTTTTTTGGTTTGTTGGTTTGTTGGTTTGTTGGTTTGTTGGTTTGTTGGTTTTTTGGTTTGTTGGTTTGTTGGTTTGTTGGTTTGTTGGTTTGTTGGTTTGTTGGTTTGTTGGTTTGTTGGTTTGTTGGTTTGTTGGTTTGTTGGTTTGTTGGTTTGTTGGCTTGTTAGTTTGTTGGTTTGTTGGTTTCTTGGTTTGTTGGTTTGTTGGTTTGTTCGTTTGTTGGCTTGTTGGTTTGTTGGCTTGTTGGCTTGTTGGTTTGATGGTTTGTTGCTTTTTTCGTTTGTTGGTTTGTTTGTTTGTTGGTTTGTTGGTTTTTTGGTTTATTGGCTTGTTGGTTTGTTGGTTTGTTGGTTTGTTGATTTGATGGTTTTTTGGTTTGTTGGTATGTTGGTTTGTTGGTTTGTTGGTTTGTTGGTTTTTTGGTTTGTTAATTTGTTGGTTTGTTGGTTTTTTGGTTTGATGGTTTTTCGGTTTGTTCGTTTGTTGGCTTGTTGGTTTGTGGGCTTGTTGGCTTGTTGGTTTGTTGGTTTGTTTGTTTGTTGGTTTGTTCGTTTGTTGGTTTGTTTGTTTGTTGGTTTTTTGGTTTGTTGGTTTGGTGGCTTGTTGGTTTGTTGGTTTGTTGGTTTAATTGTTTGTTCGTTTGGTCGTTTGTTGGATTGTTGGTTTGTTGACTTGTTGGTTTGTTGGCTTGTTGGCTTGTTGGTTTGTTGGTTTGTTCGTTTGTTGGTTTGTTGATTACTTGGTTTGTTGGTTTGTTGGTTTTTTGGTTTGTTGGCTTGTTGGTTTGTTTGTTTATTGGTTTTTTGGTTTGTTGGTTTGTTGGTTTGTTGGTTTGTTCGCTTGTTGGCTTGTTGGTTTGTTGGTTTGTTGGTTTGTTGGTTTGTTCGTTTGTTCGTTTGTTTGCTTGTTGGTTTGTTGGCTTGTTGGTTTGTTGCCTTCTTGGCTTGTTGGTTTGTTGGTTTGTTCGTTTGTTGGTTTGTTGGTTACTTGGTTTATTGGTTTGTTGTTTTTTTGGTTTGTTGGTTTGTTGGTTTCTTCGTTTGTTGGTTTGTTGGTTTGTTGGTTTGTTGGTTTATTCGTTCGTTGGTTTGTTGGTTTGTTGGCTTGTTGGTTTGTTGGTTTGTGGGCTTGTTGTTTTGTTGGTTTGTTGGTTTCTTGGTTTGTTCCATTGTTAGTTTGTTGGCTTGTTGGCTTGTTGGTTTGTTGGTTTGTTGGTTTGTTGGTTTGTCGGTTTGTTGGTTTGTTGGTTTGTTGGTTTGTTGGTTTGGTAGTTTGTTCGTTTTTTTTTTTTTTTGGTTTGTTGGCTTGTTGGTTTGTTCGTTTGTTGGTTTGATGGTTTGTTGGTTTGTTGGTTTGTTGGTTGTTTGGTTTGTTCTTTTTTGGCTTGTTGGTTTGTTGGTTTGTTCGTTTGTTCGTTTGTTCGTTTGTTGGCTTGTTTGTTTTTTGGCTTCTTGGTTTGTTGGTTTGTTGGTTACTTGGTTTGTTGGTTTGTTGGCTTGTTGGTTTGTTGGTTTGTTGGTTTTTTGGTTTGTTGGTTTGTTGGTTTGTTGGTTTGTTTGTTTGTGCGTTGTTGGTTTGTTGTTTTGTTGGTTTGTTGGTTTGTTGGTTTGTTGGTTTGTTGGCTTGTTAGTTTGTTGGTTTCTTGGTTTGTTGGTTTGTTGCTTCGTTGGTTTGTTGGTTTGTTGGTTTGTTTGTTTGTTGGTTTGTTCGTTTGTTGGTTTGCTTGCTTATTGGTTTGTTCGGTTGTTGGTTTGTTGGTTACTTGGTTTGTTGGTTTGTTGGTTTGTTGGTTTGTTTGTTTGTTCGTTTGTTGGTTGGTTGGTTTGTTGGCTTGTTGGTTTGTTGGTTTGTTGGCTTGTTGGTTTGTTGGTTTGTTCGTTTGTTGGTTTGTTGGTTTGTTGGTTTGTTGGTTTGTTCGTTTGTTCGTTTGTTCGTTTGTTCGTTTGTTGGTTTGTTGGTTTGTTGGCTTTTTGGTTTGTTGGCTTGTTGGTTTGTTGGTTTGTTGGTTTGTTGGTTTGTTGGTTTTTTGGTTTGTTGGTTTGTTGGTTTGTTGGTTTGTTGGTTTGTTGGTTTGTTGGTTTGTTGGTTTGTTTGTTTGTTGGTTTGTTGGTTTGTTGGCTTGTTGGTTTGTTAGTTTGTTGGTTTCTTGGTTTGTTGGTTTGTTGGTTTGTTGGTTTATTGGTTTGTTGGTTTGTTGGTTTGTTGGTTTGGTGGTTTGTTTGTTTGTTGGTTTGTTGTTTGTTGGTTTGTTGGTTTGTTGGTTTGTTGGTTTGTTGGTTTGTTGGTTTGTTTGTTTGTTCGTTTGTTCGTTTGTTGGTTTGTTGGTTTGTTGGCTTGTTGGCTTGTTGGTTTGTTGGTTTGTCGGTTTGTTTGTTTGTTCATTTGTTCGTTTGTTGGTTTGTTGATTTGTTGGTTTGTTGGTTTGTTGGTTTGTTGGTTTGTTGGTTTGTTGGTTTGTTGGTTTGTTGGTTTGTTGGTTTGTTGGTTTGTTGGTTTGTTGGTTTGTTGGTTTGTTGGCTTGTTAGTTTGTTGGTTTGTTGGTTTCTTGGTTTGTTGGTTTGTTCGTTTGTTGGTTTGCTTGTTTGTTGGTTTGTTCGTTTGTTGGTTTGTTGGTTACTTGGTTTGTTGGTTTGTTGGTTTGTTGGTTTGTTTGTTGATTCGTTTGTTGGTTGGTTGGTTTGTTGGCTTGTTAGTTTGTTGGTTTGTTGGCTTGTTGGTTTGTTGGTTTGTTGGTTTTTTTGTTTGTTGGTTTGTTGGTTTGTTGGTTTGTTTGTTTGTTCGTTTGTTGGTTTGTTGGTTTGTTGGTTTGTTGGTTTGTTGGTTTGTTGGTTTGTTGGTTTGTTGGTTTGTTGGTTTGTTGGTTTGTTGGTTTGTTGGTTTGATGGTTTGTTGGTTTGTTGGCTTGTTGGTTTGTTGGTTTGTTGGTTTGTTGGTTTCTTGTTTGTTGGTTTGTTGGTTTGTTGGTTTGTTCGTTTGTTGGTTTGTTCGTTTGTTGGTTTGTTTGTTTGTTGGTTTGTTGGTTTATTGGTTTGTTGGGTTGTTCGTTTGTTGGTTTGTTGGCTTGTTGGTTTGTTGGTTTGTTGGTTTGTTGGTTTTTTAATTTGTTGGCTTGTTAGTTTGTTGGCTTGTTGGTTTCTTGGTTTGTTGGTTTGTTTGTTTGTTGGTTTGTTCGTTTGTTGGTTTGTTCGTTTGTTGGTTTGCTTGTTTGTTGGTTTGTTCGTTTGTTGGTTTGTTGGTTACTTGGTTTGTTGGTTTGTTGGTTTGTTTGTTAATTCGTTTGTTGGTTGGTTGGTTTGTTGGCTTGTTAGTTTGTTGGTTTGTTGGTTTGTTGGTTTTTTTGTTTGTTGGTTTGTTGGTTTGTTGGTTTGTTTGTTTGTTCGTTTGTTGGTTTGTTGGATTGTTGGTTTGTTGGTTTGTTGGTTTGATGGTTTGTTGGTTTGTTGGTTTGTTGGCTTGTTGGTTTGTTGGTTTGTTGGTTTGATGGTTTTTTGGTTTGTTGGTTTGTTGGTTTGTTCGTTTGTTGGTTTGTTCGTTTGTTGGTTTGTTGGTTTGTTGGCTTGTTGGTTTGTTGGTTTGTTGGCTTGTTGGTTTGTTGGGTTTTTCGTTTGTTGGTTTGTTGGCTTGTTGGTTTGTTGGTTTGTTGGTTTTTTAATTTGTTGGCTTGTTAGTTTGTTGGCTTGTTGGTTTGTTGGTTTGTTGGTTTGTTGGTTTGTTGGTTTGTTGGTTTGTTTGTTTGTTGGTTTGTTGGTTTGTTGGTTTGTTAGTTTGTTGGTTTGTTGGTTTGTTGGTTTGTTGGTTTGTTTGTTTGTTGGTTTGTTTGTTTGTTGGTTTGTTCGTTTGTTGGCTTGTTGGTTACTTGGTTTGTTGGTTTGTTGGTTTGTTGGTTTGTTTGTTTGTTGGTTTGTTTGTTTGTTGGTTTGTTCGTTTGTTGGTTTGTTGGTTACTTGGTTTGTTGGTTTGTTGGTTTTTTGGCTTGTTGGTTGGTTGGTTTGTTGGTTTGTTGGTTTGTTGGTTTTTTGGTTTAATGGTTTGTTGGTTTGTTGGTTTGTTTGTTTGTTCGTTTTTTTGTTTGTTGGTTTGTTGATTTGTTGGTTTGTTGATTTGTTGGTTTGTTGGTTTGTTGGTTTGTTGGTTTGTTGGTTTGTTCGTTTGTTGGTTTGTTCGTTTGTTGGTTTCCTTGTTTGTTGGTTTGTTCGTTTGTTGGTTTGTTGGTTACTTGGTTTGTTGGTTGTTGGTTTGTTGGTTTGTTTGTTTGTTCGTTTGTTGGTTGGTTGGTTTGTTGGCTTGTTAGTTTGTTGGTTTGTTGTCTTGTTGGTTTGTTGGTTTGTTGGTTTTTGTGTTTGTTGGTTTGTTGGTTTGTTGGTTTGTTGGTTTGTTTGTTTGTTCGTTTGTTGGTTTGTTGGTTTGTTGGTTTGTTGGTTTGTTGGTTTGTTGGTTTGTTGGTTTGTTGGTTTGTTGGTTTGTTGGTTTGATGGTTTGTTGGTTTGTTGGCTTGTTGGTTTGTTGGTTTGTTGGTTTCTTGTTTGTTGGTTTGTTGGTTTGTTAATTTGTTCGTTTGTTGGTTTGTTCGTTTGTTGGTTTGTTTGTTTGTTGGTTTGTTCGTTTGTTGGTTTGTTGGTTTGTTTGCTTGTTCGTTTGTTGGTTTGTTGGTTTGTTTGCTTTTTGGTTTGTTGGTTTGTTGGCTTGTTGGTTTGTTGGGTTGTTCGTTTGTTGGTTTGTTGGCTTGTTGGTTTGTTGGTTTGTTGGTTTTTTAATTTGTTGGCTTGTTAGTTTGTTGGCTTGTTGGCTTGTTGGTTTGTTGGTTTGTTGGTTTGTTGGTTTGTTGGTTTGTTTGTTTGTTGGTTTGTTGGTTTGTTGGTTTGTTGGTTTGTTGGTATGTTGGTTTGTTGGTTTGTTTGTTTGTTGGTTTGTTTGTTTGTTGGTTTGTTCGTTTGTTGGTTTGTTGGTTACTTGGTTTGTTGGTTTGTTGGTTTGTTGGCTTGTTGGTTGGTTGGCTTGTTGGTTTGTTGCTTTGTTGGTTTTTTGGTTTAATGGTTTGTTGGTTTGTTGGTTTGTTTGTTTGTTCGTTTTTTTGTTTGTTGGTTTGTTGATTTGTTGGCTTGTTGGTTTGTTGGTTTGTTGGTTTGTTGGTTTGTTGGTTTGATGGTTTGTTGGTTTGTTGGCTTGTTAGTTTGTTGGTTTGTTGGTTTAATGGTTTGTTCGTTTGGTCGTTTGTTGGCTTGTTGGTTTGTTGGCTTGTTGGTTTGTTGGCTTGTTGGCTTGTTGGTTTGTTGGTTTGTTCGTTTGTTGGTTTTTTGGTTACTTGGTTTGTTGGTTTGTTGGTTTTTTGGTTTGTTGGCTTGTTGGTTTGTTTTTTTGTTGGTTTTTTTGGTTTGTTCCTTTGGTCGTTTTTTGGTTTGTTGGCTTGTTGGTTTGTTCGTTTGTTGGTTTGATGGTTTGTTCGTTTGTTGGTTTGTTGGTTTGTTGGCTTGATGGTTTGTTGGCTTGTTGGTTTGTTGGTTTGTTGGTTTGTTTGTTTGTTCGTTTCTTGGTTTATTGGTTTGTTGGCTTGTTGGTTTGTTGGTTTGTTGGTTACTTGGTTTGTTGGTTTGTTGGCTTGTTGGTTTGTTGGTTTGTAGGTTTTTTGGTTTGTTGGTTTGTTGGTTTGTTGGTTTGTTGGTTTGTTTGTTTGTTCGTTTGTTGGTTTGTTGGTTTGTTGGTTTGTTGGTTTGTAGGTTTGTTGGTTTGTTGGTTTGTTGGCTTGTTAGTTTGTTGGTTTGTTGGTTTCTTGGTTTGTTGGTTTGTTGGTTTGTTGGTTTGTTCGTTTGTTGGCTTGTTGGTTTGTTGGCTTGTTGGCTTGTTGGTTTGTTGGTTTGTTGGTTTGTTGGTTTGTCGGTTTGTTTGTTTGTTGGTTTGTTGGTTTTTTGGTTTATTGGCTTGTTGGTTTGTTGGTTTGTTGGTTTGTTGGTTTGATGGTTTTTTGGTTTGTTGGTATGTTGGTTTGTTGGTTTGTTGGTTTGTTGGTTTGTTGGTTTCTTGGTTTGTTCGTTTGTTAGTTTGTTGGCTTGTTGGCTTGTTGGTTTGTTGATTTGTCGGTTTCTTGGTTTGTTGGTTTGTTGGTTTGTTGGTTTGTTAGTTTGCTCGTTTGTTCATTTTTTGGTTTTTTGGCTTGTTGGTTTGTTCGTTTGTTGGTTTGATGGTTTGTTGGTTTGTTGGTTTATTGGTTAGTTAGTTTGTTCGTTTGTTGGTTTGTTGGTTTGTTGGTTTGTTGGTTTGTTCGTATGTTCGTTTGTTGGCTTGTTGGTTTATTGGCTTGTTGGTTTGTTGGCTTGTTGGTTTGTTGGTTTGTTGGTTTGTTCGTTTGTTCGTTTGGTCGTTTGTTGGTTTATTGGTTGGTTGGCTTGTTGGTTTGTTGGTTTGTTGGTTACTTGGTTTGTTGGTTTGTTGGCTTGTTGGTTTGTTGGTTTGTTGGTTTTTTTGTTTGTTGGTTTGTTGGTTTGTTTGTTTGTTTATTTGTGCGTTTGTTGGTTTGTTGGTTTGTTGGTTTGTTGGTTTGTTGGTTTGTTGGTTTGTTGGTTTGTTGGTTTGTTGGTTTGTTGGTTTGTTGGTTTGTTGGTTTGTTGGTTTGTTGGTTTGTTGGTTTGTTGGTTTGTTGGTTTGTTGGCTTGTTAGTTTGTTGGTTTGTTGGTTTCTTGGTTTGTTGGTTTGTTGGTTTGTTCGTTTGTTGGTTTGTTCGTTTGTTGGTTTGTTGGTTTGTTGGTTTGTTGGCTTGTTGGTTTGTTGGTTTATTGGTTTGTTGGTTTGTTGGTTTATTGGTTTGTTGGTTTGTTGGTTTGTTGGTTTGTTGGTTTGTTTGTTTGTTGGTTTGTTGGTTTGTTGGCTTATTGGTTTGTTAGTTTGTTGGTTTCTTGGTTTGTTGGTTTGTTGGTTTGTTGGTTTATTGGTTTCTTGGTTTGTTGGTTTGTTGGTTTGGTGGTTTGTTTGTTTGTTGGTTTGTTGTTTATTGGTTTGTTGGTTTGTTGGTTTGTTGGTTTATTGGTTTGTTGGTTTGTTTGTTTGTTCGTTTGTTCGCTTGTTGGTTTGTTGGTTTGCTGGCTTGTTGGTTTGTTGGTTTGTTGGTTTGTTTGTTTGTTCGTTTGTTCGTTTGTTCGTTTGTTCGTTTGTTGGTTTGTTGGTTTGTTGGTTTGTTCGTTTGTTGGTTTGTTCGTTTGTTGGTTTGTTGGTTTGTTGGTTTGTTGGTTTGTTGGTTTGTTGGTTTGTTGGTTTTTTGGTTTATTGGCTTGTTGTTTTGTTGGTTTGTTGGTTTGATGGTTTTTTGGTTTGTTGGTATGTTGGTTTGTTGGTTTGTTGGTTTGTTGATTTGTTGGTTTGTTGGTTTGTTGGTTTGTTGGTTTGTTGGTTTGTTGGTTTGTTGGTTTGTTGGTTTGTTGGTTTGTTGGTTTCTTGGTTTGTTCGTTTGTTAGTTTGTTGGCTTGTTGGCTTGTTGGTTTGTTGGTTTGTTGGTTTGTTGATTTGTCGGTTTCTTGGTTTGTTGGTTTGTTGGTTTGTTGGTTTGTTAGTTTGTTCGTTTGTTCGTTTTTTGGTTTGTTGGCTTGTTGGTTTGTTCGTTTGTTGGTTTGATGGTTTGTTGGTTTGTTGGTTTGTTGGTTAGTTAGTTTGTTCGTTTGTTGGTTTGTTGGTTTGTTGGTTTGTTGGTTTGTTGGTTTGTTCGTATGTTCGTTTGTTGGCTTGTTGGTTTGTTGGCTTGTTGGTTTGTTGGCTTGTTGGTTTGTTGGTTTGTTGGTTTGTTCGTTTGTTCGTTTGTTGGTTTATTGGTTGGTTGGCTTCTTGGTTTGTTTGTTTGTTGGTTACTTGGTTTGTTGTTTTGTTGGCTTGTTGGTTTGTTGGTTTGTTGGTTTGTTGGCTTGTTAGTTTGTTGGTTTGTTGGTTTCTTGGTTTGTTGGTTTGTTGGTTTGTTGGTTTGTTCGTTTGTTGGTTTGTTCGTTTGTTGGTTTGTTGGTTTGTTGGTTTGTTGGTTTGTTGGTTTGTTGGTTTGTTGGTTTGTTGGTTTTTTGGTTTGTTGGTTTGTTGGTTTGTTGGCTTGTTAGTTTGTTGGTTTGTTGGTTTCTTGGTTTGTTGGTTTGTTGGTTTGTTGGTTTGTTCGTTTGTTGGTTTGTTCGTTTGTTGGTTTGTTGGTTTGTTGGTTTGTTGGTTTGTTGGTTTGTTGGCTTGTTGGTTTGTTGGTTTGTTGGTTTGTTGGTTTGTTTGTTTATTGGTTTGTTGGTTTGTTGGTTTGTTGGTTTGTTGGTTTGTTTGTTTGTTGGTTTGTTGGTTTGTTGGCTTGTTGGTTTGTTAGTTTGTTGCTTTCTTGGTTTGTTGGTTTGTTGGTTTGTTGGTTTATTGGTTTCTTGGTTTGTTGGTTTGTTGGTTTGGTGGTTTGTTTGTTTGTTGGTTTGTTGTTTGTTGGTTTGTTGGTTTGTTGGTTTGTTGGTTTGTTGGTTTTTTGGTTTCTTTGTTTGTTCGTTTGTTCGTTTGTTGGTTTGTTGGTTTGTTGGCTTGTTGGTTTGTTGGTTTGTTGGTTTGTTTGTTTGTTCGTTTGTTCGTTTGGTGGTTTGTTGGTTTATTGGTTTGTTCGTTTGTTGGTTTGTTCGTTTGTTTGTTTGTTTGTTTGTTGGTTTGTTGGTTTGTTGGTTTGTTGGTTTGTTGGTTTGTTGGTTTATTGGTTTGTTGGTTTGTTGGTTTGTTGGTTTGTTGGTTTGTTGGTTTGTTGATTTGTTGGTTTGTTGGTTTGTTGGTTTGTTGGTTTGTTCGTTTGTTGGTTCGTTGGTTTGCTTGTTTGTTGGTTTGTTCGTTTGTTGGTTTGTTGGTTACTTGGTTTGTTGGTTTGTTGGTTTGTTTGTTTGTTCGTTTGTTGGTTTATGGGTTTTTTTGTTTGTTGGTTTGTTGGTTTGTTTATTTGTTCGTTTGTTGGTTTGTTGGTTTTTTGGTTTGTTGGTTTGTTGGTTTGTTGGTTTGTTGGTTTGTTGGTTTGTTGGTTTGATGGTTTGTTGGTTTGTTGGTTTGTTAGTTTGTTCGTTTGTTCGTTTTTTGGTTTTTTGGCTTGTTGGTTTGTTCGTTTGTTGGTTTGATGGTTTGTTGGTTTGTTGGTTTATTGGTTAGTTAGTTTGTTCGTTTGTTGGTTTGTTGGTTTGTTGGTTTGTTGGTTTGTTCGTACGTTCGTTTGTTGGCTTGTTGGTTTATTGGCTTGTTGGTTTGTTGGCTTGTTGGTTTGTTGGTTTGTTGGTTTGTTCGTTTGTTCGTTTGGTCGTTTGTTGGTTTATTGGTTGGTTGGCTTGTTGGTTTGTTGGTTTGTTGGTTACTTGGTTTGTTGGTTTGTTGGCTTGTTGGTTTGTTGGTTTGTTGGTTTTTTTGTTTGTTGGTTTGTTGGTTTGTTTGTTTGTTTATTTGTGCGTTTGTTGGTTTGTTGGTTTGTTGGTTTGTTGGTTTGTTGGTTTGTTGGTTTGTTGGTTTGTTGGTTTGTTGGTTTGTTGGTTTGTTGGTTTGTTGGTTTGTTGGTTTGTTGGCTTGTTAGTTTGTTGGTTTGTTGGTTTCTTGGTTTGTTGGTTTGTTGGTTTGTTCGTTTGTTGGTTTGTTCGTTTGTTGGTTTGTTGGTTTGTTGGTTTGTTGGCTTGTTGGTTTGTTGGTTTATTGGTTTGTTGGTTTGTTGGTTTATTGGTTTGTTGGTTTGTTGGTTTGTTGGTTTGTTGGTTTGTTTGTTTGTTGGTTTGTTGGTTTGTTGGCTTATTGGTTTGTTAGTTTGTTGGTTTCTTGGTTTGTTGGTTTGTTGGTTTGTTGGTTTATTGGTTTCTTGGTTTGTTGGTTTGTTGGTTTGGTGGTTTGTTTGTTTGTTGGTTTGTTGTTTATTGGTTTGTTGGTTTGTTGGTTTGTTGGTTTATTGGTTTGTTGGTTTGTTTGTTTGTTCGTTTGTTCGCTTGTTGGTTTGTTGGTTTGTTGGCTTGTTGGTTTGTTGGTTTGTTGGTTTGTTTGTTTGTTCGTTTGTTCGTTTGTTTGTTTGTTCGTTTGTTGGTTTGTTGGTTTGTTGGTTTGTTCGTTTGTTGGTTTGTTCGTTTGTTCGTTTGTTGGTTTGTTGGTTTGTTGGTTTGTTGGTTTGTTGGTTTGTTGGTTTGTTGATTTGTTGGTTTGTTGGTTTGTTGGTTTGTTGGTTTGTTGGTTTGTTGTTTTGTTGGTTTGTTGGTTTGTTGGTTTGTTGGTTTGTTGGTTTGTTGGTTTGTTGGTTTTTTGGTTTATTGGCTTGTTGTTTTGTTGGTTTGTTGGTTTGTTGGTTTGATGGTTTTTTGGTTTGTTGGTATGTTGGTTTGTTGGTTTGTTGGTTTGTTGATTTGTTGGTTTGTTGGTTTGTTGGTTTGTTGGTTTGTTGGTTTGTTGGTTTGTTGGTTTGTTGGTTTGTTGGTTTGTTGGTTTCTTGGTTTGTTCGTTTGTTAGTTTGTTGGCTTGTTGGCTTGTTGGTTTGTTGGTTTGTTGGTTTGTTGATTTGTCGGTTTCTTGGTTTGTTGGTTTGTTGGTTTGTTGGTTTGTTAGTTTGTTCGTTTGTTCGTTTTTTGGTTTGTTGGCTTGTTGGTTTGTTCGTTTGTTGGTTTGATGGTTTGTTGGTTTGTTGGTTTGTTGGTTAGTTAGTTTGTTCGTTTGTTGGTTTGTTGGTTTGTTGGTTTGTTGGTTTGTTGGTTTGTTCGTATGTTCGTTTGTTGGCTTGTTGGTTTGTTGGCTTGTTGGTTTGTTGGTTTGTTGGTTTGTTCGTTTGTTCGTTTGTTGGTTTATTGGTTGGTTGGCTTCTTGGTTTGTTTGTTTGTTGGTTACTTGGTTTGTTGTTTTGTTGGCTTGTTGGTTTGTTGGTTTGTTGGTTTTTTTGTTTGTTGGTTTGTTGGTTTGCTTGTTTGTTTGTTTGTGCGTTTGCTGGTTTGTTGGTTTGTTGGTTTGTTGGTTTGTTGGTTTGTTGGTTTTTTGGTTTGTTGGTTTGTTGGTTTGTTGGCTTGTTAGTTTGTTGGTTTGTTGGTTTCTTGGTTTGTTGGTTTGTTGGTTTGTTGGTTTGTTCGTTTGTTGGTTTGTTCGTTTGTTGGTTTGTTGGTTTGTTGGTTTGTTGGTTTGTTGGTTTGTTGGTTTGTTGGCTTGTTGGTTTGTTGGTTTGTTGGTTTGTTGGTTTGTTTGTTTATTGGTTTGTTGGTTTGTTGGTTTGTTGGTTTGTTGGTTTGTTTGTTTGTTGGTTTGTTGGTTTGTTGGCTTGTTGGTTTGTTAGTTTGTTGCTTTCTTGGTTTGTTGGTTTGTTGGTTTGTTGGTTTATTGGTTTCTTGGTTTGTTGGTTTGTTGGTTTGGTGGTTTGTTTGTTTGTTGGTTTGTTGTTTGTTGGTTTGTTGGTTTGTTGGTTTGTTGGTTTGTTGGTTTTTTGGTTTCTTTGTTTGTTCGTTTGTTCGTTTGTTCGTTTGTTGGTTTGTTGGTTTGTTGGCTTGTTGGTTTGTTGGTTTGTTGGTTTGTTTGTTTGTTCGTTTGTTCGTTTGGTGGTTTGTTGGTTTATTGGTTTGTTCGTTTGTTGGTTTGTTCGTTTGTTTGTTTGTTCGTTTGTTGGTTTGTTGGTTTGTTGGTTTGTTGGTTTGTTGGTTTGTTGGTTTATTGGTTTGTTGGTTTGTTGGTTTGTTGGTTTGTTGGTTTGTTGGTTTGTTGATTTGTTGGTTTGTTGGTTTGTTGGTTTGTTGGTTTGTTCGTTTGTTGGTTCGTTGGTTTGCTTGTTTGTTGGTTTGTTCGTTTGTTGGTTTGTTGGTTACTTGGTTTGTTGGTTTGTTGGTTTGTTGGTTTGTTTGTTTGTTCGTTTGTTGGTTTATGGGTTTTTTTGTTTGTTGGTTTTTTGGTTTGTTTATTTGTTCGTTTGTTGGTTTGTTGGTTTTTTGGTTTGTTGGTTTGTTGGTTTGTTGGTTTGTTGGTTTGTTGGTTTGTTGGTTTGATGGTTTGTTGGTTTGTTGGCTTGTTGGTTTGTTGGTTTGTTGGCTTCTTGTTTGTTGGTTTGTTGGTTTGTTCGTTTGTTGGTTTGTTCGTTTGTTGCTTTGTTTGTTTGTTGGTTTGTTCGTTTGTTGGTTTGTTGGTTTGTTGGTTTGTTCGTTTGTTCGTTTGTTGGCTTGTTGGTTTGTTGGCTTGTTGGTTTGTGGCTTGTTGGTTTGTTGGTTTGTTGGTTTGTTTGTTTGTTCGTTTGTTGGTTTATTGGTTGGTTGGCTTGTTGGTTTGTTGGTTTGTTGGTTACTTGGTTTGTTGGTTTGTTGGCTTGTTGGTTTGTTGGTTTGTTGGTTTTTTGGTTTGTTGGTTTGTTGGTTTGTTTGTTTGTTTGTTCGTGCGTTTGTTGGTTTGTTGGTTTGTTCGTTTGTTGGTTTGTTGGTTTGTTGGTTTGTTGGCTTGTTGGTTTGTTGGTTTGTTGGTTTGTTGGTTTGTTGGTTTGTTGGTTTGTTGGTTTGTTGGTTTGTTGGTTTGTTGGTTTGTTGGTTTGTTGGTTTGTTGGTTTGTTGGGTTGTTTGTTTGTTGGTTTGTTGGTTTGTTGGCTTGTTGGTTTGTTAGTTTGTTGGTTTCTTGGTTTGTTGGTTTGTTGGTTTGTTGGTTTATAGGTTTCTTGGTTTGTTGGTTTGTTGGTTTGGTGGTTTGTTTGTTTGTTGGTTTGTTGTTTGTTGGTTTGTTGGTTTGTTTGGTTTGTTGGTTTTTTGGTTTGTTGGTTTGTTTGTTTGTTCGTTTGTTCGTTTGTTGGTTTGTTGGTTTGTTGGTTTGTTTGTTTGTTCGTTTGTTCGTTTGTTCGTTTGTTCGTTTGTTCGTTTGTTCGTTTGTTCGTTTGTTCGTTTGTTCGTTTGTTCGTTTGTTCGTTTGTTCGTTTGTTCGTTTGTTCGTTTGTTCGTTTGTTCGTTTGTTCGTTTGTTCGTTTGTTGGTTTGTTTGTTTGTTCGTGTGCTGGTTTGTTGGTTCGTTGGTTTGTTAGTTTGTTGGTTTGTTGGTTTGTTCGTTTGTTGGTTTGTTCGTTTGTTGGTTTGTTCGTTTGTTCGTTTGTTGGTTTGTTGGTTTGTTGGTTTGTTGGTTTGTTGGTTTGTTGGTTTGTTGGTTTGTTGGTTTGTTGGTTTGTTAGTTTGTTGGTTTATTGGTTTCTTGGTTTGTTGGTTTGTTGGTTTGTTGGTTTGTTCGTTTGTTGACTTGTTGGCTTGTTGGTTTGTTGGTTTCTTGTTTGTTCGTTTGTTCGTTTGTTCGTTTGTTCGTTTGTTCGTTTGTTCGTTTGTTCGTTTGTTGGTTTGTTTGTTTGTTCGTGTGCTGGTTTGTTGGTTCGTTGGTTTGTTGGTTTGTTGGTTTGTTCGTTTGTTGGTTTGTTCGTTTGTTCGTTTGTTGGTTTGTTGGTTTGTTGGTTTGTTGGTTTGTTGGTTTGTTGGTTTGTTGGTTTGTTGGTTTGTTGGTTTGTTAGTTTGTTGGTTTATTGGTTTCTTGGTTTGTTGGTTTGTTGGTTTGTTGGTTTGTTCGTTTGTTGACTTGTTGGCTTGTTGGTTTGTTGGTTTCTTGTTTGTTCGTTTGTTCGTTTGTTCGTTTGTTCGTTTGTTCGTTTGTTCGTTTGTTCGTTTGTTGGTTTGTTTGTTTGTTCGTGTGCTGGTTTGTTGGTTCGTTGGTTTGTTGGTTTGTTGGTTTGTTCGTTTGTTGGTTTGTTCGTTTGTTCGTTTGTTGGTTTGTTGGTTTATTGGTTTGTTCGTGTGCTGGTTTGTTGGTTTGTTGGTTTGTTGGTTTGTTGGTTTGTTGGTTTGTTCGTTTGTTGGTTTGTTCGTTTGTTCGTTTGTTGGTTTGTTGGTTTGTTGGTTTGTTGGTTTGTTGGTTTGTTGGTTTGTTGGTTGGTTGGTTTGTTGGTTTGTTGGTTTGTTGGTTTTTTGGTTTATTGGTTTGTTGGTTTGTTGGTTTTTTTGTTTGTGCGTTTTTTTGTTTGTTGGTTTGTTGATTTGTTGGCTTGTTGGTTTGTTGGTTTGTTGGTTTGTTGGTTTGTTGGTTTGTTGGTTTGTTGGTTTGTTGGTTAAATGGTTTGTTCGTTGTTTGGCTTGTTGGTTTGTTGGTTTGTTGGTTTGTTCGTTTGTTCGTTTGTTCGTTTTTTGGCTTGTTGGTTTGTTGGCTTGTTGGTTTGTAGGCTTGTTGGTTTGTTGGTTTGTTGGTTTAATGGTTTGTTCGTTTGGTCGTTTGTTGGCTTGTTGGTTTGTTGGCTTGTTGGTTTGTTGGCTTGTTGGCTTGTTGGCTTGTTGGTTTGTTGGTTTGTTCGTTTGTTGGTTGGTTGGTTACTTGGTTTGTTGGTTTGTTGGTTTTTTGGTTTGTTGGCTTGTTTGTTTGTTTGTTTGTTGGTTTTTTTGGTTTATCCGTTTGTTTGTTTTTTGGTTTGTTAGCTTGTTGGTTTGTTCGTTTGTTGGTTTGATGGTTTGTTGGTTTGTTGGTTTGTTGGTTTGTTGGTTTGTTTGTTTGTTGGCTTGTTGGTTTGTTGGTTTGTTGGTTTGTTGGTTTGTTCGTTTGTTCGTTTGTTGGCTTGTTGGTTTGTTGGCTTGTTGGTTTGTTGTCTTGTTGGTTTGTTGGTTTGTTGGTTTGTTCGTTTGTTCGTTTGTTAGTATGTTGGTTTGTTGGTTTGTTGGTTTGTTAGTTACTTGGTTTGTTGGTTTGTTGGCTTGTTGGTTTGTTGGTTTGTTGGTTTGTTGGTTTGTTGGTTTGTTGGTTTGTTTGTTTATTCGTTTGTTGGTTTGTTGGTTTGTTGGTTTGTTGGTTTGTTGGTTTGTTGGTTTGTTGGTTTGTTGGCTTGTTAGTTTGTTGGTTTATTGGTCTCTTGGTTTGTTGGTTTGTTGGTTTGTTGGTTTGTTCGTTTTTTGGCTTGTTGGTTTGTTGGCTTGTTGGCTTGTTTGTTTGTTCGTTTGTTGGTTTTTTGGTTTATTGGCTTGTTGGTTTGTTGGTTTGTTGGTTTGTTGGTTTGATGGTTTTTTGATTTGTTGGTATGTTGGTTTGTTGGTTTGTTCGTTTGTTGGCTTGTTGGTTTGTGGGCTTGTTGGCTTGTTCGTTTGTTGGTTTGTTGGTTTGTTCGTTTGTTGGTTTGTTTGTTTGTTGGTTTTTTGGTTTGTTGGTTTGGTGGCTTGTTGGTTTGTTGGTTTGTTGGTTTAATGGTTTGTTCGTTTGGTCGTTTGTTGGCTTGTTGGTTTGTTGACTTGTTGGTTTGTTATCTTGTTGGCTTGTTGGTTTGTTGGTTTCTTGTTTGTTGGTTTGTTGGTTTGTTGGTTTGTTCGTTTGTTGGTTTGTTCGTTTGTTGGTTTGTTTGTTTGTTGGTTTGTTTGTTTGTTGGTTTTTTGGTTTGTTGGTTTGGTGGCTTGTTGGTTTGTTGGTTTGTTCGTTTGTTGGTTTGTTCGTTTGTTGGTTTGTTTGTTTGTTGGTTTGTTCGTTTGTTGGTTTGCTGGTTTGTTGGTTTGTTCGTTTGTTCGTTTGTTGGCTTGTTGGTTTGTAGGCTTGTTGGTTTGTTGGCTTGTTGGTTTGTTGGTTTGTTGGTTTGTTCGTTTGTTCGTTTGTTGGTTTATTGGTTGGTTGGCTTGTTGGTTTGTTGGTTTGTTGGTTACTTGGTTTATTGGTTTGTTGGCTTGTTGGTTTGTGTGTTTGTTGGTTTTTTGGTTTGTTGGTCTGTTGGTTTGTTTGTTTACTTGTTTGTGCGTTCGTTGGTTTGTTGGTTTGTTGGTTTGTTGGCTTGTTGGTTTGTTGATTTGTTGGTTTGTTGGTTTGTTGGCTTGTTAGTTTGTTGGTTTGTTGGTTTCTTGGTTTGTTGGTTTGTTGGTTTGTTGGTTTGTTGGTTTGTTCGTTTGTTCGTTTGTTGGTTTGTTCGTTTGTTGGTTTGTTGGTTTGTTAGTTTGTTGGTTTGTTCGTTTGTTCGTTTGTTGGTTTGTTAGTTTATTGGCTTGTTGGTTGGTTGGCTTGTTGGTTTGTTGGTTTGTTGGTTTGTTGGTTTGTTGGTTTGTTGGTTTGTTGGTTTGTTGGTTTGTTGGTTTGTTGGTTTGTTGGTTTGTTGGTTTGTTGGTTTGTTGGTTTGTTGGTTTGTTGGTTTGTTGGTTTGTTTGGTTGTTGGTTTGTTGGTTTGTTGGCTTGTTGCTTTGTTAGTTTGTTGGTTTGTTGGTTTGTTGGTTTGTTGGTTTATTGGTTTATTGGTTTCTTGGTTTGTTGGTTTGTTGGTTTGGTGGTTTGTTTGTTTGTTGTTTGTTGGTTTGTTGGTTTGTTGGTTTGTTGGTTTGTTGGTTTGTTGGTTTGTTGGTTTGTTGGTTTGTTGGTTTGTTGGTTTGTTGGTTTGTTGGTTTATTGGTTTCTTGGTTTGTTGGTTTGGTGGTTTGTTTGTTTGTTTGTTTGTTCGTTTGTTCGTTTTTTGGTTTATTGGCTTGTTGGTTTGTTGGTTTGTTGGTTTGTTGGTTTGATGGTTTTTTGATTTGTTGGTATGTTGGTTTGTTGGTTTGTTCGTTTGTTGGCTTGTTGGTTTGTGGGCTTGTTGGC
Source organism: Atherix ibis (assembly GCA_958298945.1). Taxonomy (NCBI): domain Eukaryota; kingdom Metazoa; phylum Arthropoda; class Insecta; order Diptera; family Athericidae; genus Atherix; species Atherix ibis. Next base: position 29,433,218 of record OY282608.1, read on the forward strand.
TTGTTCGTTTGTTGGTTTGTTGGTTTGTTCGTTTGTTGGTTTGTTTGTTTGTTGGTTTTTTGGTTTGTTGGTTTGGTGGCTTGTTGGTTTGTTGGTTTGTTGGTTTAATGGTTTGTTCGTTTGGTCGTTTGTTGGCTTGTTGGTTTGTTGACTTGTTGGTTTGTTATCTTGTTGGCTTGTTGGTTTGTTGGTTTCTTGTTTGTTGGTTTGTTGGTTTGTTGGTTTGTTCGTTTGTTGGTTTGTTCGTTTGTTGGTTTGTTTGTTTGTTGGTTTGTTTGTTTGTTGGTTTTTTGGTTTGTTGGTTTGGTGGCTTGTTGGTTTGTTGGTTTGTTGGTTTAATGGTTTGTTCGTTTGGTCCTTTGTTGGCTTGTTGGTTTGTTGACTTGTTGGTTTGTTGGCTTGTTGGCTTGTTGGTTTGTTGGTTTCTTGTTTGTTGGTTTGTTGGTTTGTTGGTTTGTTCGTTTGTTGGTTTGTTCGTTTGTTGGTTTGTTTGTTTGTTGGTTTGTTCGTTTGTTGGTTTGCTGGTTTGTTGGTTTGTTCGTTTGTTCTTTTGTTGGCTTGTTGGTTTGTAGGCTTGTTGGTTTGTTGGCTTGTTGGTTTGTTGGTTTGTTGGTTTGTTCGTTTGTTCGTTTGTTGGTTTATTGGTTGGTTGGCTTGTTGGTTTGTTGGTTTGTTGGTTTTTTGGTTTGTTGGTTTGTTGGTTTGTTTGTTTACTTGTTTGTGCGTTTGTTGGTTTGTTGGTTTGTTGGTTTGTTGGCTTGTTGGTTTGTTGATTTGTTGGTTTGTTGGTTTGTTGGCTTGTTAGTTTGTTGGTTTGTTGGTTTCTTGGTTTGTTGGTTTGTTGGTTTGTTGGTTTGTTGGTTTGTTCGTTTGTTCGTTTGTTGGTTTGTTCGTTTGTTGGTTTGTTGGTTTGTTAGTTTGTTGGTTTGTTCGTTTGTTCGTTTGTTGGTTTGTTGGTTTGTTGGCTTGTTGGTTGGTTGGCTTGTTGGTTTGTTGGTTTGTTGGTTTGTTGGTTTGTTGGTTTGTTGGTTTGTTGGTTTGTTGGTTTGTTGGTTTGTTGGTTTGTTGGTTTGTTGGTTTGTTGGTTTGTTGGTTTGTTGGTTTGTTTGGTTGTTGGTTTGTTGGTTTGTTGGCTTGTTGCTTTGTTAGTTTGTTGGTTTGTTGGTTTGTTGGTTTGTTGGTTTATTGGTTTATTGGTTTCTTGGTTTGTTGGTTTGGTGGTTTGTTTGTTTGTTGTTTGTTGGTTTGTTGGTTTGTTGGTTTGTTGGTTTGTTGGTTTGTTGGTTTGTTGGTTTGTTGGTTTGTTGGTTTGTTGGTTTGTTGGTTTGTTGGTTTATTGGTTTCTTGGTTTGTTGGTTTGTTGGTTTGGTGGTTTGTTTGTTTGTTTGTTTGTTCGTTTGTTCGTTTGTTGGTTTGTTGGTTTGGTGGCTTGTTGGTTTGTTGGTTTGTTGGTTTTTTTGTTTGTTCGTTTGTTCGTTTGTTGGTTTGTTGGTTTGTTGGTTTGTTGGTATATTCGTTTGTTGGTTTGTTCGTTTGTTGGTTTGTTGGTTTGTTGGTTTGTTGGTTTGTTGGTTTGTTGGTTTGTTGGTTTGTTGGTTTGCTTGTTTGTTGGTTTATTGGTTACTTGGTTTGTTGGTTTGTTGGTTTGTTGGTTTGTGGTTTGTTGGTTTGTTGGTTTGTTGGTTTGTTGGTTTGTTTGTTTGTTGGTTTGTTGGTTTGTTGGTTTGTTGGCTTGTTGGTTTGTTAGTTTGTTGGTTTGTTGGTTTTTTTGTTTGTTGGTTTGTTGGTTTGTTTGTTTGTTCGTTTGTTTGTTTGTTGGTTTGTTGGTTTGTTCGTTTGTTGGTTTGTTGGTTTGTTGGCTTGTTGGTTTGTTGGTTTGTTGGTTTTTTTGTTTGTTCGTTTTTTTGTTTGTTGGTTTGTTGATTTGTTGGCTTGTTGGTTTGTTGGTTTGTTGGTTTGTTGGTTTGTTGGTTTGTTGGTTTGTTGGCTTGTTGGTTTGTTGGTTTGTTGGGTTGTTCGTTTGTTCGTTTGTTGGTTTATTGGTTGGTTGGCTTGTTGGTTTGTTGGTTTGTTGGTTACTTGGTTTGTTGGTTTGTTGGCTTGGTGGTTTGTTGGTTTGTTGGTTTTTTGGTTTGTTGGTTTGTTGGTTTGTTTGTTTACTTGTTTGTGCGTTTGTTGGTTTGTTGGTTTGTTGGTTTGTTGGTTTGTGGGTTTGTTGATTTGTTGGTTTGTTGGTTTGTTGGCTTGTTAGTTTGTTGGTTTGTTGGTTTGTTGGTTTGTTAGTTTGTTGGTTTGTTGGTTTGTTCGTTTGTTCGTTTGTTGGTTTGTTCGTTTGTTGGTTTGTTGGTTTGTTGATTTGTTGGTTTGTTCGTTTGTTCGTTTGTTGGTTTGTTGGTTTGTTGGCTTGTTGGTTAGTTGGCTTGTTGGTTTGTTGGTTTGTTGGTTTGTTGGTTTGTTGGTTTGTTGGTTTGTTGGTTTGTTGGTTTGTTGGTTTGTTGGTTTGTTGGTTTGTTGGTTTGTTGGTTTGTTGGTTTGTTGGTTTGTTGGTTTGTTGGTTTGTTTGTTTGTTGGTTTGTTGGTTTGTTGGCTTGTTGGTTTGTTAGTTTTTTGGTTTGTTGGTTTATTGGTTTCTTGGTTTGTGGGTTTGTTGGTTTGTTGGTTTGTTCGTTTGTTGGTGTGTTCGTTTGTTGGTTTGCTTGTTTGTTGGTTTGTTGGTTACTTGGTTTGTTGGTTTGTTGGTTTGTTGGTTTTTTGGTTTGTTGGTTTGTTGGTTTGTTGGTTTGTTGGTTTGTTGGTTTGTTGGTTTGTTTGTTTGTTGGTTTGTTGGTTTGTTGGCTTGTTGGTTTGTAAGTTTGTTGGTTTGTTGGTTTTTTTGTTTGTTGGTTTGTTGGTTTGTTGGTTTGTTTGTTTGTTCGTTTGTTGGTTTGTTGGTTCGTTGGTTTGTTGGTTTGTTGGTTTGTTGGTTTGTTGGTTTGTTGGTTTGTTGGTTTGATGGTTTGTTGGTTTGTTGGCTTATTAGTTTGTTAGTTTGTTGGTTTCTTGTTTGTTGGTTTGTTGGTTTGTTAGTTTGTTCGTTTGTTGGTTTGTTCGTTTGTTGGTTTGTTTGTTTGTTGGTTTGTTCGTTTGTTGGTTTGTTGGTTTGTTTGCTTGTTCGTTTGTTGGTTTGTTGGTTTGTTGGCTTGTTGGTTTGTTGGTTTGTTGGATTGTTGGTTTATTGGGTTGTTCGTTTGTTGGTTTGTTGGCTTGTTGGTTTGTTGGTTTGTAGGTTTGTTAATTTGTTGGCTTGTTAGTTTGTTGGCTTGTTGGCTTGTTGGTTTGTTGGTTTGTTGGTTTGTTGGTTTGTTGGTTTGTTGGTTTGTTGGTTTGTTGGTTTGTTGGTTTGTTTGTTTGTTGGTTTGTTGGTTTGTTGGTTTGTTGGTTTGTTGGTTTGTTTGTTTGTTGGTTTGTTTGTTTGTTGGTTTGTTCGTTTGTTGGTTTGTTGGTTACTTGGTTTGTTGGTTTGTTGGTTTGTTGGCTTGTTGGTTGGTTGGTTTGTTGGTTTGTTGGTTTGTTGGTTTTTTCGTTTTTTGGTTTATTAGTTTGTTGGTTTGTTGGTTTTTTTGTTTGTTCGTTTTTTTGTTTGTTGGTTTGTTGATTTGTTGGCTTGTTGGTTTGTTGGTTTGTTGGTTTGTTGGTTTGTTGGTTTGTTGGTTTGTTGGCTTGTTAGTTTGTTGGTTTGTTGGTTTAATGGTTTGTTCGTTTGGTCGTTTTTTGGCTTGTTGGTTTGTTGGCTTGTTGGTTTGTTGGCTTGTTGGCTTGTTGGTTTGTTGGTTTGTTCGTTTGTTGGTTTGTTGGTTACTTGGTTTGTTGGTTTGTTGGTTTTTTGGTTTGTTGGCTTGTTGGTTTGTTTGTTTGTTGGTTTTTTTGGTTTGTCCGTTTGTTAGTTTTTTGGTTTGATGGCTTGTTGGTTTGTTCGTTTGTTGGTTTGATGGTTTGTTGGTTTGTTGGTTTGTTGGTTTGTTGGTTTGTTCGTTTGTTGGCTTGTTGGCTTGTTGGTTTGTTGGTTTGTTGGTTTGTTCGTTTGTTCGTTTGTTGGCTTGTTGGTTTGTTGGCTTGTTGGTTTGTTGGCTTGTTGGTTTGTTGGTTTGTTGGTTTGTTCGTTTGTTCGTTTGTTCGTTTGTTGGTTTATTGGTTTGTTGGCTTGTTGGTTTGTTGGTTTGTTGGTTACTTGGTTTGTTGGTTTGTTGGCTTCTTGGTTTGTTGGTTTGTTGGTTTTTTGGTTTGTTGGTTTGTTGGTTTGTTGGTTTGTTTGTTTGTTCGTTTGTTGGTTTGTTGGTTTGTTGGTTTGTTGGTTTGTTGGTTTGTTGGTTTGTTGGTTTGTTGGCTTGTTAGTTTGTTGGTTTATTGGTTTGTTGGTTTGTTTGTTTGTTGGTTTGTTGGTTTGTTCGTTTTTTGGCTTGTTGGTTTGTTGGTTTGTTGGTTTGTTGGTTTGATGGTTTGTTGGTTTACTCGTTTGTTGGTTTGTTTATTTGTTGGTTTTTTGGTTTGTTGGTTTGGTGGCTTGTTGGTTTGTTGGTTTGTTGGTTTAATGGTTTGTTCGTTTGGTCGTTTGTTGGCTTGTTGGTTTGTTGACTTGTTGGTTTGTTGGCTTGTTGGCTTGTTGGTTTGTTGGTTTGTTCGTTTGTTGGTTTGTTGGTTACTTGGTTTGTTGGTTTGTTGGTTTTTTGGTTTGTTGGCTTGTTGGTTTGTTTGTTTATTGGTTTTTTGGTTTGTTGGTTTGTTGGTTTGTTGGTTTGTTGGTTTGTTAACTTGTTGGCTTGTTGGTTTGTTGGTTTGTTGGTTTGTTGGTTTGTTCGTTTGTTCGTTTGTTCGTTTGTTCGTTTGTTGGTTTGTTGGTTTGTTGGTTTGTTGGTTTGTTTGTTTGTTGGTTTGTTGGTTACTTGGTTTATTGGTTTGTTGGTTCTTTGGTTTGTTTGTTTGTTGGTTTCTTCGTTTGTTGGTTTGTTGGTTTGTTGGTTTGTTGGTTTGTTGGTTTGTTCGTTCTTGGTTTGTTGGTTTGTTGGCTTGTTGGTTTGTTGGTTTGTGGGCTTGTTGTTTTGTTGGTTTGTTGGTTTGTTGGTTTGTCGGTTTGTTGGTTTGTTAGTTTGTTGGTTTGTTGGTTTGTTAGTTTGTTCGTTTGTTCGTTTTTTGGTTTGTTGGCTTGTTGGTTTGTTCGTTTGTTGGTTTGATGGTTTGTTCGTTTGTTGGCTTGTTGGTTTGTTGGTTTGTTCGTTTGTTCGTTTGTTGGCTTGTTGGTTTGTTGGCTCGTTGGTTTGTTGGTTTGTTGGTTACTTGGTTTGTTGGTTTTTGGTTTGCTTATTTGTTTGTTTGTGCGTTTGTTGGTTTGTTGGTTTGTTGGTTTGTTGGTTTGTTGGTTTGTTGGTTTGTTAGCTTGTTAGTTTGTTGGTTTGTTGGTTTCTTGGTTTGTTGGTTTGTTGGTTTGTTGGTTTGTTCGTTTGTTGGTTTGTTCGTTTGTTGGTTTGCTTGTTTGTTGGTTTGTTCGTTTGTTGGTTTGTTGGTCACTTGGTTTGTTGGTTTGTTGGTTTGTTGGCTTGTTGGTTTGTTGGTTTGTTGGTTTGTTCGTTTGTTCGTTCGTTCGTTTGTTGGTTTATTGGTTTGTTGGCTTGTTGGTTTGTTGGTTTGTTGGTTACTTGGTTTGTTGGTTTGTTGGCTTCTTGGTTTGTTGGTTTGTTGGTTTTTTGGTTTGTTGGTTTGTTGGTTTGTTGGTTTGTTTGTTTGTTCGTTTGTTGGTTTGTTGGTTTGTTGGTTTGTTGGTTTGTTGGTTTGTTGGTTTGTTGGTTTGTTGGTTTGTTGGTTTGTTGGCTTGTTAGTTTGTTGGTTTGTTGGTTTGTTGGTTTGTTGGTTTGTTGGTTTGTTAATTTGTTCGTTTTTTGGCTTGTTGGTTTGTTGGTTTTTTGGTTTGTTGGTTTGATGGTTTGTTGGTTTATTCGTTTGTTGGTTTGTTTATTTGTTGGTTTTTTGGTTTGTTGGTTTGGTGGCTTGTTGGTTTGTTGGTTTGTTGGTTTAATGGTTTGTTCGTTTGGTCGTTTGTTGGCTTGTTGGTTTGTTGACTTTTTGGTTTGTTGGCTTGTTGGCTTGTTGGTTTGTTGGTTTGTTCGTTTGTTGGTTTGTTGGTTACTTGGTTTGTTGGTTTGTTGGTTTTTTGGTTTGTTGGCTTGTTGGTTTGTTTGTTTATTGGTTTTTTGGTTTGTTGGTTTGTTGGTTTGTTAGTTTGTTGGTTTGTTAACTTGTTGGCTTGTTGGTTTGTTCGTTTGTTGGTTTGTTGGTTTGTTCGTTTGTTCGTTTGTTCGTTTGTTGGTTTGTTGGTTTGTTGGTTTGTTGGTTTGTTTGTTTGTTGGTTTGTTGGTTACTTGGTTTATTGGTTTGTTGGTTCTTTGGTTTGTTTGTTTGTTGGTTTCTTCGTTTGTTGGTTTGTTGGTTTGTTGGTTTGTTGGTTTGTTGGTTTGTTGGTTTGTTGGTTTGTTCGTTCTTGGTTTGTTGGTTTGTTGGCTTGTTGGTTTGTTGGTTTGTGGGCTTGTTGTTTTGTTGGTTTGTTGGTTTGTTGGTTTCTTGGTTTGTTCGTTTGTTAGTTTGTTGGCTTGTTGGCTTGTTGGTTTGCTGGTTTGTTGGTTTGTTGGTTTGTCGGTTTGTTGGTTTGTTAGTTTGTTGGTTTGTTGGTTTGTTAGTTTGTTCGTTTGTTCGTTTTTTGGTTTGTTGGCTTGTTGGTTTGTTCGTTTGTTGGTTTGATGGTTTGTTCGTTTGTTGGCTTGTTGGTTTGTTGGTTTGTTCGTTTGTTCGTTTGTTGGCTTGTTGGTTTGTTGGCTCGTTGGTTTGTTGGTTTGTTGGTAAATTGGTTTGTTGGTTTGTTGGCTTGTTGGTTTGTTGGTTTGTTGGTTTTTTGGGTTGTTGGTTTTTGGTTTGCTTATTTGTTTGTTTGTGCGTTTGTTGGTTTGTTGGTTTGTTGGTTTGTTGGTTTGTTGGTTTGTTGGTTTGTTAGCTTGTTAGTTTCTTGGTTTGTTGGTTTCTTGGTTTGTTGGTTTGTTGGTTTGTTGGTTTGTTCGTTTGTTGGTTTGTTCGTTTGTTGGTTTGCTTGTTTGTTGGTTTGTTCGTTTGTTGGTTTGTTGGTCACTTGGTTTGTTGGTTTGTTGGTTTGTTGGCTTGTTGGTTTGTTGGTTTGTTGGTTTGTTCGTTTGTTCGTTCGTTCGTTTGTTGGTTTATTGGTTTGTTGGCTTGTTGGTTTGTTGGTTTGTTGGTTACTTGGTTTGTTGGTTTGTTGGCTTCTTGGTTTGTTGGTTTGTTGGTTTTTTGGTTTGTTGGTTTGTTGGTTTGTTGGTTTGTTTGTTTGTTCGTTTGTTGGTTTGTTGGTTTGTTGGTTTGTTGGTTTGTTAACTTGTTGGCTTGTTGGTTTGTTGGTTTGTTGGTTTGTTGGTTTGTTCGTTTGTTCGTTTGTTCGTTTGTTGGTTTGTTGGTTTGTTGGTTTGTTGGTTTGTTTGTTTGTTGGTTTGTTGGTTACTTGGTTTATTGGTTTGTTGGTTCTTTGGTTTGTTTGTTTGTTGGTTTCTTCGTTTGTTGGTTTCTTGGTTTGTTGGTTTGTTGGTTTGTTGGTTTGTTGGTTTGTTCATTCTTGGTTTGTTCGTTTGTTAGTTTGTTAGCTTGTTGGCTTGTTGGTTTGCTGGTTTGTTGGTTTGTTGGTTTGTCGGTTTGTTGGTTTGTTAGTTTGTTGGTTTGTTGGTTTGTTAGTTTGTTGGTTTGTTCGTTTTTTGGTTTGTTGGCTTGTTGGTTTGTTCGTTTGTTGGTTTGATGGTTTGTTCGTTTGTTGGCTTGTTGGTTTGTTGGTTTGTTCGTTTGTTCGTTTGTTGGCTTGTTGGTTTGTTGGCTTGTTGGTTTGTTGGCTTGTTGGTTTGTTGGTTTGTTGGTTTGTTCATTTGTTCGTTTGTTGGTTTATTGGTTGGTTGGCTCGTTGGTTTGTTGGTTTGTTGGTTACTGGGTTTGTTGGTTTGTTGGCTTGTTGGTTTGTTGGTTTGTTGGTTTTTTGGGTTGTTGGTTTTTGGTTTGCTTATTTGTTTGTTTGTGCGTTTGTTGGTTTGTTGGTTTGTTGGTTTGTTGGTTTGTTGGTTTGTTGGTTTGTTAGCTTGTTAGTTTGTTGGTTTGTTGGTTTGTTGGTTTGTTGGTTTGTTGGTTTGTTAGTTTGTTGGTTTGTTCGTTTGTTGGTTTGCTTGTTTGTTGGTTTGTTCGTTTGTTGGTTTGTTGGTCACTTGGTTTGTTGGTTTGTTGGTTTGTTGGTTTGTTTGTTTGTTCGTTTGTTGGTTTGTTGGTTTGTTGGCTTGTTGGTTTATTGGTTTGTTGGCTTGTTGGTTTGTTGGTTTGTTCGTTTGTTGGTTTGTTGGTTTGTTGGTTTGTTGGTTTGTTGGTTTGTTGGTTTGTTGGTTTTTTGGTTTGTTGGTTTGTTGGTTTGTTGGTTTGTTCGTTTGTTCGTTTGTTGGTTTGTTGGTTTGTTGGCTTGTTGGTTTGTTGGCTTATTGGTTTGTTGGTTTGTTGGTTTGTTGGTTTGTTGGTTTGTTGGTTTGTTGGTTTGTTGGTTTGTTGGTTTGTTGGTTTGTTGGTTTGTTGGTTTGTTTGTTTGTTGGTTTGTTGGTTTGTTGGCTTGTTGGTTTGTTAGTTTGTTGGTTTCTTGGTTTGTTGGTTTGTTGGTTTGTTGGTTTGCTGGTTTGTTTGTTTGTTCGTTTGTTCGTTTGTTTGTTGGTTGGTTTGTTGGCTTGTTTGTTTGTGTGTTTGTTGGTTTGTTTGTTTGTTCGTTTGTTCGTTTGTTCGTTTGTTGGTTTGTTGGTTTGTTGGTTTGTTCGTTTGTTGGTTTGTTCGTTTGTTCGTTTGTTGGTTTGTTGGTTTATTGGCTTGTTGGTTTGTTGGTTTGGTGGTTACTTGGTTTGTTGGTTTGTTGGCTTATTGGTTTGTTGGTTTGTTGGTTTTTTTGTTTGTTGGTTTGTTAGTTTGTTGGTTTGTTTGTTTGTGGGTTTGTGCGTTTGTTGGTTTGTTGGTTTGTTTGTTTGTTCGCTTGTTGGTTTGTTGGCTTGTAGGTTTGTTGGTTTTTTTGGGTTGTTCGTTTGTCGGTTTGTTGGCTTGTTGGTTTGTTGGTTTGTTGGTTTGTTAATTTGTTGGCTTGTTAGTTTGTTGGCTTGTTGGTTTGTTGGTTTGTTGGTTTGTTGTTTTGTTGGTTTGTTTGTTTGTTGGTTTGTTGGTTTTTTGGTTTATTGGCTTGTTGGTTTCTTGGTTTGTTGGTTTGTTGGTTTGATGGTTTTTTGGTTTGTTTTTATGTTGGTTTGTTGGTTTGTTGGTTTGTTGGTTTGTTGGTTTGTTGTTTTGTTGGTTTGTTGGTTTGGTTGTTTTTTGGTTTGTTCGTTTGTTGGCTTGTTGGCTTGTGGGCTTGTTGGCTTGTTGGTTTGTTGGTTTGTTGGTTTGTTGGTGTGTTGGTTTGTTCGTTTGTTGGTTTGTTTGTTTGTTGGTTTTTTGGTTTGTTGGTTTGTTGGCTTGTTAGTTTGTTGGTTTGTTGGTTTAATGGTTTGTTCGTTTGGTCGTTTGCTGGCTTGTTGGTTTGTTGGCTTGTTGGTTTGTTGGCTTGTTGGTTTGTTGGCTTGTTGGCTTGTTGGTTTGTTGGTTTGTTCGTTTGTTGGTTTGTTGGTTACTTGGTTTTTTGGTTTGTTGGCTTGTTGGTTTGTTTGTTTGTTGGTTTTTTTGGTTTGTTGGTTTGTTGGTTTGTTCGCTTGTTGGCTTGTTAGTTTGTTGGTTTGTTGGTTTGGTGGTTTGTTGGTTTGTTCGTTTGTTCGTTTGTTTGCTTGTTTGTTGGCTTGTTAGTTTGTTGGTTTGTTGGTTTAATGGTTTGTTCGTTTGGTCGTTTGTTGGCTTGTTGGTTTGTTGGCTTGTTGGTTTGTTGGCTTGTTGGTTTGTTGGCTTGTTGGTTTGTTGGTTTGTTGGTTTGTTCGTTTGTTGGTTTGTTGGTTACTTGGTTTGTTGGTTTGTTGGTGTTTTGGTTTGTTGGCTTGTTGGTCTGTTTGTTTGTTGGTTTTTTTGGTTTGTTGGTTCGTTGGTTTGTTGGTTTGTTGGTTTGTTCGCTTGTTGGCTTGTTGGTTTGTTGGTTTGTTGGTTTGTTGGTTTGTTCATTTGTTCGTTTGTTTGCTTGTTGGTTTGTTGGCTTGTTGGTTTGTTGGTTTGTTGCCTTCTTGGCTAGTTGGTTTGTTGGTTTGTTCGTTTGTTGGTTTAATCGTTACTTGGTTTATTGTTTTGTTGGTTTTTTGGTTTGTTGGTTTGTTTGTTTGTTCGTTTGTTGGTTTGTTGGTTTGTTGGTTTGTTCGTTTGTTGGTTTGTTCGTTCGTTGGTTTGTTGGTTTGTTGGTTTGTTGGTTTGTTGGTTTCTGGGCTTGTTGTTTTGTTGGTTTGTTGATTTGTTGGTTTGTTGGTTTGTTGGTTTGTTGGTTTGTTCGTTTGTTAATTTGTTGGCTTGTTGGCTTTTTGGTTTGTTGGTTTGTTGGTTTGTTGGTTTGTCGGTTTGTTGGTTTGTTTGTTTGTTGGTTTGTCCGTTTGTTGGTTTGTTTGTTTGTTCGTTTTTTGGTGTGTTGGCTTGTTGGTTTGTTCGTTTGTTGGTTTGTTGGTTTGTTGGTTTGTTGGTTTGTTGGTTCGTTGGCTTGTTGGTTTGTTGGTTTGTTGGTTTGTTGGTTTGGTCCTTTGTTCGTTTGTCGGCTTGTTGATTTGTTGGCTTGTTGGTTTGTTGGCTTGTTAGTTTGTTGGTTTGTTGGTTTGTTCGTTTGTTGGTTTGTTTGTTTGTTGGTTTGTTTGTTTGTTGGTTTGTTCGTTTGTTGGTTTATTGGTTTGTTGGCTTGATGGTTGGTTGGTTTGTTGGTTACTTGGTTTGTTGGTTTGTTGGCTTCTTGGTTTGCTGGTTTGTTGGTTTTTTGGTTTGTTGGTTTGTTGGTTTGTTGGTTTGTTTGTTTGTTCGTTTGTTGGTTTGTTGGTTTGTTGGTTTGTTGGTTTGTTGGTTTGTTGGTTTGTTGGTTTGTTGGTTTGTTGGCTTGTTAGTTTGTTGGTTTGTTGGTTTGTTGGTTTGTTGGTTTGTTGGTTTGTTGGTTTGTTCGTTTTTTGGCTTGTTGGTTTGTTGGTTTGTTGGTTTGTTGGTTTGATGGTTTGTTGGTTTATTCGTTTGTTGGTTTGTTTATTTGTTGGTTTTTTGGTTTGTTGGTTTGGTGGCTTGTTGGTTTGTTGGTTTGTTGGTTTATTGGTTTGTTCGTTTGGTCGTTTGTTGGCTTGTTGGTTTGTTGACTTGTTGGTTTGTTGGCTTGTTGGCTTGTTGGTTTGTTGGTTTGTTTGTTTGTTGGTTTGTTGGTTACTTGGTTTGTTGGTTTGTTGGTTTTTTGGTTTGTTGGCTTGTTGGTTTGTTTGTTTATTGGTTTTTTGGTTTGTTGGTTTGTTGGTTTGTTGGTTTGTTGGTTTGTTAACTTGTTGGCTTTTTTGTTTGTTGGTTTGTTGGTTTGTTGGTTTGTTCGTTTGTTCGTTTGTTCGTTTGTTGGTTTGTTGGTTTGTTGGTTTGTTGGTTTGTTTGTTTGTTGGTTTGTTGGTTACTTGGTTTATTGGTTTGTTGGTTCTTTGGTTTGTTTGTTTGTTGGTTTCTTCGTTTGTTGGTTTGTTGGTTTGTTGGTTTGTTGGTTTGTTGGTTTGTTGGTTTGTTCGTTCTTGGTTTGTTGGTTTGTTAGTTTGTTGGTTTGTTCGTTTTTTGGTTTGTTGGCTTGTTGGTTTGCTGGTTTGTTGGTTTGTTGGTTTGTCGGTTTGTTGGTTTGTTAGTTTGTTAGTTTGTTGGTTTGTTAGTTTGTTGGTTTGTTCGTTTTTTGGTTTGTTGGCTTGTTGGTTTGTTCGTTTGTTGGTTTGATGGTTTGTTCGTTTGTTGGCTTGTTGGTTTGTTGGTTTGTTCGTTTGTTCGTTTGTTGGCTTGTTGGTTTGTTGGCTTGTTGGTTTGTTGGCTTGTTAGTTTGTTGGTTTGTTGGTTTGTTCATTTGTTCGTTTGTTGGTTTATTGGTTGGTTGGCTCGTTGGTTTGTTGGTTTGTTGGTTACTGGGTTTGTTGGTTTGTTGGCTTGTTGGTTTGTTGGTTTGTTGGTTTTTTGGGTTGTTGGTTTTTGGTTTGCTTATTTGTTTGTTTGTGCGTTTGTTGGTTTGTTGGTTTGTTGGTTTGTTGGTTTGTTGGTTTGTTGGTTTGTTGGTTTGTTGGTTTGTTAGCTTGTTAGTTTGTTGGTTTGTTGGTTTGTTGGTTTGTTGGTTTGTTAGTTTGTTGGTTTGTTCGTTTGTTGGTTTGCTTGTTTGTTGGTTTGTTCGTTTGTTGGTTTGTTGGTCACTTGGTTTGTTGGTTTGTTGGTTTGTTGGTTTGTTTGTTTGTTCGTTTGTTGGTTTGTTGGTTTGTTGGCTTGTTGGTTTATTGGTTTGTTGGCTTGTTGGTTTGTTGGTTTGTTCGTTTGTTGGTTTGTTGGTTTGTTGGTTTGTTGGTTTGTTGGTTTGTTGGTTTGTTGGTTTGTTGGTTTGTTGGTTTGTTGGTTTGTTGGTTTGTTCGTTTGTTCGTTTGTTGGTTTGTTGGTTTGTTGGCTTGTTGGTTTGTTGGCTTATTGGTTTGTTGGTTTGTTGGTTTGTTGGTTTGTTGGTTTGTTGGTTTGTTGGTTTGTTGGTTTGTTGGTTTGTTGGTTTGTTGGTTTGTTGGTTTGTTTGTTTGTTGGTTTGTTGGTTTGTTGGCTTGTTGGTTTGTTAGTTTGTTGGTTTCTTGGTTTGTTGGTTTGTTGGTTTGTTGGTTTGTTGGTTTCTTGGTTTGTTGGTTTGTTGGTTCGTTGGTTTGTTTGTTTGTTGGTTTGTTGGTTTGTTGTTTGTTGGTTTGTTGGTTTGTTGGTTTGTTGGTTTTTTGGTTTGCTGGTTTGTTTGTTTGTTCGTTTGTTCGTTTGTTTGTTGGTTCGTTTGTTGGCTTGTTTGTTTGTGTGTTTGTTGGTTTGTTTGTTTGTTCGTTTGTTCGTTTGTTCGTTTGTTGGTTTGTTGGTTTGTTGGTTTGTTCGTTTGTTGGTTTGTTCGTTTGTTCGTTTGTTGGTTTGTTGGTTTATTGGCTTGTTGGTTTGTTCGTTTGGTGGTTACTTGGTTTGTTGGTTTGTTGGCTTATTGGTTTGTTGGTTTGTTGGTTTTTTTGTTTGTTGGTTTGTTAGTTTGTTGGTTTGTTTGGTTGTGTGTTTGTGCGTTTGTTGATTTGTTGGTTTGTTTGTTTGTTCGCTTGTTGGTTTGTTGGCTTGTTGGTTTGTTGGTTTTTTTGGGTTGTTCGTTTGTCGGTTTGTTGGCTTGTTGGTTTGTTGGTTTGTTGGTTTATTAATTTGTTGGCTTGTTAGTTTGTTGGCTTGTTGGTTTGTTGGTTTGTTGGTTTGTTGTTTTGTTGGTTTGTTTGTTTGTTGGTTTGTTGGTTTTTTGGTTTATTGGCTTGTTGGTTTGTTGGTTTGTTGGTTTGATGGTTTTTTGGTTTGTTTTTATGTTGGTTTGTTGGTTTGTTGGTTTGTTGGTTTGTTGGTTTGTTGGTTTGTTGTTTTGTTGGTTTGTTGGTTTGGTTGTTTTTTGGTTTGTTCGTTTGTTGGCTTGTTGGCTTGTGGGCTTGTTGCCTTGTTGGTTTGTTGGTTTGTTGGTTTGTTGGTTTGTTGGTTTGTTCGTTTGTTGGTTTGTTTGTTTGTTGGTTTTTTGGTTTGTTGGTTTGTTGGCTTGTTAGTTTGTTGGTTTGTTGGTTTAATGGTTTGTTCGTTTGGTCGTTTGCTGGCTTGTTGGTTTGTTGGCTTGTTGGTTTGTTGGCTTGTTGGTTTGTTGGCTTGTTGGCTTGTTGGTTTGTTGGTTTGTTCGTTTGTTGGTTTGTTGGTTACTTGGTTTGTTGGTTTGTTGGTTTTTTGGTTTGTTGGATTGTTGGTTTTTTGTTTGTTGGTTTTTTTGGTTTGTTGGTTTGTTGGTTTGTTCGCTTGTTGGCTTGTTAGTTTGTTGGTTTGTTGGTTTGGTGGTTTGTTGGTTTGTTCGTTTGTTTGTTTGTTTGCTTGTTTGTTGGCTTGTTAGTTTGTTGGTTTGTTGGTTTAATGGTTTGTTCGTTTGGTCGTTTGTTGGTTTAATCGTTACTTGGTTTATTGTTTTGTTGGTTTGTTGGTTTGTTGGTTTGTTCGTTTGTTGGTTTGTTTGTTTGTTGGTTTGTTGGTTTGTTGGTTTGTTGGCTTGTTAGTTTGTTGGTTTGTTGGTTTAATGGTTTGTTCGTTTGGTCGTTTGCTGGCTTGTTGGTTTGTTGGCTTGTTGGTTTGTTGGCTTGTTGGTTTGTTGGCTTGTTGGCTTGTTGGTTTATTGGCTTGTTGGTTTGTTGGTTTGTTGGTTTGTTCGTTTGTTGGTTTGTTGGTTACTTGGTTTGTTGGTTTGTTGGTGTTTTGGTTTGTTGGCTTGTTGGTCTGTTTGTTTGTTGGTTTTTTTGGTTTGTTGGTTCGTTGGTTTGTTGGTTTGTTGGTTTGTTCGCTTGTTGGCTTGTTGGTTTGTTGGTTTGTTGGTTTGTTGGTTTGTTTATTTGTTCGTTTGTTTGCTTGTTGGTTTGTTGGCTTGTTGGTTTGTTGCCTTCTTGGCTAGTTGGTTTGTTGGTTTGTTCGTTTGTTGGTTTAATCGTTACTTGGTTTATTGTTTTGTTGGTTTTTTGGTTTGTTGGTTTGTTTGTTTGTTCGTTTGTTGGTTTGTTGGTTTGTTGGTTTGTTCGTTTGTTGGTTTGTTCGTTCGTTGGTTTGTTGGTTTGTTGGTTTGTTGGTTTGTTGGTTTCTGGGCTTGTTGTTTTGTTGGTTTGTTGATTTGTTGGTTTGTTGGTTTGTTGGTTTGTTGGGTTGTTCGTTTGTTAATTTGTTGGCTTGTTGGCTTTTTGGTTTGTTGGTTTGTTGGTTTGTTGGTTTGTTGGTTTGTCGGTTTGTTGGTTTGTTTGTTTGTTGGTTTGTCCGTTTGTTGGTTTGTTTGTTTGTTCGTTTTTTGGTGTGTTGGCTTGTTGGTTTGTTCGTTTGTTGGTTTGTTGGTTTGTTGGTTTGTTGGTTTGTTGGTTCGTTGGCTTGTTGGTTTGTTGGTTTGTTGGTTTGTTGGTTTGGTCCTTTGTTCGTTTGTTGGCTTGTTGATTTGTTGGCTTGTTGGTTTGTTGGCTTGTTGGTTTGTTGGTTTGTTGGTTTGTTCGTTTGTTCGTTTGTTCGTTTGTTGGCTTGTTGGCTTGTTGGTTTGTTGGTTTGTTGGTTTGTAGGCTTGTTGGCTTGTTGGCTTGTGGGTTTGTTTGTTTGTACGTTTGTTGGTTTGTTGGTTACTTGGTTTGTTGGTTTGTTGGTTTGTTGGTTCGTTGGCTTGTTGGTTTGTTGGTTTGTTGGTTTGTTGGTTTGTTCCTTTGTTCGTTTGTTAGCTTGTTGATTTGTTGGCTTGTTGGTTTGTTTGCTTGTTGGTGTGTTGGTTTGTTCGTTTGTTCGTTTGTTCGTTTGTTGGCTTGTTGGTTTGTTGGTTTGTTGGTTTGTTGGTTTGTTGGCTTGTTAGTTTGTAGGTTTGTTGGCTTGTTGAATTGTTGGTTTGTTGGTTTGTTGGTTTGTTGGTTTGTTGGTTTGTTAAATTGTTCGTTTGTTCATTTGTTCGTTTGTTGGTTTGTTGGTTTGTTGGTTTGTTGGTTTGTTGGTTTTTTGATTTGTTCGTTTGTTCGTTTGTTCATTTGTTTGTTTGTTGGTTCGTTGGTTTGTTGGCTTGTTGGCTTGTTGGTTTGTTGGTTTGTTGGTTTGTTGGTTTGTTCGCTTGTTGGCTTGTTGGTTTGTTGGTTTGTTGGTTTGTTGGTTTGTTCATTTGTTCGTTTGTTTGCTTGTTGGTTTGTTGGCTTGTTGGTTTGTTGCCTTCTTGGCTAGTTGGTTTGTTGGTTTGTTCGTTTGTTGGTTTGTTCGTTACTTGGTTTATTGGTTTGTTGGTTTTTTGGTTTGTTGGTTTGTTTGTTTGTTCGTTTGTTGGTTTGTTGGTTTGTTGGTTTGTTGGTTTATTGGTTTGTTCGTTCGTTGGTTTTTTGGTTTGTTGGTTTGTTGGTTTGTTGGTTTCTGGGCTTGTTGTTTTGTTGGTTTGTTGGTTTGTTGGTTTGTTGGTTTGTTCGTTTGTTAATTTGTTGGCTTGTTGGCTTTTTGGTTTGTGGGTTTGTTGGTTTGTTGGTTTGTCGGTTTGTTGGTTTGTTTGTTTGTTGGTTTGTCCGTTTGTTGGTTTGTTTGTTTGTTCGTTTTTTGGTGTGTTGGCTTGTTGGTTTGTTCGTTTGTTGGTTTGTTGGTTTGTTGGTTTGTTGGTTTGTTGGTTCGTTGGCTTGTTGGTTTGTTGGTTTGTTGGTTTGTTGGTTTGTTCCTTTGTTCGTTTGTTGGCTTGTTGATTTGTTGGCTTGTTGGTTTGTTGGCTTGTTGGTTTGTTGGTTTGTTGGTTTGTTCGTTTGTTCGTTTGTTCATTTGTTTGTTTGTTGGTTCGTTGGTTTGTTGGCTTGTTGGCTTGTTGGTTTGTTGGTTTGTTGGTTTGTTGGTTTGTTCGCTTGTTGGCTTGTTGGTTTGTTGGTTTGTTGGTTTGTTGGTTTGTTGGCTTGTTGGTTTGTTGGTTTGTTGGCTTGTTGAATTGTTGGTTTGTTGGTTTGTTGGTTTGTTGTTTTGTTGGTTTGTTGATTTGTTCGTTTGTTCGTTAGTTCATTTTTTCGTTTGTTGGTTTGTTGGTTTGTTGGTTTGTTGGTTTGTTGGTTTGTTGATTTGTTCGTTTGTTCGTTTGTTCATTTGTTTGTTTGTTGGTTCGTTGGTTTGTTGGTTTGTTGGCTTGTTGGTTTGTTGGCTTGTTGGCTTGTTGGCTTGTTGGTTTGTTTGTTTGTACGTTTGTTGATTTGTTGGTTACTTGGTTTGTTGGTTTGTTGGTTTGTTGGTTTGTTGGTTTGTTGGTTTGTTGGTTTGTTGGTTTGTTGGTTTGTTGGTTTGTTGGTTGGTTGGTTTTTGGGTTTGTTGGTTTATTGGTTTGTTAATTTGTTGGTTTGTTGGTTTGTTGGCTTATTGGTTTGTTGGTTTGTTGGTTTGTTGGCTTCTTGGTTTGTTGGTTTGTTGGTTTGTTGGTTACTTGATTTATTGGTTTGTTGGTTTGTTCGTTTGTTGGTTTGTTGGTTAGTTCGTTTGTTGGTTTGTTGGTTTGTTGGTTTGTTGGTTTTTTGGTTTCTTGGTTTGTTGATTTGTTGGTTTGTTGCTTTGTGGGTTTGTTGGTTTGTTCTTTTGTTGGTTTGTTGGTTTGTTGGTTTGTTGGTTTGTTCGTTTGTTGGTTTGTTGGGTTGTTGGATTGTTGGTTTGTTGGCTTGTTGCTTTGTTGGTTTGTTGGTTTGTCCGTTTGTTATTTTGTGCATTTGTTCATTTGTTTGTTTGCTCATTTGTTGGTTTGTTGGTTTGTTCATTTGTTGGTTTGTTGATTTGTTTGTTTGTTGGTTAGTTCGTTTGTTGGCTTGTTGGTTTGTTCGCTTGTTGGTTTGTTGGCTTGTTGGCTTGTT
Source organism: Atherix ibis (assembly GCA_958298945.1). NCBI lineage: Eukaryota > Metazoa > Arthropoda > Insecta > Diptera > Athericidae > Atherix > Atherix ibis. Next base: position 29,450,791 of record OY282608.1, read on the forward strand.
GCTTTGTTAGTTTGTTAGTTTGTTGGTTTATTGGTTTGTTGGCTTGTTGGTTTATTGGCTTGTTGGTTTGTTGATTTGGTGGTTTGTTACCAACAAGCCAACAAACCAACAAGCCAACAAACGAACAAACAAATAAACCAACTAACCAACAAACCAAAAAACCAACAAACGAACAAACCAACAAACCAACAAACCAGCAAACCAACAAACCAACAAGCCAACAAATTAAAAAACCAACAAACCAACAAACCAACAAACAAAAAAGCCAACAAGCCAACAAACAAACGAACCACAAACCAATAAACCAACAAGCCAACAAAACAATAAACCAACAAACCAAGTAACCAACAAGCCAACAAACCAACAAACTAACTATCCAACAAGTCAACAAACCAACAAACCAACAAGACAACAAGCCAACAAACCAACAAACCAACAAACCAACAAACCAACAAACCAACAAACCAACAAACCAACAAACCAACAAACCAACAAACCAACAAACCAACAAACCAACAAACCAACTAACCAACAAGCCAAGAAGCCAACAAACCAACAAACCAACAAACCAACAAACCAACAAACCAACAAACTAACAAACCAACAAACCAACAAACCAACAAACCTTCAAACCAACAAACCAACAAGCCAACAAACCAAAAAACCACCGACCAACAAACCAACAAACCAACAAGCCAACAAACCAACAAACCAACAAACCAACAAGCCAACAAACCAAAAAACCAACAAACCAACAAACCAAGTAAACAATAAACCAACAAACCAACAAAACAACAAACATACAAATCAACAAACCAACAAACCAACAAACAAATAAACCAACAAACCCACAAACCAACAAACCAACAAACCAACAAACCAACAAACCAACAAACCAACAAACCAACAAACCAATAAACCAACAAACCAACAAGCCAACAAGCCAACAAGCCAACAAACCAACAAGCCAACAAAAGAACAAACCAACAAACAAACAAACCAACAAACCAACAAACCAACAAACCAACAAACCAACAAACCAACAAACCAACAAACCAACAAACCAACAAACCAACAAACCACCAAACCAACAAACCAACAAAACAATAAGCCAACAAACCAACAAAATAACAAACCAACAAACCAACAAACAAATAAACCAACAAGCCAATAAGCCAACAAAACAACAAACCAACAAACCAACAAACCCACAAACCAACAAACCAACAAGCCAACAAATCAAGAAACCAACAAACAAAAAAACGAACAAACAAACAAACCAACAAACTAACAAACCAATACACCAAAAAACCAACAAACCAACAAACCAATTAACCAACCAACCAACATGCCAACAAACCAACAAACCAACAAACCAAGTAACCAACAAACCAACAAACGAATTAATTAACAAACAAACAAACCAACAAACAAACAAACCAACAAACCAACAAAACAACAAACGAACAAACCAACAAACAAATAAACCAACAAACCAACAAACCAACAAACCAACAAACCAACAAACCAACAAACCAACAAACCAAGAAACAAATAAACCAACAAATTAACAAACCAACAAACCAACAAACCAACAAACCAACAAACCAACAAACCAACAAACTAACAAACCAACAAACCAAAAAACCAACAAACCAACAAACCAACAAGCCAACAAACCAACAAACCAACAAACCAAGTAACCAACAAACCAACAAACGAACAAACCAACAAACAAACAAACCAACAAACAAACAAACCAACAAACGAACAAACCAACAAACCAACAAACCAACAAACCAACAAACCAACAAACCAACAAACCAGCAAACCAAGAAATCAACAAACCAACAAACCAACAAGCCAACAAACCAACAAACCAACAAACCAACAAACCAACAAACCAACAAACCAACAAACCAACAAACCAACAAACAAACAAACCAACAAACCAACAAACCAACAAACCAACAAGCAAACAAACCAACAAACCAACAAACGAACAAACAAACAAACCAACAAACGAACAAACCAACAAACCAAAAAACCAAGAAACAAACAAGCCAACAAACGAACAAACCAACAAGCCAACAAACCAACAAACCAACAAACCAACAAACCAACAAAACAACAAACCAACAAACCAACAAACAAATAAACCAAGTAACCATCAAACCAACAAACCAATAAACCAACACACCAACAAACCAACAAACGAACAAACCAACAAACCAACAAGCCAACAAGCCAACAAACCAACAAACCAACAAACCAACAAACCAACACACCAACAAACGAACAAACCAACAAACCATTAAACCAACAAACCAACAAGCCAACAAACAAATAAACCAAGTAACCAACAAACCAACAAACCAACAAGCAAACAAATCAACAAATCAACAAACCAACAAACCAACTAACCAAAAAACCAACAAACCAACAAACCAACAAAACAACAAACCAACAAGCCAATACCCCAAGAAACCCACAAAACAACAAACCAACGAACCAACAAACCAACAAACCAACAAGCCAACAAGACAACAAACCAACAAACCAACAAAGCAACAAACCAACAAACGAACAAACCAACAAACCAACAAACCAACAAACCAACAAACCAACAAGCCAACAAGCCAACAAACCCACAAACCAACAAACCAACAAACCAACAAACCAACAAACCAACAAACCAACAAACCAACAAACCAACAAACCAACCAACCAACAAACCAACAAGCCAACAAGCCGACAAACCAACAAACCAACATACCAACAAATGAACAAACCAACAAACCAACAAGCCAACAAGCCAACAAACCAACAAACCAATATACCAACAAACGAACAAACCAACAAACCAACAAACCAACAAGCCAACAAACCAACAAACCAACAAACCAAGTAACAAACAAACCAACAAACAAACAAACCAACAAGCCAACAAACTAACAAACCAACAAACCAAGAAACCAACAAGCCAACAAACCAACAACCCAACAAACCAACAAGCCAAGAAACGAACAAACGAACAAACCAACAAACCAACAAACCAACAAACCAACAAACCAACAAACCAACAAACCAACAAACCAACAAGCCAACAAACAAATAAACCAACAAGCCAATAAGCCAACAAAACAACAAACCAACAAACCAACAAACCCACAAACCAACAAACCAACAAGCCAACAAATCAAGAAACCAACAAACAAAAAAACGAACAAACAAACAAACCAACAAACTTACAAACCAATACACCAAAAAACCAACAAACCAACAAACCAATTAACCAACCAACCAACATGCCAACAAACCAACAAACCAACAAACCAAGTAACCAACAAACCAACAAACGAATTAATTAACAAACAAACAAACCAACAAACAAACAAACCAACAAACCAACAAAACAACAAACGAACAAACCAACAAACAAATAAACCAACAAACCAACAAACCAACAAACCAACAAACCAACAAACCAACAAACCAAGAAACAAATAAACCAACAAATTAACAAACCAACAAACCAACAAACCAACAAACCAACAAACCAACAAACCAACAAACCAACAAACCAAAAAACCAACAAACCAACAAACCAACAAGCCAACAAACCAACAAACCAACAAACCAAGTAACCAACAAACCAACAAACGAACAAACCAACAAACAAACAAACCAACAAACAAACAAACCAACAAACGAACAAACCAACAAACCAACAAACCAACAAACCAACAAACCAACAAACCAACAAACCAACAAACCAGCAAACCAAGAAATCAACAAACCAACAAACCAACAAGCCAACAAACCAACAAACCAACAAACCAACAAACCAACAAACCAACAAACCAACAAACCAACAAACCAACAAACAAACAAACCAACAAACCAACAAACCAACAAACCAACAAGCAAACAAACCAACAAACCAACAAACGAACAAACAAACAAACCAACAAACGAACAAACCAACAAACCAAAAAACCAAGAAACAAACAAGCCAACAAACGAACAAACCAACAAGCCAACAAACCAACAAACCAACAAACCAACAAACCAACAAAACAACAAACCAACAAACCAACAAACAAATAAACCAAGTAACCATCAAACCAACAAACCAATAAACCAACACACCAACAAACCAACAAACGAACAAACCAACAAACCAACAAGCCAACAAGCCAACAAACCAACAAACCAACAAACCAACAAACCAACACACCAACAAACGAACAAACCAACAAACCATTAAACCAACAAACCAACAAGCCAACAAACAAATAAACCAAGTAACCAACAAACCAACAAACCAACAAGCAAACAAATCAACAAATCAACAAACCAACAAACCAACTAACCAAAAAACCAACAAACCAACAAACCAACAAAACAACAAACCAACAAGCCAACACCCCAAGAAACCCACAAAACAACAAACCAACGAACCAACAAACCAACAAACCAACAAGCCAACAAGACAACAAACCAACAAACCAACAAAGCAACAAACCAACAAACGAACAAACCAACAAACCAACAAACCAACAAACCAACAAACCAACAAACCAACAAACCAACAATCCAACAAACAAACAAACCAACAAGCCAACAAACCAACAAACTAACAAACGAACAAACAAACAAACCAACCAACAAACCAACAAACCAACAAACGAACAAACCAACAAACCAAAAAACCAACAGACCAACAATCCAACAAACGAACAAACCAACAAACCAACCAACGAACAAGCCAACAAACCAACAAACCAACAAACCAACAAACCAACAAACCAACAAACCAACAAGCCAACAAGCCAACAAACAAACAAGCCAACAAACGAACAAATCAACAAACAAACAAACCAACAAACGGACAAACCAACAAACTAACAAACCAACAAACCAACAAGCCAACAAACCAACAAACCAACAAGTCAACAAACCAAAAAACCAACAAACCAACAAACCAACAAGCCACCAAACCAACAAACCAACAAGCCAACAAACCAATAAACCAACAAACGAACAAACCAACAAACCAACAAACCAACAAGCCAACAAACCAACAAACCAACAAACCAACAAACCAACAAACAAACAAACCAACAAATGAACAAACAAACAAACCAACAAACGAACAAACCAACAAACCAACAAACCAACAAACCAACAAACCAACAAAAGGACAAACCAATAAACGAACAAACCAACAAACCAACAAGCCAACAAACCAAAAAACCAACAAACAAACAAACCAACAAACCAACAAACGAACAAACGAACAAACCAACAAACCAACAAACCAACAAACCAACAAACCAACAAGCCCACAAGGCAACAAACCAACAAGCCAACAAACCAACAAACCAACAAGCCAACAAACCAACAAGCCAACAAACCAACAAACCAACAAGCCAACAAGCCAACAAACCCACAAACCAACAAACCAACAAACCAACAAACCAACAAACCAACAAACCAACAAACCAACAAACCAACAAACCAACCAACCAACAAACCAACAAGCCAACAAGCCGACAAACCAACAAACCAACATACCAACAAATGAACAAACCAACAAACCAACAAGCCAACAAGCCAACAAACCAACAAACCAATATACCAACAAACGAACAAACCAACAAACCAACAAACCAACAAGCCAACAAACCAACAAACCAACAAACCAAGTAACAAACAAACCAACAAACAAACAAACCAACAAGCCAACAAACCAACAAACCAACAAACCAAGAAACCAACAAGCCAACAAACCAACAACCCAACAAACCAACAAGCCAAGAAACGAACAAACGAACAAACCAACAAACCAACAAACCAACAAACCAACAAACCAACAAACCAACAAACCAACAAACCAACAAGCCAACAAACGAACAAACCAACAAACCAACAAACAAACAAACCAAGTAACCAACAAACCAACAAACCAACAAACCAACAAGCCAACAAGCCAAGAAACCAACAAACCAACAAACCAACAAACCAACAAACCAACAAACCAACAAACTAACAAACCAACAAACCAACAAGACAACAAGCCAACAAACCAACAAACCAACAAACCAACAAATCAACAAACCAACCCACCAACAAACCAACAAACCAACAAACGAACAAACCAACAAACCACAAACCAACAAACCAACAAACGAACAAATCATCAAACCAACAAACCAACACACCAAAAAATCAACAAACCAACAAACCAACAAACCAACAAACCAACAAACCAACAAACCAACAAACCAACAAACCAACAAACCAACAAACCAACAAACCAAAAAACCAACAAACCAACAAACCAACAAACCAACAAGCCAAAAAACCAACAAGCCAACAAACCAACAAACAAATAAACCAACAAACCGACAAACCAACAAACTAACAAATCAACAAGCCAACAAACCAACAAACCAACAAACAAACAAACCAACAAACAAATAAACCAACAAACCAACAAACCAACAAACGAACAAACCAACAAACCAACAAACCAACAAACCAACAAACCACCAAGCCAACAAACCAACAAAATAACAAACGAACAAACGAACAAACCAACAAACAAACAAACCAACAAGCCAACAAACCAACAAACCAACAAACCAACAAGCCAACAAACAAAAAAACCAATAAACCAATAAACCAACAAACCAATACACCAACAAACCAACAAACCAACAAGCCAACAAGCCAACAAACCAACAAGCCAACAAACCAACAAACCAACAAACCAACAAGCCAACAAACCAACAAACCAACAAGCCAACAAACCAAAAAACCAACAAACCAACAAACCAACAAACGAACAAACCATAAAACCAACAAACCAACAAACCAACAAACCAACAAACCTACAAACCAAAAAGCCAACAAACCAACAAACCAAGAAACCAACAAGCCAACAAGCCAACAAGCCAACAAACCAACAAACCAACAAAACAACAAACGAACAAACCAACAAACTAACAAACCAACAAACCAACAAATACACAAACCAACAAGCCAACAAACCAACAAACCAAAAAACAAATAAACCAACAAACCAACAAACCAACAAACCAACAAACCAACAAACCAGCAAACCAACAAACCAACAAACCAACAAACCAACAAAACAACAAGCCAACAAACGAAAAAACCAACAAACCAACAAACCAACAAACCAACAAACGAACAAACCAACAAACGAATAAACCAACAAACTAACAAACAAACAAACAAACAAACCAACAAACCAACAAACCAATAAACCAACAAACCAACAAACCAACAAACCAAAAAACCAACTAACCAAAAAACCAACAAACCAACAAACCAACAAACCAAGTAACCAACAAACCAACAAACCAACAAACCAATAAACCAACAAACCAAAAAACCAACAAACAAATAAACCAACAAACCAATAAACCAACAAACCAACAAACCAACAAACCAACAAACCAAAAAAACCAACAAACCAAAAAGCCAACAAACCAAAAAACCAACAAACGAACAAACCAACAAACCAACAAACCAACAAACCAACAAACCAACAAACCAACAAACCAACAAACCAACAAACCAACAAACCAACAAACCAACAAGCCAATAAACCAACAAACCAACAAATCAACAAACCAACAAACCAACAAGCCAACAAGCCAACAAGCCAACAAACCAACAAACCAACAAACGAACAAACACTGAAACCAACAAACTAACAAACCAAGAAACCAACAAACCAACAAACGAACAAACCAACAAACCAACAAACCAACAAGCCAACAAACGAACAAACCAACAAGCCAATAAACCAACAAACCAACAAACCAACAAACCAACAAAGCAACAAACCAACAAACCAACAAACCAACAAACCAACAAACCAACAAACCAACAAACCAAGTAACCAACAAACCAACAAACCAACAACCAAACCAACCAACAAACGAACAAACGTACAAACGAACAAACCAACAAACCAACAAACCAACAAACCAAGAAACCAACAACCCAACAAACCAACAAGCCAACACACCAACAAACCAACAAACAAACAAATCAACAAACCAACAAACCAACAAACCAACAAACGAACAAACAAACAAACCAACAAACCAACAAGCCAAGAAACCAACAAACAAACACACTAACAAACGAACAAACCAACAAACCAACAAACCAACAAACCAACAAACAAACAAACCAACAAACCAACAAACCAACAAACCAACAAACCAACAAACCAACAAACCAACAAACAACAAACCAACAAACAAACAAACCAACAAACGAACAAACCAACAAACGAACAAACCAACAAACCAACAAACAAACAAACCAACAAACCAACAAACCAACAAACGAACAAACCAACAAACCAACAAACCAACAAACCAGCAAACCAACAAACCAAGTAACCAACAAACCAACAAGCCAACAAACGAACAAACCAACAAATAAACAAACCAACAAACCAACAAGCCAACAAGCCAACAAACGAACAAACCAACAAATCAACAAATGAACAAACCAACAAACCAACAAACCAACAAACCAACAAACCAATAAACCAACAAACCAACCAGCCAACAAGCCAACAAAGCAACAAGCCAACAAACGAACAAACCAACAAACCAACAAACCAACAAACAAACAAACCAAGTAACCAACAAACCAACAAACCAACAAGCCATCAAACCAACAAACCAACAAACCAACAAACTAACAAATCAACAAACCAACAAACCAACAAACCAACAAGCCAACAAACCAACAAACCAACAAGCCAACAAGTCAACAAACCAACAAACCAACAAACCAACAAACCAACAACGAACAAACCAACAAACAAACAAACCAACACACCAATAAACCAACAAACCAAGTAACCAACAAACCAACAAACCAACAAACCAACAAACCAACAAACCAACAAACCAACAAGACAACAAACGAACAAACCAACAAGCCAACAAACATACAAACCAACAAACCAATAAACCAACAAACCAACAAACCAACAAACGAACAAACCAACAAACAAACAAACCAACAAGCCAACAAACCAACAAACCAACAAACCAACAAGCCAACAAACAAAAAAACCAATAAACCAATAAACCAACAAACCAATACACCAACAAACCAACAAACCAACAAGCCAACAAGCCAACAAACCAACAAGCCAACAAACCAACAAACCAACAAACCAACAAGCCAACAAACCAACAAACCAACAAGCCAACAAACCAAAAAACCAACAAACCAACAAACCAACAAACGAACAAACCATAAAACCAACAAACCAACAAACCAACAAACCTACAAACCAAAAAGCCAACAAACCAACAAACCAAGAAACCAACAAGCCAACAAGCCAACAAGCCAACAAACCAACAAACCAACAAACCAACAAACCAACAAACCAAAAAACCAACAAACCAACAAACCAACAAGCCAACCAGCCAACAAACCTACAAACCAACAAGCCAACAAACCAACAAACCAACAAAACAACAAACGAACAAACCAACAAACTAACAAACCAACAAACCAACAAATACACAAACCAACAAGCCAACAAACCAACAAACCAAAAAACAAATAAACCAACAAACCAACAAACCAACAAACCAACAAACCAACAAACCAACAAACCAGCAAACCAACAAACCAACAAACCAACAAACCAACAAAACAACAAGCCAACAAACGAAAAAACCAACAAACCAACAAACCAACAAACCAACAAACGAACAAACCAACAAACGAATAAACCAACAAACTAACAAACAAACAAACAAACAAACCAACAAACCAACAAACCAATAAACCAACAAACCAACAAACCAACAAACCAAAAAACCAACTAACCAAAAAACCAACAAACCAACAAACCAACAAACCAAGTAACCAACAAACCAACAAACCAACAAACCAATAAACCAACAAACCAAAAAACCAACAAACAAATAAACCAACAAACCAATAAACCAACAAACCAACAAACCAACAAACCAACAAACCAAAAAAACCAACAAACCAACAAGCCAACAAACCAAAAAACCAACAAACGAACAAACCAACAAACCAACAAACCAACAAACGAACAAACCAACAAACCAACAAACCAACAAACCAACAAACCAACAAACCAACAAACCAACAAACCAACAAGCCAATAAACCAACAAACCAACAAATCAACAAACCAACAAACCAACAAGCCAACAAGCCAACAAGCCAACAAGCCAACAAACCAACAAACCAACAAACGAACAAACACTGAAACCAACAAACTAACAAACCAAGAAACCAACAAACCAACAAACGAACAAACCAACAAACCAACAAACCAACAAGCCAACAAACGAACAAACCAACAAGCCAATAAACCAACAAACCAACAAACCAACAAAGCAACAAACCAACAAACCAACAAACCAACAAACCAACAAACCAACAAACCAACAAACCAAGTAACCAACAAACCAACAAACCAACAAACCAACAACCAAACCAACCAACAAACGAACAAACGAACAAACGAACAAACCAACAAACCAACAAACCAACAAACCAAGAAACCAACAAACCAACAATCCAACAAGCCAACACACCAACAAACCAACAAACAAACAAATCAACAAACCAACAAACCAACAAACCAACAAACGAACAAACAAACAAACCAACAAACCAACAAGCCAAGAAACCAACAAACAAACACACTAACAAACGAACAAACCAACAAACCAACAAACCAACAAACCAACAAACAAACAAACCAACAAACCAACAAACCAACAAACCAACAAACCAACAAACCAACAAACCAACAAACAACAAACCAACAAACAAACAAACCAACAAACGAACAAACCAACAAACGAACAAACCAACAAACCAACAAACAAACAAACCAACAAACCAACAAACGAACAAACCAACAAACCAACAAACCAACAAACCAGCAAACCAACAAACCAAGTAACCAACAAACCAACAAGCCAACAAACGAACAAACCAACAAATAAACAAACCAACAAACCAACAAGCCAACAAGCTAACAAACGAACAAACCAACAAATCAACAAATGAACAAACCAACAAACCAACAAACCAACAAACCAACAAACCAATAAACCAACAAACCAACCAGCCAACAAGCCAACAAACCAACAAGCCAACAAACGAACAAACCAACAAACCAACAAACCAACAAACAAACAAACCAAGTAACCAACAAACCAACAAACCAACAAGCCATCAAACCAACAAACCAACAAACCAACAAACTAACAAATCAACAAACCAACAAACCAACAAACCAACAAGCCAACAAACCAACAAACCAACAAGCCAACAAGTCAACAAACCAACAAACCAACAAACCAACAAACCAACAACGAACAAACCAACAAACAAACAAACCAACACACCAATAAACCAACAAACCAAGTAACCAACAAACCAACAAACCAACAAACCAACAAACCAACAAACCAACAAACCAACAAGACAACAAACGAACAAACCAACAAGCCAACAAACATACAAACCAACAAACCAATAAACCAACAAACCAACAAACCAACAAACCAACAAACGAACAAACAAACAAACCAACAAACCAACAAACCAACACACGAACAAACCAACAAACAAACAAACCAACAAACCAACAAACCAACAAACCAACAAACCAACAAACCAAGTAACCAACAAACCAATAAACCAACAAACCAACAAACCAAGAAACCAACAAAACAACAAAGCAACAACCAACAAGCCAACAAACGAATAAAACAACAAGCCAACAAACCAACAAACCAACAAACCAACAAACGAACAAACAAACAAACCAACAAACGAACAAACCAACAAACCAAAAAACCAACAAACAAACAAGCCAACAACCGAACAAACCAACAAGCCAACAAGCCAACAAACCAACAAACCAACAAACCAACAAACCAACAAACCAACAAACCAACAAACCAACAAACAAATAAACCAAGTAACCATCAAACCAACAAACCAATAAACCAACACACCAACAAACCAACAAACGAACAAACCAACAAACCAACAAGCCAACAAGCCAACAAACCAACAAACCAACAAACCAACAAACCAACAAACCAACACACCAACAAACGAACAAACCAACAAACCATTAAACCAACAAACCAACAAGCCAACAAACAAATAAACCAAGTAACCAACAAACCAACAAACCAACAAGCAAACAAATCAACAAACCAACAAACCAACTAACCAAAAAACCAACAAACCAACAAACCAACAAAACAACAAACCAACAAGCCAACACCCCAAGAAACCCACAAAACGACAAACCAACGAACCAACAAACCAACAAACCAACAAGCCAACAAGACAACAAACCAACAAACCAACAAAGCAACAAACCAACAAACGAACAAACCAACAAACCAACAAACCAAAAAACCAACAAACCAACAAACCAACAAACCAACAATCCAACAAACAAACAAACCAACAAGCCAACAAACCAGCAAACTAACAAACGAACAAACAAACAAACCAACCAACAAACCAACAAACCAACAAACGAACAAACCAACAAACCAAAAAACCAACAGACCAACAATCCAACAAACGAACAAACCAACAAACCAACCAACGAACAAGCCAACAAACCAACAAACCAACAAACCAACAAACCAACAAGCCAACAAGCCAACAAACAAACAAGCCAACAAACGAACAAATCAACAAACAAACAAACCAACAAACGGACAAACCAACAAACTAACAAACCAACAAACCAACAAGCCAACAAACCAACAAACCAACAAGTCAACAAACCAAAAAACCAACAAACCAACAAACCAACAAGCCACCAAACCAACAAACCAACAAGCCAACAAACCAATAAACCAACAAACGAACAAACCAACAAACCAACAAACCAACAAGCCAACAAACCAACAAACCAACAAACCAACAAACAAACAAACCAACAAATGAACAAACAAACAAACCAACAAACGAACAAACCAACAAACCAACAAACCAACAAACCAACAAACCAACAAACCAACAAAAGGACAAACCAATAAACGAACAAACCAACAAACCAACAAGCCAACAAACCAAAAAACCAACAAACAAACAAACCAACAAACCAACAAACGAACAAACCAACAAACCAACAAACCAACAAACCAACAAACCAACAAGCCCACAAGGCAACAAACCAACAAGCCAACAAACCAACAAACCAACAAGCCAACAAACCAACAAGCCAACAAACCAACAAACCAACAAGCCAACAAGCCAACAAACCCACAAACCCACAAACCAACAAACCAACAAACCAACAAACCAACAAACCAACAAACCAACAAACCAACAAACCAACAAACCAACAAACCAACCAACCAACAAACCAACAAGCCCACAAGCCGACAAACCAACAAACCAACATACCAACAAACGAACAAACCAACAAACCAACAAGCCAACAAGCCAACAAACCAACAAACCAATATACCAACAAACGAACAAACCAACAAACCAACAAACCAACAAGCCAACAAACCAACAAACCAACAAACCAAGTAACAAACAAACCAACAAACAAACAAACCAACAAGCCAACAAACCAACAAACCAACAAACCAAGAAACCAACAAGCCAACAAACCAACAACCCAACAAACCAACAAGCCAAGAAACGAACAAACGAACAAACCAACAAACCAACAAACCAACAAACCAACAAACCAACAAACCAACAAACCAACAAACCAACAAGCCAACAAACGAACAAACCAACAAACCAACAAACCAACAAACCAAGTAACCAACAAACCAACAAACCAACAAACCAACAAGCCAACAAGCCAAGAAACCAACAAACCAACAAACCAACAAACCAACAAACCAACAAACTAACAAACCAACAAACCAACAAGACAACAAGCCAACAAACCAACAAACCAACAAACCAACAAACCAACAAACCAACCAACCAACAAACCAACAAACCAACAAACGAACAAACCAACAAACCACAAACCAACAAACCAACAAACGAATAAATCATCAAACCAACAAACCAACACACCAAAAAATCAACAAACCAACAAACCAACAAACCAACAAACCAACAAACCAACAAACCAACAAACCAACAAACCAACAAACCAACAAACCAACAAACCAAAAAACCAACAAACCAACAAACCAACAAACCAACAAGCCAACAAACCAACAAGCCAACAAACCAACAAACAAACAAACCAACAAACCGACAAACCAACAAACTAACAAATCAACAAGCCAACAAACCAACAAACCAACAAACAAACAAACAAACAAACAAATTACCAACAAACCAACAAACCAACAAGCCAACAAACCAACAAACGAACAAACCAACAAACCAACAAACCAACAAACCAACAAACCAACAAACCACCAAGCCAACAAACCAACAAACTAACAAACAAACAAACAAACAAACCAACAAACCAACAAACCAATAAATTAACAAACCAACAAACCAACAAACCAAAAAACCAACTAACCAAAAAACCAACAAACCAACAAACCAACAAACCAAGTAACCAACAAACCAACAAACCAACAAACCAATAAACCAACAAACCAAAAAACCAACAAACAAATAAACCAACAAACCAATAAACCAACAAACCAACAAACCAACAAACCAACAAACCAAAAAAACCAACAAACCAACAAGCCAACAAACCAAAAAACCAACAAACGAACAAACCAACAAACCAACAAACCAACAAACCAACAAACCAACAAACCAACAAACCAACAAACCAACAAACCAACAAACCAACAAACCAACAAACCAACAAACCAACAAGCCAATAAACCAACAAACCAACAAATCAACAAACCAACAAACCAACAAGCCAACAAGCCAACAAACCAACAAACCAACAAACGAACAAACACTGAAACCAACAAACTAACAAACCAAGAAACCAACAAACCAACAAACGAACAAACCAACAAACCAACAAACCAACAAGCCAACAAACGAACAAACCAACAAGCCAATAAACCAACAAACCAACAAACCAACAAACCAACAAAGCAACAAACCAACAAACCAACAAACCAACAAACCAACAAACCAACAAACCAACAAACCAACAAGCCAACAAACCAACAAGCCAACAAACCAACAAACAAACAAACCAACAAACCGACAAACCAACAAACTAACAAATCAACAAGCCAACAAACCAACAAACCAACAAACAAACAAACAAACAAACAAATTACCAACAAACCAACAAACCAACAAGCCAACAAACCAACAAACGAACAAACCAACAAACCAACAAACCAACAAACCAACAAACCAACAAACCACCAAGCCAACAAACCAACAAAATAACAAACGAACAAACGAACAAACCAACAAACAAACAAACCAACAAGCCAACAAACCAACAAACCAACAAACCAACAAGCCAACAAACAAAAAAACCAATAAACCAATAAACCAACAAACCAAGAAACCAACAAGCCAACAAGCCAACAAGCCAACAAACCAACAAACCAACAAACCAACAAACCAACAAACCAACAAACCAACAAGCCAACAAGCCAACAAACCTACAAACCAACAAGCCAACAAACCAACAAACCAACAAAACAACAAACGAACAAACCAACAAACTAACAAACCAACAAACCAACAAACACACAAACCAACAAGCCAACAAACCAACAAACCAAAAAACAAATAAACCAACAAAACAACAAGCCAACAAACGAAAAAACCAACAAACCAACAAACCAACAAACCAACAAACGAACAAACCAACAAACGAATAAACCAACAAACTAACAAACAAACAAACTAACAAACCAACAAACCAACAAACCAATAAACCAACAAACCAACAAACCAACAAACCAAAAAACCAACTAACCAAAAAACCAACAAACCAACAAACCAACAAACCAAGTAACCAACAAACCAACAAACCAACAAACCAATAAACCAACAAACCAAAAAACCAACAAACAAATAAACCAACAAACCAATAAACCAACAAACCAACAAACCAACAAACCAACAAACCAAAAAAACCAACAAACCAACAAGCCAACAAACCAAAAAACCAACAAACGAACAAACCAACAAACCAACAAACCAACAAACCAACAAACCAACAAACCAACAAACCAACAAACCAACAATCCAACAAACCAACAAACCAACAAACCAACAAGCCAATAAACCAACAAACCAACAAATCAACAAACCAACAAACCAACAAGCCAACAAGCCAACAAACCAACAAACCAACAAACGAACAAACACTGAAACCAACAAACTAACAAACCAAGAAACCAACAAACCAACAAACGAACAAACCAACAAACCAACAAACCAACAAGCCAACAAACGAACAAACCAACAAGCCAATAAACCAACAAACCAACAAACCAACAAACCAACAAACCAACAAAGCAACAAACCAACAAACCAACAAACCAACAAACCAACAAACCAACAAACCAACAAACCAACAAACCAAGTAACCAACAAACCAACAAACCAACAACCAAACCAACCAACAAACGAACAAACGAACAAACGAACAAACCAACAAACCAACAAACCAACAAACCAAGAAACCAAGAAACCAACAAACCAACAAGCCAACACACCAACAAACCAACAAACAAACAAATCAACAAACCAACAAACCAGCAAACCAACAAACGAACAAACAAACAAACCAAAAAACCAACAAACCAAGAAACCAACAAACAAACACACTAACAAACGAACAAACCAACAAACCAACAAACCAACAAACCAACAAACAAACAAACCAACAAACCAACAAACCAACAAACCAACAAACCAACAAACCAACAAACCAACAAACAACAAACCAACAAACAAACAAACCAACAAACGAACAAACCAACAAACGAACAAACCAACAAACCAACAAACAAACAAACCAACAAACCAACAAACAAACAAACCAACAAACCAACAAACCAACAAACCAGCAAACCAACAAACCAAGTAACCAACAAACCAACAAGCCAACAAACGAACAAACCAACAAATAAACAAACCAACAAACCAACAAGCCAACAAGCCAACAAACGAACAAACCAACAAATCAACAGATGAACAAACCAACAAACCAACAAACCAACAAACCAACAAACCAATAAACCAACAAACCAACCAGCCAACAAGCCAACAAACCAACGAGCCAACAAACGAACAAACCAACAAACCAACAAACCAACAAACAAACAAACCAAGTAACCAACAAACCAACAAACCAACAAGCCATCAAACCAACAAACCAACAAACCAACAAACTAACAAATCAACAAACCAACAAACCAACAAACCAACAAGCCAACAAACCAACAAACCAACAAGCCAACAAGTCAACAAACCAACAAACCAACAAACCAACAAACCAACAACGAACAAACCAACAAACAAACAAACCAACACACCAATAAACCAACAAACCAAGTAACCAACAAACCAACAAACCAACAGACCAACAAACCAACAAACCAACAAACCAACAAACCAACAAGACAACAAACAAACAAACCAACAAGCCAACAAACATACAAACCAACAAACCAATAAACCAACAAACCAACAAACCAACAAACCAACAAACGAACAAACAAACAAACCAACAAACCAACAAACCAACACACGAACAAACCAACAAACAAACAAACCAACAAACCAACAAACCAAGTAACCAACAAACCAATAAACCAACAAACCAACAAACCAAGAAACCAACAAAACAACAAAGCAACAACCAACAAGCCAACAAACGAATAAAACAACAAGCCAACAAGCCAACAAACCAACAAACCAACAAACCAACAAACCAACAAACCAATAAACGAACAAACAAACAAACCAACAAACCAACAAACCAACAAACCCACAAACCAACAAACCAAGAAACCAACAAACGATTAAACCAACAAACCAACAAACCAACAAACCAACAAACCAACAAACCAACAAACCAAAAAACCAACAAACCAACAAACTAAGTAACCAACAAACCAACAAACTAACAAATCAACACACGAACAAACCAACAAACAAACAAACCAACAAACCAACAAACCAACAAACCAACAAACCAACAAACCAAGTAACCAACAAACCAATAAACCAACAAACCAACAAACCAACAAACCAACAAACCAACAAACCAACAACCAACAAGCCAACAAACGAACAAACCAACAAGCCAACAAACAAAAAAACCAACAAAAACCAACAAACCAACAAACCAACAAACCAAGTAACCAACAAACGAACAAACCAACAAACCAAGAAGCCAACAAGCCAACAAACCAACAAGCCAACAAACCAGCAAACCAATAAACCAACAAACCAACAAACCAACAAACGAACAAACCAACTAACCAACAAACCAACAAACCAACAAACTAACACACCAACAAACCAACAAACCAACAAACCAACAAACCAACAAACCAACAAACCAGCAAACCAAAAAAACAACAAACCAACAAACCAAGTAACCAACAAACCAACAAACGAACAAACCAACACACGAACAAACCAACACACGAACAAACCAACAAACAAACAAACCAACAAACCAACAAACCAACAAACCAACAAACCAACAAACCAAGTAACCAACACACCAATAAACCAACAAACCAACAAACCAAGAAACCAAGAAACCAACAAACCAACAACCAACAAACCAACAAACGAACAAACCAACAAGCCAACAAACCAACAAACCAACAAACCAACAAACCAACGAACAAAGTAACCAACAAACCAAAAAACGAACAAACCAACAAACAAACAAACCAACAAACGAACAAACGAACAAACGAACAAACCAACAAACCAACAAACCAAGAAACCAACAAACCAACAAACCAACAAACCAATAAACGAACAAACAAACAAAGCAACAAACCATTAAACCACCAAACCTACAAACCAACAAACCAACAAACAAACAAACCAACAAACCAACAAACCAACAAACCAACAAACCAACAAACTAACAAACCAACAAACCAACAAACCAACAAACCAACAAACCAACAAACCAAAAAACCAACAAACCAACAAACCAACAAACCAACAAGCCAACAAACCAACAAGCCAACAAACCAACAAACAAACAAACCAACAAACCGACAAACCAACAAACTAACAAATCAACAAGCCAACAAACCAACAAACCAACAAACAAACAAACCAACAAACAAATTACCAACAAACCAACAAACCAACAAGCCAACAAACCAACAAACGAACAAACCAACAAACCAACAAACCAACAAACCAACAAACCAACAAACCACCAAGCCAACAAACCAACAAAATAACAAACGAACAAACGAACAAACCAACAAACAAACAAACCAACAAGCCAACAAACCAACAAACCAACAAACCAACAAGCCAACAAACAAAAAAACCAATAAACCAATAAACCAACAAACCAATACACCAACAAACCAACAAACCAACAAGCCAACAAGCCAACAAACCAACAAGCCAACAAACCAACAAACCAACAAACCAACAAGCCAACAAACCAACAAACCAACAAGCCAACAAACCAAAAAACCAACAAACCAACAAACCAACAAACGAACAAACCATAAAACCAACAAACCAACAAACCAACAAACCTACAAACCAAAAAGCCAACAAACCAACAAACCAAGAAACCAACAAGCCAACAAGCCAACAAGCCAACAAACCAACAAACCAACAAACCAACAAACCAACAAACCAACAAGCCAACAAGCCAACAAACCTACAAACCAACAAGCCAACAAACCAACAAACCAACAAAACAACAAACGAACAAACCAACAAACTAACAAACCAACAAACCAACAAACACACAAACCAACAAGCCAACAAACCAACAAACCAAAAAACAAATAAACCAACAAACCAACAAACCAACAAACCAACAAACCAACAAACCAACAAACCAACAAACCAGCAAACCAACAAACCAACAAACCAACAAACCAACAAAACAACAAGCCAACAAACGAAAAAACCAACAAACCAACAAACCAACAAACCAACAAACGAACAAACCAACAAACGAATAAACCAACAAACTAACAAACAAACAAACAAACAAACCAACAAACCAACAAACCAATAAACCAACAAACCAACAAACCAACAAACCAAAAAACCAACTAACCAAAAAACCAACAAACCAACAAACCAACAAACCAAGTAACCAACAAACCAACAAACCAACAAACCAATAAACCAACAAACCAAAAAACCAACAAACAAATAAACCAACAAACCAATAAACCAACAAACCAACAAACCAACAAACCAACAAACCAAAAAAACCAACAAACCAACAAGCCAACAAACCAAAAAACCAACAAACGAACAAACCAACAAACCAACAAACCAACAAACCAACAAACCAACAAACCAACAAACCAACAAACCAACAAACCAACAAACCAACAAACCAACAAACCAACAAGCCAATAAACCAACAAACCAACAAATCAACAAACCAACAAACCAACAAGCCAACAAGCCAACAAGCCAACAAACCAACAAACCAACAAACGAACAAACACTGAAACCAACAAACTAACAAACCAAGAAACCAACAAACCAACAAACGAACAAACCAACAAACCAACAAACCAACAAGCCAACAAACGAACAAACCAACAAGCCAATAAACCAACAAACCAACAAACCAACAAACCAACAAAGCAACAAACCAACAAACCAACAAACCAACAAACCAACAAACCAACAAACCAACAAACCAACAAACCAACAAACCAACAAACCAAGTAACCAACAAACCAACAAACCAACAACCAAACCAACCAACAAACGAACAAACGAACAAACGAACAAACCAACAAACCAACAAACCAACAAACCAAGAAACCAACAAACCAACAAACCAACAAGCCAACACACCAACAAACCAACAAACAAACAAATCAACAAACCAACAAACCAGCAAACCAACAAACGAACAAACAAACAAACCAAAAAACCAACAAACCAAGAAACCAACAAACAAACACACTAACAAACGAACAAACCAACAAACCAACAAACCAACAAACCAACAAACAAACAAACCAACAAACCAACAAACCAACAAACCAACAAACCAACAAACCAACAAACCAACAAACCAACAAA
Organism: Atherix ibis; assembly: GCA_958298945.1. NCBI lineage: Eukaryota > Metazoa > Arthropoda > Insecta > Diptera > Athericidae > Atherix > Atherix ibis. The sequence goes on from OY282608.1 coordinate 29,472,102, forward strand.
CAACAAACCAACAAACAAACAAACCAACAAACGAACAAACCAACAAACGAACAAACCAACAAACCAACAAACAAACAAACCAACAAACCAACAAACAAACAAACCAACAAACCAACAAACCAACAAACCAGCAAACCAACAAACCAAGTAACCAACAAACCAACAAGCCAACAAACGAACAAACCAACAAATAAACAAACCAACAAACCAACAAGCCAACAAGCCAACAAACGAACAAACGAACAAATCAACAGATGAACAAACCAACAAACCAACAAACCAACAAACCAACAAACCAATAAACCAACAAACCAACCAGCCAACAAGCCAACAAACCAACGAGCCAACAAACGAACAAACCAACAAACCAACAAACCAACAAACAAACAAACCAAGTAACCAACAAACCAACAAACCAACAAGCCATCAAACCAACAAACCAACAAACCAACAAACTAACAAATCAACAAACCAACAAACCAACAAACCAACAAGCCAACAAACCAACAAACCAACAAGCCAACAAGTCAACAAACCAACAAACCAACAAGACAACAAACGAACAAACCAACAAGCCAACAAACATACAAACCAACAAACCAATAAACCAACAAACCAACAAACCAACACACGAACAAACCAACAAACAAACAAACCAACAAACCAACAAACCAACAAACCAACAAACCAACAAACCAACAAACCAAGTAACCAACAAACCAATAAACCAACAAACCAACAAACCAAGAAACCAACAAAACAACAAAGCAACAACCAACAAGCCAACAAACGAATAAAACAACAAGCCAACAAGCCAACAAACCAACAAACCAACAAACCAACAAACCAACAAACCAATAAACGAACAAACAAACAAACCAACAAACCAACAAACCAACAAACCCACAAACCAACAAACCAAGAAACCAACAAACGATTAAACCAACAAACCAACAAACCAACAAACCAACAAACCAACAAACCAACAAACCAAAAAACCAACAAACCAACAAACTAAGTAACCAACAAACCAACAAACTAACAAATCAACACACGAACAAACCAACAAACAAACAAACCAACAAACCAACAAACCAACAAACCAACAAACCAACAAACCAAGTAACCAACAAACCAATAAACCAACAAACCAACAAACCAACAAACCAACAAACCAACAAACCAACAACCAACAAGCCAACAAACGAACAAACCAACAAGCCAACAAACAAAAAAACCAACAAAAACCAACAAACCAACAAACCAACAAACCAAGTAACCAACAAACGAACAAACCAACAAACCAAGAAGCCAACAAGCCAACAAACCAACAAGCCAACAAACCAGCAAACCAATAAACCAACAAACCAACAAACCAACAAACGAACAAACCAACTAACCAACAAACCAACAAACCAACAAACTAACACACCAACAAACCAACAAACCAACAAACCAACAAACCAACAAACCAACAAACCAGCAAACCAAAAAAACAACAAACCAACAAACCAAGTAACCAACAAACCAACAAACGAACAAACCAACACACGAACAAACCAACACACGAACAAACCAACAAACAAACAAACCAACAAACCAACAAACCAACAAACCAACAAACCAACAAACCAAGTAACCAACACACCAATAAACCAACAAACCAACAAACCAAGAAACCAAGAAACCAACAAACCAACAACCAACAAACCAACAAACGAACAAACCAACAAGCCAACAAACCAACAAACCAACAAACCAACAAACCAACGAACAAAGTAACCAACAAACCAAAAAACGAACAAACCAACAAACAAACAAACCAACAAACGAACAAACGAACAAACGAACAAACCAACAAACCAACAAACCAAGAAACCAACAAACCAACAAACCAACAAACCAACAAACCAATAAACGAACAAACAAACAAAGCAACAAACCATTAAACCAACAAACCTACAAACCAACAAACCAACAAACCAACAAACCAACAAACCAACAAACCAACAAACCAACAAACCAACAAACGAAGAAACCAACCAGCCAACAAACCAAAAAACCAACAAACCAAGTAACCAACAAACCAACAAACGAACAAACCAACAAACCAACAAGCCAACAAGCCAACAAACCAACAAACCAACAAGCCAACAAACCAGCAAACCAACAAACCAACAAACCAACAAACTAACAAACCAACAAACCAACAAACCAACAAACCAACAAACCAACAACCCAACAAACGAAGAAACCAACAAGCCAACAAACCAAAAAACCAACAAACCAACAAACCAAGTAACCAACAAACCAACAAACGAACAAACCAACAAACCAACAAGCCAACAAGCCAACAAACCAACAAACCAACAAGCCAACAAACCAGCAAACCAACAAACCAACAAACCAACAAACTAACAAACCAACAAATCAACAAACCAACAAACCAACAAACCAACAAACCAACAAGCCAACAAGCCAACAAACCAACAAACCAACAAACAAATAAACCAACAAACCAACAAACCAAGAAACCAACAAACCAACAAACCAACAAACCAACAAACCAACAAACCAACAAACCAACAAACCAACAAACCAACAAACCAACAAACCAACAAACCAACAAACTAACAAACCAACAAACCAACAAACGAAAAAACCAACAAACCAACAAACAACAAACCAACAAACGAACAAACCAACAAACGAACAAACCAACAAACCAACAAACCAACAAACCAACAAACCAACAAACCAACAAGCCAACAAGCCAACAAACCAACAAGCCAACAAACGAACAAACCAACAAACCAACAAACCAACAAACCAACAAACCAACAAACCAACAAACCAACAAGCTAACAAACCAACAAACCAAGTCACCAAAAAACCAACAAACGAACAAACCAACAAACAAACAAACCAACAAACCAAGTAAATAACAAACCAAAAAACGAACAAACCAACAAACCAACAAACCAAGAAACCAAGAAACCAACAAACCAACAAGCCAACAAACCAACAAACCAACAAACAAACAAATCAACAAACCAAAAAACCAACAAACGAACAAACGAACAAACAAACAAACCAACAAACCAACAAACCAACAAACCAACAAACCAACAAACCAACAAACCAACAAGCCAACAAACCAACAAGCCAACAAACGAACAAACCAACAAACCAACAAACCAACAAACCAACAAACCAACAAACCAACAAACCAACAAGCTAACAAACCAACAAACCAAAAAACCAACAAGCCAAAAAATCAAAAAACCAACAAACCAACAAACCAAGTAACCAACAAACGAACAAACCAACAAACAAGTAAACCAACAAACCAACAAGCCAACAAGCCAACAAACCAAAAACCAACAAACAAACAAACCAACAAACCAAGAAACCAACAAAATAACAAACCAACAAACCAACTAACCAAAAAACCAAGAAACCAACAAACCAACAAACCAACAAATCAACAAACCAAGAAACCAATAAACCAACAAACCAACAAACAAACAAACCAAAAAACCAACAAACGAACAAACCAACAAACCCACAAGCCAACAGACCAACAAACCAAGAAACCAACAAACGAACAAACCAACAAGCCAACAAACCAAAAAACCAACAAACCAACAAACCAAGTAACCAACAAACCAACAAACGAACAAACCAACAAACCAACAAGCCAACAAGCCAACAAACCAACAATTCAACAAACCAGCAAACCAACAAACCAACAAACCAACAAACGAACAAACCAACAAACCAACAAACCTACAAACCATCAAGCCAACAAGCCAACAAACCAACAAGCAAATAAACCAACAAACCAACAAACCAACAAACCAACAAGCCAACAAACGAAAAATCCAACAAACCAACAAACAACAAACCAACAAACGAACAAACCAAAAAAACGAACAAACTAACAAACCAACAAACCAACAAACCAACAAACCAACAAACCAACAAGCCAACAAGCCAACAAACCAACAAGCCAACAAACGAACAAACCAACAAACCAATAAACCAACAAACCAACAATCCAACAAACCAAAAAACCAACAAACCAACAAACCAAGTAACCAACAAACCAACAAAATAACAAACCAACAAACAAGTAAACCAACAAACCAACAAACCAACAAACCAAAAACCAACAAGCCAACAAGCCAACAAGCCAACAAACCAACAAACCAACAAACGAACAAACAATCAAACCAACAAACTAACAAACCAACAAACCAACAAACCAACAAACGAACAAACCAACAAACCAACAAACCAACAAGCCAACAAACGAACAAACCAACAAGCCAACAAACCAACAAACCAACAAACCAACAAAGCAACAAACCAACAAACCAACAAACCACCAAACCAACAAACCACAAACTAACAAACCAACAAACCAAGTCACCAAAAAACCAACAAACGAACAAACCAACAAACAAACAAACCAACAAACCAAGTAAATAACAAACCAAAAAACGAACAAACCAACAAACCAACAAACCAAGAAACCAAGAAACCAACAAACCAACAAGCCAACAAACCAACAAACCAACAAACAAACAAATCAACAAACCAAAAAACCAACAAACGAACAAACAAACAAACCAACAAACCAACAAACCAACAAACCAACAAACCAACAAACCAACAAACCAACAAACCAACAAACAAACAAACCAACAAACGAACAAACCAACAAACCAACAAACCAACAAACCAACAAACAAACAAACCAACAAACCAACAAACCAAAAACCAACAAACAACAAACCAACAAACAAACAAACCAACAAACGAAAAAACCAACAAACCAACAAACCAACAAACCAACAAACCAACAAACCAACAAACGAATAAACCAACAAACCAACAAACCAACAAACCAACAAACCAACAAACCAAGTAACCAACAAACCAACAAGCCAACAAACGAACAAACCAACAAACAAACAAACAAACCAACAAGCCAACAAGCCAACAAACGAATTAACCAACAAACAAACAAGCCAACAAGCCAACAAGCCAAAAAAACGAACAAATCAACAAACCAACAAACGAACAAACCAACAAACCAACAAACCAACAAACCAACAAAGCAATAAACCAACAAACCAACCAGCCAACATGCCAACAAACCAACAAGCCAACAAACGAACAAACCAACAAACCAACAAACAAACAAACCAAGTAAGCAACAAACCAACAAACCAACAAGCCAACAAACCAACAAACCAACAAACCAACAAACCAACAAACCGACAAACCAACAAACCAACAAACCAACAAACGAACAAACCAACAAAAAAACAAACCAACAAACCAACAAACCAACAAACCAAGTAACCAACAAACCAACAAACCAACAAACCAACAAACCAACAAACCAACAAACCAACAAGCCAACAAGCCAACAAACGAACAAACCAACAAGCCAACAAACCAGCAAACCAACAAACCAACAAACCAACAAACCAACAAACAAACAAACCAACAAACCAACAAATGAACAAACAAACAAACCAACAAACCAACAAACCAATAAACCAACAAACCAACACACGAACAAACCAACAAACAAACAAACCAACAAACCAACAAACCAACAAACCAACAAACCAACAAACCAACAAACCAACAAACCAAGTAATCAACAAACCAATAAACCAACAAACCAACAAATAAGGAAACCAACAAACCAACAAATCAACAAGCCAACAAACCAACAAACCAACAAACCAACAAACCAACAAAACAACAAACCAATAAACCAACAAACCAACAAACCAACAAACCAACAAACGAACAAACCAACAAGCCAACAAACCAAAAAACCAACAAACCAACAAACCAAGTAACCAACAAACCAACAAACGAACAAACCAACAAACCAACAAGCCAACAAGCCAACAAACCAACAAGCCAACAAACCAGCAAACCAATAAACCAACAAACCAACAAACGAACAAACCAACAAACCCACAAACCAACAAACCAACAAATCAACGAGCCAACAAGCCAACAAACCAACAAACCAACAAACAAATAAACCAACAAACCAACAAACCAACAAACCAACAAACCAACAAACAAACAAGCCAACTAACGAAAAAACCAACAAACCAACAAACAACAAACCAACAAACGAACAAACCAACAAACGAACAAACCAACAAACCAACAAACCAACAAACCAACAAACCAACAAACCAACAAACCAACAAGCCAACAAGCCAACAAACCAACAAACCCACAAACCAACAAACCAACAAACCAAGAAACCAACAAACGAACAAACCAACAAACCAATAAGCCAACAAACCAAACAACGAAAAAACCAACAAACCAACAAACCAACAAACCAACAAACCAAAAAACCAACAAACCAACAAACCAACAAACCAACAAACCAACAAACGAACAAACCAACAAGCCAACAAACCAAAAAACCAACAAACCAACAAACCAAGTAACCAACAAACCAACAAACGAACAAACCAACAAACCAACAAGCCAACAAGCCAACAAACCAACAAGCCAACAAACCAGCAAACCAATAAACCAACAAACCAACAAACGAACAAACCAACAAACCCACAAACCAACAAACCAACAAATCAACGAGCCAACAAGCCAACAAACCAACAAACCAACAAACAAATAAACCAACAAACCAACAAACCAACAAACCAACAAACCAACAAACAAACAAGCCAACTAACGAAAAAACCAACAAACCAACAAACAACAAACCAACAAACGAACAAACCAACAAACGAACAAACCAACAAACCAACAAACCAACAAACCAACAAACCAACAAACCAACAAACCAACAAGCCAACAAGCCAACAAACCAACAAGCCAGCAAACGAACAAACCAACAAACCAACAAACGAACAAACAAACAAACTAGCAAACCAACAAACCAACAAACCAACAAACCAACAAACCAACAAACCAACAAACCAACAAACCAACAAACCAATAAACCAACAAATCAATAAGCCAACAAACCAAAAAACCAACAAACCAACAAACCAAGAAACCAGCAAACCAACAAACCAACAAGCCAACAAACAAACAAACCAACAAACTAACTAGCCAACAAACCAAAAAACCAACAAACCAACAAACCAAATAACCAGCAAACCAACAAACCAACAAACCAACAAACCAACAAACCAACAAACCAACAAACAAGTAAACCAACAAACCAACAAACCAAAAAACAAAAAACCAACAAACCAACAAACCAACTAATCAACAAGCCAACAAACCAAAAACCAACAAACCAACAAACCAACAAACCAACAAACAAACAAACCAACAAACCAACAAACCAACAAACCCACAAGCCAACAAACTAACAAACCAAGAAACCAACAAACGAACAAACCAACAAGCCAACAAACCAAAAAATCAACAAACCAACAAACCAAGTAACCAACAAACCAACAAACGAACAAACCAACAAACCAACAAGCCAACAAGCCAACAAACCAACAATTTAACAAACCAGCAAACCAACAAACCAACAAACCAACAAACCAACAAACCAACAAACCAACAAACCAACAAACCAACAAACCCACAAACCAACAAACCAACAAACCAACAAAAGAACAAACCAACAAGCCAACAAACCAACAAACCAACAAGCAAATAAACCAACAAACCAACAAACCAACAAACCAACAATCCAACAAACTAACAAACCAACAAACCAACAAGCCAACAAACGAAAAAACCAACAAACCAACAAACAACAAACCCACAAACGAACAAACCAACAAACGAACAAACTAACAAACCAACAAACCAACAAACCAGCAAGCCAACAAGCCAACAAACCAACAAACTAACAAACCAACAAACCAACAAACCAACAAACCAACAAACCAACAAGCCAACAAACCAAAAAACCAATAAACCAACAAACCAAGTAACCAACAAACCAACAAACCAACAAACAAGTAAACCAACAAACCAACAAACAAACAAACAAACAACAAACCAACAAACCAACAAACCAACAAACTAACAAGCCAACAAACCAAAAAACCAACAAACCAACAAACCAATAAACCAACCAACCAACAAACCAAGAAACCAACTAACTAACAAACCAACAAGCCAACAAACCAACAAACCAAGAAACCAAAAACCAACAAACCAACAAGCCAACAATCCAACAAGCCAACAAGCCAACAAGCCAACAAGCCAAAAAACCAACAAACTAACAAACCAACAAACCAACGAACGAACAAACAAACAGACCAACAAACCAACAAACCAACAAACGAACAAACCAACAAACCAACAAACCAACAAACCAACAAACCAACAAACCAACAAACCAACAAGCCAACAAACGAACAAGCCAACAACCCAACAAACAAACAAACCAACAAACCAACAAACCAACAAACCAACAAACCAACAAACCAACAAGCCAACAAACCAACAAACCAACAAACAAATAAACCAACAAACCAACAAACCAACAAACCAACAAGCCAACAAACGAAAAAACCAACAAACCAGCAAACAACAAACCAACAAACGAACAAACCAACAAACGAACAAACCAACAAACCAAAAAACCAACAAACCATCAAACCAACAAGCCAACAAGTCAACAAACCAACAAGCCAACAAACGAACAAACCAACAAACCAACAAACCAACAAACAAACAAACCAGCAAACCAGCAAACCAACAATCGAACAAACCAACAAACCAACAAACCAACAAACCAACAAACCAACAAACCAACAAACCAACAAACCAACAAGCCAACAAACCAAAAAACCAACAAACCAACAAACCAACAAACCAACAAACTAACAAACCAACAAACCAACAAGCCAACAAACCAACAAACCAACAAACCAACAAGCCAACAAACCAAAAAACCAACAAACCAACAAACCAAATAACCAACAAACCAACAAACAAACAAACCAACAAACCAACAAACAAATAAACCAACAAACCAAAAAACCAACAAACCAACAAACCAACAAACCAACAAGCCAATAAACCAAAAACCAAGAAACCAACAAACCAACAAACCAAGAAACCAACAAAATAACAAACCAACAAACCAACAAACCAACAAACCAACAAACCAACAAACCAACAAACCAACAAACCAACAAACCAACAACCAACAAATCAAAAAACCAACAAACCAACAAACGAACAAACAAACAAACCAACAAACCAACAAACCCACAAACCAAGAAAACAAGAAACCAACAAACGAACAAACCAACAAGCCAACAAACCAAAAAACCAACAAACCAACAAACCAAGTAACCAACAAACCAACAAACGAACAAACCAACAAACCAACAAGCCAACAAACCAACAAACCAACAATTCAACAAACCAGCAAACCAACAAATTAACAAACCAACAAACCAACAAACCAATAAACCAACAAACCAACAAACCAACAAACCAACAAACCAACAAATCAACAAGCCAACAAACCAACAAACCAACATACCAACAAGCAAATAAACCAACAAACCAACAAACCAACAAACCAACAAACCAACAAACCAACAAACCAACAAACCAACAAGCCAACAAACGAATAAACCAACAAACCAACAAACAACAAACCAACAAACGAACAAACCAACAAACGAACAAACTAACAAACCAACAAACCAACAAACCAACAAACCAACAAATTAACAAACCAAGAAACCAACAAACCAACAAACCAACAAACCAACAAACCAACAAACCAACAAACCAAGGATCCAACAAACTAACAAACCAACAAGCCAACAAACCAACAAACCAACAAACCAACAAACCAAAAACCAAAAAACCAACAAGCCAACAAGCCAACAAGCCAACAAACCAACAAACCAACAAACCAACAAACCAACAAACCAACGAACAAACAAACAAACAAACCAACAAACCAACAAACGAACAAACCAAGTAACCAACAAACCAACAAACCAACAAACCAACAAACCAACAAACCAACAAACCAACAAACCAACAAACCAACAAACCAACAAACCAACAAACCAACAAGCCAACAAACGAAAAAACCAACAAACCAACAAACAACAAACCAACAAACGAACAAACCAACAAACGAACAAACTAACAAACCAACAAACCAACAAACCAAAAAACCAACAAACCAACAAACCAACAAACCAACAAACCAAAAAACCAACAAGCCAACAAGCCAACAAGCCAACAAACCAACAAACCAACAAACCAACAAACCAACAAACCAACAAACCAGCAAGCCAATAAACCAAAAAACCAACAGACCAACAAACCAAGTAACCAACAAACCAACAAACCAACAAACCAACAAACCAACAAACCAACAAACCAACAAACCAACAAACAAGTAAACCAACAAACCAACAAACCAACAAACAACAAACCAACAAACCAACAAACCAACAAACTAACAAGCCAACAAACCAAAAAACCAACAAACCAACAAACCAACAAACCAAGAAACCAACAAACCAATAAACCAACAAACCAAAAAACCAACAAACCAACAAACCAACAAACCAACAAACCAACAAACCAAGAAACCAACAAACCAACAAACCAAGAAACCAACAAACCAAGAAACCAGCAAACTAACAAACCAACAAGCCAACAAACCAACAAACCAACAAACCAAAAACTAACAAACCAACAAGCCAACATTCCAAAAATCCAACAAGCCAACAAACCAACAAACCAACAAACCAACAAACCAACAAACCAACGAAGGAACAAACAAACAAACCAACTAACCAACAAGCCAACAAACGAACAAACCAACAAACCAACAAACCAACAAACCAACAAGCCACCAAACGAACAAACAAACAAGCCAACAAACCAACAAACCAACAAATCAACAAACCAACAAACCAACAAACCAACAAACTAACAAACCAACAAGCCCAGTAACCAACAAACCAACAAACGAAGAAACCAACAAATAAACAACCCAACAAACATACACACGAACAAACGAACAAACCAACAAACCAACAAACCAATAAAGCAACAAACCAACAAACCAAGAAACCAAGAAACCAACCAACCAACAAACCAACAAACCAATAAGCCAACAAACCAACAAACAAACAAACCAACAAACCAACAAACCACCAAACCAACAAACCAAGTAACCAACAAACCAACAAGCCAACAAACGAATAAACCAACAAACCAACAAACAAACAAACCAACAAACCAACAAGCCAACAAGCCAACAAACCAACAAACGAATAACCCAACAAGCCAACAAACCAACAAACCAACAAACCAACAAAGTAACAAACCAACCAACCAACAAACCAACAAACCAACAAACCAACAAACCAACAAACCAACAAACCAACAAACCAAGTAACCAACAAACCAACAAACGAACAAACCAACAAACAAACAAACCAACAAACGAACAAACGAATAAACGAACAAACCAACAAACCAACAAACCAACAAACCAACAAACCAACAAACCAACAAACCAACAAACCAACAAGCCAACAAACCAACAAACCAACAAACCAACAAACAAACAAACCAACAAACCAACAAACCAACAAACGAACAAATAAACAAACCAAGAAACCAACAAACAAACAAACCAACAAACCAACAAACCAACAAACAAACAAACCAACAAACCAACAAACCAACAAACCAACAAATAAACAAACCAACAAACAAACAAACAAACAAACCAACAAACCAACAAACGAAAAAACCAACAAACGAACAAACCAACAAACGAACAAACCAACAAACGAACAAACCAACAAACGAACAAACCAACAAACCAAAAAACCAATAAACCAACAAACCAACAAACGAACAAACCAACAAACCAGCAAACCAACAAACCAAGTAACCAACAAACCAACAAGCCAACAAACGAACAAACCAACAAACAAACAAACCAACAAACCAACAAACCAACAAACCCACAAGCCAACAAACCAACAAACCAAGAAAACAAAAAACGAACAAACCAACAACCCAACAAACCAAAAAACCAACAAACCAACAAACCAAGTAACCAACAAACCAACAAACGAACAAACCAACAAACCAACAAGCCAACAAGCCAACAAACAAACAATTCAACAAACCAGCAAAATAACAAACCAACAAACCAACAAACTTACTAGCCAACAAACCAAAAAACCAACAAACCAACAAACCAACAAACCAACAAACCAGCAAGCCAACAAACCAAAAAACCAACAAACCAACAAACCAACAAACCAAGCAACCAACAAACCAACAAACCAACAAACCAACAAACCAACAAACCAACAAACCAACAAACCAACAAACAAGTAAACCAACAAACCAACAAACTACAAACAACAAACCAACAAACCAACAAACCAACAAACTAACAAGCCAACAAACCAAAAAACCAACAAACCAACAAACCAACAAACCAAGAAACCAACAAACCAATAAACCAACAAACCAAAAAACCAACAAACCAACAAACCAACAAACCAACAAACCAAGAAACCAACAAACCAACAAACCAAGAAACCAACAAACTAAGAAACCAGCAAACTAACAAACCAACAAGCCAACAAACCAACAAACCAACAAACCAAAAACTAACAAACCAACAAGCCAACATTCCAAAAATCCAACAAGCCAACAAACCAACAAACCAACAAACCAACAAACCAACAAACCAACGAAGGAACAAACAAACAAACCAACAAACCAACAAACTAACAAGCCAACAAACCAAAAAACCAATAAAGCAACAAACCAACAAACCAAGAAACCAAGAAACCAACCAACCAACAAACCAACAAACCAATAAGCCAACAAACCAACAAACAAACAAACCAACAAACCAACAAACCACCAAACCAACAAACCAAGTAACCAACAAACCAACAAGCCAACAAACGAATAAACCAACAAACCAACAAACAAACAAACCAACAAACCAACAAGCCAACAAGCCAACAAACCAACAAACGAATAACCCAACAAGCCAACAAACCAACAAACCAACAAACCAACAAAGTAACAAACCAACCAACCAACAAACCAACAAACCAACAAACCAACAAACCAACAAACCAACAAACCAACAAACCAAGTAACCAACAAACCAACAAACGAACAAACCAACAAACAAACAAACCAACAAACGAACAAACGAATAAACGAACAAACCAACAAACCAACAAACCAACAAACCAACAAACCAACAAACAAACAAACCAACAAACCAACAAGCCAACAAACCAACAAACCAACAAACCAACAAACAAACAAACCAACAAACCAACAAACCAACAAACGAACAAATAAACAAACCAAGAAACCAACAAACAAACAAACCAACAAACCAACAAACCAACAAACAAACAAACCAACAAACCAACAAACCCACAAACCAACAAATAAACAAACCAACAAACAAACAAACAAACAAACCAACAAACCAACAAACGAAAAAACCAACAAACGAACAAACCAACAAACGAACAAACCAACAAACGAACAAACCAACAAACGAACAAACCAACAAACCAAAAAACCAATAAACCAACAAACCAACAAACGAACAAACCAACAAACCAGCAAACCAACAAACCAAGTAACCAACAAACCAACAAGCCAACAAACGAACAAACCAACAAACAAACAAACCAACAAACCAACAAACCAACAAACCCACAAGCCAACAAACCAACAAACCAAGAAAACAAAAAACGAACAAACCAACAACCCAACAAACCAAAAAACCAACAAACCAACAAACCAAGTAACCAACAAACCAACAAACGAACAAACCAACAAACCAACAAGCCAACAAGCCAACAAACAAACAATTCAACAAACCAGCAAAATAACAAACCAACAAACCAACAAACTTACTAGCCAACAAACCAAAAAACCAACAAACCAACAAACCAACAAACCAACAAACCAGCAAGCCAACAAACCAAAAAACCAACAAACCAACAAACCAAGCAACCAACAAACCAACAAACCAACAAACCAACAAACCAACAAACCAACAAACCAACAAACCAACAAACAAGTAAACCAACAAACCAACAAACTACAAACAACAAACCAACAAACCAACAAACCAACAAACTAACAAGCCAACAAACCAAAAAACCAACAAACCAACAAACCAACAAACCAAGAAACCAACAAACCAATAAACCAACAAACCAAAAAACCAACAAACCAACAAACCAACAAACCAACAAACCAAGAAACCAACAAACCAACAAACCAAGAAACCAACAAACTAAGAAACCAGCAAACTAACAAACCAACAAGCCAACAAACCAACAAACCAACAAACCAAAAACTAACAAACCAACAAGCCAACATTCCAAAAATCCAACAAGCCAACAAACCAACAAACCAACAAACCAACAAACCAACAAACCAACGAAGGAACAAACAAACAAACCAACAAACCAACAAACTAACAAGCCAACAAACCAAAAAACCAACAAACCAACAAACCAACAAACCAAGAAACCAACAAACCAATAAACCAACAAACCAAAAAACCAACAAACCAACAAACCAACAAACCAACAAACCAAGAAACCAACAAACCAACAAACCAAGAAACCAACAAACCAAGAAACCAGCAAACTAACAAACCAACAAGCCAACAAACCAACAAACCAACAAACCAAAAACTAACAAACCAACAAGCCAACATTCCAAAAATCCAACAAGCCAACAAACCAACAAACCAACAAACCAACAAACCAACAAACCAACGAAGGAACAAACAAACAAACCAACTAACCAACAAGCCAACAAACGAACAAACCAACAAACCAACAAACCAACAAACCAACAAGCCACCAAACGAACAAACAAACAAGCCAACAAACCAACAAACCAACAAATCAACAAACCAACAAACCAACAAACCAACAAACTAACAAACCAACAAGCCCAGTAACCAACAAACCAACAAACGAAGAAACCAACAAATAAACAACCCAACAAACATACACACGAACAAACGAACAAACCAACAAACCAACAAACCAATAAAGCAATAAACCAACAAACCAAGAAACCAAGAAACCAACCAACCAACAAACCAACAAACCAATAAGCCAACAAACCAACAAACAAACAAACCAACAAACCAACAAACCACCAAACCAACAAACCAAGTAACCAACAAACCAACAAGCCAACAAACGAATAAACCAACAAACCAACAAACAAACAAACCAACAAACCAACAAGCCAACAAGCCAACAAACCAACAAACGAATAACCCAACAAGCCAACAAACCAACAAACCAACAAACCAACAAAGTAACAAACCAACCAACCAACAAACCAACAAACCAACAAACCAACAAACCAACAAACCAACAAACCAACAAACCAAGTAACCAACAAACCAACAAACGAACAAACCAACAAACAAACAAACCAACAAACGAACAAACGAATAAACGAACAAACCAACAAACCAACAAACCAACAAACCAACAAACCAACAAACCAACAAACCAACAAACCAACAAGCCAACAAACCAACAAACCAACAAACCAACAAACAAACAAACCAACAAACCAACAAACCAACAAACGAACAAATAAACAAACCAAGAAACCAACAAACAAACAAACCAACAAACCAACAAACCAACAAACAAACAAACCAACAAACCAACAAACCAACAAACCAACAAATAAACAAACCAACAAACAAACAAACAAACAAACCAACAAACCAACAAACGAAAAAACCAACAAACGAACAAACCAACAAACGAACAAACCAACAAACGAACAAACCAACAAACGAACAAACCAACAAACCAAAAAACCAATAAACCAACAAACCAACAAACGAACAAACCAACAAACCAGCAAACCAACAAACCAAGTAACCAACAAACCAACAAGCCAACAAACGAACAAACCAACAAACAAACAAACCAACAAACCAACAAACCAACAAACCCACAAGCCAACAAACCAACAAACCAAGAAAACAAAAAACGAACAAACCAACAACCCAACAAACCAAAAAACCAACAAACCAACAAACCAAGTAACCAACAAACCAACAAACGAACAAACCAACAAACCAACAAGCCAACAAGCCAACAAACAAACAATTCAACAAACCAGCAAAATAACAAACCAACAAACCAACAAACTTACTAGCCAACAAACCAAAAAACCAACAAACCAACAAACCAACAAACCAACAAACCAGCAAGCCAACAAACCAAAAAACCAACAAACCAACAAACCAAGCAACCAACAAACCAACAAACCAACAAACCAACAAACCAACAAACCAACAAACCAACAAACCAACAAACAAGTAAACCAACAAACCAACAAACTACAAACAACAAACCAACAAACCAACAAACCAACAAACTAACAAGCCAACAAACCAAAAAACCAACAAACCAACAAACCAACAAACCAAGAAACCAACAAACCAATAAACCAACAAACCAAAAAACCAACAAACCAACAAACCAACAAACCAACAAACCAAGAAACCAACAAACCAACAAACCAAGAAACCAACAAACTAAGAAACCAGCAAACTAACAAACCAACAAGCCAACAAACCAACAAACCAACAAACCAAAAACTAACAAACCAACAAGCCAACATTCCAAAAATCCAACAAGCCAACAAACCAACAAACCAACAAACCAACAAACCAACAAACCAACGAAGGAACAAACAAACAAACCAACTAACCAACAAGCCAACAAACGAACAAACCAACAAACCAACAAACCAACAAACCAACAAGCCACCAAACGAACAAACAAACAAGCCAACAAACCAACAAACCAACAAATCAACAAACCAACAAACCAACAAACCAACAAACTAACAAACCAACAAGTCCAGTAACCAACAAACCAACAAACGAAGAAACCAACAAATAAACAACCCAACAAACATACACACGAACAAACGAACAAACCAACAAACCAACAAACCAATAAAGCAACAAACCAACAAACCAAGAAACCAAGAAACCAACCAACCAACAAACCAACAAACCAATAAGCCAACAAACCAACAAACAAACAAACCAACAAACGAACAAACCAACAAACCAAAAAACCAATAAACCAACAAACCAACAAACGAACAAACCAACAAACCAACAAACCACCAAACCAACAAACCAAGTAACCAACAAACCAACAAGCCAACAAACGAATAAACCAACAAACAAACAAACCAACAAACCAACAAGCTAACAAGCTAACAAACGAACAAACCAACAAACGAATAACCCAACAAGCCAACAAACCAACAAACCAACAAACCAACAAAGTAACAAACCAACAAACCAACAAACCAACAAACCAACAAACCAACAAACCAACAAACCAACAAACCAACAAACCAAGTAACCAACAAACCAACAAACGAACAAACCAACAAACAAACAAACCAACAAACGAACAAACGAATAAACGAACAAACCAACAAACCAACAAACCAACAAACCAACAAACCAACAAACCAACAAACCAACAAACCAACAAACCAACAAGCCAACCAACCAACAAACCAACAAACCAACAAACCAACAAACAAACAAACCAACAAACCAACAAACCAACAAACCAACAAACGAAAAAATAAACAAACCAAGAAACCAACAAACAAACAAACCAACAAACCAACAAACCAACAAACAAACAAACCAACAAACCAACAAACCAACAAACCAACAAATAAACAAACCAACAAACAAACAAACAAACAAACCAACAAACGAAAAAACCAACAAACGAACAAACCAACAAACGAACAAACCAACAAACGAACAAACCAACAAACGAACAAACCAACAAACGAACAAACCAACAAACCAAAAAACCAATAAACCAACAAACCAACAAACGAACAAACCAACAAACCAGCAAACCAACAAACCCAGTAACCAACAAACCAACAAGCCAACAAACGAACAAACCAACAAACAAACAAACCAACAAACCAACAAACCAACAAACCCACAAGCCAACAAACCAACAAACCAAGAAACCAAAAAACGAACAAACCAACAACCGAACAAACCAAAAAACCAACAAACCAACAAACCAAGTAACCAACAAACCAACAAACGAACAAACCAACAAACCAACAAGCCAACAAGCCAACAAACAAACAATTCAACTAACCAGCAAAATAACAAACCAACAAACCAACAAACTTACAAGCCAACAAACCAAAAAACCAACAAACCAACAAACCAACAAACCAACAAACCAAGAAACCAAGAAACCAACAAACCAACAAACCAACAAACCAAGAAACCAACAAACCAACAAACCAACAAACTAACAAACCAACAAGCCAACAAACCAACAAACCAACAAACCAAAAACCAACAAACCAACAAGCCAACAATCCAACAAGCCAACAAACCAACAAACCAAAAAACCAACAAACCAACGAAGGAACAAACAAACAAACCAACTAACCAACAAACCAACAAACGAACAAACCAACAAACCAACAAACCAACAAACCAACAAGCCACAAAACGAACAAACCAACAAGCCAACAAACCAACAAACCAACAAACCAACAAACACACAAACCAACAAACCAACAAACCAACAAACCAACAAACCAACAAACCAACAAACCAAGTAACCAACAAACCAACAAAGGAACAAACCAACAAACAAACAAACCAACAAACATACAAACAAACAAACGAACAAACCAACAAACCAACAAACCAATAAAGCAACAAACCAACAAACCAAGAAACCAAGAAACCAACAAACCAACAAACCAACAAACCAACAAGCCAACAAACCAACAAACCAACAAACCAACAAACCAACAAACCAACAAACGAAAAAACCAACAAAGGAACAAACCAACAAACAAACAAACCAACAAACCAACAAACGAACAAACCAACAAACGACAAACCAACAAAACAAAAAACCAATAAACCAACAAACCAACAAACGAACAAACCAACAAACCAGCAAACCAACAACCAAACAAACCAACAAGCCAACAAACGAATAAACCAACAAACCAAGAAACGAACAAACCAACAAGCCAACAAACGAACAAACCAACAAACAAACAAACCAACAAACCAAAAAACGAACAAACCAACAAACGCACAAACCAACAAACCAAAAAACCAATAAACCAACAAACCAACAAACGAACAAACCAACAAACCAGCAAACCAACAAACCAAGTGACCAACAAACCAACAAGCCAACAAACGAACAAACCAACAAACAAACAAACCAACAAACCAACAAGCCAACAAGACAACAAACGAACAAACCAACAAACCAACAAACGAACAAACCAACAAGCCAACAAACCAGCAAACCCACAAAGCAACAAACCAACAAACCAACAAACCAACAAACCAACAAACCAACAAACCAACAAACCAACAAACAAACAAACCATCAAACCAACAAACCAACAAACCAACAAACCAAGTAACCAACAAACCAACAAACGAACAAACCTACACACAAACAAACCAACAAACGAACAAACGAATAAACGAACAAACCAACAAACCAACAAACCAACAAACCAAGAAACCAACAAACCAACAAACCAACAAGCCAACACACCAACAAACCAACACACAAACAAATCAACAAACCAACTAACCAACAAACGAACAAATAAACAAACCAACAAACCAACAAACAAACAAACCAACAAACCAAGAAACCAAAAAACAAACAAACCAACAAACGAACAAACCAACAAACCAACTAACCAACAAACCAACAAACAAACAAACAAACAAACCAACAAACCAACAAACGAAAAAACCAACAAACGAACAAACCAACAAACGAACAAACCAACAAACGAACAAACCAACAAACGAACAAACCAACAATCCAAAAAACCAATAAACCAACAAACCAACAAACGAACAAACCAACAAACCAGCAAACCAACAAACCAAGTAACCAACAAACCAACAAGCCAACAAACGAACAAACCAACAAACAAATAAACCAACAAACCAACAAACCAACAAACCCACAAGCCAACAAACCAACAAACCAAGAAACCAAAAAACGAACAAACCAACAAGCCAACAAACCAAAAAACCAACAAACCAACAAACCAAGTAACCAACAAACCAACATACGAACAAACCAACAAACCAACAAGCCAACAAGCCAACAAAACAACAATTCAACAAACCAGCAAACCAACAAACCAACAAACCAACAAACCAACAAACCAACAAACCAACAAACCAACAAACCAACAAACCAACAAACCAACAAACCAACAAACCAACAAACCAACAAGCCAACAAGCCAATAAACCAATAAACCAACAAGCAAAAAACCAACAAACCAACAAACCAACAAACCAACAAGCCAACAAACGAAAAAACCGACAAACCAACAAACAACAAACCAACAAACGAACAAACCAACAAACGAACAAACTAACAAACCAACAAACCAACAAACCAGTAAACCAACAAACCAACAAACCAACAAGCCAACAAGCAAACAAACCAACAAGCCAACAAACGAACAAACCAACAAACCAACAAACCAACAAACCAGCAAGCCAACAAACCAAAAAACCAACAAACCAACAAACCAAGTAACCAACAAACCAACAAACTAACAAACCAACAAACAAGTAAAACAACAAACCAACAAACCAACAAACAACAAACCAACAAACCAACAAACCAACAAACCAACAAACCAACAAACCAACAAACCAACAAACCAACAAACTAACAAACCAACAACTCAACAAACCAACAAACCAAAAACCAACAAACCAACAAGCCAACAATCCAACAAGCCAACAAACCAACAAACCAACAAACCAACAAACCAACGAAGGAACAAACAAACAAACCAACTAACCAACAAATCAACAAACGAACAAACCAACAAACCAACAAACCAACAAACCAACAAACCAACAAGCCACCAAACGAAAAAACCAACAAGCCAACACACCAACAAACCAACAAACCAACAAACCAACAAACCAAAAAACCAACAAACCAACAAACCAACAAACCAACAAACCAACAAACCAACAAACCAAGTAACCAACAAACCAACAAACGAACAAACCAACAAACAAACAAACCAACAAACATACAAACGAACAAACGAACAAACCAACAAACCAACAAACCAATAAAGCAACAAACCAACAAACCAAGAAAACAAGAAATCAACAAACCAACCAAACCAACAAGCCAACAAACCAACAAACCAACAAACCAACAAACCAACAAACCAACAAACCAACAAGCAAACAAACCAACAAATCAACAAACGAAAAAACCAAAAAACGAACAAACCAACAAACAAACAAACCAACAAACCAACAAACGAACAAACCAATAAACGAACAAACGAACAAACCAACAAACCAAAAAACCAATAAACCAACAAACCAACAAACGAACAAACCAACAAACCAGCAAACCAACAAACCAAGTAACCAACAAACCAACAAGCCAACAAACGAACAAACCAACAAACAAACAAACCAACAAACCAACAAGCCAACAAGCCAACAAACGAACAAACCAACAAACCAACTAACGAACAAACCAACAAGCCAACAAACCAACAAACCAACAAACCAACAAAGCAACAAAGCAACAAACCAACAAACCAACAAACCAACAAACCAACAAACCAACAAACCAACAAACCAAGTAACCAACAAACCAACAAACGAACAAACTAACAAACAAACAAACCAACAAACGAGCAAACGAATAAACGAACAAACCAACAAACCAAAAAACCAATAAACCAACAAACCAACAAACGAACAAACCAACAAACCAGCAAACCAACAAACCAAGTAACCAACAAACCAACAAGCCAACAAACGAACAAACCAACAAACAAACAAACCAACAAACCAACAAACCAACAAACCCACAAGCCAACAAACCAACAAACCAAGAAACCAAAAAACGATGAAAAACCAACAAGCCAACAAACCAAAAAACCAACAAACCAACAAACCAAGTAACCAACAAACCACCATACGAACAAACCAACAAACCAACAAGCCAACAAGCCAACAAGCCAACAAAACAACAATTCAACAAACCAGCAAACCAACAAACCAACAAACCAACAAACCAACAAACCAACAAACCAACAAACCAACAAACCAACAAACCAACAAACCAACAAACCAACAAGCCAACAAGCCAACAAACCAATAAACCAACAAGCAAAAAACCAACAAACCAACAAACCAACAAACCAACGAACCAACAAGCCAACAAACGAAAAAACCGACAAACCGACAAACAACAAACCAACAAATGAACAAACCAACAAACGACCAAACTAACAAACCAACAAACCAACAAACCAACAAACCAACAAACCAACAAACCAACAAACCAACAAGCCAACAAGCAAACAAACCAACAAGCCAACAAACCAACAAACCAACAAACCAGAAAGCCAACAAACCAAAAAACCAACAAACCAACAAACCAAGTAACCAACAAACCAACAAACAAGTAAAACAACAAACCAACAAACCAACAACCAAGTAACCAACAAACCAACAAACAAGTAAAACAACAAACCAACAAACCAACAAACTTACAAGCCAACAAACCGAAAAACCAACAAACCAACAAACCAACAAACCAAGAAGCCAACAAACCAACAAACCAAAAAACCAACAAACCAAGAAACCAACAAACTAACAAACCAACAAGCCAACAAACCAACAAACCAACAAACCAAAAACCAACAAACCAACAAGCCAACAATCCAACAAGCCAACAAACCAACAAACCAACAAACCAACAAACCAACGAAGGAACAAACAAACAAACCAACTAACCAACAAATCAACAAACGAACAAACCAACAAACCAACAAACCAACAAACCAACAAACCAACAAGCCACCAAACGAACAAACCAACAAGCCTACAAACCAACAAACCAACAAACCAACAAACCAAAAAACAAACAAACCAACAAACCAACAAACCAACAAACCAACAAACCAAGTAACCAACAAACCAACAAACGAACAAACCAACAAACAAATAAACCAACAAATATACAAACGAACAAACGAACAAACCAACAAACCAACAAACCAATAAAGCAACAAACCAACAAACCAAGAAACCAAGAAACCAAGAAATCAACAAACCAACAAACCAACAAGCCAACAAACCAACAAACCAACAAACCAACAAACCAACAAACCAACATACCAACAAACCAACAAACCAACAAACCAACAAACAAACAAACAAACAAACCAACAAACCAACAAACGAAAAAACCAACAAACGAACAAACCAACAAACAAAGAAACCAACAAACCAACAAACGAACAAACCAATAAACGAACAAACGAACAAACCAACAAACCAAAAAACCAATAAACCAACAAACCAACAAACGAACAAACCAACAAACCAGCAAACCAACAAACCAACAAGCCAACAAACAAACAAACCAACAAACAAACAAACCAACAAAACCAACAAGCCAACAATTCAACAAACGAACAAACCAACAAACCAACAAACGAACAAACCAACAAGCCAACAAACCAACAAACCAACAAAGCAACAAACCAACAAACCAACAAACCAACAAACCAACAAACCAACAAACCAACAAACCAACAAACCAACAAACCAACAAACCAACAAACCAACAAACCAACAAACCAACAAACCAACAAACCAACAAACCAACAAACCAAGTAACCAACAAACCAACAAACGAACAAACCAACAAACAAACAAACCAACAAACGAACAAACGAATAAGCGAACAAACCAACAAACCAACAAACCAACAAACCAAGAAACCAACAAACCAACAAACCAACAAGCCAGCAAACCAACAAACCAACAAACAAACAAAACAACAAACCAACAAACCAACAAACGAACAAATAAACAAACCAACAAACCAACAAACAAACAAACCAACAAACCAACAAACCAAGAAACCAACAAACAAACAAACCAACAAACGAACAAACCAACAAACCACCAAACCAACAAACAAACAAACAAACAAACCAACAAACCAACAAACGAAAAAACCAACAAACGAACAAACCAACAAACGAACAAACCAACAAACGAACAAACCAACAAACCAACAAACCAACAAACCAACAAACCAACAAGCCAACAAGCAAACAAACCAACAAGCCAACAAACCAACAAACCAACAAACCAGAAAGCCAACAAACCAAAAAACCAACAAACCAACAAACCAAGTAACCAACAAACCAACAAACAAGTAAAACAACAAACCAACAAACCAACAAACAATAAACCAACAAACCAACAAACCAACAAACCAACAAACTTACAAGCCAACAAACCGAAAAACCAACAAACCAACAAACCAACAAACCAACAAACCAAGAAGCCAACAAACCAACAAACCAAAAAACCAACAAACCAAGAAACCAACAAACTAACAAACCAACAAGCCAACAAACCAACAAACCAACAAACCAAAAACCAACAAACCAACAAGCCAACAAACCAACGAAGGAACAAACAAACAAACCAACTAACCAACAAATCAACAAACGAACAAACCAACAAACCAACAAACCAACAAACCAACAAACCAACAAGCCACCAAACGAACAAACCAACAAGCCTACAAACCAACAAACCAACAAACCAACAAACCAAAAAACCAACAAACCAACAAACCAACAAACCAACAAACCAACAAACCAAGTAACCAACAAACCAACAAACGAACAAACCAACAAACAAATAAACCAACAAATATACAAACGAACAAACGAACAAACCAACAAACCAACAAACCAATAAAGCAACAAACCAACAAACCAAGAAACCAAGAAACCAAGAAATCAACAAACCAACAAACCAACAAGCCAACAAACCAACAAACCAACAAACCAACAAACCAACAAACCAACAAACCAACAAACCAACAAACCAACAAACCAACAAACCAACAAACAAACAAACAAACAAACCAACAAACCAACAAACGAAAAAACCAACAAACGAACAAACCAACAAACAAAGAAACCAACAAACCAACAAACGAACAAACCAATAAACGAACAAAAGAACAAACCAACAAACCAAAAAACCAATAAACCAACAAACCAACAAACGAACAAACCAACAAACCAGCAAACCAACAAACCAACAAGCCAACAAACAAACAAACCAACAAACAAACAAACCAACAAAACCAACAAGCCAACAATTCAACAAACGAACAAACCAACAAACCAACAAACGAACAAACCAACAAGCCAACAAACCAACAAACCAACAAACCAACAAACCAACAAAGCAACAAACCAACAAACCAACAAACCAACAAACCAACAAACCAACAAACCAACAAACCAACAAACCAACAAACCAACAAACCAACAAACCAACAAACCAACAAACCAAGTAACCAACAAACCAACAAACGAACAAACCAACAAACAAACAAACCAACAAACGAACAAACGAATAAGCGAACAAACCAACAAACCAACAAACGAACAAATAAACAAACCAACAAACCAACAAACAAACAAACCAACAAACCAACAAACCAAGAAACCAACAAACAAACAAACCAACAAACGAACAAACCAACAAACCACCAAACCAACAAACAAACAAACAAACAAACCAACAAACCAACAAACGAAAAAACCAACAAACGAACAAACCAACAAACGAACAAACCAACAAACGAACAAACCAACAAACGAACAAACCAACAAACCAAAAAACCAATAAACCAACAAACCAACAAACAAACAAACCAACAAACCAACAAGCCAACAAGCCAACAAACGAACAAACCAACAAGCCAACAAACCAACAAACCAACAAAGCAACAAACCAACAAACCAACAAACCAACAAACCAACAAACCAACAAACCAACAAACCAACAAACCAAGTAACCAACAAACCAACAAACGAACAAACCAACAAACAAACAAACCAACAAACGAACATACGAATAAACCAACAAACCAACAAACCAACAAACAAACAAACCAACAAACAAACAAACCAACAAACGAACAAACCAACAAACGAACAAACCAACAAACCAACAAACCAACAAACCAACAAACCAACAAACCAACAAACGAACAAACCAACAAACCAACAAACCAACAAACCAACAAACAAACAAACAAACAAACCAACAAACCAACAAACCAAAAAACCAACAAACGAACAAACCAACAAACAAACAAACCAACAAACGAACAAACCAACAAACGAACAAACCAACAAACCAACAAACCAATAAACCAATAAACCAACAAACGAATAAACCAACAAACCAACAAACCAACAAACCAAGTAACCAACAAACCAATAAGCCAACAAACGAACAAACCAACAAACAAACAAACCAACGAATCAACAAGTCAACAAGCCAACAAACGAACAAACCAACAAACCAACAAACGAACAAACCAACAAGCCAACAAACCAATAAACCAACAAACCAACAAAGCAACAAACCAACAAACCAACAAACCAACAAACCAACAAACCAACAAACCAACAAACCAACAAACCAACAAACCAACAAACCAACAAACCAAGTAACCAACAAACCAACAAGCCAACAAACCAACAAACCAACAAACAAACAAATCAACAAACCAACAAACCAACAAACGAACAAACAAACAAACAAACCAACAAACCAACAAACAAACAAACCAACAAACCAAGAAACCAACAAACAAACAAACCAACAAACGAACAAACCAACAAACCAACAAACCAACAAACCAACAAACCAACAAACAACAAACCAACAAACAAACAAACCAACAAACGAACAAACCAACAAACGAACAAACCAACAAACCAACAAACCAATAAACCAACAAACCAACAAACGAACAAACGAACAAACCAACAAACCAACAAACCAACAAACCAACAAACCAACAAACCAACAAACCAAGTAACCAACAAACCAACAGGCCAACAAACGAACAAACCAACAAACAAACAAACCAACAAGCCAACAAGCCAACAAACGAACAAACGAACAAACCAACAAACGAACAAACCAACAAACCAACAAACCAGCAAACCAACAAACCAATTAATCAACAAACCAACCAGCCAACAAGCCAACAAACCAACAAGCCAACAAACGAACAAATCAACAAACCAACAAACCAACAAACCAACAAACAAACAAACCAAGAAACCAACAAACCAACAAACCAACAAGCCAACAAAACAACAAACCAACAAACCAACAAACGAACAAACGAACAAACCAATAAACGAACAAACGAACAAACCAACAAACCAAAAAACCAATAAACCAACAAACCAACAAACGAACAAACCAACAAACCAGCAAACCAACAAACCAAGTTACCAACAAACCAACAAACCAACAAACGAACAAACCAACAAACAAACAAACCAACAAACCAACAAGCCAACAAGCCAACAAACGAACAAACCAACAAACCAACAAACGAACAAACCAAAAAGCCAACAAACCAACAAACCAACAAACCAAAAAAGCAACAAACCAACAAACCAACAAACCAACAAACCAACAAACCAACAAACCAACAAACCAACAAACCAACAAACCAACAAACCAACAAACCAACAAACCAACAAACCAACAAACCAACAAACCAACAAACAAACAAACCAACAAACGAACAAACGAATAAACGAACAAACCAACAAACCAACAAACCAACAAATCAAGAAACCAAGAAACCAACAAACCAACAAGCCAGCAAACCAACAAACCAACAAACAAACAAATCAACAAACCAACAAACCAACAAACGAACAAATAAACAAACCAACAAACCAACAAACAAACAAACCAACAAACCAACAAACCAAGAAACCAACAAACAAACAAACCAACAAACGAACAAACCAACAAACCACCAAACCAACAAACCAACAAACAAACAAACAAACAAACCAACAAACCAACAAACGAAAGAACCAACAAACGAACAAACCTACAAACGAACAAACCAACAAACGAACAAACCAACAAACGAACAAACCAACAAACCAAAAAACCAATAAACCAACAAACCAACAAACGAACAAACCAACAAACCAGCAAACTAACAAACCAAGTAACCAACAAACCAACAAGCCAACAAACGAACAAACCAACAAACAAACAAACCAACAAACCAACAAGCCAACAAGCCAACAAACGAACAAACCAACAAACCAACAAACGAACAAACCAACAAGCCAACAAACCAACAAACCAACAAAGCAACAAACCAACAAACCAACAAACTAACAAACTAACAAACCAACAAACCAACAAACGAACAAACCGAGTCACCAACAAACCAACAAATGAACAAACCAACAAACAAACAAACCAACAAACGAACAAACGAATAAACGAACAAACCAACAAACCAACAAACCAACAAACCAAGAAACCGAAAAACCAACAAACCAACAAGCCAACAAACGAACAACCCAACAAACAAACAAATCAACAAACCAACAAACCAATAAACGAACAAACAAACAAATCAACAAACGAACAAACCAACAAACCAAAAAACTAACAAACCAACAAACCAACAAGCCACCAAACGAACAAACCAACAAGCCAACAAACCAACAAACCAACAAACCAACAAACCAAAAAACCAACAAACCAACAAACCAACAAACCAACAAACCAACAAACCAAGTAACAAACAAACCAACAAACGAACAAACCAACAAACAAACAAACCAACAAATATACAAACGAACAAACGAACAAACCAACAAACCAACAAACCAATAAAGCAACAAACCAACAAACCAAGAAACCAAGAAATCAAGAAATCAACAAACCAACAAACCAACAAGCCAACAAACCAACAAACCAACAAACCAACAAACCAACAAACCAACAAACCAACAAACCAACAAAGAAACAAACAAACAAACCAACAAACCAACAAACAACAAACCAACAAACAAACAAACCAACAAACGAACAAACCAACAAACGAACAAACCAACAAACCAATAAACCAACAAACCAACAAACGAACAAACCAACAAACCAACAAACCAACAAACCAACAAACCAACAAACCAACAAACCAAGTAACCAACAAACCAACAGGCCAACAAACGAACAAACCAACAAACAAACAAACCAACAAGCCAACAAGCCAACAAACGAACAAACCAACAAACCAACAAACGAACAAACCAACAAACCAACAAACCAGGAAACCAACAAACCAATAAATCAACAAACCAACCAGCCAACAAGCCAACAAACCAACAAGCCAACAAACGAACAAACCAACAAACCAACAAACCAACAAACCAACAAACAAACAAACCAAGAAACCAACAAACCAACAAACCAACAAGCCAACAAACCAACAAACCAACAAACGAACAAACCAATAAACGAACAAACCAACAAACCAAAAAACCAATAAACCAACAAACCAACAAACGAACAAACCAACAAACCAGCAAACCAACAAACCAAGTAACCAACAAACCAACAAGCCAACAAACGAACAAACCAACAAACAAACAAACCAACAAACCAACAAGCCAACAAGCCAACAAACGAACAAACCAACAAACCAACAAACGAACAAACCAACAAGCCAACAAGCCAACAAACCAACAAACCAACAAACCAACAAAGCAACAAACCAACAAACCAACAAACCAACAAACCAACAAACCAACAAACCAACAAACCAACAAACCAACAAACCAACAAACCAACAAACCAACAAACCAACAAACCAACAAACCAACAAACCAACAAACCAACAAACCAACAAACCAACAAACCAACAAACCAACAAACCAAGTAACCAACAAACCAACAAACGAACAAACCAACAAACAAACAAACCAACAAACGAACAAACGAATAAACGAACAAACCAACAAACCAACAAACCAACAAACCAAGAAACCAACAAACCAACAAACCAACAAGCCAGCAAACCAACACACCAACAAACAAACAAATCAACAAACCAACAAACCAACAAACGAAAAAATAAACAAACCAACAAACCAACAAACAAACAAACCAACAAACCAACAAACCAAGAAACCAACAAACAAACAAACCAACAAACGAACAAACCAACAAACCACCAAACCAACAAACCAACAAACAAACAAACAAACAAACCAACAAACCAACAAACGAAAAAACCAACAAACGAACAAACCAACAAACGAACAAACCAACAAACGAACAAACCAACAAACGAACAAACCAACAAACGAACAAACCAACAAACCAAAAAACCAATAAACCAACAAACCAACAAACGAACAAACCAACAAACCAGCAAACTAACAAACCAAGTAACCAACAAACCAACAAGCCAACAAACGAACAAACCAATAAACAAACAAACCAACAAACCAACAAGCCAACAAGCCAACAAACGAACAAACCAACAAACCAACAAACGAACAAACCAACAAGCCAACAAACCAACAAACCAACAAAGCAACAAACCAACAAACCAACAAACCAACAAACCAACAAACCAACAAACCAACAAACCAAGTCACCAACAAACCAACAAACGAACAAACCAACAAACAAACAAACCAACAAACGAACAAACGAATAAACCAATAAACAAACAAACCAACAAACCAACAAGCCAACAAGCCAACAAACGAACAAACCAACAAACCAACAAACGAACAAACCAACAAGCCAACAAACCAACAAACCAACAAAGCAACAAACCAACAAACCAACAAACCAACAAACCAAGAAACCAAAAAACCAACAAACCAACAAGCCAACAAACTAACAACCCAACAAACAAACAAATCAACAAACCAACAAACCAATAAACGAACAAACAAACAAATCAACAAACGAACAAACCAACAAACCAACAAACCAACAAACCAACAAACCAACAAGCCACCAAACGAACAAACCAACAAGCCAACAAACCAACAAACCAACAAACCAACAAACCAAAAAACCAACAAACCAACAAACCAAGTAACAAACAAACCAACAAACGGACAAACCAACAAACAAACAAACCAACAAATATACAAACGAACAAACGAACAAACCAACAAACCAATAAAGCAACAAACCAACAAACCAAGAAACCAAGAAATCAAGAAATCAACAAACCAACAAACCAACAAGCCAACAAACCAACAAACCAACAAACCAACAAACCAACAAACCAACAAACCAACAAACCAACAAACAAACAAACAAACAAACCAACAAACCAACAAACGAAAAAACCAACAAACGAACAAACCAACAAACAAAGAAACCAACAAACCAACAAACGAACAAACCAATAAACGAACAAACGAACAAACCAACAAACCAAAAAACCAATAAACCAACAAACCAACAAACGAACAAACCAACAAACCAGCAAACCAACAAACCAAGTAACCAACAAACCAACAAGCCAACAAACGAACAAACCAACAAACAAACAAACCAACAAACCAACAAGCCAACAAGCCAACAAACGAACAAACCAACAAACCAACAAACGAACAAACCAACAAGCCAACAAATCAACAAACCAACAAACAAACAAACCAACAAAGCAACAAACCAACAAACCAACAAACCAACAAACCAACAAACCAACAAACCAACAAACCAACAAACCAACAAACCAACAAACCAAGTAACCAACAAACCAACAAACGAACAAACCAACAAACAAACAAACCAACAAACGAACAAACGAATAAACGAACAAACCAACAAACCAACAAACCAACAAACCAAGAAACCAACAAACCAACAAACCAACAAGCCAGCAAACCAACACACCAACAAACAAACAAATCAACAAACCAACAAACCAACAAACGAAAAAATAAACAAACCAACAAACCAACAAACAAACAAACCAACAAACCAACAAACCAAGAAACCAACAAACAAACAAACCAACAAACGAACAAACCAACAAACCACCAAACCAACAAACCAACAAACAAACAAACAAACAAACCAACAAACCAACAAACGAAAAAACCAACAAACGAACAAACCAACAAACGAACAAACCAACAAACGAACAAACCAACAAACGAACAAACCAACAAACGAACAAACCAACAAACCAAAAAACCAATAAACCAACAAACCAACAAACGAACAAACCAACAAACCAGCAAACTAACAAACCAAGTAACCAACAAACCAACAAGCCAACAAACGAACAAACCAATAAACAAACAAACCAACAAACCAAAAAGCCAACAAGCCAACAAACGAACAAACCAACAAACCAACAAACGAACAAACCAACAAGCCAACAAACCAACAAACCAACAAAGCAACAAACCAACAAACCAACAAACCAACAAACCAACAAACCAACAAACCAACAAACCAACAAACCAAGTCACCAACAAACCAACAAACGAACAAACCAACAAACAAACAAACCAACAAACAAACAAACGAATAAACCAATAAACAAACAAACCAACAAATTAACAAGCCAACAAGCCAACAAACGAACAAACCAACAAACCAACAAGCGAACAAACCAACAAGCCAACAAACCAACAAACCAACAAAGCAACAAACCAACAAACCAACAAACCAACAAACCAAGAAACCAAAAAACCAACAAACCAACAAGCCAACAAACTAACAACCCAACAAACAAACAAATCAACAAACCAACAAACCAATAAACGAACAAACAAACAAATCAACAAACGAACAAACCAACAAACCAACAAACCAACAAACCAACAAACCAACAAGCCACCAAACGAACAAACCAACAAGCCAACAAACCAACAAACCAACAAACCAACAAACCAAAAAACCAACAAACCAACAAACCAACAAACCAACAAACCAACAAACCAAGTAACAAACAAACCAACAAACGAACAAACCAACAAACAAACAAACCAACAAATATACAAACGAACAAACGAACAAACCAACAAACCAACAAACCAATAAAGCAACAAACCAACAAACCAAGAAACCAAGAAATCAAGAAATCAACAAACCAACAAACCAACAAGCCAACAAACCAACAAACCAACAAACCAACAAACCAACAAACCAACAAACCAACAAACCAACAAACAAACAAACAAACAAACCAACAAACGAAAAAACCAACAAACGAACAAACCAACAAACAAAGAAACCAACAAACCAACAAACGAACAAACCAATAAACGAACAAACGAACAAACCAAGAAACCAAAAAACCAATAAACCAACAAACCAACAAACGAACAAACCAACAAACCAGCAAACCAACAAACCAAGTAACCAACAAACCAACAAGCCAACAAACGAACAAACCAACAAACAAACAAACCAACAAACCAACAAGCCAACAAGCCAACAAACGAACAAACCAACAAACCAACAAACGAACAAACCAACAAGCCAACAAACCAACAAACCAACAAACCAACAAAGCAACAAACCAACAAACCAACAAACCAACAAACCAACAAACCAACAAACCAACAAACCAACAAACCAACAAACCAACAAACCAACAAACCAACAAACCAAATAACCAACAAACCAACAAACGAACAAACCAAGAAACAAACAAACCAACAAACGAACAAACGAATAAACGAACAAACCAACAAACCAACAAACCAGCAAATCAAGAAACCAACAAACCAACAAACCAACAAGCCAGCAAACCAACAAACCAACAAACAAACAAATCAACAAACCAACAAACCAACAAACGAACAAATAAACAAACCAAGAAACCAACAAACAAACAAACCAACAAACCAACAAACCAAGAAACCAACAAACAAACAAACCAACAAACGAACAAACCAACAAACCACCAAACCAACAAACAAACAAACAAACAAACCAACAAACCAACAAACGAAAAAACCAACAAACGAACAAACCAACAAACGAACAAACCAACAAACGAACAAACCAACAAACCAAAAAACCAATAAACCAACAAACCAACAAACGAACAAACCAACAAACCAGCAAACTAACAAACCAAGTAACCAACAAACCAACAAGCCAACAAACGAACAAACCAACAAACAAACAAACCAACAAACCAACAAGCCAACAAGCCAACAAACGAACAAACCAACAAACCAACAAACGAACAAACCAACAAGCCAACAAACCAACAAACCAACAAAGCAACAAACCAACAAACCAACAAACCAACAAACCAACAAACCAACTAACCAAGTAACCAACAAACCAACAAACGAACAAACCAACAAACAAACAAACCAACAAACGAACAAACGAATAAACGAACAAACCAACAAACCAACAACCCAAGAAACCAAAAAACCAACAAACCAACAAGCCAACAAACTAACAACCCAACAAACAAACAAATCAACAAACCAACAAACCAATAAACGAACAAACAAACAAACCAACAAACCAACAAACAAACAAACCAACAAACCAAGAAACCAACAAACAAACAAACCAACAAACGAACAAACAAACAAACAAACAAACCAACAAACCAACAAACAACAAACCAACAAACAAACAAACCAACAAACGAACAAACCAACAAACGAACAAACCAACAAACCAACAAACCAACAAACCAACAAACCAACAAACGAACAAACCAACAAACCAACAAACCAACAAACCAACAAACAAACAAACAAACAAACCAACAAACCAACAAAACAAAAAACCAACAAACGAACAAACCAACAAACAAACAAACCAACAAACGAACAAACCAACAAACGAACAAACCAACAAACCAACAAACCAATAAACCAATAAACCAACAAACGAATAAACCAACAAACCAACAAACCAACAAACCAAGTAACCAACAAACCAATAAGCCAACAAACGAACAAACCAACAAACAAACAAACCAACGAATCAACAAGTCAACAAGCCAACAAACGAACAAACCAACAAACCAACAAACGAACAAACCAACAAGCCAACAAACCAACAAACCAACAAACCAACAAAGCAACAAACCAACAAACCAACAAACCAACAAACCAACAAACCAACAAACCAACAAACCAACAAACCAACAAACCAACAAACCAACAAACCAACAAACCAACAAACCAACAAACCAAGTAACCAACAAACCAACAAGCCAACAATCCAACAAACCAACAAACAAACAAATCAACAAACCAACAAACCAACAAACGAACAAACAAACAAACCAACAAACCAACAAACAAACAAACCAACAAACCAAGAAACCAACAAACAAACAAACCAACAAACGAACAAACCAACAAACCAACAAACCAACAAACCAACAAACCAACAAACAACAAACCAACAAACAAACAAACCAACAAACGAACAAACCAACAACCGAACAAACCAACAAACCAACAAACCAATAAACCAACAAACCAACAAACGAACAAAACAACAAACCAACAAACCAACAAACCAACAAACCAACAAACCAAGTAACCAACAAACCAACAAGCCAACAAACGAACAAACCAACAAACAAACAAACCAACAAGCCAACAAGCCAACAAACGAACAAACCAACAAACCAACAAACGAACAAACCAACAAACCAACAAACCAGCAAACCAACAAACCAATAAACCAACAAACCAACCAGCCAACAAGCCAACAAACCAACAAGCCAACAAAGGAACAAACCAACAAACCAACAAACCAACAAACCAACAAACAAACAAACCAAGAAACCAACAAACCAATAAACCAACAAGCACACAAAACAACAAACCAACAAACCAACAAACGAACAAATCAATAAACGAACAAACGAACAAACCAACAAACCAAAAAACCAATAAACCAACAAACCAACAAACGAACAAACCAACAAACCAGCAAACCAACAAACCAAGTAACCAACAAACCAACAAGCCAACAAACGAACAAACCAACAAACCAACAAACCAACAAAACAACAAACCAACAAACCAACAAACCAACAAACCAACAAACCAACAAACCAACAAACCAAATAACCAACAAACCAACAAACGAACAAACCAACAAACAAACAAACCAACAAACGAACAAACGAATAAACGAACAAACCAACAAACCAACAAACCAACAAACGAAGAAACAAACAAACCAACAAACCAACAAGCCAGCAAACCAACAAACCAACAAACAAACAAATCAACAAACCAACAAACCAACAAACGAACAAATAAACAAACCAACAAACCAACAAACAAACAAACCAACAAACCAACAAACCAAGAAACCAACAAACAAACAAACCAACAAACGAACAAACCAACAAACCACCAAACCAACCAACAAACAAACAAACAAACAATCCAACAAACCAACAAACGAAAAAACCAACAAACGAACAAACCAACAAACCAACAAGCCAACAAGCCAACAAACCAACAAACCAACAAGCCAACAAACCAACAAACAAATTAACCAACAAACCAACAAACCAACAAGCCAACAAGCCAACAAACCAACAAACCAACAAACCAGCAAGCCAACAAACCAACAAACCAACAAACCAACAAACCAACAAACCAACAAACCAACAAGCCAACAAGCCAACAAACCAACAAACAAACAAACCAACAAACTAAGTAACCAACAAGCCAACAAACCAACAAACCAACAAGCCAACAAGCCAACAAACCAACAAACCAACAAGCCAACAAACCAACAAACTAAAAAACCAACAAACCAACAAACCAACAAACCAACAAACCAACAAACTAACAAGCCAACAAGCCAACAAACCAACAAACCAACAAACCAACAAGCCAACAAACCAACAAGCCAACAAACCAACAAACCAACAAACCAAGTAACCAAAAAGCCAACAAACTAACAAACAAACAAGCCAACAAGCCAACAAACCAACAAACCAACAAAGCAACAAACCAACAAACCAACAAGCCAACAAGCCAACAAACCAACAAACCAACAAGCCAACAAGCCAACAAACAACAAACAAACAAGCCAACAAACCAACAAACCAAGAAGCCAACAAACCAACAAACCAACACACCAACAAACCAACAACCAACAAACCAACAAACTAACAAAGCAACAAGCCAACAAACCAACAAACCAACAAACCAACAAACCAACAAGCCAACAAGCCAACAAACCAACAAACCAACAAACCAACAAGCCAACAAACCAACATATCAACAAACCAACAAACCAACAAACCAACAAGCCAACAAGCCAACAAACCAACAAACCAACAAACCAACAAGCCAACAAACCAACAAACCAACAAACCAACAAGCCAACAAGCCAACAAACCAACAAACCAACAAAGCAACAAACCAACAAACCAACAAGCCAACAAGCCAACAAACCAACAAACCAACAAGCCTACAAACCAACAAACAAATAAACCAACAAACTAACAAACCAACAAGCCAACAAGCCAACAAACCAACAAACCAACAAACCAACAAACCAGCAAGCCAACAAACCAACAAACCAACAAACCAACAAACCCACAAACCAACAAACCAACAAACCAACAAGCCAACAAGCCAACAATCCAACAAACCAACAAACCAACAAACCAACAAACTAAGTAACCAACAAGCCAACAAACCAACAAACCAACAAGCCAACAAACCAACAAGCCAACAAACCAACAAACCAACAAGCCAACAAATCAACAAACCAAAAAACCAACAAACCAACAAACCAACAAGCCAACAAACCAACAAACCAAGAAACCAACAAACAAACAAACCAACAAACGAACAAACCAACAAACCAACAAACCAACAAACCAACAAACCAACAAACAACAAACCAACAAACAAACAAACCAACAAACGAACAAACCAACAACCGAACAAACCAACAAACCAACAAACCAATAAACCAACAAACCAACAAACGAACAAAACAACAAACCAACAAACCAACAAACCAACAAACCAACAAACCAAGTAACCAACAAACCAACAAGCCAACAAACGAACAAACCAACAAACAAACAAACCAACAAGCCAACAAGCCAACAAACGAACAAACCAACAAACCAACAAACGAACAAACCAACAAACCAACAAACCAGCAAACCAACAAACCAATAAACCAACAAACCAACCAGCCAACAAGCCAACAAACCAACAAGCCAACAAAGGAACAAACCAACAAACCAACAAACCAACAAACCAACAAACAAACAAACCAAGAAACCAACAAACCAATAAACCAACAAGCACACAAAACAACAAACCAACAAACCAACAAACGAACAAATCAATAAACGAACAAACGAACAAACCAACAAACCAAAAAACCAATAAACCAACAAACCAACAAACGAACAAACCAACAAACCAGCAAACCAACAAACCAAGTAACCAACAAACCAACAAGCCAACAAACGAACAAACCAACAAACAAACAAACCAACAAACCAACAAGCCAACAAGCCAACAAACGAACAAACCAACAAACCAACAAACGAACAAACCAACAAGCCAACAAACCAACAAACCAACAAACCAACAAAGCAACAAACCAACAAACCAACAAACCAACAAACCAACAAACCAACAAAACAACAAACCAACAAACCAACAAACCAACAAACCAACAACCCAACAAACCAACAAACCAACAAACCAAATAACCAACAAACCAACAAACGAACAAACCAACAAACAAACAAACCAACAAACGAACAAACGAATAAACGAACAAACCAACAAACCAACAAACCAACAAACGAAGAAACAAACAAACCAACAAACCAACAAGCCAGCAAACCAACAAACCAACAAACAAACAAATCAACAAACCAACAAACCAACAAACGAACAAATAAACAAACCAACAAACCAACAAACAAACAAACCAACAAACCAACAAACCAAGAAACCAACAAACAAACAAACCAACAAACGAACAAACCAACAAACCACCAAACCAACCAACAAACAAACAAACAAACAATCCAACAAACCAACAAACGAAAAAACCAACAAACGAACAAACCAACAAACCAACAAGCCAACAAGCCAACAAACCAACAAACCAACAAGCCAACAAACCAACAAACAAATAAACCAACAAACCAACAAACCAACAAGCCAACAAGCCAACAAACCAACAAACCAACAAACCAGCAAGCCAACAAACCAACAAACCAACAAACCAACAAACCAACAAACCAACAAACCAACAAACCAACAAGCCAACAAGCCAACAAACCAACAAACAAACAAACCAACAAACTAAGTAACCAACAAGCCAACAAACCAACAAACCAACAAGCCAACAAGCCAACAAACGAACAAACCAACAAACCAACAAACCAGCAAACCAACAAACCAATAAACCAACAAACCAACCAGCCAACAAGCCAACAAACCAACAAGCCAACAAAGGAACAAACCAACAAACCAACAAACCAACAAACCAACAAACAAACAAACCAAGAAACCAACAAACCAATAAACCAACAAGCACACAAAACAACAAACCAACAAACCAACAAACGAACAAATCAATAAACGAACAAACGAACAAACCAACAAACCAAAAAACCAATAAACCAACAAACCAACAAACGAACAAACCAACAAACCAGCAAACCAACAAACCAAGTAACCAACAAACCAACAAGCCAACAAACGAACAAACCAACAAACAAACAAACCAACAAACCAACAAGCCAACAAGCCAACAAACGAACAAACCAACAAACCAACAAACGAACAAACCAACAAGCCAACAAACCAACAAACCAACAAACCAACAAAGCAACAAACCAACAAACCAACAAACCAACAAACCAACAAACCAACAAAACAACAAACAAACAAACCAACAAACCAACAAACCAACAACCCAACAAACCAACAAACCAACAAACCAAATAACCAACAAACCAACAAACGAACAAACCAACAAACAAACAAACCAACAAACGAACAAACGAATAAACGAACAAACCAACAAACCAACAAACCAACAAACGAAGAAACAAACAAACCAACAAACCAACAAGCCAGCAAACCAACAAACCAACAAACAAACAAATCAACAAACCAACAAACCAACAAACGAACAAATAAACAAACCAACAAACCAACAAACAAACAAACCAACAAACCAACAAACCAAGAAACCAACAAACAAACAAACCAACAAACGAACAAACCAACAAACCACCAAACCAACCAACAAACAAACAAACAAACAATCCAACAAACCAACAAACGAAAAAACCAACAAACGAACAAACCAACAAACCAACAAGCCAACAAGCCAACAAACCAACAAACCAACAAGCCAACAAACCAACAAACAAATAAACCAACAAACCAACAAACCAACAAGCCAACAAGCCAACAAACCAACAAACCAACAAACCAGCAAGCCAACAAACCAACAAACCAACAAACCAACAAACCAACAAACCAACAAACCAACAAACCAACAAGCCAACAAGCCAACAAACCAACAAACAAACAAACCAACAAACTAAGTAACCAACAAGCCAACAAACCAACAAACCAACAAGCCAACAAGCCAACAAACCAACAAACCAACAAGCCAACAAACCAACAAACTAAAAAACCAACAAACCAACAAACCAACAAACCAACAAACCAACAAACTAACAAGCCAACAAGCCAACAAACCAACAAACCAACAAACCAACAAGCCAACAAACCAACAAGCCAACAAACCAACAAACAAACAAACCAAGAAACCAACAAACCAATAAACCAACAAGCACACAAAACAACAAACCAACAAACCAACAAACGAACAAATCAATAAACGAACAAACGAACAAACCAACAAACCAAAAAACCAATAAACCAACAAACCAACAAACGAACAAACCAACAAACCAGCAAACCAACAAACCAAGTAACCAACAAACCAACAAGCCAACAAACGAACAAACCAACAAACAAACAAACCAACAAACCAACAAGCCAACAAGCCAACAAACGAACAAACCAACAAACCAACAAACGAACAAACCAACAAGCCAACAAACCAACAAACCAACAAACCAACAAAGCAACAAACCAACAAACCAACAAACCAACAAACCAACAAACCAACAAAACAACAAACAAACAAACCAACAAACCAACAAACCAACAACCCAACAAACCAACAAACCAACAAACCAAATAACCAACAAACCAACAAACGAACAAACCAACAAACAAACAAACCAACAAACGAACAAACGAATAAACGAACAAACCAACAAACCAACAAACCAACAAACGAAGAAACAAACAAACCAACAAACCAACAAGCCAGCAAACCAACAAACCAACAAACAAACAAATCAACAAACCAACAAACCAACAAACGAACAAATAAACAAACCAACAAACCAACAAACAAACAAACCAACAAACCAACAAACCAAGAAACCAACAAACAAACAAACCAACAAACGAACAAACCAACAAACCACCAAACCAACCAACAAACAAACAAACAAACAATCCAACAAACCAACAAACGAAAAAACCAACAAACGAACAAACCAACAAACCAACAAGCCAACAAGCCAACAAACCAACAAACCAACAAGCCAACAAACCAACAAACAAATAAACCAACAAACCAACAAACCAACAAGCCAACAAGCCAACAAACCAACAAACCAACAAACCAGCAAGCCAACAAACCAACAAACCAACAAACCAACAAACCAACAAACCAACAAACCAACAAACCAACAAGCCAACAAGCCAACAAACCAACAAACAAACAAACCAACAAACTAAGTAACCAACAAGCCAACAAACCAACAAACCAACAAGCCAACAAGCCAACAAACCAACAAACCAACAAGCCAACAAACCAACAAACTAAAAAACCAACAAACCAACAAACCAACAAACCAACAAACCAACAAACTAACAAGCCAACAAGCCAACAAACCAACAAACCAACAAACCAACAAGCCAACAAACCAACAAGCCAACAAACCAACAAACCAACAAACCAAGTAACCAAAAAGCCAACAAACTAACAAACAAACAAGCCAACAAGCCAACAAACCAACAAACCAACAAAGCAACAAACCAACAAACCAACAAGCCAACAAGCCAACAAACCAACAAACCAACAAGCCAACAAGCCAACAAACAACAAACAAACAAGCCAACAAACCAACAAACCAAGAAGCCAACAAACCAACAAACCAACACACCAACAAACCAACAACCAACAAACCAACAAACTAACAAAGCAACAAGCCAACAAACCAACAAACCAACAAACCAACAAACCAACAAGCCAACAAGCCAACAAACCAACAAACCAACAAACCAACAAGCCAACAAACCAACATATCAACAAACCAACAAACCAACAAACCAACAAGCCAACAAGCCAACAAACCAACAAACCAACAAACCAACAAGCCAACAAACCAACAAACCAACAAACCAACAAGCCAACAAGCCAACAAACCAACAAACCAACAAAGCAACAAACCAACAAACCAACAAGCCAACAAGCCAACAAACCAACAAACCAACAAGCCTACAAACCAACAAACAAATAAACCAACAAACTAACAAACCAACAAGCCAACAAGCCAACAAACCAACAAACCAACAAACCAACAAACCAGCAAGCCAACAAACCAACAAACCAACAAACCAACAAACCCACAAACCAACAAACCAACAAACCAACAAGCCAACAAGCCAACAATCCAACAAACCAACAAACCAACAAACCAACAAACTAAGTAACCAACAAGCCAACAAACCAACAAACCAACAAGCCAACAAACCAACAAACCAACAAACCAACAAACCAACAAGCCAACAAATCAACAAACCAAAAAACCAACAAACCAACAAACCAACAAGCCAACAAACCAACAAACCAACAAACCAACAAACCAACAAACCAACAAACCAACAAGCCAACAAACCAACAAACCAACAAACCAACAAGCCAACAAGCCAAAAAACCAACAAACCAACAAATCAACAAACCAACAAACCAACAAACCAACAAACCAAAAATCCAAGAAACTAACAAACCAACAAGCCAACAAACCAACAAACCAACAAGCCAACAAACCAACAAACCAACAAACCAACAAACCAACAAACCAACAAACCAACAAATCAAAAAACCAACAAACCAACAAGCCAACAAACCAACAAGCCAACAAGCCAACAAACCAACAAACTAACAAACCAACAAACGAACTAACCAACAAACCAACAAGCCAACAAACCAACAATCCAAGTAACCAAAAAGCCAACAAACTAACAAACCAACAAGCCAACAAGCCAACAAACCAACAAACCAACAAAGCAACAAGCCAACAAGCCAACAAACCAACAAACTAACAAGCCAACAAACCAAGTAACCAAAAAGCCAACAAACTAACAAACCAACAAGCCAACAAACCAACAAGCCAACAACCCAACAAACCAACAAACCAACAAAGCAAAAAGCCAACAAACCAACAAACCAACAAACCAACAAACCAACAAGCCAACAAACCAACAAACCAACAAACCAAC
Organism: Atherix ibis; assembly: GCA_958298945.1. Classification (NCBI taxonomy): domain Eukaryota; kingdom Metazoa; phylum Arthropoda; class Insecta; order Diptera; family Athericidae; genus Atherix; species Atherix ibis. Next base: position 29,515,799 of record OY282608.1, read on the forward strand.
AAGCCAACAAGCCAACAAACCAACAAACCAACAAAGCAACAAACCAACAAACCAACAAACCAAAAATCCAAGAAACTTACAAACCAACAAGCCAACAAACCAACAAACCAACAAACCAACAAACCAACAAACCAACAAACCAACAAACCAACAAACCAACAAACCAACAAACCATCAAACGAACAAAGCAACAAACTAACAAACCAAGAAGCCAACAAACCAACAAACCATCAAACGAACAAAGCAACAAACTAACAAACCAAGAAGCCAACAAACCAACAAACCATCAAACGAACAAAGCAACAAACTAACAAACCAAGAAGCCAACAAACCAACAAACCAACAAGCCAACAAACCAACAAACCAACAAACCAAGTAACCAAAAAGCCAACAAACTAACAAACCAACAAGCCAACAAGCCAACAAACCAACAAACAAATAAACCAACAAACCAACAAATCAACAAGCCAACAAGCCAACAAACCAACAAACCAGCAAGCCAACAAATCAACAAACCAACAAACCAACAAACCAACAAACCAACAAACCAACAAGCCAACAAGCCAACAAACCAACAAACCAACAAACCAACAAACTAAGTAACCAACAAGCCAACAAACCAACAAACCAACAAGCCAACAAACCAACAAACCAACAAGCCAACAAACCAACAAACCAACAAACCAAAAAACCAACAAACCAAAAAACCAACAAACCAACAAACCAACAAACCAACAAACCAACAAACCAACAAGCCAACAAGCCAACAAACCAACAAACCAACAAACCAACAAGCCAACAAACCAACAAGCCAACAAACCAACAAACCAACAAACCAAGTAACCAAAAAGCCAACAAGCTAACAAACCAACAAGCCAACAAGCCAACAAACCAACAAACCAACAAAGCAACAAACCAACAAACCAACAAGCCAACAAACCAACAAACCAACAAACCAACAAACCATCAAACGAACAAAGCAACAAACTAACAAACCAAGAAGCCAACAAACCAACAAACCATCAAACGAACAAAGCAACAAACCAACAAACCAACAAACCAACAAACCAACAAGCCAACAAGCCAACAAACCAACAAACCAACAAACCAACAAGCCAACAAACCAACAAGCCAACAAACCAACAAACCAACAAACCAAGTAACCAAAAAGCCAACAAACTAACAAACCAACAAGCCAAAAAGCCAACAAACCAACAAACCAACAAAGCAACAAACCAACAAACCAACAAGCCAACAAACCAACAAGCCAACATACCAATAAACCAACACACCAACAAACCAACAAACTAACAAAGCAACAAGCCAACAAACCAACAAACCAACAAACCAACAAACCAACAAGCCAACAAGCCAACAAACCAACAAGCCAACAAACCAACAAGCCAACAAACCAACAAACCAACAAGCCATCAAACCAACAAGCCAACAAACCAACAAACCAACAAGCCAACAAATCAACAAACCAACAAACCAACAAGCCAACAAGCCAACAAACCAACAAACCAACAAACCAACAAGCCAACAAACCACCAAGCCAACAAACCAACAAACCAACAAGCCAACAAGCCAACAAACCAACAAACCAACAAACCAACAAACCAACAAGCCAACAAACCAACAAACCAACAAGCCAACAAATCAACAAACCAACAAACCAACAAACCAACAAGCCAACAAGCCAACAAGCCAACAAACCAACAAACCAACAAACCAACAAACCAACAAACCAACAAATCAACAAACCAACAAACCAACAAACCAACAAGCCAACAAACCAACAAACCAAGTAACCAAAAAGCCAACAAACCAACAAACCAACAAGCCAACAAACCAACAAACCAACAAGCCAACAAACCAACAAACCAACAAACCAAAAAACCAACAAACCAAAAAACCAACAAACCAACAAACCAACAAACCAACAAACCAACAAACCAACAAGCCAACAAGCCAACAAACCAACAAACCAACAAACCAACAAGCCAACAAACCAACAAGCCAACAAACCAACAAACCAACAAACCAAGTAACCAAAAAGCCAACAAGCTAACAAACCAACAAGCCAACAAGCCAACAAACCAACAAACCAACAAAGCAACAAACCAACAAACCAACAAGCCAACAAACCAACAAACCAACAAACCAACAAACCAACAAACCATCAAACGAACAAAGCAACAAACTAACAAACCAAGAAGCCAACAAACCAACAAACCATCAAACGAACAAAGCAACAAACCAACAAACCAACAAACCAACAAACCAACAAGCCAACAAGCCAACAAACCAACAAACCAACAAACCAACAAGCCAACAAACCAACAAGCCAACAAACCAACAAACCAACAAACCAAGTAACCAAAAAGCCAACAAACTAACAAACCAACAAGCCAAAAAGCCAACAAACCAACAAACCAACAAAGCAACAAACCAACAAACCAACAAGCCAACAAACCAGCAAGCCAACATACCAATAAACCAACACACCAACAAACCAACAAACTAACAAAGCAACAAGCCAACAAACCAACAAACCAACAAACCAACAAACCAACAAGCCAACAAGCCAACAAACCAACAAGCCAACAAACCAACAAGCCAACAAACCAACAAACCAACAAGCCAACAAACCAACAAGCCAACAAACCAACAAACCAACAAGCCAACAAATCAACAAACCAACAAACCAACAAGCCAACAAGCCAACAAACCAACAAACCAACAAACCAACAAGCCAACAAACCAACAAGCCAACAAACCAACAAACCAACAAGCCAACAAGCCAACAAACCAACTAACCAACAAACCAACAAACCAACAAGCCAACAAACCAACAAACCAACAAGCCAACAAATCAACAAACCAACAAACCAACAAACCAACAAGCCAACAAGCCAACAAGCCAACAAACAAACAAACCAACAAGCCAACAAACCAACAAACCAACAAACCAACAAACCAACAAGCCAACAAACCAACAAACCAACAAGCCAACAAATCAACAAACCAACAAACCAACAAACCAACAAACCAACAAACCAACAAGCCAACAAACCAACAAACCAACAAACCAACAAACCAACAAATCAAAAAACCAACAAACCAACAAGCCAACAAACCAACAAGCCAACAAGCCAACAAACCAACAAACTAACAAACCAACAAACGAACTAACCAACAAACCAACAAGCCAACAAACCAACAAACCAAGTAACCAAAAAGCCAACAAACTAACAAACCAACAAGCCAACAAGCCAACAAACCAACAAACCAACAAAGCAACAAGCCAACAAGCCAACAAACCAACAAACTAACAAGCCAACAAACCAAGTAACCAAAAATCCAAGAAACTAACAAACCAACAAGCCAACAAACCAACAAACCAACAAGCCAACAAACCAACAAACCAACAAACCAACAAACCAACAAACCAACAAATCAAAAAACCAACAAACCAACAAGCCAACAAACCAACAAGCCAACAAGCCAACAAACCAACAAACTAACAAACCAACAAACGAACTAACCAACAAACCAACAAGCCAACAAACCAACAAACCAAGTAACCAAAAAGCCAACAAACTAACAAACCAACAAGCCAACAAGCCAACAAACCAACAAACCAACAAACCAACAAACCAACAAACCAACAAGCCAACAAACCAACAAACCAACAAGCCAACAAATCAACAAACCAACAAACCAACAAACCAACAAGCCAACAAGCCAACAAACCAACAAACCAACAAACCAACAAACCAAGTAACCAACAAACCAACAAACCATCAAATGAACAAAGCAACAAACTAACAAACCAAGAAGCCAACAAACCAACAAATCAACAAACCAACAAACCAACAAACCAACAAGCCAACAAGCCAACAAACCAACAAACCAACAAACCAACAAGCCAACAAACCAACAAACCAACAAACCAACAAGCCAACAAGCCAACAAACCAACAAACCAACAAAGCAACAAACCAACAAGCCAACAAGCCAACAAACCAACAAACCAACAAGCCAACAAACCAACAAACAAATAAACCAACAAACTAACAAACCAACAAGCCAACAAAGCAACAAGCCAACAAGCCAACAAACCAACAAACTAACAAGCCAACAAACCAAGTAACCAAAAAGCCAACAAACTAACAAACCAACAAGCCAACAAACCAACAAGCCAACAACCCAACAAACCAACAAACCAACAAAGCAAAAAGCCAACAAACCAACAAACCAACAAACCAACAAACCAACAAGCCAACAAACCAACAAACCAACAAACCAACAAACCAACAAACCAAAAATCCAAGAAACTAACAAACCAACAAGCCAACAAACCAACAAACCAACAAACCAACAAACCAACAAACCAACAAACCAACAAACCAACAAACCAACAAACCATCAAACGAACAAAGCAACAAACTAACAAACCAAGAAGCCAACAAACCAACAAACCATCAAACGAACAAAGCAAAAAACTAACAAACCAAGAAGCCAACAAACCAACAAACCAACAAGCCAACAAACCAACAAACCAACAAACCATCAAACGAACAAAGCAACAAACTAACAAACCAAGAAGCCAACAAACCAACAAACCATCAAACGAACAAAGCAACAAACTAACAAACCAAGAAGCCAACAAACCAACAAACCAACAAGCCAACAAACCAACAAACCAACAAACCAAGTAAGCAAAAAGCCAACAAACTAACAAACCAACAAGCCAACAAGCCAACAAACCAACAAACAAATAAACCAACAAACCAACAAACCAACAAACCAACAAGCCAACAAGCCAACAAACCAACAAACCAGCAAGCCAACAAATCAACAAACCAACAAACCAACAAACCAACAAACCAACAAACCAACAAGCCAACAAGCCAACAAACCAACAAACCAACAAACCAACAAACTAAGTAACCAACAAGCCAACAAACCAACAAACCAACAAGCCAACAAACCAACAAACCAACAAGCCAACAAACCAACAAACCAACAAACCAAAAAACCAACAAACCAAAAAACCAACAAACCAACAAACCAACAAACCAACAAACCAACAAACCAACAAGCCAACAAGCCAACAAGCCAACAAACCAACAAACCAACAAACCAACAAGCCAACAAACCAACAAGCCAACAAACCAACAAACCAACAAACCAAGTAACCAAAAAGCCAACAAGCTAACAAACCAACAAGCCAACAAGCCAACAAACCAACAAACCAACAAAGCAACAAACCAACAAACCAACAAGCCAACAAACCAACAAACCAACAAACCAACAAACCATCAAACGAACAAAGCAACAAACTAACAAACCAAGAAGCCAACAAACCAACAAACCATCAAACGAACAAAGCAACAAACCAACAAACCAACAAACCAACAAACCAACAAGCCAACAAGCCAACAAACCAACAAACCAACAAACCAACAAACCAACAAACCAACAAATCAAAAAACCAACAAACCAACAAGCCAACAAACCAACAAGCCAACAAGCCAACAAACCAACAAACTAACAAACCAACAAACGAACTAACCAACAAACCAACAAGCCAACAAACCAACAAACCAAGTAACCAAAAAGCCAACAAACTAACAAACCAACAAGCCAACAAGCCAACAAACCAACAAACCAACAAACCAACAAACCAACAAACCAACAAGCCAACAAACCAACAAACCAACAAGCCAACAAATCAACAAACCAACAAACCAACAAACCAACAAGCCAACAAGCCAACAAACCAACAAACCAACAAACCAACAAACCAAGTAACCAACAAACCAACAAACCATCAAATGAACAAAGCAACAAACTAACAAACCAAGAAGCCAACAAACCAACAAATCAACAAACCAACAAACCAACAAACCAACAAGCCAACAAGCCAACAAACCAACAAACCAACAAACCAACAAGCCAACAAACCAACAAACCAACAAACCAACAAGCCAACAAGCCAACAAACCAACAAACCAACAAAGCAACAAACCAACAAGCCAACAAGCCAACAAACCAACAAACCAACAAGCCAACAAACCAACAAACAAATAAACCAACAAACTAACAAACCAACAAGCCAACAAAGCAACAAGCCAACAAGCCAACAAACCAACAAACTAACAAGCCAACAAACCAAGTAACCAAAAAGCCAACAAACTAACAAACCAACAAGCCAACAAACCAACAAGCCAACAACCCAACAAACCAACAAACCAACAAAGCAAAAAGCCAACAAACCAACAAACCAACAAACCAACAAACCAACAAGCCAACAAACCAACAAACCAACAAACCAACAAACCAACAAACCAAAAATCCAAGAAACTAACAAACCAACAAGCCAACAAACCAACAAACCAACAAACCAACAAACCAACAAACCAACAAACCAACAAACCAACAAACCAACAAACCATCAAACGAACAAAGCAACAAACTAACAAACCAAGAAGCCAACAAACCAACAAACCATCAAACGAACAAAGCAAAAAACTAACAAACCAAGAAGCCAACAAACCAACAAACCAACAAGCCAACAAACCAACAAACCAACAAACCATCAAACGAACAAAGCAACAAACTAACAAACCAAGAAGCCAACAAACCAACAAACCATCAAACGAACAAAGCAACAAACTAACAAACCAAGAAGCCAACAAACCAACAAACCAACAAGCCAACAAACCAACAAACCAACAAACCAAGTAAGCAAAAAGCCAACAAACTAACAAACCAACAAGCCAACAAGCCAACAAACCAACAAACAAATAAACCAACAAACCAACAAACCAACAAACCAACAAGCCAACAAGCCAACAAACCAACAAACCAGCAAGCCAACAAATCAACAAACCAACAAACCAACAAACCAACAAACCAACAAACCAACAAGCCAACAAGCCAACAAACCAACAAACCAACAAACCAACAAACTAAGTAACCAACAAGCCAACAAACCAACAAACCAACAAGCCAACAAACCAACAAACCAACAAGCCAACAAACCAACAAACCAACAAACCAAAAAACCAACAAACCAAAAAACCAACAAACCAACAAACCAACAAACCAACAAACCAACAAACCAACAAGCCAACAAGCCAACAAGCCAACAAACCAACAAACCAACAAACCAACAAGCCAACAAACCAACAAGCCAACAAACCAACAAACCAACAAACCAAGTAACCAAAAAGCCAACAAGCTAACAAACCAACAAGCCAACAAGCCAACAAACCAACAAACCAACAAAGCAACAAACCAACAAACCAACAAGCCAACAAACCAACAAACCAACAAACCAACAAACCATCAAACGAACAAAGCAACAAACTAACAAACCAAGAAGCCAACAAACCAACAAACCATCAAACGAACAAAGCAACAAACCAACAAACCAACAAACCAACAAACCAACAAGCCAACAAGCCAACAAACCAACAAACCAACAAACCAACAAGCCAACAAACTAACAAGCCAACAAACCAACAAACCAACAAACCAAGTAACCAAAAAGCCAACAAACTAACAAACCAACAAGCCAAAAAGCCAACAAACCAACAAACCAACAAAGCAACAAACCAACAAACCAACAAGCCAACAAACCAACAAGCCAACATACCAACAAACCAACACACCAACAAACCAACAAACTAACAAAGCAACAAGCCAACAAACCAACAAACCAACAAACCAACAAGCCAACAAGCCAACAAACCAACAAACCAACAAACCAACAAGCCAACAAACCAACAAGCCAACAAACCAACAAACCAACAAGCCAAAAAGCCAACAAACCAACAAACCAACAAACCAACAAACCAACAAGCCAACAAGCCAACAAACCAACAAACTAACAAGACAACAAACCAACAAACCAACAAGCCAACAAACCAACAAACCAACAAACCAGCAAACCAACAAACCAACAAACTAACAAAGCAACAAGCCAACAAACCAACAAAACAACAAACCAACAAGCCAACAAGCGAACAAACCAACAAATCAACAAACCAACAAACCAACAAGCCCACAAACCAACAAGCCAACAAACCAACAAACCAACAAGCCAACAAGCCAACAAACCAACAAACCAACAAACCAACAAGCCAACAAGCCAACAAACCAACAAACCAACAAGCCAACAAGCCAACAAGCCAACAAACCGACAAAACAACAATCCAACAAGCCAACAAACCAACAAACCAACAAGCCAACAAACCAACAAACAAATAAACCAACAAACCAACAAACCAACAAGCCAACAAGCCAACAAACCAACAAACCAACAAACCAACAAGCCAACAAACCAACAAACCAACAAGCCAACAAACCAACAAACCAACAAACCAACAAGCCAACAAGCCAACAAACCAACAAACCAACAAGCCAACAAACCAACAAACCAACAAACCAACAAGCCAACAAGCCAACAAACCAACAAACCAACAAGCCAACAAGCCAACAAACCGACAAACCAACAAGCCAACAAGCCAACAAACCGACATACCAACAAGCCAACAAGCCAACAAACCAACAAACCAACAAGCCAACAAACCAACAAACAAATAAACCAACAAACCAACAAACCAGCAAACCAACAAGCCAACAAGCCAACAAGCCAACAAACCAACAAACCAACAAACCAAAAAGCCAACAAACCAACAAACCAACAAACCAACAAACCACAAAACCAACAAGCCAACAAGCCAACAAACCAACAAACCAACAAACCAACAAGCCAACAAACAAACAAACCAACAAACCAACAAGCCAACAATCCATTAAACCAACAAACCAACAAGCCAACAAACCAACAAAGCAACAAACCAAAATGCCAACAAACCAACAAGCTAAGTAACCAACAAGCCAACAAACCAACAAACCAACAAAGCAACAAGCCAACCAACCAACAAACCAACAAGCCAACAAACCAACAAACCAGCAAGCCAACAAACCAACAAACCAACAAACCAACAAACCAACAAACCAACAAACCAACAAGCCAACAAGCCAACAATCCAACAAACCAACAAACCAACAAACCAACAAACTAAGTAACCAACAAGCCAACAAACCAACAAACCAACAAGCCAACAAACCAACAAGCCAACAAACCAACAAACCAACAAGCCAACAAATCAACAAACCAACAAACCAACAAACCAACAAACCAACAAGCCAACAAACCAACAAACCAACAAACCAACAAACCAACAAACCAACAAGCCAACAAACCAACAAACCAACAAACCAACAAACCAACAAACCAACAAACCAACAAGCCAACAAGCCAACAATCCAACAAACCAACAAACCAACAAACCAACAAACTAAGTAACCAACAAGCCAACAAACCAACAAACCAACAAGCCAACAAACCAACAAGCCAACAAACCAACAAACCAACAAGCCAACAAATCAACAAACCAACAAACCAACAAACCAACAAACCAACAAGCCAACAAACCAACAAACCAACAAACCAACAAACCAACAAACCAACAAGCCACCAAACCAACAAACCAACAAACCAACAAGCCAACAAGCCAAAAAACCAACAAACCAACAAATCAACAAACCAACAAACCAACAAACCAACGAACCAAAAATCCAAGAAACTAACAAACCAACAAGCCAACAAACCAACAAACCAACAAGCCAACAAACCAACAAACCAACAAACCAACAAACCAACAAACCAACAAATCAAAAAACCAACAAACCAACAAGCCAACAAACCAACAAGCCAACAAGCCAACAAACCAACAAACTAACAAACCAACAAACGAACTAACCAACAAACCAACAAGCCAACAAACCAACAAACCAAGTAACCAAAAAGCCAACAAACTAACAAACCAACAAGCCAACAAGCCAACAAGCCAACAAACCAACAAACTAACAAACCAACAAACGAACTAACCAACAAACCAACAAGCCAACAAACCAACAAACCAAGTAACCATAAAGCCAACAAACTAACAAACCAACAAGCCAACAAGCCAACAAACCAACAAACCAACAAAGCAACAAGCCAACAAGCCAACAAACCAACAAACTAACAAGCCAACAAACCAAGTAACCAAAAAGCCAACAAACTAACAAACCAACAAGCCAACAAACCAACAAGCCAACAACCCAACAAACCAACAAACCAACAAAGCAAAAAGCCAACAAACCAACAAACCAACAAACCAACAAACCAACAAGCCAACAAACCAACAAACCAACAAACCAACAAGCCAACAAGCCAACAAACCAACAAACCAACAAAGCAACAAACCAACAAACCAACAAACCAAAAATCCAAGAAACTAACAAACCAACAAGCCAACAAACCAACAAACCAACAAACCAAGAAACCAACAAACCAACAAACCAACAAACCAACAAACCAACAAACCATCAAACGAACAAAGCAACAAACTAACAAACCAAGAAGCCAACAAACCAACAAACCATCAAACGAACAAAGCAAAAAACTAACAAACCAAGAAGCCAACAAACCAACAAACCAACAAGCCAACAAACCAACAAACCAACAAAGGATTTTAGCGCTAGTGATCTAGTTTTTGAAGAAAATGTTAAGACAGGGTACTTGCACAATTTGCCAGAAATTCAAATCGCAAAGCCAGTTGATCTCGGTGAGTCAAATGTTGGCGATAATCAGAATGGCAAAACTCCTATGAATATTGTAATTGCGCATAAACCAGAGCTTCCAGTAGAGGTGGAAATTGACGATTATCATAATTCGTCTTCGGAATTTGAAACTGCTCGAATTGATGATTCAGATGCAAATATGGGCAGTGATGCAGAAGTCGTTCCAGAACAAGTGGTTCAGGACAGTTATAGAACGCGCAGTGGTCGTACTGTAAGACCACCGCAAAGATATGGCTGGTGGAAATTGTAAAAGTTATTAGGAGTAGCCTAGTCCAAATTATTATTGTTACTAATTTAGACTTAAAGAAAAGCAACAAACTAACAAACCAAGAAGCCAACAAACCAACAAACCATCAAACGAACAAAGCAACAAACTAACAAACCAAGAAGCCAACAAACCAACAAACCAACAAGCCAACAAACCAACAAACCAACAAACCAAGTAACCAAAAAGCCAACAAACTAACAAACCAACAAGCCAACAAGCCAACAAACCAACAAACAAATAAACCAACTGTAATGTGACATTAGAAGCAATGTCATCAAAAAAATCAGATGGCCATGAGAAGGGCAACATTGCTGCATGTGATAGCTGACGTTAATTATTAAAAAAAATTATATTAATAAAGCTAATAATTTTATACTTAAATAATATGTTATTTTATTAATTTGCTTGCATATTACATGGTGTCAGAAGGTAAAAAATAAAATTCTCGCGAAGTTTCACGGATTTAATTAATTTATCGGATATTTTTGCCAATTTCATCGGAACACATTGAAAATGGGTGATACACGGAAAAATTTGCGAGAACTGGATTGTTCAAATTTGTCATCGGATTGGAAAAATTGGAAACGAGATTTTCGCATCTACATGATAGCAAACGACAAAGAGACTAAGTCGGAAGTAAAGAAAATTTCAATTTTTCTATGGTTAATCGGAACAAAAGGTGCAAACATTTACAACACGTTGTTTCCAAATGATGGTTCGCAAAATTCATTGCTGGGTACAGTCACAACACAACGAGTGGTACCAGCAGATGGCGATGTAGCAGAGCACACGGAAGATGTAACAACACAGCGTACATTGGACGATGTTTTGACGGCATTTGATTATCATTGTCTGCCACAAAAGAATGTGACAATGGAATCGTACATATTTAATAACATGATGCAAAAGGAACGTCAACCGTTCAGTGAATTTTTAACTGAGCTTCGTGCTCAAATAGAACGTTGTGACTTCGAAATTGAAGGGAAATCGTACGAAGATCGAATGTTGCGTGATCGTATTATCACTGGGGTTTTCGACAAGAAACTGCAACTCAAGTTGCTAGATGGACGTGACGAAAAATTGGACCGAGTGATCGACATTTGCAAAACATTCGAATCGGCAAATGTTAACAAGGGAATTTTGGCATCAAAACAAACGATCTCAGCGCTGTCATTGGTGGAAAACAAAGAAATCGATTCAATTAACGCAATTAATGCAACCAATAGGCGTTTTTGCTTCAACTGTGGTGGTGATTGGAAATTAGATCACAAAAGCAAGTGTCCAGCCAGGGATTTCACGTGCCAATGCGGAAAAAAGGGTCATTTTCGTCTGATGTGTCGCAAAACAAACAAGACGAACAAGTCGGGCGCAACTACATCGGAATCGAATGCAAATGGAAAATCACGGATTGACAATGTTCACTGGAGTTCGCTATCAGGTAAAACGACTAAAATACACCGGAAATTAACGACTAAGTTACTTAATGTTAAGAATCATATGTTTAGAATAAATTCATTGGGACGACAAAAGACACGTTGGACTAAGGCATACCGAATAGGGAATAAGCTAGTTAAATTCAAAATCGATACAGGAGCGGACGTCAACTGTGTTCCATTGAAAATTGTCAAGGAATTAAAATTAAAAATGAGCCATGAGCAAAATGACTTTCATGTATTTGATTATAGTAATAATAAAGTTAACATTTTTGGTATTGTCGAAATTAAATTTATTGATTCGAAATCTAATATGGAAAGATTAGCGGAATTTGTAGTCGTTGATAACGCATTTGAACCGATACTCGGACTTGATACATGCATTGAGTTTGAACTGATTAAGCGATTGGATATTGACTCGATTGAATTCTTGGATAAACAAGAAAGATTTGTAAGTGAAAATAACGATGTATTCACTGGACTTGGAAAAATTCCTGGAAAAATTACCATACACTTACAAGAAAATGCAAAGCCAGTCGTGCATTATCGTAAACGTTTCCCGGACACAATAGTTAAAAAACTCAAGCCAAAACTTGATGAGATGGTTAAAAATGGAATCATTTCACCGGTGTCTTACCCAACAGACTGGGTTAACAATTTACAAGTGGTGGAAAAACCAAATGGTGATTTACGGATTTGCTTGGATCCAAAACCACTTAATAAGTGCCTTAAGCGCGAACATTTTTTGATTCCAACCATCGATAATTTTACTTCGGAATTAGCTAACAAAAAATTATTCACGGTTTTGGATCGTTCAAATGGATTTTGGCAATTGGAATTGGACGAAAAGAGTTCAGAACTGACAACGTTCATGACACCCTTTGGTCGTTACAAATTCGAAAGACTTGCTTTTGGATTGAACGTTTCACCGGAAATTTTTCAAAGACGTATGATACAGATATTCGGTGACATACCTGGCGTCTTTGTTTACTTCGATGATATTGGAATCCTAGCATCGAACGAAGAGGAACATGATAAAATTTTGGCAATTGTTCTTGAGCGTGCACGCGTGAATAATGTTAAATTTAACTTGGAAAAAATGCAATATCGTAAATCGGAAGTAAAATTCATGGGTCATATCTTATTGGATGGTAAAATAAAACCGGTTGACAAGCACATTGAAGCGATTCTAAAGCTTAAAAAACCAACCGATAAACATGGTGTAATGCGCTTGTTGGGTCTTTGCAAGTATTTGGCAAAGTTTATTCCAACCCTGTCCAAGCTGACAGCAGAACTAAGAAGATTAACCGGAAAAGACATTCCTTTTGAATGGACGGAAAAACATGAGGCGGAATTTGAGAATTTAGTAAAAATCATTACATCGGACCCAATTTTAAAGGCATATGACCCGGAAAAGCCAGTTGTTATTCAGACTGATGCATCGAAAGATGGACTTGGATCAGTTTTGATGCAAGATGGTTATCCGATTGCATTTGCTTCTCGAACTCTTAGCAAATGTGAACAGAGATGGGCGCAAATTGAAAAAGAACTTCTGGCTGTGGTTTTTGCATGTAAACGTTTCCATCATTTCATTTATGGGCGTGATTTCACTGTTGAGAGTGATCACAAGCCGCTGGAAACATTGAATTTACGCGATATTGACGCTGTAACGCCAAGATTGCAGCGAATGTTCATGATGCTACTGAAATATTCGAAAATGGACATTGTTTTCAAACCGGGAAAAAGCATGTTGGTAGCCGATTGTCTCTCTCGTGCTCAGTTGGCCACGATCTCGGAGGAAACGGAATTGAGTGGAGTCATTCACACAGTAACCCGATCTGCTTGTGTGTCAAAGGATAATTACGATTACTACAAACAGATACTGGAATCGGATGAAAACCTTAAACGCGTGTGTGAATACGTAAGAAATGGTTGGCCTGAGTATCGAACTCTGAATGATTTTTGTCGGGAATTTCACAAACTTAAATCGGAACTCCACTTTGAAAACGGACTACTGTTCAGAAATCATAGACTGGTGATTCCAACGGGATTTCAAGGAAAAATGACAAAATGGTTGCATGCACCACATCTTGGAATCGAAAAAACACTTGCAAGAGCCAGAATGTTATACTTTTGGCCTGGAATGAATGCACAAATTAAAGACATGATTGTGTCATGTAATGTGTGTGAAAAATTTAAACGAAACAATCAAAAGGAACCATTGGTTCAAGAAGTTAATCCAAAATATCCATATCACATTGCTTCTGTGGACTTGTTTGAATATGCGGGTCGTGATTTCATCTCAATTTTTGATGCATATTCAAATTTCTTAGTTGCGACTAAAGTAAATAACAAAACTTCTGGGCACATTATCGATATCTTTTGTTCTATTTTCAACATAATCGGATATCCATCGATAATAAAAAGTGATAACGTTCCGTTCAACTCAGCAGAGTTCGAAAAGTTTGCACGGAAATTTAATGTGCAATTCAAATATTCGAGTCCTCGATATCCACAAAGCAATGGGCTGGCTGAGAAAGGAGTCGCCATTGCAAGGAACATTTTGAAGCGTTGTTATGAGACTAACAGCGTGGATCAGTTTCAATACAGAATCATGGAATATAACACCACACCTGTCGCAAGCATGCAACTTACTCCATCGGAATTATTCTTCGGAAGATTGGTCAAAACAAAATTGCCAGTATCGGAACAATTACTGATCAGAAACAATATCAATGAAGAAATTATTCAAAAAAAAATTGACAAGAAAAAGGAAAAACAAAAGTATTACTATGATCGGAACGTAAAGTCGTTGCCGGCATTAAGCCTGAGCGATTTAGTAATTTTCAAAAAGAATGGAAAGGAATGGCATTACGGAACAATTGTTGGAATAGTTAACGAACGCTCGTATATTATTAAGGATTCATTCGACAATCATTTTAGACGTAATCGTAGGTTCATTGCCAAAACGAAGAATAAGGATTTTAGCGCTAGTGATCTAGTTTTTGAAGAAAATGTTAAGACAGGGTACTTGCACAATTTGCCAGAAATTCAAATCGCAAAGCCAGTTGATCTCGGTGAGTCAAATGTTGGCGATAATCAGAATGGCAAAACTCCTATGAATATTGTAATTGCGGATAAACCAGAGCTTCCAGTAGAGGTGGAAATTGACGATTATCATAATTCGTCTTCGGAATTTGAAACTGCTCGAATTGATGATTCAGATGCAAATATGGGCAGTGATGCAGAAGTCGTTCCAGAACCAGTGGTTCAGGACAGTTATAGAACGCGCAGTGGTCGTACTGTAAGACCACCGCAAAGATATGGCTGGTGAAAATTGTAAAAGTTATTAGGAGTAGCCTAGTCCAAATTATTATTGTTACTAATTTAGACTTAAAGAAAAAAGCGTGTAATGTGACATTAGAAGCAATGTCATCAAAAAAATGAGATGGCCATGAGAAGGGCAACATTGCTGCATGTGATAGCTGACGTTAATTATTAAAAAAAATTATATTAATAAAGCTAATAATTTTATACTTAAATAATATGTTATTTTATTAATTCGCTTGCATATTACACCAACAAACCAACAAACCAATAAGCCAACAAGCCAACAAACCAACAAACCAACAAACCAGCAAGCCAACAAATCAACAAACCAATAAACCAACAAACCAACAAACCAACAAACCAACAAGCCAACAAGCCAACAAACCAACAAACCAACAAACCAACAAACTAAGTAACCAACAAGCCAACAAACCAACAAACCAACAAGCCAACAAGCCAACAAACCAACAAACCAACAAGCCAACAAACCAACAAACCAACAAACCAAAAAACCAACAAACCAAAAAACCAACAAACCAACAAACCAACAAACCAACAAACCAACAAACCAACAAGCCAACAAGCCAACAAACCAACAAACCAAGAAACCAACAAGCCAACAAACCAACAAGCCAACAAACCAACAAACCAACAAACCAAGTAACCAAAAAGCCAACAAGCTAACAAACCAACAAGCCAACAAGCCAACAAACCAACAAACCAACAAAGCAACAAACCAACAAACCAACAAGCCAACAAACCAACAAACCAACAAACCAACAAACCAACAAACCATCAAACGAACAAAGCAACAAACTAACAAACCAAGAAGCCAACAAACCAACAAACCATCAAACGAACAAAGCAACAAACCAACAAACCAACAAACCAACAAACCAACAAGCCAACAAGCCAACAAACCAACAAACCAACAAACCAACAAGCCAACAAACCAACAAGCCAACAAACCAACAAACCAACAAACCAAGTAACCAAAAAGCCAACAAACTAACAAACCAACAAGCCAACAAACCAACAAACCAACAAACCAACAAAGCAACAAACCAACAAACCAACAAGCCAACAAACCAACAAGCCAACAAACCAACAAACCAACACATCAACAAACCAACAAACTAACAAAGCAACAAGCCAACAAACCAACAAACCAACAAACCAACAAGCCAACAAGCCAACAAACCAACAAACCAACAAACCAACAAGCCAACAAACCAACAAGCCAACAAACCAACAAACCAACAATCCAACAAGCCAAAAAGCCAACAAACCAACAAACCAACAAACCAACAAACCAACAAGCCAACAAGCCAACAAACCAACAAACTAACAAGACAACAAACCAACAAACCAACAAGCCAACAAACCAACAAACCAACAAACCAACAAACCAGCAAACCAAAAAACCAACAAACTAACAAAGCAACAAGCCAACAAACCAACAAAACAACAAACCAACAAGCCAACAAGCGAACAAACCAACAAATCAACAAACCAACAAGCCCACAAACCAACAAGCCAACAAACCAACAAACCAACAAGCCAACAAGCCAACAAACCAACAAACCAACAAACCAACAAGCCAACAAGCCAACAAGCCAACAAACCAACAAACCAACAAGCCAACAAGCCAACAAACCGACAAAACAACAAGCCAACAAGCCAACATACCAACAAACCAACAAGCCAACAAACCAACAAACAAATAAACCAACAAAACAACATACCAACAAGCCAACAAGCCAACAAACCAACAAACCAACAAGCCAGCAAACCAACAAACCAACAAACCAACAAGCCAACAAGCCAACAAACCAACAAACCAACAAGCCAACAAGCCAACAAACCGACAAACCAACAAGCCAACAAGCCAACAAACCGACAAACCAACAAGCCAACAAGCCAACAAACCAACAAACCAACAAGCCAACAAATGAACAAACAAATAAACCAACAAACCAACAAACCAACAAACCAACAAGCCAACAAGCCAACAAGCCAACAAACTAACAAACCAACAAACCAACAAGCCAACAAACCAACAAACCAACAAACCAACAAACCAACAAACCACAAAACCAACAAGCCAACAAGCCAACAAACCAACAAACCAACAAACCAACAAGCCAACAAACCAACAAACCAACAAACCAACAAGCCAACAATCCATTAAACCAACAAACCAACAAGCCAACAAACCAACAAAGCAACAAACCAACATGCCAACAAACCAACAAGCTAAGTAACCAACAAGCCAACAAACCAACAAACCAACAAAGCAACAAGCCAACCAACCAACAAACCAACAAGCCAACAAACCAACAAACCAACAAACCAACAAGCCAAAAAGCCAACAAACCAACAAACCAACAAGCCAACAAACCAACAAACCAACAAACCAACAAACCAACAAGCCAACAAACCAACAAGCCAACAAACCAACAAACCAACAAGCCAACAAGCCAACAAACCAACAAACCAACAAACCAACAAGCCAACAAGCCAACAAACCAACAAACCAACAAGCCAACAAACCAACAAACAAATAAACCAACAAACCAACAAACCAACAAGCCAACAAGCCAACAAACCAACAAACCAACAAACCAGCAAGCCAACAAACCAACAAACCAACAAACCAACAAACAACAAACCAACAAACCAACAAACCAACAAACCAACAAGCCAACAAGCCAACAAACCAACAAACAAACAAACAAACAAACCAACAAACTAAGTAACCAACAAGCCAACAAACCAACAAACCAACAAGCCAACAAGCCAACAAACCAACAAACCAACAAGCCAACAAACCAACAAACCAACAAACTAAAAAACCAACAAACCAACAAACCAACAAACCAACAAACCAACAAACCAACAAGCCAACAAGCCAACAAGCCAACAAACCAACAAACCAACAAACCAACAAGCCAACAAACCAACAAGCCAACAAACCAACAAACCAACAAAGCAAGTAACCAAAAAGCCAACAAACTAACAAACCAACAAGCCAACAAGCCAACAAACCAACAAACCAACAAAGCAACAAACCAACAAACCAACAAGCCAACAAGCCAACAAACCAACAAACCAACAAGCCAACAAGCCAACAAACAACAAACCAACAAGCCAACAAACCAACAAACCAAGAAGCCAACAAACCAACAAACCAACACACCAACAAACCAACAACCAACAAACCAACAAACTAACAAAGCAACAAGCCAACAAACCAACAAACCAACAAACCAACAAGCCAACAAGCCAACAAACCAACAAACCAACAAACCAACAAGCCAACAAACCAACAAGCCAACAAACCAATAAACCAACAAGCCAACAAGCCAACAAATCAACAAACCAACAAACCAACAAACCAACAAGCCAACAAACCAACAAACCAACAAGCCAACAAATCAACAAACCAACAAACCAGCAAACTAACAAGCCAACAAGCCAACAAATCAACAAACCAACAAAACAACAAACCAACAAACCAAAAAACCAACAAACCAACAAACCATCAAACGAACAAAGCAACAAACTAACAAACCAAGAAGCCAACAAACCAACAAACCAACAAACCAACAAACCAACAAACCAACAAGCCAACAAGCCAACAAACCAACAAACCAACAAACCAACAAGCCAACAAACCAACAAACCAACAAACCAACAAGCCAACAAGCCAAGAAACCAACAAACCAACAAAGCAACAAACCAACAAACCAACAAGCCAACAAGTCAACAAACCAACAAACCAACAAGCCAACAAACCAACAAACAAATAAACCAACAAACTAACAAACCAACAAGCGAACAAGCCAACAATCCAACAAACCAACAAACCAGCAAGCCAACAAACCAACAAACCAACAAACCAACAAACCAACAAACCAACAAACCAACAAGCCAACAAGCCAACAATCCAACAAACCAACAAACCAACAAACCAACAAACTAAGTAACCAACAAGCCAACAAACCAACAAACCAACAAGCCAACAAACCAACAAGCCAACAAACCAACAAACCAACAAGCCAACAAATCAACAAACCAACAAACCAACAAACCAACAAACCAACAAGCCAACAAACCGACAAACCAACAAACCAACAAACCAACAAGCCAACAAACCAACAAACCAACAAACCAACAAGCCAACAAGCCAAAAAACCAACAAACCAACAAATCAACAAACCAACAAACCAACAAACCAAAAATCCAAGAAACTAACAAACCAACAAGCCAACAAACCAACAAACCAACAAGCCAACAAACCAACAAACCAACAAGCCAACAAACCAACAAACCAACAAACCAACAAACCAACAAACCAACAAGCCAACAAACCAACAAGCCAACAAGCCAACAAACCAACAAACTAACAAACCAACAAACGAACTAACCAACAAACCAACAAGCCAACAAACCAACAAACCAAGTAACCAAAAAGCCAACATACTAACAAACCAACAAGCCAACAAGCCAACAAACCAACAAACCAACAAAGCAACAAGCCAACAAGCCAACAAACTAACAAGCCAACAAACCAAGTAACCAAAAAGCCAACAAACTAACAAACCAACAAGCCAACAAACCAACAAGCCAACAACCCAATAAACCAACAAACCAACAAACCAAAAAGCCAACAAACCAACAAACCAACAAACCAACAAACCAACAAGCCAACAAACCAACAAACCAACAAACCAACAAGCCAACAAGCCAACAAACCAACAAAGCAACAAACCAACAAACCAACAAACCAAAAATCCAAGAAACTAACAAACCAACAAGCCAACAAACCAACAAACCAACAAACCAACAAACCAACAAACCATCAAACGAACAAAGCAACAAACTAACAAACCAAAAAGCCAACAAATCAGCAAACCATCAAACGAACAAAGCAACAAACTAACGAACCAAGAAGCCAACAAACCAACAAACCAACAAGCCAACAAACCAACAAACCAACAAACCATCAAACGAACAAAGCAACAAACTAACAAACCAAGAAGCCAACAAACCAACAAACCATCAAATGAACAAAGCAACAAACTAACAAACCAAGAAGCCAACAAACCAACAAACCAACAAGCCAACAAACCAACAAACCAACAAACCATCAAACGAACAAAGCAACAAACTAACAAACCAAGAAGCCAACAAACCAACAAACCATCAAACGAACAAAGCAACAAACTAACAAACCAAGAAGCCAACAAACCAACAAACCAACAAGCCAACAAACCAACAAACCAACAAACCAAGTAACCAAAAAGCCAACAAACTAACAAACCCACAAGCCAACAAACCAACAAACCAACAAACCAACAAGCCAACAAGCCAACAAACCAACAAACCAACAAAGCAACAAACCAACAAACCAACAAGCCAACAAGCAAACAAACCAACAAACCAACAAGCCAACAAACCAACAAACAAATAAACCAACAAACTAAAAAACCAACAAGCCAACAAGCCAACAAACCAACAAACCAACAACCCAACAAGCCAACAAACCAACAAACCAACAAACTAACAAACCAACAAACCAACAAACCAACAAGCCAACAAGCCAACAACCCAGCAAACCAACAAACCAACAAACCAACAAACTAAGTAACCAACAAGCCAACAAACCAACAAACCAACAAGCCAACAAACCAACAAGCCAACAAACCAACAAACCAACAAGCCAACAAATCAACAAACCAACAAACCAACAAACCAACAAACCAACAAGCCAACAAACCAACAAACCAACAAACCAACAAACCAACAAGCCAACAAACCAACAAACCAACAAACCAACAAGCCAAAAAACCAACAAACCAACAAATCAACAAACCAACAAACCAACAAACCAACAAACCAAAAATCCAAGAAACTAACAAACCAACAAGCCAACAAACCAACAAACCAACAAGCCAACAAACCAACAAACCAACAAACCAACAAACCAACAAATCAAAAAACCAACAAACCAACAAGCCAACAAACCAACAAGCCAACAAGCCAACAAACCAACAAACTAACAAACCAACAAACGAACTAACCAACAAACCAACAAGCCAACAAACCAACAAACCAAGTAACCAAAAAGCCAACAAACTAACAAACCAACAAGCCAACAAGCCAACAAACCAACAAACCAACAAAGCAACAAGCCAACAAGCCAACAAACCAACAAACTAACAAGCCAACAAACCAAGTAACCAAAAAGCCAACAAACTAACAAACCAACAAGCCAACAAACCAACAAGCCAACAACCCAACAAACCAATAAACCAACAAACCAAAAAGCCAACAAACCAACAAACCAACAAACCAACAAACCAACAAGCCAACAAACCAACAAACCAACAAACCAACAAGCCAACAAGCCAACAAACCAACAAACCAACAAAGCAACAAACCAACAAACAAACAAACCAAAAATCCAAGAAGCTAACAAACCAACAAGCCAACAAACCAACAAACCAACAAACCAACAAACCAACAAACCAACAAACCAACAAACCAACAAACCATCAAACGAACAAAGCAACAAACTAACAAACCAAGAAGCCAACAAACCAACAAACCATCAAACGAACAAAGCAACAAACTAACAAACCAAGAAGCCAACAAACCAACAAACCAACAAGCCAACAAACCAACAAACCAACAAACCATCAAACGAACAAAGCAACAAACTAACAAGCCAAGAAGCCAACAAACCAACAAACCATCAAACGAACAAAGCAACAAACTAACAAACCAAGAAGCCAACAAACCAACAAACCAACAAGCCAACAAACCAACAAACCAACAAACCAAGTAACCAAAAAGCCAACAAACTAACAAACCAACAAGCCAACAAGCCAACAAACCAACAAACAAATAAACCAACAAACCAACAAACCAACAAGCCAACAAGCCAACAAACCAACAAACCAACAAACCAGGAAGCCAACAAATCAACAAACCAACAAACCAACAAACCAACAAACCAACAAACCAACAAGCCAACAAGCCAACAAACCAACAAACCAACCAACCAACAAACTAAGTAACCAACAAGCCAACAAACCAACAAACCAACAAGCCAACAAGCCAACAAACCAACAAACCAACAAGCCAACAAACCAACAAACCAACAAACCAAAAAGCCAACAAACCAACAAACCAACAAGCCAACAAACCAACAAACCAACAAGCCAACAAGCCGACAAACCAACAAACCAACAAACCAACAAGCCAACAAACCAACAAGCCAACAAACCAACAAACCAACAAACCAAGTAACCAAAAAGCCAACAAGCTAACAAACCAACAAGCCAACAAGCCAACAAACCAACAAACCAACAAAGCAACAAACCAACAAACCAACAACCCAACAAACCAACAAACCAACAAACCAACAAACCATCAAACGAACAAAGCAACAAACTAACAACAAACCAACAACCAACAAAGCAGCAAACCAACAAACCAACAAGCCAACAAACCAACAAGCCAACAAACCAACAAACCAACAAACCAACAAACCAACAAGCCAACAAACCAACAAGCCAACAAACCAACAAACCAACAAGCCAAAAAGCCAACAAACCAACAAACCAACAAACCAACAAACCAACAAGCCAACAAACCAACAAACCAACAAACCAACAAACCAACAAGCCAACAGACCAACAAACCAACAAACCAACAAGCCAACAAGCCAACAAACCAACAAACCAACAAACCAACAAATCAACAAACCAACAAACCAACAAACCAAAAATCCAAGAAACTAACAAACCAACAAGCCAACAAACCAACAAACCAACAAACCAACAAACCAACAAACCAAAAATCCAAGAAACTAACAAACCAACAAGCCAACAAACCAACAAACCAACAAACCAACAAACCACCAAACCAACAAACCAACAAGCCAACAAACCAACAAACCAACAAACTAACAAACCAACAAACGAACTAACCAACAAACCAACAAGCCAACAAACCAACAAACCAACAAACCAACAAACCAACAAACCAACAAACCATCAAACGAACAAAGCAACAAACTAACAAACCAAGAAGCCAACAAACCAACAAACCATCAAACGAACAAAGCAACAAACTAACAAACCAAGAAGCCAACAAACCAACAAACCAACAAGCCAACAAACCAACAAACCAACAAACCATCAAACGAACAAAGCAACAAACTAACAAGCCAAGAAGCCAACAAACCAACAAACCATCAAACGAACAAAGCAACAAACTAACAAACCAAGAAGCCAACAAACCAACAAACCAACAAGCCAACAAACCAACAAACCAACAAACCAAGTAACCAAAAAGCCAACAAACTAACAAACCAACAAGCCAACAAGCCAACAAACCAACAAACAAATAAACCAACAAACCAACAAACCAACAAGCCAACAAGCCAACAAACCAACAAACCAACAAACCAGGAAGCCAACAAATCAACAAACCAACAAACCAACAAACCAACAAACCAACAAACCAACAAGCCAACAAGCCAACAAACCAACAAACCAACCAACCAACAAACTAAGTAACCAACAAGCCAACAAACCAACAAACCAACAAGCCAACAAGCCAACAAACCAACAAGCCAACAAGCCAACAAACCAACAAACCAACAAACCAAAAAGCCAACAAACCAACAAACCAACAAACCAACAAACCAACAAACCAACAAGCCAACAAGCCGACAAACCAACAAACCAACAAACCAACAAGCCAACAAACCAACAAGCCAACAAACCAACAAACCAACAAACCAAGTAACCAAAAAGCCAACAAGCTAACAAACCAACAAGCCAACAAGCCAATAAACCAACAAACCAACAAAGCAACAAACCAACAAACCAACAACCCAACAAACCAACAAACCAACAAACCAACAAACCATCAAACGAACAAAGCAACAAACTAACAACAAACCAACAACCAACAAAGCAGCAAACCAACAAACCAACAAGCCAACAAACCAACAAGCCAACAAACCAACAAACCAACAAACCAACAAACCAACAAGCCAACAAACCAACAAGCCAACAAACCAACAAACCAACAAGCCAAAAAGCCAACAAACCAACAAACCAACAAACCAACAAACCAACAAGCCAACAAACCAACAAACCAACAAACCAACAAACCAACAAGCCAACAGACCAACAAACCAACAAACCAACAAGCCAACAAGCCAACAACCCAACAAACCAACAAACCAACAAATCAACAAACCAACAAACCAACAAACCAAAAATCCAAGAAACTAACAAACCAACAAGCCAACAAACCAACAAACCAACAAACCAACAAACCAACAAACCAAAAATCCAAGAAACTAACAAACCAACAAGCCAACAAACCAACAAACCAACAAACCAACAAACCACCAAACCAACAAACCAACAAGCCAACAAACCAACAAACCAACAAACTAACAAACCAACAAACGAACTAACCAACAAACCAACAAGCCAACAAGCCAACAAACCACCAAACCAACAAACCAACGAACCAACAAACTAACAAACCAACAAGCCAACAAACCAACAAACCAACAAGCCAACAAACCAACAAACCAACAAACCAACAAACCAACAAACCACCATGCCAACAAACCAGCAAACTAAGTAACCAACAAGCCAACAAACCAACAAACCAACAAGCCAACAAACCAACAAACCAACAAACCAACAAACCAACAAACCAACAAACCAAGTAACCAACAAACCATCAAACGAACAAAGCAACAAACCAACAAGCCAACAAGCCAACAAACCAACAAACCAAGTAACCAACAAACCAACAAATCATCAAACGAACAAAGCAACAAACTAACAAACCAAGAAGCCAACAAACCAACAAACCAACAAACCAACAAACCAACAAGCCAACAAGCCAACAAGCCAACAAACCAACAAACCAACAAACCAACAAGCAAACAAACCAACAAACCAACAAACCAACAAGCCAACAAGCCAACAAACCAACAAACCAACAAAGCAACAAACCAACAAACCAACAAACCAACAAGCCAACAAGCCAACAAACCAACAAACAAATAAACCAACAAACCAGCAAACCAACAAGCCAACAAGCCAACAAACCAACAAACCAACAAACCAACAAGCCAACAAACCAACAAACCAACAAACCAAAAAACCAACAAACCAACAAACCAACAAACCAACAAGCCAACAAACCAACAAGCTAACAAACCAACAAGCCAACAAGCCAACAACCCAACAAACCAACAAGCCAACAAGCCAACAAACCAACAAACCAACAAGCCAACAAACCAACAAACAAATAAACCAACAAACCAACAAACCAACAAGCCAACAAGCCAACAAACCAACAAACCAACAAACCAGCAAGCCAACAAACCAACAAACCAACAAACCAACAAACCAACAAACCAACAAACCAACAAACCAACAAGCCAACAAGCCAACAAACCAACAAACCAACAAACCAACAAACTAAGTAACAAACAAGCCAACAAACCAACAAACTAACAAGCCAACAAGCCAACAAACCAACAAACCAACAAGCCAACAAACCAACAAACCAACAAACCAACAAACCAAAAAACCAACAAACCAACAAACCAACGAACCAACAAACCA
Source organism: Atherix ibis (assembly GCA_958298945.1). Lineage (NCBI taxonomy): Eukaryota > Metazoa > Arthropoda > Insecta > Diptera > Athericidae > Atherix > Atherix ibis. The sequence goes on from OY282608.1 coordinate 29,542,215, forward strand.
ACAAACCAACAAGCCAACAAACCAACAAACCAACAAGCCAACAAACCAACAAACCAACAAACCAACAAACCAACAAGCCAACAAGCCAACAAGCCAACAAACCAACAAACCAACAAGCCAACAAACCAACAAACCAACAAACCAACAAGCCAACAAACCAACAAGCTAACAAACCAACAAACCAACAAGCCAACAAGCCAACAACCCAACAAACCAACAAGCCAACAAGCCAACAAACCAACAAACCAACAAGCCAACAAACCAACAAACAAATAAACCAACAAACCAACAAACCAACAAGCCAATAAACCAACAAACCAACAAACCAACAAATCAGCAAGCCAACAAACCAACAAACCAACAAACCAACAAACCAACAAACCAACAAACCAACAAGCCAACAAGCCAACAAACCAACAAACCAACAAACCAACAAACTAAGTAACGAACAAGCCAAGAAACCAACAAACTAACAAGCCAACAAGCCAACAAACCAACAAACCAACAAGCCAACAAACCAACAAACCAACAAACCAACTAACCAAAAAACCAACAAACCAACAAACCAACGAACCAACAAACCAACAAACCAACAAACCAACAAGCCAACAAGCCAACAAACTAACAAACCAACAAACCAACAAGCCAACAAACCAACAAGCCAACAAACCAACAAACCAACAAACCAAGTAACCAACAAACCAACAAACCAAGTAACCAAAAAGCCAACAAATTTACAAACCAACAAGCCAACAAGCCAACAAACCAACAAACCAACAAAGCAACAAACCAACAAGCCAACAAGCGAACAAACCAACAAACCAACAAACCAACAAGCCCACAAACCAACAAGCCAACAAACCAACAAACCAACAAGCCAACAAGCCAACAAACCAACAAACCAACAAACCAGCAAACCAACAAACCAACAAACTAACAAAGCAACAAGCCAACAAACCAACAAAACAACAAACCAACAAGCCAACAAGCGAACAAACCAACAAACCAACAAACCAACAAGCCCACAAACCAACAAGCCAACAAACCAACAAACCAACAAGCCAACAAGCCAACAAACCAACAAACCAACAAACCAACAAGCCAACAAGCCAACAAACCAACAAACCAACAAGCCAACAAGCCAACAAACCGACAAAACAACAAGCCAACAAGCCAACAAACCAACAAACCAACAAGCCAACAAACCAACAAACAAATAAACCAACAAACCAACAAACCAACAAGCCAACAAGCCAACAAACCAACAAACCAACAAACCAACAAGCCAACAAACTAACAAGCCAACAAACCAACAAACCAACAAACCAACAAGTCAACAAGCCAACAAACCAACAAACCAACAAGCCAACAAACCAACAAACCAACAAACCAACAAGCCAACAAGCCAACAAACCAACAAACCAACAAGCCAACAAGCCAACAAACCGACAAACCAACAAGCCAACAAGCCAACAAACCGACAAACCAACAAGCCAACAAGCCAACAAACCAACAAACCAACAAGCCAACAAACCAACAAACAAATAAACCAACAAACCAACAAACCAACAAACCAACAAGCCAACAAGCCAACAAGCCAACAAACCAACAAACCAACAAACCAACAAGCCAACAAACCAACAAAACAACAAACCAACAAACCAACAAACCTCCAAACCAACAAGCCAACAAGCCAACAAACCAACAAACCAACAAACCAACAAGCCAACAAACCAACAAACCAACAAACCAACAAGCCAACAATCCATTAAACCAACAAACCAACAAGCCAACAAACCAACAAACCAACAAACCAACATGCCAACAAACCAACAAGCTAAGTAACCAACAAGCCAACAAACCAACAAACCAACAAAGCAATAAGCCAACCAACCAACAAACCAACAAGCCAACAAACCATCAAACCAACAAACCAACAAGCCAAAAAGCCAACAAACCAACAAACCAACAAGCCAACAAACCAACAAACCAACAACCCACCAAACCAACAAGCCAACAAACCAACAAGCCAACAAACCAACAAACCAACAAGCCAACAAGCCAACAAACCAACAAACCAACAAGCCAACAAGCCAACAAACCAACAAACCAACAAGCCAACAAACCAACAAACAAATAAACCAACAAACCAACAAACCAAACCAGCAAGCCAACAAACCAACAAACCAGCAAGCCAACAAACCAACAAACCAACAAACCAACAAACCAACAAACCAACAAACCAACAAGCCAACAAGCCAACAAACCAACAAACAAACAAACCAACAAACCAACAAACTAAGTAACCAACAAGCCAACAAACCAACAAACCAACAAGCCAACAAGCCAACAAACCAACAAACCAACAAGCCAACAAACCAACAAACCAACAAACTAAAAAACCAACAAACCAACAAACCAACAAACCAACAAACCAACAAACCAACAAGCCAACAAGCCAACAAACCAACAAACTAACAAACCAACAAGCCAACAAACCAACAAGCCAACAAACCAACAAACCAACAAACCAAGTAACCAAAAAGCCAACAAACTAACAAACCAACAAGCCAACAACCCAACAAACCAACAAACCAACAAAGCAACAAACCAACAAACCAACAAGCCAACAAGCCAACAAACCAACAAACCAACAAGCCAACGAGCCAACAAACAATAAACCAACAAGCCAACAAACCAACAAACCAACAAGCCAACAAACCAACAAACCAACACACCAACAAACCAACAACCAACAAACCAACAAACTAACAAAGCAACAAGCCAACAAACCAACAAACCAACAAACCAACAAGCCAACAAGCCAACAAACCAACAAACCAACAAACCAACAAGCCAACAAACCAACAAGCCAACAAACCAACAAACCAACAAGCCAACAAGCCAACAAACCAACAAACCAACAAACCAACAAACCAACAAGCCAACAAACCAACAAACCAACAAGCCAACAAATCAACAAACCAACAAACCAACAAACCAACAAGCCAACAAGCCAACAAACCAACAAACCAACAAACCAACAAACCAACAAACCAAGTAACCAACAAACCAATAAACCATCAAACGAACAAAGCAACAAACTAACAAACCAAGAAGCCAACAAACCAACAAACCAACAAACCAACAAACCAACAAACCAACAAACCAACAAGCCAACAAGCCAACAAGCCAACAAACCAACAAACCAACAAAGCAACAAGCCAACAAACCAATAAGCCAACAAACCAACAAACCAACAAACCAACAAGCCAACAAACCAACAAACAAATAAACCAACAAACTAACAAACCAACAAGCCAACAAACCAACAAACCAACAATCCAACAAATCAACAAACCAACAAACCAACAAACCAACAAACCAACAAGCCAACAAACCAACAAACCAACAAACCAACAAACCAACAAGCCAACAAACCAACAAGCCAACAAGCCAAAAAACCAACAAAACTACAAATCAACAAACCAACAAACCAACAAACCAACAAACCAAAAATCCAAGAAACTAACAAACCAACAAGCTAACAAACCAACAAACCAACAAGCCAACAAACAAACAAACCAACAAACCAACAAACCAACAAACCAACAAACCAAAAAACCAACAAACCAACAAGCCAACAAACCAACAAGCCAACAAGCCAACAAACCAACAAACTAACAAACCAACAAACGAACTAACCAACAAACCAACAAGCCAACAAACCAACAAACCAAGTAACCAAAAAGCCAACAAACTAACAAACCAACAAGCCAACAAGCCAACAAACCAACAAACCAACAAAGCAACAAGCCAACAAGCCAACAAACCAACAAACTAACAAGCCAACAAACCAAGTAACCAAAAAGCCAACAAACTAACAAACCAACAAGCCAACAAACCAACAAGCCAACAAGCCAACAAACCAACAAACCAACAAACCAACAAGCCAACAAGCCAACAAACCAACAAACCAACAAAGCAACAAACCAGCAAACCAACAAACCAAAAATCCAAGAAACTAACAAACCAACAAGCCAACAAACCAACAAACCAACAAACCAACAAACCAACAAACCAACAAACCAACAAACCATCAAACGAACAAAGCAACAAACTAACAAACCAAGAAGCCAACAAACCAACAAACCATCAAACGAACAAAGCAACAAACTAACAAACCAAGAAGCCAACAAACCAACAAACCATCAAACGAACAAAGCAACAAACTAACAAACCAACAAGCCAACAAACCAACAAGCCAACAAACCAACAAACCAACAAACCAAGTAACCAAAAAGCCAACAAACTAACAAACCAACAAGCCAACAACCCAACAAACCAACAAACCAACAAAGCAACAAAAAAACAAACCAACAAGCCAACAAGCCAACAAACCAACAAACCAACAAACCAAAAATCCAAGAAACTAACAAACCAACAAGCCAACAAACCAACAAACCAACAAACCAACAAACCAACAAACCAACAACCAACAAACCAACAAACTAACAAAGCAACAAGCCAACAAACCAACAAACCAACAAACCAACAAGCCAACAAGCCAACAAACCAACAAACCAACAAACCAACAAGCCAACAAACCAACAAGCCAACAAACCAACAAACCAACAAGCCAACAAGCCAACAAACCAACAAACCAACAAACCAACAAACCAACAAACCAACAAACCAACAAACCAACAAGCCAACGAATCAACAAACCAACAAACCAACAAACCAACAAACCAACAAGCCAACAAACCAACAAACCAACAAACCAACAAACCAACAAGCCAACAAACCAACAAACCAACAAACCAACAAGCCAACAAGCCAAAAAACCAACAAAACTACAAATCAACAAACCAACAAACCAACAAACCAACAAACCAAAAATCCAAGAAACTAACAAACCAACAAGCTAACAAACCAACAAACCAACAAGCCAACAAACAAACAAACCAACAAACCAACAAACCAACAAACCAACAAACCAAAAAACCAACAAACCAACATGCCAACAAACCAACAAGCCAACAAGCCAACAAACCAACAAACTAACAAACCAACAAACGAACTAACCAACAAACCAACAAGCCAACAAACCAACAAACCAAGTAACCAAAAAGCCAACAAACTAACAAACCAACAAGCCAACAAGCCAACAAACCAACAAACCAACAAAGCAACAAGCCAACAAGCCAACAAACCAACAAACTAACAAGCCAACAAACCAAGTAACCAAAAAGCCAACAAACTAACAAACCAACAAGCCAACAAACCAACAAGCCAACAAGCCAACAAACCAACAAACCAACAAACCAACAAGCCAACAAGCCAACAAACCAACAAACCAACAAAGCAACAAACCAGCAAACCAACAAACCAAAAATCCAAGAAACTAACAAACCAACAAGCCAACAAACCAACAAACCAACAAACCAACAAACCAACAAACCAACAAACCAACAAACCATCAAACGAACAAAGCAACAAACTAACAAACCAAGAAGCCAACCAACAAACAAACCATCAAACGAACAAAGCAACAAACTAACAAACCAAGAAGCCAACAAACCAACAAACCAACAAACCAACAAACCAACAAACCAACAAGCCAACAAGCCAACAAACCAACAAACCAACAAACCAACAAGCCAACAAACCAACAAACCAACAAACCAACAAGCCAACAAGCCAACAAACCAACAAACCAACAAACCAACAAAGCAACAAACCAACAAACCAACAAGCCAACAAGCCAACAAACCAACAAACCAACAAGCCAACAAACCAATAAACAAATAAACCAACAAACCAACAAACCATCAAACGAACAAAGCAACAAACTAACAAACCAAGGAGCCAACAAACCAACAAACCATCAAACGAACAAATCAACAAACTAACAAACCAAGAAGCCAACAAACCAACAAACCAACAAACCAACAAACCAACAAGCCAACAAACCAACAAACCAACAAGCCAACAATCCAACAAACCAACAAACCAACAAACTAAGTAACCAACAAGCCAACAAACCAACAAAACAACAAGCCAACAAATCAACAAACCAACAAACCAACCAACCAACAAACCAACAAGCCAACAAACCAACAAACCAACAAACCAACAAACTAACAAGCCAACAAACCAACAAACCAAAAACCAACAAGCCAACAAGCCAAAAAACCAACAAACCAACAAATCAACAAACCAACAAACCAACAAACCAACAAACCAAAAATCCAAGAAACTAACAAACCAACAAGCCAACAAACCAACAAACCAACAAACCAACAAGCCAACAATCCAACAAGCCAACAAACCAACAAACCAACAAACCAACAAACCAACAAACCAACAAGCCAACAAGCCAACAAACCAACAAACCAACAAACCAGCAAGCCAACAAACCAACAAACCAACAAACCAAAAAGCCAACAAGCCAACAAACCAATAAACCAACAAAGCAACAAACCAACAAACCAACAAACCAAAAATCCAAGAAACTAACAAACCAACAAGCCAACAAACCAACAAACCAACAAACCAACAAACCAACAAACCAACAAACCAACAAACCAACAAGCCAACAAACCAACAAACCAACAAACTAACAAACCAACAAACGAACTAACCAACAAACCAACAAGCCAACAAGCCAACAAACCACCAAACCAACAAACCAACAAACCAACAAACTAACAAACCAACAAGCCAACAAACCAACAGACCAACAAGCCAACAAACCAATAAACCAACAAACCAACATGCCAACAAACCAGCAAACTAAGTAACCAACAAGCCAACAAACCAACAAACCAACAAGCCAACAAACCAACAAACCAACAAACCAACAAACCAACAAACCAACAAACCAAGTAACCGACAAACCAACAAACCATCAAACGAACAAAGCAACAAACCAACAAGCCAACAAGCCAACAAACCAACAAACCAAGTAACCAACAAACCAACAAACCATCAAACGAACAAAGCAACAAACTAACAAACCAAGAAGCCAACAAACCAACAAACCAACAAACCAACAAACCAACAAGCCAACAAGCCAACAAACCAACAAACCAACAAACCAACAAGCCAACAAACCAACAAACCAACAAACCAACAAGCGAACAAGCCAACAAACCAACAAACCAACAAAGCAACAAACCAACAAACCAACAAGCCAACAAGCCAAAAAACCAACAAACCAACAAGCCAACAAACCAACAAACAAATAAACCAACAAACCAACAAACCAACCAGCCAACAAGCCAACAAACCAACAAACCAACGAACCAGAAACCAACAAACCAACAAACCAACAAACCAACAAACCAACAAACCAACAAGCCAACAAGCCAACAAACCAACAAACGAACAAACCAACAAACCAACAAACTAAGAAACCAACAAGCCAACAAACCAACAAACCAACAAGCCAACAAGCCAACAAACCAACAAACCAACAAGCCAACAAACCAACAAACCAACAAACCAAAAAACCAACAAACCAACAAACCAACAAACCAACAAATCAACAAGCCAACAAGCCAACAAACCAACAAACCAACAAACCAACAAGCCAACAAGCCAACAAACCAACAAGCCAACAAACCAACAAACCAAGTAACCAAAAAGCCAACAAACTAACAAACCAACAAGCCAACAAGCCAACAAACCAACAAACCAACAAACCAACAAACCAACAAGCCAACAAACCAACAAGCCAACAAACCAACAAACCAACACACCAATAAACCAACAAACCAACATGCCAACAAACCAGCAAACTAAGTAACCAACAAGCCGACAAACCAACAAACCAACAAGCCAACAAACCAACAAACCAACAAACCAACAAACCAACAAACCAACAAACCAAGTAACCAACAAACCAACAAACCATCACACGAACAAAGCAACAAACCAACAAGCCAACAAGCCAACAAACCAACAAACCAAGTAACCAACAAACCAACAAACCATCAAACGAACAAAGCAACAAACTAACAAACCAAGAAGCCAACAAACCAACGAACCAACAAACCAACAAACCAACAAGCCAACAAGCCAACAAGCCAACAAACCAACAAACCAACAAACCAACAAGCGAACAAGCCAACAAACCAACAAACCAACAAAGCAACAAACCAACAAACCAACAAGCCAACAAGCCAACAAACCAACAAACCAACAAGCCAACAAACCAACAAACAAATAAACCAACAAACCAACAAACCAACCAGCCAACAAGCCAACAAACCAACAAACCAACGAACCAGAAAGCCAACAAACCAACAAACCAACAAACCAACAAGCCAACAAGCCAACAAACCAACAAACGAACAAACCAACAAACCAACAAACTAAGAAACCAACAAGCCAACAAACCAACAAACCAACAAGCCAACAAGCCAACAAACCAATAAACCAACAAGCCAACAAACCAACAAACCAACAAACCAAAAAACCAACAAACCAACAAACCAACAAACCAACAAACCAACAAACCAACAAGCCAACAAGCCAACAAACAAACAAACCAACAAACCAACAAACCAACAAGCCAACAAACCAACAAGCCAACAAACCAACAAACCAACACACCAACAAACCAACAAACTAACAAAGCAACAAGCCAACAAACCAACAAACCAACAAACCAACAAGCCAACAAGCCAACAAACCAACAAACCAACAAGCCAACAAACCAACAAACCAACAAACCAACAAACCAACAAGCCAACAAACCAACAAACCAACAAACCAACAAGCCAACAAACCAACAAGCCAACAAGCCAACAAATCAACAAACCAACAAACCAACAAACCAACAAACCAACAAGCCAACAAACCAACAAACCAACAAACCAACAAACCAACAAGCCAACAAACCAACAAACCAACAAACCAACAAGCCAACAAGCCAACAAACCAACAAACCAACAAATCAACAAACCAACAAACCAACAAACCAAAAATCCAAGAAACTAACAAACCAACAAGCCAACAAACCAACAAACCAACAAACCAACAAACCAAAAATCCAAGAAACTAACAAACCAACAAGCCAACAAACCAAGAAACCAACAAACCAACAAACCAACAAACCAACAAACCAACAAGCCAACAAACCAACAAACCAACAAACTAACAAACCAACAAACGAACTAACCAACAAACCAACAAGCCAACAAGCCAACAAACCACCAAACCAACAAACCAACAAATCAACAAACTAACAAACCAACAAGCCAACAAACCAACAAACCAACAAGCCAACAAACCAACAAACCAACAAACCAACAAACTAACAAGCCAACAAACCAACAAACCAACAAACCAACAAGCCAACAAGCCAAAAAACCAACAAACCAACAAATCAACAAACCAACAAACCAACAAACCAACAAACCAAAAATCCAAGAAACTAACAAACCAACAAGCCAACAAACCAACAAACCAACAAGCCAACAAACCAACAAACCAACAAACCAACAAACCAACAAACCAACAAACCAAAAAACCAACAAACCAACAAGCCAACAAACCAACAAGCCAACAAGCCAACAAACCAACAAACTAGCAAACCAACAAACGAACTAACCAACAAACCAACAAGCCAACAAACCAACAAACCAAGTAACCAAAAAGCCAACAAACTAGCAAACCAACAAGCCAACAAGCCAACAAACCAACAAACCAACAAAGCAACAAGCCAACAAGCCAACAAGCCAACAAACCAACAAACTAACAAGCCAACAAACCAAGTAACCAAAAAGCCAACAAACTAACAAACCAACAAGCCAACAAACCAACAAGCCAACAAGCCAACAAACCAACAAACTAACAAACCAAAAAGCCAACAAACCAACAAACCAACAAACCAACAAACCAACAAGCCAATAAACCAACAAACCAACAAACCAACAAGCCAACAAGCCAACAAACCAATAAACCAACAAAGCAACAAACCAACAAACCAACAAACCAAAAATCCAAGAAACTAACAAACCAACAAGCCAACAAACCAACAAACCAACAAACCAACAAACCAACAAACCAACAAACCAACAAACCAACAAGCCAACAAACCAACAAACCAACAAACTAACAAACCAACAAACGAACTAACCAACAAACCAACAAGCCAACAAGCCAACAAACCACCAAACCAAGAAACCAACAAACCAACAAACTAACAAACCAACAAGCCAACAAACCAACAGACCAACAAGCCAACAAACCAATAAACCAACAAACCAACATGCCAACAAACCAGCAAACTAAGTAACCAACAAGCCAACAAACCAACAAACCAACAAGCCAACAAACCAACAAACCAACAAACCAACAAACCAACAAACCAACAAACCAAGTAACCGACAAACCAACAAACCATCAAACGAACAAAGCAACAAACCAACAAGCCAACAAGCCAACAAACCAACAAACCAAGTAACCAACAAACCAACAAACCATCAAACGAACAAAGCAACAAACTAACAAACCAAGAAGCCAACAAACCAACAAACCAACAAACCAACAAACCAACAAGCCAACAAGCCAACAAACCAACAAACCAACAAACCAACAAGCCAACAAACCAACAAACCAACAAACCAACAAACCAACAAACCAACAAGCGAACAAGCCAACAAACCAACAAACCAACAAAGCAACAAACCAACAAACCAACAAGCCAACAAGCCAAAAAACCAACAAACCAACAAGCCTACAAACCAACAAACAAATAAACCAACAAACCAACAAACCAACCAGCCAACAAGCCAACAAACCAACAAACCAACGAACCAGAAACCAACAAACCAACAAACCAACAAACCAACAAACCAACAAACCAACAAGCCAACAAGCCAACAAACCAACAAACGAACAAACCAACAAACCAACAAACTAAGAAACCAACAAGCCAACAAACCAACAAACCAACAAGCCAACAAGCCAACAAACCAACAAACCAACAAGCCAACAAACCAACAAACCAACAAACCAAAAAACCAACAAACCAACAAACCAACAAACCAACAAATCAACAAGCCAACAAGCCAACAAACCAACAAACCAACAAACCAACAAGCCAACAAGCCAACAAACCAACAAGCCAACAAACCAACAAACCAAGTAACCAAAAAGCCAACAAACTAACAAACCAACAAGCCAACAAGCCAACAAACCAACAAACCAACAAACCAACAAACCAACAAGCCAACAAACCAACAAGCCAACAAACCAACAAACCAACACACCAATAAACCAACAAACCAACATGCCAACAAACCAGCAAACTAAGTAACCAACAAGCCGACAAACCAACAAACCAACAAGCCAACAAACCAACAAACCAACAAACCAACAAACCAACAAACCAACAAACCAAGTAACCAACAAACCAACAAACCATCAAACGAACAAAGCAACAAACCAACAAGCCAACAAGCCAACAAACCAACAAACCAAGTAACCAACAAACCAACAAACCATCAAACGAACAAAGCAACAAACTAACAAACCAAGAAGCCAACAAACCAACGAACCAACAAACCAACAAACCAACAAGCCAACAAGCCAACAAGCCAACAAACCAACAAACCAACAAACCAACAAGCGAACAAGCCAACAAACCAACAAACCAACAAAGCAACAAACCAACAAACCAACAAGCCAACAAGCCAACAAACCAACAAACCAACAAGCCAACAAACCAACAAACAAATAAACCAACAAACCAACAAACCAACCAGCCAACAAGCCAACAAACCAACAAACCAACGAACCAGAAAGCCAACAAACCAACAAACCAACAAACCAACAAGCCAACAAGCCAACAAACCAACAAACGAACAAACCAACAAACCAACAAACTAAGAAACCAACAAGCCAACAAACCAACAAACCAACAAGCCAACAAGCCAACAAACCAATAAACCAACAAGCCAACAAACCAACAAACCAACAAACCAAAAAACCAACAAACCAACAAACCAACAAACCAACAAACCAACAAACCAACAAGCCAACAAGCCAACAAACCAACAAACCAACAAACCAACAAACCAACAAGCCAACAAACCAACAAGCCAACAAACCAACAAACCAACACACCAACAAACCAACAAACTAACAAAGCAACAAGCCAACAAACCAACAAACCAACAAACCAACAAGCCAACAAGCCAACAAACCAACAAACCAACAAGCCAACAAACCAACAAACCAACAAACCAACAAACCAACAAGCCAACAAACCAACAAACCAACAAACCAACAAGCCAACAAACCAACAAGCCAACAAGCCAACAAATCAACAAACCAACAAACCAACAAACCAACAAACCAACAAGCCAACAAACCAACAAACCAACAAACCAACAAACCAACAAGCCAACAAACCAACAAACCAACAAACCAACAAGCCAACAAGCCAACAAACCAACAAACCAACAAATCAACAAACCAACAAACCAACAAACCAAAAATCCAAGAAACTAACAAACCAACAAGCCAACAAACCAACAAACCAACAAACCAACAAACCAAAAATCCAAGAAACTAACAAACCAACAAGCCAACAAACCAAGAAACCAACAAACCAACAAACCAACAAACCAACAAACCAACAAGCCAACAAACCAACAAACCAACAAACTAACAAACCAACAAACGAACTAACCAACAAACCAACAAGCCAACAAGCCAACAAACCACCAAACCAACAAACCAACAAATCAACAAACTAACAAACCAACAAGCCAACAAACCAACAAACCAACAAGCCAACAAACCAACAAACCAACAAACCAACAAACCAACATGCCAACAAACCAGCAAACTAAGTAACCAACAAGCCAACAAACCAATAAACCAACAAGCCAACAAACCAACAAACCAACAAACCAACAAACCAAGTAACCAACAAACCAACAAACCATCAAACGAACAAAGCAACAAACCAACAAGCCAACAAGCCAACAAACCAACAAACCAACAAATCATCAAACGAACAAAGCAACAAACTAACAAACCAAGAAGCCAACAAACCAACAAACCAACAAACCAACAAACCAACAAGCCAACAATCCAACAAGCCAACAAACCAACAAACCAACAAACCAACAAGCCAACAAGCCAACAAACCAACAAACCTACAAACCAACAAGCCAACAAGCCAACAAACCAACAAACCAACAAAGCAACAAACCAACAAACCAACAAGCCAACAAGCCAACAAACCAACAAACCAACAAGCCAACAAACCAACAAACAAATAAACCAACAAACCAACAAACCAACAAGCCAACAAGCCAACAAACCAACAAACCAACAAACCAGCAAGCCAACAAACCAATAAACCAACAAACCAACAAACCAACAAACCAACAAACCAACAAGCCAACAAGCCAACAAACCAACAAACCAACAAACCAACAAACTAAGTAACCAACAAGCCAACAAACCAACAAACCAACAAGCCAACAAGCCAACAAACCAACAAACCAACAAGCCAACAAACCAACAAACCAACAAACCAAAAAACCAACAAACCAACAAACCAACAAACCAACAAACCAACAAACCAACAAGCCAACAAGCCAACAAACCAACAAACCAACAAACCAACAAGCCAACAAACCAACAAGCCAACAAACCAACAAACCAACAAACCAAGTAACCAAAAAGCCAACAAACTAACAAACCAACAAGCCAACAAGCCAACAAACCAACAAACCAACAAAGCAACAAACCAACAAACCAACAAGCCAACAAACCAACAAGCCAACAAACCAACAAACCAACACACCAACAAACCAACAAACTAACAAAGCAACAAGCCATCAAACCAACAAACCAATAAACCAACAAGCCAACAAGCCAACAAACCAACAAACCAACAAACCAACAAGCCAACAAACCAACAAGCCAACAAACCAACAAGCCAACAAGCCAAAAAGCCAACAAACCAACAAACTAACAAACCAACAAACCAACAAGCCAACAAGCCAACAAACCAACAAACCAACAAGCCAACAAATCAACAAACCAACAAACCAACAAACCAACAAACCAACAAGCCAACAAACCAACAAACCAACAAACCAACAAACCAACAAACCAACAAGCCAACAAACCAACAAACCAACAAACCAACAAGCCAACAAGCCAACAAACCAACAAACCAACAAATCAACAAACCAACAAACCAACAAACCAACAAACCAAAAATCCAAGAAACTAACAAACCAACAAGCCAACAAACCAACAAACCAACAAGCCAACAAACCAACAAACCAACAAACCAACAAACCAACAAACCAAAAAACCAACAAACCAACAAGCCAACAAACCAACAAGCCAACAAGCCAACAAACCAACAAACTAACAAACCAACAAACGAACTAACCAACAAACCAACAAGCCAACAAACCAACAAACCAAGTAACCAAAAAGCCAACAAACTAACAAACCAACAAGCCAACAAGCCAACAAACCAACAAACCATCAAAGCAACAAGCCAACAAGCCAACAAACCAACAAACTAACAAGCCAACAAACCGAGTAACCAAAAAGCCAACAAACTAACAAACCAACAAGCCAACAAGCCAACAAACCAACAAACTAACAAACCAACAAACGAACTAACCAACAAACCAACAAGCCAACAAACCAACAAACCAAGTAACCAAAAAGCCAACAAACTAACAAACCAACAAGCCAACAAGCCAACAAACCAACAAACCATCAAAGCAACAAGCCAACAAGCCAACAAACCAACAAACTAACAAGCCAACAAACCGAGTAACCAAAAAGCCAACAAACTAACAAACCAACAAGCCAACAAATCAACAAACCAACAAGCCAACAAACCAACAAACCAACAAACCAACAAACCAACATGCCAACAAACCAGCAAACTAAGTAACCAACAAGCCAACAAACCAATAAACCAACAAGCCAACAAACCAACAAACCAACAAACCAACAAACCAAGTAACCAACAAACCAACAAACCATCAAACGAACAAAGCAACAAACCAACAAGCCAACAAGCCAACAAACCAACAAACCAACAAATCATCAAACGAACAAAGCAACAAACTAACAAACCAAGAAGCCAACAAACCAACAAACCAACAAACCAACAAACCAACAAGCCAACAATCCAACAAGCCAACAAACCAACAAACCAACAAACCAACAAGCCAACAAGCCAACAAACCAACAAACCAACAAACCAACAAGCCAACAAGCCAACAAACCAACAAACCAACAAAGCAACAAACCAACAAACCAACAAGCCAACAAGCCAACAAACCAACAAACCAACAAGCCAACAAACCAACAAACAAATAAACCAACAAACCAACAAACCAACAAGCCAACAAGCCAACAAACCAACAAACCAACAAACCAGCAAGCCAACAAACCAATAAACCAACAAACCAACAAACCAACAAACCAACAAACCAACAAGCCAACAAGCCAACAAACCAACAAACCAACAAACCAACAAACTAAGTAACCAACAAGCCAACAAACCAACAAACCAACAAGCCAACAAGCCAACAAACCAACAAACCAACAAGCCAACAAACCAACAAACCAACAAACCAAAAAACCAACAAACCAACAAACCAACAAACCAACAAACCAACAAACCAACAAGCCAACAAGCCAACAAACCAACAAACCAACAAACCAACAAGCCAACAAACCAACAAGCCAACAAACCAACAAACCAACAAACCAAGTAACCAAAAAGCCAACAAACTAACAAACCAACAAGCCAACAAGCCAACAAACCAACAAACCAACAAAGCAACAAACCAACAAACCAACAAGCCAACAAACCAACAAGCCAACAAACCAACAAACCAACACACCAACAAACCAACAAACTAACAAAGCAACAAGCCATCAAACCAACAAACCAATAAACCAACAAGCCAACAAGCCAACAAACCAACAAACCAACAAACCAACAAGCCAACAAACCAACAAGCCAACAAACCAACAAGCCAACAAGCCAAAAAGCCAACAAACCAACAAACTAACAAACCAACAAACCAACAAGCCAACAAGCCAACAAACCAACAAACCAACAAGCCAACAAATCAACAAACCAACAAACCAACAAACCAACAAACCAACAAGCCAACAAACCAACAAACCAACAAACCAACAAACCAACAAACCAACAAGCCAACAAACCAACAAACCAACAAACCAACAAGCCAACAAGCCAACAAACCAACAAACCAACAAATCAACAAACCAACAAACCAACAAACCAACAAACCAAAAATCCAAGAAACTAACAAACCAACAAGCCAACAAACCAACAAACCAACAAGCCAACAAACCAACAAACCAACAAACCAACAAACCAACAAACCAAAAAACCAACAAACCAACAAGCCAACAAACCAACAAGCCAACAAGCCAACAAACCAACAAACTAACAAACCAACAAACGAACTAACCAACAAACCAACAAGCCAACAAACCAACAAACCAAGTAACCAAAAAGCCAACAAACTAACAAACCAACAAGCCAACAAGCCAACAAACCAACAAACCATCAAAGCAACAAGCCAACAAGCCAACAAACCAACAAACTAACAAGCCAACAAACCGAGTAACCAAAAAGCCAACAAACTAACAAACCAACAAGCCAACAAATCAACAAGCCAACAAGCCAACAAACCAACAAACCAACAAACCAACAAGCCAACAAACCAACAAACCAACAAACCAACAAACGAACAAGCCAACAAACCAACAAACCAACAAACCAACAAGCCAACAAGCCAACAAACCAACAAACCAACAAAGCAACAAACCAACAAACCAACAAACCAAAAATCCAAGAAACTAACAAACCAACAAGCCAACAAACCAACAAACCAACAAACCAACAAACCAACAAACCAACAAACCAACAAACCAACAAGCCAACAAGCCAACAAACCAACAAACTAACAAACCAACAAACGAACTAACCAACAAACCAACAAGCCAACAAGCCAACAAACCACCAAACCAACAAACCAACAAACCAACAAACTAACAAACCAACAAGCCAACAAACCAACAAACCAACAAGCCAACAAACCAACAAATCAACAAACCAACAAACCAACATGCCAACAAACCAGCAAACTAAGTAACCAACAAGCCAACAAACCAACAAACCAACAAGCCAACAAATCAACAAACCAACAAACCAACAAACCAACAAACCAACAAACCAAGTAACCAACAAACCAACAAACCATCAAACAAACAAACCAACAAACCAAAAATCCAAGAAACTAACAAACCAACAAACCAAGTAACCAAAAAGCCAACAAACTAACAAACCAACAAGCCAACAAGCCAACAAACCAACAAACCAACAAACCAACAAAGCAACAAACCAACAAACCAACAAGCCAACAAACCAACAAGCCAAACAAACCAACAAACCAACACACCAACAAACCAACAAACTAACAAAGCAACAAGCCAACAAACCAACAAACCAACAAACCAACAAGCCAACAAGCCAACAAACCAACAAACCAACAAACCAACAAGCCAACAAACCAACAAGCCAACAAACCAACAAACCAACAAGCCAAAAAGCCAACAAACCAACAAACCAGCAAACCAACAAACCAACAAGCCAACAAACCAACAAACCAACAAGCCAACAAATCAACAAACCAACAAACCAACAAACCAACAAACCAACAAGCCAACAAACCAACAAACCAACAAACCAACAAGCCAACAAACCAACAAACCAACAAACCAACAAGCCAACAAGCCAACAAACCAACAAACCAACAAATCAACAAACCAACAAACTAACAAACCAACAAACCAAAAATCCAAGAAACTAACAAACCAACAAGCCAACAAACCAACAAACCAACAAGCCAACAAACCAACAAACCAACAAACCAACAAACCAAAAAACCAACAAACCAACAAGCCAACAAACCAACAAGCCAACAAGCCAACAAACCAACAAACTAACAAACCAACAAACGAACTAACCAACAAACCAACAAGCCAACAAACCAACAAACCAAGTAACCAAAAAGCCAACAAACTAACAAACCAACAAGCCAACAAGCCAACAAACCAACAAACCATCAAAGCAACAAGCCAACAAGCCAACAAACCAACAAATTAACAAGCCAACAAACCAAGTAACCAAAAAGCCAACAAACTAACAAACCAACAAGCCAACAAATCAACAAGCCAATAAGCCAACAAACCAACAAACAAACAAACCAACAAGCCAACAAACCAACAAACCAACAAACCAACAAACCAACAAGCCAACAAGCCAACAAGCCAACAAACCAACAAACCAACAAAGCAACAAACCAACAAACCAACAAACCAAAAATCCAAGAAACTAACAAACCAACAAACCAACAAACCAACAAACCAACAAACCAACAAACCAACAAACCAACAAACCAACAAACCAACAAGCTAACAAGCCAACAAACCAACAAACTAACTAACCAACAAATGAACTAACCAACAAACCAACAAGCCAACAAGCCAACAAACCACCAAACCAACAAACCAACAAACCAACAAACTAACAAACCCACAAGCCAACAAACCAACAAACCAACAAGCCAACAAACCAACAAACCAACAAACCAACATGCCAACAAACCAGCAAACTAAGTAACCAACAAGCCAAGAAACCAACAAACCAACAAGCCAACAAACCAACAAACCAACAAACCAACAAACCAACAAACCAACAAACCAACAAACCAACAAACCAAGTAACCAACAAACCAACAAACCATTAAACGAACAAAGCAACAAACCAACAAGCCAACAAGGCAACAAACCAACAAACCAAGTAACCAAAAAGCCAACAAACTAACAAACCAACAAACCAACAAGCCAACAAACCAACAAACCAACAAACCAACAAGCCAACAAACCAACAAACCAACAAACCAACAAACCAACAAACCAACAAGCCAACAAACCAACAAACCAACAAACCAAGTAACCAAAAAGCCAACAAACTAACAAACCAACAAGCCAACAAGCCAACAAACCAACAAACCAACAACGCAACAAACCAACAAACCAACAAACCAACAAGCCAGCAAACTAAGTAATCAACAAGCCGACAAACTAACAAACCAACAAGCCAACAAACCAACAAACCAACAAACCAACAAGCCAACAAACCAACAAACCAACAAACCAAAAAACCAACAAACCAACAAACCAACAAACCAACAAACCAACAAACCAACAAACCAACAAGCCAACAAGCCAACAAGCCAACAAACCAACAAACCAACAAACCAACAAGCCAACAAACCAACAAGCCAACAAACCAACAAACCAACAAACCAAGTAACCAAAAAGCCAACAAACTAACAAACCAACAAGCCAACAAGCCAACAAACCAACAAACCAACAAAGCAACAAACCAACAAACCAACAAGCCAACAAACCAACAAGCCAACAAACCAACAAACCAATACACCAACAAACCAACAAACTAACAAAGCAACAAGCCATCAAACCAACAAACCAATAAACCAACAAGCCAACAAGCCAACAAACCAACAAACCAACAAACCAACAAGCCAACAAACCAACAAGCCAACAAACCAACAAGCCAACAAGCCAAAAATCCAACAAACCAACAAACTAACAAACCAACAAACCAACAAACCAACAAGCCAACAAGCCAACAAACCAACAAACCAACAAGCCAACAAATCAACAAACCAACAAACCAACAAACCAACAAACCAACAAGCCAACAAACCAACAAACCAACAAACCAACAAACCAACAAACCAACAAGCCAACAAACCAACAAACCAACAAACCAACAAGCCAACAAGCCAACAAACCAACAAACCAACAAACCAACAAATCAACAAACCAACAAACCAACAAACCAACAAACCAAAAATCCAAGAAACTAACAAACCAACAAGCCAACAAACCAACAAACCAACAAGCCAACAAACCAACAAACCAACAAACCAACAAACCAACAAACCAAAAAACCAACAAACCAACAAGCCAACAAACCAACAAGCCAACAAGCCAACAAACCAACAAACTAACAAACCAACAAACGAACTAACCAACAAACCAACAAGCCAACAAACCAACAAACCAAGTAACCAAAAAGCCAACAAACTAACAAACCAACAAGCCAACAAGCCAACAAACCAACAAACCATCAAAGCAACAAGCCAACAAGCCAACAAACCAACAAACTAACAAGCCAACAAACCGAGTAACCAAAAAGCCAACAAACTAACAAACCAACAAGCCAACAAATCAACAAGCCAACAAGCCAACAAACCAACAAACCAACAAACCAACAAGCCAACAAACCAACAAACCAACAAACCAACAAACCAACAAGCCAACAAACCAACAAACCAACAAACCAACAAGCCAACAAGCCAACAAACCAACAAACCAACAAAGCAACAAACCAACAAACCAACAAACCAAAAATCCAAGAAACTAACAAACCAACAAGCCAACAAACCAACAAACCAACAAACCAACAAACCAACAAACCAACAAACCAACAAACGAACTAACCAACAAACCAACAAGCCAACAAGCCAACAAACCACCAAACCAACAAACCAACAAACCAACAAACTAACAAACCAACAAGCCAACAAACCAACAAACCAACAAGCCAACAAACCAACAAACCAACAAACCAACAAACCAACATGCCAACAAACCAGCAAACTAAGTAACCAACAAGCCAACAAACCAACAAACCAACAAACCAACAAACCAACAAACCAACAAACCAACAAACCAACAAACCAAGTAACCAACAAACCAACAAACCATCAAACAAACAAACCAACAAACCAAAAATCCAAGAAACTAACAAACCAACAAACCAAGTAACCAAAAAGCCAACAAACTAACAAACCAACAAGCCAACAAGCCAACAAACCAACAAACCAACAAACCAACAAAGCAACAAACCAACAAACCAACAAGCCAACAAACCAACAAGCCAAACAAACCAACAAACCAACACACCAACAAACCAACAAACTAACAAAGCAACAAGCCAACAAACCAACAAACCAACAAACCAACAAGCCAACAAGCCAACAAACCAACAAACCAACAAACCAACAAGCCAACAAACCAACAAACCAACAAACCAACAAACCAACAAGCCAAAAAGCCAACAAACCAACAAACCAGCAAACCAACAAACCAACAAGCCAACAAACCAACAAACCAACAAGCCAACAAATCAACAAACCAACAAACCAACAAACCAACAAACCAACAAGCCAACAAACCAACAAACCAACAAACCAACAAGCCAACAAACCAACAAACCAACAAACCAACAAGCCAACAAGCCAACAAACCAACAAACCAACAAATCAACAAACCAACAAACCAACAAACCAACAAACCAAAAATCCAAGAAACTAACAAACCAACAAGCCAACAAACCAACAAACCAACAAGCCAACAAACCAACAAACCAACAAACCAACAAACCAAAAAACCAACAAACCAACAAGCCAACAAACCAACAAGCCAACAAGCCAACAAACCAACAAACTAACAAACCAACAAACGAACTAACCAA
Organism: Atherix ibis; assembly: GCA_958298945.1. Taxonomy (NCBI): domain Eukaryota; kingdom Metazoa; phylum Arthropoda; class Insecta; order Diptera; family Athericidae; genus Atherix; species Atherix ibis. The sequence goes on from OY282608.1 coordinate 29,563,897, forward strand.
CAAACCAACAAGCCAACAAACCAACAAACCAAGTAACCAAAAAGCCAACAAACTAACAAACCAACAAGCCAACAAGCCAACAAACCAACAAACCATCAAAGCAACAAGCCAACAAGCCAACAAACCAACAAATTAACAAGCCAACAAACCAAGTAACCAAAAAGCCAACAAACTAACAAACCAACAAGCCAACAAATCAACAAGCCAACAAGCCAACAAACCAACAAACCAACAAACCAACAAGCCAACAAACCAACAAACCAACAAACCAACAAACCAACAAGCCAACAAGCCAACAAGCCAACAAACCAACAAACCAACAAACCAACAAAGCAACAAACCAACAAACCAAAAATCCAAGAAACTAACAAACCAACAAACCAACAAACCAACAAACCAACAAACCAACAAACCAACAAACCAACAAACCAACAAACCAACAAGCCAACAAGCCAACAAACCAACAAACTAACTAACCAACAAACGAACTAACCAACAAACCAACAAGCCAACAAGCCAACAAACCAAGAAACCAACAAACCAACAAACCAACAAACTAACAAACCCACAAGCCAACAAACCAACAAACCAACAAGCCAACAAACCAACAAACCAACAAACCAACATGCCAACAAACCAGCAAACTAAGTAACCAACAAGCCAAGAAACCAACAAACCAACAAGCCAACAAACCAACAAACCAACAAACCAACAAACCAACAAACCAACAAACCAACAAACCAAGTAACCAACAAACCAACAAACTATTAAACCAACAAACCAACAAGCCAACAAACCAACAAACCAACAAGCCAACAAATCAACAAACCAACAAACCAACAAACCAACAAACCAACAAACCAACAAGCCAACAAACCAACAAACCAACAAACCAACATGCCAACAAACCAGCAAACTAAGTAACCAACAAGCCAAGAAACCAACAAACCAACAAGCCAACAAACCAACAAACCAACAAACCAACAAACCAACAAACCAACAAACCAACAAACCAAGTAACCAACAAACCAACAAACCATTAAACGAACAAAGCAACAAACCAACAAGCCAACAAGGCAACAAACCAACAAACCAAGTAACCAAAAAGCCAACAAACTAACAAACCAACAAACCAACAAGCCAACAAACCAACAAACCAACAAACCAACAAGCCAACAAACCAACAAACCAACAAACCAACAAACCAACAAACCAACAAGCCAACAAACCAACAAACCAACAAACCAAGTAACCAAAAAGCCAACAAACTAACAAACCAACAAGCCAACAAGCCAACAAACCAACAAACCAACAACGCAACAAACCAACAAACCAACAAACCAACAAGCCAACAAACCAACAAACCAACAAGCCGACAAACCAACAAACCAACAAGCCAACAAACCAACAAACCAACAAACTAACAAAGCAACAAGCCAACAAACCAACAAACCAACAAACCAACACACCAACAAGCCAATAAGCCAACAAACCAACGAACCAACAAACCAACAAACCAACAAGCCAACAAACCAACAAACCAACAAACCAACAAACCAACAAACCAAAAAACCAACAAACCAACAAACCAACAAGCCAACAAACCAACAAACCAACAAGCCAACAAACCAACAAACCAACAAGCCAACAAACAAACAAACCAACAAACCAAAAAACCAACAAACTAACAAACCAACGAAGCAACAAACCAACAAACCAACAAGCCAACAAGCCAACAAACCAACAAACCAACAAACCAACAAACCAACAAGCCAATAAACCAACAAGCCAACAAACCAACAAACCAACAAACCAAGTAACCAAAAAACCAACAAACCAAGTAACCAAAAAGCCAACAAACTAACAAACCAACAAGCCAACAAGCCAACAAACCAACAAACCAAAAAACCAACAAACCAACAAACCAACGAACCAACAAATCAACAAACCAACAAACCAACAAACAAACAAACCAACAAACTAACAAACTAAGTAACCGACAAGCCAACAAGCCAACAAACCAACAAACCAACAAGCCAACAAGCCAACAAACCAACAAACCAACAAGCCAACAAACCAACAAACCAACAAACCAAAAAACCAACAAACCAACAAACCAACAAACCAACAAACCAACAAACCAACAAACCAACAAGCCAACAAACCAACAAGCCAACAAGCCAACAAACCAACAAACCAACAAACCAACAAGCCAACAAACCAACAAACCAACAAACCAACAAACCAACAAACCAAGTAACCAAAAAGCCAACAAACCAACAAGCCAACAAGCCAACAAACCAACAAACCAACAAACCAGCAAGCCAACAAACCAATAAACCAACAAACCAACAAACCAACAAACCAACAAACCAACAAGCCAACAAGCCAACAAACCAACAAACCAACAAACCAACAAACTAAGTAACCAACAAGCCAACAAACCAACAAACCAACAAGCCAACAAGCCAACAAACCAACAAACCAACAAGCCAACAAACCAACAAACCAACAAACCAAAAAACCAACAAACCAACAAACCAACAAACCAACAAACCAACAAGCCAACAAGCCAACAAACCAACAAACCAACAAACCAACAAGCCAACAAACCAACAAGCCAACAAACCAACAAACCAACAAACCAAGTAACCAAAAAGCCAACAAACTAACAAACCAACAAGCCAACAAGCCAACAAACCAACAAACCAACAAAGCAACAAACCAACAAACCAACAAGCCAACAAACCAACAAGCCAACAAACCAACAAACCAACACACCAACAAACCAACAAACTAACAAAGCAACAAGCCATCAAACCAACAAACCAATAAACCAACAAGCCAACAAGCCAACAAACCAACAAACCAACAAACCAACAAGCCAACAAACCAACAAGGCAACAAACCAACAAGCCAACAAGCCAAAAAGCCAACAAACCAACAAACTAACAAACCAACAAACCAACAAGCCAACAAGCCAACAAACCAACAAACCAACAAGCCAACAAATCAACAAACCAACAAACCAACAAACCAACAAACCAACAAGCCAACAAACCAACAAACCAACAAACCAACAAACCAACAAGCCAACAAACCAACAAACCAACAAACCAACAAGCCAACAAGCCAACAAACCAACAAACCAACAAATCAACAAACCAACAAACCAACAAACCAACAAACCAAAAATCCAAGAAACTAACAAACCAACAAGCCAACAAACCAACAAACCAACAAGCCAACAAACCAGCAAACCAACAAACCAACAAACCAACAAACCAAAAAACCAACAAACCAACAAGCCAACAAACCAACAAGCCAACAAGCCAACAAACCAACAAACTAACAAACCAACAAACGAACTAACCAACAAACCAACAAGCCAACAAACCAACAAACCAAGTAACCAAAAAGCCAACAAACTAACAAACCAACAAGCCAACAAGCCAACAAACCAACAAACCATCAAAGCAACAAGCCAACAAGCCAACAAACCAACAAACTAACAAGCCAACAAACCGAGTAACCAAAAAGCCAACAAACTAACAAACCAACAAGCCAACAAATCAACAAGCCAACAAGCCAACAAACCAACAAACCAACAAACCAACAAGCCAACAAACCAACAAACCAACAAACCAACAAACCAACAAGCCAACAAACCAACAAACCAACAAACCAACAAGCCAACAAGCCAACAAACCAACAAACCAACAAAGCAACAAACCAACAAACCAACAAACCAAAAATCCAAGAAACTAACAAACCAACAAGCCAACAAACCAACAAACCAACAAACCAACAAACCAACAAACCAACAAACCAACAAGCCAACAAGCCAACAAACCAACAAACTAACAAACCAACAAACGAACTAACCAACAAACCAACAAGCCAACAAGCCAACAAACCACCAAACCAACAAACCAACAAACCAGCAAACTAACAAACCAACAAGCCAACAAACCAACAAACCAACAAGCCAACAAACCAACAAACCAACAAACCAACAAACCAACATGCAAACAAACCAGCAAACTAAGTAACCAACAAGCCAACAAACCAACAAACCAACAAGCCAACAAACCAACAAACCAACAAACCAACAAACCAACAAACCAACAAACCAAGTAACCAACAAACCAACAAACCAAAAATCCAAGAAACTAACAAACCAACAAACCAAGTAACCAAAAAGCCAACAAACTAACAAACCAACAAGCCAACAAGCCAACAAACCAACAAACCAACAAAGCAACAAACCAACAAACCAACAAGCCAACAAACCAACAAGCCAAACAAACCAACAAACCAACACACCAACACACCAACAAACCAACAAACTAACAAAGCAACAAGCCAACAAACCAACAAACCAACAAACCAACAAGCCATCAAGCCAACAAACCAACAAACCAACAAACCAACAAACCAACAAGCCAAAAAGCCAACAAACCAACAAACCAGCAAACCAACAAACCAACAAGCCAACAAACCAACAAACCAACAAGCCAACAAATAAACAAACCAACAAACCAACAAACCAACAAACCAACAAGCCAACAAACCAACAAACCAACAAACCAACAAGCCAACAAACCAACAAACCAACAAACCAACAAGCCAACAAGCCAACAAACCAACAAACCAACAAATCAACAAACCAACAAACCAACAAACCAAAAATCCAAGAAACTAACAAACCAACAAGCCAACAAACCAACAAACCAACAAGCCAACAAACCAACAAACCAACAAACCAACAAACCAAAAAACCAACAAACCAACAAGCCAACAAACCAACAAGCCAACAAGCCAACAAACCAACAAACTAACAAACCAACAAACGAACTAACAAACAAACCAACAAGCCAACAAACCAACAAACCAAGTAACCAAAAAGCCAACAAACTAACAAACCAACAAGCCAACAAGCCAACAAGCCAACAAACCAACAAACCATCAAAGCAACAAGCCAACAAGCCAACAAACCAACAAATTAACAAGCCAACAAACCAAGTAACCAAAAAGCCAACAAACTAACAAACCAACAAGCCAACAAATCAACAAGCCAACAAGCCAACAAACCAACAAATCAACAAACCAACAAGCCAACAAACCAACAAACCAACAAACCAACAAACCAACAAGCCAACAAGCCAACAAGCCAACAAACCAACAAACCAACAAAGCAACAAACCAACAAACCAACAAACCAAAAATCCAAGAAACTAACAAACCAACAAACCAACAAACCAACAAACCAACAAACCAACAAACCAACAAACCAACAAACCAACAAACCAACAAACCAACAAACCAACAAGCCAACAAGCCAACAAACCAACAAACTAACAAACCAACAAACGAACTAACCAACAAACCAACAAGCCAACAAGCCAACAAACCACCAAACCAACAAACCAACAAACCAACAAACTAACAAACCCACAAGCCAACAAACCAACAAACCAACAAGCCAACAAACCAACAAACCAACAAACCAACATGCCAACAAACCAGCAAACTAAGTAACCAACAAGCCAAGAAACCAACAAACCAACAAGCCAACAAACCAACAAACCAACAAACCAACAAACCAACAAACCAACAAACCAACAAACCAAGTAACCAACAAACCAACAAACCATTAAACGAACAAAGCAACAAACCAACAAGCCAACAAGGCAATAAACCAACAAACCAAGTAACCAAAAAGCCAACAAACTAACAAACCAACAAACCAACAAGCCAACAAACCAACAAACCATCAAAGCAACAAGCCAACAAGCCAACAAACCAACAAATTAACAAGCCAACAAACCAAGTAACCAAAAAGCTAACAAACTAACAAACCAACAAGCCAACAAATCAACAAGCCAACAAGCCAACAAACCAACAAACCAACAAACCAACAAGCCAACAAACCAACAAACCAACAAACCAACAAACCAACAAGCCAACAAGCCAACAAGCCAACAAACCAACAAACCAACAAAGCAACAAACCAACAAACCAACAAACCAAAAATCCAAGAAACTAACAAACCAACAAACCAACAAACCAACAAACCAACAAACCAACAAACCAACAAGCCAACAAGCCAACAAACCAACAAACTAACAAACCAACAAACGAAATAACCAACAAACCAACAAACCACCAAACCAACAAACCAACAAACCAACAAACTAACAAACCCACAAGCCAACAAACCAACAAACCAACAAGCCAACAAACCAACAAACCAACACACCAACATACCAACAAACCAGCAAACTAAGTAACCAACAAGCCAAGAAACCAACAAACCAACAAGCCAACAAACCAACAAACCAACAAACCAACAAACCAACAAACCAACAAACCAACAAACCAAGTAACCAACAAACCAACAAACCATTAAACGAACAAAGCAACAAACCAACAAGCCAACAAGGCAACAAACCAACAAACCAAGTAACCAAAAAGCCAACAAACTAACAAACCAACAAACCAACAAGCCAACAAACCAACAAACCAACAAACCAACAAGCCAACAAACCAACAAACCAACAAACCAACAAACCAACAAACCAACAAGCCAACAAACCAACAAACCAACAAACCAAGTAACCAAAAAGCCAACAAACTAACAAACCAACAAGCCAACAAGCCAACAAACCAACAAACCAACAACGCAACAAACCAACAAACCAACAAACCAACAAGCCAACAAACCAACAAACCAACAAGCCGACAAACCAACAAACCAACAAGCCAACAAACCAACAAACCAACAAACTAACAAAGCAACAAGCCAACAAACCAACAAACCAACAAACCAACAAACCAACAAGCCAAAAAACCAACAAACCAACAAACCAACAAACCAACAAACCAAAAAACCAACAAACCAACAAACCAACAAGCCAACAAACCAACAAACCAACAAGCCAACAAACCAACAAACCAACAAGCCAACAAACCAACAAACCAACAAACCAAAAAACCAACAAACTAACAAACCAACGAAGCAACAAACCAACAAACCAACAAGCCAACAAGCCAACAAACCAACAAACCAACAAACCAACAAGCCATTAAACCAACAAGCCAACAAACCAACAAACCAACAAACCAAGTAACCAAAAAACCAACAAACCAAGTAACCAAAAAGCCAACAAACTAACAAACCAACAAGCCAACAAGCCAACAAACCAACAAACCAAAAAACCAACAAACCAACAAACCAACGAACCAACAAATCAACAAACCAACAAACCAACAAACAAACAAACCAACAAACTAACAAACTATGTAACCAACAAGCCAACAAACCAACAAACCAACAAGCCAACAAGCCAACAAACCAACAAACCAACAAGCCAACAAACCAACAAACCAACAAACCAAAAAACCAACAAACCAACAAACCAACAAACCAACAAACCAACAAACCAACAAACCAACAAGCCAACAAACCAACAAGCCAACAAGCCAACAAACCAACAAACCAACAAACCAACAAGCCAACAAACAAACAAACCAACAAACCAACAAACCAACAAACCAAGTAACCAAAAAGCCAACAAACTAACAAACCAACAAGCCAACAAGCCATCAAACCAACAAAGCAATAAGCTAACAAGCCAACAAACCCACAAACCAACAAGCCAACAAACCAAAAAACCAACAAGCCAACAAGCCAACAAACCAACAAACCAACAAACCAACAAGCCAACAAACCAACAAAACAACAAGCCAAGAAACCAACAAACCAACAAACCAACAAGCCAACAAACCAACAAACCAACAAAGCAAAAAACCAACAAACCAACAAACCAACAAACCAACAAACCATCAAACCAACAAGCCAACAAGCCAACAAACCAACAAACCAACAAACCAACAAGCCAACAAACCAATAAGCCAACAAACCAACAAACCAACAAACCAACAAGCCAACAAACCAACAAACCAACAAACCAACAAACCAAGTAACCAAAAAGCTAACAAACTAACAAACCAACAAGCCAACAAGCCAACAAGCCAACAAACCAACAAACCAACAAGCCAACAAACCAACAAGCCAACCAACCAACAAACCAACAAGCCAACAAGCCAACAAACCAACAAACCAACAATCCAACGAGCCAACAAACCAACAAACCAACAAGCCAACAAACCAACAAACCAACAAACCAACAAGCCAACAAACCAACAAACCAAAAAACCAACAAACCAACAAGCCAACAAACCAACAAACCAATAAGCCGACAAGCCAACAAACCAACAAACCAACAAACCAACAAGCCAACAAACCAACAAACCAACAAGCCAACAAACCAACAAACCAACAAACCAACAAGCCAACAAACCAACAAACCAAAAAACCAACAAACCAACAAACCAACAAACCAACAAACCAACAAACCAACATACCAACAAACCAACAAACCAACAAACCAACAAGCCAACAAGCCAACAAACCAACAAACCAACAAGCCAACAAACCAACAAACCAACAAACCAACAAACCAAGTAACCAAAAAGCCAACAAACTAACAAACCAACAAGCCAATAAACCAACAAGCCAAAAAGCCAACAAACCAACAAGCCAAAAACCAACAAACAAATAAACCAACAAACCAACAAACCAACAATACCAACAAGCCAACAAACCAACAAACCGACAAACCAACAAGCCAACAAACCAACAAACCAACAAACCAACAAACCAACAAACCAACAAACCAACAAGCCAACAAGCCAACAAGCCAACAAACCAACAAACCAACAAACCAACAAGCCGACAAACCAACAAACCAACAAACCAACAAGCCAACAAGCCAACAAACCAACAAACCAACAAGCCAACAAACCAACAAACCAACAAACCAACAAACCAACATGCCAACAAACCAACAAACTAAGTAACCAACAAGCCAACAAACCAACAAACCAACAAACCAACAAGCCAACAAACCAACAAACCAACAAACCAACAAACCAACAAGCCAACAAGCCAACAAACCAACAAACCAACAAGCCAACAAACCAACAAACCAACAAACCAACAAGCCAAGAAACCAACAAGCTAACAAACCAACAAACCAACAAGCCAACAAGCCAACAAACCAACAAACCAACAAACCAACAAGCCAACAAACCAACAAACCAACAAGCCAACAAACCAACAAACAAATAAACCAACAAACCAACAAACCAACAAGCCAACAAGCCAACAAACCAACAAACCAACAAACCAGCAAGCCAACAAACCAACAAACCAACAAACCAACAAACCAACAAGCCAACAAGCCAACAAACCAACAAACCAACAAACCAACAAACTAAGTAACCAACAAGCCAACAAACCAACAAACTAACAAGCCAACAAGCCAACAAACCAACAAACCAACAAGCCAACAAACCAACAAACCAACAAACCAAAAAACCAACAAACCAACAAACCAACGAACCAACAAACCAACAAACCAACAAGCCAACAAGCCAACAAACTAACAAACCAACAAACCAATAAGCCAACAAACCAACAAGCCAACAAACCAACAAACCAACAAACCAAGTAACTAACAAACCAACAAACCAAGTAACCAAAAAGCCAACAAACTAACAAACCAACAAGCCAACAAGCCAACAAACCAACAAACCAACAAAGCAACAAACCAACAGGCCAACAAGCCAACAAACCAACAAACCAACAAGCCAACAAGCCAACAAACTAACAAACCAACAAGCCAACAAACAAACAAACCAACAAGCCAACAAACCAACAAACCAACAAACCAGCAAACCAACAAACCAACAAACTAACAAAGCAACAAGCCAACAAACCAACAAACCAACAAACCAACAATCCAACAAGCGAACAAACCAACAAAACAACAAACCAACAAGCCAACAAACCAACAAGCCAACAAACCAACAAACCAACAAGCCAACAAGCCAACAAACCAACAAAACAACAAACCAACAAGCCAATAAGCCAACAAACCATCAAACCAACAAGCCAACAAGCCAACAAACCGACAAAACATCAAGCCAACAAGCCAACAGAACAACAAACCAACAAGCCAACAAACCAACAAACAAATAAACCAACAAACCAACAAACCAACAAACCAACAAGCCAACAAGCCAACAAACCAACAAACCAACAAACCAACAAGCCAACAAACCAACAAGCCAACAAACCAACAAACCAACAAACCAACAAGCCAACAAGCCAACAAACCAACAAACCAACAAGCCAACAAACCAACAAACCAACAAACCAACAAGCCAACAAGACAACAAACCAACAAACCAACAAGCCAACAAGCCAACAAACCGACAAACCAACAAGCCAACAAGTCAACAAACGACAAACCAACAAGCCAACAAGCCAACAAACCAACAAACCAACAAGCCAACAAACCAACAAACAAATAAACCAACAAACTAACAAACCAACAACCCAACAAGCCAACAAGCCAACAAACCAACAAACCAACAAACCAACAAGCCAACAAACCAACAAACCAACAAACCAACAAACCACCAAACCAACAAGCCAACAAGCCAACAAACCAACAAACCAACAAACCAACAAGCCAACAAACCAACAAACCAACAAACCAACAAGCCAACAAGCCATTAAACCAACAAACCAACAAGCCAACAAACCAACAAACCAACAAACCAACATGCCAACAAACCAACAAACTAAGTAACCAACATGCCAACAAACCAACAAACCAACAAAACAACAAGCCAACCAACCAACAAACCAACAAGCCAACAAACCAACAAGCCAACAAGCCAACAAACCGACAAACCAACAAGCCAACAAGCCAACAAACCAACAAACCAACAAGCCAACAAACCAACAAACAAATAAACCAACAAACCAACAAACCAACAACCCAACAAGCCAACAAGCCAACAAACCAACAAACCAACAAACCAACAAGCCAACGAACCAACAAACCAACAAACCAACAAACCAACAAACCACCAAACCAACAAGCCAACAAGCCAACAAACCAACAAACCAACAAACCAATAAACCAACAAGCCAACAAACCAACAAACCAACAAACCAACAAGCCAACAAGCCATTAAACCAACAAACCAACAAGCCAACAAACCAACAAACCAACAAACCAACATGCCAACAAACCAACAAATTATGTAACCAACATGCCAACAAACCAACAAACCAACAAAGCAACAAGCCAACCAACCAACAAACCAACAAGCCAACAAACCAAAAAACCAACAAACCAACAAGCTAACAAACCAACAAACCAACAAGCCAACAAACCAACAAACCAACAAACCAACAAACCAACAAGCCAACAAGCCAACAAACCCACAAACCAACAAACCAACAAGCCAACAAACCAACAAAACAACAAGCCAACAAACCAACAAACCAACAAACCAACAAGCCAACAAACCAATAAACCAACAAAGCAAAAAACCAACAAACCAACAAACCAACAAACCAACAAACCAACAAACCAACAAGCCAACAAACCAACAAACCAACAAACCAACAAACCAACAAACCAACAAGCCAACAAACCAACAAACCAACAAAGCAAAAAACCAACAAACCAACAAACCAACAAACCAACAAACCAACAAACCAACAAACCAACAAGCCAACAAGCCAACAAACCAACAAACCAACAAACCAACAAGCCAACAAACCAATAAGCCAACAAACCAACAAACCAACAAACCAACAAGCCAACAAACCAACAAACCAACAAACCAACAAGCCAACAAACCAACAAACCAACAAACCAACAAGCCAACAAACCAACAAACCAAAAAACCAACAAACCAACAAACCAACAAACCAACAAACCAACAAACCAACAAACCAACAAACCAACAAGCCAACAAACCAAGTAACCAAAAAGCCAACAAACTAACAAACCAACAAGCCAATAAACCAACAAGCCAACAAGCCAACAAACCAACAAGCCAACAAACCAAAAAACCAACAAACCAACAAACCAACGAACCAACAAACCAACAAACCAACAAGCCAACAAGCCAACAAACTAACAAACCAACAAACCAACAAGCCAACAAACCAACAAGCCAACAAACCAACAAACCAACAAACCAAGTAACTAACAAACCAACAAACCAAGTAACCAAAAAGCCAACAAACTAACAAACCAACAAGCAAACAAGCCAACAAACCAACAAACCAACAAAGCAACAAACCAACAGGCCAACAAGCCAACAAACCAACAAACCAACAAGCCAACAAGCCAACAAACCAACAAACCAACAAGCCAACAAACCAACAAACAAACAAGCCAACAAACCAACAAACCAACAAACCAGCAAACCAACAAACCAACAAACTAACAAAGCAACAAGCCAACAAACCAACAAACCAACAAACCAACAATCCAACAAGCGAACAAACCAACAAAACAACAAACTAACAAGCCAACAAACCAACAAGCCAACAAACCAACAAACCAACAAGCCAACAAGCCAACAAACCAACAAAACAACAAACCAACAAACCAACAAGCCAACAAGCCAACAAACCGACAAAACATCAAGCCAACAAGCCAACAGAACAACAAACCAACAAGCCAACAAACCAACAAACAAATAAACCAACAAACCAACAAACCAACAAACCAACAAGCCAACAAGCCAACAAACCAACAAACCAACAAACCAACAAGCCAACAAACCAACAAGCCAACAAACCAACAAACCAACAAACCAACAAGCCAACAAGCCAACAAACCAACAAACCAACAAGCCAATAAACCAACAAACCAACAAACCAACAAGCCAACAAGACAACAAACCAACAAACCAACAAGCCAACAAGCCAACAAACCGACAAACCAACAAGCCAACAAGTCAACAAACGACAAACCAACAAGCCAACAAGCCAACAAACCAACAAACCAACAAGCCAACAAACCAACAAATAAATAAACCAACAAACTAACAAACCAACAACCCAACAAGCCAACAAGCCAACAAACCAACAAACCAACAAACCAACAAGCCAACAAACCAACAAACCAACAAACCAACAAACCAACAAACCACCAAACCAACAAGCCAACAAGCCAACAAACCAACAAACCAACAAACCAACAAGCCAACAAACCAACAAACCAACAAACCAACAAGCCAACAAGCCAATAAACCAACAAACCAACAAGCCAACAAACCAACAAACCAACAAACCAACATGCCAACAAACCAACAAACTAAGTAACCAACATGCCAACAAACCAACAAACCAACAAAACAACAAGCCAAACAACCAACAAACCAACAAGCCAATAAACCAACAAGCCAACAAGCCAACAAACCGACAAACCAACAAGCCAACAAGCCAACAAACCAACAAACCAACAAGCAAACAAACCAACAAACAAATAAACCAACAAACCAACAAACCAACAACCCAACAAGCCAACAAGCCAACAAGCCAACAAACCAACAAACCAACAAACCAACAAGCCAACGAACCAACAAACCAACAAACCAACAAACCAACAAACCACCAAACCAACAAGCCAACAAGCTAACAAACCAACAAACCAACAAGCCAACAAGCCAACAAACCAACAAACCAACAATCCAACGAGCCAACAAACCAACAAACCAACAAGCCAACAAACCAACAAACCAACAAACCAACAAGCCAACAAACCAACAAACCAAAAAACCAACAAACCAACAAGCCAACAAACCAACAAACCAATAAGCCGACAAGCCAACAAACCAACAAACCAACAAACCAACAAGCCAACAAACCAACAAACCAACAAGCCAACAAACCAACAAACCAACAAACCAACAAGCCAACAAACCAACAAACCAAAAAACCAACAAACCAACAAACCAACAAACCAACAAACCAACAAACCAACAAACCAACAAACCAACAAACCAACAAACCAACAAGCCAACAAGCCAATAAACCAACAAACCAACAAGCCAACAAACCAACAAACCAACAAACCAACAAACCAAGTAACCAAAAAGCCAACAAACTAACAAACCAACAAGCCAATAAACCAACAAGCCAAAAAGCCAACAAACCAACAAGCCAAAAACCAACAAACAAATAAACCAACAAACCAACAAACCAACAATACCAACAAGCCAACAAACCAACAAACCGACAAACCAACAAGCCAACAAACCAACAAACCAACAAACCAACAAACCAACAAACCAACAAACCAACAAGCCAACAAGCCAACAAACCAACAAACCAACAAACCAACAAGCCGACAAACCAACAAACCAACAAACCAACAAGCCAACAAGCCAACAAACCAACAAACCAACAAGCCAACAAACCAAAAAACCAACAAACCAACATGCCAACAAACCAACAAACTAAGTAACCAACAAGCCAACAAACCAACAAACCAACAAACCAACAAGCCAACAAACCAACAAACCAACAAACCAACAAACCAACAAGCCAACAAGCCAACAAACCAACAAACCAACAAGCCAACAAACCAACAAACCAACAAACCAACAAGCCAACAAACCAACAAGCTAACAAACCAACAAACCAACAAGCCAACAAGCCAACAAACCAACAAACCAACAAACCAACAAGCCAACAAACCAACAAACCAACAAGCCAACAAACCAACAAACAAATAAACCAACAAACCAACAAACCAACAAGCCAACAAGCCAACAAACCAACAAACCAACAAACCAGCAAGCCAACAAACCAACAAACCAACAAACCAACAAACCAACAAGCCAACAAGCCAACAAACCAACAAACCAACAAACCAACAAACTAAGTAACCAACAAGCCAACAAACCAACAAACTAACAAGCCAACAAGCCAACAAACCAACAAACCAACAAGCCAACAAACCAACAAACCAACAAACCAAAAAACCAACAAACCAACAAACCAACGAACCAACAAACCAACAAACCAACAAGCCAACGAACCAACAAACCAACAAACCAACAAACCAACAAACCACCAAACCAACAAGCCAACAAGCTAACAAACCAACAAACCAACAAGCCAACAAGCCAACAAACCAACAAACCAACAATCCAACGAGCCAACAAACCAACAAACCAACAAGCCAACAAACCAACAAACCAACAAACCAACAAGCCAACAAACCAACAAACCAAAAAACCAACAAACCAACAAGCCAACAAACCAACAAACCAATAAGCCGACAAGCCAACAAACCAACAAACCAACAAACCAACAAGCCAACAAACCAACAAACCAACAAGCCAACAAACCAACAAACCAACAAACCAACAAGCCAACAAACCAACAAACCAAAAAACCAACAAACCAACAAACCAACAAACCAACAAACCAACAAACCAACAAACCAACAAACCAACAAACCAACAAACCAACAAGCCAACAAGCCAATAAACCAACAAACCAACAAGCCAACAAACCAACAAACCAACAAACCAACAAACCAAGTAACCAAAAAGCCAACAAACTAACAAACCAACAAGCCAATAAACCAACAAGCCAAAAAGCCAACAAACCAACAAGCCAAAAACCAACAAACAAATAAACCAACAAACCAACAAACCAACAATACCAACAAGCCAACAAACCAACAAACCGACAAACCAACAAGCCAACAAACCAACAAACCAACAAACCAACAAACCAACAAACCAACAAACCAACAAGCCAACAAGCCAACAAGCCAACAAACCAACAAACCAACAAACCAACAAGCCGACAAACCAACAAACCAACAAACCAACAAGCCAACAAGCCAACAAACCAACAAACCAACAAGCCAACAAACCAAAAAACCAACAAACCAACATGCCAACAAACCAACAAACTAAGTAACCAACAAGCCAACAAACCAACAAACCAACAAACCAACAAGCCAACAAACCAACAAACCAACAAACCAACAAACCAACAAGCCAACAAGCCAACAAACCAACAAACCAACAAGCCAACAAACCAACAAACCAACAAACCAACAAGCCAACAAACCAACAAGCTAACAAACCAACAAACCAACAAGCCAACAAGCCAACAAACCAACAAACCAACAAACCAACAAGCCAACAAACCAACAAACCAACAAGCCAACAAACCAACAAACAAATAAACCAACAAACCAACAAACCAACAAGCCAACAAGCCAACAAACCAACAAACCAACAAACCAGCAAGCCAACAAACCAACAAACCAACAAACCAACAAACCAACAAGCCAACAAGCCAACAAACCAACAAACCAACAAACCAACAAACTAAGTAACCAACAAGCCAACAAACCAACAAACTAACAAGCCAACAAGCCAACAAACCAACAAACCAACAAGCCAACAAACCAACAAACCAACAAACCAAAAAACCAACAAACCAACAAACCAACGAACCAACAAACCAACAAACCAACAAGCCAACAAGCCAACAAACTAACAAACCAACAAACCAATAAGCCAACAAACCAACAAGCCAACAAACCAACAAACCAACAAACCAAGTAACTAACAAACCAACAAACCAAGTAACCAAAAAGCCAACAAACTAACAAACCAACAAGCCAACAAGCCAACAAACCAACAAACCAACAAAGCAACAAACCAACAGGCCAACAAGCCAACAAACCAACAAACCAACAAGCCAACAAGCCAACAAACTAACAAACCAACAAGCCAACAAACCAACAAACCAACAAGCCAACAAACCAACAAACCAACAAACCAGCAAACCAACAAACCAACAAACTAACAAAGCAACAAGCCAACAAACCAACAAACCAACAAACCAACAATCCAACAAGCGAACAAACCAACAAAACAACAAACCAACAAGCCAACAAACCAACAAGCCAACAAACCAACAAACCAACAAGCCAACAAGCCAACAAACCAACAAAACAACAAACCAACAAGCCAATAAGCCAACAAACCATCAAACCAACAAGCCAAGAAGCCAACAAACCGACAAAACATCAAGCCAACAAGCCAACAGAACAACAAACCAACAAGCCAACAAACCAACAAACAAATAAACCAACAAACCAACAAACCAACAAACCAACAAGCCAACAAGCCAACAAACCAACAAACCAACAAACCAACAAGCCAACAAACCAACAAGCCAACAAACCAACAAACCAACAAACCAACAAGCCAACAAGCCAACAAACCAACAAACCAACAAGCCAACAAACCAACAAACCAACAAACCAACAAGCCAACAAGACAACAAACCAACAAACCAACAAGCCAACAAGCCAACAAACCGACAAACCAACAAGCCAACAAGTCAACAAACGACAAACCAACAAGCCAACAAGCCAACAAACCAACAAACCAACAAGCCAACAAACCAACAAACAAATAAACCAACAAACTAACAAACCAACAACCCAACAAGCCAACAAGCCAACAAACCAACAAACCAACAAACCAACAAGCCAACAAACCAACAAACCAACAAACCAACAAACCACCAAACCAACAAGCCAACAAGCCAACAAACCAACAAACCAACAAACCAACAAGCCAACAAACCAACAAACCAACAAACCAACAAGCCAACAAGCCATTAAACCAACAAACCAACAAGCCAACAAACCAACAAACCAACAAACCAACATGCCAATAAACCAACAAACTAAGTAACCAACATGCCAACAAACCAACAAACCAACAAAACAACAAGCCAACCAACCAACAAACCAACAAGCCAACAAACCAACAAGCCAACAAGCCAACAAACCGACAAACCAACAAGCCAACAAGCCAACAAACCAACAAACCAACAAGCCAACAAACCAACAAACAAATAAACCAACAAACCAACAAACCAACAACCCAACAAGCCAACAAGCCAACAAACCAACAAACCAACAAACCAACAAGCCAACGAACCAACAAACCAACAAACCAACAAACCAACAAACCACCAAACCAACAAGCCAACAAGCCAACAAACCAACAAACCAACAAACCAATAAACCAACAAGCCAACAAACCAACAAACCAACAAACCAACAAGCCAACAAGCCATTAAACCAACAAACCAACAAGCCAACAAACCAACAAACCAACACACCAACATGCCAACAAACCAACAAATTATGTAACCAACATGCCAACAAACCAACAAACCAACAAAGCAACAAGCCAACCAACCAACAAACCAACAAGCCAACAAACCAAAAAACCAACAAACCAACAAGCTAACAAACCAACAAACCAACAAGCCAACAAACCAACAAACCAACAAACCAACAAACCAACAAGCCAACAAGCCAACAAACCCACAAACCAACAAACCAACAAGCCAACAAACCAACAAAACAACAAGCCAACAAACCAACAAACCAACAAACCAACAAGCCAACAAACCAATAAACCAACAAAGCAAAAAACCAACAAACCAACAAACCAACAAACCAACAAACCAACAAACCAACAAGCCAACAAGCCAACAAACCGACAAACCAACAAACCAACAAGCCAACAAACCAATAAGCCAACAAACCAACAAACCAACAAACCAACAAGCCAACAAACCAACAAGCCAACAAACCAACAAACCAACAAAGCAAAAAACCAACAAACCAACAAACCAACAAACCAACAAACCAACAAACCAACAAACCAACAAGCCAACAAGCCAACAAACCAACAAACCAACAAACCAACAAGCCAACAAACCAATAAGCCAACAAACCAACAAACCAACAAACCAACAAGCCAACAAACCAACAAACCAACAAACCAACAAACCAAGTAACCAAAAAGCCAACAAACTAACAAACCAACAAGCCAACAAGCCAACAAGCCAACAAACCAACAAACCAACAAGCCAACAAACCAACAAGCCAACAAACCAACAAACCAACAAGCCAACAAGCCAACAAACCAACAAACCAACAATCCAACGAGCCAATAAACCAACAAACCAACAAGCCAACAAACCAACAAACCAACAAACCAACAAACCAACAAGCCAACAAACCAACAACCCAAAAAACCAACAAACCAACAAGCCAACAAACCAACAAACCAACAAGCCAACAAGCCAACAAACCAACAAACCAACAAACCAACAAGCCAACAAACCAACAAACCAACAAGCCAACAAACCAACAAACCAACAAACCAATAAGCCAACAAACCAACAAACCAAAAAACCAACAAACCAACAAACCAACAAACCAACAAACCAACAAACCAACAAACCAACAAGCCAACAAACCAAGTAACCAAAAAGCCAACAAACTAACAAACCAACAAGCCAATAAACCAACAAGCCAACAAGCCAACAAACCAACAAGCCAACAAACCAAAAAACCAACAAACCAACAAACCAACGAACCAACAAACCAACAAACCAACAAGCCAACAAGCCAACAAACTAACAAACCAACAAACCAACAAGCCAACAAACCAACAAGCCAACAAACCAACAAACCAAGTAACTAACAAACCAACAAACCAAGTAACCAAAAAGCCAACAAACTAACAAACCAACAAGCCAACAAGCCAACAAACCAACAAACCAACAAAGCAACAAACCAACAGGCCAACAAGCCAACAAACCAACAAACCAACAAGCCAACAAGCCAACAAACCAACAAACCAACAAGCCAACAAACCAACAAACAAACAAGCCAACAAACCAACAAACCAACAAACCAGCAAACCAACAAACCAACAAACTAACAAAGCAACAAGCCAACAAACCAACAAACCAACAAACCAACAAACCAACAAACCAACAAGCCAACAAGCCAACAAACCAACAAAACAACAAACCAACAAGCCAACAAGCCAACAAACCATCAAACCAACAAGCCAACAAGCCAACAAACCGACAAAACATCAAGCCAACAAGCCAACAGAACAACAAACCAACAAGCCAACAAACCAACAAACAAATAAACCAACAAACCAACAAACCAACAAAACAACAAGCCAACAAGCCAACAAACCAACAAACCAACAAACCAACAAGCCAACAAACCAACAAGCCAACAAACCAACAAACCAACAAACCAACAAGCCAACAAGCCAACAAACCAACAAACCAACAAGCCAATAAACCAACAAACCAACAAACCAACAAGCCAACAAGACAACAAACCAACAAACCAACAAGCCAACAAGCCAACAAACCGACAAACCAACAAGCCAACAAGTCAACAAACGACAAACCAACAAGCCAACAAGCCAACAAACCAACAAACCAACAAGCCAACAAACCAACAAACAAATAAACCAACAAACTAACAAACCAACAACCCAACAAGCCAACAAGCCAACAAACCAACAAACCAACAAACCAACAAGCCAACAAACCAACAAACCAACAAACCAACAAACCAACAAACCAACAAACCACCAAACCAACAAGCCAACAAGCCAACAAACCAACAAACCAACAAACCAACAAGCCAACAAACCAACAAACCAACAAACCAACAAGCCAACAAGCCAATAAACCAACAAACCAACAAGCCAACAAACCAACAAACCAACAAACCAACATGCCAACAAACCAACAAACTAAGTAACCAACATGCCAACAAACCAACAAACCAACAAAACAACAAGCCAAACAACCAACAAACCAACAAGCCAATAAACCAACAAGCCAACAAGCCAACAAACCGACAAACCAACAAGCCAACAAGCCAACAAACCAACAAACCAACAAGCAAACAAACCAACAAACAAATAAACCAACAAACCAACAAACCAACAACCCAACAAGCCAACAAGCCAACAAGCCAACAAACCAACAAACCAACAAACCAACAAGCCAACGAACCAACAAACCAACAAACCAACAAACCAACAAACCACCAAACCAACAAGCCAACAAGCCAACAAACCAACAAACCAACAAACCAACAAACCAACAAGCCAACAAACCAACAAACCAACAAACCAACAAGCCAACAAGCCATTAAACCAACAAACCAACAAGACAACAAACCAACAAACCAACAAACCAACATGCCAACAAACCAACAAACTAAGTAACCAACATGCCAACAAACCAACAAACCAACAAAGCAACAAGCCAACCAACCAACAAACCAACAAGCCAACAAACCAACAAACCAACAAACCAACAAGCCAACAAACCAACAAACCAACAAGCCAACAAACCAACAAACCAACAAACCAACAAACCAACAAGCCAACAAGCCAATAAACCAACAAACCAACAAACCAACAAGCCAACAAACCAACAAAACAACAAGCCAACAAACCAACAAACCAACAAACCAACAAGCCAACAAACCAACAAACCAACAAAGCAAAAAACCAACAAACCACCAAACTAACAAACCAACAAACCAACAAACCAACAAGCCAACAAGCCAACAAACCAACAAACCAACAAACCAACAAGCCAACAAACCAATAAGCCAACAAACCAACAAACCAACAAACCAACAAGCCAACAAACCAACAAACCAAAAAACCAACAAACCAACAAACCAAGTAACCAAAAAGCCAACAAACTAACAAACCAACAAGCCAACAAGCCAACAAGCCAACAAACCAACAAACCAACAAGCCAACAAACCAACAAGCCAACAAACCAACAAACCAACAAGCCAACAAGCCAACAAACCAACAAACCGACAATCCAACGAGCCAACAAACCAACAAACCAACAAGCCAACAAACCAACAAACCAACAAACCAACAAGCCAACAAACCAACAAACCAAAAAACCAACAAACCAAGAAGCCAACAAGCCAACAAACCAACAAACCAACAAGCCAACAAGCCAACAAACCAACAAACCAACAAACCAACAAGCAAACAAACCAACAAACCAACAAGCCAACAAACCAACAAACCAACAAGCCAACAAACCAACAAACCAAAAAACCAACAAACCAACAAACCAACAAACCAACAAACCAACAAACCAACAAACCAACAAGCCAACAAACCAAGTAACCAAAAAGCCAACAAACTGACAAACCAACAAGCCAATAAACCAACAAGCCAACAAGCCAACAAACCAACAAGCCAACAAACCAACAAACAAATAAACCAACAAACCAACAAACCAACAAACGAACAAAACAACAAACCAACAGACTAACAAACTAAGGAACCAACAAGCCAACAAACCAAAAAACCAACAAGCCAACAATCCAACAAACCAACAAACCAACAAGCCAACAAACAAATAAACCAACAAACCAACAAACCAATAAACAAACAAAACAACAAACCAACAGACTAACAAACTAAGTAACCAAAAAGCCAACAAACCAACAAACCAACAAGCCAACAAGCCAACAAACCAACAAACCAACAAGCCAACAAACCAACAAACCAACAAACCAAAAAACCAACAAACCAACGAACCAACAAACCAACAAACCAACAAACCAACAAGCCAACAAGCCAACAAGCCAACAAGCCAACAAACCAACAAACCAACAAACCAAGAAGCCAACAAACCAACAAACCAACAAACCAACAAACCAAGTAACCAAAAAGCCAACAAACCAACAAACCAACAAGCCAACAAGCAAACAAACCGACAAACCAACAAGCCAACAAGCCAACAAACCAACAAATCAACAAGCCAACAAACCAACAAACAAATAAACCAACAAACCAACAAACCAACAAGCCAACAAGCCAACAAACCATTAAACCGACAAACTAACAAGCCAACAAACCAACACACCAACAAACCAACAAACCAACAAACCAACAAACCAACAAACCAACAAGCCAACAAGCCAACAAGCCAACAAACCAACAAACCAACAAACCAACAAACCAACAAGCCAACAAACCAACAAACCAACAAACCAACAAGCCAACAAGCCAACAAACCAACAAACCAACAAGCCAACAAACCAACAAACCAACAAACCAACATGCCAACAAACCAACAAACTAAATAACCAACAAGCCAACAAACCAACAAACCAACAAACCAACAAGCCAACAAACCAACAAACCAACAAACCAACAAACCAACAAGCAAACAAGCCAACAAACCAACAAACCAACAAGCTAACAAACCAACAAACCAACAAACCAACAAGCCAACAAACCAACATGCTAACAAACCAACAAACCAACAAGCCAACAAGCCAACAAACCAACAAACCAACAAGCCAACAAGCCAACAAACTAACAAACCAACAAGCCAACAAACCAACAAACAAATAAACCAACAAACCAACAAACCAACAAGCCAACAAGCCAACAAACCAACAAACCAGCAAGCCAACAAACCAACAAACCAACAAACCAACAAACCAACAAGCCAACAAGCCAACAAACCAACAAACCAACAAACCAACAAACTAAGTAACCAACAAGCCAACAAACCAACAAACTAACAAGCCAACAAGCCAACAAACCAACAAACCAACAAGCTAACAAACCAACAAACCAACAAACCAAAAAACCAACAAACCAACAAACCAACGAACCAACAAACCAACAAACCAACAAGCCAACAAGCCAACAAACTAACAAACCAACAAACCAACAAGCCAACAAACCAACAAGCCAACAAACCAACAAACCAACAAACCAACAAACCAAGTAACTAACAAACCAACAAACCAAGTAACCAAAAAGCCAACAAACTAACAAACCAACAAGCCAACAAGCCAACAAACCAACAAACCAACAAAGCTACAAACCAACAAGCCAACAAGCCAACAAACCAACAAACCAACAAGCCAACAAGCCAACAAACCAACAAACCAACAAGCCAACAAACCAACAAACCAACAAGCCAACAAACCAACAAACCAACAAACCAGCAAACCAACAAACCAACAAACTAACAAAGCAACAAGCCAACAAACCAACAAACCAACAAACCAACAATCCAACAAGCGAACAAACCAACAAACCAACAAACCAACAAGCCAACAAACCAACAAGCCAACAAACCAACAAACCAACAAGCCAACAAGCCAACAAACCAACAAACCAACAAACCAACAAGCCAACAAGCCAACAAGCCAACAAACCAACAAACCAACAACCCAACAAACCAACAAACCGACAAAACATCAAGCCAACAAGCCAACAGAACAACAAACCAACAAGCCAACAAACCAACAAACAAATAAACCCACAAACCAACAAACCAACAAACCAACAAGCCAACAAGCCAACAAACCAACAAACCAACAAACCAACAAACCAACAAGCCAACAAACCAACAAGCCAACAACCCAACAAACCAACAAACCAACAAGCCCACAAGCCAACAAACCAACAAGCTAACAAAGCAACCAACCAACAAAATAACAAGCCAACAAGCCAACAAACCAACAAACCAACAAGCCAACAAGCCAACAAACTGACAAACCAACAAGCCAACAAGCCAAAAACCGACAAACCAACAAGCCAACAAGCCAACAAACCAACAAACCAACAAGCCAACAAACCAGCAAACAAATAAACCAACAAACCAACAAACCAACAACCCAACAAGCCAACAAGCCAACAAACCAACAAACCAACAAATCAACAAACCAACAAACCAACAAACCAACAAACCAACAAGCCAACAAGCCAACAAACCAACAAACAAACAAACCAACAAACCAACAAACCAACAAACCAACAAACCAACAAGCCAACAAACCAACAAGCCAACAAACCAACAAACCAACAAACCAAGTAACCAAAAAGCCAACAAACTAACAAACCAACAAGCCAACAAGCCAACAAACCAACAAACCAACAAAGCAACAAACCAACAAACCAATAAGCCAACAAGCCAACAAACCAACAAAATAACAAACCAACAAGCCAACAAGCCACCAAACAACAAACCAACAAGCCAACAAACCAACAAACCAACAAGCCAACAAACCAACAAACCAACACACCAACAAACCAACAACCAACAAACCAACAAACTAACAAAGCAACAAGCCAACAAACCAACAAACCAACAAACCAACAAGCCAACAAGCCAACAAACCAACAAACCAACAAACCAACAAGCCAACAAACCAACAAGCCAACAAACCAACAAACCAACAAGCCAACAAGCCAACAAACCAACAAACCAACAAACCAACAAATCAACAAACCAACAAACCAACAAACCAACAAGCCAACAAACCAACAAACCAACAAACCAAGTAACCAACAAACCAACAAACCATCAAACGAACAAAGCAACAAACTAACAAACCAAGAAGCTAACAAACCAACAAACCAACAAACCAACAAGCCAACAAACCAACAAACCAACAAGCCAACAAGCCAACAAGCCAACAAACCAACAAACCAACAAACCAAGTAACCAACAAACCAACAAACCATCAAACGAACAAAGCAACAAACTAACAAACCAAGAAGCTAACAAACCAACAAACCAACAAACCAACAAACCAACAAACCAACAAGCCAACAAACCAACAAACCAACAAACCAACAAGCCAACAAACCAACAAACCAACAAACCAACAAACCAACAAACCAACAAACCAGCAAACCAACAAACCAACAAGCTAACAAAGCAACCAGCCAGCAAACCAACAAACCAACAAACCAACAAGCCAACGAGCCAACAAACCAACAAACCAACAAAGCAACAAGCCAAGAAACCAACAAACCAACAAACCAACAAGCCAATAAGCCAACAAACCAACGAACCAACAAACCAACAAACCAACAAGCCAACAAACCAACAAACCAACAAACCAAGTAACCAACAAACCAAGAAACCAAAAAACCAACAAACCAACAAACCAACAAGCCAACAAGCCAACAAGCCAACAAGCCAACAAACCAACAAACCAGCAAGCCAACAAACCAACAAACCAACAAACCAACAAACCAACAAGCCAACAAGCCAACAAACCAACAAACCAACAAACCAACAAACTAAGTAACCAACAAGCCAACAAACCAACAAACTAACAAGCCAACAAGCCAACAAACCAACAAACCAACAAGCCAACAAACCAACAAACCAACAAACCAAAAAACCAACAAACCAACAAACCAACGAACCAACAAACCAACAAACCAACATGCCAACAAGCCAACAAACTAACAAACCAACAAACCAACAAGCCAACAAACCAACAAGCCAACAAACCAACAAACCAACAAACCAAGTAACTAACAAACCAACAAACCAAGTAACCAAAAAGCCAACAAACTAACAAACCAACAAGCCAACAAGCCAACAAACCAACAAACCAACAAAGCTACAAACCAACAAGCCAACAAGCCAACAAACCAACAAACCAACAAGCCAACAAGCCAACAAACCAACAAACCAACAAGCCAACAAACCAACAAACCAACAAGCCAACAAACCAACAAACCAACAAACCAGCAAACCAACAAACCAACAAACTAACAAAGCAACAAGCCAACAAACCAACAAACCAACAAACCAACAATCCAACAAGCGAACAAACCAACAAACCAACAAACCAACAAGCCAACAAACCAACAAGCCAACAAACCAACAAACCAACAAGCCAACAAGCCAACAAACCAACAAACCAACAAACCAACAAGCCAACAAGCCAACAAACAAACAAACCAACAACCCAACAAACCAACAAACCGACAAAACATCAAGCCAACAAGCCAACAGAACAACAAACCAACAAGCCAACAAACCAACAAACAAATAAACCCACAAACCAACAAACCAACAAACCAACAAGCCAACAAGCCAACAAACCAACAAACCAACAAACCAACAAACCAACAAGCCAACAAACCAACAAGCCAACAACCCAACAAACCAACAAACCAACAAGCCCACAAGCCAACAAACCAACAAGCCAACAAAGCAACAAACCAACAAAATAACAAGCCAACAAGCCAACAAACCAACAAACCAACAAGCCAACAAGCCAACAAACCGACAAACCAACAAGCCAACAAGCCAAAAACCGACAAACCAACAAGCCAACAAGCCAACAAACCAACAAACCAACAAGCCAACAAACCAGCAAATAAATAAACCAACAAACCAACAAACCAACAACCCAACAAGCCAACAAGCCAACAAACCAACAAACCAACAAATCAACAAACCAACAAACCAACAAACCAACAAACCAACAAGCCAACAAGCCAACAAACCAACAAACAAACAAACCAACAAACCAACAAACCAACAAACCAACAAACCAACAAGCCAACAAACCAACAAGCCAACAAACCAACAAACCAACAAACCAAGTAACCAAAAAGCCAACAAACTAACAAACCAACAAGCCAACAAGCCAACAAACCAACAAACCAACAAAGCAACAAACCAACAAACCAATAAGCCAACAAGCCAACAAACCAACAAAATAACAAACCAACAAGCCAACAAGCCACCAAACAACAAACCAACAAGCCAACAAACCAACAAACCAACAAGCCAACAAACCAACAAACCAACACACCAACAAACCAACAACCAACAAACCAACAAACTAACAAAGCAACAAGCCAACAAACCAACAAACCAACAAACCAACAAGCCAACAAGCCAACAAACCAACAAACCAACAAACCAACAAGCCAACAAACCAACAAGCCAACAAACCAACAAACCAACAAGCCAACAAGCCAACAAACCAACAAACCAACAAACCAACAAACCAACAAGCCAACAAACCAACAAACCAACAAGCCAACAAACCAACAAGCCAACAAATCAACAAACCAACAAACCAACAAACCAACAAGCCAACAAGCCAACAAACCAACAAACCAACAAACCAACAAACCAACAAACCAAGTAACCAACAAACCAACAAACCATCAAACGAACAAAGCAACAAACTAACAAACCAAGAAGCTAACAAACCAACAAACCAACAAACCAACAAACCAACAAACCAACAAGCCAACAAACCAACAAACCAACAAACCAACAAGCCAACAAACCAACAAACCAACAAACCAACAAACCAACAAACCAACAAACCAGCAAACCAACAAACCAACAAGCTAACAAAGCAACCAGCCAGCAAACCAACAAACCAACAAACCAACAAGCCAACGAGCCAACAAACCAACAAACCAACAAAGCAACAAGCCAAGAAACCAACAAACCAACAAACCAACAAGCCAATAAGCCAACAAACCAACGAACCAACAAACCAACAAACCAACAAGCCAACAAACCAACAAACCAACAAACCAAGTAACCAACAAACCAAGAAACCAAAAAACCAACAAACCAACAAACCAACAAGCCAACAAGCCAACAAGCCAACAAGCCAACAAACCAACAAACCAGCAAGCCAACAAACCAACAAACCAACAAACCAACAAACCAACAAGCCAACAAGCCAACAAACCAACAAACCAACAAACCAACAAACTAAGTAACCAACAAGCCAACAAACCAACAAACTAACAAGCCAACAAGCCAACAAACCAACAAACCAACAAGCCAACAAACCAACAAACCAACAAACCAAAAAACCAACAAACCAACAAACCAACGAACCAACAAACCAACAAACCAACATGCCAACAAGCCAACAAACTAACAAACCAACAAACCAACAAGCCAACAAACCAACAAGCCAACAAACCAACAAACCAACAAACCAAGTAACTAACAAACCAACAAACCAAGTAACCAAAAAGCCAACAAACTAACAAACCAACAAGCCAACAAGCCAACAAACCAACAAACCAACAAAGCTACAAACCAACAAGCCAACAAGCCAACAAACCAACAAACCAACAAGCCAACAAGCCAACAAACCAACAAACCAACAAGCCAACAAACCAACAAACCAACAAGCCAACAAACCAACAAACCAACAAACCAGCAAACCAACAAACCAACAAACTAACAAAGCAACAAGCCAACAAACCAACAAACCAACAAACCAACAATCCAACAAGCGAACAAACCAACAAACCAACAAACCAACAAGCCAACAAACCAACAAGCCAACAAACCAACAAACCAACAAGCCAACAAGCCAACAAACCAACAAACCAACAAACCAACAAGCCAACAAGCCAACAAACAAACAAACCAACAACCCAACAAACCAACAAACCGACAAAACATCAAGCCAACAAGCCAACAGAACAACAAACCAACAAGCCAACAAACCAACAAACAAATAAACCCACAAACCAACAAACCAACAAACCAACAAGCCAACAAGCCAACAAACCAACAAACCAACAAACCAACAAACCAACAAGCCAACAAACCAACAAGCCAACAACCCAACAAACCAACAAACCAACAAGCCCACAAGCCAACAAACCAACAAGCCAACAAAGCAACAAACCAACAAAATAACAAGCCAACAAGCCAACAAACCAACAAACCAACAAGCCAACAAGCCAACAAACCGACAAACCAACAAGCCAACAAGCCGAAAACCGACAAACCAACAAGCCAACAAGCCAACAAACCAACAAACCAACAAGCCAACAAACCAGCAAATAAATAAACCAACAAACCAACAAACCAACAACCCAACAAGCCAACAAGCCAACAAACCAACAAACCAACAAATCAACAAACCAACAAACCAACAAACCAACAAACCAACAAGCCAACAAGCCAACAAACCAACAAACAAACAAACCAACAAACCAACAAACCAACAAACCAACAAACCAACAAGCCAACAAACCAACAAGCCAACAAACCAACAAACCAACAAACCAAGTAACCAAAAAGCCAACAAACTAACAAACCAACAAGCCAACAAGCCAACAAACCAACAAACCAACAAAGCAACAAACCAACAAACCAATAAGCCAACAAGCCAACAAACCAACAAAATAACAAACCAACAAGCCAACAAGCCACCAAACAACAAACCAACAAGCCAACAAACCAACAAACCAACAAGCCAACAAACCAACAAACCAACACACCAACAAACCAACAACCAACAAACCAACAAACTAACAAAGCAACAAGCCAACAAACCAACAAACCAACAAACCAACAAGCCAACAAGCCAACAAACCAACAAACCAACAAACCAACAAGCCAACAAACCAACAAGCCAACAAACCAACAAACCAACAAGCCAACAAGCCAACAAACCAACAAACCAACAAACCAACAAACCAACAAGCCAACAAACCAACAAACCAACAAGCCAACAAACCAACAAGCCAACAAATCAACAAACCAACAAACCAACAAACCAACAAGCCAACAAGCCAACAAACCAACAAACCAACAAACCAACAAACCAACAAACCAAGTAACCAACAAACCAACAAACCATCAAACGAACAAAGCAACAAACTAACAAACCAAGAAGCTAACAAACCAACAAACCAACAAACCAACAAACCAACAAACCAACAAGCCAACAAACCAACAAACCAACAAACCAACAAGCCAACAAACCAACAAACCAACAAACCAACAAACCAACAAACCAACAAACCAGCAAACCAACAAACCAACAAGCTAACAAAGCAACCAGCCAGCAAACCAACAAACCAACAAACCAACAAGCCAACGAGCCAACAAACCAACAAACCAACAAAGCAACAAGCCAAGAAACCAACAAACCAACAAACCAACAAGCCAATAAGCCAACAAACCAACGAACCAACAAACCAACAAACCAACAAGCCAACAAACCAACAAACCAACAAACCAAGTAACCAACAAACCAAGAAACCAAAAAACCAACAAACCAACAAACCAACAAGCCAACAAACCAACAAGCCAACAAGCCAACAAACCAACAAACCAACAAGCCAACAAACCAACAAACCAACAAACCAAAAAACCAACAAACTAACAAACCAACGAACCAACAAACCAACAAACCAACAAGCCAACAAGCCAACAAACCAACAAACCAACAAACCAACAAACCAACAAGCCAAAAATCCAACAAGCCAACAAACCAACAAACCAACAAACCAAGCAACCAACAAACCAACAAACCAAGTAACCAAAAAGCCAACTAACTAACAAACCAACAAGCCAACAAGCCAACAAACCAACAAACCAACAAAGCAACAAACCAACAAGCCAACAAGCCAACAAACCAACAAACCAACAAGCCAACAAGCCAACAAACCAACAAACCAACAAGCCAACAAACCAACAAACCAACAAGCCAACAAACCAACAAACTAACAAACCAGCAAACCAACAAACCAAAAAACTAACAAAGTAACAAGCCAACAAACCAACAAACCATCAAACCAACAAGCCAACAAGCCAACAAACCAACAAACCAACAAACCAGGAAGCCAACAAACCAACAAGGCCACTAACCAACAAACCAACAAGCCAACAAGCCAACAAGCCAACAAACCAACAAACCAACATACCAACAAGCCAACAAGCCAACAAACCAACAAACGAATAAACCAACAAGCCAACAAACCGACAAAACAACAAGCCAACAAGCCAACAAACCAACAAACCAACAAACCAACAAGCCAACAAACTAACAAACAAATAAACCAACAAACCAACAAACCAACAAACCAACAAGCCAACAAGCCAACAAACCAACAAACCAACAAACCAACAAGCCAACAAGCCAACAAACCAACAAACCAACAAGCCAACAAGCCAACAAACCGACAAACCAACAAGCCAACAAGCCAACAAACCAACAAACCAACAAGCCAACAAACCAACAAACAAATAAACCAACAAACCAACAAACCAACAAGCCAACAAGCCAACAAGCCAACAAACCAACAAACCAACAACCCAACAAGCCAACAAACCAACAAACCAACAAGCCAACAAACCAACAAACCACCAAACCAACAAGCCAACAAGCCAACAAACCAACAAACCAACAAACCAACAAGCCAACAAACCAACAAACCAACAAGCCAACAAACCAACAAACCAACAAACCAAAAAACCAACAAACCAACAAACCAACGAACCAACAAACCAACAAACCAACAAGCCAACAAGCCAACAAACCAACAAACCAAAAAGCCAACAAACCAACAAACCAAAAAACCAACAAACCAACAAACCAACGAATCAACAAACCAACAAACCAACAAGCCAACAAGCCAACAAACCAACAAACCAACAAACCAACAAGCCAACAAACCAACAAGCGAACAAACCAACAAACCAACAAACCAAGTAACCAACAAACTAACAAACCAAGTAACCAAAAAGCCAACAAACTAACAAACCACCAAGCCAACAAGCTAACAAACCAACAAACCAACAAAGCAACAAACCAACAAGCCAACAAGCCAACAAGCCAACAAACCAACAAACCAACAAGCCAACAAGCCAACAAACCAACAAACCAGCAAGCCAACAAACCAACAAACCAACAAGCCAACAAACCAACAAACCAACAAACCAGCAAACCAACAAACCAACAAACTAACAAAGCAACAAGCCAACAAACCAACAAACCAACAAACCAACAAGCCAACAAGCCAACAAGCCAACAAACCAACAAACCAAGAAGCTAACAAACCAACAAACCAACAAACCAACAAACCAACAAACCAACAAGCCAACAAACCAACAAACCAACAAACCAACAAGCCAACAAACCAACAAACCAACAAACCAACAAACCAACAAACCAGCAAACCAACAAACCAACAAGCTAACAAAGCAACCAGCCAGCAAACCAACAAACCAACAAACCAACAAGCCAACGAGCCAACAAACCAACAAACCAACAAAGCAACAAGCCAACAAACCAACAAACCAACAAACCAACAAGCCAATAAGCCAACAAACCAACGAACCGACAAACCAACAAACCAACAAGCCAACAAACCAACAAACCAACAAACCAAGTAACCAACAAACCAAGAAACCAAAAAACCAACAAACCAACAAACCAACAAGCCAACAAACCAACAAGCCAACAAGCCAACAAACCAACAAGCCAATAAACCAACAAACAAATAAACCAACAAACCAACAAACCAACAAGCCAACAAACCATCAAACGAACAAAGCAACAAACTAACAAACCAAGAAGCTAACAAACCAACAAACCAACAAACCAACAAACCAACAAACCAACAAACCAACAAGCCAACAAACCAACAAACCAACAAACCAACAAGCCAACAAACCAACAAACCAACAAACCAACAAACCAACAAACCAGCAAACCAACAAACCAACAAGCTAACAAAGCAACCAGCCAGCAAACCAACAAACCAACAAACCAACAAGCCAACGAGCCAACAAACCAACAAACCAACAAAGCAACAAGCCAAGAAACCAACAAACCAACAAACCAACAAGCCAATAAGCCAACAAACCAACGAACCAACAAACCAACAAACCAACAAGCCAACAAACCAACAAACCAACAAACCAAGTAACCAACAAACCAAGAAACCAAAAAACCAACAAACCAACAAACCAACAAGCCAACAAACCAACAAGCCAACAAGCCAACAAACCAACAAACCAACAAGCCAACAAACCAACAAACCAACAAACCAAAAAACCAACAAACTAACAAACCAACGAACCAACAAACCAACAAACCAAGAAACCAAAAAACCAACAAACCAACAAACCAACAAGCCAACAAACCAACAAACCAACAAACCAACAAACCAACAAACCAACAAACCAACAAACCAGCAAACCAACAAACCAACAAGCTAACAAAGCAACCAGCCAGCAAACCAACAAACCAACAAACCAACAAGCCAACGAGCCAACAAACCAACAAACCAACAAACCAAAAAACCAACAAACCAACAAACCAACGAACCAACAAACCAACAAACCAACAAGCCAACAAGCCAACAAACCAACAAACCAAAAAGCCAACAAACCAACAAACCAAAAAACCAACAAACCAACAAACCAACGAATCAACAAACCAACAAACCAACAAGCCAACAAGCCAACAAACCAACAAACCAACAAACCAACAAGCCAACAAACCAACAAGCGAACAAACCAACAAACCAACAAACCAAGTAACCAACAAACTAACAAACCAAGTAACCAAAAAGCCAACAAACTAACAAACCACCAAGCCAACAAGCTAACAAACCAACAAACCAACAAAGCAACAAACCAACAAGCCAACAAGCCAACAAGCCAACAAACCAACAAACCAACAAGCCAACAAGCCAACAAACCAACAAACCAGCAAGCCAACAAACCAACAAACCAACAAGCCAACAAACCAACAAACCAACAAACCAGCAAACCAACAAACCAACAAACTAACAAAGCAACAAGCCAACAAACCAACAAACCAACAAACCAACAAGCCAACAAACCAACAAACCAACAAACCAAGTAACCAAAAAGCCAACAAACTAACAAACCAACAAGCCAACAAGCCAACAAACCAACAAACCAACAAAGCAACAAACCAACAAACCAATAAGCCAACAAGCCAACAAACCAACAAAATAACAAACCAACAAGCCAACAAGCCACCAAACAACAAACCAACAAGCCAACAAACCAACAAACCAACAAGCCAACAAACCAACAAACCAACACACCAACAAACCAACAACCAACAAACCAACAAACTAACAAAGCAACAAGCCAACAAACCAACAAACCAACAAACCAACAAGCCAACAAGCCAACAAACCAACAAACCAACAAACCAACAAGCCAACAAACCAACAAGCCAACAAACCAACAAACCAACAAGCCAACAAGCCAACAAACCAACAAACCAACAAACCAACAAATCAACAAACCAACAAACCAACAAACCAACAAGCCAACAAACCAACAAACCAACAAACCAAGTAACCAACAAACCAACAAACCATCAAACGAACAAAGCAACAAACTAACAAACCAAGAAGCTAACAAACCAACAAACCAACAAACCAACAAGCCAACAAACCAACAAACCAACAAGCCAACAAGCCAACAAGCCAACAAACCAACAAACCAACAAACCAAGTAACCAACAAACCAACAAACCATCAAACGAACAAAGCAACAAACTAACAAACCAAGAAGCTAACAAACCAACAAACCAACAAACCAACAAACCAACAAACCAACAAGCCAACAAACCAACAAACCAACAAACCAACAAGCCAACAAACCAACAAACCAACAAACCAACAAACCAACAAACCAACAAACCAGCAAACCAACAAACCAACAAGCTAACAAAGCAACCAGCCAGCAAACCAACAAACCAACAAACCAACAAGCCAACGAGCCAACAAACCAACAAACCAACAAAGCAACAAGCCAAGAAACCAACAAACCAACAAACCAACAAGCCAATAAGCCAACAAACCAACGAACCAACAAACCAACAAACCAACAAGCCAACAAACCAACAAACCAACAAACCAAGTAACCAACAAACCAAGAAACCAAAAAACCAACAAACCAACAAACCAACAAGCCAACAAGCCAACAAGCCAACAAGCCAACAAACCAACAAACCAGCAAGCCAACAAACCAACAAACCAACAAACCAACAAACCAACAAGCCAACAAGCCAACAAACCAACAAACCAACAAACCAACAAACTAAGTAACCAACAAGCCAACAAACCAACAAACTAACAAGCCAACAAGCCAACAAACCAACAAACCAACAAGCCAACAAACCAACAAACCAACAAACCAAAAAACCAACAAACCAACAAACCAACGAACCAACAAACCAACAAACCAACATGCCAACAAGCCAACAAACTAACAAACCAACAAACCAACAAGCCAACAAACCAACAAGCCAACAAACCAACAAACCAACAAACCAAGTAACTAACAAACCAACAAACCAAGTAACCAAAAAGCCAACAAACTAACAAACCAACAAGCCAACAAGCCAACAAACCAACAAACCAACAAAGCTACAAACCAACAAGCCAACAAGCCAACAAACCAACAAACCAACAAGCCAACAAGCCAACAAACCAACAAACCAACAAGCCAACAAACCAACAAACCAACAAGCCAACAAACCAACAAACCAACAAACCAGCAAACCAACAAACCAACAAACTAACAAAGCAACAAGCCAACAAACCAGCAAACCAACAAACCAACAATCCAACAAGCGAACAAACCAACAAACCAACAAACCAACAAGCCAACAAACCAACAAGCCAACAAACCAACAAACCAACAAGCCAACAAGCCAACAAACCAACAAACCAACAAACCAACAAGCCAACAAGCCAACAAACCAACAAACCAACAACCCAACAAACCAACAAACCGACAAAACATCAAGCCAACAAGCCAACAGAACAACAAACCAACAAGCCAACAAACCAACAAACAAATAAACCCACAAACCAACAAACCAACAAACCAACAAGCCAACAAGCCAACAAACCAACAAACCAACAAACCAACAAACCAACAAGCCAACAAACCAACAAGCCAACAACCCAACAAACCAACAAACCAACAAGCCCACAAGCCAACAAACCAACAAGCCAACAAAGCAACAAACCAACAAAATAACAAGCCAACAAGCCAACAAACCAACAAACCAACAAGCCAACAAGCCAACAAACCGACAAACCAACAAGCCAACAAGCCAAAAACCGACAAACCAACAAGCCAACAAGCCAACAAACCAACAAACCAACAAGCCAACAAACCAGCAAATAAATAAACCAACAAACCAACAACCCAACAAGCCAACAAGCCAACAAACCAACAAACCAACAAATCAACAAACCAACAAACCAACAAACCAACAAACCAACAAGCCAACAAGCCAACAAACCAACAAACAAACAAACCAACAAACCAACAAACCAACAAACCAACAAACCAACAAGCCAACAAACCAACAAGCCAACAAACCAACAAACCAACAAACCAAGTAACCAAAAAGCCAACAAACTAACAAACCAACAAGCCAACAAGCCAACAAACCAACAAACCAACAAAGCAACAAACCAACAAACCAATAAGCCAACAAGCCAACAAACCAACAAAATAACAAACCAACAAGCCAACAAGCCACCAAACAACAAACCAACAAGCCAACAAACCAACAAACCAACAAGCCAACAAACCAACAAACCAACACACCAACAAACCAACAACCAACAAACCAACAAACTAACAAAGCAACAAGCCAACAAACCAACAAACCAACAAACCAACAAGCCAACAAGCCAACAAACCAACAAACCAACAAACCAACAAGCCAACAAACCAACAAGCCAACAAACCAACAAACCAACAAGCCAACAAGCCAACAAACCAACAAACCAACAAACCAACAAACCAACAAGCCAACAAACCAACAAACCAACAAGCCAACAAACCAACAAGCCAACAAATCAACAAACCAACAAACCAACAAACCAACAAGCCAACAAGCCAACAAACCAACAAACCAACAAACCAACAAACCAACAAACCAAGTAACCAACAAACCAACAAACCATCAAACGAACAAAGCAACAAACTAACAAACCAAGAAGCTAACAAACCAACAAACCAACAAACCAACAAACCAACAAACCAACAAGCCAACAAACCAACAAACCAACAAACCAACAAGCCAACAAACCAACAAACCAACAAACCAACAAACCAACAAACCAACAAACCAGCAAACCAACAAACCAACAAGCTAACAAAGCAACCAGCCAGCAAACCAACAAACCAACAAACCAACAAGCCAACGAGCCAACAAACCAACAAACCAACAAAGCAACAAGCCAAGAAACCAACAAACCAACAAACCAACAAGCCAATAAGCCAACAAACCAACGAACCAACAAACCAACAAACCAACAAGCCAACAAACCAACAAACCAACAAACCAAGTAACCAACAAACCAAGAAACCAAAAAACCAACAAACCAACAAACCAACAAGCCAACAAACCAACAAGCCAACAAGCCAACAAACCAACAAACCAACAAGCCAACAAACCAACAAACCAACAAACCAAAAAACCAACAAACTAACAAACCAACGAACCAACAAACCAACAAACCAACAAGCCAACAAGCCAACAAACCAACAAACCAACAAACCAACAAACCAACAAGCCAAAAATCCAACAAGCCAACAAACCAACAAACCAACAAACCAAGCAACCAACAAACCAACAAACCAAGTAACCAAAAAGCCAACTAACTAACAAACCAACAAGCCAACAAGCCAACAAACCAACAAACCAACAAAGCAACAAACCAACAAGCCAACAAGCCAACAAACCAACAAACCAACAAGCCAACAAGCCAACAAACCAACAAACCAACAAGCCAACAAACCAACAAACCAACAAGCCAACAAACCAACAAACTAACAAACCAGCAAACCAACAAACCAAAAAACTAACAAAGTAACAAGCCAACAAACCAACAAACCATCAAACCAACAAGCCAACAAGCCAACAAACCAACAAACCAACAAACCAGGAAGCCAACAAACCAACAAGGCCACTAACCAACAAACCAACAAGCCAACAAGCCAACAAGCCAACAAACCAACAAACCAACATACCAACAAGCCAACAAGCCAACAAACCAACAAACGAATAAACCAACAAGCCAACAAACCGACAAAACAACAAGCCAACAAGCCAACAAACCAACAAACCAACAAACCAACAAGCCAACAAACTAACAAACAAATAAACCAACAAACCAACAAACCAACAAACCAACAAGCCAACAAGCCAACAAACCAACAAACCAACAAACCAACAAGCCAACAAGCCAACAAGCCAACAAACCAACAAACCAACAAGCCAACAAGCCAACAAACCGACAAACCAACAAGCCAACAAGCCAACAAACCAACAAACCAACAAGCCAACAAACCAACAAACAAATAAACCAACAAACCAACAAACCAACAAGCCAACAAGCCAACAAGCCAACAAACCAACAAACCAACAACCCAACAAGCCAACAAACCAACAAACCAACAAGCCAACAAACCAACAAACCACCAAACCAACAAGCCAACAAGCCAACAAACCAACAAACCAACAAACCAACAAGCCAACAAACCAACAAACCAACAAGCCAACAAACCAACAAACCAACAAACCAAAAAACCAACAAACCAACAAACCAACGAACCAACAAACCAACAAACCAACAAGCCAACAAGCCAACAAACCAACAAACCAAAAAGCCAACAAACCAACAAACCAAAAAACCAACAAACCAACAAACCAACGAATCAACAAACCAACAAACCAACAAGCCAACAAGCCAACAAACCAACAAACCAACAAACCAACAAGCCAACAAACCAACAAGCGAACAAACCAACAAACCAACAAACCAAGTAACCAACAAACTAACAAACCAAGTAACCAAAAAGCCAACAAACTAACAAACCACCAAGCCAACAAGCTAACAAACCAACAAACCAACAAAGCAACAAACCAACAAGCCAACAAGCCAACAAGCCAACAAACCAACAAACCAACAAGCCAACAAGCCAACAAACCAACAAACCAGCAAGCCAACAAACCAACAAACCAACAAGCCAACAAACCAACAAACCAACAAACCAGCAAACCAACAAACCAACAAACTAACAAAGCAACAAGCCAACAAACCAACAAACCAACAAACCAACAAGCCAACAAGCCAACAAACCAACAAACCAAGAAGCTAACAAACCAACAAACCAACAAACCAACAAACCAACAAACCAACAAGCCAACAAACCAACAAACCAACAAACCAACAAGCCAACAAACCAACAAACCAACAAACCAACAAACCAACAAACCAGCAAACCAACAAACCAACAAGCTAACAAAGCAACCAGCCAGCAAACCAACAAACCAACAAACCAACAAGCCAACGAGCCAACAAACCAACAAACCAACAAAGCAACAAGCCAACAAACCAACAAACCAACAAACCAACAAGCCAATAAGCCAACAAACCAACGAACCAACAAACCAACAAACCAACAAGCCAACAAACCAACAAACCAACAAACCAAGTAACCAACAAACCAAGAAACCAAAAAACCAACAAACCAACAAACCAACAAGCCAACAAACCAACAAGCCAACAAGCCAACAAACCAACAAGCCAATAAACCAACAAACAAATAAACCAACAAACCAACAAACCAACAAGCCAACAAACCATCAAACGAACAAAGCAACAAACTAACAAACCAAGAAGCTAACAAACCAACAAACCAACAAACCAACAAACCAACAAACCAACAAACCA
Organism: Atherix ibis; assembly: GCA_958298945.1. Classification (NCBI taxonomy): domain Eukaryota; kingdom Metazoa; phylum Arthropoda; class Insecta; order Diptera; family Athericidae; genus Atherix; species Atherix ibis. Next base: position 29,604,079 of record OY282608.1, read on the forward strand.
ACAAGCCAACAAACCAACAAACCAACAAACCAACAAGCCAACAAACCAACAAACCAACAAACCAACAAACCAACAAACCAGCAAACCAACAAACCAACAAGCTAACAAAGCAACCAGCCAGCAAACCAACAAACCAACAAACCAACAAGCCAACGAGCCAACAAACCAACAAACCAACAAAGCAACAAGCCAAGAAACCAACAAACCAACAAACCAACAAGCCAATAAGCCAACAAACCAACGAACCAACAAACCAACAAACCAACAAGCCAACAAACCAACAAACCAACAAACCAAGTAACCAACAAACCAAGAAACCAAAAAACCAACAAACCAACAAACCAACAAGCCAACAAACCAACAAGCCAACAAGCCAACAAACCAACAAACCAACAAGCCAACAAACCAACAAACCAACAAACCAAAAAACCAACAAACTAACAAACCAACGAACCAACAAACCAACAAACCAAGAAACCAAAAAACCAACAAACCAACAAACCAACAAGCCAACAAACCAACAAACCAACAAACCAACAAACCAACAAACCAACAAACCAACAAACCAGCAAACCAACAAACCAACAAGCTAACAAAGCAACCAGCCAGCAAACCAACAAACCAACAAACCAACAAGCCAACGAGCCAACAAACCAACAAACCAACAAACCAAAAAACCAACAAACCAACAAACCAACGAACCAACAAACCAACAAACCAACAAGCCAACAAGCCAACAAACCAACAAACCAAAAAGCCAACAAACCAACAAACCAAAAAACCAACAAACCAACAAACCAACGAATCAACAAACCAACAAACCAACAAGCCAACAAGCCAACAAACCAACAAACCAACAAACCAACAAGCCAACAAACCAACAAGCGAACAAACCAACAAACCAACAAACCAAGTAACCAACAAACTAACAAACCAAGTAACCAAAAAGCCAACAAACTAACAAACCACCAAGCCAACAAGCTAACAAACCAACAAACCAACAAAGCAACAAACCAACAAGCCAACAAGCCAACAAGCCAACAAACCAACAAACCAACAAGCCAACAAGCCAACAAACCAACAAACCAGCAAGCCAACAAACCAACAAACCAACAAGCCAACAAACCAACAAACCAACAAACCAGCAAACCAACAAACCAACAAACTAACAAAGCAACAAGCCAACAAACCAACAAACCAACAAACCAACAAGCCAACAAGCCAACAAACCAACAAACCAAGAAGCTAACAAACCAACAAACCAACAAACCAACAAACCAACAAACCAACAAGCCAACAAACCAACAAACCAACAAACCAACAAGCCAACAAACCAACAAACCAACAAACCAACAAACCAACAAACCAGCAAACCAACAAACCAACAAGCTAACAAAGCAACCAGCCAGCAAACCAACAAACCAACAAACCAACAAGCCAACGAGCCAACAAACCAACAAACCAACAAAGCAACAAGCCAACAAACCAACAAACCAACAAACCAACAAGCCAATAAGCCAACAAACCAACGAACCAACAAACCAACAAACCAACAAGCCAACAAACCAACAAACCAACAAACCAAGTAACCAACAAACCAAGAAACCAAAAAACCAACAAACCAACAAACCAACAAGCCAACAAACCAACAAGCCAACAAGCCAACAAACCAACAAGCCAACAAACCAACAAACAAATAAACCAACAAACCAACAAACCAACAAGCCAACAAACCATCAAACGAACAAAGCAACAAACTAACAAACCAAGAAGCTAACAAACCAACAAACCAACAAACCAACAAACCAACAAACCAACAAACCAACAAGCCAACAAACCAACAAACCAACAAACCAACAAGCCAACAAACTAACAAACCAACAAACCAACAAACCAACAAACCAGCAAACCAACAAACCAACAAGCTAACAAAGCAACCAGCCAGCAAACCAACAAACCAACAAACCAACAAGCCAACGAGCCAACAAACCAACAAACCAACAAAGCAACAAGCCAAGAAACCAACAAACCAACAAACCAACAAGCCAATAAGCCAACAAACCAACGAACCAACAAACCAACAAACCAACAAGCCAACAAACCAACAAACCAACAAACCAAGTAACCAACAAACCAAGAAACCAAAAAACCAACAAACCAACAAACCAACAAGCCAACAAACCAACAAGCCAACAAGCCAACAAACCAACAAACCAACAAGCCAACAAACCAACAAACCAACAAACCAAAAAACCAACAAACTAACAAACCAACGAACCAACAAACCAACAAAACAACAAGCCAACAAGCCAACAAACCAACAAACCAACAAACCAACAAACCAACAAGCCAACAAACCAACAAGCCAACAAACCAACAAACCAACAAACCAAGTAACCAACAAACCAACAAACCAAGTAACCAAAAAGCCAACTAACTAACAAACCAACAAGCCAACAAGCCAACAAACCAACAAACCAACAAAGCAACAAACCAACAAGCCAACAAGCCAACAAACCAACAAACCAACAAGCCAACAAGCCAACAAACCAACAAACCAACAAGCCAACAAACCAACAAACCAACAAGCCAACAAACCAACAAACCAACAAACCAGCAAACCAACAAACCAAAAAACTAACAAAGCAACAAGCCAACAAACCAACAAACCAACAAACCAACAAGCCAACAAGCCAACAAACCAACAAACCAACAAACCAGGAAGCCAACAAACCAACAAGGCCACTAACCAACAAACCAACAAGCCAACAAGCCAACAAGCCAACAAACCAACAAACCAACAAACCAACAAGCCAACAAGCCAACAAACCAACAAACGAATAAACCAACAAGCCAACAAACCGACAAAACAACAAGCCAACAAGCCAACAAACCAACAAACCAACAAACCAACAAGCCAACAAACTAACAAACAAATAAACCAACAAACCAACAAACCAACAAACCAACAAGCCAACAAGCCAACAAACCAACAAACCAACAAACCAACAAGCCAACAAGCCAACAAACCAACAAACCAACAAGCCAACAAGCCAACAAACCGACAAACCAACAAGCCAACAAGCCAACAAACCAACAAACCAACAAGCCAACAAACCAACAAACAAATAAACCAACAAACCAACAAACCAACAAGCCAACAAGCCAACAAGCCAACAAACCAACAAACCAACAACCCAACAAGCCAACAAACCAACAAACCAACAAGCCAACAAACCAACAAACCACCAAACCAACAAGCCAACAAGCCAACAAACCAACAAACCAACAAACCAACAAGCCAACAAACCAACAAACCAACAAGCCAACAAACCAACAAACCAACAAACCAAAAAACCAACAAACCAACAAACCAACGAACCAACAAACCAACAAACCAACAAGCCAAAAAGCCAACAAACCAACAAACCAAAAAGCCAACAAACCAACAAACCAACAAACCAAAAAACCAACAAACCAACAAACCAACGAATCAACAAACCAACAAACCAACAAGCCAACAAGCCAACAAACCAACAAACCAACAAACCAACAAGCCAACAAACCAACAAGCGAACAAACCAACAAACCAACAAACCAAGTAATCAACAAACTAACAAACCAAGTAACCAAAAAGCCAACAAACTAACAAACCAACAAGCCAACAAGCTTATAAACCAACAAACCAACAAAGCAACAAACCAACAAGCCAACAAGCCAACAAGCCAACAAACCAACAAACCAACAAGCCAACAAGCCAACAAACCAACAAACCAACAAGCCAACAAACCAACAAACCAACAAGCCAACAAACCAACAAACCAACAAACCAGCAAACCAACAAACCAACAAACTAACAAAGCAACAAGCCAACAAACCAACAAACCAACAAACCAACAAGCCAACAAGCCAACAAACCAACAAACCAAGAAGCTAACAAACCAACAAACCAACAAACCAACAAACCAACAAACCAACAAGCCAACAAACCAACAAACCAACAAACCAACAAGCCAACAAACCAACAAACCAACAAACCAACAAACCAACAAACCAGCAAACCAACAAACCAACAAGCTAACAAAGCAACCAGCCAGCAAACCAACAAACTAACAAACCAACAAGCCAACAAGCTAACAAACCAACAAACCAACAAAGCAACAAACCAACAAGCCAACAAGCCAACAAGCCAACAAACCAACAAACCAACAAGCCAACAAGCCAACAAACCAACAAACCAACAAGCCAACAAACCAACAAACCAACAAGCCAACAAACCAACAAACCAACAAACCAACAAGCCAACGAGCCAACAAACCAACAAACCAACAAAGCAACAAGCCAACAAACCAACAAACCAACAAACCAACAAGCCAATAAGCCAACAAACCAACGAACCAACAAACCAACAAACCAACAAGCCAACAAACCAACAAACCAACAAACCAAGTAACCAACCAACCAAGAAACCAAAAAACCAACAAACCAACAAACCAACAAGCCAACAAACCAACAAGCCAACAAGCCAACAAACCAACAAACCAAGAAGCCAACAAACCAACAAACCAACAAACCAAAAAACCAACAAACTAACAAACCAACGAACCAACAAACCAAGTAACCAAAAAGCCAACTAACTAACAAACCAACAAGCCAACAAGCCAACAAACCAACAAACCAACAAAGCAACAAACCAACAAGCCAACAAGCCAACAAACCAACAAACCAACAAGCCAACAAGCCAACAAACCAACAAACCAACAAGCCAACAAACCAACAAACCAACAAGCAAACAAACCAACAAACCAGCAAACCAACAAACCAAAAAACTAACAAAGCAACAAGCCAACAAACCAACAAACCAACAAACCAACAAGCCAACAAGCCAACAAACCAACAAACCAACAAACCAGGAAGCCAACAAACCAACAAGGCCACTAACCAACAAACCAACAAGCCAACAAGCCAACAAGCCAACAAGCCAACAAACCAACAAACCAACAAACCAACAAGCCAACAAGCCAACAAACCAACAAACGAATAAACCAACAAGCCAACAAACCGACAAAACAACAAGCCAACAAGCCAACAAACCAACAAACCAACAAACCAACAAGCCAACAAACTAACAAACAAATAAACCAACAAACCAACAAACCAACAAGCCAACAAACCAACAAACCAACAAGCCAACAAGCCAACAAACCGACAAACCAACAAGCCAACAAGCCAACAAACCAACAAACCAACAAGCCAACAAACCAACAAACAAATAAACCAACAAACCAACAAACCAACAAGCCAACAAGCCAACAAGCCAACAAACCAACAAACCAACAACCCAACAAGCCAACAAACCAACAAACCAACAAGCCAACAAACCAACAAACCACCAAACCAACAAGCCAACAAGCCAACAAACCAACAAACCAACAAACCAACAAGCCAACAAACCAACAAACCAACAAGCCAACAAACCAAGAAACCAACAAACCAAAAAACCAACAAACCAACAAACCACCGAACCAACAAACCAACAAACCAACAAGCCAACAAGCCAACAAACCAACAAACCAAAAAGCCAACAAACCAACAAACCAACAAACCAAAAAACCAACAAACCAACAAACCAACGAATCAACAAACCAACAAACCAACAAGCCAACAAGCCAACAAACCAACAAACCAACAAACCAACAAGCCAACAAACCAACAAGCGAACAAACCAACAAACCAACAAACCAAGTAACCAACAAACTAACAAACCAAGTAACCAAAAAGCCAACAAACTAACAAACCAACAAGCCAACAAGCTAACAAACCAACAAACCAACAAAGCACCAAACCAACAAGCCAACAAGCCAACAAGCCAACAAACCAACAAACCAACAAGCCAACAAGCCAACAAACCAACAAACCAACAAGCCAACAAACCAACAAACCAACAAGCCAACAAACCAACAAACCAACAAACCAACAAACCAACAAGCCAACAAGCCAACAAACCAACAAACCAACAAACCAACGAATCAACAAACCAACAAACCAACAAGCCAACAAGCCAACAAACCAACAAACCAACAAACCAACAAGCCAAAAAACCAACAAGCGAACAAACCAACAAACCAACAAACCAAGTAACCAACAAACCAACACACCAAGTAACCAAAAAGCCAACAAACTAACAAACCAACAATCCAACAAGCCAACAAACCAACAAACCAACAAAGCAACAAACCAACAAACCAACAAACCAAGTAACCAACAAACCAACAAACCAAGTAACCAAAAAGCCAACTAACTAACAAACCAACAAGCCAACAAGCCAACAAACCAACAAACCAACAAAGCAACAAACCAACAAGCCAACAAGCCAACAAACCAACAAACCAACAAGCCAACAAGCCAACAAACCAACAATCCAACAAGCCAACAAACCAACAAACCAACAAGCAAACAAACCAACAAACCAGCAAACCAACAAACCAAAAAACTAACAAAGCAACAAGCCAACAAACCAACAAACCAACAAACCAACAAGCCAACAAGCCAACAAACCAACAAACCAACAAACCAGGAAGCCAACAAACCAACAAGGCCACTAACCAACAAACCAACAAGCCAACAAGCCAACAAGCCAACAAGCCAACAAACCAACAAACCAACAAACCAACAAGCCAACAAGCCAACAAACCAACAAACGAATAAACCAACAAGCCAACAAACCGACAAAACAACAAGCCAACAAGCCAACAAACCAACAAACCAACAAACCAACAAGCCAACAAACTAACAAACAAATAAACCAACAAACCAACAAACCAACAAGCCAACAAGCCAACAAACCAACAAACCAACAAGCCAACAAGCCAACAAACCGACAAACCAACAAGCCAACAAGCCAACAAACCAACAAACCAACAAGCCAACAAACCAACAAACAAATAAACCAAAAAACCAACAAACCAACAAGCCAACAAGCCAACAAGCCAACAAACCAACAAACCAACAACCCAACAAGCCAACAAACCAACAAACCAACAAGCCAACAAACCAACAAACCACCAAACCAACAAGCCAACAAGCCAACAAACCAACAAACCAACAAACCAACAAGCCAACAAACCAACAAACCAACAAGCCAACAAACCAAGAAACCAACAAACCAAAAAACCAACAAACCAACAAACCAACGAACCAACAAACCAACAAACCAACAAGCCAACAAGCCAACAAGCCAACAAACCAACAAACCAAAAAGCCAACAAACCAACAAACCAACAAACCAAAAAACCAACAAACCAACAAACCAACGAATCAACAAACCAACAAACCAACAAGCCAACAAGCCAACAAACCAACAAACCAACAAACCAACAAGCCAACAAACCAACAAACGAACAAACCAACAAACCAACAAACCAAGTAACCAACAAACTAACAAACCAAGTAACCAAAAAGCCAACAAACTAACAAACCAACAAGCCAACAAGCTAACAAACCAACAAACCAACAAAGCACCAAACCAACAAGCCAACAAGCCAACAAGCCAACAAACCAACAAACCAACAAGCCAACAAGCCAACAAACCAACAAACCAACAAGCCAACAAACCAACAAACCAACAAGCCAACAAACCAACAAACCAACAAACCAGCAAACCAACAAACCAACAAACTAACAAAGCAACAAGCCAACAAACCAACAAACCAACAAACCAACAAGCCAACAAGCCAACAAACCAACAAACAAACAAACCAACGAATCAACAAACCAACAAACCAACAAGCCAACAAGCCAACAAACCAACAAACCAACAAACCAACAAGCCAAAAAACCAACAAGCGAACAAACCAACAAACCAACAAACCAAGTAACCAACAAACCAACACACCAAGTAACCAAAAAGCCAACAAACTAACAAACCAACAATCCAACAAGCCAACAAACCAACAAACCAACAAAGCAACAAACCAACAAGCCAAAAAGCCAACAAACAAACAAACCAACAAGCCAACAAGCCAACAAACCAAAAAACCATCAAGCCAACAAACCAACAAACCAACAAGCCAACAAACCAACCAACCAACAAACCAGCAAACCAACAAACCAACAAACCAAGTAACCAACAAACCAACAAACCATCAAACGAACAAAGCAACAAACTAACAAACCAAGAAGCCAACAAACCAACAAACCAACAAACCAACAAACCAACAAACCAACAAACCAACAAGCCAACAAACCAACAAACCAACAAACCAACAAACCAACAAGCCAACAAACCAACAAACCAACAAACCAACAAGCCAACAAGCCAACAAACCAACAAACCAACAAAGCAACAAACCAACAAACCAACAAACCAAAAATCCAAGAAACTAACAAACCAACAAGCCAACAAACCAACAAACCAACAAGCCAACAAACCAACAAACCAACAAACCAACAAACCAACAAACCAACAAACCAAAAAACCAACAAACCAACAAGCCAACAAACCAACAAGTCAACAAGCCAACAAACCAACAAACTAACAAACCAACAAACGAACTAACCAACAAACCAACAAGCCAACAAACCAACAAACCAAGTAACCAAAAAGCCAACAAACTAACAAACCACCAAGCCAACAAGCCAACAAACCAACAAACCAACAAAGCAACAAGCCAACAAGCCAACAAACCAACAAACCAACAAGCCAACAAACCAAGTAACCAAAAAGCCAACAAACTAACAAACCAACAAGCCAACAAACCAACAAGCCAACAAGCCAACAAACCAACAAACCAACAAACCAACAAGCCAACAAACCAACAAACCAACAAACCAACAAGCCAACAAGCCAACAAACCAACAAACCAACAAAGCAACAAACCAACAAACCAACAAACCAAAAATCCAACAAACTAACGAACCAACAAGCCAACAAACCAACAAACCAACAAACCAACAAACCAACAAACCAACAAACCAACAAGCCAACAAGCCAACAAACCAACAAACTAACAAACCAACAAACAAACTAACCAACAAACCAACAAGCCAACAAGCCAACAAACCAACAAACCAACAAACCAACAAACCAACAAACTAACAGACCAACAAGCCAACAAACCAACAAACCAACAAGCCAACAAACCAACAAACCAACAAACCAACAAACCAACAAACCAACAAACCAACAAGCCAACAAACCAACAAACCAACAAACCAAGTAACCAAAAAGCCAACAAACTAACAAGGCCACTAACCAACAAACCAACAAGCCAACAAGCCAACAAGCCAACAAGCCAACAAACCAACAAACCAACAAACCAACAAGCCAACAAGCCAACAAACCAACAAACGAATAAACCAACAAGCCAACAAACCGACAAAACAACAAGCCAACAAGCCAACAAACCAACAAACCAACAAACCAACAAGCCAACAAACTAACAAACAAATAAACCAACAAACCAACAAACCAACAAGCCAACAAGCCAACAAACCAACAAACCAACAAGCCAACAAGCCAACAAACCGACAAACCAACAAGCCAACAAGCCAACAAACCAACAAACCAACAAGCCAACAAACCAACAAACAAATAAACCAAAAAACCAACAAACCAACAAGCCAACAAGCCAACAAGCCAACAAACCAACAAACCAACAACCCAACAAGCCAACAAACCAACAAACCAACAAGCCAACAAACCAACAAACCACCAAACCAACAAGCCAACAAGCCAACAAACCAACAAACCAACAAACCAACAAGCCAACAAACCAACAAACCAACAAGCCAACAAACCAAGAAACCAACAAACCAAAAAACCAACAAACCAACAAACCAACGAACCAACAAACCAACAAACCAACAAGCCAACAAGCCAACAAACCAACAAACCAAAAAGCCAACAAACCAACAAACCAACAAACCAAAAAACCAACAAACCAACAAACCAACGAATCAACAAACCAACAAACCAACAAGCCAACAAGCCAACAAACCAACAAACCAACAAACCAACAAGCCAACAAACCAACAAGCGAACAAACCAACAAACCAACAAACCAAGTAACCAACAAACTAACAAACCAAGTAACCAAAAAGCCAACAAACTAACAAACCAACAAGCCAACAAGCTAACAAACCAACAAACCAACAAAGCACCAAACCAACAAGCCAACAAGCCAACAAGCCAACAAACCAACAAACCAACAAGCCAACAAGCCAACAAACCAACAAACCAACAAGCCAACAAACCAACAAACCAACAAGCCAACAAACCAACAAACCAACAAACCAGCAAACCAACAAACCAACAAACTAACAAAGCAACAAGCCAACAAACCAACAAACCAACAAACCAACAAGCCAACAAGCCAACAAACCAACAAACAAACAAACCAACGAATCAACAAACCAACAAACCAACAAGCCAACAAGCCAACAAACCAACAAACCAACAAACCAACAAGCCAAAAAACCAACAAGCGAACAAACCAACAAACCAACAAACCAAGTAACCAACAAACCAACACACCAAGTAACCAAAAAGCCAACAAACTAACAAACCAACAATCCAACAAGCCAACAAACCAACAAACCAACAAAGCAACAAACCAACAAGCCAAAAAGCCAACAAACAAACAAACCAACAAGCCAACAAGCCAACAAACCAAAAAACCATCAAGCCAACAAACCAACAAACCAACAAGCCAACAAACCAACCAACCAACAAACCAGCAAACCAACAAACCAACAAACCAAGTAACCAACAAACCAACAAACCATCAAACGAACAAAGCAACAAACTAACAAACCAAGAAGCCAACAAACCAACAAACCAAAAAACCAACAAACCAACAAACCAACAAACCAACAAGCCAACAAACCAACAAACCAACAAACCAACAAACCAACAAGCCAACAAACCAACAAACCAACAAACCAACAAGCCAACAAGCCAACAAACCAACAAACCAACAAAGCAACAAACCAACAAACCAACAAACCAAAAATCCAAGAAACTAACAAACCAACAAGCCAACAAACCAACAAACCAACAAGCCAACAAACCAACAAACCAACAAACCAACAAACCAACAAACCAACAAACCAAAAAACCAACAAACCAACAAGCCAACAAACCAACAAGTCAACAAGCCAACAAACCAACAAACTAACAAACCAACAAACGAACTAACCAACAAACCAACAAGCCAACAAACCAACAAACCAAGTAACCAAAAAGCCAACAAACTAACAAACCACCAAGCCAACAAGCCAACAAACCAACAAACCAACAAAGCAACAAGCCAAGAAGCCAACAAACCAACAAACCAACAAGCCAACAAACCAAGTAACCAAAAAGCCAACAAACTAACAAACCAACAAGCCAACAAACCAACAAGCCAACAAGCCAACAAACCAACAAACCAACAAACCAACAAGCCAACAAACCAACAAACCAACAAACCAACAAGCCAACAAGCCAACAAACCAACAAACCAACAAAGCAACAAACCAACAAACCAACAAACCAAAAATCCAAGAAACTAACGAACCAACAAGCCAACAAACCAACAAACCAACAAACCAACAAACCAACAAACCAACAAACCAACAAGCCAACAAGCCAACAAACCAACAAACTAACAAACCAACAAACAAACTAACCAACAAACCAACAAGCCAACAAGCCAACAAACCAACAAACCAACAAACCAACAAACCAACAAACTAACAGACCAACAAGCCAACAAACCAACAAACCAACAAGCCAACAAACCAACAAACCAACAAACCAACAAACCAACAAACCAACAAACCAACAAGCCAACAAACCAACAAACCAACAAACCAAGTAACCAAAAAGCCAACAAACTAACAAACCAACAAGCCAACAAGCCAACAAATGAACAAACCAACAAACCAACAAGCCAACAAACCAACAAACCAACAAACCAACAAACCAACAAACCAACAAGCCAACAAACCAACAAACCAAGTAACCAAAAAGCCAACAAACTAACAAACCAACAAGCCAACAAGCCAACAAACCAACAAACCAACAACGCAACAAACCAACAAACCAACAAGCCAACAAGCCAACAAACCAACAAACCAACAAGCCAACAAGCAAACAAACCAACAAACCAACAAGCCAACAAACCAACAAACCAACAAGCCAACAAACCAACAAACCAACAAACCAACAAACCAACAAACTAACAAAGCAACAAGCCAACAAACCAACAAACCAACAAACCAACAAGCCAATAAACCAACAAACCAACGAACCAACAAACCAACAAACCAACAAGCAAACAAACCAACAAACCAACAAACCAAGTAACCAACAAACCAAGAAACCAAAAAACCAACAAACCAACAAACCAACAAGCCAACAAACCAACAAGCCAACAAGCCAACAAACCAACAAACCAACAAGCCAACAAACCAACAAACCAACAAACCAAAAAACCAACAAACTAACAAACCAACGAACCAACAAACCAACAAACCAACAAGCCAACAAGCCAACACACCAACAAACCAACAAACCAACAAGCCAACAAACCAACAAGCCAACAAACCAACAAACCAACAAACCAAGTAACCAACAAACCAACAAACCAAGTAACCAAAAAGCCAACAAACTAACAAACCAACAAGCCAACAAGCCAACAAACCAACAAACCAAAAAACGAACAAACCAACAAACCAACGAACCAACAAACCAACAAACCAACAAGCCAACAAGCCAACAAACCAACAAATTAACAAACCAACAAGCCAACAAACCAACAAGCCAACAAACCAACAAACCAACAAACCAAGTAACCAACAAACCAACAAACCAAGTAACCAAAAAGCCAACTAACTAACAAACCAACAAGCCAACAAGCCAACAAACCAACAAACCAACAAACCAACAAAGCAACAAACCAACAAGCCAACAAGCCAACAAACCAACAAACCAACAAGCCAACAAACCGACAAAACAACAAGCCAACAAGCCAACAAACCAACAAACCAACAAACCAACAAGCCAACAAACCAACAAGCCTACAAACCAACAAACAAATAAACCAACAAACCAATAAACCAACAAACCAACAAGCCAACAAGACAACAAACCAACAAACCAACAAACCAACAATCCAACAAACCAACAAGCCAACAAACCAACAAACCAACAAACCAACAAGCCAACAAGCCAATAAACCAACAAACCAACAAGCCAACAAACCAACAAACCAACAAGCCAAGAAACCAACAAACCAACAAGCCCACAAACCAACAAACCAACAAGCCCACAAGCCAACAAACCAACAAACCAACAAACCAACAAACCAACAAACCAACAAGCCAACAAACCAACAAACCAACAAACAAATAAACCAACAAACCAACAAACCAACAAACCAACAAGCCAACAAACCAACAAACCAACAAACCAACAAACCAACAATCCAACAAACCAACAAGCCAACAAACCAACAAACCAACAAACCAACAAGCCAACAAGCCAACAAACCAACAAACCAACAACCCAACAAGCCAACAAACCAACAAACCAACAAACCAACAAACCAACAAACCACCAAACCAACAAGTCAACAAGCCAACAAACCAACAAACCAACAAGCCAACAAACAAACAAACCAACAAGCCAACAAACCAACAAAAAAACAAACCAAAAAACCAACAAACCAACAAACCAACGAACCAACAAACCAACAAACCAACAAGCCAACAAGCCAACAAACAAACAAACCAAAAAGCCATTAAACCAACAAACCAACAAACCAAAAAACCAACAAACCAACAAACCAACGAATCAACAAACCAACAAACCAACAAGCCAACAAGCCAACAAACCAACAAACCAACAAACCAACAAGCCAACAAACCAACAAACGAACAAACCAACAAGCCAACAAGCCAACAAGCCAACAAACCAACAAACCAACAACCCAACAAGCCAACAAACCAACAAACCAACAAGCCAACAAACCAACAAACCAACAAACCAGCAAACCAACAAACCAACAAACCAAGTAACCAACAAACCAACAAACCATCAAACGAACAAAGCAACAAACTAACAAACCAAGAAGCCAACAAACCAACAAACCAACAAACCAACAAACCAACAAACCAACAAACCAACAAGCCAACAAACCAACAAACCAACAAACCAACAAACCAACAAGCCAACAAACCAACAAACCAACAAACCAACAAGCCAACAAGCCAACAAACCAACAAACCAACAAAGCAACAAACCAACAAACCAACAAACCAAAAATCCAAGGAACTAACAAACCAACAAGCCAATAAACCAACAAACCAACAAGCCAACAAACCAACAAACCAACAAACCAACAAACCAACAAACCAACAAACCAAAAAACCAACAAACCAACAAGCCAACAAACCAACAAGTCAACAAGCCAACAAACCAACAAACTAACAAACCAACAAACGAACTAACCAACAAACCAACAAGCCAACAAACCAACAAACCAAGTAACCAAAAAGCCAACAAACTAACAAACCACCAAGCCAACAAGCCAACAAACCAACAAACCAACAAAGCAACAAGCCAACAAGCCAACAAACCAACAAACCAACAAGCCAACAAACCAAGTAACCAAAAAGCCAACAAACTAACAAACCAACAAGCCAACAAACCAACAAGCCAACAAGCCAACAAACCAACAAACCAACAAACCAACAAGCCAACAAACCAACAAACCAACAAACCAACAAGCCAACAAGCCAACAAACCAACAAACCAACAAAGCAACAAACCAACAAACCAACAAACCAAAAATCCAAGAAACTAACGAACCAACAAGCCAACAAACCAACAAACCAACAAACCAACAAACCAACAAACCAACAAACCAACAAGCCAACAAGCCAACAAACCAACAAACTAACAAACCAACAAACAAACTAACCAACAAACCAACAAGCCAACAAGCCAACAAACCAACAAACCAACAAACCAACAAACCAACAAACTAACAGACCAACAAGCCAACAAACCAACAAACCAACAAGCCAACAAACCAACAAACCAACAAACCAACAAACCAACAAACCAACAAACCAACAAGCCAACAAACCAACAAACCAACAAACCAAGTAACCAAAAAGCCAACAAACTAACAAACCAACAAGCCAACAAGCCAACAAATGAACAAACCAACAAACCAACAAGCCAACAAACCAACAAACCAAAAAACCAACAAACCAACAAACCAACAAGCCAACAAACCAACAAACCAAGTAACCAAAAAGCCAACAAACTAACAAACCAACAAGCCAACAAGCCAACAAACCAACAAACCAACAACGCAACAAACCAACAAACCAACAAGCCAACAAGCCAACAAACCAACAAACCAACAAGCCAACAAGCCAACAAACCAACAAACCAACAAGCCAACAAACCAACAAACCAACAAGCCAACAAACCAACAAACCAACAAACCAACAAACCAACAAACTAACAAAGCAACAAGCCAACAAACCAACAAACCAACAAACCAACAAGCCAATAAACCAACAAACGAACGAACCAACAAACCAACAAACCAACAAGCAAACAAACCAACAAACCAACAAACCAAGTAACCAACAAACCAAGAAACCAAAAAACCAACAAACCAACAAACCAACAAGCCAACAAACCAACAAGCCAACAAGCCAACAAACCAACAAACCAACAAGCAAACAAACCAACAAACCAACAAACCAAAAAACCAACAAACTAACAAACCAACGAACCAACAAACCAACAAACCAACAAGCCAACAAGCCAACAAACCAACAAACCAACAAACCAACAAGCCAACAAACCAACAAGCCAACAAACCAACAAACCAACAAACCAAGTAACCAACAAACCAACAAACCAAGTAACCAAAAAGCCAACAAACTAACAAACCAACAAGCCAACAAGCCAACAAACCAACAAACCAAAAAACCAACAAACCAACAAACCAACGAACCAACAAACCAACAAACCAACAAGCCAACAAGCCAACAAACCAACAAACCAACAAACCAACAAGCCAACAAACCAACAAGCCAACAAATCAACAAACCAACAAACCAAGTAACCAACAAACCAACAAACCAAGTAACCAAAAAGCCAACTAACTAACAAACCAACAAGCCAACAAGCCAACAAACCAACAAACCAACAAACCAACAAAGCAACAAACCAACAAGCCAACAAGCCAACAAACCAACAAACCAACAAGCCAACAAACCAACAAACCAACAAACCAACAAGCCAACAAGCCAACAAACCAACAAACCAACAAGCCAACAAACCAACAAACCAACAAGCCAAGAAACCAACAATCCAACAAGCCCACAAACCAACAAACCAACAAGCCCACAAGCCAACAAACCAACAAACCAACAAACCAACAAGCCAACAAGCCAACAAACCAACAAACCAACAAACCAACAAGCCAACAAACCGACAAAACAACAAGCCAACAAGCCAACAAACCAACAAACCAACAAACCAACAAGCCAACAAACCAACAAACCAACAAACAAATAAACCAACAAACCAACAAACCAACAAACCAACAAGCCAACAAGCCAACAAACCAACAAACCAACAAACCAACAATCCAACAAACCAACAAGCCAACAAACCAACAAACCAACAAACCAACAAGCCAACAAGCCAACAAACCAACAAACCAACAAGCCAACAAACCAACAAACAAATAAACCAACAAACCAACAAACCAACAAGCCAACAAGCCAACAAGCCAACAAACCAACAAACCAACAACCCAACAAGCCAACAAACCAACAAACCAACAAACCAACAAACCAACAAACCACCAAACCAACAAGTCAACAAGCCAACAAACCAACAAACCAACAAGCCAACAAACAAACAAACCAACAAGCCAACAAACCAACAAAAAAACAAACCAAAAAACCAACAAACCAACAAACCAACGAACCAACAAACCAACAAACCAACAAGCCAACAAGCCAACAAACAAACAAACCAAAAAGCCAACAAACCAACAAACCAACAAACCAAAAAACCAACAAACCAACAAATCAACGAATCAACAAACCAACAAACCAACAAGCCAACAAGCCAACAAACCAACAAACCAACAAACCAACAAGCCAACAAACCAACAAACGAACAAACCAACAAACCAACAAACCAAGTAACCAACAAACCAACAAACCAAGTAACCCAAAAGCCAACAAACTAACAAACCAACAAGCCAACAAGCCAACAAACCAACAAACCAATAAGTCAACAAGCCAACAAACCAACAAACCAACAAGCCAACAAACCAACAAACCAACAAGCCAACAAACCAACAAACCAACAAACCAGCAAACCAACAAACCAACAAACTAACAAAGCAACAAGCCAACAAACCAACAAACCAACAAATTAATAAGCCAACAAGCCAACAAACCAACAAACCAACAAACCAACGAATCAACAAACCAACAAACCAACAAGCCAACAAGCCAACAAACCAACAAGCGAACAAACCAACAAACCAACAAACCAAGTAACCAACAAACCAACAAACCAACAAACCAACAACCCAACAAGCCAACAAACCAACAAACCAACAAACCAACAAACCAACAAACCACCAAACCAACAAGTCAACAAGCCAACAAACCAACAAACCAACAAGCCAACAAACAAACAAACCAACAAGCCAACAAACCAACAAAAAAACAAACCAAAAAACCAACAAACCAACAAACCAACGAACCAACAAACCAACAAACCAACAAGCCAACAAGCCAACAAACAAACAAACCAAAAAGCCAACAAACCAACAAACCAACAAACCAAAAAACCAACAAACCAACAAACCAACGAATCAACAAACCAACAAACCAACAAGCCAACAAGCCAACAAACCAACAAACCAACAAACCAACAAGCCAACAAACCAACAAACGAACAAACCAACAAGCCAACAAGCCAACAAGCCAACAAACCAACAAACCAACAACCCAACAAGCCAACAAACCAACAAACCAACAAGCCAACAAACCAACAAACCAACAAACCAGCAAACCAACAAACCAACAAACCAAGTAACCAACAAACCAACAAACCATCAAACGAACAAAGCAACAAACTAACAAACCAAGAAGCCAACAAACCAACAAACCAACAAACCAACAAACCAACAAACCAACAAACCAACAAGCCAACAAACCAACAAACCAACAAACCAACAAACCAACAAGCCAACAAACCAACAAACCAACAAACCAACAAGCCAACAAGCCAACAAACCAACAAACCAACAAAGCAACAAACCAACAAACCAACAAACCAAAAATCCAAGAAACTAACAAACCAACAAGCCAACAAACCAACAAACCAACAAGCCAACAAACCAACAAACCAACAAACCAACAAACCAACAAACCAACAAACCAAAAAACCAACAAACCAACAAGCCAACAAACCAACAAGTCAACAAGCCAACAAACCAACAAACTAACAAACCAACAAACGAACTAACCAACAAACCAACAAGCCAACAAACCAACAAACCAAGTAACCAAAAAGCCAACAAACTAACAAACCACCAAGCCAACAAGCCAACAAGCCAACAAACCAACAAACCAACAAAGCAACAAGCCAACAAGCCAACAAACCAACAAACCAACAAGCCAACAAACCAAGTAACCAAAAAGCCAACAAACTAACAAACCAACAAGCCAACAAACCAACAAGCCAACAAGCCAACAAACCAACAAACCAACAAACCAACAAGCCAACAAACCAACAAACCAACAAACCAACAAGCCAACAAGCCAACAAACCAACAAACCAACAAAGCAACAAACCAACAAACCAACAAACCAAAAATCCAAAAAACTAACGAACCAACAAGCCAACAAACCAACAAACCAACAAACCAACAAACCAACAAACCAACAAACCAACAAGCCAACAAGCCAACAAACCAACAAACTAACAAACCAACAAACAAACTAACCAACAAACCAGCAAGCCAACAAGCCAACAAACCAACAAACCAACAAACCAACAAACCAACAAACTAACAGACCAACAAGCCAACAAACCAACAAACCAACAAGCCAACAAACCAACAAACCAACAAACCAACAAACCAACAAACCAACAAACCAACAAGCCAACAAACCAACAAACCAACAAACCAAGTAACCAAAAAGCCAACAAACTAACAAACCAACAAGCCAACAAGCCAACAAATGAACAAACCAACAAACCAACAAGCCAACAAACCAACAAACAAAAAAACCAACAAACCAACAAACCATCAAGCCAACAAACCAACAAACCAAGTAACCAAAAAGCCAACAAACTAACAAACCAACAAGCCAACAAGCCAACAAACCAACAAACCAACAACGCAACAAACCAACAAACCAACAAGCCAACAAGCCAACAAACCAACAAACCAACAAGCCAACAAGCCAACAAACCAACAAACCAACAAGCCAACAAACCAACAAACCAACAAGCCAACAAACCAACAAACCAACAAACCAACAAACCAACAAACTAACAAAGCAACAAGCCATTAAACCAACAAACCAACAAACCAACAAGCCAATAAACCAACAAAGAAACGAACCAACAAACCAACAAACCAACAAGCAAACAAACCAACAAACCAACAAACCAAGTAACCAACAAACCAAGAAACCAAAAAACCAACAAACCAACAAACCAACAAGCCAACAAACCAACAAGCCAACAAGCCAACAAACCAACAAACCAACAAGCCAACAAACCAACAAACCAACAAACCAAAAAACCAACAAACTAACAAACCAACGAACCAACAAACCAACAAACCAACAAGCCAACAAGCCAACAAACCAACAAACCAACAAACCAACAAGCCAACAAACCAACAAGCCAACAAACCAACAAACCAACAAACCAAGTAACCAACAAACCAACAAACCAAGTAACCAAAAAGCCAACAAACTAACAAACCAACAAGCCAACAAGCCAACAAACCAACAAACCAAAAAACCAACAAACCAACAAACCAACGAACCAACAAACCAACAAACCAACAAGCCAACAAGCCAACAAACCAACAAACCAACAAACCAACAAGCCAACAAACCAACAAGCCAACAAATCAACAAACCAACAAACCAAGTAACCAACAAACCAACAAACCAAGTAACCAAAAAGCCAACTAACTAACAAACCAACAAGCCAACAAGCCAACAAACCAACAAACCAACAAACCAACAAAGCAACAAACCAACAAGCCAACAAGCCAACAAACCAACAAACCAACAAGCCATCAAACCAACAAACCAACAAACCAACAAGCCAACAAGCCAACAAACCAACAAACCAACAAGCCAACAAACCAACAAACCAACAAGCCAAGAAACCAACAAACCAACAAGCCCACAAACCAACAAACCAACAAGCCCACAAGCCAACAAACCAACAAACCAACAAACCAACAAGCCAACAAGCCAACAAACCAACAAACCAACAAACCAACAAGCCAACAAACCGACAAAACAACAAGCCAACAAGCCAACAAACCAACAAACCAACAAACCAACAAGCCAACAAACCAACAAACCAACAAACAAATAAACCAACAAACCAACAAACCAACAAACCAACAAGCCAACAAGCCAACAAACCAACAAACCAACAAACCAACAATCCAACAAACCAACAAGCCAACAAACCAACAAACCAACAAACCAACAAGCCAACAAGCCAACAAACCAACAAACCAACAAGCCAACAAACCAACAAACAAATAAACCAACAAACCAACAAACCAACAAGCCAACAAGCCAACAAGCCAACAAACCAACAAACCAACAACCCAACAAGCCAACAAACCAACAAACCAACAAACCAACAAACCAACAAACCAACAAACCAACAAGTCAACAAGCCAACAAACCAACAAACCAACAAGCCAACAAACAAACAAACCAACAAGCCAACAAACCAACAAAAAAACAAACCAAAAAACCAACAAACCAACAAACCAACGAACCAACAAACCAACAAACCAACAAGCCAACAAGCCAACAAACAAACAAACCAAAAAGCCAACAAACCAACAAACCAACAAACCAAAAAACCAACAAACCAACAAACCAAAGAATCAACAAACCAACAAACCAACAAGCCAACAAGCCAACAAACCAACAAACCAACAAACCAACAAGCCAACAAACCAACAAACGAACAAACCAACAAACCAACAAACCAAGTAACCAACAAACCAACAAACCAAGTAACCCAAAAGCCAACAAACTAACAAACCAACAAGCCAACAAGCCAACAAACCAACAAACCAATAAGTCAACAAGCCAACAAACCAACAAACCAACAAGCCAACAAACCAACAAACCAACAAGCCAACAAACCAACAAACCAACAAACCAGCAAACCAACAAACCAACAAACTAACAAAGCAACAAGCCAACAAACCAACAAACCAACAAATTAATAAGCCAACAAGCCAACAAACCAACAAACCAACAAACCAACGAATCAACAAACCAACAAACCAACAAGCCAACAAGCCAACAAACCAACAAACCAACAAACCAACAAACCAACAAGCCAACAAACCAACAAGCGAACAAACCAACAAACCAACAAACCAAGTAACCAACAAACCAACAAACCAAGTAACCAAAAAGCCAACAAACTAACAAACCAACAAGCCAACAAGCCAACAAGCCAACAAACCAACAAAGCAACAAACCAACAAGCCAACAAGCCAACAAACCAACAAACCAACAAGCCAACAAACCAACAAACCAACAAACCAGCAAATTAACAAACTAACAAAGCAACAAGCCGGCAAACCAACAAACCAACAAACCAACAAGCCAACAAGCCAACAAACCAACAAACCAACAAACCAACAAGCCAACAAACCAAAAAGCCAACAAACCAACAAACCAACAAGCCAACAAGCCCACAAACCAACAAACCAACAAACCAACAAGCCAACAAGCCAACAAACCAACAAACCAACAAGCCAACAAGCCAACAAACCGACAAAACAACAAGCCAACAAGCCAACAAATTAACAAACCAACAAACCAACAAGCCAACAAACCAACAAGCCAACAAACCAACAAACCAACAAACCAACAAGCCAACAAGCCAACAAGCCAACAAACCAACAAACCAACAAGCCAACAAACCAACAAACCAACAAACCAACAAGTTAACAAGCCAACAAACCAACAAACCAACAAGCCAACAAGCCAACAAACCGACAAACCAACAAGCCAACAAGCCAACAAACCAACAAACCAACAAGCCAACAAACCAACAAACAAATAAACCAACAAACCAACAAACCAACAAACCAACAAGCCAACAAGCCAACAAGCCAACAAACCAACAAACCAACAAACCAACTAGCCAACAAACCAATAAACCAACAAACCAACAAACCAACAAACCACCAAACCAACAAGCCAACAAGCCAACAAACCAACAAACCAACAAACCAACAGGCCAACAAACCAACAAACCAACAAACCAACAAGCCAATAAGCCATTAAACCAACAAACCAACAAGCCAACAAACCAACAAACCAACAAACCAACAAACCAACAAACCAACAAACCAACAAAGCAACAAGCCAACAAGCCAACAAACCAACAAGCCAACAAGCCAACAAACCAACAAACCAACAAAGCAACAAACCAACAAGCCAACAAGCCAACAAACCAACAAACCAACAAGCCAACAAGCCAACAAACCAAAAAACCAACAAGCCAACAAACCAACAAACCAACAAGCCAACAAACCAACAAACCAACAAACCAGCAAACCAACAAACCAAAAAACTAACAAAGCAACAAGCCAACAAACCAACAAACCAACAAACCAACAGGCCAACAAGCCAACAAACCAACAAACCAACAAACCAACAAGCCAACAAACCAACAAGGCCACAAACCAACAAACCAACAAGCCAACAAGCCAAAAAACCAACAAACCAACAAACCAACAAGCCAACAAGCCAACAAACCAACAAACCAACAAACCAACAAGCCAACAAGCCAACAAACCAACAAACGAACAAACCAACAAGCCAACAAACCGACAAAACAACAAGCCAACAAGCCAACAAACCAACAAACCAACAAACCAACAAGCCAACAAACCAACAAATCGACAAACCAACAAGCCAACAAGCCAACAAACCAACAAACCAACAAGCCAACAAACCAACAAACAAATAAACCAACAAACCAACAAACCAACAAGCCAACAAGCCAACAAAGAAACGAACCAACAAACCAACAAACCAACAAGCAAACAAACCAACAAACCAACAAACCAAGTAACCAACAAACCAAGAAACCAAAAAACCAACAAACCAACAAACCAACAAGCCAACAAACCAACAAGCCAACAAGCCAACAAACCAACAAACCAACAAGCCAACAAACCAACAAACCAACAAACCAAAAAACCAACAAACTAACAAACCAACGAACCAACAAACCAACAAACCAACAAGCCAACAAGCCAACAAACCAACAAACCAACAAACCAACAAGCCAACAAACCAACAAGCCAACAAACCAACAAACCAACAAACCAAGTAACCAACAAACCAACAAACCAAGTAACCAAAAAGCCAACAAACTAACAAACCAACAAGCCAACAAGCCAACAAACCAACAAACCAAAAAACCAACAAACCAACAAACCAACGAACCAACAAACCAACAAACCAACAAGCCAACAAGCCAACAAACCAACAAACCAACAAACCAACAAGCCAACAAACCAACAAGCCAACAAATCAACAAACCAACAAACCAAGTAACCAACAAACCAACAAACCAAGTAACCAAAAAGCCAACAAACTAACAAACCAACAAGCCAACAAGCCAACAAACCAACAAACCAACAACGCAACAAACCAACAAACCAACAAGCCAACAAGCCAACAAACCAACAAACCAACAAGCCAACAAGCCAACAAACCAACAAACCAACAAGCCAACAAACCAACAAACCAACAAGCCAACAAACCAACAAACCAACAAACCAACAAACCAACAAACTAACAAAGCAACAAGCCATTAAACCAACAAACCAACAAACCAACAAGCCAATAAACCAACAAAGAAACGAACCAACAAACCAACAAACCAACAAGCAAACAAACCAACAAACCAACAAACCAAGTAACCAACAAACCAAGAAACCAAAAAACCAACAAACCAACAAACCAACAAGCCAACAAACCAACAAGCCAACAAGCCAACAAACCAACAAACCAACAAGCCAACAAACCAACAAACCAACAAACCAAAAAACCAACAAACTAACAAACCAACGAACCAACAAACCAACAAACCAACAAGCCAACAAGCCAACAAACCAACAAACCAACAAACCAACAAGCCAACAAACCAACAAGCCAACAAACCAACAAACCAACAAACCAAGTAACCAACAAACCAACAAACCAAGTAACCAAAAAGCCAACAAACTAACAAACCAACAAGCCAACAAGCCAACAAACCAACAAACCAAAAAACCAACAAACCAACAAACCAACGAACCAACAAACCAACAAACCAACAAGCCAACAAGCCAACAAACCAACAAACCAACAAACCAACAAGCCAACAAACCAACAAGCCAACAAATCAACAAACCAACAAACCAAGTAACCAACAAACCAACAAACCAAGTAACCAAAAAGCCAACTAACTAACAAACCAACAAGCCAACAAGCCAACAAACCAACAAACCAACAAACCAACAAAGCAACAAACCAACAAGCCAACAAGCCAACAAACCAACAAACCAACAAGCCATCAAACCAACAAACCAACAAACCAACAAGCCAACAAGCCAACAAACCAACAAACCAACAAGCCAACAAACCAACAAACCAACAAGCCAAGAAACCAACAAACCAACAAGCCCACAAACCAACAAACCAACAAGCCCACAAGCCAACAAACCAACAAACCAACAAACCAACAAGCCAACAAGCCAACAAACCAACAAACCAACAAACCAACAAGCCAACAAACCGACAAAACAACAAGCCAACAAGCCAACAAACCAACAAACCAACAAACCAACAAGCCAACAAACCAACAAACCAACAAACAAATAAACCAACAAACCAACAAACCAACAAACCAACAAGCCAACAAGCCAACAAACCAACAAACCAACAAACCAACAATCCAACAAACCAACAAGCCAACAAACCAACAAACCAACAAACCAACAAGCCAACAAGCCAACAAACCAACAAACCAACAAGCCAACAAACCAACAAACAAATAAACCAACAAACCAACAAACCAACAAACCAACAAGCCAACAAGCCAACAAGCCAACAAACCAACAAACCAACAACCCAACAAGCCAACAAACCAACAAACCAACAAACCAACAAACCAACAAACCAACAAACCAACAAGTCAACAAGCCAACAAACCAACAAACCAACAAGCCAACAAACAAACAAACCAACAAGCCAACAAACCAACAAAAAAACAAACCAAAAAACCAACAAACCAACAAACCAACGAACCAACAAACCAACAAACCAACAAGCCAACAAGCCAACAAACAAACAAACCAAAAAGCCAACAAACCAACAAACCAACAAACCAAAAAACCAACAAACCAACAAACCAAAGAATCAACAAACCAACAAACCAACAAGCCAACAAGCCAACAAACCAACAAACCAACAAACCAACAAGCCAACAAACCAACAAACGAACAACCCAACAAACCAACAAACCAAGTAACCAACAAACCAACAAACCAAGTAACCCAAAAGCCAACAAACTAACAAACCAACAAGCCAACAAGCCAACAAACCAACAAACCAATAAGTCAACAAGCCAACAAACCAACAAACCAACAAGCCAACAAACCAACAAACCAACAAGCCAACAAACCAACAAACCAACAAACCAGCAAACCAACAAACCAACAAACTAACAAAGCAACAAGCCAACAAACCAACAAACCAACAAATTAATAAGCCAACAAGCCAACAAACCAACAAACCAACAAACCAACGAATCAACAAACCAACAAACCAACAAGCCAACAAGCCAACAAACCAACAAACCAACAAACCAACAAACCAACAAGCCAACAAACCAACAAGCGAACAAACCAACAAACCAACAAACCAAGTAACCAACAAACCAACAAACCAAGTAACCAAAAAGCCAACAAACTAACAAACCAACAAGCCAACAAGCCAACAAGCCAACAAACCAACAAAGCAACAAACCAACAAGCCAACAAGCCAACAAACCAACAAACCAACAAGCCAACAAACCAACAAACCAACAAACCAGCAAATTAACAAACTAACAAAGCAACAAGCCGGCAAACCAACAAACCAACAAACCAACAAGCCAACAAGCCAACAAACCAACAAACCAACAAACCAACAAGCCAACAAACCAAAAAGCCAACAAACCAACAAACCAACAAGCCAACAAGCCCACAAACCAACAAACCAACAAACCAACAAGCCAACAAGCCAACAAACCAACAAACCAACAAGCCAACAAGCCAACAAACCGACAAAACAACAAGCCAACAAGCCAACAAATTAACAAACCAACAAACCAACAAGCCAACAAACCAACAAGCCAACAAACCAACAAACCAACAAACCAACAAGCCAACAAGCCAACAAGCCAACAAACCAACAAACCAACAAGCCAACAAACCAACAAACCAACAAACCAACAAGTTAACAAGCCAACAAACCAACAAACCAACAAGCCAACAAGCCAACAAACCGACAAACCAACAAGCCAACAAGCCAACAAACCAACAAACCAACAAGCCAACAAACCAACAAACAAATAAACCAACAAACCAACAAACCAACAAACCAACAAGCCAACAAGCCAACAAGCCAACAAACCAACAAACCAACAAACCAACTAGCCAACAAACCAATAAACCAACAAACCAACAAACCAACAAACCACCAAACCAACAAGCCAACAAGCCAACAAACCAACAAACCAACAAACCAACAGGCCAACAAACCAACAAACCAACAAACCAACAAGCCAACAAGCCATTAAACCAACAAACCAACAAGCCAACAAACCAACAAACCAACAAACCAACAAACCAACAAACCAACAAACCAACAAAGCAACAAGCCAACAAGCCAACAAACCAACAAGCCAACAAGCCAACAAACCAACAAACCAACAAAGCAACAAACCAACAAGCCAACAAGCCAACAAACCAACAAACCAACAAGCCAACAAGCCAACAAACCAAAAAACCAACAAGCCAACAAACCAACAAACCAACAAGCCAACAAACCAACAAACCAACAAACCAGCAAACCAACAAACCAAAAAACTAACAAAGCAACAAGCCAACAAACCAACAAACCAACAAACCAACAGGCCAACAAGCCAACAAACCAACAAACCAACAAACCAACAAGCCAACAAACCAACAAGGCCACAAACCAACAAACCAACAAGCCAACAAGCCAACAAACCAACAAACCAACAAACCAACAAGCCAACAAGCCAACAAACCAACAAACCAACAAACCAACAAGCCAACAAGCCAACAAACCAACAAACGAACAAACCAACAAGCCAACAAACCGACAAAACAACAAGCCAACAAGCCAACAAACCAACAAACCAACAAACCAACAAGCCAACAAACCAACAAATCGACAAACCAACAAGCCAACAAGCCAACAAACCAACAAACCAACAAGCCAACAAACCAACAAACAAATAAACCAACAAACCAACAAACCAACAAGCCAACAAGCCAACAAGCTAACAAACCAACAAACCAACAAACCAACAAACCAACAAACCAACAAACCACCAAACCAACAAGCCAACAAGCCAACAAACCAACAAACCAACAAACCAACAATACCAACAAGCCAACAAACCAACAAACCAACAAGCCAACAAACCAACAAACCAAAAAACCAAAAAACCAACAAACCAACAAACCAACGAACCAACAAACCAACAAACCAACAAGCCAACAAGCCAACAAACCAACAAACCAAAAAGCCAACAAACCAACAAACCAACAAACCAAAAAACCAACAAACCAACAAACCAACGAATCAACAAACCAACAAACCAACAAGCCAACAAGCGAACAAACCAACAAACCAGCAAACCAACAAGCCAACAAACCAACAAGCGAACAAACCAACAAACCAACAAACCAAGTAACCAACAAATCAACAAACCAAGTAACCAAAAAGCCAACAAACTAACAAACCAACAAACCAACAAGCCAACAAACCAACAAACCAACAAAGCAACAAACCAACAAGCCAACAAGCCAACAAACCAACAAACCAACAAGCCAGCAAGCCAACAAACCAACAAACCAACAAGCCAACAAACCAACAAACCAACAAGCCAACAAACCAACAAACCAACAAACCAGCAAACCAACAAACCAACAAACTAACAAAGCAACAAGCCAACAAACCAACAAACCAACAAATTAATAAGCCAACAAGCCAACAAACCAACAAACCAACAAACCAACGAATCAACAAACCAACAAACCAACAAGCCAACAAGCCAACAAACCAACAAACCAACAAACCAACAAACCAACAAGCCAACAAACCAACAAGCGAACAAACCAACAAACCAACAAACCAAGTAACCAACAAACCAACAAACCAAGTAACCAAAAAGCCAACAAACTAACAAACCAACAAGCCAACAAGCCAACAAGCCAACAAACCAACAAAGCAACAAACCAACAAGCCAACAAGCCAACAAACCAACAAACCAACAAGCCAACAAACCAACAAACCAACAAACCAGCAAATTAACAAACTAACAAAGCAACAAGCCGGCAAACCAACAAACCAACAAACCAACAAGCCAACAAGCCAACAAACCAACAAACCAACAAACCAACAAGCCAACAAACCAAAAAGCCAACAAACCAACAAACCAACAAGCCAACAAGCCCACAAACCAACAAACCAACAAACCAACAAGCCAACAAGCCAACAAACCAACAAACCAACAAGCCAACAAGCCAACAAACCGACAAAACAACAAGCCAACAAGCCAACAAATTAACAAACCAACAAACCAACAAGCCAACAAACCAACAAGCCAACAAACCAACAAACCAACAAACCAACAAGCCAACAAGCCAACAAGCCAACAAACCAACAAACCAACAAGCCAACAAACCAACAAACCAACAAACCAACAAGTTAACAAGCCAACAAACCAACAAACCAACAAGCCAACAAGCCAACAAACCGACAAACCAACAAGCCAACAAGCCAACAAACCAACAAACCAACAAGCCAACAAACCAACAAACAAATAAACCAACAAACCAACAAACCAACAAACCAACAAGCCAACAAGCCAACAAGCCAACAAACCAACAAACCAACAAACCAACTAGCCAACAAACCAATAAACCAACAAACCAACAAACCAACAAACCACCAAACCAACAAGCCAACAAGCCAACAAACCAACAAACCAACAAACCAACAGGCCAACAAACCAACAAACCAACAAACCAACAAGCCAACAAGCCATTAAACCAACAAACCAACAAGCCAACAAACCAACAAACCAACAAACCAACAAACCAACAAACCAACAAACCAACAAAGCAACAAGCCAACAAGCCAACAAACCAACAAGCCAACAAGCCAACAAACCAACAAACCAACAAAGCAACAAACCAACAAGCCAACAAGCCAACAAACCAACAAACCAACAAGCCAACAAGCCAACAAACCAAAAAACCAACAAGCCAACAAACCAACAAACCAACAAGCCAACAAACCAACAAACCAACAAACCAGCAAACCAACAAACCAAAAAACTAACAAAGCAACAAGCCAACAAACCAACAAACCAACAAACCAACAGGCCAACAAGCCAACAAACCAACAAACCAACAAACCAACAAGCCAACAAACCAACAAGGCCACAAACCAACAAACCAACAAGCCAACAAGCCAACAAACCAACAAACCAACAAACCAACAAGCCAACAAGCCAACAAACCAACAAACCAACAAACCAACAAGCCAACAAGCCAACAAACCAACAAACGAACAAACCAACAAGCCAACAAACCGACAAAACAACAAGCCAACAAGCCAACAAACCAACAAACCAACAAACCAACAAGCCAACAAACCAACAAATCGACAAACCAACAAGCCAACAAGCCAACAAACCAACAAACCAACAAGCCAACAAACCAACAAACAAATAAACCAACAAACCAACAAACCAACAAGCCAACAAGCCAACAAGCCAACAAACCAACAAACCAACAAACCAACAAACCAACAAACCAACAAACCACCAAACCAATAAGCCAACAAGCCAACAAACCAACAAACCAACAAACCAACAATACCAACAAGCCAACAAACCAACAAACCAACAAGCCAACAAACCAACAAACCAAAAAACCAAAAAACCAACAAACCAACAAACCAACGAACCAACAAACCAACAAACCAACAAGCCAACAAGCCAACAAACCAACAAACCAAAAAGCCAACAAACCAACAAACCAACAAACCAAAAAACCAACAAACCAACAAACCAACGAATCAACAAACCAACAAACCAACAAGCCAACAAGCGAACAAACCAACAAACCAGCAAACCAACAAGCCAACAAACCAACAAGCGAACAAACCAACAAACCAACAAACCAAGTAACCAACAAATCAACAAACCAAGTAACCAAAAAGCCAACAAACTAACAAACCAACAAACCAACAAGCCAACAAACCAACAAACCAACAAAGCAACAA
Organism: Atherix ibis; assembly: GCA_958298945.1. NCBI lineage: Eukaryota > Metazoa > Arthropoda > Insecta > Diptera > Athericidae > Atherix > Atherix ibis. Next base: position 29,634,997 of record OY282608.1, read on the forward strand.
ACCAACAAGCCAACAAGCCAACAAACCAACAAACCAACAAGCCAGCAAGCCAACAAACCAACAAACCAACAAGCCAACAAACCAACAAACCAACAAGCCAACAAACCAACAAACCAACAAACCAGCAAACCAACAAACCAACAAACTAACAAAGCAACAAGCCAACAAACCAACAAACCAACAAACCAACAAGCCAACAAGCCAACAAACCAACAAACCAACAAACCAACGAATCAACAAACCAACAAACCAACAAGCCAACAAGCCAACAAACCAACAAACCAACAAACCAACAAGCCAACAAACCAACAAGCGAACAAACCAACAAACCAACAAACCAAGTAACCAACAAACCAACAAACCAAGTAACCAAAAAGCCAACAAACTAACAAACCAACAAGCCAACAATCCAACAAACCAACAAACCAACAAAGCAACAAACCAACAAGCCAAAAGCCAACAAACCAACAAACCAACAAGCCAACAAGCCAACAAACCAACAAACCAACAAGCCAACAAACCAACAAACCTACAAGCCAACAAACCAACAAACCAACAAACCAGCAAACCAACAAACCAACAAACTAACAAAGCAACAAGCCAGCAAACCAACAAACCAACAAACCAACAAGCCAACAAGCCAACAAACCAACAAACCAACAAACCAACAAGCCAACAAGCCAACAAACCAACAAGCCAACAAACCAACAAACCAACAAGCCAACAAGTCAACAAACCAACAAACCAACAAACCAACAAGCCAACAAGCCAACAAACCAACAAACCAACAAGCCAACAAGCCAACAAACCGACAAAACAACAAGCCAAAAAACCAACAAGCCAACAAGCCAACAAACCAACAAACAAATAAACCAACAAACCAAGAAACCAACAAACCAACAAGCCAACAAGCCAACAAACCAACAAACCAACAAGCCAACAAACCAACAAGCCAACAAACCAACAAACAAACAAACCAACAAGCCAACAAGCCAACAAACCAACAAACCAACAAGCCAACAAACCAACAAACCAACAAACCAACAAGCTAACAAGCCAACAAACCGACAAACCAACAAGCCAACAAGCCAACAAACCGACAAACCAACAAGCCAACAAGCCAACAAACCAACAAACCAACAAGCCAACAAACCAACAAACAAATAAACCAACAAACCAACAAACCAACAAGCCAACAAGCCAACAAGCCAACAAACCAACAAACCAACAAACCAACAAGCCAACAAGCAAACAAGCCAACAAACCAACAAACCAACAAACCAACAAGCCAACAAACCAATAAACCAACAAACCAACAAACCAACAAACCACCAAACCAACAAGCCAACAAGCCAACAAACCAACAAACCAACAAACCAACAAGCCAACAAACCAACAAACCAACAAACCAACAAGCCAACAAGCCATTAAACCAACAAACCAACAAGCCAACAAACCATCAAACCAACAAACCCACAAACCAACAAAGCAACAAGCCAACCAGCCAACAAACCAACAAGCCAACAAGCCAACAAACCAACAAACCAACAAACCAACAAACCAATAAACTAAGTAACCAACAAGCCAACAAACCAACAAACCAACAAGCCAACAAGCCAACAAACCAATAAACCAACAAGCCAACAAACCAACAAACCAACAAGCCAACAAACCAACACAGCAACAAGCCAACAAACCAACAAACCAACAAACCAACAAGCCAACCAACTAACAAACCAACAAGCCAACAAACCAACAAACAAATAAACCAACAAACCAACAAACCAACAAACCAACAAGCCAACAAGCCAACAAGCCAACAAACCAACAAACCAGCAAACCAACAAACCAACAAACCAACAAGCCAACAAACCAACAAACAAACAAACCAACTAGCCAACAAGCCAACAAGCCAACAAACCAACAAACCAATAAGCCAACAAACCAATAAACCAACAAACCAACAAGCCAACAAGCCAAAAAACCAACAAACCAACAAGCCAACAAGCCAACAAACCGACAAACCAACAAGCCAACAAGTCAACAAACCAACAAACCAACAAGCCAACAAACCAACAAACAAATAAACCAACAAACCAACAAACCAACAAACCAACAAGCCAACAAACCAACAAACAAATAAACCAACAAACCAACAAACCAACAAGCCAACAAGCCAACAAGCCAACAAACCAACAAACCAACAAACCAACAAAGCAACAAGCCAACAGCCATCAAACCAAAAAGCTAACAAGCCAACAAACCAACAAACCAACAAATCAACAAACTAAGTAACCAACAAGCCAACAAACCAACAAACCAACAAACCAACAAGCCAACAAACCAACAAACCAACAAACCAACAAGCCAACAAGCCACCAAACCAACAAACCAACAAAGCAACAAGCCAACAAACCAACAAACCAACAAACCAACAAATCAACCAACCAACAAACCAACAAGCCAACAAACTAACAAACCAACAAACCAACAAGCCAAAAAGCCAACAAACCAACAAACCAACAAGCCAACAAACCAACAAAACTAACAAACCAACAAGCCAACAAACCAACAAGCCAACAAACCAACAAACCAACAAGCCAACAAGCCAACAAACCAACAAACCAACAAACCAACAAGCCAACAAACCAACAAACAAATAAACCAACAAACCAACAAACCAACAAGCCAACAAGCCAACAAACCAACAAACCAACAAACCAGCAAGCCAACAAACCAACAAACCAACAAACCAACAAGCCAACAAGCCAACAAACCAACAAACCTACAAACCAACAAACCAACAAACTAAGTAACCAACAAGCCAACAAACCAACAAACCAACAAGCCAACAAGCCAACAAACCAACGAACCAACAAGCTAACAAACCAACAAACCAACAAACCAAAAAACCAACAAACCAACAAACCAACAAACCAACAAACCAACTAACCAGCAAACCAACAAGCCAACAAGCCACCAAACCAACAAACAAACAAACCAACAAACCAACAAGCCAACAAGCCAACAAACCAACAAACCAACAAACCAAGTAACCAAAAAGCCAAAAAACTAACAAACCAACAAGCCAACAAGCCAACAAACCAACAAACCAACAAAGCAACAAACCAACAAACCAACAAGCCAACAAGCCAACAAACCAACGAACCAACAAGCCAACAAGCCAACAAACAACAAACCAACAAGCCAACAAACCAACAAACCAACAAGCCAACAAACCAACACACCAACAAACTAACAAACCAACAAACCAACAAACCAACAAACTAACAAAGCAACAAGCCAACAAACCAACAAACCAACAAACCAACAAGCCTACAAGCAAACAAACCAACAAACCAACAAACCAACAAGCCAACAAACCAACAAGCCAACAAACCAACAAACCAACAAGCGAACAAGCCAACAAACCAACAAACCAACAAACCAACAAACCAACAAACCAACAAGCCAACAAACCAACAAACTAAGGAACCAACAAATCAGCAAACCAACAAACCAACAAACCAACAAGCCAACAAGCCAACAAACCAACAAACCAACAAACTAACAAACCAACAAACCAAGTAACCAACAAACCAACAAACCATCAAACGAACAAAGCAACAAACTAACAAACCAAGAAGCCAACAAACAAACAAACCAACAAACCAACAAACCAACAAGCCAACAAGCCAACAAACCAACAAACCAACAAACCAACAAACCAACAAGCAAACAAACCAACAAACCAACAAACCAACAAGCCAACAAGCCAACAAACCAACAAACCAACAAACCAACAAAGCAACAAACCAACAAACCAACAAACCAACAAACCAAGAAACTAACAAACCAACAAGCCAACAAACCAACCAACCAACAAGCCAACAAACCAACAAACCAACAAACCAACAAACCAACAAACCAACAAACCAAAAAACCAACAAACCAACAAACCAACAAACCAACAAGCCAACAAGCCAACAAACCAACAAACTAACAAACCAACAAACGAACTAACCAACAAACCAACAAGCCAACAAGCCAACAAACCAACAAACCAAGTCACCAAAAAGCCAACAAACTAACAAACCAACAAGCCAACAAGCCAACAAACCAACAAACCAACAAAGCAACAAGCCAACAAGCCAACAAACCAACAAACCAACAAGCCAACATACCAAGTAACCAAAAAGCCAACAAACTAACAAACCAACAAGCCAACAAACCGACAAGCCAACAAGCCAACAAACCAACAAACCAACAAACCAACAAACCAACAAACAAAAAAACCAACAAACCAACAAGCCAACAAGCCAACAAACCAACAAACCAACAAACCAACAAGCCAACAAGACAACAAACCAACAAACCAACAAGCCAACAAGCCAACAAACCGACAAACCAACAAGCCAACAAACCAACAAACAAATAAACCAACAAACCAACAAACCAACAAGCCAACAAGCCAACAAACCAACAAACCAACAAACCAACAAACCAACAAGCCAACAAACCAACAAACCAACAAACCAATAAGCCAACAAACCAACAAACCAACAAGCCAACAAACCAACAAACAAATAAACCAATAAACCAACAAACCAACAAGCCAACAAACCAACAAACCAACAAGCCAACAAGCCAATAAACCAACAAACCAACAAACAAACAAACCAACAAGCCAACAAACCAACAAACCAACAAACCAACAAACAAATAAACCAACAAACCAAAAAACAAACAAAAACAACAAACCAACAAGCCAACAAACCAACAAACCAACAAACCAACAAGCCAACAAGCCAACAAACCAACAAACCAACAAGCCAACAAGCCAACAAACAAATAAACCAACAAACCAACAAACCAACAAACCGACAAACCAACAAACCAAAAAACCAACAAACCAACAAACCAACAAACCAACAAACCAACAAACCAACAAGCCAACAAACCAACAAGCCAACAAGCCAACAAACCAACAAACAAATAAACCAACAAACCAAAAAACAAACAAACCAACAAAAAAACAAGCCAACAAACCAACAAACCAACAAGCCAACAAGCCAACAAACCAACAAACCAACAAACCAACAAACCAAAAACCAACAAGCCAACAAACCAACAAAACCAACAAACCAACAAGCCAACAAACCAACAAACCAACAAACCAACAAACCAACAAACCAACAAGCCAACAAGCCAACAAACCAACAAACCAACAATCCAACAAACTAACAAACAAATAAACCAACAAACAAATAAACCAACAAACCAAAAAACAAACAAACCAACAAACCAACAAGCCAACAAACCAACAAACCAACAAGCCAACAAGCCAACAAACCAACAAACCAACAAACGAACAAACCAACAAACCAACAAGCCAACAAGCCAACAAGCCAACAAACCAACAAACCAACAAGCCAACAAGCCAACAAACAACAAACCAACAAGCCAACAAACCAACAAACCAACAAGCCAACAAACCAACACACCAACAAACCAACAAACCAACAAACTAACAAACTAACAAAGCAACAAGCCAACAAACCAACAAACCAACAAACCAACAAGCCAACAAGCCAACAAACCAACAAACCAACAAACCAACAAGCCAACAAACCAACAAGCCAACAAACCAACAAACCAACAAGCCCACAAGCCAACAAACCAACAAACCAACAAACCAACAAACCAACAAGCCAACAAACCAACAAACTAACGAACCAACAAATCAGCAAACCAACAAACCAACAAACCAACAAGCCAACAAGCCAACAAACCAACAAACCAACAAAGCAACAAACCAACAAACCAAGTAACCAATAAACCAACAAACCATCAAACCAACAAACCAACAAGCCAACAAACCAACAAACCAACAAGCCAACAAGCCAACAAACCAACAAACCAACAAACGAACAAACCAACAAACCAACAAGCCAACAAGCCAACAAACCAACAAACCAACAAACCAACAAACTAACAAAGCAACAAGCCAACAAACCAACAAACCAACAAACCAACAAGCCAACAAGCCAACAAACCAACAAACCAACAAACCAACAAGCCAACAAACCAACAAGCCAACAAACCAACAAACCAACAAGCCCACAAGCCAACAAACCAACAAACCAACAAACCAACAAACCAACAAGCCAACAAACCAACAAACTAACGAACCAACAAATCAGCAAACCAACAAACCAACAAACCAACAAGCCAACAAGCCAACAAACCAACAAACCAACAAACCAACAAACCAAGTAACCAACAAACCAACAAACCATCAAACGAACAAAGCAACAAACTAACAAACCAAGAAGCCAACAAACCAACAAACCAACAAACAAACAAACCAACAAGCCAACAAGCCAACAAACCAACAAGCCAACAAACCAACAAGCAAACAAACCAACAAACCAACAAACCAACAAGCCAACAAGCCAACAAACCAACAAACCAACAAAGCAACAAACCAACAAACCAACAAACCAACAAACCAAGAAACTAACAAACCAACAAGCCAACAAACCAACAAACCAACAAGCCAACAAACCAACAAACCAACAAACCAACAAACCAACAAACCAACAAACCAAAAAACCAACAAACCAACAAACCAACAAACCAACAAGCCAACAAGCCAACAAACCAACAAACTAACAAACCAACAAACGAACTAACCAACAAACCAACAAGCCAACAAGCCAACAAACCAACAAACCAAGTAACCAAAAAGCCAACAAACTAACAAACCAACAAGCCAACAAGCCAACAAACCAACAAACCAACAAAGCAACAAGCCAACAAGCCAACAAACCAACAAACCAACAAGCCAACATACCAAGTAACCAAAAAGCAAACAAACTAACAAACCAACAAGCCAACAAACCGACAAGCCAACAAGCCAACAAACCAACAAACCAACAAACCAACAAACCAACAAACCAACAAACCAACAAACAAAAAAACCAACAAACCAACAAGCCAACAAGCCAACAAACCAACAAACCAACAAGCCAACAAGACAACAAACCAACAAACCAACAAGCCAACAAGCCAACAAACCGACAAACCAACAAGCCAACAAACCAACAAACAAATAAACCAACAAACCAACAAACCAACAAGCCAACAAGCCAACAAACCAACAAACAAACAAACCAACAAGCCAACAAACCAACAAACCAACAAACCAATAAGCCAACAAACCAATAAACCAACAAGCCAACAAACCAACAAACAAATAAACCAACAAACCAACAAACCAATAAGCCAACAAACCAACAAGCCAACAAGCCAACAAACCAACAAACCAACAAACCAACAAACCAACAAACCAACAAGCCAACAAACCAACAAACCAACAAACAAATAAACCAACAAACCAAAAAACAAACAAACCAACAAACCAACAAGCCAACAAACCAACAAACCAACAAACTAACAAGCCAACAAGCCAACAAACCAACAAACCAACAAACCAACAAGCCAACAAACCAACGGACAAATAAACCAACAAACCAACAAACCAACAAACCGACAAACCAACAAACCAAAAAACCAACAAACCAACAAACCAACAAACCAACAAACCAACAAACCAACAAACCAACAAGCCAACAAACCAACAAACAAATAAACTAACAAACCAAAAAACAAACAAACCAACAAACCAACAAGCCAACAAACCAACAAACCAACAAGCCAACAAGTCAACAAACCAACAAACAAATAAACCAACAAACCAAAAAACAAACAAACCAACAAACCAACAAGCCAACAAACCAACAAACCAACAAGCCAACAAGCCAACAAACCAACAAAACCAACAAACCAACAAACCAACAAACCAACAAACCAACAAACCAACAAGCCAACAAGCCAACAAACCAACAAACCAACAATCCAACAAACTAACAAACAGATAAACCAACAAACAAATAAACCAACAAACCAAAAAACAAACAAACCAACAAACCAACAAGCCAACAAACCAACAAACCAACAAACCAACAAGCCAACAAGCCAACAAACCAACAAACCAACAAACGAACAAACCAACAAACCAACAAGCCAACAAGCCAACAAACCAACAAACCAAAAAACCAACAAACAAAACCAACAAACCAACAAACCAACAAACCAACAAACCAACAAACCAACAAACCAACAAGCCAACAAACCAACAAACAAATAAACCAACAAACCAACAAACCAACAAACCAACAAACCGACAAACCAACAAACCAAAAAACCAACAAACCAACAAACCAACAAGCCAACAAGCCAACAAACCAACAAACCAACCAGCCAACAAGCCAACAAACCAACAAGCCAACAAACCAACAAACCAACAAACCAACAAGCCAACAAACCAACAAACAAATAAACCAACAAACCAAAAAATAAACAAACCAACAAACCAACAAGCCAACAAACCAACAAACCAACAAGCCAACAAGCCAACAAACCAACAAACCAACAAACCAACAAACCAACAAACCAACAAACCAACAAGCCAACAAACCAACAAACCAACAAATCAACAAGCCAACAAACCAACAAACCAACAAACCAACAAGCCAACAAACCAACAAACAAATAAACCAACAAACCAAAAAACCAACAAACCAACAAACCAACAAACCAACAAACCAACAAACCAACAAACCAACAAACCAAAAAAAAACAAACAAAACCAACAAGCCAACAAACCAACAAACCAACAAACCAACAAACCAACAAACCAACAAACCAACAAGCCAACAAACCAACAAACAAATAAACCAACAAACCAACAAACCAACAAGCGAACAAACCAATAAACAAATAAACCAACAAACCAACAAGCCAACAAGCCAACAAACCAAGAAACCAACAAGCCAATAAACCAACAAATCAACAAACCGGCAAGCCAACAAACCAACAAACGAATAAACCAACAAACCAAAAAACAAACAAACCAACAAACCAACAAGCCAACAAACCAACAAACCAACAAGCCAACAAGCCAACAAACCAACAAACCAACAAACCAACAAACCAACAAACCAACAAGCCAACAAACCAACAAACCAACAAACCAATAAGCCAACAAACCAACAAACCAACAAACCAAGTAAGAAAAAGCCAACAAACTAACAAACCAACAAGCCAATAAGCCAACAAACAAACAAACCAACAAAGCAACAAGCCAACAAGCCAACAAACCAACAAACCAACAAGCCAACAAACCAAAAAACCAACAAGCCAACAAGCCAACAAACCAACAAACCAACAAACCAACAAGCCAACAAAACAACAAACCAACAAGCCAACAAACCAACAAACCAACAAACCAACAAACCAACAAGCCAACAAGCCAACAAACCAACAAACCAATAAGCCAACAAACCAACAAACCAACAAACCAAAAAACCAACAAACAAAACCAACAAACCAACAAACCAACAAACCAACAAACCAACAAACTAACAAACCAACAAGCCAACAAACCAACAAATCAACAAACCAACAAGCCATCAAACCAACAAACAAATAAACCAATAAACCAAAAAACCAACAAACCAACAAAGCAACAAGCCAACAAACCAACAAACCAACTAGCCAACAATCCAACAAACCAACAAACCAACAAACCAACAAACCAACAAGCCAACAAACCAACAAACAAATAAACAAACAAACCAACAAACCAAGTAACGAAAAAGCCAACAAACTAACAAACCAACAAGCCAATAAGCCAACAAACCAACAAACCAACAAAGCAACAAGCCAACAAGCCAACAAACCAACAAACCAACAAGCCAACAAACCAACAAAGCAACAAGCCAACAAGCCAACAAACCAACAAACCAACAAGCCAACAAACCAACAAACCAACAAGCCAACAAGCCAACAAACCAACAAACCAACAAACCAACAAGCCAACAAAACAACAAACCAACAAGCCAACAAACCAACAAACCAACAAACCAACAAACCAACAAGCCAACAAGCCAACAAACCAACAAACCAATAAGCCAACAAACCAACAAACCAACAAACCAAAAAACCAACAAACAAAACCAACAAACCAACAAACCAACAAACCAACAAACCAACAAACCAACAAACCAACAAGCCAACAAACCAACAAATCAACAAACCGGCAAGCCAACAAACCAACAAAAGAATAAACCAACAAACCAAAAAACAAACAAACCAACAAACCAACAAGCCAATAAACCAACAAGCCAACAAGCCAACAAACCAACAAACCAACAAACCAACAAACCAACAAACCAACAAGCCAACAAACCAACAAACCAACAAACCAACAAACCAATAAGCCAACAAACCAACAAACCAACAAACCAAGTAACGAAAAAGCCAACAAACTAACAAACTAACAAGCCAATAAGCCAACAAACCAACAAACCAACAAAGCAACAAGCCAACAAGCCAACAAACCAACAAACCAACAAGCCAACAAACCAACAAACCAACAAGCCATCAAGCCAACAAACCAACAAACCAACAAACCAACAAGCCAACAAAACAACAAACCAACAAGCCAACAAGCCAACAAACCAACAAACCAACAAACCAACAAACCAACAAGCCAACAAGCCAACAAACCAACAAACCAATAAGCCAACAAACCAACAAACCAACAAACCACAAAACCAACAAACAAAACCAACGAACCAACGAACCAACAAACCAACAAACCAACAAACCAACAAACCAACAAGCCAACAAACCAACAAATCAACAAACCAACAAGCCATCAAACCAACAAACAAATAAACCAACAAACCAAAAAACAAACAAACCAACAAACCAACAAGCCAACAAACCAACAAACCAACTAGCCAACAAGCCAACAAACCAACAAACCAACAAACCAACAAACCAACAAACCAACAAGCCAACAAACCAACAAACAAATAAACAAACAAACCAACAAACCAACAAACCGACAAACAAAACCAACAAACCAACAAACCAACAAACCAACAAACCAACAAACCAACAAACCAACAAGCCAACAAACCAACAAACAAATAAACAAACAAACCAACAAACCAACAAACCGACAAACCAACAAACCAACAAACCAACAAACCAAACAACCAACAAACAAAACCAACAAACCAACAAACCAACAAACCAACAAACCAACAAACCAACAAGCCAACAAACCAACAATTCAACAAACCAACAAGCCAACAAACCAACAAACAAATAAACCAACAAACCAAAAAACAAACATACCAACAAACCAACAAGCCAACAAACCAACAAACCAACTAGCCAACAAGCCAACAAACCAACAAACCAACAAACCAACAAACCAACAAACGAACAAGCCAACAAACCAACAAACAAATAAACAAACAAACCAACAAACCAACAAACCGACAAACAAAACCAACAAACCAACAAACCAACAAACCAACAAACAACAAACCAACAAACCAACAAGCCAACAAACCAACAAACCAACAAACCAACAAACCAACAAGCCAACAAACCAACAAACAAATAAACAAACAAACCAACAAACCAAAAAACCAACAAACAAAACCAACAAACCAACAAACCAACAAACCAACAAACCAACAAACCAACAAACCAACAAGCCAACAAACCAACAAACAAATAAACTAACAAACCAACAAACCAACAAACCGACAAACCAACAAACCAAAAAACCAACAAACCAACAAACCAACAAGCCAACAAACCAACAAACCAACAAACCAAGAAGCCAACAAGCCAACAAACCAACAAACCAACAAGCCAACAAACCAACAAACCAACAAACCAACAAAGCAACAAACCAAAAAACCAACAAACAAAACCAACAAACCAACAAACCAACAAACCAACAAACCAACAAGCCAACAAACCAACAAACAAATAAACAAACAAACCAACAAACCAACAAACCGACAAACCAACAAACCAAAAAACCTACAAACCAACAAACCAACAAGCCAACAAACCAACAAACCAACAAACCAAGAAGCCAACAAGCCAACAAACCAACAAACCAACAAGCCAACAAACCAACAAACCAACAAACCAACAAGCCAACAAACCAACAAACAAATAAACCAACAAACCAAAAAACAAAGAAACCAACAAACCAACAAGCCAACAAACCAACAAACCAACAAGCCAACAAACCAACAAACCAACAAGCCAACAAACCAACAAACCAACAAGCCAACAAGCCAACAAACCAACAAACCAACAAACCAACAAGCCAACAAAACAACAAACCAACAAGCCAACAAGCCAACAAACCAACAAACCAACAAACCAACAAACCAACAAGCCAACAAGCCAACAAACCAACAAACCAATAAGCCAACAAACCAACAAACCAACAAACCAAAAAACCAACAAACAAAACCAACAAACCAACAAACCAACAAACCAACAAACCAACAAACCAACAAGCCAACAAACCAACAAATAAACAAACCAACAAGCCATCAAACCAACAAACAAATAAACCAACAAACCAAAAAACAAACAAACCAACAAACCAACAAGCCAACAAACCAACAAACCAACTAGCCAACAAGCCAACAAACCAACAAACCAACAAACCAACAAACCAACAAACCAACAAGCCAACAAACCAACAAACAAATAAACAAACAAACCAACAAACCAACAAACCGACAAACAAAACCAACAAACCAACAAACCAACAAACCAACAAACCAACAAACCAACAAACCAACAAGCCAACAAACCAACAAACAAATAAACAAACAAACCAACAAACCAACAAACCGACAAACCAACAAACCAACAAACCAACAAACCAAACAACCAACAAACAAAACCAACAAACCAACAAACCAACAAACCAACAAACCAACAAACCAACAAGCCAACAAACCAACAATTCAACAAACCAACAAGCCAACAAACCAACAAACAAATAAACCAACAAACCAAAAAACAAACATACCAACAAACCAACAAGCCAACAAACCAACAAACCAACAAACCAACTAGCCAACAAGCCAACAAACCAACAAACTAACAAACCAACAAACCAACAAGCCAACAAACCAACAAACAAATAAACAAACAAACCAACAAACCAACAAACCGACAAACAAAACCAACAAACCAACAAACCAACAAACCAACAAACAACAAACCAACAAACCAACAAGCCAACAAACCAACAAACCAACAAACCAACAAACCAACAAGCCAACAAACCAACAAACAAATAAACAAACAAACCAACAAACCAAAAAACCAACAAACAAAACCAACAAACCAACAAACCAACAAACCAACAAACCAACAAACCAACAAACCAACAAACCAACAAACCAACAAGCCAACAAACCAACAAACAAATAAACTAACAAACCAACAAACCAACAAACCGACAAACCAACAAACCAAAAAACCAACAAACCAACAAACCAACAAGCCAACAAACCAACAAACCAACAAACCAAGAAGCCAACAAGCCAACAAACCAACAAACCAACAAGCCAACAAACCAACAAACCAACAAACCAACAAGCCAACAAACAAACAAACAAATAAACCAACAAACCAAAAAACAAACAAACCAACAAACCAACAAGCCAACAAACCAACAAACCAACAAGCCAACAAACCAACAAACCAAGTAACCAAAAAGCCAACAAACTAACAAACCAACAAGCCAACAAGCCAACAAACCAACAAACCAACAAAGCAACAAGCCAACAAGCCAACAAACCAACAAAACAAAAAGCCAAAAAACCAACAAACCAACAAGCCAACAAGCCAACTAACCAACAAACCAACAAACCAACAAGCCAACTTACCAACAAACCAACAAGCCAACAAACCAACAAACCAACAAACCAACAAACCAACAAGCCAACAAGTCAACAAACCAACAAACCAACAAGCCAACAAACCAACAAACCAAAAAACCAACAAACAAAAGCAACAAACCAACAAACCAACAAACCAACAAACCAACAAACCAACAAACCAACAAGCCAACAAACCAACAAACAAATAAACAAACAAACCAACAAACCAACAAACCGACAAACCAACAAACCAAAAAACCAACAAACCAACAAACCAACAAGCCAACAAACCAACAAACCAACAAACCAACAAGCCAACAAACCAACAAACAAATAAACAAACAAACCAACAAACCAACAAACCGACAAACCAACAAACCAAAAAACCAACAAACCAACAAACCAACAAGCCAACAAACCAACAAACCAACAAACCAAGAAGCCAACAAGCCAACAAACCAACAAACTAACAAGCCAACAAACCAACAAACCAACAAACCAACAAGCCAACAAACCAACAAACAAATAAACCAACAAACCAAAAAACAAAGAAACCAACAAACCAACAAGCCAACAAACCAACAAACCAACAAGCCAACAAGCCAACAAACCAACAAACCAACAAAACAACAAACCAACAAACCAATAAGCCAACAAACCAACAAACGAACAAACAACAAACCAACAAACCAACAAACCAACAAACCAACAAACCAACAAACCAACAAGCCAACAAGCCAACAAACCAACAAATCAACAATCCAACAAACTAACAAACAAATAAACCAACAAACCAACAAACCAACAAACCAACAAACCAAAAAACCAACAAACCAATAAGCCAACAAACCAACAAACAAATAAACCAACAAACCAAAAAACAAACAAACCAACAAACCAACAAGTCAACAAACCAACAAACCAACAAGCCAACAAACCAACAAACTAACAAACCAACAAATTAACAAACCAACAAGCCAACAAGCCAACAAACCAACAAAGCAACAATCCAACAAACTAACAAACAAATTAACAAACAAACCAACAAACCAACAAACCGACAAACCAACAAACCAACAAGCCAACAAACCAACAAACAAATAAACCAACAAACCAACAAACCGATAAACCAACAAACCCAAAAACCAACAAATCAACAAACCAACAAACCAACAAGCCAAAAAACCAACAAACCAACAAACCAACAAGCCAACAAGCCAACAAACCAACAAATCAACAATCCAACAAACTAACAAACAAATAAACCAACAAACCAACAAACCAACAAACCAACAAACCAAAAAACCAACAAACCAATAAGCCAACAAACCAACAAACAAATAAACCAACAAACCAAAAAACAAACAAACCAACAAACCAACAAGTCAACAAACCAACAAACCAACAAGCCAACAAACCAACAAACTAACAAACCAACAAATTAACAAACCAACAAGCCAACAAGCCAACAAACCAACAAAGCAACAATCCAACAAACTAACAAACAAATTAACAAACAAACCAACAAACCAACAAACCGACAAACCAACAAACCAACAAGCCAACAAACCAACAAACAAATAAACCAACAAACCAACAAACCGATAAACCAACAAACCAAAAAACCAACAAATCAACAAACCAACAAACCAACAAGCCAAAAAACCAACAAACCAACAAACCGACAAGCCAACAAACCAACAAACCAACAAACCAACAAGCCAACAAACCAACAAACAAATAAACCAACAAACCAATAAACAAACAAACCAACAAACCAACAAGCCAACAAACCAACAAACCAACAAGCCAACAAGCCAACAAACCAACAAACCAACAAACCAATAAACCAACAAACCAACAAACCAACAAGCTAACAAGCCAACAAACCAACAAACCAACAATCCAACAAACTAACAAACAAATAAACCAACAAACCAACAAACCAACAAACCGACAAACCAACAAACCAACAAGTCAACAAACCAACAAACAAATAAACCAACAAACCAACAAACCTACAAACTGACAAACCAACAAAACGAAAAACCAACAAACCAACAAACCAACAAGCCAACAAGCCAACAAACCAACAAACCAACAAGCCAACAAGCCAACAAACCAACAAACCAACAAGCCAACAAACCAACAAACAAACAAACCAACAAACGAACAAACCAACAAACAAATAAACGAACAAACCAAAAAACAAACAAACCAACAAACCAACAAGCCAACAAACCAACAAACCAACAAGCCAACAAGCCAGCAAGCCAACAAACCAACAAACCAACAAGCCAACAAACCAACAAACCAACAAGCCAACAAACCAACAAATCAACAAACCAACAAGCCAACAAACCAACAAGCCAACAAGCCAACAAGCCAACAAACCAACAAACCAACAAACCAACAAACCAACAAACCAACAAACCAACAAGCCAACAAACCAACAAACCAACAAGCCAACAAACCAACAAACAAATAAACCAACAAACCAAAAAACAAACAAACCAACAAACCAACAAACCAACAAGCCAACAAACCAACAAACCAACAAACCAACAAGCCAACAAGCCAACAAACCAACAAACCAACAAGCCAACAAACCAACAAACAAATAAACCAACAAATCAACAAACCAACAAACCGACAAACCAACAAACCAACAAACCAAAAAACCAACAAACCAACAAACCAACAAACCAACAAACCAACAAACCAACAAACCAACAAGCCAACAAACCAACAAACAAATAAACCAACAAACCAAACAGCAAACAAACCAAAAAACCAACAAGCCAACAAACCAACAAACCAACAAGCCAACAAGCCAACAAACCAACAAAAAAATAAACCAACAAACCAAAAAACAAACAAACCAACAAACCAACAAGCCAACAAACCAACAAACCAACAAGCCAACAAGCCAACAAACCAACAAACCAACAAACCAACAAACCAAAAAACCAACAAGCCAACAAACCAACAAACCAACAAACCAACAAGCCAACAAACCAACAAACCAAGAAACCAACAAACCAACAAACCAACAAGCCAACAAGCCAACAAACCAACAAACCAACAATCCAACAAACTAACAAACAAATAAACCAACAAAGAAATAAACCAACAAACCAAAAAACAAACAAACCAACAAACCAACAAGCCAACAAACCAACAAACCAACAATCCACTTAGCCAACAAACCAACAAACCAAAAAACCAACAATAAAAACCAACAAACCAACAAACCAACAAACCAACAAACCAAAAAACCAAAAAACCAACAAACCAACAAACCAACAAACCAACAAACCAACAAACCAACAAACCAAAAAAAAAAAAAAAACAAAACCAACAAGCCAACAAACCAACAAACCAACAAACCAACAAACCAACAAACCAACAAGCCAACAAACCAACAAACAAATAAACCAACAAACCAATAAGCGAACAAACCAACAAACCGACAAGCCAACAAACCAACAAACCAACAAACCAACAAGCCAACAAACCAACAAACAAATAAACCAACAAACCAAAAAACAAACAAACCAACAAACCAACAAGCCAACAAACCAACAAACCAACAAGCCAACAAGCCAACAAACCAACAAACCAACAAACCAACAAACCAACAAACCAACAAGCCAACAAGCCAACAAACCAACAAACCAACAATCCAACAAACTAACAAACAAATAAACCAACAAACCAACAAACCAACAAACCAACAAACCAACAAACCAACAAGCCAACAAACCAACAAACAAATAAACCAACAAACCAAACAGCAAACAAACCAAAAAACCAACAAGCCAACAAACCAACAAACCAACAAGCCAACAAGCCAACAAACCAACAAACAAATAAACCAACAAACCAAAAAACGAACAAACCAACAAACCAACAAGCCAACAAACCAACAAACCAACAAGCCAACAAGCCAACAAACCAACAAGCCAACAAACCAACAAACCAACAAGCCAACAAGCCAACAAACCAACAAACAAATAAACCAACAAACCAAAAAACGAACAAACCAACAAACCAACAAGCCAACAAACCAACAAACCAACAAGCCAACAAACCAACAAACAAATAAACCACCAAATCAACAAACCAACAAACCGACAAACCAGCAAACCAACAAACCAAAAAACCAACAAACCAACAAACCAACAAACCAACAAACCAACAAACCAACAAACCAACAAACCAACAAGCCAACAAACCAACAAACAAATAAACCAACAAACCAAACAGCAAACAAACCAAAAAACCAACAAGCCAACAAACCAACAAACCAACAAGCCAACAAGCCAACAAACCAACAAACAAATAAACCAACAAACCAAAAAACAAACAAACCAACAAACCAACAAGCCAACAAACCAACAAACCAACAAGCCAACAAGCCAACAAACCAACAAACCAACAAACCAACAAACCAAAAAACCAACAAGCCAACAAACCAACAAACCAACAAACCAACAAGCCAACAAACCAACAAACCAACAAACCAACAAACCAACAAGCCAACAAGCCAACAAACCAACAAACCAACAATCCAACAAACTAACAAACAAATGAACCAACAAAGAAATAAACCAACAAACCAAAAAACACACAAACCAACAAACCAACAAGCCAACAAACCAACAAACCAACAATCCAACAAACTAACAAACAAATAAACCAACAAACCAACAAACCAACAAACCAACAAACCAACAAACCAACAAGCCAACAAACCAACAAACAAATAAACCAACAAACCAAACAGCAAACAAACCAAAAAACCAACAAGCCAACAAACCAACAAACCAACAAGCCAACAAGCCAACAAACCAACAAACAAATAAACCAACAAACCAAAAAAACGAACAAACCAACAAACCAACAAGCCAACAAACCAACAAACCAACAAGCCAACAAGCCAACAAACCAACAAACCAACAAACCAACAAACCAAAAAACCAACAAGCCAACAAACCAACAAACCAACAAACCAACAAGCCCACAAACCAACAAACTAACAAACCAACAAACCAACAAGCCAACAAGCCAACAAACCAACAAACCAACAATCCAACAAACTAACAAACAAATAAACCAACAAAGAAATAAACCAACAAACCAAAAAACAAACAAACCAACAAACCAACAAGCCAACAAACCAACAAACCAACAATCCAACAAACCAACAAACCAACAAACCAACAAACCAACAAACCAACAAACCAACAAGCCAACAAGCCAACAAACCAACAAACCAAAAAACCAACAATAAAAACCAACAAACCAACAAACCAACAAACCAACAAACCAACAAACCAACAAACCAACAAACCAACAAACCAACAAGCCAACAAACCAACAAACAAATAAATCAACAAACCAACAAACCAACAAACCAACAAACCGACAAACCAACAAACCAACAAGCCAACAAACCAACAAACCAACAAACCAACAAGCCAACAAACCAACAAACAAATAAACCAACAAACCAAAAAACAAACAAACCAACAAACCAACAAGCCAACAAACCAACAAACCAACAAGCCAACAAGCCAACAAACCAACAAACCAACAAACCAACAATCCAACAAACTAACAAACAAATAAACCAACAAACCAACAAACCAACAAACCGACAAACCAACAAACCAACAAGTCAACAAACCAACAAACAAATAAACCAACAAACCAACAAACCTACAAACCGACAAACCAACAAAACGAAAAACCAACAAACCAACAAACCAACAAGCCAACAAGCCAACAAACCAACAAACCAACAAGCCAACAAACCTACAAACCGACAAACCAACAAAACGAAAAACCAACAAACCAACAAACCAACAAGCCAACAAGCCAACAAACCAACAAACCAACAAGCCAACAAGCCAACAAACCAACAAACCAACAAACCGACAAACCAACAAACCAACAAGTCAACAAACCAACAAACAAATAAACCAACAAACCAACAAACCTACAAACCGACAAACCAACAAAACGAAAAACCAACAAACCAACAAGCCAACAAGCCAACAAACCAACAAACCAACAAGCCAACAAGCCAACAAACCAACAAACCAACAAGCCAACAAACCAACAAACAAACAAACCAACAAACGAACAAACCAACAAACAAATAAACGAACAAACCAAAAAACAAACAAACCAACAAACCAACAAGCCAACAAACCAACAAACCAACAAGCCAACAAGCCAGCAAGCCAACAAACCAACAAACCAACAAGCCAACAAACCAACAAACCAACAAGCCAACAAACCAACAAATCAACAAACCAACAAGCCAACAAACCAACAAGCCAACAAGCCAACAAGCCAACAAACCAACAAACCAACAAACCAACAAACCAACAAACCAACAAGCCAACAAACCAACAAACCAACAAGCCAACAAACCAACAAACAAATAAACCAACAAACCAAAAAACAAACAAACCAACAAACCAACAAGCCAACAAACCAACAAACCAACAAACCAACAAGCCAACAAGCCAACAAACCAACAAACCAACAAGCCAACAAACCAACAAACAAATAAACCAACAAATCAACAAACCAACAAACCGACAAACCAACAAACCAAAAAACCAACAAACCAACAAACCAACAAACCAACAAACCAACAAACCAACAAACCAACAAGCCAACAAACCAACAAACAAATAAACCAACAAACCAAACAGCAAACAAACCAAAAAACCAACAAGCCAACAAACCAACAAACCAACAAGCCAACAAGCCAACAAACCAACAAACAAATAAACCAACAAACCAAAAAACAAACAAACCAACAAACCAACAAGCCAACAAACCAACAAACCAACAAGCCAACAAGCCAACAAACCAACAAACCAACAAACCAACAAACCAAAAAACCAACAAGCCAACAAACCAACAAACCAACAAACCAACAAGCCAACAAACCAACAAACCAACAAACCAACAAACCAACAAGCCAACAAGCCAACAAACCAACAAACCAATAATCCAACAAACTAAAAAACAAATAAACCAACAAAGAAATAAACCAACAAACCAAAAAACAAACAAACCAACAAACCAACAAGCCAACAAACCAACAAACCAACAATCCACTTAGTCAACAAACCAACAAACCAACAAACCAACAAACCAACAAGCCAACAAGCCAACAAACCAACAAACCAACAAACCAACAAACCAACAAACCAACAAACCAAAAAAAAAAAAAAAAACAAAACCAACAAGCCAACAAACCAACAAACCAACAAACCAACAAACCAACAAACCAACAAGCCAACAAACCAACAAACAAATAAACCAACAAACCAATAAGCGAACAAACCAACAAACCGACAAGCCAACAAACCAACAAACCAACAAACCAACAAGCCAACAAACCAACAAACAAATAAACCAACAAACCAAAAAACAAACAAACCAACAAACCAACAAGCCAACAAACCAACAAACCAACAAACCAACAAGCCAACAAGCCAACAAACCAACAAACCAACAAACCAACAAACCAACAAGCCAACAAGCCAACAAACCAACAAACCAACAATCCAACAAACTAACAAACAAATAAACCAACAAACCAACAAACCAACAAACCAACAAACCAACAAACCAACAAGCCAACAAACCAACAAACAAATAAACCAACAAACCAAACAGCAAACAAACCAAAAAACCAACAAGCCAACAAACCAACAAACCAACAAGCCAACAAGCCAACAAACCAACAAACAAATAAACCAACAAACCAAAAAACGAACAAACCAACAAACCAACAAGCCAACAAACCAACAAACCAACAAGCCAACAAGCCAACAAACCAACAAACCAACAAACCAACAAACCAAAAAACCAACAAGCCAACAAACCAACAAACCAACAAACCAACAAGCCAACAAACCAACAAACCAACAAACCAACAAACCAACAAGCCAACAAGCCAACAAACCAACAAACCAACAATCCAACAAACTAACAAACAAATAAACCAACAAAGAAATAAACCAACAAACCAAAAAACAAACAAACCAACAAACCAACAAGCCAACAAACCAACAAACCAACAATCCAACAAGCCAACAAACCAACAAACCAACAAACCAACAAACCAACAAACCAACAAGCCAACAAGCCAACAAACCAACAAACCAAAAAACCAACAATAAAAACCAACAAACCAACAAACCAACAAACCAACAAACCAACAAACCAACAAACCAACAAACCAACAAACCAACAAACCAACAAGCCAACAAACCAACAAACAAATAAATCAACAAACCAACAAACCAACAAACCGACAAACCAACAAACCAACAAGCCAACAAACCAACAAACCAACAAACCAACAAGCCAACAAACCAACAAACAAATAAACCAACAAACCAAAAAACAAACAAACCAACAAACCAACAAGCCAACAAACCAACAAACCAACAAGCCAACAAGCCAACAAACCAACAAACCAACAAACCAGCAAACCAACAAACCAACAAGCCAACAAGCCAACAAACCAACAAACCAACAAACCAACAAGCCAACAAACCAACAAACCAAAAAACCAACAAACCTACAAACCAACAATCCAACAAGCCAACAAACCAACAAACCAACAAGCCAACAAACCAACAAACCAACAAACCAACAAGCCAACAAATCAACAAACCAACAAACCAACAAGCCAACAAACCAACAAACAAATAAACCAACAACCCAAAAAACCAACAAACCAACAAACCAACAAACCAACAAACCAACAAACCAACAAACCAACAAACCAACAAACCAACAAACCAAAAAAAAAAAAAAAAAAACCAACAAGCCAACAAACCAATAAACCAACAAACCAACAAACCACCAAACCAACAAGCCAACAAACCAACAAACAAATAAACCAACAAACCAATAAGCGAACAAACCAACAAACCGACAAGCCAACAAACCAACAAACCAACAAACCAACAAGCCAACAAACCAACAAACAAATAAACCAACAAACCAAAAAACAAACAAACCAACAAACCAACAAGCCAACAAACTAACAAACCAACAAGCCAACAAGCCAACAAACCAACAAACCAACAAACCAACAAACCAACAAACCAACAAGCCAACAAGCCAACAAAATAACAAACAAACAATCCAACAAACTAACAAACAAATAAACCAACAAACCAACAAACCAACAAACCGACAAACCAACAAACCAACAAGCCAACAAACCAACAAACAAATAAACCAACAAACCAACAAACCTACAAACCGACAAACCAACAAAACAAAAAACCAACAAACCAACAAACCAACAAGCCAACAAGCCAACAAACCAACAAACCAACAAGCCAACAAGCCAACAAACCAACAAACCAACAAGCCAACAAACCAACAAACAAACAAACCAACAAACCAACAAACCAACAAATAAATAAACGAACAAACCAAAAAACAAACAAACCAACAAACCAACAAGCCAACAAACCAACAAACCAACAAGCCAACAAGCCAACAAGCCAACAAACCAACAAACCAACAAGCCAACAAACCAACAAACCAACAAGCCACCAAACCAACAAATCAACAAACCAACAAGCCAACAAACCAACAAGCCAACAAGCCAATAAGCCAACAAACCAACAAACCAACAAACCAACAAACCAACAAACCAACAAACCAACAAGCCAACAAACCAACAAACCAACAAGCCAACAAACCAACAAACAAATAAACCAACAAACCAAAAAACAAACAAACCAACAAACCAACAAGCCAACAAACCAACAAACCAACAAACCAACAAGCCAACAATCCAACAAACCAACAAACCAACAAACAAATAAACCAACAAACCAACAAGCCAACAAACCGACAAACCAACAAACCAAAAAACCAACAAACCAACAAACCAACAAACCAACAAACCAACAAGTCAACAAACCAACAAACAAATAAACCAACAAACCAAACAGCAAACAAACCAAAAAACCAACAAGCCAACAAACCAACAAACCAACAAGCCAACAAGCCAACAAACAAATAAACCAACAAACCAAAAAACAAACAAACCAACAAACCAACAAACCAACAAGCCAACAAGCCAACAAACCAACAAACCAACAAACCAACAAACCAACAAACCAACAAGCCAACAAACCAACAAACAAATAAACCAACAAACCAATAAGCGAACAAACCAACAAACCGACAAGCCAACAAACCAACAAACCAACAAACCAACAAGCCAACAAACCAACAAACAAATAAACCAACAAACCAAAAAACAAACAAACTAACAAACCAACAAGCCAACAAACCAACAAACCAACAAACAAATAAACGAACAAACCAAAAAACAAACAAACCAACAAACCAACAAGCCAACAAACCAACAAACCAACAAGCCAACAAGCCAACAAGCCAACAAACCAACAAACCAACAAGCCAACAAACCAACAAACCAACAAGCCAACAAACCAACAAATCAACAAACCAACAAGCCAACAAACCAACAAGCCAACAAGCCAACAAGCCAACAAACCAACAAACCAACAAACCAACAAACCAACAAACCAACAAACCAACAAGCCAACAAACCAACAAACCAACAAGCCAACGAACCAACAAACAAATAAACCAACAAACCAAAAAACAAACAAACCAACAAACCAACAAGCCAACAAACCAACAAACCAACAAACCAACAAGCCAACAATCCAACAAACCAACAAACCAACAAACAAATAAACCAACAAACCAACAAGCCAACAAACCGACAAACCAACAAACCAAAAAACCAACAAACCAGCAAACCAACAAATCAACAAACCAACAAACCAACAAGCCAACAAACCAACAAACAAATAAACCAACAAACCAAACAGCAAACAAACCAAAAAACCAACAAGCCAACAAACCAACAAACCAACAAGCCAACAAGCCAACAAACATATAAACCAACAAACCAAAAAACAAACAAACCAACAAACCAACAAGCCAACAAGCCAACAAGCCAACAAACCAACAAACCAACAAACCAACAAACCAAAAAACCAACAAGCCAACAAACCAACAAACCAACAAACCAACAAGCCAACAAACCAACAAGCCAACAAACCAACAAACCAACAAACCAACAAACCAAAAAACCAACAAGCCAACAAACCAACAAACCAACAAACCAACAAGCCAACAAACCAACAAACCAACAAACCAACAAACCAACAAGCCAACAAGCCAACAAACCAACAAACCAACAATCCAACAAACTAACAAACAAATAAACCAACAAAGAAATAAACCAACAAACCAAAAAACAAACAAACCAACAAACCAACAAGCCAACAAACTAACAAACTAACAATCCAACAAGCCAACAAACCAACAAACCAACAAACCAACAAACCAACAAACCAACAAGCCAACAAGCCAACAAACCAACAAACCAAAAAACCAACAATAAAAACCAACAAACCAACAAACCAACAAACCAACAAACCAACAAACTAACAAACCAACAAACCAACAAGCCAACAAACCAACAAGCCAACAAACCAACAAACGAACAAACCAACAAACCAACAAGCCAACAAACCAAAAACCCAACAAACCAACAAACTAACAAACCAACAAACTAACAATCCAACAAGCCAACAAACCAACAAACCAACAAACCAACAAACCAACAAGCCAACAAACCAAAAACCCAACAAACCAACAAACTAACAAACCAACAAACTAACAATCCAACAAGCCAACAAACCAACAAACCAACAAGCCAACAAACCAACAAACGAACAAACCAACAAGCCAACAAGCCAACAAACCAACAAACCAACAAGCCAACAAACCAACAAACCAACAAACCAACATGCCAACAAACCAACAAACTAAGTAACCAAAAAGCCAACAAACTAACAAACCAACAAGCCAACAAACCAACAAGCCAACAAGCCAACAAACCAACAAACCAACAAACCAACAAACCAACAAACCAACAAACCAACAAGCCAACAAACCAACAAACCAACAAGCCAACAAACCAACAAACAAATAAACCAACAAACCAAAAAACAAACAAACCAACAAACCAACAAGCCAACAAACCAACAAACCAACAAACCAACAAGCCAACAATCCAACAAACCAACAAACCAACAAACAAATAAACCAACAAACCAACAAGCCAACAAACCGACAAACCAACAAACCAAAAAACCAACAAACCAACAAACCAACAAGCCAACAAACCAACAAACAAATAAACCAACAAACCAAAAAACAAACAAACCAACAAACCAACAAGCCAACAAACCAACAAACCAACAAACCAACAAGCCAACAATCCAACAAACCAACAAACCAACAAACAAATAAACCAACAAACCAACAAGCCAACAAACCGACAAACCAACAAACCAAAAAACCAACAAACCAACAAACCAACAAACCAACAAACCAACAAGTCAACAAACCAACAAACAAATAAACCAACAAACCAAACAGCAAACAAACCAAAAAACCAACAAGCCAACAAACCAACAAACCAACAAGCCAACAAGCCAACAAACAAATAAACCAACAAACCAAAAAACAAACAAACCAACAAACCAACAAACCAACAAGCCAACAAGCCAACAAACCAACAAACCAACAAACCAACAAACCAACAAACCAACAAGCCAACAAACCAACAAACAAATAAACCAACAAACCAATAAGTGAACAAACCAACAAACCGACAAGCCAACAAACCAACAAACCAACAAACCAACAAGCCAACAAACCAACAAACAAATAAACCAACAAACCAAAAAACAAACAAACTAACAAACCAACAAGCCAACAAACCAACAAACCAACAAACAAATAAACGAACAAACCAAAAAACAAATAAACCAACAAACCAACAAGCCAACAAACCAACAAACCAACAAGCCAACAAGCCAACAAGCCAACAAACCAACAAACCAACAAGCCAACAAACCAACAAACCAACAAGCCAACAAACCAACAAATCAACAAACCAACAAGCCAACAAACCAACAAGCCAACAAGCCAACAAGCCAACAAACCAACAAACCAACAAACCAACAAACCAACAAACCAACAAACCAACAAGCCAACAAACCAACAAACCAACAAGCCAACAAACCAACAAACAAATAAACCAACAAACCAAAAAACAAACAAACCAACAAACCAACAAGCCAACAAACCAACAAACCAACAAACCAACAAGCCAACAATCCAACAAACCAACAAACCAACAAACAAATAAACCAACAAACCAACAAGCCAACAAACCGACAAACCAACAAACCAAAAAACCAACAAACCAACAAACCAACAAACCAACAAACCAACAAACCAACAAGCCAACAAACCAACAAACAAATAAACCAACAAACCAAACAGCAAACAAACCAAAAAACCAACAAGCCAACAAACCAACAAACCAACAAGCCAACAAGCCAACAAACAAATAAACCAACAAACCAAAAAACAAACAAACCAACAAACCAACAAGCCAACAAGCCAACAAGCCAACAAACCAACAAACCAACAAACCAACAAACCAAAAAACCAACAAGCCAACAAACCAACAAACCAACAAACCAACAAGCCAACAAACCAACAAGCCAACAAACCAACAAACCAACAAACCAACAAACCAAAAAACCAACAAGCCAACAAACCAACAAACCAACAAACCAACAAGCCAACAAACCAACAAACCAACAAACCAACAAACCAACAAGCCAACAAGCCAACAAACCAACAAACCAACAATCCAACAAACTAACAAACAAATAAACCAACAAAGAAATAAACCAACAAACCAAAAAACAAACAAACCAACAAACCAACAAGCCAACAAACTAACAAACTAACAATCCAACAAGCCAACAAACCAACAAACCAACAAACCAACAAACCAACAAACCAACAAGCCAACAAGCCAACAAACCAACAAACCAAAAAACCAACAATAAAAACCAACAAACCAACAAACCAACAAACCAACAAACCAACAAACTAACAAACCAACAAACCAACAAGCCAACAAACCAACAAGCCAACAAACCAACAAATGAACAAACCAACAAACCAACAAGCCAACAAACCAAAAACCCAACAAACCAACAAACTAACAAACCAACAAACTAACAATCCAACAAGCCAACAAACCAACAAACCAACAAACCAACAAACCAACAAGCCAACAAACCAAAAACCCAACAAACCAACAAACTAACAAACCAACAAACTAACAATCCAACAAGCCAACAAACCAACAAACCAACAAGCCAACAAACCAACAAACGAACAAACCAACAAGCCAACAAGCCAACAAACCAACAAACCAACAAGCCAACAAACCAACAAACCAACAAACCAACATGCCAACAAACCAACAAACTAAGTAACCAAAAAGCCAACAAACTAACAAACCAACAAGCCAACAAACCAACAAGCCAACAAGCCAACAAACCAACCAAAAAATAAACCAACAAACCAACAAACCAACAAACCAACAAACCAACAAACCAACAAACTAACAAACCAACAAACGAACTAACCAACAAAACAACAAACCAACAACCCAACAAACCAACAAACCAACAAATCAACAAACCAACAAGCCAACAAACCAGCAAACCAACAAACCAACAAGCTAACAAACCAACAAACAAATAAACCAACAAACCAACAAACCAACAATCCAACAAACCAACAAACTAACAAACCAACAAGCCAACAAACCAACAAACCAACAAGCCAACAAACCAACAAACCAACAAACCAACAAGCCAACAAGCCAACAAACCAACAAACTAACAAGCCAACAAACCAACAAACCAACAAACCAACATGCCAACAAACCAACAAACTAAGTAACCAACAAGCCAACAAAACAACAAACCAACAAGCCAACAATCCAACAAACCAACAAACCAACAAGCCAACAATAAAACAAACCAACACACCAACAAGCCAACAAACCAACAAACCAACAAACCAACAAACCAACAAACCAACAAACCAACAAGCCAACAAGCCAACAAACCAACAAACTAACAAACCAACAAGCCAACAAACCAACAAACCAACAACCCAACAAGCCAACAAACCAACAAACCAAGTAACCAACAAGCCAACAAACCAACAAGCCGACAAACCAACAAACCAACAAACCAACAAACCAAAAACCAACAAACCAACAAACCAACAAACCAACAAACCAACAAACCAACAAGCCCACAAGCCAACAAACCATCAAACCAACAAACCAACAAGCCAGCAAACCAACAAGCCAACAAACCAACAAACCAACAAACCAAGTAACCAAAAAGCCAACAAACTAACAAACCAACAAGCCAACAAGCCAACAAACCAAAAAACCAACAAAGCAACAAACCAACAAACCAACAAACCGACAAACCAACAAGCCAACAAGCCAAAAAACCAACAAACCAACAAGCCAACAAGCCAACAAACCAACAAACCAACAAGCCAACAAACCAACAAACCAAAAAACCTACAAGCCAACAAACCAACAAACCAACAAACCAACAAACCAACAAGCCAACAAGCCAACAAACCAACAAACTAACAAACCAACAAGCCAACAAACCAACAAACCAACAAGCCAACAAGCCAACAAACCAACAAACCAAGTAACCAAAACGCCAACAAACTAACAAACCAACAAGCCAACAAACCAACAAGCCAACAAGCCAATAAACCAACAAACCAACAAAGCAAAAAACCAACAAACCAACAAACCAACAAACCAACAAACTAACAAACCAACAAGCCAACAAACCAACAAACCAACAAGCCAACAAACCAACAAACCAACAAACCAACAAGCCAACAAACCAACAAACCAACATGCCAACAAACCAACAAACTAAGTAACCAACAAGGCAAAAAACCAACAAACCAACAAGCCAACAAGCCAACAAACCAACAAACCAACAAACCAACAAACCAACAAACCAACAAGCCAACAAACCAACAAACAAATAAACCAACAAACCAACAAACCAACAAACCAACAAACCAACAAACCAACAAACGAACAAACCAAAAAACCAACAAACCAACAAACCAACAAGCCAACAAGCCAACAAACAAATAAACCAACAAACCAACAAACCAACAAACCAACAAACCAAAAAACCAACAAACCAACAAGCCAACAAGCCAACAAACCAACAAACTAACAAACCAACAAGCCAACAAACCAACAAACCAACAAGCCGACAAGCCAACAAACCAACTAACCAAAAAGCCAACAAACTAACAAACCAACAAGCCAACAAGCCAACAAACCAACAAACCAACAAGCGAACAAACCAACAAACCAACAAACCAACAAGCCAACAAACCAACAAACAAATAAACTCAGTAACCAACAAACCAACAAACCAACAAAGCAACAAACCAACAAACTAACAAACCAACAAACCAACAAACCAACAAACTAACAAGCCAACAAGCCAACATACCAACAAACCAACAAGCCAACAAACCAACAAACCAACAAACCAACAAGCCAACAAGCCAACAAACCAACAAACCAACAAGCCAACAAACCAACAAACCAACAAACCAACATGGTAACAAACCAACAAACTAAGTAACCAAGAAGCCAACAAACCAACAAACCAACAAGCCGACAAGCCAACAAACCAACAAACCAACAAGCCAACAAACCTACAAACCAACAAACCAACAAGCCAACAAACCAACAAACAAATAAACCAACAAACCAACAAACCAACAAACCAACAAACCAACAAACCAAAAAACCAACAAACCAACAAACCAACAAGCCAACAAACCAACAAACCATCAAGCCAACAAACCAACAAACAAATAAACCAACAAACCAACAAACCAACAAACCAACAAACCAACAAACCAAAAAACCAACAAACCAACAAGCCAACAAGCCAAAAAACCAACAAGCCAACAAACCAACAAGCCAACAAACTAACAAACCAACAAACCAAGTAACCAAAAAGCCAACAAACTAACAAACCAACAAGCCAACAAGTCAACAAACCAACAAACCAACAAACCAACAAAGCAAAGAGCCAATAAGCCAACAAACCAACAAACCAACAAGCCAACAAACAAACAAACCAACAAGCCAACAAGCCAACAAACCAACAAACCAACAAACCAACAAGCCAACAAACCAACAAACAAATAAACCAACAAACCAACAAACCAACAAACCAACAAACCAACAAACCAAAAAACCAATAAACCAACAAACCAACAAGCCAACAAGCCAACACACCAACAAACCAACAAGCCAACAAGCCAACAAACCAACAAACCAACAAACTAACAAACCAACAAACGAACTAACCAACAAACCAACAAACCAACAAACCAACAAACCAACAAGCCAACAAACCAACAAAACAACAAACCAACAAGCCAACAAACCAACAAACAAATAAACCAACAAACCAACAAACCAACAAACCAACAAACCAACAAGCCAACAAACCAACAAACCAACAAACCAACAAGCCAACAAACCAACAAACAAATAAACTAACAAACCAACAAACCAACAAACTAATAAACTGACAAGCTAACAAACCAACAAGCCAACAAGCCAAGAAACCAACAAACCAACAAACCAACAAACCAACAAACCAACAAACCAACAAAACAAAAAACCAAACAACCAACAAGCCTACAAGCCAACAAACTAACAAACTAACAAACCAACAAACGAACTAACCAACAAACCAACAAGCCAACAAGCCAACAAACCACCAAGCCAACAAACAAACAAACCAACAAGCCAACAAGCCAACAAACCAACAAACCAACAAGCCAACAAACCAACAAACCAACAAACCAACAAGCCAACAAACCAACAAACAAATAAACCAACAAACAAAAAACCAAAAAACCACCAAACCAGCAAACCAACAAACCAACAAACCAACAAGCCAACAAGCCAACAAACCAACAAACCAGCAAACCAACAAACCAACAAGCCAACAAACCAACAAACCAACAAACCAACAAACCAACAAACCAACAAACCAACAAACCAAGTAACCAAAAAGCCAACAAACTAACAATTTAACAAGCCAACAAGCCAACAAACCAACAAACCAACAAAGCAACAAGCCAACAAGCCAACAAACCAACAAGCCAACGAACCAACACACCAACAAGCCAACAAGCCAACAAACCAACAAGCCAACAAACCAACAAACAAATAAACTAACAAACCAACAAACCAACAAACTAAGAAACCGACAAGCCAACAAAGCTAACAAGCCAACAAACCAACAAACCAACAAACCAACAAACCAAAAAACCAAAAAACCAACAAGCCAACAAGCCAACAAACTAACAAACTAACAAACCAACAAACGAACTAACCAACAAACCAACAAGCCAACAAGCCAACAAACCACCAAGCCAACAAACCAACAAACCAACAAGCCAACAAGCCAACAAACCAACAAACCAACAAGCCAACAAACCAACAAACCAACAAACCAACAAGCCAACAAACCAACAAACAAATAAACCAACAAACCAAAAAACCAACAAACCAACAAACCAGCAAACCAACAAACCAACAACCCAACAAGCCAACAAGCCAACAAACCAACAAACCAACAAACCAACAAGCCAACAAACCAACAAGCCAACAAACCAACAAACCAACAAGCCAAGTAACCAAACAGCCAACAAGCTTAAAATTCAACAAGCCAACAAGCCAACAAACCAACAAACCAACAAAGCAACAAGCCAACAAGCCAACAAACCAACAAACCAACAAACCAACAAGCCAACGAACTTACACACCAACAATCCAACAAGCCAACAAACCAACAAACCAACAAGCCAACAAACCAACAAACCAACAAACCAACAAACCAACAAACCAACAGGCCAAAAAACCAACAAACCAACAAACCAACAAACCAACACACCAACAAACCAACAAGCTAACAAAGCAACAAACCAAGTAACCAAAAAGCCAACAAACTAACAAACCAACAAGCAAACAAGCCAACAAACCATTAAACCAACAAAACAACAAACCCACAAACCAACATGCCAACAAACCAACAAACCAACAAACCAAGTAACCAACAAACCAACAAACCATCAAACGAACAAAGCAACAAACTAAAAAACCAACAAACCAACAAACTAACAAACCAACAAACGAACTAACCAACAAACCAACAAGCCAACAAGTTAACAAGCCAACAAACCAACAAACCAACAAACCAACAAACCAACAAACCAACAAACCAACAAGCCAACAAACCAAAAACCCAACAAACCAACAAACTAACAAACCAACAAACTAACAATCCAACAAGCCAACAAACCAACAAACCAACAAGCCAACAAACCAACAAACGAACAAACCAACAAGCCAACAAACCAACAAACCAACAAGCCAACAAACCAACAAACAAAGAAACCAACAAACCAACAAACCAACAAACCAACAAACCAACAAACCAAAAAACCAACAAACCAACAAACCAACAAGCCAACAAGCCAACACACCAACAAACCAACAAGCCAACAAGCCAACAAACCAACAAACCAACAAACTAACAAACCAACAAACGAACTAACCAACAAACCAACAAACCAACAAACCAACAAACCAACAAGCCAACAAACCAACAAAACAACAAACCAACAAGCCAACAAACCAACAAACAAATAAACCAACAAACCAACAAACCAACAAACCAACAAACCAACAAGCCAACAAACCAACAAACCAACAAACCAACAAGCCAACAAACCAACAAACAAATAAACTAACAAACCAACAAACCAACAAACTAATAAACTGACAAGCTAACAAACCAACAAGCCAACAAGCCAAGAAACCAACAAACCAACAAACCAACAAACCAACAAACCAACAAACCAACAAAACAAAAAACCAAACAACCAACAAGCCTACAAGCCAACAAACTAACAAACTAACGAACCAACAAACGAACTAACCAACAAACCAACAAGCCAACAAGCCAACAAACCACCAAGCCAACAAACCAACAAACCAACAAGCCAACAAGCCAACAAACCAACAAACCAACAAGCCAACAAACCAACAAACCAACAAACCAACAAGCCAACAAACCAACAAACAAATAAACCAACAAACAAAAAACCAACAAACCAACAAACCAGCAAACCAACAAACCAACAAACCAACAAGCCAACAAGCCAACAAACCAACAAACCAGCAAACCAACAAACCAACAAGCCAACAAACCAACAAACCAACAAACCAACAAACCAACAAACCAACAAACCAACAAACCAAGTAACCAAAAAGCCAACAAACTAACAATTCAACAAGCCAACGAGCCAACAAACCAACAAACCAACAAAGCAACAAGCCAACAAGCCAACAAACCAACAAGCCAACGAACCAACACACCAACAAGCCAACAAGCCAACAAACCAACAAGCCAACAAACCAACAAACAAATAAACTAACAAACCAACAAACCAACAAACTAAGAAACCGACAAGCCAACAAAGCCAACAAGCCAACAAACCAACAAACCAACAAACCAACAAACCAAAAAACCAAAAAACCAACAAGCCAACAAGCCAACAAACTAACGAACTAACAAACCAACAAACGAACTAACCAACAAACCAACAAGCCAACAAGCCAACAAACCACCAAGCCAACAAACCAACAAACCAACAAGCCAACAAGCCAACAAACCAACAAACCAACAAGCCAACAAACCAACAAACCAACAAACCAACAAGCCAACAAACCAACAAACAAATAAACCAACAAACCAAAAAACCAACAAACCAACAAACCAGCAAACCAACAAACCAACAAACCAACAAGCCAACAAGCCAACAAGCCAACAAACCAACAAACCAACAAACCAACAAGCCAACAAACCAACAAGCCAACAAACCAACAAACCAACAAGCCAAGTAACTAAACAGCCAACAAGCTTAAAATTCAACAAGCCAACAAGCCAACAAACCAACAAACCAACAAAGCAACAAGCCAACAAGCCAACAAACCAACAAACCAACAAACCAACAAGCCAACGAACTAACACACCAACAATCCAACAAGCCAACAAACCAACAAACCAACAAGCCAACAAACCAACAAACCAACAAACCAACAAACCAACAAACCAACAAGCCAAAAAACCAACAAACCAACAAACCAACAAACCAACACACCAACAAACCAACAAGCCAACAAAGCAACAAACCAAGTAACCAAAAAGCCAACAAACTAACAAACCAACAAGCAAACAAGCCAACAAACCATTAAACCAACAAAACAACAAACCCACAAACCAACATGCCAACAAACCAACAAACCAACAAACCAAGTAACCAACAAACCAACAAACCATCAAACGAACAAAGCAACAAACTAAAAAACCAACAAACCAACAAACTAACAAACCAACAAACGAACTAACCAACAAACCAACAAGCCAACAAGTTAACAAGCCAACAAACCAACAAACCAACAAACCAACAAACCAACAAACCAACAAACCAACAAGCCAACAAACCAAAAACCCAACAAACCAACAAACTAACAAACCAACAAACTAACAATCCAACAAGCCAACAAACCAACAAACCAACAAGCCAACAAACCAACAAAACAACAAACCAACAAGCCAACAAACCAACAAACAAATAAACCAACAAACCAACAAACCAACAAACCAACAAACCAACAAGCCAACAAACCAACAAACCAACAAACCAACAAGCCAACAAACCAACAAACAAATAAACTAACAAACCAACAAACCAACAAACTAATAAACTGACAAGCTAACAAACCAACAAGCCAACAAGCCAAGAAACCAACAAACCAACAAACCAACAAACCAACAAACCAACAAACCAACAAACCAACAAAACAAAAAACCAAACAACCAACAAGCCTACAAGCCAACAAACTAACAAACTAACGAACCAACAAACGAACTAACCAACAAACCAACAAGCCAACAAGCCAACAAACCACCAAGCCAACAAACCAACAAACCAACAAGCCAACAAGCCAACAAACCAACAAACCAACAAGCCAACAAACCAACAAACCAACAAACCAACAAGCCAACAAACCAACAAACAAATAAACCAACAAACAAAAAACCAACAAACCAACAAACCAGCAAACCAACAAACCAACAAAC
This sequence comes from Atherix ibis, assembly GCA_958298945.1. NCBI lineage: Eukaryota > Metazoa > Arthropoda > Insecta > Diptera > Athericidae > Atherix > Atherix ibis. The sequence goes on from OY282608.1 coordinate 29,671,133, forward strand.
CAACAAGCCAACAAGCCAACAAACCAACAAACCAGCAAACCAACAAACCAACAAGCCAACAAACCAACAAACCAACAAACCAACAAACCAACAAACCAACAAACCAACAAACCAAGTAACCAAAAAGCCAACAAACTAACAATTCAACAAGCCAACAAGCCAACAAACCAACAAACCAACAAAGCAACAAGCCAACAAGCCAACAAACCAACAAGCCAACGAACCAACACACCAACAAGCCAACAAGCCAACAAACCAACAAGCCAACAAACCAACAAACAAATAAACTAACAAACCAACAAACCAACAAACTAAGAAACCGACAAGCCAACAAAGCCAACAAGCCAACAAACCAACAAACCAACAAACCAACAAACCAAAAAACCAAAAAACCAACAAGCCAACAAGCCAACAAACTAACAAACTAACAAACTAACAAACCAACAAACGAACTAACCAACAAACCAACAAGCCAACAAGCCAACAAACCACCAAGCCAACAAACCAACAAACCAACAAGCCAACAAGCCAACAAACCAACAAACCAACAAGCCAACAAACCAACAAACCAACAAACCAACAAGCCAACAAACCAACAAACAAATAAACCAACAAACCAAAAAACCAACAAACCAACAAACCAGCAAACCAACAAACCAACAAACCAACAAGCCAACAAGCCAACAAGCCAACAAACCAACAAACCAACAAACCAACAAGCCAACAAACCAACAAGCCAACAAACCAACAAACCAACAAGCCAAGTAACTAAACAGCCAACAAGCTTAAAATTCAACAAGCCAACAAGCCAACAAACCAACAAACCAACAAAGCAACAAGCCAACAAGCCAACAAACCAACAAACCAACAAACCAACAAGCCAACGAACTAACACACCAACAATCCAACAAGCCAACAAACCAACAAACCAACAAGCCAACAAACCAACAAACCAACAAACCAACAAACCAACAAGCCAAAAAACCAACAAACCAACAAACCAACAAACCAACACACCAACAAACCAACAAGCCAACAAAGCAACAAACCAAGTAACCAAAAAGCCAACAAACTAACAAACCAACAAGCAAACAAGCCAACAAACCATTAAACCAACAAAACAACAAACCCACAAACCAACATGCCAACAAACCAACAAACCAACAAACCAAGTAACCAACAAACCAACAAACCATCAAACGAACAAAGCAACAAACTAAAAAACCAACAAACCAACAAACTAACAAACCAACAAACGAACTAACCAACAAACCAACAAGCCAACAAGTTAACAAGCCAACAAACCAACAAACCAACAAACCAACAAACCAACAAACCAACAAACCAACAAGCCAACAAACCAAAAACCCAACAAACCAACAAACTAACAAACCAACAAACTAACAATCCAACAAGCCAACAAACCAACAAACCAACAAGCCAACAAACCAACAAACGAACAAACCAACAAGCCAACAAACCAACAAACGAACAAACCAACAAACCAACAAACCAACAAGCCAACAAGCCAACACACCAACAAACCAACAAGCCAACAAGCCAACAAACCAACAAACCAACAAACTAACAAACCAACAAACGAACTAACCAACAAACCAACAAACCAACAAACCAACAAACCAACAAGCCAACAAGCCAACAAACCAACAAACCAACAAGCCAACAAACCAACAAACCAACAAACCAACAAACCAACAAGCCAACAAACCAACAAACCAACAAGCCAAGTAACCAAACAGCCAACAAGCTTAAAATTCAACAAGCCAACAAGCCAACAAACCAACAAAGCAACAAGCCAACAAGCCAACAAACCAACAAACCAACAAACCAACAAGCCAACGAACTAACACACTAACAATCCAACAAGCCAACAAACCAACAAACCAACAAGCCAACAAACCAACAAACCAACAAACCAACAAACCAACAAACCAACAAGCCAAAAAACCAACAAACCAACAAACCAACAAACCAACACACCAACAAACCAACAAGCCAACAAAGCAACAAACCAAGTAACCAAAAAGCCAACAAACTAACAAACCAACAAGCAAACAAGCCAACAAACCATTAAACCAACAAAACAACAAACCAACAAACCAACATGCCAACAAACCAACAAACCAACAAACCAAGTAACCAACAAACCAACAAACCATCAAACGAACAAAGCAACAAACTAAAAAACCAACAAACCAACAAACTAACAAACCAGCAAACGAACTAACCAACAAACCAACAAGCCAACAAGTTAACAAGCCAACAAACCAACAAACTAACAAACCAACAAGCCAACAAACCAACAAACCAACAAGCCAACAAACCAACAAACCAACAAACCAACAAACCAACAAACCAACAAACCAACAAACCAACAAACCAACCAGCCAACAAACCAACAAACAAATAAACCAACAAACCAACAAGCCAACAAGCCAACAAACCAACAAACCAACAAGCCAACAAACCAACAAACCAACAAACCAACAAACTAACAAACCAACAAGCCAACAAACCAACAAACCAACAAGCCAACAACCCAACAAACCAACAAACCAAGTAACCAAAACGCCAACAAACTAACAAACCAACAAGCCAACAAACCAACAAGCCAACAAGCCAATAAACCAACAAACCAACAAAGCAAAAAACCAACAAACCAACAAACCAACAAACCAACAAACTAACAAACCAACAAGCCAACAAACCAACAAACCAACAAGCCAACAAACCAACAAACCAACAAACCAACAAGCCAACAAGCCAACAAACCAACAAACCAACATGCCAACAAACCAACAAACCAAATAACCTACAAACCAACAAACCAACAAACCAACAAGCCAACAAGCCAACAAACAAATAAACCAAATAACCTACAAACCAACAAACCAACAAACCAACAAACCGACAAACCAACAAGCCAACAAGCCAAAAAACCAACAAACCAACAAGCCAACAAGCCAAAAAACCAACAAACCAACAAGCCAACAAACCAACAAACAAATAAACCAACAAACCAACAAGCCAACAAACCAACAAACCAACAAGCCAACAAGCCAACAAACCAACAAACCAACAAGCCAACAAACCAACAAACCAAATAACCTACAAACCAACAAACCAACAAACCAACAAACCGACAAACCAACAAGCCAACAAGCCAAAAAACCAACAAACCAACAAGCCAACAAGCCAAAAAACCAACAAACCAACAAGCCAACAAGCCAACAAACCAACAAACCAACCAGCCAACAAACCAACAAACAAATAAACCAACAAACCAACAAACCAACAAACCAACAAACCAACAAACCAACAAACCAAAAAACCAACAAACCAACAAACCAACAAACTAACAAACCAACAAGCCAACAAACCAACAAACCAACAAGCCAACAACCCAACAAACCAACAAACCAAGTAACCAAAACGCCAACAAACTAACAAACCAACAAGCCAACAAACCAACAAGCCAACAAGCCAATAAACCAACAAACCAACAAAGCAAAAAACCAACAAACCAACAAACCAACAAACCAACAAACTAACAAACCAACAAGCCAACAAACCAACAAACCAACAAGCCAACAAACCAACAAACCAACAAACCAACAAGCCAACAAGCCAACAAACCAACAAACCAACATGCCAACAAACCAACAAACCAAATAACCTACAAACCAACAAACCAACAAACCAACAAACTAACAAACCAACAAGCCAACAAACCAACAAACCAACAAGCCAACAAGCCAAAAAACCAACAAACCAACAAGCCAACAAGCCAAAAAACCAACAAACCAACAAGCCAACAAACCAACAAACAAATAAACCAACAAACCAACAAGCCAACAAGCCAACAAACCAACAAACCAACAAGCCAACAAACCAACAAACCAACAAGCCAACAAACCAACAAACCAAATAACCTACAAACCAACAAACCAACAAACCAACAAACCGACAAACCAACAAGCCAACAAGCCAAAAAACCAACAAACCAACAAGCCAACAAGCCAAAAAACCAACAAACCAACAAGCCAACAAGCCAACAAACCAACAAACCAACCAGCCAACAAACCAACAAACAAATAAACCAACAAACCAACAAGCCAACAAGCCAACAAACCAACAAACCAACAAGCCAACAAACCAACAAACCAACAAACCAACAAACTAACAAACCAACAAGCCAACAAACCAACAAACCAACAAGCCAACAACCCAACAAACCAACAAACCAAGTAACCAAAACGCCAACAAACTAACAAACCAACAAGCCAACAAACCAACAAGCCAACAAGCCAATAAACCAACAAACCAACAAAGCAAAAAACCAACAAACCAACAAACCAACAAACCAACAAACTAACAAACCAACAAGCCAACAAACCAACAAACCAACAAGCCAACAAACCAACAAACCAACAAACCAACAAGCCAACAAGCCAACAAACCAACAAACCAACATGCCAACAAACCAACAAACCAACAAGCCAACAAACCAACAAACCAACAAACCAACAAGCCAACAAGCCAACAAACCAACAAACCAACATGCCAACAAACCAACAAACCAAATAACCTACAAACCAACAAACCAACAAACCAACAAGCCAACAAGCCAACAAACAAATAAACCAAATAACCTACAAACCAACAAACCAACAAACCAACAAACCGACAAACCAACAAGCCAACAAGCCAAAAAACCAACAAACCAACAAGCCAACAAGCCAAAAAACCAACAAACCAACAAGCCAACAAACCAAATAACCTACAAACCAACAAACCAACAAACCAACAAACCAACAAACCAACAAGCCAACAAGCCAACAAACCAACAAACCAACAAGCCAACAAACCAACAAACCAAATAACCTACAAACCAACAAACCAACAAACCAACAAACCGACAAACCAACAAGCCAACAAGCCAAAAAACCAACAAACCAACAAGCCAACAAGCCAAAAAACCAACAAACCAACAAGCCAACAAGCCAACAAACCAACAAACCAACCAGCCAACAAACCAACAAACAAATAAACCAACAAACCAACAAACCAACAAACCAACAAACCAACAAACCAACAAACCAAAAAACCAACAAACCAACAAACCAACAAGCCAACAAACCAACAAACCAACAAACCAACAAGCCAACCAGCCAACAAACCAACAAACAAATAAACCAACAAACCAACAAACCAACAAACCAACAAACCAACAAACCAACAAACCAAAAAACCAACAAACCAACAAACCAACAAGCCAACAAACCAACAAACCAACAAACCAACAAGCCAACAAGCCAACAAACAAATAAACCAAATAACCTACAAACCAACAAACCAACAAACCAACAAACCGACAAACCAACAAGCCAACAAGCCAAAAAACCAACAAACCAACAAGCCAACAAGCCAAAAAACCAACAAACCAACAAGCCAACAAGCCAACAAACCAACAAACCAACAAGCCAACAAACCAACAAACCAAATAACCTACAAACCAACAAACCAACAAACCAACAAACCAACAAACCAACAAACCAACAAACTAACAAACCAACAAGCCAACAAACCAACAAACCAACAAGCCAACAAACCAACAAACCAACAAACCAACAAACCAACAAACCAACAAACCAACAAACCAACCAGCCAACAAACCAACAAACAAATAAACCAACAAACCAACAAGCCAACAAGCCAACAAACCAACAAACCAACAAGCCAACAAACCAACAAACCAACAAACCAACAAACTAACAAACCAACAAGCCAACAAACCAACAAACCAACAAGCCAACAACCCAACAAACCAACAAACCAAGTAACCAAAACGCCAACAAACTAACAAACCAACAAGCCAACAAACCAACAAGCCAACAAGCCAATAAACCAACAAACCAACAAAGCAAAAAACCAACAAACCAACAAACCAACAAACCAACAAACTAACAAACCAACAAGCCAACAAACCAACAAACCAACAAGCCAACAAACCAACAAACCAACAAACCAACAAGCCAACAAGCCAACAAACCAACAAACCAACATGCCAACAAACCAACAAACCAAATAACCTACAAACCAACAAACCAACAAACCAACAAACTAACAAACCAACAAGCCAACAAACCAACAAACCAACAAGCCAACAACCCAACAAACCAACAAACCAAGTAACCAAAACGCCAACAAACTAACAAACCAACAAGCCAACAAACCAACAAGCCAACAAGCCAATAAACCAACAAACCAACAAAGCAAAAAACCAACAAACCAACAAACCAACAAACCAACAAACTAACAAACCAACAAGCCAACAAACCAACAAACCAACAAGCCAACAAACCAACAAACCAACAAACCAACAAGCCAACAAGCCAACAAACCAACAAACCAACATGCCAACAAACCAACAAACCAAATAACCTACAAACCAACAAACCAACAAACCAACAAACTAACAAACCAACAAGCCAACAAACCAACAAACCAACAAGCCAACAACCCAACAAACCAACAAACCAAGTAACCAAAACGCCAACAAACTAACAAACCAACAAGCCAACAAACCAACAAGCCAACAAGCCAAATAACCTACAAACCAACAAGCCAACAAACCAACAAACCAACAAGCCAACAACCCAACAAACAAACAAACCAAGTAACCAAAACGCCAACAAACTAACAAACCAACAAGCCAACAAACCAACAAGCCAACAAGCCAAATAACCTACAAACCAACAAACCAACAAACCAACAAACTAACAAACCAACAAGCCAACAAACCAACAAACCAACAAGCCAACAAACCAACAAACCAACAAACCAACAAACCAACAAACGAACAAACCAACCAGCCAACAAACCAACAAACAAATAAACCAACAAACCAACAAGCCAACAAGCCAACAAACCAACAAACCAACAAGCCAACAAACCAACAAACCAAATAACCTACAAACCAACAAACCAACAAACCAACAAACCAACAAACCAACAAGCCAACAAGCCAACAAACCAACAAACCAACAAGCCAACAAACCAACAAACCAAATAACCTACAAACCAACAAACCAACAAACCAACAAACCGACAAACCAACAAGCCAACAAGCCAAAAAACCAACAAACCAAGTAACCAAAACGCCAACAAACTAACAAACCAACAAACTAACAAACCAACAAGCCAACAAACCAACAAACCAACAAGCCAACAACCCAACAAACCAACAAACCAAGTAACCAAAACGCCAACAAACTAACAAACCAACAAGCCAACAAACCAACAAACCAACAAGCCAATAAACCAACAAACCAACAAAGCAAAAAACCAACAAACCAACAAACCAACAAACCAACAAACAAATAAACCAACAAACCAACAAACCAACAAACCAACAAACCAACAAACCAACAAACCAACAAACCAACCAGCCAACAAACCAACAAACCGACAAACCAACAAGCCAACAAGCCAAAAAACCAACAAACCAACAAGCCAACAAGCCAAAAAACCAACAAACCAACAAGCCAACAAGCCAACAAACCAACAAACCAACAAGCCAACAAACCAACAAACCAAATAACCTACAAACCAACAAACCAACAAACCAACAAACTAACAAACCAACAAGCCAACAAACCAACAAACCAACAAACCAACAAGCCAACAAGCCAATAAACCAACAAACCAACAAAGCAAAAAACCAACAAACCAACAAACCAACAAACCAACAAACTAACAAACCAACAAGCCAACAAACCAACAAACCAACAAGCCAACAAACCAACAAACCAACAAACCAACAAGCCAACAAGCCAACAAACCAACAAACCAACATGCCAACAAACCAACAAACCAAATAACCTACAAACCAACAAACCAACAAACCAACAAACTAACAAACCAACAAGCCAACAAACCAACAAACCAACAAGCCAACAACCCAACAAACCAACAAACCAAGTAACCAAAACGCCAACAAACTAACAAACCAACAAGCCAACAAACCAACAAGCCAACAAGCCAATAAACCAACAAACCAACAAAGCAAAAAACCAACAAACCAACAAACCAACAAACCAACAAACTAACAAACCAACAAGCCAACAAACCAACAAACCAACAAGCCAACAAACCAACAAACCAACAAACCAACAAGCCAACAAGCCAACAAACCAACAAACCAACATGCCAACAAACCAACAAACCAAATAACCTACAAACCAACAAACCAACAAACCAACAAACTAACAAACCAACAAGCCAACAAACCAACAAACCAACAAACCAACCAGCCAACAAACCAACAAACAAATAAACCAACAAACCAACAAACCAACAAACCAACAAACCAACAAACCAACAAACCAACAAACCAACAAACCAACAAACCAACCAGCCAACAAACCAACAAACAAATAAACCAACAAACCAACAAACCAACAAACCAACAAACCGACAAACCAACAAGCCAACAAGCCAAAAAACCAACAAACCAACAAGCCAACAAGCCAAAAAACCAACAAACCAACAAGCCAACAAGCCAACAAACCAACAAACCAACCAGCCAACAAACCAACAAACAAATAAACCAACAAACCAACAAACCAACAAACCAACAAACCAACAAACCAACAAACCAAAAAACCAACAAACCAACAAACCAACAAGCCAACAAACAAATAAACCAACAAACCAACAAACCAACAAACCAACAAACCAACAAACCAACAAACCAAAAAACCAACAAACCAACAAACCAACAAGCCAACAAACCAACAAACCAACAAACCAACAAGCCAACAAGCCAACAAACCAACAAACCAACATGCCAACAAACCAACAAACTAAGTAACCAACAAGGCAAAAAACCAACAAACCAACAAGCCAACAAGCCAACAAACCAACAAACCAACAAACCAACAAACCAACAAACCAACAAACCAACCAGCCAACAAACCAACAAACAAATAAACCAACAAACCAACAAACCAACAAACCAACAAACCAACAAACCAACAAACCAACAAACCAACAAACCAACAAACCAACCACCCAACAAACCAACAAACAAATAAACCAACAAACCAACAAGCCAACAAGCCAACAAACCAACAAACCAACAAGCCAACAAACCAACAAACCAACAAACCAACAAACTAACAAACCAACAAGCCAACAAACCAACAAACCAACAAGCCAACAACCCAACAAACCAACAAACCAAGTAACCAAAACGCCAACAAACTAACAAACCAACAAGCCAACAAACCAACAAACCAACAAGCCAATAAACCAACAAACCAACAAAGCAAAAAACCAACAAACCAACAAACCAACAAACCAACAAACAAATAAACCAACAAACCAACAAACCAACAAACCAACAAACCAACAAACCAACAAACCAACAAACCAACAAACCAACAAACCAACCAGCCAACAAACCAACAAACCGACAAACCAACAAGCCAACAAGCCAAAAAACCAACAAACCAACAAGCCAACAAGCCAAAAAACCAACAAACCAACAAGCCAACAAGCCAACAAACCAACAAACCAACAAGCCAACAAACCAACAAACCAAATAACCTACAAACCAACAAACCAACAAACCAACAAACTAACAAACCAACAAGCCAACAAACCAACAAACCAACAAGCCAACAACCCAACAAACCAACAAACCAAGTAACCAAAACGCCAACAAACTAACAAACCAACAAGCCAACAAACCAACAAGCCAACAAGCCAATAAACCAACAAACCAACAAAGCAAAAAACCAACAAACCAACAAACCAACAAACCAACAAACTAACAAACCAACAAGCCAACAAACCAACAAACCAACAAGCCAACAAACCAACAAACCAACAAACCAACAAACTAACAAACCAACAAGCCAACAAGCCAACAAACCAACAAACCAACAAGCCAACAAACCAACAAACCAACAAACCAACAAGCCAACAAGCCAACAAACCAACAAACCAACATGCCAACAAACCAACAAACCAAATAACCTACAAACCAACAAACCAACAAACCAACAAACTAACAAACCAACAAGCCAACAAACCAACAAACCAACAAGCCAACAACCCAACAAACCAACAAACCAAGTAACCAAAACGCCAACAAACTAACAAACCAACAAGCCAACAAACCAACAAGCCAACAAGCCAATAAACCAACAAACCAACAAACCAACAAACCAACAAGCCAACAAGCCAACAAACCAACAAACCAACATGCCAACAAACCAACAAACTAGGTAACCAACAAGGCAAAAAACCAACAAACCAACAAGCCAACAAGCCAACAAACCAACAAACCAACAAACCAACAAACCAACAAACCAACCAGCCAACAAACCAACAAACAAATAAACCAACAAACCAACAAACCAACAAACCAACAAACCAACAAACCAACAAACCAACAAACCAACAAACCAACAAACCAACCAGCCAACAAACCAACAAACAAATAAACCAACAAACCAACAAGCCAACAAGCCAACAAACCAACAAACCAACAAGCCAACAAACCAACAAACCAACAAACCAACAAACTAACAAACCAACAAGCCAACAAACCAACAAACCAACAAGCCAACAACCCAACAAACCAACAAACCAAGTAACCAAAACGCCAACAAACTAACAAACCAACAAACTAACAAACCAACAAGCCAACAAACCAACAAACCAACAAGCCAACAACCCAACAAACCAACAAACCAAGTAACCAAAACGCCAACAAACTAACAAACCAACAAGCCAACAAACCAACAAACCAACAAGCCAATAAACCAACAAACCAACAAAGCAAAAAACCAACAAACCAACAAACCAACAAACCAACAAACAAATAAACCAACAAACCAACAAACCAACAAACCAACAAACCAACAAACCAACAAACCAACAAACCAACAAACCAACCAGCCAACAAACCAACAAACCGACAAACCAACAAGCCAACAAGCCAAAAAACCAACAAACCAACAAGCCAACAAGCCAAAAAACCAACAAACCAACAAGCCAACAAGCCAACAAACCAACAAACCAACAAGCCAACAAACCAACAAACCAAATAACCTACAAACCAACAAACCAACAAACCAACAAACTAACAAACCAACAAACCAACAAACTAACAAACCAACAAGCCAACAAACCAACAAACCAACAAGCCAACAACCCAACAAACCAACAAACCAAGTAACCAAAACGCCAACAAACTAACAAACCAACAAGCCAACAAACCAACAAGCCAACAAGCCAATAAACCAACAAACCAACAAAGCAAAAAACCAACAAACCAACAAACCAACAAACCAACAAACTAACAAACCAACAAGCCAACAAACCAACAAACCAACAAGCCAACAAACCAACAAACCAACAAACCAACAAGCCAACAAGCCAACAAACCAACAAACCAACATGCCAACAAACCAACAAACCAAATAACCTACAAACCAACAAACCAACAAACCAACAAACTAACAAACCAACAAGCCAACAAACCAACAAACCAACAAGCCAACAACCCAACAAACCAACAAACCAAGTAACCAAAACGCCAACAAACTAACAAACCAACAAGCCAACAAACCAACAAGCCAACAAGCCAATAAACCAACAAACCAACAAAGCAAAAAACCAACAAACCAACAAACCAACAAACCAACAAACTAACAAACCAACAAGCCAACAAACCAACAAACCAACAAGCCAACAAACCAACAAACCAACAAACCAACAAGCCAACAAGCCAACAAACCAACAAACCAACATGCCAACAAACCAACAAACCAAATAACCTACAAACCAACAAACCAACAAACCAACAAACTAACAAACCAACAAGCCAACAAACCAACAAACCAACAAGCCAACAACCCAACAAACCAACAAACCAAGTAACCAAAACGCCAACAAACTAACAAACCAACAAGCCAACAAACCAACAAGCCAACAAGCCAAATAACCTACAAACCAACAAGCCAACAAACCAACAAACCAACAAGCCAACAACCCAACAAACCAACAAACCAAGTAACCAAAACGCCAACAAACTAACAAACCAACAAGCCAACAAACCAACAAGCCAACAAGCCAAATAACCTACAAACCAACAAACCAACAAACCAACAAACTAACAAACCAACAAGCCAACAAACCAACAAACCAACAAGCCAACAAACCAACAAACCAACAAACCAACAAACCAACAAACGAACAAACCAACCAGCCAACAAACCAACAAACAAATAAACCAACAAACCAACAAGCCAACAAGCCAACAAACCAACAAACCAACAAGCCAACAAACCAACAAACCAAATAACCTACAAACCAACAAACCAACCAACCAACAAACCAACAAACCAACAAGCCAACAAGCCAACAAACCAACAAACCAACAAGCCAACAAACCAACAAACCAAATAACCTACAAACCAACAAACCAACAAACCAACAAACCGACAAACCAACAAGCCAACAAGCCAAAAAACCAACAAACCAAGTAACCAAAACGCCAACAAACTAACAAACCAACAAACTAACAAACCAACAAGCCAACAAACCAACAAACCAACAAGCCAACAACCCAACAAACCAACAAACCAAGTAACCAAAACGCCAACAAACTAACAAACCAACAAGCCAACAAACCAACAAACCAACAAGCCAATAAACCAACAAACCAACAAAGCAAAAAACCAACAAACCAACAAACCAACAAACCAACAAACAAATAAACCAACAAACCAACAAACCAACAAACCAACAAACCAACAAACCAACAAACCAACAAACCAACAAACCAACAAACCAACCAGCCAACAAACCAACAAACCGACAAACCAACAAGCCAACAAGCCAAAAAACCAACAAACCAACAAGCCAACAAGCCAAAAAACCAACAAACCAACAAGCCAACAAGCCAACAAACCAACAAACCAACAAGCCAACAAACCAACAAACCAAATAACCTACAAACCAACAAACCAACAAACCAACAAACTAACAAACCAACAAGCCAACAAACCAACAAACCAACAAGCCAACAACCCAACAAACCAACAAACCAAGTAACCAAAACGCCAACAAACTAACAAACCAACAAGCCAACAAACCAACAAGCCAACAAGCCAATAAACCAACAAACCAACAAAGCAAAAAACCAACAAACCAACAAACCAACAAACCAACAAACTAACAAACCAACAAGCCAACAAACCAACAAACCAACAAGCCAACAAACCAACAAACCAACAAACCAACAAACTAACAAACCAACAAGCCAACAAGCCAACAAACCAACAAACCAACAAGCCAACAAACCAACAAACCAACAAACCAACAAGCCAACAAGCCAACAAACCAACAAACCAACATGCCAACAAACCAACAAACCAAATAACCTACAAACCAACAAACCAACAAACCAACAAACTAACAAACCAACAAGCCAACAAACCAACAAACCAACAAGCCAACAACCCAACAAACCAACAAACCAAGTAACCAAAACGCCAACAAACTAACAAACCAACAAGCCAACAAACCAACAAGCCAACAAGCCAATAAACCAACAAACCAACAAACCAACAAACCAACAAGCCAACAAGCCAACAAACCAACAAACCAACATGCCAACAAACCAACAAACTAAGTAACCAACAAGGCAAAAAACCAACAAACCAACAAGCCAACAAGCCAACAAACCAACAAACCAACAAACCAACAAACCAACAAACCAACCAGCCAACAAACCAACAAACAAATAAACCAACAAACCAACAAACCAACAAACCAACAAACCAACAAACCAACAAACCAACAAACCAACAAACCAACAAACCAACCAGCCAACAAACCAACAAACAAATAAACCAACAAACCAACAAGCCAACAAGCCAACAAACCAACAAACCAACAAGCCAACAAACCAACAAACCAACAAACCAACAAACTAACAAACCAACAAGCCAACAAACCAACAAACCAACAAGCCAACAACCCAACAAACCAACAAACCAAGTAACCAAAACGCCAACAAACTAACAAACCAACAAGCCAACAAACCAACAAGCCAACAAGCCAATAAACCAACAAACCAACAAAGCAAAAAACCAACAAACCAACAAACCAACAAACCAACAAACTAACAAACCAACAAGCCAACAAACCAACAAACCAACAAGCCAACAAACCAACAAACCAACAAACCAACAAGCCAACAAGCCAACAAACCAACAAACCAACATGCCAACAAACCAACAAACTAAGTAACCAACAAGGCAAAAAACCAACAAACCAACAAGCCAACAAGCCAACAAACCAACAAACCAACAAACCAACAAACCAACAAACCAACCAGCCAACAAACCAACAAACAAATAAACCAACAAACCAACAAACCAACAAACCAACAAACCAACAAACCAACAAACCAACAAACCAACAAACCAACAAACCAACCAGCCAACAAACCAACAAACAAATAAACCAACAAACCAACAAGCCAACAAGCCAACAAACCAACAAACCAACAAGCCAACAAACCAACAAACCAACAAACCAACAAACTAACAAACCAACAAGCCAACAAACCAACAAACCAACAAGCCAACAACCCAACAAACCAACAAACCAAGTAACCAAAACGCCAACAAACTAACAAACCAACAAGCCAACAAACCAACAAGCCAACAAGCCAATAAACCAACAAACCAACAAAGCAAAAAACCAACAAACCAACAAACCAACAAACCAACAAACTAACAAACCAACAAGCCAACAAACCAACAAGCCAACAAGCCAAATAACCTACAAACCAACAAACCAACAAGCCAACAAGCCAACAAACCAACAAACCAACATGCCAACAAACCAACAAACCAAATAACCTACAAACCAACAAACCAACAAACCAACAAACTAACAAACCAACAAGCCAACAAACCAACAAACTAACAAACCAACAAGCCAACAAACCAACAAACCAACAAGCCAACAACCCAACAAACCAACAAACCAAGTAACCAAAACGCCAACAAACTAACAAACCAACAAGCCAACAAACCAACAAGCCAACAAGCCAAATAACCTACAAACCAACAAACCAACAAACCAACAAACTAACAAACCAACAAGCCAACAAACCAACAAACCAACAAGCCAACAACCCAACAAACCAACAAACCAAGTAACCAAAACGCCAACAAACTAACAAACCAACAAGCCAACAAACCAACAAGCCAACAAGCCAATAAACCAACAAACCAACAAAGCAAAAAACCAACAAACCAACAAACCAACAAACCAACAAACTAACAAACCAACAAGCCAACAAACCAACAAACCAACAAGCCAACAAACCAACAAACCAACAAACCAACAAGCCAACAAGCCAACAAACCAACAAACCAACATGCCAACAAACCAACAAACTAAGTAACCAACAAGGCAAAAAACCAACAAACCAACAAGCCAACAAGCCAACAAACCAACAAACCAACAAACCAACAAACCAACAAACCAACCAGCCAACAAACCAACAAACAAATAAACCAACAAACCAACAAACCAACAAACCAACAAACCAACAAACCAACAAACCAACAAACCAACAAACCAACAAACCAACCAGCCAACAAACCAACAAACAAATAAACCAACAAACCAACAAGCCAACAAGCCAACAAACCAACAAACCAACAAGCCAACAAACCAACAAACCAACAAACCAACAAACTAACAAACCAACAAGCCAACAAACCAACAAACCAACAAGCCAACAACCCAACAAACCAACAAACCAAGTAACCAAAACGCCAACAAACTAACAAACCAACAAGCCAACAAACCAACAAGCCAACAAGCCAATAAACCAACAAACCAACAAAGCAAAAAACCAACAAACCAACAAACCAACAAACCAACAAACTAACAAACCAACAAGCCAACAAACCAACAAACCAACAACCCAACAAACCAACAAACCAAGTAACCAAAACGCCAACAAACTAACAAACCAACAAGCCAACAAACCAACAAGCCAACAAGCCAAATAACCTACAAACCAACAAACCAACAAACCAACAAACTAACAAACCAACAAGCCAACAAACCAACAAACCAACAAGCCAACAACCCAACAAACCAACAAACCAAGTAACCAAAACGCCAACAAACTAACAAACCAACAAGCCAACAAACCAACAAGCCAACAAGCCAATAAACCAACAAACCAACAAAGCAAAAAACCAACAAACCAACAAACCAACAAACCAACAAACTAACAAACCAACAAGCCAACAAACCAACAAACCAACAAGCCAACAAACCAACAAACCAACAAACCAACAAGCCAACAAGCCAACAAACCAACAAACCAACATGCCAACAAACCAACAAACTAAGTAACCAACAAGGCAAAAAACCAACAAACCAACAAACCAACAAACAAACAAACCAACAAACCAACAAGCCAACAAACCAACAAACCAACAAACCAACAAACTAACAAACCAACAAGCCAACAAACCAACAAACCAACAAGCCAACAACCCAACAAACCAACAAACCAAGTAACCAAAACGCCAACAAACTAACAAACCAACAAGCCAACAAACCAACAAGCCAACAAGCCAATAAACCAACAAACCAACAAAGCAAAAAACCAACAAACCAACAAACCAACAAACCAACAAACTAACAAACCAACAAGCCAACAAACCAACAAACCAACAACCCAACAAACCAACAAACCAAGTAACCAAAACGCCAACAAACTAACAAACCAACAAGCCAACAAACCAACAAGCCAACAAGCCAAATAACCTACAAACCAACAAACCAACAAACCAACAAACTAACAAACCAACAAGCCAACAAACCAACAAACCAACAAGCCAACAACCCAACAAACCAACAAACCAAGTAACCAAAACGCCAACAAACTAACAAACCAACAAGCCAACAAACCAACAAGCCAACAAGCCAATAAACCAACAAACCAACAAAGCAAAAAACCAACAAACCAACAAACCAACAAACCAACAAACTAACAAACCAACAAGCCAACAAACCAACAAACCAACAAGCCAACAAACCAACAAACCAACAAACCAACAAGCCAACAAGCCAACAAACCAACAAACCAACATGCCAACAAACCAACAAACTAAGTAACCAACAAGGCAAAAAACCAACAAACCAACAAGCCAACAAGCCAACAAACCAACAAACCAACAAACCAACAAACCAACAAACCAACCAGCCAACAAACCAACAAACAAATAAACCAACAAACCAACAAACCAACAAACCAACAAACCAACAAACCAACAAACCAACAAACCAACAAACTAACAAACCAACAAGCCAACAAACCAACAAACCAACAAGCCAACAACCCAACAAACCAACAAACCAAGTAACCAAAACGCCAACAAACTAACAAACCAACAAGCCAACAAACCAACAAGCCAACAAGCCAATAAACCAACAAACCAACAAAGCAAAAAACCAACAAACCAACAAACCAACAAACCAACAAACTAACAAACCAACAAGCCAACAAACCAACAAACCAACAACCCAACAAACCAACAAACCAAGTAACCAAAACGCCAACAAACTAACAAACCAACAAGCCAACAAACCAACAAGCCAACAAGCCAAATAACCTACAAACCAACAAACCAACAAACCAACAAACTAACAAACCAACAAGCCAACAAACCAACAAACCAACAAGCCAACAACCCAACAAACCAAGTAACCAAAACGCCAACAAACTAACAAACCAACAAGCCAACAAACCAACAAGCCAACAAGCCAAATAACCTACAAACCAACAAACCAACAAACCAACAAACTAACAAACCAACAAGCCAACAAACCAACAAACCAACAAGCCAACAACCCAACAAACCAACAAACCAAGTAACCAAAACGCCAACAAACTAACAAACCAACAAGCCAACAAACCAACAAGCCAACAAGCCAATAAACCAACAAACCAACAAAGCAAAAAACCAACAAACCAACAAACCAACAAACCAACAAACTAACAAACCAACAAGCCAACAAACCAACAAACCAACAAGCCAAGTAACCAAAACGCCAACAAACTAACAAACCAACAAGCCAACAAACCAACAAGCCAACAAGCCAATAAACCAACAAACCAACAAAGCAAAAAACCAACAAACCAACAAACCAACAAACCAACAAACTAACAAACCAACAAGCCAACAAACCAACAAACCAACAACCCAACAAACCAACAAACCAAGTAACCAAAACGCCAACAAACTAACAAACCAACAAGCCAACAAACCAACAAGCCAACAAGCCAAATAACCTACAAACCAACAAACCAACAAACCAACAAACTAACAAACCAACAAGCCAACAAACCAACAAACCAACAAGCCAACAACCCAACAAACCAACAAACCAAGTAACCAAAACGCCAACAAACTAACAAACCAACAAGCCAACAAACCAACAAGCCAACAAGCCAATAAACCAACAAACCAACAAAGCAAAAAACCAACAAACCAACAAACCAACAAACCAACAAACTAACAAACCAACAAGCCAACAAACCAACAAACCAACAAGCCAACAAACCAACAAACCAACAAACCAACAAGCCAACAAGCCAACAAACCAACAAACCAACATGCCAACAAACCAACAAACTAAGTAACCAACAAGGCAAAAAACCAACAAACCAACAAGCCAACAAGCCAACAAACCAACAAACCAACAAACCAACAAACCAACAAACCAACCAGCCAACAAACCAACAAACAAATAAACCAACAAACCAACAAACCAACAAACCAACAAACCAACAAACCAACAAACCAACAAACCAACAAACTAACAAACCAACAAGCCAACAAACCAACAAACCAACAAGCCAACAACCCAACAAACCAACAAACCAAGTAACCAAAACGCCAACAAACTAACAAACCAACAAGCCAACAAACCAACAAGCCAACAAGCCAATAAACCAACAAACCAACAAAGCAAAAAACCAACAAACCAACAAACCAACAAACCAACAAACTAACAAACCAACAAGCCAACAAACCAACAAACCAACAACCCAACAAACCAACAAACCAAGTAACCAAAACGCCAACAAACTAACAAACCAACAAGCCAACAAACCAACAAGCCAACAAGCCAAATAACCTACAAACCAACAAACCAACAAACCAACAAACTAACAAACCAACAAGCCAACAAACCAACAAACCAACAAGCCAACAACCCAACAAACCAACAAACCAAGTAACCAAAACGCCAACAAACTAACAAACCAACAAGCCAACAAACCAACAAGCCAACAAGCCAATAAACCAACAAACCAACAAAGCAAAAAACCAACAAACCAACAAACCAACAAACCAACAAACTAACAAACCAACAAGCCAACAAACCAACAAACCAACAAGCCAACAAACCAACAAACCAACAAACCAACAAGCCAACAAGCCAACAAACCAACAAACCAACATGCCAACAAACCAACAAACTAAGTAACCAACAAGGCAAAAAACCAACAAACCAACAAACCAACAAACAAACAAACCAACAAACCAACAAGCCAACAAACCAACAAACCAACAAACCAACAAACTAACAAACCAACAAGCCAACAAACCAACAAACCAACAAGCCAACAACCCAACAAACCAACAAACCAAGTAACCAAAACGCCAACAAACTAACAAACCAACAAGCCAACAAACCAACAAGCCAACAAGCCAATAAACCAACAAACCAACAAAGCAAAAAACCAACAAACCAACAAACCAACAAACCAACAAACTAACAAACCAACAAGCCAACAAACCAACAAACCAACAACCCAACAAACCAACAAACCAAGTAACCAAAACGCCAACAAACTAACAAACCAACAAGCCAACAAACCAACAAGCCAACAAGCCAAATAACCTACAAACCAACAAACCAACAAACCAACAAACTAACAAACCAACAAGCCAACAAACCAACAAACCAACAAGCCAACAACCCAACAAACCAACAAACCAAGTAACCAAAACGCCAACAAACTAACAAACCAACAAGCCAACAAACCAACAAGCCAACAAGCCAATAAACCAACAAACCAACAAAGCAAAAAACCAACAAACCAACAAACCAACAAACCAACAAACTAACAAACCAACAAGCCAACAAACCAACAAACCAACAAGCCAACAAACCAACAAACCAACAAACCAACAAGCCAACAAGCCAACAAACCAACAAACCAACATGCCAACAAACCAACAAACTAAGTAACCAACAAGGCAAAAAACCAACAAACCAACAAGCCAACAAGCCAACAAACCAACAAACCAACAAACCAACAAACCAACAAACCAACCAGCCAACAAACCAACAAACAAATAAACCAACAAACCAACAAACCAACAAACCAACAAACCAACAAACCAACAAACCAACAAACCAACAAACCAACAAACCAACCAGCCAACAAACCAACAAACAAATAAACCAACAAACCAACAAGCCAACAAGCCAACAAACCAACAAACCAACAAGCCAACAAACCAACAAACCAACAAACCAACAAACTAACAAACCAACAAGCCAACAAACCAACAAACCAACAAGCCAACAACCCAACAAACCAACAAACCAAGTAACCAAAACGCCAACAAACTAACAAACCAACAAGCCAACAAACCAACAAGCCAACAAGCCAATAAACCAACAAACCAACAAAGCAAAAAACCAACAAACCAACAAACCAACAAACCAACAAACTAACAAACCAACAAGCCAACAAACCAACAAACCAACAAGCCAACAAACCAACAAACCAACAAACCAACAAGCCAACAAGCCAACAAACCAACAAACCAACATGCCAACAAACCAACAAACTAAGTAACCAACAAGGCAAAAAACCAACAAACCAACAAGCCAACAAGCCAACAAACCAACAAACCAACAAACCAACAAACCAACAAACCAACCAGCCAACAAACCAACAAACAAATAAACCAACAAACCAACAAACCAACAAACCAACAAACCAACAAACCAACAAACCAACAAACCAACAAACCAACAAACCAACCAGCCAACAAACCAACAAACAAATAAACCAACAAACCAACAAGCCAACAAGCCAACAAACCAACAAACCAACAAGCCAACAAACCAACAAACCAACAAACCAACAAACTAACAAACCAACAAGCCAACAAACCAACAAACCAACAAGCCAACAACCCAACAAACCAACAAACCAAGTAACCAAAACGCCAACAAACTAACAAACCAACAAGCCAACAAACCAACAAGCCAACAAGCCAATAAACCAACAAACCAACAAAGCAAAAAACCAACAAACCAACAAACCAACAAACCAACAAACTAACAAACCAACAAGCCAACAAACCAACAAGCCAACAAGCCAAATAACCTACAAACCAACAAACCAACAAGCCAACAAGCCAACAAACCAACAAACCAACATGCCAACAAACCAACAAACCAAATAACCTACAAACCAACAAACCAACAAACCAACAAACTAACAAACCAACAAGCCAACAAACCAACAAACTAACAAACCAACAAGCCAACAAACCAACAAACCAACAAGCCAACAACCCAACAAACCAACAAACCAAGTAACCAAAACGCCAACAAACTAACAAACCAACAAGCCAACAAACCAACAAGCCAACAAGCCAAATAACCTACAAACCAACAAACCAACAAACCAACAAACTAACAAACCAACAAGCCAACAAACCAACAAACCAACAAGCCAACAACCCAACAAACCAACAAACCAAGTAACCAAAACGCCAACAAACTAACAAACCAACAAGCCAACAAACCCCAACAAGCCAACAAGCCAATAAACCAACAAACCAACAAAGCAAAAAACCAACAAACCAACAAACCAACAAACCAACAAACTAACAAACCAACAAGCCAACAAACCAACAAACCAACAAGCCAACAAACCAACAAACCAACAAACCAACAAGCCAACAAGCCAACAAACCAACAAACCAACATGCCAACAAACCAACAAACTAAGTAACCAACAAGGCAAAAAACCAACAAACCAACAAGCCAACAAGCCAACAAACCAACAAACCAACAAACCAACAAACCAACAAACCAACCAGCCAACAAACCAACAAACAAATAAACCAACAAACCAACAAACCAACAAACCAACAAACCAACAAACCAACAAACCAACAAACCAACAAACCAACAAACCAACCAGCCAACAAACCAACAAACAAATAAACCAACAAACCAACAAGCCAACAAGCCAACAAACCAACAAACCAACAAGCCAACAAACCAACAAACCAACAAACCAACAAACTAACAAACCAACAAGCCAACAAACCAACAAACCAACAAGCCAACAACCCAACAAACCAACAAACCAAGTAACCAAAACGCCAACAAACTAACAAACCAACAAGCCAACAAACCAACAAGCCAACAAGCCAATAAACCAACAAACCAACAAAGCAAAAAACCAACAAACCAACAAACCAACAAACCAACAAACTAACAAACCAACAAGCCAACAAACCAACAAACCAACAAGCCAACAAACCAACAAACCAACAAACCAACAAGCCAACAAGCCAACAAACCAACAAACCAACATGCCAACAAACCAACAAACCAAATAACCTACAAACCAACAAACCAACAAACCAACAAACTAACAAACCAACAAGCCAACAAACCAACAAACCAACAAGCCAACAACCCAACAAACCAACAAACCAAGTAACCAAAACGCCAACAAACTAACAAACCAACAAGCCAACAAACCAACAAGCCAACAAGCCAATAAACCAACAAACCAACAAAGCAAAAAACCAACAAACCAACAAACCAACAAACCAACAAACTAACAAACCAACAAGCCAACAAACCAACAAACCAACAAGCCAACAAACCAACAAACCAACAAACCAACAAGCCAACAAGCCAACAAACCAACAAACCAACATGCCAACAAACCAACAAACCAAATAACCTACAAACCAACAAACCAACAAACCAACAAACTAACAAACCAACAAGCCAACAAACCAACAAACCAACAAGCCAACAACCCAACAAACCAACAAACCAAGTAACCAAAACGCCAACAAACTAACAAACCAACAAGCCAACAAACCAACAAGCCAACAAGCCAAATAACCTACAAACCAACAAGCCAACAAACCAACAAACCAACAAGCCAACAACCCAACAAACCAACAAACCAAGTAACCAAAACGCCAACAAACTAACAAACCAACAAGCCAACAAACCAACAAGCCAACAAGCCAAATAACCTACAAACCAACAAACCAACAAACCAACAAACTAACAAACCAACAAGCCAACAAACCAACAAACCAACAAGCCAACAAACCAACAAACCAACAAACCAACAAACCAACAAACGAACAAACCAACCAGCCAACAAACCAACAAACAAATAAACCAACAAACCAACAAGCCAACAAGCCAACAAACCAACAAACCAACAAGCCAACAAACCAACAAACCAAATAACCTACAAACCAACAAACCAACAAACCAACAAACCAACAAACCAACAAGCCAACAAGCCAACAAACCAACAAACCAACAAGCCAACAAACCAACAAACCAAATAACCTACAAACCAACAAACCAACAAACCAACAAACCGACAAACCAACAAGCCAACAAGCCAAAAAACCAACAAACCAACAAGCCAACAAGCCAAAAAACCAACAAACCAACAAGCCAACAAGCCAACAAACCAACAAACCAACCAGCCAACAAACCAACAAACAAATAAACCAACAAACCAACAAACCAACAAACCAACAAACCAACAAACCAACAAACCAACAAACCAACCAACAAACCAACCAGCCAACAAACCAACAAACAAATAAACCAACAAGCCAACAAACCAACAAACCAAATAACCTACAAACCAACAAACCAACAAACCAACAAACTAACAAACCAACAAGCCAACAAACCAACAAACCAACAAGCCAACAACCCAACAAACCAACAAACCAAGTAACCAAAACGCCAACAAACTAACAAACCAACAAGCCAACAAACCAACAAGCCAACAAACCAACAAACCAACAAACCAACAAACCAACCAGCCAACAAACCAACAAACAAATAAACCAACAAACCAACAAGCCAACAAGCCAACAAACCAACAAACCAACAAGCCAACAAACCAACAAACCAAATAACCTACAAACCAACAAACCAACAAACCAACAAACCAACAAACCAACAAGCCAACAAGCCAACAAACCAACAAACCAACAAGCCAACAAACCAACAAACCAAATAACCTACAAACCAACAAACCAACAAACCAACAAACCGACAAACCAACAAGCCAACAAGCCAAAAAACCAACAAACCAACAAGCCAACAAGCCAAAAAACCAACAAACCAACAAGCCAACAAGCCAACAAACCAACAAACCAACCAGCCAACAAACCAACAAACAAATAAACCAACAAACCAACAAACCAACAAACCAACAAACCAACAAGCCAACAAGCCAACAAACCAACAAACCAACCAGCCAACAAACCAACAAACAAATAAACCAACAAGCCAACAAACCAACAAACCAAATAACCTACAAACCAACAAACCAACAAACCAACAAACTAACAAACCAACAAGCCAACAAACCAACAAACCAACAAGCCAACAACCCAACAAACCAACAAACCAAGTAACCAAAACGCCAACAAACTAACAAACCAACAAGCCAACAAACCAACAAGCCAACAAGCCAATAAACCAACAAACCAACAAAGCAAAAAACCAACAAACCAACAAACCAACAAACCAACAAACTAACAAACCAACAAGCCAACAAACCAACAAACCAACAAGCCAACAAACCAACAAACCAACAAACCAACAAGCCAACAAGCCAACAAACCAACAAACCAACATGCCAACAAACCAACAAACTAAGTAACCAACAAGGCAAAAAACCAACAAACCAACAAGCCAACAAGCCAACAAACCAACAAACCAACAAACCAACAAACCAACAAACCAACCAGCCAACAAACCAACAAACAAATAAACCAACAAACCAACAAACCAACAAACCAACAAACCAACAAACCAACAAACCAACAAACCAACAAACCAACAAACCAACCAGCCAACAAACCAACAAACAAATAAACCAACAAACCAACAAGCCAACAAGCCAACAAACCAACAAACCAACAAGCCAACAAACCAACAAACCAAATAACCTACAAACCAACAAACCAACAAACCAACAAACCGACAAACCAACAAGCCAACAAGCCAAAAAACCAACAAACCAACAAGCCAACAAGCCAAAAAACCAACAAACCAACAAGCCAACAAGCCAACAAACCAACAAACCAACAAGCCAACAAACCAACAAACCAAATAACCTACAAACCAACAAACCAACAAACCAACAAACTAACAAACCAACAAGCCAACAAACCAACAAACCAACAAGCCAACAACCCAACAAACCAACAAACCAAGTAACCAAAACGCCAACAAACTAACAAACCAACAAGCCAACAAACCAACAAGCCAACAAGCCAAATAACCTACAAACCAACAAACCAACAAACCAACAAACTAACAAACCAACAAGCCAACAAACCAACAAACCAACAAGCCAACAACCCAACAAACCAACAAACCAAGTAACCAAAACGCCAACAAACTAACAAACCAACAAGCCAACAAACCAACAAGCCAACAAGCCAATAAACCAACAAACCAACAAAGCAAAAAACCAACAAACCAACAAACCAACAAACCAACAAACTAACAAACCAACAAGCCAACAAACCAACAAACCAACAAGCCAACAAACCAACAAACCAACAAACCAACAAGCCAACAAGCCAACAAACCAACAAACCAACATGCCAACAAACCAACAAACTAAGTAACCAACAAGGCAAAAAACCAACAAACCAACAAGCCAACAAGCCAACAAACCAACAAACCAACAAACCAACAAACCAACAAACCAACCAGCCAACAAACCAACAAACAAATAAACCAACAAACCAACAAACCAACAAACCAACAAACCAACAAACCAACAAACCAACAAACCAACAAACCAACAAACCAACCAGCCAACAAACCAACAAACAAATAAACCAACAAACCAACAAGCCAACAAGCCAACAAACCAACAAACCAACAAGCCAACAAACCAACAAACCAAATAACCTACAAACCAACAAACCAACAAACCAACAAACCAACAAACCAACAAGCCAACAAGCCAACAAACCAACAAACCAACAAGCCAACAAACCAACAAACCAAATAACCTACAAACCAACAAACCAACAAACCAACAAACCGACAAACCAACAAGCCAACAAGCCAAAAAACCAACAAACCAACAAGCCAACAAGCCAAAAAACCAACAAACCAACAAGCCAACAAGCCAACAAACCAACAAACCAACCAGCCAACAAACCAACAAACAAATAAACCAACAAACCAACAAACCAACAAACCAACAAACCAACAAACCAACAAACCAAAAAACCAACAAACCAACAAACCAACAAGCCAACAAACCAACAAACCAACAAACCAACAAGCCAACCAGCCAACAAACCAACAAACAAATAAACCAACAAACCAACAAACCAACAAACCAACAAACCAACAAACCAACAAACCAAAAAACCAACAAACCAACAAACCAACAAGCCAACAAACCAACAAACCAACAAACCAACAAGCCAACAAGCCAACAAACAAATAAACCAAATAACCTACAAACCAACAAACCAACAAACCAACAAACCGACAAACCAACAAGCCAACAAGCCAAAAAACCAACAAACCAACAAGCCAACAAGCCAAAAAACCAACAAACCAACAAGCCAACAAGCCAACAAACCAACAAACCAACAAGCCAACAAACCAACAAACCAAATAACCTACAAACCAACAAACCAACAAACCAACAAACTAACAAACCAACAAGCCAACAAACCAACAAACCAACAAGCCAACAACCCAACAAACCAACAAACCAAGTAACCAAAACGCCAACAAACTAACAAACCAACAAGCCAACAAACCAACAAGCCAACAAGCCAATAAACCAACAAACCAACAAAGCAAAAAACCAACAAACCAACAAACCAACAAACCAACAAACTAACAAACCAACAAGCCAACAAACCAACAAACCAACAAGCCAACAAACCAACAAACCAACAAACCAACAAGCCAACAAGCCAACAAACCAACAAACCAACATGCCAACAAACCAACAAGCCAACAAGCCAATAAACCAACAAACCAACAAAGCAAAAAACCAACAAACCAACAAACCAACAAACCAACAAACTAACAAACCAACAAGCCAACAAACCAACAAACCAACAAACCAACAAACCAACAAACCAACAAACCAACAAACCAACCAGCCAACAAACCAACAAACCAACAAACCAACAAACCAACAAGCCAACAAGCCAACAAACCAACAAACCAACATGCCAACAAACCAACAAACTAAGTAACCAACAAGGCAAAAAACCAACAAACCAACAAGCCAACAAGCCAACAAACCAAATAACCTACAAACCAACAAACCAACAAACCAACAAACTAACAAACCAACAAGCCAACAAACCAACAAACCAACAAGCCAACAACCCAACAAACCAACAAACCAAGTAACCAAAACGCCAACAAACTAACAAACCAACAAGCCAACAAACCAACAAGCCAACAAGCCAATAAACCAACAAACCAACAAAGCAAAAAACCAACAAACCAACAAACCAACAAACCAACAAACTAACAAACCAACAAGCCAACAAACCAACAAACCAACAAGCCAACAAACCAACAAACCAACAAACCAACAAGCCAACAAGCCAACAAACCAACAAACCAACATGCCAACAAACCAACAAACTAAGTAACCAACAAGGCAAAAAACCAACAAACCAACAAGCCAACAAGCCAACAAACCAACAAACCAACAAACCAACAAACCAACAAACCAACCAGCCAACAAACCAACAAACAAATAAACCAACAAACCAACAAACCAACAAACCAACAAACCAACAAACCAACAAACCAACAAACCAACAAACCAACAAACCAACCAGCCAACAAACCAACAAACAAATAAACCAACAAACCAACAAGCCAACAAGCCAACAAACCAACAAACCAACAAGCCAACAAACCAACAAACCAAATAACCTACAAACCAACAAACCAACAAACCAACAAACCAACAAACCAACAAGCCAACAAGCCAACAAACCAACAAACCAACAAGCCAACAAACCAACAAACCAAATAACCTACAAACCAACAAACCAACAAACCAACAAACCGACAAACCAACAAGCCAACAAGCCAAAAAACCAACAAACCAACAAGCCAACAAGCCAAAAAACCAACAAACCAACAAGCCAACAAGCCAACAAACCAACAAACCAACCAGCCAACAAACCAACAAACAAATAAACCAACAAACCAACAAACCAACAAACCAACAAACCAACAAACCAACAAACCAAAAAACCAACAAACCAACAAACCAACAAGCCAACAAACCAACAAACCAACAAACCAACAAGCCAACCAGCCAACAAACCAACAAACAAATAAACCAACAAACCAACAAACCAACAAACCAACAAACCAACAAACCAACAAACCAAAAAACCAACAAACCAACAAACCAACAAGCCAACAAACCAACAAACCAACAAACCAACAAGCCAACAAGCCAACAAACAAATAAACCAAATAACCTACAAACCAACAAACCAACAAACCAACAAACCGACAAACCAACAAGCCAACAAGCCAAAAAACCAACAAACCAACAAGCCAACAAGCCAAAAAACCAACAAACCAACAAGCCAACAAGCCAACAAACCAACAAACCAACAAGCCAACAAACCAACAAACCAAATAACCTACAAACCAACAAACCAACAAACCAACAAACTAACAAACCAACAAGCCAACAAACCAACAAACCAACAAGCCAACAACCCAACAAACCAACAAACCAAGTAACCAAAACGCCAACAAACTAACAAACCAACAAGCCAACAAACCAACAAGCCAACAAGCCAATAAACCAACAAACCAACAAAGCAAAAAACCAACAAACCAACAAACCAACAAACCAACAAACTAACAAACCAACAAGCCAACAAACCAACAAACCAACAAGCCAACAAACCAACAAACCAACAAACCAACAAGCCAACAAGCCAACAAACCAACAAACCAACATGCCAACAAACCAACAAGCCAACAAGCCAATAAACCAACAAACCAACAAAGCAAAAAACCAACAAACCAACAAACCAACAAACCAACAAACTAACAAACCAACAAGCCAACAAACCAACAAACCAACAAACCAACAAACCAACAAACCAACAAACCAACAAACCAACCAGCCAACAAACCAACAAACCAACAAACCAACAAACCAACAAGCCAACAAGCCAACAAACCAACAAACCAACATGCCAACAAACCAACAAACTAAGTAACCAACAAGGCAAAAAACCAACAAACCAACAAGCCAACAAGCCAACAAACCAAATAACCTACAAACCAACAAACCAACAAACCAACAAACTAACAAACCAACAAGCCAACAAACCAACAAACCAACAAGCCAACAACCCAACAAACCAACAAACCAAGTAACCAAAACGCCAACAAACTAACAAACCAACAAGCCAACAAACCAACAAGCCAACAAGCCAATAAACCAACAAACCAACAAAGCAAAAAACCAACAAACCAACAAACCAACAAACCAACAAACTAACAAACCAACAAGCCAACAAACCAACAAACCAACAAGCCAACAAACCAACAAACCAACAAACCAACAAGCCAACAAGCCAACAAACCAACAAACCAACATGCCAACAAACCAACAAACTAAGTAACCAACAAGGCAAAAAACCAACAAACCAACAAGCCAACAAGCCAACAAACCAACAAACCAACAAACCAACAAACCAACAAACCAACCAGCCAACAAACCAACAAACAAATAAACCAACAAACCAACAAACCAACAAACCAACAAACCAACAAACCAACAAACCAACAAACCAACAAACCAACAAACCAACCAGCCAACAAACCAACAAACAAATAAACCAACAAACCAACAAGCCAACAAGCCAACAAACCAACAAACCAACAAGCCAACAAACCAACAAACCAAATAACCTACAAACCAACAAACCAACAAACCAACAAACCAACAAACCAACAAGCCAACAAGCCAACAAACCAACAAACCAACAAGCCAACAAACCAACAAACCAAATAACCTACAAACCAACAAACCAACAAACCAACAAACCGACAAACCAACAAGCCAACAAGCCAAAAAACCAACAAACCAACAAGCCAACAAGCCAAAAAACCAACAAACCAACAAGCCAACAAGCCAACAAACCAACAAACCAACCAGCCAACAAACCAACAAACAAATAAACCAACAAACCAACAAACCAACAAACCAACAAACCAACAAACTAACAAACCAACAAGCCAACAAACCAACAAACCAACAAGCCAACAACCCAACAAACCAACAAACCAAGTAACCAAAACGCCAACAAACTAACAAACCAACAAGCCAACAAACCAACAAGCCAACAAGCCAATAAACCAACAAACCAACAAAGCAAAAAACCAACAAACCAACAAACCAACAAACCAACAAACTAACAAACCAACAAGCCAACAAACCAACAAACCAACAAGCCAACAAACCAACAAACCAACAAACCAACAAGCCAACAAGCCAACAAACCAACAAACCAACATGCCAACAAACCAACAAACTAAGTAACCAACAAGGCAAAAAACCAACAAACCAACAAGCCAACAAGCCAACAAACCAACAAACCAACAAACCAACAAACCAACAAACCAACCAGCCAACAAACCAACAAACAAATAAACCAACAAACCAACAAACCAACAAACCAACAAACCAACAAACCAACAAACCAACAAACCAACAAACCAACAAACCAACCAGCCAACAAACCAACAAACAAATAAACCAACAAACCAACAAGCCAACAAGCCAACAAACCAACAAACCAACAAGCCAACAAACCAACAAGCCAACAACCCAACAAACCAACAAACCAAGTAACCAAAACGCCAACAAACTAACAAACCAACAAGCCAACAAACCAACAAGCCAACAAGCCAATAAACCAACAAACCAACAAAGCAAAAAACCAACAAACCAACAAACCAACAAACCAACAAACTAACAAACCAACAAGCCAACAAACCAACAAACCAACAAGCCAACAAACCAACAAACCAACAAACCAACAAGCCAACAAGCCAACAAACCAACAAACCAACATGCCAACAAACCAACAAACTAAGTAACCAACAAGGCAAAAAACCAACAAACCAACAAGCCAACAAGCCAACAAACCAACAAACCAACAAACCAACAAACCAACAAACCAACCAGCCAACAAACCAACAAACAAATAAACCAACAAACCAACAAACCAACAAACCAACAAACCAACAAACCAACAAACCAACAAACCAACAAACCAACAAACCAACCAGCCAACAAACCAACAAACAAATAAACCAACAAACCAACAAGTCAACAAGCCAACAAACCAACAAACCAACAAGCCAACAAACCAACAAACCAAATAACCTACAAACCAACAAACCAACAAACCAACAAACCGACAAACCAACAAGCCAACAAGCCAAAAAACCAACAAACCAACAAGCCAACAAGCCAAAAAACCAACAAACCAACAAACCAACAAGCCAACAACCCAACAAACCAACAAACCAAGTAACCAAAACGCCAACAAACTAACAAACCAACAAGCCAACAAACCAACAAGCCAACAAGCCAATAAACCAACAAACCAACAAAGCAAAAAACCAACAAACCAACAAGCCAACAAGCCAACAAACCAACAAACCAACAAGCCAACAAACCAACAAACCAAATAACCTACAAACCAACAAACCAACAAACCAACAAACCGACAAACCAACAAGCCAACAAGCCAAAAAACCAACAAACCAACAAGCCAACAAGCCAAAAAACCAACAAACCAACAAACCAACAAGCCAACAACCCAACAAACCAACAAACCAAGTAACCAAAACGCCAACAAACTAACAAACCAACAAGCCAACAAACCAACAAGCTAACAAGCCAATAAACCAACAAACCAACAAAGCAAAAAACCAACAAACCAACAAACCAACAAACCAACAAACTAACAAACCAACAAGCCAACAAACCAACAAACCAACAAGCCAACAAACCAACAAACCAACAAACCAACAAGCCAACAAGCCAACAAACCAACAAACCAACATGCCAACAAACCAACAAACTAAGTAACCAACAAGGCAAAAAACCAACAAACCAACAAGCCAACAAGCCAACAAACCAACAAACCAACAAACCAACAAACCAACAAACCAACCAGCCAACAAACCAACAAACAAATAAACCAACAAACCAACAAACCAACAAACCAACAAACCAACAAACCAACAAACCAACAAACCAACAAACCAACAAACCAACCAGCCAACAAACCAACAAACAAATAAACCAACAAACCAACAAGCCAACAAGCCAACAAACCAACAAACCAACAAGCCAACAAACCAACAAGCCAACAACCCAACAAACCAACAAACCAAGTAACCAAAACGCCAACAAACTAACAAACCAACAAGCCAACAAACCAACAAGCCAACAAGCCAATAAACCAACAAACCAACAAAGCAAAAAACCAACAAACCAACAAACCAACAAACCAACAAACTAACAAACCAACAAGCCAACAAACCAACAAACCAACAAGCCAACAAACCAACAAACCAACAAACCAACAAGCCAACAAGCCAACAAACCAACAAACCAACATGCCAACAAACCAACAAACTAAGTAACCAACAAGGCAAAAAACCAACAAACCAACAAGCCAACAAGCCAACAAACCAACAAACCAACAAACCAACAAACCAACAAACCAACCAGCCAACAAACCAACAAACAAATAAACCAACAAACCAACAAACCAACAAACCAACAAACCAACAAACCAACAAACCAACAAACCAACAAACCAACAAACCAACCAGCCAACAAACCAACAAACAAATAAACCAACAAACCAACAAGCCAACAAGCCAACAAACCAACAAACCAACAAGCCAACAAA
Organism: Atherix ibis; assembly: GCA_958298945.1. Classification (NCBI taxonomy): domain Eukaryota; kingdom Metazoa; phylum Arthropoda; class Insecta; order Diptera; family Athericidae; genus Atherix; species Atherix ibis. The sequence continues at coordinate 29,704,579 of OY282608.1, forward strand.
CCAACAAACCAAATAACCTACAAACCAACAAACCAACAAACCAACAAACCGACAAACCAACAAGCCAACAAGCCAAAAAACCAACAAACCAACAAGCCAACAAGCCAAAAAACCAACAAACCAACAAGCCAACAAGCCAACAAACCAACAAACCAACAAGCCAACAAACCAACAAACCAAATAACCTACAAACCAACAAACCAACAAACCAACAAACTAACAAACCAACAAGCCAACAAACCAACAAACCAACAAGCCAACAACCCAACAAACCAACAAACCAAGTAACCAAAACGCCAACAAACTAACAAACCAACAAGCCAACAAACCAACAAGCCAACAAGCCAATAAACCAACAAACCAACAAAGCAAAAAACCAACAAACCAACAAACCAACAAACCAACAAACTAACAAACCAACAAGCCAACAAACCAACAAACCAACAAGCCAACAAACCAACAAACCAACAAACCAACAAGCCAACAAGCCAACAAACCAACAAACCAACATGCCAACAAACCAACAAACTAAGTAACCAACAAGGCAAAAAACCAACAAACCAACAAGCCAACAAGCCAACAAACCAACAAACCAACAAACCAACAAACCAACAAACCAACCAGCCAACAAACCAACAAACAAATAAACCAACAAACCAACAAACCAACAAACCAACAAACCAACAAACCAACAAACCAACAAACCAACAAACCAACAAACCAACCAGCCAACAAACCAACAAACAAATAAACCAACAAACCAACAAGCCAACAAGCCAACAAACCAACAAACCAACAAGCCAACAAACCAACAAACCAAATAACCTACAAACCAACAAACCAACAAACCAACAAACCAACAAACCAACAAGCCAACAAGCCAACAAACCAACAAACCAACAAGCCAACAAACCAACAAACCAAATAACCTACAAACCAACAAACCAACAAACCAACAAACCGACAAACCAACAAGCCAACAAGCCAAAAAACCAACAAACCAACAAGCCAACAAGCCAAAAAACCAACAAACCAACAAGCCAACAAGCCAACAAACCAACAAACCAACCAGCCAACAAACCAACAAACAAATAAACCAACAAACCAACAAACCAACAAACCAACAAACCAACAAACCAACAAACCAAAAAACCAACAAACCAACAAACCAACAAGCCAACAAACCAACAAACCAACAAACCAACAAGCCAACCAGCCAACAAACCAACAAACAAATAAACCAACAAACCAACAAACCAACAAACCAACAAACCAACAAACCAACAAACCAAAAAACCAACAAACCAACAAACCAACAAGCCAACAAACCAACAAACCAACAAACCAACAAGCCAACAAGCCAACAAACAAATAAACCAAATAACCTACAAACCAACAAACCAACAAACCAACAAACCGACAAACCAACAAGCCAACAAGCCAAAAAACCAACAAACCAACAAGCCAACAAGCCAAAAAACCAACAAACCAACAAGCCAACAAGCCAACAAACCAACAAACCAACAAGCCAACAAACCAACAAACCAAATAACCTACAAACCAACAAACCAACAAACCAACAAACTAACAAACCAACAAGCCAACAAACCAACAAACCAACAAGCCAACAACCCAACAAACCAACAAACCAAGTAACCAAAACGCCAACAAACTAACAAACCAACAAGCCAACAAACCAACAAGCCAACAAGCCAATAAACCAACAAACCAACAAAGCAAAAAACCAACAAACCAACAAACCAACAAACCAACAAACTAACAAACCAACAAGCCAACAAACCAACAAACCAACAAGCCAACAAACCAACAAACCAACAAACCAACAAGCCAACAAGCCAACAAACCAACAAACCAACATGCCAACAAACCAACAAGCCAACAAGCCAATAAACCAACAAACCAACAAAGCAAAAAACCAACAAACCAACAAACCAACAAACCAACAAACTAACAAACCAACAAGCCAACAAACCAACAAACCAACAAACCAACAAACCAACAAACCAACAAACCAACAAACCAACCAGCCAACAAACCAACAAACCAACAAACCAACAAACCAACAAGCCAACAAGCCAACAAACCAACAAACCAACATGCCAACAAACCAACAAACTAAGTAACCAACAAGGCAAAAAACCAACAAACCAACAAGCCAACAAGCCAACAAACCAAATAACCTACAAACCAACAAACCAACAAACCAACAAACTAACAAACCAACAAGCCAACAAACCAACAAACCAACAAGCCAACAACCCAACAAACCAACAAACCAAGTAACCAAAACGCCAACAAACTAACAAACCAACAAGCCAACAAACCAACAAGCCAACAAGCCAATAAACCAACAAACCAACAAAGCAAAAAACCAACAAACCAACAAACCAACAAACCAACAAACCAACAAACTAACAAACCAACAAGCCAACAAACCAACAAACCAACAAGCCAACAAACCAACAAACCAACAAACCAACAAGCCAACAAGCCAACAAACCAACAAACCAACATGCCAACAAACCAACAAACTAAGTAACCAACAAGGCAAAAAACCAACAAACCAACAAGCCAACAAGCCAACAAACCAACAAACCAACAAACCAACAAACCAACAAACCAACCAGCCAACAAACCAACAAACAAATAAACCAACAAACCAACAAACCAACAAACCAACAAACCAACAAACCAACAAACCAACAAACCAACAAACCAACAAACCAACCAGCCAACAAACCAACAAACAAATAAACCAACAAACCAACAAGCCAACAAGCCAACAAACCAACAAACCAACAAGCCAACAAACCAACAAACCAAATAACCTACAAACCAACAAACCAACAAACCAACAAACCAACAAACCAACAAGCCAACAAGCCAACAAAGCAACAAACCAACAAGCCAACAAACCAACAAACCAAATAACCTACAAACCAACAAACCAACAAACCAACAAACCGACAAACCAACAAGCCAACAAGCCAAAAAACCAACAAACCAACAAGCCAACAAGCCAAAAAACCAACAAACCAACAAGCCAACAAGCCAACAAACCAACAAACCAACCAGCCAACAAACCAACAAACAAATAAACCAACAAACCAACAAACCAACAAACCAACAAACCAACAAACCAACAAACCAAAAAACCAACAAACCAACAAACCAACAAGCCAACAAACCAACAAACCAACAAACCAACAAGCCAACCAGCCAACAAACCAACAAACAAATAAACCAACAAACCAACAAACCAACAAACCAACAAACCAACAAACCAACAAACCAAAAAACCAACAAACCAACAAACCAACAAGCCAACAAACCAACAAACCAACAAACCAACAAGCCAACAAGCCAACAAACAAATAAACCAAATAACCTACAAACCAACAAACCAACAAACCAACAAACCGACAAACCAACAAGCCAACAAGCCAAAAAACCAACAAACCAACAAGCCAACAAGCCAAAAAACCAACAAACCAACAAGCCAACAAGCCAACAAACCAACAAACCAACAAGCCAACAAACCAACAAACCAAATAACCTACAAACCAACAAACCAACAAACCAACAAACTAACAAACCAACAAGCCAACAAACCAACAAACCAACAAGCCAACAACCCAACAAACCAACAAACCAAGTAACCAAAACGCCAACAAACTAACAAACCAACAAGCCAACAAACCAACAAGCCAACAAGCCAATAAACCAACAAACCAACAAAGCAAAAAACCAACAAACCAACAAACCAACAAACCAACAAACTAACAAACCAACAAGCCAACAAACCAACAAACCAACAAGCCAACAAACCAACAAACCAACAAACCAACAAGCCAACAAGCCAACAAACCAACAAACCAACATGCCAACAAACCAACAAGCCAACAAGCCAATAAACCAACAAACCAACAAAGCAAAAAACCAACAAACCAACAAACCAACAAACCAACAAACTAACAAACCAACAAGCCAACAAACCAACAAACCAACAAACCAACAAACCAACAAACCAACAAACCAACAAACCAACCAGCCAACAAACCAACAAACCAACAAACCAACAAACCAACAAGCCAACAAGCCAACAAACCAACAAACCAACATGCCAACAAACCAACAAACTAAGTAACCAACAAGGCAAAAAACCAACAAACCAACAAGCCAACAAGCCAACAAACCAAATAACCTACAAACCAACAAACCAACAAACCAACAAACTAACAAACCAACAAGCCAACAAACCAACAAACCAACAAGCCAACAACCCAACAAACCAACAAACCAAGTAACCAAAACGCCAACAAACTAACAAACCAACAAGCCAACAAACCAACAAGCCAACAAGCCAATAAACCAACAAACCAACAAAGCAAAAAACCAACAAACCAACAAACCAACAAACCAACAAACTAACAAACCAACAAGCCAACAAACCAACAAACCAACAAGCCAACAAACCAACAAACCAACAAACCAACAAGCCAACAAGCCAACAAACCAACAAACCAACATGCCAACAAACCAACAAACTAAGTAACCAACAAGGCAAAAAACCAACAAACCAACAAGCCAACAAGCCAACAAACCAACAAACCAACAAACCAACAAACCAACAAACCAACCAGCCAACAAACCAACAAACAAATAAACCAACAAACCAACAAACCAACAAACCAACAAACCAACAAACCAACAAACCAACAAACCAACAAACCAACAAACCAACCAGCCAACAAACCAACAAACAAATAAACCAACAAACCAACAAGCCAACAAGCCAACAAACCAACAAACCAACAAGCCAACAAACCAACAAACCAAATAACCTACAAACCAACAAACCAACAAACCAACAAACCAACAAACCAACAAGCCAACAAGCCAACAAACCAACAAACCAACAAGCCAACAAACCAACAAACCAAATAACCTACAAACCAACAAACCAACAAACCAACAAACCGACAAACCAACAAGCCAACAAGCCAAAAAACCAACAAACCAACAAGCCAACAAGCCAAAAAACCAACAAACCAACAAGCCAACAAGCCAACAAACCAACAAACCAACCAGCCAACAAACCAACAAACAAATAAACCAACAAACCAACAAACCAACAAACCAACAAACCAACAAACCAACAAACCAAAAAACCAACAAACCAACAAACCAACAAGCCAACAAACCAACAAACCAACAAACCAACAAGCCAACCAGCCAACAAACCAACAAACAAATAAACCAACAAACCAACAAACCAACAAACCAACAAACCAACAAACCAACAAACCAAAAAACCAACAAACCAACAAACCAACAAGCCAACAAACCAACAAACCAACAAACCAACAAGCCAACAAGCCAACAAACAAATAAACCAAATAACCTACAAACCAACAAACCAACAAACCAACAAACCGACAAACCAACAAGCCAACAAGCCAAAAAACCAACAAACCAACAAGCCAACAAGCCAAAAAACCAACAAACCAACAAGCCAACAAGCCAACAAACCAACAAACCAACAAGCCAACAAACCAACAAACCAAATAACCTACAAACCAACAAACCAACAAACCAACAAACTAACAAACCAACAAGCCAACAAACCAACAAACCAACAAGCCAACAACCCAACAAACCAACAAACCAAGTAACCAAAACGCCAACAAACTAACAAACCAACAAGCCAACAAACCAACAAGCCAACAAGCCAATAAACCAACAAACCAACAAAGCAAAAAACCAACAAACCAACAAACCAAGTAACCAAAACGCCAACAAACTAACAAACCAACAAGCCAACAAACCAACAAGCCAACAAGCCAATAAACCAACAAACCAAAAAAGCAAAAAACCAACAAACCAACAAACCAACAAACCAACAAACTAACAAACCAACAAGCCAACAAACCAACAAACCAACAAGCCAACAAACCAACAAACCAACAAACCAACAAGCCAACAAGCCAACAAACCAACAAACCAACATGCCAACAAACCAACAAACTAAGTAACCAACAAGGCAAAAAACCAACAAACCAACAAGCCAACAAGCCAACAAACCAACAAACCAACAAACCAACAAACCAACAAACCAACCAGCCAACAAACCAACAAACAAATAAACCAACAAACCAACAAACCAACAAACCAACAAACCAACAAACCAACAAACCAAAAAACCAACAAACCAACAAACCAACAAGCCAACAAACCAACAAACCAACAAACCAACAAGCCAACAAGCCAACAAACAAATAAACCAAATAACCTACAAACCAACAAACCAACAAACCAACAAACCGACAAACCAACAAGCCAACAAGCCAAAAAACCAACAAACCAACAAGCCAACAAGCCAAAAAACCAACAAACCAACAAGCCAACAAGCCAACAAACCAACAAACCAACAAGCCAACAAACCAACAAACCAAATAACCTACAAACCAACAAACCAACAAACCAACAAACTAACAAACCAACAAGCCAACAAACCAACAAACCAACAAGCCAACAACCCAACAAACCAACAAACCAAGTAACCAAAACGCCAACAAACTAACAAACCAACAAGCCAACAAACCAACAAGCCAACAAGCCAATAAACCAACAAACCAACAAAGCAAAAAACCAACAAACCAACAAACCAACAAACCAACAAACTAACAAACCAACAAGCCAACAAACCAACAAACCAACAAGCCAACAAACCAACAAACCAACAAACCAACAAGCCAACAAGCCAACAAACCAACAAACCAACATGCCAACAAACCAACAAACTAAGTAACCAACAAGGCAAAAAACCAACAAACCAACAAGCCAACAAGCCAACAAACCAACAAACCAACAAACCAACAAACCAACAAACCAACCAGCCAACAAACCAACAAACAAATAAACCAACAAACCAACAAACCAACAAACCAACAAACCAACAAACCAACAAACCAACAAACCAACAAACCAACAAACCAACAAACCAACCAGCCAACAAACCAACAAACAAATAAACCAACAAACCAACAAGCCAACAAGCCAACAAACCAACAAACCAACAAGCCAACAAACCAACAAACCAAATAACCTACAAACCAACAAACCAACAAACCAACAAACCAACAAACCAACAAGCCAACAAGCCAACAAACCAACAAACCAACAAGCCAACAAACCAACAAACCAAATAACCTACAAACCAACAAACCAACAAACCAACAAACCGACAAACCAACAAGCCAACAAGCCAAAAAACCAACAAACCAACAAGCCAACAAGCCAAAAAACCAACAAACCAACAAGCCAACAAGCCAACAAACCAACAAACCAACAAGCCAACAAACCAACAAACCAAATAACCTACAAACCAACAAACCAACAAACCAACAAACTAACAAACCAACAAGCCAACAAACCAACAAACCAACAAGCCAACAACCCAACAAACCAACAAACCAAGTAACCAAAACGCCAACAAACTAACAAACCAACAAGCCAACAAACCAACAAGCCAACAAGCCAATAAACCAACAAACCAACAAAGCAAAAAACCAACAAACCAACAAACCAACAAACCAACAAACTAACAAACCAACAAGCCAACAAACCAACAAACCAACAAGCCAACAAACCAACAAACCAACAAACCAACAAGCCAACAAGCCAACAAACCAACAAACCAACATGCCAACAAACCAACAAACTAAGTAACCAACAAGGCAAAAAACCAACAAACCAACAAGCCAACAAGCCAACAAACCAACAAACCAACAAACCAACAAACCAACAAACCAACCAGCCAACAAACCAACAAACAAATAAACCAACAAACCAACAAACCAACAAACCAACAAACCAACAAACCAACAAACCAACAAACCAACAAACCAACAAACCAACCAGCCAACAAACCAACAAACAAATAAACCAACAAACCAACAAGCCAACAAGCCAACAAACCAACAAACCAACAAGCCAACAAACCAACAAACCAAATAACCTACAAACCAACAAACCAACAAACCAACAAACCAACAAACCAACAAGCCAACAAGCCAACAAACCAACAAACCAACAAGCCAACAAACCAACAAACCAAATAACCTACAAACCAACAAACCAACAAACCAACAAACCGACAAACCAACAAGCCAACAAGCCAAAAAACCAACAAACCAACAAGCCAACAAGCCAAAAAACCAACAAACCAACAAGCCAACAAGCCAACAAACCAACAAACCAACAAGCCAACAAACCAACAAACCAAATAACCTACAAACCAACAAACCAACAAACCAACAAACTAACAAACCAACAAGCCAACAAACCAACAAACCAACAAGCCAACAACCCAACAAACCAACAAACCAAGTAACCAAAACGCCAACAAACTAACAAACCAACAAGCCAACAAACCAACAAGCCAACAAGCCAATAAACCAACAAACCAACAAAGCAAAAAACCAACAAACCAACAAACCAACAAACCAACAAACTAACAAACCAACAAGCCAACAAACCAACAAACCAACAAGCCAACAAACCAACAAACCAACAAACCAACAAGCCAACAAGCCAACAAGCCAACAAACCAACAAACCAAATAACCTACAAACCAACAAACCAACAAACCAACAAACTAACAAACCAACAAGCCAACAAACCAACAAACCAACAAGCCAACAACCCAACAAACCAACAAACCAAGTAACCAAAACGCCAACAAACTAACAAACCAACAAGCCAACAAACCAACAAGCCAACAAGCCAATAAACCAACAAACCAACAAAGCAAAAAACCAACAAACCAACAAGCCAACAAGCCAACAAACCAACAAACCAACAAGCCAACAAACCAACAAACCAAATAACCTACAAACCAACAAACCAACAAACCAACAAACTAACAAACCAACAAGCCAACAAACCAACAAACCAACAAGCCAACAACCCAACAAACCAACAAACCAAGTAACCAAAACGCCAACAAACTAACAAACCAACAAGCCAACAAACCAACAAGCCAACAAGCCAATAAACCAACAAACCAACAAAGCAAAAAACCAACAAACCAACAAACCAACAAACCAACAAACTAACAAACCAACAAGCCAACAAACCAACAAACCAACAAGCCAACAAACCAACAAACCAACAAACCAACAAGCCAACAAGCCAACAAACCAACAAACCAACATGCCAACAAACCAACAAACTAAGTAACCAACAAGGCAAAAAACCAACAAACCAACAAGCCAACAAGCCAACAAACCAATAAACCAACAAACCAACAAACCAACAAACCAACCAGCCAACAAACCAACAAACAAATAAACCAACAAACCAACAAACCAACAAACCAACAAACCAACAAACCAACAAACCAACAAACCAACAAACCAACAAACCAACCAGCCAACAAACCAACAAACAAATAAACCAACAAACCAACAAGCCAACAAGCCAACAAACCAACAAACCAACAAGCCAACAAACCAACAAACCAAATAACCTACAAACCAACAAACCAACAAACCAACAAACCAACAAACCAACAAGCCAACAAGCCAACAAACCAACAAACCAACAAGCCAACAAACCAACAAACCAAATAACCTACAAACCAACAAACCAACAAACCAACAAACCGACAAACCAACAAGCCAACAAGCCAAAAAACCAACAAACCAACAAGCCAACAAGCCAAAAAACCAACAAACCAACAAGCCAACAAGCCAACAAACCAACAAACCAACAAGCCAACAAACCAACAAACCAAATAACCTACAAACCAACAAACCAACAAACCAACAAACTAACAAACCAACAAGCCAACAAACCAACAAACCAACAAGCCAACAACCCAACAAACCAACAAACCAAGTAACCAAAACGCCAACAAACTAACAAACCAACAAGCCAACAAACCAACAAGCCAACAAGCCAATAAACCAACAAACCAACAAAGCAAAAAACCAACAAACCAACAAACCAACAAACCAACAAACTAACAAACCAACAAGCCAACAAACCAACAAACCAACAAGCCAACAAACCAACAAACCAACAAACCAACAAGCCAACAAGCCAACAAACCAACAAACCAACATGCCAACAAACCAACAAACTAAGTAACCAACAAGGCAAAAAACCAACAAACCAACAAGCCAACAAGCCAACAAACCAACAAACCAACAAACCAACAAACCAACAAACCAACCAGCCAACAAACCAACAAACAAATAAACCAACAAACCAACAAACCAACAAACCAACAAACCAACAAACCAACAAACCAACAAACCAACAAACCAACAAACCAACCAGCCAACAAACCAACAAACAAATAAACCAACAAACCAACAAGCCAACAAGCCAACAAACCAACAAACCAACAAGCCAACAAACCAACAAACCAAATAACCTACAAACCAACAAACCAACAAACCAACAAACCAACAAACCAACAAGCCAACAAGCCAACAAACCAACAAACCAACAAGCCAACAAACCAACAAACCAAATAACCTACAAACCAACAAACCAACAAACCAACAAACCGACAAACCAACAAGCCAACAAGCCAAAAAACCAACAAACCAACAAGCCAACAAGCCAAAAAACCAACAAACCAACAAGCCAACAAGCCAACAAACCAACAAACCAACAAGCCAACAAACCAACAAACCAAATAACCTACAAACCAACAAACCAACAAACCAACAAACTAACAAACCAACAAGCCAACAAACCAACAAACCAACAAGCCAACAACCCAACAAACCAACAAACCAAGTAACCAAAACGCCAACAAACTAACAAACCAACAAGCCAACAAACCAACAAGCCAACAAGCCAATAAACCAACAAACCAACAAAGCAAAAAACCAACAAACCAACAAACCAACAAACCAACAAACTAACAAACCAACAAGCCAACAAACCAACAAACCAACAAGCCAACAAACCAACAAACCAACAAACCAACAAGCCAACAAGCCAACAAACCAACAAACCAACATGCCAACAAACCAACAAACTAAGTAACCAACAAGGCAAAAAACCAACAAACCAACAAGCCAACAAGCCAACAAACCAACAAACCAACAAACCAACAAACCAACAAACCAACCAGCCAACAAACCAACAAACAAATAAACCAACAAACCAACAAACCAACAAACCAACAAACCAACAAACCAACAAACCAAAAAACCAACAAACCAACAAACCAACAAGCCAACAAACCAACAAACCAACAAACCAACAAGCCAACAAGCCAACAAACAAATAAACCAAATAACCTACAAACCAACAAACCAACAAACCAACAAACCGACAAACCAACAAGCCAACAAGCCAAAAAACCAACAAACCAACAAGCCAACAAGCCAAAAAACCAACAAACCAACAAGCCAACAAGCCAACAAACCAACAAACCAACAAGCCAACAAACCAACAAACCAAATAACCTACAAACCAACAAACCAACAAACCAACAAACTAACAAACCAACAAGCCAACAAACCAACAAACCAACAAGCCAACAACCCAACAAACCAACAAACCAAGTAACCAAAACGCCAACAAACTAACAAACCAACAAGCCAACAAACCAACAAGCCAACAAGCCAATAAACCAACAAACCAACAAAGCAAAAAACCAACAAACCAACAAACCAACAAACCAACAAACTAACAAACCAACAAGCCAACAAACCAACAAACCAACAAGCCAACAAACCAACAAACCAACAAACCAACAAGCCAACAAGCCAACAAACCAACAAACCAACATGCCAACAAACCAACAAACTAAGTAACCAACAAGGCAAAAAACCAACAAACCAACAAGCCAACAAGCCAACAAACCAACAAACCAACAAACCAACAAACCAACAAACCAACCAGCCAACAAACCAACAAACAAATAAACCAACAAACCAACAAACCAACAAACCAACAAACCAACAAACCAACAAACCAAAAAACCAACAAACCAACAAACCAACAAGCCAACAAACCAACAAACCAACAAACCAACAAGCCAACAAGCCAACAAACAAATAAACCAACAAACCAACAAACCAACAAACCAACAAACCAAAAAACCAACAAACCAACAAGCCAACAAGCCAACAAACCAACAAACTAACAAACCAACAAGCCAACAAATTAACAAACCAACAAGCCAAGAAACCAACAAACCAAGTAACCAACAAGCCAACAAACCAACAAGCCGACAAACCAACAAACCAACAAACCAACAAACCAACAAACCAAAAACCAACAAACCAACAAACCAACAAACCAACAAACCAACAAACCAACAAGCCCACAAGCCAACAAACCAACAAACCAACAAACCAACAAGCCAACAAACCAACAAGCCAACAAACCAACAAACCAACAAACCAAGTAACCAAAACGCCAACAAACTAACAAACCAACAAGCCAACAAACCAACAAACCAAAAAACCAACAAAGCAACAAACCAACAAACCAACAAACCGACAAACCAACAAGCCAACAAGCCAAAAAACCAACAAACCAACAAGCCAACAAGCCAACAAACCAACAAACCAACAAGCCAACAAACCAACAAACCAAATAACCTACAAACCAACAAACCAACAAACCAACAAACCAACAAACCAACAAGCCAACAAGCCAACAAACCAACAAACCAACAAGCCAACAAACCAACAAACCAAATAACCTACAAACCAACAAACCAACAAACCAACAAACCGACAAACCAACAAGCCAACAAGCCAAAAAACCAACAAACCAACAAGCCAACAAGCCAAAAAACCAACAAACCAACAAGCCAACAAGCCAACAAACCAACAAACCAACAAGCCAACAAACCAACAAACCAAATAACCTACAAACCAACAAACCAACAAACCAACAAACTAACAAACCAACAAGCCAACAAACCAACAAACCAACAAGCCAACAACCCAACAAACCAACAAACCAAGTAACCAAAACGCCAACAAACTAACAAACCAACAAGCCAACAAACCAACAAGCCAACAAGCCAATAAACCAACAAACCAACAAAGCAAAAAACCAACAAACCAACAAACCAACAAACCAACAAACTAACAAACCAACAAGCCAACAAACCAACAAACCAACAAGCCAACAAACCAACAAACCAACAAACCAACAAGCCAACAAGCCAACAAACCAACAAACCAACATGCCAACAAACCAACAAACTAAATAACCAACAAGGCAAAAAACCAACAAACCAACAAGCCAACAAGCCAACAAACCAACAAACCAACAAACCAACAAACCAACAAACCAACCAGCCAACAAACCAACAAACAAATAAACCAACAAACCAACAAACCAACAAACCAACAAACCAACAAACCAACAAACCAAAAAACCAACAAACCAACAAACCAACAAGCCAACAAACCAACAAACCAACAAACCAACAAGCCAACAAGCCAACAAACAAATAAACCAAATAACCTACAAACCAACAAACCAACAAACCAACAAACCGACAAACCAACAAGCCAACAAGCCAAAAAACCAACAAACCAACAAGCCAACAAGCCAAAAAACCAACAAACCAACAAGCCAACAAGCCAACAAACCAACAAACCAACAAGCCAACAAACCAACAAACCAAATAACCTACAAACCAACAAACCAACAAACCAACAAACTAACAAACCAACAAGCCAACAAACCAACAAACCAACAAGCCAACAACCCAACAAACCAACAAACCAAGTAACCAAAACGCCAACAAACTAACAAACCAACAAGCCAACAAACCAACAAGCCAACAAGCCAATAAACCAACAAACCAACAAAGCAAAAAACCAACAAACCAACAAACCAACAAACCAACAAACTAACAAACCAACAAGCCAACAAACCAACAAACCAACAAGCCAACAAACCAACAAACCAACAAACCAACAAGCCAACAAGCCAACAAACCAACAAACCAACATGCCAACAAACCAACAAACTAAGTAACCAACAAGGCAAAAAACCAACAAACCAACAAGCCAACAAGCCAACAAACCAACAAACCAACAAACCAACAAACCAACAAACCAACCAGCCAACAAACCAACAAACAAATAAACCAACAAACCAACAAACCAACAAACCAACAAACCAACAAACCAACAAACCAAAAAACCAACAAACCAACAAACCAACAAGCCAACAAACCAACAAACCAACAAACCAACAAGCCAACAAGCCAACAAACAAATAAACCAACAAACCAACAAACCAACAAACCAACAAACCAAAAAACCAACAAACCAACAAGCCAACAAGCCAACAAACCAACAAACTAACAAACCAACAAGCCAACAAATTAACAAACCAACAAGCCGACAAGCCAACAAACCAACTAATCAAAAAGCCAACAAACTAACAAACCAACAAGCCAACAAGCCAACAAACCAACAAACCAACAAGCGAACAAACCAACAAACCAACAAACCAACAAGCCAACAAACCAACAAACAAATAAACTAAGTAACCAACAAACCAACAAACCAACAAAGCAACAAACCAACAAACCAACAAACTAACAAACCAACAAACCAACAAACTAACAAGCCAACAAGCCAACATACCAACAAACCAACAAGCCAACAAACCAACAAATCAACAAACCAACAAGCCAACAAGCCAACAAACCAACAAACCAACAAGCCAACAAACCAACAAACCAACAAACCAACATGGTAACAAACCAACAAACTAAGTAACCAACAAGCCAACAAACCAACAAACCAACAAGCCGACAAGCCAACAAACCAACAAACCAACAAGCCAACAAACCAACAAACCAACAAACCAACAAGCCAACAAACCTACAAACAAATAAACCAACAAACCAACAAACCAACAAACCAACAAACCAACAAACCAAAAAACCAACAAACCAACAAACCAACAAGCCAACAAACCAACAAACCAACAAACCATCAAGCCAACAAACCAACAAACAAATAAACCAACAAATCAACAAACCAACAAACCAACAAACCAACAAACCAAAAAACCAACAAACCAACAAGCCAACAAGCCAACAAACCAACAAACTAACAAACCAACAAGCCAACAAACCAACCAATTAAGAAGCCAACAAGCCAACAAACCAACAAACAAATAAACCAACAAGCCAACAAACCAACAAACCTACAAACCAACAAACCAACAAGCCAACAAGCCAACAAACCAACAAACCAAAAAACCAACAAGCCAACAAACCAACAAGCCAACAAACCAACAAACCAACAAACCAAGTAACCAAAAAGCCAACAAACTAACAAACCAACAAGCCAACAAGTCAACAAACCAAGAAACCAACAAAGCAAAGAGCCAACAAGCCAACAAACCAACAAACCAACAAGCCAACAAACAAACAAACCAACAAGCCAACAAGCCAACAAACCAACAAACCAACAAACCAACAAGCCAACAAACCAACAAACAAATAAACCAACAAACCAACAAACCAACAAACCAACAAACCAACAAACCAAAAAACCAACAAACCAACAAACCAACAAGCCAACAAGCCAACACACCAACAAACCAACAAGCCAACAAGCCAACAAACCAACAAACCAACAAACTAACAAACCAACAAACGAACTAACCAACAAACCAACAAACCAACAAACCAACAAACCAACAAACCAACAAACCAACAAGCCAACAAACCAACAAAACAACAAACCAACAAGCCAACAAACCAACAAACAAATAAACCAACAAACCAACAAACCAACAAACCAACAAACCAACAAGCCAACAAACCAACAAACCAACAAACCAACAAGCCAACAAACCAACAAACAAATAAACTAACAAACCAACAAACCAACAAACTAATAAACTGACAAGCCAACAAACCAACAAGCCAACAAGCCAACAAACCAACAAACCAACAAACCAACAAACCAACAAACCAACAAAACAAAAAACCAAACAACCAACAAGCCAACAAGCCAACAAACTAACAAACTAACAAACCAACAAACGAACTAACCAACAAACCAACAAGCCAACAAGCCAACAAACCACCAAGCCAACAAACCAACAAACCAACAAGCCATAAAGCCAACAAACCAACAAACCAACAAGCCAACAAACCAACAAACCAACAAACCAACAAACCAACAAACCAACAAACCAACAAACCAACAAACCAAGTAACCAAAAAGCCAACAAACTAACAATTCAACAAGCCAAAAAGCCAACAAACCAACAAACCAACAAAGCAACAAGCCAACAAGCCAACAAACCAACAAACCAACAAGCCAACGAACCAACACACCAACAAGCCAACAAGCCAACAAACCAACAAGCCAACAAACCAAAAAACCAAAAAACCAACAAGCCAACAAGCCAACAAGCTAACAAACTAACAAACCAACAAACGAACTAACCAACAAACCAACAAGCCAACAAGCCAACAAACCACCAAGCCAACAAACCAACAAACCAATAAGCCAACAAGCCAACAAACCAACAAACCAACAAGCCAACAAACCAACAAACCAACAAACCAACAAGCCAACAAACCAACAAACAAATAAACCAACAAACCAAAAAACCAACAAACCAACAAACCAGCAAACCAACAAACCAACAAACCAACAAGCCAACAAGCCAACAAGCCAACAAACCAACAAACCAACAAGCCAACAAACCAACAAACCAACATGGTAACAAACCAACAAACTAAGTAACCAACAAGCCAACAAACCAACAAACCAACAAGCCGACAAGCCAACAAACCAACAAACCAACAAGCCAACAAACCAACAAACCAACAAACCAACAAGCCAACAAACCAACAAACAAATAAACCAACAAACCAACAAACCAACAAACCAACAAACCAACAAACCAAAAAACCAACAAACCAACAAACCAACAAGCCAACAAACCAACAAACCAACAAACCATCAAGCCAACAAACCAACAAACAAATAAACCAACAAACCAACAAACCAACAACCAACAAACCAACAAACCAAAAAACCAACAAACCAACAAGCCAACAAGCCAACAAACCAACAAACTAACAAACCAACAAGCCAACAAACCAACCAATTAAGAAGCCAACAAGCCAACAAACCAACAAACAAATAAACCAACAAACCAAAAAACCAACAAACCAACAAACCAACAAACCAAAAAACCAACAAGCCAACAAACCAACAAGCCAACAAACCAACAAACCAACAAACCAAGTAACCAAAAAGCCAACAAACTAACAAACCAACAAGCCAACAAGTCAACAAACCAACAAACCAACAAAGCAAAGAGCCAACAAGCCAACAAACCAACAAACCAACAAACCATCAAGCCAACAAACCAACAAACAAATAAACCAACAAACCAACAAACCAACAAACCAACAAGCCAACAAACCAACAAACCAAAAAACCAACAAGCCAACAAACCAACAAGCCAACAAACCAACAAACCAACAAACCAAGTAACCAAAAAGCCAACAAACTAACAAACCAACAAGCCAACAAGTCAACAAACCAACAAACCAACAAAGCAAAGAGCCAACAAGCCAACAAACCAACAAACCAACAAGCCAACAAACAAACAAACCAACAAGCCAACAAGCCAACAAACCAACAAACCAACAAACCAACAAGCCAACAAACCAACAAACAAATAAACCAACAAACCAACAAACCAACAAACCAACAAACCAACAAACCAAAAAACCAACAAACCAACAAACCAACAAGCCAACAAGCCAACACACCAACAAACCAACAAGCCAACAAGCCAACAAACCAACAAACCAACAAACTAACAAACCAACAAACGAACTAACCAACAAACCAACAAACCAACAAACCAACAAACCAACAAGCCAACAAACCAACAAAACAACAAACCAACAAGCCAACAAACCAACAAACAAATAAACCAACAAACCAACAAACCAACAAACCAAGAAACCAACAAGCCAACAAACCAACAAACCAACAAACCAACAAGCCAACAAACCAACAAACAAATAAACTAACAAACCAACAAACCAACAAACTAATAAACTGACAAGCCAACAAACCAACAAGCCAACAAGCCAACAAACCAACAAACCAACAAACCAACAAACCAACAAACCAACAAACCAACAAAACAAAAAACCAAACAACCAACAAGCCAACAAGCCAACAAACTAACAAACTAACAAACCAACAAACGAACTAACCAACAAACCAACAAGCCAACAAGCCAACAAACCACCAAGCCAACAAACCAACAAACCAACAAGCCAACAAGCCAACAAACCAACAAACCAACAAGCCAACAAACCAACAAACCAACAAACCAACAAGCCAACAAACCAACAAACAAATAAACCAACAAACAAAAAACCAACAAACCAACAAACCAGCAAACCAACAAACCAACAAACCAACAAGCCAACAAGCCAACAAACCAACAAACCAGCAAACCAACAAACCAACAAGCCAACAAACCAACAAACCAACAAACCAACAAACCAACAAACCAAGTAACCAAAAAGCCAACAAACTAACAATTCAACAAGCCAACAAGCCAACAAACCAACAAACCAACAAAGCAACAAGCCAACAAGCCAACAAACCAACAAACCAACAAGCCAACGAACCAACACACCAACAAGCCAACAAGCCAACAAACCAACAAGCCAACAAACCAAAAAACCAAAAAACCAACACGCCAACAAGCCAACAAACTAACAAATTAACAAACCAACAAACGAACTAACCAACAAACCAACAAGCCAACAAGCCAACAAACCACCAAGCCAACAAACCAACAAACCAACAAGCCAACAAGCCAACAAACCAACAAACCAACAAACCAACAAGCCAACAAACCAACAAACCAACAAACCAACAAGCCAACAAACCAACAAACAAATAAACCAACAAACCAAAAAACCAACAAACCAACAAACCAGCAAACCAACAAACCAACAAACCAACAAGCCAACAAGCCAACAAACCAACAAACCAACAAACCAACAAGCCAACAAACCAACAAGCCAACAAACCAACAAACCAACAAGCCAAGTAACCAAACAGCCAACAAGCTTAAAATTCAACAAGCCAACAAGCCAACAAACCAACAAACCAACAAAGCAACAAGCCAACAAGCCAGCAAACCAACAAACCAACAAGCCAACGAACCAACACACCAACAATCCAACAAGCCAACAAACCAACAAACCAACAAACCAACAAACCAACAAGCCAACAAACCAACATACCAACAAACCAACAAGCCAACAAACCAACAAGCCAACAAACCAACAAGCCAACAAACCAACAAACCAACAAAGCAAAAAGCCAACAAACCAACAAGCCAACAAACCAACAAACCAACAAACTAAGTAACCAACAAGCCAACAAGCCAACAAACCAACAAACCTACAAGCCAACAAACCAACAAACCAACAAACCAAAAAACCAAAAAACCAACAAACCAACAAACCAACAAACCAATAAACCAACAAGCCAACAAGCCAACAAACCAACAAACCAACAAACCAACAAGCCAACAAACCAACAAGCCAACAAACCAACAAACCAACAAACCAAGTAACCAACAAACCAACAAACCATGAAACGAACGAAGCAACAAACCAACAAGCCAACAAGCCAACAAACCAACAAACTAAGTAACCAAAAAGCCAACAAACTAACAAACCAACAAGCCAACAAACCAACAAGCCAACAAACCAACAAGCCAACAAACCAACAAACCAACAAACCAACAAACCAACAAGCCAACAAACCAACAAACCAACAAACCAACAAGCCAACAAGGCACCAAATCAACAAACCAACAATCCAACAAGCCAACAAACCAACAAACCAACAAACCAACAAGCCAACAAACCAACAAACCAACAAACCAAAAAACCAACAAACCAACAAACCAACAAACCAACAAACCAACAAACCAACAAACCAACAAGCCAACAAGCCAACAAGGCAACAAACCAACAAACCAACAAGCCAACAAGCCAACAAACCAACAAGCCAACAAGCCAACAAACCAACAAACCAACAAACCAACAAGCCAACAAACCAACAAACCAAAAAACCAACAAACCAACAAACCTACAAACCAAGTAACCAAAAAGCCACCAAACTAGCAAACCAACAAACCAACAAACCAACAAGCCAACAAGCCAACAAACCAACAAACCAACAAGCCAACAAACCAACTAACAAATAAACCAACAAACCAACAAACCAACAAACCAACAAGCCAACAAGCCAACAAACCAACAAACCAACAAACCATCAAACCAACAAGCCAACAAACCAACAAACCAACAAACCAACAAACCAACAAGCCAACAAACCAACAAACAAATAAACCAACAAACCAAAAAACCAACAAACCAACAACCAACAAACCAACAAACCAACAAACCAACAAGCCAACAAACTAACAAACTAACAAACCAACAAACGAACTAACCAAAAAACCAACAAGCCAACAAGCCAACAAACCACCAAGCCAACAAACCAACAAACCAACAAGCCAACAAGCCAACAAACCAACAAACCAACAAGCCAACAAACCAACAAACCAACAAACCAACAAGCCAACAAACCAACAAACAAATAAACCAACAAACCAAAAAACCAACAAACCAACAAACCAGCAAACCAACAAACCAACAAACCAACAAGCCAACAAGCCAAGAAACTAACAAACCAACAAACCAACAAGCCAACAAACCAACAAGCCAACAAACCAACAAACCAACAAGCCAAGTAACCAAACAGCCAACAAGCTTAAAATTCAACAAGCCAACAAGCCAACAAACCAACAAACCAACAAAGCAACAAGCCAACAAGCCAACAAACCAACAAACCAACAAGCCAACGAACCAACACACCAACAATCCAACAAGCCAACAAACCAACAAACCAACAAACCAACAAACGAACAAGTCAACAAACCAACATACCAACAAACCAACAAGCCAACAAACCAACAAGCCAACAAACCAACAAGCCAACAAACCAACAAACCAACAAAGCAAAAAGCCAACAAACCAACAAGCCAACAAACCAACAAACTAACAAACTAAGTAACCAACAAGCCAATAAGCCAACAAACCAACAAACCAACAAGCCAACAAACCAACAAACCAACAAACCAAAAAACCAAAAAACCAACAAACCAACAAACCAACAAACCAATAAACCAAGTAACCAACAAACCAACAAACCATCAAACGAACGAAGCAACAAACCAACAAGCCAACAAGCCAACAAACCAACAAACTAAGTAACCAAAAAGCCAACAAACTAACAAACCAACAAGCCAACAAACCAACAAGCCAACAAACCAACAAACCAACAAACCAACAAACCAACAAGCCAACAAACCAACAAACCAACAAACCAACAAGCCAACAAACCAACAAACCAACAAACCAAAAAACCAACAAACCAACAAACCAACAAACCAACAAACCAACAAACCAACAAACCAACAAGCCAACAAGGCAACAAACCAACAAACCAACAAGCCAACAAGCCAACAAACCAACAAGCAAACAAGCCAACAAACCAACAAACCAACAAACCAACAAGCCAACAAACCAACAAACCAAAAAACCAACAAACCAACAAACTAAGTAACCAACAAGCCAAAAAGCCACCAAACTAGCAAACCAACAAGCCAACAAACCAACAAGCCAACAAGCCAACAAGCCAACAAACCAACAAACAAATAAACTAACAAACCAACAAACCAACAAACCAACAAGCCAACAAGCCAACAAACCAACAAACCAACAAGCCAACAAACCAACAAACAAATAAACCAACAAACCAACAAACCAACAAACCAACAAGCCAACAAGCCAACAAACCAACAAACCAACAAACCATCAAACCAACAAGCCAACAAACCAACAAACCAACAAACCAACAAACCAACAAGCCAACAAACCAACAAACAAATAAACCAACAAACCAAAAAACCAACAAACCAACAACCAACAAACCAACAAACCAACAAACCAACAAGCCAACAAACTAACAAACTAACAAACCAACAAACGAACTAACCAAAAAACCAACAAGCCAACAAGCCAACAAACCACCAAGCCAACAAACCAACAAACCAACAAGCCAACAAGCCAACAAACCAACAAACCAACAAGCCAACAAACCAACAAACCAACAAACCAACAAACCAACAAACCAACAAACAAATAAACCAACAAACCAAAAAACCAACAAACCAACAAACCAGCAAACCAACAAACCAACAAACCAACAAGCCAACAAGCCAACAAACCAAGTAACCAAAAAGCCAACAAACTAACAAACCAACAAACCAACAAACCAAAAAACCAACAAACCAACAAGCCAACAAGCCAACAAACCAACAAACTAACAAACCAACAAGCCAACAAATTAACAAACCAACAAGCCGACAAGCCTACAAACCAACTAACCAAAAAGCCAACAAACTAACAAACCAACAAGCCAACAAGCCAACAAACCAACAAACCAACAAGCGAACAAACCAACAAACCAACAAACCAACAAGCCAACAAACCAACAAACAAATAAACTAACAAACCAACAAACCAACAAAACAACAAGCCAACAAGCCAACAAACCAACAAACCAACAAGCCAACAAACCAACAAACAAATAAACCAACAAACCAACAAACCAACAAACCAACAAGCCAACAAGCCAACAAACCAACAAACCAACAAACCATCAAACCAACAAGCCAACAAACCAACAAACCAACAAACCAACAAACCAACAAGCCAACAAACCAACAAACAAATAAACCAACAAACCAAAAAACCAACAAACCAACAACCAACAAACCAACAAACCAACAAACCCACAAGCCAACAAACTAACAAACTAACAAACCAACAAACGAACTAACCAAAAAACCAACAAGCCAACAAGCCAACAAACCACCAAGCCAACAAACCAACAAACCAACAAACCAACAAGCCAACAAGCCAACAAACCAACAAACCAACAAACCAACAAACCAACAAACAAATAAACCAACAAACCAACAAACCAACAAACCAACAAACCAACAAACCAACAAACCAAAAAACCAACAAACCAACAAACCAACAAGCCAACAAACCAACAAACCAACAAACCAACAAGCCAACAAGCCAACAAACAAATAAACCAACAAACCAACAAACCAACAAACCAACAAACCAAAAAACCAACAAACCAACAAGCCAACAAGCCAACAAACCAACAAACTAACAAACCAACAAGCCAACAAATTAACAAACCAACAAGCCGACAAGCCAACAAACCAACTAACCAAAAAGCCAACAAACTAACAAACCAACAAGCCAACAAGCCAACAAACCAACAAACCAACAAGCGAACAAACCAACAAACCAACAAACCAACAAGCCAACAAACCAACAAACAAATAAACTAAGTAACCAACAAACCAACAAACCAACAAAGCAACAAACCAACAAACCAACAAACCAACAAACCAACAAACCAACAAACTAACAAGCCAACAAGCCAACATACCAACAAACCAACAAGCCAACAAACCAACAAACCAACAAACCAACAAGCCAACAAGCCAACAAACCAACAAACCAACAAGCCAACAAACCAACAAACCAACAAACCAACATGGTAACAAACCAACAAACTAAGTAACCAACAAGCCAACAAACCAACAAACCAACAAGCCGACAAGCCAACAAACCAACAAACCAACAAGCCAACAAACCAACAAACCAACAAACCAACAAGCCAACAAACCAACAAACCAACAAACAAATAAACCAACAAACCAACAAACCAACAAACCAACAAACCAACAAACCAAAAAACCAACAAACCAACAAACCAACAAGCCAACAAACCAACAAACCAACAAACCATCAAGCCAACAAACCAACAAACAAATAAACCAACAAATCAACAAACCAACAAACCAACAAACCAACAAACCAAAAAACCAACAAACCAACAAGCCAACAAGCCAACAAACCAACAAACTAACAAACCAACAAGCCAACAAACCAACCAATTAAGAAGCCAACAAGCCAACAAACCAACAAACAAATAAACCAACAAACCAACAAACCAACAAACCTACAAACCAACAAACCAACAAGCCAACAAGCCAACAAACCAACAAACCAAAAAACCAACAAGCCAACAAACCAACAAGCCAACAAACCAACAAACCAGCAAACCAAGTAACCAAAAAGCCAACAAACTAACAAACCAACAAGCCAACAAGTCAACAAACCAACAAACCAACAAAGCAAAGAGCCAACAAGCCAACAAACCAAAAAACCAACAAGCCAACAAACAAACAAACCAACAAGCCAACAAGCCAACAAACCAACAAACCAACAAACCAACAAGCCAACAAACCAACAAACAAATAAACCAACAAACCAACAAACCAACAAACCAACAAACCAACAAACCAAAAAACCAACAAACCAACAAACCAACAAGCCAACAAGCCAACACACCAACAAACCAACAAGCCAACAAGCCAACAAACCAACAAACCAACATACTAACAAACCAACAAACGAACTAAGCAACAAACCAACAAACCAACAAACCAACAAACCAACAAGCCAACAAACCAACAAAACAACAAACCAACAAGCCAACAAACCAACAAACAAATAAACCAACAAACCAACAAACCAACAAACCAACAAACCAACAAGCCAACAAACCAACAAACCAACAAACCAACAAGCCAACAAACCAACAAACAAATAAACTAACAAACCAACAAACCAACAAACTAATAAACTGACAAGCCAACAAACCAACAAGCCAACAAGCCAACAAACCAACAAACCAACAAACCAACAAACCAACAAAACAAAAAACCAAACAACCAACAAGCCAACAAGCCAACAAACTAACAAACTAACAAACCAACAAACGAACTAACCAACAAACCAACAAGCCAACAAGCCAACAAACCACCAAGCCAACAAACCAACAAACCAACAAGCCAACAAGCCAACAAGCCAACAAACCAACAAACCAACAAGCCAACAAACCAACAAACCAACAAACCAACAAGCCAACAAACCAACAAACAAATAAACCAACAAACAAAAAACCAACAAACCAACAAACCAACAAACCAGCAAACCAACAAACCAACAAACCAACAAGCCAACAAGCCAACAAACCAACAAACCAGCAAACCAACAAACCAACAAGCCAACAAACCAACAAACCAACAAACCAACAAACCAACAAACCAAGTAACCAAAAAGCCAACAAACTAACAATTCAACAAGCCAAAAAGCCAACAAACCAACAAACCAACAAAGCAACAAGCCAACAAGCCAACAAACCAACAAACCAACAAGCCAACGAACCAACACACCAACAAGCCAACAAGCTAACAAACCAACAAGCCAACAAACCAAAAAACCAAAAAACCAACAAGCCAACAAGCCAACAAGCTAACAAACTAACAAACCAACAAACGAACTAACCAACAAACCAATAAGCCAACAAGCCAACAAACCACCAAGCCAACAAACCAACAAACCAATAAGCCAACAAGCCAACAAACCAACAAACCAACAAGCCAACAAACCAACAAACCAACAAACCAACAAGCCAACAAACCAACAAACAAATAAACCAACAAACCAAAAAACCAACAAACCAACAAACCAGCAAACCAACAAACCAACAAACCAACAAGCCAACAAGCCAACAAGCCAACAAACCAACAAACCAACAAGCCAACAAACCAACAAACCAAC
Organism: Atherix ibis; assembly: GCA_958298945.1. Taxonomy (NCBI): domain Eukaryota; kingdom Metazoa; phylum Arthropoda; class Insecta; order Diptera; family Athericidae; genus Atherix; species Atherix ibis. Next base: position 29,730,473 of record OY282608.1, read on the forward strand.
AAACCAACATGGTAACAAACCAACAAACTAAGTAACCAACAAGCCAACAAACCAACAAACCAACAAGCCGACAAGCCAACAAACCAACAAACCAACAAGCCAACAAACCAACAAACCAACAAACCAACAAGCCAACAAACCAACAAACAAATAAACCAACAAACCAACAAACCAACAAACCAACAAACCAACAAACCAAAAAACCAACAAACCAACAAACCAACAAGCCAACAAACCAACAAACCAACAAACCATCAAGCCAACAAACCAACAAACAAATAAACCAACAAACCAACAAACCAACAAACCAACAAACCAACAAACCAAAAAACCAACAAACCAACAAGCCAACAAGCCAACAAACCAACAAACTAACAAACCAACAAGCCAACAAACCAACCAATTAAGAAGCCAACAAGCCAACAAACCAACAAACAAATAAACCAACAAACCAAAAAACCAACAAACCAACAAACCAACAAACCTACAAACCAACAAACCAACAAGCCAACAAGCCAACAAACCAACAAACCAAAAAACCAACAAGCCAACAAACCAACAAGCCAACAAACCAACAAACCAACAAACCAAGTAACCAAAAAGCCAACAAACTAACAAACCAACAAGCCAACAAGTCAACAAACCAACAAACCAACAAAGCAAAGAGCCAACAAGCCAACAAACCAACAAACCAACAAGCCAACAAACAAACAAACCAACAAGCCAACAAGCCAACAAACCAACAAACCAACAAACCAACAAGCCAACAAACCAACAAACAAATAAACCAACAAACAAACAAACCAACAAACCAACAAACCAACAAACCAAAAAACCAACAAACCAACAAACCAACAAGCCAACAAGCCAACACACCAACAAACCAACAAGCCAACAAGCCAACAAACCAACAAACCAACAAACTAACAAACCAACAAACGAACTAACCAACAAACCAACAAACCAACAAACCAACAAACCAACAAGCCAACAAACCAACAAAACAACAAACCAACAAGCCAACAAACCAACAAACAAATAAACCAACAAACCAACAAACCAACAAACCAACAAACCAACAAACCAACAAGTCAACAAACCAACAAACCAACAAAGCAAAGAGCCAACAAGCCAACAAACCAACAAACCAACAAGCCAACAAACAAACAAACCAACAAGCCAACAAGCCAACAAACCAACAAACCAACAAAACAAAAAACCAAACAACCAACAAGCCAACAAGCCAACAAACTAACAAACTAACAAACCAACAAACGAACTAACCAACAAACCAACAAGCCAACAAGCCAACAAACCACCAAGCCAACAAACCAACAAACCAACAAGCCAACAAGCCAACAAACCAACAAACCAACAAGCCAACAAACCAACAAACCAACAAACCAACAAGCCAACAAACCAACAAACAAATAAACCAACAAACAAAAAACCAACAAACCAACAAACCAGCAAACCAACAAACCAACAAACCAACAAGCCAACAAGCCAACAAACCAACAAACCAGCAAACCAACAAACCAACAAGCCAACAAACCAACAAACCAACAAACCAACAAACCAACAAACCAAGTAACCAAAAAGCCAACAAACTAACAATTCAACAAGCCAACAAGCCAACAAACCAACAAACCAACAAAGCAACAAGCCAACAAGCCAACAAACCAACAAACCAACAAGCCAACGAACCAACACACCAACAAGCCAACAAGCCAACAAACCAACAAGCCAACAAACCAAAAAACCAAAAAACCAACAAGCCAACAAGCCAACAAACTAACAAACTAACAAACCAACAAACGAACTAACCAACAAACCAACAAGCCAACAAGCCAACAAACCACCAAGCCAACAAACCAACAAACCAACAAGCCAACAAGCCAACAAACCAACAAACCAACAAGCCAACAAACCAACAAACAAATAAACCAACAAACCAACAAACCAACAAACCAACAAACCAACAAACCAAAAAACCAACAAAGCAACAAGCCAACAAGCCAACAAACCAACAAACTAACAAACCAACAAGCCAACAAACCAACCAATTAAGAAGCCAACAAGCCAACAAACCAACAAACAAATAAACCAACAAACCAAAAAACCAACAAACCAACAAACCAACAAACCTACAAACCAACAAACCAACAAGCCAACAAGCCAACAAACCAACAAACCAAAAAACCAACAAGCCAACAAACCAACAAGCCAACAAACCAACAAACCAACAAACCAAGTAACCAAAAAGCCAACAAACTAACAAACCAACAAGCCAACAAGTCAACAAACCAACAAACCAACAAAGCAAAGAGCCAAGAAGCCAACAAACCAACAAACCAACAAGCCAACAAACAAACAAACCAACAAGCCAACAAGCCAACAAACCAACAAACCAACAAACCAACAAGCCAACAAACCAACAAACAAATAAACCAACAAACCAACAAACCAACAAACCAACAAACCAACAAACCAAAAAACCAACAAACCAACAAACCAACAAGCCAACAAGCCAACACACCAACAAACCAACAAGCGAACAAGCCAACAAACCAACAAACCAACAAACTAACAAACCAATAAACGAACTAACCAACAAACCAACAAACCAACAAACCAACAAACCAACAAGCCAACAAACCAACAAAACAACAAACCAACAAGCCAACAAACCAACAAACAAATAAACCAACAAACCAACAAACCAACAAACCAACAAACCAACAAGCCAACAAACCAACAAACCAACAAACCAACAAGCCAACAAACCAACAAAGCAAAGAGCCAACAAGCCAACAAACCAACAAACCAACAAGCCAACAAACAAACAAACCAACAAGCCAACAAGCCAACAAACCAACAAACCAACAAACCAACAAGCCAACAAACCAACAAACAAATAAACCAACAAACAAACAAACCAACAAACCAACAAACCAACAAACCAAAAAACCAACAAACCAACAAACCAACAAGCCAACAAGCCAACACACCAACAAACCAACAAGCCAACAAGCCAACAAACCAACAAACCAACAAACTAACAAACCAACAAACGAACTAACCAACAAACCAACAAACCAACAAACCAACAAACCAACAAGCCAACAAACCAACAAAACAACAAACCAACAAGCCAACAAACCAACAAACAAATAAACCAACAAACCAACAAACCAACAAACCAACAAACCAACAAGTCAACAAACCAACAAACCAACAAAGCAAAGAGCCAACAAGCCAACAAACCAACAAACCAACAAGCCAACAAACAAACAAACCAACAAGCCAACAAGCCAACAAACCAACAAACCAACAAAACAAAAAACCAAACAACCAACAAGCCAACAAGCCAACAAACTAACAAACTAACAAACCAACAAACGAACTAACCAACAAACCAACAAGCCAACAAGCCAACAAACCACCAAGCCAACAAACCAACAAACCAACAAGCCAACAAGCCAACAAACCAACAAACCAACAAGCCAACAAACCAACAAACCAACAAACCAACAAGCCAACAAACCAACAAACAAATAAACCAACAAACAAAAAACCAACAAACCAACAAACCAGCAAACCAACAAACCAACAAACCAACAAGCCAACAAGCCAACAAACCAACAAACCAGCAAACCAACAAACCAACAAGCCAACAAACCAACAAACCAACAAACCAACAAACCAACAAACCAAGTAACCAAAAAGCCAACAAACTAACAATTCAAAAAGCCAACAAGCCAACAAACCAACAAACCAACAAAGCAACAAGCCAACAAGCCAACAAACCAACAAACCAACAAGCCAACGAACCAACACACCAACAAGCCAACAAGCCAACAAACCAACAAGCCAACAAACCAAAAAACCAAAAAACCAACAAGCCAACAAGCCAACAAACTAACAAACTAACAAACCAACAAACGAACTAACCAACAAACCAACAAGCCAACAAGCCAACAAACCACCAAGCCAACAAACCAACAAACCAACAAGCCAACAAGCCAACAAACCAACAAACCAACAAGCCAACAAACCAACAAACAAATAAACCAACAAACCAACAAACCAACAAACCAACAAACCAACAAACCAAAAAACCAACAAAGCAACAAGCCAACAAGCCAACAAACCAACAAACTAACAAACCAACAAGCCAACAAACCAACCAATTAAGAAGCCAACAAGCCAACAAACCAACAAACAAATAAACCAACAAACCAAAAAACCAACAAACCAACAAACCAACAAACCTACAAACCAACAAACCAACAAGCCAACAAGCCAACAAACCAACAAACCAAAAAACCAACAAGCCAACAAACCAACAAGCCAACAAACCAACAAACCAACAAACCAAGTAACCAAAAAGCCAACAAACTAACAAACCAACAAGCCAACAAGTCAACAAACCAACAAACCAACAAAGCAAAGAGCCAAGAAGCCAACAAACCAACAAGCCAACAAGCCAACAAACCAACAAACCAACAAACCAACAAGCCAACAAACCAACAAACAAATAAACCAACAAACCAACAAACCAACAAACCAACAAACCAACAAACCAACAAACCAAAAAACCAACAAACCAACAAACCAACAAGCCAACAAGCCAACACACCAACAAACCAACAAGCGAACAAGCCAACAAACCAACAAACCAACAAACTAACAAACCAATAAACGAACTAACCAACAAACCAACAAACCAACAAACCAACAAACCAACAAGCCAACAAACCAACAAAACAACAAACCAACAAGCCAACAAACCAACAAACAAATAAACCAACAAACCAACAAACCAACAAACCAACAAACCAACAAGCCAACAAACCAACAAACCAACAAACCAACAAGCCAACAAACCAACAAACAAATAAACTAACAAACCAACAAACCAACAAACTAATAAACTGACCAGCCAACAAACCAACAAGCCAACAAGCCAACAAACCAACAAACCAACAAACCAACAAACCAACAAACCAACAAACCAACAAAACAAAAAACCAAACAACCAACAAGCCAACAAGCCAACAAACTAACAAACTAACAAACCAACAAACGAACTAACCAACAAACCAACAAGCCAACAAGCCAACACACCACCAAGCCAACAAACCAACAAACCAACAAGCCAACAAGCCAACAAACCAACAAACCAACAAGCCAACAAACCAACAAACCAACAAACCAACAAGCCAACAAACCAACAAACAAATAAACCAACAAACAAAAAACCAACAAACCAACAAACCAGCAAACCAACAAACCAACAAACAAACAAGCCAACAAGCCAACAAACCAACAAACCAGCAAACCAACAAACCAACAAGCCAACAAACCAACAAACCAACAAACCAACAAACCAACAAACCAAGTAACCAAAAAGCCAACAAACTAACAATTCAACAAGCCAACAAGCCAACAAACCAACAAACCAACAAAGCAACAAGCCAACAAGCCAACAAACCAACAAACCAACAAGCCAACGAACCAACACACCAACAAGCCAACAAGCCAACAAACCAACAAGCCAACAAACCAAAAAACCAAAAAACCAACAAGCCAACAAGCCAACAAACTAACAAACTAACAAACCAACAAACGAACTAACCAACAAACCAACAAGCCAACAAGCCAACAAACCACCAAGCCAACAAACCAACAAACCAACAAGCCAACAAGCCAACAAACCAACAAACCAACAAGCCAACAAACCAACAAACCAACAAACCAACAAGCCAACAAACCAACAAACAAATAAACCAACAAACCAAAAAACCAACAAACCAACAAACCAGCAAACGAACAAACCAACAAACCAACAAGCCAACAAGCCAACAAACCAACAAACCAACAAACCAACAAGCCAACAAACCAACAAGCCAACAAACCAACAAACCAACAAGCCAAGTAACCAAACAGCCAACAAGCTTAAAATTCAACAAGCCAACAAGCCAACAAACCAACAAACCAACAAAGCAACAAGCCAACAAGCCAACAAACCAACAAACCAACAAGCCAACGAACCAACACACCAACAATCCAACAAGCCAACAAACCAACAAACCAACAAACCAACAAACCAACAAACCAACAAGCCAACAAACCAACATACCAACAAACCAACAAGCCAACAAACCAACAAGCCAACAAACCAACAAGCCAACAAACCAACAAACCAACAAAGCAAAAAGCCAACAAACCAACAAGCCAACAAACCAACAAACCAACAAACTAAGTAACCAACAAGCCAACAAGCCAACAAACCAACAAACCTACAAGCCAACAAACCAACAAACCAACAAACCCAAAAAACCAAAAAACCAACAAACCAACAAACCAACAAACCAATAAACCAACAAGCCAACAAGCCAACAAACCAACAAACCAACAAACCAACAAGCCAACAAACCAACAAGCCAACAAACCAACAAACCAACAAACCAAGTAACCAACAAACCAACAAACCATGAAACGAACGAAGCAACAAACCAACAAGCCAACAAGCCAACAAACCAACAAACTAAGTAACCAAAAAGCCAACAAACTAACAAACCAACAAGCCAACAAACCAACAAGCCAACAAACCAACAAGCCAACAAACCAACAAACCAACAAACCAACAAACCAACAAGCCAACAAACCAACAAACCAACAAACCAACAAGCCAACAAGGCACCAAATCAACAAACCAACAATCCAACAAGCCAACAAACCAACAAACCAACAAACCAACAAGCCAACAAACCAACAAACCAACAAACCAAAAAACCAACAAACCAACAAACCAACAAACCAACAAACCAACAAACCAACAAACCAACAAGCCAACAAGCCAACAAGGCAACAAACCAACAAACCAACAAGCCAACAAGCCAACAAACCAACAAGCCAACAAGCCAACAAACCAACAAACCAACAAACCAACAAGCCAACAAACCAACAAACCAAAAAACCAACAAACCAACAAACCTACAAACCAAGTAACCAAAAAGCCACCAAACTAGCAAACCAACAAGCCAACAAACCAACAAGCCAACAAGCCAACAAGCCAACAAACCAACAAACAAATAAACTAACAAACCAACAAACCAACAAACCAACAAGCCAACAAGCCAACAAACCAACAAACCAACAAGCCAACAAACCAACTAACAAATAAACCAACAAACCAACAAACCAACAAACCAACAAGCCAACAAGCCAACAAACCAACAAACCAACAAACCATCAAACCAACAAGCCAACAAACCAACAAACCAACAAACCAACAAACCAACAAGCCAATAAACCAACAAACAAATAAACCAACAAACCAAAAAACCAACAAACCAACAACCAACAAACCAACAAACCAACAAACCAACAACAAAACAAACTAACAAACTAACAAACCAACAAACGAACTAACCAAAAAACCAACAAGCCAACAAGCCAACAAACCACCAAGCCAACAAACCAACAAACCAACAAGCCAACAAGTCAACAAACCAACATACCAACAAACCAACAAGCCAACAAACCAACAAGCCAACAAACCAACAAGCCAACAAACCAACAAACCAACAAAGCAAAAAGCCAACAAACCAACAAGCCAACAAACCAACAAACCAACAAACTATGTAACCAACAAGCCAACAAGCCAACAAACCAACAAACCAACAAGCCAACAAACCAACAAACCAACAAACCAAAAAACCAAAAAACCAACAAACCAACAAACCAACAAACCAATAAACCAACAAGCCAACAAGCCAACAAACCAACAAACCAACAAACCAACAAGCCAACAAACCAACAAGCCAACAAACCAACAAACCAACAAACCAAGTAACCAACAAACCAACAAACCATCAAACGAACGAAGCAACAAACCAACAAGCCAACAAGCCAACAAACCAACATACCAACAAACCAACAAGCCAACAAACCAACAAGCCAACAAACCAACAAGCCAACAAACCAACAAACCAACAAAGCAAAAAGCCAACAAACCAACAAGCCAACAAACCAACAAACCAACAAACTATGTAACCAACAAGCCAACAAGCCAACAAACCAACAAACCAACAAGCCAACAAACCAACAAACCAACAAACCAAAAAACCAAAAAACCAACAAACCAACAAACCAACAAACCAATAAACCAACAAGCCAACAAGCCAACAAACCAACAAACCAACAAACCAACAAGCCAACAAACCAACAAGCCAACAAACCAACAAACCAACAAACCAAGTAACCAACAAACCAACAAACCATCAAACGAACGAAGCAACAAACCAACAAGCCAACAAGCCAACAAACCAACAAACTAAGTAAACAAAAAGCCAACAAACTAACAAACCAACAAGCCAACAAACCAACAAGCCAACAAACCAACAAACCAACAAACCAACAAACCAACAAGCCAACAAACCAACAAACCAACAAACCAACAAGCCAACAAGGCACCAAATCAACAAACCAACAAGCCAACAAGCCAACAAACCAACAAACCAACAAGCCAACAAACCAACAAACCAACAAACCAAAAAACCAACAAACCAACAAACCAACAAACCAACAAACCAACAAACCAACAAACCAACAAGCCAACAAGGCAACAAACCAACAAACCAACAAGCCAACAAGCCAACAAACCAACAAGCCAACAAGCCAACAAACCAACAAACCAACAAACCAACAAGCCAACAAACCAACAAACCAAAAAACCAACAAACCAACAAACCTACAAACCAAGTAACCAAAAAGCCACCAAACTAGCAAACCAACAAGCCAACAAACGAACAAGCCAACAAGCCAACAAGCCAACAAACCAACAAACAAATAAACTAACAAACCAACAAACCAACAAACCAACAAGCCAACAAGCCAACAAACCAACAAACCAACAAGCCAACAAACCAACAAACAAATAAACCAACAAACCAACAAACCAACAAACCAACAAGCCAACAAGCCAACAAACCAACAAACCAACAAACCATCAAACCAACAAGCCAACAAACCAACAAACCAACAACCAACAAACCAACAAACCAACAAACCAACAAGCCAACTAGCCAACAAACCAACAAGCCAACAAACCAACAAACCAACAAACCAACAAACAAATAAACCAACAAACCAACAAACCAACAAACCAACAAACCAACAAACAAATAAACCAACAAACCAACAAACCAACAAACCAACAAACCAACAAACCAATTAACCAACAAACCAACCAGCGAACAAACCAACAAACCAACAAACCAACAAACCAACAAACCTAGTAACCGAAAAGCCAACAAACTAACAAACCAACAAGCCAACAAGCCAACAAACCAACAAACCAACAAAGCAACAAGCCAACAAGCCAACCAACCAGCAAGCCAACAAACCAACAAACCAACAACCCAACAAGCCAACAAACCAACAAACAAATAAACCAACAAGCCAACAAACCAACAAGCCAAGACACTAACAAAACAACAAACCAACAAGCCAACAAACCAACAAACAAATAAACCAACAAACCAACAAACCAACAAACCAACAAGCCAACAAGCCAATAAACCAACAAACCAACAAACCAACAAACCAACAAGCGAACAAACCAACAAACCAACAAACCAAGTAACCAATAAGCCAAAAAACTAACAAACCAACAGGCCAACAAGCCAACAAACCAACAAGCCACCAAACCAACAAACCAACAAAGCAACAAGCCAACAAGCCAACAAACCAACAAACCAACAAGCCAACAAACCAACAAACCAACAAGCCAACAAACCAACAAACCAAAAAACCAAAAAGCCAACAAGCCAACAAACCAACTAACCAACAAGCCAACAAGCCAACAAACCAACAAACCAACAAGCCAATTAACCAACAAACCAACAAACGAACAAACCAACAAACCAACAAACCAACAAACCAGCAAACCAACAAGCCAACAAGCCACAAATCAACAAACCAACAAGCCAACAAACCAACAAACCAACAAGCCAACAAGCCAACAAACCAACAAACCAACAAATCAACAAGCCAACAAACCAACAAACAAATAAACCAACAAACCAACAAACCAACAAACCAACAAACTAACAAACCAACAAGCCAACAAACTAACAAACCAACAAGCCAACAAACCATCAAACCAACAAACCAACAAGCCAACAAGCCAACAAGCCAACAAACCAACAAACCAACAAGCCAACAAACCAACAAACCAACAAACCAACATGCCAACAAACCAACAAACTAAGTAACCTACAAGCCAACAAACCAACAAACCAACAAGCCAACAAACCAACAAACAACAAACCAACAAACCAACAAACTAACAAACAAACAAACCAACAACCCAACAAGCCAACAAGCCAACAAACCAACAAGGCAACAAGCCAACAAACCAACAAACCAACAAGCCAACAAACCAACAAACCAACAAACCAACAAGCCAACAAACCAACAAACAATTAAACCAACAAACCAACAAACCAACAAACCAAAAAACCAAAAAACCAACAAACCAACAAACCAACAAGCCAACTAAACAAAAAACCAACAAACCAACAAACAAATAAACCAACAAACCAACAAACCAACAAACCAACAGACCAACAAACCAACAAACCAAAAAACCAACAAACCAACAAGCCAACAAGCCAACAAACCAATAAACTAACAAACCAACAAGCCAACAAACCAACAAACCAACAAGCCAACAAGCCAACAAACCAACAAACCAACAAGCCAACAAACCAAGAAACCAACAAACCAACAAACCAACAAACCAACAAACCAATAAACCAACAAACCAACAAGCCAACAAGCCAACAAACCAACAAACCAACAAACCAACAAACCAACAAACCAACAAGCCAACAAACCAACAAAACAACAAGCCAACAAACCAACAAACAAATAAACCAACAAACCAAAAAACCAACAAACCAACAAACCAATAAACCAACAAACCAACAAGCCAACAAACCAACAAACCAATAAACCAACAAGCCAACAAACCAACAAACAATTAAACCAACAAACCAACAAACCAACAAACCAACAAACCAACAAACCAAAAAACCAACAAACCAACAACCAACAAACCAACAAACCAACAAACCAACAAGCCAACTAGCCAACAAACCAACAAGCCAACAAACCAGCAAACCAACAAACCAACAAACCAACAAATAAATAAACCAACAAACCAACAAACCAACAAACCAACAAACAAATAAACCAACAAACCAACAAACCAACAAACCAATAAGCCAACAAGCCAACAAACCAACAAACCAACAAGCCAACAAACCAACAAACAAATAAACCAACAAACCAACAAACCAACAAGCTAACAAGCCAACAGACCAACAAACCAACAAACCAACAAGCCAACAAACCAACAAACCAACAAACTAACAAACCAACAAACCAACAAACCAACAAGCCAACAAACCAACAAACAAATAAACCAACAAACCAAAAAACCAACAAACCAACAAGCCAACGAACCAACACACCAACAATCCAACAAGCCAACAAACCAACAAACCAACAAACCAACAAACCAACAAACCAACAAACCAACAAGTCAACAAACCAACATACCAACAAACCAACAAGCCAACAAACCAACAAGCCAACAAACCAACAAGCCAACAAACCAACAAACCAACAAAGCAAAAAGCCAACAAACCAACAAGCCAACAAACCAACAAACCAACAAACTAAGTAACCAACAAGCCAACAAGCCAACAAACCAACAAACCAACAAGCCAACAAACCAACAAACCAACAAACCAAAAAACCAAAAAACCAACAAACCAACAAACCAACAAACCAATAAACCAACAAGCCAACAAGCCAACAAACCAACAAACCAACAAACCAACAAGCCAACAAACCAACAAGCCAACAAACCAACAAACCAACAAACCAAGTAACCAACAAACCAACAAACCATCAAACGAACGAAGCAACAAACCAACAAGCCAACAAGCCAACAAACCAACAAACTAAGTAACCAAAAAGCCAACAAACTAACAAACCAACAAGCCAACAAACCAACAAGCCAACAAACCAACAAACCAACAAACCAACAAACCAACAAGCCAACAAACCAACAAACCAACAAACCAACAAGCCAACAAGGCACCAAATCAACAAACCAACAAGCCAACAAGCCAACAAACCAACAAACCAACAAGCCAACAAACCAACAAACCAACAAACCAAAAAACCAACAAACAAACAAACCAACAAACCAACAAACCAACAAACCAACAAACCAACAAGCCAACAAGGCAACAAACCAACAAACCAACAAACCAACAAGCCAACAAGCCAACAAACCAACAAGCCAACAAGTCAACAAACCAACAAACCAACAAACCAACAAGCCAACAAACCAACAAACCAAAAAACCAACAAACCAACAAACCTACAAACCAAGTAACCAAAAAGCCACCAAACTAGCAAACCAACAAGCCAACAAACCAACAAGCCAACAAGCCAACAAGCCAACAAACCAACAAACAAATAAACTAACAAACCAACAAACCAACAAACCAACAAGCCAACAAGCCAACAAACCAACAAACCAACAAGCCAACAAACCAACAAACAAATAAACCAACAAACCAACAAACCAACAAACCAACAAGCCAACAAGCCAACAAACCAACAAACCAACAAACCATCAAACCAACAAGCCAACAAACCAACAAACCAACAAACCAACAAATCAACAAGCCAATAAACCAACAAACAAATAAACCAACAAACCAAAAAACCAACAAACCAACAACCAACAAACCAACAAACCAACAAACCAACAAGCCAACTAGCCAACAAACCAACAAGCCAACAAACCAACAAACCAACAAACCAACAAACAAATAAACCAACAAACCAACAAACCAACAAACCAACAAACCAACAAACAAATAAACCAACAAACCAACAAACCAACAAACCAACAAACCAACAAACCAACAAACCAATTAACCAACAAACCAACCAGCGAACAAACCAACAAACCAACAAACCAACAAACCAAGTAACCGAAAAGCCAACAAACTAATAAACCAACAAGCCAACAAGCCAACAAACCAACAAACCAACAAAGCAACAAGCCAACAAGCCAACCAACCAGCAAGCCAACAAACCAACAAACCAACAACCCAACAAGCCAACAAACCAACAAACAAATAAACCAACAAGCCAACAAACCAACAAGCCAAGACACTAACAAAACAACAAACCAACAAACCAACAAACCAACAAGTCAACAAACCAACATACCAACAAACCAACAAGCCAACAAACCAACAAGCCAACAAACCAACAAGCCAACAAACCAACAAACCAACAAAGCAAAAAGCCAACAAACCAACAAGCCAACAAACCAACAAACCAACAAACTAAGTAACCAACAAGCCAACAAGCCAACAAACCAACAAACCAACAAGCCAACAAACCAACAAACCAACAAACCAAAAAACCAAAAAACCAACAAACCAACAAACCAACAAACCAATAAACCAACAAGCCAACAAGCCAACAAACCAACAAACCAACAAACCAACAAGCCAACAAACCAACAAGCCAACAAACCAACAAACCAACAAACCAAGTAACCAACAAACCAACAAACCATCAAACGAACGAAGCAACAAACCAACAAGCCAACAAGCCAACAAACCAACAAACTAAGTAACCAAAAAGCCAACAAACTAACAAACCAACAAGCCAACAAACCAACAAGCCAACAAACCAACAAACCAACAAACCAACAAACCAACAAGCCAACAAACCAACAAACCAACAAACCAACAAGCCAACAAGGCACCAAATCAACAAACCAACAAGCCAACAAGCCAACAAACCAACAAACCAACAAGCCAACAAACCAACAAACCAACAAACCAAAAAACCAACAAACAAACAAACCAACAAACCAACAAACCAACAAACCAACAAACCAACAAGCCAACAAGGCAACAAACCAACAAACCAACAAACCAACAAGCCAACAAGCCAACAAACCAACAAGCCAACAAGTCAACAAACCAACAAACCAACAAACCAACAAGCCAACAAACCAACAAACCAAAAAACCAACAAACCAACAAACCTACAAACCAAGTAACCAAAAAGCCACCAAACTAGCAAACCAACAAGCCAACAAACCAACAAGCCAACAAGCCAACAAGCCAACAAACCAACAAACAAATAAACTAACAAACCAACAAACCAACAAACCAACAAGCCAACAAGCCAACAAACCAACAAACCAACAAGCCAACAAACCAACAAACAAATAAACCAACAAACCAACAAACCAACAAACCAACAAGCCAACAAGCCAACAAACCAACAAACCAACAAACCATCAAACCAACAAGCCAACAAACCAACAAACCAACAAACCAACAAATCAACAAGCCAATAAACCAACAAACAAATAAACCAACAAACCAAAAAACCAACAAACCAACAACCAACAAACCAACAAACCAACAAACCAACAAGCCAACTAGCCAACAAACCAACAAGCCAACAAACCAACAAACCAACAAACCAACAAACAAATAAACCAACAAACCAACAAACCAACAAACCAACAAACCAACAAACAAATAAACCAACAAACCAACAAACCAACAAACCAACAAACCAACAAGCCAACAAGCCAATAAACCAACAAACCAACAAACCAACAAGCGAACAAACCAACAAACCAACAAACCAAGTAACCAATAAGCCAAAAAACTAACAAACCAACAAGCCAACAAGCCAACAAACCAACAAGCCACCAAACCAACAAACCAACAAAGCAACAAGCCAACAAGCCAACAAACCAACAAACCAACAAGCCAACAAACCAACAAACCAACAAGCCAACAAACCAACAAACCAAAAAACCAAAAAGCCAATAAACCAACAAACAAATAAACCAACAAACCAAAAAACCAACAAACCAACAACCAACAAACCAACAAACCAACAAACCAACAAGCCAACTAGCCAACAAACCAACAAGCCAACAAACCAACAAACCAACAAACCAACAAACAAATAAACCAACAAACCAACAAACCAACAAACCAACAAACCAACAAACAAATAAACCAACAAACCAACAAACCAACAAACCAACAAACCAACAAACCAACAAACCAATTAACCAACAAACCAACCAGCGAACAAACCAACAAACCAACAAACCAACAAACCAAGTAACCGAAAAGCCAACAAACTAATAAACCAACAAGCCAACAAGCCAACAAACCAACAAACCAACAAAGCAACAAGCCAACAAGCCAACCAACCAGCAAGCCAACAAACCAACAAACCAACAAATCAACAAGCCAATAAACCAACAAACAAATAAACCAACAAACCAAAAAACCAACAAACCAACAACCAACAAACCAACAAACCAACAAACCAACAAGCCAACTAGCCAACAAACCAACAAGCCAACAAACCAACAAACCAACAAACCAACAAACAAATAAACCAACAAACCAACAAACCAACAAACCAACAAACCAACAAACAAATAAACCAACAAACCAACAAACCAACAAACCAACAAACCAACAAACCAACAAACCAATTAACCAACAAACCAACCAGCGAACAAACCAACAAACCAACAAACCAACAAACCAAGTAACCGAAAAGCCAACAAACTAATAAACCAACAAGCCAACAAGCCAACAAACCAACAAACCAACAAAGCAACAAGCCAACAAGCCAACCAACCAGCAAGCCAACAAACCAACAAACCAACAACCCAACAAGCCAACAAACCAACAAACAAATAAACCAACAAGCCAACAAACCAACAAGCCAAGACACTAACAAAACAACAAACCAACAAACCAACAAACCAACAAGTCAACAAACCAACATACCAACAAACCAACAAGCCAACAAACCAACAAGCCAACAAACCAACAAGCCAACAAACCAACAAACCAACAAAGCAAAAAGCCAACAAACCAACAAGCCAACAAACCAACAAACCAACAAACTAAGTAACCAACAAGCCAACAAGCCAACAAACCAACAAACCAACAAGCCAACAAACCAACAAACCAACAAACCAAAAAACCAAAAAACCAACAAACCAACAAACCAACAAACCAATAAACCAACAAGCCAACAAGCCAACAAACCAACAAACCAACAAACCAACAAGCCAACAAACCAACAAGCCAACAAGCCAACAAACCAACAAACTAAGTAACCAAAAAGCCAACAAACTAACAAACCAACAAGCCAACAAACCAACAAGCCAACAAACCAACAAACCAACAAACCAACAAACCAACAAGCCAACAAACCAACAAACCAACAAACCAACAAGCCAACAAGGCACCAAATCAACAAACCAACAAGCCAACAAGCCAACAAACCAACAAACCAACAAGCCAACAAACCAACAAACCAACAAACCAAAAAACCAACAAACAAACAAACCAACAAACCAACAAACCAACAAACCAACAAACCAACAAGCCAACAAGGCAACAAACCAACAAACCAACAAACCAACAAGCCAACAAGCCAACAAACCAACAAGCCAACAAGTCAACAAACCAACAAACCAACAAACCAACAAGCCAACAAACCAACAAACCAAAAAACCAACAAACCAACAAACCTACAAACCAAGTAACCAAAAAGCCACCAAACTAGCAAACCAACAAGCCAACAAACCAACAAGCCAACAAGCCAACAAGCCAACAAACCAACAAACAAATAAACTAACAAACCAACAAACCAACAAACCAACAAGCCAACAAGCCAACAAACCAACAAACCAACAAGCCAACAAACCAACAAACAAATAAACCAACAAACCAACAAACCAACAAACCAACAAGCCAACAAGCCAACAAACCAACAAACCAACAAACCATCAAACCAACAAGCCAACAAACCAACAAACCAACAAACCAACAAATCAACAAGCCAATAAACCAACAAACAAATAAACCAACAAACCAAAAAACCAACAAACCAACAACCAACAAACCAACAAACCAACAAACCAACAAGCCAACTAGCCAACAAACCAACAAGCCAACAAACCAACAAACCAACAAACCAACAAACAAATAAACCAACAAACCAACAAACCAACAAACCAACAAACCAACAAACAAATAAACCAACAAACCAACAAACCAACAAACCAACAAACCAACAAGCCAACAAGCCAATAAACCAACAAACCAACAAACCAACAAGCGAACAAACCAACAAACCAACAAACCAAGTAACCAATAAGCCAAAAAACTAACAAACCAACAAGCCAACAAGCCAACAAACCAACAAGCCACCAAACCAACAAACCAACAAAGCAACAAGCCAACAAGCCAACAAACCAACAAACCAACAAGCCAACAAACCAACAAACCAACAAGCCAACAAACCAACAAACCAAAAAACCAAAAAGCCAATAAACCAACAAACAAATAAACCAACAAACCAAAAAACCAACAAACCAACAACCAACAAACCAACAAACCAACAAACCAACAAGCCAACTAGCCAACAAACCAACAAGCCAACAAACCAACAAACCAACAAACCAACAAACAAATAAACCAACAAACCAACAAACCAACAAACCAACAAACCAACAAACAAATAAACCAACAAACCAACAAACCAACAAACCAACAAACCAACAAACCAACAAACCAATTAACCAACAAACCAACCAGCGAACAAACCAACAAACCAACAAACCAACAAACCAAGTAACCGAAAAGCCAACAAACTAATAAACCAACAAGCCAACAAGCCAACAAACCAACAAACCAACAAAGCAACAAGCCAACAAGCCAACCAACCAGCAAGCCAACAAACCAACAAACCAACAACCCAACAAGCCAACAAACCAACAAACAAATAAACCAACAAGCCAACAAACCAACAAGCCAAGACACTAACAAAACAACAAACCAACAAACCAACAAACCAACAAGTCAACAAACCAACATACCAACAAACCAACAAGCCAACAAACCAACAAGCCAACAAACCAACAAGCCAACAAACCAACAAACCAACAAAGCAAAAAGCCAACAAACCAACAAGCCAACAAACCAACAAACCAACAAACTAAGTAACCAACAAGCCAACAAGCCAACAAACCAACAAACCAACAAGCCAACAAACCAACAAACCAACAAACCAAAAAACCAAAAAACCAACAAACCAACAAACCAACAAACCAATAAACCAACAAGCCAACAAGCCAACAAACCAACAAACCAACAAACCAACAAGCCAACAAACCAACAAGCCAACAAACCAACAAACCAACAAACCAAGTAACCAACAAACCAACAAACCATCAAACGAACGAAGCAACAAACCAACAAGCCAACAAGCCAACAAACCAACAAACTAAGTAACCAAAAAGCCAACAAACTAACAAACCAACAAGCCAACAAACCAACAAGCCAACAAACCAACAAACCAACAAACCAACAAACCAACAAGCCAACAAACCAACAAACCAACAAACCAACAAGCCAACAAGGCACCAAATCAACAAACCAACAAGCCAACAAGCCAACAAACCAACAAACCAACAAGCCAACAAACCAACAAACCAACAAACCAAAAAACCAACAAACAAACAAACCAACAAACCAACAAACCAACAAACCAACAAACCAACAAGCCAACAAGGCAACAAACCAACAAACCAACAAACCAACAAGCCAACAAGCCAACAAACCAACAAGCCAACAAGTCAACAAACCAACAAACCAACAAACCAACAAGCCAACAAACCAACAAACCAAAAAACCAACAAACCAACAAACCTACAAACCAAGTAACCAAAAAGCCACCAAACTAGCAAACCAACAAGCCAACAAACCAACAAGCCAACAAGCCAACAAGCCAACAAACCAACAAACAAATAAACTAACAAACCAACAAACCAACAAACCAACAAGCCAACAAGCCAACAAACCAACAAACCAACAAGCCAACAAACCAACAAACAAATAAACCAACAAACCAACAAACCAACAAACCAACAAGCCAACAAGCCAACAAACCAACAAACCAACAAACCATCAAACCAACAAGCCAACAAACCAACAAACCAACAAACCAACAAATCAACAAGCCAATAAACCAACAAACAAATAAACCAACAAACCAAAAAACCAACAAACCAACAACCAACAAACCAACAAACCAACAAACCAACAAGCCAACTAGCCAACAAACCAACAAGCCAACAAACCAACAAACCAACAAACCAACAAACAAATAAACCAACAAACCAACAAACCAACAAACCAACAAACCAACAAACAAATAAACCAACAAACCAACAAACCAACAAACCAACAAACCAACAAGCCAACAAGCCAATAAACCAACAAACCAACAAACCAACAAGCGAACAAACCAACAAACCAACAAACCAAGTAACCAATAAGCCAAAAAACTAACAAACCAACAAGCCAACAAGCCAACAAACCAACAAGCCACCAAACCAACAAACCAACAAAGCAACAAGCCAACAAGCCAACAAACCAACAAACCAACAAGCCAACAAACCAACAAACCAACAAGCCAATAAACCAACAAACCAAAAAACCAAAAAGCCAACAAGCCAAAAAACCAACTAACCAACAAGCCAACAAGCCAACAAACCAACAAACCAACAAGCCAATTAACCAACAAACCAACAAACGAACAAACCAACAAACCAACAAACCAACAAACCAGCAAACCAACAAGCCAACAAGCCACAAATCAACAAACCAACAAGCCAACAAACCAACAAACCAACAAGCCAACAAGCCAACAAACCAACAAACCAAGTAACCAATAAGCCAAAAAACTAACAAACCAACAAGCCAACAAGCCAACAAACCAACAAGCCACCAAACCAACAAACCAACAAAGCAACAAGCCAACAAGCCAACAAACCAACAAACCAGCAAGCCAACAAACCAACAAACCAACAACCCAACAAGCCAACAAACCAACAAACAAATAAACCAACAAGCCAACAAACCAACAAGCCAAGACACTAACAAAACAACAAACCAACAAACCAACAAACCAACAAGTCAACAAACCAACATACCAACAAACCAACAAGCCAACAAACCAACAAGCCAACAAACCAACAAGCCAACAAACCAACAAACCAACAAAGCAAAAAGCCAACAAACCAACAAGCCAACAAACCAACAAACCAACAAACTAAGTAACCAACAAGCCAACAAGCCAACAAACCAACAAACCAACAAGCCAACAAACCAACAAACCAACAAACCAAAAAACCAAAAAACCAACAAACCAACAAACCAACAAACCAATAAACCAACAAGCCAACAAGCCAACAAACCAACAAACCAACAAACCAACAAGCCAACAAACCAACAAGCCAACAAACCAACAAACCAACAAACCAAGTAACCAACAAACCAACAAACCATCAAACGAACGAAGCAACAAACCAACAAGCCAACAAGCCAACAAACCAACAAACTAAGTAACCAAAAAGCCAACAAACTAACAAACCAACAAGCCAACAAACCAACAAGCCAACAAACCAACAAACCAACAAACCAACAAACCAACAAGCCAACAAACCAACAAACCAACAAACCAACAAGCCAACAAGGCACCAAATCAACAAACCAACAAGCCAACAAGCCAACAAACCAACAAACCAACAAGCCAACAAACCAACAAACCAACAAACCAAAAAACCAACAAACAAACAAACCAACAAACCAACAAACCAACAAACCAACAAACCAACAAGCCAACAAGGCAACAAACCAACAAACCAACAAACCAACAAGCCAACAAGCCAACAAACCAACAAGCCAACAAGTCAACAAACCAACAAACCAACAAACCAACAAGCCAACAAACCAACAAACCAAAAAACCAACAAACCAACAAACCTACAAACCAAGTAACCAAAAAGCCACCAAACTAGCAAACCAACAAGCCAACAAACCAACAAGCCAACAAGCCAACAAGCCAACAAACCAACAAACAAATAAACTAACAAACCAACAAACCAACAAACCAACAAGCCAACAAGCCAACAAACCAACAAACCAACAAGCCAACAAACCAACAAACAAATAAACCAACAAACCAACAAACCAACAAACCAACAAGCCAACAAGCCAACAAACCAACAAACCAACAAACCATCAAACCAACAAGCCAACAAACCAACAAACCAACAAACCAACAAATCAACAAGCCAATAAACCAACAAACAAATAAACCAACAAACCAAAAAACCAACAAACCAACAACCAACAAACCAACAAACCAACAAACCAACAAGCCAACTAGCCAACAAACCAACAAGCCAACAAACCAACAAACCAACAAACCAACAAACAAATAAACCAACAAACCAACAAACCAACAAACCAACAAACCAACAAACAAATAAACCAACAAACCAACAAACCAACAAACCAACAAACCAACAAGCCAACAAGCCAATAAACCAACAAACCAACAAACCAACAAGCGAACAAACCAACAAACCAACAAACCAAGTAACCAATAAGCCAAAAAACTAACAAACCAACAAGCCAACAAGCCAACAAACCAACAAGCCACCAAACCAACAAACCAACAAAGCAACAAGCCAACAAGCCAACAAACCAACAAACCAACAAGCCAACAAACCAACAAACCAACAAGCCAACAAACCAACAAACCAAAAAACCAAAAAGCCAACAAGCCAAAAAACCAACTAACCAACAAGCCAACAAGCCAACAAACCAACAAACCAACAAGCCAATTAACCAACAAACCAACAAACGAACAAACCAACAAACCAACAAACCAACAAACCAGCAAACCAACAAGCCAACAAGCCACAAATCAACAAACCAACAAGCCAACAAACCAACAAACCAACAAGCCAACAAGCCAACAAACCAACAAACCAAGTAACCAATAAGCCAAAAAACTAACAAACCAACAAGCCAACAAGCCAACAAACCAACAAGCCACCAAACCAACAAACCAACAAAGCAACAAGCCAACAAGCCAACAAACCAACAAACCAGCAAGCCAACAAACCAACAAACCAACAACCCAACAAGCCAACAAACCAACAAACAAATAAACCAACAAGCCAACAAACCAACAAGCCAAGACACTAACAAAACAACAAACCAACAAACCAACAAACCAACAAGTCAACAAACCAACATACCAACAAACCAACAAGCCAACAAACCAACAAGCCAACAAACCAACAAGCCAACAAACCAACAAACCAACAAAGCAAAAAGCCAACAAACCAACAAGCCAACAAACCAACAAACCAACAAACTAAGTAACCAACAAGCCAACAAGCCAACAAACCAACAAACCAACAAGCCAACAAACCAACAAACCAACAAACCAAAAAACCAAAAAACCAACAAACCAACAAACCAACAAACCAATAAACCAACAAGCCAACAAGCCAACAAACCAACAAACCAACAAACCAACAAGCCAACAAACCAACAAGCCAACAAACCAACAAACCAACAAACCAAGTAACCAACAAACCAACAAACCATCAAACGAACGAAGCAACAAACCAACAAGCCAACAAGCCAACAAACCAACAAACTAAGTAACCAAAAAGCCAACAAACTAACAAACCAACAAGCCAACAAACCAACAAGCCAACAAACCAACAAACCAACAAACCAACAAACCAACAAGCCAACAAACCAACAAACCAACAAACCAACAAGCCAACAAGGCACCAAATCAACAAACCAACAAGCCAACAAGCCAACAAACCAACAAACCAACAAGCCAACAAACCAACAAACCAACAAACCAAAAAACCAACAAACAAACAAACCAACAAACCAACAAACCAACAAACCAACAAACCAACAAGCCAACAAGGCAACAAACCAACAAACCAACAAACCAACAAGCCAACAAGCCAACAAACCAACAAGCCAACAAGTCAACAAACCAACAAACCAACAAACCAACAAGCCAACAAACCAACAAACCAAAAAACCAACAAACCAACAAACCTACAAACCAAGTAACCAAAAAGCCACCAAACTAGCAAACCAACAAGCCAACAAACCAACAAGCCAACAAGCCAACAAGCCAACAAACCAACAAACAAATAAACTAACAAACCAACAAACCAACAAACCAACAAGCCAACAAGCCAACAAACCAACAAACCAACAAGCCAACAAACCAACAAACAAATAAACCAACAAACCAACAAACCAACAAACCAACAAGCCAACAAGCCAACAAACCAACAAACCAACAAACCATCAAACCAACAAGCCAACAAACCAACAAACCAACAAACCAACAAATCAACAAGCCAATAAACCAACAAACAAATAAACCAACAAACCAAAAAACCAACAAACCAACAACCAACAAACCAACAAACCAACAAACCAACAAGCCAACTAGCCAACAAACCAACAAGCCAACAAACCAACAAACCAACAAACCAACAAACAAATAAACCAACAAACCAACAAACCAACAAACCAACAAACCAACAAACAAATAAACCAACAAACCAACAAACCAACAAACCAACAAACCAACAAGCCAACAAGCCAATAAACCAACAAACCAACAAACCAACAAGCGAACAAACCAACAAACCAACAAACCAAGTAACCAATAAGCCAAAAAACTAACAAACCAACAAGCCAACAAGCCAACAAACCAACAAGCCACCAAACCAACAAACCAACAAAGCAACAAGCCAACAAGCCAACAAACCAACAAACCAACAAGCCAACAAACCAACAAACCAACAAGCCAACAAACCAACAAACCAAAAAACCAAAAAGCCAATAAACCAACAAACAAATAAACCAACAAACCAAAAAACCAACAAACCAACAACCAACAAACCAACAAACCAACAAACCAACAAGCCAACTAGCCAACAAACCAACAAGCCAACAAACCAACAAACCAACAAACCAACAAACAAATAAACCAACAAACCAACAAACCAACAAACCAACAAACCAACAAACAAATAAACCAACAAACCAACAAACCAACAAACCAACAAACCAACAAACCAACAAACCAATTAACCAACAAACCAACCAGCGAACAAACCAACAAACCAACAAACCAACAAACCAAGTAACCGAAAAGCCAACAAACTAATAAACCAACAAGCCAACAAGCCAACAAACCAACAAACCAACAAAGCAACAAGCCAACAAGCCAACCAACCAGCAAGCCAACAAACCAACAAACCAACAACCCAACAAGCCAACAAACCAACAAACAAATAAACCAACAAGCCAACAAACCAACAAGCCAAGACACTAACAAAACAACAAACCAACAAACCAACAAACCAACAAGTCAACAAACCAACATACCAACAAACCAACAAGCCAACAAACCAACAAGCCAACAAACCAACAAGCCAACAAACCAACAAACCAACAAAGCAAAAAGCCAACAAACCAACAAGCCAACAAACCAACAAACCAACAAACTAAGTAACCAACAAGCCAACAAGCCAACAAACCAACAAACCAACAAGCCAACAAACCAACAAACCAACAAACCAAAAAACCAAAAAACCAACAAACCAACAAACCAACAAACCAATAAACCAACAAGCCAACAAGCCAACAAACCAACAAACCAACAAACCAACAAGCCAACAAACCAACAAGCCAACAAACCAACAAACCAACAAACCAAGTAACCAACAAACCAACAAACCATCAAACGAACGAAGCAACAAACCAACAAGCCAACAAGCCAACAAACCAACAAACTAAGTAACCAAAAAGCCAACAAACTAACAAACCAACAAGCCAACAAACCAACAAGCCAACAAACCAACAAACCAACAAACCAACAAACCAACAAGCCAACAAACCAACAAACCAACAAACCAACAAGCCAACAAGGCACCAAATCAACAAACCAACAAGCCAACAAGCCAACAAACCAACAAACCAACAAGCCAACAAACCAACAAACCAACAAACCAAAAAACCAACAAACAAACAAACCAACAAACCAACAAACCAACAAACCAACAAACCAACAAGCCAACAAGGCAACAAACCAACAAACCAACAAACCAACAAGCCAACAAGCCAACAAACCAACAAGCCAACAAGTCAACAAACCAACAAACCAACAAACCAACAAGCCAACAAACCAACAAACCAAAAAACCAACAAACCAACAAACCTACAAACCAAGTAACCAAAAAGCCACCAAACTAGCAAACCAACAAGCCAACAAACCAACAAGCCAACAAGCCAACAAGCCAACAAACCAACAAACAAATAACCTAACAAACCAACAAACCAACAAACCAACAAGCCAACAAGCCAACAAACCAACAAACCAACAAGCCAACAAACCAACAAACAAATAAACCAACAAACCAACAAACCAACAAACCAACAAGCCAACAAGCCAACAAACCAACAAACCAACAAACCATCAAACCAACAAGCCAACAAACCAACAAACCAACAAACCAACAAATCAACAAGCCAATAAACCAACAAACAAATAAACCAACAAACCAAAAAACCAACAAACCAACAACCAACAAACCAACAAACCAACAAACCAACAAGCCAACTAGCCAACAAACCAACAAGCCAACAAACCAACAAACCAACAAACCAACAAACAAATAAACCAACAAACCAACAAACCAACAAACCAACAAACCAACAAACAAATAAACCAACAAACCAACAAACCAACAAACCAACAAACCAACAAGCCAACAAGCCAATAAACCAACAAACCAACAAACCAACAAGCGAACAAACCAACAAACCAACAAACCAAGTAACCAATAAGCCAAAAAACTAACAAACCAACAAGCCAACAAGCCAACAAACCAACAAGCCACCAAACCAACAAACCAACAAAGCAACAAGCCAACAAGCCAACAAACCAACAAACCAACAAGCCAACAAACCAACAAACCAACAAGCCAACAAACCAACAAACCAAAAAACCAAAAAGCCAACAAGCCAAAAAACCAACTAACCAACAAGCCAACAAGCCAACAAACCAACAAACCAACAAGCCAATTAACCAACAAACCAACAAACGAACAAACCAACAAACCAACAAACCAACAAACCAGCAAACCAACAAGCCAACAAGCCACAAATCAACAAACCAACAAGCCAACAAACCAACAAACCAACAAGCCAACAAGCCAACAAACCAACAAACCAACAAATCAACAAGCCAACAAACCAACAAACAAATAAACCAACAAACCAACAAACCAACAAACCAACAAACCAACAAACTAACAAACCAACAAGCCAACAAACTAACAATCCAACAAGCCAACAATCCAACAAACCATCAAACCAACAAACCAACAAGCCAACAAGCCAACAAGCCAACAAGCCAACAAACCAACAAACCAACAAGCCAACAAACCAACAAACCAACAAACCAGAATGCCAACAAACCAACAAACTAAGTAACCAACAAGCCAACAAACCAACAAACCAACAAGCCAACAAACCAACAAACAACAAACCAACAAACCAACAAACTAACAAACAAACAAACCAACAAACCAACAAGCCAACAAACCAACAAACCAACAAACCAACAAGCCAACAAACCAACAAACAATTAAACCAACAAACCAACAAACCAACAAACCAACAAACCAACAAACCAACAAACCAAAAAACCAACAAACCAACAAACCAACAAGCCAACTAACCAAAAAACCAACAAACCAACAAACAAATAAACCAACAAACCAACAAACCAACAAACCAACAGACCAACAAACCAACAAACCAAAAAACCAACAAACCAACAAGCCAACAAGCCAACAAACCAATAAACTAACAAACCAACAAGCCAACAAACCAACAAACCAACAAGCCAACAAGCCAACAAACCAGCAAACCAACAAGCCAACAAACCAAGAAACCAACAAACCAACAAACCAACAAACCAACAAACCAACAAACCAACAAACCAACAAGCCAACAAGCCAACAAACCAACAAACCAACAAACCAACAAACCAACAAACCAACAAGCCAACAAACCAACAAAACAACAAGCCAACAAACCAACAAACAAATAAACCAACAAACCAAAAAACCAACAAACCAACAAACCAATAAACCAACAAACCAACAAGCCAACAAACCAACAAACCAATAAACCAACAAGCCAACAAACCAACAAACAATTAAACCAACAAACCAACAAACCAACAAACCAACAAACCAACAAACCAAAAAACCAACAAACCAACAACCAACAAACCAACAAACCAACAAACCAACAAGCCAACTAGCCAACAAACCAACAAGCCAACAAACCAACAAACCAACAAACCAACAAATAAATAAACCAACAAACCAACAAACCAACAAACCAACAAACAAATAAACCAACAAACCAACAAACCAACAAACCAATAAGCCAACAAGCCAACAAACCAACAAACCAACAAGCCAACAAACCAACAAACAAATAAACCAACAAACCAACAAACCAACAAGCTAACAAGCCAACAAACCAACAAACCAACAAACCAACAAGCCAACAAACCAACAAACCAACAAACTAACAAACCAACAAACCAACAAACCAACAAGCCAACAAACCAACAAACAAATAAACCAACAAACCAAAAAACCAACAAACCAACAACCAACAAACCAACAAACCAACAAACCAACAAGCCAACTAGCCAACAAACCAACAAGCCAACAAACCAACAAACCAACAAAGCAATAAACAAATAAACCAACAAACCAACAAACCAACAAACCAACAAACCAACAAACTAACAAACAAATAAACCAACAAACCAACAAACCAACAAACCAACAAACCAACAAACCAATTAACCAACAAACCAACCAGCGAACAAACCAACAAACCAACAAACCAAGTAACCGAAAAGCCAACAAACTAACAAACCAACAAGCCAACAAGCCAACAAACCAACAAACCAACAAAGCAACAAGCCAACAAGCCAACCAACCAGCAAGCCAACAAACCAACAAACCAACAACCCAACAAGCCAACAAACCAACAAACAAATAAACCAACAAGCCAACAAACCAACAAGCCAAGACACTAACAAACCAACAAACCAACAAACAAATAAACCAACAAACCAACAAACCAACAAGCCAACAAGCCAACAAACCAACAAACCAACAAACTAACAAACCAACAAGCAAACGAACCAACAAACCAACAAACCAAGTATTCAAAAAGCCAACAAACTAACAAACCAACAAGCCAACAAGCCAACAAACCAACAAGCCACCAAACCAACAAGCCAACAAGCCAACAAACCAACAAACCAACAAGCCAACAAACCAACAAACCAACAAACCAACAAGCCAACAAGCCAACAAACCAACTAACCAACAAGCCAACAAGCCAACAAACCAACAAATTAACAAGCCAATTAACCAACAAACCAACAACCGAACAAACCAACAAACCAACAAACCAACAAACAAGCAAACCAACAAGCCAACAAGCCACAAATCAACAAACCAACAAGCCAACAAACCAACAAACTAACAAGCCAACAAGCCAACAAATCAACAAGCCAACAAACCAACAAACAAATAAACCAACAAACCAACAAACCAACAAACTAACAAATCAACAAGCCAACAAACCAACAAACCAACAAGCCAACAAACCAACAAACCAACAAACCAACAAGCCAACAAGCCAACAAACCAACAAACCAACAAGCCAGCAAACCAACAAACCAACAAACCAACATGCCAACAAACCAACAAACTAAGTAACCAACAAGCCAACAAACCAACAAACCAACAAGCCAACAAACCAACAAACAACAAACCAACAAACCAACAAACTAACAAACCAACAAACAAACAAACCAACAAGCCAACAAGCCAACAAACCAACAAGGCAACAAGGCAACAAACAAACAAACCAACAAGCCAACAAACCAACAAACCAACAAACCAACAAGCCAACAAACCAACAAACAATTAAACCAACAAACCAACAAACCAACAAACCAACAAACCAACAAACCAAAAAACCAACAAACCAACAAACCAACAAGCCAACTAACCAACAAACCAACAAACCAACAAACAAATAAACCAACAAACCAACAAACCAACAAACCAACAGACCAACAAACCAACAAACCAACAAGCCAACAAGCCAACAAACCAACAAACTAACAAACCAACAAGCCAACAAACCAACAAACCAACAAGCCAACAAGCCAACAAACCAACAAACCAACAAGCCAACAAACCAAGAAACAAACAAACCAACAAACCAACAAACCAACAAACCAACAAACCAACAAACCAACAAGCCAACAAGCCAACAAACCAACAAACCAACAAACCAACAAACCAACAAACCAACAAGCCAACAAGCCAACAAACCAACAAAACAACAAGCCAACAAACCAACAAACAAATAAACCAACAAACCAAAAAACCAACAAACCAACAAACCAACAAACCAACAAACCAACAAACCAACAAACTAACAAACCAACAAGCCAACAAGCCAACAAACCAACAAACCAACAAACCAACAAACCAACAAGCCAACAAACCAACAAAACAACAAGCCAACAAACCAACAAACAAATAAACCAACAAACCAAAAAACCAACAAACCAACAACCCAACAAACCAACAAACCAAGAAACCAACAAACTAACAAACTAACAAACCAACAAGCCAACAAGCCAACAAATCAAAAAACCAACAAGCCAACAAACCAACAAGCCAACAAACCAACAAACCAACAAACAAAGTAACCAACAAACCAACAAACAATCAAACGAACAAAGCAACAAACCAACAAGCCAAAAAACCAACAAACTAACAAACCAACAAACGAACTAACCAACAAACCAACAAGCAAACAAGTTAACAAGCCAACAAACCAACAAACCAACAAACCAACAAACCAACAAGCCAACAAACCAACAAACCAACAAACCAACAAGCCAACAAACCAACAAACAAATAAACCAACAAACCAACAAACCAACAAACCAACAAACGAACAAGCTAACAATCCAACAAGCCAACAAACCAACAAACCAACAAGCCAACAAACCAACAAACCAACAAACCAACAAGCCAACAAGCCAACAAACCAACAAACCAACAAGCCAACAAACCAACAAACCAATAAACCAACATGCCAACAAACCAACAAACTAGGTAACCAACAAGCCAACAAACCAACAAACAAATAAACCAACAAACCAAGCAACCAAAAAGCCAACCAACTAACAAACCAACAAGGCAACAAACCAACAAGCCAACAAGCCAACAAACCAATAAACAAATAAACCACCAAACCAACAAACCAATAAACCAACAAACCAACAAACCAAAAACCAACAAACCAACATCCCAACATGCCAACAAACCAACAAACTAACAAACCAACAAACGAACTAACCAACAAACCAACAAGCCAACAAACGAACAAACCAACAAACCAACAAGCCAACAAACCAACAAACCAACAAACCAACAAGCCAACAAACCAACAAACAAATAAACCAACAAACCAACAAACCAACAAACCAACAAACCAACAAACCAACAAACTAACAAACCAACAAGCAACAAACCAACAAACCAACAAGCCAACAAACCAACAAACCAATAATCCAACAAGCCAACAAGCCAACAAACCAACAAACCAACAAGCCAACAAACCAACAAACCAACAAACCAACATGCCAACAAACCAACAAACTAAGTAACCAACAAGCCAACAAAACAACAAACCAACAAGATAACAAGCCAACAAACCAAAACAAACCAACAAGCCAACAAACCAACAAACCAACACACCAACAAGCCAACAAAAAAACAAACCAACAAGCCAACAAGCCAACAAACCAACAAACTAACAAACCAACAAGCCAACAAACCAACAAACCAACAAGCCAACAAGCCAACAAACCAACAAACCAAGTAACCAACAAGCCAACAAACCAACAGGCCAACAAACCAACAAACCAACAAACCAACAAACCAAAAAACCAACAAACCAACAAACCAACAAACCAACAAGCCAACAAGCCAACAAACCAACAAGCCAACAAACCAACAAGCCAACAAACCAACAAACCAACAAACCAAGTAACCAAAAATCCAACAAACTAACAAACCAACAAGCCAACAAGCCAACAAACCAACAAACCAACAAAGCAACAAACCAACAAACAAACAAACCAACAAACCAACAAGCCAACAAGCCAACAAACCAACAAACCAACAAGCCAAGAAGCCAACAAACCAACAAACCAACAAGCCAACAAACCAACAACCCAACAAACCAAAAAACCAACAAACCAACAAACCAACAAACCAACAAACCAACAAACCAACAAACCAACAAACCAACAAACCAACAAGCCAACAAGCCAACAAACCAACAAACTAACAAACCAACAAGCCAACAAACCAACAAAACAACAAGCCAACAAGCCAACAAACTAACAAACTAAGTAACCAAAAAACCAACAAACTAACAAACCAACAAGCCAACAAACCAACAAGCCAACAAGCCAATAAACCAACAAACCAACAAAGCAACAAACCAACAATCCAACAAACCAACAAACCAACAAACCAAAACAAACCAACAAGCCAACAAACCAACAAACCAACACACCAACAAGCCAACAAAAAAACAAACCAACAAGCCAACAAACCAACAAACTAACAAACCAACAAGCCAACAAACCAACAAACCAACAAGCCAACAAGCCAACAAACCAACAAACCAAGTAACCAACAAGCCAACAAACCAACAAGCCAACAAACCAACAAACCAACAAACCAACAAACCAAAAAACCAACAAACCAACAAACCAACAAACCAACAAACCAACAAACCAACAAACCAACAAACCAACAAGCCAACAAGCCAACAAACCAACAAACCAACAAGCCAACAAACCAACAAGCCAACAAACCAACAAACCAACAAACCAAGTAACCAGAAATCCAACAAACTAACAAACCAACAAGCCAACAAGCCAACAAACCAACAAACCAACAAAGCAACAAACCAACAAACAAACAAACCAACAAACCAACAAACCAACAAGCCAACAAACCAACAAACCAACAAGCCAAGAAGCCAACAAACCAATAAACCAACAAGCCAACAAACCAACAAACCAACAAACCAAAAAACCAACAAACCAACAAACCAACAAACCAACAAACCAACAAACCAACAAACCAACAAACCAACAAACCAACAAGCCAACAAACCAACAAACTAACAAACCAACAAGCCAACAAACCAACAAAACAACAAGCCAACAAGCCAACAAACTAACAAACCAAGTAACCAAAAAACCAACAAACTAACAAACCAACAAGCCAACAAACCAACAAGCCAACAAGCCAATAAACCTACAAACCAACAAAGCAACAAACCAACAATCCAACAAACCAACAAACCAACAAACTAACAAACTAACAAGCCAACAAGGCAAAAAACCAACAAACCAACAAGCCAACAAGCCAACAAACCAACAAACCAACAACCCAACAAACCAACAAACTAACAAACCAACAAGCCAACAAACCAACAAACAAATAAACCAACAAAGCAACAAACCAACAAACCCACAAACCAACAAACCAAAAAACCAACAAACCAACAAACCAACAAGCCAACAAACCAACAAACCAACAAACCAAAAAACCAACAAACCAACAAGCCAACAAGCCAACAAAAAAACAAACTAACAAACCAACAAGCCAACAAACCAACAAACCAACAAGCCAACAAGCCAACAAACCAACAAACCAACAAACCAAAAAACCAACAAACCAACAAACCATAAAAACAACAAAGCAACAAGCCAACAAACCAACAAACCAACAAGCTAACAAACCAACAAACCAACAAGCCAACAAACCAACAAACCAACAAACCAACAAGCCAACAAGCCAACAAACCAACAAACTAAGTAACCAACAAGCCAACAAACCAACAAACCAACAAGCCAACAAGCCAACAAACCAACAAACCAACAAGCCAACAAATCAACAAACCAACAAACCAACAAGCCAACAAACTAACAAACAAATAAACCAACAAACCAACAAACCAACAAACCAACAAACCAACAAACCAACAAACCAAAAAACTAACAAACCAACAAACCAACAAGCCAACAAACCAACAAACCGACAAACCAACAAGCCAATAAACCAACAAACAAATAAACCAACAAACCAACAAACCAACAAACTAACAAACCAACAAACCAAAAAACCAACAAACCAACAAGCCAAAAAGCCAACAAAACAACAAACTAACAAACCAACAAACCAACAAATTAACAAGCCAACAAACCAACAAACCAACAAACAAATAAACCAACAAACCAAAAAACCAACAAACCAACAAGCCAACAAACCAACAAGCCAACAAACCAACAAACCAACAAACCAAGTAACCAAAAAGCCAACAAACTAACAAACCAACAAACCAACAAACCAACAAGCCAACAAACCAACAAGCCATTAAACCAACAAACCAACAAACCAAGTAACCAAAAAGCCAACAAACTAACAATTCAACAAGCTAACAAGCCAACAAACCAACAAACCAACAAAGCAACAAGCCAACAAGCCAACAAACCAACAAACCAACAAGTCAACAAACCAACAAACCAACAAGCCAACAAGCCAACAAAACAACAAACCAACAAACCAACAAGCCAACAAACCAACAAACAAATAAACCAACAAACCAACAAACCAACAAACCAACAAACCAAAAAACCAACAAACCAACAAACCAACAAGCCAACAAGCCAACAAACCAACAAACCAACAAGCCAACAAGCCAACAAACCAACAAACAAATAAACCAACAAACCAACAAACCAACAAACCACCAAGCCAACAAACCAACAAACCAACAAACCAACAAGCCAACAAGCCAACAAACCAACAAACAAATAAACTAACAAACCAACAAACTAACAAACTAACAAACTAACAAACCGACAAGCCAACAAACCAACAAGCCAACAAGCCAACAAACCAACAAACCAACAAACTAGCAAACCAACAAACCAAAAAACAAAAAACCCAACAAACTAACAAACCAACAAACCAACAAGCCAACAAACCAACAAACAAATAAACCAACAAACCAAAAAACCAACAAACCAACAAACCAGCAAGCCAACAAACCAACAAACCAACAAACCAACAAGCCAACAAACCAACAAGCCAACAAACCAACAAACCAACAAACCAAGTAACCAAAAAGCCAACAGACTAACAATTCAACAAGCCAACAAGCCAACAAACCAACAAACCAACAAAGTAACAAGCCAACAAGCCAACAAACCAACAAACCAACAAGCCAACAAACCAACAAACCAACAAGCCAACAAGCCAACAAACCAACAAACCAACAAACCAACAAACCAACAAACCAACAAGCCAACAAACCAACAAACCAACAAGCCAACAAACCAACAAACCAACAAACCAACAAGCCAACAAACCAACAAACCAACAAATCAACAAGCCAACAAACCAACAAACCAACAAACCAACAAGCCAACAAACCAACAAGCCAACAAACCAACAAACCAACAAAGCAAAAAGCCAACAAACCAACAAGCCAACAAACCAACAAACCAACAAACTAAGTAACCAACAAGCCAACAAGCCAACAAACCAACAAACCAACAAGCCAACAAGCCAACAAACCAACAAACCAACAAACCAAAAAACCAAAAAACCAACAAACCAACAAACCAACAAACCAATAAACCAACAAGCCAACAAGCTAACAAACCAACAAACCAACAAACCAACAAGCCAACAAACCAACAAGCCAACAAACCAACAAACCAACAAACCAAGTAACCAACAAACCAACAAACCATCAAACGAACGAAGCAACAAACGAACAAGCCAACAAGCTGACAAACCAACAAACCAAGTAACCAAAAAGCCAACAAACTAACAAACCAACAAGCCAACAAATCAACAAGCCAACAAACCAACAAACCAACAAACCAACAAACCAACAAACCAACAAACTAAAAGGCCAACAAGCCAACAAACCCACAAACCATCAGACGAACAAAGCAACAAACCAACAAGCCAAAAAACCAACAAACTAACAAACCAACCAACGAACTAACCAACAAACCAACAAGCCAACAAGTTAACAAGGCAACAAACCAACAAACCAACAAACCAACAAACCAACAAGCCAACAAACCAATAAACCAACAAACCAACAAGCCAACAAACCAACAAACAAATAAACTAACAAACCAACAAACCAACAAACCAACAAACCAACAAACTAACAATCCAACAAGCCAACAAACCAACAAACCAACAAGCCAACAAATCAACAAACCAACAAACCAACAAGCCAACAAGCCAACAAACCAACAAACCAACAAGCCAACAAACCAACAAACCAACAAACCAACATGCCAACAAACCAACAAACTAAGTAACCAACAAGCCAACAAACCAACAAACAAATAAACCAACAAACCTAGCAACCAAAAAGCCAACAAACTAACAAACCAACAAGCCAACAAACCAACAAACAAATAAACCAACAAACCAACGAACCAATAAACCAACAAACCAACAAACCAAAAACCAACAAACCAACAAGCCAACATGCCAACAAACCAACAAACTAACAAACCAACACCCGAACTAACCAACAAACCAACAAGCCAACAAGCCAACAAGCCAACAAACCAACAAACCAACAAACCAACAAGCCAACAAACCAACAAACCAACAAACCAACAAGCCAACAAACCAACAAACAAATAAACCAACAAACTGACAAACCAACTAACCAACAAACCAACAAACTTACAAACCAACAAGCCAACAAACCAACAAACCAACAAGCCAACAAACCAACAAACCAACAATCCAACAAGCCAACAATCCAACAAACCAACAAACCAACAAGCCAACAAACCAACAAACCAACAAACCAACATGCCAACAAACCAACAAACTAAGTAACCAACAAGCCTACAAAACAACAAACCAATAAGATAACAAGCCAACAAACCAACAAACCAACAAGCCAACAAACCAACAAACCAACACACCAACAAGCCAACAAACCAACAAACCAACAAGCCAACAAGCCAACAAACCAACAAACTAACAAACCAACAATCCAACAAACCAACAAACCAACAAGCCAACAAGCCAACAAACCAACAAACCAAGTAACCAACAAGCCAACAAACCAACAAGTCAACAAACCAACAAACCAACAAATCAACAAACCAAAAAACCAACAAACCAACAAACCAACAAACCAACAAACCAACAAACCAACAAACCAACAAGCCAACAAGCCAACAAACCAACAAACCAACAAGCCAACAAACCAACAAACCAACAAACCAACAAACCAAGTAACCAAAAATCCAACAAACTAACAAACCAACAAGCCAACAAGCCAACAAACCAACAAACCAACAAAGCAACAAACCAACAAACCAACAAACCAACAAACCAACAAGCCAACAAGCCAACAAACCAACAAACCAACAAGCCAAGAAGCCAACAAACCAACAAACAAACAAGCCAACAAACCAACAAACCAACAAACCAAAAAACCAACAAACCAACAAACCACCAACCAACAAACCAACAAACCAACAAACCAACAAGCCAACAAGCCAACAAACCAACAAACTAACAAACCAACAATCCAACAAACCAACAAAACAACAAGCCAACAAGCCAAGAAACTAACAAACCAAGTAACCAAAAAGCCAACAAACTTAAAAACCAACAAGCCAACAAACCAACAAGCCAACAAGCCAATAAACCAACAAACCAATAAAGCAACAAACCAACAATCCAACAAACCAACAAACCAACAAACTAACAAACCAACAAGCCAACAAGGCAAAACACCAACAAACCAACAAGCCAACAAGCCAACAAACCAACAAACCAACAACCCAACAAACCAACAAACTAACAAACCAACAAGCCAACAAACCAACAAACAAATAAACCAACAAACCAACAAACCAACAAACCAACAAACCAAAAAACCAAAAAACCAACAAACCAACAAACCAACAAGCCAACAAACCAACAAACCAATAAACCAAAAAACCAACAAACCAACAAGCCAACAAGCCAACAAACAAACAAACTAACAAACCAACAAGCCAACAAACCAACAAACCAACAAGCCAACAAGCCAACAAACCAACAAACCAACAAACCAAAAAACCAACAAACCATAAAAAGAACAAAGCAACAAGCCAACAAGCCAACAAGCCAACAACCTAAGTAACCAACAAGCCAACAAACCAACAAACCAACAAGCCAACAAACCAACAAACCAACAAACCAACAAACCAAGTAACCAAAAATCCAACAAACTAACAAACCAACAAGCCAACAAGCCAACAAACCAACAAACCAACAAAGCAACAAACCAACAAACCAACAAACCAACAAACCAACAAGCCAACAAGCCAACAAACCAACAAACCAACAAGCCAAGAAGCCAACAAACCAACAAACCAACAAGCCAACAAACCAACAAACCAACAAACCAAAAAACCAACAAACCAACAAACCAACAAACCAACAAGCCAACAAACCAATAAACCAACAAACCAACAAGCCAACAAACCAACAAACAAATAAACTAACAAACCAACAAACCAACAAACCAACAAACCAACAAACTAACAATCCAACAAGCCAACAAACCAACAAACCAACAAGCCAACAAATCAACAAACCAACAAACCAACAAGCCAACAAGCCAACAAACCAACAAACCAACAAGCCAACAAACCAACAAACCAACAAACCAACATGCCAACAAACCAACAAACTAAGTAACCAACAAGCCAACAAACCAACAAACAAATAAACCAACAAACCTAGCAACCAAAAAGCCAACAAACTAACAAACCAACAAGCCAACAAACCAACAAGCCAACAAGCCAACAAACCAACAAACAAATAAACCAACAAACCAACAAACCAATAAACCAACAAACCAACAAACCAAAAACCAACAAACCAACAAGCCAACATGCTAACAAACCAACAAACTAACAAACCAACAAACGAACTAACCAACAAACCAACAAGCCAACAAGCCAACAAACCAACAAACCAACAAACCAACAAGCCAACAAACCAACAAACCAACAAACCAACAAGCCAACAAACCAACAAACAAATAAACCAACAAACTGACAAACCAACTAACCAACAAACCAACAAACTAACAAACCAACAAGCCAACAAACCAACAAACCAACAAGCCAACAAACCAACAAACCAACAATCCAACAAGCCAACAATCCAACAAACCAACAAACCAACAAGCCAACAAACCAACAAACCAACAAACCAACATGCCAACAAACCAACAAACTAAGTAACCAACAAGCCTACAAAACAACAAACCAATAAGATAACAAGCCAACAAACCAACAAACCAACAAGCCAACAAACCAACAAACCAACACACCAACAAGCCAACAAACCAACAAACCAACAAGCCAACAAGCCAACAAACCAACAAACTAACAAACCAACAAGCCAACAAACCAACAAACCAACAAGCCAACAAGCCAACAAACCAACAAACCAAGTAACCAACAAGCCAACAAACCAACAAGTCAACAAACCAACAAACCAACAAATCAACAAACCAAAAAACCAACAAACCAACAAACCAACAAACCAACAAACCAACAAACCAACAAACCAACAAGCCAACAAGCCAACAAACCAACAAACCAACAAGCCAACAAACCAACAAACCAACAAACCAACAAACCAAGTAACCAAAAATCCAACAAACTAACAAACCAACAAGCCTACAAGCCAACAAACCAACAAACCAACAAAGCAACAAACCAACAAACCAACAAACCAACAAACCAACAAGCCAACAAGCCAACAAACCAACAAACCAACAAGCCAAGAAGCCAACAAACCAACAAACCAACAAGCCAACAAACCAACAAATCAACAAACCAAAAAACCAACAAACCAACAAACCAACAAACCAACAAACCAACAAACCAACAAACCAACAAGCCAACAAGCCAACAAACCAACAAA
This sequence comes from Atherix ibis, assembly GCA_958298945.1. Classification (NCBI taxonomy): domain Eukaryota; kingdom Metazoa; phylum Arthropoda; class Insecta; order Diptera; family Athericidae; genus Atherix; species Atherix ibis. The sequence goes on from OY282608.1 coordinate 29,769,753, forward strand.
CTGACAAACCAACAAGCCAACAAACCAACAAAACACCAAGCCAACAAGCCAAGAAACTAACAAACCAAGTAACCAAAAAGCCAACAAACTAACAAACCAACAAGCCAACAAACCAACAAGCCAACAAGCCAATAAACCAACAAACCAATAAAGCAACAAACCAACAATCCAACAAACCAACAAACCAACAAACTAACAAACCAACAAGCCAACAAGGCAAAACACCAACAAACCAACAAGCCAACAAGCCAACAAACCAACAAACCAACAACCCAACAAACCAACAAACTAACAAACCAACAAGCCAACAAACCAACAAACAAATAAACCAACAAACCAAGAAACCAACAAACCAAAAAACCAAAAAACCAACAAACCAACAAACCAACAAGCCAACAAACCAACAAACCAACAAACCAAAAAACCAACAAACCAACAAGCCAACAAGCCAACAAACAAACAAACTAACAAACCAACAAGCCAACAAACCAACAAACCAACAAGCCAACAAGCCAAAAAACCAACAAACCAACAAACCAAAAAACCAACAAACCAACAAACCATAAAAAGAACAAAGCAACAAGCCAACAAGCCAACAAGCCAACAACCTAAGTAACCAACAAGCCAACAAACCAACAAACCAACAAGCCAACAAGCCAACAAACCAACAAACCAACAAGCCAACAAACCAACAAACCAACAAACCAACAAGCCTACAAACCAACAAACAAATAAACCAACAAACCAACAAACCAACAAACCAACAAACCAACAAACCAAAAAACCAACAAACCAACAATCCAACAAGCCAACAAACCAACAAACCAACAAACCAACAAGCCAACAAACCAACAAACAAATAAACCAACAAACCAACAAACCAACAAACTAACAAACTAACAAACCAACAAACCAAAAAACCAACAAACCAACAAGCCAACAAGCCAACAAATCAACAAACTAACAAACCAACAAGCCAACAAACCAACAAATTAACAAGCCAACAAACCAACAAACCAACAAATAAATAAACCAACAAACCAAAAAACCAACAAACCAACAAGCCAACAAACCAACAAGCCAACAAACCAACAAACCAACAAACCAAGTAACCAAAAAGCCAACAAACTAACAAACCAACAAACCAACAAACCAACAAGCCAACAAACCAACAAGATATTAAACCAACAAACCAACAAACCAAGTAACCAAAAAGCCAACAAACTAACAATTCAACAAGCCAACAAGCCAACAAACCAACAAACCAACATAGCAACAAGCCAACAAGCCAACAAACCAACAAACCAACAAGTCAACAAACCAACAAACCAACAAGCCAACAAGCCAACAAAACAACAAACCAACAAACCAACAAGCCAACAAACCAACAAACAAATAAACCAACAAACCAACAAAATAACAAACCAACAAACCAAAAAACCAACAAACCAACAAACCAACAAGCCAACAAGCCAACAAACCAACAAACCAACAAGCCAACAAGCCAACAAACCAACAAACCAACAAACTAACAAACCAACAAACGAACTAACAAACAAACCAACAAGCCAACAAGCCAACAAACCAACAAACCAACAAACCAACAAACCAACAAGCCAAGAAACCAACAAACCAACAAACCAACAAGCCAACAAACCAACAAACAAATAAACCAACAAACCAACAAATCAACAAACCAACAAGCCAACAAACCAACAAACCAACAAACCAACAAGCCAACAAACCAACAAACAAATAAACTAACAAACCAACAAACCAACAAACTAACAAACCGACAAGCCAACAAACCAACAAGCCAACAAGCCAACAAACCAACAAACCAACAAACCAGCAAACCAACAAACCAAAAAACAAAAAAACCAACAAACTAACAAACCAACAAACCAACAAGCCAACAAACCAACAAACAAATAAACCAACAAACCAAAAAACCAACAAACCAACAAACCAGCAAACCAACAAACCAACAAACCAACAAGCCAACAAGCCAACAAACCAACAAACCAACAAACCAACTAGCCAACAAACCACCAAGCCAACAAACCAACAAACCAACAAACCAAGTAACCAAAAAGCCAACAAGCCAACAAACCAACAAACCAACAAAGCAACAAGCCAACAAGCCAACAAACCAACAAACCAACAAGCCAACAAACCAGCAAACCAACAAGCCAACAAGCCAACAAACCAACAAACCAGCAAACCAACAAACCAACAAACCAACAAGCCAACAAACCAACAAACCAACAAGCCAACAAACCAACAAACCAACAAACCAACAAACCAACAAGCCAACAAGCCAACAAACCAACAAATCAACAAGCCAACAAACCAACAAACCAACAAACCAACAAGCCAACAAACCAACAAACTAACAAGCCAACAAACCAACAAACCAACAAAGCAAAAAGCCAACAAACCAACAAGCCAACAAACCAACAAACCAACAAACTAAGTAACCAACAAGCCAAAAAGCCAACAAACCAACAAACCAACAAGCCAACAAACCAACAAACCAAGAAACCAAAAAACCAAAAAACCAACAAACCAACAAACCAACAAACCAACAAACCAATAAACCAACAAGCCAACAAGCCAACAAACCAACAAACCAACAAACCAACAAGCCAACAAACCAACAAACCAACAAGCCAACAAACCAACAAACCAACAAACCAAAAAACCAACAAACCAACAAACCATCAAACGAACGAAGCAACAAACGAACAAGCCAACAAGCTGACAAACCAACAAACCAAGTAACCAAAAAGCCAACAAACTAACAAACCAACAAGCCAACAAACCAACAAGCCAACAAACCAACAAACCAACAAACCAACAAACCAACAAACCAACAAACCAAAAAGCCAACAAGCCAACAAACCAACAAGCCAACAAACCAACAAACCAACAACCCAACAAGCCAACAAACAAATAAACCAACAAGCCAACAAATCAACAAGCCAAGAAACCAACAAACCAACAAACCAACAAGCCAACAAACCAACAAACAAATAAACCAACAATCCAACAAACCAACAAACCAACAAGCCAACAAACCAAGTAACCAACAAGCCAACAAACCAACAAACCAACAAACCAACAAACCAAAAAACCAACAAACCAACAAACCAACAAACCAACAAACAAATAAACCAACAAACCAAAAAACCAACAAACCAACAAGCCAACAAACCAACAAGCCAACAAACCAACAAACCAACAAACCAACAAGCCAACAAGGCAACAAATCAACAAACCAACAAGCCAACAAGCCAACAAACCAACAAACCAACAAGCCAACAAACCAACAAACCAACAAACCAAAAAACCATCAAAGCAACAAACCAACAAGCCAACAAGCCAACAAACCAACAAACCAACAAGCCAACAAGCCAACAAACCAACAAGCCAACAAGCCAACAATTAAATAAACCAACAAACCAAAAAACTAACAAACCAACAAACCAGCAAACCAACAAACCAACAAACCAACAAACCAAGTAACCAAAAAGCCAACAAACTAACAATTCAACAAGCCAACAAGCCAACAAACCAACAAACCAACAAAGCAACAAACCAACAAACCAACAAGCCAACAAACCAACAAACCAACAAGCCAACAAACCAACAAACCAACAAACCAACAAACCAACAAACCAACAAGCCAACAAGCCAACAAACCAACAAATCAACAAGCAAACAAACCAACAAACCAACAAACCAACAAGCCAACAAACCAACAAACCAACAAACCAACAAGCCAACAAACCAACAAACCAACAAAGCAAAAAGCCAACAAACCAACAAGCCAACAAACCAACAAACCAACAAACTAAGTAACCAACAAGCCAACAAGCCAACAAACCAACAAACCAACAAGCCAACAAACCAACAAACCAAGAAACCAAAAAACCAAAAAACCAACAAACCAACAAACCAACAAACCAATAAACCAACAAGCCAACAAGCCAACAAACCAACAAACCAACAAACCAACAAGCCAACAAACCAACAAGCCAACAAACCAACAAACCAACAAACCAAGTAACCAACAAACAAACAAACCATCAAACGAACGAAGCAACAAACGAACAAGCCAACAAGCTGACAAACCAACAAACCAAGTAACCAACAAACCAACAAACCAAAAAGCCAACAAGCCAACAAACCAACAAGCCAACAAACCAACAAGCCAACAAACCAACAAACCAACAAACCAACAAGCCAACAAGGCAACAAATCAACAAACCAACAAGCCAACAAGCCAACAAACCAACAAACCAACAAGCCAACAAACCAACAAACCAACAAACCAAAAAACCATCAAAGCAACAAACCAACAAGCCAACAAGCCAACAAACCAACAAACCAACAAGCCAACAAGCCAACAAACCAACAAGCCAACAAGCCAACAATTAAATAAACCAACAAACCAAAAAACTAACAAACCAACAAACCAGCAAACCAACAAACCAACAAACCAACAAGCCAACAAGCCAACAAACCAACAAACCAACAAACCAACAAGCCAAAAAACCAACAAACCAAAAAACCATCAAAGCAACAAACCAACAAGCCAACAAGCCAACAAACCAACAAACCAACAAGCCAACAAGCCAACAAACCAACAAGCCAACAAGCCAACAATTAAGTGAACCAACAAACCAAAAAACTAACAAACCAACAAACCAGCAAACCAACAAACCAACAAACCAACAAGCCAACAAGCCAACAAACCAACAAACCAACAAACCAACAAGCCAACAAACCAACAAGCAAACAAACCAACAAACCAACAAACCAACAAACCAAGTAACCAAAAAGCCAACAAACTAACAATTCAACAAGCCAACAAGCAAACAAACCAACAAACCAACAAAGCAACAAGCCAACAAGCCAACAAACCAACAAACCAACAAGCCAACAAACTAAGTAACCAACAAGCCAACAAGCCAACAAACCAACAAACTAACAAGCCAACAAACCAACAAACCAAGAAACCAAAAAACCAAAAAACCAACAAACCAACAAACCAACAAACCAATAAACCAACAAGCCAACAAGCCAACAAACCAACAAACCAACAAACCAACAAACCAACAAGCCAACAAACCAACAAGCCAACAAACCAACAAACCAACAAACCAAGTAACCAACAAACCAACAAACCATCAAACGAACAAAGCAACAAACGAACAAGCCAACAAGCTGACAAACCAACAAACCAAGTAACCAAAAAGCCAACAAACTAACAAACCAACAAGCCAACAAACCAACAAACCAACAAGCCAACAAGCCAACAAACCAACAAACCAACAAACCAACAAACCAACAAACCAACAAGCCAACAAACCAACAAACCAACAAGCCAACAAACCAACAAACCAACAAACCAACAAACCAACAAGCCAACAAGCCAACAAACCAACAAATCAACAAGCAAACAAACCAACAAACCAACAAACCAACAAGCCAACAAACCAACAAACCAACAAACCAACAAGCCAACAAACCAACAAACCAACAAAGCAAAAAGCCAACAAACCAACAAGCCAACAAACCAACAAACCAACAAACTAAGTAACCAACAAGCCAACAAGCCAACAAACCAACAAACCAACAAGCCAACAAACCAACAAACCAAGAAACCAAAAAACCAAAAAACCAACAAACCAACAAACCAACAAACCAATAAACCAACAAGCCAACAAGCCAACAAACCAACAAACCAACAAACCAACAAGCCAACAAACCAACAAGCCAACAAACCAACAAACCAACAAACCAAGTAACCAACAAACAAACAAACCATCAAACGAACGAAGCAACAAACGAACAAGCCAACAAGCTGACAAACCAACAAACCAAGTAACCAACAAACCAACAAACCAAAAAGCCAACAAGCCAACAAACCAACAAGCCAACAAACCAACAAGCCAACAAACCAAAAAACCAACAAACCAACAAGCCAACAAGGCAACAAATCAACAAACCAACAAGCCAACAAGCCAACAAACCAACAAACCAACAAGCCAACAAACCAACAAACCAACAAACCAAAAAACCATCAAAGCAACAAACCAACAAGCCAACAAGCCAACAAACCAACAAACCAACAAGCCAACAAGCCAACAAACCAACAAGCCAACAAGCCAACAATTAAATAAACCAACAAACCAAAAAACTAACAAACCAACAAACCAGCAAACCAACAAACCAACAAACCAACAAGCCAACAAGCCAACAAACCAACAAACCAACAAACCAACAAGCCAAAAAACCAACAAACCAAAAAACCATCAAAGCAACAAACCAACAAGCCAACAAGCCAACAAACCAACAAACCAACAAGCCAACAAGCCAACAAACCAACAAGCCAACAAGCCAACAATTAAGTGAACCAACAAACCAAAAAACTAACAAACCAACAAACCAGCAAACCAACAAACCAACAAACCAACAAGCCAACAAGCCAACAAACCAACAAACCAACAAACCAACAAGCCAACAAACCAACAAGCAAACAAACCAACAAACCAACAAACCAACAAACCAAGTAACCAAAAAGCCAACAAACTAACAATTCAACAAGCCAACAAGCAAACAAACCAACAAACCAACAAAGCAACAAGCCAACAAGCCAACAAACCAACAAACCAACAAGCCAACAAACTAAGTAACCAACAAGCCAACAAGCCAACAAACCAACAAACTAACAAGCCAACAAACCAACAAACCAAGAAACCAAAAAACCAAAAAACCAACAAACCAACAAACCAACAAACCAATAAACCAACAAGCCAACAAGCCAACAAACCAACAAACCAACAAACCAACAAACCAACAAGCCAACAAACCAACAAGCCAACAAACCAACAAACCAACAAACCAAGTAACCAACAAACCAACAAACCATCAAACGAACAAAGCAACAAACGAACAAGCCAACAAGCTGACAAACCAACAAACCAAGTAACCAAAAAGCCAACAAACTAACAAACCAACAAGCCAACAAACCAACAAACCAACAAGCCAACAAGCCAACAAACCAACAAACCAACAAACCAACAAACCAACAAACCAACAAGCCAACAAACCAACAAACCAACAAGCCAACAAACCAACAAACCAACAAACCAACAAACCAACAAGCCAACAAGCCAACAAACCAACAAATCAACAAGCCAACAAACCAACAAACCAACAAACCAACAAGCCAACAAACCAACAAACCAACAAACCAACAAGCCAACAAACCAACAAACCAACAAAGCAAAAAGCCAACAAACCAACAAGCCAACAAACCAACAAACCAACAAACTAAGTAACCAACAAGCCAACAAGCCAACAAACCAACAAACCAACAAGCCAACAAACCAACAAACCAAGAAACCAAAAAACCAAAAAACCAACAAACCAACAAACCAACAAACCAATAAACCAACAAGCCAACAAGCCAACAAACCAACAAACCAACAAACCAACAAGCCAACAAACCAACAAGCCAACAAACCAACAAACCAACAAACCAAGTAACCAACAAACAAACAAACCATCAAACGAACGAAGCAACAAACGAACAAGCCAACAAGCTGACAAACCAACAAACCAAGTAACCAAAAAGCCAACAAACTAACAAACCAACAAGCCAACAAACCAACAAGCCAACAAACCAACAAACCAACAAACCAACAAACCAACAAACCAACAAACCAACAAACCAAAAAGCCAACGAGCCAACAAACCAACAAGCCAACAAACCAACAAACCAACAACCCAACAAGCCAATAAACCAAAAAACCATCAAAGCAACAAACCAACAAGCCAACAAGCCAACAAACCAACAAACCAACAAACAAATAAACCAACACACCAAAAAACCAACAAACCAACAAGCCAACAAACCAACAAGCCAACAAACCAACAAACCAACAAACCAGCAAGCCAACAAGGCAACAAATCAACAAACCAACAAGCCAACAAGCCAACAAACCAACAAACCAACAAGCCAACAAACCAACAAACCAACAAACCAAAAAACCATCAAAGCAACAAACCAACAAGCCAACAAGCCAACAAACCAACAAACCAACAAGCCAACAAGCCAACAAACCAACAAGCCAACAAGCCAACAATTAAATAAACCAACAAACCAAAAAACTAACAAACCAACAAACCAGCAAACCAACAAACCAACAAACTAACAAGCCAACAAGCCAACAAACCAACAAACCAACAAACCAACAAGCCAAAAAACCAACAAACCAAAAAACCATCAAAGCAACAAACCAACAAGCCAACAAGCCAACAAACCAACAAACCAACAAGCCAACAAGCCAACAAACCAACAAGCCAACAAACCAACAATTAAGTAAACCAACAAACCAAAAAACTAACAAACCAACAAACCAGCAAACCAACAAACCAACAAACCAACAAGCCAACAAGCCAACAAACCAACAAACCAACAAACCAACAAGCCAACAAACCAACAAGCAAACAAACCAACAAACCAACAAACCAACAAACCAAGTAACCAAAAAGCCAACAAACTAACAATTCAACAAGCCAACAAGCAAACAAACCAACAAACCAACAAAGCAACAAGCCAACAAGCCAACAAACCAACAAACCAACAAGCCAACAAACTAAGTAACCAACAAGCCAACAAGCCAACAAACCAACAAACTAACAAGCCAACAAACCAACAAACCAAGAAACCAAAAAACCAAAAAACCAACAAACCAACAAACCAACAAACCAACAAACCAATAAACCAACAAGCCAACAAGCCAACAAACCAACAAACCAACAAACCAACAAACCAACAAGCCAACAAACCAACAAGCCAACAAACCAACAAACCAACAAACCAAGTAACCAACAAACCAACAAACCATCAAACGAACAAAGCAACAAACGAACAACCCAACCAGCCAACAAACAAATAAACCAACAAGCCAACAAATCAACAAGCCAAGAAACCAACAAACCAACAAACCAACAAGCCAACAAACCAACAAACAAATAAACCAACAATCCAACAAACCAACAAACCAACAAGCCAACAAACCAAGTAACCAACAAGCCAACAAACCAACAAACCAACAAACCAAAAAACCAACAAACCAACAAACCAACAAACCAACAAACTAACAAACCAACAAACAAATAAACCAACAAACCAAAAAACCAACAAACCAACAAGCCAACAAACCAACAAGCCAACAAACCAACAAACCAACAAACCAACAAGCCAACAAGGCAACAAATCAACAAACCAACAAGCGAACAAGCCAACAAACCAACAAACCAACAAGCCAACAAACCAACAAACCAACAAACCAAAAAACCATCAAAGCAACAAACCAACAAGCCAACAAGCCAACCAACCAACAAACCAACAAGCCAACAAGCCAACAAACCAACAAGCCAACAAGCCAACAATTAAATAAACCAACAAACCAAAAAACTAACAAACCAACAAACCAACAAACCAGCAAACCAACAAACCAACAAACCAACAAACCAAGTAACCAAAAAGCCAACAAACTAACAATTCAACAAGCCAACAAGCCAACAAACCAACAAACCAACAAAGCAACAAGCCAACAAGCCAACAAACCAACAAACCAACAAGCCAACAAATCAACAAACCAACAAGACAACAAGCCAACAAACCAACAAACCAACAAACCAACAAACCAACAAACCAACAAGCCAACAAACCAACAAACTAACAAGCCAACAAACCAACAAACCAACAAACCAACAAACCAACAAGCCAACAAGCCAACAAACCAACAAATCAACAAGCCAACAAACCAACAAACCAACAAACCAACAAGCCAACAAACCAACAAACCAACAAACCAACAAACCAACAAGCCAACAAACCAACAAACCAACAAAGCAAAAAGCCAACAAACCAACAAGCCAACAAACCAACAAACCAACAAACTAAGTAACCAACAAGCCAACAAGCCAACAAACCAACAAACCAACAAGCCAACAAACCAACAAACCAAGAAACCAAAAAACCAAAAAACCAACAAACCAACAAACCAACAAACCATTAAACCAACAAGCCAACAAGCCAACAAACCAACAAACCAACAAACCAACAAGCCAACAAACCAACAAGCCAACAAACCAACAAACCAAGTAACCAACAAACCAACAAACCATCAAACGAACGAAGCAACAAACGAACAAGCTGACAAACCAACAAACCAAGTAACCAAAAAGCCAACAAACTAACAAACCAACAAGCCAACAAACCAACAAGCCAACAAACCAACAAACCAACAAACCAACAAACCAACAAACCAACAAACCAACAAACCAAAAAGCCAACAAGCCAACAAACCAACAAGCCAACAAACCAACAAACCAACAACCCAACAAGCCAACAAACAAATAAACCAACAAGCCAACAAATCAACAAGCCAAGAAACCAACAAACCAACAAACCAACAAGCCAACAAACCAACAAACAAATAAACCAACAATCCAACAAACCAACAAACCAACAAGCCAACAAACCAAGTAACCAACAAGCCAACAAACCAACAAACCAACAAACCAAAAAACCAACAAACCAACAAACCAACAAACCAACAAACCAACAAACCAACAAACAAATAAACCAACAAACCAAAAAACCAACAAACCAACAAGCCAACAAACCAACAAGCCAACAAACCAACAAACAAACAAACCAACAAGCCAACAAGGCAACAAATCAACAAACCAACAAGCCAACAAGCCAACAAACCAACAAACCAACAAGCCAACAAACCAACAAACCAACAAACCAAAAAACCATCAAAGCAACAAACCAACAAGCCAACAAGCCAACAAACCAACAAACCAACAAGCCAACAAGCCAACAAACCAACAAGCCAACAAGCCAACAATTAAATAAACCAACAAAACAAAAAACTAACAAACCAACAAACCAGCAAACCAACAAACCAACAAACCAACAAGCCAACAAGCCAACAAACCAACAAACCAACAAACCAACAAGTCAACAAACCAACAAGCCAACAAACCAACAAACCAACAAACCAACAAACCAAGTAACCAAAAAGCCAACAAACTAACAATTCAACAAGTCAACAAGCAAACAAACCAACAAACCAACAAAGCAACAAGCCAACAAGCCAACAAACCAACAAACCAACAAGCCAACACACCAACAAACCAACAAGCCAACAAGCCAACAAACCAACAAACCAACAAACCAACAAACCAACAAGCCAACAAACCAACAAACCAACAACCCAACAAACCAACAAACCAACAAGCCAACAAGCCAACAAACCAACAAACCAACAAACCAACAAGCCAACAAACCAACAAGCCAACAAACCAACAAACCAACAAACCAAGTAACCAAAAAGCCAACAAACTAACAATTCAACAAGCCAACAAGCAAACAAACCAACAAACCAACAAAGCAACAAGCCAAAAAGCCAACAAACCAACAAACCAACAAGCCAACACACCAACAAACCAACAAGCCAACAAGCCAACAAACCAACAAACCAACAAACCAACAAACCAACAAGCCAACAAACCAACAAACCAACAAACCAACAAGCCAACAAACCAACAAACCAACAAACCAACAAGCCAACAAACCAACAAGCCAACAAACCAACAAGCCAACAAACCAACAAACCAACAAAGCAAAAAGCCAACAAACCAACAAGCCAACAAACCAACAAACCAACAAACTAAGTAACCAACAAGCCAACAAGCCAACAAACCAACAAACCAACAAGCCAACAAACCAGCAAACCAACAAACCAACAAGCCAACAAGCCAACAAGCCAACAAACCAACAAACCAACAAGCCAACAAACCAACAAACCAACAAACCAACAAGCCAACAAACCAACAAGCCAACAAACCAACAAGCCAACAAACCAACAAACCAACAAAGCAAAAAGCCAACAAACCAACAAGCCAACAAACCAACAAACTAAGTAACCAACAAGCCAACAAGCCAACAAACCAACAAACCAACAAGCCAACAAACCAGCAAACCAACAAACCAAAAAACAAAAAAACCAACAAACTAACAAACCAACAAACCAAAAAGCCAACAAACCAACAAACAAATAAACCAACAAACCAAAAAACCAACAAACCAACAAACCAGCAAACCAACAAACCAACAAACCAACAAGCCAACAAGCCAACAAACCAACAAACCAACAAACCAACAAGCCAACAAACCAACAAGCCAACAAACCAACAAACCAACAAACCAAGTAACCAAAACGCCAACAAACTAACAATTCAACAAGCCAACAAGCCAACAAACCAACAAACCAACAAAGCAACAAGCCAACAAGCCAACAAACCAACAAACCAACAAGCCAACAAACCAACAAACCAACAAGCCAACAAGCCAACAAACCAACAAACCAACAAACCAACAAACCAACAAACCAACAAGCCAACAAACCAACAAACCAACAAGCCAACAAACCAACAAACCAACAAACCAACAAACCAACAAGCCAACAAGCCAACAAACCAACAAATCAACAAGCCAACAAACCAACAAACCAACAAACCAACAAGCCAACAAACCAACAAGCCAACAAACCAATAAGCCAACAAACCAACAAACCAACAAAGCAAAAAGCCAACAAACCAACAAGCCAACAAACCAACAAACCAACAAACTAAGTAACCAACAAGCCAACAAGCCAACAAACCAACAAACCAACAAGCCAACAAACCAACAAACTAACAAACCAAAAAACCAAAAAACCAACAAACCAACAAACCAACAAACCAATAAACCAACAAGCCAACAAGCCAACAAACCAACAAACCAACAAACCAACAAGCCAACAAACCAACAAGCCAACAAACCAACAAACCAACAAACCAAGTAACCAACAAACCAACAAACCATCAAACGAACGAAACAACAAACGAACAAGCCAACAAGCTGACAAACCAACAAACCAAGTAACCAAAAAGCAAACAAACTAACAAACCAACAAGCCAACAAACCAACAAGCCAACAAACCAACAAACCAACAAACCAACAAACCAACAAACCAAAAAGCCAACAAGCCAACAAACCAACAAGCCAACAAACCAACAAACCAACAACCCAACAAGCCAACAAACTAATAAGCCAACAAGCCAACAAACTAACAAGCCAAGAAACCAACAAACCAACAAACCAACAAGCCAACAAACAAATAAACCAACAATCCAACAAACCAACAAACCAACAAGCCAACAAACCAAGTAACCAACAAGCCAACAAACCAACAAACCAACAAACCAACAAACCAACAAACCAACAAACCAACAAACAAATAAACCAACAAACCAAAAAACCAACAAACCAACAAGCCAACAAACCAACAAGCCAACAAACCAACAAATCAACAAACCAACAAGCCAACAAGGCAACAAATCAACAAACCAACAAGCCAACAAGCCAACAAACCAACAAACCAACAAGCCAACAAACCAACAAACCAACAAACCAAAAAACCATCAAACCAACAAACCAACAAGCCAACAAGCCAACAAACCAACAAACCAAAAAGCCAACAAGCCAACAAACCAACAAGCCAACAAACCAACAAACCAACAACCCAACAAGCCAACAAACAAATAAACCAACAAGCCAACAAATCAACAAGCCAAGAAACCAACAAACCAACAAACCAACAAGCCAACAAACCAACAAACAAATAAACCAACAATCCAACAAACCAACAAACCAACAAGCCAACAAACCAAGTAACCAACAAGCCAACAAACCAACAAACCAACAAACCAAAAAACCAACAAACCAACAAACCAACAAACCAACAAACCAACAAACCAACAAACAAATAAACCAACAAACCAAAAAACCAACAAACCAACAAGCCAACAAACCAACAAGCCAACAAACCAACAAACCAACAAACCAACAAGCCAACAAGGCAACAAATCTACAAACCAACAAGCCAACAAGCCAACAAACCAACAAACCAACAAGCCAACAAACCAACAAACCAACAAACCAAAAAACCATCAAAGCAACAAACCAACAAGCCAACAAGCCAACAAACCAACAAACCAACAAGCCAACAAGCCAACAAACCAACAAGCCAACAAGCCAACAATTAAATAAACCAACAAAACAAAAAACTAACAAACCAACAAACCAGCAAACCAACAAACCAACAAACCAACAAGCCAACAAGCCAACAAACCAACAAACCAACAAACCAACAAGTCAACAAACCAACAAGCCAACAAACCAACAAACCAACAAACCAAGTAACCAAAAAGCCAACAAACTAACAATTCAACAAGTCAACAAGCAAACAAACCAACAAACCAACAAAGCAACAAGCCAACAAGCCAACAAACCAACAAACCAACAAGCCAACACACCAACAAACCAACAAGCCAACAAGCCAACAAACCAACAAACCAACAAACCAACAAACCAACAAGCCAACAAACCAACAAACCAACAACCCAACAAACCAACAAACCAACAAGCCAACAAACCAACAAACCAACAAGCCAACAAACCAACAAGCCAACAAACCAACAAACCAACAAACCAAGTAACCAAAAAGCCAACAAACTAACAATTCAACAAGCCAACAAGCAAACAAACCAACAAACCAACAAAGCAACAAGCCAAAAAGCCAACAAACCAACAAACCAACAAGCCAACACACCAACAAACCAACAAGCCAACAAGCCAACAAACCAACAAACCAACAAACCAACAAACCAACAAGCCAACAAACCAACAAACCAACAACCCAACAAGCCAGCAAACCAACAAACCAACAAGCCAACAAACCAACAAACCAACAAACCAACAAACCAACAAGCCAACAAGCCAACAAACCAACAAACCAACAAGCCAACAAACCAACAAACCAACAAACCAACAAGCCAACAAACCAACAAGCCAACAAACCAACAAGCCAACAAACCAACAAACCAACAAAGCAAAAAGCCAACAAACCAACAAGCCAACAAACCAACAAACCAACAAACTAAGTAACCAACAAGCCAACAAGCCAACAAACCAACAAACCAACAAGCCAACAAACCAGCAAACCAACAAACCAAAAAACAAAAAAACCAACAAACTAACAAACCAACAAACCAAAAAGCCAACAAACCAACAAACAAATAAACCAACAAACCAAAAAACCAACAAACCAACAAACCAGCAAACCAACAAACCGACAAACCAACAAGCCAACAAGCCAACAAACCAACAAACCAACAAACCAACAAGCCAACAAACCAACAAGCCAACAAACCAACAAACCAACAAACCAAGTAACCAAAACGCCAACAAACTAACAATTCAACAAGCCAACAAGCCAACAAACCAACAAACCAACAAAGCAACAAGCCAACAAGCCAACAAACCAACAAACCAACAAGCCAACAAACCAACAAACCAACAAGCCAACAAGCCAACAAACCAACAAACCAACAAACCAACAAACCAACAAACCAACAAGCCAACAAACCAACAAACCAACAAGCCAACAAACCAACAAACCAACAAACCAACAAACCAACAAGCCAACAAGCCAACAAACCAACAAATCAACAAGCCAACAAACCAACAAACCAACAAACCAACAAGCCAACAAACCAACAAGCCAACAAACCAATAAGCCAACAAACCAACAAACCAACAAAGCAAAAAGCCAACAAACCAACAAGCCAACAAACCAACAAACCAACAAACTAAGTAACCAACAAGCCAACAAGCCAACAAACCAACAAACCAACAAGCCAACAAACCAACAAACTAACAAACCAAAAAACCAAAAAACCAACAAACCAACAAACCAACAAACCAATAAACCAACAAGCCAACAAGCCAACAAACCAACAAACCAACAAACCAACAAACCAACAAGCCAACAAACCAACAAGCCAACAAACCAACAAACCAACAAACCAAGTAACCAACAAACCAACAAACCATCAAACGAACGAAACAACAAACGAACAAGCCAACAAGCTGACAAACCAACAAACCAAGTAACCAAAAAGCAAACAAACTAACAAACCAACAAGCCAACAAACCAACAAGCCAACAAACCAACAAACCAACAAACCAACAAACCAACAAACCAACAAACCAAAAAGCCAACAAGCCAACAAACCAACAAGCCAACAAACCAACAAACCAACAACCCAACAAGCCAACAAACTAATAAGCCAACAAGCCAACAAACTAACAAGCCAAGAAACCAACAAACCAACAAACCAACAAGCCAACAAACAAATAAACCAACAATCCAACAAACCAACAAACCAACAAGCCAACAAACCAAGTAACCAACAAGCCAACAAACCAACAAACCAACAAACCAACAAACCAACAAGGCAACAAATCAACAAACCAACAAGCCAACAAGCCAACAAACCAACAAACCAACAAGCCAACAAACCAACAAACCAACAAACCAAAAAACCATCAAACCAACAAACCAACAAGCCAACAAGCCAACAAACCAACAAACCAACAAGCCAACAAGCCAACAAACCAACAAGCCAACAAGCCAACAATTAAATAAACCAACAAACCAAAAAACTAACAAACCAACAAACCAGAAAACCAACAAACCAACAAACCAACAAGCCAACAAGCCAACAAACCAACAAACCAACAAACCAACAAGCCAACAAACCAACAAGCCAACAAACCAACAAACCAACAAACCAACAAACCAAGCAACCAAAAAGCCAACAAACTAACAATTCAACAAGCCAACAAGCAAACAAAACAACAAACCAGCAAAGCAACAAGCCAACAAGCCAACAAACCAACAAACCAACAAGCCAACACACCAACAAACTAACAAACCAAAAAACCAAAAAACCAACAAACCAACAAACCAACAAACCAATAAACCAACAAGCCAACAAGCCAACAAACCAACAAACCAACAAACCAACAAGCCAACAAACCAACAAGCCAACAAACCAACAAACCAACAAACCAACAAACCATCAAACGAACGAAACAACAAACGAACAAGCCAACAAGCTGACAAACCAACAAACCAACAAGCCAACAATTAAATAAACCAACAAACCAAAAAACTAACAAACCAACAAACCAGAAAACCAACAAACCAACAAACCAACAAGCCAACAAGCCAACAAACCAACAAGCCAACAAACCAACAAGCCAACAAACCAACAAACCAACAAAGCAAAAAGCCAACAAACCAACAAGCCAACAAACCAACAAACTAAGTAACCAACAAGCCAACAAGCCAACAAACCAACAAACCAACAAGCCAACAAACCAACAAACCAACAAACCAAAAAACCAAAAAACCAACAAACCAACAAACCAACAGACCAATAAACCAACAAGCCAACAAGCCAACAAACCAACAAACCAACAAACCAACAAGCCAACAAACCAACAAGCCAACAAACCAACAAACCAACAAACCAACAAACCAAGTAACCAACAAACCAACAAACCATCAAACGAACGAAGCAGCAAACCAACAAGCCAACAATCTGACAAACCAACAAACCAAGTAACCAAAAAGCCAACAAACTAACAAACCAACAAGCCAACAAACCAACAAGCCAACAAACTAACAAACCAACAAACCAACAAACCAACAAACCAACAAACCAAAAAGCCAACAAGCCAACAAACCAACAAGCCAACAAACCAACAAACCAACAACCCCACAAACCAACAAACCAACAAACAAATAAACCAACAAGCCGACAAACCAACAAGCCAAGAAACCAACAAACCAATAAACCAACAAGCCAACAAACCAACAAACAAATAAACCAACAAACCAACAAACCAACAAACCAACAAGCCAACAAACCAAGTAACCAACAAGCCAACAAACCAACAAACCAACAAACCAAAAAACCAACAAACCAACAAACCAACAAACCAACAAACCAACAAACAAATAAACCAACAAACCAAAAAACCAACAAACCAACAAGCCAACAAACCAACAAGCCAACAAACCAACAAACCAACAAACCAACAAGCCAACAAGGCAACAAATCAACAAACCAACAAGCCAACAAGCCAACAAACCAACAAACCAACAAGCCAACAAACCAACAAACCAACAAACCAAAAAACCAACAAACCAAAAAACCAACAAACCAACAAACCAACAAGTTAACAAGCCAACAAACCAACAAACCAACAAACCAACAAGCCAACAAACCAACAAGCCAACAAGCCAACAAGGCAACAAATCAACAAACCAACAAGCCAACAAGCCAACAAACCAACAAACCAACAAGCCAACAAACCAACAAACCAACAAACCAAAAAACCATCAAACCAACAAACCAACAAGCCAACAAGCCAACAAACCAACAAACCAACAAGCCAACAAACCAACAAGCCAACAAGCCAACAATTAAATAAACCAACAAACCAAAAAACTAACAAACCAACAAACCAGAAAACCAACAAACCAACAAACCAACAAGCCAACAAGCCAACAAACCAACAAACCAACAAACCAACAAGCCAACAAACCAACAAGCCAACAAACCAACAAACCAACAAACCAACAAACCAAGCAACCAAAAAGCCAACAAACTAACAATTCAACAAGCCAACAAGCAAACAAAACAACAAACCAGCAAAGCAACAAACCAACAAGCCAACAAACCAACAAACCAACAAGCCAACACACCAACAAACTAACAAACCAAAAAACCAAAAAACCAACAAACCAACAAACCAACAAACCAATAAACCAACAAGCCAACAAGCCAACAAACCAACAAACCAACAAACCAACAAGCCAACAAACCAACAAGCCAACAAACCAACAAACCAACAAACCAAGTAACCAACAAACCAACAAACCATCAAACGAACGAAACAACAAACGAACAAGCCAACAAGCTGACAAACCAACAAACCAACAAGCCAACAATTAAATAAACCAACAAACCAAAAAACTAACAAACCAACAAACCAGAAAACCAACAAACCAACAAACCAACAAGCCAACAAGCCAACAAACCAACAAGCAAACAAACCAACAAGCCAACAAACCAACAAACCAACAAAGCAAAAAGCCAACAAACCAACAAGCCAACAAACCAACAAACTAAGTAACCAACAAGCCAACAAGCCAACAAACCAACAAGCCAACAAGCCAACAATTAAATAAACCAACAAACCAAAAAACTAAGAAACCAACAAACCAGAAAACCAACAAACCAACAAACCAACAAGCCAACAAGCCAACAAACCAACAAACCAACAAACCAACAAGCCAACAAACCAACAAGCCAACAAACCAACAAACCAACAAACCAACAAAACAAGCAACCAAAAAGCCAACAAACTAACAATTCAACAAGCCAACAAGCAAACAAAACAACAAACCAGCAAAGCAACAAGCCAACAAGCCAACAAACCAACAAACCAACAAGCCAACACACCAACAAACTAACAAACCAAAAAACCAAAAAACCAACAAACCAACAAACCAACAAACCAATAAACCAACAAGGCAACAAGCCAACAAACCAACAAACCAACAAACCAACAAGCCAACAAACCAACAAGCCAACAAACCAACAAACCAACAAACCAAGTAACCAACAAACCAACAAACCATCAAACGAACGAAACAACAAACGAACAAGCCAACAAGCTGACAAACCAACAAACCAACAAGCCAACAATTAAATAAACCAACAAACCAAAAAACTAACAAACCAACAAACCAGAAAACCAACAAACCAACAAACCAACAAGCCAACAAGCCAACAAACCAACAAGCCAACAAACCAACAAACCAACAAACCAACAAACCAACAAGCCAAAAAACCAACAAACCAAAAAACCATCAAAGCAACAAACCAACAAGCCAACAAGCCAACAAACCAACAAACCAACAAGCCAACAATTAAATAAACCAACAAACCAAAAAACTAACAAACCAACAAACCAGAAAACCAACAAACCAACAAACCAACAAGCCAACAAGCCAACAAACCAACAAGCCAACAAACCAACAAACCAACAAACCAACAAGCCAAAAAACCAACAAACCAAAAAACCATCAAAGCAACAAACCAACAAGCCAACAAACCAAGTAACCAACAAGCCAACAAACCAACAAACCAACAAACCAAAAAACCAACAAACCAACAAACCAACAAACCAACAAACAAATAAACCAACAAACCAAAAAACCAACAAACCAACAAGCCAACAAACCAACAAGCCAACAAACCAACAAACCAACAAACCAACAAGCCAACAAGGCAACAAATCAACAAACCAACAAGCCAACAAGCCAACAAATTAACAAACCAACAAGCCAACAAACCAACAAACCAACAAACCAAAAAACCAACAAACCAAAAAACCAACAAACCAACAAACCAACAAGCCAACAAGCCAACAAACCAACAAACCAACAAGCCAACAAGCCAACAAACCAAGAAGCCAACAAGGCAACAAACCAACAAACCAACAAACCAACAAGCCAACAAACCAACAAACCAAAAAACCAACAAACCAACAAACCAACAAACCAAGTAACCAAAAAGCCACCAAACTAACAAACCAACAAGCCAACAAACCAACAAGCCAACAAGCCAACAAGCCAACAAACCAACAAACAAATAAACTAACAAACCAACAAACCAACAAACCAACAAGCCAACAATCAAACAAACCAACAAACCAACAAGCCAACAAACCAACAAACAAATAAACCAACAAACCAACAAGCCAACAAACCAACAAGCCAACAAGCCAACAAACCAACAAACCAACAAACCAACAAACAAATAAACCAACAAACCAACAAACCAACAATTCAACAAACAAATAAACCAACAAACCAACAAGCCAACAAACCAACAAACCAAAAAACCAACAAACCAACAAACCAACAAACCAAGTAACCAAAAAGCCACCAAACTAACAAACCAACAAGCCAACAAACCAACAAGCCAACAAGCCAACAAGCCAACAAACCAACAAACAAATAAACTAACAAACCAACAAACCAACAAACCAACAAGCCAACAATCCAACAAACCAACAAACCAACAAGCCAACAAACCAACAAACAAATAAACCAACAAACCAACAAGCCAACAAACCAACAAGCCAACAAGCCAACAAACCAACAAACCAACAAACCAACAAACCAATTAACCAACAAACCAACCAGCAAACAAACCAACAAACCAACAAACCAACAAACCAACAAACCAACAAACCAAGTAACCAAAAAGCCAACAAACAAACAAACCAAAAAGCCAACAAGCCAACAAACCAACAAACCAACAAAGCAACAAGCCAACAAGCCAACAAACCAACAAGCCAACAAACCAACAAACCAACAACCCAACAAGCCAACAAACCAACAAACAAATAAACCAAGAAGCCAACAAACCAACAAGCCAAGAAACCAACAAGCCAACAAACCAACAAGCCAACAAACCAACAAACAAATAAACCAACAAACCAACAAACCAACAAACCAACAAACCAACAAGCCAACAAGCCAACAAACCAACAAGCCAACAAACCAACAAGCCAACAAGCCAACACACCAACAAACTAACAAACCAAAAAACCAAAAAACCAACAAACCAACAAACCAACAAACCAATAAACCAACAAGCCAACAAGCCAACAAACCAACAAACCAACAAACCAACAAGCCAACAAACCAACAAGCCAACAAACCAACAAACCAACAAACCAAGTAACCAACAAACCAACAAACCATCAAACGAACGAAACAACAAACGAACAAGCCAACAAGCTGACAAACCAACAAACCAAGTAACCAAAAAGCAAACAAACTAACAAACCAACAAGCCAACAAACCAACAAGCCAACAAACCAACAAACCAACAAACCAACAAACCAACAAACCAAAAAGCCAACAAGCCAACAAACCAACAAGCCAACAAACCAACAAACCAACAACCCAACAAGCCAACAAACTAATAAACCAACAAGCCAACAAACCAACAAGCCAAGAAACCAACAAACCAACAAACCAACAAGCCAACAAACCAACAAATAAATAAACCAACAATCCAACAAACCAACAAACCAACAAGCCAACAAACCAAGTAACCAACAAGCCAACAAACCAACAAACCAACAAACCAAAAAACCAACAAACCAACAAACCAACAAACCAACAAACCAACAAACAAATAAACCAACAAACCAAAAAACCAACAAACCAACAAGCCAACAAACCAACAAGCCAACAAACCAACAAATCAACAAACCAACAAGCCAACAAGGCAACAAATCAACAAACCAACAAGCCAACAAGCCAACAAACCAACAAACCAACAAGCCAACAAACCAACAAACCAACAAACCAAAAAACCATCAAACCAACAAACCAAAAAGCCAACAAGCCAACAAACCAACAAACCAACAAGCCAACAAGCCAACAAACCAACAAGCCAACAAGCCAACAATTAAATAAACCAGCAAACCAAAAAACTAACAAACCAACAAACCAGCAAACCAACAAACCAACAAACCAACAAGCCAACAAGCCAACAAACCAACAAACCAACAAACCAACAAGCCAACAAACCAACAAGCCAACAAACCAACAAACCAACAAACCAAGCAACCAAAAAGCCAACAAACTAACAATTCAACAAGCCAACAAGCAAACAAACCAACAAACCAACAAAGCAACAAGCCAACAAGCCAACAAACCAACAAACCAACAAGCCAACACACCAACAAACCAACAAGCCAACAAGCCAACAAACCAACAAACCAACAAACCAACAAACCAACAAGCCAACAAACCAACAAACCAACAAACCAACAAGCCAGCAAACCAACAAGCCAACAAGCCAACAAACCAACAAACCAACAAACCAACAAACCAACAAGCCAACAAGCCAACAAACCAACAAACCAACAAGCCAACAAACCAACAAACCAACAAGCCAACAAACCAACAAGCCAACAAACCAACAAGCCAACAAACCAACAAACCAACAAAGCAAAAAGCCAACAAACCAACAAGCCAACAAACCAACAAACCAACAAACTAAGTAACCAACAAGCCAACAAGCCAACAAACCAACAAACCAACAAGCCAACAAGCCAACAAACCAACAAGCCAACAAGGCAACAAACCAACAAACCAACAAACCAACAAGCCAACAAACCAACAAACCAAAAAACCAACAAACCAACAAACCAACAAACCAAGTAACAAAAAAGCCACCAAACTAACAAACCAACAAGCCAACAAACCAACAAGCCAACAAGCCAACCAGCCAACAAACCAACAAACAAATAAACTAACAAACCAACAAACCAACAAACCAACAAGCCAACAATCCAACAAACCAACAAACCAACAAGCCAACAAACCAACAAACAAATAAACCAACAAACCAACAAGCCAACAAACCAACAAGCCAACAAGCCAACAAACCAACAAACCAACAAACAAATAAACCAACAAACCAACAAACCAACAAACCAACAAACCAACAAACAAATAAACCAACAAACCAACAAATTAACAAACCAACAAACCAATTAACCAACAAACCAACCAGCAAACAAACCAACAAACCAACAAACCAACAAACCAACAAACCAACAAACCAAGTAACCAAAAAGCCAACAAACTAACAAACCAAAAAGCCAACAAGCCAACAAACCAACAAACCAACAAAGCAACAAGCCAACAAGCCAACAAACCAACAAGCCAACAAACCAACAAACCAACAACCCAACAAGCCAACAAACCAACAAACAAATAAACCAAGAAGCCAACAAACCAACAAGCCAAGAAACCAACAAACCAACAAACCAACAAGCCAACAAACCAACAAACAAATAAACCAACAAACCAACAAACCAACAAACCAACAAACCAACAAGCCAACAAGCCAACAAACCAACAAGCCAACAAACCAACAAACCAACAAGCCAACACACCAACAAACTAACAAACCAAAAAACCAAAAAACCAACAAACCAACAAACCAACAAACCAATAAACCAACAAGCCAACAAGCCAACAAACCAACAAACCAACAAACCAACAAGCCAACAAACCAACAAGCCAACAAACCAACAAACCAACAAACCAAGTAACCAACAAACCAACAAACCATCAAACGAACGAAACAACAAACGAACAAGCCAACAAGCTGACAAACCAACAAACCAAGTAACCAAAAAGCAAACAAGCTAACAAACCAACAAGCCAACAAACCAACAAGCCAACAAACCAACAAACAAATAAACTAACAAACCAACAAACCAACAAACCAACAAGCCAACAATCCAACAAACCAACAAACCAACAAGCCAACAAACCAACAAACAAATAAACCAACAAACCAACAAACCAACAAGCCAAAAAACCAACAAACCAAAAAACCATCAAAGCAACAAACCAACAAGCCAACAAGCCAACAAACCAACAAACCAACAAGCCAACAATTAAATAAACCAACAAACCAAAAAACTAACAAACCAACAAACCAGAAAACCAACAAACCAACAAACCAACAAGCCAACAAGCCAACAAACCAACAAGCCAACAAACCAACAAACCAACAAACCAACAAACCAACAAACCAAAAAAACCAACAAACCAAAAAACCATCAAAGCAACAAACCAACAAGCCAACAAACCAAGTAACCAACAAGCCAACAAACCAACAAACCAACAAACCAAAAAACCATCAAACCAACAAACCAACAAACCAACAAACAAATAAACCAACAAACCAAAAAACCAACAAACCAACAAGCCAACAAACCAACAAGCCAACAAACCAACAAACCAACAAACCAACAAGCCAACAAGGCAACAAATCAACAAACCAACAAGCCAACAAGCCAACAAACCAACAAACCAACAAACCAACAAACCAACAAACCAACAAACCAAAAAACCAACAAACCAAAAAACCAACAAACCAACAAACCAACAAGCCAACAAGCCAACAAACCAACAAACCAACAAGCCAACAAGCCAACAAACCAAGAAGCCAACAAGGCAACAAACCAACAAACCAACAAACCAACAAGCCAACAAACCAACAAACCAAAAAACCAACAAACCAACAAACCAACAAACCAAGTAACCAAAAAGCCACCAAACTAACAAACCAACAAGCCAACAAACCAACAAGCCAACAAGCCAACAAGCCAACAAACCAACAAACAAATAAACTAACAAACCAACAAACCAACAAACCAACAAGCCAACAATCCAACAAACCAACAAACCAACAAGCCAACAAACCGACAAACAAATAAACCAACAAACCAACAAGCCAACAAACCAACAAGCCAACAAGCCAACAAACCAACAAACCAACAAACCAACAAACAAATAAACCAACAAACCAACAAACCAACAAACCAACAAACAAATAAACCAACAAACCAACAAGCCAACAAACCAACAAACCAAAAAACCAACAAACCAACAAACCAACAAACCAAGTAACCAAAAAGCCACCAAACTAACAAACCAACAAGCCAACAAACCAACAAGCCAACAAGCCAACAAGCCAACAAACCAACAAACAAATAAACTAACAAACCAACAAACCAACAAACCAACAAGCCAACAATCCAACAAACCAACAAACCAACAAGCCAACAAACCAACAAACAAATAAACCAACAAACCAACAAGCCAACAAACCAACAAGCCAACAAGCCAACAAACCAACAAACCAACAAACCAACAAACCAATTAACCAACAAACCAACCAGCAAACAAACCAACAAACCAACAAACCAACAAACCAACAAACCAACAAACCAACAAACCAAGTAACCAAAAAGCCAACAAACAAACAAACCAAAAAGCCAACAAGCCAACAAACCAACAAACCAACAAAGCAACAAGCCAACAAGCCAACAAACCAACAAGCCAACAAACCAACAAACCAACAACCCAACAAGCCAACAAACCAACAAACAAATAAACCAAGAAGCCAACAAACCAACAAGCCAACAAACCAACAAACCAACAAACCAACAAGCCAACAAACCAACAAACAAATAAACCAACAAACCAACAAACCAACAAACCAACAAACCAACAAGCCAACAAGCCAACAAACCAACAAGCCAACAAACCAACAAACCAACAAGCCAACACACCAACAAACTAACAAACCAAAACACCAAAAAACCAACAAACCAACAAACCAACAAACCAATAAACCAACAAGCCAACAAGCCAACAAACCAACAAACCAACAAACCAACAAGCCAACAAACCAACAAGCCAACAAACCAACAAACCAACAAACCAAGTAACCAACAAACCAACAAACCATCAAACGAACGAAACAACAAACGAACAAGCCAACAAGCTGACAAACCAACAAACCAAGTAACCAAAAAGCAAACAAACTAACAAACCAACAAGCCAACAAACCAACAAGCCAACAAACCAACAAACCAACAAACCAACAAACCAACAAACCAAAAAGCCAACAAGCCAACAAACCAACAAGCCAACAAACCAACAAACCAACAAACCAACAAGCCAACAAACCAACAAATAAATAAACCAACAATCCAACAAACCAACAAACCAACAAGCCAACAAACCAAGTAACCAACAAGCCAACAAACCAACAAACCAACAAACCAAAAAACCAACAAACCAACAAACCAACAAACCAACAAACCAACAAACCAACAAACAAATAAACCAACAAACCAAAAAACCAACAAACCAACAAGCCAACAAACCAACAAGCCAACAAACCAACAAATCAACAAACCAACAAGCCAACAAGGCAACAAATCAACAAACCAACAAGCCAACAAGCCAACAAACCAACAAACCAACAAGCCAACAAACCAACAAACCAACAAACCAAAAAACCATCAAACCAACAAACCAAAAAGCCAACAAGCCAACAAACCAACAAACCAACAAGCCAACAAGCCAACAAACCAACAAGCCAACAAGCCAACAATTAAATAAACCAGCAAACCAAAAAACTAACAAACCAACAAACCAGCAAACCAACAAACCAACAAACCAACAAGCCAACAAGCCAACAAACCAACAAACCAACAAACCAACAAGCCAACAAACCAACAAGCCAACAAACCAACAAACCAACAAACCAAGCAACCAAAAAGCCAACAAACTAACAATTCAACAAGCCAACAAGCAAACAAACCAACAAACCAACAAAGCAACAAGCCAACAAGCCAACAAACCAACAAACCAACAAGCCAACACACCAACAAACCAACAAGCCAACAAGCCAACAAACCAACAAACCAACAAACCAACAAACCAACAAGCCAACAAACCAACAAACCAACAAACCAACAAGCCAGCAAACCAACAAGCCAACAAGCCAACAAACCAACAAACCAACAAACCAACAAACCAACAAGCCAACAAGCCAACAAACCAACAAACCAACAAGCCAACAAACCAACAAACCAACAAACCAACAAGCCAACAAACCAACAAACCAACAAAGCAAAAAGCCAACAAACCAACAAGCCAACAAACCAATAAACCAACAAACTAAGTAACCAACAAGCCAACAAGCCAAAAAACCAACAAACCAACAAGCCAAAAAACCAACAAACCAACAAGCCAACAAGCCAACAAACCAACAAGCCAACAAGGCAACAAACCAACAAACCAACAAACCAACAAGCCAACAAACCAACAAACCAAAAAACCAACAAACCAACAAACCAACAAACCAAGTAACAAAAAAGCCACCAAACTAACAAACCAACAAGCCAACAAACCAACAAGCCAACAAGCCAACCAGCCAACAAACCAACAAACAAATAAACTAACAAACCAACAAACCAACAAACCAACAAGCCAACAATCCAACAAACCAACAAACCAACAAGCCAACAAACCAACAAACAAATAAACCAACAAAC
The DNA here is from genome assembly GCA_958298945.1 of Atherix ibis. NCBI lineage: Eukaryota > Metazoa > Arthropoda > Insecta > Diptera > Athericidae > Atherix > Atherix ibis. The sequence continues at coordinate 29,797,771 of OY282608.1, forward strand.
CAACAAGCCAACAAACCAACAAGCCAACAAGCCAACAAACCAACAAACCAACAAACAAATAAACCAACAAACCAACAAACCAACAAACCAACAAACAAATAAACCAACAAACCAACAAATTAACAAACCAACAAACCAATTAACCAACAAACCAACCAGCAAACAAACCAACAAACCAACAAACCAACAAACCAACAAACCAACAAACCAAGTAACCAAAAAGCCAACAAACTACCAAACCAAAAAGCCAACAAGCCAACAAACCAACAAACCAACAAAGCAACAAGCCAACAAGCCAACAAACCAACAAGCCAACAAACCAGCAAACCAACAACCCAACAAGCCAACAAACCAACAAACAAATAAACCAAGAAGCCAACAAACCAACAAGCCAAGAAACCAACAAACCAACAAACCAACAAGCCAACAAACCAACAAACAAATAAACCAACAAACCAACAAACCAACAAACCAACAAACCAACAAGCCAACAAGCCAACAAACCAACAAGCCAACAAACCAACAAACCAACAAGCCAACACACCAACAAACTAACAAACCAAAAAACCAAAAAACCAACAAACCAACAAACCAACAAACCAATAAACCAACAAGCCAACAAGCCAACAAACCAACAAACCAACAAACCAACAAGCCAACAAACCAACAAGCCAACAAACCAACAAACCAACAAACCAAGTAACCAACAAACCAACAAACCATCAAACGAACGAAACAACAAACGAACAAGCCAACAAGCTGACAAACCAACAAACCAAGTAACCAAAAAGCAAACAAACTAACAAACCAACAAGCCAACAAACCAACAAGCCAACAAACCAACAAACCAACAAACCAACAAACCAACAAACCAAAAAGCCAACAAGCCAACAAACCAACAAGCCAACAAACCAACAAACCAACAACCCAACAAGCCAACAAACTAATAAACCAACAAGCCAACAAACCAACAAGCCAAGAGACCAACAAACCAACAAACCAACAAGCCAACAAACCAACAAACAAATAAACCAACAATCCAACAAACCAACAAACCAACAAGCCAACAAACCAAGTAACCAACAAGCCAACAAACCAACAAACCAACAAACCAAAAAACCAACAAACCAACAAACCAACAAACCAACAAACCAACAAACCAACAAACCAACAAACAAATAAACCAACAAACCAAAAAACCAACAAACCAACAAGCCAACAAACCAACAAGCCAACAAACCAACAAATCAACAAACCAACAAGCCAACAAGGCAACAAATCAACAAACCAACAACCCAACAAGCCAACAAACCAACAAACCAACAAGCCAACAAACCAACAAACCAACAAACCAAAAAACCATCAAACCAACAAACCAAAAAGCCAACAAGCCAACAAACCAACAAACCAACAAGCCAACAAGCCAACCAACCAACAAGCCAACAATTAAATAAACCAGCAAACCAAAAAACTAACAAACCAACAAACCAGCAAACCAACAAGCCAACAAGCCAACAAACCAACAAACCAACAAACCAACAAACCAACAAGCCAACAAACCAACAAGCCAACAAACCAACAAACCAACAAACCAACAAACCAAGCAACCAAAAAGCCAACAAACTAACAATTCAACAAGCCAACAAGCAAACAAACCAACAAGCCAACAAGCCAACAAACCAACAAACCAACAAACCAACAAACCAACAAGCCAACAAGCCAACAAACCAACAAACCAACAAGCCAACAAACCAACAAACCAACAAGCCAACAAACCAACAAGCCAACAAACCAACAAGCCAACAAACCAACAAACCAACAAAGCAAAAAGCCAACAAACCAACAAGCCAACAAACCAACAAACCAACAAACTAAGTAACCAACAAGCCAACAAGCCAACAAACCAACAAACCAACAAGCCAACAAGCCAACAAACCAACAAGCCAACAAGGCAACAAACCAACAAACCAACAAACCAACAAGCCAACAAACCAACAAACCAAAAAACCAACAAACCAACAAACCAACAAACCAAGTAACAAAAAAGCCACCAAACTAACAAACCAACAAGCCAACAAACCAACAAGCCAACAAGCCAACCAGCCAACAAACCAACAAACAAATAAACTAACAAACCAACAAACCAACAAACCAACAAGCCAACAATCCAACAAACCAACAAACCAACAAGCCAACAAACCAACAAACAAATAAACCAACAAACCAACAAGCCAACAAACCAACAAGCCAACAAGCCAACAAACCAACAAACCAACAAACAAATAAACCAACAAACCACCAAACAACAAACCAACAAACAAATAAACCAACAAACCAACAAATTAACAAACCAACAAACCAATTAACCAACAAACCAACCAGCAAACAAACCAACAAACCAACAAACCAACAAACCAACAAACCAACAAACCAAGTAACCAAAAAGGCAACAAACTAACAAACCAAAAAGCCAACAAGCCAACAAACCAACAAACCAACAAAGCAACAAGCCAACAAGCCAACAAACCAACAAGCCAACAAACCAGCAAACCAACAACCCAACAAGCCAACAAACCAACAAACAAATAAACCAAGAAGCCAACAAACCAACAAGCCAAGAAACCAACAAACCAACAAACCAACAAGCCAACAAACCAACAAACAAATAAACCAACAAACCAACAAACCAACAAACCAACAAACCAACAAGCCAACAAGCCAACAAACCAACAAGCCAACAAACCAACAAACCAACAAGCCAACACACCAACAAACTAACAAACCAAAAAACCAAAAAACCAACAAACCAACAAACCAACAAACCAATAAACCAACAAGCCAACAAGCCAACAAACCAACAAACCAACAAACCAACAAGCCAACAAACCAACAAGCCAACAAACCAACAAACCAACAAACCAAGTAACCAACAAACCAACAAACCATCAAACGAACGAAACAACAAACGAACAAGCCAACAAGCTGACAAACCAACAAACCAAGTAACCAAAAAGCAAACAAACTAACAAACCAACAAGCCAACAAACCAACAAGCCAACAAACCAACAAACCAACAAACCAACAAACCAACAAACCAAAAAGCCAACAAGCCAACAAACCAACAAGCCAACAAACCAACAAACCAACAACCCAACAAGCCAACAAACTAATAAACCAACAAGCCAACAAACCAACAAGCCAAGAAACCAACAAACCAACAAACCAACAAGCCAACAAACCAACAAACAAATAAACCAACAATCCAACAAACCAACAAACCAACAAGCCAACAAACCAAGTAACCAACAAGCCAACAAACCAACAAACCAACAAACCAAAAAACCAACAAACCAACAAACCAACAAACCAACAAACCAACAAACCAACAAACCAACAAACAAATAAACCAACAAACCAAAAAACCAACAAACCAACAAGCCAACAAACCAACAAGCCAACAAACCAACAAACCAACAAGCCAACAAACCAACAAACCAACAAACCAAAAAACCATCAAACCAACAAACCAAAAAGCCAACAAGCCAACAAACCAACAAACCAACAAGCCAACAAGCCAACCAACCAACAAGCCAACAATTAAATAAACCAGCAAACCAAAAAACTACATACCAACAAACCAGCAAACCAACAAGCCAACAAGCCAACAAACCAACAAACCAACAAACCAACAAACCAACAAGCCAACAAACCAACAAGCCAACAAACCAACAAACCAACAAACCAACAAATCAAGCAACCAAAAAGCCAACAAACTAACAATTCAACAAGCCAACAAGCAAACAAACCAACAAACCAACAAAGCAACAAGCCAACAAGCCAACAAACCAACAAACCAACAAGCCAACACACCAACAAACCAACAAGCCAACAAGCCAACAAACCAACAAACCAACAAACCAACAAACCAACAAGCCAACAAACCAACAAACCAACAAACCAACAAGCCAGCAAACCAACAAGCCAACAAGCCAACAAACCAACAAACCAACAAACCAACAAACCAACAAGCCAACAAGCCAACAAACCAACAAACCAACAAGCCAACAAACCAACAAACCAACAAACCAACAAGCCAACAAACCAACAAGCCAACAAACCAACAAGCCAACAAACCAACAAACCAACAAAGCAAAAAGCCAACAAACCAACAAGCCAACAAACCAATAAACCAACAAACTAAGTAACCAACAAGCCAACAAGCCAACAAACCAACAAACCAACAAGCCAACAAACCAACAAACCAACAAACCAAAAAACCAAAAAACCAACAAACCAACAAACCAACAGACCAATAAACCAACAAGCCAACAAGCCAACAAACCAACAAACCAACAAACCAACAAGCCAACAAACCAACAAGCCAACAAACCAACAAACCAACAAACCAACAAACCAAGTAACCAACAAACCAACAAACCATCAAACGAACGAAGCAGCAAACCAACAAGCCAACAATCTGACAAACCAACAAACCAAGTAACCAAAAAGCCAACAAACTAACAAACCAACAAGCCAACAAACCAACAAGCCAACAAACCAACAAACCAACAAACCAACAAACCAACAAACCAACAAACCAAAAAGCCAACAAGCCAACAAACCAACAAGCCAACAAACCAACAAACCAACAACCCCACAAACCAACAAACCAACAAACAAATAAACCAACAAGCCAACAAACCAACAAGCCAAGAAACCAACAAACCAATAAACCAACAAGCCAACAAACCAACAAACAAATAAACCAACAAACCAACAAACCAACAAACCAACAAGCCAACAAACCAAGTAACCAACAAGCCAACAAACCAACAAACCAACAAACCAAAAAACCAACAAACCAACAAACCAACAAACCAACAAACAAATAAACCAACAAACAAAAAAACCAACAAACCAACAAGCCAACAAACCAACAAACCAACAAACCAACAAGCCAACAAGGCAACAAATCAACAAACCAACAAGCCAACAAGCCAACAAACCAACAAACCAACAAGCCAACAAACCAACAAACCAACAAACCAAAAAACCAACAAACCAAAAAACCAACAAGCCAACAAACCAACAAGCCAACAAGCCAACAAACCAACAAACCAACAAGCCAACAAGCCAACAAACCAACAAGCCAACAAGGCAACAAACCAACAAACCAACAAACCAACAAGCCAACAAACCAACAAACCAAAAAACCAACAAACCAACAAACCAACAAACCAAGTAACCAAAAAGCCACCAAACTAACAAACCAACAAGCCAACAAACCAACAAGCCAACAAGCCAACAAACCAACAAACAAATAAACTAACAAACCAACAAACCAACAAACCAACAAGCCAACAATCCAACAAACCAACAAACCAACAAGCCAACAAACCAACAAACAAATAAACCAACAAACCAACAAGCCAACAAACCAACAAGCCAACAAGCCAACAAACCAACAAACCAACAAACCAACAAACAAATAAACCAACAAACCAACAAACCAACAAACCAACAAACAAATAAACCAACAAACCAACAAATTAACAAACCAACAAACCAATTAACCAACAAACCAACCAGCAAACAAACCAACAAACCAACAAACCAACAAACCAACAAACCAACAAACCAACAAACCAAGTAACCAAAAAGCCAACAAACTAAGAAACCAAAAAGCCAACAAGCCAACAAACCAACAAACCAACAAAGCAACAAGCCAACAAGCCAACAAACCAACAAGCCAACAAACCAACAAACCAACAACCCAACAAGCCAACAAACCAACAAACAAATAAACCAAGAAGCCAACAAACCAACAAGCCAAGAAACCAACAAACCAACAAACCAACAAGCCAACAAACCAACAAACAAATAAACCAACAAACCAACAAACCAACAAACCAACAAACCAACAAGCCAACAAGCCAACAAACCAACAAACCAACAAACCAACAAACCAACAAGCCAACAAACCAACAAACCAACAAACCAACAAACCAAGTAACCAAAAAGCCATCAAACTAACAAACCAACAAGCCAACAAATCAACAAGCCAACAAACCAACAAACCAACAAAGCAACAAGCCAACAAGCCAACAAACCAACAAACCAACAAGCCAAAAAACCAACAAACCAACAAACCAACAAACCAACAAACCAACAAACCAACAAATAAACAAACCAACAAACCAACAAGCCAACAAGCCAACAAACCAACTAACCAACAAGCCAACAAGCCAACAAACCAACAAACCAACAAGCCAATTAACCAACAAACGAACAAACGAACAAACCAACAAACCAACAAACCAACAAACCAACAAACCAACAAACCAAGAAGCCAACAAGCCAACAAATCAACAAACCAACAAGCCAACAAACCAACAAACAAACAAGCCAACAAGCCAACAAACCAACAAACCAACAAATCAACAAGCCAACAAACCAACAAACAAATAAACCAACAAACCAACAAAGCAACAAACCAACAAACCAGCAAACCAACAAACTTACAAACCAACAAGCCAACAAACCAACGAACCAACAAGCCAACAAACCAACAAACCAACAAACCAACAAGCCAACAAGCCAACAAACCAACAAACCAACAAGCCAACAACCCAACAAACCAACAAACCAACATGCCAACAAACCAACAAACTAAGTAACCAACAAGCCAACAAACCAACAAACCAACAAGCCAACAAACCAACAAACAACAAACCAACAAACCAACAAACTAACAAACCAACAAACCAACAAACCAACAAGCCAACAAGCCAACAAACCAACAAACCAACAAACCAAGTAACCAAAAAGGCAACAAACTAACAAACCAACAAGCCAACAAGCCAACAAACCAACAAGCCAACGAACCAACAAACCAACAAACCAACAAACCATCAAACGAACAAAGCAACAAGCCAACAAGCCAACAAACCAACAAACCAACAAGCCAACAAACCAACAAACCAACAAGCCAACAAGCCAACAAACCAACAAGCCAACAAACCAACAAACCAACAAGCCAACAAGCCAACAAGCCAACAAACCAACAAACCAACAAACCAACAAACCAACAAACCAACAAACCAACAAGCCAACAAACCAACAAACCAGAAAACCAACAAACCAAGTAACCAAAAAGGCAACAAACTAACAAACCAACAAGCCAACAAACCAACAAACCAACAAGCCAACAAACCAACAAACCAACAAAGCAACAAGCCAACAAGCCAACAAACCAAAAAACCAACAAACCAACAAGCCAACAAACCAACAAACCAACAAGCCAACAAACCAACAAACCTAGAAACCAACAAACCAACAAACCAACAAATCAACAAGCCAACAAACCAACATACAAATAAACCAACAAACCAACAAACCAACAAACCAACAAACCAACAAACTAACAAACCAACAAGCCAACAAACCAACAAACCAACAAACCAACAAGCCAACAAACCAACAAACCAACAAACCAACAACCCAACAAGCCAACAAACAAATATATCAACAAACCAACAAACCAACAAACCAACAAACTAACAAACCAACAAGCCAACAAATCAACAAACCAACAAACCATCAAACGAACAAAGCAACAAGCCAACAAGCCAACAAACCAACAAACCAACAAGCCAACAAACCAACAAACCAACAAGCCAACAAACCAACAAACCAACAAACCAACAAACCAACAAACCAACAAGCCAACAAACCAACAAACCAACAAACCAACAAACCAACAAGCCAACAAGCCAACAAACCAACAAACCAACAAACCAACAAGCCAACAAACCAACAAACCAACAAGCCAACAAACCAACAAACCAACAAACCAACAAACCAACAAGCCAACAAGCCAACAAACCAACAAACCAACAAGCCAACAAGCCCACTAACCAACAAACCAACAAGCCAACAAACCAACAAACCCACAAACCATCAAACGAACAAAGCAACAAACCTACAAGCCAACAAGCCAACAAACCAATAAACCAAGTAACCAAAAAGCCAACAAACTAACAAACCAACAAGCTAACAAACCAACAAGCCAACAAGCCAACAAGCCAACAAACCAACAAACCAACAAAGCAACAAACCAAAACACCGACAAACCAAAAAACCAAGAAACCAACAAACCATCAAACGAACAAAGCAACAAACCAACAAGCCAACAAACCAACAAACCAACAAGCCAACAAACCAACAAACCAACAAACCAACAAACCAACAAACCAACAAACCAACAAACCAACAAGCCAACAAACCAACAAACCAACAAACCAACAAACCAAGTAACCAAAAAGGCAACAAACTAACAAACCAATAAGCCAACAAGCCAACAAGCCAACAAACCAACAAGCCAACAAACCAACAAACCAACAAGCCAACAAACCAACAAACCAACAAGCCAACAAACCAACAAACCTACAAACCAACAAACCAACACTTCAACAAGCCAACAAACCAACAAACAAATAAACCAACAAACCAACAAACCAACAAACCAACAAACCAACAAACTAACAAACCAACAAGCCAACAAACCAACAAACCAACAAGCCAACAAACCAACAAACCAACAAACCAACAACCCAACAAGCCAACAAACCAACAAACCAACAAGCCAACAAGCCAACAAACCAACAAACCAACAAGCCAATTAACCAACAAACCAACAAAAGAACAAACCAACAAACCAACAAACCTACAAACCAACAAACCAACAAGCCAACAAGCCAACAAACCAACAAACCAACAAGCCAACAAACCAACAAACCAACAAGCCAACAAGCCAACAAACCAACAAATCAACAAGCCAACAAACCAACAAACAAATAAACCGACAAACCAACAAACCAACAAACCAACAAACCAACAAACTAACAAACCAACAAGCCAACAAACCAACAAACCAACAAGCCAACAAACCAACAAACCAACAAACCAACAACCCAACAAGCCAACAAACCAACAAACCAAAAAACCAAAAAACCAACAAACCAACAAACCAAGTAACCAAAAAGCCACCAAACTAACAAACCAACAAGCCAACAAACCAACAAGCCAACAAGCCAACAAGCCAACAAACCAACAAACAAATAAACTAACAAACCAACAAACCAACAAACCAACAAGCCAACAATCCAACAAACCAACAAACCAACAAGCCAACAAACCAACAAACAAATAAACCAACAAACCAACAAGCCAACAAACCAACAAGCCAACAAGCCAACAAACCAACAAACCAACAAACCAACAAACAAATAAACCAACAAACCAACAAACCAACAAACCAACAAACAAATAAACCAACAAACCAACAAACCAACAAACCAACAAACAAACAAGCCAACAAGCCAACAAACCAACAAACCAACAAATCAACAAGCCAACAAACCAACAAACAAATAAACCAACAAACCAACAAAGCAACAAACCAACAAACCAACAAACCAACAAACTTACAAACCAACAAGCCAACAAACCAACGAACCAACAAGCCAACAAACCAACAAACCAACAAACCAACAAGCCAACAAGCCAACAAACCAACAAACCAACAAGCCAACAACCCAACAAACCAACAAACCAACATGCCAACAAACCAACAAACTAAGTAACCAACAAGCCAACAAACCAACAAACCAACAAGCCAACAAACCAACAAACAACAAACCAACAAACCAACAAACTAACAAACCAACAAACCAACAAACCAACAAGCCAACAAGCCAACAAACCAACAAACCAACAAACCAACAAACCAAGTAACCAAAAAGGCAACAAACTAACAAACCAACAAGCCAACAAGCCAACAAACCAACAAGCCAACAAACCAACAAACCAACAAACCAACAAACCATCAAACGAACAAAGCAACAAGCCAACAAGCCAACAAACCAACAAACCAACAAGCCAACAAACCAACAAACCAACAAGCCAACAAGCCAACAAACCAACAAGCCAACAAACCAACAAACCAACAAGCCGACAAGCCAACAAGCCAACAAACCAACAAACCAACAAACCAACAAACCAACAAACCAACAAACCAACAAGCCAACAAACCAACAAACCAGAAAACCAACAAACCAAGTAACCAAAAAGGCAACAAACTAACAAACCAACAAGCCAACAAACCAACAAACCAACAAGCCAACAAACCAACAAACCAACAAAGCAACAAGCCAACAAGCCAACAAACCAAAAAACCAACAAACCAACAAGCCAACAAACCAACAAACCAACAAGCCAACAAACCAACAAACCTAGAAACCAACAAACCAACAAACCAACAAATCAACAAGCCAACAAACCAACAAACAAATAAACCAACAAACCAACAAACCAACAAACCAACAAACCAACAAACTAACAAACCAACAAGCCAACAAACCAACAAACCAACAAACCAACAAGCCAACAAACCAACAAACCAACAAACCAACAACCCAACAAGCCAACAAACAAATATATCAACAAACCAACAAACCAACAAACCAACAAACTAACAAACCAACAAGCCAACAAATCAACAAACCAACAAACCATCAAACGAACAAAGCAACAAGCCAACAAGCCAACAAACCAACAAACCAACAAGCCAACAAACCAACAAACCAACAAGCCAACAAACCAACAAACCAACAAACCAACAAACCAACAAACCAACAAGCCAACAAACCAACAAACCAACAAACCAACAAACCAACAAGCCAACAAGCCAACAAACCAACAAACCAACAAACCAACAAGCCAACAAACCAACAAACCAACAAGCCAACAAACCAACAAACCAACAAACCAACAAACCAACAAGCCAACAAGCCAACAAACCAACAAACCAACAAGCCAACAAGCCCACTAACCAACAAACCAACAAGCCAACAAACCAACAAACCCACAAACCATCAAACGAACAAAGCAACAAACCTACAAGCCAACAAGCCAACAAACCAATAAACCAAGTAACCAAAAAGCCAACAAACTAACAAACCAACAAGCTAACAAACCAACAAGCCAACAAGCCAACAAGCCAACAAACCAACAAACCAACAAAGCAACAAACCAAAACACCGACAAACCAAAAAACCAAGAAACCAACAAACCATCAAACGAACAAAGCAACAAACCAACAAGCCAACAAACCAACAAACCAACAAGCCAACAAACAAACAAACCAACAAACCAACAAACCAACAAACCAACAAACCAACAAGCCAACAAACCAACAAACCAACAAACCAACAAACCAAGTAACCAAAAAGGCAACAAACTAACAAACCAATAAGCCAACAAGCCAACAAGCCAACAAACCAACAAGCCAACAAACCAACAAACCAACAAGCCAACAAACCAACAAACCAACAAGCCAACAAACCAACAAACCTACAAACCAACAAACCAACACTTCAACAAGCCAACAAACCAACAAACAAATAAACCAACAAACCAACAAACCAACAAACCAACAAACCAACAAACTAACAAACCAACAAGCCAACAAACCAACAAACCAACAAGCCAACAAACCAACAAACCAACAAACCAACAACCCAACAAGCCAACAAACCAACAAACCAACAAGCCAACAAGCCAACAAACCAACAAACCAACAAGCCAATTAACCAACAAACCAACAAAAGAACAAACCAACAAACCAACAAACCTACAAACCAACAAACCAACAAGCCAACAAGCCAACAAACCAACAAACCAACAAGCCAACAAACCAACAAACCAACAAGCCAACAAGCCAACAAACCAACAAATCAACAAGCCAACAAACCAACAAACAAATAAACCGACAAACCAACAAACCAACAAACCAACAAACCAACAAACTAACAAACCAACAAGCCAACAAACCAACAAACCAACAAGCCAACAAACCAACAAACCAACAAACCAACAACCCAACAAGCCAACAAACCAACAAACCAAAAAACCAAAAAACCAACAAACCAACAAACCAAGTAACCAAAAAGCCACCAAACTAACAAACCAACAAGCCAACAAACCAACAAGCCAACAAGCCAACAAGCCAACAAACCAACAAACAAATAAACTAACAAACCAACAAACCAACAAACCAACAAGCCAACAATCCAACAAACCAACAAACCAACAAGCCAACAAACCAACAAACAAATAAACCAACAAACCAACAAGCCAACAAACCAACAAGCCAACAAGCCAACAAACCAACAAACCAACAAACCAACAAACAAATAAACCAACAAACCAACAAACCAACAAACCAACAAACAAATAAACCAACAAACCAACAAATTAACAAACCAACAAACCAATTAACCAACAGACCAACCAGCAAACAAACCAACAAACCAACAAACCAACAAACCAACAAACCAACAAACCAAGTAACCAAAAAGCCAACAAACTAACAAACCAAAAAGCCAACAAGCCAACAAACCAACAAACCAACAAAGCAACAAGCCAACAAGCCAACAAACCAACAAGCCAACAAACCAACAAACCAACAACCCAACAAGCCAACAAACCAACAAACAAATAAACCAAGAAGCCAACAAACCAACAAGCCAAGAAACCAACAAACCAACAAACCAACAAGCCAACAATCCAAAGAACAAATAAACCAACAAACCAACAAACCAACAAACCAACAAACCAACAAGCCAACAAGCCAACAAACCAACAAACCAACAAACCAACAAACCAACAAGCCAACAAACCAACAAACCAACAAACCAACAAACCAAGTAACCAAAAAGCCATCAAACTAACAAACCAACAAGCCAACAAATCAACAAGCCAACAAACCAACAAACCAACAAAGCAACAAGCCAACAAGCCAACAAACCAACAAACCAACAAGCCAAAAAACCAACAAACCAACAAACCAACAAACCAACAAACCAACAAACCAACAAGCCAACAAGCCAACAAACCAACTAACCAACAAGCCAACAAGCCAACAAACCAACAAACCAACAAGCCAATTAACCAACAAACGAACAAACGAACAAACCAACAAACCAACAAACCAACAAACCAACAAACCAACAAACCAAGAAGCCAACAAGCCAACAAATCAACAAACCAACAAGCCAACAAACCAACAAACAAACAAGCCAACAAGCCAACAAACCAACAAACCAACAAATCAACAAGCCAACAAACCAACAAACAAATAAACCAACAAACCAACAAAGCAACAAACCAACAAACCAACAAACCAACAAACTTACAAACCAACAAGCCAACAAACCAACGAACCAACAAGCCAACAAACCAACAAACCAACAAACCAACAAGCCAACAAGCCAACAAACCAACAAACCAACAAGCCAACAACCCAACAAACCAACAAACCAACATGCCAACAAACCAACAAACTAAGTAACCAACAAGCCAACAAACCAACAAACCAACAAGCCAACAAACCAACAAACAACAAACCAACAAACCAACAAACTAACAAACCAACAAACCAACAAACCAACAAGCCAACAAGCCAACAAACCAACAAACCAACAAACCAAGTAACCAAAAAGGCAACAAACTAACAAACCAACAAGCCAACAAGCCAACAAACCAACAAGCCAACGAACCAACAAACCAACAAACCAACAAACCATCAAACGAACAAAGCAACAAGCCAACAAGCCAACAAACCAACAAACCAACAAGCCAACAAACCAACAAACCAACAAGCCAACAAGCCAACAAACCAACAAACCAACAAGCCAACAAACCAACAAACCAACAAGCCAACAAGCCAACAAGCCAACAAACCAACAAACCAACAAACCAACAAACCAACAAACCAACAAACCAACAAACCAACAAGCCAACAAACCAACAAACCAGAAAACCAACAAACCAAGTAACCAAAAAGGCAACAAACTAACAAACCAGCAACCCAACAAACCAACAAACCAACAAGCCAACAAACCAACAAACCAACAAAGCAACAAGCCAACAAGCCAACAAACCAAAAAACCAACAAACCAACAAGCCAACAAACCAACAAACCAACAAGCCAACAAACCAACAAACATAGAAACCAACAAACCAACAAACCAACAAATCAACAAGCCAACAAACCAACAAACAAATAAACCAACAAACCAACAAACCAACAAACCAACAAACCAACAAACTAACAAACCAACAAGCCAACAAACCAACAAACCAACAAACCAACAAGCCAACAAACCAACAAACCAACAAACCAACAACCCAACAAGCCAATAAACAAATATATCAACAAACCAACAAACCAACAAACCAACAAACTAACAAACCAACAAGCCAACAAATCAACAAACCAACAAACCATCAAACGAACAAAGCAACAAGCCAACAAGCCAACAAACCAACAAACCAACAAGCCAACAAACCAACAAACCAACAAGCCAACAAACCAACAAACCAACAAACCAACAAACCAACAAACCAACAAGCCAACAAACCAACAAACCAACAAACCAACAAACCAACAAGCCAACAAGCCAACAAACCAACAAACCAACAAACCAACAAGCCAACAAACCAACAAACCAACAAGCCAACAAACCAACAAACCAACAAACCAACAAACCAACAAGCCAACAAGCCAACAAACCAACAAACCAACAAGCCAACAAGCCAACAAACCAACAAACCAACAAGCCAACAAACCAACAAACCAACAAACCATCAAACGAACAAAGCACCAAACCAACAAGCCAACAAGCCAACAAACCAACAAACCAAGTAACCAAAAAGCCAACAAACTAACAAACCAACAAGCTAACAAACCAACAAGCCAACAAGCCAACAAGCCAACAAACCAACAAACCAACAAAGCAACAAACCAAAACACCGACAAACCAAAAAACCAAGAAACCAACAAACCATCAAACGAACAAAGCAACAAACCAACAAGCCAACAAACCAACAAACCAACAAGCCAGCAAACCAACAAACCAACAAACCAACAAACCAACAAACCAACAAACCAACAAGCCAACAAACCAACAAACCAACAAACCAACAAACCAAGTAACCAAAAAGGCAACAAACTAACAAACCAACAAGCCAACAAGCCAACAAGCCAACAAACCAACAAGCCAACAAACCAACAAACCAACAAGCCAACAAACCAACAAACCAACAAGCCAACAAACCAACAAACCTACAAACCAACAAACCAACACTTCAACAAGCCAACAAACCAACAAACAAATAAACCAACAAACCAACAAACCAACAAACCAACAAACCAACAAACTAACAAACCAACAAGCCAACAAACCAACAAACCATCAAGCCAACAAACCAACAAACCAACAAACCAACAACCCAACAAGCCAACAAACCAACAAACCAACAAGCCAACAAGCCAACAAACCAACAAACCAACAAGCCAATTAACCAACAAACCAACAAAAGAACAAACCAACAAACCAACAAACCTACAAACCAACAAACCAACAAGCCAACAAGCCAACAAACCAACAAACCAACAAGCCAACAAACCAACAAACCAACAAGCCAACAAGCCAACAAACCCACAAATCAACAAGCCAACAAACCAACAAACAAATAAACCGACAAACCAACAAACCAACAAACCAACAAACCAACAAACTAACAAACCAACAAGCCAACAAACCAACAAACCAACAAGCCAACAAACCAACAAACCAACAAACCAACAACCCAACAAGCCAACAAACCAACAAACCAACAAGCCAACAAACCAACAAATCAACAAACCAACATGCCAACAAACCAACAAACTGAGTAACCAACAAGCCAACAAACCAACAAACCAACAAACCAACAAGCCAACAAACCAACAAACCAACAAACCAACAAACCAACAAACCAACAAACCAACAAACCAACAAACCAACAAGCCAACAAGCCAACAGACCAACAAACCAACAAGACAACAAACCAACAAACAAATAAATCAACAAACCAACAAACCAACCAACCAACAAACTAACAAACCAACAAGCCAACAAACCAACAAACCAACAAACCATCAAACGAACAAAGCAACAAGCTAACAAGCCAACAAACCAACAAGCCCACAAACCAACAAACCAACAAGCCAACAAGCCAACAAACTAACAAACCAACAAACCAACAAGCCAACAAACCAACAAGCCTACAAAGCAACAAGCCAACAAACCAACAAACCAACAAACCAACAAGCCAACAAACCAACAAACAAATAAACCAACAAACCAAAAAACCAACAAACCAACAAATTAACAAACCAACAAACCAACAAACCAACAAACCAACAAACCAACAAGCCGACAAGCCAACAAACCAACAAACCAACAAGCCAACAAACCAACAAACCAACAAACCAACAAGCCAACAAGCCAACAAGCCAACAAGCCAACAAACCAACAAACCAACAAACCAACAAACCAACAAACCAACAAACCAACAAACCAACAAGCCAACAAACCAACAAACCCACAAACCAACAAGCCAACAAGCCAACAAACCAACAAACCAACAAGCCAACAAGCCAACAAGCCAACAAACCAACAAACCAACAAACCAACAAACCAACAAACCAACAAACCAACAAACCAAAAAACCAACAAACCAATAAACCAACAAACCAACAAAACATCAAACGAACAAAGCAACAAGCCAACAAGCCAACAAACCAACAAACCAACAAGCCAACAAACCAACCAACCAACAAACCAACAAGCCAACAAGCCAACCAACCAACAAACCAACAAACCAACAAGCCAACAAACCAACAAACCAACAAGCCAACAAACCAACAAACCAACAAACCAACAAACCAACAAGCCAACAAACCAACAAACCAACAAACCAACAAGCCAACAAGCCAACAAACCAACAAACCAACAAACCAACAAACCAACAAACCAACAAACCAACAAATCAACAAGCCAACAAACCAACAAACAAATAAACCAACAAACCAAAAAACCAACAAACCAACAAATTAACAAACCAACAAACCAACAAACCAACAAACCAACAAACCAACAAGCCAACAAGCCAACAAACTAACAAACCAACAAACCAACAAGCCAACAAACCAACAAGCCAACAAAGCAACAAGCCAACAAACCAACAAACCAACAAACCAACAAACCAACAAGCCAACAATCCAACAAACCAACAAACCAACAAGCCAACAAGCCAACAAACCAACAAACCAACAAGCCAACAAACCAACAAACCAACAAACCATCAAACAAACAAAGCAACAAACCAACAAGCCAACAAGCCAACAAACCAACAAACCAAGTAACCAAAAAGCCAACAAACTAACAAACCAACAAGTCAACAAACCAACAAGCCAACAAGCCAACAAGCCAACAAACCAACAAACCAACAAAGCAACAAACCAAAACACCGACAAACCAAAAAACCAAGAAACCAACAAACCATCAAACGAAAAAAGCAACAAGCCAACAAGCCAACAAGCCAACAAACCAACAAACCAACAAGCCAACAAACCAACAAACCAACAAGCCAACAAGCCAACAAGCCAACAAACCAACAAACCAACAAACCAACAAACCAACAAGCCAACAAACCAACAAACCAACAAACCAACAAACCAAGTAACCAAAAAGGCAACAAACTAACAAACCAACAAGCCAACAAGCCAACAAACCAACAAGCCAACAAACCAACAAACCAGCAAAGCAACAAGCCAACAAGCCAACAAACCAAAAAACCAACAAAACAACAAGCCAACAAACCAACAAACCAACAAGCCAACAAACCAACAAACCTACAAACCAACAAACCAACAAGCCAACAAGCCAACAAACCAACTAACCAACAAGCCAACAAGCCAACAAAACAACAAACCAACAAGCCAATTAACCAACAAACCAACAAAAGAACAAACCAACAAACTAACAAACCAACAAACCAACAAACCAACAAGCCAACAAGCCAACAAACCAACAAACCAACAAGCCAACAAACCAACAAACCAACAAGCCAACAAGCCAACAAACCAACAAACCAACCAATCAACAAGCCAACAAACCAACAAACAAATAAACCAACAAACCAACAAACCAACAAACCAACAAACCAACAAACTAACAAACCAACAAGCCAACACACCAACAAACCAACAAGCCAAAAAACCAACAAACCAACAAACCAACAACCCAACAAGCCAACAAACCAACAAACCAACAAGCCAACAAACCAACAAATCAACAAACCAACATGCCAACAAACCAACAAACTGAGTAACCAACAAGCCAACAAACCAACAAACCAACAAACCAACAACCCAACAAACCAACAAACCAACAAACCAACAAACCAACAAACCAACAAACCAACAAGCCAACAAGCCAACAAACCAACAAACCAACAAGCCAACAAGCCAACAAACCAACAAACCAACAAGCCAACAAGCCAACAAACCAACAAACCAACAAGCCAATAAGCCAACCAACAAACAAACCAACAAACCAACAAGCCAACAAACCAACAAACCAACAAGCCAACAAACCAACAAACCAACAAACCAACAAACCAGCAAGCCAACAAGCCAACAAACCAACAAACCAACAAGCCAACAAGCCAACAAACCAACAAACCAACAAACCAACAAACCAACAAACCAACAAGCCAACAAGGCAACAAACCAACAAACCAACGAGCCAACAAACCAACAAACCAACAAGCCAACAAACCAACAAACCAACAAACCAACAAACCAATAAGCCACAAACCAACAAGCCAACAAGCCAACAAACCAACAAACCAAGAAACCAACAAACCAAGAAACCAACAAACCAACAAGCCAACAAACCAACAAACAAATAAACCAACAAACCAAAAATCAACAAGCCAACAAACCAACAAACAAATAAACCAACAAACCAACAAACCAACAAACCAACAAACCAACAAACTAACAAACCAACAAGCCAACAAACCAACAAACCAACAAGCCAACAAACCAACAACCCAACAAGCCAACAAACCAACAAACCAACAAGCCAACAAGCCAACAAGCCAACAAACCAACAAACCAACAAGCCAATTAACCAACAAACCAACAAAAGAACAAACAAACAAACCAACAAACCAACAAACCAACAAACCAACAAACCAACAAACCAACAAACCAACAAGCCAACAAGCCAACAAACCAACAAACCAACAAACCAACAAGCCAACAAACCAACAAGCCAACAAGCCAACAAACCAACAAACCAACAAATCAACAAGCCAACAAACCAACAAACAAATAAACCAACAAACCAACAAACCAACAAACCAACAAACCAACAAACTAACAAACCAACAAGCCAACAAACCAACAAACCAACAAGCCAACAAACCAACAAACCAACAAACCAACAACCCAACAAGCCAACAAACCAACAAACCAACAAGCCAACAAACCAACAAATCAACAAACCAACATGCCAACAAACCAACAAACTGAGTAACCAACAAGCCAACAAACCAACAAACCAACAAACCAACAAACCAACAAGCCAACAAACCAACAAACCAACAAACCAACAAACCAACAAACCAACAAACCAACAAACCAACAAACCAACAAACCAACAAGCCAACAAACCAACAAACCAACAAGACAACAAACCAACAAACAAATAAACCAACAAACCAACAAACCAACAAACCAACAAACTAACAAACCAACAAGCCAACAAACCAACAAACCAACAAACCATCAAACGAACAAAGCAACAAGCCAACCAGCCAACAAACCAACAAGCCAACAAACCAACAAACCAACAAGCCAACAAGCCAGCAAACCAACAAACCAACAAACCAACAAGCCAACAAACCAACAAACCAACAAACCAACAAACCAACAAACCAACAAACCAACAAACCAACAAACCAACAAGCCAACAAACCAACAAACCAACAAACCAAGTAACCAACAAACCGACAAACCATCAAACGAACAAAGCAACAAACCAACAAGCCAACAAGTCAACAAACCAACCAACCAAGTAACCAACAAGCCAACAAACCAACAAACCAACAAGACAACAAACCAACAAACAAATAAACCAACAAACCAACAAACCAACAAACCAACAAACTAACAAACCAACAAGCCAACAAACCAACAAACCAACAAACCATCAAACGAACAAAGCAACAAGCCAACCAGCCAACAAACCAACAAGCCAACAAACCAACAAACCAACAAGCCAACAAGCCAGCAAACCAACAAACCAACAAACCAACAAGCCAACAAACCAACAAACCAACAAACCAACAAACCAACAAACCAACAAACCAACAAACCAACAAACCAACAAGCCAACAAACCAACAAACCAACAAACCAAGTAACCAACAAACCGACAAACCATCAAACGAACAAAGCAACAAACCAACAAGCCAACAAGCCAACAAACCAACAAACCAAGTAACCAAAAAGCCAACAAACTAACAAACCAACAAGCCAACAAACCAACAAGCCAACAAGCCAACAGACCAACAAACCAACAAAGCAACAAACCAAAAAACCAACAAACCAAAAAACCAACAAATCAACAAACCATTAAACGAACAAAGCAACAAGCCAAAAAGCCAACAAACCAACAAACCAACAAGCCAACAAACCAACAAACCAACAAACCAACAAGCCAACAAGCCAACCAACCAACAAACCAACAAACCAACAAGCTAACAAACCAACAAACCAACAAGCCAACAAACCAACAAACCAACAAACCAACAAACTAACAAACCAACAAGCCAACAAGCCAACAAACCAACAAACCAACAAGCCAACAAGCCAACAAACCAACAAACCAACAAACCAACAAACCAACAAGCCAACAAGCCAACAAACCAACAAACCAACGAGCCAACAAACCAACAAACCAACAAGCCAACAAACCAACAAACCAACAAACCAACAAACCAATAAGCCACAAACCAACAAGCCAACAAGCCAACAAGCCAACAAACCAACAAACCAACAAACCAACAAACCAACAAACCAACAAGCCAACAAACCAACAAACAAATAAACCAACAAACCAAAAAACCAACAAACCAACAAACCAACAAACCAACAAGCCAACAAACCAACAAACAAATAAACCAACAAACCAAAAAATCAACAAGCCAACAAGCCAACAAACTAACAAACCAACAAACCAACAAGCCAACAAACCAACAAGCCAACAAAGCAACAAGCCAACAAACCAACAAACCAACAAACCAACAAGCCAACAAGCCAACAAACCAACAAACCAACAAGCCAACAAGCCAACAAACCAACAAACCAACAAGCCGACAAACCAACAAACCAACAAACCATCAAACGAACAAAGCAACAAACCAACAAGCCAACAAACCAACAAACCAAGTAACCAAAAAGCCAACAAACTAACAAACCAACAAGCCAACAAACCAACAAGCCAACAAGCCAACAAGCCAACAAGCCAACAAACCAACAAACCAACAAAGCAACAAACCAAAACACCAACAAACCAAAAAACCAAGAAACCAACAAACCATCAAACGAAAAAAGCAACAAGCCAACAAGCCAACAAACCAACAAACCAACAAGCCAACAAGCCAACAAGCCAACAAACCAACAAACCAACAAACCAACAAACCAACAAACCAACAAGCCAACAAACCAATAAACCAACAAACCAAGTAACCAAAAATTCAACAAACTAACAAACCAACAAGCCAACAAACCAACAAACCAACAAGCCAACAAGCCAACAAACAACAAACCAACAAGCCAACAAGCCAACAAACTAACAAACCAACAAACCAACAAACCAACAAGCCAACAAGCCAACAAACCAACAAACCAACGAGCCAACAAACCAACAAACCAACAAGCCAACAAACCAACAAACCAATAAGCCACAAACCAACAAGCCAACAAGCCAACAAACCAACAAACCAACAAACCAACAAACCAACAAACCAACAAACCAACAAGCCAACAAACCAACAAACAAATAAACCAACAAACCAAAAAACCAACAAACCAACAAACCAACAAACCAACAAACCAACAAGACAACAAACCAACAAACAAATAAACCAACAAACCAAAAAATCAACAAGCCAACAAACCAACAAACTAACAAACCAACAAACCAACAAGCTAACAAACCAACAAGCCAACAAAGCAACAAGCCAACAAACCAACAAACCAACAAACCAACAAACCAACAAGCCAACAAACCAACAAACCAACAAGCCAACAAGCCAACAAGCCAACAAACCAACAAACCAACAAACCAACAAGCCAACAAACCAACAAACCAACAAACCATCAAACGAACAAAGCAACAAACCAACAAGCCAACAAGCCAACAAACCAACAAACCAAGTAACCAAAAAGCCAACAAACTAACAAACCAACAAGCCAACAAACCAACAAGCCAACAAGCCAACAAGCCAACAAACCAACACACCAACAAAGCAACAAACCAAAACACCGACAAACCAAAAAACCAAGAAACCAACAAACCATCAAACGAAAAAAGCAACAAGCCAACAAGCCAACAAACAAACAAACCTACAAGCCAACAAACCAACAAACCAACAAGCCAACAAGCCAACAAGCCAACAAACCAACAAACCAACAAACCAACAAACCAACAAACCAACAAGCCAACAAACCAACAAACCAACAAACCAACAAACCAAGTAACCAAAAAGGCAACAAACTAACAAACCAACAAACCAACAAGCCAACAAACCAACAAGCCAACAAACCAACAAACCAACAAAGCAACAAGCCAACAAGCCAACAAACCAAAAAACCAACAAACCAACAAGCCAACAAACAAACAAACCAACAAGCCAACAAACCAACAAACCTACAAACCAACAAACCAACAAGCCAACAAGCCAACAAACCAACAAACCAACAAGCCAACAAACCAACACACCAACAAGCCAACAAGCCAACAAACCAACAAACCAACAAGCCAATTAACCAACAAACCAACAAAAGAACAAACCAACAAACCAACAAACCAACAAACCAACACACCAACAAGCCAACAAGCCAACAAACCAACAAACCAACAAGCCAACTAACCAACAAACCAACAAGCCAACAAGCCAACAAGCCAACAAACCAACAAACCAACAAATCAACAAGCCAACAAACCAACAAACAAATAAACCAACAAACCAACAAACCAACAAACCAACAAACCAACAAACTAACAAACCAACAAGCCAACACACCAACAAACCAACAAGCCAACAAACCAACAAACCAACAAACCAACAACCCAACAAGCCAACAAACCAACAAACCAACAAGCCAACAAACCAACAAATCAACAAACCAACATGCCAACAAACCAACAAACTGAGTAACCAACAAGCCAACAAACCAACAAACCAACAAACCAACAAGCCAATAAACCAACAAACCGACAAACCAACAAACCAACAAACCAACAAACCAACAAAACAACAAACCAACAAGCCAACAAGCCAACAAACCAACAAACCAACAAGCCAACAAGCCAACAAACCAACAAACCAACAAGCCAACAAGCCAACAAACCAACAAACCAACAAGCCAACAAGCCAACCAACCAACAAACCAACAAACCAACAAGCCAACATACCAACAAACCAACAAGCCAACAAACCAACAAACCAAAAAACCAACAAACCAACAAGCCAACAAGCCAACAAACCAACAAACCAACAAGCCAACAAGCCAACAAACCAACAAACCAACAAACCAACAAACCAATAAGCCACAAACCAACAAGCCAACAAGCCAACAAACCAACAAACCTAGTAACCAAAAAGCCAACAAACTAGCAAACCAACAAGCCAACAAACCAACAAGCCAACAAGCCAACAAGCCAACAAACCAACAAACCAACAAAGCAACAAACCAAAACACCGACAAACCAAAAAACCAAGAAACCAACAAACCATCAAACGAACAAAGCTACAAGCCAACAAGCCAACAAACCAACAAACCAACAAGCCAACAAACCAACAAACCAACAAGCCAACAAGCCAACAAGCCAACAAGCCAACAAACCAACAAACCAACAAACCAAAAAACCAACAAACCAACAAACCAACAAACCAACAAGCCAACAAACCAACAAACCAAAAAACCAAGTAACCAAAAAGGCAACAAACTAACAAATCAACAAGCCAACAAGCCAACAAACCAACAAGCCAACAAACCAACAAACCAACAAAGCAACAAGCCAACAAGCCAACAAACCAAAAAACCAACAAACCAACAAGCCAACAAACCAACAAACCAACAAGCCAACAAACCAACAAACCTACAAACTAACAAACCAACAAGCCAACAAACCAACAAACCAACTAACCAACAAGCCAACAAGACAACAAACCAACAAACCAACAAGCCAACAAGCCAACGAACCAACAAACCAACAAATCAACAAGCCAACAAACAAATAAACCAACAAACCAACAAACCAACAAACCAACAAACCAACAAACTAACAAACCAACAAGCCAACAAACCAACAAACCAACAAACCAACAGGCCAACAAACCAACAAACCAACAAACCAACAAACTAACAAACCAACAAACCAACAAACCAACAAACCAACAAACCAACAAACCAACAAACCAACAAACCAACAAACCAACAAACCAACAAACCAACAAGCCAACAAGCCAACAAACCAACAAACCAAAAAACCAACAAGCCAACAAACCAACAAACCAACAAGCCAACGAACCAACAAACCAACAAATCAACAAGCCAACAAACCAACAAACAAATAAACCAACAAACCAACAAACCAACAAACCAACAAACCAACAAACTAACAAACCAACAAGCCAACAAACCAACAAACCAACAAACCAACAGGCCAACAAACCAACAAACCAACAAACCAACAAACTAACAAACCAACATGCCAACAAACCAACAAACCAACAAACCATCAAACGAACAAAGCAAAAAGCCAACAAGCCAACAAACCAACAAGCCAACAAACCAACAAACCAACAAGCCAACAAGCCAACAAACCAACAAACCAACAAACCAACAAGCCAACAAACCAACAAACCAACAAACCAACAAACCAACAAACCAACAAACCAACAAACCAACAAACCAACAAACCAACAAACCAACAAACCAACAAGCCAACAAGCCAACAAACCAGCAAACCAACAAACCAACAAGCCAACAAACCAACAAGCCAACAAACCAACAAACCAACAAACCAAGTAACCAACAAACCAACAACCCAACAAGCCAACAAACCAACAAACCAACAAGCCAACAAACCAACAATTCAACAAACCAACATGCCAACAAACCAACAAACTGAGTAACCAACAAGCCAAGAAGCCAACAAACCAACAAACCAACAAGCCAATAAACCAACAAACCAACAAACCAACAAACCAACAACCCAACAAACCAACAAACCAACAAACAAATAAACCAACAAACCAAAAAACCAACAAACCAACAAACCAACAAACCAACAAACCAACAAACCAACAAGCCAACAAGCCAACAAACTAACAAACCAACAAACCAACAAGCCAACAAACCAACAAGCCAACAAAGCAACAAGCCAACAAACCAACAAACCAACAAACCAACAAACCAACAAGCCAACAAGCCAACAAACCAACAAACCAACAAGCCGACAAGCCAACAAACCAACAAACCAACAAGCCAACAAACCAACAAACCAACAAACCAACAAACCAACAAACCAACAAACCAACAACCCAACAAGCCAACAAACCAACAAACCAACAAGCCAACAAACAAACAAATCAACAAACCAACATGCCAACAAACCAACAAACTGAGTAACCAACAAGCCAACAAACCAACAAACCAACAAACCAACAAGCCAATAAACCAACAAACCAACAAACCAACAAACCAACAAACCAACAAACCAACAAACCAACAAACCAACAAACCAACAAACCAACAAACAAATAAACCAACAAACCAAAAAACCAACAAACCAACAAACCAACAAACCAACAAACCAACAAACCAACAAGCCAACAAGCCAACAAACTAACAAACTAACAAACCAACAAACCAACAAGCCAACAAACCAACAAGCCAACAAAGCAACAAGCCAACAAACCAACAAACCAACAAACCAACAAACCAACAAGCCAACAAGCCAACAAACCAACAAACCAACAAGCCAACAAGCCAACAAACCAACAAACCAACAAGCCAACAAACCAACAAACCAACAAAGCAACAAACCAAAACACCGACAAACCAAAAAACCAAGAAACCAACAAACCATCAAACGAACAAAGCAACAAGCCAACAAGCCAACAAACCAACAAACCAACAAGCCAACAAACCAACAAACCAACAAGCCAACAAGCCAACAAGCCAACAAACCAACAAACCAACAAACCAACAAACCAACAAGCCAACAAACCAACAAACCAACAAACTGAGTAACCAACAAGCCAACAAGCCAACAAACCAACAAACCAACAAGCCAATAAACCAATAAACCAACAAACCAACAAACCAACAAACCAACAAACCAACAAACCAACAAACCAACAAACAAATAAACCAACAAACCAAAAAACCAACAAACCAACAAACCAACAAACCAACAAACCAAGTAACCAAAAAGCCAACAAACTAACAAACCAACAAGCCAACAAACCAACAAGCCAACAAGCCAACAAGCCAACAAACCAACAAACCAACAAAGCAACAAACCAAAACACCGACAAACCAAAAAACCAAGAAACCAACAAACCATCAAACGAACAAAGCAACAAGCCAACAAGCCAACAAACCAACAAACCAACAAGCCAACAAACCAACAAACCAACAAGCCAACAAGCCAACAAGCCAACAAACCAACAAACCAACAAACCAACAAACCAACAAGCCAACAAACCAACAAACCAACAAACTGAGTAACCAACAAGCCAACAAGCCAACAAACCAACAAACCAACAAGCCAATAAACCAATAAACCAACAAACCAACAAACCAACAAACCAACAAACCAACAAACCAACAAACCAACAAACAAATAAACCAACAAACCAAAAAACCAACAAACCAACAAACCAACAAACCAACAAACCAACAAACCAACAAGCCAACAAGCCAACAAACTAACAAACCAACAAACCAACAAGCCAACAAACCAACAAGCCAACAAAGCAACAAGCCAACAAACCAACAAACCAAAAAACCAACAAACCAACAAGCCAACAAGCGAACAAACCAACAAGCCAACAAGCCAACAAACCAACAAACCAACAAGCCAACAAACCAACAAACCAACAAACCAACAAACCAACAAACCAACAAACCAACAAACCAACAACCCAACAACCCAACAAGCCAACAAACCAACAAACCAACAAGCCAACAAACCAACAAATCAACAAACCAACATGCCAACAAACCAACAAACTGAGTAACCAACAAGCCAACAAACCAACAAACCAACAAACCAACAAGCCAATAAACCAACAAACCAACAAACCAACAAACCAACAAACCAACAAACCAACAAACCAACAAACCAACAAACCAACAAACAAATAAACCAACAAACCAAAAAACCAACAAACCAACAAACCAACAAACCAACAAACCAACAAACCAACAAGCCAACAAACTAACAAACCAACAAACCAACAAGCCAACAAACCAACAAGCCAACAAATCAACAAGCCAACAAACCAACAAACCAACAAACCAACAAACCAACAAGCCAACAAGCCAACAAACCAACAAACCAACAAGCCAACAAGCCAACAAACCAACAAACCAACAAGCCAACAAACCAACAAACCAACAAACCATCAAACGAACAAAGCAACAAACCAACAAGCCAACAAGCCAACAAACCAACAAACCAAGTAACCAAAAAGCCAACAAACTAACAAACCAACAAGCCAACAAACCAACAAGCCAACAAGCCAACAAGCCAACAAACCAACAAACCAACAAAGCAACAAACCAAAACACCGACAAACCAAAAAACCAAGAAACCGACAAACCATCAAACGAACAAAGCAACAAGCCAACAAGCCAACAAACCAACAAACCAACAAGCCAACAAACCAACAAACCAACAAGCCAACAAGCCAACAAGCCAACAAACCAACAAACCAACAAACCAACAAACCAACAAACCAACAAGCCAACAAACCAACAAACCAACAAACCAACAAACCAAGTAACCAAAAAGGCAACAAACTAACAAATCAACAAGCCAACAAGCCAACAAACCAACAAGCCAACAAACCAACAAACCAACAAAGCAACAAGACAACAAGCCAACAAACCAAAAAACCAACAAACCAACAAGCCAACAAACCAACAAACCAACAAGCCAACAAACCAACAAACCTACAAACTAACAAACCAACAAGCCAACAAACCAACAAACCAACTAACCAACAAGCCAACAAGACAACAAACCAACAAACCAACAAGCCAATTAACCAACAAACCAACAAAAGAACAAGCCAACAAGCCAACAAACCAACAAACCAACAAACCAACAAGCCAACAAACCAACAAACCAACAAGCCAACAAGCCAACAAACCAACAAACCAACAAATCAACACGCCAACAAACCAACAAGCCAACAAACCAACAAACCAACAAGCCAACAAACCAACAAACCTACAAACTAACAAACCAACAAGCCAACAAACCAACAAACCAACTAACCAACAAGCCAACAAGACAACAAACCAACAAACCAACAAGCCAATTAACCAACAAACCAACAAAAGAACAAGCCAACAAGCCAACAAACCAACAAACCAAAAAACCAACAAACCAACAAACCAACAAACCAACAAACCAACAAACTAACAAGCCAACAAGCCAACAAACTAACAAACTAACAAACCAACAAACCAACAAGCCAACAAACCAACAAGCCAACAAAGCAACAAGCCAACAAACCAACAAACCAACAAACCAACAAACCAACAAGCCAACAAGCCAACAAACCAACAAACCAACAAGCCAACAAGCCAACAAACCAACAAACCAACAAGCCAACAAACCAACAAACCAACAAACCAACAAACGAACAAAGCAACAAACCAACAAGCCAACAAGCCAACAAACCAACAAACCAAGTAACCAAAAAGCCAACAAACTAACAAACCAACAAGCCAACAAACCAACAAGCCAACAAGCCAACAAGCCAACAAACCAACAAACCAACAAAGCAACAAACCAAAACACCGACAAACCAAAAAACCAAGAAACCAACAAACCATCAAACGAACAAAGCAACAAGCCAACAAGCCAACAAACCAACAAACCAACAAGCCAACAAACCAACAAACCAACAAGCCAACAAGCCAACAAGCCAACAAACCAACAAACCAACAAACCAACAAACCAACAAGCCAACAAACCAACAAACCAACAAACTGAGTAACCAACAAGCCAACAAGCCAACAAACCAACAAACCAACAAGCCAATAAACCAATAAACCAACAAACCAACAAACCAACAAACCAACAAACCAACAAACCAACAAACCAACAAACAAATAAACCAACAAACCAAAAAACCAACAAACCAACAAACCAACAAACCAACAAACCAACAAACCAACAAGCCAACAAGCCAACAAACTAACAAACCAACAAACCAACAAGCCAACAAACCAACAAGCCAACAAAGCAACAAGCCAACAAACCAACAAACCAAAAAACCAACAAACCAACAAGCCAACAAGCGAACAAACCAACAAGCCAACAAGCCAACAAACCAACAAACCAACAAGCCAACAAACCAACAAACCAACAAACCAACAAACCAACAAACCAACAAACCAACAAACCAACAACCCAACAACCCAACAAGCCAACAAACCAACAAACCAACAAGCCAACAAACCAACAAATCAACAAACCAACATGCCAACAAACCAACAAACTGAGTAACCAACAAGCCAACAAACCAACAAACCAACAAACCAACAAGCCAACAAACCAACAAACCAACAAACCAACAAACCAACAAACCAACAAACCAACAAACCAACAAACCAACAAACCAACAAACAAATAAACCAACAAACCAAAAAACCAACAAACCAACAAACCAACAAACCAACAAACCAACAAACCAACAAACCAACAAGCCAACAAGCCAACAAACTAACAAACCAACAAACCAACAAGCCAACAAACCAACAAGCCAACAAATCAACAAGCCAACAAACCAACAAACCAACAAACCAACAAACCAACTAGCCAACAAGCCAACAAACCAACAAACCAACAAGCCAACAAGCCAACAAACCAACAAACCAACAAGCCAACAAACCAACAAACCAACAAACCATCAAACGAACAAAGTAACAAACCAACAAGCCAACAAGCCAACAAACCAACAAACCAAGTAACCAAAAAGCCAACAAACTAACAAACCAACAAGCCAACAAACCAACAAGCCAACAAGCCAACAAGCCAACAAACCAACAAACCAACAAAGCAACAAACCAAAACACCGACAAACCAAAAAACCAAGAAACCGACAAACCATCAAACGAACAAAGCAACAAGCCAACAAGCCAACAAACCAACAAACCAACAAGCCAACAAACCAACAAACCAACAAGCCAACAAGCCAACAAGCCAACAAACCAACAAACCAACAAACCAACAAACCAACAAACCAACAAGCCAACAAACCAACAAACCAACAAACCAACAAACCAAGTAACCAAAAAGGCAACAAACTAACAAATCAACAAGCCAACAAGCCAACAAACCAACAAGCCAACAAACCAACAAACCAACAAAGCAACAAGACAACAAGCCAACAAACCAAAAAACCAACAAACCAACAAGCCAACAAACCAACAAACCAACAAGCCAACAAACCAACAAACCTACAAACTAACAAACCAACAAGCCAACAAACCAACAAACCAACTAACCAACAAGCCAACAAGACAACAAACCAACAAACCAACAAGCCAATTAACCAACAAACCAACAAAAGAACAAGCCAACAAGCCAACAAACCAACAAACCAACAAACCAACAAGCCAACAAACCAACAAACCAACAAGCCAACAAGCCAACAAACCAACAAACCAACAAATCAACACGCCAACAAACCAACAAACAAATAAACCAACAAGCCAACAAACCAACAAACCAACAAACCAACAGGCCAACAAACCAACAAACCAACAAACCAACAAACTAACAAACCAACAAGCCAACAAACCAACAAACCAACAAACCATCAAACGAACAAAGCAAAAAGCCAACAAGCCAACAAACCAACAAGCCAACAAACCAACAAACCAACAAGCCAACAAGCCAACAAACCAACAAACCAACAAACCAACAAACCAACAAGCCAACAAACCAACAAACCAACAAACCAACAAACCAACAAACCAACAAACCAACAAACCAACAAACCAACAAACCAACAAACCAACAAGCCAACAAGTCAACAAACCAGCAAACCAACAAACCAACAAGCCAACAAACCAACAAGCAAACAAACCAACAAACCAAGTAACCAACAAACCAACAACCCAACAAGCCAACAAACCAACAAACCAACAAGCCAACAAACCAACAAATCAACAAACCAACATGCCAACAAACCAACAAACTGAGTAACCAACAAGCCAACAAACCAACAAACCAACAAGCCAATAAACCAACAAACCAACAAACCAACAAACCAACAAACCAACAAACCAACAAACCAACAAACCAACAAACAAATAAACCAACAAACCAAAAAACCAACAAACCAACAAACCAACAAACCAACAAACCAACAAACCAACAAGCCAACAAGCCAACAAACTAACAAACCAACAAACCAACAAGCCAACAAACCAACAAGCCAACAAAGCAACAAGCCAACAAACCAACAAACCAACAAGCCAACAAACCAACAAGCCAACAAGCCAACAAACTAACAAACCAACAAGCCAACAAGCCAACAAGCCAACAAACCAACAAACCAACAAGCCAACAAGCCAACAAACCAACAAGCCAACAAACCAACAAACCAAGTAACCAAAAAGCCAACAAACTAACAAACCAACAAGCCAACAAACCAACAAGCCAACAAGCCAACAAGCCAACAAACCAACAAACCAACAAAGCAACAAACCAAAACACCGACAAACCAAAAAACCAAGAAATCAACAAACCATCAAACGAACAAAGCAACAAGCCAACAAGCCAACAAACCAACAAACCAACAAGCCAACAAACCAACAAACCAACAAGCCAACAAGCCAACAAGCCAACAAGCCAACAAGCCAACAAACCAACAAACCAACAAACCAACAAACCAACAAACCAACAAGCCAACAAACCAACAAACCAACAAACCAACAAACAAAGTAACCAAAAAGGCAACAAACTAACAAATCAACAAGCCAACAAGCCAACAAACCAACAAGCCAACAAACCAACAAACCAACAAAGCAACAAGCCAACAAGCCAACAAACCAAAAAACCAACAAACCAACAAGCCAACAAACCAACAAACCAACAAGCCAACAAACCAACAAGCCAACAAACCAACAAACCAACAAACCAAGTAACCAACAAACCAACAACCCAACAAGCCAACAAACCAACAAACCAACAAGCCAACAAACCAACAAATCAACAAGCCAACAAACTGAGTAACCAACAAGCCAACAAGCCAACAAACCAACAAACCAACAAGCCAATAAACCATCAAACCAACAAACCAACAAACCAACAAACCAACAAACCAACAAGCCAACAAACCAACAAACCAACAAATCAACAAGCCAACAAGCCAACAAAAAAATAAACCAACAAACCAACAAACCAACAAACCAACAAACCAACAAACTAACAAACTAACAAACCAACAAGCCAACAAACCAACAAACCAACAAACCAACAGGCCAACAAACCAACAAACCAACAAACCAACAAACTAACAAACCAACAAGCCAACAAACCAACAAACCAACAAACCATCAAACGAACAAAGCAAAAAGCCAACAAGCCAACAAACCAACAAGCCAACAAACCAACAAACCAACAAGCCAACAAGCCAACAAACCAACAAACCAACAAACCAACAAGCCAACAAACCAACAAACCAACAAACCAACAAACCAACAAACCAACAAACCAACAAACCAACAAACCAACAAACCAACAAACCAACAAGCCAACAAGCCAACAAACCAGCAAACCAACAAACCAACAAGCCAACAAACCAACAAGCCAACAAACCAACAAACCAACAAACCAAGTAACCAACAAACCAACAACCC
Organism: Atherix ibis; assembly: GCA_958298945.1. Classification (NCBI taxonomy): domain Eukaryota; kingdom Metazoa; phylum Arthropoda; class Insecta; order Diptera; family Athericidae; genus Atherix; species Atherix ibis. Next base: position 29,831,137 of record OY282608.1, read on the forward strand.
AACAAGCCAACAAACCAACAAACCAACAATCCAACAAACCAACAAACCAACAAACCAACAAGCCAACAAACCAACAAACCAACAAACCAACAAACAAAGTAACCAAAAAGGCAACAAACTAACAAATCAACAAGCCAACAAGCCAACAAACCAACAAACCAACAAAGCAACAAGCCAACAAGCCAACAAACCAAAAAACCAACAAACCAACAAGCCAACAAACCAACAAACCAACAAGCCAACAAGCCAACAAACCAACAAACCAACAAACCAACAAACCAACAAACCAACAAACCAACAAACCAACAAACCAACAAACCAACAAACCAACAAGCCAACAAGCCAACAAACCAGCAAACCAACAAACCAACAAGCCAACAAACCAACAAACCAACAAACCAACAAACAAAGTAACCAAAAAGGCAACAAACTAACAAATCAACAAGCCAACAAGCCAACAAACCAACAAGCCAACAAACCAAAAAACCAACAAACCAACAAGCCAACAAACCAACAAACCAACAAGCCAACAAGCCAACAAACCAACAAACCAACAAACCAACAAACCAACAAGCCAATAAACCATCAAACCAACAAACCAACAAACCAACAAACCAACAAACCAACAAGCCAACAAACCAACAAACCAACAAATCAACAAGCCAACAAGCCAACAAAAAAATAAACCAACAAACCAACAAACCAACAAACCAACAAACCAACAAACTAACAAACTAACAAACCAACAAGCCAACAAACCAACAAACCAACAAACCAACAGGCCAACAAACCAACAAACCAACAAACCAACAAACTAACAAACCAACAAGCCAACAAACCAACAAACCAACAAACCATCAAACGAACAAAGCAAAAAGCCAACAAGCCAACAAACCAACAAGCCAACAAACCAACAAACCAACAAGCCAACAAGCCAACAAACCAACAAACCAACAAACCAACAAGCCAACAAACCAACAAACCAACAAACCAACAAACCAACAAACCAACAAACCAACAAACCAACAAACCGACAAACCAACAAACCAACAAGCCAACAAGCCAACAAACCAGCAAACCAACAAACCAACAAGCCAACAAACCAACAAGCCAACAAACCAACAAACCAACAAACCAAGTAACCAACAAACCAACAACCCAACAAGCCAACAAACCAACAAACCAACAAACCAACAAACCAACAAACCAACAAACCAACAAGCCAACAAACCAACAAACCAACAAACCAACAAACAAAGTAACCAAAAAGGCAACAAACTAACAAATCAACAAGCCAACAAGCCAACAAACCAACAAACCAACAAACCAACAAACCAACAAAGCAACAAGCCAACAAGCCAACAAACCAAAAAACCAACAAACCAACAAGCCAACAAACCAACAAACCAACAAGCCAACAAGCCAACAAACCAACAAACCAACAAACCAACAAACCAACAAACCAACAAACCAACAAACCAACAAACCAACAAACCAACAAACCAACAAGCCAACAAGCCAACAAACCAGCAAACCAACAAACCAACAAGCCAACAAACCAACAAACCAACAAACCAACAAACAAAGTAACCAAAAAGGCAACAAACTAACAAATCAACAAGCCAACAAGCCAACAAACCAACAAGCCAACAAACCAAAAAACCAACAAACCAACAAGCCAACAAACCAACAAACCAACAAGCCAACAAACCAACAAGCCAACAAACCAACAAACCAACAAACCAAGTAACCAACAAACCAACAACCCAACAAGCCAACAACCCAACAAACCAACAAGCCAACAAACCAACAAATCAACAAACCAACATGCCAACAAACCAACAAACTGAGTAACCAACAAGCCAACAAACCAACAAACCAACAAACCAACAAGCCAATAAACCATCAAACCAACAAACCAACAAACCAACAAACCAACAAACCAACAAACCAACAAGCCAACAAACCAACAAACCAACAAATCAACAAGCCAACAAGCCAACAAACAAATAAACCAACAAACCAACAAACCAACAAACCAACAAACCAACAAACCAACAAACCAACAAACAAATAAACCAACAAACCAAAAAACCAACAAACCAACAAACCAACAAACCAACAAACCAACAAACCAACAAGCCAACAAGCCAACAAACTAACAAACTAACAAACCAACAAACCAACAAGCCAACAAACCAACAAGCCAACAAAGCAACAAGCCAACAAACCAACAAACCAACAAACCAACAAACCAACAAGCCAACAAGCCAACAAACCAACAAACCAACAAGCCAACAAGCCAACAAACCAACAAACCAACAAGCCAACAAACCAACAAACCAACAAACCAACAAACGAACAAAGCAACAAACCAACAAGCCAACAAGCCAACAAACCAACAAACCAAGTAACCAAAAAGCCAACAAACTAACAAACCAACAAGCCAACAAACCAACAAGCCAACAAGCCAACAAGCCAACAAACCAACAAACCAACAAAGCAACAAACCAAAACACCGACAAACCAAAAAACCAAGAAACCAACAAACCATCAAACGAACAAAGCAACAAGCCAACAAGCCAACAAACCAACAAACCAACAAGCCAACAAACCAACAAACCAACAAGCCAACAAGCCAACAAGCCAACAAACCAACAAACCAACAAACCAACAAACCAACAAGCCAACAAACCAACAAACCAACAAACTGAGTAACCAACAAGCCAACAAGCCAACAAACCAACAAACCAACAAGCCAATAAACCAATAAACCAACAAACCAACAAACCAACAAACCAACAAACCAACAAACCAACAAACCAACAAACAAATAAACCAACAAACCAAAAAACCAACAAACCAACAAACCAACAAACCAACAAACCAACAAACCAACAAGCCAACAAGCCAACAAACTAACAAACCAACAAACCAACAAGCCAACAAACCAACAAGCCAACAAAGCAACAAGCCAACAAACCAACAAACCAAAAAACCAACAAACCAACAAGCCAACAAGCGAACAAACCAACAAGCCAACAAGCCAACAAACCAACAAACCAACAAGCCAACAAACCAACAAACCAACAAACCAACAAACCAACAAACCAACAAACCAACAAACCAACAACCCAACAACCCAACAAGCCAACAAACCAACAAACCAACAAGCCAACAAACCAACAAATCAACAAACCAACATGCCAACAAACCAACAAACTGAGTAACCAACAAGCCAACAAACCAACAAACCAACAAACCAACAAGCCAATAAACCAACAAACCAACAAACCAACAAACCAACAAACCAACAAACCAACAAACCAACAAACCAACAAACCAACAAACCAACAAACCAACAAACAAATAAACCAACAAACCAAAAAACCAACAAACCAACAAACCAACAAACCAACAAACCAACAAACCAACAAGCCAACAAGCCAACAAACTAACAAACCAACAAACCAACAAGCCAACAAACCAACAAGCCAACAAATCAACAAGCCAACAAACCAACAAACCAACAAACCAACAAACCAACAAGCCAACAAGCCAACAAACCAACAAACCAACAAGCCAACAAGCCAACAAACCAACAAACCAACAAGCCAACAAACCAACAAACCAACAAACCATCAAACGAACAAAGCAACAAACCAACAAGCCAACAAGCCAACAAACCAACAAACCAAGTAACCAAAAAGCCAACAAACTAACAAACCAACAAGCCAACAAACCAACAAGCCAACAAGCCAACAAGCCAACAAACCAACAAACCAACAAAGCAACAAACCAAAACACCGACAAACCAAAAAACCAAGAAACCGACAAACCATCAAACGAACAAAGCAACAAGCCAACAAGCCAACAAACCAACAAACCAACAAGCCAACAAACCAACAAACCAACAAGCCAACAAGCCAACAAGCCAACAAACCAACAAACCAACAAACCAACAAACCAACAAACCAACAAGCCAACAAACCAACAAACCAACAAACCAACAAACCAAGTAACCAAAAAGGCAACAAACTAACAAATCAACAAGCCAACAAGCCAACAAACCAACAAGCCAACAAACCAACAAACCAACAAAGCAACAAGACAACAAGCCAACAAACCAAAAAACCAACAAACCAACAAGCCAACAAACCAACAAACCAACAAGCCAACAAACCAACAAACCTACAAACTAACAAACCAACAAGCCAACAAACCAACAAACCAACTAACCAACAAGCCAACAAGACAACAAACCAACAAACCAACAAGCCAATTAACCAACAAACCAACAAAAGAACAAGCCAACAAGCCAACAAACCAACAAACCAACAAACCAACAAGCCAACAAACCAACAAACCAACAAGCCAACAAGCCAACAAACCAACAAACCAACAAATCAACAAGCCAACAAACCAACAAACAAATAAACCAACAAGCCAACAAACCAACAAACCAACAAACCAACAGGCCAACAAACCAACAAACCAACAAACCAACAAACTAACAAACCAACAAGCCAACAAACCAACAAACCAACAAACCATCAAACGAACAAAGCAAAAAGCCAACAAGCCAACAAACCAACAAGCCAACAAACCAACAAACCAACAAGCCAACAAGCCAACAAACCAACAAACCAACAAACCAACAAACCAACAAGCCAACAAACCAACAAACCAACAAACCAACAAACCAACAAACCAACAAACCAACAAACCAACAAACCAACAAGCCAACAAGTCAACAAACCAGCAAACCAACAAACCAACAAGCCAACAAACCAACAAGCAAACAAACCAACAAACCAAGTAACCAACAAACCAACAACCCAACAAGCCAACAAACCAACAAACCAACAAGCCAACAAACCAACAAATCAACAAACCAACATGCCAACAAACCAACAAACTGAGTAACCAACAAGCCAACAAACCAACAAACCAACAAGCCAATAAACCAACAAACCAACAAACCAACAAACCAACAAACCAACAAACCAACAAACCAACAAACCAACAAACAAATAAACCAACAAACCAACAAACCAAAAAACCAACAAACCAACAAACCAACAAACCAACAAACCAACAAACCAACAAGCCAACAAGCCAACAAACTAACAAACCAACAAACCAACAAGCCAACAAACCAACAAGCCAACAAAGCAACAAGCCAACAAACCAACAAACCAACAAGCCAACAAACCAACAAGCCAACAAGCCAACAAACTAACAAACCAACAAGCCAACAAGCCAACAAACCAACAAACCAACAAGCCAACAAGCCAACAAACCAACAAGCCAACAAACCAACAAACCAAGTAACCAAAAAGCCAACAAACTAACAAACCAACAAGCCAACAAACCAACAAGCCAACAAGCCAACAAGCCAACAAACCAACAAACCAACAAAGCAACAAACCAAAACACCGACAAACCAAAAAACCAAGAAATCAACAAACCATCAAACGAACAAAGCAACAAGCCAACAAGCCAACAAACCAACAAACCAACAAGCCAACAAACCAACAAACCAACAAGCCAACAAGCCAACAAGCCAACAAGCCAACAAGCCAACAAACCAACAAACCAACAAACCAACAAACCAACAAACCAACAAGCCAACAAACCAACAAACCAACAAACCAACAAGCCAACAAACCAACAAACCAAGTAACCAAAAAGCCAACAAACTAACAAACCAACAAGCCAACAAACCAACAAGCCAACAAGCCAACAAGCCAACAAACCAACAAACCAACAAAGCAACAAACCAAAACACCGACAAACCAAAAAACCAAGAAACCAACAAACCATCAAACGAACAAAGCAACAAGCCAACAAGCCAACAAACCAACAAACCAACAAGCCAACAAACCAACAAACCAACAAGCCAACAAGCCAACAAGCCAACAAACCAACAAACCAACAAACCAACAAACCAACAAGCCAACAAACCAACAAACCAACAAACTGAGTAACCAACAAGCCAACAAGCCAACAAACCAACAAACCAACAAGCCAATAAACCAATAAACCAACAAACCAACAAACCAACAAACCAACAAACCAACAAACCAACAAACCAACAAACAAATAAACCAACAAACCAAAAAACCAACAAACCAACAAACCAACAAACCAACAAACCAACAAACCAACAAGCCAACAAGCCAACAAACTAACAAACCAACAAACCAACAAGCCAACAAACCAACAAGCCAACAAAGCAACAAGCCAACAAACCAACAAACCAAAAAACCAACAAACCAACAAGCCAACAAGCGAACAAACCAACAAGCCAACAAGCCAACAAACCAACAAACCAACAAGCCAACAAACCAACAAACCAACAAACCAACAAACCAACAAACCAACAAACCAACAAACCAACAACCCAACAACCCAACAAGCCAACAAACCAACAAACCAACAAGCCAACAAACCAACAAATCAACAAACCAACATGCCAACAAACCAACAAACTGAGTAACCAACAAGCCAACAAACCAACAAACCAACAAACCAACAAGCCAATAAACCAACAAACCAACAAACCAACAAACCAACAAACCAACAAACCAACAAACCAACAAACCAACAAACCAACAAACAAATAAACCAACAAACCAAAAAACCAACAAACCAACAAACCAACAAACCAACAAACCAACAAACCAACAAGCCAACAAGCCAACAAACTAACAAACCAACAAACCAACAAGCCAACAAACCAACAAGCCAACAAATCAACAAGCCAACAAACCAACAAACCAACAAACCAACAAACCAACAAGCCAACAAGCCAACAAACCAACAAACCAACAAGCCAACAAGCCAACAAACCAACAAACCAACAAGCCAACAAACCAACAAACCAACAAACCATCAAACGAACAAAGCAACAAACCAACAAGCCAACAAGCCAACAAACCAACAAACCAAGTAACCAAAAAGCCAACAAACTAACAAACCAACAAGCCAACAAACCAACAAGCCAACAAGCCAACAAGCCAACAAACCAACAAACCAACAAAGCAACAAACCAAAACACCGACAAACCAAAAAACCAAGAAACCGACAAACCATCAAACGAACAAAGCAACAAGCCAACAAGCCAACAAACCAACAAACCAACAAGCCAACAAACCAACAAACCAACAAGCCAACAAGCCAACAAGCCAACAAACCAACAAACCAACAAACCAACAAACCAACAAACCAACAAGCCAACAAACCAACAAACCAACAAACCAACAAACCAAGTAACCAAAAAGGCAACAAACCAACAAACCAACAAAGCAACAAGACAACAAGCCAACAAACCAAAAAACCAACAAACCAACAAGCCAACAAACCAACAAACCAACAAGCCAACAAACCAACAAACCTACAAACTAACAAACCAACAAGCCAACAAACCAACAAACCAACTAACCAACAAGCCAACAAGACAACAAACCAACAAACCAACAAGCCAATTAACCAACAAACCAACAAAAGAACAAGCCAACAAGCCAACAAACCAACAAACCAACAAACCAACAAGCCAACAAACCAACAAACCAACAAGCCAACAAGCCAACAAACCAACAAACCAACAAATCAACAAGCCAACAAACCAACAAACAAATAAACCAACAAGCCAACAAACCAACAAACCAACAAACCAACAGGCCAACAAACCAACAAACCAACAAACCAACAAACTAACAAACCAACAAGCCAACAAACCAACAAACCAACAAACCATCAAACGAACAAAGCAAAAAGCCAACAAGCCAACAAACCAACAAGCCAACAAACCAACAAACCAACAAGCCAACAAGCCAACAAACCAACAAACCAACAAACCAACAAACCAACAAGCCAACAAACCAACAAGCCAACAAGCCAACAAGCCAACAAACCAACAAACCAACAAACCAACAAATCAACAAGCCAACAAGCCAACAAACCAACAAGCCAACAAACCAACAAACCAACAAAGCAACAAGACAACAAGCCAACAAACCAAAAAACCAACAAACCAACAAGCCAACAAACCAACAAACCAACAAGCCAACAAACCAACAAACCTACAAACTAACAAACCAACAAGCCAACAAACCAACAAACCAACTAACCAACAAGCCAACAAGACAACAAACCAACAAACCAACAAGCCAATTAACCAACAAACCAACAAAAGAACAAGCCAACAAGCCAACAAACCAACAAACCAACAAACCAACAAGCCAACAAACCAACAAACCAACAAGCCAACAAGCCAACAAACCAACAAACCAACAAATCAACAAGCCAACAAACCAACAAACAAATAAACCAACAAGCCAACAAACCAACAAACCAACAAACCAACAGGCCAACAAACCAACAAACCAACAAACCAACAAACTAACAAACCAACAAGCCAACAAACCAACAAACCAACAAACCATCAAACGAACAAAGCAAAAAGCCAACAAGCCAACAAACCAACAAGCCAACAAACCAACAAACCAACAAGCCAACAAGCCAACAAACCAACAAACCAACAAACCAACAAACCAACAAGCCAACAAACCAACAAACCAACAAACCAACAAACCAACAAACCAACAAACCAACAAACCAACAAACCAACAAACCAACAAACCAACAAGCCAACAAGTCAACAAACCAGCAAACCAACAAACCAACAAGCCAACAAACCAACAAGCAAACAAACCAACAAACCAAGTAACCAACAAACCAACAACCCAACAAGCCAACAAACCAACAAACCAACAAGCCAACAAACCAACAAATCAACAAACCAACATGCCAACAAACCAACAAACTGAGTAACCAACAAGCCAACAAACCAACAAACCAACAAGCCAATAAACCAACAAACCAACAAACCAACAAACCAACAAACCAACAAACCAACAAACCAACAAACCAACAAACCAACAAACAAATAAACCAACAAACCAAAAAACCAACAAACCAACAAACCAACAAACCAACAAACCAACAAACCAACAAGCCAACAAGCCAACAAACTAACAAACCAACAAACCAACAAGCCAACAAACCAACAAGCCAACAAAGCAACAAGCCAACAAACCAACAAACCAACAAGCCAACAAACCAACAAGCCAACAAGCCAACAAACTAACAAACCAACAAGCCAACAAGCCAACAAACCAACAAACCAACAAGCCAACAAGCCAACAAACCAACAAGCCAACAAACCAACAAACCAAGTAACCAAAAAGCCAACAAACTAACAAACCAACAAGCCAACAAACCAACAAGCCAACAAGCCAACAAGCCAACAAACCAACAAACCAACAAAGCAACAAACCAAAACACCGACAAACCAAAAAACCAAGAAATCAACAAACCATCAAACGAACAAAGCAACAAGCCAACAAGCCAACAAACCAACAAACCAACAAGCCAACAAACCAACAAACCAACAAGCCAACAAGCCAACAAGCCAACAAGCCAACAAGCCAACAAACCAACAAACCAACAAACCAACAAACCAACAAACCAACAAGCCAACAAACCAACAAACCAACAAACAAAGTAACCAAAAAGGCAACAAACTAACAAATCAACAAGCCAACAAGCCAACAAACCAACAAGCCAACAAACCAACAAACCAACAAAGCAACAAGCCAACAAGCCAACAAACCAAAAAACCAACAAACCAACAAGCCAACAAACCAACAAACCAACAAGCCAACAAACCAACAATCCAACAAACCAACAAACCAACAAACCAAGTAACCAACAAACCAACAACCCAACAAGCCAACAAACCAACAAACCAACAAGCCAACAAACCAACAAATCAACAAACCAACAAACTGAGTAACCAACAAGCCAACAAACCAACAAACCAACAAACCAACAAGCCAATAAACCATCAAACCAACAAACCAACAAACCAACAAACCAACAAACCAACAAGCCAACAAACCAACAAACCAACAAATCAACAAGCCAACAAGCCAACAAAAAAATAAACCAACAAACCAACAAACCAACAAACCAACAAACCAACAAACTAACAAACTAACAAACCAACAAGCCAACAAACCAACAAACCAACAAACCAACAGGCCAACAAACCAACAAACCAACAAACCAACAAACTAACAAACCAACAAGCCAACAAACCAACAAACCAACAAACCATCAAACGAACAAAGCAAAAAGCCAACAAGCCAACAAACCAACAAGCCAACAAACCAACAAACCAACAAGCCAACAAGCCAACAAACCAACAAACCAACAAACCAACAAGCCAACAAACCAACAAACCAACAAACCAACAAACCAACAAACCAACAAACCAACAAACCAACAAACCAACAAACCAACAAACCAACAAGCCAACAAGCCAACAAACCAGCAAACCAACAAACCAACAAGCCAACAAACCAACAAGCCAACAAACCAACAAACCAACAAACCAAGTAACCAACAAACCAACAACCCAACAAGCCAACAAACCAACAAACCAACAAACCAACAAACCAACAAACCAACAAACCAACAAACCAACAAGCCAACAAACCAACAAACCAACAAACCAACAAACAAAGTAACCAAAAAGGCAACAAACTAACAAATCAACAAGCCAACAAGCCAACAAACCAACAAGCCAACAAACCAACAAACCAACAAAGCAACAAGCCAACAAGCCAACAAACCAAAAAACCAACAAACCAACAAGCCAACAAACCAACAAACCAACAAGCCAACAAGCCAACAAACCAACAAACCAACAAACCAACAAACCAACAAACCAACAAACCAACAAACCAACAAACCAACAAACCAACAAGCCAACAAGCCAACAAACCACCAAACCAACGAACCAACAAGCCAACAATCCAACAAACCAACAAACCAACAAACAAAGTAACCAAAAAGGCAACAAACTAACAAATCAACAAGCCAACAAGCCAACAAACCAACAAGCCAACAAACCAAAAAACCAACAAACCAACAAGCCAACAAACCAACAAACCAACAAGCCAACAAACCAACAAGCCAACAAACCAACAAACCAACAAACCAAGTAACCAACAAACCAACAACCCAACAAGCCAACAACCCAACAAACCAACAAGCCAACAAACCAACAAATCAACAAACCAACATGCCAACAAACCAACAAACTGAGTAACCAACAAGCCAACAAACCAACAAACCAACAAACCAACAAGCCAATAAACCATCAAACCAACAAACCAACAAACCAACAAACCAACAAACCAACAAGCCAACAAACCAACAAACCAACAAATCAACAAGCCAACAAGCCAACAAACAAATAAACCAACAAACCAACAAACCAACAAACCAACAAACCAACAAACTAACAAACTAACAAACCAACAAGCCAACAAACCAACAAACCAACAAACCAACAGGCCAACAAACCAACTAACCAACAAACCAACAAACTAACAAACCAACAAGCCAACAAACCAACAAACCAACAAACCATCAAACGAACAAAGCAAAAAGCCAACAAGCCAACAAACCAACAAGCCAACAAATCAACAAACCAACAAGCCAACAAGCCAACAAACCAACAAACCAACAAACCAACAAGCCAACAAACCAACAAACCAACAAACCAACAAACCAACAAACCAACAAACCAACAAACCAACAAACCAACAAACCAACAAACCAACAAACCAACAAGCCAACAAGCCAACAAACCAGCAAACCAACAAACCAACAAGCCAACAAACCAACAAGCCAACAAACCAACAAACCAACAAACCAAGTAACCCACAAACCAACAACCCAACAAGCCAACAAACCAACAAACCAACAAGCCAACAAACCAACAAATCAACAAACCAACATGCCAACAAACCAACAAACTGAGTAACCAACAAGCCAACAAACCAACAAACCAACAAACCAACAAGCCAATAAACCAACAAACCAACAAACCAACAAACCAACAAACAAATAAACCAACAAACCAAAAAACAACAAACCAACAAACCAACAAACCAACAAACTAACAAAGCAACAAGCGAACAAGCCAACAAACTAACAAACCAACAAACCAACAAGCCAACAAACCAACAAACCAACAAACCAACAAACCAACAAACCAACAAGCCAACAAACCAACAAACCAACAAACCAACAAACCAACAAACCAACAAACCAACAACCCAACAAGCCAACAAACCAACAAACCAACAAGCCAACAAACCAACAAATCAACAAACCAACATGCCAACAAACCAACAAACTGAGTAACCAACAAGCCAACAAACCAACAAACCAACAAACCAACAAGCCAATAAACCAACAAACCAACAAACCAACAAACCAACAAACCAACAAACCAACAAACCAACAAACCAACAAACCAACAAACAAATAAACCAACAAACCAAAAAACCAACAAACCAACAAACCAACAAACCAACAAACCAACAAACCAACAAGCCAACAAACTAACAAACCAACAAACCAACAAGCCAACAAACCAACAAGCCAACAAACCAACAAGCCAACAAAGCAACAGGCCAACAAACCAACAAACCAACAAACCAACAAACCAACAAACCAACAAGCCAACAAGCCAAAAAACCAACAAACCAACAAGCCAACAAGCTAACAAACCAACAAACCAACAAGCCAACAAACCAACAAACCAAGTAACCAAAAAGCCAACAAACTAACAAACCAACAAGCCAACAAACCAACAAGCCAACAAGCCAACAAGCCAACAAACCAACAAACCAACAAAGCAACAAACCAAAACACCGACAAACCAAAAAACCAAGAAACCAACAAACCATCAAACGAACAAAGCAACAAGCCAACAAGCCAACAAACCAACAAACCAACAAGCCAACAAACCAACAAACCAACAAGCCAACAAGCCAACAAGCCAACAAACCAACAAACCAACAAACCAACAAACCAACAAACCAACAAGCCAACAAACCAACAAACCAACAAACCAACAAACCAAGTAACCAAAAAGGCAACAAACTAACAAACCAACAAGCCAACAAGCCAACAAACCAACAAGCCAACAAACCAACAAACCAACAAAGCAACAAGCCAACAAGCCAACAAACCAAAAAACCAACAAACCAACAAGCCAACAAACCAACAAACCAACAAGCCAACAAACCAACAAACTTACAAACTAACAAACCAACAAGCCAACAAACCAACAAACCAACTAACCAACAAGCCAACAAGACAACAAACCAACAAACCCACAAGCCAATTAACCAACAAACCAACAAAAGAACAAACCAACAACCCAACAAACCAACAAACCAACAAACCCACAAGCCAACAAGCCAACAAACCAACAAACCAACAAACCAACAAGCCAACAAACCAACAAACCAACAAGCCAACAAGCCAACAAACCAACAAACCAACAAACTAACAAACCAACAAGCCAACAAACCAACAAACCAACAAACCAACAGGCCAACAAACCAACAAACCAACAAACCAACAAACTAACAAACCAACAAGCCAACAAACCAACAAACCAACAAACCATCAAACGAACAAAGCAAAAAGCTAACAAGCCAACAAACCAACAAGCCAACAAGCCAACAAACCAACAAACCAACAAACCATCAAACGAACAAAGCAAAAAGCTAACAAGCCAACAAACCAACAAGCCAACAAACCAACAAACCAACAAGCCAACAAGCCAACAAACCAACAAACCAACAAACCAACAAGCCAACAAGCCAACAAACCAACAAACCAACAAGCCAACAAACCAACAAACCAACAAACCATCAAACGAACAAAGCAACAAACCAACAATCCAACAAGCCAACAAACCAACAAACCAAGTAACCAAAAAGCCAACAAACTAACAAACCAACAAGCCAACAAACTAACAAGCCAACAAGCCAACAAGCCAACAAACCAACAAACCAACAAAGCAACAAACCAAAACACCGACAAACCAAAAAACCAAGAAACCAACAAACCATCAAACGAAAAAAAGCAACAAGCCAACAAGCCAATAAACCAACAAACCAACAAGCCAACAGACCAACAAACCAACAAGCCAACAAGCCAACAAGCCAACAAACCAACAAACCAACAAACCAACAAACCAACAAACCAACAAGCCAACAAACCAACAAACCAACAAACCAACAAACCAAGTAACCAAAAAGGCAACAAACTAACAAATCAACAAGCCAACAAGCCAACAAACCAACAAGCCAACAAACCAACAAACCAATAAAGCAACAAGCCAACAAGCCAACAAACCAAAAAACCAACAAACCAACAAGCCAACAAACCAACAAACCAACAAGCCAACAAACCAACAAACCTACAAACTAACAAACCAACAAGCCAACAAACCAACAAACCAACTAACCAACAAGCCAACAAGACAACAAACCAACAAACCAACAAGCCAATTAACCAACAAACCAACAAAAGAACAAACCAACAAACCAACAAACCAACAAACCAACAAACCAACAAGCCAACAAGCCAACAAACCAACAAACCAACAAACCAACAAGCCAACAAACCAACAAACCAACAAGCCACCAAGCCAACAAACCAACAAACCAACAAATCAACAAGCCAACAAACCAACAAACAAATAAACCAACAAACCAACAAACCAACAAACCAACAAACCAACAAACCAACAAACTAACAAACCAACAAGCCAACAAACCAACAAACCAACAAACCAACAGGCCAACAAACCAACAAACCAACAAACCAACAAACTAACAAACCAACAAGCCAACAAACCAACAAACCAACAAACCATCAAACGAACAAAGCAAAAAGCCAACAAGCCAACAAACCAACAAACCAACAAACCAACAAACCAACAAGCCAACAAGCCAACAAACCAACAAACCAACAAACCAACAAGCCAACAAACCAACAAACCAACAAACCAACAAACCAACAAACCAACAAACCAACAAACCAACAAACCAACAAACCAACAAACCAACAAACCAACAAACCAACAAGCCAACAAGCCAACAAACCAGCAAACCAACAAACCAACAAGCCAACAAACCAACAAGCCAACAAACCAACAAACCAACAAACCAAGTAACCAACAAACCAACAAACCATCAAACGAACAAAGCAACAAACCAACAACCCAACAAGCCAACAAACCAACAAACCAAGTAACCAAAAAGCCAACAAACTAACAAACCAACAAGCCAACAAACCAACAAGCCAACAAGCCAACAAACCAACAAACCAACAAAGCAACAAACCAAAAAACCAACAAACCAAAAAACCAACAAACCAACAAACCATCAAACGAACAAAGCAACAAGCCAACAAGCCAACAAACCAACAAACCAACAAGCCAACAAACCAACAAACCAACAAACCAACAAGCCAACAAGCCAACCAACCAACAAACCAACCAACCAACAAGCCAACAAACCAACAAACCAACAAGCCAACAAACCAACCAACCAACAAACCAACAAACCAACAAACCAACAAGCCAACAAACCAACAAACCAACAAGCCAACAAGCCAACAAACCAACAAACCAACAAACCAACAAACCAACAAGCCAACAAGCCAACAAACCAACAAACTAACAAACCAACAAACCAACAAACCAACAAGCCAACAAGCCAACAAACCAACAAACCAACAAACCAACAAACCAATAAGCCACAAACCAACAAGCCAACAAGCCAACAAACCAACAAACCAACAAACCAACAAACCAACAAACCAACAAACCAACAAGCCAACAAACCAACAAACAAATAAACCAACAAACCAAAAAACCAACAAACCAACAAACCAACAAACCAACAAACCAACAAACCAACAAACCAAAAAACCAACAAGCCAACAAGCCAACAAACTAACAAACCAACAAACCAACAAACCAACAAGCCAACAAACCAACAAGCCAACAAAGCAACAAACCAACAAACCAAGTAACCAAAAAGCCAACAAACTAACAAACCAACAAGCCAACAAGCCAACAAACCAACAAAGCAACAAGCCAACAAGCCAACAAACCAACAAACCAACAAGCCAACAAACCAACAAACCAACAAGCCAACAAGCCAACAAGCCAACAAACCAACAAACCAACAAACCAACAAGCCAACAAACCAACAAACCAACAAGCCAACAAACCAACAAACCAACAAACCAACAAGCCAACAAGCCAACAAACCAACAAACCAACAAGCCAACAAGCCAACAAACCAACAAACCAACAAGCCAACAAACCAACAAACCAACAAACCAACAAGCCAACAAAACAACAAACAATAAACCAACAAACCAACAAACCAACAAACCAACAAACCAACAAACTAACAAACCAACAAGCCAACAAACCAACAAACCAACAAGCCAACAAACAAACAAACCAACAAACCAACAAGCCAACAAGCCAACAAGCCAACAAACCAACAAACCATCAAGCCAACAAACCAACAAACCAACAAACCAACATGCCAACAAACCAACAAACTAAGTAACCAACAAACCAACAAACCAACAAACTAACAAACCAACAAGCCCACAAACCAACAAACCAACAAACCATCAAACGAACAAAGCAACAAGCCAACAAGCCAACAAACCAACAAGCCAACAAACCAACAAACCAACAAGCCAACAAGCCAACAAACCAACAAACCAACAAACCAACAAGCCAACAAACCAACAAACCAACAAACCAACAAGCCAACAAACCAACAAACCAACAAACCAACAAACCAACAAGCTAACAAGCCAACAAACCACGAAACCAACGAGCCAACAAACCAACAAACCAACAAGCCAACAAACCAACAAACCAACAAACCAACAAACCAACAAACCAACAAGCCAACAAACCAACAAACCAACAAACCAACAAACCAACAAGCCAACAAGCCAACAAACCAACAAACCAACGATCCAACAAACCAACAAACCAACAAGCCAACAAACTAGCAAACCAACAAACCAACAAGCCAACAAACCAACAAGCCAACAAACCAACAAACCAACAAACCAACAAACCAAGTAACCAACAAACCGACAAACCATCAAACAAACAAAGCAACAAACCAACAAGCCAACAAGCCAACAAACCAACAAAGCAACAAGCCAACAAGCCAACAAACCAACAAGCCAACAAACCAACAAACCAACAAAGCAACAAGCCAACAAGCCAACAAACCAAAAAACCAACAAACCAACAAGCCAACAAACCAACAAACCAACAAGCCAACAAACCAACAAACCTACAAACCAACAAACCAACAAGCCAACAAGCCAACAAACCAACTAACCAACAAGACAACAAACCAACAAACCAGCAAGCCATTTAACCAACAAACCAACAAACCAACAAACCAACAAACCAACAAGCCAATAAGCCAACAAACCAACAAACCAACAAACCAACAAGCCAACAAACCAACAAACCAACAAACCAACAAACCAACAAACCAACAAGCCAACAAGCCAACAAACCAGCAAACCACCAAACCAACAAGCCAACAAACCAACAAGCCAACAAACCAACAAACCAACAAACCAAGTAACCAACAAACCGACAAACCATCAAACGAACAAAGCAACAAACCAACAAGCCAACAAGCCAACAAACCAACAAACCAAGTAACCAAAAAGCCAACAAACTAACAAACCAACAAGCAAACAAACCAACAAGCCAACAAGCCAACAAACCAACAAACCAACAAAGCAACAAACCAAAAAACCAACAAACCAAAAAACCAACAAACCAACAAACCATCAAACGAACAAAGCAACAAGCCAACAAGCCAACAAACCAACAAACCAACAAGCCAACAAACCAACAAACCAACAAACCAACAAGCCAACAAGCCAACCAACCAACAAACCAACAAACCAACAAGCCAACAAACCAACAAACCAACAAGCCAACAAACCAACAAACCAACAAACCAACAAACCAACAAACCAACAAGCCAACAAACCAACAAACCAACAAGCCAACAAGCCAACAAACCAACAAACCAACAAACCAACAAACCAACAAGCCAACAAGCCAACAAACCAACAAACCAACAAACCAATAAGCCACAAACCAACAAGCCAACAAGCCAACAAGCCAACAAACCAACAAACCAACAAACCAACAAACCAACAAGCCAACAAACCAACAAACAAATAAACCAACAAACCAAAAAACCAACAAACCAACAAACCAACAAACCAACAAACCAACAAACCAACAAACCAACAAACCAACAAGCCAACAAGCCAACAAACTAACAAACCAACAAACCAACAAACCAACAAGCCAACAATCCAACAAGCCAACAAAGCAACAAACCAACAAACCAAGTAACCAAAAACCCAACAAACTAACAAACCAACAAGCCAACAAGCCAACAAACCAACAAACCAACAAAGCAACAAGCCAACAAGCCAACAAACCAACAAACCAACAAGCCAACAAACCAACAAACCAACAAGCCAACAAGCCAACAAGCCAACAAACCAACAAACCAACAAACCAACAAGCCAACAAACCAACAAACCAACAAGCCAACAAACCAACAAACCAACAAACCAACAAACCAACAAGCCAACAAACCAACAAACCAACAAACCAACAAGCCAACAAACCAACAAACCTACAAACCAACAAACCAACAAGCCAACAAGCCAACAAACCAACTAACCAACAAGACAACAAACCAACAAACCAGCAAGCCATTTAACCAACAAACCAACAAACCAACAAACCAACAAACCAACAAGCCAATAAGCCAACAAACCAACAAACCAACAAACCAACAAGCCAACAAACCAACAAACCAACAAACCAACAAACCAACAAACCAACAAGCCAACAAGCCAACAAACCAGCAAACCACCAAACCAACAAGCCAACAAACCAACAAGCCAACAAACCAACAAACCAACAAACCAAGTAACCAACAAACCGACAAACCATCAAACGAACAAAGCAACAAACCAACAAGCCAACAAGCCAACAAACCAACAAACCAAGTAACCAAAAAGCCAACAAACTAACAAACCAACAAGCAAACAAACCAACAAGCCAACAAGCCAACAAACCAACAAACCAACAAAGCAACAAACCAAAAAACCAACAAACCAAAAAACCAACAAACCAACAAACCATCAAACGAACAAAGCAACAAGCCAACAAGCCAACAAACCAACAAACCAACAAGCCAACAAACCAACAAACCAACAAACCAACAAGCCAACAAGCCAACCAACCAACAAACCAACAAACCAACAAGCCAACAAACCAACAAACCAACAAGCCAACAAACCAACAAACCAACAAACCAACAAACCAACAAACCAACAAGCCAACAAACCAACAAACCAACAAGCCAACAAGCCAACAAACCAACAAACCAACAAACCAACAAACCAACAAGCCAACAAGCCAACAAACCAACAAACCAACAAACCAATAAGCCACAAACCAACAAGCCAACAAGCCAACAAGCCAACAAACCAACAAACCAACAAACCAACAAACCAACAAGCCAACAAACCAACAAACAAATAAACCAACAAACCAAAAAACCAACAAACCAACAAACCAACAAACCAACAAACCAACAAACCAACAAACCAACAAACCAACAAGCCAACAAGCCAACAAACTAACAAACCAACAAACCAACAAACCAACAAGCCAACAATCCAACAAGCCAACAAAGCAACAAACCAACAAACCAAGTAACCAAAAACCCAACAAACTAACAAACCAACAAGCCAACAAGCCAACAAACCAACAAACCAACAAAGCAACAAGCCAACAAGCCAACAAACCAACAAACCAACAAGCCAACAAACCAACAAACCAACAAGCCAACAAGCCAACAAGCCAACAAACCAACAAACCAACAAACCAACAAGCCAACAAACCAACAAACCAACAAGCCAACAAACCAACAAACCAACAAACCAACAAACCAACAAGCCAACAAACCAACAAACCAACAAACCAACAAGCCAACAAAACAACAAACAAATAAACCAACAAACCAACAAACCAACAAACCAACAAACCAACAAACTAACAAACCAACTAGCCAACAAACCAACAAACCAACAAGCCAACAAACAAACAAACCAACAAACCAACAAGCCAACAAGCCAACAAGCCAACAAACCAACAAACCATCAAGCCAACAAACCAACAAACCAACAAACCAACAAACTAAGTAACCAACAAACCAACAAACCAACAAACTAACAAGCCAACAAAACAACAAACAATAAACCAACAAACCAACAAACCAACAAACCAACAAACCAACAAACTAACAAACCAACAAGCCAACAAACCAACAAACCAACAAGCCAACAAACAAACAAACCAACAAACCAACAAACCAACAAGCCAACAAGCCAACAAACCAACAAACCATCAAGCCAACAAACCAACAAACCAACAAACCAACATGCCAACAAACCAACAAACTAAGTAACCAACAAACCAACAAACCAACAAACTAACAAACCAACAAGCCAACAAACCAACAAACCAACAAACCATCAAACGAACAAAGCAACAAGCCAACAAGCCAACAAACCAACAAGCCAACAAACCAACAAACCAACAAGCCAACAAGCCAACAAACCAACAAACCAACAAACCAACAAGCCAACAAACCAACAAACCAACAAACCAACAAACCAACAAGCCAACAAACCAACAAACCAACAAACCAACAAACCAACAAGCCAACAAGCCAACAAACCAAGAAACCAACGAGCCAACAAACCAACAAACCAACAAGCCAACAAACCAACAAACCAACAAACCAACAAACCAACAAACCAACAAGCCAACAAACCAACAAACCAACAAACCAACAAACCAACAAGCCAACAAGCCAACAAACCAACAAACCAACGATCCAACAAACCAACAAACCAACAAGCCAACAAACTAGCAAACCAACAAACCAACAAACCAACAAACCAACAAGCCAACAAACCAACAAACCAACAAGCCAACAAGCCAACAAACCAACAAACCAACACATCAACAAGCCAACAAGCCAACAAACCAACAAACCATCAAGCCAACAAACCAACAAACCAACAAACCAACAAGCCAACAAAACAACAAACAAATAAACCAACAAACCAACAAACCAACAAACCAACAAACCAACAAACTAACAAACCAACAAGCCAACAAACCAACAAACCAACAAGCCAACAAACAAACAAACCAACAAAGCAACAAGCCAACAAACGAACAAGCCAACAAACCAACAAACCAACAAACTAAGTAACCAACAAACCAACAAGTCAACAAACCAACAAACCAACAAGCCAACAAACCAACAAACCAACAAACCAACAAACCAAAAAACCAACAAACCAACAAACCAACAAACCAACAAACCAACAAACCAACAAACCAACAAACCAACAAGCCAACAAGCCAACAAGCCAACAAACCAACAAACCAACAAACCAACAAACCAACAAACCAACAAACCAACAAACCAAAAAGCCAACAAACTAACAAACCAACAAGCCAACAAGCCAACAAACCAACAAACCAACAAAGCGACAAGACAACAAGCCAACAAACCAACAAACCAACAAGCCAACAAACCAACAAACCAACAAGCCAACAAACCAACAAACCAACAAACCAACAAACCAACAAGCCAACAAACCAACAAACAAATAAACCAACAAAATAAAAAACCAACAAACCAACAAACCAACAAACCAACAAACCAACAAACCAACAAGCCAACAAGCCAACAAACCAACAAACCAACAAACCAAGTAACAAACAAACCAACAAACCATCAAACGAACAAAGCAACAAACCAACAAGCCAACAAGCCAACAAACCAACAAACCAAGTAACCAAAAAGCCAACAAACTAACAAACCAACAAGCTAACAAACCAACAAACCAACAAGCCAACAAGCCAACAAACCGACAAACCAACAAAGCAACAAACCAAAACACCGACAAACCAAAAAACCAAGAAACCAACAAACCATCAAACGAACAAAGCAACAAGCCAACAAGCCAACAAACCAACAAACCAACAAGCCAACAAATCAACAAACCAACAAGCCAACAAGCAAACAAACCAACAAACCAACAAACCAACAAACCAACAAACCAACAAGCCAACAAACCAACAAACCAACAAACCAACAAACCAAGTAACCAAAAAGCCAACAAACTAACAAACCAACAAGCCAACAAGCCAACAAACCAACAAGCCAACAAACCAACAAACCAACAAAGCAACAAGCCAACAAGCCAACAAACCAACAAACCAACAAACCAACAAGCCAACAAACCAACAAACCAATAAGCCAACAAACCAACAAACCTACAAACCAACAAACCAACAAGCCAACAAGCCAACAAACCAACTAACCAACAAGCCAACAAGCCAACAAACCAACAAACCAACAAGCCAACAAACCAACACACCAACAAAGCAACAAGCCAACAAACCAACAAGCCAACAAACCAACAAACCAACAAAATAAGTAACCAACAAGCCAACAAGTCAACAAACCAACAAACCAACAAGCCAACAAACCAACAAACCAATAAACCAAAAAACCAACAAACCAACAAACCAACAAACCAACAAACCAACAAACCAACAAACCAACAAACCAACAAGCCAACAAGCCAACAAGCCAACAAACCAACAAACCAACAAACCAACAAACCAACAAACCAAAAAGCCAACAAACTAACAAACCAACAAGCCAACAAGCCAACAAACCAACAAACCAACAAAGCAACAAGCCAACAAGCCAACAAACCAACAAACCAACAAGCCAACAAACCAACAAACCAACAAGCCAACAAACCAACAAACCAACAAACCAACAAACCAACAATCCAACAAATCAACAAACAAATAAACCAAAAAGCCAACAAACTAACAAACCAACAAGCCAACAAGCCAACAAACCAACAAACCAACAAAGCAACAAGCCAACAAGCCAACAAACCAACAAACCAACAAGCCAACAAACCAACAAACCAACAAGCCAACAAACCAACAAACCAACAAACCAACAAACCAACAATCCAACAAATCAACAAACAAATAAACCAACAAACCAAAAAACCAACAAACCAACAAACCAACAAACCAACAAACCAACAAACCAACAAGCCAACAAGCCAACAAACCAACAAACCAACAAATTAAGTAACCATCAAAACCAACAAACCATCAAACGAACAAAGCAACAAACCGACAAGCCAACAAGCCAACAAACCAACAAACCAAGTAACCAAAAAGCCAACAAACTAACAAACCAACAAGCCAACAAACCAACAAGCCAACAAGCCAACAAGCCAACAAAGCAACAAACCAACAAAGCAACAAAACAAAACACCGACAAACCAAAAAACCAAGAAACCAACAAACCATCAAACGAACAAAGCAACAAGCCAACAAGCCAACAAACCAACAAACCAACAAACCAACAAACCAACAAACCAACAAACCAACAAACCAACAAACCAACAAGCCAACAAACCAACAAACCAACAAACCAAGTAACCAAAAAGCCAACAAACCAACAAACCAACAAACCAACAAACCAAGTAACCAAAAATTCAACAAACTAACAAACCAACAAGCTAACAAGCCAACAAGCCAACAAACCAACAAGCCAACAAACCAACAAACCAACAAAGCAACAAGCCAACAAGCCAACAAACCAACAAACCAACAAACCAACAAGCCAACAAACCAACAAACCAACAAGACAACAAACCAACAAACCAACAAACCAACAAGCCAACAAGCCAACAAACCAACAAACCAACAAATCAACAAACCAACAAACCAACAAACCAACAAGCCAACAAAACCAACAAACCAACAAACCAACAAACCAAGTAACCAAAAAGCCAACAAACTAACAAAACAACAAGCCAACAAGCCAACAAACCAATAAGCCAACAAACCAACAAACCAACAAAGCAACAAGCCAACAAGCCAACAAACCAACAAACCAACAAACCAACAAGCCAACAAACCAACAAACCAACAAGCCAACAAACCAACAAACCTACAAACCAACAAACCAACAAGCCAACAAGCCAACAAACCAACTAACCAACAAGCCAACAAGCCAACAAACCAACAAACCAACAAACCAACAAGCCAACAAACCAACAAACCAACAAAGCAACAAGCCAACAAACCAACAAGCCAACAAACCAACAAACCAACAAACTAAGTAACCAACAAGCCAACAAGTCAACAAACCAACAAACCAACAAGCCAACAAACCAACAAACCAACAAACCAAAAAACCAACAAACCTACAAACCAACAAACGAACAAACCAACAAACCAACAAACCAACAAGCCAACAAGCCAACAAGCCAACAAACTAACAAACCAACAAACCAACAAGCCAACAAACCAACAAACCAACAAACCAAAAAGCCAACAAACTAACAAACCAACAAGCCAACAAACCAACAAACCAACAAAGCAACAAGCCAACAAGCCAACAAACCAACAAACCAACAAGCCAACAAACCAACAAACCAACAAGCCAACAAACCAACAAACCAACAAACCAACAAACCAAGTAACCAAAAAGCCAACAAACTAACAAACCAACAAGCCAACAAGCCAACAAACCAACAAGCCAACAAACCAACAAACCAACAAAGCAACAAGCCAACAAGCCAACAAACCAACAAACCAACAAACCAACAAGCCAACAAACCAACAAACCAACAAGCCAACAAACCAACAAACCTACAAACCAACAAACCAACAAGCCAACAAGCCAACAAACCAACTAACCAACAAACCAACAAGCCAACAAACCAACAAACCAACAAACCAACAAAGCAACAAGCCAACAAACCAACAAGCCAACAAACCAACAAACCAACAAACTAAGTAACCAACAAGCCAACAAGTCAACAAACCAACAAACCAACAAGCCGACAAACCAACAAACCAACAAACCAAAAAACCAACAAACCAACAAACCAACAAACCAACAAACCAACAAACCAACAAACCAACAAACCAACAAGCCAACAAGCCAACAAGCCAACAAACCAACAAACCAACAAACCAAAAAGCCAACAAACTAACAAACCAACAAGCCAACAAGCCAACAAGCCAACAAACCAACAAACCAACAAAGCAACAAGCCAACAAGCCAACAAACCAATAAACCAACAAGCCAACAAACCAACAAACCAACAAGCCAACAAACCAACAAACCAACAAACCAACAAACCAACAAGCCAACAAGCCAACAAACAAATAAACCAACAAACCAAAAAACCAACAAACCAACAAACCAACAAACCAACAAACCAACAAACCAACAAGCCAACAAACCAACAAACCAACAAACCAACAAACTAAGTAACCATCAAAACCAACAAACCATCAAACGAACAAAGCAACAAACCAACAAGCCAACAAGCCAACAAACCAACAAACCAAGTAACCAAAAAGCCAACAAACTAACAAACCAACAAGCCAACAAACCAACAAGCTAACAAGCCAACAAGCCAACAAAGCAACAAACCAACAA
Organism: Atherix ibis; assembly: GCA_958298945.1. NCBI lineage: Eukaryota > Metazoa > Arthropoda > Insecta > Diptera > Athericidae > Atherix > Atherix ibis. The sequence continues at coordinate 29,856,756 of OY282608.1, forward strand.
AGCAACAAACCAACAAACCAACAAACCAACAAACCAACAAACCAACAAGCCAACAAACCAACAAACCAACAAACCAACAAACCAAGTAACCAAAAAGCCAACAAACCAACAAACCAACAAACCAAGTAACCAAAAAGCCAACAAACTAACAAACCAACAAGCCAACAAGCCAACAAACCAACAAGCCAACAAGCCAACAAACCAACAAACCAACAAAGCAACAAGCCAACAAGCCAACAAACCAACAAACCAACAAACCAACAAGCCAACAAACCAACAAACCAACAAGCCAACAAACCAACAAACCAACAAACCAACAAGCCAACAAGCCAACAAACCAACAAACCAACAAACCAAAAAACTAACAAACCAACAAGCCAACAAACCAACAAACCAACAAACCAACAAACCAAGTAACCAAACAGCCAACAAACTAACAAACCAACAAACTAAGTAACCAACAAGCCAACAAGTCAACAAACCAACAAACCAACAAGCCAACAAACCAACAAACCAACAAACCAAAAAACCAACAAACCTACAAACCAACAAACCAACAAACCAACAAACCAACAAGCCAACAAGCCAACAAGCCAACAAACCAACAAACCAACAAACCAACAAGCCAACAAACCAACAAACCAACAAACCAAAAAGCCAACAAACTAACAAACCAACAAGCCAACAAGCCAACAAACCAACAAACCAACAAAGCAACAAGCCAACAAGCCAACAAACCAACAAACCAACAAGCCAACAAACCAACAAACCAACAAGCCAACAAACAAACAAACCAACAAACCAACAAACCAACAAACCAACAAGCCAACAACCAACAAACAAATAAACCAACAAACCAAAAAACCAACAAACCAACAAACCAACAAACCAACAAACCAACAAACCAACAAGCCAACAAGCCAACAAACCAACAAACCAGCAAATTAAGTAACCATCAAAACCAACAAACCATCAAACGAACAAAGCAACAAACCAACAAGCCAACAAGCCAACAAACCAACAAACCAAGTAACCAAAAAGCCAACAAACTAACAAACCAACAAGCCAACAAACCAACAAGCCAACAAGCCAACAAGCCAACAAAGCAACAAACCAACAAAGCAACAAAACAAAACACCGACAAACCAAAAAACCAAGAAACCAACAAACCATCTAACGTACAAAGCAACAAGCCAACAAGCCAACAAACCAACAAACCAACAAACCAACAAACCAACAAGCCAGCAAACCAACAAACCAACAAACCAACAAACCAAGTAACCAAAAAGCCAACAAACCAACAAACCAACAAACCAACAAACCAAGTAACCAAAAAGCCAACAAACTAACAAACCAACAAGCCAACAAGCCAACAAACCAACAAGCCAACAAACCAACAAACCAACAAAGCAACAAGCCAACAAACCAACAAACCAACAAGCCAACAAACCAACAAACCAACAAGCCAACAAACCAACAAACCTACAAACCAACAAACCAACAAACCAACAAACCAACAAGCCAACAAACCAACAAACCAACAAACCAACAAACCAAGTAACCAAAAAGCCAACAAACTAACAAAACAACAAGCCAACAAGCCAACAAACCAACAAGCCAACAAACCAACAAACCAACAAAGCAACAAGCCAACAAGCCAACAAACCAACAAACCAACAAACCAACAAACCAACAAGCCAACAAACCAACAAACCAACAAGCCAACAAACCAACAAACCTACAAACCAACACCCCAACAAGCCAATAAGCCAACAAACCAACTAACCAACAAGCCAACAAGCCAACAAACCAACAAACCAACAAGCCAACAAACCAACAAACCAACAAAGCAACAAGCCAACAAACCAACAAGCCAACAAACCAACAAACCAACAAACTAAGTAACCAACAACCCAACAAGTCAACAAACCAACAAACCAACAAGCCAACAAACCAACAAACCAACAAACCAAAAAACCAACAAACCTACAAACCAACAAACGAACAAACCAACAAATCAACAAACCAACAAGCCAACAAGCCAACAAGCCAACAAACTAACAAACCAACAAACCAACAAACCAACAAACCAACAAACCAACAAACCAAAAAGCCAACAAACTAACAAACCAACAAGCCAACAAGCCAACAAACCAACAAACCAACAAAGCAACAAGCCAACAAGCCAACAAACCAACAAACCAACAAGCCAACAAACCAACAAACCAACAAGCCAACAAACCAACAAACCAACAAACCAATAAACCAAGTAACCAAAAAGCCAACAAACTAACAAACCAACAAGCCAACAAGCCAACAAACCAACAAGCCAACAAACCAACAAACCAACAAAGCAACAAGCCAACAAGCCAACAAACCAACAAACCAACAAACCAACAAGCCAACAAACCAACAAACCAACAAGCCAACAAACCAACAAACCTACAAACCAACAAACCAACAAGCCAACAAGCCAACAAACCAACTAACCAACAAGCCAACAAGCCAAAAAACCAACAAACCAACAAGCCAACAAACCAACAAACCAACAAAGCAACAAGCCAACAAACCAACAAGCCAACAAACCAACAAACCAACAAACTAAGTAACCAACAAGCCAACAAGTCAACAAACCAACAAACCAACAAGCCAATAAACCAACAAACCAACAAACCAAAAAACCAACAAACCAACAAACCAACAAACCAACAAACCAACAAACCAACAAACCAACAAGCCAACAAGCCAACAAGCCAACAAACCAACAAACCAACAAACCAACAAGCCAACAAACCAACAAACCAACAAACCAAAAAGCCAACAAACTAACAAACCAACAAGCCAACAAGCCAACAAGCCAACAAACCAACAAACCAACAAAGCAACAAGCCAACAAGCCAACAAACCAACAAACCAACAAGCCAACAAACCAACAAACCAACAAGCCAACAAACCAACAAACCAACAAACCAACAAACCAACAAGCCAACAAGCCAACAAACAAATAAACCAACAAACCAAAAAACCAACAAACCAACAAACCAACAAACCAACAAACCAACAAACCAACAAGCCAACAAGCCAACAAACCAACAAACCAACAAATTAAGTAACCATCAAAACCAACAAACCATCAAACGAACAACGCAACAAACCAACAAGCCAATAAGCCAACAAACCAACAAACCAAGTAACCAAAAAGCCAACAAACTAACAAACCAACAAGCCAACAAACCAACAAGCCAACAAGCCAACAAGCCAACAAAGCAACAAACCAACAAAGCAACAAAACAAAACACCGACAAACCAAAAAACCAAGAAACCAACAAACCATCAAACGAACAAAGCAACAAGCCAACAAGCCAACAAACCAACAAACCAACAAACCAACAAACCAACAAACCAACAAGCCAACAAACCAACAAACCAACAAACCAACAAACCAAGTAACCAAAAAGCCAACAAACCAACAAACCAACAAACCAACAAACCAAGTAACCAAAAAGCCAACAAACTAACAAACCAACAAGCCAACAAGCCAACAAACCAACAAGCCAACAAGCCAACAAACCAACAAACCAACAAAGCAACAAGCCAACAAGCCAACAAACCAACAAACCAACAAACCAACAAGCCAACAAACCAACAAACCAACAAGCCAACAAACCAACAAACAAACAAACCAAAGAGCCAACAAGCCAACAAGCCAACAAACCAACAAACCAACAAACCAACAAACCAACAAGCCAACAAACCAACAAACCAACAAACCAACAAACCAAGTAACCAAACAGCCAACAAACTAACAAACCAACAAGCCAACAAGCCAACAAACCAACAAGCCAACAAACCAACAAACCAACAAAGCAACAAGCCAACAAGCCAACAAACCAACAAACCAACAAACCAACAAGCCAACAAACCAACAAACCAACAAGCCAACAAACCAACAAACCTACAAACCAACAAACCAACAAGCCAACAAGCCAACAAACCAACTAACCAACAAGCCAACAAACCAACAAACCAATAAGCCAACAAACCAACAAACCAACAAAGCAACAAGCCAACAAACCAACAAGCCAACAAACCAACAAACCAACAAACTAAGTAACCAACAAGCCAACAACTCAACAAACCAACAAACCAACAAGCCAACAAACCAACAAACCAACAAACCAAAAAACCAACAAACCTACAAACCAACAAACCAACAAACCAACAAACCAACAAACCAACAAGCCAACAAGCCAACAAGCCAACAAACCAACAAACCAACAAACCAACAAGCCAACAAACCAACAAACCAACAAACCAAAAAGCCAACAAACTAACAAACCAACAAGCCAACAAGCCAACAAACCAACAAACCAACAAAGCAACAAGCCAACAAGCCAACAAACCAACAAACCAACAAGCCAACAAACCAACAAACCAACAAGCCAACAAACCAACAAACCAACAAACCAACAAACCAACAAACCAACAAGCCAACAACCAACAAACAAATAAACCAACAAACCAAAAAACCAACAAACCAACAAACCAACAAACCAACAAACCAACAAACCAACAAGCCAACAAGCCAACAAACCAACAAACCAACAAATTAAGTAACCATCAAAACCAACAAACCATCAAACGAACAAAGCAACAAACCAACAAGCCAACAAGCCAACAAACCAACAAACCAAGTAACCAAAAAGCCAACAAACTAACAAACCAACAAGCCAACAAACCAACAAGCCAACAAGCCAACAAGCCAACAAAGCAACAAACCAACAAAGCAACAAAACAAAACACCGACAAACCAAAAAACTAAGAAACCAACAAACCATCAAACGAACAAAGCAACAAGCCAACAAGCCAACAAACCAACAAACCAACAAACCAACAAACCAACAAACCAACAAACCAACAAACCAACAAGCCAGCAAACCAACAAACCAACAAACTAACAAACCAAGTAACCAAAAAGCCAACAAACCAACAAACCAACAAACCAACAAACCAAGTAACCAAAAAGCCAACAAACTAACAAACCAACAAGCCAACAAGCCAACAAACCAACAAGCCAACAAACCAACAAACCAACAAAGCAACAAGCCAACAAGCCAACAAACCAACAAACCAACAAACCAACAAGTCAACAAACCAACAAACCAACAAGCCAACAAACCAACAAACCTACAAACCAAAAAACCAACAAGCCAACAAGCCAACAAACCAACTAACCAACAAGCCAACAAGCCAACAAACCAACAAACCAACAAGCCAATTAACCAACAATCCAACAAAAGAACAAACCAACAAACCAACAAACCAACAAACCAACAAACCAACAAGCCAACAAGCCAACAAACCAACAAACCAACAAACCAACAAGCCAACAAACCAACAAACCAACAAGCCAACAAGCCAACAAACCAACAAACCAACAAATCAACAAGCCAACAAACCAACAAATAAATAAACCAACAAACCAACAAACCAACAAACCAACAAACCAACAAACTAACAAACCAACAAGCCAACAAACCAACAAACTAACAAGCCAACAAACCAACAAACCAACAAACCAACAACCCAAAAAGCCAACAAACCAACAAACCAACAAGCCAACAAACCAACAAATCAACAAACCAACATGCCAACAAACCAACAAACTGAGTAACCAAAAAGCCAACAAACCAACAAACCAACAAACCAACAAGCCAACAAACCAACAAACCAACAAACTAACAAACCAACAAACCAACAAACCAACAAACCAACAAACCAACAAGCCAACAAGCCAACAAACCAACAAACCAACAAGCCAACAAACCAAAAAACAAATAAACCAACAAACCAACAAACCAACAAACCAACAAACTAACAAACCAACAAGCCAACAAACCAGCAAACCAACAAACCATCAAACGAACAAAGCAACAAGCCAACAAGCCAACAAACCAACTAGCCAACAAACCAACAAACCAACAAGCCAACAAGCCAACAAACCAACAAACCAACAAACCAACAAGCCAACAAACCAACAAACCAACAAACCAACAAACCAACAAACCAACAAACCAACAAACTAACAAACCAGCAAACCAACAAGCCAACAAGCCAACAAACCAACAAACCAACAAACCAACAAGCCAACAAACCAACAAGCCAACAAACCAACAAACCAACAAACCAAGTAACCAACAAACCAACAAACCATCAAACGAACAAAGCAACAAACCAACAAGCCAACAAGCCAACAAACCAACAAACCAAGTAACCAAAAAGCCAACAAACTAACAAACCAACAAGCCAACAAACCAACAAGCCAACAAGCCAACAAACCAACAAACCAACAAAGCAACAAACCAAAAAACCAACAAACCAAAAAACCAACAAACCAACAAACAATCAAACGAACAAAGCAACAAGCCAACAAGCCAACAAACCAACAATCCAACAAGCCAACAAACCAACAAACCAACAAACCAACAAGCCAACAAGCCAACCAACCAACAAACCAACAAACCAACAAGCCAACAAACCAACAAACCAACAAGCCAACAAACCAACAAACCAACAAACCAACAAACCAACAAGCCAACAAGCCAACAAACCAACAAACCAACAAGCCAACAAACAAACAAACCAACAAACCAACAAGCCAACAAGCCAACAAACCAACAAACCAACAAGCCAACAAACCAACAAACCAACAAACCAACATGCCAACAAACCAACAAACTAAGTAACCAACAAGCCAACAAACCAACAAACCAACAAGCCAACAAGCGTACAAACCAACAAATCAACAAGCTAAGAAACCAACTAACCAACAAACCAACAAGCCAACAAACCAACAAACAAATAAAGCAACAAGCCAACAAACCAACAAACCAACAAGCCAACAAACCAACAAACCAACAAACCAACAAACCAACAAACCAACAAGCCAACAAGCCAACAAACCAACAAACCAACAAGCCAACAAACCAACAAACCAACAAACCAACAAGCAAACAAACCAACAAACCAACAAAGCAACAAGCCAACAAGCCAACAAACCAACAAACCAACAAACCAACAAGCCAACAAACCAACAAACCAACAAGCCAACAAACCAACAAACCTACAAACCAACAAACCAACAAGCCAAGAAGCCAACAAACCAACTAACCAACAAGCCAATAAGCCAACAAACCAACAAACCAACAAGCCAACAAACCAACAAACCAACAAAGCAACAAGCCAACAAACCAACAAGCCAACAAACCAACAAACCAACAAACTAAGTAACCAACAAGCCAACAAGTCAACAAACCAACAAACCAACAAGCCAACAAACCAACAAACCAACAAACCAAAAAACCAACAAACATACAAACCAACAAACCAACAAACCAACAAACCAACAAACCAACAAGCCAACAAGCCAACAAGCCAACAAACAAACCAACAAGCCAACAAACCAACAAACCAACAAAGCAACAAGCCAACAAACCAACAAGCCAACAAACCAACAAACCAGCAAACTAAGTAACCAACAAGCCAACAAACCAACAAACCAACAAACCAACAAGCCAACAAGCCAACAAACCAACAAACCAACAAGCCAACAAACCAACAAACCAACAAACCAACAAGCAAACAAACCAACAAACCAACAAAGCAACAAGCCAACAAGCCAACAAACCAACAAACCAACAAACCAACAAGCCAACAAACCAACAAACCAACAAGCCAACAAACCAACAAACCTACAAACCAACAAACCAACAAGCCAAGAAGCCAACAAACCAACTAACCAACAAGCCAACAAGCCAACAAACCAACAAACCAACAAGCCAACAAACCAACAAACCAACAAAGCAACAAGCCAACAAACCAACAAGCCAACAAACCAACAAACCAACAAACTAAGTAACCAACAAGCCAACAAGTCAACAAACCAACAAACCAACAAGCCAACAAACCAACAAACCAACAAACCAAAAAACCAACAAACATACAAACCAACAAACCAACAAACCAACAAACCAACAAACCAACAAGCCAACAAGCCAACAAGCCAACAAACCAACAAACCAACAAACCAACAAGCCAACAAACCAACAAACCAACAAACCAAAAAGCCAACAAACTAACAAACCAACAAGCCAACAAGCCAACAAACCAACAAACCAACAAAGCATCAAGCCAACAAGCCAACAAACCAACAAACCAACAAGCCAACAAACCAACAAACCAACAAGCCAACAAACAAATAAACCAACAAACCAAAAAACCAACAAACCAACAAACCAACAAACCAACAAACCAACAAGCCAACAAGCCAACAAACCAAGAAACCAACAAATTAAGTAACCATCAAAACCAACAAACCATCAAACGAACAAAGCAACAAACCAACAAGCCAACAAGCCAACAAGCCAACAAACCAACAAACCAAGTAACCAAAAAGCCAACAAACTAACAAACCAACAAGCCAACAAACCAACAAGCCAACAAGCCAACAAAGCAACAAAGCAACAAACCAACAAAGCAACAAAACAAAACACCGACAAACCAAAAAACCAAGAAACCAACAAACCATCAAACGAACAAAGCAACAAGCCAACAAGCCAACAAACCAACAAACCAACAAACCAACAAACCAACAAACCAACAAGCCAACAAACCAACAAGCCAACAAGCCAACAAACCAACAAACCAACAAGCCAACAAACCAACAAACCAACAAACCAACATGCCAACAAACCAACAAACTAAGTAACCAACAAGCCAACAAACCAACAAACCAACAAGCCAACAAGCGTACAAACCAACAAAACAACAAGCTAAGAAACCAACTAACCAACAAACCAACAAGCCAACAAACCAACAAACAAATAAAGCAACAAGCCAACAAACCAACAAACCAACAAGCCAACAAACCAACAAACCAACAAACCAACAAACCAACAAACCAACAAGCCAACAAGCCAACAAACCAACAAACCAACAAGCCAACAAACCAACAAACCAACAAACCAACAAGCCAACAAACCAACAAACCAACAAACCAACAAGCAAACAAACCAACAAACCAACAAACCAACAAACCAACAAGCCAACAAACCAACAAACCAACAAGCCAACAAACCAACAAACCTACAAACCAACAAACCAACAAGCCAACAAGCCAACAAACCAACTAACCAACAAGCCAACAAGCCAACAAACCAACAAACCAACAAGCCAACAAACCAACAAACCAACAAAGCAACAAGCCAACAAACCAACAAGCCAACAAACCAACAAACCAACAAACTAAGTAACCAACAAGCCAACAAGTCAACTAACCAACAAACCAACAAGCCAACAAACCAACAAACCAACAAAGCAACAAGCCAACAAGTCAACTAACCAACAAGCCAACGAGCCAACAAACCAACAAACCAACAAACCAACAAGCCAACAAACCAACAAACCAACAAACCAAAAAGCCAACAAACTAACAAACCAACAAGCCAACAAGCCAACAAACCAACAAACCAACAAAGCAGCAAGCCAACAAGCCAACAAACCAACAAACCAACAAGCCAACAAACCAACAAACCAACAAGCCAACAAACCAACAAACCAACAAACCAACAAACCAACAAGCCAACAAACCAACAAACAAATAAACCAACAAACCAAAAAACCAACAAACCAACAAACCAACAAACCAACAAACCAACAAACCAACAAGCCAACAAGCCAACAAGCCTACAAACCAACAAACCAACAAATTAAGTAACCATCAAAACCAACAAACCATCAAACGAACAAAGCAACAAACCAACAAGCCAACAAGCCAACAAACCAACAAACCAAGTAACCAAAAAGCCAACAAACTAACAAACCAACAAGCCAACAAACCAACAAGCCAACAAGCCAACAAGCCAACAAAGCAACAAACCAACAAAGCAACAAAACAAAACACCGACAAACCAAAAAACCAAGAAACCAACAAACCATCAAACGAACAAAGCAACAAGCCAACAAGCCAACAAACCAACAAACCAACAAACCAACAAACCAACAAACCAACAAGCCAACAAACCAACAAACCAACAAACCAACAAACCAAGTAACCAAAAAGCCAACAAACCAACAAACCAACAAACCAACAAACCAAGTAACCAAAAAGCCAACAAACTAACAAACCAACAAGCCAACAAGCCAACAAACCAACAAGCCAACAAACCAACAAACCAACAAAGCAACAAGCCAACAAGCCAACAAACCAACAAACCAACAAACCAACAAGCCAACAAACCAACAAACCAACAAGCCAACAAACCAACAAACCTACAAACCAAAAAACCAACAAGCCAACAAGCCAACAAGCCAACAAACCAACTAACCAAAAAGCCAACAAGCCAACAAACCAACAAACCAACAAGCCAATTAACCAACAAACCAACAAAAGAAAAAAACTAACAAACCAACAAACCAACAAACCAACAAACCAACAAGCCAACAAGCCAACAAACCAACAAACCAACAAACCAACAAGCCAACAAACCAACAAACCAACAAACCAACAAGCCAACAAACCAACAAATTAACAAGCCAACAAACCAACAAACAAATAAACCAACAAACCAACAAACCAACAAACCAACAAACTAACAAATCAACAAGCCAACAAACCAACAAACCAACAAGCCAACAAACCAACAAACCAAAAAACCAACAACCCAAAAAGCCAACAAACCAACAAACCAACAAGCCAACAAACCAACAAATCAACAAACCAACATGCGAACAAACCAACAAACTGAGTAACCAACAAGCCAACAAACCAACAAACCAACAAACCAACAAGCCAACAAACCAACAAACCAACAAACTAACAAACCAGCAAACCAACAAACCAACAAACCAACAAACCAACAAGCCAACAAGCCAACAAACCAACAAACCAACAGGCCAACAAACCAAAAAACAAATAAACCAACAAACCAACAAACCAACAAACCAACAAACTAACAAACCAACAAGCCAACGAACCAGCAAACCAACAAACCATCAAACGAACAAAGCAACAAGCCAACAAGCCATCAAACCAACTAGCCAACAAACCAACAAACCAACAAGCCAACAAGCCAACAAACCAACAAACCAACAAACCAACAAGCCAACAAACCAACAAACCAACAAACCAACAAACCAACAAACCAACAAACCAACAAACCAACAAACCAACAAACTAACAAACCAACAAACCAACAAGCCAACAAGCCAACAAACCAACAAACCAACAAACCAACAAGCCAACAAACCAACAAGCCAACAAACCAACAAACCAACAAACCAAGTAACCAACAAACCAACAAACCATCAAACGAACAAAGCAACAAACCAACAAGCCAACAAGCCAACAAACCAACAAACCAAGTAACTAAAAAGCCAACAAACTAATAAACCAACAAGCCAACAAACCAACAAGCCAACAAGCCAACAAACCAACAAACCAACAAAGCAACAAACCAACAAACCAACAAACCAACAAACCAACAAACCAACAAGCCAACAAGCCAACAAACCAACAAACCAACAAGCCAACAAACCAACAAACCAACAAACCAACAAGCCAACAAACCAACAAACCAACAAACCAACAAGCAAACAAACCAACAAACCAACAAACCAACAAACCAACAAGCCAACAAACCAACAAACCAACAAGCCAACAAACCAACAAACCTACAAACCAACAAACCAACAAGCCAACAAGCCAACAAACCAACTAACCAACAAGCCAACAAGCCAACAAACCAACAAACCAACAAGCCAACAAACCAACAAACCAACAAAGCAACAAGCCAACAAACCAACAAGCCAACAAACCAACAAACCAACAAACTAAGTAACCAACAAGCCAACAAGTCAACTAACCAACAAACCAACAAGCCAACAAACCAACAAACCAACAAAGCAACAAGCCAACAAGTCAACTAACCAACAAGCCAACGAGCCAACAAACCAACAAACCAACAAACCAACAAGCCAACAAACCAACAAACCAACAAACCAAAAAGCCAACAAACTAACAAACCAACAAGCCAACAAGCCAACAAACCAACAAACCAACAAAGCAGCAAGCCAACAAGCCAACAAACCAACAAACCAACAAGCCAACAAACCAACAAACCAACAAGCCAACAAACCAACAAACCAACAAACCAACAAACCAACAAGCCAACAAACCAACAAACAAATAAACCAACAAACCAAAAAACCAACAAACCAACAAACCAACAAACCAACAAACCAACAAACCAACAAGCCAACAAGCCAACAAGCCTACAAACCAACAAACCAACAAATTAAGTAACCATCAAAACCAACAAACCATCAAACGAACAAAGCAACAAACCAACAAGCCAACAAGCCAACAAACCAACAAACCAAGTAACCAAAAAGCCAACAAACTAACAAACCAACAAGCCAACAAACCAACAAGCCAACAAGCCAACAAGCCAACAAAGCAACAAACCAACAAAGCAACAAAACAAAACACCGACAAACCAAAAAACCAAGAAACCAACAAACCATCAAACGAACAAAGCAACAAGCCAACAAGCCAACAAACCAACAAACCAACAAACCAACAAACCAACAAACCAACAAGCCAACAAACCAACAAACCAACAAACCAACAAACCAAGTAACCAAAAAGCCAACAAACCAACAAACCAACAAACCAACAAACCAAGTAACCAAAAAGCCAACAAACTAACAAACCAACAAGCCAACAAGCCAACAAACCAACAAGCCAACAAACCAACAAACCAACAAACCAACAAACCAACAAGCCAACAAGCCAACAAACCAACAAACCAACAGGCCAACAAACCAAAAAACAAATAAACCAACAAACCAACAAACCAACAAACCAACAAACTAACAAACCAACAAGCCAACGAACCAGCAAACCAACAAACCATCAAACGAACAAAGCAACAAGCCAACAAGCCATCAAACCAACTAGCCAACAAACCAACAAACCAACAAGCCAACAAGCCAACAAACCAACAAACCAACAAACCAACAAGCCAACAAACCAACAAACCAACAAACCAACAAACCAACAAACCAACAAGCAAACAAACCAACAAACCAACAAACCAACAAACCAACAAGCCAACAAACCAACAAACCAACAAGCCAACAAACCAACAAACCTACAAACCAACAAACCAACAAGCCAACAAGCCAACAAACCAACTAACCAACAAGCCAACAAGCCAACAAACCAACAAACCAACAAGCCAACAAACCAACAAACCAACAAAGCAACAAGCCAACAAACCAACAAGCCAACAAACCAACAAACCAACAAACTAAGTAACCAACAAGCCAACAAGTCAACTAACCAACAAACCAACAAGCCAACAAACCAACAAACCAACAAAGCAACAAGCCAACAAGTCAACTAACCAACAAGCCAACGAGCCAACAAACCAACAAACCAACAAACCAACAAGCCAACAAACCAACAAACCAACAAACCAAAAAGCCAACAAACTAACAAACCAACAAGCCAACAAGCCAACAAACCAACAAACCAACAAAGCAGCAAGCCAACAAGCCAACAAACCAACAAACCAACAAGCCAACAAACCAACAAACCAACAAGCCAACAAACCAACAAACCAACAAACCAACAAACCAACAAGCCAACAAACCAACAAACAAATAAACCAACAAACCAAAAAACCAACAAACCAACAAACCAACAAACCAACAAACCAACAAACCAACAAGCCAACAAGCCAACAAGCCTACAAACCAACAAACCAACAAATTAAGTAACCATCAAAACCAACAAACCATCAAACGAACAAAGCAACAAACCAACAAGCCAACAAGCCAACAAACCAACAAACCAAGTAACCAAAAAGCCAACAAACTAACAAACCAACAAGCCAACAAACCAACAAGCCAACAAGCCAACAAGCCAACAAAGCAACAAACCAACAAAGCAACAAAACAAAACACCGACAAACCAAAAAACCAAGAAACCAACAAACCATTAAACGAACAAAGCAACAAGCCAACAAGCCAACAAACCAACAAACCAACAAACCAACAAACCAACAAACCAACAAGCCAACAAACCAACAAACCAACAAACCAACAAACCAAGTAACCAAAAAGCCAACAAACCAACAAACCAACAAACCAACAAACCAAGTAACCAAAAAGCCAACAAACTAACAAACCAACAAGCCAACAAGCCAACAAACCAACAAGCCAACAAACCAACAAACCAACAAAGCAACAAGCCAACAAGCCAACAAACCAACAAACCAACAAACCAACAAGCCAACAAACCAACAAACCAACAAGCCAACAAACCAACAAACCTAAAAACCAAAAAACCAACAAGCCAACAAGCCAACAAGCCAACAAACCAACTAACCAAAAAGCCAACAAGCCAACAAACCAACAAACCAACAAGCCAATTAACCAACAAACCAACAAAAGAAAAAAACTAACAAACCAACAAACCAACAAACCAACAAACCAACAAGCCAACAAGCCAACAAACCAACAAACCAACAAACCAACAAGCCAACAAACCAACAAACCAACAAACCAACAAGCCAACAAACCAACAAATTAACAAGCCAACAAACCAACAAACAAATAAACCAACAAACCAACAAACCAACAAACCAACAAACTAACAAATCAACAAGCCAACAAACCAACAAACCAACAAGCCAACAAACCAACAAACCAAAAAACCAACAACCCAAAAAGCCAACAAACCAACAAACCAACAAGCCAACAAACCAACAAATCAACAAACCAACATGCGAACAAACCAACAAACTGAGTAACCAACAAGCCAACAAACCAACAAACCAACAAACCAACAAGCCAACAAACCAACAAACCAACAAACTAACAAACCAGCAAACCAACAAACCAACAAACCAACAAACCAACAAGCCAACAAGCCAACAAACCAACAAACCAACAGGCCAACAAACCAAAAAACAAATAAACCAACAAACCAACAAACCAACAAACCAACAAACTAACAAACCAACAAGCCAACGAACCAGCAAACCAACAAACCATCAAACGAACAAAGCAACAAGCCAACAAGCCATCAAACCAACTAGCCAACAAACCAACAAACCAACAAGCCAACAAGCCAACAAACCAACAAACCAACAAACCAACAAGCCAACAAACCAACAAACCAACAAACCAACAAACCAACAAACCAACAAACCAACAAACCAACAAACCAACAAACTAACAAACCAACAAACCAACAAGCCAACAAGCCAACAAACCAACAAACCAACAAACCAACAAGCCAACAAACCAACAAGCCAACAAACCAACAAACCAACAAACCAAGTAACCAACAAACCAACAAACCATCAAACGAACAAAGCAACAAACCAACAAGCCAACAAGCCAACAAACCAACAAACCAAGTAACTAAAAAGCCAACAAACTAATAAACCAACAAACCAACAAACCAACAAGCCAACAAGCCAACAAACCAACAAACCAACAAAGCAACAAACCAAAAAACCAACAAACCAAAAAACCAACAAACCAACAAACCATCAAACGAACAAAGCAACAAGCCAACAAGCCAACAAGCCAACAAACCAACAATCCAACAAGCCAACAAACCAACAAACCAACAAACCAACAAGCCAACAAGCCAACCAACCAACAAACCAACAAACCAACAAGCCAACAAACCAACAAACCAACAAGCCAACAAACCAACAAACCAACAAACCAACAAACCAACAAACCAACAAGCCAACAAGCCAACAAACCAACAAACCAACAAGCCAACAAACAAACAAACCAACAAACCAACAAGCCAACAAGCCAACAAACCAACATACCAACAAGCCAACAAACCAACAAACCAACAAACCAACATGCCAACAAACAAACAAACTAAGTAACCAACAAGCCAACAAACCAACAAAACAACAAGCCAACAAGCGTACAAACCAACAAACCAACAAGCTAAGAAACCAACTAACCAACAAACCTACAAGCCAACAAACCAACAAACAAATAAAGCAACAAGCCAACAAAACAACAAACCAACAAGCCAACAAACCAACAAACCAACAAACCAACAAACCAACAAACCAACAAGCCAACAAGCCAACAAACCAACAAACCAACAAGCCAACAAACCAACAAACCAACAAACCAACAAGCAAACAAACCAACAAGCCAACAAACCAACAAGCCAACAAACCAACAAACCAACAAAGCAACCAGCCAACAAACCAACAAGCCAACAAACCAACAAACCAACAAACCAAAAAACCAACAAACCAACAAACCAACAAACCAACAAACCAACAAACCAACAAGCCAACAACCCAACAAGCCAACAAACCAACAAACCAACAAACCAACAAGCCAACAAACCAACAAACGAACAAACCAAAAAGCCAACAAACTAACAAACCAACAAGCCAACAAGCCAACAAACCAACAAACCAACAAAGTAACAAGCCAACAAGCCAACAAACCAACAAACCGACAAGCCAACAAACCAACAAACCAACAAGCCAACAAGCCAGCAAACCAACAAACCAACAAACCAAAAAACCAACAAACCAACAAACCAACAAACCAACAAGCAACAAACCAAAAAACCAAAAAAACCAAAAAACCAACAAACCAAAAAACCAACAAACCAACAAACCATCAAACGAACAAACCAACAAACCAAAAAACCAACAACTCAACAAGCCAACAAACCAACAAGCCAACAAGCCAACAAACGAACAAACCAACAAACCAACAAACCAACAAACCAACAAACCAACATGCCAACAAACCAACAAACTAAGTAACCAACAACCCAACAAACCAACAAACCAACAAGCCAACAAATGAACAAACCAACAAAGCAACAAGCCAACAAACCAACAAGCCAAGAAACCAACAAACCAACAAACTAAGTAACCAACAATCCAACAAGCCAACAAACCAACAAACCAACAAGCCAGCAAACCAACAAACCAACAAACCAAAAAACCAACAAACCAACAAACCAACAAACCAACAAACCAACAAACCAACAAGCCAACAAGCCAACAAACTAACAAACCAACAAACCAACAAGCCAACAAACCAACAAACCATCAAACCAACAAACTAACAAACCAACAAGCCAACAAACCAGCAAACCAACAATGCCATCAAACGAACAAAGCAACAAGCCAACAAGCCAACAAACCAACAAACCAACAAGCCAACAAACCAACAAACCAACAAGCCAACAAGCCAATAAACCAACAAACCAACAAGCCAACAAACCAACAAACCAACAAACCCGCAAACCAACAAACCAACAAACCAACAAGCCAACAAACCAACAAACAAATAAACCAACAAACCAACAAACCAAAAAACCAACAAACCAAAAAACCAACAAACCAACAAACCAACAAACCAACAAGCCAACAAGCCAACAAACCCACAAACCAACAAACCAACAAGCCAACAAACCAACAAGCCAACAAACCAACAAACCAACAAGCCAACAAAACAACAAACCAACAAGCCAACAAGCCAACAAACCAACAAACCAACAAGCCAACAAACCAACAAACCAACAAACCAACATGCCAACAAACCAACAAACCAACAAACCAACAAGCCAACAAACCAACAAACCAACAAGGCAACAAACCAACAAACCAACAAATTAACAAACCAACAAGCCAACAAACCAACAAGCCAACAAACCAACAAACCAACAAACTAACAAGCCAACAAACCAATAAGCCAACAAACCAACAAGCCAACAAACCAACAAACCAACAAGCCAACAAACCAACAAATAAATAAACCAACAAACCAACAAACCAACAAGCCAACAAGCCAACAAACCAACAAACCAACAAACCAACAAGTCAACAAACCAACAAACCAACAAAGCAACAAACCAACAAACCAACAAGCCAACAAGCCAACAAACCAACAAACCAACAAGCCAACAAGCCAACAAACCAACAAACAAATAAACCAACAAACCAACAAACTAACAAGCCAACAAACCAACAAACCATCAAACGAACAAAGCAACAAGCCAACAAGCCAACAAACCAACAAACCAACAAGACAACAAACCAACAAACCAACAAGCCAACAAGTCAACAAACCAACAAACCAACAAACCAACAAGCCAACAAACCAACAAACCAACAAACCAACAAGCCAACAAACCAACAAGCCAACAAACCAACAAACCAACAAACCAAGTAACCAAAAAGCCTACAAACTAACAAACCAACAAGCCAACAAGCCAACAGACCAACAAACCATCGAAGCAACAAGCCAACAATCCAACAAACCAACAAACCAACAAGCCAACAAGCCAACAAACCAACAAACCAACAAGCCAACAAACCAACAAACCAACAAACCAACAAACCAACAAGCCAACAAGCCAACAAACCAACAAACCAACAAGCCAACAAACCAACAAACCAACAAACCAACATGCCAACAAACAAACAAACTAAGTAACCAACAAGCCAAAAACCAACAAACCAACAAACCATCAAGCCAACAAACCAACAAGCCAACAAACCAACAAACCAACAAGCCAACAAGCCAACAAACCAACAAACCAACAATCCAACAAGCCAACAAACCAACAAACCAACAAGCCAACAAGCCAACAAACCAACAAACCAACAAGCCAACAAACCAACAAACCAACAAACCAAGAAGCCAACAAGTCAACAAACTAAGTAACCAACAAGCCAACAAGCCAACTAACCAACAAACCAACAATCCAACATGCCAACAAACCAACAAACTAAGTAACCAACAAGCCAACAAACCAACAAACCAACAAACCAACATGCCAACAAACCAACAAACTAAGTAACCAACAAGCCAACAAGCCCACAAACCAACAAATCAACAAACCAACAAGCCAACAAACCAACAAGCCAACAAAACAACAAGCCAACAAACCAACAAGCCAACAAGCCAACAAGCCAACAAACCAACAAACCAACAAACCAACAAAACAACAAGCCAACAAGCCAAAAAACCAACAAACTAAGTATTCAATAAGCCAACAAACCAACAAACCAACAAGCCAACAAGCCAACACACCATTAAACCAACAAGCCAACAAACCAACAAACCAACAAGCCAACAAACCAACAAACCAACAAACCAAAAAACCAACAAACCAACAAACCAACAAACCAACAAACCAACAAACCAACAAACCAACAAGCCAACAAACCAACAAACCAACAAACCAACAAGCCAATAAACCAACAAGCCAACAAGCCAACAAACCAACAAACCAACAAACCAACAAACCAACAAACCAACAAGCCAACAAACCAACAAACCAACAAACCAACAAGCCAACAAACCAACAAACCAACAAACCAACAAACCAACAAACCAACAAGCCAACAAGCCAACAAACCAACAAACCAACAAGCCAACAAGCCAACAAACCAACAAACCTACAAACTAAGTAACCAACAAGCCAACAAACCAACAAACCAACAAGCCAACAAGCCCACAAACCAACAAACCAACACACCAACAAGCCAACAAACCAACAAGCCAACAAACCAACAAGCCAACAAACCAACAAACCAACAAGCCAACAAGCCAACAAACCAACAAACCAACAAACCAACAAGCCAACAAACCAACAAACCAACAAGCCAACAAACCAACAAACCAACAAACCAACAAACCAACAAGCCAACAAGCCAACAAACCAACAAACTAAGTAACCAACAAGCTAACAAACCAACAAACCAACAAGCCAACAAGCCAGCAATCCAACAAACCAACAAGCCAACAAACCAACAAACCAACAAACCAACAAGCCAACAAACCAACAAACCAACAAACCAAAAAACCAACAAACCAACAAACCAACAAACCAACAAACCAACAAACCAACAAACCAACAAGCCAACAAACCAACAAACCAACAAACCAACAAGCCAACAAACCAACAAGCCAACAAACCAACAAACCAGCAAACCAACAAACCAACAAACCAACAAGCCAACAAACCAACAAACCAACAAGCCAACAAACCAACAAACCAACAAACCAACAAAGCAACAAGCCAACAAGCCAACAAACTAACAAACCAACAAGACAACAAACCAACAAACCAACAAGCCAACAAGTCAACAAACCAACAAACCAACAAACCAACAAGCCAACAAACCAACAAACCAACAAACCAACAAGCCAACAAACCAACAAGCCAACAAACCAACAAACCAACAAACGAAGTAACCAAAAAGCCTACAAACTAACAAACCAACAAGCCAACAAGCCAACAGACCAACAAACCATCGAAGCAACAAGCCAACAATCCAACAAACCAACAAACCAACAAGCCAAAAAGCCAACAAACCAACAAACCAACAAGCCAACAAACCAACAAACCAACAAAACAACAAACCAACAAGCCAACAAGCCAACAAACCAACAAACCAACAAGCCAACAAACCAACAAACCAACAAACAAACATGCCAACAAACAAACAAACTAAGTAACCAACAAGCCAAAAACCAACAAACCAACAAACCAACAAGCCAACAAACCAACAAGCCAACAAACCAACAAACCAACAAGCCAACAAGCCAACAAACCAACAAACCAACAAACCAACAAGCCAACAAACCAACAAACCATCAAGCCAACAAGCCAACAAACCAACAAACCAACAAGCCAACAAGCCAACAAACCAACAAACCAACAAGCCAACAAACCAACAAACCAACAAACCAAGAAGCCAACAAGTCAACAAAGTAAGTAACCAACAAGCCAACCAACCAGCACACCAACAAGCCAACAAGCCCACAAACCAACAAACCAACAAACCAACAAGCCAACAAACCAACAAGCCAACAAACCAACAAGCCAACAAACCAACAAGCCAACAAGCCAACAAGCCAACAAACCAACAAACCAACAAAACAACAAGCCAACGAGCCAAAAAACCAACAAACTAAGTATTCAATAAGCCAACAAACCAACAAACCAACAAGCCAACAAGCCAACAAACCATTAAACCAACAAGCCAACAAACCAACAAACCAACAAGCCAACAAACCAACAAACCAACAAACCAAAAAACCAACAAACCAACAAACCAACAAACCAACAAACCAACAAACCAACAAGCCAACAAACCAACAAACCAACAAACCAACAAGCCAATAAACCAACAAGCCAACAAGCCAACAAACCAACAAACCAACAAACCAACAAACCAACAAACCAACAAGCCAACAAACCAACAAACCAACAAACCAACAAGCCAACAAACCAACAAACCAACAAACCAACAAACCAACAAACCAACAAGCCAACAAGCCAACAAACCAACAAACCAACAAGCCAACAAGCCAACAAACCAACAAACCTACAAACTAAGTAACCAACAAGCCAACAAACCAACAAACCAACAAGCCAACAAGCCCACAAACCAACAAACCAACAAACCAACAAGCCAACAAACCAACAAGCCAACAAACCAACAAGCCAACAAACCAACAAACCAACAAGCCAACAAGCCAACAAACCAACAAACCAACAAACCAACAAGCCAACAAACCAACAAACCAACAAGCCAACAAACCAACAAACCAACAAACCAACAAACCAACAAGCCAACAAGCCAACAAACCAACAAACTAAGTAACCAACAAGCTAACAAACCAACAAACCAACAAGCCAACAAGCCAGCAATCCAACAAACCAACAAGCCAACAAACCAACAAACCAACAAATCAACAAGCCAACAAACCAACAAACCAACAAACCAAAAAACCAACAAACCAACAAACCAACAAACCAACAAACCAACAAACCAACAAACCAACAAGCCAACAAACCAACAAACCAACAAACCAACAAGCCAACAAACCAACAAGCCAACAAACCAACAAACCAGCAAACCAACGAACCAACAAACCAACAAGCCAACAAACCAACAAACCAACAAGCCAACAAACCAACAAACCAACAAACCAACAAACCAACAAGGCAACAAACCAACAAGCCAACAAGCCAACAAGCTAACAAACCAACAAACCAACAAGCCAACAAACCAACAAATCAACAAACCATCAACCCAACAAACCAACAAACCAACATGCCAACAAACTAAGTAACCAACAAGACAACAAGCCAACAAACCAACAAACAAATAAACCAACAAACCAACAAACCAACAAACCAACAAACCAACAAGCCAACAAACCAACAAACCAACAAGCCAACAAGCCAACAAACCAACAAAGCAACAAACCAAAAAACCAACAAACAGACAAACCATCAAACGAACAAAGCAACAAGCCAACAAGCCAACAAACCAACAAGACAACAAACCAACAAACCAACAAGCCAACAAGTCAACAAACCAACAAACCAACAAACCAACAAGCCAACAAACCAACAAACCAACAAACCAACAAGCCAACAAACCAACAAGCCAACAAACCAACAAACCAAAAAACCAAGTAACCAAAAAGCCTACAAACTAACAAACCAACAAGCCAACAAGCCAACAGACCAACAAACCATCGAAGCAACAAGCCAACAATCCAACAAACCAACAAACCAACAAGCCAACAAGCCAACAAACCAACAAACCAACAAGCCAACAAACCAAAAAACCAACAAACCAACAAACCAACAAGCCAACAAGCCAACAAACCAACAAACCAACAAACCAACAAACCAACAAGCCAACAAGGCAACAAACCAACAAGCCAACAAGCCAACAAGCCAACAAACCAACAAACCAACAAGCCAACAAACCAACAAATCAACAAACCATCAACCCAACAAACCAACAAACCAACATGCCAACAAACTAAGTAACCAACAAGCCAACAAGCCAACAAACCAACAAACAAATAAACAAACAAACCAACAAACCAACAAACCAACAAACCAACAAGCCAACAAACCAACAAACCAACAAGCCAACAAGCCAACAAACCAACAAAGCAACAAACCAAAAAACCAACAAACAGACAAACCATCAAACGAACAAAGCAACAAGCCAACAAGCCAACAAACCAACAAACCAACAAGACAACAAACCAACAAACCAACAAGCCAACAAGTCAACAAAACAACAAACCAACAAACCAACAAGCCAACAAACCAACAAACCAACAAACCAACAAGCCAACAAACCAACAAGCCAACAAACCAACAAACCAACAAACCAAGTAACCAAAAAGCCTACAAACTAACAAACCAACAAGCCAACAAGCCAACAGACCAACAAACCATCGAAGCAACAAGCCAACAATCCAACAAACCAACAAACCAACAAGCCAACAAGCCAACAAACCAACAAACCAACAAACCAACAAACCAACAAACCAACAAACCAACAAACCAACAAACCAACAAGCCAACAAGCCAACAAACCAACAAACCAACAAGCCAACAAACCAACAAACCAACATGCCAACAAACAAACAAACTAAGTAACCAACAAGCCAAAAACCAACAAACCAACAAACCAACAAGCCAACAAACCAACAAGCCAACAAACCAACAAACCAACAAGCCAACAAGCCAACAAACCAACAAACCAACAAACCAACAAGCCAACAAACCAACAAACCAACAAGCCAACAAGCCAACAAACCAACAAACCAACAAGCCAACAAGCCAACAAACCAACAAACCAACAAGCCAACAAACCAACAAATCAACAAACCAAGAAGCCAACAAGTCAACAAACTAAGTAACCAGCAAGCCAACAAGCCAACTAACCAACAAACCAACAAACCAATATGCCAACAAACCAACAAACTAAGTAACCAACAAGCCAACAAACCAACAAACCAACAAACCAACATGCCAACAAACCAACAAACAAAGTAGCCAACAAGCCAACCAACCAACACACCAACAAGCCAACAAGCCCACAAACCAACAAACCAACAAACCAACAAGCCAACAAACCAACAAGCCAACAAACCAACAAGCCAACAAACCAACAAGCCAACAAGCCAACAAGCCAACAAACCAACAAACCAACAAACCAACAAAACAACAAGCCAACAAGCCAAAAAACCAACAAACCAACAAACTAAGTAACCGATAAGCCAACAAACCAACAAACCAACAAACCAACAAGCCAACAAGCCAACAAACCATTAAACCAACAAGCCAACAAACCAACAAACCAACAAGCCAACAAACCAACAAACCAACAAACCAAAAAACCAACAAACCAACAAACCAACAAACCAACAAACCAACAAACCAACAAACCAACAAACCAACAAGCCAACAAACCAACAAACCAACAAACCAACAAGCCAATAAACCAACAAGCCAACAAACCAACAAACCAACAAACCAACAAACCAACAAACCAACAAGCCAACAAACCAACAAACCAACAAACCAACAAGCCAACAAACCAACAAACCAACAAACCAGCAAACCAACAAACCAACAAGCCAACAAGCCAACAAACCAACAAACCAACAAGCCAACAAGCCAACAAACCAACAAACTAAGTAACCAACTAGCCAACAAACCAACAAACCAACAAGCCAACAAGCCCACAAACCAACAAACCAACAAACCAACAAGCCAACAAGCCAACAAACCAACAAGCCAACAAACCAACAAGCCAACAAACCAACAAACCAACAAGCCAACAAGCCAACAAACCAACAAACCAACAAACCAACAAGCCAACAAACCAACAAACCAACAAGCCAACAAACCAACAAACCAACAAACCAACAAACCAACAAGCCAACAAGCCAACAAACCAACAAACTAAGTAACCAACAAGCTAACAAACCAACAAACCAACAAGCCAACAAGCCAACAATCCAACAAACCAACAAGCCAACAAACCAACAAACCAACAAACCAACAAGCCAACAAACCAACAAACCAACAAACCAAAAAACCAACAAACCAACAAACCAACAAACCAACAAACCAACAAACCAACAAGCCAACAAACCAACAAACCAACAAGCCAACAAGCCAACAAACCAACAAGCCAACAAACCAACAAACCAGCAAACCAACAAACCAACAAACCAACAAGCCAACAAACCAACAAACCAACAAGCCAACAAACCAACAAACCAACAAACCAACAAACCAACAAGCCAACAAGCCAACAAACCAACAAACTAAGTAACCAACAAGCTAACAAACCAACAAACCAACAAGCCAACAAGCCAACAAGCCAACAAACCAACAAACCAACAAGCCAACAAACCAACAAGCCAACAATCCAACAAACCAACAAGCCAACAAGGCAACAAACCAACGCACCAACGCACCAACAAACCAACAAACCAACAAACCAAAAAACCAACAAACCAACAAACCAACAAACCAACAAACCAACAAACCAACAAACCAACAAACCAACAAGCCAACAAACCAACAAACCAACAAACCAACAAACCAACAAGCCAACAAACCAACATGCCAACAAACAAACAAACTAAGTAACCAACAAGCCAAAAACCAACAAACCAACAAACCAACAAGCCAACAAACCAACAAACCATCGAAGCAACAAGCCAACAATCCAACAAACCAACAAACCAACAAGCCAACAAGCCAACAAACCAACAAACCAACAAGCCAACAAACCAACAAACCAACAAACCAACAAAACAACAAGCCAACAAGCCAACAAACCAACAAACCAACAAGCCAACAAACCAACAAACCAACAAACCAACATGCCAACAAACAAACAAACTAAGTAACCAACAAGCCAAAAACCAACAAACCAACAAACCAACAAGCCAACAAACCAACAAGCCAACAAACCAACAAACCAACAAGCCAACAAGCCAACAAACCAACAAACCAACAAACCAACAAGCCAACAAACCAACAAACCAACAAGCCAACAAGCCAACAAACCAACAAACCAACAAGCCAACAAGCCAACAAACCAACAAACCAACAAGCCAACAAACCAACAAACCAACAAACCAAGAAGCCAACAAGTCAACAAACTAAGTAACCAGCAAGCCAACAAGCCAACTAACCAACAAACCAACAAACCAATATGCCAACAAACCAACAAACTAAGTAACCAACAAGCCAACAAACCAACAAACCAACAAACCAACATGCCAACAAACCAACAAACAAAGTAGCCAACAAGCCAACCAACCAACACACCAACAAGCCAACAAGCCCACAAACCAACAAACCAACAAACCAACAAGCCAACAAACCAACAAGCCAACAAACCAACAAGCCAACTAACCAACAAGCCAACAAGCCAACAAGCCAACAAACCAACAAACCAACAAACCAACAAAACAACAAGCCAACAAGCCAAAAAACCAACAAACCAACAAACTAAGTAACCGATAAGCCAACAAACCAACAAACCAACAAGCCAATAAACCAACAAGCCAACAAACCAACAAACCAACAAACCAACAAACCAACAAACCAACAAGCCAACAAACCAACAAACCAACAAACCAACAAGCCAACAAACCAACAAACCAACAAACCAGCAAACCAACAAACCAACAAGCCAACAAGCCAACAAACCAACAAACCAACAAGCCAACAAGCCAACAAACCAACAAACTAAGTAACCAACAAGCCAACAAACCAACAAACCAACAAGCCAACAAGCCCACAAACCAACAAACCAACAAACCAACAAGCCAACAAACCAACAAGCCAACAAACCAACAAGCCAACAAACCAACAAACCAACAAGCCAACAAGCCAACAAACCAACAAACCAACAAACCAACAAGCCAACAAACCAACAAACCAACAAGCCAACAAACCAACAAACCAACAAACCAACAAACCAACAAGCCAACAAGCCAACAAACCAACAAACTAAGTAACCAACAAGCTAACAAACCAACAAACCAACAAGCCAACAAGCCAACAATCCAACAAACCAACAAGCCAACAAACCAACAAACCAACAAACCGACAAGCCAACAAACCAACAAACCAACAAACCAAAAAACCAACAAACCAACAAACCAACAAACCAACAAACCAACAAACCAACAAGCCAACAAACCAACAAACCAACAAGCCAACAAGCCAACAAACCAACAAGCCAACAAACCAACAAACCAGCAAACCAACAAACCAACAAACCAACAAGCCAACAAACCAACAAACCAACAAGCCAACAAACCAACAAACCAACAAACCAACAAACCAACAAGCCAACAAGCCAACAAACCAACAAACTAAGTAACCAACAAGCTAACAAACCAACAAACCAACAAGCCAACAAGCCAACAAGCCAACAAACCAACAAACCAACAAGCCAACAAACCAACAAGCCAACAATCCAACAAACCAACAAGCCAACAAGGCAACAAACCTACGCACCAACGCACCAACAAACCAACAAACCAACAAACCAAAAAACCAACAAACCAACAAACCAACAAACCAAAAAACCAACAAACCAACAAACCAACAAGCCAACAAACCAACAAACCAACAAACCAACAAGCCAACAAACCAACAAGCCAACAAACCAACAAACCAGCAAACCAACAAACCAACAAACCAACAAGCCAACAAACCAACAAACCAACAAGCCAACAAACCAACAAACCAACAAACCAACAAACCAACAAGCCAACAAGGCAACAAACCAACAAGCCAACAAGCCAACAAGCCAACAAACCAACAAACCAACAAGCCAACAAACCAACAAATCAACAAACCATCAACCCAACAAACCAACAAACCAACATGCCAACAAACTAAGTAACCAACAAGCCAACAAACCAACAACCCAACACACCAACATGACAACAAACCAACAAAGTAAGTAACCAACAAGCCAACAAACCAACAAACCAACAAACCAACAAGCCAACAAGCCAACAAACCAACAAACCAACAAGCCAACAAACCAACAAGCCAACAAACCAACAAACCAACAAGCCAACAAGGCAACAAACCAACGCACCAACGCACCAACAAACCAACAAACCAACAAACCAACAAGCCAACAAACCAACAAACCAACAAGCCAACAAACCAACAAACCAACAAACCAACAAACCAACAAGCCAACAAGCCAACAAACCAACAAACCAACAAGCCAACAAACAAACAAACCAACAAACCAACAAGCCAACAAGCCAACAAACCAACAAACCAACAAGCCAACAGACCAACAAACCAACAAACCAACATGCCAACAAACCAACAAACTAAGTAACCAACAAGCCAACAAACCAACAAACCAACAAGCCAACAAGCGTACAAACCAACAAACCAACAAGCTAAGAAACCAATAAACCAACAAACCAACAAGCCAACAAACCAACAAACAAATAAAGCAACAAGCCAACAAACCAACAAACCAACAAGCCAACAAACCAACAAACCAACAAACCAACAAACCAACAAACCAACAAGCCAACAAGCCAACAAACCAACAAACCAACAAGCCAACAAACCAACAAACCAACAAACCAACAAGCAAACAAACCAACAAACCAACAAAGCAACAAGCCAACAAGCCAACAAACCAACAAACCAACAAACCAACAAGCCAACAAACCAACAAACCAACAAGCCAACAAACCAACAAACCTACAAACCAACAAACCAACAAGCCAACAAGCCAACAAGCCAACAAGCCAACAAACCAACTAACCAACAAGCCAACAAGCCAACAAACCAACAAACAAACAAGCCAACAAACCAACAAACCAACAAAGCAACAAGCCAACAAACCAACAAACCTACAAACCAACAAACCAACAAACCAACAAACCAACAAACCAACAAGCCAACAAGCCAACAAGCCAACAAACCAACAAACCAACAAACCAACAAACCAACAAGCCAACAAACCAACAAACCAACAAACCAAAAAGCCAACAAACTAACAAACCAACAAGCCAACAAGCCAAGAAACCAACAAACCAACAAAGCAACAAGCCAACAAGCCAACAAACCAACAAACCAACAAGCCAACAAACCAACAAACTAACAAGCCAACAAACCAACAAACCAACAAACCAACAAACCAACAAGCCAACAAACCAACAAACAAATAAACCAACAAACCAAAAAACCAACAAACCAACAAACCAACAAACCAACAAACCAACAAACCAACAAGCCAACAAGCCAACAAACCAATAAACCAACAAATTAAGTAACCATCAAAACCAACAAACCATCAAGCGAACAAAGCAACAAACCAACAAACCAAGTAACCAAAAAGCCAACAAACTAACAAACCAACAAGCCAACAAACCAACAAGCCAACAAGCCAACAAGCCAACAAAGCAACAAACCAACAAAGCAACAAAACAAAACACCGACAAACCAAAAAACCAAGAAACCAACAAACCATCAAACGAACAAAGCAACAAGCCAACAAGCCAACAAACCAACAAACCAACAAACCAACAAACCAACAAACCAACAAGCCAACAAACCAACAAGCCAACAAGCCAACAAACCAACAAACCAACAAGCCAACAAACCAACAAACCAGCAAACCAACAAGCCAACAAGCCAACAAACCAACAAACCAACAAGCCAACAGACCAACAAACCAACAAACCAACATGCCAACAAACCAACAAACTAAGTAACCAACAAGCCAACAAACCAACAAACCAACAAGCCAACAAGCCAACAAACCAACAAACCAACAAGCCAACAAACAAACAAACCAACAAACCAACAAGCCAACAAGCCAACAAACCAACAAACCAACAAGCCAACAGACCAACAAACCAACAAACCAACATGCCAACAAACCAACAAACTAAGTAACCAACAAGCCAACAAACCAACAAGCCAACAAACCAACAAACCAACAAGCCAACAAGCGTACAAACCAACAAACCAACAAGCTAAGAAACCAATAAACCAACAAACCAACAAGCCAACAAACCAACAAACAAATAAAGCAACAAGCCAACAAACCAACAAACCAACAAACCAACAAACCAACAAACCAACAAACCAACAAACCAACAAACCAACAAGCCAACAAGCCAACAAACCAACAAACCAACAAGCCAACAAACCAACAAACCAACAAACCAACAATCAAACAAACCAACAAACCAACAAAGCAACAAGCCAACAAGCCAACAAACCAACAAACCAACAAACTAACAAGCCAACAAACCAACAAACCAACAAGCCAACAAACCAACAAACCTACAAACCAACAAACCAACAAGCCAACAAGCCAACAAGCCAACAAACCAACTAACCAACAAGCCAACAAGCCAACAAACCAACAAACAAACAAGCCAACAAACCAACAAACCAACAAAGCAACAAGGCAACAAACCAACAAACCTACAAACCAACAAACCAACAAACCAACAAACCAACAAACCAACAAGCCAACAAGCCAACAAGCCAACAAACCAACAAACCAACAAACCAACAAGCCAACAAACCAACAAACCAACAAACCAAAAAGCCAACAAACTAACAAACCAACAAGCCAACAAGCCAAGAAACCAACAAACCAACAAAGCAACAAGCCAACAAGCCAACAAACCAACAAACCAACAAGCCAACAAACCAACAAACTAACAAGCCAACAAACCAACAAACCAACAAACCAACAAACCAACAAGCCAACAAACCAACAAACAAATAAACCAACAAACCAAAAAACCAACAAACCAACAAACCAACAAACCAACAAACCAACAAACCAACAAGCCAACAAGCCAACAAACCAATAAACCAACAAATTAAGTAACCATCAAAACCAACAAACCATCAAGCGAACAAAGCAACAAACCAACAAGCCAACAAGCCAACAAACCAACAAACCAAGTAACCAAAAAGCCAACAAACTAACAAACCAACAAGCCAACAAACCAACAAGCCAACAAGCCAACAAGCCAACAAAGCAACAAACCAACAAAGCAACAAAACAAAACACCGACAAACCAAAAAACCAAGAAACCAACAAACCATCAAACGAACAAAGCAACAAGCCAACAAGCCAACAAACCAACAAACCAACAAACCAACAAACCAACAAACCAACAAACCAACAAGCCAACAAACCAACAAGCCAACAAGCCAACAAACCAACAAACCAACAAGCCAACAAACCAACAAACCAGCAAACCAACAAGCCAACAAGCCAACAAACCAACAAACCAACAAGCCAACAGACCAACAAACCAACAAACCAACATGCCAACAAACCAACAAACTAAGTAACCAACAAGCCAACAAACCAACAAACCAACAAGCCAACAAGCGTACAAACCAACAAACCAACAAGCTAAGAAACCAATAAACCAACAAACCAACAAGCCAACAAACCAACAAACAAATAAAGCAACAAGCCAACAAACCAACAAACCAACAAGCCAACAAACCAACAAACCAACAAACCAACAAACCAACAAACCAACAAGCCAACAAGCCAACAAACCAACAAACCAACAAGCCAACAAACCAACAAACCAACAAACCAACAAGCAAACAAACCAACAAACCAACAAAGCAACAAGCCAACAAGCCAACAAACCAACAAACCAACAAACCAACAAGCCAACAAACCAACAAACCAACAAGCCAACAAACCAACAAACCTACAAACCAACAAACCAACAAGCCAACAAGCCCACAAGCCAACAAACCAACTAACCAACAATCCAACAAGCCAACAAACCAACAAACAAACAAGCCAACAAACCAACAAACCAACAAAGCAACAAGCCAACAAACCAACAAACCTACAAACCAACAAACCAACAAACCAACAAACCAACAAACCAACAAACCAACAAGCCAACAAGCCAACAAGCCAACAAACCAACAAACCAACAAACCAAGAAACCAACAAGCCAACAAACCAACAAACCAACAAACCAAAAAGCCAACAAACTAACAAACCAACAAGCCAACAAGCCAAGAAACCAACAAACCAACAAAGCAACAAGCCAACAAGCCAACAAACCAACAAACCAACAAGCCAACAAACCAACAAACTAACAAGCCAACAAACCAACAAACCAACAAACCAACAAACCAACAAGCCAACAAACCAACAAACAAATAAACCAACAAACCAAACAACCAACAAACCAACAAACCAACAAACCAACAAACCAACAAACCAACAAGCCAACAAGCCAACAAACCAATAAACCAACAAATTAAGTAACCATCAAAACCAACAAACCATCAAGCGAACAAAGCAACAAACCAACAAGCCAACAAGCCAACAAACCAACAAACCAAGTAACCAAAAAGCCAACAAACTAACAAACCAACAAGCCAACAAACCAACAAGCCAACAAGCCAACAAGCCAACAAAGCAACAAACCAACAAAGCAACAAAACAAAACACCGACAAACCAAAAAACCAAGAAACCAACAAACCATCAAACGAACAAAGCAACAAGCCAACAAGCCAACAAACCAACAAACCAACAAACCAACAAACCAACAAACCAACAAACCAACAAGCCAACAAACCAACAAGCCAACAAGCCAACAAACCAACAAACCAACAAGCCAACAAACCAACAAACCAGCAAACCAACATGCCAACAAACCAACAAACTAAGTAACCAACAAGCCAACAAACCAACAAACCAACAAGCCAACAAGCGTACAAACCAACAAACCAACAAGCTAAGAAACCAACTAATTAACAAACCAACAAGCCAACAAACCAACAAACAAATAAAGCAACAAGCCAACAAACCAACAAACCAACAAGCCAACAAACCAACAAACCAACAAACCAACAAACCAACAAACCAACAAACCAACAAGCCAACAAGCCAACAAACCAACAAACCAACAAGCCAACAAACCAACAAACCAACAAACCAACAAGCAAACAAACCAACAAACCAACAAAGCAACAAGCCAACAAGCCAACAAACCAACAAACCAACAAACCAACAAGCCAACAAACCAACAAACCAACAAGCCAACAAACCAACAAACCTACAAAACAACAAACCAACAAGCCAACAAGCCAACAAACCAACTAACCAACAAGCCAACAAGCCAACAAACCAACAAACCAACAAACCAACAAAACAACAAGCCAACAAGCCAAAAAACCAACAAACCAACAAACTAAGTAACCAATAAGCCAACAAACCAACAAACCAACAAGCCAACAAGCCAACAAACCAACCAGCCAACAAACCAACAAACCAACAAACCAAAAAACCAACAAACCAACAAACCAACAAACCAACAAACCAACAAACCAACAAACCAACAAGCCAACAAACCAACAAACCAACAAACCAACAAGCCAATAAACCAACAAGCCAACAAACCAACAAACCAACAAACCAACAAGCCAAGAAACCAACAAACCAACAAACCAGCAAACCAACAAACCAACAAGCCAACAAGCCAACAAACCAACAAACCAACAAGCCAACAAGCCAACAAACCAACAAACTAAGTAACCAACAAGCCAACAAACCAACAAACCAACAAGCCAAAAAGCCCACAAACCAAAAAACCAACAAACCAACAAGCCAACAAACCAACAAGCCAACAAACCAACAAGCCAACAAACCAACAAACTAACAAGCCAACAAGCCAACAAACCAACAAACCAACAAACCAACAAGCCAACAAACCAACAAACCAACAAGCCAACAAACCAACAAACCAACAAACCAACAAACCAACAAGCCAACAAGCCAACAAACCAACAAACTAAGTAACCAACAAGCTAACAAACCAACAAACCAACAAGCCAACAAGCCAACAATCCAACAAACCAACAAGCCAACAAACCAACAAACCAACAAGCCAACAAACCAACAAACCAACAAACCAAAAAACCAACAAACCAACAAACCAACAAACCAACAAACCAACAAACCAACAAACCAACAAGCCAACAAACCAACAAACCAACAAACCAACAAACCAACAAGCCAACAAACCAACAAGCCAACAAACCAACAAACCAGCAAACCAACAAACCAACAAACCAACAAGCCAACAAACCAACAAACCAAGTAACCAAAAAGCCAACAAACTAACAAACCAACAAGCCAACAAACCAACAAGCCAACAAGCCAACAAGCCAACAAAGCAACAAACCAACAAAGCAACAAAACAAAACACCGACAAACCAAAAAACCAAGAAACCAACAAACCATCAAACGAACAAAGCAACAAGCCAACAAGCCAACAAACCAACAAACCAACAAACCAACAAACCAACAAACCAACAAGCCAACAAACCAACAAGCCAACAAGCCAACAAACCAACAAACCAACAAGCCAACAAACCAACAAACCAGCAAACCAACATGCCAACAAACCAACAAACTAAGTAACCAACAAGCCAACAAACCAACAAACCAACAAGCCAACAAGCGTACAAACCAACAAACCAACAAGCTAAGAAACCAACAAACCAACAAACCAACAAACCAACAAACCAACAAACCAACAAACCAACAAGCCAACAAACCAACAAACCAACAAACCAACAAGCCAATAAACCAACAAGCCAACAAACCAACAAACCAACAAACCAACAAACCAACAAACCTACAAGCCAACAAACCAACAAACCAACAAACCAACAAGCCAACAAACCAACAAACCAACAAACCAGCAAACCAAGAAACCAACAAGCCAACAAGCCAACAAACCAACAAACCAACAAGCCAACAAGCCAACAAACCAACAAACTAAGTAACCAACAAGCCAACAAACCAACAAACCAACAAGCCAAAAAGCCCACAAACCAAAAAACCAACAAACCAACAAGCCAACAAACCAACAAGCCAACAAACCAACAAGCCAACAAACCAACAAACCAACAAGCCAACAAGCCAACAAACCAACAAACCAACAAACCAACAAGCCAACAAACCAACAAACCAACAAGCCAACAAACCAACAAACCAACAAACCAACAAACCAACAAGCCAACAAGCCAACAAACCAACAAACTAAGTAACCAACAAGCTAACAAACCAACAAACCAACAAGCCAACAAGCCAACAATCCAACAAACCAACAAGCCAACAAACCAACAAACCAACAAGCCAACAAACCAACAAACCAACAAACCAAAAAACCAACAAACCATCAAACCAACAAACCAACAAACCAACAAACCAACAAACCAACAAGCCAACAAACCAACAAACCAACAAACCAACAAGCCAACAAACCAACAAGCCAACAAACCAACAAACCAGCAAACCAACAAACCAACAAACCAACAAGCCAACAAACCAACAAACCAACAAACCAAGTAACCAAAAAGCCAACAAACTAACAAACCAACAAGCCAACAAACCAACAAGCCAACAAGCCAACAAGCCAACAAAGCAACAAACCAACAAAGCAACAAAACAAAACACCGACAAACCAAAAAACCAAGAAACCAACAAACCATCAAACGAACAAAGCAACAAGCCAACAAGCCAACAAACCAACAAACCAACAAACCAACAAACCAACAAACCAACAAGCCAACAAACCAACAAGCCAACAAGCCAACAAACCAACAAACCAACAAGCCAACAAACCAACAAACCAGCAAACCAACATGCCAACAAACCAACAAACTAAGTAACCAACAAGCCAACAAACCAACAAACCAACAAGCCAACAAGCGTACAAACCAACAAACCAATAAGCTAAGAAACCAACTAACCAACAAACCAACAAGCCAACAAACCAACAAACAAATAAAGCAACAAGCCAACAAACCAACAAACCAACAAGCCAACAAACCAACAAACCAACAAACCAACAAACCAACAAACCAACAAACCAACAAACCAACAAGCCAACAAGCCAACAAACCAACAAACCAACAAGCCAACAAACCAACAAGCCAACAAACCAACAAACCAGCAAACCAACAAACCAACAAACCAACAAGCCAACAAACCAACAAACCAGCAAACCAACATGCCAACAAACCAACAAACTAAGTAACCAACAAGCCAACAAACCAACAAACCAACAAGCCAACAAGCGTACAAACCAACAAACCAACAAGCTAAGAAACCAACTAACCAACAAACCAACAAGCCAACAAACCAACAAACAAATAAAGCAACAAGCCAACAAACCAACAAACCAACAAGCCAACAAACCAACAAACCAACAAACCAACAAACCAACAAACCAACAAACCAACAAGCCAACAAGCCAACAAACCAACAGACCAACAAGCCAACAAACCAACAAACCAACAAACCAACAAGCAAACAAACCAACAAACCAACAAAGCAACAAGCCAACAAGCCAACAAACCAACAAACCAACAAACCAACAAGCCAACAAACCAACAAACCAACAAGCCAACAAACCAACAAACCTACAAACCAACAAACCAACAAGCCAACAAGCCAACAAACCAACTAACCAACAAGCCAACAAGCCAACAAACCAACAAACCAACAAACCAACAAACCAACAAACCAACAAACCAACAAACCAACAAACCAACAAACCAACAAGCCAACAAGCCAACAATTCAACAAACCAACAAGCCAACAAACCAACAAACCAACAAACCAACAAGCAAACAAACCAACAAACCAACAAAGCAACAAGCCAACAAGCCAACAAACCAACAAACCAACTAACCAACAAGCCAACAAACCAACAAACCAACAAGCCAACAAACCAACAAACCTACAAAACAACAAACCAACAAGCCAACAAGCCAACAAACCAACTAACCAACAAGCCAACAAGCCAACAAACCAACAAACCAACAAACCAACAAAACAACAAGCCAACAAGCCAAAAAACCAACAAACCAACAAACTAAGTAACCAATAAGCCAACAAACCAACAAACCAACAAGCCAACAAGCCAACAAACCAACAAGCCAACAAACCAACAAACCAACAAACCAAAAAACCAACAAACCAACAAACCAACAAACCAACAAACCAACAAACCAACAAACCAACAAACCAACAAGCCAACAAACCAACAAACCAACAAACCAACAAGCCAATAAACCAACAAGCCAACAAACCAACAAACCAACAAACCAACAAACCAACAAACCAACAAACCAACAAGCCAACAAACCAACAAACCAACAAACCAACAAGCCAACAAACCAACAAACCAACAAACCAGCAAACCAACAAACCAACAAGCCAACAAGCCAACAAACCAACAAACCAACAAGCCAACAAGCCAACAAACCAACAAACTAAGTAACCAACAAGCCAACAAACCAACAAAGCAACAAAACAAAACACCGACAAACCAAAAAACCAAGAAACCAACAAACCATCAAACGAACAAAGCAACAAGCCAACAAGCCAACAAACCAACAAACCAACAAACCAACAAACCAACAAACCAACAAGCCAACAAACCAACAAGCCAACAAGCCAACAAACCAACAAACCAACAAGCCAACAAACCAACAAACCAGCAAACCAACATGCCAACAAACCAACAAACTAAGTAACCAACAAGCCAACAAACCAACAAACCAACAAGCCAACAAGCGTACAAACCAACAAACCAATAAGCTAAGAAACCAACTAACCAACAAACCAACAAGCCAACAAACCAACAAACAAATAAAGCAACAAGCCAACAAACCAACAAACCAACAAGCCAACAAACCAACAAACCAACAAACCAACAAACCAACAAACCAACAAACCAACAAACCAACAAGCCAACAAGCCAACAAACCAACAAACCAACAAGCCAACAAACCAACAAGCCAACAAACCAACAAACCAGCAAACCAACAAACCAACAAACCAACAAGCCAACAAACCAACAAACCAGCAAACCAACATGCCAACAAACCAACAAACTAAGTAACCAACAAGCCAACAAACCAACAAACCAACAAGCCAACAAGCGTACAAACCAACAAACCAACAAGCTAAGAAACCAACTAACCAACAAACCAACAAGCCAACAAACCAACAAACAAATAAAGCAACAAGCCAACAAACCAACAAACCAACAAGCCAACAAACCAACAAACCAACAAACCAACAAACCAACAAACCAACAAACCAACAAGCCAACAAGCCAACAAACCAACAGACCAACAAGCCAACAAACCAACAAACCAACAAACCAACAAGCAAACAAACCAACAAACCAACAAAGCAACAAGCCAACAAGCCAACAAACCAACAAACCAACAAACCAACAAGCCAACAAACCAACAAACCAACAAGCCAACAAACCAACAAACCTACAAACCAACAAACCAACAAGCCAACAAGCCAACAAACCAACTAACCAACAAGCCAACAAGCCAACAAACCAACAAACCAACAAACCAACAAACCAACAAACCAACAAACCAACAAACCAACAAACCAACAAACCAACAAACCAACAAGCCAACAAGCCAACAAACCAACAAACCAACAAGCCAACAAACCAACAAACCAACAAACCAACAAGCAAACAAACCAACAAACCAACAAAGCAACCAGCCAACAAGCCAACAAACCAACAAACCAACTAACCAACAAGCCAACAAACCTACAAACCAACAAGCCAACAAACCAACAAACCTACAAAACAACAAACCAACAAGCCAACAAGCCAACAAACCAACTAACCAACAAGCCAACAAGCCAACAAACCAACAAACCAACAAACCAACAAAACAACAAGCCAAAAAACCAACAAACCAACAAACTAAGTAACCAATAAGCCAACAAACCAACAAACCAACAAGCCAACAAGCCAACAAACCAACAAGCCAACAAACCAACAAACCAACAAACCAAAAAACCAACAAACCAACAAACCAACAAACCAACAAACCAACAAACCAACAAACCAACAAACCAACAAGCCAACAAACCAACAAACCAACAAACCAACAAGCCAATAAACCAACAAGCCAACAAACCAACAAACCAACAAACCAACAAACCAACAAACCAACAAGCCAACAAACCAACAAACCAACAAACCAACAAGCCAACAAACCAACAAACCAACAAACCAGCAAACCAACAAACCAACAAGCCAACAAGCCAACAAACCAACAAACCAACAAGCCAACAAGCCAACAAACCAACAAACTAAGTAACCAACAAGCCAACAAACCAACAAACCAACAAGCCAAAAAGCCCACAAACCAAAAAACCAACAAACCAACAAGCCAACAAACCAACAAGCCAACAAACCAACAAGCCAACAAACCAACAAACCAACAAGCCAACAAGCCAACAAACCAACAAACCAACAAACCAACAAGCCAACAAACCAACAAACCAACAAGCCAACAAACCAACAAACCAACAAACCAACAAACCAACAAACCAACAAGCCAACAAGCCAACAAACCAACAAACTAAGTAACCAACAAGCTAACAAACCAACAAACCAACAAGCCAACAAGCCAACAATCCAACAAACCAACAAGCCAACAAACCAACAAACCAACAAGCCAACAAACTAACAAACCAACAAACCAAAAAACCAACAAACCAACAAACCAACAAACCAACAAACCAACAAACCAACAAACCAACAAGCCAACAAACCAACAAACCAACAAACCAACAAGCCAACAAACCAACAAGCCAACAAACCAACAAACCAGCAAACCAACAAACCAACAAACCAACAAACCAACAAGCCAACAAACCAACAAACCAACAAACCAACAAGCCAACAAACCTACAAACCAACAAACCAAGTAACCAAAAAGCCAACAAACTAACAAACCAACAAGCCAACAAACCAACAAGCCAACAAGCCAACAAGCCAACAAAGCAACAAACCAACAAAGCAACAAAACAAAACACCGACAAACCAAAAAACCAAGAAACCAACAAACCATCAAACGAACAAAGCAACAAGCCAACAAGCCAACAAACCAACAAACCAACAAACCAACAAACCAACAAACCAACAAGCCAACAAACCAACAAGCCAACAAGCCAACAAACCAACAAACCAACAAGCCAACAAACCAACAAACCAGCAAACCAACATGCCAACAAACCAACAAACTAAGTAACCAACAAGCCAACAAACCAACAAACCAACAAGCCAACAAGCGTACAAACCAACAAACCAACAAGCTAAGAAACCAACTAACCAACAAACCAACAAGCCAACAAACCAACAAACAAATAAAGCAACAAGCCAACAAACCAACAAACCAACAAGCCAACAAGCCAACAAACCAACAAACCAACAAACCAACAAACCAACAAACCAACAAACCAACAAGCCAACAAGCCAACAAACCAACAAACCAACAAGCCAACAAACCAACAAACCAACAAACCAACAAGCAAACAAATTAACAAACCAACAAAGCAACAAGCCAACAAGCCAACAAACCAACAAGCCAACAAGCCAACAAACCAACAAACCAACAAACCAACAAGCCAACAAACCAACAAACCTACAAACCAACAAACCAACAAGGCAACAAGCCAACAAACCAACTAACCAACAAGCCAACAAGCCAACAAACCAACAAACCAACAAACCAACAAAACCACAAGCCAACAAGCCAAAAAACCAACAAACCAACAAACTAAGTAACCAATAAGCCAACAAACCAACAAACCAACAAGCCAACAAGCCAACAAACCATTAAACCAACAAGCCAACAAACCAACAAACCAACAAGCCAACAAACCAGCAAACCAACAAACCAAAAAACCAACAAACCAACAAACCAACAAACCAACAAACCAACAAACCAACAAACCAACAAGCCAACAAACCAACAAACCAACAAACCAACAAGCCAATAAACCAACAAGCCAACAAACCAACAAACCAACAAACCAACAAACCAACAAACCAACAAGCCAACAAACCAACAAACCAACAAACCAACAAGCCAACAAACTAACAAACCAACAAACCAGCAAACCAACAAACCAACAAGCCAACAAGCCAACAAACCAACAAACCAACAAGCCAACAAACCAACAAACTAAGTAACCAACAAGCCAACAAACCAACAAACCAACAAGCCAACAAGCCCACAAACCAACAAACCAACAAACCAACAAGCCAACAAACCAACAAGCCAACAAACCAACAAGCCAACAAACCAACAAACCAACAAGCCAACAAGCCAACAAACCAACAAACCAACAAACCAACAAGCCAACAAACCAACAAACCAACAAGCCAACAAACCAACAAACCAACAAACCAACAAACCAACAAGCCAACAAGCCAACAAACCAACAAACTAAGTAACCAACAAGCTAACAAACCAACAAACCAACAAGCCAACAAGCCAACAATCCAACAAACCAACAAGCCAACAAACCAACAAACCAACAAACCAACAAGCCAACAAACCAACAAACCAACAAACCAAAAAACCAACAAACCAACAAACCAACAAACCAACAAACCAACAAACCAACAAAACCAACAAGCCAACAAACCAACAAACCAACAAACCAACAAGCCAACAAACCAACAAGCCAACAAACCAACAAACCAGCAAACCAACAAACCAACAAACCAACAAGCCAACAAACCAACAAACCAACAAGCCAACAAACCAACAAACCAACAAACCAACAAACAAACAAGCCAACAAGCCAACAAACCAACAAACTAAATAACCAACAAGCTAACAAACCAACAAACCAACAAGCCAACAAGCCAACAATCCAACAAACCAACAAGCCAACAAACCAACAAACCAACAAACCAACAAGCCAACAAACCAACAAACCAACAAACCAAAAAACCAACAAACCAACAAACCAACAAACCAACAAACCAACAAACCAACAAACCAA
Source organism: Atherix ibis (assembly GCA_958298945.1). Lineage (NCBI taxonomy): Eukaryota > Metazoa > Arthropoda > Insecta > Diptera > Athericidae > Atherix > Atherix ibis. The sequence continues at coordinate 29,898,612 of OY282608.1, forward strand.
CAAGCCAACAAGCCAACAAACCAACAAACCAACAAACCAACAAGCCAACAAACCAACAAGCCAACAAACCAACAAACCAGCAAACCAACAAACCAACAAACCAACAAGCCAACAAACCAACAAACCAGCAAACCAAAATGCCAACAAACCAACAAACCAACAAACCAAAAAACCAACAAACCAACAAACCAACAAACCAACAAACCAACAAACCAACAAACCAACAAGCCAACAAACCAACAAACCAACAAACCAACAAACCAACAAAGCAACAAGCCAACAAACCAACAAGCCAACAAACCAACAAACCAACAAGCCAACAAACCAACAAACCAACAAAGCAACAAGCCAACAAACCAACAAACCTACAAACCAACAAACCAACAAACCAACAAACCAACAAACCAACAAGCCAACAAGCCAACAAGCCAACAAACCAACAAACCAACAAACCAACAAGCCAACAAACCAACAAACCAACAAACCAAAAAGCCAACAAACTAACAAACCAACAAGCCAACAAGCCAACAAACCAACAAACCAACAAACCAACAAAGCAACAAGCCAACAAGCCAACAAACCAACAAACCAACAAGCCAACAAACCAACAAACTAACAAGCCAACAAACCAACAAACCAACAAACCAACAAACCAACAAGCCAACAAACCAACAAACAAATAAACCAACAAAGCAAAAAACCAACAAACCAACAAACCAACAAACCAACAAACCAACAAGCCAACAAGCCAACAAACCAATAAACCAACAAATTAAGTAACCATCAAAACCAACAAACCATTAAACGAACAAAGCAACAAACCAACAAGCCAACAAGCCAACAAACCAACAAACCAAATAACCAAAAAGCCAACAAACTAACAAACCAACAAGCCAACAAACCAACAAGCCAACAAGCCAACAAGCCAACAAAGCAACAAACCAACAAAGCAACAAAACAAAACACCGACAAACCAAAAAACCAAGAAACCAACAAACCATCAAACGAACAAAGCAACAAGCCAACAAGCCAACAAACCAACAAACCAACAAACCAACAAACCAACAAACCAACAAGCCAACAAACCAACAAGCCAACAAGCCAACAAACCAACAAACCAACAAGCCAACAAACCAACAAACCAGCAAACCAACATGCCAACAAACCAACAAACTAAGTAACCAACAAGCCAACAAACCAACAAACCAACAAGCCAACAAGCGTACAAACCAGCAAACCAACAAGCTAAGAAACCAACTAACCAACAAACCAACAAGCCAACAAACCAACAAACAAATAAAGCAACAAGCCAACAAACCAACAAACCAACAAGCCAACAAACCAACAAACCAACAAACCAACAAACCAACAAACCAACAAACCAACAAACCAACAAGCCAACAAGCCAACAAACCAACAAACCAACAAGCCAACAAACCAACAAACCAACAAACCAACAAGCAAACAAACCAACAAACCAACAAAGCAACAAGCCAACAAGCCAACAAACCAACAAACCAACAAACCAACAAGCCAACAAACCAACAAACCAACAAGCCAACAAACCAACAAACCTACAAACCAACAAACCAACAAGCCAACAAGCCAACAAACCAACTAACAAACAAGCCAACAAGCCAACAAACCAACAAACCAACAAACCAACAAAACAACAAGCCAACAAGCCAAAAAACCAACAAACCAACTAACTAAGTAACCAATAAGCCAACAAACCAACAAACCAACAAGCCAACAAGCCAACAAACCATTAAACCAACAAGCCAACAAACCAACAAACCAACAAGCCAACAAACCAACAAACCAACAAACCAAAAAACCAACAAACCAACAAACCAACAAACCAACAAACCAACAAACCAACAAACCAACAAGCCAACAAACCAACAAACCAACAAACCAACAAGCCAATAAACCAACAAGCCAACAAACCAACAAACCAACAAACCAACAAACCAACAAACCAACAAGCCAACAAACCAACAAACCAACAAACCAACAAGCCAACAAACCAACAAACCAACAAACCAGCAAACCAACAAACCAACAAGCCAACAAGCCAACAAACCAACAAACCAACAAGCCAACAAGCCAACAAACCAACAAACTAAGTAACCAACAAGCCAACAAACCAACAAACCAACAAGCCAACAAGCCCACAAACCAAAAAACCAACAAACCAACAAGCCAACAAACCAACAAGCCAACAAACCAACAAGCCAACAAACCAACAAACCAACAAGCCAACAAGCCAACAAACCAACAAACCAACAAACCAACAAGCCAACAAACCAACAAACCAACAAGCCAACAAACCAACAAACCAACAAACCAACAAACCAACAAGCCAACAAGCCAACAAACCAACAAACTAAGTAACCAACAAGCTAACAAACCAACAAACCAACAAGCCAACAAGCCAACAATCCAACAAACCAACAAGCCAACAAACCAACAAACCAACAAACCAACAAGCCAACAAACCAACAAACCAACAAACCAACAAACCAACAAGCCAACAAACCAACAAACCAACAAACCAACAAGCCAACAAACCAACAAGCCAACAAACCAACAAACCAGCAAACCAACAAACCAACAAACCAACAAGCCAACAAACCAACAAACCAACAAACCAAGTAACCAAAAAGCCAAAAAACTAACAAACCAACAAGCCAACAAACCAACAAGCCAACAAGCCAACAAGCCAACAAAGCAACAAACCAACAAAGCAACAAAACAAAACACCGACAAACCAAAAAACCAAGAGACCAACAAACCATCAAACGAACAAAGCAACAAGCCAACAAGCCAACAAACCAACAAACCAACAAACCAACAAACCAACAAACCAACAAGCCAACAAACCAACAAGCCAACAAGCCAACAAACCAACAAACCAACAAGCCAACAAACCAACAAACCAGCAAACCAACATGCCAACAAACCAACAAACCAACAAACCAACAAACCAACAAACCAACAAGCCAACAAACCAACAAACCAACAAACCAACAAGCCAACAAACCAACAAACCAACAAACCAGCAAACCAACAAACCAACAAGCCAACAAGCCAACAAACCAACAAACCAACAAGCCAACAAGCCAACAAACCAACAAACCAACAAACCAAAAAACCAACAAACCAACAAACCAACAAACCAACAAACCAACAAACCAACAAACCAACAAACCAACAAACCAACAAGCCAACAAGCCAAACAACCAACAAACCAACAAGCCAACAAACCAACAAACCAGCAAACCAACAAACCAACAAACCAACAAGCCAACAAGCGTACAAACCAACAAACCAACAAGCTAAGAAACCAACTAACCAACAAACCAACAAGCCAACAAACCAACAAACAAATAAAGCAACAAGCCAACAAACCAACAAACCAACAAGCCAACAAACCAACAAACCAACAAACCAACAAACCAACAAACCAACAAACCAACAAACCAACAAGCCAACAAGCCAACAAACCAACAAACCAACACGCCAACAAACCAACAAACCAACAAACCAACAAGCAAACAAACCAACAAACCAACAAAGCAACAAGCCAACAAGCCAACAAACCAACAAACCAACAAACCAACAAGCCAACAAACCAACAAACCAACAAGCCAACAAACCAACAAACCTACAAACCAACAAACCAACAAGCCAACAAGCCAACAAACCAACTAACCAACAAGCCAACAAGCCAACAAACCAACAAACCAACAAACCAACAAAACAACAATCCAACAAGCCAAAAAGCCAACAAACCAACAAACTAAGTAACCAATAAGCCAACAAACCAACAAACCAACAAACCAACAAGCCAACAAACCAACAAACCTACAAACCAACAAACCAACAAGCCAACAAGCCAACAAACCAACTAACCAACAAGCCAACAAGCCAACAAACCAACAAACCAACAAACCAACAAAACAACAATCCAACAAGCCAAAAAGCCAACAAACCAACAAACTAAGTAACCAATAAGCCAACAAACCAACAAACCAACAAGCCAACAAGCCAACAAGCCAACAAAGCAACAAACCAACAAAGCAACAAAACAAAACACCGACAAACCAAAAAACCAAGAGACCAACAAACCATCAAACGAACAAAGCAACAAGCCAACAAGCCAACAAACCAACAAACCAACAAACCAACAAACCAACAAACCAACAAGCCAACAAACCAACAAGCCAACAAGCCAACAAACCAACAAACCAACAAGCCAACAAACCAACAAACCAGCAAACCAACATGCCAACAAACCAACAAACCAACAAACCAACAAACCAACAAACCAACAAGCCAACAAACCAACAAACCAACAAACCAACAAGCCAACAAACCAACAAACCAACAAACCAGCAAACCAACAAACCAACAAGCCAACAAGCCAACAAACCAACAAACCAACAAGCCAACAAGCCAACAAACCAACAAACCAACAAACCAAAAAACCAACAAACCAACAAACCAACAAACCAACAAACCAACAAACCAACAAACCAACAAACCAACAAACCAACAAGCCAACAAGCCAAACAACCAACAAACCAACAAGCCAGCAAACCAACAAACCAGCAAACCAACAAACCAACAAACCAACAAGCCAACAAGCGTACAAACCAACAAACCAACAAGCTAAGAAACCAACTAACCAACAAACCAACAAGCCAACAAACCAACAAACAAATAAAGCAACAAGCCAACAAACCAACAAACCAACAAGCCAACAAACCAACAAACCAACAAACCAACAAACCAACAAACCAACAAACCAACAAACCAACAAGCCAACAAGCCAACAAACCAACAAACCAACACGCCAACAAACCAACAAACCAACAAACCAACAAGCAAACAAACCAACAAACCAACAAAGCAACAAGCCAACAAGCCAACAAACCAACAAACCAACAAACCAACAAGCCAACAAACCAACAAACCAACAAGCCAACAAACCAACAAACCTACAAACCAACAAACCAACAAGCCAACAAGCCAACAAACCAACTAACCAACAAGCCAACAAGCCAACAAACCAACAAACCAACAAACCAACAAAACAACAATCCAACAAGCCAAAAAGCCAACAAACCAACAAACTAAGTAACCAATAAGCCAACAAACCAACAAACCAACAAGCCAACAAGCCAACAAACCATTAAACCAACAAGCCAACAAACCAACAAACCAACAAGCCAACAAACCAGCAAACCAACAAACCAAAAAACCAACAAACCAACAAACCAACAAACCAACAAACCAACAAACCAACAAACCAACAAGCCAACAAACCAACAAACCAACAAACCAACAAGCCAATAAACCAACAAGCCAACAAGCCAACAAACCAACAAACCAACAAACCAACAAACCAACAAACCAACAAACCAACAAGCCAACAAACCAACAAACCAACAAACCAACAAGCCAACAAACCAACAAACCAACAAACCAGCAAACCAACAAACCAACAAGCCAACAAGCCAACAAACCAACAAACCAACAAGCCAACAAGCCAACAAACCAACAAACTAAGTAACCAACAAGCCAACAAACCAACAAACCAACAAGCCAACAAGCCCACAAACCAGCAAACCAACAAACCAACAAGCCAACAAACCAACAAGCCAACAAACCAACAAGCCAACAAACCAACAAACCAACAAGCCAACAAGCCAACAAACCAACAAACCAACAAACCAACAAGCCAACAAACCAACAAACCAACAAGCCAACAAACCAACAAACTAACAAACCAACAAACCAACAAGCCAACAAGCCAACAAACCAACAAACTAAGTAACCAACAAGCTTACAAACCAACAAACCAACAAGCCAACAAGCCAACAATCCAACAAACCAACAAGCCAACAAACCAACAAACCAACAAACCAACAAGCCAACAAACCAACAAACCAACAAACCAAAAAACCAACAAACCAACAAACCAACAAACCAACAAACCAACAAACCAACAAACCAACAAGCCAACAAACGAACAAACCAACAAACCAACAAGCCAACAAACCAACAAGCCAACAAACCAACAAACCAGCAAACCAACAAACCAACAAACCAACAAGCCAACAAACCAACAAACCAACAAGCCAACAAACCAACAAACCAACAAACCAACAAACCAACAAGCCAACAAGCCAACAAACCAACAAACTAAGTAACCAACAAGCTAACAAACCAACAAACCAACAAGCCAACAAGCCAACAATCCAACAAACCAACAAGCCAACAAACCAACAAACCAACAAACCAACAAGCCAACAAACCAAAAAACCAACAAACCAAAAAACCAACAAACCAACAAACCAACAAACCAACAAACCAACAAACCAACAAACCAACAAGCCAACAAACCAACAAACCAACAAACCAACAAGCCAACAAACCAACAAACCAGCAAACCAACAAACCAACAAACCAACAAGCCAACAAACCAACAAACCAACAAGCCAAAAAACCAACAAACCAAAAAACCAACAAACCAACAAGCCAACAAGGCAACAAACCAACAAGCCAACAAGCCAACAAGCCAACAAACCAACAAACCAACAAGCCAACAAACCAACAAATCAACAAACCATCAACCCAACAAACCAACAAACCAACATGCATACAAACTAAGTAACCAACAAGCCAACAAACCAACAAACCAACACACCAACATGACAACAAACCAACAAAGTAAGTAACCAACAAGCCAACAAACCAACAAACCAACAAACCAACAAGCCAACAAGCCAACAAACCAACAAACCAACAAGCCAACAAACCAACAAGCCAACAAACCAACAAACCAACAAGCCAACAAGGCAACAAACCAACGCACCAACGCACCAACAAACCAACAAACCAACAAACCAACAAGCCAACAAACCAACAAACCAACAAGCCAACAAACCAACAAACCAACAAGCCAACAAGCCAACAAACCAACAAACCAACAAGCCAACAAACAAACAAACCAACAAACCAACAAGCCAACAAGCCAACAAACCAACAAACCAGCAAGCCAACAAACCAACAAACCAACAAACCAACATGCCAACAAACCAATAAACTAAGTAACCAACAAGCCAACAAACCAACAAACCAACAAGCCAACAAGCGTACAAACCAACAAACCAACAAGCTAAGAAACCAACTAACCAACAAACCAACAAGCCAACAAACCAACAAACAAATAAAGCAACAAGCCAACAAACCAACAAACCAACAAGCCAACAAACCAACAAACCAACAAACCAACAATCCAACAAACCAACAAGCCAACAAGCCAACAAACCAACAAACCAACAAGCCAACAAACCAACAAACCAACAAACCAACAAGCAAACAAACCAACAAACCAACAAAGCAACAAGCCAACAAGCCAACAAACCAACAAACAAACAAACCAACAAGCCAACAAACCAACAAACCAACAAGCCAACAAACCAACAAACCTACAAACCAACAAACCAACAAGCCAACAAGCCAACAAACCAACTAACCAACAAGCCAACAAGCCAACAAACCAACAAACCAACAAGCCAACAAACCAACAAACCAACAAAGCAACAAGCCAACAAACCAACAAGCCAACAAACCAACAAACCAACAAACTAAGTAACCAACAAGCCAACAAGTCAACAAACCAACAAACCAACAAGCCAACAAACCAACAAACCAACAAACCGAAAAACCAACAAACCTACAAACCAACAAACCAACAAACCAACAAACCAACAAACCAACAAGCCAACAAGCCAACAAGCCAACAAACCAACAAACCAACAAACCAACAAGCCAACAAACCAACAAACCAACAAACCAAAAAGCCAACAAACTAACAAACCAACAAGCCAACAAGCCAACAAACCAACAAACCAACAAAGCAACAAGCCAACAAGCCAACAAACCAACAAACTAACAAGCCAACAAACCAACAAACTAACAAGCCAACAAACCAACAAACCAACAAACCAACAAACCAACAAGCCAACAAACCAACAAACAAATAAACCAACAAACCAAAAAACCAACAAACCAACAAACCAACAAACCAACAAACCAACAAACCAACAATCCAACAAGCCAACAAACCAATAAACCAACAAATTAAGTAACCATCAAAACCAACAAACCATCAAACGAACAAAGCAACAAACCAACAAGCCAACAAGCCAACAAACCAACAAACCAAGTAACCAAAAAGCCAACAAACTAACAAACCAACAAGCCAACAAACCAACAAGCCAACAAGCCAACAAGCCAACAAAGCAACAAACCAACAAAGCAACAAAACAAAACACCGACAAACCAAAAAACCAAGAAACCAACAAACCATCAAACGAACAAAGCAACAAGCCAACAAGCCAACAAACCAAAAAACCAACAAACCAACAAACCAACAAACCAACAAGCCAACAAACAAACAAGCCAACAAGCCAACAAACCAACAAACCAACAAGCCAACAAACCAACAAACCAGCAAACCAACATGCCAACAAACCAACAAACTAAGTAACCAACAAGCCAACAAACCAACAAACCAACAAGCCAACAAGCGTACAAACCAACAAAACAACAAGCTAAGAAACCAACTAACCAACAAACCAACTAGCCAACAAACCAACAAACAAATAAAGCAACAAGCCAACAAACCAACAAACCAACAAGCCAACAAACCAACAAACCAACAAATCAACAAACCAACAAACCAACAAACCAACAAGCCAACAAGCCAACAAACCAACAAACCAACAAGCCAACAAACCAACAAACCAACAAACCAACAAGCAAACAAACCAACAAACCAACAAAGCAACAAGCCAACAAGCCAACAAACCAACAAACCAACAAACCAACAAGCCAACAAACCAACAAACCAACAAGCCAACAAACCAACAAACCTACAAACCAACAAACCAACAAGCCAACAAGCCAACAAACCAACTAACCAACAAGCCAACAAGCCAACAAACCAACAAACCAACAAGCCAACAAACCAACAAACCAACAAAGCAACAAGCCAACAAACCAACAAGCCAACAAACCAACAAACTAAGTAACCAACAAGCCAACAAGTCAACAAACCAACAAACCAACAAGCCAACAAACCAACAAACCAACAAACCAACAAACCAAAAAGCCAACAAACTAACAAACCAACAAACAAACAAACCAACAAGCCAACAAGCCAACAAGCCAACAAACCAACAAACCAACAAACCAACAAGCCAACAAACCAACAAACCAACAAACCAAAAAGCCAACAAACTAACAAACCAACAAGCCAACAAGCCAACAAACCAACAAACCAACAAAGCAACAAGCCAACAAGCCAACAACCCAACAAACCAACAAGCCAACAAACCAACAAACCAACAAGCCAACAAACCAACAAACCAACAAACCAACAAGCCAACAAACCAACAAACAAATAAACCAACAAACCAAAAAACCAACAAACCAACAAACCAACAAACCAACAAACCAACAAACCAACAAACCAACAAGCCAACAAGCCAACAAACCAACAAACCAACAAATTAAGTAACCATCAAAACCAACAAACCATCAAACGAACAAAGCAACAAACCAACAAGCCAACAAGCCAACAAACCAACAAACCAACAAGCCAACAAGCCAACAAAGCAACAAACCAACAAGCCAACAAAGCAACAAACCAACAAAGCAACAAAACAAAACACCGACAAACCAAAAAACCAAGAAACCAACAAACCATCAAACGAACAAAGCAACAAGCCAACAAGCCAACAAACCAACAAACCAACAAACCAACAAACCAACAAACCAACAAGCCAACAAACCAACAAACCAACAAACCAACAAACCAAGTAACCAAAAAGCCAACAAACCAACAAACCAACAAACCAAAAAACCAAGTAACCAAAAAGCCAACAAACTAACAAACCGACAAGCCAACAAGCCAACAAACCAACAAGCCAACAAACCAACAAACCAACAAAGCAACAAGCCAACAAACCAACAAACCAACAAGCCAATTAACCAACAAACCAAAAAAAGAACAAACCAACAAACCAACAAACCAACAAACCAACAAGCCAACAAGCCAACAAACCAACAAACCAACAAATCAACAAGCCAACAAACCAACAAACAAATAAACCAACAAACCAACAAACCAACAAACCAACAAACCAACAAACTAACAAACCAACAAGCCAGCAAACCAACAAACCAACAAGCCAACAAACCAACAAACCAACAAACCAACAACCCAAAAAGCCAACAAACCAACAAACCAACAAGCCAACAAACCAACAAATCAACAAACCAACATGCCAACAAACCAACAAACTGAGTAACCAACAAGCCAACAAACCAACAAACCAACAAACCAACAAGCCAACAAACCAACAAACCAACAAACTAACAAACCAGCAAACCAACAAACCAACAAACCAACAAACCAACAAGCCAACAAGCCAACAAACCAACAAACCAACAAGCCAACAAACCAAAAAACAAATAAACCAACAAACCAACAAACCAACAAACCAACAAACCAACAAACTAACAAACCAACAAGCCAACAAACCAGCAAACCAACAAACCATCAAACGAACAAAGCAACAAGCCAACAAGCCAACAAACCAACTAGCCAACAAACCAACAAACCAACAAGCCAACAAGCCAACAAACCAACAAACCAACAAACCAACAAGCCAACAAACCAACAAACCAACAAACCAACAAACCAACAAACCAACAAACCAACAAACTAACAAACCAACAAACCAACAAGCCAACAAGCCAACAAACCAACAAATCAACAAACCAACAAGCCAACAAACCAACAAGCCAACAAACCAACAAACCAACAAACCAAGTAACCAACAAACCAACAAACCATCAAACGAACAAAGCAACAAACCAACAAGCCAACAAGCCAACAAACCAACAAACCAAGTAACCAAAAAGCCAACAAACTAACAAACCAACAAGCCAACAAACCAACAAGCCAACAAGCCAACAAACCAACAAACCAACAAAGCAACAAACCAAAAAACCAACAAACCAAACAACCAACAAACCAACAAACCATCAAACGAACAAAGCAACAAGCCAACAAGCCAACAAACCAACAATCCAACAAGCCAACAAACCAACAAACCAACAAACCAACAAGCCAACAAGCCAACCAACCAACAAACCAACAAACCAACAAAGCCAACAAACCAACAAGCCAACAAACCAACAAACCAACAAGCCAACAAGCGTACAAACCAACAAACCAACAAGCTAAGAAACCAACTAACCAACAAACCAACAAGCCAACAAACCAACAAACAAATAAAGCAAAAAGCCAACAAACCAACAAACCAACAAGCCAACAAACCAACAAACCAACAAACCAACAAACCAACAAGCCAACAAGCCAACAAGCCAACAAACCAACAAACCAACAAGCCATCAAACCAACAAACCAACAAATTAACAAGCAAACAAACCAACAAGCCAACAAACCAACGAGCCAACAAACCAACAAACCAACAAAGCAACCAGCCAACAAACCAACAAGCCAACAAACCAACAAACCAACAAACTAAATAACCAACAAGCCAACAAGTCAACAAACCAACAAACCAACAAGCCAACAAACCAACAAACCAACAAACCAAAAAACCAACAAACCAACAAACCAACAAACCAACAAATCAACAAACCAACAAGCCAACAAGCCAACAAGCCAACAAACCAACAAACCAACAAACCAACAAACCAACAAGCCAACAAACCAACAAACGAACAAATCAAAAAGCCAACAAACTAACAAAACAACAAGCCAACAAGCCAACAAGCCAACAAACCAACAAAGCAACAAGCCAACAAGCCAACAAACCAACAAACCGACATGACAACAAACCAACAAAGTAAGTAACCAACAAGCCAACAAACCAACAAACCAACAAACCAACATGACAACAAACCAACAAAGTAAGTAACCAACAAGCCAACAAACCAACAAACCAACAAGCCAACAAACCAACAAACCAACAAGCCAAGAAGCCAACAAACCAACAAACCAACAAGCCAACAAACCAACAAGCCAATAAACCAACAAACCAACAAGCCAACAAGGCAACAAACCAACGCACCAACGCACCAACAAACCAACAAACCAACAAACCAACAAGCCAACAAACCAACAAACCAACAAGCCAACAAACCAACAAACCAACAAACCAACAAACCAACAAACCAACAAGCCAACAAGCCAACAAACCAACAAACCAACAAATTAAGTAACCATCAAAACCAACAAACCATCAAACGGTTAAAGCAACAAACCAACAAGCCAACAAGCCAACAAACCAACAAACCAACAAGCCAACAAGCCAACAAAGCAACAAACCAACAAGCCAACAAAGCAACAAACCAACAAAGCAACAAAACAAAACACCGACAAACCAAAAAACCAAGAAACCAACAAACCATCAAACGAACAAAGCAACAAGCCAACAAGCCAACAAACCAACAAACCAACAAACCAACAAACCAACAAACCAACAAACCAACAAGCCAACAAACCAACAAACCAACAAACCAACAAACCAAGTTACCAAAAAGCCAACAAACCAACAAACCAACAAACCAACAAACCAAGTAACCAAAAAGCCAACAAACTAACAAACCAACAAGCCAACAAGCCAACAAACCAACAAACCAACAAACCGACAAGCCAACAAACCAACAAACCAACAAGCCAACAAACCAACAAACCCACAAACCAAAAAACCAACAAGCCAACAAGCCAACAAACCAACTAACCAACAAGCCAACAAGCCGACAAACCAACAAACCAACAAGCCAATTAACCAACAAACCAACAAAAGGACAAACCAACAAACCAACAAACCAACAAACCAACAAACCAACAAGCCAACAAACCAACAAACCAACAAACCAACAAGCCAACAAACCAACAAACCAACAAGCAAACAAGCCAACAAACCAACAAACCAACAAATCAACAAGCCAACAAACCAACAAACAAATAAACCAACAAACCAACAAACCAACAAACCAACAAACCAACAAACCAACAAACTAACAAACCAACAAGCCAACAAACCAACAAACCAACAAGCCAACAAACCAACAAACCAACAAACCAACAACCCAAAAAGCCAACAAACCAACAAACCAACAAGCCAACAAACCAACAAATCAACAAACCAACATGCCAACAAACCAACAAACTGAGTAACCAACAAGCCAACAAACCAACAAACCAACAAACCAACAAGCCAACAAACCAACAAACCAACAAACTAACAAACCAGCAAACCAACAAACCAACAAACCAACAAACCAACAAGCCAACAAGCCAACAAACCAACAAACCAACAAGCCAACAAACCAAAAAACAAATAAACCAACAAACCAACAAACCAACAAACCAACAAACCAACAAACTAACAAACCAACAAGCCAACAAACCAGCAAACCAACAAACCATCAAACGAACAAAGCAACAAGCCAACAAGCCAACAAACCAACTAGCCAACAAACCAACAAACCAACAAGCCAACAAGCCAACAAACCAACAAACCAACAAACCAACAAGCCAACAAACCAACAAACCAACAAACCAAAAACCAACAAACCAACAAACCAACAAACCACCAAACTAACAAACCAACAAACCAACAAGCCAACAAGCCAACAAACCAACAAACCAACAAACCTACAAGCCAACAAACCAACAAGCCAACAAACCAACAAACCAACAAACCAAGTAACCAACAAACCAACAAACCATCAAACGAACAAAGCAACAAACCAACAAGCCAACAAGCCAACAAACCAACAAACCAAGTAACCAAAAAGCCAACAAACTAACAAACCAACAAGCAAACAAACCAACAAGCCAACAAGCCAACAAACCAACAAACCAACAAAGCAACAAACCAAAAAACCAACAAACCAAAAAACCAACAAACCAACAAACCATCAAACGAACAAAGCAACAAGCCAACAAGCCAACAAACCAACAATCCAACAAGCCAACAAACCAACAAACCAACAAACCAACAAACCAACAAGCCAACAAACCAACAAACGAACAAATCAAAAAGCCAACAAACTAACAAAACAACAAGCCAACAAGCCAACAAGCCAACAAACCAACAAAGCAACAAGCCAACAAGCCAACAAACCAACAAACCGACATGACAACAAACCAACAAAGTAAGTAACCAACAAGCCAACAAACCAACAAACCAACAAACCAACATGACAACAAACCAACAAAGTAAGTAACCAACAAGCCAACCAACAAACCAACAAGCCAACAAACCAACAAACCAACAAGCCAAGAAGCCAACAAACCAACAAACCAACAAGCCAACAAACCAACAAGCCAATAAACCAACAAACCAACAAGCCAACAAGGCAACAAACCAACGCACCAACGCACCAACAAACCAACAAACCAACAAACCAACAAGCCAACAAACCAACAAACCAACAAGCCAACAAACCAACAAACCAACAAACCAACAAACCAACAAACCAACAAGCCAACAAGCCAACAAACCAACAAACCAACAAATTAAGTAACCATCAAAACCAACAAACCATCAAACGGTTAAAGCAACAAACCAACAAGCCAACAAGCCAACAAACCAACAAACCAACAAGCCAACAAGCCAACAAAGCAACAAACCAACAAGCCAACAAAGCAACAAACCAACAAAGCAACAAAACAAAACACCGACAAACCAAAAAACCAAGAAACCAACAAACCATCAAACGAACAAAGCAACAAGCCAACAAGCCAACAAACCAACAAACCAACAAACCAACAAACCAACAAACCAACAAACCAACAAGCCAACAAACCAACAAACCAACAAACCAACAAACCAAGTTACCAAAAAGCCAACAAACCAACAAACCAACAAACCAACAAACCAAGTAACCAAAAAGCCAACAAACTAACAAACCAACAAGCCAACAAGCCAACAAACCAACAAGCCAACAAACCAACAAACCAACAAAGCAACAAGCCAACAAGCCAACAAACCAACAAACCAACAAACCGACAAGCCAACAAACCAACAAATGAACAAGCCAACAAACCAACAAACCCACAAACCAAAAAACCAACAAGCCAACAAGCCAACAAACCAACTAACCAACAAGCCAACAAGCCGACAAACCAACAAACCAACAAGCCAATTAACCAACAAACCAACAAAAGGACAAACCAACAAACCAACAAACCAACAAACCAACAAACCAACAAGCCAACAAACCAACAAACCAACAAACCA
The DNA here is from genome assembly GCA_958298945.1 of Atherix ibis. Taxonomy (NCBI): domain Eukaryota; kingdom Metazoa; phylum Arthropoda; class Insecta; order Diptera; family Athericidae; genus Atherix; species Atherix ibis. The sequence goes on from OY282608.1 coordinate 29,913,980, forward strand.
ACAAGCCAACAAACCAACAAACCAACAAGCAAACAAGCCAACAAACCAACAAACCAACAAATCAACAAGCCAACAAACCAACAAACAAATAAACCAACAAACCAACAAACCAACAAACCAACAAACCAACAAACCAACAAACTAACAAACCAACAAGCCAACAAACCAACAAACCAACAAGCCAACAAACCAACAAACCAACAAACCAACAACCCAAAAAGCCAACAAACCAACAAACCAACAAGCCAACAAACCAACAAATCAACAAACCAACATGCCAACAAACCAACAAACTGAGTAACCAACAAGCCAACAAACCAACAAACCAAAAAACCAACAAGCCAACAAACCAACAAACCAACAAACTAACAAACCAGCAAACCAACAAACCAACAAACCAACAAACCAACAAGCCAACAAGCCAACAAACCAACAAACCAACAAGCCAACAAACCAAAAAACAAATAAGCCAACAAACCAACAAACCAACAAACCAACAAACCAACAAACTAACAAACCAACAAGCCAACAAACCAGCAAACCAACAAACCATCAAACGAACAAAGCAACAAACCAACAAGCCAACAAACCAACAAACCAACAAACTAAATAACCAACAAGCCAACAAGTCAACAAACCAACAAACCAACAAGCCAACAAACCAACAAACCAACAAACCAAAAAACCAACAAACCAACAAACCAACAAACTAACAAATCAACAAACCAACAAGCCAACAAGCCAACAAGCCAACAAACCAACAAACCAACAAACCAACAAACCAACAAGCCAACAAACCAACAAACGAACAAACCAAAAAGCCAACAAACTAACAAAACAACAAGCCAACAAGCCAACAAGCCAACAAACCAACAAAGCAACAAGCCAACAAGCCAACAAACCAACAAACCGACATGACAACAAACCAACAAAGTAAGTAACCAACAAGCCAACAAACCAACAAACCAACAAACCAACATGACAACAAACCAACAAAGTAAGTAACCAACAAGCCAACAAACCAACAAACCAACAAGCCAACAAGCCAACAAACCAACAAACCAACAAGCCAACAAACCAACAAGCCAATAAACCAACAAACCAACAAGCCAACAAGGCAACAAACCAACGCACCAACGCACCAACAAACCAACAAACCAACAAACCAACAAGCCAACAAACCAACAAACCAACAAGCCAACAAACCAACAAACCAACAAACCAACAAACCAACAAGCCAACAAGCCAACAAACCAACAAAACCAACAAGCCAACAAACAAACAAACCAACAAACCAACAAGCCAACAAGCCAACAAACCAACAAACCAACAAGCCAACAAACCAACAAACCAACAAACCAACATGCCAACAAACCAACAAACTAAGTAACCAACAAGCCAACAAACCAACAAACCAACAAGCCAACAAGCGTACAAACCAACAAACCAACAAGCTAAGAAACCAACTAACCAACAAACCAACAAGCCAACAAACAAATAAAGCAACAAGCCAACAAACCAACAAACCAACAAGCCAACAAACCAACAAACCAACAAACCAACAAACCAACAAACCAACAAGCCAACAAACCAACAAACCAACAAACCAACAAGCAAACAAACCAACAAACCAACAAAGCAACAAGCCAACAAGCCAACAAACCAACAAACCAACAAACCAACAAACCAACAAGCCAACAAACAAACAAACCAACAAGCCAACAAACCAACAAACCTACAAACCAACAAACCAACAAGCCAACAAGCCAACAAACCAACTAACCAACAAGCCAACAAGCCAACAAACCAACAAACCAACAAGCCAACAAACCAACAAACCAACAAAGCAACAAGCCAACAAACCAACAAGCCAACAAACCAACAAACCAACAAACTAAGTAACCAACAAGCCAACAAGTCAACAAACCAACAAACCAACAAGCCAACAAACCAACAAACCAACAAACCAAAAAACCAACGAACCTACAAACCAACAAACCAACAAACCAACAAACCAACAAACCAACAAGCCAACAAGCCAACAAGCCAACAAACCAACAAACCAACAAACCAACAAGCCAACAAACCAACAAACCAACAAACCAACAACCAAAAAGCCAACAAACTAACAAACCAACAAGCCAACAAGCCAACAAACCAACAAACCAACAAACCAACAAACCAACAAACCAACAAACCAACAAACCAACAAGCCAACAAGCCAACAAGCCAACAAACCAACAAACCAACAAACCAACAAGCCAACAAACCAACAAACGAACAAACCAAAAAGCCAACAAACTAACAAAACAACAAGCCAACAAGCCAACAAACCAACAAACCAACAAAGCAACAAGCCAACAAGCCAACGAACCAACAAACCGACATGACAACAAACCAACAAAGTAAGTAACCAACAAGCCAACAAACCAACAAACCAACAAACCAACATGACAACAAACCAACAAAGTAAGTAACCAACAAGCCAACAAACCAACAAACCAACAAGCCAACAAGCCAACAAACCAACAAACCAACAAACCAACAAGCCAACAAACCAACAAGCCAACAAACCAACAAACCAACAAACCAACAAAGTAAGTAACCAACAAGCCAACGCACCAACGCACCAACAAACTAACAAACCAACAAACCAACAAGCCAACAAACCAACAAACCAACAAGCCAACAAACCAACAAACCAACAAACCAACAAACCAACAAGCCAACAAGCCAACAAACCAACAAGCCAACAAACCAACAAGCCAACAAACCAACAAACCAACAAACTAAGTAACCAACAAGCCAACAAGTCAACAAACCAACAAACCAACAAGCCAACAAACCAACAAACCAACAAACCAAAAAACCAACAAACCTACAAACCAACAAACCAACAAACCAACAAACCAACAAACCAACAAACCAACAAGCCAACAAGCCAACAAGCCAACAAACCAACAAACCAACAAACCAACAAGCCAACAAACCAACAAACCAACAAACCAAAAAGCCAACCAACTAATAAACCAACAAACCAACAAGCCAACAAACCAACAAACCAACAAACCAACAAACCAACAAACCAACAAACCAACAAACCAACAAACCAACAAGCCAACAATCCAACAAGCCAACAAACCAACAAACCAACAAACCAACAAGCCAACAAACCAACAAACGAACAAATCAAAAAGCCAACAAACTAACAAAACAACAAGCCAACAAGCCAACAAACCAACAAACCAACAAAGCAACAAGCCAACAAGCCAACAAACCAACAAACCGACATGACAACAAACCAACAAAGTAAGTAACCAACAAGCCAACAAACCAACAAACCAACAAACCAACATGACAACAAACCAACAAAGTAAGTAACCAACAAGCCAACAAACGAACAAACCAACAAGCCAACAAGCCAACAAACCAACAAACCAACAAGCCAACAAACCAACAAGCTAACAAACCAACAAACCAACAAGGCAACAAACCAACGCACCAACTCACCAACAAACCAACAAACCTACAAACCAACAAGCCAACAAACCAACAAACCAACAAACCAACAAACCAACAAACCAACAAGCCAACAAGCCAACAAACCAACAAACCAACAAGCCAACAAACAAACAAACCATTAAACCAACAAGCCAACAAGCCAACAAACCAACAAACCAACAAGCCAACAAACCAACAAACCAACAAACCAACATGCCAACAAACCAACAAACTAAGTAACCAGAAAGCCAACAAACCAACAAACCAACAAGCCAACAAGCGTACAAACCAACAAACCAACAAGCTAAGAAACCAACTAACCAACAAACCAACAAGCCAACAAACCAACAAACAAATAAAGCAACAAGCCAACAAACCAACAAACCAACAAGCCAACAAACCAACAAACCAACAAACCAACAAACCAACAAACCAACAAGCCAACAAGCCAACAAACCAACAAACCAACAAGCCAACAAACCAACAAACCAACAAACCAACAAGCAAACAAACCAACAAACCAACAAAGCAACAAGCCAACAAGCCAACAAACCAACAAACCAACAAACCAACAAACCAACAAGCCAACAAACCAACAAACCAACAAGCCAACAAACCAACAAACCTACAATCCAACAAACCAACAAGCCAACAAGCCAACAAACCAACTAACCAACAAGCCAACAAGCCAACAAACCAACAAACCAACAAGCCAACAAACCAACAAACCAACAAAGCAACAAGCCAACAAACCAACAAGCCAACAAACCAACAAACCAACAAACTAAGTAAGCAACAAGCCAACAAGTCAACAAACCAACAAACCAACAAGCCAACAAACCAACAAACCAACAAACCAAAAAACCAACAAACCTACAAACCAACAAACCAACAAACCAACAAACCAACAAACCAACAAGCCAACAAGCCAACAAGCCAACAAACCAACAAACCAACAAACCAACAAGCCAACAAACCAACAAACCAACAAACCAAAAAGCCAACAAACTAACAAACCAACAAGCCAACAAGCCAACAAACCAACAAAGCAACAAGCCAACAAGTCAACAAACCAACAAACCAACAAGCCAACAAACCAACAAACCAACAAGCAAACAAACCAACAAACCAACAAACCAACAAACCAACAAGCCAACAAACCAACAAACAAATAAACCAACAAACCAAAAAACCAACAAACCAACAAACCAACAAACCAACAAACCAACAAACCAACAAACCAACAAGCCAACAAGCCAACAAACCAACAAATTAAGTAACCATCAAAACCAACAAACCATCAAACGAACAAAGCAACAAACCAACAAGCCAACAAGCCAACAAACCAACAAACCAAGTAACCAAAAAGCCAACAAACTAACAAACCAACAAGCCAACAAACCAACAAGCCAACAAGCCAACAAGCCAACAAAGCAACAAACCAACAAAGCAACAAAACAAAACACCGACAAACCAAAAAACCAAGAAACCAACAAACCATCAAACGAACAAAGCAACAAGCCAACAAGCCAACAAACCAACAAACCAACAAACCAACAAACCAACAAACCAACAAGCCAACAAACCAATAAGCCAACAAGCCAACAAACCAACAAACCAACAAGCCAACAAACCAACAAACCAACAAACCAACATGCCAACAAACCAACAAACTAAGTAACCAACAAGCCAACAAACCAACAAACCAACAAGCCAACAAGCGTCCAAACCAACAAACCAACAAGCTAAGGAACCAACTAACCAACAAACCAACAAGCCAACAAACCAACAAACAAATAAAGCAACAAGCCAACAAACCAACAAACCAACAAACCAACAAGCCAACAAGCCAACAAACAAACAAACCAACAAACCAACAAACCAACAAACCAACAAACCAACAAGCCAACAAGCCAACAAACCAACAAACCAACAAGCCAACAAACCAACAAACCAATAAACCAACAAAAAAACAAGCAAATAAACCAACAAACCAACAAAGCAACAAGCCAACAAGCCAACAAACCAACAAACCAACAAACCAACAAGCCAACAAACCAACAAACCAACAAGCCAACAAACCAACAAACCTACAAACCAACAAACCAACAAGCCAACAAGCCAACAAACCAACTAACCAACAAGCCAACAAGCCAACAAACCAACAAACCAACAAGCCAACAAACCAACAAACCAACAAAGCAACAAGCCAACAAACCAACAAGCCAACAAACCAACAAACCAACAAACTAAGTAACCAACAAGCCAACAAGTCAACAAACCAACAAACCAACAAGCCAACAAACCAACAAACCAACAAACCAAAAAACCAACAAACCTACAAACCAACAAACCAACAAACCAACAAACCAACAAACCAACAAGCCAACAAGCCAACAAGCCAACAAACCAACAAACCAACAAACCAACAAGCCAACAAACCAACAAACCAACAAACCAAAAAGCCAACAAACTAACAAACCAACAAGCCAACAAGCCAACAAACCAACAAACCAACAAAGCAACAAGCCAACAAGCCAACAAACCAACAAACCAACAAGCCAACAAACCAACAAACCAACAAGCCAAGAAACCAACAAGCCAACAAACCAACAAACAAATAAACCAACAAACCAAAAAACCAACAAACCAACAAACCAACAAACCAACAAACCAACAAACCAACAAACCAACAAGCCAACAAGCCAACAAACCAACAAACCAACAAATTAAGTAACCAAAAAGCCAACAAACTAACAAACCAACAAGCCAACAAACCAACAAGCCAACAAGCCAACAAGCCAACAAAGCAACAAACCAACAAAGCAACAAAACAAAACACCGACAAACAAAAAAACCAAGAAACCAACAAACCATCAAACGAACAAAGCAACAAGCCAACAAGCCAACAAACCAACAAACCAACAAACCAACAAACCAACAAACCAACAAGCCAACAAACCAACAAACCAACAAACCAAGTAACCAAAAAGCCAACAAACCAACAAACCAACAAACCAAGTAACCAAAAAGCCAACAAACTAACAAACCAACAAGCCAACAAGCCAACAAACCAACAAGCCAACAAACCAACAAACCAACAAAGCAACAAGCCAACAAGCCAACAAACCAACAAACCAACAAACCGACAAGCCAACAAACCAACAAACCAACAAGCCAACAAACCAACAAACCAACAAACCAAAAAACCAACAAGCCAACAAGCCAACAAACCAATTAACCAACAAGCCAACAAGCCAACGAACCAACAAACCAACAAGCCAGTTAACCAACAAACCAACAAAAGAACAAACCAACAAACCAACAAACCAACAAACCAACAAACCAACAAGCCAACAAGCCAACAAACCAACAAACCAACAAACCAACAAGCCAACAAACCAACAAACCAACAAGCCAACAAGCCAACAAACCAACAAACCAACAAATCAACAAGCCAACAAACCAACAAACAAATAAACCAACAAACCAACAAACCAACAAACCAACAAACCAACAAACTAACAAACCAACAAGCCAACAAACCAACAAACCAAAAAGCCAACAAACCAACAAACCAACAAGCCAACAAACCAACAAATCAACAAACCAACATGCCAACAAACCAACAAACTGAGTAACCAACAAGCCAACAAACCAACAAACCAACAAACCAACAAGCCAATAAGCCAACAAACCAACAAACCAACAAACTAACAAACCAACAAACCAACAAACCAACAAACCAACAAACCAACAAGCCAACAAGCCAACAAACCAACAAACCAACAAGCCAACAAACCAAAAAACAAATAAACCAACAAACCAACAAACCAACAAACCAACAAACTAACAAACCAACAAGCCAACAAACCAGCAAACCAACAAACCGTCAAACGAACAAAGCAACAAGCCAACAAGCCAACAAACCAACTAGCCAACAAACCAACAAACCAACAAGCCAACAAGCCAACAAACCAACAAGCCAACAAACCAACAAACCAACAAACCAACAAACCAACAAACCAACAAACCAACAAACTAACAAACCAACAAACCAACAAGCCAACAAGCCAACAAACCAACAAACCAACAAGCCAACAAGCCAACAAACCAACAAACCAACAAGCCAACAAACCAACAAACCAACAAACCAACAAACCAACAAGCCAACAAACCAACAAACCAACAAGCCAACAAACCAACAAACCAACAAACCAACAAACCAACAAGCCAACAAGCCAACAAACCAACAAACCAACAAGCCAACAAACAAACCAACCAACAAACCAACAAGCCAACAAACCAACAAACCAACAAGCCAACAAACCAACAAACCAACAAACCAACATGCCAACAAACCAACAAACTAAGTAACCAACAAGCCAACAAACCTACAAACCAACAAGCCAACAAGCGTACAAACCAACAAACCAACAAGCTAAGAAACCAGCTAACCAACAAACCAACAAGCCAACAAACCAACAAACAAATAAAGCAACAAGCCAACAAACCAACAAACCAACAAGCCAACAAACCAACAAACCAACAAACCAACAAACCAACAAACCAACAAGCCAACAAGCCAACAAACCAACAAACCAACAAGCCAACAAACCAACAAACCAACAAACCAACAAGCAAACAAACCAACAAACCAACAAAGCAACAAGCCAACAAGCCAACAAACCAACAAACCAACAAGCCAACAAACCCCCAAACCAACAAGCCAACAAACCAACAAACCTACAAACCAACAAACCAACAAGCCAACAAGCCAACAAACCAACTAACCAACAAGCCAACAAGCCAACAAACCAACAAACCAACAAGCCAACAAACCAACAAACCAACAAAGCAACAAGCCAACAAACCAACAAGCCAATAAACCAACAAACCAACAAACTAAGAAACCAACAAGCCAACAAGTCAACAAACCAACAAACCAACAAGCCAACAATCCAACAAACCAACAAACCAAAAAACCAACAAACCTACAAACCAACAAACCAACAAACCAACAAACCAACAAACCAACAAGCCAACAAACCAACAAACCAACAAACCAACAAGCCAACAAACCAACAAACCAACAAACCAAAAAGCCAACAAACTAACAAACCAACAAGCCAACAAGCCAACAAACCAACAAACCAACAAAGCAACAAGCCAACAAGCCAACAAACCAACAAACCAACAAGCCAACAAACCAACAAACCAACAAGCCAACAAACCAACAAACCAACAAACCAACAAACCAACAAGCCAACAAACCAACAAACAAATAAACCAACAAACCAAAAAACCAACAAAACAACAAACCAACAAACCAACAAGCCAACAAGCCAACAAACCAACAAACCAACAAATTAAGTAACCATCAAAACCAACAAACCATCAAACGAACAAAGCAACAAAGCGACAAACCAACAAGCCAACAAACCAACAAACCAAGTAACCAAAAAGCCAACAAACTAACAAACCAACAAGCCAACAAACCAACAAGCCAACAAGCCAACAAGCCAACAAAGCAACAAACCAACAAAGCAACAAAACAAAACACCGACAAACCAAAAAACCAAGAAACCAACAAACCATCAAACGAACAAAGCAACAAGCCAACAAGCCAACAAACCAACAAACCAACAAACCAACAAACCAACAAACCAACAAGCCAACAAACCAACAAGCCAACAAGCCAACAAACCAACAAACCAACAAGCCAACAAACCAACAAACCAACAAACCAACATGCCAACAAACCAACAAACTAAGTAACCAACAAGCCAACAAACCAACAAACCAACAAGCCAACAAGCGTACAAACCAACAAACCAACAAGCTAAGAAACCAACTAACCAACAAACCAACAAGCCAACAAACCAACAAACAAATAAAGCAACAAGCCAACAAACCAACAAACCAACAAGCCAACAAACCAACAAACCAACAAACCAACAAACCAACAAACCAACGAGCCAACAAGCCAACAAACCAACAAACCAACAAGCCAACAAACCAACAAACCAACAAACCAACAAGCAAACAAACCAACAAACCAACAAAGCAACAAGCCAACAAGCCAACAAACCAACAAACCAACAAACCAACAAGCCAACAAACCAATAAACCAACAAACCAAGAAACCTACAAACCAACAAACCAACAAGCCAACAAGCCAACAAACCAACTAACCAACAAGCCAACAAGCCAACAAACCAACAAACCAACAAGCCAACAAACCAACAAACCAACAAAGCAACAAGCCAACAAACCAACAAGCCAACAAACCAACAAACCAACAAACTAAGTAACCAATAAGCCAACAAGTCAACAAACCAACAAACCAACAAGCCAACAAACCAACAAACCAACAAACCAAAAAACCAACAAACCTACAAACCAACAAACCAACAAACCAACAAACCAACAAACCAACAAACCAACAAGCCAACAAGCCAACAAGCCAACAAACCAACAAACCAACAAACCAACAAGCCAACAAACCAACAAACCAACAAACCAAAAAGCCAACAAACTAACAAACCAACAAGCCAACAAGCCAACAAACCAACAAACCAACAAAGCAACAAGCCAACAAGCCAACAAACCAACAAACCAACAAGCCAACAAACCAACAAACCAACAAGCCAACAAACCAAGAAACCAACAAACCAACAAACCAACAAGCCAACAAACCAACAAACAAATAAACCAAAAAACCAACAAACCAACAAACCTACAAACCAACAAACCAACAAACCAACAAGCCAACAAGCCAACAAACCAACAAACCAACAAATTAAGTAACCATCAAAACCAACAAACCATCAAACGAACAAAGCAACAAACCAACAAGCCAACAAGCCAACAAACCAACAAACCAAGTAACCAAAAAGCCAACAAACTAACAAACCAACAAGCCAACAAACCAACAAGCCAACAAGCCAACAAGCCAACAAAGCAACAAACCAACAAAGCAACAAAACAAAACACCGACAAACCAAAAAACCAAGAAACCAACAAACCGTCAAACGAACAAAGCAACAAGCCAACAAGCCAACAAACCAACAAACCAACAAACCAACAAACCAACAAACCAAGTAACCAAAAAGCCAACAAACTAACAAACCAACAAGCCAACAAGCCAACAAACCAACAAGCCAACAAACCAACAAACCAACAAAGCAACAAGCCAACAAGCCAACAAACCAACAAACCAACAAACCGACAAGCCAACAAACCAACAAACCAACAAGCCAACAAACCAACAAACCTACAAACCAAAAAACCAACAAGCCAACAAGCCAACAAACCAACTAACCAACAAGCCAACAAGCCAACAAACCAACAAACGAACAAGCCAATTAACCAACAAACCAACAAAAGAACAAACCAACAAACCAACAAACGAACAAACCAACAAACCAACAAGCCAACAAGCCAACAAACCAACAAACCAACAAACCAACAAACCAACAAACCAACAAAGCAACAAGCCAACAAACCAACAAGCCAATAAACCAACAAACCAACAAACTAAGAAACCAACAAGCCAACAAGTCAACAAACCAACAAACCAACAAGCCAACAATCCAACAAACCAACAAACCAAAAAACCAACAAACCTACAAACCAACAAACCAACAAACCAACAAACCAACAAACCAACAAGCCAACAAACCAACAAACCAACAAACCAACAAGCCAACAAACCAACAAACCAACAAACCAAAAAGCCAACAAACTAACAAACCAACAAGCCAACAAGCCAACAAACCAACAAACCAACAAAGCAACAAGCCAACAAGCCAACAAACCAACAAACCAACAAGCCAACAAACCAACAAACCAACAAGCCAACAAACCAACAAACCAACAAACCAACAAACCAACAAGCCAACAAACCAACAAACAAATAAACCAACAAACCAAAAAACCAACAAAACAACAAACCAACAAACCAACAAGCCAACAAGCCAACAAACCAACAAACCAACAAATTAAGTAACCATCAAAACCAACAAACCATCAAACAAACAAAGCAACAAAGCGACAAACCAACAAGCCAACAAACCAACAAACCAAGTAACCAAAAAGCCAACAAACTAACAAACCAACAAGCCAACAAACCAACAAGCCAACAAGCCAACAAGCCAACAAAGCAACAAACCAACAAAGCAACAAAACAAAACACCGAAAAACCAAAAAACCAAGAAACCAAGAAACCATCAAACGAACAAAGCAACAAGCCAACAAGCCAACAAACCAACAAACCAACAAACCAACAAACCAACAAACCAACAAGCCAACAAACCAACAAGCCAACAAGCCAACAAACCAACAAACCAACAAGCCAACAAACCAACAAACCAACAAACCAACATGCCAACAAACCAACAAACTAAGTAACCAACAAGCCAACAAACCAACAAACCAACAAGCCAACAAGCGTACAAACCAACAAACCAACAAGCTAAGAAACCAACTAACCAACAAACCAACAAGCCAACAAACCAACAAACAAATAAAGCAACAAGCCAACAAACCAACAAACCAACAAGCCAACAAACCAACAAACCAACAAACCAACAAACCAACAAACCAACGAGCCAACAAGCCAACAAACCAACAAACCAACAAGCCAACAAACCAACAAACCAACAAACCAACAAGCAAACAAACCAACAAACCAACAAAGCAACAAGCCAACAAGCCAACAAACCAACAAACCAACAAACCAACAAGCCAACAAACCAACAAACCAACAAACCAACAAACCTACAAACCAACAAACCAACAAGCCAACAAGCCAACAAACCAACTAACCAACAAGCCAACAAGCCAACAAACCAACAAACCAACAAGCCAACAAACCAACAAACCAACAAAGCAACAAGCCAACAAACCAACAAGCCAACAAACCAACAAACCAACAAACTAAGTAACCAATAAGCCAACAAGTCAACAAACCAACAAACCAACAAGCCAACAAACCAACAAACCAACAAACCAAAAAACCAACAAACCTACAAACCAACAAACCAACAAACCAACAAACCAACAAACCAACAAGCCAACAAGCCAACAAGCCAACAAACCAACAAACCAACAAACCAACAAGCCAACAAACCAACAAACCAACAAACCAAAAAGCCAACAAACTAACAAACCAACAAGCCAACAAGCCAACAAACCAACAAACCAACAAAGCAACAAGCCAACAAGCCAACAAACCAACAAACCAACAAGCCAACAAACCAACAAACCAACAAGCCAACAAACCAAGAAACCAACAAACCAACAAACCAACAAGCCAACAAACCAACAAACAAATAAACCAAAAAACCAACAAACCAACAAACCAACAAACCAACAAACCAACAAACCAACAAGCCAACAAGCCAACAAACCAACAAACCAACAAATTAAGTAACCATCAAAACCAACAAACCATCAAACGAACAAAGCAACAAACCAACAAGCCAACAAGCCAACAAACCAACAAACCAAGTAACCAAAAAGCCAACAAACTAACAAACCAACAAGCCAACAAACCAACAAGCCAACAAGCCAACAAGCCAACAAAGCAACAAACCAACAAAGCAACAAAACAAAACACCGACAAACCAAAAAACCAAGAAACCAACAAACCATCAAACGAACAAAGCAACAAGCCAACAAGCCAACAAACCAACAAACCAACAAACCAACAAACCAACAAACCAACAAGCCAACAAACCAACAAACCAACAAACCAACAAACCAAGTAACCAAAAAGCCAACAAACCAACAAACCAACAAACCAAGTAACCAAAAAGCCAACAAACTAACAAACCAACAAGCCAACAAGCCAACAAACCAACAAGCCAACAAACCAACAAACCAACAAAGCAACAAGCCAACAAGCCAACAAACCAACAAACCAACAAACCGACAAGCCAACAAACCAACAAACCAACAAGCCAACAAACCAACAAACCTACAAACCAAAAAACAAACAAGCCAACAAGCCAACAAACCAACTAACCAACAAGCCAACAAGCCAACAAACCAACAAACCAACAAGCCAATTAACCAACAAACCAACAAAAGAACAAACCAACAAACCAACAAACGAACAAACCAACAAACCAACAAGCCAACAAGCCAACAAACCAACAAACCAACAAACCAACAAGCCAACAAACCAACAAACCAACAAGCCAACAAGCCAACAAACCAACAAACCAACAAATCAACAAGCCAACAAACCAACAAACAAATAAACCAACAAACCAACAAACCAACAAACCAACAAACTAACAAACCAACAAGCCAACAAACCAACAAACCAACAAGCCAACAAACCAACAAACCAACAAACCAACAACCCAAAAAGCCAACAAACCAACAAACCAACAAGCCAACAAACCAACAAATCAACAAACCAACATGCCAACAAACCAACAAACTGAGTAACCAACAAGCCAGCAAACCAACAAACCAACAAACCAACAAACCAACAAGCCAACAAACCAACAAACCAACAAACTAACAAACCAACAAACCAACAAACCAACAAGCCAACAAACCAACAAACCAAGTAACCAAAAAGCCAACAAACTAACAAACCAACAAGCCAACAAACCAACAAGCCAACAAGCCAACAAGCCAACAAAGCAACAAACCAACAAAGCAACAAAACAAAACACCGACAAACCAAAAAACAAGAAACCAACAAACCGTCAAACGAACAAAGCAACAAGCCAACAAGCCAACAAACCAACAAACCAACAAACCAACAAACCAACAAACCAAGTAACCAAAAAGCCAACAAACTAACAAACCAACAAGCCAACAAGCCAACAAACCAACAAGCCAACAAACCAACAAACCAACAAAGCAACAAGCCAACAAGCCAACAAACCAACAAACCAACAAACCGACAAGCCAACAAACCAACAAACCAACAAGCCAACAAACCAACAAACCTACAAACCAAAAAACCAACAAGCCAACAAGCCAACAAACCAACTAACCAACAAGCCAACAAGCCAACAAACCAACAAACGAACAAGCCAATTAACCAACAAACCAACAAAAGAACAAACCAACAAACCAACAAACGAACAAACCAACAAACCAACAAGCCAACAAGCCAACAAACCAACAAACCAACAAACCAACAAACCAACAAACCAACAAAGCAACAAGCCAACAAACCAACAAGCCAATAAACCAACAAACCAACAAACTAAGAAACCAACAAGCCAACAAGTCAACAAACCAACAAACCAACAAGCCAACAATCCAACAAACCAACAAACCAAAAAACCAACAAACCTACAAACCAACAAACCAACAAACCAACAAACCAACAAACCAACAAGCCAACAAACCAACAAACCAACAAACCAACAAGCCAACAAACCAACAAACCAACAAACCAAAAAGCCAACAAACTAACAAACCAACAAGCCAACAAGCCAACAAACCAACAAACCAACAAAGCAACAAGCCAACAAGCCAACAAACCAACAAACCAACAAGCCAACAAACCAACAAACCAACAAGCCAACAAACCAACAAACCAACAAACCAACAAACCAACAAGCCAACAAACCAACAAACAAATAAACCAACAAACCAAAAAACCAACAAAACAACAAACCAACAAACCAACAAGCCAACAAGCCAACAAACCAACAAACCAACAAATTAAGTAACCATCAAAACCAACAAACCATCAAACGAACAAAGCAACAAAGCGACAAACCAACAAGCCAACAAACCAACAAACCAAGTAACCAAAAAGCCAACAAACTAACAAACCAACAAGCCAACAAACCAACAAGCCAACAAGCCAACAAGCCAACAAAGCAACAAACCAACAAAGCAACAAAACAAAACACCGACAAACCAAAAAACCAAGAAACCAAGAAACCATCAAACGAACAAAGCAACAAGCCAACAAGCCAACAAACCAACAAACCAACAAACCAACAAACCAACAAACCAACAAGCCAACAAACCAACAAGCCAACAAGCCAACAAACCAACAAACCAACAAGCCAACAAACCAACAAACCAACAAACCAACATGCCAACAAACCAACAAACTAAGTAACCAACAAGCCAACAAACCAACAAACCAACAAGCCAACAAGCGTACAAACCAACAAACCAACAAGCTAAGAAACCAACTAACCAACAAACCAACAAGCCAACAAACCAACAAACAAATAAAGCAACAAGCCAACAAACCAACAAACCAACAAGCCAACAAACCAACAAACCAACAAACCAACAAACCAACAAACCAACGAGCCAACAAGCCAACAAACCAACAAACCAACAAGCCAACAAACCAACAAACCAACAAACCAACAAGCAAACAAACCAACAAACCAACAAAGCAACAAGCCAACAAGCCAACAAACCAACAAACCAACAAACCAACAAGCCAACAAACCAACAAACCAACAAACCAACAAACCTACAAACCAACAAACCAACAAGCCAACAAGCCAACAAACCAACTAACCAACAAGCCAACAAGCCAACAAACCAACAAACCAACAAGCCAACAAACCAACAAACCAACAAAGCAACAAGCCAACAAACCAACAAGCCAACAAACCAACAAACCAACAAACTAAGTAACCAATAAGCCAACAAGTCAACAAACCAACAAACCAACAAGCCAACAAACCAACAAACCAACAAACCAAAAAACCAACAAACCTACAAACCAACAAACCAACAAACCAACAAACCAACAAACCAACAAGCCAACAAGCCAACAAGCCAACAAACCAACAAACCAACAAACCAACAAGCCAACAAACCAACAAACCAACAAACCAAAAAGCCAACAAACTAACAAACCAACAAGCCAACAAGCCAACAAACCAACAAACCAACAAAGCAACAAGCCAACAAGCCAACAAACCAACAAACCAACAAGCCAACAAACCAACAAACCAACAAGCCAACAAACCAAGAAACCAACAAACCAACAAACCAACAAGCCAACAAACCAACAAACAAATAAACCAAAAAACCAACAAACCAACAAACCAACAAACCAACAAACCAACAAACCAACAAGCCAACAAGCCAACAAACCAACAAACCAACAAATTAAGTAACCATCAAAACCAACAAACCATCAAACGAACAAAGCAACAAACCAACAAGCCAACAAGCCAACAAACCAACAAACCAAGTAACCAAAAAGCCAACAAACTAACAAACCAACAAGCCAACAAACCAACAAGCCAACAAGCCAACAAGCCAACAAAGCAACAAACCAACAAAGCAACAAAACAAAACACCGACAAACCAAAAAACCAAGAAACCAACAAACCATCAAACGAACAAAGCAACAAGCCAACAAGCCAACAAACCAACAAACCAACAAACCAACAAACCAACAAACCAACAAGCCAACAAACCAACAAACCAACAAACCAACAAACCAAGTAACCAAAAAGCCAACAAACCAACAAACCAACAAACCAAGTAACCAAAAAGCCAACAAACTAACAAACCAACAAGCCAACAAGCCAACAAACCAACAAGCCAACAAACCAACTAACCAACAAAGCAACAAGCCAACAAGCCAACAAACCAACAAACCAACAAACCGACAAGCCAACAAACCAACAAACCAACAAGCCAACAAACCAACAAACCTACAAACCAAAAAACAAACAAGCCAACAAGCCAACAAACCAACTAACCAACAAGCCAACAAGCCAACAAACCAACAAACCAACAAGCCAATTAACCAACAAACCAACAAAAGAACAAACCAACAAACCAACAAACGAACAAACCAACAAACCAACAAGCCAACAAGCCAACAAACCAACAAACCAACAAACCAACAAGCCAACAAACCAACAAACCAACAAGCCAACAAGCCAACAAACCAACAAACCAACAAATCAACAAGCCAACAAACCAACAAACAAATAAACCAACAAACCAACAAACCAACAAACCAACAAACTAACAAACCAACAAGCCAACAAACCAACAAACCAACAAGCCAACAAACCAACAAACCAACAAACCAACAACCCAAAAAGCCAACAAACCAACAAACCAACAAGCCAACAAACCAACAAATCAACAAACCAACATGCCAACAAACCAACAAACTGAGTAACCAACAAGCCAGCAAACCAACAAACCAACAAACCAACAAACCAACAAGCCAACAAACCAACAAACCAACAAACTAACAAACCAACAAACCAACAAACCAACAAGCCAACAAACCAAAAAACAAATAAACCAACAAACCAACAAACCAACAAACCAACAAACTAACAAACCAACAAGCCAACAAACCAGCAAACCAACAAACCATCAAACGAACAAAGCAACAAGCCAACAAGCCAACAAACCAACTATCCAACAAACCAACAAACCAACAAGCCAACAAGCCAACAAACCAACAAACCAACAAACCAACAAGCCAACAAACCAACAAACCAACAAACCAACAAACCAACAAACCAACAAACCAACAAACTAACAAACCAACAAACCAACAAGCCAACAAGCCAACAAACCAACAAACCAACAAACCAACAAGCCAACAAACCAACAAGCCAACAAACCAACAAACCAACAAACCAAGTAACCAACAAACCAACAAACCATCAAACGAACAAAGCAACAAACCAACAAGCCAACAAGCCAACAAACCAACAAACCAAGTAACCAAAAAGCCCACAAACTAACAAACCAACAAGCCAACAAACCAACAAGCCAACAAGCCAACAAACCAACAAACCAACAAAGCAACAAACCAAAAAACCAACAAACCAAAAAACCAACAAACCAACAAACCATCAAACGAACAAAGCAACAAGCCAACAAGCCAACAAACCAACAATCCAACAAGCCAACAAACCAACAAACCAACAAACCAACAAACCAACAAGCCAACAAGCCAACCAACCAACAAACCAACAAACCAACAAGCCAACAAACCAACAAACCAACAAGCCAACAAACCAACAAACCAACAAACCAACAAACCAACAAGCCAACAAGCCAACAAACCAACAAACCAACAAGCCAACAAACAAACAAACCAACAAACCAACAAGCCAACAAGCCAACAAACCAACAAACCAACAAACCAACAAGCCAACAAACCAACAAACCAACAAACCAACATGCCAACAAACCAACAAACTAAGTAACCAACAAGCCAACAAACCAACAAACCAACAAGCCAACAAGCGTACAAACCAACAAACCAACAAGCTAAGAAACCAACTAACCAACAAACCAACAAGCCAACAAACCAACAAACAAATAAAGCAACAAGCCAACAAACCAACAAACCAACAAGCCAACAAACCAACAAACCAACAAACCAACAAACCAACAAATCAACAAGCCAACAAGCCAACAAACCAACAAACCAACAAGCCAACAAACCAACAAACCAACAAACCAACAAGCAAACAAACCAACAAGCCAACAAACCAACAAGCCAACAAACCAACAAACCAACAAAGCAACCAGCCAACAAACCAACAAGCCAACAAACCAACAAACCAACAAACTAAATAACCAACAAGCCAACAAGTCAACAAACCAACAAACCAACAAGCCAACAAACCAACAAACCAACAAACCAAAAAACCAACAGACCAACAAACCAACAAACCAACAAACCAACAAACCAGCAAGCCAACAAGCCAACAAGCCAACGAACCAACAAACCAACAAACCAACAAGCCAACAAACCAACAAACGAACAAACCAAAAAGCCAACAAACTAACAAAACAACAAGCCAACAAGCCAACAAACCAACAAACCAACAAAGCAACAAGCCAACAAGCCAACAAACCAACAAACCGACAAGCCAACAAACCAACAAACCAACAAGCCAACAAGCCAGCAGACCAACAAACCAACAAACCAAAAAACCAACAAACCAACAAACCAACAAACCAACAAACCAACAAAGCAACAAACCAAAAAACCAACAAACCAAAAAACCAACAAACCAACAAACCATCAAACGAACAAAGCAACAAGCCAACAAACCAACAAACCAAGTAACCAAAAAGCCAACAAACCAACAAACCAACAAGCCAACAAACCAACAAACCAATAAACAAATAAACCAACAAACCAACAAACCAACAAGCCAACAAGCCAACAAACCAACAAACCAACAAACCAACAAACCAACAAACCAAAAAACCAACAACTCAACAAGCCAACAAACCAACAACCCAACAAGCCAACAAACGAACAAACCAACAAACCAACAAACCAACAAACCAACAAACCAACATGCCAACAAACCAACAAACTAAGTAAACCAACAACCCAACAAACCAACAAACCAACAAGCCAACAAACCAACAAACCAACCAAGCAACAAGCCAACAAACCAACAAGCCAAGAAACCAACAAACCAACAAACTAAGTAACCAACAATCCAACAAGCCAACAAACCAACAAACCAAAAAGGTCAGCAAACCAACAAACCAACAAACCAAAAAACCAGCAAACCAACAAACCAACAAACCAACAAACCAACAAACCAACAAGCCAACAAGCCAACAAACTAACAAACCAACAAACCAACAAGCCAACAAACCAACAAACCATCAAACCAACAAACTAGCAAACCAACAAGCCAACAAACCAGCAAACCAACAAACCATCAAACGAACAAAGCAACAAGCCAACAAGCCAACAAACCAACAAACCAACAAGCCAACAAACCAACAAACCAACAAGCCAACAAGCCAATAAACCAACAAACCAACAAACCAACAAGCCAACAAACCAACAAATCAACAAACCAACAAACCAACAAACCAAAAAGCCAACAAACCAACAAACAAATAAACCAACAAACCAACAAACCAAAAAACCAACAAACCAACAAACCAACAAACCAACAAACCAACAAACCAACAAGCCAACAAGCCAACAAACCCCCAAACCAACAAACCAACAAGCCAACAAACCAACAAGCCAACAAACCAACAAACCAACAAGCCAACAAACCAACAAACCCACAAACCAACAAGCCAACAAGCCAACAAACCAACAAACCAACAAGCCAACAAACCAACAAACCAACAAACCAACATGCCAACAAACCAACAAACCAACAAACCAACAAGCCAACAAGCCAACAAACCAACAAACCAACAAGCCAACAAACCAACAAACCAACAAGCCAACAAACCAACAAACCAACAAACCAACAAGCCAACAAGCCAACAAACCAACAAACCAACAAATCAACAAACCAACAAACCAACATGCCAACAAACCAACAAACCAACAAACCAACAAGCCAACAAACCAACAAACCAACAAGGCAACAAACCAACAAACCAACAAATTAACAAACCAACAAGCCAACAAACCAACAAACCAACAAACCAACAAACCAACAAACCAACAAACCAACAAGCCAACAAACCAACAAACCAACAAACCAACAAGCCAACAAACCAACAAGCCAACAAACCAACAAACCAGCAAACCAACAAACCAACAAACCAACAAACCAACAAGCCAACAAACCAACAAACCAACAAGCCGACAAACCAACAAACCAACAAACCAACAAACCAACAAGCCAACAAGGCAACAAACCAACAAGCCAACAAGCCAACAAGCCAACAAACCAACAAACCAACAAGCCAGCAAACCAACAAATCAACAAACCATCAACCCAACAAACCAACAAACCAACATGCCAACAAACTAAGTAACCAACAAGCCAACAAACCAACAAACCAACAAACCAACATGACAACAAACCAACAAAGTAAGTAACCAACAAGCCAACAAACCAACAAACCAACAAGCCAACAAGCCAACAAACCAACAAACCAACAAGCCAACAAACCAACAAGCCAACAAACCAACAAACCAACAAGCCAACAAGGCAACAAACCAACGCACCAACAAACCAACAAACCAACAAGCCAACAAACCAACAAACCAACAAGCCAACAAACCAACAAACCACCAAACCAACAAACCAACACGCCAACAAGCCAACAAACCAACAAACCAACAAGCCAACAAACCAACAAGCCAACAAGCCAACAAACGAACAAACCAACAAACCAACAAACCAACAAACCAACAAACCAACATGCCAACAAACCAACAAACTAAGTAAACCAACAACCCAACAAACCAACAAACCAACAAGCCAACAAACCAACAAACCAACAAAGCAACAAGCCAACAAACCAACAAGCCAAGAAACCAACAAACTAAGTAACCAACAATCCAACAAACCAACAAACCAACAAACCAAAAAGGTCAGCAAACCAACAAACCAACAAACCAAAAAACCAGCAAACCAACAAACCAACAAACCAACAAACCAACAAGCCAACAAGCCAACAAACTAGCAAACCAACAAACCAACAAGCCAACAAACCAACAAACCATCAAACCAACAAACTAGCAAACCAACAAGCCAACAAACCAGCAAACCAACAAACCATCAAACGAACAAAGCAACAAGCCAACAAGCCAACAAACCAACAAACCAACAAGCCAACAAACCAACAAACCAACAAGCCAACAAGCCAATAAACCAACAAACCAACAAACCAACAAGCCAACAAACCAACAAACCAACAAACCAACAAACCAACAAACCAAAAAGCCAACAAACCAACAAACAAATAAACCAACAAACCAACAAACCAAAAAACCAACAAACCAACAAACCAACAAACCAACAAACCAACAAACCAACAAGCCAACAAGCCAACAAACCCACAAACCAACAAACCAACAAGCCAACAAACCAACAAGCCAACAAACCAACAAACCAACAAGCCAACAAACCAACAAACCCACAAACCAACAAGCCAACAAGCCAACAAACCAACAAACCAACAAGCCAACAAACCAACAAACCAACAAACCAACATGCCAACAAACCAACAAACCAACAAACCAACAAGCCAACAAGCCAACAAACCAACAAACCAACAAGCCAACAAACCAACAAACCAACAAGCCAACAAACCAACAAACCAACAAACCAACAAGCCAACAAGCCAACAAACCAACAAACCAACAAACCAACAAACCAACAAACCAACATGCCAACAAACCAACAAACCAACAAACCAACAAGCCAACAAACCAACAAACCAACAAGGCAACAAACCAACAAACCAACAAATTAACAAACCAACAAGCCAACAAACCAACAAACCAACAAACCAACAAACCAACAAACCAACAAACCAACAAACCAACAAGCCAACAAACCAACAAACCAACAAACCAACAAGCCAACAAACCAACAAGCCAACAAACCAACAAACCAGCAAACCAACAAACCAACAAACCAACAAGCCAACAAACCAACAAACCAACAAGCCGACAAACCAACAAACCAACAAACCAACAAACCAACAAGCCAACAAGGCAACAAACCAACAAGCCAACAAGCCAACAAGCCAACAAACCAACAAACCAACAAGCCAGCAAACCAACAAATCAACAAACCATCAACCCAACAAACCAACAAACCAACATGCCAACAAACTAAGTAACCAACAAGCCAACAAACCAACAAACCAACAAACCAACATGACAACAAACCAACAAAGTAAGTAACCAACAAGCCAACAAACCAACAAACCAACAAGCCAACAAGCCAACAAACCAACAAATCAACAAGCCAACAAACCAACAAGCCAACAAACCAACAAACCAACAAGCCAACAAGGCAACAAACCAACGCACCAACAAACCAACAAACCAACAAGCCAACAAACCAACAAACCAACAAGCCAACAAACCAACAAACCACCAAACCAACAAACCAACACGCCAACAAGCCAACAAACCAACAAACCAACAAACTAAGTAACCAACAAGCCAACAAACCAACAAACCAACAAGCCAACAAACCAACAAACAAAAAACTAACAAACCAACAAACCAACAAACCAACAAGCCAACAAGCCAACAAACCAACAAACCAACAAACCAACAAGCCAACAAACCAACAAACAAAAAACTAACAAACCAACAAACCAACAAACCAACAAACCAACAAACCAACAAGCCAACAAGCCAACAAACCAACAAACCAACAAGCCAACAAACCAACAAGCCAACAAACCAACAAACCAACAAGCCAACAAGGCAACAAACCAACGCACCAACAAACCAACAAACCAACAACCCAACAAACCAACAAACCAACAAGCCAACAAACCAACAAACCACCAAACCAACAAACCAACACGCCAACAAGCCAACAAACCAACAAACCAACAAACTAAGTAACCAACAAGCCAACAAACCAACAAACCAACAAGCCAACAAACCAACAAACCAACAAGCCAACAAGGCAACAAACCAACGCACCAACAAACCAACAAGCCAACAAACCAACAAACCAACAAGCCAACAAACTAACAAACCAACAAGCCAACAAACCAACAAGTCAAGAAGCCAACAAACCAACAAACCAACAAAGCAAAAAACCAACAAACCAACAAACCAACAAACCAACAAGCTAACAAACCAACAAGCCAACAAACCAACAAGCCAACAAGCCAACAAAACAACAAACCAACAAACCAACAAGCCAACAAGACAACAAACTAACAAACCAACAAGCCAACAAACCAACAAACCAACGAGCCAACAAACCAACAAACCAAAAAACCAACAAACCAACAAACCAACAAACCAAAAAACCAACAAACCAACAAGCCAACAAGCCAATAAACTAACAAACTAACAAACCAACAAACGAACTAACCAACAAACCAACAAGCCAACAAGCCAACAAACTTACAAACCAACAAGCCAACAAGCCAACAAACCAACAAACCAACAAGCCAACAAGCCAACAAACCAACAAACCAACAAACCAACAAGCCAACAAACCAACAAACCAACAAACTAACAAGCCAACAAACCAACAAACCAACGAGCCAACAAACCAACAAACCAACAAACCAACAAACCAACAAACCAACAAACCAAAAAACCAACAAGCCAACAAACTAACAAACCAACATGCCAACAAACCAACAAACCAACGAGCCAACAAACCAACAAACCAACGAGCCAACAAACCAACAAACCAACAAACCAACAAACCAACAAACCAACAAACCAACAAACCAACAAACCAACAAACCAACAAACCAACAAACCAAAAAACCAACAAACCAACAAGCCAACAAGCCAATAAACTAACAAACTAACAAACCAACAAACGAACTAACCAACAAACCAACAAGCCAACAAGCCAACAAACTAACAAACCAACAAGCCAACAAGCCAACAAACCAACAAACCAACAAAGCAACAAGCCAACAAGCCAACAAACCAACAAGCCAACAAGCCAACAAACCAAGTAACCAAAAAGCCAACAAACTAACAAACCAACAAGCCAACAAACCAACAAGTCAACAAGCCAACAAACCAACAAACCAACAAACCAACAACCCAACAAACCAACAAGCCAACAAACCAACAAACCAACAAACCAAGTAACCAAAAAACCAACATATCATCAAACGAACAAAGCAACAAACCAACAAGCCAACAAACCAACAACCCAACAAACCAACAAACCAACATGCGAACAAACCAACAAACTAAGTAACCAACAAGCCAACAAACCAACAAACCAACAAACCAACATGCCAACAAACCAACAAACTAATTAACCAACAAGCCAACAAACCAACAAACCAACAAGCCAACAAGCCAACAAACCAACAAACCAACAAACCAACAAGCCAACAAACCAACAAGCCAACAAACCAACAAACCAAAAAGCCAACAAGCCAACAAACTAACAAACCAACAAACCAACAAACCAACAAATCAACAAACCAACAAGCCAACAAACCAACAAACCAACAAACCAACAAACCAACAAGCCAACAAGCCAACAAACCAACAAACCAACAAAGCAACAAGCCAACAAACCAACAAGCCAACAAACCAACAAACCAAGTAACCAAAAAGCCAACAAACTAACAAACCAACAAGCCAACAAGCCAACAAACCAACAAACCAACAAAGCAACAAACCAACAAACCAACAAACCAACAAACCAACAAGCCAACAAGCCAACAAAACAACAAAGCAACAAGCCAACAAGCCAACAAACCAACAAACCAACAAACCAACAAACCAACAAACCAACAAACCAACAAACCAAAAAACCAACAAGCCAACAAGCCAACAAACCAACAAACCAACAAGCCAACAAACCAACAAATCAACAAACCAACAAGCCAACAAACCAACAAACCAACAAACCAACCAACCAACAAACCAAGTGACCAACAAGCCAACAAGCCAACAAACCAACAAACCAACAAGCTAACAAGCCAACAAGCCAACAAACCAACAAACCAACAAGCCTCAAACCAAAAAACCAACAAACCAAAAAACCAACAAACCAACAAACCATCAAACGAACAAAGCAACAAACCAACAAGCCAACAAACCAACAAACCAACAAGCCAACAAACCAACAAACCAACAAGCCTCAAACCAACAAACCAACAAACCAACAAGCCAACAAGCCAACAAACCAACAAACCAACAAGCCAACAAACCAACAAACCAACAAACCAAGAAGCCAACAAGTCAACAAACTAAGTAACCAACAAGCCAACAAGCCAACTAACCAACAAACCAACAAACCAACATGCCAACAAACCAACAAACTAATTAACCAACAAGCCAACAAACCAACAAACCAACAAGCCAACAAGCCAACAAACCAACAAACCAACAAACCAACAAGCCAACAAACCAACAAGCCAACAAACCAACAAACCAAAAAGCCAACAAGCCAACAAACTAACAAACCAACAAACCAACAAACCAACAAATCAACAAACCAACAAGCCAACAAACCAACAAACCAACAAACCAACAAACCAACAAGCCAACAAGCCAACAAACCAACAAACCAACAAAGCAACAAGCCAACAAACCAACAAGCCAACAAACCAACAAACCAAGTAACCAAAAAGCCAACAAACTAACAAACCAACAAGCCAACAAGCCAACAAACCAACAAACCAACAAAGCAACAAACCAACAAACCAACAAACCAACAAACCAACAAGCCAACAAGCCAACAAACCAACAAAGCAACAAGCCAACAAGCCAACAAACCAACAAACCAACAAACCAACAAACCAACAAACCAACAAACCAACAAACCAAAAAACCAACAAGCCAACAAGCCAACAAACCAACAAACCAACAAGCCAACAAACCAACAAATCAACAAACCAACAAGCCAACAAACCAACAAACCAACAAACCAACCAACCAACAAACCAAGTGACCAACAAGCCAACAAGCCAACAAACCAACAAACCAACAAGCCAACAAGCCAACAAGCCAACAAACCAACAAACCAACAAGCCTCAAACCAAAAAACCAACAAACCAAAAAACCAACAAACCAACAAACCATCAAACGAACAAAGCAACAAACCAACAAGCCAACAAACCAACAAACCAACAAGCCAACAAACCAACAAACCAACAAGCCTCAAACCAACAAACCAACAAACCAACAAGCCAACAAGCCAACAAACCAACAAACCAACAAGCCAACAAATTAACAAACCAACAAACCAACAAGCCAACAAGCCAACTAACCAACAAACCAACAAACCAACATGCCAACAAACCAACAAACTAAGTAACCAACAAGCCAACAAACCAACAAACCAACAAACCAACATGCCAACAAACCAACAAACTAAGTAGCCAACAAGGCAACCAACCAACAAACCAACAAGCCAACAAGCCCACACACCAACAAACCAACAAACCAACAAGCCAACAAACCAACAAGCCAACAAACCAACAAGCCAACAAACCAACAAGCCAACAAGCCAACAAGCCAACAAACCAACAAACCAACAAACCAACAAGCCAACAAGCCAACAAACCAACAAACCAACAAACCAACAAACCAACAAACTAAGTAACCAACAAGCCAACCAACCAACAAACCAACAAGCCAACAAGCCAACAAACCAACAAACCACCAAGCCAACAAACCAACAAACCAACAAGCCAACAAACCAACAACCCAACAAACCAACAAACCAACAAACCAAGTAACCAAAAAGCCAACAAACTAACAAACCAACAAGCCAACAAGCCAAAAAACCAACAAAGCAACAAACCAACAAACCAACAAACCAACAAACCAACAAGCCAACAAGCCAACAAACCAACAAAGCAACAAGCCAACAAGCCAACAAACCAACAAACCAACAAACCAACAAACCAACAAACCAACAAACCAACAAACCAACAAACCAACAAGCCAACAAACCAACAAACCAACAAACCAACAAACCAACAAACCAAGTAACCAACAAGCCAACAAGCCAACAAACCAACAAACCAACAAGCCAACAAGCCAACAAGCCAACAAACCAACAAACCAACAAAGCAACAAACCAAAAAACCAAAAAACCAAAAAACCAACAAACCAACAAACCATCAAACGAACGAAGCAACAAGCCAACAAGCCAACAAACCAACAAACCAACAAGCCAACAAACCAACAAACCAACATGCCAACATTCCTCAAACCAACAAACCAACAAACCAACAAGCCAACAAGCCAACAAACCAACAAACCAACAAGCCAACAAACCAACAAACCAACAAACCAAGAAGCCAACAAGTCAACAAACTAAGTAACCAACAAGCCAACAAGCCAACTAACCAACAAACCAACAAACCAACATGCCAACAAACCAACAAACTAAGTAACCAACAAGCCAACAAACCAACAAACCAACAAACCAACATGCCAACAAACCAACAAACTAAGTAGCCAACAAGCCAACCAACCAACAAACCAAAAAGCCAACAAACCCACAAACCAACAAACCAACAAACCAACAAGCCAACAAACCAACAAGCCAACAAACCAACAAGCCAACAAGCCAACAAGCCAACAAACCAACAAACCAACAAACCAACAAACCAACAAGCCAACAAGCCAACAAACCAACAAACCAACAAGCCAACAAACTAAGTTACCAACAAGCCAACAAACCAACAAACCAACAAACCAACAAGCCAACAAGCCAACAAACCAACAAACCAACATGCCAACAAACTAAGTAACCAACAAGCCAACAAACCAACAAACCAACAGACCAACATGACAACAAACCAACAAAGTAAGTAACCAACAAGCCAACAAACCAACAAACCAACAAGCCAACAAGCCAACAAACCAACAAACCAACAAGCCAACAAACCAACAAGCCAACAAACCAACAAACCAACAAGCCAACAAGGCAACAAACCAACGCACCAACAAACCAACAAACCAACAAACCAACAAACCAACAAACCAACAAGCCAACAAACCAACAAACCACCAAACCAACAAACCAACACGCCAACAAGCCAACAAACCAACAAACCAACAAGCCAACAAACCAACAAGCCAACAAGCCAACAAACGAACAAACCAACAAACCAACAAACCAACAAACCAACAAACCAACATGCCAACAAACCAACAAACTAAGTAAACCAACAACCCAACAAACCAACAAACCAACAAGCCAACAAACCAACAAACCAACAAAGCAACAAGCCAACAAACCAACAAGCCAAGAAACCAACAAACTAAGTAACCAACAATCCAACAAACCAATAAACCAACAAACCAAAAAGGTCAGCAAACCAACAAACCAACAAACCAAAAAACCAGCAAACCAACAAACCAACAAACCAACAAACCAACAAGCCAACAAGCCAACAAACTAGCAAACCAACAAACCAACAAGCCAACAAACCAACAAACCATCAAACCAACAAACTAGCAAACCAACAAGCCAACAAACCAGCAAACCAACAAACCATCAAACGAACAAAGCAACAAGCCAACAAGCCAACAAACCAACAAACCAACAAGCCAACAAACCAACAAACCAACAAGCCAACAAGCCAATAAACCAACAAACCAACAAACCAACAAGCCAACAAACCAACAAACCAACAAACCAACAAACCAACAAACCAAAAAGCCAACAAACCAACAAACAAATAAACCAACAAACCAACAAACCAAAAAACCAACAAACCAACAAACCAACAAACCAACAAACCAACAAACCAACAAGCCAACAAGCCAACAAACCCACAAACCAACAAACCAACAAGCCAACAAACCAACAAGCCAACAAACCAACAAACCAACAAGCCAACAAACCAACAAACCCACAAACCAACAAGCCAACAAGCCAACAAACCAACAAACCAACAAGCCAACAAACCAACAAACCAACAAACCAACATGCCAACAAACCAACAAACCAACAAACCAACAAGCCAACAAGCCAACAAACCAACAAACCAACAAGCCAACAAACCAACAAACCAACAAGCCAACAAACCAACAAACCAACAAACCAACAAGCCAACAAGCCAACAAACCAACAAACCAACAAACCAACAAACCAACAAACCAACATGCCAACAAACCAACAAACCAACAAACCAACAAGCCAACAAACCAACAAACCAACAAGGCAACAAACCAACAAACCAACAAATTAACAAACCAACAAGCCAACAAACCAACAAACCAACAAACCAACAAACCAACAAACCAACAAACCAACAAACCAACAAGCCAACAAACCAACAAACCAACAAACCAACAAGCCAACAAACCAACAAGCCAACAAACCAACAAACCAGCAAACCAACAAACCAACAAACCAACAAGCCAACAAACCAACAAACCAACAAGCCGACAAACCAACAAACCAACAAACCAACAAACCAACAAGCCAACAAGGCAACAAACCAACAAGCCAACAAGCCAACAAGCCAACAAACCAACAAACCAACAAGCCAGCAAACCAACAAATCAACAAACCATCAACCCAACAAACCAACAAACCAACATGCCAACAAACTAAGTAACCAACAAGCCAACAAACCAACAAACCAACAAACCAACATGACAACAAACCAACAAAGTAAGTAACCAACAAGCCAACAAACCAACAAACCAACAAGCCAACAAGCCAACAAACCAACAAATCAACAAGCCAACAAACCAACAAGCCAACAAACCAACAAACCAACAAGCCAACAAGGCAACAAACCAACGCACCAACAAACCAACAAACCAACAAGCCAACAAACCAACAAACCAACAAGCCAACAAACCAACAAACCACCAAACCAACAAACCAACACGCCAACAAGCCAACAAACCAACAAACCAACAAACTAAGTAACCAACAAGCCAACAAACCAACAAACCAACAAGCCAACAAACCAACAAACAAAAAACTAACAAACCAACAAACCAACAAACCAACAAGCCAACAAGCCAACAAACCAACAAACCAACAAACCAACAAGCCAACAAACCAACAAACAAAAAACTAACAAACCAACAAACCAACAAACCAACAAACCAACAAACCAACAAGCCAACAAGCCAACAAACCAACAAACCAACAAGCCAACAAACCAACAAGCCAACAAACCAACAAACCAACAAGCCAACAAGGCAACAAACCAACGCACCAACAAACCAACAAACCAACAACCCAACAAACCAACAAACCAACAAGCCAACAAACCAACAAACCACCAAACCAACAAACCAACACGCCAACAAGCCAACAAACCAACAAACCAACAAACTAAGTAACCAACAAGCCAACAAACCAACAAACCAACAAGCCAACAAACCAACAAACCAACAAGCCAACAAGGCAACAAACCAACGCACCAACAAACCAACAAGCCAACAAACCAACAAACCAACAAGCCAACAAACTAACAAACCAACAAGCCAACAAACCAACAAGCCAAGAAGCCAACAAACCAACAAACCAACAAAGCAAAAAACCAACAAACCAACAAACCAACAAACCAACAAGCTAACAAACCAACAAGCCAACAAACCAACAAGCCAACAAGCCAACAAAACAACAAACCAACAAACCAACAAGCCAACAAGACAACAAACTAACAAACCAACAAGCCAACAAACCAACAAACCAACGAGCCAACAAACCAACAAACCAAAAAACCAACAAACCAACAAACCAACAAACCAAAAAACCAACAAACCAACAAGCCAACAAGCCAATAAACTAATAAACTAACAAACCAACAAACGAACTAACCAACAAACCAACAAGCCAACAAGCCAACAAACTTACAAACCAACAAGCCAACAAGCCAACAAACCAACAAACCAACAAGCCAACAAGCCAACAAACCAACAAACCAACAAACCAACAAGCCAACAAACCAACAAACCAACAAACTAACAAGCCAACAAACCAACAAACCAACGAGCCAACAAACCAACAAACCAACAAACCAACAAACCAACAAACCAACAAACCAAAAAACCAACAAGCCAACAAACTAACAAACCAACATGCCAACAAACCAACAAACCAACGAGCCAACAAACCAACAAACCAACGAGCCAACAAACCAACAAACCAACAAACCAACAAACCAACAAACCAACAAACCAACAAACCAACAAACCAACAAACCAACAAACCAACAAACCAAAAAACCAACAAACCAACAAGCCAACAAGCCAATAAACTAACAAACTAACAAACCAACAAACGAACTAACCAACAAACCAACAAGCCAACAAGCCAACAAACTAACAAACCAACAAGCCAACAAGCCAACAAACCAACAAACCAACAAAGCAACAAGCCAACAAGCCAACAAACCAACAAGCCAACAAGCCAACAAACCAAGTAACCAAAAAGCCAACAAACTAACAAACCAACAAGCCAACAAACCAACAAGTCAACAAGCCAACAAACCAACAAACCAACAAACCAACAACCCAACAAACCAACAAGCCAACAAACCAACAAACCAACAAACCAAGTAACCAAAAAACCAACATATCATCAAACGAACAAAGCAACAAACCAACAAGCCAACAAACCAACAACCCAACAAACCAACAAACCAACATGCGAACAAACCAACAAACTAAGTAACCAACAAGCCAACAAACCAACAAACCAACAAACCAACATGCCAACAAACCAACAAACTAATTAACCAACAAGCCAACAAACCAACAAACCAACAAGCCAACAAGCCAACAAACCAACAAACCAACAAACCAACAAGCCAACAAACCAACAAGCCAACAAACCAACAAACCAAAAAGCCAACAAGCCAACAAACTAACAAACCAACAAACCAACAAACCAACAAATCAACAAACCAACAAGCCAACAAACCAACAAACCAACAAACCAACAAACCAACAAGCCAACAAGCCAACAAACCAACAAACCAACAAAGCAACAAGCCAACAAACCAACAAGCCAACAAACCAACAAACCAAGTAACCAAAAAGCCAACAAACTAACAAACCAACAAGCCAACAAGCCAACAAACCAACAAACCAACAAAGCAACAAACCAACAAACCAACAAACCAACAAACCAACAAGCCAACAAGCCAACAAAACAACAAAGCAACAAGCCAACAAGCCAACAAACCAACAAACCAACAAACCAACAAACCAACAAACCAACAAACCAACAAACCAAAAAACCAACAAGCCAACAAGCCAACAAACCAACAAACCAACAAGCCAACAAACCAACAAATCAACAAACCAACAAGCCAACAAACCAACAAACCAACAAACCAACCAACCAACAAACCAAGTGACCAACAAGCCAACAAGCCAACAAACCAACAAACCAACAAGCTAACAAGCCAACAAGCCAACAAACCAACAAACCAACAAGCCTCAAACCAAAAAACCAACAAACCAAAAAACCAACAAACCAACAAACCATCAAACGAACAAAGCAACAAACCAACAAGCCAACAAACCAACAAACCAACAAGCCAACAAACCAACAAACCAACAAGCCTCAAACCAACAAACCAACAAACCAACAAGCCAACAAGCCAACAAACCAACAAACCAACAAGCCAACAAACCAACAAACCAACAAACCAAGAAGCCAACAAGTCAACAAACTAAGTAACCAACAAGCCAACAAGCCAACTAACCAACAAACCAACAAACCAACATGCCAACAAACCAACAAACTAATTAACCAACAAGCCAACAAACCAACAAACCAACAAGCCAACAAGCCAACAAACCAACAAACCAACAAACCAACAAGCCAACAAACCAACAAGCCAACAAACCAACAAACCAAAAAGCCAACAAGCCAACAAACTAACAAACCAACAAACCAACAAACCAACAAATCAACAAACCAACAAGCCAACAAACCAACAAACCAACAAACCAACAAACCAACAAGCCAACAAGCCAACAAACCAACAAACCAACAAAGCAACAAGCCAACAAACCAACAAGCCAACAAACCAACAAACCAAGTAACCAAAAAGCCAACAAACTAACAAACCAACAAGTCAACAAGCCAACAAACCAACAAACCAACAAAGCAACAAACCAACAAACCAACAAACCAACAAACCAACAAGCCAACAAGCCAACAAACCAACAAAGCAACAAGCCAACAAGCCAACAAACCAACAAACCAACAAACCAACAAACCAACAAACCAACAAACCAACAAACCAAAAAACCAACAAGCCAACAAGCCAACAAACCAACAAACCAACAAGCCAACAAACCAACAAATCAACAAACCAACAAGCCAACAAACCAACAAACCAACAAACCAACCAACCAACAAACCAAGTGACCAACA
Organism: Atherix ibis; assembly: GCA_958298945.1. NCBI lineage: Eukaryota > Metazoa > Arthropoda > Insecta > Diptera > Athericidae > Atherix > Atherix ibis. Next base: position 29,948,272 of record OY282608.1, read on the forward strand.
AGCCAACAAGCCAACAAACCAACAAACCAACAAGCCAACAAGCCAACAAGCCAACAAACCAACAAACCAACAAGCCTCAAACCAAAAAACCAACAAACCAAAAAACCAACAAACCAACAAACCATCAAACGAACAAAGCAACAAACCAACAAGCCAACAAACCAACAAACCAACAAGCCAACAAACCAACAAACCAACAAGCCTCAAACCAACAAACCAACAAACCAACAAGCCAACAAGCCAACAAACCAACAAACCAACAAGCCAACAAATTAACAAACCAACAAACCAACAAGCCAACAAGCCAACTAACCAACAAACCAACAAACCAACATGCCAACAAACCAACAAACTAAGTAACCAACAAGCCAACAAACCAACAAACCAACAAACCAACATGCCAACAAACCAACAAACTAAGTAGCCAACAAGCCAACCAACCAACAAACCAACAAGCCAACAAGCCCACACACCAACAAACCAACAAACCAACAAGCCAACAAACCAACAAGCCAACAAACCAACAAGCCAACAAACCAACAAGCCAACAAGCCAACAAGCCAACAAACCAACAAACCAACAAACCAACAAGCCAACAAGCCAACAAACCAACAAACCAACAAACCAACAAACCAACAAACTAAGTAACCAACAAGCCAACCAACCAACAAACCAACAAGCCAACAAGCCAACAAACCAACAAACCACCAAGCCAACAAACCAACAAACCAACAAGCCAACAAACCAACAACCCAACAAACCAACAAACCAACAAACCAAGTAACCAAAAAGCCAACAAACTAACAAACCAACAAGCCAACAAGCCAAAAAACCAACAAAGCAACAAACCAACAAACCAACAAACCAACAAACCAACAAGCCAACAAGCCAACAAACCAACAAAGCAACAAGCCAACAAGCCAACAAACCAACAAACCAACAAACCAACAAACCAACAAACCAACAAACCAACAAACCAACAAACCAACAAGCCAACAAACCAACAAACCAACAAACCAACAAACCAACAAACCAAGTAACCAACAAGCCAACAAGCCAACAAACCAACAAACCAACAAGCCAACAAGCCAACAAGCCAACAAACCAACAAACCAACAAAGCAACAAACCAAAAAACCAAAAAACCAAAAAACCAACAAACCAACAAACCATCAAACGAACGAAGCAACAAGCCAACAAGCCAACAAGCCAACAAACCAACAAGCCAACAAACCAACAAACCAACATGCCAACATTCCTCAAACCAACAAACCAACAAACCAACAAGCCAACAAGCCAACAAACCAACAAACCAACAAGCCAACAAACCAACAAACCAACAAACCAAGAAGCCAACAAGTCAACAAACTAAGTAACCAACAAGCCAACAAGCCAACTAACCAACAAACCAACAAACCAACATGCCAACAAACCAACAAACTAAGTAACCAACAAGCCAACAAACCAACAAACCAACAAACCAACATGCCAACAAACCAACAAACTAAGTAGCCAACAAGCCAACCAACCAACAAACCAAAAAGCCAACAAACCCACAAACCAACAAACCAACAAACCAACAAGCCAACAAACCAACAAGCCAACAAACCAACAAGCCAACAAGCCAACAAGCCAACAAACCAACAAACCAACAAACCAACAAACCAACAAGCCAACAAGCCAACAAACCAACAAACCAACAAGCCAACAAACTAAGTTACCAACAAGCCAACAAACCAACAAACCAACAAACCAACAAGCCAACAAGCCAACAAACCAACAAACCAACAAGCCGACAAACCAACAAACCAACAAGCCAACAAACCAACAAACCAACAAACCAAAAAACCAACAAACCAACAAACCAACAAACCAACAAACCAACAAACCAACAAACCAACAAACCAACAAACCAACAAGACAATAAACCAACAAGCCAACAAACCAACAAACCAACAAACCAACAAACCAACAAACCAACAAACCAACAAGCCAACAAACCAACAAACCAACAAACCAACAAGCCAACAAACCAACAAACCAACAAGCCAACAAACCAACAAACCAAGTAACCAAAAAGCCAACAAACTAACAAACCAACAAGCCAACAAGCCAACAAACCAACAAACCAACCAAGCAACAAACCAACAAGACAACAAACCAACAAACCAACAAGCCGACAAGCCCACAAACCAACTAACCAACAAACCAACAAGCCAACAAACCAAAAAGCCAACAAACCAACAAGCCAACAAACCAACAAACCAACAAGCCAACAAGCCAACAAACCAACAAACCAACAAACCAACAAGCCAACAAACCAACAAACCAACAAGCCAACAAACCAACAAACCAGCAAACCAACAAACCAACAAGCCAACAAGCCAACAAACCAACAAACCAACAAACCAACAAACTAAGTAACCAACAAACCAACAAACCAACAAACCAACAAGCCAACAAGCCAACAAACTAACAAACCAACAAGCCAACAAACCAACAAACCAACAAGCCAACAAACCAACAAACCAACAAACCAAAAAACCAACAAACCAACAAACCAACAAACCAACAAACCAATAAACTAACAAGCCAACAAACCAACAAGCCAACAAACCAACAAACCAACAAACCAACAAGCCAACAAACCAACAATCCAACAAACCAACAAACCAGCAAACCAACAAACGAACAAACCAACAAGCCAACAAACCAAAAAACCAACAAACCAACAAACCAACAAACCAACAAACCAACAAACCAACAAACCAACAAGCCAACAAGCCAACAAACCAACAAACCAACAAGCCAACAAGCCAACAAACCAACAAACCAACAAGCCAACAAACCAACAAATCAACAAACCATCAACCCAACAAACCAACAAACAAATAAACCAACAAACCAATAAACCAACAAGCCAACAAACCAACAAACCAATAAACCAACAAGCCAACAAACCAACAAACCAACAAGCCAACAAACCAACAAGCCAACAAGCCAACAAACCAACAAACCAACAAGCCAACAAACCAACAAACCAACAAACCAACATGCCAACAAACTAAGTAACCAACAAGCCAACAAACCAAGAAACCAACAAACCAACATGACAACAAACCAACAAACTAAGTAACCAACAAGCCAACAAACCAACAAACCAACAAGCCAACAAGCCAACAAACCAACAAACCAACAAGCCAACAAACCAACAAGCCAACAAACCAACAAACCAACAAGCCAACAAGGCAACAAACCAACAAACCAACAAACCAACAAACCACAACCCAACAAACCAACAAACCAACAAGCCAACAAACCAACAAACCACCAAACCAACAAACCAACAAGCCAACAAGCCAACAAACCAACAAACCAACAAACTAAGTAACCAACAAGCCAACAAACCAACAAACCAACAAGCTAACAAACCAACAAACAAATAAACCAACAAACCAACAAACCAACAAACCAACAAACCAAAAAGCCAACAAGCCAACAAACCAACAAACCAACAAGCCAACAAGCCAACAAACCAACAAACTAAGTAACCAAAAAGCCAACAAACTAACAAACCAACAAGCCAACAAACCAACAAGCCAACAAGCCAACAAACCAACAAACCAACAAAGCAAAAAACCAACAAACCAACAAACCAACAAACCAACAAGCTAACAAACCAACAAGCCAACAAACCAACAAACCAACAAGCCAACAAAACAACAAACCAACAAACCGACAAGCCAACAAGCCAACAAACTAACAAACCAACAAGCCAACAAACCAACAAACCAACAAACCAACAAACCAAAAAGCCAACAAGCCAACAAACCAACAAACCAACAAGCCAACAAGCCAACAAACCAACAAACTAAGTAACCAAAAAGCCAACAAACTAACAAACCAACAAGCCAACAAACCAACAAGCCAACAAGCCAACAAACCAACAAACCAACAAAGCAAAAAACCAACAAACCAACAAACCAACAAACCAACAAGCTAACAAACCAACAAGCCAACAAACCAACAAACCAACAAGCCAACAAACCAACAAACCAACAAACCAACAAACCAACAAACCAAAAAACCAACAAACCAACAAGCCAACAAGCCAATAAACTAACAAACTAACAAACCAACAAACGAATTAACCAACAAACCAACAAGCCAACAAGCCAACAAACTAACAAACCAACAAGCCAACAAGCCAACAAACCAACAAACCAACAAAGCAACAAGCCAACAAGCCAACAAACCAACAAACCAAGTAACCAAAAAGCCAACAAACTAACAAACCAACAAGCCAACAAACCATCAAACCAACAAACCAACAAACCAACAAACCAACAAACCAACAAACCAACAAACCAACAAACCAACAAACCAACAAACCAACAAGGCAAAAAGCCAACGAACCAACAAACCAACAAGCCAACAAACCAACAAACCAACAAACCAACAAACCAACAAACCAACAAACCAACAAACCAACAAACCAACAAGGCAAAAAGCCAACAAACCAACAAACCAACAAGCCAACAAACCAACAAACCAAAAAACCAACAAACCAAAAAACCAACAAACCAACAAACCATCAAACGAACAAAGCAACAAGCCAACAAGGCAACAAACCAACAAACCAACAAGCCTACAAACCAACAAACCAACAAGCCAACAAGCCAACAAACCAACAAACCAACAAACCAATAAGCCAACAAACCAACAAACCAACAAACCAGCAAACCAACAAGCCAACAAACCAACAAACCAACGAGCCAACAAACCAACAAACCAACAAACCAACAAACCAACAAACCAACAAACCAACAAACCAACAAACCAACAAACCAACAAACCAAAAAACCAACAAGCCAACAAGCCAACAAACCAACAAACCAACAAGCCAACAAACCAACAAATCAACAAACCAACAAGCCAACAAACCAACAAACCAACAAACCAACCAACCAACAAACCAAGTGACCAACAAGCCAACAAGCCAACAAACCAACAAACCAACAAGCCAACAAGCCAACAAGCCAACAAACCAACAAACCAACAAGCCTCAAACCAAAAAACCAACAAACCAAAAAATCAACAAACCAACAAACCATCAAACGAACAAAGCAACAAACCAACAAGCCAACAAACCAACAAACCAACAAGCCAACAAACCAACAAACCAACAAGCCTCAAACCAACAAACCAACAAACCAACAAGCCAACAAGCCAACAAACCAACAAACCAACAAGCCAACAAACCAACAAACCAACAAACCAAGAAGCCAACAAGTCAACAAACTAAGTAACCAACAAGCCAACAAGCCAACTAACCAACAAACCAACAAACCAACAAACCAACAAACCAACAAGCCAACAAACCAACAAACCAACAAACCAACAAGCCAACAAACCAACAAACCAACAAGCCAACAAACCAACAAACCAAGTAACCAAAAAGCCAACAAACTAACAAACCAACAAGCCAACAAACCAACAAACCAACAAACCAACATGCCAACAAACTAAGTAACCAACAAGCCAACAAACCAAGAAACCAACAAACCAACATGACAACAAACCAACAAACTAAGTAACCAACAAGCCAACAAACCAACAAACCAACAAGCCAACAAGCCAACAAACCAACAAACCAACAAGCCAACAAACCAACAAGCCAACAAACCAACAAACCAACAAGCCAACAAGGCAACAAACCAACAAACCAACAAACCAACAAACCACAACCCAACAAACCAACAAACCAACAAGCCAACAAACCAACAAACCACCAAACCAACAAACCAACAAGCCAACAAGCCAACAAACCAACAAACCAACAAACTAAGTAACCAACAAGCCAACAAACCAACAAACCAACAAGCTAACAAACCAACAAACAAATAAACCAACAAACCAACAAACCAACAAACCAACAAACCAACAAACCAAAAAGCCAACAAGCCAACAAACCAACAAACCAACAAGCCAACAAGCCAACAAACCAACAAACTAAGTAACCAAAAAGCCAACAAACTAACAAACCAACAAGCCAACAAACCAACAAGCCAACAAGCCAACAAACCAACAAACCAACAAAGCAAAAAACCAACAAACCAACAAACCAACAAACCAACAAGCTAACAAACCAACAAGCCAACAAACCAACAAACCAACAAGCCAACAAAACAACAAACCAACAAACCGACAAGCCAACAAGCCAACAAACTAACAAACCAACAAGCCAACAAACCAACAAACCAACAAACCAACAAACCAAAAAGCCAACAAGCCAACAAACCAACAAACCAACAAGCCAACAAGCCAACAAACCAACAAACTAAGTAACCAAAAAGCCAACAAACTAACAAACCAACAAGCCAACAAACCAACAAGCCAACAAGCCAACAAACCAACAAACCAACAAAGCAAAAAACCAACAAACCAACAAACCAACAAACCAACAAGCTAACAAACCAACAAGCCAACAAACCAACAAACCAACAAGCCAACAAACCAACAAACCAACAAACCAACAAACCAACAAACCAAAAAACCAACAAACCAACAAGCCAACAAGCCAATAAACTAACAAACTAACAAACCAACAAACGAATTAACCAACAAACCAACAAGCCAACAAGCCAACAAACTAACAAACCAACAAGCCAACAAGCCAACAAACCAACAAACCAACAAAGCAACAAGCCAACAAGCCAACAAACCAACAAACCAAGTAACCAAAAAGCCAACAAACTAACAAACCAACAAGCCAACAAACCATTAAACCAACAAACCAACAAACCAACAAACCAACAAACCAACAAACCAACAAACCAACAAACCAACAAACCAACAAACCAACAAGGCAAAAAGCCAACGAACCAACAAACCAACAAGCCAACAAACCAACAAACCAACAAACCAACAAACCAACAAACCAACAAACCAACAAACCAACAAACCAACAAGGCAAAAAGCCAACAAACCAACAAACCAACAAGCCAACAAACCAACAAACCAAAAAACCAACAAACCAAAAAACCAACAAACCAACAAACCATCAAACGAACAAAGCAACAAGCCAACAAGGCAACAAACCAACAAACCAACAAGCCTACAAACCAACAAACCAACAAGCCAACAAGCCAACAAACCAACAAACCAACAAACCAATAAGCCAACAAACCAACAAACCAACAAACCAGCAAACCAACAAGCCAACAAACCAACAAACCAACGAGCCAACAAACCAACAAACCAACAAACCAACAAACCAACAAACCAACAAACCAACAAACCAACAAACCAACAAACCAACAAACCAAAAAACCAACAAGCCAACAAGCCAACAAACCAACAAACCAACAAGCCAACAAACCAACAAATCAACAAACCAACAAGCCAACAAACCAACAAACCAACAAACCAACCAACCAACAAACCAAGTGACCAACAAGCCAACAAGCCAACAAACCAACAAACCAACAAGCCAACAAGCCAACAAGCCAACAAACCAACAAACCAACAAGTCTCAAACCAAAAAACCAACAAACCAAAAAATCAACAAACCAACAAACCATCAAACGAACAAAGCAACAAACCAACAAGCCAACAAACCAACAAACCAACAAGCCAACAAACCAACAAACCAACAAGCCTCAAACCAACAAACCAACAAACCAACAAGCCAACAAGCCAACAAACCAACAAACCAACAAGCCAACAAACCAACAAACCAACAAACCAAGAAGCCAACAAGTCAACAAACTAAGTAACCAACAAGCCAACAAGCCAACTAACCAACAAACCAACAAACCAAAATGTCAACAAACCAACAAACTAAATAACCAACAAGCCAACAAACCAACAAACCAACAAACCAACATGCCAACAAACCAACAAACTAAGTAGCCAACAAGCCAACCAACCAACAAACCAACAAGCCAACAAGCCCACACACCAACAAACCAACAAACCAACAAGCCAACAAACCAACAAGCCAACAAACCAACAAGCCAACAAACCAACAAGCCAACAAGCCAACAAGCCAACAAACCAACAAACCAACAAACCAACAAGCCAACAAGCCAACAAACCAACAAACCAACAAACCAACAAACCAACAAACTAAGTAACCAACAAGCCAACCAACCAACAAACCAACAAGCCAACAAGCCAACAAACCAACAAACCACCAAGCCAACAAACCAACAAACCAACAAGCCAACAAACCAACAACCCAACAAACCAACAAACCAACAAACCAAGTAACCAAAAAGCCAACAAACTAACAAACCAACAAGCCAACAAGCCAACAAACCAACAAAGCAACAAACCAACAAACCAACAAACCAACAAACCAACAAGCCAACAAGCCAACAAACCAACAAAGCAACAAGCCAACAAGCCAACAAACCAACAAACCAACAAACCAACAAACCAACAAACCAACAAACCAACAAACCAACAAGCCAACAAACCAACAAACCAACAAACCAACAAACCAACAAACCAAGTAACCAACAAGCCAACAAGCCAACAAACCAACAAACCAACAAGCCAACAAGCCAACAAGCCAACAAACCAACAAGCCAACAAAGCAACAAACCAAAAAACCAACAAACCAAAAAACCAACAAACCATCAAACGAACGAAGCAACAAGCCAACAAGCCAACAAACCAACAAACCAACAAGCCAACAAACCAACAAACCAACAAGCCAACAATCCTCAAACCAACAAACCAACAAACCAACAAGCCAACAAGCCAACAAACCAACAAACCAACAAGCCAACAAACCAACAAACCAACAAACCAAGAAGCCAACAAGTCAACAAACTAAGTAACCAACAAGCCAACAAGCCAACTAACCAACAAACCAACAAACCAACATGCCAACAAACCAACAAACTAAGTAACCAACAAGCCAACAAACCAACAAACCAACAAACCAACATGCCAACAAACCAACAAACTAAGTAGCCAACAAGCCAACCAACCAACAAACCAAAAAGCCAACAAACCCACAAACCAACAAACCAACAAACCAACAAGCCAACAAACCAACAAGCCAACAAACCAACAAGCCAACAAGCCAACAAGCCAACAAACCAACAAACCAACAAACCAACAAACCAACAAGCCAACAAGCCAACAAACCAACAAACCAACAAGCCAACAAACTAAGTTACCAACAAGCCAACAAACCAACAAACCAACAAACCAACAAGCCAACAAGCCAACAAACCAACAAACCAACAAGCCGACAAACCAACAAACCAACAAGCCAACAAACCAACAAACCAACAAACCAACAAACCAAAAAACCAACAAACCAACAAACCAACAAACCAACAAACCAACAAACCAACAAACCAACAAACCAACAAGCCAATAAACCAACAAGCCAACAAACCAACAAACCAACAAACCAACAAACCAACAAACCAACAAACCAACAAGCCAACAAACCAACAAACCAACAAACCAACAAGCCAACAAACCAACAAACCAACAAGCCAACAAACCAACAAACCAAGTAACCAAAAAGCCAACAAACTAACAAACCAACAAGCCAACAAGCCAACAAACCAACAAACCAACCAAGCAACAAACCAACAAGACAACAAACCAACAAACCAACAAGCCGACAAGCCCACAAACCAACTAACCAACAAACCAACAAGCCAACAAAACAAAAAGCCAACAAACCAACAAGCCAACAAACCAACAAACCAACAAGCCAACAAGCCAAGAAACCAACAAACCAACAAACCAACAAGCCAACAAACCAACAAACCAACAAGCCAACAAACCAACAAACCAGCAAACCAACAAACCAACAAGCCAACAAGCCAACAAACCAACAAACCAACAAACCAACAAACTAAGTAACCAACAAACCAACAAACCAACAAACCAACAAACCAACAAGCCAACAAGCCAACAAACTAACAAACCAACAAGCCAACAAACCAACAAACCAACAAGCCAACAAACCAACAAACCAACAAACCAAAAAACCAACAAACCAACAAACCAACAAACCAACAAACCAATAAACTAACAAGCCAACAAACCAACAAACCAACAAACCAACAAGCCAACAAACCAACAAGCCAACAAACCAACAAACCAGCAAACCAACAAACGAACAAACCAGCAAGCCAACAAACTAACAAACCAACAAACCAACAAACCAACAAACCAACAAACCAACAATCCAACAAGCCAACAAGCCAACAAACCAACAAACCAACAAGCCAACAAGCCAACAAACCAACAAACCAACAAGCCAACAAACCAACAAATCAACAAACCATCAACCCAACAAACCAACAAACAAATAAACCAACAAACCAATAAACCAACAAGCCAACAAACCAACAAACCAATAAACCAACAAGCCAACAAACCAACAAACCAACAAGCCAACAAACCAACAAGCCAACAAGCCAACAAACCAACAAACCAACAAGCCAACAAACCAACAAACCAACAAACCAACATGCCAACAAACTAAGTATCCAACAAGCCAACAAACCAAGAAACCAACAAACCAACATGACAACAAACCAACAAACTAAGTAACCAACAAGCCAACAAACCAACAAACCAACAAGCCAACAATCCAACAAACCAACAAACCAACAAGCCAACAAACCAACAAGCCAACAAACCAACAAACCAAGAAGCCAACAAGGCAACAAACCAACAAACCAACAAACCAACAAACCACAACCCAACAAACCAACAAACCAACAAGCCAACAAACCAACAAACCACCAAACCAACAAACCAACAAGCCAACAAGCCAACAAACCAACAAACCAACAAACTAAGTAACCAACAAGCCAACAAACCAACAAACCAACAAGCCAACAAACCAACAAACAAATAAACCAACAAACCAACAAACCAACAAACCAACAAACCAAAAAGCCAACAAGCCAACAAACCAACAAACCAACAAGCCAACAAGCCAACAAACCAACAAACTAAGTAACCAAAAAGCCAACAAACTAACAAACCAACAAGCCAACAAACCAACAAGCCAACAAGCCAACAAACCAACAAACCAACAAAGCAAAAAACCAACAAACCAACAAACCAACAAACCAACAAGCTAACAAACCAACAAGCCAACAAACCAACAAACCAACAAGCCAACAAAACAACAAACCAACAAACCGACAAGCCAACAAGCCAACAAACTAACAAACCAACAAGCCAACAAACCAACAAACCAACGAGCCAACAAACCAACAAACCAACAAACCAACAAACCAACAAACCAACAAACCAAAAAACCAACAAACCAACAAGCCAACAAGCCAATAAACTAACAAACTAACAAACCAACAAACGAATTAACCAACAAACCAACAAGCCAACAAGCCAACAAACTAACAAACCAACAAGCCAACAAGCCAACAAACCAACAAACCAACAAAGCAACAAGCCAACAAGCCAACAAACCAACAAACCAACAAGCCAACAAACCAAGTAACCAAAAAGCCAACAAACTAACAAACCAACAAGCCAACAAACCATCAAACCAACAAACCAACAAACCAACAAACCAACAAACCAACAAACCAACAAACCAACAAACCAACAAGGCAACAAGCCAACAAACCAACAAACCAACAAGCCAACAAACCAACAAACCAACAAACCAACAAGCCAAAAAACCAAAAAACCAACAAACCAACAAACCAAGTAACCAACAAGCCAACAAGCCAACAAACCAACAAACCAACAAGCCAACAAGCCAACAAACCAACAAACCAACAAAGCAATAAACCAAAAAACCAACAAACCAAAAAACCAACAAACCAACAAACCATCAAACGAACAAAGCAACAAGCCAACAAAGCAACAAACCAACAAACCAACAAGCCTACAAACCAACAAACCAACAAGCCAACAAGCCAACAAACCAACAAACCAACAAACCAATAAGCCAACAAACCAACAAACCAACAAACCAACAAGCCAACAAACCAACAAACCAACGAGCCAACAAACCAACAAACCAACAAACCAACAAACCAACAAACCAACAAACCAAAAAACCAACAAGCCAACAAACTAACAAACCAACAAGCCAACAAACCAACAAACCAACGAGCCAACAAACCAACAAACCAACAAGCCAACAAACCAACAAACCAACAAACCAACATGCCAACAAACTAAGTAACCAACAAGCCAACAAACCAACAAACCAACAAACCAACATGACAACAAACCAACAAACTAAGTAACCAACAAGCCAACAAACCAACAAACCAACAAGCCAACAAACCAACAAACCAACAAACCAAGAAGCCAACAAGTCAACAAACTAAGTAACCAACAAGCCAACAAGCCAACTAACCAACAAACCAACAAACCAACATGCCAACAAACCAACAAACTAAGTAACCAACAAGCCAACAAACCAACAAACCAACAAACCAACATGCCAACAAACCAACAAACCATCAAACGAACGAAGCAACAAGCCAACAAGCCAACAAACCAACAAACCAACAAGCCAACAAACCAACAAACCAACAAGCCAACAATCCTCAAACCAACAAACCAACAAACCAACAAGCCAACAAGCCAACAAACCAACAAACCAACAAGCCAACAAACCAACAAACCAACAAACCAAGAAGCCAACAAGTCAACAAACTAAGTAACCAACAAGCCAACAAGCCAACTAACCAACAAACCAACAAACCAACATGCCAACAAACCAACAAACTAAGTAACCAACAAGCCAACAAACCAACAAACCAACAAACCAACATGCCAACAAACCAACAAACTAAGTAGCCAACAAGCCAACCAACCAACAAACCAAAAAGCCAACAAACCCACAAACCAACAAACCAACAAACCAACAAGCCAACAAACCAACAAGCCAACAAACCAACAAGCCAACAAGCCAACAAGCCAACAAACCAACAAACCAACAAACCAACAAACCAACAAGCCAACAAGCCAACAAACCAACAAACCAACAAGCCAACAAACTAAGTTACCAACAAGCCAACAAACCAACAAACCAACAAACCAACAAGCCAACAAGCCAACAAACCAACAAACCAACAAGCCGACAAACCAACAAACCAACAAGCCAACAAACCAACAAACCAACAAACCAACAAACCAAAAAACCAACAAACCAACAAACCAACAAACCAACAAACCAACAAACCAACAAACCAACAAACCAACAAGCCAATAAACCAACAAGCCAACAAACCAACAAACCAACAAACCAACAAACCAACAAACCAACAAACCAACAAGCCAACAAACCAACAAACCAACAAACCAACAAGCCAACAAACCAACAAACCAACAAGCCAACAAACCAACAAACCAAGTAACCAAAAAGCCAACAAACTAACAAACCAACAAGCCAACAAGCCAACAAACCAACAAACCAACCAAGCAACAAACCAACAAGACAACAAACCAACAAACCAACAAGCCGACAAGCCCACAAACCAACTAACCAACAAACCAACAAGCCAACAAAACAAAAAGCCAACAAACCAACAAGCCAACAAACCAACAAACCAACAAGCCAACAAGCCAAGAAACCAACAAACCAACAAACCAACAAGCCAACAAACCAACAAACCAACAAGCCAACAAACCAACAAACCAGCAAACCAACAAACCAACAAGCCAACAAGCCAACAAACCAACAAACCAACAAACCAACAATCTAAGTAACCAACAAACCAACAAACCAACAAACCAACAAACCAACAAGCCAACAAGCCAACAAACTAACAAACCAACAAGCCAACAAACCAACAAACCAACAAGCCAACAAACCAACAAACCAACAAACCAAAAAACCAACAAACCAACAAACCAACAAACCAACAAACCAATAAACTAACAAGCCAACAAACCAACAAACCAACAAACCAACAAGCCAACAAACCAACAAGCCAACAAACCAACAAACCAGCAAACCAACAAACGAACAAACCAGCAAGCCAACAAACCAACAAACCAACAAACCAACAAACCAACAAACCAACAAACCAACAAACCAACAAGCCAACAAGCCAACAAACCAACAAACCAACAAGCCAACAAGCCAACAAACCAACAAACCAGCAAGCCAACAAACCAACAAATCAACAAACCATCAACCCAACAAACCAACAAACAAATAAACCAACAAACCAATAAACCAACAAGCCAACAAACCAACAAACCAATAAACCAACAAGCCAACAAACCAACAAACCAACAAGCCAACAAACCAACAAGCCAACAAGCCAACAAACCAACAAACCAACAAGCCAACAAACCAACAAACCAACAAACCAACATGCCAACAAACTAAGTATCCAACAAGCCAACAAACCAAGAAACCAACAAACCAACATGACAACAAACCAACAAACTAAGTAACCAACAAGCCAACAAACCAACAAACCAACAAGCCAACAAGCCAACAAACCAACAAACCAACAAGCCAACAAACCAACAAGCCAACAAACCAACAAACCAAGAAGCCAACAAGGCAACAAACCAACAAACCAACAAACCAACAAACCACAACCCAACAAACCAACAAACCAACAAGCCAACAAACCAACAAACCACCAAACCAACAAACCAACAAGCCAACAAGCCAACAAACCAACAAACCAACAAACTAAGTAACCAACAAGCCAACAAACCAACAAACCAACAAGCCAACAAACCAACAAACAAATAAACCAACAAACCAACAAACCAACAAACCAACAAACCAAAAAGCCAACAAGCCAACAAACCAACAAACCAACAAGCCAACAAGCCAACAAACCAACAAACTAAGTAACCAAAAAGCCAACAAACTAACAAACCAACAAGCCAACAAACCAACAAGCCAACAAGCCAACAAACCAACAAACCAACAAAGCAAAAAACCAACAAACCAACAAACCAACAAACCAACAAGCTAACAAACCAACAAGCCAACAAACCAACAAACCAACAAGCCAACAAAACAACAAACCAACAAACCGACAAGCCAACAAGCCAACAAACTAACAAACCAACAAGCCAACAAACCAACAAACCAACGAGCCAACAAACCAACAAACCAACAAACCAACAAACCAACAAACCAACAAACCAAAAAACCAACAAACCAACAAGCCAACAAGCCAATAAACTAACAAACTAACAAACCAACAAACGAATTAACCAACAAACCAACAAGCCAACAAGCCAACAAACTAACAAACCAACAAGCCAACAAGCAAACAAACCAACAAACCAACAAAGCAACAAGCCAACAAGCCAACAAACCAACAAACCAACAAGCCAACAAGCAAACAAACCAACAAACCAACAAAGCAACAAGCCAACAAGCCAACAAACCATCAAACCAACAAACCAACAAACCAACAAACCAACAAACCAACAAACCAACAAACCAACAAACCAACAAGGCAACAAGCCAACAAACCAACAAACCAACAAGCCAACAAACCAACAAACCAACAAACCAACAAGCCAAAAAACCAAAAAACCAACAAACCAACAAACCAAGTAACCAACAAGCCAACAAGCCAACAAACCAACAAGCCAACAAGCCAACAAACCAACAAACCAACAAAGCAATAAACCAAAAAACCAACAAACCAAAAAACCAACAAACCAACAAACCATCAAACGAACAAAGCAACAAGCCAACAAAGCAACAAACCAACAAACCAACAAGCCTACAAACCAACAAACCAACAAGCCAACAAGCCAACAAACCAACAAACCAACAAACCAATAAGCCAACAAACCAACAAACCAACAAACCAACAAGCCAACAAACCAACAAACCAACGAGCCAACAAACCAACAAACCAACAAACCAACAAACCAACAAACCAAAAAACCAACAAGCCAACAAACTAACAAACCAACAAGCCAACAAACCAACAAACCAACGAGCCAACAAACCAACAAACCAACAAGCCAACAAACCAACAAACCAACAAACCAACATGCCAACAAACTAAGTAACCAACAAGCCAACAAACCAACAAACCAACAAACCAACATGACAACAAACCAACAAACTAAGTAACCAACAAGCCAACAAACCAACAAACCAACAAGCCAACAAACCAACAAACCAACAAACCAATAAACCAACAAGCCAACAAGCCAAAAAACCAACAAACCAACAAGCCAACAAACCAACAAGCCAACAAACCAACAAGCCAACAAACCAACAAACCAACAAAGCAACAAGCCAACAAGCCAACAAACCAACAAACCAACAAACCAACAAACTAAGTAACCAACAAGCCAACAAACCAACAAACCAACAAGCCAACAAGCCAACAAACCAACAAACCAACAAGCCAACAAACCAACTAACCAACAAGCCAACAAGCCAACAAACCAACAAGCCAATTAACCAACAAACCAACAAAAGAACAAACCAACAAACCAACAAACCAACAAACCAACAAACCAACAAACCAACAAGCCAACAAGCCAACAAACCAACAAACCAACAAACCAACAAGCCAACAAACCAACAAACCAACAAGCCAACAAGCCAACAAACCAACAAACCAACAAATCAACAAGCCAACAAACCAACAAACAAATAAACCAACAAACCAACAAACCAACAAACCAACAAACCAACAAACCAACAAACTAACAAACCAACAAGCCAACAAACCAACAAACCAACAAGCCAACAAACCAACAAACCAACAAACCAACAACCCAAAAAGCCAACAAACCAACAAACCAACAAGCCAACAAACCAACAAATCAACAAACCAACATGCCAACAAACCAACAAACTGAGTAACCAACAAGCCAACAAACCAACAAACCAACAAACCAACAAGCCAACAAACCAACAAACCAACAAACTAACAAACCAACAAACCAACAAACCAACAAACCAACAAACCAACAAGCCAACAAGCCAACAAACCAACAAACCAACAAGCCAACAAATCAAAAAACAAATAAACCAACAAACCAACAAACCAACAAACCAACAAACTAACAAACCAACAAGCCAACAAACCAGCAAACCAACAAACCATCAAACGAACAAAGCAACAAGCCAACAAGCCAACAAACCAACTAGCCAACAAACCAACAAACCAACAAGCCAACAAGCCAACAAACCAACAAACCAACAAACCAACAAGCCAACAAACCAACAAACTAACAAACCAACAAACCAACAAACCAACAAACCAACAAATTAACAAACCAACAAACCAACAAGCCAACAAGCCAACAAATCAACAAACCAACAAACCAACAAGCCAACAAACCAACAAGCCAACAAACCAACAAACCAACAAACCAAGTAACCAACAAACCAACAAACCATCAAACGAACAAAGCAACAAACCAACAAGCCAACAAGCCAACAAACCAACAAACCAAGTAACCAAAAAGCCAACAAACTAACAAACCAGCAAGCCAACAAACCAACAAGCCAACAAGCCAACAAACCAACAAACCAACAAAGCAACAAACCAAAAAACCAACAAACCAAAAAACCAACAAACCTACAAACCATCAAACGAACAAAGCAACAAGCCAACAAACCAACAATCCAACAAGCCAACAAACCAACAAACCAACAAACCAACAAGCCAACAAGCCAACCAACCAACAAACCAACAAACCAACAAGCCAACAAACCAACAAACCAACAAGCCAACAAACCAACAAACCAACAAACCAACAAACCAACAAGCCAACAAGCCAACAAACCAACAAACCAACAAGCCAACAAACAAACAAACCAACAAACCAACAAGCCAACAAGCCAACAAACCAACAAACCAACAAGCCAACAAACCAACAAACCAACAAACCAACATGCCAACAAACCAACAAACTAAGTAACCAACAAGCCAACAAACCAACAAACCAACAAGCCAACAAGCGTACAAACCAACAAACCAACAAGCTAAGAAACCAACTAACCAACAAACCAACAAGCCAACAAACCAACAAACAAATAAAGCAACAAGCCAACAAACCAACAAACCAACAAGCCAACAAACCAACAAACCAACAAACCAACAAACCAACAAACCAACAAGCCAACAAGCCAACAAACCAACAAACCAACAAGCCAACAAACCAACAAACCAACAAACCAACAAGCAAACAAACCAACAAGCCAACAAACCAACAAGCCAACAAACCAACAACCCAACAAAACAACCAGCCAACAAACCAACAAGCCAACAAACCAACAAACCAACAAACTAAATAACCAACAAGCCAACAAGTCAACAAACCAACAAACCAACAAGCCAACAAACCAACAAACCAACAAACCAAAAAACCAACAAACCAACAAACCAACAAACCAACAAACCAACAACCCAACAAGCCAACAAGCCAACAAGCCAACAAACCAACAAACCAACAAACCAACAAACCAACAAACCAACAAAGCAACAAGCCAACAAGCCAACAATCCAACAAACCGACAAGCCAACAAACCAACAAACCAACAAGCCAACAAGCCAGCAAACCAACAAACCAACAAACCAAAAAACCAACAAACCAACAAAACAACAAACCAACAAACCAACAAAGCAACAAACCAAAAAACCAACAAACCAAAAAACCAACAAACCAACAAACCATCAAACGAACAAAGCAACAAGCCAACAAACCAACAAACCAAGTAACCAAAAAGCCAACAAACCAGCAAACCAACAAGCCAACAAACCAACAAACCAACAAACAAATAAACCAACAAACCAACAAACCAACAAGCCAACAAGCCAACAAACCAACAAACCAACAAACCAACAAACCAACAAACCAACAAACCAAAAAACCAACAACTCAACAAGCCAACAAACCAACAAGCCAACAAGCCAACAAACGAACAAACCAACAAACCAACAAACCAACAAACCAACAAACCAACATGCCAACAAACCAACAAACTAAGTAAACCAACAACCCAACAAACCAACAAACCAACAAGCCAACAAACCAACAAAGCAACAAGCCAACAAACCAACAAGCCAAGAAACCAACAAACCAACAAACTAAGTAACCAACAATCCAACAAGCCAACAAACCAACAAACCAAAAAGCCAGCAAACCAACAAACCAACAAACCAAAAAACCAACAAACCAACAAACCAACAAACCAACAAACCAACAAACCAACAAACCAACAAGCCAACAAGCCAACAAACTAACAAACCAACAAACCAACAAGCCAACAAACCAACAAACCATCAAACCAACAAACTAACAAACCAACAAGCCAACAAACCAGCAAACCAACAAACCATCAAACGAACAAAGCAACAAGCCAACAAGCCAACAAACCGACAAACCAACAAGCCAACAAACAAACAAACCAACAAGCCAACAAGCCAATAAACCAACAAACCAACAAACCAACAAGCCAACAAACCAACAAACCAACAAACCAACAAACCAACAAACCAACAAACCAAAAAGCCAACAAACCAACAAACAAATAAACCAACAAACCAACAAACCAAAAAACCAACAAACCAAAAAAACCAACAAACCAACAAACCAACAAACCAACAAGCCAACAAGCCAACAAACCCACAAACCAACAAACCAACAAGCCAACAAACCAACAAGCCAACAAACCAACAAACCAACAAGCCAACAAACCAACAAACCCACAAATCAACAAGCCAACAAGCCAACAAACCAACAAACCAACAAGCCAACAAACCAACAAACCAACAAACCAACATGTCAACAAACCAACAAACCAACAAACCAACAAGCCAACAAGCCAACAAACCAACAAACCAACAAGCCAACAAACCAACAAACCAACAAGCCAACAAACCAACAAACCAACAAACCATCAAGCCAACAAGCCAACAAACCAACGAACCAACAAACCAACAAACCAACAAACCAACATGCCAACAAACCAACAAACCAACAAACCAACAAGCCAACAAACCAACAAACCAACAAGGCAACAAACCAACAAACCAACAAATTAACAAACCAACAAGCCAACAAACCAACAAACCAACAAACCAACAAACCCACAAACCAACAAACCAACAAGCCAACAAACCAACAAACCAACAAACCAACAAGCCAACAAACCAACAAGCCAACAAACCAACAAACCAGCAAACCAACAAACCAACAAACCAACAAGCCAACAAACCAACAAACCAACAAGCCAACAAACCAACAAACCAACAAACCAACAAATCAACAAGCCAACAAGGCAACAAACCAACAAGCCAACAAGCCAACAAGCCAACAAACCAACAAACCAACAAGCCAGCAAACCAACAAATCAACAAACCATCAATCCAACAAACCAACAAACCAACATGCCAACAAACTAAGTAACCAACAAGCCAACAAACCAACAAACCAACAAACCAACATGACAACAAACCAACAAAGTAAGTAACCAACAAGCCAACAAACCAACAAACCAACAAGCCAACAAGCCAACAAACCAACAAACCAACAAACCAACAAACCAACAAGCCAACAAACCAACAAACCAACAAGCCAACAAGGCAACAAACCAACGCACCAACAAACCAACAAACCAACAAGCCAACAAACCAACAAACCAACAAGCCAACAAACCAACAAACCACCAAACCAACAAACCAACAAGCCAACAAGCCAACAAACCAACAAACCAACAAACTAAGTAACCAACAAGCCAACAAACCAACAAACCAACAAGCCAACAAACCAACAAACAAAAAACCAACAAACCAACAAACCAACAAACCAACAAGCCAACAAGCCAACAAACCAACAAACCAACAAGCCAACAAGCCAACAAACCAACAAACTAAGTAACCAAAAAGCCAACAAACTAACAAACCAACAAGCCAACAAACCAACAAGCCAACAAGCCAACAAACCAACAAACCAACAAAGCAAAAAACCAACAAACCAACAAACTAACAAACCAACAAGCTAACAAACCAACAAGCCAACAAACCAACAAACCAACAAGCCAACAAAACAACAAACCAACAAACCAACAAGCCAACAAGCCAACAAACTAACAAACCAACAAGCCAACAAACCAACAAACCAACGAGCCAACAAACCAACAAACCAAAAAACCAACAAACCAACAAACCAACAAACCAAAAAACCAACAAACCAACAAGCCAACAAGCCAATAAACTAACAAACTAACAAACCAACAAACTAACTAATTAACAAACCAACAAGCCAACAAGCCAACAAACTAACAAACCAACAAGCCAACAAGCCAACAAACTAACAAACCAACAAGCCAACAAGCCAACAAACCAACAAACCAACAAACCAACAAGCCAACAAACCAACAAACCAACAAACCAACAAGCCAACAAACCAACAAACCAACTAGCCAACAAACCAACAAACCAACAAACCAACAAACCAACAAACCAACAAACCAAAAAACCAACAAGCCAACAAACTAACAAACCAACATGCCAACAAACCAACAAACCAACGAGCCAACAAACCAACAAACCAACGAGCCAACAAACCAACAAACCAACAAACCAATAAACCAACAAACCAACAAACCAACAAACCAACAAACCAACAAACCAACAAACCAAAAAACCAACAAACCAACAAGCCAACAAGCCAATAAACTAACAAACTAACAAACCAACAAACGAACTAACCAACAAACCAACAAGCCAACAAGCCAACAAACTAACAAACCAACAAGCCAACAAGCCAACAAACCAACAAACCAACAAAGCAACAAGCCAACAAGCCAACAAACCAACAAACCAACAAGCCAACAAACCAAGTAACCAAAAAGCCAACAAACTAACAAACCAACAAGCCAACAAACCAACAAGCCAACAAGCCAACAAACCAAAAAACCAACAAACCAACAACCCAACAAACCAACAAGCCAACAAACCAACAAACCAACAATCCAAGTAACCAAAAAACCAACATATCATCAAACGAACAAAGCAACAAACCAACAAGCCAACAAACCAACAACCCAACAAACCAACAAACCAACATGCGAACAAACCAACAAACTAAGTAACCAACAAGCCAACAAACCAACAAACCAACATGCCAACAAACCAACAAACTAATTAACCAACAAGCCAACAAACCAACAAACCAACAAGCCAACAAGCCAACAAACCAACAAACCAACAAAGCAACAAGCCAACAAACCAACAAGCCAACAAACCAACAAACCAACAAGCCAACAAGCCAAAAAACTAACAAACCAACAAACCAACAAACCAACAAACCAACAAACCAACAAGCCAACAAACCAACAAACCAACAAACCAACAAACCAACAAGCCAACAAGCCAACAAACCAACAAACCAACAAAGCAACAAGCCAACAAACCAACAAGCCAACAAACCAACAAACCAAGTAACCAAAAAGCCAACAAACTAACAAACCAACAAGCCAACAAGCCAACAAACCAACAAACCAACAAAGCAACAAACCAACAAACCAACAAACCAACATACCAACAAGCCAACAAACCAACAAACCAACAAACCAACAAACCAAAAAACCAACAAACCAACAAGCCAACAAGCCAATAAACTAACAAACTAACAAACCAACAAACGAACTAACCAACAAACCAACAAGCCAACAAGCCAACAAACTAACAAACCAACAAGCCAACAAGCCAACAAACCAACAAACCAACAAAGCAACAAGCCAACAAGCCAACAAACCAACAAACCAACAAGCCAACAAACCAAGTAACCAAAAAGCCAACAAACTAACAAACCAACAAGCCAACAAACCAACAAACCAACAAGCCAACAAGCCAACAAACCAAAAAACCAACAAACCAACAACCCAACAAACCAACAAGCCAACAAACCAACAAACCAACAATCCAAGTAACCAAAAAACCAACATATCATCAAACGAACAAAGCAACAAACCAACAAGCCAACAAACCAACAACCCAACAAACCAACAAACCAACATGCGAACAAACCAACAAACTAAGTAACCAACAAGCCAACAAACCAACAAACCAACATGCCAAAAAACCAACAAACTAATTAACCAACAAGCCAACAAACCAACAAACCAACAAGCCAACAAGCCAACAAACCAACAAACCAACAAAGCAACAAGCCAACAAACCAACAAGCCAACAAACCAACAAACCAACAAGCCAACAAGCCAAAAAACTAACAAACTAACAAACCAACAAACCAACAAACCAACAAACCAACAAACCAACAAGCCAACAAACCAACAAACCAACAAACCAACAAACCAACAAGCCAACAAGCCAACAAACCAACAAACCAACAAAGCAACAAGCCAACAAACCAACAAGCCAACAAACCAACAAACCAAGTAACCAAAAAGCCAACAAACTAACAAACCAACAAGCCAACAAGCCAACAAACCAACAAACCAACAAAGCAACAAACCAACAAACCAACAAACCAACATACCAACAAGCCAACAAGCCAACAAACCAACAAAGCAACAAGCCAACAAGCCAACAAACCAACAAACCAACAAACCAACAAACCAACAAACCAACAAACCAAAAAACCAACAAGCCAACAAGCCAACAAACCAACAAACCAACAAGCCAACAAACCAACAAATCAACAAACCAACAAGCCAACAAACCAACAAACCAACAAACCAACAAACCAACAAACCAAGTGACCAACAAGCCAACAAGCCAACAAACCAACAAACCAACAAGCCAACAAGCCAACAAGCCAACAAACCAACAAACCAACAAAGCAACAAACCAAAAAACCAACAAACCAAAAAACCAACAAACCAACAAACCATCAAACGAACAAAACAACAAGCCAACAAGCCAACAAACCAACAAACCAACAAGCCAACAAACCAACAAACCAACAAACCAACAAACCAACAAACCAAAAAACCAACAAACCAACAAGCCAACAAGCCAATAAACTAACAAACTAACAAACCAACAAACGAACTAACCAACAAACCAACAAGCCAACAAGCCAACAAACTAACAAACCAACAAGCCAACAAGCCAACAAACCAACAAACCAACAAAGCAACAAGCCAACAAGCCAACAAACCAACAAACCAACAAGCCAACAAACCAAGTAACCAAAAAGCCAACAAACTAACAAACCAACAAGCCAACAAACCAACAAACCAACAAGCCAACAAGCCAACAAACCAAAAAACCAACAAACCAACAACCCAACAAACCAACAAGCCAACAAACCAACAAACCAACAATCCAAGTAACCAAAAAACCAACATATCATCAAACGAACAAAGCAACAAACCAACAAGTCAACAAACCAACAACCCAACAAACCAACAAACCAACATGCGAACAAACCAACAAACTAAGTAACCAACAAGCCAACAAACCAACAAACCAACATGCCAAAAAACCAACAAACTAATTAACCAACAAGCCAACAAACCAACAAACCAACAAGCCAACAAGCCAACAAACCAACAAACCAACAAAGCAACAAGCCAACAAACCAACAAGCCAACAAACCAACAAACCAACAAGCCAACAAGCCAAAAAACTAACAAACCAACAAACCAACAAACCAACAAACCAACAAACCAACAAGCCAACAAACCAACAAACCAACAAACCAACAAACCAACAAGCCAACAAGCCAACAAACCAACAAACCAACAAAGCAACAAGCCAACAAACCAACAAGCCAACAAACCAACAAACCAAGTAACCAAAAAGCCAACAAACTAACAAACCAACAAGCCAACAAGCCAACAAACCAACAAACCAACAAAGCAACAAACCAACAAACCAACAAACCAACATACCAACAAGCCAACAAGCCAACAAACCAACAAAGCAACAAGCCAACAAGCCAACAAACCAACAAACCAACAAACCAACAAACCAACAAACCAACAAACCAAAAAACCAACAAGCCAACAAGCCAACAAACCAACAAACCAACAAGCCAACAAACCAACAAATCAACAAACCAACAAGCCAACAAACCAACAAACCAACAAACCAACAAACCAACAAACCAAGTGACCAACAAGCCAACAAGCCAACAAACCAACAAACCAACAAGCCAACAAGCCAACAAGCCAACAAACCAACAAACCAACAAAGCAACAAACCAAAAAACCAACAAACCAAAAAACCAACAAACCAACAAACCATCAAACGAACAAAACAACAAGCCAACAAGCCAACAAACCAACAAACCAACAAGCCAACAAACCAACAAACCAACAAGCCTCAAACCAACAAACCAACAAACCAACAAGCCAACAAGCCAACAAACCAACAAACCAACAAGCCAACAAACCAACAAACCAACAAACCAAGAAGCCAACAAGTCAACAAACTAAGTAACCAACAAGCCAACAAGCCAACTAACCAACAAACCAACAAACCAACATGCCAACAAACCAACAAACTAAGTAACCAACAAGCCAACAAACCAACAAACCAACAAACCAACATGCCAACAAACCAACAAACTAAGTAGCCAACAAGCCAACCAACCAACAAACCAACAAGCCAACAAGCCCACAAACCAACAAACCAACAAACCAACAAGCCAACAAACCAACAAGCCAACAAACCAACAAGCCAACAAACCAACAAGCCAACAAGCCAACAAGCCAACAAACCAACAAACCAACAAACCAACAAACCAACAAGCCAACAAGCCAACAAACCAACAAACCAACAAACCAACAAACTAAGTAACCAACAAGCCAACAAACCAATAAACCAACAAGCCAACAAGCCAACAAACCAACAAACCAACAAGCCAACAAACCAACAAACCAACAAGCCAACAAACCAACAAGCCAACAAACCAACAAGCCAACAAACCAACAAGCCAACAAACCAACAAGCCAACAAGCCAACAAGCCAACAAACCAACAAACCAACAAACCAACAAGCCAACAAGCCAACAAACCAACAAACCAACAAGCCAACAAACTAAGTAACCAACAAGCCAACAAACCAACAAACCAACAAACCAACAAGCCAACAAGCCAACAAACCAACAAACCAACAAGCCAACAAACCAACAAACCAACAAGCCAACAAACCAACAAACCAACAAACCAAAAAACCAACAAGCCAACAAGCCAATAAACTAACAAACTAACAAACCAACAAACGAACTAACCAACAAACCAACAAGCCAACAAGCCAACAAACTAACAAACCAACAAGCCAACAAGCCAACAAACCAACAAACCAACAAAGCAACAAGCCAACAAGCCAACAAACCAACAAACCAACAAGCCAACAAACCAAGTAACCAAAAAGCCAACAAACTAACAAACCAACAAGCCAACAAACCAACAAACCAACAAGCCAACAAGCCAACAAACCAAAAAACCAACAAACCAACAACCCAACAAACCAACAAGCCAACAAACCAACAAACCAACAATCCAAGTAACCAAAAAACCAACATATCATCAAACGAACAAAGCAACAAACCAACAAGCCAACAAACCAACAACCCAACAAACCAACAAACCAACATGCGAACAAACCAACAAACTAAGTAACCAACAAGCCAACAAACCAACAAACCAACATGCCAACAAACCAACAAACTAATTAACCAACAAGCCAACAAACCAACAAACCAACAAGCCAACAAGCCAACAAACCAACAAACCAACAAAGCAACAAGCCAACAAACCAACAAGCCAACAAACCAACAAACCAACAAGCCAACAAGCCAAAAAACTAACAAACCAACAAACCAACAAACCAACAAACCAACAAACCAACAAGCCAACAAACCAACAAACCAACAAACCAACAAACCAACAAGCCAACAAGCCAACAAACCAACAAACCAACAAAGCAACAAGCCAACAAACCAACAAGCCAACAAACCAACAAACCAAGTAACCAAAAAGCCAACAAACTAACAAACCAACAAGACAACAAGCCAACAAACCAACAAACCAACAAAGCAACAAACCAACAAACCAACAAACCAACATACCAACAAGCCAACAAGCCAACAAACCAACAAAGCAACAAGCCAACAAGCCAACAAACCAACAAACCAACAAACCAACAAACCAACAAACCAACAAACCAAAAAACCAACAAGCCAACAAGCCAACAAACCAACAAACCAACAAGCCAACAAACCAACAAATCAACAAACCAACAAGGCAACAAACCAACAAACCAACAAACCAACAAACCAACAAACCAAGTGACCAACAAGCCAACAAGCCAACAAACCAACAAACCAACAAGCCAACAAGCCAACAAGCCAACAAACCAACAAACCAACAAAGCAACAAACCAAAAAACCAACAAACCAAAAAACCAACAAACCAACAAACCATCAAACGAACAAAACAACAAGCCAACAAGCCAACAAACCAACAAACCAACAAGCCAACAAACCAACAAACCAACAAGCCTCAAACCAACAAACCAACAAACCAACAAGCCAACAAGCCAACAAACCAACAAACCAACAAGCCAACAAACCAACAAACCAACAAACCAAGAAGCCAACAAGTCAACAAACTAAGTAACCAACAAGCCAACAAGCCAACTAACCAACAAACCAACAAACCAACATGCCAACAAACCAACAAACTAAGTAACCAACAAGCCAACAAACCAACAAACCAACAAACCAACATGCCAACAAACCAACAAACTAAGTAGCCAACAAGCCAACCAACCAACAAACCAACAAGCCAACAAGCCCACAAACCAACAAACCAACAAACCAACAAGCCAACAAACCAACAAGCCAACAAACCAACAAGCCAACAAACCAACAAGCCAACAAGCCAACAAGCCAACAAACCAACAAACCAACAAACCAACAAACCAACAAGCCAACAAGCCAACAAACCAACAAACCAACAAACCAACAAACTAAGTAACCAACAAGCCAACAAACCAATAAACCAACAAGCCAACAAGCCAACAAACCAACAAACCAACAAGCCAACAAACCAACAAACCAACAAGCCAACAAACCAACAACCCAACAAACCAACAAACCAACAAACCAAGTAACCAAAAAGCCAACAAACTAACAAGCCAACAAGCCAACAAACCAACAAACTAACAAAGCAACAAACCAACAAACCAACAAACCAACAAACCAACAAGCCAACAAGCCAACAAACCAACAAAGCAACAAGCCAACAAGCCAACAAACCAACAAACCAACAAACCAACAAATCAACAAACCAACAAACCAACAAACCAACAAGCCAACAAGCCAACAAACCAACAAACCAACAAGCCAACAAACCAACAAACCAAAAACCAACAAGCCAACAAACCAACAAACCAACAAACCAACAAACCAACAAACCAAGTAACCAACAAGCCAACAAGCCAACAAACCAACAAACCAACAAGCCAACAAGCCAACAAGCCAACAAACCAACAAACCAACAAAGCAACAAACCAAAAAACCAACAAACCAAAAAACCAACAAACCAACAAACCATCAAACGAACAAAGCAACAAGCCAGCAAGCCAACAAACCTACAAACCAACAAGCCAACAAACCAACAAACCAACAAGCCAACAAGCCTCAAACCAACAAACCAACAAACCAACAAGCCAACAAGCCAACAAACCAACAAACCAACAAGCCAACAAACCAACAAACCAACAAACCAAGAAGCCAACAAGTCAACAAACTAAGTAACCAACAAGCCAACAAGCCAACTAACCAACAAACCAACAAACCAACATGCCAACAAACCAACAAACTAAGTAACCAACAAGCCAACAAACCAACAAACCAACAAACCAACATGCCAACAAACCAACAAACTAAGTAGCCAACAAGCCAACCAACCAACAAACCAAAAAGCCAACAAACCCACAAACCAACAAACCAACAAACCAACAAGCCAACAAACCAACAAGCCAACAAACCAACAAGCCAACAAACCAACAAGCCAACAAGCCAACAAGCCAACAAACCAACAAACCAACAAACCAACAAGCCAACAAGCCAACAAACCAACAAACCAACAAGCCAACAAACTAAGTAACCAACAAGCCAACAAACCAACAAACCAACAAACCAACAAGCCAACAAGCCAACAAACCAACAAACCAACAAGCCAACAAACCAACAAACCAACAAGCTAACAAACCAACAAACCAACAAACCAAAAAACCAACAAACCAACAAACCAACAAACCAACAAACCAACAAACCAACAAACCAACAAACCAACAAACCAACAAACCAACAAACCAACAAACCAACAAGCCAATAAACCAACAAGCCAACAAACCAACAAACCAACAAACCAACAAAACAACAAACCAACAAACCAACAAGCCAACAAACCAACAAACCAACAAACCAACTAGCCAACAAACCAACAAACCAACAAGCCAACAAACCAACAAACCAAGTAACCAAAAAGCCAACAAACTAACAAACCAACAAGCCAACAAGCCAACAAACCAACAAACAAACAAAGCAACAAACCAACAAGATAACAAACCAACAAACCAACAAGCCGACAAGCCCACAAACCAACAAACCAACAAACCAACAAGCCAACAAACCAAAAAGCCAACAAACCAACAAGCCAACAAACCAACAAACCAACAAGCCAACAAGCCAACAAACCAACAAACCAACAAACCAACAAGCCAACAAACCAACAAACCAACAAGCCAACAAACCAACAAACCAACAAACCAACAAACCAACAAGCCAACAAGCCAACAAACCAACAAACCAACAAACCAACAAACTAAGTAACCAACAAACCAACAAACCAACAAACCAACAAGCCAACAAGCCAACAAACTAACAAACCAACAAGCCAACAAACCAACAAACCAACAAGCCAACAAACCAACAAACCAACAAACCAAAAAACCAACAAACCAACAAACCAACAAACCAACAAACCAATAAACCAACAAGCCAACAAACCAACAAACCAACAAACCAACAAACCAACAAACCAACAAGCCAACAAACCAACAAACCAACAAACCAACAAACCAACAAGCCAACAAGCCAACAAACCAACAAACCAACAAGCCAACAAGCCAACAAACCAACAAACCAACAAGCCAACAAACCAACAAATCAACAAACCATCAACCCAACAAACCAACAAACAAATAAACCAACAAACCAATAAACCAACAAGCCAACAAGCCAACAAACCAACAAACCAACAAGCCAACAAACCAACAAACCAACAAACCAACAAACCAACAAGCCAACAAGCCAACAAACCAACAAACCAACAAGCCAACAAACCAACAAACCAACAAACCAACATGCCAACAAACTAAGTAACCAACAAGCCAACAAACCAACAAACCAACAAACCAACAAACCAACATGACAACAAACCAACAAACTAAGTAACCAACAAGCCAACAAACCAACAAACCAACAAGCCAACAAGCCAACAAACCAACAAACCAACAAGCCAACAAACCAACAAGCCAACAAACCAACAAACCAACAAGCCAACAAGGCAACAAACCAACAAACTAACAAACCAACAAACCACAACCCAACAAACCAACAAACCAACAAGCCAACAAACCAACAAACCACCAAACCAACAAACCAACAAGCCAACAAGCCAACAAACCAACAAACCAACAAACTAAGTAACCAACAAGCCAACAAACCAACAAACCAACAAGCCAACAAACCAACAAACAAATAAACCAACAAACCAACAAACCAACAAACCAACAAACCAAAAAGCCAACAAGCCAACAAACCAACAAACCAACAAGCCAACAAGCCAACA
Source organism: Atherix ibis (assembly GCA_958298945.1). Classification (NCBI taxonomy): domain Eukaryota; kingdom Metazoa; phylum Arthropoda; class Insecta; order Diptera; family Athericidae; genus Atherix; species Atherix ibis. The sequence continues at coordinate 29,979,103 of OY282608.1, forward strand.
AACCAACAAACTAAGTAACCAAAAAGCCAACAAACTAACAAACCAACAAGCCAACAAACCAACAAGCCAACAAGCCAACAAACCAACAAACCAACAAAGCAAAAAACCAACAAACCAACAAACCAACAAACCAACAAGCTAACAAACCAACAAGCCAACAAACCAACAAACCAACAAGCCAACAAAACAACAAACCAACAAACCGACAAGCCAACAAGCCAACAAACTAACAAACCAACAAGCCAACAAACCAACAAACCAACGAGCCAACAAACCAACAAACCAACAAACCAACAAACCAACAAACCAACAAACCAAAAAACCAACAAACCAACAAGCCAACAAGCCAATAAACTAACAAACTAACAAACCAACAAACGAATTAACCAACAAACCAATAAGCCAACAAGCCAACAAACTAACAAACCAACAAGCCAACAAACCAACAAAGCAACAAGCCAACAAGCCAACAAACCAACATACCAACAAGCCAACAAACCAAGTAACCAAAAAGCCAACAAACTAACAAACCAACAAGCCAACAAACCATCAAACCAACAAACCAACAAACCAACAAACCAACAAACCAACAAACCAACAAACCAAAAAACCAACAAACCAACAAGGCAACAAGCAAACAAACCAACAAACCAACAAGCCAAAAAACCAACAAACCAACAAACCAACAAGCCAAAAAACTAAAAAACCAACAAACCAACAAACCAAGTAACCAACAAGCCAACAAGCCAACAAACCAACAAACCAACAAGCCAACAAGCCAACAAACCAACAAACCAACAAAGCAATAAACCAAAAAACCAACAAACCAAGAAACCAACAAATCAACAAACCATCAAACGAACAAAGCAACAAGCCAACAAGGCAACAAACCAACAAACCAACAAGCCTACAAACCAACAAACCAACAAGCCAACAAGCCAACAAACCAACAAACCAACAAACCAATAAGCCAACAAACCAACAAATCAACAAACCAACAAGCCAACAAACCAACAAACCAACGAGCCAACAAACCAACAAACCAACAAACCAACAAACCAACAAACCAAAAAACCAACAAGCCAACAAACTAACAAACCAACAAGCCAACAAACCAACAAACCAACGAGCCAACAAACCAACAAACCAACAAGCCAACAAACCAACAAACCAACATGCCAACAAACTAAGTAACCAACAAGCCAACAAACCAACAAACCAACAAACCAACATGACAACAAACCAACAAACTAAGTAACCAACAAGCCAACAAACCAACAAACCAACAAACCAACAAACAAATAAACCAACAAACCAATAAACCAACAAACCAATAAACCAACAAGTCAACAAGCCAACAAACCAACAAACCAACAAGCCAACAAACCAAGAAACCAACAAGCCAACAAGCCAACAAACCAACAAACCAACAAGCCAACAAACCAACAAACCAACAAACCAACATGCCAACAAACTAAGTAACCAACAAGCCAACAAACCAACAAACCAACAAACCAACATGACAACAAACCAACAAACTAAGTAACCAACAAGCCAACAAACCAACAAACCAACAAGCCAACAAGCCAACAAACCAACAAACCAACAAGCCAACAAACCAACAAGCCAACAAACCAACAAACCAACAAGCCAACAAGGCAACAAACCAACAAACCAACAAACCAGAAAACCACAACCCAACAAACCAACAAACCAACAAGCCAACAAACCAACAAACCACCAAACCAACAAACCAACAAGCCAACAAGCCAACAAACCAACAAACCAACAAACTAAGTAACCAACAAGCCAACAAACCAACAAACCAACAAGCCAACAAACCAACAAACAAATAAACCAACAAACCAACAAACCAACAAACCAACAAACCAAAAAGCCAACAAGCCAACAAACCAACAAACCAACAAGCCAACAAGCCAAAAACCCAACAAACTAAGTAACCAAAAAGCCAAGAAACTAACAAACCAACAAGCCAAAAAACCAACAAGCCAACAAGCCAACAAACCAACAAACCAACAAAGCAAAAAACCAACAAACCAACAAACCAACAAACCAACAAGCTAACAAACCAACAAGCCAACAAACCAACAAACCAACAAACCAACAAAACAACAAACCAACAAACCGACAAGCCAACAAGCCAACAAACGAACAAACCAACAAGCCAACAAACCAACAAACCAACGAGCCAACAAACCAACAAACCAACAAACCAACAAACCAACAAACCAACAAACCAAAAAACCAACAAACCAACAAGCCAACAAGCCAATAAACTAACAAACTAACAAACCAACAAACGAATTAACCAACAAACCAACAAGCCAACAAGCCAACAAACTAACAAACCAACAAGCCAACAAGCCAACAAACCAACAAACCAACAAAGCAACAAGCCAACAAGCCAACAAACCAACAAACCAACAAGCCAACAAACCAAGTAACCAAAAAGCCAACAAACTAACAAACCAACAAGCCAACAAACCATCAAACCAACAAACCAACAAACCAACAAACCAACAAACCAACAAACCAACAAACCAACAAACCAACAAACCAACAAGGCCACAAGCCAACAAACCAACAAACCAACAAGCCAACAAACCAACAAACCAACAAACCAACAAGCCAAAAAACCAAAAAACCAACAAACCAACAAACCAAGTAACCAACAAGCCAACAAGCCAACAAGCCAACAAACCAACAAACCAACAAGCCAACAAGCCAACAAACCAACAAACCAACAAAGCAATAAACCAAAAAACCAACAAACCAAAAAACCAACAAACCAACAAACCATCAAACGAACAAAGCAACAAGCCAACAAGGCAACAAACCAACAAACCAACAAGCCTACAAACCAACAAACCAACAAGCCAACAAGCCAACAAGCCAACAAACCAACAAACCAACAAACCAATAAGCCAACAAACCAACAAACCAACAAACCAACAAGCCAACAAGCCAACAAACCAACAAACCAACGAGCCAACAAACCAACAAACCAACAAACCAACAAACCAACAAACCAAAAAACCAACAAGCCAACAAACTAACAAACCAACAAGCCAACAAACCAACAAACCAACGAGCCAACAAACCAACAAACCAACGAGCCAACAAACCAACAAACCAACAAACCAACAAACCAACAAACCAACAAACCAACAAACCAAAAAACCAACAAACCAACAAGCCAACAAGCCAACAAACTAACAAACTAACAAACCAACAAACGAACTAACCAACAAACCAACAAGCCAACAAGCCAACAAACTAACAAACCAACAAGCCAACAAGCCAACAAACCAACAAACCAACAAAGTAACAAGCCAACAAGCCAACAAACCAACAAACCAACAAGCCAACAAACCAAGTAACCAAAAAGCCAACAAACTAACAAACCAACAAGCCAACAAACCAACAAACCAACAAGCCAACAAGCCAACAAACCAACAAACCAACAAACCAACAAGCCAACAAACCAACAAGCCAACAAACCAACAAACCAACAAACCAAGTAACCAAAAAACCAACACATCATCAAACGAACAAAGCAACAAACCAACAAGCCAACAAACCAACAAGCCAACAAACCAACAAACCAACATGCCAACAAACCAACAAACTAAGTAACCAACAAGCCAACAAACCAACAAACCAACATGCAAACAAACCAACAAGCTAATTAACCAACAAGCCAACAAACCAACAAACCAACAAGCCGACAAACCAACAAACCAACAAACCAACAAACAAACAAGCCAACAAACCAACAAGCCAACAAACCAACATACCAACAAACCAACAAGCCAACAAACCAACAAACCAACAAACCAACAAGCCAACAAACCAACAAACCAACAAGCCAACCAACCAACAAACCAACAAACCAACAAAGCAACAAGCCAACAAACCAACAAGCCAACAAACCAACAAACCAAGTAACCAAAAAGCCAACAAACTAACAAACCAACAAGCCAACAAGCCAACAAACCAGCAAACCAACAAAGCAACAAACCAACAAAGCAACAAACCAACAAACTAACAAACTAACAAGCCAACAAGCCAACAAACCAACAAACCAACAAGCCAACAAGCCAACAAACCAACAAACCAACGAACCAACAAACCAACAAACCAACAAACCAAAAAACCAACAAGCCAACAAGCCAACAAACCAACAAGCCAACAAACCAACAAACCAACAAACCAACAAGCCAACAAACCAACAAACCAACAAACCAACAAACCAAGTAACCAACAAGCCAACAAGCCAACAAACCAACAAACCAACAAGCCAACAAGCCAACAAGCCAACAAACCAACAAACCAACAAAGCAACAAATCAAAAAACCAACAAACCAAAAAACCAACAAACCAACAAACCATCAAACGAACAAAGCAACAAGCCAACAAACCAACAAACCAACAAACCAACAAGCCAACAAACCAACAAACCAACAAGCCAACAAGCCAACAAACCAACAAACCAACAAACCAACAAGCCAACAAACCAACAAACCAACAAACCAACAAGCCAACAAACCAACAAGCCAACAAACCAACAAACCAACAAACCAAGTAACCAAAAAGCCAACAAACCAACGAACCAAAAAACCAACAAACCAACAAACCAAGAAACCAACAAACCAACAAACCAACAAGCCAACAAGCCAACAAGCCAACAAACCAACAAACCAACAAACCAACAAGCCAACAAACCAACAAACCAACAAGCCAAAAAGCCAACAAACTAACAAACCAACAAGCCAACAAGCCAACAAACCAACAAACCAACAAAGCAACAAGCCAACAAGCCAACAAACCAACAAACCAACAAGCCAACAAACCAACAAACCAACAAACCAACAAACCAAAAAACCAACAAACCAACAAACCAACAAACCAACAAACCAACAAACCAACAAAGCAACAAACCAAAAAACCAACAAACCAAAAAACCAACAAACCAACAAACCATCAAACGAACAAAGCAACAAGAAAACAAACCAACAAACCAAGTAACCAAAAAGCCAACAAACCAACAAACCAACAAGCCAACAAGCCAACAAACCAACAAACCAACAAACCAACAAGCCAACAAACCAACAAAACAACAAACAAATACCCCAACAAACCAACAAACCAACAAGCCAACAAGCCAACAAACCAACAAACCAACAAGCCAACAAGCCAACAAACCAAAAAGCCAACAAACCAACAAACCAAAAAACCAACAAACCAAGAAACCAACAAACCAACAAACCAACAAGCCAACAAGCCAACAAGCCAACAAACCAACAAACCAACAAACCAACAAGCCAACAAACCAACAAACCAACAAGCCAAAAAGCCAACAAACTAACAAACCAACAAGCCAACAAACCAACAAACCAACAAACCAACAAACCAAAAAACCAACAAACCAACAAACCAACAAACCAACAAACCAACAAACCAACAAAGCAACAAACCAAAAAACCAACAAACCAAAAAACCAACAAACCAACAAACCATCAAACGAACAAAGCAACAAGAAAACAAACCAACAAACCAAGTAACCAAAAAGCCAACAAACCAACAAACCAACAAGCCAACAAGCCAACAAACCAACAAACCAACAAACCAACAAGCCAACAAACCAACAAAACAACAAACAAATACCCCAACAAACCAACAAACCAACAAGCCAACAAGCCAACAAACCAACAAACCAACAAGCCAACAAGCCAACAAACCAACAAACCAACAAACCAACAAAACAACAAACCAATACCCCAACAAACCAACAAACCAAAAAACCAACAACTCAACAAGCCAACAAACCAACAAGCCAACAAGCCAACAAACCAACAAACCAACAAACCAACAAACCAACAAACCAACAAACCAACATGCCAACAAACCAACAAACTAAGTAACCAACAACCCAACAAACCAGCAAACCAACAAGCCAACAAACCAACAAACCAACAAAGCAACAAGCCAACAAACCAACAAGCCAACAAACCAACAAACTAACAAACCAAGTAACCAAAAATCCAACAAACTAACAAACCAACAAGCCAACAAGTCAACAAACCAAAAAACCAAAAAAGCAACAAGCCAACAAGCCAACAAACCAACAAACCAACAAGCCAACAAACCAACAAACCAACAAGCCAACAAGCCAACAAGCCAACAAGCCAACAAACCAACAAACCAAAAAACCAACAAACCAACAAGCCAACAAGCCAACAAACCAACAAACCAACAAACCAACAAACCAACAAGCCAACAAGCCAACAAGCCAACAAACCAACAAACCAACAAACCAAAAAACCAACAAACCAACAAGCCAACAAGCCAACAAACCAACAAACCAACAAACCAACAAGCCAACAAACCAACAAGCCAACAAACCAACAAACCGACTAACCAAGTAACCAAAAAGCCAACAAACTAACAAACCAACAAGCCAACAAGCCAACACACCAAAAAACCAACAAAGCAACAAGCCAACAAGCCAACAAACCAACAAGCCACCAAACCAACAAACAAATAAACCAAAAACCAACAAACCAACAAACCAACAAACCAACAAACCAACAAACCAAAAAACCAACAAACCAACAAACCAACAAGCCAACAAGCCAGCAAACCAACAAACCAACAAGCCAGCAAGCCAACAAACCAACAAAACAACAAGCCAACAAACCAACAAACCAACAAACCAACAAGCCAACAAACCAAAAACAAATAAACCAACAAACCAAAAAAACCAACAAACCAACAAACCAACAAACCGACAAACCAACAAACCAACAAGCCAGCAAACCAACAAGCCAACAAACCAACAAACCATCAAACCAACAAACTAACAAACCAACAAGCCAACAAACCAACAAACCAACAAACCATCAAACGAACAAAGCAACAAGCCAACAAGCCAACAAACCAACAAACGAACAAGCCAACAAACCAACAAACAAACAAGCCAACAAGCCAACAAACCAACAAACCAACAAACCAACAAGCCAACAAACCAACAAACCAACAAACCAACAAACCAACAAACCAACAAGCCAACAAACCAACAAACATATAAACCAACAAACCAACAAACCAAAAAACCAACAAACCAACAAACCAACAAACCAACAACCAACAAACCAACAAACCAACAAGCCAACAAACCCACAAACCAACAAACCAACAACCAACAAACCAACAAACCAACAAGCCAACAAACCCACAAACCAACAAACCAACAAGCCAACAAACCAACAAGCCAACAAACCAACAAACCAACAAGCCAACAAACCAACAAACCCACAAACCAACAAAGCAACAAGCCAACAAACCAACAAGCCAACAAACCAACAAACTAACAAACCAAGTAACCAAAAATCCAACAAACTAACAAACCAACAAGCCAACAAGTCAACAAAACAAAAAACAAACAAAGCAACAAACCAACAAGCCAACAAACCAACAAACCAACAAGCCAACAAACCAACAAACCAACAAGCCAACAAGCCAACAAACCAACAAACCAACAAACCAAAAAACCAACAAACCAACAAGCCAACAAGCCAACAAACCAACAAACCAACAAACCAACTAGCCAACAAACCAACAAGCCAACAAACCAACAAACCAACAAACCAAGTAACCAAAAAGCCAACAAACTAACAAACCAACAAGCCAACAAGCCAACACACCAACAAACCAACAAAGCAACAAGCCAACAAGCCAACAAACCAACAAGCCACCAAACCAACAAACAAATAAACCAAAAACAACAAACCAACAAACCAACAAACCAACAAACCAAAAAAAAACAAACCAACAAACCAACAAGCCAACAAGCCAGCAAACCAACTAACCAACAAGCCAACAAGCGAACAAACCAACAAACCAACAAGCCAACAAACCAACAAACCAACAAACCAACAAGCCAACAAGCCAACAAACCAACAAACCAACAAGCCAACAAACCAACAAACCAACAAAGCAACAAGCCAACAAACCAACAAGCCAACAAACCAACAAACCAAGTAACCAAAAAGCCAACAAACTAACAAACCAACAAGCCAACAAGCCAACAAACCAACAAACCAACAAAGCAACAAACCAACAAACCAACAAACCAACAAACCAACAAACCAACAAGCCAACAAGCCAACAAACCAACAAACCAACAAGCCAACAAGCCAACAAACCAACAAACCAATAAACCAACAAACCAACAAACCAACAAACCAAAAAACCAACAAGCCAACAAGCCAACAAACCAACAAACCAACAAGCCAACAAACCAACAAACCAACAAACAGACAAGCCAACAAACCAACAAACCAACAAACCAACAAACCAAGTAACCAACAAGCCAACAAGCCAACAAACCAACAAACCAACAAGCCAACAAGCCAACAAGCCAACAAACCAACAAACCAACAAAGCAACAAACCAAAAAACCAACAAACCAAAAAACCAACAAACCAACAAACCATCAAACGAACAAAGCAACAAGCCAACAAGCCAACAAACCAACAAACAAACAAGCCAAAAAACCAACAAACCAACAAGCCAACAAGCCAACAAACCAACAAACTAACAAACCAACAAGCCAACAAACCAACAAACCAACAAACCAACAAGCCAACAAACCAACAAGCCAACAAACCAACAAACCAACAAACCAACAAACCAAGTAACCAAAAAGCCAACAAACCAACAAACCAAAAAACCAACAAACCAACAAACCAACAAACCAACAAACCAACAAACCAACAAGCCAACAAGCCAACAAGCCAACAAACCAACAAACCAACAAACCAACAAACCAAGAAGCCAACAAACCAACAAACCAACAAGCCAAAAAGCCAACAAACTAACAAACCAACAAGCCAACAAGCCAACAAACCAACAAACCAACAAGCCAACAAACCAACAAACCAACGAGCCAACAAACCAACAAACCAACGAGCCAACAAACCAACAAACCAACAAACCAACAAACCAACAAACCAACAAACCAACAAACCAAAAAACAAACAAACCAACAAGCCAACAAGCCAATAAACTAACAAACTAACAAACCAACAAACGAACTAACCAACAAACCAACAAGTCAACAAGCCAACAAACTAACAAACCAACAAGCCAACAAGCCAACAACCCAACAAACCAACAAAGCAACAAGCCAACAAGCCAAAAAACCAACAAACCAACAAGCCAACAAACCAAGTAACCAAAAAGCCAACAAACTAACAAACCAACAAGCCAACAAACCAACAAACCAACAAGCCAACAAGCCAACAAACCAACAAACCAACAAGCCAACAAACCAACAAGCCAACAAACCAACAAACCAACAAACCAAGTAACCAAAAAACCAACACATCATCAAACGAACAAAGCAACAAACCAACAAGCCAACAAACCAACAAGCCAACAAACCAACAAACCAACATGCCAACAAACCAACAAACTAAGTAACCAACAAGCCAACAAACCAACAAACCAACATGCCAACACACCAACAAACTAATTAACCAACAAACCAACAAGCCAACAAACCAACAAACCAACAAGCCAACAAACCAACAAACCAACAAACCAACAAGCCAACAAACCAACAAACCAACAAACCAACAAGCAAACAAACCAACAAACCAACAAACCAACATGCCAACAAACCAACAAACTAAGTAACCAACAAGCCAACAAACCAACAAACCAACATGCCAACAAACCAACAAACTAATTAACCAACAAGCCAACAAACCAACAAACCAACAAGCCAACAAACCAACAAACCAACAAACAAACAAACAAACAAGCCAACAAACCAACAAGCCAACAAACCAACAAACCAACAAGTCAACAAACCAACAAACCAACAAACCAACAAGCCAACAAACCAACAAACCAACAAACCAACAAGCAAACAAACCAACAAACCAACAAACGAACAAACCAACTAGCTAACAAGCCAACAAACCAACAAACCAACAAAGAAACAAGCCAACAAACCAACAAGCCAACAAACCAACAAACCAAGTAACCAAAAAGCCAACAAACTAACAAACCAACAAGCCAACAAGCCAACAAACCAACAAACCAACAAAGCAACAAACCAACATGCCAACAAACCAACAAACTAAGTAACCAACAAGCCAACAAACCAACAAACCAACATGCCAACAAACCAACAAACTAATTAACCAACAAGCCAACAAACCAACAAACCAACAAGCCAACAAACCAACAAACCAACAAACAAACAAACAAACAAGCCAACAAACCAACAAGCCAACAAACCAACAAACCAACAAGCCAACAAACCAACAAACCAACAAACCAACAAGCCAACAAACCAACAAACCAACAAACCAACAAGCAAACAAACCAACAAACCAACAAACCAACAAACCAACAAGCTAACAAGCCAACAAACCAACAAACCAACAAAGGAACAAGCCAACAAACCAACAAGCCAACAAACCAACAAACCAAGTAACCAAAAAGCCAACAAACTAACAAACCAACAAGCCAACAAGCCAACAAGCCAACAAACCAACAAACCAACAAGCCAACAAGCCAACAAACCAACAAACCAACAAACCAACAAACCAACAAACCAACAAACCAAAAAACCAACAAGCCAGCAAGCCAACAAACCAACAAACCAACAAGCCAACAAACCAACAACCCAACAAACCAACAAGCCAACAAACCAACAAACCAACAAACCAACAAACCAAGTAACCAACAAGCCAACAAGCCAACAAACCAACAAACCAACAAGCCAACAAGCCAACAAGCCAACAAACCAACAAACCAACAAAGCAACAAACCAACAAACCAACAAACCAACAAACCAACAAACCAACAAGCCAACAAGCCAACAAACCAACAAACCAACAAGCCAACAAGCCAACAAACCAACAAACCAACAAACCAACAAACCAACAAACCAACAAACCAAAAAACCAACAAGCCAGCAAGCCAACAAACCAACAAACCAACAAGCCAACAAACCAACAACCCAACAAACCAACAAGCCAACAAACCAACAAACCAACAAACCAACAAACCAAGTAACCAACAAGCCAACAAGCCAACAAACCAACAAACCAACAAGCCAACAAGCCAACAAGCCAACAAACCAACAAACCAACAAAGCAACAAACCAAAAAACCAACAAACCAAAAAACCAACAAACCAACAAACCATCAAATGAACAAAGCAACAAGCAACAAGCCAACAAACCAACAAACCAACAAGCCAACAAACCAACAAACCAACAAACCAACAAGCCAACAAGCCAACAAACCAAAAAACCAACAAACCAACAAGCCAACAAACCAACAAACCAACAAACCAACAAGCCAACAAACCAACAAGCCAACAAACCAACAAACCAACAAACCAACAAACCAAAAAACCAACAAACCAAAAAACCAACAAACCAACAAACCATCAAACGAACAAAGCAACAAGCCAACAAACCAACAAACCAAGTAACCAAAAAGCCAACAAACCAACAAACCAACAAGCCAACAAGCCAAAAAACCAACAAACCAACAAACCAACAAGCCAACAAACCAACAAACCAACAAACAAATAAACCAACAAACCAACAAACCAATAAGCCAACAAGCCAACAAACCAACAAGCCAACAAACCAACAAACCAACAAACCAAAAAACCAACAACTCAACAAGCCAACAAACCAACAAGCCAACAAGCCAACAAACCAACAAACCAACAAACCAACAAACCAACAAACCAACAAACCAACATGCCAACAAACCAACAAACTAAGTAACCAACAACCCAACAAACCAACAAACCAACAAGCCAACAAACCAACAAAGCAACAAGCCAACAAACCAACAAGCCAACAAACCAACAAACTAACAAACCAAGTAACCAAAAATCCAACAAACTAACAAACCAACAAGCCAACAAGTCAACAAACCAAAAAACCAAAAAAGCAACAAGCCAACAAGCCAACAAACCAACAAACCAACAATCCAAACAAACCAACAAACCAACAAGCCAACAAGCCAACAAGCCAACAAACCAACAAACCAACAAACCAAAAAAACCAACAAACCAACAAGCCAACAAGCCAACAAACCAACAAACCAACAAACCAACAAACCAACAAGCCAACAAGCCAACAAGCCAACAAACCAACAAACCAACAAACCAAAAAACCAACAAACCAACAAGCCAACAAGCCAACAAACCAACAAACCAACAAACCAACAAGCCAACAAACCAACAAGCCAACAAACCAACAAACCGACTAACCAAGTAACCAAAAAGCCAACAAACTAACATACCAACAAGCCAACAAGCCAACACACCAAAAAACCAACAAAGCAACATGCCAACAAGCCAACAAACCAACAAGCCACCAAACCAACAAACAAATAAACCAAAAACCAACAAACCAACAAACCAACAAACCAACAAACCAACAAACCAACAAACCAACAAACCAACAAACCAACAAGCCAACAAGCCAGCAAACCAACAAACCAACAAGCCAACAAGCCAACAAACCAACAAACCAACAAGCCAACAAACCAACAAACCAACAAACCAACAAGCCAACAAACCAAAAACAAATAAACCAACAAACCAAAAAAACCAACAAACCAACAACCCAACAAACCGACAAACCAACAAACCAACAAGCCAGCAAACCAACAAGCCAACAAACCAACAAACCATCAAACCAACAAACTAACAAACCAACAAGCCAACAAACCAACAAACCAACAAACCATCAAACGAACAAAGCAACAAGCCAACAAGCCAACAAACCAACAAACGAACAAGCCAACAAACCAACAAACAAACAAACCAACAAGCCAACAAACCAACAAACCAACAAACCAACAAGCCAACAAACCAACAAACCAACAAACCAACAAACCAACAAACCAACAAGCCAACAAACCAACAAACAAATAAACCAACAAACCAACAAACCAAAAAACCAACAAACCAACAAACCAACAAACCAACAAACCAACAAACCAACAAACCAACAAGCCAACAAACCCACAAACCAACAAACCAACAAGCCAACAAACCAACAAGCCAACAAACCAACAAACCAACAAGCCAACAAACCAACAAACCCACAAACCAACAAAGCAACAAGCCAACAAACCAACAAGCCAACAAACCAACAAACTAACAAACCAAGTAACCAAAAATCCAACAAACTAACAAACCAACAAGCCAACAAGTCAACAAACCAACAAACCAACAAAGCAACAAGCCAACAAGCCAACAAACCAACAAACCAAAAATCCAACAAACTAACAAACCAACAAGCCAACAAGTCAACAAACCAACAAACCAACAAAGCAACAAGCCAACAAGCCAACAAGTCAACAAACCAAAAAACCAAAAAAGCAACAAGCCAACAAGCCAACAAACCAACAAACCAACAATCCAAACAAACCAACAAACCAACAAGCCAACAAGCCAACACACCAACAAACCAACAAAGCAACAAGCCAACAAGCCAACAAACCAACAAGCCACCAAACCAACAAACAAATAAACCAAAAACAACAAACCAACAAACCAACAAACCAACAAACCAAAAAACAAACAAACCAACAAACCAACAAGCCAACAAGCCAGCAAACCAACTAACCAACAAGCCAACAAGCCAACAAACCAACAAACCAACAAGCCAACAAACCAACAAACCAACAAACCAACAAGCCTACAAGCCAACAAACCAACAAACAAATAAACCAACAAACCGAAAAAACCAACAAACCAACAAACCAACAAACCGACAAACCAACAAACCAACAAGCCAGCAAACCAACAAACCAACAAGCCAACAAACCAACAAACCAACAAAGCAACAAGCCAACAAACCAACAAGCCAACAAACCAACAAACCAAGTAACCAAAAAGCCAACAAACTAACAAACCAACAAGCCAACAAGCCAACAAACCAACAAACCAACAAAGCAACAAACCAACAAACCAACAAACCAACAAACCAACAAACCAACAAGCCAACAAGCCAACAAACCAACAAACCAACAAGCCAACAAGCCAACAAACCAACAAACCAATAAACCAACAAACCAACAAACCAACAAACCAAAAAACCAACAAGCCAACAAGCCAACAAACCAACAAACCAACAAGCCAACAAACCAACAAACCAACAAACAAACAAGCCAACAAACCAACAAACCAACAAACCAACAAACCAAGTAACCAACAAGCCAACAAGCCAACAAACCAACAAACCAACAAGCCAACAAGCCAACAAGCCAACAAACCAACAAACCAACAAAGCAACAAACCAAAAAACCAACAAACCAACAAGCCAACAAACCAACAAACCAACAAACCAACAATCCAAGTAACCAAAAAGCCAACAAACCAACAAACCAAAAAACCAACAAACCAACAAACCAACAAACCAACAAACTAACAAACCAACAAGCCAACAAGCCAACAAGCCAACAAACCAACAAACCAACAAACCAACAAACCAAGAAGCCAACAAACCAACAAACCAACAAGCCAAAAAGCCAACAAACTAACAAACCAACAAGCCAACAAGCCAACAAACCAACAAACCAACAAGCCAACAAACCAACAAACCAACGAGCCAACAAACCAACAAACCAACGAGCCAACAAACCAACAAACCAACAAACCAAAAAACCAACAAACCAACAAACCAACAAACCAACAAACCAAAAAACAAACAAACCAACAAGCCAACAAGCCAATAAACTAACAAACTAACAAACCAACAAACGAACTAACCAACAAACCAACAAGTCAACAAGCCAACAAACTAACAAACCAACAAGCCAACAAGCCAACAACCCAACAAACCAACAAAGCAACAAGCCAACAAGCCAACAAACCAACAAACCAACAAGCCAACAAACCAAGTAACCAAAAAGCCAACAAACTAACAAACCAACAAGCCAACAAACCAACAAACCAACAAGCCAACAAGCCAACAAACCAACAAACCAACAAGCCAACAAACCAACAAGCCAACAAACCAACAAACCAACAAACCAAGTAACCAAAAAACCAACACATCATCAAACGAACAAAGCAACAAACCAACAAGCCAACAAACCAACAAGCCAACAAACCAACAAACCAACATGCCAACAAACCAACAAACTAAGTAACCAACAAGCCAACAAACCAACAAACCAACATGCCAACAAACCAACAAACTAATTAACCAACAAGCCAACAAACCAACAAACCAACAAGCCAACAAACCAACAAACCAACAAACAAACAAACAAACAAGCCAACAAACCAACAAGCCAACAAACCAACAAACCAACAAGCCAACAAACCAACAAACCAACAAACCAACAAGCCAACAAACCAACAAACCAACAAACCAACAAGCAAACAAACCAACAAACCAACAAACCAACAAACCAACAAGCTAACAAGCCAACAAACCAACAAACCAACAAACCAAGTAACCAAAAAGCCAACAAACTAACAAACCAACAAGCCAACAAGCCAACAAACCAACAAACCAACAAAGCAACAAACCAACAAACCAACAAACCAACAAACCAACAAACCAACAAGCCAACAAGCCAACAAACCAACAAACCAACAAGCCAACAAGCCAACAAACCAACAAACCAACAAACCAACAAACCAACAAACCAACAAACCAAAAAATCAACAAGCCAACAAGCCAACAAACCAACAAACCAACAAGCCAACAAACCAACAACCGAACAAACCAACAAGCCAACAAACCAACAAACCAACAAACCAACAAACCAAGTAACCAACAAGCCAACAAGCCAACAAACCAACAAACCAACAAGCCAACAAGCCAACAAGCCAACAAGCCAACAAACCAACAAACCAACAAAGCAACAAACCAAAAAACCAACAAACCAAAAAACCAACAAACCAACAAACCATCAAATGAACAAAGCAACAAGCAACAAGCCAACAAACCAACAAACCAACAAGCCAACAAACCAACAAACCAACAAACCAACAAGCCAACAAGCCAACAAACCAAAAAACCAACAAACCAACAAGCCAACAAACCAACAAACCAACAAACCAACAAGCCAACAAACCAACAAGCCAACAAACCAACAAACCAACAAACCAACAAACCAAAAAACCAACAAACCAACAAACCAACAAACCAACAAACCAACAAACCAAAAAACCAACAAACCAAAAAACCAACAAACCAACAAACCATCAAACGAACAAAGCAACAAGCCAACAAACCAACAAACCAAGTAACCAAAAAGCCAACAAACCAACAAACCAACAAGCCAACAAGCCAAAAAACCAACAAACCAACAAACCAACAAGCCAACAAACCAACAAACCAACAAACAAATAAACCAACAAACCAACAAACCAATAAGCCAACAAGCCAACAAACCAACAAACCAACAAACCAACAAACCAACAAACCAAAAAAACCAACAACTCAACAAGCCAACAAACCAACAAGCCAACAAGCCAACAAACCAACAAACCAACAAACCAACAAACCAACAAACCAACAAACCAACATGCCAACAAACCAACAAACTAAGTAACCAACAACCCAACAAACCAACAAACCAACAAGCCAACAAACCAACAAAGCAACAAGCCAACAAACCAACAAGCCAACAAACCAACAAACTAACAAACCAAGTAACCAAAAATCCAACAAACTAACAAACCAACAAGCCAACAAGTCAACAAACCAAAAAACCAAAAAAGCAACAAGCCAACAATCCAACAAACCAACAAACCAACAAGCCAACAAACCAACAAACCAACAAGCCAACAAGCCAACAAACCAACAAACCAACAAACCAAAAAACCAACAAACCAACAAACCAACAAGCCAACAAGCCAACAAACCAACAAACCAACAAACCAACAAGCCAACAAACCAGCAAGCCAACAAACCAACAAACCGACAAACCAAGTAACCAAAAAGCCAACAAACTAACAAACCAACAAGCCAACAAGCCAACACACCAAAAAACCAACAAAGCAACAAGCCAACAAGCCAACAAACCAACAAGCCACCAAACCAACAAACAAATAAACCAAAAACCAACAAACCAACAAACCAACAAACCAACAAACCAACAAACCAAAAAACCAACAAACCAACAAACCAACAAGCCAACAAGCCAACAAACCAACAAACCAACAAGCCAACAAGCCAACAAACCAACAAACCAACAAGCCAACAAACCAACAAACCAACAAACCAACAAGCCAACAAACCAACAAACCAACAAACCAACAAGCCAACAAACCAAAAACAAATAAACCAACAAACCAAAAAAACCAACAAACCAACAAACCAACAAACCGACAAACCAACAAACCAACAAGCCAGCAAACCAACAAGCCAACAAACCAACAAACCATCAAACCAACAAACTAACAAACCAACAAGCCAACAAACCAACAAACCAACAAACCATCAAACGAACAAAGCAACAAGCCAACAAGCCAACAAACCAACAAACGAACAAGCCAACAAACCAACAAACAAACAAGCCAACAAGCCAACAAACCAACAAACCAACAAACCAACAAGCCAACAAACCAACAAACCAACAAACCAACAAACCAACAAACCAACAAGCCAACAAACCAACAAACAAATAAACCAACAAACCAACAAACCAAAAAACCAACAAACCAACAAACCAACAAACCAACAAACCAACAAACCAACAAACCAACAAGCCAACAAACCCACAAACCAACAAACCAACAAGCCAACAAACCAACAAGCCAACAAACCAACAAACCAACAAGCCAACAAACCAACAAACCCACAAACCAACAAGCCAACAAGCCAACAAACCAACAAACCAACAAGCCAAGAAACCAACAAACCAACATGCCAACAAACCAACAAACCAACAAACCAACAAGCCAACAAACCAACAAACCAACAAGCCAACAAACCAACAAACCAACAAACCAACAAACCAACAAGTCAACAAACCAACAAACCAACAAAGCAGCAAACCAACAAACCAACAAGCCAACAAGCCAACAAACCAACAAACCAACAAGCCAACAAGCCAACAAACCAACAAACAAATAAACCAACAAGCCAACAAACCAACAAACCAACAAACTAAGTAACGAACAAGCCAACAAACCAACAAACCAACATGCCAACAAACCAACAAACTATTTAACCAACAAGCCAACAAACCAACAAACCAACAAGCCAACAAACCAACAAACCAACAAACAAACAAACAAACAAGCCAGCAAACCAACAAGCCAATAAACCAACAAACCAACAAGCCAACAAGCCAACAAACCAACAAACCAACAAACCAACAAGCCAACAAACCAACAAACCAACAAACCAACAAGCCAACAAACCAATAAACCAACAAACCAACAAACCAACAAGCTAACAAGCCAACAAACCAACAAACCAACAAAGGAACAAGCCAACAAACCAACAAGCCAACAAACCAATAAACCAAGTAACCAAAAAGCCAACAAACTAACAAACCAACAAGCCAACAAGCCAACAAACCAACAAACCAACAAAGCAACAAACCAACAAACCAACAAACCAACAAACCAACAAGCCAACAAGCCAACAAACCAACAAACCAACAAGCCAACAAGCCAACAAACCAACAAACCAACAAACCAACAAACCAACAAACCAACAAACCAAGTAACCAACAAGCCAACAAGCCAACAAACCAACAAACCAACAAGCCAACAAGCCAACAAACCAACAAACCAACAAACAAATAAACCAACAAACCAACAAACCAATAAGCCAACAAGCCAACAAACCAACAAACCAACAAACCAACAAACCAACAAACCAAAAAAACCAACAACTCAACAAGCCAACAAACCAACAAGCCAACAAGCCAACAAACCAACAAACCAACAAACCAACAAACCAACAAACCAACAAACCAACATGCCAACAAACCAACAAACTAAGTAACCAACAACCCAACAAACCAACAAACCAACAAGCCAACAAACCAACAAAGCAACAAGCCAACAAACCAACAAGCCAACAAACCAACAAACTAACAAACCAAGTAACCAAAAATCCAACAAACTAACAAACCAACAAGCCAACAAGTCAACAAACCAAAAAACCAAAAAAGCAACAAGCCAACAAGCCAACAAACCAACAAACCAACAAGCCAACAAACCAACAAACCAACAAGCCAACAAGCCAACAAACCAACAAACCAACAAACCAAAAAACCAACAAACCAACAAACCAACAAGCCAACAAGCCAACAAACCAACAAACCAACAAACCAACAAGCCAACAAACCAACAAGCCAACAAACCAACAAACCGACAAACCAAGTAACCAAAAAGCCAACAAACTAACAAACCAACAAGCCAACAAGCCAACACACCAAAAAACCAACAAAGCAACAAGCCAACAAGCCAACAAACCAACAAGCCACCAAACCAACAAACAAATAAACCAAAAACCAACAAACCAACAAACCAACAAACCAACAAACCAACAAACCAAAAAACCAACAAACCAACAAACCAACAAGCCAACAAGCCAACAAACCAACAAACCAACAAGCCAACAAGCCAACAAACCAACAAACCAACAAGCCAACAAACCAACAAACCAACAAACCACAAGCCAACAAACCAAAAACAAATAAACCAACAAACCAAAAAAACCAACAAACCAACAAACCAACAAACCGACAAACCAACAAACCAACAAGCCAGCAAACCAACAAGCCAACAAACCAACAAACCATCAAACCAACAAACTAACAAACCAACAAGCCAACAAACCAACAAACCAACAAACCATCAAACGAACAAAGCAACAAGCCAACAAGCCAACAAACCAACAAACGAACAAGCCAACAAACCAACAAACAAACAAGCCAACAAGCCAACAAACCAACAAACCAACAAACCAACAAGCCAACAAACCAACAAACCAACAAACCAACAAACCAACAAACCAACAAGCCAACAAACCAACAAACAAATAAACCAACAAACCAACAAACCAAAAAACCAACAAACCAACAAACCAACAAACCAACAAACCAACAAACCAACAAACCAACAAGCCAACAAACCCACAAACCAACAAACCAACAAGCCAACAAACCAACAAGCCAACAAACCAAGAAACCAACAAGCCAACAAACCAACAAACCCACAAACCAACAAGCCAACAAGCCAACAAACCAACAAACCAACAAGCCAAGAAACCAACAAACCAACATGCCAACAAACCAACAAACCAACAAACCAACAAGCCAACAAACCAACAAACCAACAAGCCAACAAACCAACAAACCAACAAATTAACAAACCAACAAGCCAACAAACCAACAAGCCAACAAACCAACAAACCAACAAACCAACAAGCCAACAAACCAACAAGCCAACAAACCAACAAGCCAACAAGCCAACAAACCAACAAACCAACAAACCAACAAGTCAACAAACCAACAAACCAACAAAGCAGCAAACCAACAAACCAACAAGCCAACAAGCCAACAAACCAACAAACCAACAAGCCAACAAGCCAACAAACCAACAAACAAATAAACCAACAAGCCAACAAACCAACAAACCAACAAACTAAGTAACCAACAAGCCAACAAACCAACAAACCAACATGCCAACAAACCAACAAACTAATTAACCAACAAGCCAACAAACCAACAAACCAACAAGCCAACAAACCAACAAACCAACAAACAAACAAACAAACAAGCCAACAAACCAACAAGCCAATAAACCAACAAACCAACAAGCCAACAAGCCAACAAACCAACAAACCAACAAACCAACAAGCCAACAAACCAACAAACCAACAAACCAACAAGCCAACAAACCAATAAACCAACAAACCAACAAACCAACAAGCTAACAAGCCAACAAACCAACAAACCAACAAAGGAACAAGCCAACAAACCAACAAGCCAACAAACCAATAAACCAAGTAACCAAAAAGCCAACAAACTAACAAACCAACAAGCCAACAAGCCAACAAACCAACAAACCAACAAAGCAACAAACCAACAAACCAACAAACCAACAAACCAACAAGCCAACAAGCCAACAAACCAACAAACCAACAAGCCAACAAGCCAACAAACCAACAAACCAACAAGCCAACAAGCCAACAAGCCAACAAGCCAACAAGCCAACAAACCAACAAACCAACAAAGCAACAAACCAAAAAACCAACAAACCAAAAAACCAACAAACCAACAAACCATCAAACGAACAAAGCAACAAGCAACAAGCCAACAAACCAACAAACCAACAAGTTTGTTGGTTTGTTGGCTTGTTGGTTTGTTGGTTTGTTGGCTTGTTGCTTTATTTGTTTGTTGGTTTGTTGGCTTGTTGGTTTGTTGGTTAGTTGGTTTCTTAGCTTGTTGGTTTGTTGGTTTGTACGCTTGTTGGCTTGTTGGTTTGTTGGTTTGTTGGCTTGTTGGTTACTTAGTTTGTTGGTTTGTTGGCATGTTGGTTTGCTGGTTTGTTGGTTTGTTGGCTTGTTGGTTTGTTGGTTTGTTGGCTTGTTGGCTTGTTGGTTTGTTGGCTTGTTGGTTTGTTGGTTTGTTGGTTTGTTGGTTTGTTGGTTTGTTGGCTTGTTGCTTTGTTCGTTTGATGGTTTGTTGGTTTCTTGGTTTTTTGGTTTGTCGGTGTTTTGTTTTGTTGCTTTGTTGGTTTGTTGCTTTGTTGGCTTGTTGGCTTGTTGGCTTGTTGGTTTGTTGGCTTGTTGGTTTGTTAGTTTGTTGGCTTTTTGGTTACTTGGTTTGTTGGTTTGTTGGCTTGTTGGCTTGTTGGTTTGTTGCTTTGTTCGTTTGATGGTGTGTTGGTTTTGATGGTTACTTAATTTGTTGGTTTGTTGGTTTGTTGGCTTGTTGGCTTGTTGGTTTGTTGGTTTGTTGGTTTGTTGGTTTGTTGGTTTGTTGGTTTTTTGGTTTGTTGGTTTATTTGTTTGTTGGTTTGTTGGCTTGTTGGTTTGTTGGTTTGTTGGTTTGTTGGTTTGTTGGCTTGTTAGTTTGTTGGCTTGTTGGTTTGTTGGTTTGTTGGCTTGTTGGCTTGTTGGCTTGTTGGTTACTTAGTTTGTTGACTTGTTGGCTTCTTGGTTTGTTGGTTTGTTGGTTTGTTGGCTTGTTGGTTTGTTGGTTTGTTGGCTTGTTGGCTTGTTGGTTTGTTGGCTTGTTGGCTTGTTGGTTTGTTAGTTTGTTGGCTTGTTGGCTTGTTGGTTTGTTGGTTAGTTCGTTCGTTGGTTTGTTAGTTTGTTAGTTTATTGGCTTGTTGGCTTGTTGGTTTGTTGGTTTTTTGGTTTGTTGGTTTGTTGGTTTGTTGGTTTGTTGGTTTGTTGGTTTGTTGGTTTGTTGGTTTGTCGGTTTGTTGGCTCGTTGGTTTGTTGGTTTGTTGGCTCGTTGGTTTGTTGGTTTGTTGGCATGTTGGTTTGTTAGTTTGTTGGCTTGTTGGTTTTTTGGTTTGTTGGTTTGTTGGTTTGTTGGTTTGTTGGTTTGTTGGTTTGTTGGCTCGTTGGTTTGTTGGTTTGTTGGCTTGTTAGTTTGTTGGTTTGTTGGTTTGTTGGCTTGTTGGTTTGTTGGTTTGTTGGTTTGTTTGCTTGTTGGCTTGTTGGTTTGTTGGTTTGTTGGCTTGTTGGCTTGTTGGTTTGTTAGTTTGTTGGCTTGTTGGCTTGTTGGTTTGTTGGTTAGTTCGTTTGTTGGTTTGTTAGTTTGTTAGTTTATTGGCTTGTTGGCTTGTTGGTTTGTTGGTTTTTTGGTTTGTTGGTTTGTTGGTTTGTTGGTTTTTTGGTTTGTTGGTTTGTTGGCTCGTTGGTTTGTTGGTTTGTTGGCTTGTTGGTTTGTTAGTTTGTTGTCTTGCTGGCTTGTTGGTTTGTTGGTTTGTTGTTTTGTTGGCTTGTTGGCTTGTTGGTTTGTTGGTTTGTTGGCTTGTTGGTTTGTTAGCTTGTTGGTTTGTTGGTTTGTTGGTTTGTTGGTTTTTTGCTTTGTTGGTTTGTTGGTTTGTTGGCTTGTTGGCTTGTTGGTTTGTTGGCTTGTTGGTTTGTTAGTTTGTTGGCTTTTTGGTTACTTAGTTTGTTGGTTTGTTGGCTTGTTGGCTTGTTGGTTTGTTGGTTTGTTGGCTTGTTGGCTTGTTGGTTTGTTGGTTTGTTGGTTTGTTAGTTTTTTGTTTGTTGGTTTGTTGGCTTGTTGGTTTGTTGGTTTGTTGGCTTGTTGGTTACTTAGTTTGTTGGTTTGTTGGCTTGTTGGCTTGTTGGTTTGTTGGTTTGGTGGTTTGTTGGTTTGTTGGCTTGTTGGTTTGTTGGTTTGTTGGCTTGTTGGTTTGTTGGTTTGTTGGTGCGTTGGTTTGTTGCCTTGTTGCCTTGTTGGCTTGTTGGTTTGTTGGTTTGTTGGCTTGTTGGTTTGTTGGCTTGTTGGTTTGTTGGTTTGTTGGCTTGTTGGCTTGTTGGTTTGTTGGTTTGTTAGCTTGTTGGTTACTTACTTTGTTGGTTTGTTGTCATGTTGGTTTGTTGGTTTGTTGGTTTGTTGGCTTGTTGGTTACTTAGTTTGTTGGCATGTTGGTTTGTTGGTTTGTTGGGTTGATGGTTTATTGATTTGTTGGTTTGATGGCTTGTTGGTTTGTTGGTTTGTTGGCTTGTTGGCTTGTTGGCTTGTTAGTTTGTTGCCTTGTTGGCTTGTTGGTTTGTTGGTTTGTTGGTTTGTTGGTTTGTCGGCTTGTTGGTTTGTTGGTTTGTTGGCTTGTTGGTTTGTTGGTTTGTTGGTTTGCTGGTTTGTTGGTTTGTTGGCTTGTTGGTTTGTTGGCTTGTTGGTTTGTTGGTTTGTTGGTTTGTTGGCTTGTTGGTTTGTTGGTTTGTTGGTTTGTTGGTTTGTTGGTTTGTTGGTTTGTTGGCTTGTTGGTTTGTTAATTTGTTGGTTTGTTGGTTTGTTGGCTTGTTGGTTTGTTGGCTTGTTGGTTTGTTGGTTTGTTGGCTTGTTGGCTTGTTGGTTTGTTGGTTTGTTGGCTTGTTGGTTACTTACTTTGTTGGTTTGTTGTCATGTTGGTTTGTTGGTTTGTTGGTTTGTTGGCTTGTTGGTTACTTAGTTTGTTGGCATGTTGGTTTGTTGGTTTGTTGGGTTGATGGTTTGTTGATTTGTTGGTTTGATGGCTTGTTGGTTTGTTGGTTTGTTGGCTTGTTGGCTTGTTGGCTTGTTGGTTTGTTGCCTTGTTGGCTTGTTGGTTTGTTGGTTTGTTGGCTTGTTGGTTTGTTGGTTTGTTGGCTTGTTGGTTTGTTGGTTTGTTGGCTTGTTGGTTTGTTGGCTTGTTGGCTTGTTGGTTTGTTGGTTTGTTGGCTTGTTGGTTACTTACTTTGTTGGTTTGTTGTCATGTTGGTTTGTTGGTTTGTTGGTTTGTTGGCTTGTTGGTTACTTAGTTTGTTGGCATGTTGGTTTGTTGGTTTGTTGGGTTGATGGTTTGTTGATTTGTTGGTTTGATGGCTTGTTGGTTTGTTGGTTTGTTGGCTTGTTGGCTTGTTGGCTTGTTGGTTTGTTGCCTTGTTGGCTTGTTGGTTTGTTGGTTTGTTGGTTTGTTGGTTTGTTGGTTTGTCGGCTTGTTGGTTTGTTGGTTTGTTGGCTTGTTGGTTTGTTGGTTTGTTGGTTTGCTGGTTTGTTGGTTTGTTGGCTTGTTGGTTTGTTGGCTTGTTGGTTTGTTGGTTTGTTGGTTTGTTGGCTTGTTGGTTTGTTGGTTTGTTGGTTTGTTGGTTTGTTGGTTTGTTGGTTTGTTGGTTTGTTGGCTTGTTGGTTTGTTAATTTGTTGGTTTGTTGGTTTGTTGCCTTGTTGGTTTGTTGGTTTGTTGGCTTGTTGGTTTGTTGGTTTGTTGGTTTGTTGGCATGTTGGTTTGTTGGTTTGTTGGTTTTTTGGTTTGTTGGTTTGTTGGCTTGTTGGCTTGTTGGTTTGTTGGTTTGTTGGTTTGTTGGCTTGTTGGTTTGTTGGTTTGTTGGCTTGTTGGTTTGTTGGTTTGTTGGCTTGTTGGCTTGTTGGTTTGTTGGTTTGTTGGTTTGTTGGCATGTTGGTTTGTTGGTTTGTTGGTTTGTTGGCTTGTTGGTTTGTTGGTTTGTTGGCTTGTTGGCTTGTTGGTTTGTGGGTTTGTTGGTTTGTTGGCTTGTTGGTTTGTTGGTTTGTTGGCTTGTTGGTTTGTTGGCTTGTTGGTTTGTTGGTTTGTGGGTTTGTTGGCTTGTTGGCTTGTTGGTTTGTTGGTTTGTTGGTTTGTTGGTTTGTTGGTTTGTTGGTTTTTTGGTTTGTTGGTTTGTTGGTTTATTTGTTTGTTGGTTTGTTGGCTTTTTGGTTTGTTGGTTTGTTGGTTTGTTGGTTTGTTGGTTTGTTGGTTTGTTGGTTTGTTGGTTTGTTGGTTTGTTGGCTTGTTGGTTTGTTGGTTTGTTGGTTTATTGGCTTGTTGGCTTGTTGGTTTGTTGGTTTGTTGGCTTGTTGCTTTGTTGGTTTGTTGGCTTGTTGGCTTGTTGCTTTGTTCGTTTGATGGTTTGTTGGTTTGCTGGTTTGTTGGCTTGTTGGTTTGTTAGTTTGTTGGTTTGATGGTTTGTTGGTTTGTTGGCTTGTTGGTTTGTTGGTTTGTTAGTTTGTTGGCTTGTTGGCTTGTTGGTTTGTTGGTTTGTTGGTTTGTTGGTTTGTTGGTTTGTTGGTTTGTTGGTTTGTTGGTTTGTTGGTTTGTTGGTTTTTTGGTTTGTTGTTTTGTTGGTTTATTTGTTTGTTGGTTTGTTGGCCTTTTGGTTTGTTGGTTTGTTGGTTTGTTGGTTTGTTGGTTTGTTGGTTTGTTGGCTTGTTGGTTTGTTGGTTTGTTGGTTTATTGGCTTGTTGGCTTGTTGGTTTGTTGGTTTGTTGGCTTGTTGGTTTGTTGGTTTGTTGGCTTGTTGGCTTGTTGCTTTGTTCGTTTGTTGGTTTGTTAGTTTGTTGGTTTGATGGTTTGTTGGTGTGTTGGCTTGTTGGCTAGTTGCTTTGTTCGTTTGATGGTTTGTTGGTTTGCTGGTTTGTTGGCTTGTTGGTTTGGTGGTTTGTTGGTTTGTTGGCTTGTTGGTTTGTTGGTTTGTTGGCTTGTTGGTTTGTTGGTTTGTTGGTGCGTTGGTTTGTTGCCTTGTTGGCTTGTTGGTTTGTTGGTTTGTTGGCTTGTTGGTTTGTTGGCTTGTTGGTTTGTTGGTTTGTTGGCTTGTTGGCTTGTTGGTTTGTTGGTTTGTTGGCTTGTTGGTTACTTACTTTGTTGGTTTGTTGTCATATTGGTTTGTTGGTTTGTTGGTTTGTTGGCTTGTTGGTTACTTAGTTTGTTGGCATGTTGGTTTGTTGGTTTGTTGGGTTGATGGTTTGTTGATTTGTTGGTTTGATGGCTTGTTGGTTTGTTGGTTTGTTGGCTTGTTGGCTTGTTGGCTTGTTGGTTTGTTGCCTTGTTGGCTTGTTGGTTTGTTGGTTTGTTGGTTTGTTGGTTTGTCGGCTTGTTGGTTTGTTGGTTTGTTGGCTTGTTGGTTTGTTGGTTTGTTGGTTTGCTGGTTTGTTGGTTTGTTGGCTTGTTGGTTTGTTGGCTTGTTGGTTTGTTGGTTTGTTGGTTTGTTGGCTTGTTGGTTTGTTGGTTTGTTGGTTTGTTCGTTTGTTGGTTTGTTGGTTTGTTGGTTTGTTGGCTTGTTGGTTTGTTAAATTGTTGGTTTGTTGGTTTGTTGCCTTGTTGGTTTGTTGGTTTGTTGGCTTGTTGGTTTGTTGGTTTGTTGGTTTGTTGGCATGTTGGTTTGTTGGTTTGTTGGTTTGTTGGTTTGTTGGTTTGTTGGCTTGTTGGCTTGTTGGTTTGTTGGTTTGTTGGTTTGTTGGCTTGTTGGTTTGTTGGTTTGTTGGCTTGTTGGTTTGTTGGTTTGTTGGCTTGTTGGCTTGTTGGTTTGTTGGTTTGTTGGTTTGTTGGCATGTTGGTTTGTTGGTTTGTTGGTTTGTTGGCTTGTTGGTTTGTTGGTTTGTTGGCTTGTTGGCTTGTTGGTTTGTGGGTTTGTTGGTTTGTTGGCTTGTTGGTTTGTTGGTTTGTTGGCTTGTTGGTTTGTTGGCTTGTTGGTTTGTTGGTTTGTGGGTTTGTTGGCTTGTTGGCTTGTTGGTTTGTTGGTTTGTTGGTTTGTTGGTTTGTTGGTTTGTTGGTTTTTTGGTTTGTTGGTTTGTTGGTTTATTTGTTTGTTGGTTTGTTGGCTTTTTGGTTTGTTGGTTTGTTGGTTTGTTGGTTTGTTGGTTTGTTGGTTTGTTGGTTTGTTGGTTTGTTGGCTTGTTGGTTTGTTGGTTTGTTGGTTTATTGGCTTGTTGGCTTGTTGGTTTGTTGGTTTGTTGGCTTGTTGGTTTGTTGGTTTGTTGGTTTGTTGGCTTGTTGGCTTGTTGCTTTGTTCGTTTGATGGTTTGTTGGTTTGCTGGTTTGTTGGCTTGTTGGTTTGTTAGTTTGTTGGTTTGATGGTTTGTTGGTTTGTTGGCTTGTTGGTTTGTTGGTTTGTTAGTTTGTTGGCTTGTTGGCTTGTTGGTTTGTTGGTTTGTTGGTTTGTTGGTTTGTTGGTTTGTTGGTTTGTTGGTTTGTTGGTTTGTTGGTTTTTTGGTTGGTTGGTTTGTTGGTTTATTTGTTTGTTGGTTTGTTGGCTTTTTGGTTTGTTGGTTTGTTGGTTTGTTGGTTTGTTGGTTTGTTGGCTTGTTGGCTTGTTGGTTTGTTGGTTTGTTGGCTTGTTGGTTTGTTGGTTTGTTGGCTTGTTGGCTTGTTGCTTTGTTCGTTTGATGGTTTGTGGTTTGCTGGTTTGTTGGCTTGTTGGTTTGTTAGTTTGTTGGTTTGATGGTTTGTTGGTGTGTTGGCTTGTTGGCTTGTTGCTTTGTTCGTTTGATGGTTTGTTGGTTTGCTGGTTTGTTGGCTTGTTGGTTTGTTAGTTTGTTGGTTTGATGGCTTGTTGGTTTGTTGGCTTGTTGGTTTGTTGGTTTGTTAGTTTGTTGGTTTGTTGGCTTGTTGGATTGTTGGTTACTTAGTTTGTTGGTTTGTTGGTTTCTTGGCTTGTTGGTTTGTTGGCTTGTTACTTTGTTGGTTTGTTGGTTTGTTGGCTTGTTGGTTTGTTGGTTTGTTGGGTTGTTGGTTTACTTAGTTTGTTGGTTTGTTGGCATGTTGGTTTGTTGGTTTGTTGGTTTGTTGGTTTGTTGGTTTGTTCGTTTGTTGGCTTGTTGGCTTGTTGGTTTGTTGGCTTGTTGAGTTGTTGGTTTTTTGGTTTGTTGGTTTGTTGGTTTGTTGGTTTGTTGGTTTGTTGGCTTGTTGGCTTGTTGGTTTGTTGGTTTGTTGGTTTATTTGTTTGTTGGTTTGTTGGTTTGTTGGCTTGTTGGTTTGTTGGTTTGTTGGCTTTTTGGTTACTTGGTTTGTTGGTTTGTTGGCTTGTTGCTTTGTTCGTTTGATGGTTTGTTGGTTTGTTGGTTTTTTGGTTTGTTGGTTTTTTGGTTTGTTGCTTTGTTGGTTTGTTGGTTTGTTGGTTTGTTGGTTTGTTGGTTTGTTGGTTTTTTGGTTTGTTGGTTTGTTGGTTTGCTGGCTTGTTGGCTTGTTGGTTTGTTGGTTTGTTGGCTTGTCGGTTTATGGGTTTGTTGGCTTGTTGGCTTGTTGCTTTGTTGGTTTGTTGGTTTGTTGGCTTGTTGGCTTGTTGTTTTGTTAGTTTGTTGGCTTTTTAGTTTGTTCGTTTGTTGGTTTGTTGGCTTGTTGGTTTGTTGGTTTGTTGGTTTGTTGGCTTGTTGGCTTGTTGGCTTGTTGGTTTGTTGGTTTGTTGGTTTGTTGGTTTGTTGGTGTGTTGGTTTTTTGGTTTGTTGGTTTGTTGGTTTGTTGGCTTGTTGGTTTGTTGGTTTGTTGACTTGTTGGCTTGTTGGTTATTTAGTTTGTTGGTTTGTTGGTTTGTTGGCTTGTTGGTTTGTTGGCTGGTTGCTTTGTTGGTTTGTTGGTTTGTTGGCTTGTTGGTTTGTTGGCTTGTTGGTTTGTTTGCTTGTTGGTTTGTTGGTTTGTTGGTTTGTTGGCTTGTTGGTTTGTTGGTTTGTTGGCTTGTTGGCTTGTTGGTTTGTTGGTTTGTTGGTTTGTTGGTTTGTTGGTTTGTTGGCTTGTTGGTTTGTTGGTTTTTGGCTTGTTGCTTTATTTGTTTGTTGGTTTGTTGGCTTGTTGGTTTGTTGGTTAGTTGGTTTCTTAGCTTGTAGGTTTGTTGGTTTGTACGCTTGTTGGCTTGTTGGTTTGTTGGTTTGTTGGCTTGTTGGTTACTTAGTTTGTTGGTTTGTTGGCATGTTGGTTTGTTGGTTTGTTGGTTTGTTGGCTTGTTGGTTTGTTGGTTTGTTGGCTTGTTGGCTTGTTGGTTTGTTGGTTTGTTTGTTTGTTGGCTTGTTGGTTTGTTGGTTTGTTGGCTTGTTGGCTTGTTGGTTTGTTGGTTTGTTGGTTTGTTGGTTTGTTGGCTTGTTGGTTTGTTGGTTTGTTGGCTTGTTGGTTTGTTGGTTTGTTGGTTGGTTGGCTTGTTGGCTTGTTGGTTTGTTGGTTTGTTGGTTTGTTGGTTTGTTGGCTTGTTGGATTGTTGGTTTGTTGGCTTGTTGGCTTGTTGCTTTGTTCGTTTGATGGTTTGTTGGTTTGTTGGTTTTTTGGTTTGTTGGTTTTTTGGTTTGTTGCTTTGTTGGTTTGTTGGCTTGTTGGCTTGTTGGTTTGTTGGCTTGTTGGTTTGTTGGTGTGTTGGCTTGTTGGCTTGTTGCTTTGTTCGTTTGATGGTTTGTTGGTTTGCTGGTTTGTTGGCTTGTTGGTTTGTTAGTTTGTTGGTTTGATGGTTTGTTGGTTTGTTGGCTTGTTGGTTTGTTGGTTTGTTAGTTTGTTGGTTTGTTGGCTTGTTGGATTGTTGGTTACTTAGTTTGTTGGTTTGTTGGTTTCTTGGCTTGTTGGTTTGTTGGCTTGTTGCTTTGTTGGTTTGTTGGTTTGTTGGCTTGTTGGTTTGTTGGTTTGTTGGGTTGTTGGTTTACTTAGTTTGTTGGTTTGTTGGCATGTTGGTTTGTTGGTTTGTTGGTTTGTTGGTTTGTTGGTTTGTTCGTTTGTTGGCTTGTTGGCTTGTTGGTTTGTTGGCTTGTTGAGTTGTTGGTTTTTTGGTTTGTTGGTTTGTTGGTTTGTTGGTTTGTTGGTTTGTTGGCTTGTTGGCTTGTTGGTTTGTTGGTTTGTTGGTTTATTTGTTTGTTGGTTTGTTGGTTTGTTGGCTTGTTGGTTTGTTGGTTTGTTGGCTTTTTGGTTACTTGGTTTGTTGGTTTGTTGGCTTGTTGCTTTGTTCGTTTGATGGTTTGTTGGCTTGTTGGTTTGTTGGTTTGTTGGTTTGTTGGTTTGTCGGCTTGTTGGTTTGTTGGTTTGTTGGCTTGTTGGTTTGTTGGTTTGTTGGCATGTTGGTTTGTTGGTTTGTTGGTTTGTTGGCTTGTTGGTTTGTTGGTTTGTTGGCTTGTTGGTTACTTAGTTTGTTGGCATGTTGGTTTGTTGGTTTGTTGGGTTGATGGTTTGTTGATTTGTTGGTTTGATGGCTTGTTGGTTTGTTGGTTTGTTGGCTTGTTGGCTTGTTGGCTTGTTGGTTTGTTGCCTTGTTGGCTTGTTGGTTTGTTGGTTTGTTGGTTTGTTGGTTTGTTGGTTTGTTGGCTTGTTGGCTTGTTGGTTTGTTGGTTTGTTGGTTTGTTGGCATGTTGGTTTGTTGGTTTGTTGGTTTGTTGGCTTGTTGGTTTGTTGGTTTGTTGGCTTGTTGGATTGTTGGTTTGTGGGTTTGTTGGTTTGTTGGCTTGTTGGTTTGTTGGTTTGTTGGCTTGTTGGTTAGTTGGCTTGTTGGTTTGTTGGTTTGTGGGTTTGTTGGCTTGTTGGCTTGTTGGTTTGTTGGTTTGTTGGTTTGTTGGTTTGTTGGTTTGTTGGTTTTTTGGTTTGTTGGTTTGTTGGTTTATTTGTTTGTTGGTTTGTTGGCTTTTTGGTTTGTTGGTTTGTTGGTTTGTTGGTTTGTTGGTTTGTTGGTTTGTTGGTTTGTTGGTTTGTTGGTTTGTTGGCTTGTTGGTTTGTTGGTTTGTTGGTTTATTGGCTTGTTGGCTTGTTGGTTTGTTGGTTTGTTGGCTTGTTGCTTTGTTGGTTTGTTGGCTTGTTGGCTTGTTGCTTTGTTCGTTTGATGGTTTGTTGGTTTGCTGGTTTGTTGGCTTGTTGGTTTGTTAGTTTGTTGGTTTGATGGTTTGTTGGTTTGTTGGCTTGTTGGTTTGTTGGTTTGTTAGTTTGTTGGCTTGTTGGCTTGTTGGTTTGTTGGTTTGTTGGTTTGTTGGTTTGTTGGTTTGTTGGTTTGTTGGTTTGTTGGTTTGTTGGTTTTTTGGTTTGTTGTTTTGTTGGTTTATTTGTTTGTTGGTTTGTTGGCTTTTTGGTTTGTTGGTTTGTTGGTTTGTTGGTTTGTTGGTTTGTTGGTTTGTTGGTTTGTTGGCTTGTTGGTTTGTTGGTTTGTTGGTTTATTGGCTTGTTGGCTTGTTGGTTTGTTGGTTTGTTGGCTTGTTGGTTTGTTGGTTTGTTGGCTTGTTGGCTTGTTGCTTTGTTCGTTTGTTGGTTTGTTAGTTTGTTGGTTTGATGGTTTGTTGGTGTGTTGGCTTGTTGGCTAGTTGCTTTGTTCGTTTGATGGTTTGTTGGTTTGCTGGTTTGTTGGCTTGTTGGTTTGGTGGTTTGTTGGTTTGTTGGCTTGTTGGTTTGTTGGTTTGTTGGCTTGTTGGTTTGTTGGTTTGTTGGTGCGTTGGTTTGTTGCCTTGTTGGCTTGTTGGTTTGTTGGTTTGTTGGCTTGTTGGTTTGTTGGCTTGTTGGTTTGTTGGTTTGTTGGCTTGTTGGCTTGTTGGTTTGTTGGTTTGTTGGCTTGTTGGTTACTTACTTTGTTGGTTTGTTGTCATGTTGGTTTGTTGGTTTGTTGGTTTGTTGGCTTGTTGGTTACTTAGTTTGTTGGCATGTTGGTTTGTTGGTTTGTTGGGTTGATGGTTTGTTGATTTGTTGGTTTGATGGCTTGTTGGTTTGTTGGTTTGTTGGCTTGTTGGCTTGTTGGCTTGTTGGTTTGTTGCCTTGTTGGCTTGTTGGTTTGTTGGTTTGTTGGTTTGTTGGTTTGTCGGCTTGTTGGTTTGTTGGTTTGTTGGCTTGTTGGTTTGTTGGTTTGTTGGTTTGCTGGTTTGTTGGTTTGTTGGCTTGTTGGTTTGTTGGCTTGTTGGTTTGTTGGTTTGTTGGTTTGTTGGCTTGTTGGTTTGTTGGTTTGTTGGTTTGTTCGTTTGTTGGTTTGTTGGTTTGTTGGTTTGTTGGCTTGTTGGTTTGTTAATTTGTTGGTTTGTTGGTTTGTTGCCTTGTTGGTTTGTTGGTTTGTTGGCTTGTTGGTTTGTTGGTTTGTTGGTTTGTTGGCATGTTGGTTTGTTGGTTTGTTGGTTTGTTGGTTTGTTGGTTTGTTGGCTTGTTGGCTTGTTGGTTTGTTGGTTTGTTGGTTTGTTGGCTTGTTGGTTTGTTGGTTTGTTGGCTTGTTGGTTTGTTGGTTTGTTGGCTTGTTGGCTTGTTGGTTTGTTGGTTTGTTGGTTTGTTGGCATGTTGGTTTGTTGGTTTGTTGGTTTGTTGGCTTGTTGGTTTGTTGGTTTGTTGGCTTGTTGGCTTGTTGGTTTGTGGGTTTGTTGGTTTGTTGGCTTGTTGGTTTGTTGGTTTGTTGGCTTGTTGGTTTGTTGGCTTGTTGGTTTGTTGGTTTGTGGGTTTGTTGGCTTGTTGGCTTGTTGGTTTGTTGGTTTGTTGGTTTGTTGGTTTGTTGGTTTGTTGGTTTTTTGGTTTGTTGGTTTGTTGGTTTATTTGTTTGTTGGTTTGTTGGCTTTTTGGTTTGTTGGTTTGTTGGTTTGTTGGTTTGTTGGTTTGTTGGTTTGTTGGTTTGTTGGTTTGTTGGCTTGTTGGTTTGTTGGTTTGTTGGTTTATTGGCTTGTTGGCTTGTTGGTTTGTTGGTTTGTTGGCTTGTTGGTTTGTTGGTTTGTTGGTTTGTTGGCTTGTTGGCTTGTTGCTTTGTTCGTTTGATGGTTTGTTGGTTTGCTGGTTTGTTGGCTTGTTGGTTTGTTAGTTTGTTGGTTTGATGGTTTGTTGGTTTGTTGGCTTGTTGGTTTGTTGGTTTGTTAGTTTGTTGGCTTGTTGGCTTGTTGGTTTGTTGGTTTGTTGGTTTGTTGGTTTGTTGGTTTGTTGGTTTGTTGGTTTGTTGGTTTGTTGGTTTTTTGGTTGGTTGGTTTGTTGGTTTATTTGTTTGTTGGTTTGTTGGCTTTTTGGTTTGTTGGTTTGTTGGTTTGTTGGTTTGTTGGTTTGTTGGCTTGTTGGCTTGTTGGTTTGTTGGTTTGTTGGCTTGTTGGTTTGTTGGTTTGTTGGCTTGTTGGCTTGTTGCTTTGTTCGTTTGATGGTTTGTGGTTTGCTGGTTTGTTGGCTTGTTGGTTTGTTAGTTTGTTGGTTTGATGGTTTGTTGGTGTGTTGGCTTGTTGGCTTGTTGCTTTGTTCGTTTGATGGTTTGTTGGTTTGCTGGTTTGTTGGCTTGTTGGTTTGTTAGTTTGTTGGTTTGATGGTTTGTTGGTTTGTTGGCTTGTTGGTTTGTTGGTTTGTTAGTTTGTTGGTTTGTTGGCTTGTTGGATTGTTGGTTACTTAGTTTGTTGGTTTGTTGGTTTCTTGGCTTGTTGGTTTGTTGGCTTGTTGCTTTGTTGGTTTGTTGGTTTGTTGGCTTGTTGGTTTGTTGGTTTGTTGGGTTGTTGGTTTACTTAGTTTGTTGGTTTGTTGGCATGTTGGTTTGTTGGTTTGTTGGTTTGTTGGTTTGTTGGTTTGTTCGTTTGTTGGCTTGTTGGCTTGTTGGTTTGTTGGCTTGTTGAGTTGTTGGTTTTTTGGTTTGTTGGTTTGTTGGTTTGTTGGTTTGTTGGTTTGTTGGCTTGTTGGCTTGTTGGTTTGTTGGTTTGTTGGTTTATTTGTTTGTTGGTTTGTTGGTTTGTTGGCTTGTTGGTTTGTTGGTTTGTTGGCTTGTTGGTTTGTTGGTTTGTTGGCTTGTTGGATTGTTGGTTTGTGGGTTTGTTGGTTTGTTGGCTTGTTGGTTTGTTGGTTTGTTGGCTTGTTGGTTAGTTGGCTTGTTGGTTTGTTGGTTTGTGGGTTTGTTGGCTTGTTGGCTTGTTGGTTTGTTGGTTTGTTGGTTTGTTGGTTTGTTGGTTTGTTGGTTTTTTGGTTTGTTGGTTTGTTGGTTTATTTGTTTGTTGGTTTGTTGGCTTTTTGGTTTGTTGGTTTGTTGGTTTGTTGGTTTGTTGGTTTGTTGGTTTGTTGGTTTGTTGGTTTGTTGGTTTGTTGGCTTGTTGGTTTGTTGGTTTGTTGGTTTATTGGCTTGTTGGCTTGTTGGTTTGTTGGTTTGTTGGCTTGTTGCTTTGTTGGTTTGTTGGCTTGTTGGCTTGTTGCTTTGTTCGTTTGATGGTTTGTTGGTTTGCTGGTTTGTTGGCTTGTTGGTTTGTTAGTTTGTTGGTTTGATGGTTTGTTGGTTTGTTGGCTTGTTGGTTTGTTGGTTTGTTAGTTTGTTGGCTTGTTGGCTTGTTGGTTTGTTGGTTTGTTGGTTTGTTGGTTTGTTGGTTTGTTGGTTTGTTGGTTTGTTGGTTTGTTGGTTTTTTGGTTTGTTGTTTTGTTGGTTTATTTGTTTGTTGGTTTGTTGGCTTTTTGGTTTGTTGGTTTGTTGGTTTGTTGGTTTGTTGGTTTGTTGGTTTGTTGGTTTGTTGGCTTGTTGGTTTGTTGGTTTGTTGGTTTATTGGCTTGTTGGCTTGTTGGTTTGTTGGTTTGTTGGCTTGTTGGTTTGTTGGTTTGTTGGCTTGTTGGCTTGTTGCTTTGTTCGTTTGTTGGTTTGTTAGTTTGTTGGTTTGATGGTTTGTTGGTGTGTTGGCTTGTTGGCTAGTTGCTTTGTTCGTTTGATGGTTTGTTGGTTTGCTGGTTTGTTGGCTTGTTGGTTTGGTGGTTTGTTGGTTTGTTGGCTTGTTGGTTTGTTGGTTTGTTGGCTTGTTGGTTTGTTGGTTTGTTGGTGCGTTGGTTTGTTGCCTTGTTGGCTTGTTGGTTTGTTGGTTTGTTGGCTTGTTGGTTTGTTGGCTTGTTGGTTTGTTGGTTTGTTGGCTTGTTGGCTTGTTGGTTTGTTGGTTTGTTGGCTTGTTGGTTACTTACTTTGTTGGTTTGTTGTCATGTTGGTTTGTTGGTTTGTTGGTTTGTTGGCTTGTTGGTTACTTAGTTTGTTGGCATGTTGGTTTGTTGGTTTGTTGGGTTGATGGTTTGTTGATTTGTTGGTTTGATGGCTTGTTGGTTTGTTGGTTTGTTGGCTTGTTGGCTTGTTGGCTTGTTGGTTTGTTGCCTTGTTGGCTTGTTGGTTTGTTGGTTTGTTGGTTTGTTGGTTTGTCGGCTTGTTGGTTTGTTGGTTTGTTGGCTTGTTGGTTTGTTGGTTTGTTGGTTTGCTGGTTTGTTGGTTTGTTGGCTTGTTGGTTTGTTGGCTTGTTGGTTTGTTGGTTTGTTGGTTTGTTGGCTTGTTGGTTTGTTGGTTTGTTGGTTTGTTCGTTTGTTGGTTTGTTGGTTTGTTGGTTTGTTGGCTTGTTGGTTTGTTAATTTGTTGGTTTGTTGGTTTGTTGCCTTGTTGGTTTGTTGGTTTGTTGGCTTGTTGGTTTGTTGGTTTGTTGGTTTGTTGGCATGTTGGTTTGTTGGTTTGTTGGTTTGTTGGTTTGTTGGTTTGTTGGCTTGTTGGCTTGTTGGTTTGTTGGTTTGTTGGTTTGTTGGCTTGTTGGTTTGTTGGTTTGTTGGCTTGTTGGTTTGTTGGTTTGTTGGCTTGTTGGCTTGTTGGTTTGTTGGTTTGTTGGTTTGTTGGCATGTTGGTTTGTTGGTTTGTTGGTTTGTTGGCTTGTTGGTTTGTTGGTTTGTTGGCTTGTTGGCTTGTTGGTTTGTGGGTTTGTTGGTTTGTTGGCTTGTTGGTTTGTTGGTTTGTTGGCTTGTTGGTTTGTTGGCTTGTTGGTTTGTTGGTTTGTGGGTTTGTTGGCTTGTTGGCTTGTTGGTTTGTTGGTTTGTTGGTTTGTTGGTTTGTTGGTTTGTTGGTTTTTTGGTTTGTTGGTTTGTTGGTTTATTTGTTTGTTGGTTTGTTGGCTTTTTGGTTTGTTGGTTTGTTGGTTTGTTGGTTTGTTGGTTTGTTGGTTTGTTGGTTTGTTGGTTTGTTGGCTTGTTGGTTTGTTGGTTTGTTGGTTTATTGGCTTGTTGGCTTGTTGGTTTGTTGGTTTGTTGGCTTGTTGGTTTGTTGGTTTGTTGGTTTGTTGGCTTGTTGGCTTGTTGCTTTGTTCGTTTGATGGTTTGTTGGTTTGCTGGTTTGTTGGCTTGTTGGTTTGTTAGTTTGTTGGTTTGATGGTTTGTTGGTTTGTTGGCTTGTTGGTTTGTTGGTTTGTTAGTTTGTTGGCTTGTTGGCTTGTTGGTTTGTTGGTTTGTTGGTTTGTTGGTTTGTTGGTTTGTTGGTTTGTTGGTTTGTTGGTTTGTTGGTTTTTTGGTTGGTTGGTTTGTTGGTTTATTTGTTTGTTGGTTTGTTGGCTTTTTGGTTTGTTGGTTTGTTGGTTTGTTGGTTTGTTGGTTTGTTGGCTTGTTGGCTTGTTGGTTTGTTGGTTTGTTGGCTTGTTGGTTTGTTGGTTTGTTGGCTTGTTGGCTTGTTGCTTTGTTCGTTTGATGGTTTGTGGTTTGCTGGTTTGTTGGCTTGTTGGTTTGTTAGTTTGTTGGTTTGATGGTTTGTTGGTGTGTTGGCTTGTTGGCTTGTTGCTTTGTTCGTTTGATGGTTTGTTGGTTTGCTGGTTTGTTGGCTTGTTGGTTTGTTAGTTTGTTGGTTTGATGGTTTGTTGGTTTGTTGGCTTGTTGGTTTGTTGGTTTGTTAGTTTGTTGGTTTGTTGGCTTGTTGGATTGTTGGTTACTTAGTTTGTTGGTTTGTTGGTTTCTTGGCTTGTTGGTTTGTTGGCTTGTTGCTTTGTTGGTTTGTTGGTTTGTTGGCTTGTTGGTTTGTTGGTTTGTTGGGTTGTTGGTTTACTTAGTTTGTTGGTTTGTTGGCATGTTGGTTTGTTGGTTTGTTGGTTTGTTGGTTTGTTGGTTTGTTCGTTTGTTGGCTTGTTGGCTTGTTGGTTTGTTGGCTTGTTGAGTTGTTGGTTTTTTGGTTTGTTGGTTTGTTGGTTTGTTGGTTTGTTGGTTTGTTGGCTTGTTGGCTTGTTGGTTTGTTGGTTTGTTGGTTTATTTGTTTGTTGGTTTGTTGGTTTGTTGGCTTGTTGGTTTGTTGGTTTGTTGGCTTTTTGGTTACTTGGTTTGTTGGTTTGTTGGCTTGTTGCTTTGTTCGTTTGATGGTTTGTTGGTTTGTTGGTTTTTTGGTTTGTTGGTTTTTTGGTTTGTTGCTTTGTTGGTTTGTTGGTTTGTTGGTTTGTTGGTTTGTTGGTTTTTGGTTTTTTGGTTTGTTGGTTTGTTGGTTTGCTGGCTTGTTGGCTTGTTGGTTTGTTGGTTTGTTGGCTTGTCGGTTTATGGGTTTGTTGGCTTGTTGGCTTGTTGCTTTGTTGGTTTGTTGGTTTGTTGGCTTGTTGGCTTGTTGTTTTGTTAGTTTGTTGGCTTTTTAGTTTGTTCGTTTGTTGGTTTGTTGGCTTGTTGGTTTGTTGGTTTGTTGGTTTGTTGGCTTGTTGGCTTGTTGGCTTGTTGGTTTGTTGGTTTGTTGGTTTGTTGGTTTGTTGGTGTGTTGGTTTTTTGGTTTGTTGGTTTGTTGGTTTGTTGGCTTGTTGGTTTGTTGGTTTGTTGACTTGTTGGCTTGTTGGTTATTTAGTTTGTTGGTTTGTTGGTTTGTTGGCTTGTTGGTTTGTTGGCTGGTTGCTTTGTTGGTTTGTTGGTTTGTTGGCTTGTTGGTTTTTTGGCTTGTTGGTTTGTTTGCTTGTTGGTTTGTTGGTTTGTTGGTTTGTTGACTTGTTGGTTTGTTGGTTTGTTGGCTTGTTGGCTTGTTGGTTTGTTGGTTTGTTGGTTTGTTGGTTTGTTGGTTTGTTGGCTTGTTGGTTTGTTGGTTTTTGGCTTGTTGCTTTATTTGTTTGTTGGTTTGTTGGCTTGTTGGTTTGTTGGTTAGTTGGTTTCTTAGCTTGTTGGTTTGTTGGTTTGTACGCTTGTTGGCTTGTTGGTTTGTTGGTTTGTTGGCTTGTTGGTTACTTAGTTTGTTGGTTTGTTGGCATGTTGGTTTGTTGGTTTGTTGGTTTGTTGGCTTGTTGGTTTGTTGGTTTGTTGGCTTGTTGGCTTGTTGGTTTGTTGGTTTGTTTGTTTGTTGGCTTGTTGGTTTGTTGGTTTGTTGGCTTGTTGGCTTGTTGGTTTGTTGGTTTGTTGGTTTGTTGGTTTGTTGGCTTGTTGGTTTGTTGGTTTGTTGGCTTGTTGGTTTGTTGGTTTGTTGGTTGGTTGGCTTGTTGGCTTGTTGGTTTGTTGGTTTGTTGGTTTATTGGTTTGTTGGCTTGTTGGATTGTTGGTTTGTTGGCTTGTTGGCTTGTTGCTTTGTTCGTTTGATGGTTTGTTGGTTTGTTGGTTTTTTGGTTTGTTGGTTTTTTGGTTTGTTGCTTTGTTGGTTTGTTGGCTTGTTGGCTTGTTGGTTTGTTGGCTTGTTGGTTTGTTAGTTTGTTGGCTTTTTGGTTACTTGGTTTGTTGGTTTGTTGGCTTGTTGGCTTTTTGGTTTGTTGCTTTGTTCGTTTGATGGTTTGTTGGTTTGTTGGTTACTTGGTTTGTTGGTTTGTTGGTTTGTTGGCTTGTTGGTTTGTTGGCTTGTTGGTTTGTTGGTTTGTTGGTTTGTTGGCTTGTTGGCTTGTTGTTTTGTTGGTTTGTTAGTTTGTTGGTTTGTTGGTTTGTTGGTTTGTTGGTTTGTTGGTTTGTTGGTTTGTTGGCTTGTTGGTTTGTTGGTTTGTTGGTTTGTTGGCTTGTTGGCTTGTTGGTTTGTTGGTTTGTTGGCTAGTTGGTTTGTTGGCTTGTTGGCTTGTTGCTTTGTTCGTTTGATGGTTTGTTGGTTTGCTGGTTTGTTGGCTTGTTGGTTTGTTAGTTTGTTGGTTTGTTGGTTTGTTGGTTTGTTGGTTTATTTGTTTTTTGGTTTGTTGGCTTGTTGGTTTGTTGGTTTGTTGGCTTGTTGGCTTGTTGGTTTGTTGGTTTGTTGGATTGTTGGTTTGTTGTTTTGTTAGTTTGTTGGCTTTTTAGTTTGTTCGTTTGTTGGTTTGTTGGCTTGTTGGTTTGTTGGTTTGTTGGTTTGTTGGCTTGTTGGCTTGTTGGCTTGTTGGTTTGTTGGTTTGTTGGTTTGTTGGTTTGTTGGTGTGTTGGTTTTTTGGTTTGTTGGTTTGTTGGTTTGTTGGCTTGTTGGTTTGTTAGCTTGTTGACTTGTTGGCTTGTTGGTTATTTAGTTTGTTGGTTTGTTGGTTTGTTGGCTTGTTGGTTTGTTGGCTGGTTGCTTTGTTGGTTTGTTGGTTTGTTGGCTTGTTGGTTTGTTGGCTTGTTGGTTTGTTTGCTTGTTGGTTTGTTGGTTTGTTGGTTTGTTGGCTTGTTGGTTTGTTGGTTTGTTGGCTTGTTGGCTTGTTGGTTTGTTGGTTTGTTGGTTTGTTGGTTTGTTGGTTTGTTGGCTTGTTGGTTTGTTGGTTTGTTGGTTTGTTGGCTTGTTGGCTTGTTGGTTTGTTGGTTTGTTGGTTTGTTGGTTTGTTGGTTTGTTGGCTTGTTGGTTTGTTGGTTTTTGGCTTGTTGCTTTATTTGTTTGTTGGTTTGTTGGCTTGTTGGTTTGTTGGTTAGTTGGTTTCTTAGCTTGTTGGTTTGTTGGTTTGTACGCTTGTTGGCTTGTTGGTTTGTTGGTTTGTTGGCTTGTTGGTTACTTAGTTTGTTGGTTTGTTGGCATGTTGGTTTGTTGGTTTGTTGGTTTGTTGGCTTGTTAGTTTGTTGGTTTGTTGGTTTGTTGGTTTGTTGGTTTATTTGTTTTTTGGTTTGTTGGCTTGTTGGTTTGTTGGTTTGTTGGCTTGTTGGCTTGTTGGTTTGTTGGTTTGTTGGTTTGTTGGTTTGTTGGTTTGTTGGTTTGTTGGTTTGTTAGTTTGTTGGTTTGTTGGTTTGTTGGCTTGTTGGTTTGTTGGTTTGTTGGTTTGTTGGCTTGTTGGTTACTCAGTTTGTTGGCTTGTTGGCATGTTGGTTTGTTGATTTGTTGGTTTGTTGCCTTGTTGGTTTGTTGGTTTGTTGGCTTTTTGGGTTGTTGGTTTGTTGGTTTGTTGGTTTGTTGGCTAGTTGGTTTGTTGGTTTGTTGGCTTGTTGGTTTGTTAGTTTGTTGGTTTGTTGGTTTGTTGGTTTGTTGGTTTATTTGTTTGTTGGTTTGTTGGCTTGTTGATTTGTTGGTGTGTTGGTTTGTTGGCTTGTTGGCTTGTTGGTTTGTTGGTTTGTTGGCTTGTTGGTTTGTTGGTTTGTTGGTTTGTTGGCTTGTTGGCTTGTTGGTTTGTTGGTTTGTTGGTTTGTTGGTTTGTTGGTTTGTTCTTTTGTTGGTTTGTTAGTTAATTGGCTTGTTGGTTTGTTGGTTTGTTGGCTTGTTGGCTTGTTGGTTAGTTGGTTTGTTGGCTTGTTGGCTTGTTGGTTTTTTGGTTTGTAGGTTTGTTGGCTTGTTGGCTTGTTGGTTTGTTGGTTTGTTGGCTTGTCGGTTTGTTGGTTTGTTGGTTTGTTGGCTTGTTGGCTTGTTGCTTTGTTGGTTTGTTGGTTTGTTGGCTTGTTGGTTTGTTGGCTTGTTGGCTTGTTGGTTTGTTAGTTTGTTGGCTTTTTGGTTACTTGGTTTGTTGGTTTGTTGGTTTGTTGGTTTGTTGGCTTTTTGGTTACTTGGTTTGTTGGTTTGTTGGTTTGTTGGTTTGTTGGCTTGTTGGTTTGTTGGTTTGTTGGTTTGTTGGTTTGTTGGTTTGTTGGCTTGTTGGCTTGTTGCTTTGTTCGTTTGATGGTTTGTTGGTTTCTTGGTTTTTTGGTTTGTCGGTGTTTTGTTTTGTTGCTTTGTTGGTTTGTTGCTTTGTTGGCTTGTTGGCTTGTTGGCTTGTTGGTTTGTTGGCTTGTTGGTTTGTTAGTTTGTTGGCTTTCTGGTTACTTGGTTTGTTGGTTTGTTGGCTTGTTGGCTTGTTGGTTTGTTGCTTTGTTCGTTTGATGGTTTGTTGGTTTTGATGGTTACTTAATTTGTTGGTTTGTTGGTTTGTTGGCTTGTTGGCTTGTTGGTTTGTTGGTTTGTTGGTTTGTTGGTTTGTTGGTTTGTTGGTTTTTTGGTTTGTTGGTTTATTTGTTTGTTGGCTTGTTGGTTTGTTGGTTTGTTGGTTTGTTGGTTTGTTGGTTTGTTGGCTTGTTGGTTTGTTGGTTTGTTGGCTTGTTGGTTTGTTGGTTTGTTGGCTTGTTGGCTTGTTGCTTTGTTGGTTTGTTGGTTTGTTGGCTTGTTGGCTTGTTGGTTTGTTAGTTTGTTGGCTTTTTGGTTTGTTGGTTTGTTGGTTTGTTGGCTTGTTGGTTTGTTGGTTTGTTGGTTTGTTGGCTTGTTGGCTTGTTGGCTTGTTGGTTTGTTGGTTTGTTGGTTTGTTGGTTTGTTGGTTTGTAGGTTTGTTGGTTTTTTGGTTTGTTGGTTTGTTGGTTTGTTGGCTTGTTGGTTTGTTGGTTTGTTGACTTGTTGGCTTGTTGGTTACTTAGTTTGTTGGTTTGTTGGTTTGTTG
The DNA here is from genome assembly GCA_958298945.1 of Atherix ibis. NCBI lineage: Eukaryota > Metazoa > Arthropoda > Insecta > Diptera > Athericidae > Atherix > Atherix ibis. The sequence goes on from OY282608.1 coordinate 30,020,932, forward strand.
GTTTGTTGGCTTGTTGGCTTGTTGCTTTGTTGGTTTGTTGGCTTGTTGGCTTGTTGGTTTGTTGGTTTGTTGGCTTGTTGGCTTGTTGGTTAGTTAGTTTGTTGGCTTGTTGGCTTGTTGGTTTGTTGGTTTGTAGGTTTGTTGGTTTGTTGGCTTGTTGGTTTGTTGGTTTGTTGGCTTGTTGGTTTGTTGGTTTGTTGGTTTGTTGGCTTGTTGGCTTGTTGTTTTGTTGGTTTGTTGGTTTGTTTGCTTGTTGGTTTGTTGGTTTGTTGGTTTGTTGGCTTGTTGGTTTGTTGGTTTGTTGGCTTGTTGGCTCTTTGGTTTGTTGGTTTGTTGGTTTGTTGGTTTGTTGGTTTGTTGGCTTGTTGGTTTGTTGGTTTGTTGGCTTGTTGCTTTATTTGTTTGTTGGCTTGTTGGTTTGTTGGTTAGTTGGTTTCTTAGCTTGTTGGTTTGTTGGTTTGTACGCTTGTTGGCTTGTTGGTTTGTTGGTTTGTTGGCTTGTTGGTTACTTAGTTTGTTGGTTTGTTGGCATGTTGGTTTGTTGGTTTGTTGGTTTGTTGGCTTGTTGGTTTGTTGGTTTGTTGGCTTGTTGGCTTGTTGGTTTGTTGGCTTGTTGGTTTGTTGGTTTGCTGGTTTGTTGGTTTGTTGGTTTGTTGGCTTGTTGGCTTGTTGCTTTGTTCGTTTGATGGTTTGTTGGTTTCTTGGTTTTTTGGTTTGTCGGTGTTTTGTTTTGTTGCTTTGTTGGTTTGTTGCTTTGTTGGCTTGTTGGCTTGTTGGCTTGTTGGTTTGTTGGCTTGTTGGTTTGTTAGTTTGTTGGCTTTTTGGTTACTTGGTTTGTTGGTTTGTTGGCTTGTTGGCTTGTTGGTTTGTTGCTTTGTTCGTTTGATGGTTTGTTGGTTTTGATGGTTACTTAATTTGTTGGTTTGTTGGTTTGTTGGCTTGTTGGCTTGTTGGTTTGTTGGTTTGTTGGTTTGTTGGTTTGTTGGTTACTTAGTTTGTTGGTTTGTTGGCTTGTTGGTTTGTTGGCTTGTTGCTTTGTTGGTTTGTTGGTTTGTTGGCTTGTTGGTTTGTTGGTTTGTTGGCTTGTTGGCTTGTTGGTTAGTTGGTTTGTTGGCTTGTTGGTTTGTTGGTTTGTTGGTTTGTAGGTTTGTTGGTTTGTTGGCTTGTTGGTTTGTTGGTTTGTTGGCTTGTTGGCTTGTTGCTTTGTTGGTTTGTTGGTTTGTTTGCTTGTTGGTTTGTTGGTTTGTTGGTTTGTTGGCTTGTTGGTTTGTTGGTTTGTTGGTTTGTTGGCTTGTTGGTTTGTTGGTTCGTTGGTTTGTTGGTTTGTTGGTTTGTTGGCTTGTTGGTTTGTTGGTTTGTTGGCTTGTTGCTTTATTTGTTTGTTGGTTTGTTGGCTTGTTGGTTTGTTGGTTAGTTGGTTTCTTAGCTTGTTGGTTTGTTGGTTTGTACGCTTGTTGGCTTGTTGGTTTGTTGGCTTGTTGGTTACTTAGTTTGTTGGTTTGTTGGCATGTTGGTTTGTTGGTTTGTTGGTTTGTTGGCTTGTTGGTTTGTTGGTTTGTTGGCTTGTTGGCTTGTTGGTTTGTTGGTTTGTTTGTTTGTTGGCTTGTTGGTTTGTTGGTTTGTTGGCTTGTTGGCTTGTTGGTTTGTCGGTTTGTTGGTTTGTTGGTTTGTTGGCTTGTTGGTTTGTTGGTTTGTTGGCTTGTTGGTTTGTTGGTTTGTTGGTTGGTTGGCTTTTTGGCTTGTTGGTTTGTTGGTTTGTTGGTTTGTTGGTTTGTTGGTTTGTTGGCTTGTTGGATTGTTGGTTTGTTGGCTTGTTGGCTTGTTGCTTTGTTCGTTTGATGGTTTGTTGGTTTGTTGGTTTTTTGGTTTGTTGGTTTTTTGGTTTGTTGCTTCGTTGGTTTGTTGGTTTGTTGGCTTGTTGGCTAGTTGGTTTGTTGGCTTGTTGGTTTGTTAGTTTGTTGGCTTTTTGGTTACTTGGTTTGTTGGTTTGTTGGCTTGTTGGCTTGTTGGTTTGTTGCTTTGTTCGTTTGATGGTTTGTTGGTTTGTTGGTTACTTGGTTTGTTGGTGTGTTGGTTTGTTGGCTTGTTGGTTTGTTGGCTTGTTGGTTTGTTGGTTTGTTTGTTTGTTGGCTTGTTGGCTTGTTGGTTTGTTAGTTTGTTGGTTTGTTGGTTTGTTGGTTTGTTGGTTTGTTGGTTTGTTGGTTTGTTGGTTTGTTGGCTTGTTGGTTTGTTAGTTTGTTGGTTTGTTGGTTTGTTGGTTTGTTGGTTTGTTGGTTTATTTGTTTGTTGGTTTGTTGGCTTGTTGATTTGTTGGTTTGTTGGTTTGTTGGCTTGTTGGCTTGTTGGTTTGTTGGTTTGTTGGCTTGTTGGCTTGTTGGTTTGTTGGTTTGTTGGTTTGTTGGCTTGTTGGCTTGTTGGTTTATTGGTTTGTTGGTTTGTTGGTTTGTTGGTTTGTTGGTTAATTGGCTTGTTGGTTTGTTGGTTTGTTGGCTTGTTGGCTTGTTGGTTAGTTGGTTTGTTGGCTTGTTGGCTTGTTGGTTTTTTGGTTTGTAGGTTTGTTGGTTTGTTGGCTTGTTGGTTTGTTGGTTTGTTGGCTTGTCGGTTTGTTGGTTTGTTGGTTTGTTGGCTTTTTGGTTACTTGGTTTGTTGGTTTGTTGGATTGTTGGTTTGTAGGCTTTTTGGTTACTTGGTTTGTTGGTTTGTTGGTTTGTTGGTTTGTTGGTTTGTTGGCTTGTTGGTTTGTTGGTTTGTTGGTTTGTTGGTTTGTTGGTTTGTTGGCTTGTTGGCTTGTTGCTTTGTTCGTTTGATGGTTTGTTGGTTTCTTGGTTTTTTGGTTTGTCGGTGTTTTGTTTTGTTGCTTTGTTGGTTTGTTGCTTTGTTGGCTTGTTGGCTTGTTGGCTTGTTGGTTTGTTGGCTTGTTGGTTTGTTAGTTTGTTGGCTTTTTGGTTACTTGGTTTGTTGGTTTGTTGGCTTGTTGGCTTGTTGGTTTGTTGCTTTGTTCGTTTGATGGTTTGTTGGTTTTGATGGTTACTTAATTTGTTGGTTTGTTGGTTTGTTGGCTTGTTGGCTTGTTGGTTTGTTGGTTTGTTGGTTTGCTGGTTTGTTGGTTTGTTGGTTTTTTGGTTTGTTGGTTTATTTGTTTGTTGGTTTGTTGGCTTGTTGGTTTGTTGGTTTGTTGGTTTGTTGGTTTGTTGGCTTGTTGGTTTGTTGGTTTGTTGGCTTGTTGGTTTGTTGGTTTGTTGGCTTGTTGGCTTGTTGCCTTGTTGGTATGTTGGTTTGTTGGCTTGTTGGCTTGTTGGTTTGTTAGTTTGTTGGCTTTTTGGTTTGTTGGTTTGTTGGTTTGTTGGCTTGTTGGTTTGTTGGTTTGTTGGTTTGTTGGCTTGTTGGCTTGTTGGCTTGTTGGTTTGTTGGTTTGTTGGTTTGTTGGTTTGTTGGTTTGTTGGTTTGTAGGTTTGTTGGTTTTTTGGTTTGTTGGTTTGTTGGTTTGTTGGCTTGTTGGTTTGTTGGTTTGTTGGGTTGTTGGTTTACTTAGTTTGTTGGTTTGTTGGCATGTTGGTTTGTTGGTTTGTTGGTTTGTTGGTTTGTTGGTTTGTTCGTTTGTTGGTTTATTTGTTTGTTGGTTTGTTGGCTTGTTGGTTTGTTGGTTTGTTGGCTTTTTGGTTACTTGGTTTGTTGGTTTGTTGGCTTGTTGCTTCGTTCGTTTGATGGTTTGTTGGTTTGTTGGTTTTTTGGTTTGTTGGTTTTTTGGTTTGTTGCTTTGTTGGTTTGTTGGTTTGTTGGTTTGTTGGTTTGTTGGTTTGTTGGTTTTTTGGTTTGTTGGTTTGTTGGTTTGCTGGCTTGTTGGCTTGTTGGTTTGTTGGTTTGTTGGCTTGTCGGTTTGTTGGTTTGTTGGCTTGTTGGCTTGTTGCTTTGTTGGTTTGTTGGTTTGTTGGCTTGTTGGCTTGTTGGTTTGTTGGCTTGTTGGTTTGTTAGTTTGTTGGCTTTTTGGTTACTTGGTTTGTTGGTTTGTTATCTTGTTGGCTTGTTGGTTTGTTGCTTTGTTCGTTTGATGGTTTGTTGGTTTGCTGGTTTGTTGGCTTGTTGGTTTGTTAGTTTGTTGGTTTGTTGGTTTGTTGGTTTGTTGGTTTATTTGTTTTTTGGTTTGTTGGCTTGTTGGTTTGTTGGTTTGTTGGCTTGTTGGCTTGTTGGTTTGTTGGTTTGTTGGTTTGTTGGTTTGTTGGTTTGTTGGTTTGTTGGTTTGTTAGTTTGTTGGTTTGTTGGTTTGTTGGCTTGTTGATTTGTTGGTTTGTTGGTTTGTTGGCTGGTTGGTTACTCAGTTTGTTGGTTTGTTGGCATGTTGGTTTGTTGATTTGTTGGTTTGTTGGCTTGTTGGTTTGTTGGTTTGTTGGCTTTTTGGGTTGTTGGTTTGTTGGTTTGTTGGTTTGTTGGCTTGTTGGTTTGTTGGTTTGTTGGCTTGTTGGTTTGTTAGTTTGTTGGTTTGTTGGTTTGTTGGTTGGTTGGTTTGTTGGTTTATTTGTTTGTTGGTTTGTTGGCTTGTTGATTTGTTGGTTTGTTGGTTTGTTGGCTTGTTGGCTTGTTGGTTTGTTGGTTTGTTGGCTTGTTGGCTTGTTGGTTTGTTGGTTTGTTGGCTTGTTGGCTTGTTGGTTTGTTGGTTTGTTGGTTTGTTGGTTTGTTGGTTTGTTCTTTTGTTGGTTTGTTGGTTAATTGGCTTGTTGGTTTGTTGGTTTGTTGGCTTGTTGGCTTGTTGGTTAGTTGGTTTGTTGGCTTGTTGGCTTGTTGGTTTTTTGGTTTGTAGGTTTGTTGGTTTGTTGGCTTGTTGGTTTGTTGGTTTGTTGGCTTGTCGGTTTGTTGGTTTGTTGGTTTGTTGGCTTTTTGGTTACTTGGTTTGTTGGTTTGTTGGATTGTTGGTTTGTAGGCTTTTTGGTTACTTGGTTTGTTGGTTTGTTGGTTTGTTGGTTTGTTGGTTTGTTGGCTTGTTGGTTTGTTGGTTTGTTGGTTTGTTGGTTTGTTGGTTTGTTGGTTTGTTGGCTTGTTGGCTTGTTGCTTTGTTCGTTTGATGGTTTGTTGGTTTCTTGGTTTTTTGGTTTGTCGGTGTTTTGTTTTGTTGCTTTGTTGGTTTGTTGCTTTGTTGGCTTGTTGGCTTGTTGGCTTGTTGGTTTGTTGGCTTGTTGGTTTGTTAGTTTGTTGGCTTTTTGGTTACTTGGTTTGTTGGTTTGTTGGCTTGTTGGCTTGTTGGTTTGTTGCTTTGTTCGTTTGATGGTTTGTTGGTTTTGATGGTTACTTAATTTGTTGGTTTGCTGGTTTGTTGGCTTGTTGGCTTGTTGGTTTGTTGCTTTGTTGGTTTGCTGGTTTGTTGGTTTGTTGGTTTTTTGGTTTGTTGGTTTATTTGTTTGTTGGTTTGTTGGCTTGTTGGTTTGTTGGTTTGTTGGTTTGTTGGTTTGTTGGCTTGTTGGTTTGTTGGTTTGTTGGCTTGTTGGTTTGTTGGTTTGTTGGCTTGTTGGCTTGTTGCTTTGTTGGTTTGTTGGTTTGTTGGCTTGTTGGCTTGTTGGTTTGTTAGTTTGTTGGCTTTTTGGTTTGTTGGTTTGTTGGTTTGTTGGCTTGTTGGTTTATTGGTTTGTTGGTTTGTTGGCTTGTTGGCTTGTTGGCTTGTTGGTTTGTTGGTTTGTTGGTTTGTTGGTTTGTTGGTTTGTAGGTTTGTTGGTTTTTTGGTTTGTTGGTTTGTTGGTTTGTTGGTTTGTTGGTTTGTTGACTTGTTGGCTTGTTGGTTACTTAGTTTGTTGGTTTGTTGGTTTGTTGGTTTGTTGGCTTGTTGGCTTGTTGGCTTGTTGGTTTGTTGGTTTGTTGGTTTGTTGGTTTGTTGGTTTGTAGGTTTGTTGGTTTTTTGGTTTGTTAGTTTGTTGGTTTGTTGGCTTGTTGGTTTGTTGGTTTGTTGACTTGTTGGCTTGTTGGTTACTTAGTTTGTTGGTTTGTTGGTTTGTTGGCTTGTTGGTTTGTTGGCTTGTTGCTTTGTTGGTTTTTTGGTTTGTTGGCTTGTTGGTTTGTTGGTTTGTTTGCTTGTTGGCTTGTTGGTTAGTTGGTTTGTTGGCTTTGTTGGCTTGTTGGCTTGTTGGCTTGTTGTTTTGTTAGTTTGTTGGCTTTTTGGTTTGTTCGTTTGTTGGTTTGTTGGCTTGTTGGTTTGTTGGTTTGTTGGTTTGTTGGCTTGTTGGCTTGTTGGCTTGTTGGTTTGTTGGTTTGTTGGTTTGTTGGTTTGTTGGTTTGTTGGTTTGTTGGTTTTTTGGTTTGTTGGTTTGTTGGTTTGTTGGCTTGTTGGTTTGTTGGTTTGTTGACTTGTTGGCTTGTTGGTTATTTAGTTTGTTGGTTTGTTGGTTTGTTGGCTTGTTGGTTTGTTTGCTTGTTGGTTTGTTGGTTTGTTGGTTTGATGGCTTGTTGGTTTGTTGGTTTGTTGGCTTGTTGGCTTGTTGGCTTGTTGGCTTGTTGGTTTGTTGGTTTGTTGGTTTGTTGGTTTGTTGGCTTGTTGGTTTGTTGGTTTGTTGGCTTGTTGCTTTATTTGTTTGTTGGTTTGTTGGCTTGTTAGTTTGTTGGTTAGTTGGTTTCTTAGCTTGTTGGTTTGTTGGTTTGTACGCTTGTTGGCTTGTTGGTTTGTTGGTTTGTTGGCTTGTTGGTTACTTAGTTTGTTGGTTTGTTGGCATGTTGGTTTGTTGGTTTGTTGGTTTGTTGGTTTGTTGGCTTGTTGGTTTGTTGGTTTGTTGGCTTGTTGGCTTGTTGGTTTGTTGGTTTGTTTGTTTGTTGGCTTGTTGGTTTGTTGGTTTGTTGGCTTGTTGGCTTGTTGGTTTGTTGGTTTGTTGGTTTGTTGGTTTGTTGGCTTGTTGGTTTGTTGGTTTGTTGGCTTGTTGGTTTGTTGGTTTGTTGGTTGGTTGGCTTGTTGGCTTGTTGGTTTGTTGGTTTGTTGGTTTGTTGGCTTGTTGGATTGTTGGTTTGTTGGCTTGTTGGCTTGTTGCTTTGTTCGTTTGATGGTTTGTTGGTTTGTTGGTTTTTTGGTTTGTTGGTTTTTTGATTTGTTGCTTTGTTGGTTTGTTGGTTTGTTGGCTTGTTGGCTTGTTGGTTTGTTGGCTTGTTGGTTTGTTAGTTTGTTGGCTTTTTGGTTACTTGGTTTGTTGGTTTGTTGGCTTGTTGGCTTGTTGGTTTGTTGCTTTGTTCGTTTGATGGTTTGTTTGTTTGTTGGTTACTTGGTTTGTTGGTTTGTTGGTTTGTTGGCTTGTTGGTTTGTTGGCTTGTTGGTTTGTTGGTTTGTTGGTTTGTTGGCTTGTTGGCTTGTTGGTTTGTTGGTTTGTTAGTTTGTTGGTTTGTTGGTTTGTTAGTTTGTTGGTTTGTTGGTTTGTTGGTTTGTTGGCTTGTTGGTTTGTTGGTTTGTTGGTTTGTTGGCTTGTTGGCTTGTTGGTTTGTTGGTTTGTTGGCTAGTTGGTTTGTTGGCTTGTTGGCTTGTTGCTTTGTTCGTTTGATGGTTTGTTGGTTTGCTGGTTTGTTGGCTTGTTGGTTTGTTAGTTTGTTGGTTTGTTGGTTTGTTGGTTTGTTGGTTTATTTGTTTTTTGGTTTGTTGGCTTGTTGGTTTGTTGGTTTGTTGGCTTGTTGGCTTGTTGGTTTGTTGGTTTGTTGGTTTGTTGGTTTGTTGGTTTGTTAGTTTGTTGGTTTGTTGGTTTGTTGGCTTGTTGGTTTGTTGGTTTGTTGGTTTGTTGGCTTGTTGGCTTGTTGGTTACTCAGTTTGTTGGTTTGTTGGCATGTTGGTTTGTTGATTTGTTGGTTTGTTGGCTTGTTGGTTTGTTGGTTTGTTGGCTTTTTGGGTTGTTGGTTTGTTGGTTTGTTGGTTTGTTGGCTTGTTGGTTTGTTGGTTTGTTGGCTTGTTGGTTTGTTAGTTTGTTGGTTTGTTGGTTTGTTGGTTTGTTGGTTTGTTGGTTTATTTGTTTGTTGGTTTGTTGGCTTGTTGATTTGTTGGTTTGTTGGTTTGTTGGCTTGTTTGCTTGTTGGTTTGTTGGTTTGTTGGCTTGTTGGTTTGTTGGTTTGTTGGTTTGTTGGCTTGTTGGCTTGTTGGTTTGTTGGTTTGTTGGTTTGTTGGTTTGTTGGTTTGTTGGTTTGTTCTTTTGTTGGTTTGTTGGTTAATTGGCTTGTTGGTTTGTTGGTTTGTTGGCTTGTTGGCTTGTTGGTTAGTTGGTTTGTTGGCTTGTTGGCTTGTTGGTTTTTTGGTTTGTAGGTTTGTTGGTTTGTTGGCTTGTTGGTTTGTTGGTTTGTTGGCTTGTCGGTTTGTTGGTTTGTTGGTTTGTTGGCTTGTTGGCTTGTTGCTTTGTTTGTTTGTTGGTTTGTTGGCTTGTTGGTTTGTTGGCTTGTTGGCTTGTTGGTTTGTTAGTTTGTTGGCTTTTTGGTTACTTGGTTTGTTGGTTTGTTGGTTTGTTGTTTTGTTGGCTTTTTGGTTACTTGGTTTGTTGGTTTGTTGGTTTGTTGGTTTGTTGGCTTGTTGGTTTGTTGGTTTGTTGGTTTGTTGGCTTGTTGGCTTGTTGGCTTGTTGGCTTGTTGCTTTGTTCGTTTGATGGTTTGTTGGTTTCTTGGTTTTTTGGTTTGTCGGTGTTTTGTTTTGTTGCTTTGTTGGTTTGTTGCTTTGTTGGCTTGTTGGTTTGTTGCTTTGTTGGCTTGTTGGCTTGTTGGTTTGTTGGTTTGTTTGCTTGTTGGCTTGTTGGTTTGTTGCTTTGTTCGTTTGATGGTTTGTTGGTTTATTTGTTTGTTGGTTTGTTGGCTTGTTGGCTTGTTGGTTTGTGGTTTGTTGGTTTGTTGGCTTGTTGGTTTGTTGGTTTGTTGGCTTGTTGGTTTGTTGGTTTGTTGGCTTGTTGGCTTGTTGCTTTGTTGGTTTGTTGGTTTATTGGCTTGTTGGCTTGTTGGTTTGTTAGTTTGTTGGCTTTTTGGTTTGTTGGTTTGTTGGTTTGTTGGCGGGTTGGTTTGTTGGTTTGTTGGTTTGTTGGCTTGTTGGCTTGTTGGCTTGTTGGTTTGATGGTTTGTTGGTTTGTTGGTTTGTTGGTTTGTAGGTTTGTTGGTTTTTTCGTTTGTTGGTTTGTTGGTTTGTTGGATTGTTGGTTTGTTGGTTTGTTGACTTGTTGGCTTGTTGGTTACTTAGTTTGTTGGTTTGTTGGTTTGTTGGCTTGTTGGTTTGTTGGCTTGTTGCTTTGTTGGTTTGTTGGTTTGTTGGCTTGTTGGTTTGTTGGTTTGTTGGCTTGTTGGCTTGTTGGTTAGTTGGTTTGTTGGCTTGTTGGCTTGTTGGTTTGTTGGTTTGTAGGTTTGTTGGTGTGTTGGCTTGTTGGTTTGTTGGTTTGTTGGCTTGTTGGTTTGATGGTTTGTTGGTTTGTTGGCTTGTTGGCTTGTTGCTTGGTTGGTTTGTTGGTTTGTTTGCTTGTTGGTTTGTTGGTTTGCTGGTTTGTTGGCTTGTTGGTTTGTTGGTTTGTTGGCTTGTTGCTTGTTGGTTTGTTGGTTTGTTGGTTTGTTGGTTTGTTGGTTTGTTGGCTTGTTGGTTTGTTGGTTTGTTGGCTTGTTGCTTTATTTGTTTGTTGGTTTGTTGGCTTGTTGGTTTGTTGGTTAGTTGGTTTCTTAGCTTGTTGGTTTGTTGGTTTGTACGCTTGTTGGCTTGTTGGTTTGTTGGTTTGTTAGCTTGTTGGTTACTTAGTTTGTTGGTTTGTTGGCATGTTGGTTTGCTGGTTTGTTGGTTTGTTGGCTTGTTGGTTTGTTGGTTTGTTGGCTTGTTGGCTTGTTGGTTTGTTGGCTTGTTGGTTTGTTGGTTTGTTGGTTTGTTGGTTTGTTGGTTTGTTGGCTTGTTGGCTTGTTGCTTTGTTCGTTTGATGGTTTGATGGTTTCTTGGTTTTTTGGTTTGTCGGTGTTTTGTTTTGTTGCTTTGTTGGTTTGTTGCTTTGTTGGCTTGTTGGCTTGTTGGCTTGTTGGTTTGTTGGCTTGTTGGTTTGTTAGTTTGTTGGCTTTTTGGTTACTTGGTTTGTTGGTTTGTTGGCTTGTTGGCTTGTTGATTTGTTGCTTTGTTCGTTTGATGGTTTGTTGGTTTTGATGGTTACTTAATTTGTTGGTTTGTTGGTTTGTTGGCTTGTTGGCTTGTTGGTTTGTTGGTTTGTTGGTTTGTTGGTTTGTTGGTTTGTTGGTTTGTTGGTTTTTTGGTTTGTTGGTTTATTTGTTTGTTGGTTTGTTGGCTTGTTGGTTTGTTGGTTTGTTGGTTTGTTGGTTTGTTGGCTTGTTAGTTTGTTGGTTTGTTGGCTTGTTGGTTTGTTGGTTTGTTGGCTTGTTGGCTTGTTGGCTTGTTGGTTACTTAGTTTGTTGACTTGTTGGCTTCTTGGTTTGTTGGTTTGTTGGTTTGTTGGTTTGTTGGTTTGTTGGTTTGTTGGCTTGTTGGCTTGTTGGTTTGTTGGTTTGTTGGTTTGAGGCTTGTTGGTTTGTTGGTTTGTTGGCTTGTTGGTTTGTTGGCTTGTTGGCTTGTTGCTTTGTTCGTTTGATGGTTTGTTGGTTTGTTGGTTTTTTGGTTTGTTGGTTTTTTGGTTTGTTGCTTTGTTGGTTTGTTGGTTTGTTGGCTTGTTGGCTTGTTGGCTTGTTGGTTTGTTGGTTTGTTGGCTTGTTGGCTTGTTGGTCACTTGGTTTGTTGGTTTGTTGGTTTGTTGGTTTGTTGGTTTGTTGGCTTGTTGGTTTGTTGGCTTGTTGGTTTGTTGGTTTGTTGGTTTGTTGGTTTGTTGGCTTGTTGGTTTGTTGGTTTGTTGGCTTGTTGGCTTGTTGGTTTGTTAGTTTGTTGGCTTTTTGGTTACTTGGTTTGTTGGCTTGTTGGTTTGTTGGTTTCTTGGCTTGTTGCTTGTTGCTTTGTTCGTTTGATGGTTTGTTGGTTTGTTGGTTTTTTGGTTTGTTGGTTTTTTGGTTTGTTGCTTTGTTGGTTTGTTGGTTTGTTGGCTTGTTGGCTTGTTGGCTTGTTGGTTTGTTGGTTTGTTGGCTTGTTGGCTTGTTGGTTACTTGGTTTGTTGGTTTGTTGGTTTGTTGGTTTGTTGGCTTGTTGGTTTGTTGGGTTGTTGGTTTGTTGGCTTGTTGGTTTGTTGGTTTGTTGGCTTGTTGGCTTGTTGGTTTTTTGGTTTGTTGGTTTGTTGGTTTGTTGGTTTGTTGGTTTGTTGGTTTGTTGGCTTGTTGGCTTGTTGGCTTGTTGGTTTGTTGGTTTGTTGGCTTGTTGGCTTGTTGGTTTGTTGGTTTGTTGGTTTGTTGGTTTGTTGCTTTGTTGGTTTGTTGGTTTGTTGGCTTTTTGGCTTGTTGGTTTGTTAGTTTGTTGGCTTTTTGGTTACTTGGTTTGTTGGTTTGTTGGCTTGTTGGTTTGTTGGCTTGTTCCTTTGTTGGTTTGTTGGTTTGTTGGCTTGTTAGCTTGTTGGTTTGTTGGTTTGTTGGTTTATTGGTTTGTTGGCTTGTTGGTTTGTTGGTTTGTTGGTTTGTTGGCTTGTTGGTTTGTTGGTTTGTTGGTTTGTTGGCTTGTTGGCTTGTTGGTTTGTTGGTTTGTTGGCTTGTTGGTTTATTTGTTTGTTGGTTTGTTGGCTTGTTGGCTTGTTGGTTTGTTGGTTTGTTGGCTTGTTGGCTTGTTGGTTTGTTGGTTTGCTGCTTTGTTGGTTTGTTGGTTTGTTGACTTGTTGGTTTGTTGGTTTGTTGGTTTGTTGGTTTGTTGGCTTGTTGGCTTGTTGGTTTGTTGGTTTGTTGGTTTATTTATTTGTTGGTTTGTTGGCTTGTTGGTTTGTTGGTTTGTTGGCTTGTTGGTTTGTTGGCTTGTTGGTTTGTTGGCTTGTTGGTTTGTTGGTTTGTTGGTTTGTTGGCTTGTTGGTTTGTTGGCTTGTTGGTTTGTTAATTTGTTGGTTTGTTGGTTTGTTGGCTTGTTGGTTTGTTGGTTTGTTGGCTTGTTGGTTTGTTGGTTTGTTGGTTTGTTGGCATGTTGGTTTGTTGGTTTGTTGGCTTGTTGGTTTGTTGGTTTGTTGGCTTGTTGGCTTGTTGGTTTGTGGGTTTGTTGGTTTGTTGGCTTGTTGGTTTGTTGGTTTGTTGGCTTGTTGGTTTGTTGGCTTGTTGGTTTGTTGGTTTGTGGGTTTGTTGGCTTGTTGGCTTGTTGGTTTGTTGGTTTGTTGGTTTGTTGGTTTGTTGGTTGGTTGGTTTGTTGGTTTTTTGGTTTGTTGGTTTGTTGGTTTATTTGTTTGTTGGTTTGTTGGCTTGTTGGTTTGTTGGTTTGTTGGTTTGTTGGTTTGTTGGTTTGTTGGCTTGTTGGTTTGTTGGTTTGTTGGTTTGTTGGTTTGTTGGCTTGTTGGCTTGTTTGTTTGTTGGTTTGTTGGCTTGTTCGTTTGTTGGTTTGTTGGCTTGTTGGCTTGTTGCTTTGTTCGTTTGATGGTTTGTTGGTTTGTTGCTTTGTTCGTTTGATGGTTTGTTAGTTTGTTGGTTTGATGGTTTGTTGGTTTGTTGGCTTGTTGGTTTGCTGGCTTGTTGGTTTGTTGGTTTGTCGGTTTGTTGGTTTGTTGGTTTGTTGGTTTTTTTGGTTTGTTGGTTTATTTGTTTGTCGGTTTGTTGGCTTGTTGGTTTGTTGGTTTGTTGGTTTGTTGGCTTGTTGGTTTGTTGGTTTGTTGGCTTGTTGGCTTGTTGGTTTGTTGGTTTGCTGGCTTGTTGGCTTGTTGGTTTGTTGGTTTGTTGGTTTTTTGGTTTGTTGGTTTGTTGGTTTGTTGGTTTGTTGGTTTGTTGGTTTTTGGTTTATTTGTTTGTTGGTTTGGTGGCTTGTTAGTTTGTTGGCTTGTTGGCTTGTTGGTTTGTTGGTTTGTCGGTTTGTTGGTTTGTTGGCTTGTTGGTTTGTTGGCTTGTTGGTTTGTTGGTTTGTTGGTTTGTTGGCTTGTTGGCTTGTTGGTTTGTTGGTTTTTTGGTTTGTTGGTTTGTTGGTTTGTTGGCTTGTTGGCTTGTTGGTTCGTTGGTTTGTTGGCTTGTTGGTTTGTTGGTTTGTTGGCTTGTTGGCTTGTTCCTTTTTTGGTTTTTTGGTTTGTTGACTTGTTGGTTTGTTGGTTTGTTAGTTTGTTGGATTTTTGGTTACTTGGTTTGTTAGTTTGTTGGTTTGTTGGCTTGTTGGTTTGTTGGCTTGTTGCTTTGTTAGTTTGTTGGCTTGTTGGTTTGTTGGTTTGTTGGGTTGTTGGTTACTTAGTTTGTTGGTTTGTTGGCATGTTGGTTTGTTGGTTTGTTGGTTTGTTGGTTTGTTGGTTTGTTGGTTTGTTGGCTTGTTGGCTTGTTGGTTTGTTGGCTTGTTGAGTTGTTGGTTTTTTGGTTTGTTGGTTTGTTGGTTGGTTGGTTTGTTGGTTGGTTGGCTTGTTGGCTTATTGGTTTGTTGGTTTGTTGGTTTATTTGTTTGTTGGTTTGTTGGTTTGTTGGCTTGTTGGTTTGTTGGTTTGTTGGTTTTTTGGCTTGTTGGCTTGTTGGTTTGTTGGTTTGTTGGCTTTTTGGTTACTTGGTTTGTTGGTTTGTTGGCTTGTTGCTTTGTTCGTTTGATGGTTTGTTGGTTTGTTGGTTTTTTGGTTTGTTGGTTTTTTGGTTTGTTGGTTTGTTGGTTTGTTGGTTTGTTGGTTAGTTGGTTTGTTGGTTTTTTGGTTTGTTGGTTTGTTGGTTTGCTGGTTTGTTGGTTTCTTGGTTTGTTGGTTTGTTGGCTTGTTGGCTTGTTGCTTTGTTGGTTTGTTGGTTTGTTGGCTTGTTGGCTTGTTGGTTTGTTAGTTTGTTGGCTTTTTGGCTTGTTGGTTTGTTGGTTTGTTGGCTTGTTGGTTTGTTGGCTTGTTGGTTTGTTGGTTTGTTGGTTTGTTAGCTTGTTGGCTTGTTGGCTTGTTGGTTTGTTGGTTTGTTGGTTTGTTGGTTTGTTGGTTTGTTGGTTTTTTGGTTTGTTGGTTTGTTGGCTTTTTGGTTACTTGGTTTGTTGGTTTGTTGGTTTGTTGGCTTGTTGGTTTGTTGGCTTGTTGGTTTGTTGGTTTGTTGGTTTGTTGGCTTGTTGGTTTGTTGGTTTTTTGGTTTGTTGGCTTGTTGGCTTGTTGGTTTGTTGGTTTGTTGGCTTGTTGGTTTGTTGGTTTGTTGGCTTGTTGCTTGTTGCTTTGTTCATTTGATGGTTTTTTGGTTTGTTGGTTTTTTGGTTTGTTGGTTTTTTGGTTTGTTGCTTTGTTGGTTTGTTGGTTTGTTGGCTTGTTGGCTTGTTGGCTTGTTGGTTTGTTGGTTTGTTGGCTTGTTGGCTTGTTGGTTACTTGGTTTGTTGGTTTGTTGGTTTGTTGGTTTGTTGGCTTGTTGGTTTGTTGGGTTGTTGGTTTGTTGGCTTGTTGGATTGTTGGTTTGTTGGCTTGTTGGCTTGTTGGTTTTTTGGTTTGTTGGTTTGTTGGTTTGTTGGTTTATTGGTTTGTTGGTTTGTTGGCTTGTTGGCTTGTTGGTTTGTTGGTTTGTTGCTTTGTTGGTTTGTTGGTTTGTTGGCTTGTTGGCTTGTTGGTTTGTTAGTTTGTTGGCTTTTTGTTTACTTGGTTTGTTGGTTTGTTGGCTTGTTGGTTTGTTGGCTTGTTCCTTTGTTGGTTTGTTGGTTTGTTGGCTTGTTAGCTTGTTGGTTTGTTGGTTTGTTGGTTTGTTGGTTTGTTGGCTTGTTGGTTTGTTGGTTTGTTGGTTTGTTGGCTTGTTGGTTTGTTGGTTTGTTGGTTTGTTGGCTTGTTGGTTTGTTGGTTTGTTGGCTTGTTGGTTTGTTGGCTTGTTTGTTTGTTTGTTTGTTGGTTTGTTGGTTTGTTGGCTTGTTGGTTTGTTGGTTTGTTGGCTTGTTGGTTAATTAGTTTGTTGGTTTGTTGGCATGTTGGTTTGTTGGTTTGTTGGCTTGTTGGTTACTTAGTTTGTTGGCTTGTTGGCTTGTTGGTTTGTTAGTTTGTTGGCTTTTTGTTTACTTGGTTTGTTGGTTTGTTGGCTTGTTGGTTTGTTGGCTTGTTCCTTTGTTGGTTTGTTGGTTTGTTGGCTTGTTAGCTTGTTGGTTTGTTGGTTTGTTGGTTTGTTGGTTTGTTGGCTTGTTGGTTTGTTGGTTTGTTGGTTTGTTGGCTTGTTGGTTTGTTGGTTTGTTGGTTTGTTGGCTTGTTGGTTTGTTGGTTTGTTGGCTTGTTGGTTTGTTGGCTTGTTTGTTTGTTTGTTTGTTAGCTTGTTGGTTTGTTGGTTTGTTGGTTTGTTGGTTTGTTGGCTTGTTGGTTTGTTGGTTTGTTGGTTTGTTGGCTTGTTGGTTTGTTGGTTTGTTGGTTTGTTGGCTTGTTGGTTTGTTGGTTTGTTGGCTTGTTGGTTTGTTGGCTTGTTTGTTTGTTTGTTTGTTGGTTTGTTGGTTTGTTGGCTTGTTGGTTTGTTGGTTTGTTGGCTTGTTGGTTAATTAGTTTGTTGGTTTGTTGGCATGTTGGTTTGTTGGTTTGTTGGCTTGTTGGTTACTTAGTTTGTTGGTTTGTTGGCATGTTGGCTTGTTGGTTTGTTGGCTTGTTGGTTTGTTGGTTTGTTGGCATGTTGGCTTGTTGGTTTGTTGGTTTGTTGGCTTGTTGGTTTGTTAGTTTGTTGGCTTTTTGGTTACTTGGTTTGTTGGCTTGTTGGTTTGTTGGTTTGTTGGCTTGTTGGCTTGTTGCTTTGTTGGTTTGTTGGGTTGTTGGCTTGTTGGCTTGTTGGTTTGTAAGTTTGTTGGCTTGTTGACTTGTTGGTTTGTTGGTTAGTTCGTTTGTTGGTTTGTTAGTTTGTTAGTTTCTTGGCTTGTTGGCTTGTTGGTTTGTTTGTTTTTTGGTTTGTTGGTTTGTTGGTTTGTTGGTTTGTTGGTTTGTTGGTTTGTTGGTTTGTTGGTTTGTTGGCTCGTTGGTTTGTTGGTTTGTTGGCTCGTTGGTTTGTTGGTTTGTTGGCTTGTTGGTTTGTTGGTTTTTTGGCTTGTTGGCTTGTTGGTTTGTTAGTTTGTTGGCTTTTTGGCTTGTTGGTTTGTTGGTTTGTTGGCTTCTTGGTTTGTTGGTTTGTTGGTTTGTTGGTTTGTTGGTTTGTTGGCTTGTTGGCTTGTTGGCTTGTTGGTTTGTTGGTTTGTTGGTTTGTTGGTTTGTTGGTTTGTTGGTTTTTTGGTTTGTTGGTTTGTTGGCTTTTTGGTTACTTGGTTTGTTGGTTTGTTGGTTTGTTGGTTTGTTGGCTTGTTGGTTTGTTGGCTTGTTGGTTTGTTGGTTTGTTGGTTTGTTGGCTTGTTGGTTTGTTGGTTTGTTGGTTTGTTGGCTTGTTGGCTTGTTGGTTTGTTGGTTTTTTGGCTTGTTTGTTTGTTGGTTTGTTGGCTTGTTGGCTTGTTGCTTTGTTCGTTTGATGGTTTGTTGGTTTGTTGGTTTTTTGGTTTGCTGATTTTTTGGTTTGTTGCTTTGTTGGTTTGTTGGTTTGTTGGCTTGTTGGCTTGTTGGCTTGTTGGTTTGTTGGTTTGTTGGCTTGTTGGCTTGTTGGTTACTTGGTTTGTTGGTTTGTTGGTTTGTTGGTTTGTTGGCTTGTTGGTTTGTTGGCTTGTTGGCTTGTTGGTTTTTTGGTTTGTTGGTTGGTTGGTTTGTTGGTTTGTTGGTTTGTTGGTTTGTTGGCTTGTTGGCTTGTTGGTTTGTTGGTTTGTTGGCTTGTTGGCTTGTTGGTTTGTTGGTTTGTTGGTTTGTTGGTTTGTTGGTTTGTTGCTTTGTTGGTTTGTTGGTTTGTTGGCTTGTTGGCTTATTGGTTTGTTAGTTTGTTGGCTTTTTGGTTACTTGGTTTGTTGGTTTGTTGGCTTGTTGGTTTGTTGGCTTGTTGCTTTGTTGGTTTGTTGGTTTGCTGGCTTGTTGGTTTGTTGGTTTGTTGGTTTGTTGGTTTGTTGGCTTGTTGGCTTGTTGGTTTGTTGGTTTGTTGGCTTGTTGGCTTGTTGGTTTGTTGGTTTGTTGGTTTGTTGGTTTGTTGGTTTGTTGCTTTGTTGGTTTGTTGGTTTGTTGGCTTGTTGGCTTATTGGTTTGTTAGTTTGTTGGCTTTTTGGTTACTTGGTTTGTTGGTTTGTTGGCTTGTTGGTTTGTTGGTTTGTTGGCTTGTTGGCTTGTTGGTTTGTTGGTTTGTTGGCTTGTTGGTTTGTTGGTTTGTTGGCTTGTTGCTTGTTGCTTTGTTCATTTGATGGTTTTTTGGTTTGTTGGTTTTTTGGTTTGTTGGTTTTTTGGTTTGTTGCTTTGTTGGTTTGTTGGTTTGTTGGCTTGTTGGCTTGTTGGCTTGTTGGTTTGTTGGTTTGTTGGCTTGTTGGCTTGTTGGTTACTTGGTTTGTTGGTTTGTTGGTTTGTTGGTTTGTTGGCTTGTTGGTTTGTTGGATTGTTGGTTTGTTGGCTTGTTGGTTTGTTGGTTTGTTGGCTTGTTGGCTTGTTGGTTTTTTGGTTTGTTGGTTTGTTGGTTTGTTGGTTTGTTGGTTTGTTGGTTTGTTGGCTTGTTGGCTTGTTGGTTTGTTGGTTTGTTGCTTTGTTGGTTTGTTGGTTTGTTGGCTTGTTGGCTTGTTGGTTTGTTAGTTTGTTGGCTTTTTGTTTACTTGGTTTGTTGGTTTGTTGGCTTGTTGGTTTGTTGGCTTGTTCATTTGTTGGTTTGTTGGTTTGTTGGCTTGTTAGCTTGTTGGTTTGTTGGTTTGTTGGTTTGTTGGTTTGTTGGCTTGTTGGTTTGTTGGTTTGTTGGTTTGTTGGCTTGTTGGTTTGTTGGTTTGTTGGTTTGTTGGCTTGTTGGTTTGTTGGTTTGTTGGCTTGTTGGTTTGTTGGCTTGTTTGTTTGTTTGTTTGTTGGTTTGTTGGTTTGTTGGCTTGTTGGTTTGTTGGTTTGTTGGCTTGTTGGTTAATTAGTTTGTTGGTTTGTTGGCATGTTGGTTTGTTGGTTTGTTGGCTTGTTGGTTACTTAGTTTGTTGGTTTGTTGGCATGTTGGTTTGTTGGTTTGTTGGCTTGTTGGTTTGTTGGCTTGTTGGTTTGTTGCTTTGTTCGTTTGATGATGTGTTGGTTTTTTGGTTACTTGGTTTGTTGGTTTGTTGGTTTGTTGGCTTGTTGGTTTGTTGGCTTGTTGGTTTGTTGGTTTGTTGGCATGTTGGCTTGTTGGTTTGTTGGTTTGTTGGCTTGTTGGTTTGTTAGTTTGTTGGCTTTTTGGTTACTTGGTTTGTTGGCTTGTTGGTTTGTTGGTTTGTTGGCTTGTTGGCTTGTTGCTTTGTTGGTTTGTTGGGTTGTTGGCTTGTTGGCTTGTTGGTTTGTAAGTTTGTTGGCTTGTTGACTTGTTGGTTTGTTGGTTAGTTCGTTTGTTGGTTTGTTAGTTTGTTAGTTTCTTGGCTTGTTGGCTTGTTGGTTTGTTTGTTTTTTGGTTTGTTGGTTTGTTGGTTTGTTGGTTTGTTGGTTTGTTGGTTTGTTGGTTTGTTGGTTTGTTGGCTCGTTGGTTTGTTGGTTTGTTGGCTCGTTGGTTTGTTGGTTTGTTGGCTTGTTGGTTTGTTGGTTTTTTGGCTTGTTGGCTTGTTGGTTTGTTAGTTTGTTGGCTTTTTGGCTTGTTGGTTTGTTGGTTTGTTGGCTTCTTGGTTTGTTGGTTTGTTGGTTTGTTGGTTTGTTGGTTTGTTGGCTTGTTGGCTTGTTGGCTTGTTGGTTTGTTGGTTTGTTGGTTTGTTGGTTTGTTGGTTTGTTGGTTTTTTGGTTTGTTGGTTTGTTGGCTTTTTGGTTACTTGGTTTGTTGGTTTGTTGGTTTGTTGGCTTGTTGGTTTGTTGGCTTGTTGGTTTGTTGGTTTGTTGGTTTGTTGGCTTGTTGGTTTGTTGGTTTGTTGGTTTGTTGGCTTGTTGGCTTGTTGGTTTGTTGGTTTTTTGGCTTGTTTGTTTGTTGGTTTGTTGGCTTGTTGGCTTGTTGCTTTGTTCGTTTGATGGTTTGTTGGTTTGTTGGTTTTTTGGTTTGCTGATTTTTTGGTTTGTTGCTTTGTTGGTTTGTTGGTTTGTTATCTTGTTGGCTTGTTGGTTTGTTGGTTTGTTGGCTTGTTGGCTTGTTGGTTACTTGGTTTGTTGGTTTGTTGGTTTGTTGGTTTGTTGGCTTGTTTGTTTGTTGGTTTGTTGGTTTGTTGGCTTGTTGGTTTGTTGGTTTGTTGGCTTGTTGGCTTGTTGGTTTTTTGGTTTGTTGGTTGGTTGGTTTGTTGGTTTGTTGGTTTGTTGGTTTGTTGGCTTGTTGGCTTGTTGGTTTGTTGGTTTGTTGGCTTGTTGGCTTGTTGGTTTGTTGGTTTGTTGGTTTGTTGGTTTGTTGGTGTGTTGCTTTGTTGGTTTGTTGGTTTGTTGGCTTGTTGGCTTATTGGTTTGTTAGTTTGTTGGCTTTTAGGTTACTTGGTTTGTTGGTTTGTTGGCTTGTTGGTTTGTTGGCTTGTTGCTTTGTTGGTTTGTTGGTTTGTTGGCTTGTTGGTTTGTTGGTTTGCTGGCTTGTTGGTTTGTTGGTCTGTCGGTTCGTTGGTTTGTTGGTTTGTTGGTTTTTTTGGTTTGTTGGTTTATTTGTTTGTTGGTTTGTTTGCTTGTTGGCTTGTTGGTTTGTTGGTTTGTTGGTTTGTTGGCTTGTTGGTTTGTTGGTTTGTTGGCTTGTTGGCTTGTTGGTTTGTTGGTTTGCTGGCTTGTTGGCTTGTTGGTTTGTTGGTTTGTTGGTTTTTTGGTTTGTTGGTTTGTTGGTTTGTTGGTTTGTTGGTTTTTGGTTTATTTGTTTGTTGGTTTGGTGGCTTGTTGGTTTGTTGGCTTGTTGGCTTATTGCTTTGTTGGTTTGTTGGTGTGTTGGCTTGTTGGCTTGTTGGTTTGTTAGTTTGTTGGCTTTTTGGTTACTTGGTTTGTTGGTTTGTTGGTTTGTTGGCTTGTTGGTTTGTTGGCTTGTTGGTTTGTTGGTTTGTTGGTTTGTTGGCTTGTTGGCTTGTTGGTTTGTTAGTTTGTTGGCTTTTTGGCTTGTTGGTTTGTTGGTTTGTTGGCTTGTTGGTTTGTTGGCTTGTTGGTTTGTTGGTTTGTTGGTTTGTTGGCTTGTTGGCTTGTTGGCTTGTTGGTTTGTTGGTTTGTTGGTTTGTTGGTTTGTTGGTTTGTTGGTTTTTTGGTTTGTTGGTTTGTTGGCTTTTTGGTTACTTGGTTTGTTGGTTTGTTGGTTTGTTGGCTTGTTGGTTTGTTGGCTTGTTGGTTTGTTGGTTTGTTGGTTTGTTGGCTTGTTGGTTTGTTGGTTTTTTGGTTTGTTGGCTTGTTGGCTTGTTGGTTTGTTGGTTTGTTGGCTTGTTGGTTTGTTGGTTTGTTGGCTTGTTGCTTGTTGCTTTGTTCATTTGATGGTTTTTTGGTTTGTTGGTTTTTTGGTTTGTTGGTTTTTTGGTTTGTTGCTTTGTTGGTTTGTTGGTTTGTTGGCTTGTTGGCTTGTTGGCTTGTTGGTTTGTTGGTTTGTTGGCTTGTTGGCTTGTTGGTTACTTGGTTTGTTGGTTTGTTGGTTTGTTGGTTTGTTGGCTTGTTGGTTTGTTGGGTTGTTGGTTTGTTGGCTTGTTGGTTTGTTGGTTTGTTGGCTTGTTGGCTTGTTGGTTTTTTGGTTTGTTGGTTTGTTGGTTTGTTGGTTTGTTGGTTTGTTGGTTTGTTGGCTTGTTGGCTTGTTGGTTTGTTGGTTTGTTGCTTTGTTGGTTTGTTGGTTTGTTGGCTTGTTGGCTTGTTGGTTTGTTAGTTTGTTGGCTTTTTGTTTACTTGGTTTGTTGGTTTGTTGGCTTGTTGGTTTGTTGGCTTGTTCCTTTGTTGGTTTGTTGGTTTGTTGGCTTGTTAGCTTGTTGGTTTGTTGGTTTGTTGGTTTGTTGGTTTGTTGGCTTGTTGGTTTGTTGGTTTGTTGGTTTGTTGGCTTGTTGGTTTGTTGGTTTGTTGGTTTGTTGGCTTGTTGGTTTGTTGGTTTGTTGGCTTGTTGGTTTGTTGGCTTGTTTGTTTGTTTGTTTGTTGGTTTGTTGGTTTGTTGGCTTGTTGGTTTGTTGGTTTGTTGGCTTGTTGGTTAATTAGTTTGTTGGTTTGTTGGCATGTTGGTTTGTTGGTTTGTTGGCTTGTTGGTTACTTAGTTTGTTGGTTTGTTGGCATGTTGGTTTGTTGGTTTGTTGGCTTGTTGGTTTGTTGGCTTGTTGGTTTGTTGCTTTGTTCGTTTGATGATGTGTTGGTTTTTTGGTTACTTGGTTTGTTGGTTTGTTGGTTTGTTGGCTTGTTGGTTTGTTGGCTTGTTGGTTTGTTGGTTTGTTGGCATGTTGGCTTGTTGGTTTGTTGGTTTGTTGGATTGTTGGTTTGTTAGTTTGTTGGCTTTTTGGTTACTTGGTTTGTTGGCTTGATGGTTTGTTGGTTTGTTGGCTTGTTGGCTTGTTGCTTTGTTGGTTTGTTGGGTTGTTGGCTTGTTGGCTTGTTGGTTTGTAAGTTTGTTGGCTTGTTGACTTGTTGGTTTGTTGGTTAGTTCGTTTGTTGGTTTGTTAGTTTGTTAGTTTCTTGGCTTGTTGGCTTGTTGGTTTGTTTGTTTTTTGGTTTGTTGGTTTGTTGGTTTGTTGGTTTGTTGGTTTGTTGGTTTGTTGGTTTGTTGGTTTGTTGGCTCGTTGGTTTGTTGGTTTGTTGGCTCGTTGGTTTGTTGGTTTGTTGGCTTGTTGGTTTGTTGGTTTTTTGGCTTGTTGGCTTGTTGGTTTGTTAGTTTGTTGGCTTTTTGGCTTGTTGGTTTGTTGGTTTGTTGGCTTCTTGGTTTGTTGGTTTGTTGGTTTGTTGGTTTGTTGGTTTGTTGGCTTGTTGGCTTGTTGGCTTGTTGGTTTGTTGGTTTGTTGGTTTGTTGGTTTGTTGGTTTGTTGGTTTTTTGGTTTGTTGGTTTGTTGGCTTTTTGGTTACTTGGTTTGTTGGTTTGTTGGTTTGTTGGTTTGTTGGCTTGTTGGTTTGTTGGCTTGTTGGTTTGTTGGTTTGTTGGTTTGTTGGCTTGTTGGTTTGTTGGTTTGTTGGTTTGTTGGCTTGTTGGCTTGTTGGTTTGTTGGTTTTTTGGCTTGTTTGTTTGTTGGTTTGTTGGCTTGTTGGCTTGTTGCTTTGTTCGTTTGATGGTTTGTTGGTTTGTTGGTTTTTTGGTTTGCTGATTTTTTGGTTTGTTGCTTTGTTGGTTTGTTGGTTTGTTGGCTTGTTGGCTTGTTGGCTTGTTGGTTTGTTGGTTTGTTGGCTTGTTGGCTTGTTGGTTACTTGGTTTGTGGGTTTGTTGGTTTGTTGGTTTGTTGGCTTGTTTGTTTGTTGGTTTGTTGGTTTGTTGGCTTGTTGGTTTGTTGGTTTGTTGGCTTGTTGGCTTGTTGGTTTTTTGGTTTGTTGGTTGGTTGGTTTGTTGGTTTGTTGGTTTGTTGGTTTGTTGGCTTGTTGGCTTGTTGGTTTGTTGGTTTGTTGGCTTGTTGGCTTGTTGGTTTGTTGGTTTGTTGTTTTGTTGGTTTGTTGGTTTGTTGCTTTGTTGGTTTGTTGGTTTGTTGGCTTGTTGGCTTATTGGTTTGTTAGTTTGTTGGCTTTTTGGTTACTTGGTTTGTTGGTTTGTTGGCTTGTTGGTTTGTTGGCTTGTTGCTTTGTTGGTTTGTTGGTTTGTTGGCTTGTTGGTTTGTTGGTTTGCTGGCTTGTTGGTTTGTTGGTCTGTCGGTTCGTTGGTTTGTTGGTTTGTTGGTTTTTTTGGTTTGTTGGTTTATTTGTTTGTTGGTTTGTTTGCTTGTTGGCTTGTTGGTTTGTTGGTTTGTTGGTTTGTTGGCTTGTTGGTTTGTTGGTTTGTTGGCTTGTTGGCTTGTTGGTTTGTTGGTTTGCTGGCTTGTTGGCTTGTTGGTTTGTTGGTTTGTTGGTTTTTTGGTTTTTTGGTTTGTTGGTTTGTTGGTTTGTTGGTTTGTTGGTTTTTGGTTTATTTGTTTGTTGGTTTGGTGGCTTGTTGGTTTGTTGGCTTGTTGGCTTATTGCTTTGTTGGTTTGTTGGTGTGTTGGCTTGTTGGCTTGTAGGTTTGTTAGTTTGTTGGCTTTTTGGTTACTTGGTTTGTTGGTTTGTTGGTTTGTTGGCTTGTTGGTTTGTTGGCTTGTTGGTTTGTTGGTTTGTTGGTTTGTTGGCTTGTTGGTTTGTTGGTTTGTTGGTTTTTTGGTTTGTTGGTTTGTTGGTTTGTTGGCTTGTTGGCTTGTTGGTTTGTTGGTTTGTTGGCTTGTTGGTTTGTTGGTTTGTTGGCTTGTTGGCTTGTTGCTTTGTTGGTTTGTTGGTTTGTTGACTTGTTGGCTTGTTGGTTTGTTAGTTTGTTGGATTTTTGGTTACTTGGTTTGTTAGTTTGTTGGTTTGTTGGCTTGTTGGTTTGTTGGCTTGTTGCTTTGTTGGTTTGTTGGTTTGTTGGCTTGTTGGTTTGCCGGTTTGTTGGGTTGTTGGTTACTTAGTTTGTTGGTTTGTTGGCATGTTGGTTTGTTGGTTTGTTGGTTTGTTGGTTTGTTGGTTTGTTGGTTTGTTGGCTTGTTGGCTTGTTGGTTTGTTGGCTTGTTGGTTTGTTGGCTTTTTGGTTACTTGGTTTGTTGGTTTGTTGGCTTGTTGCTTTGTTCGTTTGATGGTTTGTTGGTTTGTTGGTTTTTTGGTTTGTTGGTTTTTTGGTTTGTTTCTTTGTTGGTTTGTTGGTTTGTTGGTTTGTTGGTTTGTTGGTTTTTTGGTTTGTTGGTTTGTTGGTTTGTGGGCTTGTTGGCTTGTTGCTTTGTTGGTTTGTTGGTTTGTTGGCTTGTTGGCTTGCTGGTTTGTTAGTTTGTTGGCTTTTTGGCTTGTTGGTTTGCTGGTTTGTTGGCTTGTTGGTTTGTTGGTTTGTTGGTTTGTTGGCTTGTTGGCTTGTTGGCTTGTTGGTTTGTTGGTTTGTTGGTTTGTTGGTTTGTTGGTTTGTTGGTTTTTTGGTTTGTTGGTTTGTTGGCTTTTTGGTTACTTGGTTTGTTGGTTTGTTGGTTTGTTGGTTTGTTGGCTTGTTGGTTTGTTGGCTTGTTGGTTTGTTGGTTTGTTGGCTTGTTGGTTTGTTGGTTTGTTGGTTTGTTGGCTTGTTGGCTTGTTGGTTTGTTAGATTGTTGGCTTGTTGGTTTGTTGGTTTGTTGGTTTGTTGGCTTGTTGCTTTGTTCGTTTGATGGTTTGTTGGTTTGTTGGTTTTTTGGTTTGTTGGTTTTTTGGTTTGTTGCTTTGTTGGTTTGTTGGTTTGTTGGCTTGTTGGCTTGTTGGCTTGTTGGTTTGTTGGTTTGTTGGCTTGTTGGCTTGTTGGTTACTTGGTTTGTTGGTTTGTTGGTTTGTTGGTTTGTTGGTTTGTTGGCCTGTTGGTTTGTTGGTTTGTTGGTTTGTTGGCTTGTTGGTTTGTTGGCTTGTTAGCTTGTTGGTTTTTTGGTTTGTTGGTTTGTTGGTTTGTTGGTTCGTTGGTTTGTTGGTTTGTTGGCTTGTTGGCTTGTTGGTTTGTTGGTTTGTTGGCTTGTTGGCTTGTTGGTTTGTTGGTTTGTTGGTTTGTTGCTTTGTTGGGTTGTTGCTTTGTTGGTTTGCTGGTTTGTTGGCTTGTTAGCTTGTTGGTTTGTTAGTTTGTTGGCTTTTTGGTTACTTGGTTTGTTGGTTTGTTGGCTTGTTGGTTTGTTGGCTTGTTGCTTTGTTGGTTTGTTGGTTTGTTGGCTTGTTGGCTTGTTGGTTTGTTGGTTTGTTGGTTTGTTGGTTTGTTGGCTTGTTGGTTTGTTGGTTTGTTGGTTTGTTGGTTTGTTGGTTTGTTGGTTTGTTGGCTTGTTGGTTTGTTGGTTTGTTGGTTTGTTGGCTTGTTGGTTTGTTGGCTTGTTTGTTTGTTGGTTTGTTGGTTTGTTGGTTTGTCGGCTTGTTGGTTTGTTGGTTTGTTGGCTTGTTGGTTAATTAGTTTGTTGGTTTGTTTGCATGTTGGTTTGTTGGTTTGTTGGCTTGTTGGTTACTTAGTTTGTTGGTTTGTTGGCATGTTGGTTTGTTGGTTTGTTGGCTTGTTGGTTTGTTGGCTTGTTGGTTTGTTGCTTTGTTCGTTTGATGATGTGTTGGTTTTTTGGTTACTTGGTTTGTTGGTTTGTTGGTTTGTTGGCTTGTTGGTTTGTTGGCTTGTTGGTTTGTTGGTTTGTTGGTTTGTTGGCTTGTTGGCTTGTTGGCTTGTTGGTTTGTTGATTTGTTGGCTTGTTGGTTTGTTAGTTTGTTGGCTTTTTGGTTACTTGGTTTGTTGGCTTGTTGGTTTGTTGGTTTGTTGGCTTGTTGGCTTGTTGCTTTGTTGGTTTGTTGGTTTGTTGGCTTGTTGGCTTGTTGGTTTGTTGGTTTTTTGGTTTGTTGGTTTGTTGGTTTGTTGGCTTGTTGGCTTGTTGGTTACTTGGTTTGTTGGTTTGTTGGTTTTTTGGTTTTTTGGCTTGTTGTTGGTTTGTTGGTTTGTTGGCTTGTTGGTTACTTAGTTTGTTGGCATGTTGGTTTGTTGGTTTGTTGGTTTGTTGGCTTGTTGGTTTGTTGGTTTGTTGGCTCGTTGGTTTGTTGGTTTGTTGGCTTGTTGGTTTGTTGGCTTGTTGGCTTGTTGGTTTGTTGGTTTGTTGGTTTGTTGGTTTGTTGGTTTGTTGGCTCGTTGGTTTGTTGGATTGTTGGCTTGTTGGTTTGTTGGTTTGTTGGTTTGTTGGCTTGTTGCTTTGTTCGTTTGATGGTTTGTTGGTTTGTTGGTTTTTTGGTTTGTTGGTTTTTTGGTTTGTTGCTTTGTTGGTTTGTTGGTTTGTTGGCTTGTTGGCTTGTTGGCTTGTTGGTTTGTTGGTTTGTTGGCTTGTTGGCTTGTTGGTTACTTGGTTTGTTGGTTTGTTGGTTTGTTGGTTTGTTGGTTTGTTGGCCTGTTGGTTTGTTGGTTTGTTGGTTTGTTGGCTTGTTGGTTTGTTGGCTTGTTGGCTTGTTGGTTTTTTGGTTTGTTGGTTTGTTGGTTTGTTGGTTCGTTGGTTTGTTGGTTTGTTGGCTTGTTGGCTTGTTGGTTTGTTGGTTTGTTGGCTTGTTGGCTTGTTGGTTTGTTGGTTTGTTGGTTTGTTGCTTTGTTGGGTTGTTGCTTTGTTGGTTTGCTGGTTTGTTGGCTTGTTAGCTTGTTGGTTTGTTAGTTTGTTGGCTTTTTGGTTACTTGGTTTGTTGGTTTGTTGGCTTGTTGGTTTGTTGGCTTGTTGCTTTGTTGGTTTGTTGGTTTGTTGGCTTGTTGGCTTGTTGGTTTGTTGGTTTGTTGGTTTGTTGGTTTGTTGGCTTGTTGGTTTGTTGGTTTGTTGGTTTGTTGGTTTGTTGGTTTGTTGGTTTGTTGGCTTGTTGGTTTGTTGGTTTGTTGGTTTGTTGGCTTGTTGGTTTGTTGGCTTGTTTGTTTGTTGGTTTGTTGGTTTGTTGGTTTGTCGGCTTGTTGGTTTGTTGGTTTGTTGGCTTGTTGGTTAATTAGTTTGTTGGTTTGTTTGCATGTTGGTTTGTTGGTTTGTTGGCTTGTTGGTTACTTAGTTTGTTGGTTTGTTGGCATGTTGGTTTGTTGGTTTGTTGGCTTGTTGGTTTGTTGGCTTGTTGGTTTGTTGCTTTGTTCGTTTGATGATGTGTTGGTTTTTTGGTTACTTGGTTTGTTGGTTTGTTGGTTTGTTGGCTTGTTGGTTTGTTGGCTTGTTGGTTTGTTGGTTTGTTGGTTTGTTGGCTTGTTGGCTTGTTGGCTTGTTGGTTTGTTGGTTTGTTGGCTTGTTGGTTTGTTAGTTTGTTGGCTTTTTGGTTACTTGGTTTGTTGGCTTGTTGGTTTGTTGGTTTGTTGGCTTGTTGGCTTGTTGCTTTGTTGGTTTGTTGGTTTGTTGGCTTGTTGGGTTGTTGGTTTGTTAGTTTGTTGGCTTGTTGGCTTGTTGGTTTGTTGGTTAGTTCGTTTGTTGGTTTGTTAGTTTGTTAGTTTATTGGCTTGTTGGCTTGTTGGTTTGTTGGTTTTTTGGTTTGTTGGTTTGTTGGTTTTTTGGTTTGTTGGTTTGTTGGTTTGTTGGTTTGTTGGCTCGTTGGTTTGTTGGTTTGTTGGCTCGTTGGTTTGTTGGTTTGTTGGCTTGTTGGTTTGTTAGTTAGTTGGCTTGTTGGTTTTTTGGTTTGTTGGCTCGTTGGTTTGTTGGTTTGTTGGCTTGTTGGTTTGTTGGTTTGTTGGTTTGTTGGCTTATTGGTTTGTTGGTTTGTTGGCTTGTTGGCTTGTTGGCTTGTTGGTTTGTTGGTTTGTAGGCTTGTTGGTTTGTTGGTTTGTTGCCTTGTTGGCTTGTTGGTTTGTTGGTTTGTTGCCTTGTTGGCTTGTTGGTTTGTAGGCTTGTTGGTTTGTTGGTTTGTTGCCTTGTTGGCTTGTTGATTTGTTCGTTTGATGGTTTGTTGGTTTGTTGGTTTTTTGGTTTCTTGGTTTTTTGGTTTATTGCTTTGTTGGTTTGTTGGTTTGTTGGCTTGTTGGCTTGTTGGCTTGTTGGTTTGTTGGTTTGTTGGCTTGTTGGCTTGTTGGTTACTTGGTTTGTTGGTTTGTTGGTTTTTTGGTTTTTTGGCTTGTTGGTTTGTTGGTTTGTTGGTTTGTTGGCTTGTTGGTTTGTTGGTTTGTTGGCTTGTTGCCTTGTTGGTTTGTTGGTTTGTTGGTTTGTTGGTTTGTTGGTTTGTTGGTTTGTTGGTTTGTTGGTTTGTTGGTTTGTTGGTTTGATGGTTTGTTGGCGTGTTGGTTTGTTAGTTTGTTGGCTTTTTTATTTCTTGGTTTGTTGGCTTGTTGGTTTGTTGGTTTGTTGGCTTGTTGGCATGTTGCTTTGTTTGTTTGTTGGTTTGTTGGCTTGTTGGCTTGTTGGTTTGTTAGTTTGTTGGCTTGTTGGCTTGTTGGTTTGTTGGTTAATTCGTTTGTTGGTTTGTTAGTTTGTTAGTTTATTGGCTTGTTGGCTTGTTGGTTTGTTGGTTTTTTGGTTTGTTGGTTTGTTGGTTTGTTGGTTTGTTGGTTTGTTGGCTCGTTGGTTTGTTGGTTTGTTGGCTTGTTGGTTTGTTCGTTTGTTGGCTTGTTGGCTTGTCGGTTTGTTGGTTTGTTGTTTTGTTGGCTTGTTGGTTTGTTGGTTTGTTGGCTTGTTGGTTTGTTAGCTTGTTGGTTTGTTGGTTTGTTGGTTTGTTGGTTTTTTGCTTTGTTGGGTTGTTGGTTTGTTGGCTTGTTGGCTTGTTGGTTTGTTGGCTTGTTGGTTTGTTAGGTTCTTGGCTTTTTGGTTACTTAGTTTGTTAGTTTGTTGGCTTGTTGGCTTGTTGGTTTGTTGGTTTGTTGGCTTGTTGGCTTTTTGGTTTGTTGGTTTGTTGGTTTGTTAGTTTGTTGGTTTGTTGGTTTATTTGTTTGTTGGTTTGTTGGCTTGTTGGTTTGTTGGTTTGTTGGCTTGTTGGTTACTTAGTTTGTTGGTTTGTTGGTTTGTTGGCTTGTTGGCTTGTTGGTTTGTTGGTTTGGTGGTTTGTTGGTTTGTTGGCTTGTTGGTTTGTTGGTTTGTTGGGTTGTGGTTTGCTGGTTTGTTGGTTTGTTGGTTTGTTGCCTTGTTGGCTTGTTGGTTTGTTGGTTTGTTGGCTTGTTGGTTTGTTGGCTTGTTGGTTTGTTGGTTTGTTGGCTTGTTGGCTTGTTGGTTTGTTGGTTTGTTGGCTTCTTGGTTACTTAGTTTGTTGGTTTGTTGTCATGTTGGTTTGTTGGTTTGTTGGTTTGTTGGCTTGTTGGTTACTTAGTTTGTTGGTATGTTGGTTTGTTGGTTTGTTGGTTTGTTGGCTTGTTGGTTTGTTGGTTTGTTGGCTTGTTGGCTTGTTGGTTTGTTGGTTTGTTGGTTTGTTGGTTTGTTGGCTTGTTGGTTTGTTGGTTTGTTGGCTTGTTGGCTTGTTGGTTTATTGGTTTGTTGGTTTATTTGTTTGTTGGTTTGTTGGTTTGTTGGTTTGTTGGCTTGTTGGTTACTTAGTTTGTTGGTTTGTTGTCATGTTGGTTTGTTGGTTTGTTGGTTTGTTGGTTTGTTGGCTTGTTGGTTACTTAGTTTGTTGGCATGTTGGTTTGTTGGTTTGTTGGTTTGTTGGCTTGTTGGTTTGTTGGTTTGTTGGCTCGTTGGTTTGTTGGTTTGTTGGCTTGTTGGTTTGTTAGTTTGTTGGCTTGTTGGTTTTTTGGTTTGTTGGTTTGTTGGTTTGTTGGTTTGTTGGTTTGTTGGCTCGTTGGTTTGTTGGTTTGTTGGCTTGTTGGTTTGTTGGTTTGTTGGTTTGTTGGCTTATTGGTTTGTTGGTTTGTTGGTTTGTTGGCTTGTTGGCTTGTTGGTTTGTTGGTTTGTAGGCTTGTTGGTTTGTTGGTTTGTTGCCTTGTTGGCTTGTTGCTTTGTTTGTTTGATGGTTTGTTGGTTTGTTGGTTTCTTGGTTTGTTGGTTTTTTGGTTTATTGCTTTGTTGGTTTGTTGGTTTGTTGGCTTGTTGGCTTGTTGGTTTGTTGGTTTGTTGGCTTGTTGGCTTGTTGGTTACTTGGTTTGTCGGTTTGTTGGTTTTTTGGTTTTTTGGCTTGTTGGTTTGTTGGTTTGTTGGTTTGTTGGCTTGTTGGTTTGTTGGTTTGTTGGCTTGTTGCCTTGTTGGTTTGTTGGTTTGTTGGTTTGTTGGTTTGTTGGTTTGTTGGTTTGTTGGTTTGATGGTTTGTTGGCTTGTTGGTTTGTTAGTTTGTTGGCTTTTTGGTTACTTGGTTTGTTGGCTTGTTGGTATGTTGGTTTGTTGGCTTGTTGGCTTGTTGCTTTGTTGGTTTGTTGGTTTGTTGGCTTGTTGGCTTGTTGGTTTGTTAGTTTGTTGGCTTGTTGGCTTATTGGTTTGTTGGTTAATTCGTTAGTTGGTTTGTTAGTTTGTTAGTTTATTGGCTTGTTGGCTTGTTGGTTTGTTGGTTTTTTGGTTCGTTGGTTTGTTGGTTTGTTGGTTTGTTGGTTTGTTGGTTTGTTGGCTCGTTGGTTTGTTGGTTTGTTGGCTTGTTGGTTTGTTAGTTTGTTGGCTTGTTGGCTTGTCGGTTTGTTGGTTTGTTGTTTTGTTGGCTTGTTGGTTTGTTGGTTTGTTGGCTTGTTGGTTTGTTAGCTTGTTGGTTTGTTGGTTTGTTGGTTTGTTGGTTTTTTGCTTTGTTGGTTTGTTGGTTTGTTGGCTTGTTGGCTTGTCGGTTTGTTGGCTTGTTGGTTTGTTAGTTTGTTGGCTTTTTGGTTACTTAGTTTGTTGGTGTGTTGGCTTGTTGGCTTGTTGGTTTGTTGGTTTGTTGGCTTGTTGGCTTTTTGGTTTGTTGGTTTGTTGGTTTGTTGGCTTGTTGGTTACTTAGTTTGTTGGTTTGTTGGTTTGTTGGCTTGTTGGCTTGTTGGTTTTTGTTGGTTTGGTGGTTTGTTGGTTTGTTGGTTTGTTGGCTTGTTGGTTTGTTGGTTTGTTGGGTTGTGGTTTGTTGGTTTGTTGGTTTGTTGGTTTGTTGCCTTGTTGGCTTGTTGGTTTGTTGGTTTGTTGGCTTGCTGGATTGTTGGCTTGTTGGTTTGTTGGTTTGTTGGCTTGTTGGCTTGTTGGTTTGTTGGTTTGTTGGCTTGTTGGTTACTTAGTTTGTTGGTTTGTTGTCATGTTGGTTTGTTGGTTTGTTGGTTTGTTGGCTTGCTGGTTACTTAGTTTGTTGGCATGTTGGTTTGTTGGTTTGTTGGTTTGTTGGTTTGTTGGTTTGTTGGTTTGTTGGCTTGTTGGCTTGTTGGTTTGTTGGCTTGTTGAGTTGTTGGTTTTTTGGTTTGTTGGTTTGTTGGTTTGTTGGTTTGTTGGTTTGTTGGCTTGTTGGCTTGTTGGTTTGTTGGTTTGTTGGGGTATTTGTTTGTTGTTTTGTTGGTTTGTTGGCTTGTTGGTTTGTTGGTTTGTTGGTTTGTTGGCTTGTTGGCTTGTTGGTTTGTTGGTTTGTTGGCTTTTTGGTTACTTGGTTTGTTGGTTTGTTGGCTTGTTGCTTTGTTCGTTTGATGGTTTGTTGGTTTGTTGGTTTTTTGGTTTGTTGGTTTTTTGGTTTGTTTCTTTGTTGGTTTGTTGGTTTGTTGGTTTGTTGGTTTGTTGGTTTTTTGGTTTGTTGGTTTGTTGGTTTGTTGGTTTGTTGGCTTGTTGGTTTGTTGGTTTGTGGGCTTGTTGGCTTGTTGCTTTGTTGGTTTGTTGGTTTGTTGGCTTGTTGGCTTGCTGGTTTGTTAGTTTGTTGGCTTTTTGGCTTGTTGGTTTGTTGGTTTGTTGGCTTGTTGGCTTGTTGGCTTGTTGGTTTGTTGGTTTGTTGGTTTGTTGGTTTGTTGGTTTGTTGGTTTTTTGGTTTGTTGGTTTGTTGGCTTTTTGGTTACTTGGTTTGTTGGTTTGTTGGTTTGTTGGTTTGTTGGCTTGTTGGTTTGTTGGCTTGTTGGTTTGTTGGTTTGTTGGTTTGTTGGCTTGTTGGTTTGTTGGTTTGTTGGTTTGTTGGCTTGTTGGCTTGTTGGTTTGTTGGTTTGTTGGCTTGTTGGTTTGTTGGTTTGTTGGTTTGTTGGCTTGTTGCTTTGTTCGTTTGATGGTTTGTTGGTTTGTTGGTTTTTTGGTTTGTTGGTTTTTTGGTTTGTTGCTTTGTTGGTTTGTTGGTTTGTTGGCTTGTTGGCTTGTTGGCTTGTTGGTTTGTTGGTTTGTTGGCTTGTTGGCTTGTTGGTTACTTGGTTTGTTGGTTTGTTGGTTTGTTGGTTTGTTGGCCTGTTGGTTTGTTGGTTTGTTGGTTTGTTGGCTTGTTGGTTTGTTGGCTTGTTGGCTTGTTGGTTTTTTGGTTTTTTGGTTTGTTGGTTTGTTGGTTCGTTGGTTTGTTGGTTTGTTGGCTTGTTGGCTTGTTGGTTTGTTGGTTTGTTGGCTTGTTGGCTTGTTGGTTTGTTGGTTTGTTGGTTTGTTGCTTTGTTGGGTTGTTGCTTTGTTGGTTTGCTGGTTTGTTGGCTTGTTGGCTTGTTGGTTTGTTAGTTTGTTGGCTTTTTGGTTACTTGGTTTGTTGGTTTGTTGGCTTGTTGTTTTGTTGGCTTGTTGCTTTGTTGGTTTGTTGGTTTGTTGGCTTGTTGGCTTGTTGGTTTGTTGGTTTGTTGGTTTGTTGGTTTGTTGGCTTGTTGGTTTGTTGGTTTGTTGGCTTGTTGGTTTGTTGGTTTGTTGGTTTGTTGGCTTGTTGGTTTGTTGGTTTGTTGGTTTGTTGGCTTGTTGGTTTGTTGGCTTGTTTGTTTGTTGGTTTGTTGGTTTGTTGGTTTGTCGGCTTGTTGGTTTGTTGGTTTGTTGGCTTGTTGGTTAATTAGTTTGTTGGTTTGTTTGCATGTTGGTTTGTTGGTTTGTTGGCTTGTTGGTTACTTAGTTTGTTGGTTTGTTGGCATGTTGGTTTGTTGGTTTGTTGGCTTGTTGGTTTGTTGGCTTGTTGGTTTGTAGCTTTGTTCGTTTGATGATGTGTTGGTTTTTTGGTTACTTGGTTTGTTGGTTTGTTGGTTTGTTGGCTTGTTGGTTTGTTGGCTTGTTGGTTTGTTGGTTTGTTGGTTTGTTGGCTTGTTGGCTTGTTGGCTTGTTGGTTTGTTGGTTTGTTGGCTTGTTGGTTTGTTAGTTTGTTGGCTTTTTGGTTACTTGGTTTGTTGGCTTGTTGGTTTGTTGGTTTGTTGGCTTGTTGGCTTGTTGCTTTGTTGGTTTGTTGGTTTGTTGGCTTGTTGGGTTGTTGGTTTGTTAGTTTGTTGGCTTGTTGGCTTGTTGGTTTGTTGGTTAGTTCGTTTGTTGGTTTGTTAGTTTGTTAGTTTATTGGCTTGTTGGCTTGTTGGTTTGTTGGTTTTTTGGTTTGTTGGTTTGTTGGTTTGTTGGTTTGTTGGTTTGTTGGTTTGTTGGTTTGTTGGCTCGTTGGTTTGTTAGTTTGTTGGCTCGTTGGTTTGTTGGTTTGTTGGCTTGTTGGTTTGTTAGTTAGTTGGCTTGTTGGTTTTTTGGTTTGTTGGTTTGTTGGTTTGTTGGTTTGTTGGCTCGTTGGTTTGTTGGTTTGTTGGCTTGTTGGTTTGTTGGTTTGTTGGTTTGTTGGCTTATTGGTTTGTTGGTTTGTTGGCTTGTTGGCTTGTTGGCTTGTTGGTTTGTTGGTTTGTAGGCTTGTTGGTTTGTTGGTTTGTTGCCTTGTTGGCTTGTTGGTTTGTTGGTTTGTTGCCTTGTTGGCTTGTTGGTTTGTAGGCTTGTTGGTTTGTTGGTTTGTTGCCTTGTTGGCTTGTTGCTTTGTTCGTTTGATGGTTTGTTGGTTTGTTGGTTTTTTGGTTTGTTGGTTTTTTGGTTTATTGCTTTGTTGGTTTGTTGGTTTGTTGGCTTGTTGGCTTGTTGGCTTGTTGGTTTGTTGGTTTGTTGGCTTGTTGGCTTGTTGGTTACTTGGTTTGTTGGTTTGTTGGTTTTTTGGTTCTTTGGCTTGTTGGTTTGTTGGTTTGTTGGTTTGTTGGCTTGTTGGTTTGTTGGTTTGTTGGCTTGTTGCCTTGTTGGTTTGTTGGTTTGTTGGTTTGTTGGTTTGTTGGTTTGTTGGTTTGTTGGTTTGTTGGTTTGTTGGTTTGTTGGTTTGATGGTTTGTTGGCGTGTTGGTTTGTTAGTTTGTTGGCTTTTTGGTTACTTGGTTTGTTGGCTTGTTGGTTTGTTGGTTTGTTGGCTTGTTGGCATGTTGCTTTGTTGGTTTGTTGGTTTGTTGGCTTGTTGGCTTGTTGGTTTGTTAGTTTGTTGGCTTGTTGGCTTGTTGGTTTGTTGGTTAATTCGTTTGTTGGTTTGTTAGTTTGTTAGTTTATTGGCTTGTTGGCTTGTTGGTTTGTTGGTTTTTTGGTTTGTTGGTTTGTTGGTTTGTTGGTTTGTTGGTTTGTTGGTTTGTTGGCTCGTTGGTTTGTTGGTTTGTTGGCTTGTTGGTTTGTTAGTTTGTTGGCTTGTTGGCTTGTCGGTTTGTTGGTTTGTTGTTTTGTTGGCTTGTTGGTTTGTTGGTTTGTTGGCTTGTTGGTTTGTTAGCTTGTTGGTTTGTTGGTTTGTTGGTTTGTTGGTTTTTTGCTTTGTTGGGTTGTTGGTTTGTTGGTTTGTTGGTTTGTTGGCTTGTTGGTTACTTAGTTTGTTGGTATGTTGGTTTGTTGGTTTGTTGGTTTGTTGGCTTGTTGGTTTGTTGGCTTGTTGGCTTGTTGGCTTGTTGGTTTGTTGGTTTGTTGGTTTGTTGGTTTGTTGGCTTGTTGGTTTGTTGGTTTGTTGGCTTGTTGGCTTGTTGGTTTATTGGTTTGTTGGTTTGTTGGCTTGTTGGTTTGTTGGTTTGTTGGCTTGTTGGTTACTTAGTTTGTTAGTTTGTTGGTTTGTTGGCTTGTTGGCTTGTTGGTTTGTTGGTTTGGTGGTTTGTTGGTTTGTTGGCTTGTTGGTTTGTTGGTTTGTTGCCTTGTTGGCTTGTTGGTTTGTTGGTTTGTTGGCTTGTTGGTTTGTTGGCTTGTTGGTTTGTTGGTTTGTTGGCTTGTTGGCTTGTTGGTTTGTTGGTTTGTTGGCTTCTTGGTTACTTAGTTTGTTGGTTTGTTGTCATGTTGGTTTGTTGGTTTGTTGGTTTGTTGGCTTGTTGGTTACTTAGTTTGTTGGTATGTTGGTTTGTTGGTTTGTTGGTTTGTTGGCTTGTTGGTTTGTTGGTTTGTTGGCTTGTTGGCTTGTTGGTTTGTTGGTTTGTTGGTTTGTTGGTTTGTTGGCTTGTTGGTTTGTTGGTTTGTTGGCTTGTTGGCTTGTTGGTTTATTGGTTTGTTGGTTTATTTGTTTGTTGGTTTGTTGGTTTGTTGGTTTGTTGGCTTGTTGGTTACTTAGTTTGTTGGTTTGTTGTCATGTTGGTTTGTTGGTTTGTTGGTTTGTTGGTTTGTTGGCTTGTTGGTTACTTAGTTTGTTGGCATGTTGGTTTGTTGGTTTGTTGGTTTGTTGGCTTGTTGGTTTGTTGGTTTGTTGGCTCGTTGGTTTGTTGGTTTGTTGGCTTGTTGGTTTGTTAGTTTGTTGGCTTGTTGGTTTTTTGGTTTGTTGGTTTGTTGGTTTGTTGGTTTGTTGGTTTGTTGGCTCGTTGGTTTGTTGGTTTGTTGGCTTGTTGGTTTGTTGGTTTGTTGGTTTGTTGGCTTATTGGTTTGTTGGTTTGTTGGTTTGTTGGCTTGTTGGCTTGTTGGTTTGTTGGTTTGTAGGCTTGTTGGTTTGTTGGTTTGTTGCCTTGTTGGCTTGTTGCTTTGTTCGTTTGATGGTTTGTTGGTTTCTTGGTTTCTTGGTTTGTTGGTTTTTTGGTTTATTGCTTTGTTGGTTTGTTGGTTTGTTGGCTTGTTGGCTTGTTGGTTTGTTGGTTTGTTGGCTTGTTGGCTTGTTGGTTACTTGGTTTGTTGGTTTGTTGGTTTTTTGGTTTTTTGGCTTGTTGGTTTGTTGGTTTGTTGGTTTGTTGGCTTGTTGGTTTGTTGGTTTGTTGGCTTGTTGCCTTGTTGGTTTGTTGGTTTGTTGGTTTGTTGGTTTGTTGGTTTGTTGGTTTGTTGGTTTGTTGTTTTGTTGGTTTGTTGGTTTGTTGGTTTGTTGGCTCGTTGGTTTGTTTGCTTGTCGGTTTGTTGGTTTGTTGTTTTGTTGGCTTGTTGGTTTGTTGGTTTGTTGGCTTGTTGGTTTGTTAGCTTGTTGGTTTGTTGGTTTGTTGGTTTGTTGGTTTTTTGCTTTGTTGGTTTGTTGGTTTGTTGGCTTGTTGGCTTGTCGGTTTGTTGGCTTGTTGGTTTGTTAGTTTGTTGACTTTTTGGTTACTTAGTTTGTTGGTGTGTTGGCTTGTTGGCTTGTTGGTTTGTTGGTTTGTTGGCTTGTTGGCTTTTTGGTTTGTTGGTTTGTTGGTTTGTTGGTTTGTTGGTTTATTTGTTTGTTGGTTTGTTGTCTTGTTGGTTTGTTGGTTTGTTGGCTTGTTGGTTACTTAGTTTGTTGGTTTGTTGGTTTGTTGGCTTGTTGGCTTGTTGGTTTGTTGGTTTGGTGGTTTGTTGGTTTGTTGGTTTGTTGGCTTGTTGGTTTGTTGGTTTGTTGGGTTGTGGTTTGTTGGTTTGTTGGTTTGTTGGTTTGTTGCCTTGTTGGCTTGTTGGTTTGTTGGTTTGTTGGCTTGTTGGTTTGTTGGCTTGTTGGTTTGTTGGTTTGTTGGCTTGTTGGCTTGTTGGTTTGTTGGTTTGTTGGCTTGTTGGTTACTTAGTTTGTTGGTTTGTTGTCATGTTGGTTTGTTGGTTTGTTGGTTTGTTGGCTTGTTGGTTACTTAGTTTGTTGGCATGTTGGTTTGTTGGTTTGTTGGTTTGTTGGCTTGTTGGTTTGTTGGTTTGTTGGCTTGTTGGCTTGTTGGTTTGTTGGTTTGTTGGTTTGTTGGTTTGTTGGCTTGTTGGTTTGTTGGTTTGTTGGCTTGTTGGTTTGTTGGCTTGTTGGCTTGTTGGTTTATTGGTTTGTTGGTTTATTTGTTTGTTGGTTTGTTGGGTTGATGGTTTGTTGATTTGTTGGTTTGTTGGCTTGTTGGTTTGTTGGTTTGTTGGCTTGTTGGCTTGTTGGTTTGTTGGTTTGTTGGCTTGTTGGCTTGTTGGTTTGTTGGTTTGTTGGTTTGTTGGTTTGTTGGCTTGTCGGTTTGTTGGTTTGTTGGTTTGTTGGTTTGTTGGTTTGTTGGTTTGCTGGTTTGTTGGTTTGTTGGCTTGTTGGTTTGTTGGCTTGTTGGTTTGTTGGTTTGTTGGTTTGTTGGCTTGTTGGTTTATTGGTTTGTTGGTTTGTTGGTTTGTTGGTTTGTTGGTTTTTTGGTTTGTTGGTTTGTTGGTTTGTTGGCTTGTTGGTTTGTTGGTTTGTTGGCTTGTTGGTTTGTTAGTTTGTTGGCTTGTTGGCTTGTTGGTTTGTTGGCTTGTTGGTTTGTTGGTTACTTAGTTTGTTGGTTTGTTGGTTTGTTGGTTTGTTGGCTTGTTGGCTTGTTGGTTTGTTGGTTTGTTGGTTTGTTGGTTTGTTGGCTTGTTGGTTTGTTGGTTTGTTGGCTTGTTGGTTTGTTGGTTTGTTGGTTTGTTGGCTTGTTGGCTTGTTGGTTTTTTGGTTTGTTGGCTTGTTGGTTTGTTGGCTTTTTGGTTTGTTGGCTTGTTGGTTTGTTGGTTTGTTGGTTTGTGGGCTTGTCGGCTTGTTGGTTTGTTGGTTTGTTATCTTGTTGGTTTGTTGCTTTGTTGGTTTGTTGGTTTGTTGGCTTGTTGGCTTGTTCGTTTGTTAGTTTTTTGGCTTTTTGGTTACTTGGTTTGTTGGTTTGTTGGCTTGTTGGTTTGTTGGTTTGTTGGCTTGTTGGTTTGTTGGTTTGTTGGTTTGTTGGTTTGTTGGCTTGTTGGTTTGTTGGTTTGTTGGTTTGTTGGTTTGTTGGTTTGTTGGTTTGTTGGTTTGTTGGCTTGTTGGTTTATTGGCTTGTTGGTTTGTTGGTTTGTTGGTTTGTTGGTTTGTTGGTTTGTTGGTTTGTTGGTTTGTTGGTTTGTTGGTTTTTTGGTTTGTTGGTTTGTTGGTTTGTTGGTTTGTTGGCTTGTTGGTTTGTTGGTTTGTTGGCTTGTTGGTTTGTTGGTTTGTTGGCTTGTTGGCTTGTTGGTTTGTTGGTTTGTTGGTTTGTTGGCTTGTTGGTTACTTAGTTTTTTGGCTTGTTGGTTTGTTGGTTTGTTGGCTTGTTGGCTTGTTGGTTTGTTGGTTTGTTGGTTTGTTGGTTTGTTGGCTTGTTGGCTTGTTGGCTTGTTGGTTTGTTGGCTTGTTGGTTTGTTGGCTTGTTGGTTTGTTGGCTTGCTGGTTTGTTGGTTTGTTGGTTTTTGGGTTTGTTGGCTTTTTGGTTTGTTGGTTGGTTGGCTTGTTGGCTACTTAGTTTGTTGGTTTGTTGGCATGTTGGTTTGTTGGTTTGTTGGTTTGTTGGCTTGTTGGTTACTTAGTTTGTTGGTTTGTTGGCATGTTGGTTTGTTGGTTTGTTGGTTAGTTGGCTTGTTGGCTTGTTGGTTACTTAGTTTGTTGACTTGTTGGCTTCTTGGTTTGTTGGTTTGTTGGTTTGTTGGCTTGTTGGTTTGTTGGTTTGTTGGCTTGTTGGCTTCTTGGTTTGTTGGTTTGTTGGTTTGAGGCTTGTTGGCTTGTTGGTTTGTTGGTTTGTTGGCTTGTTGGTTTGTTGGTTTGTTGGCTTGTTGGCTTGTTGCTTTGTTCGTTTGATGGTTTGTTGGTTTGTTGGTTTTTTGGTTTGTTGGTTTTTTGGTTTGTTGCTTTGTTGGTTTGTTGGTTTGTTGGCTTGTTGGCTTGTTGGCTTGTTGGCTTGTTGGTTTGTTGGTTTGTTGGCTTGTTGGCTTGTTGGTTACTTGGTTTGTTGGTTTGTTGGTTTGTTGGTTTGTTGGTTTGTTGGCTTGTTGGTTTTTGGTTTGTTGGTTTGTTGGCTTGTTGGTTTGTTGGTTTGTTGGCTTGTTGGCTTGTTGGTTTGTTGGTTTGTTGGTTTGTTGGTTTGTTTGTTTGTTGGTTTGTTGGTTTGTTGGCTTGTTGGCTTGTTGGCTTGTTGCTTTGTTGGTTTGTTGGCTTGTTGGCTTGTTGGTTTGTTGGTTTGTTGGTTTGTTGGTTTGTTGCTTTGTTGGTTTGTTGGTTTGTTGGCTTGTTGGCTTGTTGGTTTGTTAGTTTGTTGGCTTTTTGGTTACTTGGTTTGTTGGTTTGTTGGGTTGTTGGTTTGTTGGCTTGTTGGTTTGTTGGGTTGTTGGCTTGTTGGTTTGTTGGTTTGTTGGCTTGTTGGCTTGTTGGTTTGTTGGTTTGTTGGCTTGTTGGTTACTTAGTTTGTTGGTTTGTTGGTTTGTTGGTTTGTTGGTTTGTTGGCTTGTTGGCTTGTTGGTTTGTCGGTTTGTTGGTTTGTTGGTTTGGTGGCTTGTTGGCTTGTTGGTTTGTTGGCTTGTTGGTTTGTTGGCTTGTTGGTTTGTTGGTTTGTTGGTTTGTGGGCTTGTTGGCTTGTTGGTTTGTTGGTTGGTTGGCTTGTTGGCTACTTAGTTTGTTGGTTTGTTGGCATGTTGGTTTGTTGGTTTGTTGGTTTGTTGGCTTGTTGGTTACTTAGTTTGTTGGTTTGTTGGCATGTTGGTTTGTTGGTTTGTTGGTTAGTTGACTTGTTGGCTTGTTGGTTACTTAGTTTGTTGACTTGTTGGCTTCTTGGTTTGTTGGTTTGTTGGTTTGTTGGCTTGTTGGTTTGTTGGTTTGTTGGCTTGTTGGCTTGTTGGTTTGTTGGTTTGTTGGTTTGAGGCTTGTTGGTTTGTTGGTTTGTTGGCTTGTTGGTTTGTTGGTTTGTTGGCTTGTTGGCTTGTTGCTTTGTTCGTTTGATGGTTTGTTGGTTTGTTGGTTTTTTGGTTTGTTGGTTTTTTGGTTTGTTGCTTTGTTGGTTTGTTGGTTTGTTGGCTTGTTGGCTTGTTGGCTTGTTGGTTTGTTGGTTTGTTGGCTTGTTGGCTTGTTGGTCACTTGGTTTGTTGGTTTGTTGGTTTGTTGGTTTGTTGGTTTGTTGGCTTGTTGGTTTGTTGATTTGTTGGTTTGTTGGCTTGTTGGTTTATTGGTTTGTTGGCTTGTTGGCTTGTTGGTTTTTTGGTTTGTTGGTTTGTTGGTTTGTTGGTTTGTTGGTTTGTTGGTTTGTTGGCTTGTTGGCTTGTTGCTTTGTTGGTTTGTTGGCTTGTTGGCTTGTTGGTTTGTTGGTTTGTTGGTTTGTTGGTTTGTTGCTTTGTTGGTTTGTTGGTTTGTTGGCTTGTTGGCTTGTTGGTTTGTTAGTTTGTTGGCTTTTTGGTTACTTGGTTTGTTGGTTTGTTGGCTTGTTGGTTTGTTGGCTTGTTGCTTTGTTGCTTTGTTGGTTTGTTGGTTTGTTGGCTTGTTGGCTTGTTGGTTTGTTGGTTTGTTGGTTTGTTGGTTTGTTGGCTTGTTGGTTTGTTGGTTTGTTGGTTTGTTGGTTCGTTGGTTTGTTAGTTTGTTGGCTTGTTGGCTTGTTGGTTTGTTGGTTTGTTGGCTTGTTGGTTTGTTGGTTTGTTGGTTTGTTGGTTTGTTGGCTTGTTGGCTTGTTGGTTTTTTGGTTTGTTGGCTTGTTGGTTAATTAGTTTGTTGGTTTGTTGGCATGTTGGTTTGTTGGTTTGTTGGTTTGTTGGCTTGTTGGTTACTTAGTTTGTTGGTTTGTTCGCATGTTAGTTTGTTGGTTTGTTGGGTTGTTGGTCTGTTGGCTTGTTGGTTTGTTGCTTTGTTCGTTTGATGATATGTTGGTTTTTTGGTTACTTGGTTTGTTGGTTTGTTGGTTTGTTGGCTTGTTGGTTTGTTGGGTTGTTGGTTTGTTGGTTTGTTGGTTTGTTGGCTTGTTGGTTTGTTGGTTTGTTGGTTTGTTGGCTTGTTGGTTTGTTAGTTTGTTGGCTTTTTGGTTACTTGGTTTGTTGGCTTGTTGGTTTGTTGGTTTGTTGGTTTGTTGGCTTGTTGGCTTGTTGCTTTGTTGGTTTGTTGGTTTGTTGGCTTGTTGGTTTGTTGGTTTGTTAGTTTGTTGGCTTGTTGGCTTGTTGGTTTGTTGGTTAGTTCGTTTGTTGGTTTGTTAGTTTGTTAGTTTATTGGCTTGTTGGCTTGTTGGTTTGTTGGTTTTTTGGTTTGTTGGTTTGTTGGTTTGTTGGTTTGTTGGTTTTTTGGTTTGTTGGTTTGTTGGTTTGTTGGTTTGTTGGCTCGTTGGTTTGTTGGTTTGTTGGCTCGTTGGTTTGTTGGTTTGTTGGCATGTTGGTTTTTTAGTTTG
The DNA here is from genome assembly GCA_958298945.1 of Atherix ibis. Lineage (NCBI taxonomy): Eukaryota > Metazoa > Arthropoda > Insecta > Diptera > Athericidae > Atherix > Atherix ibis. The sequence continues at coordinate 30,061,623 of OY282608.1, forward strand.
TTGGCTTGTTGGTTTTTTGGTTTGTTGGTTTGTTGGTTTGTTGGTTTGTTGGTTTGTTGGTTTGTTGGCTAGTTGGTTTGTTGGTTTGTTGGCTTGTTGGTTTGTTGGTTTGTTGGTTTGTTGGCTTGTTGGTTTGTTGGTTTGTTGGTTTGTTGGCTTGTTGGCTTGTTGGTTTGTTGGTTTGTTGGCTTGTTGGCTTGTTGGTTTGTTAGTTTGTTGGCTTGTTGGCTTGTTGGTTTGTTGGTTAGTTCGTTTGTTGGTTTGTTAGTTTGTTAGTTTATTGGCTTGTTGGCTTGTTGGTTTGTTGGTTTTTTCGTTTGTTGGTTTGTTGGTTTTTTGGTTTGTTGGTTTGTTGGCTCGTTGGTTTGTTGGTTTGTTGGCTTGTTGGTTTGTTAGTTTGTTGGCTTGTTGGCTTATTGGTTTGTTGGTTTGTTGTTTTGTTGGCTTGTTGGTTTGTTGGTTTGTTGGCTTGTTGGTTTGTTAGCTTGTTGGTTTGTTAGTTTGATGGTTTGTTAGTTTTTTGCTTTGTTGGTTTGTTGGTTTGTTGGCTTATTGGCTTGTTGGATTGTTGGCTTGTTGGTTTGTGAGTTTGTTGGCTTGTTGGCTTGTTGGTTTGTTGGTTTGTTGGCTTGTTGGCTTGTTGGTTTGTTGGTTTGTTGGTTTGTTGGTTTGTTGGTTTGTTGGTTTTTTGTTTGTTGGTTTGTTGGCTTGTTGGTTTGTTGGTTTGTTGGCTTGTTGGTTACTTAGTTTGTTGGTTTGTTGGTTTGTTGGCTTGTTGGCTTGTTGGTTTGTTGGTTTTGTGATTTGTTGGTTTGTGGGCTTGTTGGTTTGTTGGTTTGTTGGCTTGTTGGTTTGTTGGTTTGTTGGTTTGTTGGTGCGTTGGTTTGTTGCCTTGTTGGCTTGTTGGTTTGTTGGTTTGTTGGCTTGTTGGTTTGTTGGCTTGTTGGTTTGTTGGTTTGTTGGCTTGTTGGCTTGTTGGTTTGTTGGTTTGTTGGCTTGTTGGTTACTTACTTTGTTGGTTTGTTGTCATGTTGGTTTGTTGGTTTGTTGGTTTGTTGGCTTGTTGGTTACTTAGTTTGTTGGCATGTTGGTTTGTTGGTTTGTTGGGTTGATGGTTTGTTGTTTTGTTGGTTTGCTGGCTTGTTGGTTTGTTGGTTTGTTGGCTTGTTGGCTTGTTGGCTTGTTGGTTTGTTGCCTTGTTGCCTTGTTGGTTTGTTGGTTTGTTGGTTTGTTGGTTTGTTGGCTTGTTGGTTTGTTGGTTTGTTGGCTTGTTGGTTTGTTGGTTTGTTGGTTTGCTGGTTTGTTGGTTTGTTGGCTTGTTGGTTTGTTGGCTTGTTGGTTTGTTGGTTTGTTGGTTTGTTGGCTTGTTGGTTTGTTGGTTTGTTGGTTTGTTGGTTTGTTGGTTTGTTGGTTTGTTGGCTTGTTGGTTTGTTAATTTGTTGGTTTGTTGGTTTGTTGCCTTGTTGGTTTGTTGGTTTATTGGCTTGTTGGTTTGTTGGTTTGTTGGTTTGTTGGCATGTTGGTTTGTTGGTTTGTTGGTTTGTTGGTTTGTTGGTTTGTTGGCTTGTTGGTTTGATGGTTTGTTGGTTTGTTGGTTTGTTGGCTTGTTGGTTTGTTGGTTTGTTGGCTTGTTGGTTTGTTGGTTTGTTGGCTTGTTGGCTTGTTGGTTTGTTGGTTTGTTGGTTTGTTGGCATGTTGGTTTGTTGGTTTGTTGGTTTGTTGGCTTGTTGGTTTGTTGGTTTGTTGGCTTGTTGGCTTGTTGGTTTGTGGGTTTGTTGGTTTGTTGGCTTGTTGGTTTGTTGGTTTGTTGGCTTGTTGGTTTGTTGGCTTGTTGGTTTGTTGGTTTGTGGGTTTGTTGGCTTGTTGGCTTGTTGGTTTGTTGTTTTGTTGGTTTGTTGGTTTGTTGGTTTTTTGGTTTGTTGGTTTGTTGGTTTATTTGTTAATTGGTTTGTTGGCTTTTTGGTGTGTTGGTTTTTTGTTTGTTGGTTTGTTGGCTTGTTGGTTTGTTGGTTTGTTGGTTTGTTGGTTTGTTGGTTTTTTGTTTGTTGGTTTGTTGGCTTGTTGGTTTGTTGGTTTGTTGGCTTGTTGGTTACTTAGTTTGTTGGTTTGTTGGTTTGTTGGCTTGTTGGCTTGTTGGTTTGTTGGTTTTGTGGTTTGTTGGTTTGTGGGCTTGTTGGTTTGTTGGTTTGTTGGCTTGTTGGTTTGTTGGTTTGTTGGTTTGTTGGTGCGTTGGTTTGTTGCCTTGTTGGCTTGTTGGTTTGTTGGTTTGTTTGCTTGTTGGTTTGTTGGCTTGTTGGTTTGTTGGTTTGTTGGCTTGTTGGCTTGTTGGTTTGTTGGTTTGTTGGCTTGTTGGTTACTTACTTTGTTGGTTTGTTGTCATGTTGGTTTGTTGGTTTGTTGGTTTGTTGGCTTGTTGGTTACTTAGTTTGTTGGCATGTTGGTTTGTTGGTTTGTTGGGTTGATGGTTTGTTGATTTGTTGGTTTGCTGGCTTGTTGGTTTGTTGGTTTGTTGGCTTGTTGGCTTGTTGGCTTGTTGGTTTGTTGCCTTGTTGGCTTGTTGGTTTGTTGGTTTGTTGGTTTGTTGGTTTGTTGGCTTGTTGGTTTGTTGGTTTGTTGGCTTGTTGGTTTGTTGGTTTGTTGGTTTGTTGGTTTGTTGGCATGTTGGTTTGTTGGTTTGTTGGTTTGTTGGTTTGTTGGTTTGTTGGCTTGTTGGTTTGATGGTTTGTTGGTTTGTTGGTTTGTTGGCTTGTTGGTTTGTTGGTTTGTTGGCTTGTTGGTTTGTTGGTTTGTTGGCTTGTTGGCTTGTTGGTTTGTTGGTTTGTTGGTTTGTTGGCATGTTGGTTTGTTGGTTTGTTGGTTTGTTGGCTTGTTGGTTTGTTGGTTTGTTGGCTTGTTGGCTTGTTGGTTTGTGGGTTTGTTGGTTTGTTGGCTTGTTGGTTTGTTGGTTTGTTGGCTTGTTGGTTTGTTGGCTTGTTGGTTTGTTGGTTTGTGGGTTTGTTGGCTTGTTGGCTTGTTGGTTTGTTGGTTTGTTGGTTTGTTGGTTTGTTGGTTTTTTGGTTTGTTGGTTTGTTGGTTTATTTGTTAATTGGTTTGTTGGCTTTTTGGTGTGTTGGTTTTTTGTTTGTTGGTTTGTTGGCTTGTTGGTTTGTTGGTTTGTTGGTTTGTTGGTTTGTTGGTTTTTTGTTTGTTGGTTTGTTGGCTTGTTGGTTTGTTGGTTTGTTGGCTTGTTGGTTACTTAGTTTGTTGGTTTGTTGGTTTGTTGGCTTGTTGGCTTGTTGGTTTGTTGGTTTTGTGGTTTGTTGGTTTGTGGGCTTGTTGGTTTGTTGGTTTGTTGGCTTGTTGGTTTGTTGGTTTGTTGGTTTGTTGGTGCGTTGGTTTGTTGCCTTGTTGGCTTGTTGGTTTGTTGGTTTGTTTGCTTGTTGGTTTGTTGGCTTGTTGGTTTGTTGGTTTGTTGGCTTGTTGGCTTGTTGGTTTGTTGGTTTGTTGGCTTGTTGGTTACTTACTTTGTTGGTTTGTTGTCATGTTGGTTTGTTGGTTTGTTGGTTTGTTGGCTTGTTGGTTACTTAGTTTGTTGGCATGTTGGTTTGTTGGTTTGTTGGGTTGATGGTTTGTTGATTTGTTGGTTTGCTGGCTTGTTGGTTTGTTGGTTTGTTGGCTTGTTGGCTTGTTGGCTTGTTGGTTTGTTGCCTTGTTGGCTTGTTGGTTTGTTGGTTTGTTGGTTTGTTGGTTTGTTGGCTTGTTGGTTTGTTGGTTTGTTGGCTTGTTGGTTTGTTGGTTTGTTGGTTTGCTGGTTTGTTGGTTTGTTGGCTTGTTGGTTTGTTGGCTTGTTGGTTTGTTGGTTTGTTGGTTTGTTGGCTTGTTGGTTTGTTGGTTTGTTGGTTTGTTGGTTTGTTGGTTTGTTGGTTTGTTGGCTTGTTGGTTTGTTAGTTTGTTGGTTTGTTGGTTTGTTGCCTTGTTGGTTTGTTGGTTTATTGGCTTGTTGGTTTGTTGGTTTGTTGGTTTGTTGGCATGTTGGTTTGTTGGTTTGTTGGTTTGTTGGTTTGTTGGTTTGTTGGCTTGTTGGCTTGATGGTTTGTTGGTTTGTTGGTTTGTTGGCTTGTTGGTTTGTTGGTTTGTTGGCTTGTTGGTTTGTTGGTTTGTTGGCTTGTTGGCTTGTTGGTTTGTTGGTTTGTTGGTTTGTTGGCATGTTGGTTTGTTGGTTTGTTGGTTTGTTGGCTTGTTGGTTTGTTGGTTTGTTGGCTTGTTGGATTGTTGGTTTGTGGGTTTGTTGGTTTGTTGGCTTGTTGGTTTGTTGGTTTGTTAGCTTGTTGGTTTGTTGGCTTGTTGGTTTGTTGGTTTGTGGGTTTGTTGGCTTGTTGGCTTGTTGGTTTGTTGGTTTGTTGGCTTGTTGGTTTGTTGGTTTGTTGGCTTGTTGGCTTGTTGGTTTGTGGGTTTGTTGGTTTGTTGGCTTGTTGGTTTGTGGGTTTGTTGGTTTGTTGGCTTGTTGGTTTGTTGGTTTGTTGGCTTGTTGGTTTGTTGGCTTGTTGGTTTGTTGGTTTGTGGGTTTGTTGGCTTCTTGGCTTGTTGGTTTGTTGGTTTGTTGGTTTGTTGGTTTGTTGGTTTGTTGGTTTTTTGGTTTGTTGGTTTGTTGGCTTATTTGTTAATTGGTTTGTTGGCTTTTTGGTGTGTTGGTTTGTTGGTTTGTTGGTTTGTTGGTTTGTTGGCTTGTTGGTTTGTTGGTTTGTTGGTTTATTGGCTTGTTGGCTTGTTGGTTTGTTGGTTTGTTGGCTAGTTGGTTTGTTGGTTTGTTGGCTTGTTGGCTTGTTGCTTTGTTCGTTTGATGGTTTGTTGGTTTGCTGGTTTGTTGGCTTGTTGGTTTGTTAGTTTGTTGGTTTGATGGTTTGTTGGTTTGTTGGCTTGTTCGTTTGTTGGTTTGTTAGTTTGTTGGCTTGTTGGCTTGTTGGTTTGTTGGTTTGTTGGTTTGTTGGTTTGTTGGTTTGTTGGTTTTTTGGTTTGTTGGTTTGTTGGTTTGCTGGCTTTTTGGTTTGTTGGTTTGTTGGCTTGTTGGATTGTTGGTTACTTAGTTTGTTGGTTTGTTGGTTTCTTGGCTTGTTGGTTTGTTGGCTTGTTGCTTTGTTGGTTTGTTGGTTTGTTGGCTTGTTGGTTTGTTGGTTTGTTGGGTTGTTGGTTTACTTAGTTTGTTGGTTTGTTGGCATGTTGGTTTGTTGGTTTGTTGGTTTGTTGGTTTGTTGGTTTGTTCGTTTGTTGGCTTGTTGGCTTGTTGGTTTGTTGGCTTGTTGAGTTTTTGGTTTTTTGGTTTGTTGGTTTGTTGGTTTGTTGGTTTGTTGGTTTGTTGGCTTGTTGGCTTGTTGGTTTGTTGGTTTGTTGGTTTATTTGTTTGTTGGTTTGTTGGTTTGTTGGCTTGTTGGTTTGTTGGTTTGTTGGCTTTTTGGTTACTTGGTTTGTTGGTTTGTTGGCTTGTTGCTTTGTTCGTTTGATGGTTTGTTGGTTTGTTGGTTTTTTGGTTTGTTGGTTTTTTGGTTTGTTGCTTTGTTGGTTTGTTGGTTTGTTGGTTTGTTGGTTTGTTGGTTTTTTGGTTTGTTGGTTTGTTGGTTTGCTGGCTTGTTGGCTTGGTGGTTTGTTGGTTTGTTGGCTTATCGGTTTGTTGGTTTGTTGGCTTGTTGGCTTGTTGCTTTGTTGGTTTGTTGGTTTGTTGGCTTGTTGGCTTGTTGTTTTGTTAGTTTGTTGGCTTTTTGGTTTGTTCGTTTGTTGGTTTGTTGGCTTGTTGGTTTGTTGGTTTGTTGGTTTGTTGGCTTGTTGGCTTGTTGGCTTGTTGGTTTGTTGGTTTGTTGGTTTGTTGGTTTGTTGGTTTGTTGGTTTTTTGGTTTGTTGGTTTGTTGGTTTGTTGGCTTGTTGGTTTGTTGGTTTGTTGACTTGTTGGCTTGTTGGTTATTTAGTTTGTTGGTTTGTTGGTTTGTTGGCTTGTTGGTTTGTTGGCTGGTTGCTTTGTTGGTTTGTTGGTTTGTTGGCTTGTTGGTTTGTTGGCTTGTTGGTTTGTTTGCTTGTTGGTTTGTTGGTTTGTTGGTTTGTTGGCTTGTTGGTTTGTTGGTTTGTTGGCTTGTTGGTTTGTTGGTTTGTTGGTTTGTTGGTTTGTTGGTTTGTTGGCTTGTTGGTTTGTTGGTTTGTTGGCTTGTTGGTTTGTTGGTTAGTTGGTTTCTTAGCTTGTTGGTTTGTTGGTTTGTACGCTTGTTGGCTTGTTGGTTTGTTGGTTTGTTGGCTTGTTGGTTACTTAGTTTGTTGGTTTGTTGGCATGTTGGTTTGTTGGTTTGTTGGTTTGTTGGCTTGTTGGTTTGTTGGTTTGTTGGCTTGTTGGCTTGTTGGTTTGTTGGTTTGTTGGTTTGTTGGTTGGTTGGCTTGTTGGCTTGTTGGTTTGTTGGTTTGTTGGTTTGTTGGCTTGTTGGATTGTTGGTTTGTTGGCTTGTTGGCTTGTTGCTTTGTTCGTTTGATGGTTTGTTGGTTTGTTGGTTTTTTGGTTTGTTGGTTTTTTGGTTTGTTGCTTTGTTGGTTTGTTGGCTTGTTGGTTTGTTGGTTTGTGGGCTTGTTGGTTTGTTGGTTTGTTGGCTTGTTGGTTTGTTGGTTTGTTGGTTTGTTGGTGCGTTGGTTTGTTGCCTTGTTGGCTTGTTGGTTTGTTGGTTTGTTTGCTTGTTGGTTTGTTGGCTTGTTGGTTTGTTGGTTTGTTGGCTTGTTGGCTTGTTGGTTTGTTGGTTTGTTGGCTTGTTGGTTACTTACTTTGTTGGTTTGTTGTCATGTTGGTTTGTTGGTTTGTTGGTTTGTTGGCTTGTTGGTTACTTAGTTTGTTGGCATGTTGGTTTGTTGGTTTGTTGGGTTGATGGTTTGTTGATTTGTTGGTTTGCTGGCTTGTTGGTTTGTTGGTTTGTTGGCTTGTTGGCTTGTTGGCTTGTTGGTTTGTTGCCTTGTTGGCTTGTTGGTTTGTTGGTTTGTTGGTTTGTTTGTTTGTTGGCTTGTTGGTTTGTTGGTTTGTTGGCTTGTTGGTTTGTTGGTTTGTTGGTTTGTTGGTTTGTTGGTTTGTTGGTTTGTTGGTTTGTTGGCTTGTTGGTTTGTTAGTTTGTTGGTTTGTTGGTTTGTTGCCTTGTTGGTTTGTTGGTTTATTGGCTTGTTGGTTTGTTGGTTTGTTGGTTTGTTGGTTTGTTGGTTTGTTGGTTTGTTGGCTTGTTGGTTTGTTAGTTTGTTGGTTTGTTGGTTTGTTGCCTTGTTGGTTTGTTGGTTTATTGGCTTGTTGGTTTGTTGGTTTGTTGGTTTGTTGGCATGTTGGTTTGTTGGTTTGTTGGTTTGTTGCTTTGTTGGTTTGTTGGCTTGTTGGTTTGTTGGTTTGTGGGCTTGTTGGTTTGTTGGTTTGTTGGCTTGTTGGTTTGTTGGTTTGTTGGTTTGTTGGTGCGTTGGTTTGTTGCCTTGTTGGCTTGTTGGTTTGTTGGTTTGTTTGCTTGTTGGTTTGTTGGCTTGTTGGTTTGTTGGTTTGTTGGCTTGTTGGCTTGTTGGTTTGTTGGTTTGTTGGCTTGTTGGTTACTTACTTTGTTGGTTTGTTGTCATGTTGGTTTGTTGGGTTGTTGGTTTGTTGGCTTGTTGGTTACTTAGTTTGTTGGCATGTTGGTTTGTTGGTTTGTTGGGTTGATGGTTTGTTGATTTGTTGGTTTGCTGGCTTGTTGGTTTGTTGGTTTGTTGGCTTGTTGGCTTGTTGGCTTGTTGGTTTGTTGCCTTGTTGGCTTGTTGGTTTGTTGGTTTGTTGGTTTGTTGGTTTGTTGGCTTGTTGGTTTGTTGGTTTGTTGGCTTGTTGGTTTGTTGGTTTGTTGGTTTGTTGGTTTGTTGGTTTGTTGGTTTGTTGGTTTGTTGGTTTGTTGGCTTGTTGGTTTGTTAGTTTGTTGGTTTGTTGGTTTGTTGCCTTGTTGGTTTGTTGGTTTATTGGCTTGTTGGTTTGTTGGTTTGTTGGTTTGTTGGCATGTTGGTTTGTTGGTTTGTTGGTTTGTTGGTTTGTTGGTTTGTTGGCTTGTTGGCTTGATGGTTTGTTGGTTTGTTGGTTTGTTGGCTTGTTGGTTTGTTGGTTTGTTGGCTTGTTGGTTTGTTGGTTTGTTGGCTTGTTGGCTTGTTGGTTTGTTGGTTTGTTGGTTTGTTGGCATGTTGGTTTGTTGGTTTGTTGGTTTGTTGGCTTGTTGGTTTGTTGGTTTGTTGGCTTGTTGGCTTGTTGGTTTGTGGGTTTGTTGGTTTGTTGGCTTGTTGGTTTGTTGGTTTGTTAGCTTGTTGGTTTGTTGGCTTGTTGGTTTGTTGGTTTGTGGGTTTGTTGGCTTGTTGGCTTGTTGGTTTGTTGGTTTGTTGGCTTGTTGGCTTGTTGGTTTGTGGGTTTGTTGGTTTGTTGGCTTGTTGGTTTGTGGGTTTGTTGGTTTGTTGGCTTGTTGGTTTGTTGGTTTGTTGGCTTGTTGGTTTGTTGGCTTGTTGGTTTGTTGGTTTGTGGGTTTGTTGGCTTCTTGGCTTGTTGGTTTGTTGGTTTGTTGGTTTGTTGGTTTGTTGGTTTGTTGGTTTTTTGGTTTGTTGGTTTGTTGGTTTATTTGTTAATTGGTTTGTTGGCTTTTTGGTGTGTTGGTTTGTTGGTTTGTTGGTTTGTTGGTTTGTTGGCTTGTTGGTTTGTTGGTTTGTTGGTTTATTGGCTTGTTGGCTTGTTGGTTTGTTGGTTTGTTGGCTAGTTGGTTTGTTGGTTTGTTGGCTTGTTGGCTTGTTGCTTTGTTCGTTTGATGGTTTGTTGGTTTGCTGGTTTGTTGGCTTGTTGGTTTGTTAGTTTGTTGGTTTGATGGTTTGTTGGTTTGTTGGCTTGTTCGTTTGTTGGTTTGTTAGTTTGTTGGCTTGTTGGCTTGTTGGTTTGTTGGTTTGTTGGTTTGTTGGTTTGTTGGTTTGTTGGTTTTTTGGTTTGTTGGTTTGTTAGTTTGCTGGCTTTTTGGTTTGTTGGTTTGTTGGCTTGTTGGATTGTTGGTTACTTAGTTTGTTGGTTTGTTGGTTTCTTGGCTTGTTGGTTTGTTATCTTGTTGCTTTGTTGGTTTGTTGGTTTGTTGGCTTGTTGGTTTGTTGGTTTGTTGGGTTGTTGGTTTACTTAGTTTGTTGGTTTGTTGGCATGTTGGTTTGTTGGTTTGTTGGTTTGTTGGTTTGTTGGTTTGTTCGTTTGTTGGCTTGTTGGCTTGTTGGTTTGTTGGCTTGTTGAGTTTTTGGTTTTTTGGTTTGTTGGTTTGTTGGTTTGTTGGTTTGTTGGTTTGTTGGCTTGTTGGCTTGTTGGTTTGTTGGTTTGTTGGTTTATTTGTTTGTTGGTTTGTTGGTTTGTTGGCTTGTTGGTTTGTTGGTTTGTTGGCTTTTTGGTTACTTGGTTTGTTGGTTTGTTGGCTTGTTGCTTTGTTCGTTTGATGGTTTGTTGGTTTGTTGGTTTTTTGGTTTGTTGGTTTTTTGGTTTGTTGCTTTGTTGGTTTGTTGGTTTGTTGGTTTGTTGGTTTGTTGGTTTTTTGGTTTGTTGGTTTGTTGGTTTGCTGGCTTGTTGGCTTGTTGGTTTGTTGGTTTGTTGGCTTATCGGTTTGTTGGTTTGTTGGCTTGTTGGCTTGTTGCTTTGTTGGTTTGTTGGTTTGTTGGCTTGTTGGCTTGTTGTTTTGTTAGTTTGTTGGCTTTTTGGTTTGTTCGTTTGTTGGTTTGTTGGCTTGTTGGTTTGTTGGTTTGTTGGTTTGTTGGCTTGTTGGCTTGTTGGCTTGTTGGTTTGTTGGTTTGTTGGTTTGTTGGTTTGTTGGTTTGTTGGTTTTTTGGTTTGTTGGTTTGTTGGTTTGTTGGCTTGTTGGTTTGTTGGTTTGTTGACTTGTTGGCTTGTTGGTTATTTAGTTTGTTGGTTTGTTGGTTTGTTGGCTTGTTGGTTTGTTGGCTGGTTGCTTTGTTGGTTTGTTGGTTTGTTGGCTTGTTGGTTTGTTGGCTTGTTGGTTTGTTTGCTTGTTGGTTTGTTGGTTTGTTGGTTTGTTGGCTTGTTGGTTTGTTGGTTTGTTGGCTTGTTGGCTTGTTGGTTTGTTGGTTTGTTGGTTTGTTGGTTTGTTGGTTTGTTGGCTTGGTGGTTTGTTGGTTTGTTGGCTTGTTGCTTTATTTGTTTGTTGGTTTGTTGGCTTGTTGGTTTGTTGGTTAGTTGGTTTCTTAGCTTGTTGGTTTGTTGGTTTGTACGCTTGTTGGCTTGTTGGTTTGTTGGTTTGTTGGCTTGTTGGTTACTTAGTTTGTTGGTTTGTTGGCATGTTGGTTTGTTGGTTTGTTGGTTTGTTGGCTTGTTGGTTTGTTGGTTTGTTGGCTTGTTGGCTTGTTGGTTTGTTGGTTTGTTTGTTTGTTGGCTTGTTGGTTTGTTGGTTTGTTGGCTTGTTGGCTTGTTGGTTTGTTGGTTTGTTGGTTTGTTGGTTTGTTGGCTTGTTGGTTTGTTGGTTTGTTGGCTTGTTGGTTTGTTGGTTTGTTGGTTGGTTGGCTTGTTGGCTTGTTGGTTTGTTGGTTTGTTGGTTTGTTGGCTTGTTGGATTGTTGGTTTGTTGGCTTGTTGGCTTGTTGCTTTGTTCGTTTGATGGTTTGTTGGTTTGTTGGTTTTTTGGTTTGTTGGTTTTTTGGTTTGTTGCTTTGTTGGTTTGTTGGCTTGTTGGTTTGTTGGTTTGTGGGTTTGTTGGCTTGTTGGCTTGTTGGTTTGTTGGTTTGTTGGCTTGTTGGTTTGTTGGTTTGTTGGCTTGTTGGCTTGTTGGTTTGTGGGTTTGTTGGTTTGTTGGCTTGTTGGTTTGTGGGTTTGTTGGTTTGTTGGCTTGTTGGTTTGTTGGTTTGTTGGCTTGTTGGTTTGTTGGCTTGTTGGTTTGTTGTTTTGTGGGTTTGTTGGCTTGTTGGCTTGTTGGTTTGTTGGTTTGTTGGTTTGTTGGTTTGTTGGTTTGTTGGTTTTTTGGTTTGTTGGTTTGTTGGTTTATTTGTTAATTGGTTTGTTGGCTTTTTGGTGTGTTGGTTTGTTGGTTTGTTCGTTTGTTGGTTTGTTGGCTTGTTGGTTTGTTGGTTTGTTGGTTTATTGGCTTGTTGGCTTGTTGGTTTGTTGGTTTGTTGGCTAGTTGGTTTGTTGGTTTGTTGGCTTGTTGGCTTGTTGCTTTGTTCGTTTGATGGTTTGTTGGTTTGCTGGTTTGTTGGCTTGTTGGTTTGTTAGTTTGTGGGTTTGATGGTTTGTTGGTTTGTTGGCTTGTTCGTTTGTTGGTTTGTTAGTTTGTTGGCTTGTTGGCTTGTTGGTTTGTTGGTTTGTTGGTTTGTTGGTTTGTTGGTTTGTTGGTTTTTTGGTTTGTTGGTTTGTTGGTTTGCTGGCTTTTTGGTTTGTTGGTTTGTTGGCTTGTTGGATTGTTGGTTACTTAGTTTGTTGGTTTGTTGGTTTCTTGGCTTGTTGGTTTGTTGGCTTGTTGCTTTGTTGGTTTGTTGGTTTGTTGGCTTGTTGGTTTGTTGGTTTGTTGGGTTGTTGGTTTACTTAGTTTGTTGGTTTGTTGGCATGTTGGTTTGTTGGTTTGTTGGTTTGTTGGTTTGTTGGTTTGTTCGTTTGTTGGCTTGTTGGCTTGTTGGTTTGTTGGCTTGTTGAGTTTTTGGTTTTTTGGTTTGTTGGTTTGTTGGTTTGTTGGTTTGTTGGTTTGTTGGCTTGTTGGCTTGTTGGTTTGTTGGTTTGTTGGTTTATTTGTTTGTTGGTTTGTTGGTTTGTTGGCTTGTTGGTTTGTTGGTTTGTTGGCTTTTTGGTTACTTGGTTTGTTGGTTTGTTGGCTTGTTGCTTTGTTCGTTTGATGGTTTGTTGGTTTGTTGGTTTTTTGGTTTGTTGGTTTTTTGGTTTGTTGCTTTGTTGGTTTGTTGGTTTGTTGGTTTGTTGGTTTGTTGGTTTTTTGGTTTGTTGGTTTGTTGGTTTGCTGGCTTGTTGGCTTGTTGGTTTGTTGGTTTGTTGGCTTATCGGTTTGTTGGTTTGTTGGCTTGTTGGCTTGTTGCTTTGTTGGTTTGTTGGTTTGTTGGCTTGTTGGCTTGTTGTTTTGTTAGTTTGTTGGCTTTTTGGTTTGTTCGTTTGTTGGTTTGTTGGCTTGTTGGTTTGTTGGTTTGTTGGTTTGTTGGCTTGTTGGCTTGTTGGCATGTTGGTTTGTTGGTTTGTTGGTTTGTTGGTTTGTTGGTTTGTTGGTTTTTTGGTTTGTTGGTTTGTTGGTTTGTTGGCTTGTTGGTTTGTTGGTTTGTTGACTTGTTGGCTTGTTGGTTATTTAGTTTGTTGGTTTGTTGGTTTGTTGGCTTGTTGGTTTGTTGGCTGGTTGCTTTGTTGGTTTGTTGGTTTGTTGGCTTGTTGGTTTGTTGGCTTGTTGGTTTGTTTGCTTGTTGGTTTGTTGGTTTGTTGGTTTGTTGGCTTGTTGGTTTGTTGGTTTGTTGGCTTGTTGGCTTGTTGGTTTGTTGGTTTGTTGGTTTGTTGGTTTGTTGGTTTGTTGGCTTGTTGGTTTGTTGGTTTGTTGGCTTGTTGCTTTATTTGTTTGTTGGTTTGTTGGCTTGTTGGTTTGTTGGTTAGTTGGTTTCTTAGCTTGTTGGTTTGTTGGTTTGTACGCTTGTTGGCTTGTTGGTTTGTTGGTTTGTTGGCTTGTTGGTTACTTAGTTTGTTGGTTTGTTGGCATGTTGGTTTGTTGGTTTGTTGGTTTGTTGGCTTGTTGGTTTGTTTGTTTGTTTGCTTGTTGGCTTGTTGGTTTGTTGGTTTGTTTGTTTGTTGGCTTGTTGGTTTGTTGGTTTGTTGGCTTGTTGGCTTGTTGGTTTGTTGGTTTGTTGGTTTGTTGGTTTGTTGGCTTGTTGGTTTGTTGGTTTGTTGGCTTGTTGGTTTGTTGGTTTGTTGGTTGGTTGGCTTGTTGGCTTGTTGGTTTGTTGGTTTGTTGGTTTGTTGGCTTGTTGGATTGTTGGTTTGTTGGCTTGTTGGCTTGTTGCTTTGTTCGTTTGATGGTTTGTTGGTTTGTTGGTTTTTTGGTTTGTTGGTTTTTTGGTTTGTTGCTTTGTTGGTTTGTTGGTTTGTTGGTTTGTTGGCTTGTTGGCTTGTTGGTTTGTTGGCTTGTTGGTTTGTTAGTTTGTTGGCTTTTTGGTTACTTGGTTTGTTGGTTTGTTGGCTTGTTGGCTTGTTGGTTTGTTGCTTTGTTCGTTTGATGGTTTGTTGGTTTGTTGGTTACTTGGTTTGTTGGTTTGTTGGTTTGTTGGCTTGTTGGTTTGTTGGCTTGTTGGTTTGTTGGTTTGTTGGTTTGTTGGTTTGTTGGCTTGTTGGCTTGTTGGTTTGTTGGTTTGTTAATTTGTTGGTTTGTTGGTTTGTTGGTTTGTTGGTTTGTTGGTTTGTTGGTTTGTTGGCTTGTTGGTTTGTTGGTTTGTTGGTTTGTTGGCTTGTTGGCTTGTTGGTTTGTTGGTTTGTTGGCTAGTTGGTTTGTTGGCTTGTTGGCTTGTTGCTTCGTTCGTTTGATGGTTTGTTGGTTTGCTGGTTTGTTGGCTTGTTGGTTTGTTAGTTTGTTGGTTTGTTGGTTTGTTGGTTTGTTGGTTTATTTGTTTTTTGATTTGTTGGCTTGTTGGTTTGTTGGTTTGTTGGCTTGTTGGCTTGTTGGTTTGTTGGTTTGTTGGTTTGTTGGTTTGTTGGTTTGTTAGTTTGTTGGTTTGTTGGTTTGTTGGCTTGTTGGTTTGTTGGTTTGTTGGTTTGTTGGCTTGTTGGTTACTCAGTTTGTTGGTTTGTTGGCATGTTGGTTTGTTGATTTGTTGGTTTGTTGGCTTGTTGGTTTGTTGGTTTGTTGGCTTTTTGGGTTGTTCGTTTGTTGGTTTGTTGGTTTGTTGGCTTGTTGGTTTGTTGGTTTGTTGGCTTGTTGGTTTGTTAGTTTGTTGGTTTGTTGGTTTGTTGGTTTGTTGGTTTGTTAATTTATTTGTTTGTTGGTTTGTTGGCTTGTTGATTTGTTGGTTTGTTGGTTTGTTAATTTGTTGGCTTGTTGGTTTGTTGGTTTGTTGGCTTGTTGGTTTGTTGGTTTGTTGGTTTGTTGGCTTCTTGGCTTGTTGGTTTGTTGGTTTGTTGGTTTGTTGGTTTGTTGGTTTGTTCTTTTGTTGGTTTGTTGGTTAATTGGCTTGTTGGTTTGTTGGTTTGTTGGCTTGTTGGCTTGTTGGTTAGTTGGTTTGTTGGCTTGTTGGCTTGTTGGTTTTTTGGTTTGTAGGTTTGTTGGTTTGTTGGCTTGTTAGTTTGTTGGTTTGTTGGCTTGTCGGTTTGTTGGTTTGTTGGTTTGTTGGCTTGTTGGCTTGTTGCTTTGTTGGTTTGTTGGTTTGTTGGCTTGTTGGTTTGTTGGCTTGTTGGCTTGTTGGTTTGTTAGTTTGTTGGCTTTTTGGTAACTTTGTTTGTTGGTTTGTTGGTTTGTTGGTTTGTTGGCTTTTTGGTTACTTGGTTTGTTGGTTTGTTGGTTTGTTGGTTTGTTGGCTTGTTGGTTTGTTGGTTTGTTGGTTTGTTGGTTTGTGGGTTTGTTGGCTTGTTGGCTTGTTGCTTTGTTCGTTTGATGGTTTGTTGGTTTCTTGGTTTTTTGGTTTGTCGGTGTTTTGTTTTGTTGCTTTGTTGGTTTGTTGCTTTGTTGGCTTGTTGGCTTGTTGGCTTGTTGGTTTCTTGGCTTGTTGGTTTGTTAGTTTGTTGGCTTTTTGGTTACTTGGTTTGTTGGTTTGTTGGCTTGTTGGCTTGTTGGTTTGTTGCTTTGTTCGTTTGATGGTTTGTTGGTTTTGATGGTTACTTAATTTGTTGGTTTGTTGGTTTGTTAGCTTGTTGGCTTGTTGGTTTGTTGGTTTGTTGGTTTGTTGGTTTGTTGGTTTGTTGGTTTTTTGGTTTGTTGGTTTATTTGTTTGTTGGTTTGTTGGCTTGTTGGTTTGTTGGTTTGTTGGTTTGTTGGTTTGTTGGCTTGTTGGTTTGTTGGTTCGTTGGCTTGTTGGTTTGTTGGTTTGTTGGCTTGTTGGCTTGTTGCTTTGTTGGTTTGTTGGTTTGTTGGCTTGTTGGCTTGTTGGTTTGTTAGTTTGTTGGCTTTTTGGTTTGTTGGTTTGTTGGTTTGTTGGCTTGTTGGTTTGTTGGTTTGTTGGTTTGTTGGCTTGTTGGCTTGTTGGCTT
Organism: Atherix ibis; assembly: GCA_958298945.1. Taxonomy (NCBI): domain Eukaryota; kingdom Metazoa; phylum Arthropoda; class Insecta; order Diptera; family Athericidae; genus Atherix; species Atherix ibis. The sequence continues at coordinate 30,076,781 of OY282608.1, forward strand.
GTTGGTTTGTTGGTTTGTTGGTTTGTTGGTTTGTTGGTTTGTAGGTTTGTTGGTTTTTTGGTTTGTTGGTTTGTTGGTTTGTTGGCTTGTTGGTTTGTTGGTTTGTTGACTTGTTGGCTTGTTGGTTACTTAGTTTGTTGGTTTGTTGGTTTGTAGGTTTGTTGGTTTTTTGGTTTGTTGGTTTGTTGGTTTGTTGGCTTGTTGGTTTGTTGGTTTGTTGGCTTGTTGGCTTGTTGGTTAGTTGGTTTGTTGGTTTGTTGGTTTTTTGGTTTTTTGGCTTGTTGGTTTGTTGGTTTGTTGGTTTGTTGGCTTGTTGGTTTGTTGGTTTGTTGGCTTGCTGGCTTGTTGGTTACTTGGTTTGTTGGTTTGTTGGTTTTTCGGTTTTTTGGCTTGTTGGTTTGTTGGTTTGTTGGTTTGTTGGCTTGTTGGTTTGTTGGTATGTTGGCTTGTTGCCTTGTTGGTTTGTTGGTTTGTTGGTTTGTTGGTTTGTTGGTTTGTTGGTTTGTTGGTTTGTTGGTTTGATGGTTTGTTGGCTTGTTGGTTTGTTAGTTTGTTAGTTTGTTGGCTTTTTGGTTACTTGGTTTGTTGGCTTGTTGGTTTGTTGGTTTGTTGGCTTGTTGGCTTGTTGCTTTGTTGGTTTGTTGGTTTGTTGGCTTGTTGGCTTGTTGGTTTGTTAGTTTGTTGGCTTGTTGGCTTGTTGGTTTGTTGGTTAATTCGTTTGTTGGTTTGTTAGTTTGTTAGTTTATTGGCTTGTTGGCTTGTTGGTTTGTTGGTTTGTTGGTTTGTTGGTTTGTTGGTTTGTTGGTTTGTTGGTTTGTTGGCTCGTTGGTTTGTTGGTTTGTTGGCTTGTTGGTTTGTTAGTTTGTTGGCTTGTTGGCTTGTCGGTTTGTTGGTTTGTTGTTTTGTTGGCTTGTTGGTTTGTTGGTTTGTTGGCTTGTTGGTTTGTTAGCTTGTTGGTTTGTTGGTTTGTTGGTTTGTTGGTTTTTTGCTTTGTTGGTTTGTTGGTTTGTTGGCTTGTTGGCTTGTTGGTTTGTTGGCTTGTTGGTTTGTTAGTTTGTTGGCTTTTTGGTTACTTAGTTTGTTGGTTTGTTGGCTTGTTGGCTTGTTGGTTTGTTGGTTTGTTGGCTTGTTGGCTTTTTGGTTTGTTGGTTTGTTGGTTTGTTGGTTTGTTGGTTTATTTGTTTGTTGGTTTATTGGCTTGTTGGTTTGTTGGTTTGTTGGCTTGTTGGTTACGTAGTTTGTTGGTTTGTTGGTTTGTTGGCTTGTTGGCTTGTTGGTTTGTTGGTTTGGTGGTTTGTTGGTTTGTTGGCTTGTTGGTTTTTTGGTTTGTTGGGTTGTGGTTTGTTGGTTTGTTGGTTTGTTGGTTTGTTGCCTTTTTGGCTTGTTGGTTTGTTGGTTTGTTGGCTTTTTGGTTTGTTGGCTTGTTGGTTTGTTGGTTTGTTGGCTTGTTGGCTTGTTGGTTTGTTGGTTTGTTGGCTTGTTGGTTACTTAGTTTGTTGGTTTGTTGTCATGTTGGTTTGTTGGTTTGTTGGTTTGTTGGCTTGTTGGTTACTTAGTTTGTTGGCATGTTGGTTTGTTGGTTTGTTGGTTTGTTGGCTTGTTGGTTTGTTGGTTTGTTGGCTTGTTGGCTTGTTGGTTTGTTGGTTTGTTGGTTTGTTGGTTTGTTGGCTTGTTGGTTTGTTGGTTTGTTGGCTTGTTGGCTTGTTGGTTTATTGGTTTGTTGGTTTATTTGTTTGTTGGTTTGTTGGTTTCTTGGTTTGTTGGCTTGTTGGTTACTTAGTTTGTTGGTTTGTTGTCATGTTGGTTTGTTGGTTTGTTGGTTTGTTGGCTTGTTGGTTACTTAGTTTGTTGGCATGTTGGTTTGTTGGTTTGTTGGTTTGTTGGCTTGTTGGTTTGTTGGTTTGTTGGCTCGTTGGTTTGTTGGTTTGTTGGCTTGTTGGTTTGTTAGTTTGTTGGCTTGTTGGTTTTTTGGTTTGTTGGTTTGTTGGTTTGTTGGTTTGTTGGTTTGTTGGCTCGTTGGTTTGTTGGTTTGTTGGCTTGTTGGTTTGTTGGTTTGTTGGTTTGTTGGCTTATTGGTTTGTTGGTTTGTTGGTTTGTTGGCTTGTTGGCTTGTTGGTTTGTTGGTTTGTAGGCTTGTTGGTTTGTTGGTTTGTTGCCTTGTTGGCTTGTTGCTTTGTTCGTTTGATGGTTTGTTGGTTTGTTGGTTTTTTGGTTTGTTGGTTTTTTGGTTTATTGCTTTGTTGGTTTGTTGGTTTGTTGGCTTGTTGGATTGTTGGCTTGTTGGTTTGTTGGCTTGTTGGCTTGTTTGTTACTTGGTTTGTTGGTTTGTTGGTTTTTTGGTTTTTTGGCTTGTTGGTTTGTTGGTTTGTTGGTTTGTTGGCTTGTTGGTTTGTTGGTGTGTTGGCTTGTTGCCTTGTTGGTTTGTTGGTTTGTTGGCTTGTTGGCTTGTTGGTTTGTTGGTTTGTTGGCTTGTTGGCTTTTTGGTTTGTTGGTTTGTTGGTTTGTTGGTTTGTTGGTTTATTTGTTTGTTGGTTTATTGGCTTGTTGGTTTGTTGGTTTGTTGGCTTGTTGGTTACGTAGTTTGTTGGTTTGTTGGTTTGTTGGCTTGTTGGCTTGTTGGTTTGTTGGTTTGGTGGTTTGTTGGTTTGTTGGCTTGTTGGTTTTTTGGTTTGTTGGGTTGTGGTTTGTTGGTTTGTTGGTTTGTTGGTTTGTTGCCTTGTTGGCTTGTTGGTTTGTTGGTTTGTTGGCTTTTTGGTTTGTTGGCTTGTTGGTTTGTTGGTTTGTTGGCTTGTTGGCTTGTTGGTTTGTTGGTTTGTTGGCTTGTTGGTTACTTAGTTTGTTGGTTTGTTGTCATGTTGGTTTGTTGGTTTGTTGGTTTGTTGGCTTGTTGGTTACTTAGTTTGTTGGCATGTTGGTTTGTTGGTTTGTTGGTTTGTTGGCTTGTTGGTTTGTTGGTTTGTTGGCTTGTTGGCTTGTTGGTTTGTTGGTTTGTTGGTTTGTTGGTTTGTTGGCTTGTTGGTTTGTTGGTTTGTTGGCTTGTTGGCTTGTTGGTTTATTGGTTTGTTGGTTTATTTGTTTGTTGGTTTGTTGGTTTCTTGGTTTGTTGGCTTGTTGGTTACTTAGTTTGTTGGTTTGTTGTCATGTTGGTTTGTTGGTTTGTTGGTTTGTTGGCTTGTTGGTTACTTAGTTTGTTGGCATGTTGGTTTGTTGGTTTGTTGGTTTGTTGGCTTGTTGGTTTGTTGGTTTGTTGGCTCGTTGGTTTGTTGGTTTGTTGGCTTGTTGGTTTGTTAGTTTGTTGGCTTGTTGGTTTTTTGGTTTGTTGGTTTGTTGGTTTGTTGGTTTGTTGGTTTGTTGGCTCGTTGGTTTGTTGGTTTGTTGGCCTGTTGGTTTGTTGGTTTGTTGGTTTGTTGGCTTATTGGTTTGTTGGTTTGTTGGTTTGTTGGCTTGTTGGCTTGTTGGTTTGTTGGTTTGTAGGCTTGTTGGTTTGTTGGTTTGTTGCCTTGTTGGCTTGTTGCTTTGTTCGTTTGATGGTTTGTTGGTTTGTTGGTTTTTTGGTTTGTTGGTTTTTTGGTTTATTGCTTTGTTGGTTTGTTGGTTTGTTGGCTTGTTGGATTGTTGGCTTGTTGGTTTGTTGGCTTGTTGGCTTGTTGGTTACTTGGTTTGTTGGTTTGTTGGTTTTTTGGTTTTTTGGCTTGTTGGTTTGTTGGTTTGTTGGTTTGTTGGCTTGTTGGTTTGTTGGTGTGTTGGCTTGTTGCCTTGTTGGTTTGTTGGTTTGTTGGTTTGTTGGTTTGTTGGTTTGTTGGTTTGTTGGTTTGTTGGTTTGTTGGTTTGTTGGTTTGTTGGTTTGTTGGTTTGATGGTTTGTTGGCTTGTTGGTTTGTTAGTTTGTTGGCTTTTTGGTTACTTGGTTTGTTGGCTTGTTGGTTTGTTGGTTTGTTGGCTTGTTGGCTTATTGCTTTGTTGGTTTGTTGGTTTGTTGGCTTGTTGGCTTGTTGGTTTGTTAGTTTGTTGGATTGTTGGCTTGTTGGTTTGTTGGTTAATTCGTTTGTTGGTTTGTTAGTTTGTTGGTTTGTTAGTTTGTTGGCTTGTTGGCTTGTCGGTTTGTTGGTTTGTTGTTTTGTTGGCTTGTTGGTTTGTTGGTTTGTTGGCTTGTTGGTTTGTTAGCTTGTTGGTTTGTTGGTTTGTTGGTTTGTTGGTTTTTTGCTTTGTTGGTTTGTTGGTTTGTTGGCTTGTTGGCTTGTTGGTTTGTTGGCTTGTTGGTTTGTTAGTTTGTTGGCTTTTTGGTTACTTAGTTTGTTGGTTTGTTGGCTTGTTGGCTTGTTGGTTTGTTGGTTTGTTGGCTTGTTGGCTTTTTGGTTTGTTGGTTTGTTGGTTTGTTGGTTTGTTGGTTTATTTGTTTGTTGGTTTGTTGGCTTGTTGGTTTGTTGGTTTGTTGGCTTGTTGGTTACTTAGTTTGTTGGTTTGTTGGTTTGTTGGCTTGTTGGCTTGTTGGTTTGGTGGTTTGTTGGTTTGTTGGCTTGTTGGTTTGTTGGTTTGTTGGGTTGTGGTTTGTTGGTTTGTTGGTTTGTTGGTTTGTTGTCTTGTTGGCTTGTTGGTTTGTTGGTTTGTTGGCTTGTTGGTTTGTTGGCTTGTTGGTTTGTTGGTTTGTTGGCTTGTTGGCTTGTTGGTTTGTTGGTTTGTTGGCTTGTTGGTTACTTAGTTTGTTGGTTTGTTGTCATGTTGGTTTGTTGGTTTGTTGGTTTGTTGGTTTGTTGGCTTTTTGGTTACTTGGTTTGTTGGTTTGTTGGTTTGTTGGTTTGTTGGCTTGTTGGTTTGTTGGTTTGTTGGTTTGTTGGTTTGTGGGTTTGTTGGCTTGTTGGCTTGTTGCTTTGTTCGTTTGATGGTTTGTTGGTTTATTGGTTTTTTGGTTTGTCGGTGTTTTGTTTTGTTGCTTTGTTGGTTTGTTGCTTTGTTGGCTTGTTGGCTTGTTGGCTTGTTGGTTTCTTGGCTTCTTGGTTTGTTAGTTTGTTGGCTTTTTGGTTACTTGGTTTGTTGGTTTGTTGGCTTGTTGGCTTGTTGGTTTGTTGCTTTGTTCGTTTGATGGTTTGTTGGTTTTGATGGTTACTTAATTTGTTGGTTTGTTGGTTTGTTAGCTTGTTGGCTTGTTGGTTTGTTGGTTTGTTGGTTTGTTGGTTTGTTGGTTTGTTGGTTTTTTGGTTTGTTGGTTTATTTGTTTGTTGGTTTGTTGGCTTGTTGGTTTGTTGGTTTGTTGGTTTGTTGGTTTGTTGGCTTGTTGGTTTGTTGGTTCGTTGGCTTGTTGGTTTGTTGGTTTGTTGGCTTGTTGGCTTGTTGCTTTGTTGGTTTGTTGGTTTGTTGGCTTGTTGGCTTGTTGGTTTGTTAGTTTGTTGGCTTTTTGGTTTGTTGGTTTGTTGGCTTGTTGGTTTGTTGGTTTGTTGGTTTGTTGGCTTGTTGGCTTGTTGGCTTGTTGGTTTGTTGGTTTGTTGGTTTGTTGGTTTGTTGGTTTGTAGGTTTGTTGGTTTTTTGGTTTGTTGGTTTGTTGGTTTGTTGGCTTGTTGGTTTGTTGGTTTGTTGACTTGTTGGCTTGTTGGTTACTTAGTTTGTTGGTTTGTTGGTTTGTTGGCTTGTTGGTTTGTTGGCTTGTTGCTTTGTTGGTTTGTTGGTTTGTTGGCTTGTTGGTTTGTTGGTTTGTTGGCTTGTTGGCTTGTTGGTTAGTTGGTTTGTTGGTTTGTTGGTTTTTTGGTTTTTTGGCTTGTTGGTTTGTTGGTTTGTTGGTTTGTTGGCTTGTTGGTTTGTTGGTTTGTTGGCTTGCTGGCTTGTTGGTTACTTGGTTTGTTGGTTTGTTGGTTTTTCGGTTTTTTGGCTTGTTGGTTTGTTGGTTTGTTGGTTTGTTGGCTTGTTGGTTTGTTGGTATGTTGGCTTGTTGCCTTGTTGGTTTGTTGGTTTGTTGGTTTGTTGGTTTGTTGGTTTGTTGGTTTGTTGGTTTGTTGGTTTGTTGGTTTGTTGGTTTGATGGTTTGTTGGCTTGTTGGTTTGTTAGTTTGTTAGTTTGTTGGCTTTTTGGTTACTTGGTTTGTTGGCTTGTTGGTTTGTTGGTTTGTTGGCTTGTTGGCTTGTTGCTTTGTTGGTTTGTTGGTTTGTTGGCTTGTTGGCTTGTTGGTTTGTTAGTTTGTTGGCTTGTTGGCTTGTTGGTTTGTTGGTTAATTCGTTTGTTGGTTTGTTAGTTTGTTAGTTTATTGGCTTGTTGGCTTGTTGGTTTGTTGGTTTTTTGGTTTGTTGGTTTGTTGGTTTGTTGGTTTGTTGGTTTGTTGGTTTGTTGGTTTGTTGGCTTGTTGGTTTGTTGGTTTGTTGGCTTGTTGGTTACTTAGTTTGTTGGTTTGTTGGTTTGTTGGCTTGTTGGCTTGTTGGTTTGTTGGTTTGGTGGTTTGTTGGTTTGTTGGCTTGTTGGTTTGTTGGTTTGTTGGGTTGTGGTTTGTTGGTTTGTTGGTTTGTTGGTTTGTTGTCTTGTTGGCTTGTTGGTTTGTTGGTTTGTTGGCTTGTTGGTTTGTTGGCTTGTTGGTTTGTTGGTTTGTTGGCTTGTTGGCTTGTTGGTTTGTTGGTTTGTTGGCTTGTTGGTTACTTAGTTTGTTGGTTTGTTGGCATGTTGGTTTGTTGGTTTGTTGGTTTGTTGGTTTGTTGGCTTTTTGGTTACTTGGTTTGTTGGTTTGTTGGTTTGTTGGTTTGTTGGCTTGTTGGTTTGTTGGTTTGTTGGTTTGTTGGTTTGTGGGTTTGTTGGCTTGTTGGCTTGTTGCTTTGTTCGTTTGATGGTTTGTTGGTTTCTTGGTTTTTTGGTTACTTGGTTTGTTGGTTTGTTGGCTTGTTGGCTTGTTGGTTTGTTGCTTTGTTCGTTTGATGGTTTGTTGGTTTTGATGGTTACTTAATTTGTTGGTTTGTTGGTTTGTTAGCTTGTTGGCTTGTTGGTTTGTTGGTTTGTTGGTTTGTTGGTTTGTTGGTTTGTTGGTTTTTTGGTTTGTTGGTTTATTTGTTTGTTGGTTTGTTGGCTTGTTGGTTTGTTGGTTTGTTGGTTTGTTGGTTTGTTGGCTTGTTGGTTTGTTGGTTCGTTGGCTTGTTGGTTTGTTGGTTTGTTGGCTTGTTGGCTTGTTGCTTTGTTGGTTTGTTGGTTTGTTGGCTTGTTGGCTTGTTGGTTTGTTAGTTTGTTGGCTTTTTGGTTTGTTGGTTTGTTGGTTTGTTGGCTTGTTGGTTTGTTGGTTTGTTGGTTTGTTGGCTTGTTGGCTTGTTGGCTTGTTGGTTTGTTGGTTTGTTGGTTTGTTGGTTTGTTGGTTTGTAGGTTTGTTGGTTTTTTGGTTTGTTGGTTTGTTGGTTTGTTGGCTTGTTGGTTTGTTGGTTTGTTGACTTGTTGGCTTGTTGGTTACTTAGTTTGATGGTTTGTTGGTTTGTTGGCTTGTTGGTTTGTTGGCTTGTTGCTTTGTTGGTTTGTTGGTTTGTTGGCTTGTTGGTTTGTTGGTTTGTTGGCTTGTTGGCTTGTTGGTTAGTTGGTTTGTTGGTTTGTTGGTTTTTTGGTTTTTTGGCTTGTTGGTTTGTTGGTTTGTTGGTTTGTTGGCTTGTTGGTTTGTTGGTTTGTTGGCTTGCTGGCTTGTTGGTTACTTGGTTTGTTGGTTTGTTGGTTTTTCGGTTTTTTGGCTTGTTGGTTTGTTGGTTTGTTGGTTTGTTGGCTTGTTGGTTTGTTGGTATGTTGGCTTGTTGCCTTGTTGGTTTGTTGGTTTGTTGGTTTGTTGGTTTGTTGGTTTGTTGGTTTGTTGGTTTGTTGGTTTGATGGTTTGTTGGCTTGTTGGTTTGTTAGTTTGTTAGTTTGTTGGCTTTTTGGTTACTTGGTTTGTTGGCTTGTTGGTTTGTTGGTTTGTTGGCTTGTTGGCTTGTTGCTTTGTTGGTTTGTTGGTTTGTTGGCTTGTTGGCTTGTTGGTTTGTTAGTTTGTTGGCTTGTTGGCTTGTTGGTTTGCTGGTTAATTCGTTTGTTGGTTTGTTAGTTTGTTAGTTTATTGGCTTGTTGGCTTGTTGGTTTGTTGGTTTTTTGGTTTGTTGGTTTGTTGGTTTGTTGGTTTGTTGGTTTGTTGGTTTGTTGGTTTGTTGGTTTGTTGGCTCGTTGGTTTGTTGGTTTGTTGGCTTGTTGGTTTGTTAGTTTGTTGGCTTGTTGGCTTGTCGGTTTGTTGGTTTGTTGTTTTGTTGGTTTGTTGGTTTGTTGGCTTGTTGGCTTGTTGGTTTGTTGGCTTGTTGGTTTGTTAGTTTGTTGGCTTTTTGGTTACTTAGTTTGTTGGTTTGTTGGCTTGTTGGCTTGTTGGTTTGTTGGTTTGTTGGCTTGTTGGCTTTTTGGTTTGTTGGTTTGTTGGTTTGTTGGTTTGTTGGTTTATTTGTTTGTTGGTTTATTGGCTTGTTGGTTTGTTGGTTTGTTGGCTTGTTGGTTACTTAGTTTGTTGGTTTGTTGGTTTGTTGGCTTGTTGGCTTGTTGGTTTGTTGGTTTGGTGGTTTGTTGGTTTGTTGGCTTGTTGGTTTTTTGGTTTGTTGGGTTGTGGTTTGTTGGTTTGTTGGTTTGTTGGTTTGTTGCCTTGTTGGCTTGTTGGTTTGTTGGTTTGTTGGCTTGTTGGTTTGTTGGCTTATTGGTTTGTTGGCTTGTTGGTTTGTTGGTTTGTTGGCTTGTTGGCTTGTTGGTTTGTTGGTTTGTTGGCTTGTTGGTTACTTAGTTTGTTGGTTTGTTGTCATGTTGGTTTGTTGGTTTGTTGGTTTGTTGGCTTGTTGGTTACTTAGTTTGTTGGCATGTTGGTTTGTTGGTTTGTTGGTTTGTTGGCTTGTTGGTTTGTTGGTTTGTTGGCTTGTTGGTTTATTTGTTTGTTGGTTTGTTGGTTTCTTGGTTTGTTGGCTTGTTGGTTACTTAGTTTGTTGTTTTGTTGTCATGTTGGTTTGTTGGTTTGTTGGTTTGTTGGCTTGTTGGTTACTTAGTTTGTTGGCATGTTGGTTTGTTGGTTTGTTGGTTTGTTGGCTTGTGGGTTTGTTGGTTTGTTGGCTCGTTGGTTTGTTGGTTTGTTGGCTTGTTGGTTTGTTAGTTTGTTGGCTTGTTGGTTTTTTGGTTTGTTGGTTTGTTGGTTTGTTGGTTTGTTGGTTTGTTGGCTCGTTGGTTTGTTGGTTTGTTGGCTTGTTGGTTTGTTGGTTTGTTGGTTTGTTGGCTTATTGGTTTGTTGGTTTGTTGGTTTGTAGGCTTGTTGGCTTGTTGGTTTGTTGGTTTGTAGGCTTGTTGGTTTGTTGGTTTGTTGCCTTGTTGGCTTGTTGCTTTGTTCGTTTGATGGTTTGTTGGTTTGTTGGTTTTTTGGTTTGTTGGTTTTTTGGTTTATTGCTTTGTTGGTTTGTTGGTTTGTTGGCTTGTTGGATTGTTGGCTTGTTGGTTTGTTGGCTTGTTGGCTTGTTGGTTACTTGGTTTGTTGGTTTGTTGGTTTTTTGGTTTTTTGACTTGTTGGTTTGTTGGTTTGTTGGTTTGTTGGCTTGTTGGTTTGTTGGTGTGTTGGCTTGTTGCCTTGTTGGTTTGTTGGTTTGTTGGTTTGTTGGTTTGTTGGTTTGTTGGTTTGTTGGTTTGTTGGTTTGTTGGTTTGTTGGTTTGATGGTTTGTTGGCTTGTTGGTTTGTTAGTTTGTTGGCTTTTTGGTTACTTGGTTTGTTGGCTTGTTGGTTTGTTGGTTTGTTGGCTTGTTGGCTTGTTGCTTTGTTGGTTTGTTGGTTTGTTGGCTTGTTGGCTTGTTGGTTTGTTAGTTTGTTGGATTGTTGGCTTGTTGGTTTGTTGGTTAATTCGTTTGTTGGTTTGTTAGTTTGTTGGTTTGTTAGTTTGTTGGCTTGTTGGCTTGTCGGTTTGTTGGTTTGTTGTTTTGTTGGCTTGTTGGTTTGTTGGTTTGTTGGCTTGTTGGTTTGTTAGCTTGTTGGTTTGTTGGTTTGTTGGTTTGTTGGTTTTTTGCTTTGTTGGTTTGTTGGTTTGTTGGCTTGTTGGCTTGTTGGTTTGTTGGCTTGTTGGTTTGTTAGTTTGTTGGCTTTTTGGTTACTTAGTTTGTTGGTTTGTTGGTTTGTTGGCTTGTTGGTTTGTTGGTTTGTTGGCTTGTTGGCTTTTTGGTTTGTTGGTTTGTTGGTTTGTTGGTTTGTTGGTTTATTTGTTTGTTGGTTTGTTGGCTTGTTGGTTTGTTGGTTTGTTGGCTTGTTGGTTACTTAGTTTGTTGGTTTGTTGGTTTGTTGGCTTGTTGGCTTGTTGGTTTGTTGGTTTGGTGGTTTGTTGGTTTGTTGGCTTGTTGGTTTGTTGGTTTGTTGGGTTGTGGTTTGTTGGTTTGTTGGTTTGTTGGTTTGTTGTCTTGTTGGCTTGTTGGTTTGTTGGTTTGTTGGCTTGTTGGTTTGTTGGCTTGTTGGTTTGTTGGTTTGTTGGCTTGTTGGCTTGTTGGTTTGTTGGTTTGTTGGCTTGTTGGTTACTTAGTTTGTTGGTTTGTTGTCATGTTGGTTTGTTGGTTTGTTGGTTTGTTGGCTTGTTGGTTACTTAGTTTGTTGGTTTGTTGGTTTGTTAGTTTGTTGGCTTGTTGGCTTGTCGGTTTGTTGGTTTGTTGGTTTGTTGGCTTGTTGGTTTGTTGGTTTGTTGGCTTGTTGGCTTGTTGGTTTGTTGGTTTGTTGGTTTGTTGGTTTGTTGGCTTGTTGGTTTGTTGATTTGTTGGCTTGTTGGCTTGTTGGTTTATTGGTTTGTTGGTTTATTTGTTTGTTGGTTTGTTGGGTTGATGGTTTGTTGATTTGTTGGTTTGTTGGCTTGTTGGTTTGTTGGTTTGTTGGCTTGTTGGCTTGTTGGTTTGTTGGTTTGTTGGCTTGTTGGCTTGTTGGTTTGTTGGTTTGTTGGTTTGTTGGTTTGTTGGCTTGTTGGTTTGTTGGTTTGTTGGCTTGTTAGTTTGTTCGTTTGTTGGTTTGCTGGTTTGTTGGTTTGTTGGCTTGTGGGTTTGTTAGCTTGTTGGTTTGTTGGTTTGTTGGTTTGTTGGCTTGTTGGTTTATTGGTTTGTTGGTTTGTTGGTTTGTTGGCTTGTTGGCTTTTTGGTTTGTTGGTTTGTTGGTTTGTTGGTTTGTTGGTTTATTTGTTTGTTGGTTTATTGGCTTGTTGGTTTGTTGGTTTGTTGGCTTGTTGGTTACTTAGTTTGTTGGTTTGTTGGTTTGTTGGCTTGTTGGCTTGTTGGTTTGTTGGTTTGGTGGTTTGTTGGTTTGTTGGCTTGTTGGTTTTTTGGTTTGTTGGGTTGTGGTTTGTTGGTTTGTTGGTTTGTTGGTTTGTTGCCTTGTTGGCTTGTTGGTTTGTTGGTTTGTTGGCTTGTTGGCTTGTTGGTTTGTTGGTTTGTTGGCTTGTTGGTTACTTAGTTTGTTGGTTTGTTGTCATGTTGGTTTGTTGGTTTGTTGGTTTGTTGGCTTGTTGGTTACTTAGTTTGTTGGCATGTTGGTTTGTTGGTTTGTTGGTTTTTTGCTTTGTTGGTTTGTTGGTTTGTTGGCTTGTTGGCTTGTTGGTTTGTTGGCTTGTTGGTTTGTTAGTTTGTTGGCTTTTTGGTTACTTAGTTTGTTGGTTTGTTGGCTTGTTGGCTTGTTGGTTTGTTGGTTTGTTGGCTTGTTGGCTTTTTGGTTTGTTGGTTTGTTGGTTTGTTGGTTTATTTGTTTGTTGGTTTGTTGGCTTGTTGGTTTGTTGGTTTGTTGGCTTGTTGGTTACTTAGTTTGTTGGTTTGTTGGTTTGTTGGCTTGTTGGCTTGTTGGTTTGTTGGTTTGGTGGTTTGTTGGTTTGTTGGCTTGTTGGTTTGTTGGTTTGTTGGGTTGTGGTTTGTTGGTTTGTTGGTTTGTTGGTTTGTTGTCTTGTTGGCTTGTTGGTTTGTTGGTTTGTTGGCTTGTTGGTTTGTTGGCTTGTTGGTTTGTTGGTTTGTTGGCTTGTTGGTTTGTTGGTTTGTTGGCTTGTTGGTTACTTAGTTTGTTGGTTTGTTGTCATGTTGGTTTGTTGGTTTGTTGGTTTGTTGGCTTGTTGGTTACTTAGTTTGTTGGTTTGTTGGTTTGTTAGTTTGTTGGCTTGTTGGCTTGTCGGGTTGTTGGTTTGTTGGTTTGTTGGCTTGTTGGTTTGTTGGTTTGTTGGCTTGTTGGCTTGTTGGTTTGTTGGTTTGTTGGTTTGTTGGTTTGTTGGCTTGTTGGTTTGTTGATTTGTTGGCTTGTTGGCTTGTTGGTTTATTGGTTTGTTGGTTTATTTGTTTGTTGGTTTGTTGGGTTGATGGTTTGTTGATTTGTTGGTTTGTTGGCATGTTGGTTTGTTGGTTTGTTGGCTTGTTGGCTTGTTGGTTTGTTGGTTTGTTGGCTTGTTGGCTTGTTGGTTTGTTGGTTTGTTGGTTTGTTGGTTTGTTGGCTTGTTGGTTTGTTGGTTTGTTGGCTTGTTAGTTTGTTCGTTTGTTGGTTTGCTGGTTTGTTGGTTTGTTGGCTTGTGGGTTTGTTGGCTTGTTGGTTTGTTGGTTTGTTGGTTTGTTGGGTTGTGGTTTGTTGGTTTGTTGGTTTGTTGGTTTGTTGTCTTGTTGGCTTGTTGGTTTGTTGGTTTGTTGGCTTGTTGGTTTGTTGGCTTGTTGGTTTGTTGGTTTGTTGGCTTGTTGGTTTGTTGGTTTGTTGGCTTGTTGGTTACTTAGTTTGTTGGTTTGTTGTCATGTTGGTTTGTTGGTTTGTTGGTTTGTTGGCTTGTTGGTTACTTAGTTTGTTGGTTTGTTGGTTTGTTAGTTTGTTGGCTTGTTGGCTTGTCGGTTTGTTGGTTTGTTGGTTTGTTGGCTTGTTGGTTTGTTGGTTTGTTGGCTTGTTGGCTTGTTGGTTTGTTGGTTTGTTGGTTTGTTGGTTTGTTGGCTTGTTGGTTTGTTGATTTGTTGGCTTGTTGGCTTGTTGGTTTATTGGTTTGTTGGTTTATTTGTTTGTTGGTTTGTTGGGTTGATGGTTTGTTGATTTGTTGGTTTGTTGGCATGTTGGTTTGTTGGTTTGTTGGCTTGTTGGCTTGTTGGTTTGTTGGTTTGTTGGCTTGTTGGCTTGTTGGTTTGTTGGTTTGTTGGTTTGTTGGTTTGTTGGCTTGTTGGTTTGTTGGTTTGTTGGCTTGTTAGTTTGTTCGTTTGTTGGTTTGCTGGTTTGTTGGTTTGTTGGCTTGTGGGTTTGTTGGCTTGTTGGTTTGTTGGTTTGTTGGTTTGTTGGCTTGTTGGTTTATTGGTTTGTTGGTTTGTTGGTTTGTTGGCTTGTTGGCTTTTTGGTTTGTTGGTTTGTTGGTTTGTTGGTTTGTTGGTTTATTTGTTTGTTGGTTTATTAGCTTGTTGGTTTGTTGGTTTGTTGGCTTGTTGGTTACTTAGTTTGTTGGTTTGTTGGTTTGTTGGCTTGTTGGCTTGTTGGTTTGTTGGTTTGGTGGTTTGTTGGTTTGTTGGCTTGTTGGTTTTTTGGTTTGTTGGGTTGTGGTTTGTTGGTTCGTTGGTTTGTTGGTTTGTTGCCTTGTTGGCTTGTTGGTTTGTTGGTTTGTTGGCTTGTTGGTTTGTTGGCTTGTTGGTTTGTTGGTTTGTTGGCTTGTTGGCTTGTTGGTTTGTTGGTTTGTTGGCTTGTTGGTTACTTAGTTTGTTGGTTTGTTGTCATGTTGGTTTGTTGGTTTGTTGGTTTGTTGGCTTGTTGGTTACTTAGTTTGTTGGCATGTTGGTTTGTTGGTTTGTTGGTTTGTTGGCTTGTTGGTTTGTTGGTTTGTTGGCTTGTTGGCTTGTTGGTTTTGTTGGTTTGTTGGTTTGTTGGTTTGTTGGCTTGTTGGTTTGTTGGTTTGTTGGCTTGTTGGCTTGTTGGTTTATTGGTTTGTTGGTTTATTTGTTTGTTGGTTTGTTGGTTTCTTGGTTTGTTGGCTTGTTGGTTACTTACTTTGTTGGTTTGTTGTCATGTTGGTTTGTTGGTTTGTTGGTTTGTTGGCTTGTTGGTTACTTAGTTTGTTGGCATGTTGGTTTGTTGGTTTGTTGGTTTGTTGGCTTGTTGGTTTGTTGGTTTGTTGGCTCGTTGGTTTGTTGGTTTGTTGGCTTGTTGGTTTGTTAGTTTGTTGGCTTGTTGGTTTTTTGGTTTGTTGGTTTGTTGGTTTGTTGGTTTGTTGGTTTGTTGGCTCGTTGGTTTGTTGGTTTGTTGGCTTGTTGGTTTGTTGGTTTGTTGGTTTGTTGGCTTATTGGTTTGTTGGTTTGTTGGTTTGTTGGCTTGTTGGCTTGTTGGTTTGTTGGTTTGTAGGCTTGTTGGTTTGTTGGTTTGTTGCCTTGTTGGCTTGTTGCTTTGTTCGTTTGATGGTTTGTTGGTTTGTTGGTTTTTTGGTTTGTTGGTTTTTTGGTTTATTGCTTTGTTGGTTTGTTGGCTTGTTGGATTGTTGGTTTGTTGGTTTGTTGGCTTGTTGGCTTGTTGGTTACTTGGTTTGTTGGTTTGTTGGTTTTTTGGTTTTTTGGCTTGTTGGTTTGTTGGTTTGTTGGTTTGTTGGCTTGTTGGTTTGTTGGTGTGTTGGCTTGTTGCCTTGTTGGTTTGTTGGTTTGTTGGTTTGTTGGTTTGTTGGTTTGTTGGTTTGTTGGTTTGTTGGTTTGTTGGTTTGTTGGTTTGTTGGTTTGATGGTTTGTTGGCTTGTTGGTTTGTTAGTTTGTTGGCTTTTTGGTTACTTGGTTTGTTGGCTTGTTGGTTTGTTGGTTTGTTGGCTTGTTGGCTTGTTGCTTTGTTGGTTTGTTGGTTTGTTGGCTTGTTGGTTTGTTAGTTTGTTGGCTTGTTGGTTTTTTGGTTTGTTGGTTTGTTGGTTTGTTGGTTTGTTGGTTTGTTGGCTCGTTGGTTTGTTGGTTTGTTGGCTTGTTGGTTTGTTGGTTTGTTGGTTTGTTGGTTTGTTGGCTTGTTGGTTTGTTGGTTTGTTGGCTTGTTAGTTTGTTCGTTTGTTGGTTTGCTGGTTTGTTGGTTTGTTGGCTTGTTGGTTTGTTGGCTTGTTGGTTTGTTGGTTTGTTGGTTTGTTGGCTTGTTGGTTTATTGGTTTGTTGGTTTGTTGGTTTGTTGGCTTGTTGGCTTTTGGTTTGTTGGTTTGTTGGTTTGTTGGTTTGTTGGTTTATTTGTTTGTTGGTTTATTGGCTTGTTGGTTTGTTGGTTTGTTGGCTTGTTGGTTACTTAGTTTGTTGGTTTGTTGGTTTGTTGGCTTGTTGGCTTGTTGGTTTGTTGGTTTGGTGGTTTGTTGGTTTGTTGGCTTGTTGGTTTTTTGGTTTGTTGGGTTGTGGTTTGTTGGTTTGTTGGTTTGTTGGTTTGTTGCCTTGTTGGCTTGTTGGTTTGTTGGTTTGTTGGCTTGTTGGTTTGTTGGCTTGTTGGTTTAATGGTTTGTTGGCTTGTTGGCTTGTTGGTTTGTTGGTTTGTTGGCTTGTAGGTTACTTAGTTTGTTGGTTTGTTGTCATGTTGGTTTGTTGGTTTGTTGGCTTGTTGGTTACTTAGTTTGTTGGCATGTTGGTTTGTTGGTTTGTTGGTTTGTTGGCTTGTTGGTTTGTTGGTTTGTTGGCTTGTTGGCTTGTTGGTTTTGTTGGTTTGTTGGTTTGTTGGTTTGTTGGCTTGTTGGTTTGTTGGTTTGTTGGCTTGTTGGCTTGTTGGTTTATTGGTTTGTTGGTTTATTTGTTTGTTGGTTTGTTGGTTTCTTGGTTTGTTGGCTTGTTGGTTACTTAGTTTGTTGGTTTGTTGTCATGTTGGTTTGTTGGTTTGTTGGTTTGTTGGCTTGTTGGTTACTTAGTTTGTTGGCATGTTGGTTTGTTGGTTTGTTGGTTTGTTGGCTTGTTGGTTTGTTGGTTTGTTGGCTCGTTGGTTTGTTGGTTTGTTGGCTTGTTGGTTTGTTAGCTTGTTGGCTTGTTGGTTTTTTGGTTTGTTGGTTTGTTGGTTTGTTGGTTTGTTGGTTTGTTGGCTCGTTGGTTTGTTGGTTTGTTGGCTTGTTGGTTTGTTGGTTTGTTGGTTTGTTGGCTTATTGGTTTGTTGGTTTGTTGGTTTGTTGGCTTGTTGGCTTGTTGGTTTGTTGGTTTGTAGGCTTGTTGGTTTGTTGGTTTGTTGCCTTGTTGGCTTGTTGCTTTGTTCGTTTGATGGTTTGTTGGTTTGTTGGTTTTTTGGATTGTTGGTTTTTTGGTTTATTGCTTTGTTGGTTTGTTGGTTTGTTGGCTTGTTGGATTGTTGGTTTGTTGGTTTGTTGGCTTGTTGGCTTGTTGGTTACTTGGTTTGTTGGTTTGTTGGTTTTTTGGTTTTTTGGCTTGTTGGTTTGTTGGTTTGTTGGTTTGTTGGCTTGTTGGTTTGTTGGTGTGTTGGCTTGTTGCCTTGTTGGTTTGTTGGTTTGTTGGTTTGTTGGTTTGTTGGTTTGTTGGTTTGTTGGTTTGTTGGTTTGTTGGTTTGTTGGTTTGATGGTTTGTTGGCTTGTTGGTTTGTTAGTTTGTTGGCTTTTTGGTTACTTGGTTTGTTGGCTTGTTGGTTTGTTGGTTTGTTGGCTTGTTGGCTTGTTGCTTTGTTGGTTTGTTGGTTTGTTGGCTTGTTGGTTTGTTAGTTTGTTGGCTTGTTGGTTTTTTGGTGTGTTGGTTTGTTGGTTTGTTGGTTTGTTGGTTTGTTGGCTCGTTGGTTTGTTGGTTTGTTGGCTTGTTGGTTTGTTGGTTTGTTGGTTTGTTGGCTTATTGGTTTGTTGGTTTGTTGGTTTGTTGGCTTGTTGGCTTGTTGGTTTGTTGGTTTGTAGGCTTGTTGGTTTGTTGGTTTGTTGCCTTGTTGGCTTGTTGCTTTGTTCGTTTGATGGTTTGTTGGTTTGTTGGTTTTTTGGTTTGTTGGTTTTTTGGTTTATTGCTTTGTTGGTTTGTTGGTTTGTTGGCTTGTTGCATTGTTGGTTTGTTGGTTTGTTGGTTTGTTGGCTTGTTGGTGACTTGGTTTGTTGGTTTGTTGGTTTTTTGGTTTTTTGCTTGTTGGTTTGTTGGTTTGTTGGTTTGTTGGCTTGTTGGTTTGTTGGTGTGTTGGCTTGTTGCCTTGTTGGTTTGTTGGTTTGTTGGTTTATTGGTTTGTTGGTTTGTTGGTTTGTTGGTTTGTTGGTTTGTTGGTTTGTTGGTTTGATGGTTTGTTGGCTTGTTGGTTTGTTAGTTTGTTGGCTTTTTGGTTACTTGGTTTGTTGGCTTGTTGGTTTGTTGGTTTGTTGGCTTGTTGGCTTGTTGCTTTGTTGGTTTGTTGGTTTGTTGGCTTGTTGGCTTGTTGGTTTGTTAGTTTGTTGGCTTGTTGGCTTGTTGGTTTGTTGGTTAATTCGTTTGTTGGTTTGTTAGTTTGTTGGTTTGTTAGTTTGTTGGCTTGTTGGCTTGTCGGTTTGTTGGTTTGTTGTTTTGTTGGCTTGTTGGTTTGTTGGTTTGTTGGCTTGTTGGTTTGTTAGCTTGTTGGTTTGTTGGTTTGTTGGTTTGTTGGTTTTTTGCTTTGTTGGTTTGTTGGTTTGTTGGCTTGTTGGCTTGTTGGTTTGTTGGCTTGTTGGTTTGTTAGTTTGTTGGCTTTTTGGTTACTTAGTTTGTTGGTTTGTTGGCTTGTTGGCTTGTTGGTTTGTTGGTTTGTTGGCTTGTTGGCTTTTTGGTTTGTTGGTTTGTTGGTTTGTTGGTTTGTTGGTTTATTTGTTTGTTGGTTTGTTGGCTTGTTGGTTTGTTGGTTTGTTGGCTTGTTGGTTACTTAGTTTGTTGGTTTGTTGGTTTGTTGGCTTGTTGGCTTGTTGGTTTGTTGGTTTGGTGGTTTGTTGGTTTGTTGGCTTGTTGGTTTGTTTGTTTGTTGGGTTGTGGTTTGTTGGTTTGTTGGTTTGTTGGTTTGTTGCCTTGTTGGCTTGTTGGTTGGTTGGTTTGTTGGCTTGTTGGTTTGTTGGCTTGTTGGTTTGTTGGTTTGTTGGCTTGTTGGCTTGTTGGTTTGTTGGTTTGTTGGCTTGTTGGTTACTTAGTTTGTTGGTTTGTTGTCATGTTGGTTTGTTGGTTTGTTGGTTTGTTGGTTTGTTGCCTTGTTGGCTTGTTGGTTGGTTGGTTTGTTGGCTTGTTGGTTTGTTGGTTTGTTGGTTTGTTGGTTTGTTGGCTTGTTGGTTTGTTGGTTTGTTGGCTTGTTGGCTTGTTGGTTTGTTGGTTTGTTGGTTTGTTGGTTTGTTGGCTTGTTGGTTTGTTGGTTTGTTGGCTTGTTGGCTTGTTGGTTTATTGGTTTGTTGGTTTATTTGTTTGTTGGTTTGTTGGGTTGATGGTTTGTTGATTTGTTGGTTTGTTGGCTTGTTGGTTTGTTGGTTTGTTGGCTTGTTGGCTTGTTGGCTTGTTGGTTTGTTGGTTTGTTGGCTTGTTGGCTTGTTGGTTTGTTGGTTTGTTGGTTTGTTGGTTTGTTGGCTTGTTGGTTTGTTGGTTTGTTGGCTTGTTGGTTTGTTCGTTTGTTGGTTTGCTGGTTTGTTGGTTTGTTGGCTTGTTGGTTTGTTGGCTTGTTGGTTTGTTGGTTTGTTGGTTTGTTGGCTTGTTGGTTTATTGGTTTGTTGGTTTGTTGGTTTGTTGGTTTGTTGGTTTGTTGGTTTTTTGGTTTGTTGGTTTGTTGGTTTGTTGGCTTGTTGGTTTGTTGGTTTTTTGGCTTGTTGGTTTGTTAGTTTGTTGGCTTCTTGGCTTGTTGGTTTGTGCGTTTGTTGGTTTGTTGGTTTGTTGGTTTGTTGGTTACTTAGTTTGTTGGTTTGTTGGTTTGTTGGTTTGTTGGCTTGTTGGCTTGTTGGTTTGTTGGTTTGTTGGTTTGTTGGTTTGTTGGCTTGTTGGTTTGTTGGTTTGTTGGCTTGTTGGTTTGTTGGTTTGTTGGTTTGTTGGCTTGTTGGTTTGTTGGTTTGTTGGCTTGTTGGTTTGTTGGTTTGTTGGTTTGTTGGCTTGTTGGTTTGTTGGTTTGTTGGTTTGTTGGTTTGTTGGTTTGTTGGTTTGTTGGTTTGTTGGTTTGTTGGTTTGTTGGTTTGTTGGTTTGTTGGTTTTTTGGTTTGTTGGTTTGTTGGTTTGTTGGCTTGTTGGTTTGTTGGTTTGTTGGCTTGTTGGTTTGTTGGTTTGTTGGCTTGTTGGCTTGTTGGTTTGTTGGTTTGTTGGCTTGTTGGCTTGTTGGTTACTTAGTTTGTTGGCTTGTTGGTTTGTTGGTTTGTTGGCTTGTTGGCTTGTTGGTTTGTTGGTTTGTTGGTTTGTTGGTTTGTTGGCTTGTTGGCTTGTTGGCTTGTTGGTTTGTTGGCTTGTTGGTTTGTTGGCTTGTTGGTTTGTTGGCAACCAACCAACAAACCAACAAGCCAACAAGCCCACAAACCAACAAACCAACAAACCAACAAGCCAACAAACCAACAAGCCAACAAACCAACAAGCCAACAAACCAACAAGCCAACAAGCCAACAAGCCAACAAACCAACAAACCAACAAACCAACAAACCAACAAGCCAACAAGCCAACAAACCTACAAACAAATAAACCAACAAACCAACAAACCAAAAAACCAACAAACCAACAATGCAACAAACCAACAAGCCAACAACCCAACAAACTAACAAACCAACAATCCAACAAACCAACAAACCAACAAGCCAAGAAGCCAACGAACCAACAAACCAACAAGCCAACAAACCAGCAAACCAACAATCCAACAAACCAACAAACCAACAAACCAACAAACCAACAAACCAACAAACCAACAAGCCAACAAGCCAACAAACCAACAAACCAACAAACCAACAAACCAACAATCCAACAAACCAACAAGCCAACTAACCAACAAACCAACAAACCAAGTAACCAAAATGCCAACAAACTAACAAACCAACAAGCCAACAAGCCAACAAACCAACAAACCAACAAAGCAACAAGCCAACAAGCCAACAAACCAACAAACCAACAAGCTAACAAACCAACAAACCCACAAACCAACAAGCCAACAAACCAACAAACAAATAAACCAACAAACCAACAAACCAACAAACCAAAAAACCAACAAACCAACAAACCAACAAGCCAACAAGCCAACGAACGAACAAACGAACAAACCAACAAGCCAACAAGCCAACAAGCCAACAAACCAACAAACCAACAAGCCAACAAACCAACAAACCAACAAACCAGCAAGCCAACAAACCAACAAACAAATAAACCAACAAACCAAAAAACCAACAAACGAACAAACTAACAAATCAACAAACCAACAAACCAACAAGCCAGCAAGCCAGCAAGCCAACAAACCAACAAACCAACAAACCAACAAGCCAACAAACCAACAAACCAACAAACCAACAAACCAAGTAACCAAAAAGCCAACAAACTAACAAACCAACAAGCCAACAAGCCAACAAACCAAAAAACCAACAAAGCAACAAGCCAACAAGCCAACAAACCAACAAATCAACAAGCCAACAAACCAACAAACCAACAAGCCAACAAACCAACAAACCAACAAACCAACAAGCCAACAAACCAACAAGCCAACAAGCCAACAAACCAACAAACCAACAAACCAACAAACCAACAAGCCAACAAGCCAACAAACCAACAAACCAACAAGCCAACAAGCCAACAAATCAACAAACCAACAAGCCAACAAACCAACAAACCAACAAACCAACAAGCCAACAAACCAACAAACAAATAAACCAACAAACCAACAAACCAACAAACCAACAAACCAACAAACTAACAAACCAACAAGCCAACAAACCAACAAACCAACAAGCCAACAAGCCAACAAACCAACAAACCAATAAGCCAATAAACCAACAAACCAACAAACCAACATGCCAACAAACCAACAAACTAAGTAACCAACAAGCCAACAAACCAACAAACCAACAAGCCAACAAACCAACAAACCAACAAACAAACAAGCCAACAAACGAATAAACAAATAAACCAACAAATCAACAAACGAACAAACCAACAAACCAACAAACCAAAAAACCAACAAACCAACAAACCAACAAGCCAACTAACCAACAAACCAACAAACCAACAAGCCAACAAACCAACAAAAAAATAAACCAACAAACCAACAAACCAACAAACCAACAAACCAACAAACCAACAAACCAACAAACCAACAAACCAACAAACCAAAAAACCAACAAACCAACAAGCCAACAATCCAACAAACCTACAAACTAACAAACCAACAAGCCAACAAACCAACAAACCAACAAGCCAACAAGCCAACAAACCAACAAACCAACAAACCAAAAAACCAACAAACCAACAAACCATCAAACGAACAAAGAAACAAGCCAACAAGCCAACAAACCAACAAACCAACAAGCCAACAAACCAACAAACCAACAAGCCAACAAGCCAACAAACCAACAAACCAACAAACGAACAAGCCAACAAACCAACAAACCAACAAACCAACAAACCAACAAACCAACAAGCCAACAAGCCAACAAACCAACAAACCAACAAGCCAACAAATCAACAAACCAACAAACCAACAAACCAACAAACCAACACACCAACAAACCAACAAGCCAACAAGCCAACAAACCAACAAACCAACAAGCCAACAAACCAACAAACAAATAAACCAACCAACCAACACACCGACAAACCAACAAACCAACAAACTAACAACCCAACAAGCCAACAAACCAACAAACCAACAAGCCAACAAACCAACAAACCAACAAAACAACAAGCCAACAAGCCAACAAACCAACAAACCAACACGCCAACAAACCAACAAACCAACAAACCAACATACCAACAAACCAACAAACTAAGTAACCAACAAGCCAACAAACCAACAAACCAACAAGCCAACAAGCCAACAAACCAACAAACCAATAAGCCAACAAACCAACAAACCAACAAGCCAACAAACCAACAAACCAACAAGCCAACAAACCAACAAAGAAATAAATCAACAAACCAACAAACCAACAAACCAACAAACCAACAAAACCAAAAAACCAACAAACCAACAAACCAACAAGCCAACAAACCAACAAACCAACAAACCAACAAACCAACAAGCCAACAAACCAACAAACAAATAAACCAACAAACCAACAAACCAACAAACCAACAAAACAACGAACCAAAAAACCAACAAACCAACAAGCCAACAAGCCAACAAACCAACAAACTAACAAACCAGCAAGCCAACAAATCAACAAACAAACAAGCCAACAAACCAACAAACCAACAAACCAAAAAACCAACAAACCAACAAACCATCAAACGAACAAAGCAACAAGCCAACAAGCTAACAAACCAACAAACCAACAAGCCAACAAACCAACAAACCAACAAGCCAACAAGCCAAAAAACCAACAAACTAACAAACCAACAAGCCAACAAACCAACAAACCAACAAACCAACAAACCAACAAGCCAACAAACCAACAAACAAATAAACCAACAAACCAAAAAACCAACAAACCATCAAACCAACAAACCAACAAACCAACAAACCAACAAACCAACAAACCAACAAACCAACAAACCAACAAGCCAACAAACCAACAAGCCAACAAACCAACAAACAAACAAACCAACAAACCAACAAACCAACAACCCAACAAACCAACAAACCAAAAAACCAACAAACCAACAAACCAACAAACCGACAAACCAACAAGCCAACAAGCCAACAAGCCAACAAACCAACTAACTAACAAACTAACAAACCAACAAGCCAACAAACCAACAAGCCAACAAGCCAACAAACCAACAAACCAACAAACCAACAAACCAACAAACCAACAAACCAACAAACCAACAAACCAACAAACCAACAAACCAACAAACCAACAAACCAACAAACCAACAAACTAGCAAACCACAAGCCAACAAACCAACAAACCAACAAGCCAACAAACCAACAAACCAACAAACCAACAAGCCAACAAGCCAACAAACCAACAAACCATCAAGCCAACAAACCAACAAACCAACAAACCAACATGCCAACAAACCAACAAACTAAGTAACCAACAAGCCAACAAACCAACAAACTAACAAGCCAACAAGCCAAAAAACCAACAAACCAACAAGCCAACAAACCAACAAACCAACAAACCAACAAGCCAACAAATCAACAAACAAATAAACCAACAAACCAACAAACCAACAAACCAACAAACCAACAAACCAACAAACCAACAAACCAAAAAACCAATAAACCAACAAACCAACAAGCCAACAAGCCAACAAATTAACAAACTAACAAACCAACAAGCCAAGAAACCAACAAACGAACAAGCCAACAAGCCAACAAATCAACAAACCAACAAACCAAAAAACCAACGAACCAACAAACCATCAAACGAACAAAGCAACAAGCCAACAAGCCAACAAACCAACAAGCCAACAAGCCAACAAACCAAAAAATTAACAAGCCAACAAGCCAACAAACCAACAAACCAACAAACCAACAAGCCAACAAACCAACAAACCAACAAGCCAACAAACCAACAAACCAACAAACCAACAAACCAACAAACCAACAAACCAACAAGCCAACAAACCAACAAACCAAAAAACCAACAAACCAACAAACCATCAAACGAACAAAGCAACAAGCCAACAAGCCAACAACCCAACAATCAAACAAGCCAACAAACCAACAAGCCAACAAGCCAACAAACCAACAAACCAACAAACCAACAAACGAACAAACGAACAAGCCAACAAACCAACAAACCAACAAGCCAACAAACCAACAAACCAACAAACCAACAAGCCAACAGGCCAACAAACCAACAAACCAACAAGCCAACAAATCAACAAACCAACAAACCAACAAACCAACAAACCAACAAACCAACAAGCCAACAAGCCAACAAACCAACAAACCAACAAGCCAACAAACCAACAAACAAATAAACCAACAAACCAACAAACCGACAAACCAACAAACCAACAAACTAACAACCCAACAAGCCAACAAACCAACAAACCAACAAGCCAACAAACCAACAAACCAACAAAACAACAAGCCAACAAGCCAACAAACCAACAAACCAACACGCCAACAAACCAACAAACCAACAAACCAACATACCAACAAACCAACAAACTAAGTAACCAACAAGCCAACAAACCAACAAACCAACAAGCCAACAAGCCAACAAACCAACAAACCAATAAGCCAACAAACCAACAAACCAACAAGCCAACAAACCAACAAACCAACAAGCCAACAAACCAACAAAGAAATAAATCAACAAACCAACAAACCAACACGCCAACAAACCAACAAACCAACATACCAACAAACCAACAAACTAAGTAACCAACAAGCCAACAAACCAACAAACCAACAAGCCAACAAGCCAACAAACCAACAAACCAATAAGCCAACAAACCAACAAACCAACAAGCCAACAAACCAACAAACCAACAAACCAACAAACCAACAAGCCAACAAACCAACAAACCAACAAACCAACAAGCCAACAAACCAACAAACAAATAAACCAACAAACCAACAAACCAACAAACCAACAAAACAACGAACCAAGAAACCAACAAACCAACAAGCCAACAAGCCAACAAACCAACAAACTAACAAACCAGCAAGCCAACAAATCAACAAACCAACAAGCCAACAAACCAACAAACCAACAAACCAAAAAACCAACAAACCAACAAACCATCAAACGAACAAAGCAACAAGCCAACAAACCAACAAACCAACAAACCAACAAGCCAACAAACCAACAAACCAACAAGCCAACAAGCCAACAAACCAACAAACCAACAAACCAACAAGCCAACAAACCAACAAGCCAACAAACCAACAAACCAACAAGCCAACAAACCAACAAACCAACAAACCAACAAGCCAACAGGCCAACAAACCAACAAACCAACAAGCCAACAAATCAACAAACCAACAAACCAACAAACCAACAAACCAACAAACCAACAAGCCAACAAGCCAACAAACCAACAAACCAACAAGCCAACAAACCAACAAACAAATAAACCAACAAACCAACAAACCGACAAACCAACAAACCAACAAACTAACAACCCAACAAGCCAACAAACCAACAAACCAACAAGCCAACAAACCAACAAACCAACAAAACAACAAGCCAACAAGCCAACAAACCAACAAACCAACACGCCAACAAACCAACAAACCAACAAACCAACATACCAACAAACCAACAAACTAAGTAACCAACAAGCCAACAAACCAACAAACCAACAAGCCAACAAGCCAACAAACCAACAAACCAATAAGCCAACAAACCAACAAACCAACAAGCCAACAAACCAACAAACCAACAAGCCAACAAACCAACAAAGAAATAAATCAACAAACCAACAAACCAACACGCCAACAAACCAACAAACCAACATACCAACAAACCAACAAACTAAGTAACCAACAAGCCAACAAACCAACAAACCAACAAGCCAACAAGCCAACAAACCAACAAACCAATAAGCCAACAAACCAACAAACCAACAAGCCAACAAACCAACAAACCAACAAACCAACAAACCAACAAGCCAACAAACCAACAAACCAACAAACCAACAAGCCAACAAACCAACAAACAAATAAACCAACAAACCAACAAACCAACAAACCAACAAAACAACGAACCAAAAAACCAACAAACCAACAAGCCAACAAGCCAACAAACCAACAAACTAACAAACCAGCAAGCCAACAAATCAACAAACCAACAAGCCAACAAACCAACAAACCAACAAACCAAAAAACCAACAAACCAACAAACCATCAAACGAACAAAGCAACAAGCCAACAAACCAACAAACCAACAAACCAACAAGCCAACAAACCAACAAACCAACAAGCCAACAAGCCAACAAACCAACAAACCAACAAACCAACAAGCCAACAAACCAACAAACCAACAAACCAACAAACCAACAAGCCAACAAACCAACAAACAAATAAACCAACAAACCAAAAAACCAACAAACCAACAAACCAACAAACCAACAAACCAACAAACCAACAAACCAACAAACCAACAAGCCAACAAACCAACAAGCCAACAAACCAACAAACAAACAAACCAACAAACCAACAAACCAACAACCCAACACACCAACAAACCAAAAAACCAACAAACCAACAAACCAACAAACCGACAAACCAACAAGCCAACAAGCCAACAAGCCAACAAACCAACAAACTTACAAACTAACAAACCAACAAGCCAACAAACCAACAAACCAACAAGTCAACAAGCCAACAAACCAACAAACCAAGTAACCAAAAAGCCAACAAACTAACAAACCAACAAGCCAACAAACCAACAAGCCAACAAGCCAACAAACCAACAAACCAACAAACCAACAAACCAACAAACCAACAAACCAACAAACCAACAAACCAACAAACCAACAAACCAACAAACGAACAAACCAACAAACCAACAAACTAGCAAACCACAAGCCAACAAACCAACAAACCAACAAGCCAACAAGCCAACAAACCAACAAACCAACAGACCACCAAGTTAACAAGCCAACAAACCAACAAACCATCAAGCCAACAAACCAACAAACCAACAAACCAACATGCCAACAAACCAACAAACTAAGTAACCAACAAGCCAACAAACCAACAAACTAACAAGCCAACAAGCCAAAAAACCAACAAACCAACAAGCCAACAAGCCAACAAACCAACAAACCAACAAACCAACAAGCCAACAAATCAACAAACAAATAAACCAACAAACCAACAAACCAACAAACCAACAAACCAACAAACCAACAAACCAAAAAACCAACAAACCAACAAACCAACAAGCCAACAAATCAACAAACCAACAAACCAACAAGCCAACAAATCAACAAACAAATAAACCAACAAACCAACAAACGAACAAACCAACAAAACAACAAACCAACAAACCAAAAAACCAACAAACCAACAAGCCAACAAGCCAACAAGCCAACAAATTAACAAACTAACAAACCAACAAGCCAAGAAACCAACAAACCAACAAGCCAACAAGCCAACAAACCAACAAACCAACAAACCAAAAAAACAACGAACCAACAAACCATCAAACGAACAAAGCAACAAGCCAACAAGCCAACAAACCAACAAGCAAACAAGCCAACAAACCAACAAACCAACAAGCCAACAAGCCAACAAACCAACAAACCAACAAACCAACAAGCCAACAAACCAACAAACCAACAAGCCAACCAACCAACAAACCAACATAGCAACAAACCAACAAACCAACAAGCCAACAAACCAACAAACCAACAAACCAACAAGCCAACAAACCAACAAACCAACAAACCATCAAACCAACAAACAACAAACCAACAAACCAACAAACCAACAAACCAACAAGCCAACAAGCCAACAAGCCAACAAACCAACAAGCCAACAAACCAACAAACAAATAAACCAACAAACCAACAAGCCAACAAACCAACAAACCAACAAGCCAACAAGCCAACAAACCAACAAACCAACAAACCAACAAGCCAACAAACCAACAAACCAACAAGCCAACAAGCCAACAAACCAACAAACCAACAAACCAACAAACCAACAAGCCAACAAGCCGACAAACCAACAAACCAACAAACCAACAAACCAACAAACCAACAAACCAACAAACCAACAAATCAACAAACCAACAAACCAACAAACCAACAAACCAACAAACCAACAAGCCGACAAGCCAACAAACCAACAAACCAACAAGCCAACAAACCAACAAACAAATAAACCAACAAACCAACAAACCAACAAACCAACAAACTAACAAACCAAAAAACCCACAAACCAACAAACCAACAAGCCAACAAACCAACAAACAAACAAGCCAACAAACCAACAAACAAATAAACCAACAAACCAACAAACGAACAAACCAACAAACCAGCAAACCAAAAAACCAACAAACCAACAAGCCAACAAGCCAACTAACCAACAAACTAACAAACCAACAAGCCAACAAACCAACAAACCAACAAGCCAACAACCCAACAAACCAACAAACCAACAAACCAAAAAACCAACAAACCAACAAGCAAATAAACCAACAAACCAACAAACCAACAAACCAACAAACCAACAAACCAACAAACCAAAAAACCAACAAACCAACAAGCCAACAAGCCAACAAACCAACAAACTAACAAACCAACAAGCCAACAAACCAACAAGCCAACAAACCAAAAAACCAACAAACCAACAAACCATCAAACGAACAAAGCAACAAGCCAACAAGCCAACAAACCAACAAACCAACGAGCCAACAAAAAAACAAACCAACAAGCCAACAAGATAACAAACCAATAAACCAACAAAGCAACAAGACAACAAACCAACAAACCAACAAACCAACAAACCAACAAGCCAACAAACCAACAAACAAATAAACCCAAAAACCAAAAAACCAACAAACCAACAAACCAACAAACCAACAAACCAACAAACCAACAAACCAACAAACCAACAAGCCAACAAGCCAACAAGTCAACAAACCAACAAACAAATAAACCAACAAACCAACAAACCAACAAACCAACAAACCAACAAACCAAAACACCAACAAACAAACAAGCCAACAAGCCAACAAACAAATAAACCAACAAACCAACAAACCAACAAACCAACAAACCAACAAACCAACAAACCAACAAACCAACAAACCAACAAACATATAAACCAACAAACCAACAAGCCAAAAAACCAACAAACCAACAAACCAACAAGCTAACAAACCAACAAACAAATAAACCAACAAACCAACAAACCAACAAACCAACAAACCAACAAACCAAAAAACCAACAAACAAACAAGCCAACAAGCCAACAAAATAACAAACTAACAAACCAACAAGCCAACAAATCAACAAACCAACAAGCCAACAAGCCAACAAGCCAACAAACCAACAAACCAACAAACCAAAAAACCAACAAACCAACAAACCATCAAACGAACAAAGCAACAAGCCAACAAGCCAACAAACCAACAAACCAACAAGCCAACAAACCAACAAACCAACAAATCAACAAAACAACAAGCCAACAATCAAACAAACCAACAAACCAACACGCCAACAAACCAACAAACCAACAAACCAACATACCAACAAACCACCAAACTAAGTAACCAACAAGCCAACAAACCAACAAACAAACAAGCCAACAAGCCAACAAACCAACAAACCAATAAGCCAACAAACCAACAAACCAACAAGCCAACAAACCAACTAACCAACAAGCCAACAAACCAACAAAGAAATAAATCAACAAACCAACAAACCAACAAACCAACAAACCAACAAAATCAAAAAACCAACATACCAACAAACCAACAAGCCAACAAACCAACAAACCAACAAACCAACAAACCAACAAGCCAACAAACCAACAAACAAATAAACCAACAAACCAACAAACCAACAAACCAGCAAAACAACGAACCAAAAACCAACAAACCAACAAGCCAACAAGCCAACAAACCAACAAACTAACAAACCAGCAGGCCAACAAATCAACAAACCAACAAGCCAACAAACCAACAAACCAACAAACCAAAAAACCAACAAACCAACAAACCATCAAACGAACAAAGCAACAAGCCAACAAGCCAACAAACCAACAAACCAACAAGCCAACAAACCAACAAACCAACAAGCCAACAAGCCAACAAACCAACAAACCAACAAACCAACAAGCCAACAAACCAACAAACCAACACACCAACAAACCAGCAAGCCAACAAACCAACAAACAAATAAACCAACAAACCAAAAAACCAACAAACCAACAAACCAACAAACCAACAAACCAACAAACCAACAAACCAACAAACCAACAAGCCAACAAACCAACAAGCCAACAAACCAACAAACAAACAAACCAACAAACCAACAAACCAACAACCCAACAAACCAACAAACCAAAAAACCAACAAACCAACAAACCAACAAACCAACAAACCAACAAACCAACAAGCCAACAAGCCAACAAGCCAACAAACCAACAAACTAACAAACCAACAAGCCAACAAACCAACAAACCAACAAGCCAACAAGCCAACAAACCAACAAACCAAGTAACCAAAAAGCCAACAAACTAACAAACCAACAAGCCAACAAACCAACAAGCCAACAAACCAACAAACCAACAAACCAACAAACCAACAAACCAACAAACCAACAAACCAACAAACCAACAAACCAACAAACTAGCAAACCAACAAGCCAACAAACCAACAAACCAACAAGCCAACAAACCAACAAACCAACAAACCAACAAGCCAACAAGCCAACAAACCAACAAACCATCAAGCCAACAAACCAACAAACCAACAAACCAACATGCCAACAAACCAACAAACTAAGTAACCAACAAGCCAACAAACCAACAAACTAACAAGCCAACAAACCAACAAACAAATAAACCAACAAACCAACAAACCAACAAACCAACAAACCAAGAAACCAACAAACCAAAAAACCAACAAACCAACAAACCAACAAGCCAGCAAACCAACAAACCAACAAACCAACAAGCCAACAAACCAACAAACAAATAAACCAACAAACCAACAAACCAACAAACCAACAAACCAAGAAACCAACAAACCAAAAAACCAACAAACCAACAAACCAACAAGCCAACAAATCAACAAACCAACAAACCAACAAGCCAACAAATCAACAAACAAATAAACCAACAAACCAACGAACCAACAAACCAACAAACCAACAAACCAACAAACCAAAAAACCAACAAACCAACAAGCCAACAAGCCAACAAATTAACAAACTAACAAACCAACAAGCCAAGAAACCAACAAACCAACAAGCCAACAAGCCAACAAACCAACAAACCAAAAAACCAACGAACCAACAAACCATCAAACGAACAAAGCAACAAGCCAACAAGCCAACAAACCAACAAGCCAACAAGCCAACAAACCAACAAACCAACAAGCCAACAAGCCAACAAACCAACAAACCAACAAACCAACAAGCCAACAAACCAACAAACCAACAAGCCAACAAACCAACAAACCAACAAACCAACAAACCAACAAGCCAACAAGCCAACAAACCAACAAACCAACAAGCCAATAAACCAACAAACCAACAAACCATCAAACCAACAAACCAACAAACCAACAAACCAACAAACCAACAAGCCAACAAGCCAACAAACCAACAAACCAACAAGCTAACAAACCAACAAACAAATAAACCAATAAACCAACAAGCCAACAAACCAAAAAACCAACAAGCCAACAAGCCAACAAACCAACAAACCAACAAACCAACAAGCCAACAAACCAACAAACCAACAAGCCAACAAGCCAACAAACCATCAAACCAACAAACCAACAAACCAACAAGCCAACAAGCCGACAAACCAACAAACCAACAAACCAACAAACCAACAAACCAACAAACCAACAAACCAACAAACCAACAAACCAACAAACCAACAAACCAACAAACCAACAAGCCAACAAGCCAACAAACCAACAAACCAACAAGCCAACAAACCAACAAACAAATAAACCAACAAACCAACAAACCAACAAACCAACAAACCAACAAACCAAAAAACCAACAAACCAACAAACAAACAAGCCAACAAACCAACAAACCAACAAACCAAGAAGCCAACAAACCAACAAACAAATAAACCAACAAACCAACAAACCAACAACCCAACAAGCCAACAAATCAACAAACCAACAAACCAACAAGCCAACAAATCAACAAACAAATAAACCAACAAACCAACGAACCAACAAACCAACAAACCAACAAACCAACAAACCAAAAAACCAACAAACCAACAAGCCAACAAATTAACAAACTAACAAACCAACAAGCCAAGAAACCAACAAACCAACAAGCCAACAAGCCAACAAACCAACAAACCAACAAACCAAAAAACCAACGAACCAACAAACCATCAAACGAACAAAGCAACAAACCAAGTAACCAACAAGCCAACAAACCAACAAACAAATAAACCAACAAATCAACAAACCAACAAACCAACAAGCCAACAAATCAACAAACAAATAAACCAACAAACCAACTAACCAACAAACCAACAAACCAACAAACCAACAAACCAAAAAACCAACAAACCAACAAGCCAACAAGCCAACAAATTAACAAACTAACAAACCAACAAGCCAAGAAACCAACAAACCAACAAGCCAACAAGCCAAGAAACCAACAAACCAACAAGCCAACAAGCCAACAAACCAACAAACCAACAAGCCAACAAACCAACAAACCAACAAACCATCAAACCAACAAACCAACAAACCAACAAACCAACAAACCAACAAGCCAACAAGCCAACAAACCAACAAACCAACAAGCCAACAAACCAACAAACCAACAAACCAACAAACCATCAAACCAACAAACCAACAAACCAACAAACCAACAAACCAACAAACTAGCAAACCAACAAGCCAACAAACCAACAAACCAACAAGCCAACAAACCAACAAACCAACAAACCAACAAGCCAACAAGCCAACAAACCAACAAACCATCAAACCAACAAACCAACAAACCAACAAACCAACATGCCAACAAACCAACAAACTAAGTAACCAACAAGCCAACAAACCAACAAACTAACAAGCCAACAAGCCAACAAACCAACAAACCAACAAGCCAGCAAACCAACAAACCAACAAACCAACAATCCAACAAACCAACAAACAAATAAACCAACAAACCAACAAACCAACAAACCAACAAACCAACAAACCAACAAACCAAAAAACCAACAAACCAACAAACCAACCAGCCAACAAATCAACAAACCAACAAACCAACAAGCCAACAAATCAACAAACAAATAAACCAACAAACCAACGAACCAACAAACCAACAAACCAACAAACCAACAAACCAAAAAACCAACAAACCAACAAGCCAACAAGCCAACAAATTAACAAACTAACAAACCAACAAGCCAAGAAACCAACAAACCAACAAGCCAACAAGCCAACAAACCAACAAACCAACAAACCAAAAAACCAACGAACCAACAAACCATCAAACGAACAAAGCAACAAGCCAACAAGCCAACAAACCAACAAGCCAACAAGCCAACAAACCAACAAACCAACAAGCCAACAAGCCAACAAACCAACAAACCAACAAACCAACAAGCCAACAAACCAACAAACCAACAAGCCAACAAACCAACAAACCAACAAACCAACAAACCAACAAACCAACAAGCCAACAAGCCAACAAACCAACAAACCAACAAGCCAATAAACCAACAAACCAACAAACCATCAAACCAACAAACCAACAAACCAACAAACCAACAAACCAACAAGCCAACAAGCCAACAAACCAACAAACCAACAAGCTAACAAACCTACAAACAAATAAACCAATAAACTAACAAGCCAACAAACCAACAAACCAACAAGCCAACAAGCCAACAAACCAAAAAACCAACAAACCAACAAGCCAACAAACCAACAAACCAACAAGCCAACAAGCCAACAAACCAACAAACCAACAAACCAACAAGCCAACAAGCCGACAAACCAACAAACCAACAAACCAACAAACCAACAAACCAACAAACCAACAAACCAACAAACCAACAAACCAACAAACCAACAAACCAACAAGCCAACAAGCCAACAAACCAACAAACCAACAAGCCAACAAACCAACAAACAAATAAACCAACAAACCAACAAACCAACAAACCAACAAACCAACAAACCAAAAAACCAACAAACCAACAAACCAACAAGCCAACAAACCAACAAACCAACAAACCAACAAGCCAACAAACCAACAAACAAATAAACCAACAAACCAACAAACGAACAAACCAACAAACCAGCAAACCAAAAAACCAACAAGCCAACAAGCCAACAAGCCAACAAACCAACAAACCAACAAACCAAAAAACCAACAAACCAACAAGCAAATAAACCAACAAACCAACAAACCAACAAACCAACAAACCAACAAACCAACAAACCAACAAACCAACAAACCAAAAAACCAACAAACCAACAAGCCAACAAGCCAACAAACCAACAAACTAACAAACCAACAAGCCAACAAACCAACAAGCCAACAAACCAACAAACCAACAAACCAACAAACCAACAAACCAACAAACCAACAAACCAACAAACCAACAAACCAACAAACCAACAAACCAACAAACCAACAAACCAACAAACCAACAAGCCAACAAGCCAACAAACCAACAAACCAACAAGCCAACAAACCAACAAACAAATAAACCAACAAACCAACAAACCAACAAACCAACAAACCAACAAACCAAAAAACCAACAAACCAACAAACAAACAAGCCAACAAACCAACAAACCAACAAACCAACAAACCAACAAGCCAACAAACCAACAAACAAATAAACCAACAAACCAACAAACCAACAACCCAACAAGCCAACAAATCAACAAACCAACAAACCAACAAGCCAACAAATCAACAAACAAATAAACCAACAAACCAACGAAACAACAAACCAACAAACCAACAAACCAAAAAACCAACAAACCAACAAGCCAACAAATTAACAAACTAACAAACCAACAAGCCAAGAAACCAACAAACCAACAAGCCAACAAGCCAACAAACCAACAAACCAACAAACCAAAAAACCAACGAACCAACAAACCATCAAACGAACAAAGCAACAAACCAAGTAACCAACAAGCCAACAAACCAACAAACAAATAAACCAACAAATCAACAAACCAACAAACCAACAAGCCAACAAATCAACAAACAAATAAACCAACAAACCAACGAACCAACAAACCAACAAACCAACAAACCAACAAACCAACAAACCAAAAAACCAACAAACCAACAAGCCAACAAGCCAACAAATTAACAAACTAACAAACCAACAAGCCAAGAAACCAACAAACCAACAAGCCAACAAGCCAAGAAACCAACAAACCAACAAGCCAACAAGCCAACAAACCAACAAACCAACAAGCCAACAAACCAACAAACCAACAAACCATCAAACCAACAAACCAACAAACCAACAAACCAACAAACCAACAAGCCAACATTCAACAAACCAACAAACCAACAAGCCAACAAACCAATAAACCAACAAACCAACAAACCAACAAACTAGCAAACCAACAAGCCAACAAACCAACAAACCAACAAGCCAACAAACCAACAAACCAACAAACCAACAAGCCAACAAGCCAACAAACCAACAAACCATCAAACCAACAAACCAACAAACCAACAAACCAACATGCCAACAAACCAACAAACTAAGTAACCAACAAGCCAACAAACCAACAAACTAACAAGCCAACAAGCCAACAAACCAACAAACCAACAAGCCAGCAAACCAACAAACCAACAAACCAACAAGCCAACAAACCAACAAACAAATAAACCAACAAACCAACAAACCAACAAACCAACAAACCAACAAACCAACAAACCAAAAAACCAACAAACCAACAAACCAACCAGCCAACAAATCAACAAACCAACAAACCAACAAGCCAACAAATCAACAAACAAATAAACCAACAAACCAACGAACCAACAAACCAACAAACCAACAAACCAACAAACCAAAAAACCAACAAACCAACAAGCCAACAAGCCAACAAATTAACAAACTAACAAACCAAGAAGCCAAGAAACCAACAAACCAACAAGCCAACAAGCCAACAAACCAACAAACCAACAAACCAAAAAACCAACGAACCAACAAACCATCAAACGAACAAAGCAACAAGCCAACAAGCCAACAAACCAACAAGCCAACAAGCCAACAAACCAACAAACCAACAAACCAACAAGCCAACAAGCCAACAAACCAACAAACCAACAAACCAACAAGCCAACAAACCAACAAACCAACAAGCCAACAAACCAACAAACCAACAAACCAACAAACCAACAAACCAACAAGCCAACAAGCCAACAAACCAACAAACCAACAAGCCAATAAACCAACAAACCAACAAACCATCAAACCAACAAACCAACAAACCAACAAACCAACAAACCAACAAGCCAACAAGCCAACAAACCAACAAACCAACAAGCTAACAAACCTACAAACAAATAAACCAATAAACTAACAAGCCAACAAACCAACAAACCAACAAGCCAACAAGCCAACAAACCAACAAACCAACAAACCAACAAGCCAACAAACCAACAAACCAACAAGCCAACAAGCCAACAAACCAACAAACCAACAAACCAACAAGCCAACAAGCCGACAAACCAACAAACCAACAAACCAACAAACCAACAAACCAACAAACCAACAAACCAACAAACCAACAAACCAACAAACCAACAAACCAACAAGCCAACAAGCCAACAAACCAACAAACCAACAAGCCAACAAACCAACAAACAAATAAACCAACAAACCAACAAACCAACAAACCAACAAACCAACAAACCAAAAAACCAACAAACCAACAAACCAACAAGCCAACAAACCAACAAACCAACAAACCAACAAACCAACAAGCCAACAAACCAACAAACAAATAAACCAACAAACCAACAAACGAACAAACCAACAAACCAGCAAACCAAAAAACCAACAAACCAACAAGCCAACAAGCCAACTAACCAACAAACTAACAAACCAACAAGCCAACAAACCAACAAACCAACAAGCCAACAAGCCAACAAGCCAACAAACCAACAAACCAACA
The DNA here is from genome assembly GCA_958298945.1 of Atherix ibis. Taxonomy (NCBI): domain Eukaryota; kingdom Metazoa; phylum Arthropoda; class Insecta; order Diptera; family Athericidae; genus Atherix; species Atherix ibis. Next base: position 30,113,514 of record OY282608.1, read on the forward strand.
AACCAAAAAACCAACAAACCAACAAGCAAATAAACCAACAAACCAACAAACCAACAAACCAACAAACCAACAAACCAACAAACCAACAAACCAACAAACCAAAAAACCAACAAACCAACAAGCCAACAAGCCAACAAACCAACAAACTAACAAACCAACAAGCCAACAAACCAACAAGCCAACAAACCAACAAACCAACAAACCAAAAAACCAACAAACCAACAAACCAACAAACCAACAAGCCAACAAGCCAACAAACCAACAAACCAACAAACCAACAAACCAACAAACCAACAAACCAACAAGCCAACAAGCCAACAAACCAACAAACCAACAAGCCAACAAACCAACAAACCAACAAACCATCAAACCAACAAACCAACAAACCAACAAACCAACAAACCAACAAGCCAACAAGCCAACAAACCAACAAACCAACAAGCCAACAAACCAACAAACAAATAAACCAACAAACCAACAAGCCAACAAACCAACAAACCAACAAGCCAACAAGCCAACAAACCAACAAACCAACAAACCAACTAGCCAACAAACCAACAAACCAACAAGCCAATAAGCCAACAAACCAACAAACCAACAAACCAACAAACCAACAAGCCAACAAGCCGACAAACCAACAAACCAACAAACCAACAAACCAACAAACCAACAAACCAACAAACCAACAAACCAACAAACCAACAAACCAACAAACCAACAAACCAACAAACCAACAAGCCAACAAGCCAACAAACCAACAAACCAACAAGCCAACAAACCAACAAACAAATAAACCAACAAACCAACAAACCAACAAACCAACAAACCAACAAACCAAAAAACCAACAAACCAACAAACCAACAAGCCAACAAACCAACAAACCAACAAACCAACAACCCAACAAACCAACAAACAAATAAACCAACAAACCAACAAACGAACAAACCAACAAACCAACAAACCAAAAAACCAACAGACCAACAAGCCAACAAGCCAACTAACCAACAAACTAACAAACCAACAAGCCAACAAACCAACAAACCAACAAGCCAACAAGCCAACAAACCAACAAACCAACAAACCAAAAAACCAACAAACCAACAAGCAAATAAACCAACAAACCAACAAACCAACAAACCAACAAACCAACAAACCAACAAACCAAAAAACCAACAAACCAACAAGCCAACAAGCCAACAAACCAACAAACTAACAAACAAACAAGCCGACAAACCAACAAGCCAACAAACCAACAAACCAACAAACCAAAAAACCAACAAACCAACAAACCATCAAACGAACAAAGCAACAAGCCAACAAGCCAACAAACCAACAAACCAACAAGCCAACAAACCAACAAACCAACAAGCCAACAAACCAACAAACCAACAAGCCAACAAGCCAACAAGATAACAAACCAATAAACCAACAAACCAACAAGACAACAAACCAACAAACCAACAAACCAACAAACCAACAAACCAACAAGCCAACAAACCAACAAACAAATAAACCCACAAACCAAAAAACCAACAAACCAACAAACCAACAAACCAAAAAACCAACAAACCAACAAACCAACAAACCAACAAACCAAAAAACCAACAAACCAACAAACCAACGAACCAACAAACCATCAAACGAACAAAGCAACAAACCAAGTAACCAACAAGCCAACAAACCAACAAACAAATAAACCAACAAATCAACAAACCAACAAACCAACAAGCCAACAAATCAACAAACAAATAAACCAACAAACCAACGAACCAACAAACCAACAAACCAACAAACCAACAAACCAAAAAACCAACAAACCAACAAGCCAACAAGCCAACAAATTAACAAACTAACAAACCAACAAGCCAAGAAACCAACAAACCAACAAGCCAACAAGCCAAGAAACCAACAAACCAACAAGCCAACAAGCCAACAAACCAACAAACCAACAAGCCAACAAACCAACAAACCAACAAACCATCAAACCAACAAACCAACAAACCAACAAACCAACAAACCAACAAGCCAACAAGCCAACAAACCAACAAACCAACAAGCCAACAAACCAACAAACCAACAAACCAACAAACCATCAAACCAACAAACCAACAAACCAACAAACCAACAAACCAACAAACTAGCAAACCAACAAGCCAACAAACCAACAAACCAACAAGCCAACAAACCAACAAACCAACAAACCAACAAGCCAACAAGCCAACAAACCAACAAACCATCAAACCAACAAACCAACAAACCAACAAACCAACATGCCAACAAACCAACAAACTAAGTAACCAACAAGCCAACAAACCAACAAACTAACAAGCCAACAAGCCAACAAACCAACAAACCAACAAGCCAGCAAACCAACAAACCAACAAACCAACAAGCCAACAAACCAACAAACAAATAAACCAACAAACCAACAAACCAACAAACCAACAAACCAACAAACCAACAAACCAAAAAACCAACAAACCAACAAACCAACCAGCCAACAAATCAACAAACCAACAAACCAACAAACCAACAAACCAACAAGCCAACAAATCAACAAACAAATAAACCAACAAACCAACGAACCAACAAACCAACAAACCAACAAACCAACAAACCAAAAAACCAACAAACCAACAAGCCAACAAGCCAACAAATTAACAAACTAACAAACCAACAAGCCAAGAAACCAACAAACCAACAAGCCAACAAGCCAACAAACCAACAAACCAACAAACCAAAAAACCAACGAACCAACAAACCATCAAACGAACAAAGCAACAAGCCAACAAGCCAACAAACCAACAAGCCAACAAGCCAACAAACCAACAAACCAACAAGCCAACAAGCCAACAAACCAACAAACCAACAAACCAACAAGCCAACAAACCAACAAACCAACAAGCCAACAAACCAACAAACCAACAAACCAACAAACCAACAAACCAACAAGCCAACAAGCCCACAAACCAACAAACCAACAAGCCAATAAACCAACAAACCAACAAACCATCAAACCAACAAACCAACAAACCAACAAACCAACAAACCAACAAGCCAACAAGCCAACAAACCAACAAACCAACAAGCTAACAAACCTACAAACAAATAAACCAATAAACTAACAAGCCAACAAACCAACAAACCAACAAGCCAACAAGCCAACAAACCAACAAACCAACAAACCAACAAGCCAACAAACCAACAAACCAACAAGCCAACAAGCCAACAAACCAACAAACCAACAAACCAACAAGCCAACAAGCCAACAAACCAACAAACCAACAAGCTAACAAACCTACAAACAAATAAACCAATAAACTAACAAGCCAACAAACCAACAAACCAACAAGCCAACAAGCCAACAAACCAACAAACCAACAAACCAACAAGCCAACAAACCAACAAACCAACAAGCCAACAAGCCAACAAACCAACAAACCAACAAACCAACAAGCCAACAAGCCGACAAACCAACAAACCAACAAACCAACAAACCAACAAACCAACAAACCAACAAACCAACAAACCAACAAACCAACAAACCAACAAACCAACAAACCAATAAGCCAACAAGCCAACAAACCAACAAACCAACAAGCCAACAAACCAACAAACAAATAAACCAACAAACCAACAAACCAACAAACCAACAAACCAACAAACCAAAAAACCAACAAACCAACAAACCAACAAGCCAACAACCCAACAAACCAACAAACCAACAAGCCAACAAACCAACAAACAAATAAACCAACAAACCAACAAACGAACAAACCAACAAACCAGCAAACCAAAAAACCAACAAACCAACAAGCCAACAAGCCAACTAACCAACAAACTAACAAACCAACAAGCCAACAAACCAACAAACCAACAAGCCAACAAGCCAACAAGCCAACAAACCAACAAACCAACAAACCAAAAAACCAACAAACCAACAAGCAAATAAACCAACAAACCAACAAACCAACAAACCAACAAACCAACAAACCAACAAACCAACAAACCAACAAACCAAAAAACCAACAAACCAACAAGCCAACAAGCCAACAAACCAACAAACTAACAAACCAACAAGCCAACAAACCAACAAGCCAACAAACCAACAAACCAACAAACCAACAAACCAACAAACCAACAAACCAACAAACCAACAAACCAACAAACCAACAAACCAACAAACCAACAAACCAACAAACCAACAAACCAACAAACCAACAAACCAACAAGCCAACAAGCCAACAAACCAACAAACCAACAAGCCAACAAACCAACAAACAAATAAACCAACAAACCAACAAACCAACAAACCAACAAACCAACAAACCAAAAAACCAACAAACCAACAAACAAACAAGCCAACAAACCAACAAACCAACAAACCAACAAGCCAACAAACCAACAAACAAATAAACCAACAAACCAACAAACCAACAACCCAACAAGCCAACAAATCAACAAACCAACAAACCAACAAGCCAACAAATCAACAAACAAATAAACCAACAAACCAACGAACCAACAAACCAACAAACCAACAAACCAACAAACCAAAAAACCAACAAACCAACAAGCCAACAAATTAACAAACTAACAAACCAACAAGCCAAGAAACCAACAAACCAACAAGCCAACAAGCCAACAAACCAACAAACCAACAAACCAAAAAACCAACGAACCAACAAACCATCAAACGAACAAAGCAACATACCAAGTAACCAACAAGCCAACAAACCAACAAACAAATAAACCAACAAATCAACAAACCAACAAACCAACAAGCCAACAAATCAACAAACAAATAAACCAACAAACCAACGAACCAACAAACCAACAAACCAACAAACCAACAAACCAAAAAACCAACAAACCAACAAGCTAACAAACCTACAAACAAATAAACCAATAAACTAACAAGCCAACAAACCAACAAACCAACAAGCCAACAAGCCAACAAACCAACAAACCAACAAACCAACAAGCCAACAAACCAACAAACCAACAAGCCAACAAGCCAACAAACCAACAAACCAACAAACCAACAAGCCAACAAGCCGACAAACCAACAAACCAATAAACCAACAAACCAACAAGCCAACAAACCAACAAACCAACAAGCCAACAAGCCAACAAACCAACAAACCAACAAACCAACAAGCCAACAAGCCAACAAACCAACAAACCAACAAGCTAACAAACCTACAAACAAATAAACCAATAAACTAACAAGCCAACAAACCAACAAACCAACAAGCCAACAAGCCAACAAACCAAAAAACCAACAAACCAACAAGCCAACAAACCAACAAACCAACAAGCCAACAAGCCAACAAACCAACAAACCAACAAACCAACAAGCCAACAAGCCGACAAACCAACAAACCAATAAACCAACAAACCAACAAGACAACAAACCAACAAACCAACAAACCAACAAACCAACAAGCCAACAAACCAACAAACAAATAAACCCACAAACCAAAAAACCAACAAACCAACAAACCAACAAACCAAAAAACCAACAAACCAACAAACCAACAAACCAACAAACCAAAAAACCAACAAACCAACAAACCAACGAACCAACAAACCATCAAACGAACAAAGCAACAAACCAAGTAACCAACAAGCCAACAAACCAACAAACAAATAAACCAACAAATCAACAAACCAACAAACCAACAAGCCAACAAATCAACAAACAAATAAACCAACAAACCAACGAACCAACAAACCAACAAACCAACAAACCAACAAACCAAAAAACCAACAAACCAACAAGCCAACAAGCCAACAAATTAACAAACTAACAAACCAACAAGCCAAGAAACCAACAAACCAACAAGCCAACAAGCCAAGAAACCAACAAACCAACAAGCCAACAAGCCAACAAACCAACAAACCAACAAGCCAACAAACCAACAAACCAACAAACCATCAAACCAACAAACCAACAAACCAACAAACCAACAAACCAACAAGCCAACAAGCCAACAAACCAACAAACCAACAAGCCAACAAACCAACAAACCAACAAACCAACAAACCATCAAACCAACAAACCAACAAACCAACAAACCAACAAACCAACAAACTAGCAAACCAACAAGCCAACAAACCAACAAACCAACAAGCCAACAAACCAACAAACCAACAAACCAACAAGCCAACAAGCCAACAAACCAACAAACCATCAAACCAACAAACCAACAAACCAACAAACCAACATGCCAACAAACTAACAAACTAAGTAACCAACAAGCCAACAAACCAACAAACTAACAAGCCAACAAGCCAACAAACCAACAAACCAACAAGCCAGCAAACCAACAAACCAACAAACCAACAAGCCAACAAACCAACAAACAAATAAACCAACAAACCAACAAACCAACAAACCAACAAACCAACAAACCAACAAACCAAAAAACCAACAAACCAACAAACCAACCAGCCAACAAATCAACAAACCAACAAACCAACAAACCAATAAGCCAACAAATCAACAAACAAATAAACCAACAAACCAACGAACCAACAAACCAACAAACCAACAAACCAACAAACCAAAAAACCAACAAACCAACAAGCCAACAAGCCAACAAATTAACAAACTAACTAACCAACAAGCCAAGAAACCAACAAACCAACAAGCCAACAAGCCAACAAACCAACAAACCAACAAACCAAAAAACCAACGAACCAACAAACCATCAAACGAACAAAGCAACAAGCCAACAAGCCAACAAACCAACAAGCCAACAAGCCAACAAACCAACAAACCAACAAGCCAACAAGCCAACAAACCAACAAACCAACAAACCAACAAGCCAACAAACCAACAAACCAACAAGCCAACAAACCAACAAACCAACAAACCAACAAACCAACAAACCAACAAGCCAACAAGCCAACAAACCAACAAACCAACAAGCCAATAAACCAACAAACCAACAAACCATCAAACCAACAAACCAACAAACCAACAAACCAACAAACCAACAAGCCAACAAGCCAACAAACCAACAAACCAACAAGCTAACAAACCTACAAACAAATAAACCAATAAACTAACAAGCCAACAAACCAACAAACCAACAAGCCAACAAGCCAACAAACCAACAAACCAACAAACCAACAAGCCAACAAACCAACAAACCAACAAGCCAACAAGCCAACAAACCAACAAACCAACAAACCAACAAGCCAACAAGCCAACAAACCAACAAACCAACAAGCTAACAAACCTACAAACAAATAAACCAATAAACTAACAAGCCAACAAACCAACAAACCAACAAGCCAACAAGCCAACAAACCAACAAACCAACAAACCAACAAGCCAACAAACCAACAAACCAACAAGCCAACAAGCCAACAAACCAACAAACCAACAAACCAACAAGCCAACAAGCCGACAAACCAACAAACCAACAAACCAACAAACCAACAAACCAACAAACCAACAAACCAACAAACCAACAAACCAACAAACCAACAAACCAACAAACCAATAAGCCAACAAGCCAACAAACCAACAAACCAACAAGCCAACAAACCAACAAACAAATAAACCAACAAACCAACAAACCAACAAACCAACAAACCAACAAACCAACAAACCAAAAAACCAACAAACCAACAAACCAACAAGCCAACAAACCAACAAACCAACAAACCAACAAGCCAACAAACCAACAAACAAATAAACCAACAAACCAACAAACGAACAAACCAACAAACCAGCAAACCAAAAAACCAACAAACCAACAAGCCAACAAGCCAACTAACCAACAAACTAACAAACCAACAAGCCAACAAACCAACAAACCAACAAGCCAACAAGCCAACAAGCCAACAAACCAACAAACCAACAAACCAAAAAACCAACAAACCAACAAGCAAATAAACCAACAAACCAACAAACCAACAAACCAACAAACCAACAAACCAACAAACCAACAAACCAACAAACCAAAAAACCAACAAACCAACAAGCCAACAAGCCAACAAACCAACAAACTAACAAACCAACAAGCCAACAAACCAACAAGCCAACAAACCAACAAACCAACAAACCAACAAACCAACAAACCAACAAACCAACAAACCAACAAACCAACAAACCAACAAACCAACAAACCAACAAACCAACAAACCAACAAACCAACAAGCCAACAAGCCAACAAACCAACAAACCAACAAGCCAACAAACCAACAAACAAATAAACCAACAAACCAACAAACCAACAAACCAACAAACCAACAAACCAAAAAACCAACAAACCAACAAACAAACAAGCCAACAAACCAACAAACCAACAAACCAACAAGCCAACAAACCAACAAACAAATAAACCAACAAACCAACAAACCAACAACCCAACAAGCCAACAAATCAACAAACCAACAAACCAACAAGCCAACAAATCAACAAACAAATAAACCAACAAACCAACGAACCAACAAACCAACAAACCAACAAACCAACAAACCAAAAAACCAACAAACCAACAAGCCAACAAATTAACAAACTAACAAACCAACAAGCCAAGAAACCAACAAACCAACAAGCCAACAAGCCAACAAACCAACAAACCAACAAACCAAAAAACCAACGAACCAACAAACCATCAAACGAACAAAGCAACAAACCAAGTAACCAACAAGCCAACAAACCAACAAACAAATAAACCAACAAATCAACAAACCAACAAACCAACAAGCCAACAAATCAACAAACAAATAAACCAACAAACCAACGAACCAACAAACCAACAAACCAACAAACCAACAAACCAAAAAACCAACAAACCAACAAGCCAACAAGCCAACAAATTAACAAACTAACAAACCAACAAGCCAAGAAACCAACAAACCAACAAGCCAACAAGCCAAGAAACCAACAAACCAACAAGCCAACAAGCCAACAAACCAACAAACCAGCAAGCCAACAAACCAACAAACCAACAAACCATCAAACCAACAAACCAACAAACCAACAAACCAACAAACCAACAAGCCAACAAGCCAACAAACCAACAAACCAACAAGCCAACAAACCAACAAACCAACAAACCAACAAACCATCAAACCAACAAACCAACAAACCAACAAACCAACAAACCAACAAACTAGCAAACCAACAAGCCAACAAACCAACAAACCAACAAGCCAACAAACCAACAAACCAACAAACCAACAAGCCAACAAGCCAACAAACCAACAAACCATCAAACCAACAAACCAACAAACCAACAAACCAACATGCCAACAAACCAACAAACTAAGTAACCAACAAGCCAACAAACCAACAAACTAATAAGCCAACAAGCCAACAAACCAACAAACCAACAAGCCAGCAAACCAACAAACCAAAAAACCAACAAGCCAACAAACCAACAAACAAATAAACCAACAAACCAACAAACCAACAAACCAACAAACCAACAAACCAACAAACCAAAAAACCAACAAACCAACAAACCAACCAGCCAACAAATCAACAAACCAACAAACCAACAAGCCAACAAATCAACAAACAAATAAACCAACAAACCAACGAACCAACAAACCAACAAACCAACAAACCAGCAAACCAAAAAACCAACAAACCAACAAGCCAACAAGCCAACAAATTAACAAACTAACAAACCAACAAGCCAAGAAACCAACAAACCAAAAAACCAACGAACCAACAAACCATCAAACGAACAAAGCAACAAGCCAACAAGCCAACAAACCAACAAGCCAACAAGCCAACAAACCAACAAACCAACAAGCCAACAAGCCAACAAACCAACAAACCAACAAACCAACAAGCCAACAAACCAACAAACCAACAAGCCAACAAACCAACAAACCAACAAACCAACAAACCAACAAACCAACAAGCCAACAAGCCAACAAACCAACAAACCAACAAGCCAATAAACCAACAAACCAACAAACCATCAAACCAACAAACCAACAAACCAACAAACCAACAAACCAATAAGCCAACAAGCCAACAAACCAACAAACCAACAAGCTAACAAACCTACAAACAAATAAACCAATAAACTAACAAGCCAACAAACCAACAAACCAACAAGCCAACAAGCCAACAAACCAACAAACCAACAAACCAACAAGCCAACAAACCAACAAACCAACAAACCAACAAGCCAACAAGCCAACAAACCAACAAACCAACAAACCAACAAGCCAACAAGCCGACAAACCAACAAACCAACAAACCAACAAACCAACAAACCAACAAACCAACAAACCAACAAACCAACAAACCAACAAACCAACAAACCAACAAACCAACAAGCCAACAAGCCAACAAACCAACAAACCAACAAGCCAACAAACCAACAAACAAATAAACCAACAAACCAACAAACCAACAAACCAACAAACCAACAAACCAAAAAACCAACAAACCAACAAACCAACAAGCCAACAAACCAACAAACCAACAAACCAACAAGCCAACAAACCAACAAACAAATAAACCAACAAACCAACAAACGAACAAACCAACAAACCAGCAAACCAAAAAACCAACAAACCAACAAGCCAACAAGCCAACTAACCAACAAACTAACAAACCAACAAGCCAACAAACCAACAAACCAACAAGCCAACAAGCCAACAAGCCAACAAACCAACAAACCAACAAACCAAAAAACCAACAAACCAACAAGCAAATAAACCAACAAACCAACAAACCAACAAACCAACAAACCAACAAACCAACAAACCAACAAACCAACAAACCAAAAAACCAACAAACCAACAAGCCAACAAGCCAACAAACCAACAAACTAAAAAACCAACAAGCCAACAAACCAACAAGCCAACAAACCAACAAACCAACAAACCAAAAAACCAACAAACCAACAAACCAACAAACCAACAAGCCAACAAACCAAAAAACCAACAAACCAACAAACCAACAAACCAACAAGCCAACAAGCCAACAAACCAACAAACCAACAAACCAAAAAACCAACAAACCAACAAGCAAATAAACCAACAAACCAACAAACCAACAAACCAACAAACCAACAAACCAAAAAACCAACAAACCAACAAACCAACAAGCCAACAAACCAACAAACCAACAAACCAACAACCCAACAAACCAACAAACAAATAAACCAACAAACCAACAAACGAACAAACCAACAAACCAACAAACCAAAAAACCAACAGACCAACAAGCCAACAAGCCAACTAACCAACAAACTAACAAACCAACAAGCCAACAAACCAACAAACCAACAAGCCAACAAGCCAACAAACCAACAAACCAACAAACCAAAAAACCAACAAACCAACAAGCAAATAAACCAACAAACCAACAAACTAACAAACCAACAAACCAACAAACCAACAAACCAAAAAACCAACAAACCAACAAGCCAACAAGCCAACAAACCAACAAACTAACAAACAAACAAGTCGACAAACCAACAAGCCAACAAACCAACAAACCAACAAACCAAAAAACCAACAAACCAACAAACCATCAAACGAACAAAGCAACAAGCCAACAAGCCAACAAACCAACAAACCAACAAGCCAACAAACCAACAAACCAACAAGCCAACAAACCAACAAACCAACAAGCCAACAAGCCAACAAGATAACAAACCAATAAACCAACAAACCAACAAGACAACAAACCAACAAACCAACAAACCAACAAACCAACAAGCCAACAAACCAACAAACAAATAAACCCACAAACCAAAAAACCAACAAACCAACAAACCAACAAACCAAAAAACCAACAAACCAACAAACCAACAAACCAACAAGCCAACAAGCCAACAAGTCAACAAACCAGCAAACCAACAAACCAACAAGCCAACAAACCAACAAGCCAACAAACCAACAAACCAACAAACCAATAAACCAACAAACCAACAAGCCAAAAAACCAACAAACCAACAAACCAACAAGTCAACAAACAAATAAACCAACAAACTAACAAACCAACAAACCAACAAACCAACAAACCAAAAAACCAACAAACAAACAAGCCAACAAGCCAACAAACCAACAAACTAACAAACCAACAAGCCAACAAATCAACAAACCAACAAGCCAACAAGCCAACAAACCAACAAACCAATAAACCAAAAAACCAACAAACCAACAAACCATCAAACGAACAAAGCAACAAGCCAACAAGCCAACAAACCAACAAACCGACAAGCCAACAAACCAACAAACCAACAAGCCAACAAGCTAACAAACCAACAAACCAACAAACCAACAAGCCAAAAAACCAACAAACCAACAAGCCAACAAACCAACAAACCAACAAACCAACAAACCAACAAACCAACAAGCCAACAAGCCAACAAACCAACAAACCAACAAGCCAACAAACCAACAAACCAACAAACCAACAAACCAACAAACCAACAAACCAACAAACCAACAAGCCAACAAGCCAACAAACCAACAAACCAACAAACCAACAAACCAACAAACCAACAAACCAACAAGCCAACAAACCAATAAACCAACAAGCCAACAAACCAACAAACCAACAAACCAACAAACCAACAAACCAACAAACCAACAAACCAACAAACCAACAAACCAACAAGCCAACAAACCAACAAACCAACAAGCCAACAAGCCAACAAACAAATAAACCAACAAACCAACAAACCAACAAACCAAAAAACCAACAAACCAACAAGCCAACAAACCAACAAGCCAACAAGCCAACAAACCAACAAGCCAACAAGCCAACAAACCAACAAACCAACAAACAAATAAACCAACAAACCAACAAACCAACAAGCCAAAAAGCCAACAAACCAACAAACCAACAAACCAACAAACAAACAAACCAACAAGCCAATAAACCAACAAACCAACAAACCAAGTAACCAAAAAGCAAACAAACTAACAAACCAACAAGCCAACAAGCCAACAAACCAACAAACCAACAAAGCAACAAACCAACAAACCAACAAACCAACAAACCAACAAGCCAACAAGCCAACAAACCAACAAACCAACAAGCCAACAAGCCAACAAACCAACAAACCAAAAAGCCAACAAACCAACAAATCAACAAACCAACAAACCAACAAACCAACAAACCAACAAACCAACAAACCAACAAACCAACAAACCAACAAACCAACAAGCCAACAAGCCAACAAACCAACAAACTAACAACCCAACAAGCCAACAAACCAACAAACCAACAAGCCAACAAGCCAACAAACCAACAAACCAAGTAACCAAAAAGCCAACAAACTAACAAACCTACAAGCCAACAAAGCAACAAGCCAACAAGCCAACAAACCAACAAACCAACAAAGCAACAAACCAACAAACCAACAAATCAACAAACCAACAAACTAACAAACCAACAAGCCAACAAACCAACAAACCAACAAACCAACAAACCAACAAACCAACAAGCCAACAAACCAACAAACCATCAAGCCAACAAACCAACAAACCAACATGCCAACAAACCAACAAACTAAGTAACCAACAAGCCAACAAACCAACAAACCAACAAGCCAACAAGCCAACAAATCAACAAACCAACAAGCCAACAAATCAACAAACCAGCAAGCCAACAAACCAACCAACAAATAAACCAACAAACCAACAAACCAACAAACCATCAAACGAACAAAGCAACAAAAGCAGCAAGCCAACAAACCAACAAACCAACAAGCCAACTAACCAACAAACCAACAAGCCAACAAACCAACAAGCCAACAAACCAACAAACCAAAAAACCAACAAGCCAACACACCAACAAACCAACAAATCAACAAACCAACAAGCCAACAAACCAACAAACAAATAAACCAACGAACCAAAAAACCAACAAACCAACAAACCAACAAACCAACAAACCAACAAACCAACAAACCAACAAACCAACAAACCAACAAGCCAACAAGCCAACAAACCAACAAACCAACAAGCCAACAAGCCAACAAACCAACAAACCAACAAGCCAACAAACCAATAAACCAAAAAACCAAAAAACCAACAAACCAACAAACCAACAAACCAACAAACCAACAAACCAACAAGCCAACAATCCAACAAACCAACAAACTAACAAACCAACAAAACAACAAACCAACAAACCAACAAGCCAACAAGCCAACAAACCAACAAACGAAGTAACCAAAAAGCCAACAAACTAACAAACCAACAAGCCAACAAACCAACAAGCCAACAAGCCAGCAAACCAACAAACCAACAAAGCAACAAACCAACAAACCAACAAACCAACAAACCAACAAACTAACAAACCAACAAGCCAACAAACCAACAAACCAACAAGCCAACAAACCAACAAACCAACAAGCCAACAAGCCAACAAACCAACAAACCATCAAGCCAACAAACTAACAAACCAACAAGCCAACAAACCAACAAACCAACAAGCCAACAAGCCAACAAACCAACAAACCAACAAACCAAAAAACCAACAAACAAAGAAACCATCAAACGAACAAAGCAACAACCCAACAAGCCAACAAACCAACAAACCAACAAGCCAACAAACTAACAAACTAACAAGCCAACAAGCCAACAAACCAACAAACCAACAAACCAACAAACCAACAAACCAACAAACCAACAAACCAACAAACCAACAAACCAAAAAACCAACAAGCCGACAAGCCAACAAACCAACAAGCCAACAAACCAACAAACAAATAAATCAACAAACCAACAAACCAACAAACCAACAAACCAACAAACTAACAAACCAACAAGCCAACAAACCAACTAACCAACAAGCCAACAAACCAACAAACCGACAAACCAACAAGCCAACAAGCCAACAAACCAACAAGCCAACAAACCAACAAACCAACTAACCAACATACAAACAAACCAACAAACTAAGTAACCAACAAGCCAACAAGCCAACAAACCAACAAACCAAGTAACCAAAAAGCCAACAAACTAACAAACCTACAAGCCAACAAAGCAACAAGCCAACAAGCCAACAAACCAACAAACCAACAAAGCAACAAACCAACAAACCAACAAATCAACAAACCAACAAACTAACAAACCAACAAGCCAACAAACCAACAAACCAACAAACCAACAAACCAACAAGCCAACAAGCCAACAAACCAACAAACCATCAAGCCAACAAACCAACAAACCAACATGCCAACAAACCAACAAACTAAGTAACCAACAAGCCAACAAACCAACAAACCAACAAGCCAACAAGCCAACAAATCAACAAACCAACAAGCCAACAAATCAACAAACCAGCAAGCCAACAAACCAACCAACAAATAAACCAACAAACCAACAAACCAACAAACCATCAAACGAACAAAGCAACAAAAGCAGCAAGCCAACAAACCAACAAACCAACAAGCCAACTAACCAACAAACCAACAAGCCAACAAACCAACAAGCCAACAAACCAACAAACCAAAAAACCAACAAGCCAACACACCAACAAACCAACAAATCAACAAACCAACAAGCCAACAAACCAACAAACAAATAAACCAACGAACCAAAAAACCAACAAACCAACAAACCAACAAACCAACAAACCAACAAACCAACAAACCAACAAACCAACAAGCCAACAAGCCAACAAGCCAACAAACCAACAAACCAACAAGCCAACAAGCCAACAAACCAACAAACCAACAAGCCAACAAACCAATAAACCAACAAACCAAAAAACCAACAAACCAACAAACCAACAAACCAACAAACCAACAAACCAACAAGCCAACAATCCAACAAACCAACAAACTAACAAACCAACAAGCCAACAAACCAACAAACCAACAAACGAAGTAACCAAAAAGCCAACAAACTAACAAACCAACAAGCCAACAAACCAACAAGCCAACAAGCCAGCAAACCAACAAACCAACAAAGCAACAAACCAACAAACCAACAAACCAACAAACCAACAAACTAACAAACCAACAAGCCAACAAACCAACAAACCAACAAGCCAACAAACCAACAAACCAACAAGCCAACAAGCCAACAAACCAACAAACCATCAAGCCAACAAACTAACAAACCAACAAGCCAACAAACCAACAAACCAACAAGCCAACAAGCCAACAAACCAACAAACCAACAAACCAAAAAACCAACAAACAAAGAAACCATCAAACGAACAAAGCAACAACCCAACAAGCCAACAAACCAGCAAACCAACAAGCCAACAAACTAACAAACTAACAAGCCAACAAGCCAACAAACCAACAAACCAACAAACCAACAAACCAACAAACCAACAAACCAACAAACCAACAAACCAAAAAACCAACAAGCCGACAAGCCAACAAACCAACAAGCCAACAAACCAACAAACAAATAAACCAACAAACCAACAAACCAACAAACCAACAAACTAACAAACCAACAAGCCAACAAACCAACTAACCAACAAGCCAACAAACCAACAAACCGACAAACCAACAAGCCAACAAGCCAACAAACCAACAAACCAACAAGCCAACAAACCAACAAACCAACTAACCAACATACAAACAAACCAACAAACTAAGTAACCAACAAGCCAACAAACCAACAAACCAACAAGCCAACAAACCAACAAACCAACAAACCAACAAACCAACAAGCCAACAAGCCAACAAACCAACAAACCAACAAGCCAACAAACCAACAAACCAACAAACCAACAAACCAACAAACCAACAAACCAACAAACCAACAAACCAACAAACCAACAAACCAGCAAGCCGACAAGCCAACAAACCAACAAGCCAACAAACCAACAAACAAATAAACCAACAAACCAACAAACCAACAAACCAACAAACCAACAAACTAACAAACCAACAAGCCAACAAACCAACAAACCAACAAGCGAACAAACCAACAAACCAACAAACCAACAAGCCAACAAGCCAACAAACCAACAAACCAACAAGCCAAAAAACCAACAAACCAACAAACCAACATGCCAACAAACCAACAAACTAAGTAACCAACAAGCCAGCAAACCAACAAACCAACAAGCCAACAAGCCAACAAACCAACAAAACAACAAGCCAACAAACTAACAAACCAACAAACCAACAAGCCAACAAAACAACAAACAAATAAACCAACAAACCAACAACCCAACAAACTAACAAACCAACAAACCAACAAACCAACAAACCAACAAACCGACAAGCCAGCAAACCAACAAACCAACAAACCTACAAACCAACAAACCAAAAAACCAACAAACAAACAACCCAACAAGCCAACAAACCAACAAACTAACAAACCAACAAGCCAAAAAACCAACAAACCAACAAGCCAACAAGCCAACAAACCAACAAACCAACAAACCAAAAAACCAACAAACCAACAAACCATCAAACAAACAAAGCAACAAGCCAACAAGCCAACAATCCAACAAACCAACAAGCCAACAAACCAACAAACCAACAAGCCAACAAGCCAACAAACCAACAAACCAACAAACCAACAAGCCAACAAACCAACAAACCAACAAACCAACAAACCAGCAAGCCAACAAACCAACAAACAAATAAACCAACAAACCAAAAAACCAACAAACCAACAAACCAACAAACCAACAAACCAACAAACCAACAAGCCAACAAGCCAACAAACCAACAAGCCAACAAACCAACAAACCAACAAGCCAACAAACCAACAAACCAACAAACCAACATGCCAACAAACCAACAAACTAAGTAACCAACAAGCCAACAAACCAACAAACCAACAAGCCTACAAGTCAACAAACCAACAAACCAACAAGCCAACATACCAACAAACCAACAAACCAACAAACTAACAAACCAACAAACAAATAAACCAACAAACCAACAAACCAACAAACCAACAAACCAACAAACCAAAAAACCAACAAACCAACAAACCAATAAGCCAACAAACCAACAAACCAACAAACAAACAAGCCAACAAACCAACAAACAAATAAACCAACAAACCAACAAACCAACAACCCAACAAACCAACAAACCAACAAACCAACAAACCAAAAAACCAACAAACCAACAAACCAACAAGCCAACAAACCAACAAACTAACAAACCAACAAGCCAACAAACCAACAAACCAATAAGCCAACAAGCCAACAAACCCACAAACCAACAAACCAAAAAACCAACAAACCAACAAACCATCAAACGAACAAAGCAACAAGCCAACAAGCCAACAAACCAACAAACCAACAAGCCAACAAACCAACAAACCAACAAGCCAGCAAGCCAACAAACCAACAAACCAACAAACCAAAAAACCAACAAACCAACAAAACATCAAACGAACAAAGCAACAAGCCAACAAGCCAACAAACCAACAAACCAACAAGCCAACAAGCCAACAAGCCAACAAGCCAACAAACCAACAAACCAACAAACCAACAAGCCAACAAACCAACAAACAAACAAACCAACAAACCAACAAGCCAACAAACCAACAAACCAACAAACCAACAAACCAACAAACCAACAAACCAACAAGCCAACAAGCCAACAAACCAACAAACCAACAAGCCAACAAGCCAACAAACCAACAAACCAACAAACCAACAAACCAACAAACCAACAAACCAACAAATCAACAAGCCAACAAGCCAACAAACCAACAAACCAACAAACCAACAAACCAACAAGCCAACAAACCAACAAACCAACAAACCAACAAGCCAACAAGCCAACAAACCAACAAACCAACAAGCCAACAAACCAACAAACCAACAAAGCAACAAACCAATATGCCAACAAACCAACAAACTAAGTAACCAACAAGCCAACAAACCAACAAACCAACAAGTCAACAAGCCAACAAACCAACAAACCAACAAGCTAATAAACCAACAAACAAATAAACCAACAAACCAACAAACCAACAAACCAACAAACCAACAAACCAAAAAACCAATAAACCAACAAACCAACAAGCCAACAAACCAACAAACCAACAAACCAACAAGCCAACAAACCAACAAACAAATAAACCAACAAACCAACAAACCAACAAACCAACAAACCAACAAACCAATAAACCAAAAAACCGACAAACCAACAAGTCAACAAGCCAACAAATCAACAAACTAACAAACCAACAAGCCAACAAACCAACAAACCAACAAGCCAACAAGCCAACAAACCAACAAACCAACAAACCAAAAAACCAACAAACCAACAAAACATCAAACGAACAAAGCAACAAGCCAACAAGCCAACAAACCAACAAACCAACAAGCCAACAAGCCAACAAGCCAACAAACCAACAAACCAACAAACCAAGAAGCCAACAAACCAACAAACAAACAAACCAACAAACCAACAAACCAACAAGCCAACAAACCAACAAGCCAACAAACCAACAAACCAACAAACCAAGTAACCAAAAAGCCAACAAACTAACAAACCAACAAGCCAACAAGCCAACAAGCCAACAAACCAACAAACCAACAAACCAACAAACCAACAAACCAACAAACCAACAAACCAACAAACCAACAAACCAATAAGCCAACAAGCCAACAATCCAACAAACCGACAAGCCAACAAGCCAACAAACTAACAAACCAACAAGCCAACAAACCAACAAACCAACATGCCAACAAACCAACTAACAAATAAACCAACAAACCAACAAACCAACAAACCAACAAACCAAAAAACCAACAAACCAACAAGCCAACAAACCAACAAACTAACAAACCAACAAGCCAACAAACCAACAAACCAACAAGCCAACAAGCCAACAAACGAACAAACCAACAAACCAACAAACCAACAAACCAAAAAACCAACAAACCAACAAACCATCAAACGACCATAGCAACAAGCCAACAAGCCAACAAACCAACAAACCAACAAGCCAACAATCCAACAAGCCAACAAACCAACAAACCAACAAGCCAACAAACCAACAAACCAACAAACCAACAAACCAACAAACCAACAAGCCAACAAACCAACAAGCCAACAAGCCAACAAACCAACAAACCAACAAACCAACAAGCCAAGAAGCCAACAAACCAACAAACCAACAAGCCAACAAGCCAACAAGCCAACAAACCAACAAACCAACAAAGCAACAAACCAACAAACCAACAAACCAACAAACCAACCAGCCAACAAGCCAACAAACCAACAAACCAACAAGCCAACAAGCCAACAAACTAACAAACCAACAAGCCAACAAGCCAACAAGCCAACAAACCAACAAACCAACAAACCAACAAACCAACAAACCAACAAGCCAACAAGCCAACTAACAAATAAACCAACAAACCAACAAACCAACAAACCAACAAACCAACAAACCAACAAACCAACAAACCAACAAACCACAAAACCAACAAACCAACAAGCCAACAAGCCAACAAACCAACAAACTAACAAACCAACAAGCCAACAAACCAACAAACCAACAAGCCAACAAGCCAACAAACCAACAAACTAACAAACCAACAAGCCAACAAACCAACAAACCAACAAGTCAACAAACCAACAAACCAACAAACCAACAAGCCAACAAGCCAACAAACCAACAAACCATCAAGCCAACAAACCAACAAACCAACAAACCAACATGCCAACAAACCAACAAACTAAGTAACCAACAAGCCAACAAACCAACAAACCAACAAGCCAACAAGCCAACAAACCAACAAACCAACAAGCCAACAAACCAACAAACCAACAAACCAACAAGCCAACAAACCAACAAACAAATAAACCAACAAACCAACAAACCAACAAACCAAAAAAACCAACAAACCAACAAACCAACAAGCCAACAAACCAACAAATCAACAAACCAGCAAACCCACAAGCCAACAAACCAACAAACAAGTAAACCAACAAACCAACAAACCAACAAACCAACAAACCAACAAACCAAAAAACCAACAAACCAACAAGCCAACAAGCCAACAAACCAACAAACTAACAAACCAACAAGCCAACAAACCAACAAACCAACAAGCCAACAAGCCAACAAACCAACAAACCAACAAACCAAAAAACCAACAAACCAACAAACCATCAAAAGAACAAAGCAACAAGCCAACAAGCCAACAAGCCAACAAACCAACAAACCAACAAGCAAACAAACCAACAAACCAACAAGCCAACAAGCCAATAAACCAACAAACCAACAAACCAACAAGCCAACAAACCAACAAACCAACAAGCCAACAAACCAACAAACCAACAAACCAACAAACCAACAAACCAACAAACCAACAAGCCAACAAGCCACTAAACCAACAAACCAACAAACCAACAAGCCAATAAACCAACAAGCCAACAAACCAACAAACCAACAAACCAACATGCCAACAAACCAACAAACTAAGTAACCAACAAGCCAACAAACCAACAAACCAACAAGCCAACAAGCCAACAAACCAACAAACCAACAAGCCAACAAACCAACAAACCAACAAGCTAACAAACCAACAAACAAATAAACCAACAAACCAACAAACCAACAAACCAACAAACCAACAAACCCAAAAACCAACAAACCAACCAACCAACAAGCCAACAAACCAACAAACCAACAAACCAACAAGCCAACAAACCAACAAACAAATAAACCAACAAACCAACAAACCAACAAACCAACAAACCAAAAAACCAACAAACCAACAAGCCAACAAGCTAACAAGCCAACAAACTAACAAACCAACAAACCAACAAACTAACAAGCCAACAAGCCAACAAACGAACAAACCAACAAACCAGAAAACCAACAAACCAACAAACCAACAAACAAATAAACCAACAAACCAACAAACCAACAAACCAACAAACCAAAAAACCAACAAACCAACAAGCCAACAAGCCAACAAACCAACAAACCAACAAACCAACAAGCCAACAAACCAACAAACCAACAAGCCAACAAACCAACAAACCAACAAACCAAAAAACCAACAAACCAACAAACCATCAAACGAACAAAGCAACAAGCCAACAACCCAACAAAACAACAAACCAACAAGCCAACAAACCAACAAACCAACAAGCCAACAAGCCAACAAACCAACAAACCAACAAACCAACAAGCGAACAAACCAACAAACCAACAAACCAACAAAGCAACAAACCAACAAAGCAACAAGCCAATAAGCCAACAAGCCAACAAACCAACAAACAAAGAAACCAACAAACCAAAAAACCAACAAACCAACAAACCAACAAACCAACAAACCAACAAACCAACAAAGCAACAAGCCAATAAGCCAACAAGCCAACAAACCAACAAACCAACAAACCAACAAGCCAACAAACCAACAAACCAACAAACCAACAAACCAACAAAGCAACAAGCCAATAAGCCAACAAGCCAACAAACCAACAAACCAACAAACCAAGTAACCAAAAAGCCAACAAACTAACAAACCAACAAGCCAACAAGCCAACAAACCAACAAACCAACAAACCAACAAGCCAACAAGCCAACAAACCAACAAACCAACAAGCCAACAAGCCAACAAGCCAACAAACCAACAAACCAACAAGCCAAAAAAAAAAAACCAACAAACCAAAAAACCAACAAACCATTAAACCAACAAACAAACAAACCAACAAACCAACAAACCAACAAACCAACAAGCCAACAAGCCAACAAACCAACAAACTAACGAACCAACAAGCCAACAAACCAACAAACCAACAAACCAACAAAGCAACAAGCCAATAAGCCAACAAGCCAACAAACCAACAAACCAACAAACCAAGTAACCAAAAAGCCAACAAACTAACAAACCAACAAGCCAAGAAGCCAACAAACCAACAAACCAACAAACCAACAAGCCAACAAGCCAACAAACCAACAAACCAACAAGACAACAAGCCAACAAACCAACAAACCAACAAGCCAAAAAACCAAAAAACCAACAAACCAACAAGCCAACAAGCCAACAAACCAACAAACTAACAAACCAACAAGCCAACAAACCAACAAACCAACAAGCCAACAAGCCAACAAACCAACAAACCAACAAACCAACAAACCAAAAAACCAACAAACCAACAAACCATCAAACGAACAAAGCAACCAGCCAACAAGCCAACAAACCAACAAACCAACTAGCCAACAAACCAACAAACCAACAAGCCAACAAGCCAATAAACCAACAAACCAACAAACCAACAAGCCAACAAACCAACAAACCAACAAACCAACAAACCAACACACCAAAAAGCCAACAAACCAATTAACAAATAAACCAACAAGCTAACAAACCAACAAACCAACAAGCCAACAAACCAACAAACCCACAAACCAACAAGCCAACAAGCCAACAAGCCAACAAGCCAACAAACCAACAAACCAACAAGCAAATAAACCAACAAACCAACAAGCCAACAAGCCAATAAACCAACAAACCAACAAACCAACAAGCCAACAAACCAACAAACCAACAAGCCAACAAACCAACAAACCAACAAACCAACAAACCAACAAACCAACAAACCAACAAGCCAACAAGCCAACAAACCAACAAACCAACAAACCAACAAACCAACAAACCAACAAACCAACAAACCAACAAACCAACAAACGAACAAACCAACAAACCAACAAACCAACAAGCCAAGAAGCCAACAAACCAACAAACCAACAAGCCATCAAACCAACAAACAAATAAACCAACAAACCAACAAACCAACAAACCAATAAACCAACAAACAAACTAACTAACAAAACAACAAGCCAACAAACCAACAAACCAACAAGCCAACAAACCAACAAACCAACAAACCAACAAGCCAACAAGCCAACAAACCAACAAACCAACAAGCCAACAAACCAACAAACCAACAAACCAACATGCCAACAAACCAACAAACTAAGTAACCAACAAGCCAACAAACCAACAAACCAACAAGCCAACAAGCCAACAAGCCAACAAACCAACAAACCAACAAGCCAACAAACCAACAAACCAACAAGCGAACAAACCAACAAACAAATAAACCAACAAACCAACAAACCAACAAACCAACAAACCAACAAACCCAAAAACCAACAAACCAACCAACCAACAAGCCAACAAACCAACAAACCAACAAACCAACAAGCCAACAAACCAACAAACAAATAAACCAACAAACCAACAAACCAACAAACCAACAAACCAAAAAACCAACAAACCAACAAGCCAACAAGCTAACAAGCCAACAAACTAACAAACCAACAAACCAACAAACCAACAAACTAACAAGCCAACAAGCCAACAAACGAACAAACCAACAAACCAAAAAACCAACAAACCAACAAACCAACAAACAAATAAACCAACAAACCAACAAACCAACAAACCAACAAACCAACAAACCAACAAACCAAAAAACCAACAAACCAACAAGCCAACAAGCCAACAAACCAACAAACCAACAAACCAACAAGCCAACAAACCAACAAACCAACAAGCCAACAAACCAACAAACCAACAAACCAAAAAACCAACAAACCAACAAACCATCAAACGAACAAAGCAACAAGCCAACAACCCAACAAACCAACAAACCAACAAGCCAACAAACCAACAAACCAACAAGCCAACAAGCCAACAAACCAACAAACCAACAAACCAACAAGCGAACAAACCAACAAACCAACAAACCAACAAAGCAACAAACCAACAAAGCAACAAGCCAATAAGCCAACAAGCCAACAAACCAACAAACAAAGAAACCAACAAACCAAAAAACCAACAAACCAACAAACCAACAAACCAACAAACCAACAAACCAACAAAGCAACAAGCCAATAAGCCAACAAGCCAACAAACCAACAAACCAACAAACCAACAAGCCAACAAACCAACAAACCAACAAACCAACAAAGCAACAAGCCAATAAACCAACAAGCCAACAAACCAACAAACCAACAAACCAAGTAACCAAGAAGCCAACAAACTAACAAACCAACAAGCCAACAAGCCAACAAACCAACAAACCAACAAACCAACAAGCCAACAAGCCAACAAACCAACAAACCAACAAGCCAACAAGCCAACAAACCAACAAACCAACAAGCCAAAAAACCAACAAACCAACAAACCAAAAAACCAACAAACCAACAAACCAACAAACAAACAAACCAACAAACCAACAAACCAACAAGCCAACAAGCCAACAAACCAACAAACTAACAAACCAACAAACCAACAAACCAACAAACCAACAAACCAACAAAGCAACAAGCCAATAAGCCAACAAGCCAACAAACCAACAAACTAACAAACCAAGTAACCAAAAAGCCAACAAACTAACAAACCAACAAGCCAAGAAGCCAACAAACCAACAAACCAACAAACCAACAAGCCAACAAGCCAACAAACCAACAAACCAACAAGCCAACAAGCCAACAAACCAACAAACCAACAAGCCAAAAAACCAACAAACCAACAAACCAAAAAACCAACAAACCAACAAACAAGCAAGCCAACAAGCTAACAAGCCAACAAACTAATAAACCAACAAACCAACAAACCAACAAACTAACAAGCCAACAAGCCAACAAACGAACAAACCAACAAACCAAAAAACCAACAAACCAACAAACCAACAAACAAATAAACCAACAAACCAACAAGCCAATAAACCAACAAACCAACAAACCAAAAAACCAACAAACCAACAAGCCAACAAGCCAACAAACCAACAAACCAACAAACCAACAAGCCAACAAACCAACAAACAAACAAGCCAACAAACCAACAAACCAACAAACCAAAAAACCAACAAACCAACAAACCATCAAACGAACAAAACAACAAGCCAACAACCCAACAAACCAACAAACCAACAAGCCAACAAACCAACAAACCAACAAGCCAACAAGCCAACAAACCAACAAACCAACAAACCAACAAGCGAACAAACCAACAAACCAACAAACCAACAAACTAACAAGCCAACAAACCAACAAACAAAGAAACCAACAAACCAAAAAAGCAACAAACCAACAAACCAACAAACCAACAAACCAACAAACCAACAAACCAACAAAGCAACAAGCCAATAAGCCAACAAGCCAACAAACCAACAAACCAACAAACCAACAAGCCAACAAACCAACAAACCAACAAACCAACAAAGCAACAAGCCAATAAGCCAAAAAGCCAACAAACCAACAAACCAACAAACCAAGTAACCAAAAAGCCAACAAACTAACAAACCAACAAGCCAACAAACCAACAAACCAACAAACCAACAAACCAACAAGCCAACAAGCCAACAAACCCACAAACCAACAAGCTAACAAGCCAACAAACCAACAAACCAACAAGCCAAAAAACCAACAAACCAACAAACCAAAAAACCAACAAACCAACAAACCAACAAACCAACAAACCAACAAACCAACAAACCAACAAGCCAACAAGCCAACAAACCAACAAACTAACAAACCAACAAGCCAACAAACCAACAAACCAACAAACCAACAAACCAACAAAGCAACAAGCCAATAAGCCAACAAGCCAACAAACCAACAAACCAACAAACCAAGTAACCAAAAAGCCAATAAACTAACAAACCAACAAGCCAACAAGCCAACAAACCAACAAACCAACAAACCAACAAGCCAACAAGCCAACAAACCAACAAACCAACAAGCCAACAAGCCAACAAACCAACAAACCAACAAGCCCAAAAACCAACAAACCAACAAACCAAAAAACCAACAAACCAACAAACCAACAAACCAACAAACCAAAAAGCCAACAAACCAACAAACTAACAAACCAACAAGCCAACAAACCAACAAACCAACAAGCCAACTAGCCAACAAACTTACAAACCAAGTAACCAAAAAGCCAACAAACTAACAAACCAACAAGCCAACAAACCATCAAGCCAACAAGCCAACAAACCAACAAACCAACAAACCAACAAAGCAACAAACCAACAAACCAACAAACTAACAAACCAACAAGCCAACAAACCAACAAACCAACAAGCCAACAAACCAACAAACCAACAAACCAACAAGCCAACAAGCCAACAAACCATCAAGCCAACAAACCAACAAACCAACATGCCAACAAACCAACAAACTAAGTAACCAACAAGCCAACAAACCAACAACCAACAAGCCAACAAGCCAACAAACCAACAAACCAACAATCCAACAAACCAACAAACCAATAAACCAACAAACCAACAAGCCAACAAGCCAATAAACCAACAAACAAATAAACCAACAAACCAACAAACCAACAAACCAACAAACCAACAAACCAAAAAACCAACAAACCAATAAACCAACAAGCCAACAAACCAACAAACCAACAAACCAACAAACCAACAAGCCAACGAACCAACAAACAAATAAACCAACAAACCAACAAACCAACAAACCAACAAATCAACAAACCAACAAACAAAAAAACCAACAAACCAACAAACCAACAAG
The DNA here is from genome assembly GCA_958298945.1 of Atherix ibis. NCBI lineage: Eukaryota > Metazoa > Arthropoda > Insecta > Diptera > Athericidae > Atherix > Atherix ibis. The sequence goes on from OY282608.1 coordinate 30,140,980, forward strand.
CCAACAAGCCAACAAAGCAACAAACTAACAAACCCAATAACCAACAAACCAACAAACCATCAAACGAACAAAGCAACTAGCCAACAAGCCAACAAACCAACAAACCAACAAGCCAACAAACTAACAAACCAACAAGCCAACAAGCCAACAAACCAACAAACCAACAAACCAACAAGCCAACAAACCAACAAACCAACAAGCCAACAAACCAACAAACCAACAAACCAAGAAACTAACAAACCAACAAGCCAACAAACCAACAAACCAAGAAACCGACATGCCAACAAACCAACAAACTAAGTAACCAACAAGCCAATAAACCAACAAACCAACAAGCCAACAAGCCAACAAACCAACAAACCAACAAGCCAACAAACCAACAAACCAACAAACCAACAAGCCAACAAACCAACAAACAAATAAACCAACAAACCAACAAACCAACAAACCAACAAACCAATTAACCAAAAAACCAACAAACCAACAAACCAACAAGCCAACAAACCAACAAACCAACAAACCAACAAGCGAACAAACCAACAAACAAATAAACCAACAAACCAACAAACCAACAAACCAACAACCCAACAAACCAACAAACCAAAAAACCAACAAACCAACAACCCAACAAGCCAACAAACCAACAAACTAACAAACCAACAAGCCAACAAACCAACAAACCAACAAGCCAACAAGCCAACAAACCAACAAACCAACAAACCAAAAAACCAACAAACCAACAAACCATCAAACGAACAAAGCAACAAGCCAACAAGCCAACAAACCAACAAACCAACAAGCCAACAGACCAACAAACCAACAAGCCAACAAGCCAACAAACCAACAAACCAACAAACCAACAAGCCAACAAACCAACAAACCAACAAACCAACAAACCAGCAAGCCAACAAACCAACAAACAAATAAACCAACAAACCAAAAAACCAACAAACCAACAAACCAACAAACCAACAAACCAACAAACCAACAAACCAATAAGCCAACAAGCCAACAAACCAACAAGCCAACAAACCAACAAACCAACAAGCCAACAAACCAACAAACCAACAAGCCAACAAACCAACAAACCAACAAACCAACAAACCAACAAACCAACAAACAAATAAACCAACAAACCAACAAACCAACAAACCAACAAACCAACAAAATAAAAAACCAACAAACCAACAAACCAACAAGCAAACAAACCAACGAACCAACAAACCAACAAACCAACAAGCCAACAAACCAACAAAGAAATAAACCAACAAACCAACAAACCAACAAACCAGCAAACCAAAAAACCAACAAACCAACAAGCCATCAAACCGACAAACCAACAAGCCAACAAACCAACAAACCAACAAACCAACAAACCAACAAACCAACAAACCAACAAGCCAACAAGCCAACAAACCAACAAACCAACAAGCCAACAAACCAACAAGCCAACAAACCAACAAACCAACAAGCCAACAAACCAACAAACCAACAAACCAACAAGCCAACAAGCCAACAAACCAACAAACCAACAAGCCAACAAACCAACAAACCAACAAACCAACATGCCAACAAACCAAGAAACTAAGTAAACAACAAGCCAACAACCCAACAAACCAACAAGCCAACAAGCCAACAAACCAACAAACCAACAAGCCAACAAACCAACAAACCAACAAACCAACAAACCAACAAACCAACAAACAAATAAACCAACAAACCAACAAACCAAAAAACCAACAAACCAACAAACCAATAAACCAACAAACCAATAAACCAACAAGCCAACAAACCAACAAACCAACAAACCAACAAGCCAACAAACCAACAAACAAATAAACTAACAAACCAACAAACCAACAAACCAACAAACCAAAAAACCAACAAACCAACAACCCAACAAGCCAACAAACCAACAAACTAACAAACCAACAAGCCAACAAACCAACAAACTAACAAGCCAACAAGCCAACAAACCAACGAACCAACAAACCAAAAAACCAACGAACCAACAAGCCAACAAGCCAACAAACCAACAAACCAACAAGCCAACAAACCAACAAACCAACAAACCAACATGCCAACAAACCAACAAACTAAGTAACCAACAAGCCAACAAACCAACAAACCAACAAGCTAACAAGCCAACAAACCAACAAACCAACAAGCCAACAAACCAACAAACCAAAAACCAACAAACCAACAAGCCAACAAATCAACAAACAAATAAACCAACAAACCAGCAAGCCAACAAACCAACAAACAAATAAACCAACAAACCAAAAAACCAACAAACCAACAAACCAACAAACCAACAAACCAACATACCAACAAACCAATAAGCCAACAAGCCAACAAACCAACAAGCCAACAAACCAACAAACCAACAAGCCAACAAACCAACAAACCAACAAACCAACATTCCAACAAACCAACAAACTAAGTAAGCAACAAGCCAACAAACCAACAAACCAACAAGCCAACAAGCCAACAAACCAACAAACCAACAAGCCAACAAACCAACAAACCAACAAACCAACAAACCAACAAACCAACAAACCTACAAACCAACAAACAAATAAACCAACAAACCAACAAACCAACAAACCAACAAAATAAAAAACCAACAAACCAACAATTCAACAAGCAAACAAACCAACAAACCAACAAACCAACAAGCCAACAAACCAACAAAGAAATAAACCAACAAACCAACAAACCAACAAACCAGCAAACCAAAAAACCAACAAACCAACAAGCCATCAAACCGACAAACCAACAAGCCAACAAACCAACAAACCAACAAACCAACAAACCAACAAACCAACAAACCAACAAGCCAACAAGCCAACAAACCAACAAACCAACAAGCCAACAAACCAACAAGCCAACAAACCAACAAACCAACAAGCCAACAAACCAACAAACCAACAAACCAACAAGCCAACAAGCCAACAAACCAACAAACCAACAAGCCAACAAACCAACAAACCAACAAACCAACATGCCAACAAACCAAGAAACTAAGTAAACAACAAGCCAACAACCCAACAAACCAACAAGCCAACAAGCCAACAAACCAACAAACCAACAAGCCAACAAACCAACAAACCAACAAACCAACAAACCAACAAACCAACAAACAAATAAACCAACAAACCAACAAACCAAAAAACCAACAAACCAACAAACCAATAAACCAACAAACCAATAAACCAACAAGCCAACAAACCAACAAACCAACAAACCAACAAGCCAACAAACCAACAAACAAATAAACTAACAAACCAACAAACCAACAAACCAACAAACCAAAAAACCAACAAACCAACAACCCAACAAGCCAACAAACCAACAAACTAACAAACCAACAAGCCAACAAACCAACAAACTAACAAGCCAACAAGCCAACAAACCAACGAACCAACAAACCAAAAAACCAACGAACCAACAAGCCAACAAGCCAACAAACCAACAAACCAACAAGCCAACAAACCAACAAACCAACAAACCAACATGCCAACAAACCAACAAACTAAGTAACCAACAAGCCAACAAACCAACAAACCAACAAGCTAACAAGCCAACAAACCAACAAACCAACAAGCCAACAAACCAACAAACCAAAAACCAACAAACCAACAAGCCAACAAATCAACAAACAAATAAACCAACAAACCAGCAAGCCAACAAACCAACAAACAAATAAACCAACAAACCAAAAAACCAACAAACCAACAAACCAACAAACCAACAAACCAACATACCAACAAACCAATAAGCCAACAAGCCAACAAACCAACAAGCCAACAAACCAACAAACCAACAAGCCAACAAACCAACAAACCAACAAACCAACATTCCAACAAACCAACAAACTAAGTAAGCAACAAGCCAACAAACCAACAAACCAACAAGCCAACAAGCCAACAAACCAACAAACCAACAAGCCAACAAACCAACAAACCAACAAACCAACAAACCAACAAACCAACAAACCTACAAACCAACAAACAAATAAACCAACAAACCAACAAACCAACAAACCAACAAACCAACAAAATAAAAAACCAACAAACCAACAAACCAACAAGCCAACAAACCAACAAAGAAATAAACCAACAAACCAACAAACCAACAAACCAACAAACCAAAAAACCAACAAACCAACAAACCAACAAGCCAACAAACCAACAAACCAACAAAATAAAAAACCAACAAACCAACAATTCAACAAGCAAACAAACCAACAAACCAACAAACCAACAAACCAACAAGCCAACAAACCAACAAACCAACAAACCAACAAGCCAACAAACCAACAAACCAACAAACCAACAAACCAACAAACCAACAAACCAACAAGCCAACAAGCCAACAAACCAACAAACCAACAAGCCAACAAACCAACAAGCCAACAAACCAACAAACCAACAAGCCAACAAACCAATAAACCAACAAACCAACAAGCCAACAAGCCAACAAGCCAACAAACCAACAAACCAACAAGCCAACAAACCAACAAACCAACAAACCAACATGCCAACAAACCAACAAACTAAGTAACTAACAAGCCAACAACCCAACAAACCAACAAGCCAACAAGCCAACAAGCCAACAAACCAACAAGCCAACAAACCAACAAACCAACAAACCAACAAGCCAACAAACCAACAAACAAATAAACCAACAAACCAACAAACCAACAAACCAACAAACCAACAAACCAATAAACCAACAAACCAATAAACCAACAAGCCAACAAACCAACAAACCAACAAACCAACAAGCCAACAAACCAACAAATAAATAAACCAACAAGCCAACAAACCAACAAACCAACAAACCAAAAAACCAACAAACCAACAACCCAACAAGCCAACAAACCAACAAACTAACAAGCCAACAAGCCAACAAACCAACGAACCAACAAACCAAAAAACCAACGAACCAACAAGCCAACAAGCCAACAAACCAACAAACCAACAAGCCAACAAACCAACAAACCAACAAACCAACATGCCAACAAACCAACAAACTAAGTAACCAACAAGCCAACAAACCAACAAACCAACAAGCTAACAAGCCAACAAACCAACAAACCAACAAGCCAACAAACCAACAAACCAACAAACCAACAAACCAACAAGCCAACAAATCAACAAACAAATAAACCAACAAACCAACAAATCAACAAACCAACAAACCAACAAACCAACAAACCAAAAAACCAACAAACCAACAACCCAACAACCCAACAAGAAAACAAACCAACAAACTAACAAACCAACAAGCCAACAAACCAACAAACCAACAAGCCAACAAGCCAACAAACCAACGAACCAACAAACCAACAAACCAACAAACCAGCAAGCCAACAAACTAACAAACAAATAAACCAACAAACCAAAAAACCAACAAACCAACAAACCAACAAACCATCAAACCAACAAACCAACAAACCAACAAGCCAACAAGCCAACAAACCAACAAGCACACAAACCAACAAACCAACAAGCCAACAAACCAACAAACCAACAAACCAACAAACCAACAAACCAACATGCCAACAAACCAACAAACTAAGTAACAAACAAGCCAACAAACCAACAAACCAACAAGCCAACAAGCCAACAAACCAACAAACCAACAAGCCAACAAACCAACAAACCAACAAACCAACAAACCAACAAACCAACACACAAATAAACCAACAAACCAACAAACCAACAAACCAACAAACCAACAAACCAAAACACCAACAAACCAACAACCAACAAGCCAACAAACCAACAAACCAACAAACCAACAAGCCAACAAACCAACAAACAAATAAACCAACAAACCAACAAACCAACAAACCAACAAGCCAACAAACCAACAAACCAACAAGCCAACAAACCAACAAACCAACAAACCAACAAGCCAACAAGCCAACAAACCAACAAACCAACAAGCCAACAAACCAACAAACTAACAAACCAACAAGCCAACAAACCAACAAACCAACAAGCCAACAAACCAACAAACCAACAAACCAACAAGCCAACAAGCCAACAAACCAACAAACCAATTAGCCAACAAACCAACAAACCAACAAACAAATAAACCAACAAACCAACAAACCAACAAACCAACAAACCAACAAACCAAAAAACCAACAAACCAACAAACCAACAAGCCAACATACCGACAAACCAACAAACCAACAAGCCAACAAACTAACAAACAAATAAACCAACAAACCAACAAACCAACAAACCAACAAGCCAACAAACCAACAAACCAACAAGCCAACAAGCCAACAAACCAACAAACCAACAAGCCAACAAGCCAACAAACGAACAAGCCAACAAACCAACAAACCAACAAGCCAACAAACGAACAAAGCAACAAGCCAACAAGCCAACAAACCAACAAACCAACAAGCCAACAAACCAACAAACCAACAAACCAACAAGCCAACAAACCAACAAACCAACAAACCAACAAACCAGCAAGCCAACAAACCAACAAACAAATAAACCAACAAACCAAAAAACCAACAAACCAGAAACCAACAAACCAATAAACCAACAAACCAACAAGCCAACAAGCCAACAAACCAACAAGCTAACAAACCAACAAACCATCAAGCCAACAAACCAGCAAGCCAACAAACCAACAAACCAACAAACCAACAAACCAACAAACCAACAAACAAATAAACCAACAAACCAACAAACCAACAAACCAACAAACCAACAAACCAAAAAACCAACAAACCAAAAAACCAACAAACCAACAAACCAACAAGCCAACAAACCAACAAACCAACAAACCAACAAATTAACAAACCAACAAACCCACAAACAAATAAACCAATAAACCAACAAACCAACAAAGCAACAAACCAACAAACCAACAAACTAACAAACCAACAAGCCAACAAACCAACAAACCAACAAGCCAACAAACCAACAAACCAACAAACCAACAAGCCAACAAGCCAACAAACCATCAAGCCAACAAACCAGCAAGCCAACAAACCAACAAACCAACAAACCAACAAGCCAACAAGCCAACAAACCATCAAGCCAACAAATCAACAAACAAATAAACCAACAAACCAACAAATCAACAAACCAACAAACCAACAAACCAACAAACCAAAAAACCAACAACCCAACAAGAAAACAAACCAACAAACTAACAAACCAACAAGCCAACAAACCAACAAACCAACAAGCCAACAAGCCAACAAACCAACGAACCAACAAACCAACAAACCAACAAACCAGCAAGCCAACAAACCAACAAACAAATAAACCAACAAACCAAAAAACCAACAAACCAACAACCCAACAAGAAAACAAACCAACAAACTAACAAACCAACAAGCCAACAAACCAACAAACCAACAAGCCAACAAGCCAACAAACCAACGAACCAACAAACCAACAAACCAACAAACCAGCAAGCCAACAAACCAACAAACAAATAAACCAACAAACCAAAAAACCAACAAACCAACAAACCAACAAACCATCAAACCAACAAACCAACAAACCAACAAGCCAACAAGCCAACAAACCAACAAGCACACAAACCAACAAACCAACAAGCCAACAAACCAACAAACCAACAAACCAACAAACCAACAAACCAACATGCCAACAAACCAACAAACTAAGTAACAAACAAGCCAACAAACCAACAAACCAACAAACCAACAAGCCAACAAGCCAACAAACCAACAAACCAACAAGCCAACAAACCAACAAACCAACAAACCAACAAACCAACAAACCAACAAACCAACAAACCAACAAACAAATAAACCAACAAACCAACAAACCAACAAACCAACAAACCAACAAACCAAAACACCAACAAACCAACAAACCAACAAGCCAACAAACCAACAAACCAACAAACCAACAAACCAACAAGCCAACAAACCAACAAACAAATAAACCAACAAACCAACAAACCAACAAACCAACAAGCCAACAAACCAACAAACCAACAAGCCAACAAACCAACAAACCAACAAACCAACAAGCCAACAAGCCAACAAACCAACAAACCAACAAGCCAACAAACCAACAAACCAACAAACCAACAAGCCAACAAACCAACAAACCAACAAGCCAACAAACCAACAAACCAACAAACCAACAAGCCAACAAGCCAACAAACCAACAAACCAATTAGCCAACAAACCAACAAACCAACAAACAAATAAACCAACAAACCAACAAACCAACAAACCAACAAACCAACAAACCAAAAAACCAACAAACCAACAAACCAACATGCCAACATACCGACAAACCAACAAACCAACAAGCCAACAAACTAACAAACAAATAAACCAACAAACCAACAAACCAACAAGCCAACAAGCCAACAAACCAACAAACCAACAAGCCAACAAACCAACAAACCAACAAACCAACAAACCAACAAACCAACACACAAATAAACCAACAAACCAACAAACCAACAAACCAACAAACCAACAAACCAAAACACCAACAAACCAACAACCAACAAGCCAACAAACCAACAAACCAACAAACCAACAAGCCAACAAACCAACAAACAAATAAACCAACAAACCAACAAACCAACAAACCAACAAGCCAACAAACCAACAAACCAACAAGCCAACAAACCAACAAACCAACAAACCAACAAGCCAACAAGCCAACAAACCAACAAACCAACAAGCCAACAAACCAACAAACTAACAAACCAACAAGCCAACAAACCAACAAACCAACAAGCCAACAAACCAACAAACCAACAAACCAACAAGCCAACAAGCCAACAAACCAACAAACCAATTAGCCAACAAACCAACAAACCAACAAACAAATAAACCAACAAACCAACAAACCAACAAACCAACAAACCAACAAACCAAAAAACCAACAAACCAACAAACCAACAAGCCAACATACCGACAAACCAACAAACCAACAAGCCAACAAACTAACAAACAAATAAACCAACAAACCAACAAACCAACAAACCAACAAGCCAACAAACCAACAAACCAACAAGCCAACAAGCCAACAAACCAACAAACCAACAAGCCAACAAGCCCACAAACGAACAAGCCAACAAACCAACAAACCAACAAGCCAACAAACGAACAAAGCAACAAGCCAACAAGCCAACAAACCAACAAACCAACAAGCCAACAAACCAACAAACCAACAAACCAACAAGCCAACAAACCAACAAACCAACAAACCAACAAACCAGCAAGCCAACAAACGAACAAACAAATAAACCAACAAACCAAAAAACCAACAAACCAACAAACCAACAAACCAATAAACCAACAAACCAACAAGCCAACAAGCCAACAAACCAACAAGCTAACAAACCAACAAACCATCAAGCCAACAAACCAGCAAGCCAACAAACCAACAAACCAACAAACCAACAAACCAACAAACCAACAAACAAATAAACCAACAAACCAACAAACCAACAAACCAACAAACCAACAAACCAAAAAACCAACAAACCAAAAAACCAACAAACCAACAAACCAACAAGCCAACAAACCAACAAACCAACAAACCAACAAATTAACAAACCAACAAACCCACAAACAAATAAACCAATAAACCAACAAACCAACAAAGCAACAAACCAACAAACCAACAAACTAACAAACCAACAAGCCAACAAACCAACAAACCAACAAGCCAACAAACCAACAAACCAACAAACCAACAAGCCAACAAGCCAACAAACCATCAAGCCAACAAACCAGCAAGCCAACAAACCAACAAACCAACAAACCAACAAGCCAACAAGCCAACAAACCATCAAGCCAACAAATCAACAAACAAATAAACCAACAAACCAACAAATCAACAAACCAACAAACCAACAAACCAACAAACCAAAAAACCAACAAACCAACAACCCAACAAGAAAACAAACCAACAAACTAACAAACCAACAAGCCAACAAACCAACAAACCAACAAGCCAACAAGCCAACAAACCAACGAACCAACAAACCAACAAACCAACAAACCAGCAAGCCAACAAACCAACAAACAAATAAACCAACAAACCAAAAAACCAACAAACCAACAACCCAACAAGAAAACAAACCAACAAACTAACAAACCAACAAGCCAACAAACCAACAAACCAACAAGCCAACAAGCCAACAAACCAACGAACCAACAAACCAACAAACCAACAAACCAGCAAGCCAACAAACCAACAAACAAATAAACCAACAAACCAAAAAACCAACAAACCAACAAACCAACAAACCATCAAACCAACAAACCAACAAACCAACAAGCCAACAAGCCAACAAACCAACAAGCACACAAACCAACAAACCAACAAGCCAACAAACCAACAAACCAACAAACCAACAAACCAACAAACCAACATGCCAACAAACCAACAAACTAAGTAACAAACAAGCCAACAAACCAACAAACCAACAAACCAACAAGCCAACAAGCCAACAAACCAACAAACCAACAAGCCAACAAACCAACAAACCAACAAACCAACAAACCAACAAACCAACAAACCAACAAACCAACAAACAAATAAACCAACAAACCAACAAACCAACAAACCAACAAACCAACAAACCAAAACACCAACAAACCAACAAACCAACAAGCCAACAAACCAACAAACCAACAAACCAACAAACCAACAAGCCAACAAACCAACAAACAAATAAACCAACAAACCAACAAACCAACAAACCAACAAGCCAACAAACCAACAAACCAACAAGCCAACAAACCAACAAACCAACAAACCAACAAGCCAACAAGCCAACAAACCAACAAACCAACAAGCCAACAAACCAACAAACTAACAAACCAACAAGCCAACAAACCAACAAACCAACAAGCCAACAAACCAACAAACCAACAAACCAACAAGCCAACAAGCCAACAAACCAACAAACCAATTAGCCAACAAACCAACAAACCAACAAACAAATAAACCAACAAACCAACAAACCAACAAACCAACAAACCAAAAAACCAACAAACCAACAAACCAACATGCCAACATACCGACAAACCAACAAACCAACAAGCCAACAAACTAACAAACAAATAAACCAACAAACCAACAAACCAACAAACCAACAAGCCAACAAACCAACAAACCAACAAGCCAACAAGCCAACAAACCAACAAACCAACAAGCCAACAAGCCAACAAACGAACAAGCCAACAAACCAACAAACCAACAAGCCAACAAACGAACAAAGCAACAAGCCAACAAGCCAACAAACCAACAAACCAACAAGCCAACAAACCAACAAACCAACAAACCAACAAGCCAACAAACCAACAAACCAACAAACCAACAAGCCAACAAACCAACAAACCAACAAACCAACAAGCCAGCAAGCCAACAAACCAACAAACAAATAAACCAACAAACCAAAAAACCAACAAACCAACAAACCAACAAACCAATAAACCAACAAACCAACAAGCCAACAAGCCAACAAACCAACAAGCTAACAAACCAACAAACCAACAACCCATCAAACCAACAAACCAACAAACCAACATGCCAACAAACCAACAAACTAAGTAACCAACAAGCCAACAAACCAACAAACCAACAAGCCAACAAGCCAACAAACCAACAAACCAACAAGCCAACAAACCAACAAACCAACAAACCAACAAACCAACAAACAAATAAACCAACAAACCAACAAACCAACAAACCAACAAACCAACAAACCAAAAAACCAACAAACCAACAAACCAACAAGCCAACAAACCAACAAACCAACAAACCAACAAATTAACAAACCAACAAACCCACAAACAAATAAACCAATAAACCAACAAACCAACAAAGCAACAAACCAACAAACCAACAAACTAACAAACCAACAAGCCAACAAACCAACAAACCAACAAGCCAACAAACCAACAAACCAACAAACCAACAAGCCAACAAGCCAACAAACCATCAAGCCAACAAACCAGCAAGCCAACAAACCAACAAACCAACAAACCAACAAGCCAACAAGCCAACAAACCATCAAGCCAACAAACCAACAAACCAACATGCCAACAAACCAACAAACTAAGTAACCAACAAGCCAACAAACCAACAACCAACAAGCCAACAAGCCAACAAACCAACAAACCAACAATCCAACAAACCAACAAACCAACAAAACAACAAACCAACAAACCAACAAGCCAACAAACCAACAAACAAATAAACCAACAAACCAACAAACCAACAAACCAACAAACCAACAAACCAAAAAACCAACAAACCAATAAACCAACAAGCCAACAAACCAACAAACCAACAAACCAACAAACCAACGAGCCAACGAACCAACAAAGAAATAAACCAACAAACCAACAAACCAATAAACCAACAAATCAACAAACCAACAAACAAAAAAACCAACAAACCAACAAGCCAACAAGCCAACAAACCAACAAACTAACAAACCAACAAGCCAACAAACCAACAAACCAATAAGCCAACAAGCCAACAAACCAACAAACCAACAAACCCAAAAACCAACAAACCAACAAACCATAAAACGAACAAAGCAACTAGCCAACAAGCCAACAAACCAACAAACCAACAAGCCAACAAACTTATAAACCAACAAGCCAACAAGCCAACAAACCAACAAACCAACAAACCAACAAGCCAACAAACCAACAAACCAACAAGCCAACAAACCAACTAACCAACAAACCAAGAAACTAACAAACCAACAAGCCAACAAACCAACAAACCAAGAAACCGACATGCCAACAAACGAACAAACTAAGTAACCAACAAGCCAATAAACGAACAAACCAACAAGCCAACAAGCCAACAAACCAACAAACCAACAAGCCAACAAACCAACAAACCAACAAACCAACAAGCCAACAAACCAACAAACAAATAAACCAACAAACCAACAAACCAACAAACCAACAAACCAACAAACCAACAAACCAAAAAACCAACAAACCAACAAACCAACAAGCCAACAAACCAACAAACCAACAAACCAACAAGCCAACAAACCAACAAACAAATAAACCAACAAACCAACAAACCAACAAACCAACAAACCAACAAACCAACAGACCAAAAAACCAACAAACCAACAACCCAACAAGCCAACAAACCAACAAACTAACAAACCAACAAGCCAACAAACCAACAAACCAACAAGCCAACAAGCCAACAAACCAACAAACCAACAAACCAAAAAACCAACAAACCAACAAACCATCAAACGAACAAAGCAACAAGCCAACAAACCAACAAACCAACAAACCAACAAGCCAACAAACCAACAAACCAACAAGCCAACAAACCAACAAACCAACAAGCCAACAAGCCAACAAACCAACAAACCAACAAACCAACAAACCAGCAAGCCAACAAACCAACAAACAAATAAACCAACAAACCAAAAAACCAACCAACCAACAAACCAACAAACCAATAAACCAACAAACCAACAAGCCAACAAGCCAATAAACCAACAAGCTAACAAACCAACAAACCAACTAGCCAACAAACCAACAAACAAATAAACCAACAAACCAAAAAACCAACAAACCAACAAACCAACAAACCATCAAACGAACAAAGCAACAAGCCAACAAACCAACAAACCAACAAACCAACAAGCCAACAAACCAACAAACCAACAAGCCAACAAGCCAACAAGCCAACAAACCAACAAGCCAACAAACCAACAAACCAACAAGCCAACAAACCAACAAACCAACAAACCAACATGCCAACAAACCAACAAACTAAGTAACCAACAAGCCAACAAACCAACAAACCAACAAGCCAACAAGCCAACAAACCAACAAACCAGCAAGCCAACAAACCAACAAACAAATAAACCAACAAACCAAAAAACCAACAAACCAACAAACCAACAAACCATCAAACGAACAAAGCAACAAGCCAACAAACCAACAAACCAACAAACCAACAAGCCAACAAACCAACAAACCAACAAGCCAACAAGCCAACAAGCCAACAAACCAACAAGCCAACAAACCAACAAACCAACAAGCCAACAAACCAACAAACCAACAAACCAACATGCCAACAAACCAACAAACTAAGTAACCAACAAGCCAACAAACCAACAAACCAACAAGCCAACAAGCCAACAAACCAACAAACCAAAAAGCCAACAAACCAACAAACCAACAAACCAACAAACCAACAAACCAACAAACAAATAAACCAACAAACCAACAAACCAACAAACCAACAAACCAACAAACTAACAAAATAAAAAACCAACAAACCAACAAACCAACAAACCAACAAGCAAACAAACCAACAAACCAACAAACCAACAAACCAACAAAGATATAAACCAACAAACCAACAAACCAACAAACCAACAAACCAAAAAACCAACAAACCAACAAACCAACAAACCAACAAACCAACAAGCCAACAAACCAACAAACCAACAAACCAACAAACCAACAAACCAACAAGCCAACAAGCCAACAAACCAACAAACCAACAAACCAACAAGCCAACAAACCAACAAGCCAACAAACCAACAAACCAACTAGCCAACAAACCAACAAACCAACAAACCAACAAACCAACAAGTCAACAAGCCAACAAACCAACAAACCAACAAGCCAACAAACCAACAAACCAACAAACCAACATGCCAACAAACCAACAAACTAAGTAACCAACAAGCCAACAACCCAACAAACCAACAAGCCAACAAGCCAACAAGCCAACAAACCAACAAACCAACAAGCCAACAAACCAACAAACCAACAAACCAACAAGCCAACAAACCAACAAACAAATAAACCAACAAACCAACAAACCAACAAACCAACAAACCAACAAACCAATAAACCAACAAACCAACAAACCAACAAACCAACAATCCAACAAACCAACAAACCAACAAACCAACAAGCCAACAAACCAACAAACAAATAAACCAACAAACCAACAAACCAACAAACCAACAAACCAACAAACCAAAAAACCAACAAACCAACAACCCAACAAGCCAACAAACCAACAAACTAACAAACCAACAAGCCAACAAACCAACAAACTAACAAGCCAACAAGCCAACAAACCAACGAACCAACAAACCAAAAAACCAACGAACCAACAAGCCAACAAGCCAACAAACCAACAAACCAACAAGCCAACAAACCAACAAACCAACAAACCAACATGCCAACAAACCAACAAACTAAGTAACCAACAAGCCAACAAACCAACAAACCAACTAGCCAACAAGCCAACAAACCAACAAACCAACAAACCAACAAACCAACAAACCAACAAGCCAACAAATCAACAAACAAATAAGCCAACTAACCAACAAACCAACAAACCAACAAACCAACAAACCAAAAAATCAACAAACCAACAACCCAAGAAGCCAACAAACCAACAAACTAACAAACCAACAAGCCAACAAACCAACAAACCAACAAGCCAACAAGCCAACAAACCAACGAACCAACAAACCAAAAAACCAACAAACCAACAAATCATCAAACGAACAAAGCAACAAGCCAACAAGCCAACAAACCAACAAACCAACAAGCCAACAAACCAACAAACCAACAAGCCAACAAGCCAACAAACCAACAAACCAATAAACCAACAAGCCAACAAACCAACAAACCGACAAACCAACAAACCAGCAAGCCAACAAACCAACAAACAAATAAACCGACAAACCAACAAGCCAACAAACCAACAAACCAACAAACCAACAAGCCAACAAACCAACAAACCAACAAACCAACAAACCAGCAAGCCAACAAACCAACAAACAAATAAACCAACAAACCAAAAAACCAACAAACCAACAAACCAACAAACCAATAAACCAACAAACCAACAAACCAACAAACAAATAAACCAACAAACCAACAAACCAACAAACCAACAAACCAACAAACTAACAAAATAAAAAACCAACAAACCAACAAACCAACAAACCAACAAGCAAACAAACCAACAAACCAACAAACCAACAAACCAACAAAGATATAAACCAACAAACCAACAAACCAACAAACCAACAAACCAAAAAACCAACAAACCAACAAACCAACAAACCAACAAACCAACAAGCCAACAAACCAACAAACCAACAAACCAACAAACCAACAAACCAACAAGCCAACAAGCCAACAAACCAACAAACCAACAAACCAACAAGCCAACAAACCAACAAGCCAACAAACCAACAAACCAACTAGCCAACAAACCAACAAACCAACAAACCAACAAACCAACAAGTCAACAAGCCAACAAACCAACAAACCAACAAGCCAACAAACCAACAAACCAACAAACCAACATGCCAACAAACCAACAAACTAAGTAACCAACAAGCCAACAACCCAACAAACCAACAAGCCAACAAGCCAACAAGCCAACAAACCAACAAACCAACAAGCCAACAAACCAACAAACCAACAAACCAACAAGCCAACAAACCAACAAACAAATAAACCAACAAACCAACAAACCAACAAACCAACAAACCAACAAACCAATAAACCAACAAACCAACAAACCAACAAACCAACAATCCAACAAACCAACAAACCAACAAACCAACAAGCCAACAAACCAACAAACAAATAAACCAACAAACCAACAAACCAACAAACCAACAAACCAACAAACCAAAAAACCAACAAACCAACAACCCAACAAGCCAACAAACCAACAAACTAACAAACCAACAAGCCAACAAACCAACAAACTAACAAGCCAACAAGCCAACAAACCAACGAACCAACAAACCAAAAAACCAACGAACCAACAAGCCAACAAGCCAACAAACCAACAAACCAACAAGCCAACAAACCAACAAACCAACAAACCAACATGCCAACAAACCAACAAACTAAGTAACCAACAAGCCAACAAACCAACAAACCAACTAGCCAACAAGCCAACAAACCAACAAACCAACAAACCAACAAACCAACAAACCAACAAGCCAACAAATCAACAAACAAATAAGCCAACTAACCAACAAACCAACAAACCAACAAACCAACAAACCAAAAAATCAACAAACCAACAACCCAAGAAGCCAACAAACCAACAAACTAACAAACCAACAAGCCAACAAACCAACAAACCAACAAGCCAACAAGCCAACAAACCAACGAACCAACAAACCAAAAAACCAACAAACCAACAAATCATCAAACGAACAAAGCAACAAGCCAACAAGCCAACAAACCAACAAACCAACAAGCCAACAAACCAACAAACCAACAAGCCAACAAGCCAACAAACCAACAAACCAATAAACCAACAAGCCAACAAACCAACAAACCGACAAACCAACAAACCAGCAAGCCAACAAACCAACAAACAAATAAACCGACAAACCAACAAGCCAACAAACCAACAAACCAACAAACCAACAAGCCAACAAACCAACAAACCAACAAACCAACAAACCAGCAAGCCAACAAACCAACAAACAAATAAACCAACAAACCAAAAAACCAACAAACCAACAAACCAACAAACCAATAAACCAACAAACCAACAAGCCAACAAACCAACAAGCCAACAAACCAACAAACCAACAAACCAACAAACCAACAAACCAACAAGCCAACAAGCCAACAAACCAACAAACCAACAAACCAACAAGCCAACAAACCAACAAGCCAACAAACCAACAAACCAACTAGCCAACAAACCAACAAACCAACAAACCAACAAACCAACAAGTCAACAAGCCAACAAACCAACAAACCAACAAGCCAACAAACCAACAAACCAACAAACCAACATGCCAACAAACCAACAAACTAAGTAACCAACAAGCCAACAACCCAACAAACCAACAAGCCAACAAGCCAACAAGCCAACAAACCAACAAACCAACAAGCCAACAAACCAACAAACCAACAAACCAACAAGCCAACAAACCAACAAACAAATAAACCAACAAACCAACAAACCAACAAACCAACAAACCAACAAACCAATAAACCAACAAACCAACAAACCAACAAACCAACAATCCAACAAACCAACAAACCAACAAACCAACAAGCCAACAAACCAACAAACAAATAAACCAACAAACCAACAAACCAACAAACCAACAAACCAACAAACCAAAAAACCAACAAACCAACAACCCAACAAGCCAACAAACCAACAAACTAACAAACCAACAAGCCAACAAACCAACAAACTAACAAGCCAACAAGCCAACAAACCAACGAACCAACAAACCAAAAAACCAACGAACCAACAAGCCAACAAGCCAACAAACCAACAAACCAACAAGCCAACAAACCAACAAACCAACAAACCAACATGCCAACAAACCAACAAACTAAGTAACCAACAAGCCAACAAACCAACAAACCAACTAGCCAACAAGCCAACAAACCAACAAACCAACAAACCAACAAACCAACAAACCAACAAGCCAACAAATCAACAAACAAATAAGCCAACTAACCAACAAACCAACAAACCAACAAACCAACAAACCAAAAAATCAACAAACCAACAACCCAAGAAGCCAACAAACCAACAAACTAACAAACCAACAAGCCAACAAACCAACAAACCAACAAGCCAACAAGCCAACAAACCAACGAACCAACAAACCAAAAAACCAACAAACCAACAAATCATCAAACGAACAAAGCAACAAGCCAACAAGCCAACAAACCAACAAACCAACAAGCCAACAAACCAACAAACCAACAAGCCAACAAGCCAACAAACCAACAAACCAATAAACCAACAAGCCAACAAACCAACAAACCGACAAACCAACAAACCAGCAAGCCAACAAACCAACAAACAAATAAACCGACAAACCAACAAGCCATCAAACCAACAAACCAACAAACCAACAAGCCAACAAACCAACAAACCAACAAACCAACAAACCAGCAAGCCAACAAACCAACAAACAAATAAACCAACAAACCAAAAAACCAACAAACCAACAAACCAACAAACCAATAAACCAACAAACCAACAAGCCAACAAGCCAACAAACCAAGAAGCTAACAAACCAACAAACCAACAAGCCAACAAACCAACAAACCAACAAACCAACAAGCCAACAGACCAACAAACCAACAAGCCAACAAGCCAACAAACCAACAAACCAACAAACCAACAAGCCAACAAACCAACAAACCAACAAACCAACAAACCAGCAAGCCAACAAACCAACAAACAAATAAACCAACAAACCAAAAAACCAAGAAACCAACAAACCAACAAACCAACAAACCAATAAGCCAACAAGCCAACAAACCAACAAGCCAACAAACCAACAAACCAACAAGCCAACAAACCAACAAACCAACAAACCAACATGCCAACAAACCAACAAACTAAGTAACCAACAAACCAACAAACAAATAAACCAACAAACCAACAAACCAACAAACCAACAAACCAACAAAATAAAAAACCAACAAACCAACAAACCAACAAGCAAACAAACCAACAAACCAACAAACCAACAAACCAACAAGCCAACAAACCAACAAAGAAATAAACCAACAAACCAACAAACCAACAAACCAACAAACCAACAAACCAAAAAACCAACAAACCAACAAGCCAACAAACCAACAAACCAACAAGCCAACAAACCAACAAACCAACAAACCAACAAACCAACAAAACAACAATCCAACAAGCCAACAAACCAACAAACCAACAAGCCAACAAACCAACAAGCCAACAAACCAACAAAGAAATAAACCAACAAACCAACAAACCAACAAACCAACAAACCAACAAACCAACAAACCAACAAGCCAACAAGCCAACAAACCAACAAACCAACAAGCCAACAAACCAACAAACCAACAAACCAACATGCCAACAAACCAACAAACTAAGTAACCAACAAGCCAACAACCCAACAAACCAACAAGCCAACAAGCCAACAAACCAACAAACCAACAAGCCAACAAACCAACAAACCAACAAACCAACAAGCCAACAAACCAACAAACAAATAAACCAACAAACCAACAAACTAACAAACCAACAAACCAACAAACCAATAAACCAACAAACCAACAAACCAACAAGCCAACAAACCAACAAGCCAACAAACCAACAAACCAAAAAGCCAACAAACCAACAAACCAACAAACCAACAAGCCAACAAGCCAACAAACCAACAAACCAAGAAGCCAACAAACCAACAAACCAACAAACCAACATGCCAACAAACCAACAAACTAAGTAACCAACAAGCCAACAACCCAACAAACCAACAAGCCAACAAGCCAACAAACCAACAAACCAAAAAGCCAACAAACCAACAAACCAACAAACCAACAAGCCAACAAACCAACAAACAAATAAACCGACAAACCAACAAACCAACAAACCAACAAACCAACAAACCAATAAACCAACAAACCAATAAACCAACAAGCCAACAAACCAACAAACCAACAAACCAACAAGCCAACAAACCAACAAACAAATAAACCAACAAGCCAACAAACCAACAAACCAACAAACCAAAAAACCAACAAACCAACAACCCAACAAGCCAACAAACCAACAAACTAACAAACCAACAAGCCAACAAACCAACAAACTAACAAGCCAACAAGCCAACAAACCAGCGAACCAACAAACCAAAAAACCAACGAACCAACAAGCCAACAAGCCAACAAACCAACAAACCAACCAGCCAACAAACCAACAAACCAACAAACCAACATGCCAACAAACCAACAAACTAAGTAACCAACAAGCCAACAAACCAACAAACCAACAAGCTAACAAGCCAACAAACCAACAAACCAATAAGCCAACAAACCAACAAACCAACAAACCAACAAACCAACAAGCCAACAAATCAACAAACAAATAAACCAACAAACCAACAAACCAACAAACCAACAAACCAACAAACCAACAAACCAAAAAACCAACAAACCAACAACCCAACAAGCCAACAACCCAACAAACTAACAAACCAACAAGCCAACAAACCAACAAACCAAAAAGCCAACAAGCCAACAAACCAACAGGCCAACAAACCAACAAACCAAAAAACCAACAAACCAACAACCCAACAAGCCAACATGCCAACAAACCAACAAACTAACGAACCAACAAACCAAAAAACCAACGACCCAACAAGCCAACAAGCCAACAAACCAACAAACCAACAAGCCAAGAAACCAACAAACCAACAAACCAACATGCCAACAAACCAACAAACTAAGTAACCAACAAGCCAACAAACCAACAAACCAACAAGCTAACAAGCCAAGAAACCAACAAACCAATAAGCCAACAAACCAACAAACCAACAAACCAACAAACCAACAAGCCAACAAATCAACAAACAAATAAACCAACAAACCAACAAACCAAAAAACCAACAAACCAACAACCCAACAAGCCAACAAGCCAACAAACCAACAAACCAACAAGCCAACAAACCAACAAACCAACAAACCAACAAACCAACATGCCAACAAACCAACAAACTAAGTAACCAACAAGCCAACAACCCAACAAACCAACAAGCCAACAAGCCAACAAACCAACAAACCAACAAGCCAACAAACCAACAAACCAACAAACCGACAAGCCAACAAACCAACAAACAAATAAACCAACAAACCAACAAACCAACAAACCAACAAACCAACAAACCAACAAACCAATAAACCAACAAACCAATAAACCAACAAGCCAACAAACCAACAAACCAACAAACCAACAAGTCAACAAACCAACAAACAAATAAACCAACAAGCCAACAAACCAACAAACCGACAAACCAAAAAACCAACAAACCAACAACCCAACAAGCCAACAAACCAACAAACTAACAAACCAACAAGCCAACAAACCAACAAACTAACAAGCCAACAAGCCAACAAACCAACGAACCAACAAACCAAAAAACCAACGAACCAACAAGCCAACAAGCCAACAAACCAACAAACCAACAAGCCAACAAACCAACAAACCAACAAACCAACATGCCAACAAACCAACAAACTAAGTAACCAACAAGCCAACAAACCAACAAACCAACAAGCTAACAAGCCAACAAACCAACAAACCAATAAGCCAACAAACCAACAAACCAACAAACCAACAAACCAACAAGCCAACAAATCAACAAACAAATAAACCAACAAACCAACAAACCAACAAACCAACAAACCAACAAACCAACAAACCAAAAAACCAACAAACCAACAACCCAACAAGCCAACAACCCAACAAACTAACAAACCAACAAGCCAACAAACCAACAAACCAACAAGCCAACAAGCCAACAAATCAACAGGCCAACAAACCAACAAACCAAAAAACCAACAAACCAACAACCCAACAAGCCAACATGCCAACAAACCAACAAACTAAGTAACCAACAAGCCAACAACCCAACAAACCAACAAGCCAACAAGCCAACAAACCAACAAACCAACAAGCGCAACAAACCAACAAACCAACAAACCAACAAGCCAACAAACCAACAAACAAATAAACCAACAAACCAACAAACCAACAAACCAACAAACCAACAAACCAATAAACCAACAAACCAATAAACCAACAAGCCAACAAACCAACAAACCAACAAACCAACAAGCCAACAAACCAACAAACAAATAAACCAACAAGCCAACAAACCAACAAACCAACAAACCAAAAAACCAACAAACCAACAACCCAACAAGCCAACAAACCAACGAACCAACAAACCAAAAAACCAACGAACCAACAAGCCAACAAGCCAACAAACCAACAAACCAACAAGCCAACAAACCAACAAACCAACAAACCAACATGCCAACAAACCAACAAACTAAGTAACCAACAAGCCAACAAACCAACAAACCAACAAGGTAACAAGCCAACAAACCAACAAACCAACAAGCCAACAAACCAACAAACCAACAAACCAACAAACCAACAAGCCAACAAATTAACAAACAAATAAACCAACAAACCAACAAACCAACAAGCCAACAAGCCAACAAACCAACAAGCCAACAAACCAACAAACCAACAAGCCAACAAACGAACAAAGCAACAAGCCAACAAGCCAACAAACCAACAAACCAACAAGCCAACAAACCAACAAACCAACAAACCAACAAGCCAACAAACCAACAAACCAACAAACCAACAAGCCAACAAACCAACAAACCAACAAACCAACAAACCAGCAAGCCAACAAACCAACAAACAAATAAACCAACAAACCAAAAAACCAATAAACCAACAAACCAACAAGCCAACAAGCCAACAAACCAACAAGCTAACAAACCAACAAACCAACAAGCCAACAAACCAACAAACCAACAAACCAACATGCCAACAAACCAACAAACTAAGTAACCAAAAAGCCAACAAACCAACAAACCAACAAGCCAACAAGCCAACAAACCAACAAACCAACAAGCCAACAAACCAACAAACCAACAAACCAACAAACCAACAAACCAACAAACAAATAAACCAACAAACCAACAAACCAACAAACCAACAAACCAACAAACCAACAAACCAACAAACCAAAAAACCACCAAACCAACAAACCAACAAGCCAACAAACCAACAAACCAACAAACCAACAAACCAACAAGCCAACAAACCCACAAACAAATAAACCAATAAACCAACAAACCAACAAAGCAACAAACCAACAAACCAACAAACTAACAAACCAACAAGCCAACAAACCAACAAACCAACAAACCAACAAACCAACAAACCAACAAACCAACAAGCCAACAAGCCAACAAACCATCAAGCCAACAAACCAACAAGCCAACAAACCAACAAACCAACAAAACAACAAACCAACAAACCAACATGCTAACAAATCAACAAACAAATAAACCAACAAACCAACAAACCAACAAACCAACAAACCAACAAACCAAAAAACCAACAAACCAATAAACCAACAAGCCAACCAACCAACAAACCAACAAACCAACAAACCAACAAGCCAACGAACCAACAAACAAATAAACCAACAAACCAACAAACCAATAAACCAACAAATCAACAAACCAACAAACAAAAAAACCAACAAACCAACAAGCCAACAAGCCAACAAACCAACAAACTAACAAACCAACAAGCCAACAAACCAACAAACCAACAAGCCAACAAGCCAACAAACCAACAAACCAACAAACCCAAAAACCAACAAACCAACAAACCATCAAACGAACAAAGCAACTAGCCAACAAGCCAACAAACCAACAAACCAACAAGCCAAAAAACTTATAAACCAACAAGCCAACAAGCCAACAAACCAACAAACCAACAAACCAACAAGCCAACAAACCATCAAACCAACAAACCAACAAGCCAACAAACCAACAAACCAACAAGCCAACAAACCAACAAACCAACAAACCAAGAAACTAACAAACCAACAAGCCAACAAACCAACAAACCAAGAAACCGACATGCCAACAAACCAACAAACTAAGTAACCAACAAGCCAATAAACGAACAAACCAACAAGCCAACAAGCCAACAAACCAACAAACCAACAAGCCAACAAACCAACAAACCAACAAACCAACAAGCCAACAAACCAACAAACAAATAAACCAACAAACCAACAAACCAACAAACCAACAAACCAACAAACCAAAAAACCAACAAACCAACAAACCAACAAGCCAACAAACCAACAAACAAATAAACCAACAAACCAACAAACCAATAAACCAACAAATCAACAAACCAACAAACAAAAAAACCAACAAACCAACAAGCCAACAAGCCTACAAACCAACAAACTAACAAACCAACAAGCCAACAAACCAACAAACCAACAAGCCAACAAGCCAACAAACCAACAAACCAACAAACCCAAAAACCAACAAACCAACAAACCATCAAACGAACAAAGCAACTAGCCAACAAGCCAACAAACCAACTAACCAACAAGCCAACAAACTTATAAACCAACAAGCCAACAAGCCAACAAACCAACAAACCAACAAACCAACAAGCCAACAAACCAACAAACCAACAAACCAACAAGCCAACAAACCAACAAACCAACAAGCCAACAAACCAACAAACCAACAAACCAAGAAACTAACAAACCAACAAGCCAACAAACCAACAAACCAAGAAACCGACATGCCAACAAACCAACAAACTAAGTAACCAACAAGCCAATAAACGAACAAACCAACAAGCCAACAAGCCAACAAACCAACAAACCAACAAGCCAACAAACCAACAAACCAACAAACCAACAAACAAATAAACCAACAAACCAACAAACCAACAAACCAACAAACCAACAAACCAACAAGCCAACAAGCCAACAAGCCAACAAGCCAACAAACCAACAAACCAACAAGCCAACAAACCAACAAGCCAACAAACCAACAAACCAACAAGCCAACAAACCAACAAACCAACAAACCAACAAACCAACAAGCCAACAAGCCAACAAACCAACAAACCAACAAGCCAACAAACCAACAAACCAACAAACCAACATGCCAACAAACCAACAAACTAATAACCAACAAGCCAACAACCCAACAAACCAACAAGCCAACAAGCCAATAAGCCAACAAACCAACAAACCAACAAGCCAACAAACCAACAAACCCACAAACAAATAAACCAATAAACCAACAAACCAACAAAGCAACAAACCAACAAACCAACAAACTAACAAACCAACAAGCCAACAAACCAACAAACCAACAAACCAACAAACCAACAAACCAACAAACCAACAAGCCAACAAGCCAACAAACCATCAAGCCAACAAACCAACAAGCCAACAAACCAACAAACCAACAAAACAACAAACCAACAAACCAACAAGCTAACAAATCAACAAACAAATAAACCAACAAACCAACAAACCAACAAACCAACAAACCAAAAAACCAACAAACCAATAAACCAACAAGCCAACCAACCAACAAACCAACAAACCAACAAACCAACAAGCCAACGAACCAACAAACAAATAAACCAACAAACCAACAAACCAATAAACCAACAAATCAACAAACCAACAAACAAAAAAACCAACAAACCAACAAGCCAACAAGCCAACAAACCAACAAACTAACAAACCAACAAGCCAACAAACCAACAAACCAACAAGCCAACAAGCCAACAAACCAACAAACCAACAAACCCAAAAACCAACAAACCAACAAACCATCAAACGAACAAAGCAACTAGCCAACAAGCCAACAAACCAACAAACCAACAAGCCAACAAACTTATAAACCAACAAGCCAACAAGCCAACAAACCAACAAACCAACAAACCAACAAGCCAACAAACCAACAAACCAACAAACCAACAAGCCAACAAACCAACAAACCAACAAGCCAACAAACCAACAAACCAACAAACCAAGAAACTAACAAACCAACAAGCCAACAAACCAACAAACCAAGAAACCGACATGCCAACAAACCAACTAACTAAGTAACCAACAAGCCAATAAACGAACAAACCAACAAGCCAACAAGCCAACAAACCAACAAACCAACAAGCCAACAAACCAACAAACCAACAAGCCAACAAGCCAACAAACCAACAAACAAATAAACCACCAAACCAACAAACCAACAAACCAACAAACCAACAAACCAAAAAACCAACAAACCAACAAACCAACAAGCCAACAAACCAACAAACCAACAAACCAACAAGCCAACAAACCAACAAACAAATAAACCAACAAACCAACAAACCAACAAACCAACAAACCAACAAACCAACAAACCAAAAAACCAACAAACCAAAAACCCAACAAGCCAACAAACCAACAAACTAACAAACCAACAAGCCAACAAACCAACAAACCAACAAGCCAACAAGCCAACAAACCAACGAACCAACAAACCAAAAAACCAACAAACCAACAAACCATCAAACGAACAAAGCAACAAGCCAACAAGCCAACAAACCAACAAACCAACAAGCCAACAAGCCAACAAACCAACAAACCAACAAACCAACAAACCAGCAAGCCAACAAACCAACAAACAAATAAACCAACAAACCAAAAAACCAACAAACCAACAAACCAACAAACCAAAAAACCAACAAACCAACGAACCAACAAGCCAACAAGCCAACAAACCAACAAGCCAACAAACCAACAAACCAACAAGCCAACAAACCAATAAAAAAACCAACAAACCAACATGCCAACAAACCAACAAACTAAGTAACCAACAAGCCAACAAACCAACAAACCAACAAGCCAACAAGCCAACAAACCAACAAACCAACAAGCCAACAAACCAACAAACCAACAAACCAACAAACCAACAAACCAACAAACAAATAAACCAACAAACCAACAAACCAACAAACCAACAAACCAACAAAATAAAAAACCAACAAACCAACAAACCAACAAGCAAACAAACCAACAAACCAACAAACCAACAAACCAACAAGCCAACAAACCAACAAAGAAATAAACCAACAAACCAACAAACCAACAAACCAACAAGCCAACAAACCAACAAACCAAAAAACCAACAAACCAACAGGCCAACAAACCAACAAACCAACAAGCCAACAAACCAACAAACCAACAAACCAACAAACCAACAAACCAACAAACCAACAAGCCAACAAGCCAACAAACCAACAAACCAACAAGCCAACAAACCAACAAGCCAACAAACCAACAAACCAAGAAGCCAACAAACCAACAAACCAACAAACCAACAAACCAACAAGCCAACAAGCCAACAAACCAACAAACCAACAAGCCAACAAACCAACAAACCAACAAACCAACATGCCAACAAACCAACAAACTAAGTAACCAACAAGCCAACAACCCAACAAACCAACAAGCCAACAAGCCAACAAGCCAACAAACCAACAAACCAACAAGCCAACAAACCAACAAACCAACAAACCAACAAGCCAACAAACCAACAAACAAATAAACCAACAAACCAACAAACCAACAAACCAACAAACCAACAAACCAACAAACCAATAAACCAACAAACCAACAAACCAACAAACCAACAAGCCAACAAAAAAACAAACCAACAAACCAACAAGCCAACAAACCAACAAACAAATAAACCAACAAACCAACAAACCAACAAACCAACAAACCAACAAACCAAAAAACCAACAAACCAACAACCCAACAAGCCAACAAACCAACAAACTAACAAACCAACAAGCCAACAAACCAACAAACTAACAAGCCAACAAGCCAACAAACCAACAAACCAACAAACAAAAAAACCAACGAACCAACAAGCCAACAAGCCAACAAACCAACAAACCAACAAGCCAACAAACCAACAAACCAACAAGCTAACAAATCAACAAACAAATAAACCAACAAACCAACAAACCAACAAACAAATAAACCAACAAACCAACAAACCAACAAACCAACAAACCAAAAAACCAACAAACCAATAAACCAACAAGCCAACCAACCAACAAACCAACAAACCAACAAACCAACAAGCCAACGAACCAACAAACAAATAAACCAACAAACCAACAAACCAATAAACCAACAAATCAACAAACCAACAAACAAAAAAACCAACAAACCAACAAGCCAACAAGCCAACAAACCAACAAACTAACAAACCAACAAGCCAACAAACCAACAAACCAACAAGCCAACAAGCCAACAAACCAACAAACCAACAAACCCAAAAACCAACAAACCAACAAACCATCAAACGAACAAAGCAACTAGCCAACAAGCCAACAAACCAACAAACCAACAAGCCAACAAACTTATAAACCAACAAGCCAACAAGCCAACAAACCAACAAACCAACAAACCAACAAGCCAACAAACCAACAAACCAACAAACCAACAAGCCAACAAACCAACAAACCAACAAGCCAACAAACCAACAAACCAACAAACCAAGAAACTAACAAACCAACAAGCCAACAAACCAACAAACCAAGAAACCGACATGCCAACAAACCAACTAACTAAGTAACCAACAAGCCAATAAACGAACAAACCAACAAGCCAACAAGCCAACAAACCAACAAACCAACAAGCCAACAAACCAACAAACCAACAAGCCAACAAGCCAACAAACCAACAAACAAATAAACCACCAAACCAACAAACCAACAAACCAACAAACCAACAAACCAAAAAACCAACAAACCAACAAACCAACAAGCCAACAAACCAACAAACCAACAAACCAACAAGCCAACAAACCAACAAACAAATAAACCAACAAACCAACAAACCAACAAACCAACAAACCAACAAACCAACAAACCAAAAAACCAACAAACCAACAACCCAACAAGCCAACAAACCAACAAACTAACAAACCAACAAGCCAACAAACCAACAAACCAACAAGCCAACAAGCCAACAAACCAACGAACCAACAAACCAAAAAACCAACAAACCAACAAACCATCAAACGAACAAAGCAACAAGCCAACAAGCCAACAAACCAACAAACCAACAAGCCAACAAGCCAACAAACCAACAAACCAACAAACCAACAAACCAGCAAGCCAACAAACCAACAAACAAATAAACCAACAAACCAAAAAACCAACAAACCAACAAACCAACAAACCAAAAAACCAACAAACCAACGAACCAACAAGCCAACAAGCCAACAAACCAACAAGCCAACAAACCGACAAACCAACAAGCCAACAAACCAATAAAAAAACCAACAAACCAACATGCCAACAAACCAACAAACTAAGTAACCAACAAGCCAACAAGCCAACAAACCAACAAACCAACAAGCCAACAAGCCAACAAACCAACAAACCAACAAGCCAACAAACCAACAAACCAACAAACCAACAAACCAACAAACCAACAAACAAATAAACCAACAAACCAACAAACCAACAAACCAACAAACCAACAAAATAAAAAACCAACAAACCAACAAACCAACAAGCAAACAAACCAACAAACCAACAAACCAACAAACCAACAAGCCAACAAACCAACAAAGAAATAAACCAACAAACCAACAAACCAACAAACCAACAAGCCAACAAACCAACAAACCAAAAAACCAACAAACCAACAGGCCAACAAACCAACAAACCAACAAGCCAACAAACCAACAAACCAACAAACCAACAAACCAACAAACCAACAAACCAACAAGCCAACAAGCCAACAAACCAACAAACCAACAAGCCAACAAACCAACAAGCCAACAAACCAGCAAACCAAGAAGCCAACAAACCAACAAACCAACAAACCAACAAACCAACAAGCCAACAAGCCAACAAACCAACAAACCAACAAGCCAACAAACCAACAAACCAACAAACCAACATGCCAACAAACCAACAAACTAAGTAACCAACAAGCCAACAACCCAACAAACCAACAAGCCAACAAGCCAACAAGCCAACAAACCAACAAACCAACAAGCCAACAAACCAACAAACCAACAAACCAACAAGCCAACAAACCAACAAACAAATAAACCAACAAACCAACAAACCAACAAACCAACAAACCAACAAACCAACAAACCAATAAACCAACAAACCAACAAACCAACAAACCAACAAGCCAACAAAAAAACAAACCAACAAACCAACAAGCCAACAAACCAACAAACAAATAAACCAACAAACCAACAAACCAACAAACCAACAAACCAAAAAACCAACAAACCAACAACCCAACAAGCCAACAAACCAACAAACTAACAAACCAACAAGCCAACAAACCAACAAACTAACAAGCCAACAAGCCAACAAACCAACAAACCAACAAACAAAAAAACCAACGAACCAACAAGCCAACAAGCCAACAAACCAACAAACCAACAAGCCAACAAACCAACAAACCAACAAACCAACATGCCAACAAACCAACAAACTAAGTAACCAACAAGCCAACAAACCGACAAACCAACAAGCCAACAAGCCAACAAACCAACAAACCAACAAACCAACAAACCAACAAACCAACAAACAAACAAACCAACAAACCAACAAGCCAACAAATCAACAAACAAATAAACCAACAAACCAACAAACCAACAAACCAACAAACCAACAAACCAACAAACCAAAAAACCAACAAACCAACAAACCAACAAGCCAACAAACCAACAAACTAACAAACCAACAAGCCAACAAACCAACAAACCAACAAGCCAACAAGCCAACAAACCAACGAACCAAAAAACCAACAAACCAACAAACCATCAAACGAACAAAGCAACAAGCCAACAAGCCAACAAACCAACAAACCAACAAGCCAACAAACCAACAAACCAACAAGCCAACAAGCCAACAAACCAACAAACCAATAAACCAACAAGCCAACAAACCAACAAACCGACAAACCAACAAACCAGCAAGCCAACAAACCAACAAACAAATAAACCAACAAACCAAAAAACCAACGAACAACAAATCAACAAACCAACAAACCAACAAACCAACAAACCAACAAGCCAACAAGCCAACAAACCAACAAGCCAACAAACCAACAAACCAACAAACCAACAAACCAACAAACAAACATGCCAACAAACCAACAAACTAAGTAACAAACAAGTCAACAAACCAACAAACCAACAAGCCAACAAGCCAACAAACCAACAAACCAACAAGCCAACAAACCAAAAAACCAACAAGCCAACAAACCAACAAACCAACAAACCAACAAACCAACAAGCCAACAAACCAACAAACAAATAAACCAACAAACCAACAAACCAACAAGCCAACAAACCGACAAACCAACAAACCAACAAACTAACAAACCAAACCACCAACAAACCGACAAACCAACAAGCCAACAAACCAACAAACCAACAAACCAACAAACCAACAAGCCAACAAACCAACAAACAAATAAACCAACAAACCAACAAACCAACAAACCAACAAACCAACAAACCAAAAAACCAACAAACCAACAAGCCAACAAACCAACAAACCAACAAGCCAACAAACCAACAAACCAACAAACCAACAAGCCAACAAGCCAACAAACCAACAAACCAACAAGCCAACAAACCAACAAACTAACAAACCAACAAGCCAACAAACCAACAAACCAACAAGCCAACAAACCAACAAACCAACAAACCAACAAGCCAACAAGCCAACAAACCAACAAACCAACAAGCCAACAAACCAACAAACCAACAAACCAACAAGCCAACAAACCAACAAACCAACAAACCAACAAACCAACAAGCCAACAAACCAACAAACAAATAAACCAACAAACCAACAAACCAACAAACCAACAAACCAAAAAACCAACAAACCATCAAACCAACAAGCCGACAAACCAACAAACCAACAAGCCAACAAACTAACAAACAAATAAACCAACAAACCAACAAACCAACAAATCAACAAGCCAACAAACCAACAAACCAACAAACCAACAAGCCAACAAGCCAACAAACCAACAAACCAACAAGCCAACAAGCCAACAAACCAACAAGCCAACAAACCAACAAACCAACAAGCCAACAAACGAACAAAGCAACAAGCCAACAAGCCAACAAACCAACAAACCAACAAGCCAACAAACCAACAAACCAACAAGCCAGCAAACCAACAAACCAACAAACCAACAAGCCAACAAACCAACAAACCAACAAACCAACAAACCAGCAAGCCAACAAACCAACAAACAAATAAACCAACAAACCAAAAAACCAACAAACCAACAAACCAACAAACCAACAAACCAACAAACCAATAAACCAACAAACCAACAAGCCAACAAGCCAACAAACCAACAAGCCAACAAACCAACAAACGAACAAGCCAACAAACCAACAAACCAACAAACTAACATGCCAACAAACCAACAAACTAAGTAACCAACAAGCCAACAAACCAACAAACCAACAAGCCAACAAGCCAACAAACCAACAAACCAGCAAGACAACAAACCAACAAACCAACAAACCAACAAACCAACAAACCAACAAACCAACAAACCAACAAACAAATAAACCAACAAACCAACAAACCAACAAACAAACAAACCAACAAACCAACAAACCAAAAAACCAACAAACCAACAAACCAACAAGTCAACAAACCAACAAACCAACAAACCAACAAACCAACAAACCAACAAGCCAACAAACCAACAAACAAATAAACCAATAAACCAACAAACCAACAAACCAACAAACCAAAACACCAACAAACCAACAAGCCAACAAGCCAACAAACTAACAAACTAACAAACCAACAAGCCAACAAACCAACAAACCAACAAGCCAACAAGCCAACAAACCAACAAACCAACAAACCAACAAACAAATAAACCAACAAACCAACAAACCAACAAACCAACAAACCAACAAACCAAAACACTAACAAACCAACAAAACAACAAGCCAACAAACCAACAAACCAACAAACCAACAAACCAACAAGCCAACAAACCAACAAACAAATAAACCAACAAACCAACAAACCAACAAACCAAAAACCAAAAAATCAACAAACCAACAAGCCAACAAACAAACAAACCAACAAACCAACAAGCCAACAAACCAACAAACCAACAAACCAACAAACCAGCAAGCCAACAAACCAACAAATAAATAAACCAACAAACCAAAAAACCAATAAACCAACAAACCAACAAACCAACAAACCAACAAACCAACAAACCAACAAACCAACAAGCCAACAAACCAACAAATCAACAAGCCAACAAGCCAACAAACCAACAAACCAACAAGCCAACAAGCCAACAAACCAACAAGCCAACAAACCAACAAACCAACAAGCCAACAAACGAACAAAGCAACAAGCCAACAAGCCAACAAGCCAACAAATCAACAAACCAACAAGCCATCAAACCAATAAACCAACAAGACAACAAGCCAACAAACCAACAAACCAACAAACCAACAAGCCAACAAACCAACAAACCAACAAACCAACAAACCAGGAAGCCAACGAACCAACAAACAAATAAACCAACAAACCAAAAACCCAACAAACCAACAAACCAACAAACCAACAAACCAACAAACCAACAAGCCAACAAACCAACAAGTCAACAAACCAACAAACCAACAAGCCAACAAACCAACAAACCAACAAACCAACATGCCAACAAACCAACAAACTAAGGAACCAACAAGCCAACAAACCAACAAAACAACAAGCCAACAAGCCAACAAGCCAACAAACCAACAAGCCAACAAGCCAACAAACCAACAAACCAACAAACCAACAAACCAACAAACAAATAAAACAACAAACCAACAAACCAACAAACCAACAAACCAACAAACCAACAAACCAACAAACCAACAAGCCAACAAACCAAAAAACCAACAAACCAACAAGCCAACAAACCAACAAACAAATAAACCAACAAACCAACAAACCAACAAACCAACAAACCAACAAACCAACAAACCAAAAAACCAACAAACCAACAAGCCAACAAGCCAACAAACCAACAAACTAACAAACCAACAAGCCAACAAACCAACAAACCAACAAGCCAACAAGCCAACAAACCAACAAACCAACAAACCAACAAACCAACAAGCCAACAAACCAACAAACCAACAAACCAACAAACCAACAAGCCAACAAACCAACAAACCAACAAACCAACAAGCCAACAAACCAACAAACCAACAAACCAACAAACCAACAAGCCAACAAACCAACAAACAAATAAACCAACAAACCAACAAACCAACAAACCAACAAACCAAAAAACCAACAAACCAACAAACCAACAAGCCGACAAACCAACAAACCAACAAGCCAACAAACTAACAAACAAATAAACCAACAAACCAACAAACCAACAAATCAACAAGCCAACAAACCAACAAACCAACAAACCAACAAGCCAACAAGCCAACAAACCAACAAACCAACAAGCCAACAAGCCAACAAACCAACAAGCCAACAAACCAACAAACCAACAAGCCAACAAACGAACAAAGCAACAAGCCAACAAGCCAACAAACCAACAAACCAACAAGCCAACAAACCAACAAACCAACAAGCCAACAAACCAACAAACCAACAAACCAACAAGCCAACAAACCAACAAACCAACAAACCAACAAACCAGCAAGCCAACAAACCAACAAACAAATAAACCAACAAACCAAAAAACCAACAAACCAACAAACCAACAAACCAACAAACCAACAAACCAATAAACCAACAAACCAACAAGCCAACAAGCCAACAAACCAACAAGCCAACAAACCAACAAACGAACAAGCCAACAAACCAACAAACCAACAAACTAACATGCCAACAAACCAACAAACTAAGTAACCAACAAGCCAACAAACCAACAAACCAACAAGCCAACAAGCCAACAAACCAACAAACCAGCAAGACAACAAACCAACAAACCAACAAACCAACAAACCAACAAACCAACAAACCAACAAACCAACAAACAAATAAACCAACAAACCAACAAACCAACAAACAAACAAACCAACAAACCAACAAACCAAAAAACCAACAAACCAACAAACCAACAAGTCAACAAACCAACAAACCAACAAACCAACAAACCAACAAACCAACAAGCCAACAAACCAACAAACAAATAAACCAATAAACCAACAAACCAACAAACCAACAAACCAAAACACCAACAAACCAACAAGCCAACAAGCCAACAAACTAACAAACTAACAAACCAACAAGCCAACAAACCAACAAACCAACAAGCCAACAAGCCAACAAACCAACAAACCAACAAACCAACAAACAAATAAACCAACAAACCAACAAACCAACAAACCAACAAACCAACAAACCAACAAACCAAAACACTAACAAACCAACAAAACAACAAGCCAACAAACCAACAAACCAACAAACCAACAAACCAACAAGCCAACAAACCAACAAACAAATAAACCAACAAACCAACAAACCAACAAACCAAAAACCAAAAAATCAACAAACCAACAAGCCAACAAACCAACAAACCAACAAGCCAACAAACCAAAAAACCAACAAACCAACAAGCCAACAAGCCAACAAACCAACAAACCAACAAACCAACAAACCAACAAACCAACAAGCCAACAAACAAACAAACCAACAAACCAACAAGCCAACAAACCAACAAACCAACAAACCAACAAACCAACAAGCCAACAAACCAACAAACCAACAAGCCAACAAGCCAACAAACCAACAAACCAACAAGCCAACAAGCCAACAAACCAACAAGCCAACAAACCAACAAACCAACAAGCCAACAAACCAACAAACCAACAAACCAACAAGCCAACAAGCCAACAAACCAACAAACCAACAAGCCAACAAGCCAACAAACCAACAAGCCAACAAACCAACAAACCAACAAGCCAACAAACGAACAAAGCAACAAGCCAACAAGCCAACAAGCCAACAAATCAACAAACCAACAAGCCATCAAACCAATAAACCAACAAGACAACAAGCCAACAAACCAACAAACCAACAAACCAACAAGCCAACAAACCAACAAACCAACAAACCAACAAACCAGGAAGCCAACGAACCAACAAACAAATAAACCAACAAACCAAAAACCCAACAAACCAACAAACCAACAAACCAACAAACCAACAAACCAACAAGCCAACAAACCAACAAGTCAACAAACCAACAAACCAACAAGCCAACAAACCAACAAACCAACAAACCAACATGCCAACAAACCAACAAACTAAGGAACCAACAAGCCAACAAACCAACAAAACAACAAGCCAACAAGCCAACAAGCCAACAAACCAACAAGCCAACAAGCCAACAAACCAACAAACCAACAAACCAACAAACCAACAAACAAATAAAACAACAAACCAACAAACCAACAAACCAACAAACCAACAAACCAACAAACCAACAAACCAACAAGCCAACAAACCAAAAAACCAACAAACCAACAAGCCAACAAACCAACAAACAAATAAACCAACAAACCAACAAACCAACAAACCAACAAACCAACAAACCAACAAACCAAAAAACCAACAAACCAACAAGCCAACAAGCCAACAAACCAACAAACTAACAAACCAACAAGCCAACAAACCAACAAACCAACAAGCCAACAAGCCAACAAACCAACAAACCAACAAACCAAAAAACCAACAAACCAACAAACCATCAAACGAACAAAGCAACAAGCCAACAACCCAACAAACCAACAAACCAACAAGCCAACAAGCCAACAAACCAACAAACCAACAAACCAACCAGCCAACAAACCAACAAACCAACAAGCCAACAAACCAACAAACCAACAAACCAACAAACCAACAAGCCAACAAGCCAACAAACCAACAAACCAACAAGCCAACAAACCAACAAACCAACAAACCAACAAACCACCAAACCAACAAACCAACAAACCAACAAACCAACAAGCCAACAAGCCAACAAACCAACAAACCAACAAGCCAACAAACCAACAAACCAACAAACCACCAAACCAACAAACCAACAAACCAACAAACCAACAAACCAACAAACCAACAAACAAATAAACCAACAAACCAACAAACAAACAAACCAACAAACCAACAAACCAAAAAACCAACAAACCAACAAACCAACAAGTCAACAAACCAACAAACCAACAAACCAACAAACCAACAAACCAACAAGCCAACAAAACAACAAACAAATAAACCAATAAACCAACAAACCAACAAACCAACAAACCAAAACACCAACAAACCAACAAGCCAACAAGCCAACAAACTAACAAACTAACAAACCAACAAGCCAACAAACCAACAAACCAACAAGCCAACAAGAGAACAAGCCAACAAACCAACAAACCAACAAGCCAAAAAACCAACAAACCAACAAGCCAACAAGCCAACAAACCAACAAACCAACAAACCAACAAACAAATAAACCAACAAACCAACAAACCAACAAACCAACAAACCAACAAAACAACAAGCCAACAAACCAACAAACCAACAAACCAACAAACCAACAAGCCAACAAACCAACAAACAAATAAACCAACAAACCAACAAACCAACAAACCAAAAACCAAAAAACCAACAAACCAACAAGCCAACAAACCAACAAACCAACAAGCCAACAAACCAAAAAACCAACAAACCAACAAGCCAACAAGCCAACAAACCAACAAACCAACAAACCAACAAACCAACAAACCAACAAGCCAACAAACAAACAAACCAACAAACCAACAAGCCAACAAACCAACAAACCAACAAACCAACAAACCAACAAACCAGCAAGCCAACAAACCAACAAATAAATAAACCAACAAACCAAAAAACCAATAAACCAACAAACCAACAAACCAACAAACCAACAAACCAACAAACCAACAAACCAACAAGCCAACAAACCAACAAACCAACAAGCCAACAAGCCAACAAACCAACAAACCAACAAGCCAACAAGCCAACAAACCAACAAGCCAACAAACCAACAAACCAACAAGCCAACAAACGAACAAAGCAACAAGCCAACAAGCCAACAAGCCAACAAATCAACAAACCAACAAGCCATCAAACCAATAAACCAACAAGACAACAAGCCAACAAACCAACAAACCAACAAACCAACAAGCCAACAAACCAACAAACCAACAAACCAACAAACCAGGAAGCCAACGAACCAACAAACAAATAAACCAACAAACCAAAAACCCAACAAACCAACAAACCAACAAACCAACAAACCAACAAACCAACAAGCCAACAAACCAACAAGTCAACAAACCAACAAACCAACAAGCCAACAAACCAACAAACCAACAAACCAACATGCCAACAAACCAACAAACTAAGGAACCAACAAGCCAACAAACCAACAAAACAACAAGCCAACAAGCCAACAAACCAACAAGCCAACAAGCCAACAAACCAACAAACCAACAAACCAACAAACCAACAAACAAATAAAACAACAAACCAACAAACCAACAAACCAACAAACCAACAAACCAACAAACCAACAAACCAACAAGCCAACAAACCAAAAAACCAACAAACCAACAAGCCAACAAACCAACAAACAAATAAACCAACAAACCAACAAACCAACAAACCAACAAACCAACAAACCAAAAAACCAACAAACCAACAAGCCAACAAGCCAACAAACCAACAAACTAACAAACCAACAAGCCAACAAACCAACAAACCAACAAGCCAACAAGCCAACAAACCAACAAACCAAAAAATCAACAAACCAACAAACCATCAAACGAACAAAGCAACAAGCCAACAACCCAACAAACCAACAAACCAACAAGCCAACAAGCCAACAAACCAACAAACCAACAAACCAACCAGCCAACAAACCATCAAACCAACAAGCCAACAAACCAACAAACCAACAAACCAACAAACCAACAAGCCAACAAGCCAACAAACCAACAAACCAACAAGCCAACAAACCAACAAACCAACAAACCAACAAACCACCAAACCAACAAACCAAAAAACCAACAAACCAACAAACCAACAAACTAACAAGCCAACAAACCAACAAACCAACAAGCCAACAAACCAACAAACAAATAAACCAACAAACCAATAAACCAACAAACCAACAAGCCAACAAACTAACAAACCAACAAGCCAACAAACCAACAAACCAACAAGCCAACAAACCAACAAACCAACAAACCAACAAGCCAACAAGCCAACAAACCAACAAACCAACAAGCCAACAAACCAAAAAACCAACAAACCAACAAACTAAGTAACCAACAAGCCAACACATCAACAAACCAACAAGTCAACAAGCCAACAAACCAACAAACCAACAAGCCAACAAACCAACACACCAACAAACCAACAAGCCAACAAACCAACAAACAAATAAACCAACAAACCAACAAACCAACAAACCAACAAACCAACAAACCAAAAAACCGACAAACCAACAAACCAACAAGCCAACAAACCAACAAACCAACAAACCAACAAGCCAACAAACCAACAAGCCAACAAACCAACTAACAAATAAACCAACAAACCAACAAACCATCAAACGAACAAAGCAACAAGCCAAGAAGCCAATAAACCAACAAACCAACAAGCCAACAAACCAACAGACCAACAAGCCACCAAGCCAACAAACCAACAAACCAACAAACCAACAAGCCAACAAACCAACAAACCAACAAACCAACAAACCAACAAGCCAACAAGCCAACCAACCAACAAGCCAACAAACCAACAAACTAAGGAACCAACAAGCCAACAAACCAACAAACCAACAAGCCAACAAGCCAACAAGCCAACAAACCAACAAACCAACAAACCAAAAAACCAACAAACCAACAAACCATCAAACGAACAAAGCAACAAGCCAACCAGCCAACAAACCAACAAACCAACAAGCCAACAAACCAACAAACCATCAAGCCAACAAGCCAACAAACCAACAAACCAACAAACCAACAAGCCAACAAACCAACAAACCACCAAACCAACAAACCAACAATCCAACAAGCCAACAAACCAACAAGCCAACAAACCAACAAACCAACAAGCCAACAAACCAACAAACCAACAAGCCAACAAGCCAACAAACCAACAAACAACAAACCAATAAACCAACAAACAAATAAACCAACAAACCAACAAACCAACAAACCAACAAACCAGCAAACCAACAAACCAACAAACCAACAAACCAACAAACCAACAAGCCAACAAACCAACAAACCAACAAACCAACAAGCCAACAAACCAACAAACAAATAAACCAACAAACCAACAAACCAACAAACCAACAAACCAACAAACCAAAAAACCAACAAACCAACAAGCCGACAAGCCAACAAACCAACAATCTAGCAAACCAACAAGCCAACAAACCAACAAACCAACAAGCCAACAAGCCAACAAACCAACAAACCAACAAACCAAAAAACCAACAAACCAACAAACGAACAAAGCAACAAGCCAACAAGCACACAAACCAACAAACCAACAAACCAACAAGCCAACAAACCAACAAACCAACAAACTAACAAACCAACAATCCAACAAGCCAACAAGCCAACAAACCAACAAACCAACAAGCCAACAAACCAACAAACCAACAAACCAACAAACCAACAAACCAACAAACCAACAAACCAACAAACCAACAAACCAACAAACCAACAAGCCAACAAACCAAAGAACCAACAAGCCAACAAACCAACAAACAAATAAGCCAACAAACCAACAAACCAACAAACCAACAAAAAAACAAACTAACAAACCAACAAGCCAACAAACCAACAAACCAACAAGCCAACAAACCAACAAACCAACAAACCAACAAGCCAACAAGCCAACAAACCAACAAACCAACAAGCCAACAAACCAACAAACCAACAAACCAACATGCCAAAAAACCCACAAACCAACAAGCCGACAAGCCAACAAACCAACAAGCCAACAAACCAACAAACAAATAAACCAACAAACCAACAAACCAACAAACCAACAAACCAACAAACTAACAAACCAACAAGCCAACAAACCAACAAACCAACAAGCCAACAAACCAACAAACCGACAAACCAACAAGCCAACAAGCCAACAAACCAACAAACCAACAAGCCAACAAACCAACAAACCAACAAGCCAACAAGCCAACAAACCAACAAACCAACAAACCAACAAGCCAACAAACCAACAAACCACCAAACCAACAAACCAACAAGCCAACAAGCCAACAAACCAACAAACCACCAAACCAACAAACCAACAAGCCAACAAGCCAACAAACCAACAAGCCAACAAACCAACAAACCAACAAGCCAACAAACCAACAAACCAACAAGCCAACAAACCAACAAACAACAAACCAATAAACCAACAAACAAATAAACCAACAAACCAACAAACCAACAAACCAACAAACCAGCAAACCAACAAACCAACAAACCAACAAACCAACAAACCAACAAGCCAACAAACCAACAAACCAACAAACCAACAAGCCAACAAACCAACAAACAAATAAACCAACAAACCAACAAACCAACAAACCAACAAACCAACAAACCAAAAAACCAACAAACCAACAAGCCGACAAGCCAACAAACCAACAATCTAGCAAACCAACAAGCCAACAAACCAACAAACCAACAAGCCAACAAGCCAACAAACCAACAAACCAACAAACCAAAAAACCAACAAACCAACAAACGAACAAAGCAACAAGCCAACAAGCACACAAACCAACAAAAAAACAAACTAACAAACCAACAAGCCAACAAACCAACAAACCAACAAGCCAACAAACCAACAAACCAACAAACCAACAAGCCAACAAGCCAACAAACCAACAAACCAACAAGCCAACAAACCAACAAACCAACAAACCAACATGCCAAAAAACCAACAAACCAACAAGCCGACAAGCCAACAAACCAACAAGCCAACAAACCAACAAACAAATAAACCAACAAACCAACAAACCAACAAACCAACAAACCAACAAACTAACAAACCAACAAGCCAACAAACCAACAAACCAACAAGCCAACAAACCAACAAACCGACAAACCAACAAGCCAACAAGCCAACAAACCAACAAACCAACAAGCCAACAAACCAACAAACCAACAAACCAACATGCCAACAAACCAACAAACTAAGTAACCAACAAGCCAACAAACCAACAAACCAATAAGCCAACAAGCCAACAAACCAACAAACCAACAAACAAATAAACCAACAAACCAACAAACCAAAAAACCAACAAACCAACAAACCAAAAAACCAACAAACCAACAAACCAACAAGCCAACAAACCAACAAACCAACAAACCAACAAGCCAACAAACCAACAAACAAATAAACCAACAAACCAACAAACTAACAAACCAACAAACCAAT
Source organism: Atherix ibis (assembly GCA_958298945.1). NCBI lineage: Eukaryota > Metazoa > Arthropoda > Insecta > Diptera > Athericidae > Atherix > Atherix ibis. Next base: position 30,183,941 of record OY282608.1, read on the forward strand.
AAACCAAAAAACCAACAAACCAACAACCCAACAAGCCAACAAACCAACAAACTAAGAAACCAACAAGCCAACAAACCAACAAACCAACAAGCCAACAAACCAACAAACCAACAAACCAAAAAACCAACAAACCAACAAACCATCAAACGAACAAAGCAACAAGCCAACAAGCCAACAAACCAACAAACCAACAAGCCAACAAGCCAACAAACCAACAAACCAACAAACCAACAAGCCAACAAACCAACAAACCAACAAGCCAACAAACCAACAAACCAACAAACCAACAAGCCAACAAGCCAACAAACCAACAAACCAACAAACCAACAAGCCAACAAACCAACAAACCAACAAACCAACAAACCACCAAACCAACAAACCAACAAACCAACAAACCAACAAACTAACAAACCAACAAGCCAACAAACCAACAAAGCAACAAGCCAACAAACCAACAAACAAATAAACCAACAAACCAACAAACCAACAAACCAACAAACCAACAAACTAACAAACCAACAAGCCAACAAATCAACAAACCAACAAGCCAACAAACCAACAAACCAACAAACCAACAAGCCAACAAGCCAACAAACCAACAAGCCAACAAGCCAACAAACCAACAAACCAACAAACAAATAAAACAACAAACCAACAAACCAACAAACCAACAAACCAACAAACCAACAAACCAACAAACCAACAAGCCAACAAACCAACAAACAACAAACCAACAAGCCAACAAACCAACAAACAAATAAACCAACAAACCAACAAACCAACAAACCAACAAACAAACAAACCAAAAAACCAAAAAACCAACAAACCAACAAGCCGACAAGCCAACAAACCAACAAACTAACAAACCAACAAGCCAACAAACCAACAAACCAACAAGCCAACAAGCCAACAAACCAACAAACCAACAAACCAAAAAACCAACAAACCAACAAACCATCAAACGAACAAAGCAACAAGCCAACAAGCCAACAAACCAACAAACCAACAAGCCAACAAGCCAACAAACCAACAAACCAACAAACCAACAAGCCAACAAACCAACAAACCAACAAGCCAACAAACCAACAAACCAACAAACCAACAAGCCAACAAGCCAACAAACCAACAAACCAACAAACCAACAAGCCAACAAACCAACAAACCAACAAACCAACAAACCACCAAACCAACAAACCAACAAACCAACAAACCAACAAACCAACAAACCAACAAGCCAACAAACCAACAAACCAACAAGCCAACAAACCAACAAACAAATAAACCAACAAACCAACAAACCAACAAACCAACAAACCAACAAACTAACAAACCAACAAGCCAACAAACCAACAAACCAACAAACCAACAAACCAACAAACCAACAAGCCAACAAACCAACAAGCCAACAAACCAACAAACCAACAAACCAACAAGCCAACAATCCAACAAACCAACAAACCAACAAGCCACCAAACCAACAAACCAACAAACTAACATGCCAACAAACCAACAAACTAAGTAACCAACAAGCCAACACACCAACAAACCAACAAGTCAACAAGCCAACAAACCAACAAACCAACAAGCCAACAAACCAACGCACCAACAAACCAACAAGCCAACAAACCAACAAACAAATAAACCAACAAACCAACAAACCAACAAACCAACAAACCAAGAAACCAACAAACCAAAAAACTGACAAACCAACAAACCAACAAGCCAACAAACCAACAAACCAACAAGCCAACAAACCAACTAACAAATAAACCAACAAACCAACAAACCATCAAACGAACAAAGCAACAAGCCAACAAGCCAACAAACCAACAAACCAACAAGCCAACAAACCAACAAACCAATAAGCCAACAAGCCAACAAACCAACAAACCAACAAACCAACAAGCCAACAAACCAACAAACCAACAAACCAACAAACCAACAAGCCAACTAGCCAACAAACCAACAAGCCAACAAACCAACAAACCAACAAGCCAACAAACCAACAAACCAACAAACCAACATGCCAACAAACCAACAAACTAAGGAACCAACAAGCCAACAAACCAACAAACCAACAAGCCAACAAGCCAACAAGCCAACAAACCAACAAACCAACAAACCAAAAAACCAACAAACCAACAAACCATCAAACGAACAAAGCAACAAGCCAACATGCCAACAAACCAACAAACCAACAAGCCAACAAACCAACAAACCAACAAACAACAAGCCAACAAACCAACAAACCAACAAACCAACAAGCCAACAAACCAACAAACCACCAAACCAACAAACCAACAAGCCAACCAGCCAACAAACCAACAAGCCAACAAACCAACAAACCAACAAGCCAACAAACCAACAAACCAACAAACCAACATGCCAACAAAACAAACAAACTAAGGAACCAACAAGCCAACAAACCAACAAACCAACAAACCAACAAACCAACAAACCAACAAACCAACAAACCAACAAACAAATAAACCAACAAACCAACAAACCAACAAACCAACAAACCAACAAACCAACAAACCAACAAACCAACAAACAAATAAACCGACAAACCAACAAACCAACAAACCAACAAACCAACAAACCAAAAAACCAACAAACCAACAAGCCGACAAGCCAACAAACCAACAAACAAACAAACCAACAAGCCAACAAACCAACAAACCAACTAGCCAACAAGCCAACAAACCAACAAACCAACAAACCAAAAAACCAACAAACCAACAAACGAACAAAGCAACAAGCCAACAAGCACACAAACCAGCAAACCAACAAGCCAACAAACCAACAAACCAACAAACCAACAAACCAACAAGCCAACAAACCAACAAACCAACAAACTAACAAACCAACAAACCAACAAGCCAACAAGCCAACAAACCAACAAACCAACAAGCCAACAAACCAACAAACCAACAAACCAACAAACCAACAAACCAACAAACCAACAAATCAACAAACCAACAAGCCAACAAACCAACAAACCAACTAGCCAACAAACCAACAAACAAATAAACCAACAAACCAACAAACCAACAAACCAACAAACCAACCAACTAACAAACCAACAAGCCAACAAACCAACAAACCAACAAGCCAACAAACCAACAAACCAACAAACCAACAAGCCAACAAGCCAACAAACCAACAAACCAACAAGCCAACAAACCAACAAACCAACAAACCAACATGCCAACAAACCAACAAACCAACATGCCAACAAACCAACAAACTAAGTAACCGACAAGCCAACACACCAACAAACCAACAAGTCAACAAGCCAACAAACCAACAAACCAACAAGCCAACAAACCAACAAACCAACAAACCAACAAGCCAACAAACCAACAAACAAATAAACCAACAAACCAACAAACCAACAAATTAAAAAACCGACAAACCAACAAACCAACAAGCCAACAAACCAACAAACCAACAAACCAACAAGCCAACAAACCAACTAACAAATAAACCAACAAACTAACAAACCAACAAGCCAACAAACCAACAAACCAACAAGCCAACAAGCCAACAAGCCAACAAACCAGCACACCAACAAACCAAAAAACCAACAAACCAACAAACCATCAAACGAACAAAGCAACAAGCCAACAAGCCAACAAACCAACAAACCAACAAGCCAACAAACCAACAAACCAACAAACCAACAAACCAACAAACCAACAAACCAACAAACCAACAAGCCAACAAACCAACAAACCAACAAGCCAACAAACCAACAAACAAATAAACCAACAAACCAACAAACCAACAAACCAACAAACCAACAAACTAACAAACCAACAAGCCAACAAGCCAACAAACCAACAAACCAACAACCCAACAAACCAACAAACCAACAAACCAACAAGCCAACAAACCAACAAACGAACAAGCCAACAAACCAACAAACCAACAAACTAACATGCCAACAAACCAACAAACTAAGTAACCAACAAGCCAACAAACCAACAAACCAACAAGCCAACAAGCCAACAAACCAACAAACCAACAAGCCAACAAACCAACAAACCAACAAACCAACAAACCAACAAACCAACAAACCAACAAACCAACAAACAAATAAACCAACAAACCAACAAACAAACAAACCAACAAACCAACAAACCAAAAAACCAACAAACCAACAAACCAACAAGTCAACAAACCAACAAACCAACAAACCAACAAACCAACAAACCAACAAGCCAACAAACCAACAAACAAATAAACCAATAAACCAACAAACCAACAAACCAACAAACCAACAAACCAACAAACCAAAACACCAACAAACCAACAAGCCAACAAGCCAACAAACTAACAAACTAACAAACCAACAAGCCAACAAACCAACAAACCAACAAGCCAACAAGAGATAAAGCCAACAAACCAACAAACCAACAAACCAACAAGCCAACAAACCAATAAACCAACAAACCAACAAGCCAACAAACCAACAAACAAATAAACCGACAAACCAACAAACCAACAAACCAACAAACCAACAAACCAACAAACCAAAAAACCAACAAACGAACAAGCCGACAAGCCAACAAACCAACAAACTAACAAACCAACAAGCCAACAAACCAACAAACCAACAAGCCAACAAGCCAACAAACCAACAAACCAACAAACCAACACGCCAACAAACCAACAAACTAAGGAACCAACAAGCCAACAAACCAACAAACCAACAAGCCAACAAGCCAACAAGCCAACAAACCAACAAACCAACAAACCAAAAAACCAACAAATCAACAAACCATCAAACGAACAAAGCAACAAGCCAACATGCCAACAAACCAACAAACCAACAAGCCAACAAACCAACAAACCAACAAACAACAAGCCAACAAACCAACAAACCAACAAACCAACAAGCCAACAAACCAACAAACCACCAAACCAACAAACCAACAAGCCAACCAGCCAACAAACCAACAAGCAAACAAACCAACAAACCAACAAGCCAACAAACCAACAAACCAACAAACCAACATGCCAACAAAACAAACAAACTAAGGAACCAACAAGCCAACAAACCAACAAACCAACAAACCAACAAACCAACAAACCAACAAACAAATAAACCAACAAACCAACAAACCAACAAACCAACAAACTAACAAACCAACAAACCAACAAACCAACAAACCAACAAACCAACAAGCCAACAAACCAACAAACCAACAAACCAACAAGCCAACAAACCAACAAACAAATAAACCGACAAACCAACAAACCAACAAACCAACAAACCAACCAACCAAAAAACCAACAAACCAACAAGCCGATAAGCCAACAAACCAACAAACTAACAAACCAACAAGCCAACAAACCAACAAACCAACAAGCCAACAAGCCAACAAACCAACAAACCAAAAAACCAACAAACCAACAAATGAACAAAGCAACAAGCCAACAAGCACACAAACCAGCAAACCAACAAGCCAACAAACCAACAAACCAACAAACCAACAAACCAACAAGCCAACAAACCAACAAACCAACAAACTAACAAACCAACAAACCAACAAGCCAACAAGCCAACAAACCAACAAACCAACAAGCCAACAAACCAACAAACCAACAAACCAACAAACCAACAAACCAACAAACCAACAAACCAACAAACCAACAAACCAACAAACCAACAAGCCAACAAACCAACAAACCAACAAGCCAACAAACCAACAAACAAATAAACCAACAAACCAACAAACCAACAAACCAACCAACTAACAAACCAACAAGCTAACAAACCAACAAACCAACAAGCCAACAAACCCACAAACCAACAAACCAACAAGCCAACAAGCCAACAAACCAACAAACCAACAAGCCAAAATACCAACAAACCAACGAACCGACATGCCAACAAACTAACAAACCAACATGCCAACAAACCAACAAACTAAGTAACCGACAAGCCAACACACCAACAAACCAACAAGTCAACAAGCCAACAAACCAACAAACCAACAACCCAACAAACCAACAAACCAACAAGCCAACAAACCAACAAACAAATAAATCAACAAACCAACAAACCAACAAACCAACAAATTAAAAAACCGACAAACGAACAAACCAACAAGCCAACAAACCAACAAACCAACAAACCAATAAGCCAACAAACCAACTAACAAATAAACCAACAAACTAACAAACCAACAAGCCAACAAACCAACAAACCAACAAGCCAACAAACCAACAAACCAACAAGCCAACAAACCAACAAACCAACAAACCAACAAACCAACAAACCAACAAACCAACAAACCAACAAGCCAACAAACCAACAAACCAACAAGCCAACAAACCAACAAACAAATAAACCAACAAACCAACAAACCAACAAACCAACAAACTAACAAACCAACAAGCCAACAAGCCAACAAACCAACAAACCAACAAACCAACAAACCAACGAACCAACAAGCCAACAAACCAACAAGCCAACAAACCAACAAACCAACAAACCAACAAGCCAACAAGCACAACAAACCAACAAACCAACAAACCAAAAAACCAACAAACCAGCAAACCATCAAACGAACAAAGCAACAAGCCAACATGCCAACAAACCAACAAACCAATAAGCCAACAAACCAACAACCCAACAAACCAACAAACCAACAAGCCAACAAACCAACAAACAAATAAATCAACAAACCAACAAACCAACAAACCAACAAATTAAAAAACCGACAAACGAACAAACCAACAAGCCAACAAACCAACAAACCAACAAACCAATAAGCCAACAAACCAACTAACAAATAAACCAACAAACTAACAAACCAACAAGCCAACAAACCAACAAACCAACAAGCCAACAAACCAACAAACCAACAAGCCAACAAACCAACAAACCAACAAACCAACAAACCAACAAACCAACAAACCAACAAACCAACAAGCCAACAAACCAACAAACCAACAAGCCAACAAACCAACAAACAAATAAACCAACAAACCAACAAACCAACAAACCAACAAACTAACAAACCAACAAGCCAACAAGCCAACAAACCAACAAACCAACAAACCAACAAACCAACGAACCAACAAGCCAACAAACCAACAAGCCAACAAACCAACAAACCAACAAACCAACAAGCCAACAAGCACAACAAACCAACAAACCAACAAACCAAAAAACCAACAAACCAGCAAACCATCAAACGAACAAAGCAACAAGCCAACATGCCAACAAACCAACAAACCAATAAGCCAACAAACCAACAAACAACAAGCCAACAAACCAACAAACCAACAAACCAACAAGCCAACAAACCAACAAACCACCAAACCAACAAACCAACAAGCCAACCAGCCAACAAACCAACAAGCCAACAAACCAACAAACCAACAAGCCAACAAACCAACAAACCAACAAACCAACATGCCAACAAAACAAACAAACTAAGGAACCAACAAGCCAACAAACCAACAAACCAACAAACCAACAAACCAACAAACCAACAAACAAATAAACCAACAAACCAACAAACCAACAAACCAACAAACCAACAAACCAACAAACCAACAAACCAACAAACCAACAAACCAACAAACCAACAAGCCAACAAACCAACAAACCAACAAACCAACAAGCCAACAAACCAACAAACAAATAAACCGACAAACCAACAAACCAACAAACCAACAAACCAACAAACCAAAAAACCAACAAACCAACAAGCCGACAAGCCAACAAACCAACAAACTAACAAACCAACAAGCCAACAAACCAACAAACCAACAAGCCAACAAGCCAACAAACCAACAAACCAACAAACCAAAAAACCAACAAACCAACACACGAACAAAGCAACAAGCCAACAAGCACACAAACCAGCAAACAACAAGCCAACAAACCAACAAACCAACAAACCAATAAATCAACAAGCCAACAAACCAACAAACCAACAAACTAACAAACCAACAAACCAACAAGCCAACAAGCCAACAAACCAACAAACCAACAAGCCAACAAACCAACAAACCAACAAACCAACAAACCAACAAACCAACAAACCAACAAACCAACAAACCAACAAACCAACAAACCAACAAACCAACAAGCCAACAAACCAACAAACCAACAAGCCAACAAACCAACAAACAAAAAAACCAACAAACCAACAATCCAACAAACCAACAAACCAACCAACTAACAAACCAACAAGCCAACAAACCAACAAACCAACAAGCCAACAAACCAACAAACCAACAAACCAACAAGCCTACAAGCCAACAAACCAACCAACCAACATGCCAACAAACCAACAAACCAACAAACCAACATGCCAACAAACCAACAAACCAACATGCCAACAAACCAACAAACTAAGTAACCGACAAGCCAACACACCAACAAGTCAACAAGCCAACAAACCAACAAACCAACAAGCCAACAAACCAACAAACCAACAAACCAACAAACCAACAAACAAATAAACCAACAAACCAACAAACCAACAAACCAACAAACCAACAAACCAACAAATTAAAAAACCGACAAACCAAAAAATCAACAAGCCAACAAACCAACAAACCAACAAACCAACAAGCCAACAAACCAACTAACAAATAAACCAACAAACTAACAAACCAACAAGCCAACAAACCAACAAACCAACAAGCCAACAAGCCAACAAACCAGCAAACCAACAAACCAAAAAACCAACAAACCAACAAACCATCAAACGAACAAAGCAACAAGCCAACAAGCCAACAAACCAACAAACCAACAAGCCAACAAACCAACAAACCAACAAACCAACAAACCAACAAACCAACAAACCAACAAACCAACAAACCATCAAACGAACAAAGCAACAAGCCAACATGCCAACAAACCAACAAACCAACAAGCCAACAAACCAACAAACCAACAAACAACAAGCCAACAAACCAACAAACCAACAAACCAACAAGCCAACAAACCAACAAACCACCAAACCAACAAACCAACAAGCCAACCAGCCAACAAACCAACAAGCCAACAAACCAACAAGCCAACATGCCAACAAACCAACAAACCAACAAGCCAACAAACCAACAAACCAACAAACCAACAAACAACAAGCCAACAAGCCAACAAACCAACAAACCAACAAACCAACAAACTAACAAACCAACAAACAACAAGCCAACAAACCAACAAACCAACAAACCAACAAACCAACAAGCCAACAAACCAACAAACCACCAAACCAACAAACCAACAAGCCAACCAGCCAACAAACCAACAAGCCAACAAACCAACAAACCAACAAGCCAACAAACCAACAAACCAACAAACCAACAAACCAACAAACCAACAAACCAACAAACCAACAAACCAATAAACCAACAAGCCAACAAACCAACAAACCAACAAACCAACAAGCCAACAAACCAACAAACAAATAAACCAACAAACCAACAAACCAACAAACCAACCAACTAACAAACCAACAAGCTAACAAACCAACAAACCAACAAGCCAACAAACCCACAAACCAACAAACCAACAAGCCAACAAGCCAACAAACCAACAAACCAACAAGCCAAAAAACCAACAAACCAACAAACCAACAAGCCAACAAACCCACAAACCAACAAACCAACAAGCCGACAAACCAACAAACAAATAAACCAACAAACCAACAAACCAACAAGTTAAAAAACCGACAAACCAACAAACCAACAAGCCAACAAACCAACAAACCAACAAACCAACAAGCCAACAAACCAACTAACAAATAAACCAACAAACTAACAAACCAACAAGCCAACAAACCAACAAACCAACAAGCCAACAAACCAACAAACCAACAAGCCAACAAACCAACAAACCAACAAACCAACAAACCAACAAACCAACAAACCAACAAACCAACAAACCAACAAGCCAACAAACCAACAAACCAACAAGCCAACAAACCAACAAACAAATAAACCAACAAACCAACAAACCAACAAAACAACAAACCAACAAACTAACAAACCAACAAGCCAACAAGCCAACAAACCAACAAACCAACAAACCAACAAACCAACAAACCAACAAGCCAACAAACCAACAAGCCAACAAACCAACAAACCAACAAACCAACAAGCCAACAAGCACAACAAACCAACAAACCAACAAACCAAAAAACCAACAAACCAGCAAACCATCAAACGAACAAAGCAACAAGCCAACATGCCAACAAACCAACAAACCAACAAGCCAACAAACCAACAAACCAACAAACAACAAGCCAACAAACCAACAAACCAACAAACCAACAAGCCAACAAACCAACAAACCACCAAACCAACAAACCAACAAGCCAACCAGCCAACAAACCAAAAAGCCAACAAACCAACAAACCAACAAGCCAACAAACCAACAAACCAACAAACCAACATGCCAACAAAACAAACAAACTAAGGAACCAACAAGCCAACAAACCAACAAACCAACAAACCAACAAACCAACAAACCAACAAACCAACAAACAAATAAACCAACAAACCAACAAACCAACAAACCAACAAACCAACAAACCAACAAACCAACAAACCAACAAACCAACAAACCAACAAACCAACAAACCAACAAGCCAACAAACCAACAAACCAACAAACCAACAAGCCAACAAACCAACAAACAAATAAACCGACAAACCAACAAACCAACAAACCAACAAACCAACAAACCAAAAAACCAACAAACCAACAAGCCGACAAGCCAACAAACCAACAAACTAACAAACCAACAAGCCAACAAACCAACAAACCAACAAGCCAACAAGCCAACAAACCAACAAACCAACAAACCAAAAAACCAACAAAACAACAAACGAACAAAGCAACAAGCCAACAAGCACACAAACCAGCAAACAACAAGCCAACAAACCAACAAACCAACAAACCAACAAACCAACAAGCCAACAAACCAACAAACCAACAAACTAACAAACCAACAAACCAACAAGCCAACAAGCCAACAAACCAACAAACCAACAAGCCAACAAACCAACAAACCAACAAACCAACAAACCAACAAACCAACAAACCAACAAACCAACAAACCAACAAGCCAACAAACCAACAAACCAACAAGCCAACAAACCAACAAACAAATAAACCAACAAACCAACAAACCAACAAACCAACAAACCAACCAACTAACAAACCAACAAGCCAACAAACCAACAAACCAACAAACCAACAAGCCAACAAACCAACAAACCAACAAACCAACAAGCCAACAAGCCAACAAACCAACAAACCAACAAGCCAACAAACCAACAAACCAACAAACCAACATGCCAACAAACCAACAAACCAACATGCCAACAAACCAACAAACTAAGTAACCGACAAGCCAACACACCAACAAACCAACAAGTCAACAAGCCAACAAACCAACAAACCAACAAGCCAACAAACCAACAAACCAACAAACCAACAAGCCAACAATCCAACAAACAAATAAACCAACAAACCAACAAACCAACAAACCAACAAACCAACAAATTAAAAAACCGACAAACCAAAAAACCAACAAGCCAACAAACCAACAAACCAACAAACCAACAAGCCAACAAACCAACTAACAAATAAACCAACAAACTAACTAACCAACAAGCCAACAAACCAACAAACCAACAAGCCAACAAGCCAACAAACCAGCAAACCAACAAACCAAAATACCAACAAACCAACAAACCATCAAACGAACAAAGCAACAAGCCAACAAGCCAACAAACCAACAAACCAACAAGCCAACAAACCAACAAACCAACAAACCAACAAACCAACAAACCAACAAACCAACAAACCAACAAACCAACAAACCATCAAACGAACAAAGCAACAAGCCAACATGCCAACAAACCAACAAACCAACAAGCCAACAAACCAACAAACCAACAAACAACAAGCCAACAAACCAACAAACCAACAAACCAACAAGCCAACAAACCAACAAACCACCAAACCAACAAACTAACAAGCCAACCAGCCAACAAACCAACAAGCCAACAAACCAACAAACCAACAAGCCAACAAACCAACAAACCAACAAAGCAACAAGCCAACATGCCAACAAACCAACAAACCAACAAGCCAACAAACCAACAAACCAACAAACAACAAGCCAACAAGCCAACAAACCAACAAACCAACAAACCAACAAACTAACAAACCAACAAACAACAAGCCAACAAACCAACAAACCAACAAACCAACAAGCCAACAAACCAACAAACCACCAAACCAACAAACCAACAAGCCAACCAGCCAACAAACCAACAAGCCAACAAACCAACAAACCAACAAGCCAACAAACCAACAAACCAACAAACCAACATGCCAACAAAACAAACAAACTAAGGAACCAACAAGCCAACAAGCCAACAAACCAACAAACCAACAAACCAACAAACCAACAAGCCAACAAACCAACAAACCAACAAACCAACAAGCCAACAAACCAACAAACCAACAAACCAACAAGCCAACAAACCAACAAACAAATAAACCGACAAACCAACAAACCAACAAACCAACAAACCAACAAACCAAAAAACCAACAAACCAACAAGCCGACAAGCCAACAAACCAACAAACTAACAAACCAACAAGCCAACAAACCAACAAACCAACAAGCCAACAAGCCAACAAACCAACAAACCAACAAACCAAAAAACCAACAAACCAACAAACGAACAAAGCAACAAGCCAACAAGCACACAAACCAGCAAACCAACAAGCCAACAAACCAACAAACCAACAAACCAACAAACCAACAAGCCAACAAACCAACAAACCAACAAACTAACAAACCAACAAACCAACAAGCCAACAAACCAACAAACCAACAAGCCAACAAACCAACAAACCAACAAACCAACAAGCCAACAAGCCAACAAACCAACAAACCAACAAGCCAACAAACCAACAAACCAACAAACCAACATGCCAACAAACCAACATGCCAACAAACCAACAAACTAAGTAACCGACAAGCCAACACACCAACAAACCAACAAGTCAACAAGCCAACAAACCAACAAACCAACAAGCCAACAAACCAACAAACCAACAAACCAACAAACCAACAAGCCAACAAACCAACAAACAAATAAACCAACAAACCAACAAACCAACAAACCAAAAAACCAACAAATTAAAAAACCGACAAACCAACAAACCAACAAGCCAACAAACCAACAAACCAACAAACCAACAAGCCAACAAACCAACTAACAAATAAACCAACAAACTAACAAACCAACAAGCCAACAAACCAACAAACCAACAAGCCAACAAGCCAACAAACCAGCAAACCAATAAACCAAAAAACCAACAAACCAACAAACCATCAAACGAACAAAGCAACAAGCCAACAAGCCAACAAACCAACAAACCAACAAGCCAACAAACCAACAAACCAACAAACCAACAAACCAACAAACCAACAAACCAACAAACCAACAAACCAACAAGCCAACAAACCAACAAACCAACAAGCCAATAAACCAACAAACCAACAAAACAACAAACCAACAAACTAACAAACCAAGAAGCCAACAAACCAACAAACCAACAAACCAACAAACCAACAAACCAACAAGCCAACAAACCAACAAGCCAACAAACCAACAAACCAACAAACCAACAAGCCAACAAGCCAACAAACCAACAAACCAACAAGCCAACAAACCAACAAACCAACAAACCAACATGCCAACAAACCAACAAACTAAGTAACCAACAAGCCAACACACCAACAAACCAACAAGTCAACAAGCCAACAAACCAACAAACCAACAAGCCAACAAACCAACGCACCAACAAACCAACAAGCCATTAAACCAACAAACAAATAAACCAACAAACCAACAAACCAACAAACCAACAAACCAACAAACCCAAAAACCGACAAACCAACAAACCAACAAGCCAACAAACCAACAAACCAACAAACCAACAAGCCAACAAACCAACTAACAAATAAACCAACAAACCAACAAACCATCAAACGAACAAAGCAACAAGCCAACAAGCCAACAAACCAACAAACCAACAAGCCAACAAACCAACAAACCAACAAGCCAACGAGCCAACAAACCAACAAACCAACAAACCAAAAAGCCAACAAACCAACAAACCAACAAACCAACAAACCAACAAACCAACAAGCCAACTAGCCAACAAACCAACAAGCCAACAAACCAACAAACCAACAAGCCAACAAACCAACAAACCAACAAACCAACATGCCAACAAACCAACAAACTTAGGAACCAACAAGCCAACAAACCAACAAACCAACAAGCCAACAAGCCAACAAGCCAACAAACCAACAAACCAACAAACCAAAAAACCAACAAACCAACAAACCATCAAACGAATAAAGCAACAAGCCAACATGCCAACAAACCAACAAACCAACAAGCCAACAAACCAACAAACCAACAAACAACAAGCCAACAAACCAACAAACCAACAAACCAACAAGCCAACAAACCAACAAACCACCAAACCAACAAGCCAACCAGCCAACAAACCAACAAGCCAACAAACTAACAAACCAACAAGCCAACAAACCAACAAACCAACAAACCAACATGCCAACAAAACAAACAAACTAAGGAACCAACAAGCCAACAAACCAACAAACCAACAAGCCAACAAACCAACAAACCAACAAGCCAACAAGCCAACAAACCAACAAACTAACAAAACAACAAACCAACAAACAAATAAACCAACAAACCAACAAACCAACAAACCAACAAACCAACAAACCAACAAACCAACAAACCAACAAACCAACAAACCAACAAACCAACAAACCAACAAGCCAACAAACCAACAAACCAACAAACCAACAAGCCAACAAACCAACAAACAAATAAACCGACAAACCAACAAACCAACAAACCAACAAACCAACAAACCAAAAAACCAACAAACCAACAAGCCGACAAGCCAACAAACCAACAAACTAACAAACCAACAAGCCAACAAACCAACAAACCAACAAGCCAACAAGCCAACAAACCAACAAACCAACAAACCAAAAAACCAACAAACCAACAAACGAACAAAGCAACAAGCCAACAAGCACACAAACCAGCAAACCAACAAGCCAACAAACCAACAAACCAACAAACCAACAAACCAACAAGCCAACAAACCAACAAACCAACAAACTAACAAACCAACAAACCAATAAGCCAACAAGCCAACAATCCAACAAACCAACAAGCCAACAAACCAACAAACCAACAAACCAACAAACCAACAAACCAACAAACCAACAAACCAACAAACCAACAAACCAACAAACCAACAAGCCAACAAACCAACAAACCAACAAACCAACAAGCCAACAAACCAACAAACAAATAAACCAACAAACCAACAAACCAACAAACCAACAAACCAACCAACTAACAAACCAACAAGCTAACAAACCAACAAACTAACAAGCCAACAAACCTACAAACCAACAAACCAACAAGCCAACAAGCCAACAAACCAACAAACCAACAAGCCAACAAACCAACAAACCAACAAACCAACATGCCAACAAACCAACAAACCAACATGCCAACAAACCAACAAACTAAGTAACCAACAAGCCAACACACCAACAAACCAACAAGTCAACAAGCCAACAAACCAACAAACCAACAAGCCAACAAACCAACAAACCAACAAACCAACAAGCCAACAAACCAACAAACAAATAAACCAACAAACCAACAAACCAACAAACCAACAAATTAAAAAACCGACAAACCAACAAACCAACAAGCCAACAAACCAACAAACCAACAAACCAACAAGCCAACAAACCAACTAACAAATAAACCAACAAACTAACAAACCAACAAGCCAACAAACCAACAAACCAACAAGCCAACAAGCCAACAAACCAACAAACCAACAAACCAAAAAACCAACAAACCAACAAACCATCAAACGAAAAAAGCAACAAGCCAACAAGCCAACAAACCAACAAACCAACAAGCCAACAAGCCAACAAACCAACAAACCAACAAGCCAACAAGCCAACAAACCAACAAACCAACAAACCAACAAGCCAACAAACCAACAAACCAACAAACCAACAAACCAACAAACCAACAAGCCAACAAACCAACAAACAAATAAACCAACAAACCAAAAAACCAACAAACCAACAAACCAACAAACCAACTAACCAACAAGCCAACAAGCCAATAAACCAACAAACCAACAAACCAACAAGCCAACAAACCAACAAGCCAACAAGCCAACAAACCAACAAGCCAACAAACCAACAAACCAACAAACCAAGTAACCAAAAAGCCAACAAACTAACAAACCAACAAGCCAACAAACCAAAAAACCAACAAACCAACAAACGATCAAACGAACAAAGCAACAAGCCAACAAGCCAACAAACCAACAAACCAACAAGCCAACAAACCAACAAACCAACAAGCCAACAAGCCAACAAACCAATAAACTAACAAACCAACAAGCCAACAAACCAACAAACCAACAAACCAACAAACCAACAAAGCAACAAGTCAACAAACCAACAAACCAAATAAACCAACAAACCAAAAAACCAAAAAACCAACAAACTAACAAGCCGACAAGCCAACAAACCAACAAACTAACAAACCAACAAGCCAACAAACCAACAAACCCACAAGCCAACAAACCAACAAACAAATAAACCAACAAACCAACAAACCAACAAACCAACAAACCAACAAACCAACAAACCAACAAACCAACAAACCAACAAACCAACAAGCCAACAAGCCAACAAACCAACAAACCAACAAGCCAACAAACCAACAAACCAACAAACCAACATGGCAACAAACAAACAAACTAAGTAACCAACAAGCCAACACACCAACAAACCAACGAGTCAACAAGCCAACAAACCAACAAACCAACAAGCCAACAAACCAACAAACCAACAAACCAACAAGCCAACAAACCAACAAACAAATAAACCAACAAACCAACAAACCAACAAACCAACAAACCAACAAACCAAAAAACCGACAAACTAACAAACCAACAAGCCAACAAACTAACAAACCAACAAACCAACAAGCCAACAAACCAACTAACAAATAAACCAACAAACCAACAAACCAACAGACCAACAAACCAAAAAACCAACAAATCAACAAGCCAACAAGCCAACAAACCAACAAACTAATAAACCAACAAACCAACAAACCAACAAACGAAAAAACCAACAAACCAACAAACCATCAAACGAACAAAGCAACAAGCCAACAAGCCAACAAACCAACGACCCAACAAGCCAACAAACCAACAAACCAACAAACCAACAAGCCAACAAGCCAACAAACCAACAAACCAACAAACCAACAAGCCAACAAACCAACAAACCAACAAACCAACAAAACAACAAGCCAACAAACCAACAAACAAATAAACCAACAAACCAAAAAACCAACAAACCAACAAACCAACAAACCAACTAACCAACAAGCCAACAAGCCAACAAACCAACAAACCAACAAACCAACAAACCAACAAACCAACAATCCAACAAGCCAACAAACCAACAAGCCAACAAACCAACAAACCAACAAACCAAGTAACCAAAAAGCCAACAAACTAGCAAACCAACAAGCCAACAAACCAAAAAACCAACAAACCAACAAACCATCAAACGAACAAAGCAACAAGCCAACAAGCCAACAAACCAACAAACCAACAAGCCAACAAACCAACAAACCAACAAGCCAACAAGCCAACAAACCAACAAACCAACAAACAACAAGCCAACAAACCAACAAACCAACAAGCCAACAAAGCAACAAGTCAACAAACCAACAAACCAAATAAACCAACAAACCAAAAAAACCAAAAAACCAACAAACCAACAAGCCGACAAGCCAACAAACCAACAAACTAACAAACTAACAAACCAACAAGCCAACAAACCAACAAACCAACAAGCCAACAAGCCAACAAACCAACAAACCAACAAACCAAAAAACCAACAAACCAACAAACCATCAAACGAACAAAGCAACAAGCCAACAAACCAACAAACCAACAAACCAACAAGCCAACAAACCAACAAACAAATAAACCAACAAACCAACAAACCAACAAACCAACAAACCAACAAACCAACAAACTAACAAACCAACAAGCCAACAAACCAACAAACCAACAAGCCAACAAACCAACAAACCAACAAACCAACAAGCCAACAAACCAACAAACCAACAAACCAACAAGCCAACAAACCAACAAACCAACAAACCAACATGCCAACAAACCAACAAACTAAGTAACCAACAAGCCAACACACCACCAAACTAACGAGTCAACAAGCCAACAAACCAACAAACCAACAAGCCAACAAACCAACAAACCAACAAACCAACAAGCCAACAAACCAACAAACAAATAAACCAACAAACCAACAAACCAACAAACCAACAAACCAACAAACCAAAAAACCGACAAACCAACAAACCAACAAACCAACAAACTAACAAACCAACAAGCCAACAAACCAACAAACCAACAAACCAACAAACCAACAAACCAACAAACCAACAAACCAACAAACCAACAAACTAACAAACCAACAAGCCAACAAACCAACAAACCAACAAACCAACAAACCAACAAACCAACAAACCAACAAACCAACAAGCCAACAAGCCAACAAACCAACAAACCAACAAATCAACAAGCCAACAAACCAACAAACCAACAAACCAACATGCCAACAAACCAACAAGCCAACACACCAACAAACCAACGAGTCAACAAGCCAACAAACCAACAAAACAACAAGCCAACAAACCAACAAACCAACAAACCAACAAGCCAACAAACCAACAAACAAATAAAACAACAAACCAACAAACCAACAAACCAACAAACCAACAAACCAAAAAACCGACAAACCAACAAACCAACAAGCCAACAAACCAACAAACCAACAAACCAACAAGCCAACAAACCAACTAACAAATAAACCAACAAACCAACAAACCAACAGACCAACAAACCAAAAAACCAACAAACCAACAAGCCAACAACCCAACAAACCAACAAACTAATAATCCAACAAACCAACAAACCAACAAACCAAAAAACCAACAAACCAACAAACCATCAAACGAACAAAGCAACAAGCCAACAAGCCAACAAACCAACAACCCAACAAGCCAACAAACCAACAAACCAACAAGCCTACAAGCCAACAAACGCACAAACCAACAAACCAACAAGCCAACAAACCAACAAACCAACAAACCAACAAAACAACAAGCCAACAAACCAACAAACAAATAAACCAACAAACCAAAAAACCAACAAACCAACAAACCAACAAACCAACTAACCAACAAGCCAACAAGCCAACAAACCAACAAACCAACAAACCAACAAACCAACAAGCCAACAAGCCAAGAAACCAACAAGCCAACAAACCAACAAACCAAGTAACCAAAAAGCCAACAAACTAACAGACCAACAAGTCAACAAACCAAAAAACCAACAAACCAACAAACCATCAAACGAACAAAGCAACAAGCCAACAAGCCAACAAACCAACAAACCAACAAGCCAACAAACCAACAAACCAACAAGCCAACAAGCCAACAAACCAACAAACCAACAAACCAACAAGCCAACAAACCAACAAACCAACAAACCAACAAAGCAACAAGTCAACAAACCAACAAACCAAATAAACCAACAAACCAAAAAACCAAAAAACCAACAAACCAAGTAACCAAAAATCCAACAAACTAACAAGCCAACAAGCCAACAAACCAACAAACCAACAAGCCAACAAACCAACAAACCAACAAGCCAACAAGCCAACAAACCAACAAACCAACAAACCAACAAACCAACAAACCAACAAACCAACAAACCAACAAACCAACAAACCAACAAACCAACAAACCAACAAACCAACAAGCCAACAAACCAACAAACAAACAAGCCAACAAACCAACAAACAAATAAACCGACACACCAACAAACCAACAAACCAACAAACCAACAAACCAAAAAACCAACAAACCAACAAGCCGACAAGCCAACAAACCAACAAACTAACAAACCAACAAACCAAAAAACCGACAAACCAACAAACCAACAAGCCAACAAACCAACAAACCAACAAACCAACAAGCCAACAAACCAACTAACAAATAAACCAACAAACCAACAAACCAACAGACCAACAAACCAAAAAACCAACAAACCAACAAGCCAACAAGCCAACAAACCAACCAACTAATAAACCAACAAACCAACAAACCAACAAACCAAAAAAACAACAAACCAACAAACCATCAAACGAACAAAGCAACAAGCCAACAAGCCAACAAACCAACAACCCAACAAGCCAACAAACCAACAAACCAACAAGCCAACAAGCCAACAAACCAACAAACCAACAAACCAACAAGCCAACAAACCAACAAACCAACAAACCAACAAAACAACAAGCCAACAAACCAACAAACAAATAAACCAACAAACCAAAAGACCAACAAACCAACAAGCCAACAAGCCAACAAGCCAACAAACCAACAAACCAACAAACCAAAAAACCAACAAACCAACAAACCATCAAACGAACAAAGCAACAAGCCAACATGCCAACAAACCAACAAGCCAACAAGCCAACAAACCAACAAACAATAAGCCAACAAACCAACAAACCAACAAACCAACAAGCCAACAAACCAACAAACCACCAAACCAACAAACCAACAAGCCAACCAGCCAACAAACCAACAAGCCAACAAACCAACAAACCAACAAGCCAACAAACCAACAAACCAACAAACCAACATGCCAACAAAACAAACAAACTAAGGAACCAACAAGCCAACAAACCAACAAACCAACAAGCCAACAAACCAACAAACCAACAAGCCAACAAGCCAACAAACCAACAAACCAACAAACCAACAAACCAACAAACAAATAAACCAACAAACCAACAAACCAACAAACCAACAAACCAACAAACCAACAAACCAACAAACCAACAAACCAACAAGCCAACAAACCAACAAACCAACAAACCAACAAGCCAACAAACCAACAAACAAATAAACCGACAAATCAACAAACCAACAAACCAACAAACCAACAAACCAAAAAACCAACAAACCAACAAGCCGACAAGCCAACAAACCAACAAACTAACAAACCAACAAGCCAACAAACCAACAAACCAACAAGCCAACAAGCCAACAAACCAACAAACCAACAAACCAAAAAACCAACAAACCAACAAACCAACAAACCAACAAACCAACAAACCAACAAACCAACAAACCAACAAACCAACCAACTAACAAACCAACAAGCCAACAAACCAACAAACCAACAAACTAACAAACCAACAAACCAATAAGCCAACAAGCCAACAAACCAACAAACCAACAAGCCAACAAACCAACAAACCAACAAACCAACAAACCAACAAACCAACAAACCAACAAACCAACAAACCAACAAACCAACCAACTAACAAACCAACAAGCCAATAAACCAACAAACTAACAAGCCAACAACCCAACAAACCAACAAACCAACAAGCCAACAAGCCAACAAACCAACAAACCAACAAGCCAACAAACCAACAAACCAACAAACCAACATGCCAAGAAGCCAACAAACCAACATGCCAACAAACCAAAAAACTAAGTAACCAACAAGCCAACACACCAACAAACCAACAAGTCAACAAGCCAACAAACCAACAAACCAACAAGCCAACAAACCAACAAACCAACAAACCAACAAGCCAACAAACAAATAAACCAACAAACCAACAAACCAACAAACCAACAAACCAACAAATTAAAAAACCGACAAACCAACAAACCAACAAGCCAACAAACCAACAAACCAACAAACCAACAAGCCAACAAACCAACTAACAAATAAACCAACAAACTAACAAACCAACAAGCCAACAAACCAACAAACCAACAAGCCAACAAGCCAACAAACCAACAAACCAACAAACCAAAAAAACAACAAACCAACAAACCATCAAACGAACAAAGCAACAAGCCAACAAGCCAACAAACCAACAAACCAACAAGCCAACAAACCAACAAACCAACAAGCCAACAAGCCAATAAACCAACAAACCAACAAACCAACAAGCCAACAAACCAACAAACCAACAAACCAACAAACCAACAAGCCAACAAACCAACAAACAAATAAACCAACAAACCAAAAAACCAACAAACCAACAAACCAACAAACCAACTAACCAACAAGCCAACAAGCCTATAAACCGACAAACCAACAAACCAACAAGCCAACAAACCAACAAGCCAACAAGCCAACAAACCAACAAGCAAACAAACCAACAAACCAACAAACCAAGTAACCAAAAAGCCAACAAACTAACAAACCAACAAGCCAACAATCCAAAAAACCAACAAACCAACAAACCATCAAACGAACAAAGCAACAAGCCAACAAGCCAACAAACCAACAAACCAACAAGCCAACAAACCAACAAACCAACAAGCCAACAAGCCAACAAACCAATAAACTAACAAACCAACAAGCCAACAAACCAACAAACCAACAAACCAACAAAGCAACAAGTCAACAAACCAACAAACCAAATAAACCAACAAACCAAAAAACCAAAAAACCAACAAACTAACAAGCCGACAAGCCAACAAACCAACAAACTAACAAACCAACAAGCCAACAAACCAACAAACCAACAAGCCAACAAGCCAACAAACCAACAAACCAACAAACCAAAAAACCAACAAACCAACAAACCATCAAACGAACAAAGCAACAAGCCAACACGCCAACAAACCAACAAACCAACAAGCCAACAAACCAACAAACCAACAAACCAACAAACCAACAAGCCAACAAACCAACAAACCAACAAGCCAACAAACCAACAAACCAACAAACCAACAAACCAACAAGCCAACAAGCCAACAAGCCAACAAACCAACAAACCAACAAGCCAACAAACCAACAAACCAACAAACCAACAAACCAACAAACCAACAAACCAACAAACCAACAAACCAACAAACCAACAAAATCCTGACACATCACAAAGATCCTTCCACAGCCATTAGTATCCTTCAGAACCATATCCACTCCTTAGAAACTTGGTTCAAAAGGTGGAGAGTGAAGGTAAATGAGCAAAAATCTGCTCATGTAACTTTCACACTCTGCCGAGAACAAATTCCCGACATAACCCTAAACGGCAGTATTATTCCACAAAAAAATAGCGTACGTTACCTTGGACTTATATTCGACAAACGGTTAACCTGTAACCTTCATACGAAAACTAAAAGACGTGAACTTAACGGACGATACAAACAATTCTTACGTCTCCTAGACAGCAAATCGAAACTTACAACAACAAGTAAACTATTACTGTACAATACGGTTCTGAAACCAATATGGACATATGGTCTAGAACTTTGGGGTTCGACTAAGCATTCCAACTCCCTTCCAATCCAATCCCTACAATCCCGAATCCTTCGTAAAATTGTCAATGCCCCCTTTTATGTGCGAAACACTGTTATCCACCGTGACCTAAATGTTCCATTTGTTCGTGAACTATGCATCTCCCGATATAAAAAATTCCATTCGCACCTATCCTTCCACCCTAATCCTTTAGGAAGGGAACTTTTCACTCCCACCCTTCCAGTATACACCCATCGACGTTTAAAACGGCGATGGCCGAGAGATTATTTAAAATTATAAAATAAAATTACCCTGTTCTGAGGTAACATCGATGGGTGTTTTCCTCCACATGTCTTCATGTCCTTGTATATTCCCATTAAAAATCTGCTTGTTACTAGCATAAGTAGTTGTAGATATCATTTAAAATAAAATAAAAAATAAAAAAAAAAAAAAAAAAAAAACCAACAAACCAATAACCCAACAAGCCAACAAACCAACAAACCAACAAGCCAACAAACCAACAAACAAATAAACCAACAAACCAACAAACCAACAAACCAACAAACCAACAAACCAACAAACCAACAAACCAACAAACTAACAAACCAACAAGCCAACAAACCAACAAACCAACAAACCAACAAACCAACAAACCAACAAGCCAACAAGCCAACAAACCAACAAACCAACAAGCCAACAAACCAACAAACCAACAAACCAACATGCCAACAAACCAACAAACTAAGTAACCAACAAGCCAACACACCAACAAACCAACGAGTCAACAAGCCAACAAACCAACAAACCAACAAGCCAACAAACCAACAAACCAACAAACCAACAAACCAACAAGCCAACAAACCAACAAATAAATAAACCAACAAACCAACAAACCAACAAACCAACAAACCAACAAACCAAAAAACCGACAAACCAACAAACCAACAAGCCAACAAACCAACAAACCAACAAACCAACAAGCCAAGAAACCAACTAACAAATAAACCAACAAACCAACAAACCAACAGACCAACAAACCAAAAAACCAACAAACCAACAAGCCAACAAGCCAACAAACCAACAAAATAATAAACCAACAAACCAACAAACCAACAAACCAAAAAACCAACAAACCAACAAACCATCAAACGAACAAAGCAACAAGCCAACAAGCCAACAAACCAACAACCCAACAAGCCAACAAACCAACAAACCAACAAGCCAACAAGCCAACAAACCAACAAACCAACAAACCAACAAGCCAACAAACCAACAAACCAACAAACCAACAAAACAACAAGCCAACAAACCAACAAACAAATAAACCAACAAACCAAGAAACCAACAAACCAACAAACCAACAAACCAACTAACCAACAAGCCAACAAGCCAACAAACCAACAAACCAACAAACCAACAAACCAACAAACCAACAAGCCAACAAGCCAACAAACCAACAAGCCAACAAACCAACAAACCAACAAACCAAGTAACCAAAAAGCCAACAAACTAACAAACCAACAAGCCAACAAACCAAAAAACCAACAAACCAACAAACCATCAAACGAACAAAGCAACAAGCCAACAAGCCAACAAACCAACAAACCAACAAGCGAACAAACCAACAAACCAACAAGCCAACAAGCCAACAAACCAACAAACCAACAAACCAACAAGCCAACAAACCAACAAACCAACAAACCAACAAAGCAACAAGTCAACAAACCAACAAACCAAATAAACCAACAAACCAAAAAACCAAAAAACCAACAAACCAACAAGCCGACAAGCCAACAAACCAACAAACTAACAAACCAACAAGCCAACAAACCAACAAACCAACAAACCAACAAACCAACAAACCAACAAACCAACAAACCACCAAGCCAACAAACCAACAAACAAATAAACTAACAAACCAACAAACCAACAAACCAACAAACCAACAAACCAACAAACTAACAAACCAACAAGCCAACAAACCAACAAAACTAACAAGCCAACAAACCAACAAACCAACAAACCAACAAGCCAACAAGCCAACAAACCAACAAACCAACAAGCCAACAAACCAACAAACCAACAAACCAACATGCCAACAAACCAACAAACTAAGTAAACAACAAGCCAACACACCAACAAACCAACGAGTCAACAAGCCAACAAACCAACAAACCAACAAGCCAACAAACCAACAAACCAACAAACCAACAAGCCAACAAACCAACAAACAAATAAACCAACAAACCAACAAACCAACAAACCAACAAACCACCAAACCAAAAAACCGACAAACCAACAAACCAACAAACCAACAAACTAACAAACCAACAAGCCAACAAACCAAAAAACCAACAAACCAACAAACCAACAAACCAACAAACCAACAAACCAACAAACTAACAAACCAACAAGCCAACAAACCAACAAACCAACAAACCAACAAACCAACAAACCAACAAACCAACAAGCCAACAAGCCAACAAACCAACAAACCAACAAGCCAACAAACGAACAAACCAACAAACCAACATGCCAACAAACCAACAAACTAAGTAACCTACAAGCCAACACACCAACAAACCAACGAGTCAACAAGCCAACAAACCAACAAACCAACAAGCCAACAAACCAACAAACCAAAAAACCGACAAACCAACAAACCAACAAGCCAACAAACCAACAAACCAACAAACCAACAAGCCAACAAACCAACTAAAAAAATAAACCAACAAACCAACAAACAAACAGACCAACAAACCAAAAAACCAACAAACCAACAAGCCAACAAGCCAACAAACCAACAAACTCATAAACCAACAAACCATAAAACCAACAAACCAAAAAACCAACAAACCAACAAACCATCAAACGAACAAAGCAACAAGCCAACAAGCCAACAAACCAACAACCCAACAAGCCAACAAACCAACAAACCAACAAGCTAACAAGCCAACAAACCAACAAACCAACAAACCAACAAGCCAACAAACCAACAAACCAACAAACCAACAAAACAACAAGCCAACAAACCAACAAACAAATAAACCAACAAACCAAAAAACCAACAAACCAACAAACCAACAAACCAACTAACCAACAAGCCAACAAGCCAACAAACCAACAAACCAACAAACCAACAAACCAACAAACCAACAAGCCAACAAGCCAACAAACCAACAAGCCAACAAACCAACAAACCAACAAACCAAGTAACCAAAAAGCCAACAAACTAACAAACCAACAAGCCAACAAACCAAAAAACCAACAAACCAACAAACCATCAAACGAACAAAGCAACAAGCCAACAAGCCAACAAACCAACAAATCAACAAGCCAATAAACCAACAAACCAACAAGCCAACAAGCCAACAAACCAACAAACCAACAAACCAACAAGCCAACAAACCAACAAACCAACAAACCAACAAAGCAACAAGTCAGCAAACCAACAAACCAAATAAACCAACAAACCAAAAAACCAAAAAACCAACAAACCAACAAGCCGACAAGCCAACAAACCAACAAACTAACAAACCAACAAGCCAACAAACCAACAAACCAACAAGCCAACAAACCAACAAACCAACAAACCAACAAACCAAAAAACCAACAAACCAACAAACCATCAAACGAACAAAGCAACAAGCCAACAAACCAACAAACCAACAAATCAACAAGCCAACAAACCAACAAACAAATAAACCAACAAACCAACAAACCAACAAACCAACAAACCAACAAACCAACAAACTAACAAACCAACAAGCCAACAAACCAACAAACCAACAAGCCAACAAACCAACAAACCAACAAACCAACAAGCCAACAAGCCAACAAACCAACAAACCAACAAGCCAACAAACCAACAAACCAACAAACCAACATGCCAACAAACCAACAAACTAAGTAACCAACAAGCCAACACACCAACAAACCAACGAGTCAACAAGCCAACAAACCAACAAACCAACAAGCCAACAAACCAACAAACCAACAAACCAACAAGCCAACAAACCAACAAACAAATAAACCAACAAACCAACAAACCAACAAACCAACAAACCAACAAACCAAAAAACCGACAAACCAACAAACCAACAAGCCAACAAACCAACAAACCAACAAACCAACAAGCCAACAAACCAACTAACAAATAAACCAACAAACCAACAAACCAACAAACCAACAGACCAACAAACCAAAAAACCAACAAACCAACAAACTAACAAACCAACAAGCCAACAAACCAACAAACCAACAAGACAACAAACCAACAAACCAACAAACCAACAAACCAACAAGCCAACAAACCAACAAACAAATAAACCAACATCCCAACAACCCAACAAACCAACAAACCAACAAACCAACAAACCAAAAAATCAACATACCAACAAACCAACAAGCCAACAAACCAACAAACTAATAAACCAACAAACGAACTAACCAACAAACCAACAAGCCAACAAACCAACAAACCAACAAATTAACAAACCAACAAAACAAAAAACCAACAAACCAACAAGCCAACAACCAACAAACCGACAAACTAACAAACCAACAAGCCAACAAACCAACAAACCAACAAGCCAACAAGCCAACAAACCAACAAACCAAAAAACCAACAAACCAATAAACCATCAAACGAACAAAGCAACAAGCCAACAAGCCAACAAACCAACAAACCAACAAGCCAACAAACCAACAAACCAACAAGCCAACAAGCCAACAAACCAACAAACCAACAAACCAACAAGCCAACAAACCAACAAACCAACAAACCAACAAACCAACAAGCCAACAAACCAACAAACAAATAAACCAACAAACCAAAAAACCAACAAACCAACACACCAACAAACCAACAAACCAACAAACCAACAAGCCAACAAGCCAACAAACCAACAAACCAACAAACCAACAAGCCAACAAACCAACAAGCCAACAAGCCAACAAACCAACAAGCCAACAAACCAACAAACCAACAAACCAAGTAACCAAAAAGCCAACAAACTAACAAACCAACAAGCCAACAAGCCAACAAACCAACAAACAAATAAACCAACAAACCAAAAAACCAACAAACCAAAAAACCAACAAACCAACAAACAATCAAACGAACAAAGCAACAAGCCAACCAGCCAACAAACCAACAAACCAACAAGCCAACAAACCAACAAACCAACAAGCCAACAAGCCAACAAACCAACAAACCAACAAACCAACAAACCAACAAACCAACAAACCAACAAACCAACAACCCAACAAGCCAACAAACCAACAAACCAAGAAGCCAACAAACCAACAAGCCAACAAATCA
This sequence comes from Atherix ibis, assembly GCA_958298945.1. NCBI lineage: Eukaryota > Metazoa > Arthropoda > Insecta > Diptera > Athericidae > Atherix > Atherix ibis. The sequence continues at coordinate 30,212,793 of OY282608.1, forward strand.
ACAAACCAAGTAGCCAAAAAGCCAACAAACTAACAAACCAACAATCCAACAAGCCAACAAACCACCAAACCAACAAAGCAACAAACCAACAAACCAACAAACCAACAAACCAACAAACCAACAAACCAACAAACAAATAAACCAACAAACCAACAAACCAACAAACCAACAAACCAAAAAACCGACAAACCAACAAACCAACAAGCCAACAAACCAACAAGCCAACAAACCAACAAACCAACAAACCAACAAGCCAACAAACCAACTAACAAATAAACCAACAAACCAACAAACCAACAAACCAACAGACCAACAAACCAACAAGCCAACAAACCAACAAATTAACAAACAAACAAACCAAAAAACCAACAAACCAACAAGCCAACCACCAACAAACCGACAAACTAACAAACCAACAAGCCAACAAACCAATAAACCAACAAGCCAACAAGCCAACAAACCAACAAACCAACAAACCAAAAAACCAACAAACCAATAAACCATCAAACGAACAAAGCAACAAGCCAACAAAACAACAAACCAACAAACCAACAAGCCAACAAACCAACTAACCAACAAGCCAACAAGCCAACAAACCAACAAACCAACAAACCAACAAGCCAACAAACCAACAAACCAACAAACCAACAAAGCAACAAGTCAGCAAACCAACAAACCAAATAAACCAACAAACCAAAAAACCAAAAAACCAACAAACCAACAAGCCGACAAGCCAACAAACCAACAAACTAACAAACCAACAAGCCAACAAACCAACAAACCAACAAGCCAACAAACCAACAAACCAACAAACCAACAAACCAAAAAACCAACAAACCAACAAACCATCAAACGAACAAAGCAACAAGCCAACAAACCAACAAACCAACAAACCAACAAGCCAACAAACCAACAAACAAATAAACCAACAAACCAACAAACCAACAAACCAACAAACCAACAAACCAACAAACTAACAAACCAACAAGCCAACAAACCAACAAACCAACAAGCCAACAAACCAACAAACCAACAAGCCAACAAGCCAACAAGCCAACAAGCCAACAAACCAACAAACCAACAAGCCAACAAACCTACAAACCAACAAACCAACATGCCAACAAACCAACAAACTAAGTAACCAACAAGCCAACACACCAACAAACCAACGAGTCAACAAGCCAACAAACCAACAAACCAACAAGCCAACAAACCAACAAACCAACAAACCAACAAGCCAACAAACCAACAAACAAATAAACCAACAAACCAACAAACCAACAAACCAACAAACCAACAAACCAACAAACCAAAAAACCGACAAACCAACAAACCAACAAGCGAACAAACCAACAAACCAACAAACCAACAAGCCAACAAACCAACTAACAAATAAACCAACAAACCAACAAACCAACAAACCAACAGACCAACAAACCAAAAAACCAACAAACCAACAAACTAACAAACCAACAAGCCAACAAACCAACAAACCAACAAGACAACAAACCAACAAACCAACAAACCAACAAGCCAACAAACCAACAAACAAATAAACCAACATCCCAACAACCCAACAAACCAAAAAACCAACAAACCAACAAACCAACAAACCAAAAAATCAACAACCCAACAAACCAACAAGCCAACAAGCCAACAAACCAACAAACTAATAAACCAACAAACGAACTAACCAACAAACCAACAAGCCAACAAACCAACAAACCAACAAATAAACAAACCAATAAACCAAAAAACCAACAAACCAACAAGCCAACAACCAACAAACCGACAAACTAACAAACCAACAAGCCAACAAACCAACAAACCAACAAGCCAACAAGCCAACAAATCAACAAACCAAAAAACCAACAAACCAATAAACCATCAAACAAACAAAGCAACAAGCCAACAAGCCAACAAACCAACAAACCAACAAGCCAACAAACCAACAAACCAACAAGCCAACAAGCCAACAAACCAACAAACCAACAAACCAACAAGCCAACAAACCAACAAACCAACAAACCAACAAACCAACAAACCAACAAGCCAACAAACCAACAAACAAATAAACCAACAAACCAAAAAACCAACAAACCAACACGCCAACAAACCAACAAACCAACAAACCAACAAGCCAACAAGCCAACAAACCAACAAACCAACAAACCAACAAGCCAACAAACCAACAAGCCAACAAGCCAACAAACCAACAAGCCAACAAACCAACAAACCAACAAACCAAGTAACCAAAAAGCCAACAAACTAACAAACCAACAAGCCAACAAGCCAACAAACCAACAAACAAATAAACCAACAAACCAAAAAACCAACAAACCAACAAACCAACAAACCAACAAACCAACAAACCAACAACCCAACAAGCCAACAAACCAACAAACCAAGAAGCCAACAAACCAACAAGCCAACAAACCAACAAACCAACAAGCCAACAAACCAACAAACAAATAAACCAACATCCCAACAACCCAACAAACCAACAAACCAACAAACCAACAAACCAAAAAATCAACAAACCAACAAACCAACAAGCCAACAAACCAACAAACTAATAAACCAACAAACGAACTAACCAACAAACCAACAAGCCAACAAACCAACAAACCAACAAATTAACAAACCAACAAAACAAAAAACCAACAAACCAACAAGCCAACAACCAACAAACCGACAAACTAACAAACCAACAAGCCAACAAACCAACAAACCAACAAGCCAACAAGCCAACAAACCAAACAAAACAAAAAACCAACAAACCAATAAACCATCAAACGAACAAAGCAACAAGCCAACAAGCCAACAAACCAACAAACCAACAAGCCAACAAACCAACAAACCAACAAGCCAACAAGCCAACAAACCAACAAACCAACAAACCAACAAGCCAACAAACCAACAAACCAACAAACCAACAAACCAACAAGCCAACAAACCAACAAACAAATAAACCAACAAACCAAAAAACCAACAAACCAACACACCAACAAACCAACAAATCAACAAACCAACAAGCCAACAAGCCAACAAACCAACAAACCAACAAACCAACAAGCCAACAAACCAACAAGCCAACAAGCCAACAAACCAACAAGCCAACAAACCAACAAACCAACAAACCAAGTAACCAAAAAGCCAACAAACTAACAAACCAACAAGCCAACAAGCCAACAAACCAACAAACAAATAAACCAACAAACCAAAAAACCAACAAACCAAAAAACCAACAAACCAACAAACAATCAAACGAACAAAGCAACAAGCCAACCAGCCAACAAACCAACAAACCAACAAGCCAACAAACCAACAAACCAACAAGCCAACAAGCCAACAAACCAACAAACCAACAAACCAACAAACCAACAAACCAACAAACCAACAAACCAACAACCCAACAAGCCAACAAACCAACAAACCAAGAAGCCAACAAACCAACAAGCCAACAAATCAACAAACCAAGTAGCCAAAAAGCCAACAAACTAACAAACCAACAATCCAACAAGCCAACAAACCACCAAACCAACAAAGCAACAAACCAACAAACCAACAAACCAACAAACCAACAAACCAACAAACCAACAAACAAATAAACCAACAAACCAACAAACCAACAAACCAACAAACCAAAAAACCGACAAACCAACAAACCAACAAGCCAACAAACCAACAAGCCAACAAACCAACAAACCAACAAACCAACAAGCCAACAAACCAACTAACAAATAAACCAACAAACCAACAAACCAACAAACCAACAGACCAACAAACCAACAAGCCAACAAACCAACAAATTAACAAACAAACAAACCAAAAAACCAACAAACCAACAAGCCAACCACCAACAAACCGACAAACTAACAAACCAACAAGCCAACAAACCAATAAACCAACAAGCCAACAAGCCAACAAACCAACAAACCAACAAACCAAAAAACCAACAAACCAATAAACCATCAAACGAACAAAGCAACAAGCCAACAAAACAACAAACCAACAAACCAACAAGCCAACAAACCAACTAACCAACAAGCCAACAAGCCAACAAACCAACAAACCAACAAACCAACAAGCCAACAAACCAACAAACCAACAAACCAACAAAGCAACAAGTCAGCAAACCAACAAACCAAATAAACCAACAAACCAAAAAACCAAAAAACCAACAAACCAACAAGCCGACAAGCCAACAAACCAACAAACTAACAAACCAACAAGCCAACAAACCAACAAACCAACAAGCCAACAAACCAACAAACCAACAAACCAACAAACCAAAAAACCAACAAACCAACAAACCATCAAACGAACAAAGCAACAAGCCAACAAACCAACAAACCAACAAACCAACAAGCCAACAAACCAACAAACAAATAAACCAACAAACCAACAAACCAACAAACCAACAAACCAACAAACCAACAAACTAACAAACCAACAAGCCAACAAACCAACAAACCAACAAGCCAACAAACCAACAAACCAACAAGCCAACAAGCCAACAAGCCAACAAGCCAACAAACCAACAAACCAACAAGCCAACAAACCTACAAACCAACAAACCAACATGCCAACAAACCAACAAACTAAGTAACCAACAAGCCAACACACCAACAAACCAACGAGTCAACAAGCCAACAAACCAACAAACCAACAAGCCAACAAACCAACAAACCAACAAACCAACAAGCCAACAAACCAACAAACAAATAAACCAACAAACCAACAAACCAACAAACCAACAAACCAACAAACCAAAAAACCGACAAACCAACAAACCAACAAGCGAACAAACCAACAAACCAACAAACCAACAAGCCAACAAACCAACTAACAAATAAACCAACAAACCAACAAACCAACAAACCAACAGACCAACAAACCAAAAAACCAACAAACCAACAAACTAACAAACCAACAAGCCAACAAACCAACAAACCAACAAGACAACAAACCAACAAACCAACAAACCAACAAGCCAACAAACCAACAAACAAATAAACCAACATCCCAACAACCCAACAAACCAACAAACCAACAAACCAACAAACCAACAAACCAAAAAATCAACAACCCAACAAACCAACAAGCCAACAAGCCAACAAACCAACAAACTAATAAACCAACAAACGAACTAACCAACAAACCAACAAGCCAACAAACCAACAAACCAACAAATAAACAAACCAATAAACCAAAAAACCAACAAACCAACAAGCCAACAACCAACAAACCGACAAACTAACAAACCAACAAGCCAACAAACCAACAAACCAACAAGCCAACAAGCCAACAAATCAACAAACCAAAAAACCAACAAACCAATAAACCATCAAACAAACAAAGCAACAAGCCAACAAGCCAACAAACCAACAAACCAACAAGCCAACAAACCAACAAACCAACAAGCCAACAAGCCAACAAACCAACAAACCAACAAACCAACAAGCCAACAAACCAACAAACCAACAAACCAACAAACCAACAAACCAACAAGCCAACAAACCAACAAACAAATAAACCAACAAACCAAAAAACCAACAAACCAACACGCCAACAAACCAACAAACCAACAAACCAACAAGCCAACAAGCCAACAAACCAACAAACCAACAAACCAACAAGCCAACAAACCAACAAGCCAACAAGCCAACAAACCAACAAGCCAACAAACCAACAAACCAACAAACCAAGTAACCAAAAAGCCAACAAACTAACAAACCAACAAGCCAACAAGCCAACAAACCAACAAACAAATAAACCAACAAACCAAAAAACCAACAAACCAACAAACCAACAAACCAACAAACCAACAAACCAACAACCCAACAAGCCAACAAACCAACAAACCAAGAAGCCAACAAACCAACAAGCCAACAAATCAACAAACCAAGTAACCAAAAAGCCAACAAACTAACAAACCAACAATCCAACAAGCCAACAAACCACCAAACCAACAAAGCTACAAACCAACAAACCAACAAACCAACAAACCAACAAACCAACAAACCAACAAACAAATAAACCAACAAACCAACAAACCAACAAACCAACAAACCAACAAACCAAAAAACCGACAAACCAACAAACCAACAAGCCAACAAACCAACAAGCCAACAAACCAACAAACCAACAAACCAACAAGCCAACAAACCAACTAACAAATAAACCAACAAACCAACAAACCAACAAACCAACAGACCAACAAACCAACAAGCCAACAAACCAACAAATTAACAAACCAACAAACCAAAAAACCAACAAACCAACAAGCCAACCACCAACAAACCGACAAACTAACAAACCAACAAGCCAACAAACCAATAAACCAACAAGCCAACAAGCCAACAAACCAACAAACCAACAAACCAATAAACCATCAAACGAATAAAGCAACAAGCCAACAAGCCAACAAACCAACAAACCAACAAGCCAACAAACCAACAAACCAACAAGCCAACAAGCCAACAAACCAACAAACCAACAAACCAACAAGCCAACAAACCAACAAACCAACAAACCAACAAACCAACAAGCCAACAAACCAACAAACAAATAAACCAACAAACCAAAAAACCAACAAACCAACACACCAACAAACCAACAAACCAACAAACCAACAAGCCAACAAGCCAACAAACCAACAAACCAACAAACCAACAAGCCAACAAACCAACAAGCCAACAAGCCAACAAACCAACAAGCCAACAAACCAACAAACCAACAAACCAAGTAACCAAAAAGCCAACAAACTAACAAACCAACAAGCCAACCAGCCAACAAACCAACAAACAAATAAACCAACAAACCAAAAAACCAACAAACCAACAAACCAACAGACGAACAAACCAGCAAACCAACAAACCAACCACCCAACAAGCCAACAAACCAACAAACCAACAAACCAAGAAGCCAACAAACCGACAAGCCAACAAACCAACAAACCAAGTAACCAAAAAGCCAACAAACTAACAAACCAACAATCCAACAAGCCAACAAACCAACAAACCAACAAACCAACAAACCAACAAACCAACAAACCAACAAACCAACAAACCAACAAACTAACAAACCAACAAGCCAACAAACCAACAAACCAACAAGACAACAAACCAACAAACCAACAAACCAACAAGCCAACAAACCAACAAACAAATAAACCAACAAACCAACAAACCAACAAACCAACAAACCAAAAAACCAACAAACCAACAAACCAACAAGCCAACAAACCAACAAACTAATAAACCAACAAACGAACTAACCAACAAACTAACAAGCCAACAAACCAACAAATTAACAAACCAACAAACCAAAAAACCAACAAACCAACAAGCCAACAACCAACAAACCGACAAACTAACAAACCAACAAGCCAACAAACCAACAAACCAACAAGCCAACAAGCCAACAAACCAACAAACCAACAAACCAAAAAACCAACAAACCAATAAACCATCAAACGAACAAAGCAACAAGCCAACAAGCCAACAAACCAACAACCAACAAGCCAACAAACCAACAAACCAACAAACCAACAAGCCAACAAGCCAACAAACCAACAAACCAACAAACCAACAAGCCAACAAACCAACAAACCAACAAACCAACAAACCAACAAACCAACAAGCCAACAAACCAACAAACCAAAAAACCAACAAACCAACAAACCAACAAACCAACAAGCCAACAAGCCAACAAACCAACAAGCCAACAAACCAACAAACCAACAAACCAAGTAACCAAAAAGCCAACAAACTAACAAACCAACAAGCCAACAAGCCAACAAACCAACAAACAAATAAACCAACAAAAAAAAACCAACAAACCAACAAACCAACAAACCAGCAAACCAACAAACCAACAACCCAACAAGCCAACAAACCAACAAACCAAGTAACCAAAAAGCCAACAAACTAACAAACCAACAATCCAACAAGCCAACAAACCAACAAACCAACAAAGCAACAAACCAACAAACCAACAAACCAACAAACCAACAAACCAACAAACCAAAAAACCAACAAACCAACAAGCCAACAACCAACAAACCGACAAACTAACAAACCAACAAGCCAAAAAACCAGCAAACCAACAAGCCAACAAGCCACAAACCAACAAACCAACAAACCAAAAAACCAACAAACCAACAAACCATCAAACGAACAAAGCAACAAGCCAACAAGCCAACAAACCAACAAACCAACAAGCCAACAAACCAAAAAACCAACAAGCCAACAAGCCAACAAACCAACAAACCAACAAACCAACAAACCAACAAGCCAACAAACCAACATGCCAACAAACGAACAAACCAACAAACCAACAAACCAACAAGCCAACAAACCAACAAACTAACAAACCAACAAACCAACAAGCCAATAAACCAACAAACCAACAAGCCAACAAGCCAACAAACCAACAAGCCAACAAACCAACAAACAAATAAACCAACAAACCAACAAACCAACAAACCAACAAACCAACAAACCAACAAACTAACAAACCAACAAGCCAACAAAATAACAAACCAACAAGCCAACAAACCAACAAACCAACAAACCAACAAGCCAACAAGCCTAAAAACCAACAAACCAACAAGCCAACAAACCAACAAACCAACATGCTAACAAACCTACAAACTAAGTAACCAACAAGCCAACAAACCAACAAACCAGCAAGCCAACAAGCTAACAAACCAACAAACCAACAAGCCAACAAACCACCAAACCAACAAACCAACAAGCCAACAAACCAACAAACCAACAAACAAATAAACCAACAAACCAACAAACCAACAAACCAACAAACCAACAAGCCAACAAACCAACAAACCAACAAACAAATAAACCAACAAACCAACAAACCAACAAACCAACAAACCAACAAACCAACAAACCAACAAACCAACAAACCAAAAAACCAACAAACTAACAGCCAACAAGCACACAAACCAACAACCTAACAAACCAACAAGCCAACAAACCAACAAACCAACAAGCCAACAAGCCAACAAACCAGCAAACCAACAAACCAAAAAACCAACAAATCAATTAACCATCAAACGAACAAAGAAGCAAGCCAACAAGCCAACAAACCAACAAACCAACAAGCCAACAAACCAACAAACCAACAAGCCAACAAGCCAACAAACCAACAAACCAACAAACCAACAAGCCAACAAACCAACAAACCAACAAACTAACAAGCCAACAAACCAACAAACCAACAAACCAACAAACCAACAAACCAACAAGCCAACAAACCAACAAACAAATAAACCAACAAACCAAAAAACCAACAAACCAACAAACCAACAAACCAACAAACCAACAAACCAACAAACCAACAAACCAACAAACCAACAAACCAACAAACCAACAAGCCAACAAACCAACAAACAAATAAACCAACAAACCAACAAACCAACAAACCAACAAACCAAAAAACCAACAAACCAACAAGCCAACAAGCCAACAAACCAACAAACTAACAAACCAACAAACGAATTAACCAAGAAACCAACAAGCCAACAAGCCAACAAACCAACAAACCAACAAACCAACAAACTATGTAACCAACAAGCCAACAAACCAACAAACCAACAAGCCAATAAGCCAACAAAGCAACAAACCAACAAGCCAACAAACCAACAAACCAACAAACCAAAAAACCAACAGACTAACAAACCAACAAACCAACAAACCAACAAACCAACAAGCCAACAAGCCAACAAACCAATAAACCAACAAACCAACAAGCCAACAAACCAACAAGCCAACAAACCAACAAACCAATAAACCAAGTAACCAAAAAGCCAACAATCTAACAAATCAAGAAGCCAACAAGCTAACAAACTAACAAACCAACAAAGCAACTAGCCAACAAGCCAACAAACCAACAAACCAACAAGCCAACAAACCAACAAACCAACTAGCCAACAAGCCTACAAACCAACAAACCAACAAACCAACAAGCCAACAAACCAACAAACCAACAAGCCAACAAACCAACAAACCAACAAAGCAACAAGCCAACAAACCAACAAACCAACAAACTAAGTAACGAACAAGCAAACAAACCAACAAACCAACAAGCCAACAAGCCAACAAACCAACAAACCAACAAGCCAACAAACCAACAAACCAACAAACCAAAAAACCAACAAACCAACAAACCAACAAACCAACAAACCAACAAACCAACAAACCAACAAGCCAACAAGCCAACAAACCAACAAACCAACAAACCAACAAGCCAACAAACCAACAAGCCAACAAACCAACAAACCAACAAACCAAGTAACCAAAAAGGCAACAAACTAACAAACCAACAAGCCAACAAGCCAACAAACCAACAAACCAACAAAGCAACAAGCCAACAAGCCAACAAACCAACAAACCAGCAAGCCAACAAACCAACAAACCAACAAGCCAACAAGCCAACAAACCAACAAACCAACAAACCAACAAGCCAACAAACCAACAAACCAACAAACCAATAAACCAACAAGCCCACAAACCAACAAACCAACAAACCAACAAGCCAACAAACCAACAAACAAATAAACCAACAAACCAAAAAACCAACAAACCAACAAACCAACAAACCAAAAAACCAACAAACCAACAAACCAACAAGCCAACAAGCCAACAAACCAACAAACCAACAAACCAACAAGCCAACAAACCAACAAGCCAACAAACCAACAAACCAACAAACCAAGTAACCAAAAAGCCAACAAACTAACAAACCAACAAGCCAACAAGCCAACAAACCAACAAACCAACAAAGCAACAAGCCAACAAGCAAACAAACCAACAAACCAACAAACTAACAAACCAACAAGCCAACAAACCGACAAACCAACAAGCCAACAAACCAACAAACCAACAAACCAACATGCCAACAAACCAACAAACTAAGTAACCAGCAAGCCAACAAACCAACAAACCAACAAACCATGAAGCCAACAAGCCAACAAACCAACAAACCAACAAACCAACAAGCCAACAAACCAACAAGCCAACAAACCAACAAACAAACAAACCAAGTAACCAAAAAGCCAACAAACTAACAAACCAACAAGCCAAAAGGCCAACAATCCAACGAACCAACAAAGCAACAAGCCAACAAGCCAACAAACCAACAAACCAACAAGCCAACAAACCAACAAACCAACAAACCAACAAGCCAACAAGCCAACAAACCAACAAACCAACAAACCAACAAGCCAACAAACCACCAAACCAACAAGCCAACAAACCAACAAACCAATAAACCAACAAACCAACAAGCCAACAAGCCAACAAACCAACAAACCAACAAGCCAACAAACCAACAAACCAACAAACCAACAAGCCAACAAACCAAAAAACCAAGTAACCAAAAATCCAACAAACTAACAAACCAACAAGCCAACAAGCCAACAAACCATAAAACCAGCAAAGCAACAAGCCAACAAGCCAACAAACCAACAAGCCAACAAACCAACAAACCAACAAACCAACAAGCCAACAAACCAACAAACCAACAAGCCAACAAGCCAACAAGCCAACAAACCAACAAACCAACAAACCAACAAGCCAACAAACCAACAAACCAACAAACCAACAAGCCAACAAACCAACAAACCAACAAACCAACAAACCAACAAGCCAACAAACCAACAAACAAATAAACCAACAAACCAAAAAACCAAAAAACCAACAAACCAACAAACCAACAAACCAACAAACCAACAAGCCAACAAACCAACAAACCAACAAACCAACAAGCCAACAAACCAACAAACAAATAAACCAACAAACCAACAAACCAACAAACCAACAAACCAACAAACCAACAAACCAAAAAACCAACAAACCAACAAGCCAACAAGCCAACAAACCAACAAACTAACAAACCAACAAACGAATTAACCAAGAAACGAACAAGCCAACAAGCCAACAAACCAACAAACCAACAAACTAAGTAACCAACAAGCCAACAAACCAACAAACCAACAAGCCAATAAGCCAACAAAGCAACAAACCAACAAGCCAACAAACCAACAAACCAACAAACCAAAAAACCAACAAACCAACAAACCAACATACCAACAAACCAACAAACCAACAAGCCAACAAGCCAACAAACCAATAAACCAACAAACCAACAAGCCAACAAGCCAACAAACCAACAAACCAACAAACCAACAAGCCAACAAACCAACAAGCCAACAAACCAACAAACCAACAAACCAAGTAACCAAAAAGCCAACAAACTAACAAACCAACAAGCCAACAAGCCAACAAACCAACAAACCAACAAAGCAACAAGCCAACAAGCAAACAAACCAACAAACCAACAAGCCAACAAACTAACAAACCAACAAGCCAACAAACCGACAAACCGACAAACCAACAAGCCAACAAACCAACAAACCAACAAACCAACATGCCAACAAACCAACAAACTAAGTAACCAGCAAGCCAACAAACCAACAAACCAACAAACCATGAAGCCAACAAGCCAACAAACCAACAAACCAACAAACCAACAAGCCAACAAACCAACAAGCCAACAAACCAACAAACAAACAAACCAAGTAACCAAAAAGCCAACAAACTAACAAACCAACAGGCCAAAAGGCCAACAATCCAACGAACCAACAAAGCAACAAGCCAACAAGCCAACAAACCAACAAACCAACAAGCCAACAAACCAACAAACCAACAAGCCAACAAGCCAACAAACCAACAAACCAATAAACCAACAAGCCAACAAACCAATAAACCAACAAGCCAACAAACCAACAAACCAATAAACCAACAAACCAACAAGCCAACAAGCCAACAAACCAACAAACCAACAAGCCAACAAACCAACAAACCAACAAACTAACAAGCCAACAAACCAAAAAACCAAGTAACCAAAAATCCAACAAACTAACAAACCAACAAGCCAGCAAGCCAACAAACCAACAAACCAACAAAGCAACAAGCCAACAAGCCAACAAACCAACAAACCAACAAGCCAACAAACCAACAAACCAACAAGCCAAGAAGCCAACAAACCAACAAACCAACAAACGAACAAGCCAACAAACCAACAAACCAAAAAACCAACAAACCAACAAACCAACAAGCTAACAAGCCAACAAACCAACAAACCAACAAGCCAACAAACCAACAAACCAACAAACTAAGTAACCAACAAGCCAACAAGCCAACAAACCAACAAACCAACAAGCCAACAAGCCAACAAACCAACAAGCCAACAAACCAACAAACCAACAAACCAAAAAACCAACAAACCAACAAACCAACATACCAACAAACCAACAAACCAACAAGCCAACAAGGCAACAAACCAATAAACCAACAAACCGACAAGCCAACAAGCCAACAAACCAACAAACCAACAAACCAACAAGCCAACAAACCAACAAGCCAACAAACCAACAAACCAACAAACCAAGTAACCAAAAAGCCAACAAACTAACAAACCAACAAGCCAACAAGCCAACAAACCAACAAACCAACAAAGCAACAAGCCAACAAGCAAACAAACCAACAAACCAACAAGCCAACAAACTAACAAACCAACAAGCCAACAAACCGACAAACCGACAAACCAACAAGCCAACAAACCAACAAACCAACAAACCAACATGCCAACAAACCAACAAACTAAGTAACCAGCAAGCCAACAAACCAACAAACCAACAAACCATGAAGCCAACAAGCCAACAAACCAACAAACCAACAAACCAACAAGCCAACAAACCAACAAGCCAACAAACCAACAAACAAACAAACCAAGTAACCAAAAAGCCAACAAACTAACAAACCAACAAGCCAAAAGGCCAACAATCCAACGAACCAACAAAGCAACAAGCCAACAAGCCAACAAACCAACAAACCAACAAGCCAACAAACCAACAAACCAACAAGCCAACAAGCCAACAAACCAACAAACCAATAAACCAACAAGCCAACAAACCAATAAACCAACAAGCCAACAAACCAACAAACCAATAAACCAACAAACCAACAAGCCAACAAGCCAACAAACCAACAAACCAACAAGCCAACAAACCAACAAACCAACAAACTAACAAGCCAACAAACCAAAAAACCAAGTAACCAAAAATCCAACAAACTAACAAACCAACAAGCCAGCAAGCCAACAAACCAACAAACCAACAAAGCAACAAGCCAACAAGCCAACAAACCAACAAACCAACAAGCCAACAAACCAACAAACCAACAAGCCAACAAGCCAACAAACCAACAAACCAACAAACGAACAAGCCAACAAACCAACAAACCAAAAAACCAACAAACCAACAAACCAACAAGCTAACAAGCCAACAAACCAACAAACCAACAAGCCAACAAACCAACAAACCAACAAACTAAGTAACCAACAAGCCAACAAGCCAACAAACCAACAAACCAACAAGCCAACAAGCCAACAAACCAACAAGCCAACAAACCAATATACCAACAAACCAAAAAACCAACAAACCAACAAACCAACAAACCAACAAACCAACAAACCAACAAACCAACAAACCAACAAGCCAACAAACCAACAAACGAACAAACCAACAAACCAAGTAATCAAAAAGCCAACAAACTCACAAACCAACAAGCCAACAAGCAAACAAACCAACAAGCCAACAAACCAACAAACCAACAAAGCAACAAGCCAACAAGCCAACAAACCAACAAACCAACAAACCAACAAGCCAACAAACCAAAAAACCAACAAGCCAACAAGCCAACAAACCAACAAGCCAACAAACCAACAAACAAACAAACCAAGTAACCAAAAAGCCAACAAACTAACAAACCAACAAGCCAAAAGGCCAACAATCCAACGAACCAACAAAGCAACAAGCCAACAAGCCAACAAACCAACAAACCAACAAGCCAACAAACCAACAAACCAACAAGCCAACAAGCCAACAAACCAACAAACCAATAAACCAACAAGCCAACAAACCAATAAACCAACAAGCCAACAAACCAACAAACCAATAAACCAACAAACCAACAAGCCAACAAGCCAACAAACCAACAAACCAACAAGCCAACAAACCAACAAACCAACAAACTAACAAGCCAACAAACCAAAAAACCAAGTAACCAAAAATCCAACAAACTAACAAACCAACAAGCCAGCAAGCCAACAAACCAACAAACCAACAAAGCAACAAGCCAACAAGCCAACAAACCAACAAACCAACAAGCCAACAAACCAACAAACCAACAAGCCAACAAGCCAACAAACCAACAAACCAACAAACGAACAAGCCAACAAACCAACAAACCAAAAAACCAACAAACCAACAAACCAACAAGCCAACAAACCAACAAGCCAACAAACCAATATACCAACAAACCAAAAAACCAACAAACCAACAAACCAACAAACCAACAAACCAACAAACCAACAAACCAACAAGCCAACAAACCAACAAACGAACAAACCAACAAACCAAGTAATCAAAAAGCCAACAAACTCACAAACCAACAAGCCAACAAGCAAACAAACCAACAAGCCAACAAACCAACAAACCAACAAAGCAACAAGCCAACAAGCCAACAAACCAACAAACCAACAAACCAACAAGCCAACAAACCAAAAAACCAACAAGCCAACAAGCCAACAAACCAACAAACCAACAAACCAAGTAACCAAAAAGCCAACAAACTAACAAACCAACAAGCCAACAAGCCAACAAACCATCAAACCAACAAACCAACAAACCAACAAGCCAACAAACCAACAAGCCAACAAACTAACAAGCCAACAAACCAACAAACCAACAAGCCAACAAGCCAATAAACCAACAAACCAACAAGCCAACAAGCCAACAAACCAACAAGCCAACAAACACACAAACCAACAAGCCAACAAACCAACAAACCAACAAACCAACAAGCCAACAAACCAACACACAAATAAACCAACAAACCAAAAAACCAACAAACCAACAATCCAACAAGCCAACAAACCAACAAACCAATAAGCCAACAAACCAACAAACCAAAAAACCAACAAACCAACAAGCCAACAAGCCAACAAACCAACAAACTAACAAACCAACAAGCCAACAAACCAACAAGCCAACAAACCAACAAATCAAGTAACCAAAAAGCCAACAAACTAACAAACCAACAAGCCAACAAGACAACAAACCAACAAGCCAACACAACAACAAACCTACAAGCTAACAAGCCAACAAACCAAGTAACCAACAAACCAACAAACCATCAAACGAACAAAGCAACAAGCCAACAAGCCAACAAAACAACAAACCAACAAGCCAACAAACCAACAAACCAACAAGCCAACAAGCCAACAAACCAACAAACCAACAAACCAACAAGCCAACAAACCAACAAACCAACAAGCCAACAAACCAACAAACCAACAAACCAACAAGCCAACAAACCAACAAACAAATAAACCAACCAACCAACAAACCAACAAACCAACAAGCCAACAAGCCAACAAACCAACAAACCAACAAGCCAAGAAACCAACAAGCCAACAAACCAACAAACCAACAAGCCAAAAAGTCAACAAACCAACAAACCAACAAGCCAACAAACCAACAAACCAACAAACCAACAAGCCAACAAACCAACAAACAAATAAACCAACAAACAAATAAACCAACAAACCAACAAATCAACAAACCAAAAAACCAACAAACCAACAAGCCAACAAGCCAACAAACCAGCAAACTAACAAACCAACAAACGAACTAACCAACAAACGAACTAACCAACAAACCAACAAGCCAACAAGCCAACAAGCCAACAAACCAACAAACCAACAAACCAATAAACTAAGTAACCAACAAGCCAACAAACCAACAAACCAACAAGCCAACAATCCAACAAACCAACAAACCAACAAACTAAGTAACCAACAAGCCAACAAACCAACAAACCAACAAACCAACAAACCAACAAGCCAACAAGCCAACAAACCAATAAACCAAAAAACCAACAAACCAACAAACCAACAAACCAACAAACCAACAAACCAACAAACCAACAAGCCAACAAACAAACAAACCAACAAACCAACAAACCAACAAACCAACAAGCCAACAAGCCAACAAACCAACAAACTAACAAACTAACAAACGAACTAACCAACAAACGAACAAACCAACAAACCAACAAGCCAACAAGCCAACAAACCAATAAACCAAAAAACCAACAAACCAACAAACCAACAAACCAACAAACCAACAAACCAACAAACCAACAAGCCAACAAACAAACAAACCAACAAACCAACAAACCAACAAACCAACAAGCCAACAAGCCAGCAAACCAGCAAACTAACAAACCAACAAACGAACTAACCAACAAACGAACTAACCAACAAACCAACAAGCCAACAAGCCAACAAACCAACAAACCAACAAACCAATAAACTAAGTAACCAACAAGCCAAGAAACCAACAAACCAACAAGCCAACAATCCAACAAACCAACAAACCAACAAACTAAGTAACCAACAAGCCAACAAACCAACAAACCAAGAAACCAACAAGCCAACAAGCCAACAAACCAACAAACCAATAAGCCAACAAACCAACAAACCAAAAAACCAACAAACCAACAAACCCACAAACCAACAAACCAACAAACCAACAAACCAACAAGCCAACAAACAAACAAACCAACAAACCAACAAACCAACAAGCCAACAAACCAACAAACCAAAAAACCAACAAAACAACAAACCAACAAGCCAACAAGCCAATAAACCAACAAACCAACAAGCCAACAAACCAACAAACCAACAAACTAAGTAACCAACAAGCCAACAAACCAACAAACCAACAAGCCAACAACTCAAAAAACCTACAAACCAATAAGCCAACAAACCAACAAACCAACAAACCAACAAACCAAAAAACCAACAAACCAACAAACGAACAAACCAACAAACCAACAAGCCAACAAGCCAACAAACCAACAAACCAACAAACCAACAAGCCAACAAACCAACAAGCCAACAAACCAACAAACCAACAAACCAAGTAACCAAAAAGCCAACAAACTAACAAACCAACAAGCCAACAAGCCAACAAACCAACAAACCAACAAAGCAACAAGCCAACAAGCGAACAAACCAACGAACCAACAAGCCAACAAACCAACAAACCAACAAGCCAACAAGCCAACAAACCAACAAACCAACAAACCAACAAGCCAACAAACCAACAAACCAACAAGCCCACAAGCCAACAAACTTACAAACCAACAAGCCAACAAGCCAACAAACCAACAAACCAACAAACCAACAAACCAACAAACCAACAAGCCCACAAACCAACAAACCAACAAACCAACAAAAAAATAAACCAACAAACCAAAAAAGCAACAAACCAACAAACCAACAAACCAAAAAACCAACAAACCAACAAGCCAACAAGCCAACAAACCAACAAACCAACAAACCAACAAGCCAACAAACCAACAAGCCAACAAACCAACAAACTAACAAACCAAGTAACCAAAAAGCCAACAAACTAACAAACTAACAAGCAAACAAGCCAACAAACCAACAAACCAACAACGCAACAACGCAACAAGCCAACAAGCCAACAAACCAACAAACCAACAAGCCATCAAACCATCAAACCAACAAGCCAACAAGCCAACAAACCAACAAACCAACAAACCAACAAGCCAACAAAACAACAAACCAACACGCCAACAAACCAACAAACCAAGAAATCAACAAACCAACAATCCAACAAACCAACAAACCAACAAACCAACAAGCCAACAAGCCAACAAACCAACAAACCAATAAGCCAACAAAGCAACAAACCAACAAACCAAAAAGCCAACAAACCAACAAACAAATAAACAAACAAACCAACAAACCAACAAACCAACAAATTAACAAACCAACAAGCCAACAAACTAACAAACCAACAAGCCAACAAACCAACAAACCAACAAACCAACAAGCCAACAAGCCAACAAACCAACAAACCAACAAGCCAACAAACCAATAAACCAACAAACCAACATGCTAACAAACCAACAAACTAAGTAACCAACAAGCCAACAAACCAACAAACCAGCAAGCCAACAAGCCAACAAACCAACAAACCAACAAGCCAACAAACCAACAAACCAACAAACCAACAAGCCAACAAACCAACAAACAAATAAACCAACAAACCAACAAACCAACAAACCAACAAACCAACAAGCCAACAAACCAACAAACCAACAAACCAACAAACCAACAAACCAACAAGCCAACAAACCAACAAACCAACAAACCAACAAGCCAACAAACCAACAAACAAATAAACCAACAAACAAAAAAACCAACAAACCAACAAACCAACAAACCAAGAAACCAACAAACCAACAAACCAACAAACCAACAAACCAACAAACCAACAAGCCAACAAGCCAACAAACCAACAAACCAACAAGCCAACAAACAAACAAACCAACAAACCAACAAACCAACAAACAAATAAACCAACCAACCAACAAACCAACAAACCAACAAGCTAACAAGCCAACAAACCAACAAACCAACAAGCCAAGAAACCAACAAGCCAACAAACCAACAAGCCAAGAAACCAACAAACCAACAAGCCAACAAGCCAACAAACCAACAAACCAACAAACCAAAAAGCCAACAAACCAACAAGCCAACAAACCAACAAACCAACAAACCAAGTAACCAAAAAGCCAACAAACTAACAAACCAACAATCCAACAAACCAACAAACCAACAAACCAACAAACCAACAAAGCAACAAGCCAACAAGCCAACAAACCAACAAACCAACAAGCCAACAAACCAACAAACCAACAAGCCAACAAGCCAACAAACCAACAAACCAACAAACCAACAAGCCAACAAACCAACACGCCAACAAGCCAACAAACCAACAAACCAACAAACCAACAAGCCAACAAGCCAACAAACCAACAAACCAACAAACGAACAAACCAACAAGCCAACAAGCCAACAAACCAACAAACCAACAAGCCAACAAACCAACAAACCAACAAACCAACAAGCCAACAAAACAACAAACAAATAAACAAATAAACCAACAAACCAACAAACCAACAAACCAACAAACCAACAAACCAACAAACTAACAAACCAACAAGCCAACAAACTAACAAACCAACAAGCCAACAAACCAACAAACCAACAAACCAACAAGCCAACAAGCCAACAAACCAACAAACCAACAAGCCAACAAACCAACAGACCAACAAACCAACATGCTAACAAACCAACAAACTAAGTAAACAACAAGCAAACAAACCAACAAACCAGCAAGCCAGCAAGCCAACAAACCAACAAACCAACAAGCCAACAAACCAACAAACCAACAAACCAACAAGCCAACAAACCAACAAACCGACAAACCAACAAGCCAACAAACCAACAAACCAACAAACCAACAAACCAACAAGCCAACAAGCCAACAAACCAACAAACAAATAAACAAACAAATCAAAAAAACCAACAAACCAACAAACCAACAAACCAACAAACCAACAAACCAAAAAGCCAGCAAACCAACAAACCAACAAACCAACAAGCCAACAAACCAACAAACAAATAAACCAACAAACCAACAAACCAACAAACCAACAAACCAACAAACCAAAAAACCAACAAACCAACAAGCCAACAAGCCAACAAACCAACAAACTAACAAACCAACAAACGAATTAACCAAGAAACCAACAAGCCAACAAGCCAACAAACAAACAAACCAACAAACCAACAAACTAAGTAACCAACAAGCCAACAAACCAACAAACCAACAAGCCAATAAGCCAACAAAGCAACAAACCAACAAGCCAACAAACCAACAAACCAACAAACCAAAAAACCAACAAACCAACAAACCAACAAACCAACAAACCTACAAACCAACAAGCCAACAAGCCAACAAACCAATAAACCAACAAACCAACAAGCCAACAAACCAACAAGCCAACAAACCAACAAACCAATAAACCAAGTAACCAAAAAGCCAACAAGCTAACAAATCAAGAAGCCAACAAGCTAACAAACTAACAAACCAACAAAGCAACTAGCCAACAAGCCAACAAACCAACAAACCAACAAGCCAACAAACCAACAAACCAACAAGCCAACAAGCCTACAAACCAACAAAGCAACAAACCAACAAGCCAACAAACCAACAAACCAACAAGCCAACAAGCCAACAAACCAACAAAGCAACAAGCCAACAAACCAACAAACCAACAAACCAAAATACCAACAAACCAACAAACCAACAAACCAACAAACCAACAAACCAACAAACCAACAAGCCAACAAGCCAACAAACCAACAAACCAACAAACCAACAAGCCAACAAACCAACAAGCCAACAAACCAACAAACCAACAAACCAAGTAACCAAAAAGCAAACAAACTAACAAACCAACAAGCCAACAAGCCAACAAACCAACAAACCAACAAAGCAACAAGTCAACAAGCCAACAAACCAACAAACCAGCAAGCCAACAAACCAACAAACCAACAAGCCAACAAGCCAACAAACCAACAAACCAACAAACCAACAAGCCAACAAACCAACAAACCAATAAACCAACAAGCCCACAAACCAACAAGCCAACAAACCAACAAGCCAACAAACCAACAAACAAATAAACAAACAAACCAGAAAGCCAACAAACCAACAAACCAACAAACCAAAAAACCAACAAACCAACAAACCAACAAGCCAACAAGCCAACAAACCAACAAACCAACAAACCAACAAGCCAACAAACCAACAAGCCAACAAACCAACAAACCAACAAACCAAGTAACCAAAAAGCCAACAAACTAACAAACCAACAAGCCAACAAGCCAACAAACCAACAAACCATCAAAGCAACAAGCCAACAAGCAAACAAACCAACAAACCAACAAGCCAACAAACTAACAAACCAACAAGCCAACAAACCGACAAACCAACAAGCCAACAAACCAACAAACCAACAAACCAACATGCCAACAAACCAACAAACTAAGTAACCAGCAAGCCAACAAACCAACAAACCATGAAGCCAACAAGCCAACAAACCAACAAACCAACAAACCAATAAGCCAACAAACCAACAAGCCAACAAACCAACAAACAAACAAACCAAGTAACCAAAAAGCCAACAAACTAACAAACCAACAAGCCAAAAGGCCAACAATCCAACGAACCAACAAAGCAACAAGCCAACAAGCCAACAAACCAACAAACCAACAAGCCAACAAACCAACAAACCAACAAGCCAACAAGCCAACAAATCAACAAACCAACAAACCAACAAGCCAACAAACCAACAAACCAACAAGCCAACAAACCAACAAATCAATAAACCAACAAACCAACAAGCCAACAAGCCAACAAACCAACAAACCAACAAGCCAACAAACCAGCAAACCAACAAACCAACAAGCCAACAAACCAAAAAACCAAGTAATCAAAAATCCAACAAACTAACAAACCAACAAGCCAACAAGCCAACAAACCAACAAACCAGCAAAGCAACAAGCCAACAAGCCAACAAACCAACAAACCAACAAGCAAACAAACCAACAAACCAACAAGCCAACAAGCCAACAAACCAACAAACCAACAAACGAACAAGCCAACAAACCAACAAACCAAAAAACCAACAAACCAACAAACCAACAAGCCAACAAGCCAACGAACCAACAAACCAACAAGCCAACAAACCAACAAACCAACAAACTAAGTAACCAACAAGCCAACAAGCCAACAAACCAACAAACCAACAAGCCAACAAGCCAACAAACCAACAAGCCAACAAAACAACATACCAACAAACCAAAAAACCAACAAACCAACAAACCAACAAACCAACAAACCAACAAACCAACAAGCCAACAAACCAACAAACCAACAAACCAACAAGCCAACAAACCAAAAAACCAACAAGCCAACAAGCCAACAAACCAACAAACCAACAAACCAAGTAACCAAAAAGCCAACAAACTAACAAACCAACAAGCCAACAAGCCAACAAACCATCAAACCAACAAACCAACAAACCAACAAGCCAACAAACCAACAAGCCAACAAACTAACAAGCCAACAAAGCAACAAACCAACAAGCCAACAAGCCAATAAACCAACAAACCAACAAGCCAACAAGCCAACAAACCAACAAGCCAACAAACAAACAAACCAACAAGCCAACAAACCAACAAACCACCAAACCAACAAGCCAACAAACCAACACACAAATAAACCAACAAACCAAAAAACCAACAAACCAACAATCCAACAAGCCAACAAACCAACAAACCAATAAGCCAACAAACCAACAAACCAAAAAACCAACAAACCAACAAGCCAACAAGCCAACAAACCAACAAACCAACAAACCAACAAGCCAACAAACCAACAAGCCAACAAACCAACAAACCAAGTAACCAAAAAGCCAACAAACTAACAAACCAACAAGCCAACAAGCCAACAAACCAACAAGCCAACACACCAACAAACCTACAAGCCAACAAGCCAATAAACCAAGTAACCAACAAACCAACAAACCATCAAACGAACAAAGCAACAAGCCAACAAGCCAACAAAACAACAAACCAACAAGCCAACAAACCAACAAACCAACAAGCCAACAAGCCAACAAACCAACAAACCAACAAACCAACAAGCCAACAAACCAACAAACCAACAAGCCAACAAACCAACAAACCAACAAACCAACAAACCAACAAGCCAACAAGCCAACAAACCAACAAACCAACAAGCCAACAAACAAACAAACCAACAAGCCAACAAACCAACAAACAAATAAACCAACCAACCAACAAACCAACCAACCAACAAGCCAACAAGCCAACAAACCAACAAACCAACAAGCCAAGAAACCAACAAGCCAACAAACCAACAAACCAACAAGCCAAAAAGTCAACAAACCAACAAACCAACAAGCCAACAAACCAACAAACCAACAAACCAACAAGCCAACAAACCAACAAACAAATAAACCAACAAACAAATAAACCAACAAACCAACAAACCAACAAACCAAAAAACCAACAAACCAACAAGCCAACAAGCCAACAAACCAACAAACTAACAAACCAACAAACGAACTAACCAACAAACGAACTAACCAACAAACCAACAAGCCAACAAGCCAACAATCCAACAAACCAACAAACCAATAAACTAAGTAACCAACAAGCCAACAAACCAACAAACCAACAAGCCAACAATCCAACAAACCAACAAACCAACAAACTAAGTAACCAACAAGCCAACAAACCAACAAACCAACAAACCAACAAACCAACAAGCCAACAAGCCAACAAACCAACAAACCAAAAAACTAACAAACCAACAAACCAACAAACCAACAAACCAACAAACCAACAAACCAACAAGCCAACAAACCAACAAGCCAACAAACCAACAAACCAACAAGCCAACAAGCCAACAAACCAACAAGCCAATAAGCCAACAAAGCAACAAACCAACAAGCCAACAAACCAACAAACCAACAAACCAAAAAACCAACAAACCAACAAACCAACAAACCAACAAACCTACAAACCAACAAGCCAACAAGCCAACAAACCAATAAACCAACAAACCAACAAGCCAACAAACCAACAAGCCAACAAACCAACAAACCAATAAACCAAGTAACCAAAAAGCCAACAAGCTAACAAATCAAGAAGCCAACAAGCTAACAAACTAACAAACCAACAAAGCAACTAGCCAACAAGCCAACAAACCAACAAACCAACAAGCCAACAAACCAACAAACCAACAAGCCAACAAGCCTACAAACCAACAAAGCAACAAACCAACAAGCCAACAAACCAACAAACCAACAAGCCAACAAGCCAACAAACCAACAAAGCAACAAGCCAACAAACCAACAAACCAACAAACCAAAATACCAACAAACCAACAAACCAACAAACCAACAAACCAACAAACCAACAAACCAACAAGCCAACAAGCCAACAAACCAACAAACCAACAAACCAACAAGCCAACAAACCAACAAGCCAACAAACCAACAAACCAACAAACCAAGTAACCAAAAAGCAAACAAACTAACAAACCAACAAGCCAACAAGCCAACAAACCAACAAACCAACAAAGCAACAAGTCAACAAGCCAACAAACCAACAAACCAGCAAGCCAACAAACCAACAAACCAACAAGCCAACAAGCCAACAAACCAACAAACCAACAAACCAACAAGCCAACAAACCAACAAACCAATAAACCAACAAGCCCACAAACCAACAAGCCAACAAACCAACAAGCCAACAAACCAACAAACAAATAAACAAACAAACCAGAAAGCCAACAAACCAACAAACCAACAAACCAAAAAACCAACAAACCAACAAACCAACAAGCCAACAAGCCAACAAACCAACAAACCAACAAACCAACAAGCCAACAAACCAACAAGCCAACAAACCAACAAACCAACAAACCAAGTAACCAAAAAGCCAACAAACTAACAAACCAACAAGCCAACAAGCCAACAAACCAACAAACCATCAAAGCAACAAGCCAACAAGCAAACAAACCAACAAACCAACAAGCCAACAAACTAACAAACCAACAAGCCAACAAACCGACAAACCAACAAGCCAACAAACCAACAAACCAACAAACCAACATGCCAACAAACCAACAAACTAAGTAACCAGCAAGCCAACAAACCAACAAACCATGAAGCCAACAAGCCAACAAACCAACAAACCAACAAACCAATAAGCCAACAAACCAACAAGCCAACAAACCAACAAACAAACAAACCAAGTAACCAAAAAGCCAACAAACTAACAAACCAACAAGCCAAAAGGCCAACAATCCAACGAACCAACAAAGCAACAAGCCAACAAGCCAACAAACCAACAAACCAACAAGCCAACAAACCAACAAACCAACAAGCCAACAAGCCAACAAATCAACAAACCAACAAACCAACAAGCCAACAAACCAACAAACCAACAAGCCAACAAACCAACAAATCAATAAACCAACAAACCAACAAGCCAACAAGCCAACAAACCAACAAACCAACAAGCCAACAAACCAGCAAACCAACAAACCAACAAGCCAACAAACCAAAAAACCAAGTAATCAAAAATCCAACAAACTAACAAACCAACAAGCCAACAAGCCAACAAACCAACAAACCAGCAAAGCAACAAGCCAACAAGCCAACAAACCAACAAACCAACAAGCAAACAAACCAACAAACCAACAAGCCAACAAGCCAACAAACCAACAAACCAACAAACGAACAAGCCAACAAACCAACAAACCAAAAAACCAACAAACCAACAAACCAACAAGCCAACAAGCCAACGAACCAACAAACCAACAAGCCAACAAACCAACAAACCAACAAACTAAGTAACCAACAAGCCAACAAGCCAACAAACCAACAAACCAACAAGCCAACAAGCCAACAAACCAACAAGCCAACAAAACAACATACCAACAAACCAAAAAACCAACAAACCAACAAACCAACAAACCAACAAACCAACAAACCAACAAGCCAACAAACCAACAAACCAACAAACCAACAAGCCAACAAACCAAAAAACCAACAAGCCAACAAGCCAACAAACCAACAAACCAACAAACCAAGTAACCAAAAAGCCAACAAACTAACAAACCAACAAGCCAACAAGCCAACAAACCATCAAACCAACAAACCAACAAACCAACAAGCCAACAAACCAACAAGCCAACAAACTAACAAGCCAACAAAGCAACAAACCAACAAGCCAACAAGCCAATAAACCAACAAACCAACAAGCCAACAAGCCAACAAACCAACAAGCCAACAAACAAACAAACCAACAAGCCAACAAACCAACAAACCACCAAACCAACAAGCCAACAAACCAACACACAAATAAACCAACAAACCAAAAAACCAACAAACCAACAATCCAACAAGCCAACAAACCAACAAACCAATAAGCCAACAAACCAACAAACCAAAAAACCAACAAACCAACAAGCCAACAAGCCAACAAACCAACAAACCAACAAACCAACAAGCCAACAAACCAACAAGCCAACAAACCAACAAACCAAGTAACCAAAAAGCCAACAAACTAACAAACCAACAAGCCAACAAGCCAACAAACCAACAAGCCAACACACCAACAAACCTACAAGCCAACAAGCCAATAAACCAAGTAACCAACAAACCAACAAACCATCAAACGAACAAAGCAACAAGCCAACAAGCCAACAAAACAACAAACCAACAAGCCAACAAACCAACAAACCAACAAGCCAACAAGCCAACAAACCAACAAACCAACAAACCAACAAGCCAACAAACCAACAAACCAACAAGCCAACAAACCAACAAACCAACAAACCAACAAACCAACAAGCCAACAAGCCAACAAACCAACAAACCAACAAGCCAACAAACAAACAAACCAACAAGCCAACAAACCAACAAACAAATAAACCAACCAACCAACAAACCAACCAACCAACAAGCCAACAAGCCAACAAACCAACAAACCAACAAGCCAAGAAACCAACAAGCCAACAAACCAACAAACCAACAAGCCAAAAAGTCAACAAACCAACAAACCAACAAGCCAACAAACCAACAAACCAACAAACCAACAAGCCAACAAACCAACAAACAAATAAACCAACAAACAAATAAACCAACAAACCAACAAACCAACAAACCAAAAAACCAACAAACCAACAAGCCAACAAGCCAACAAACCAACAAACTAACAAACCAACAAACGAACTAACCAACAAACGAACTAACCAACAAACCAACAAGCCAACAAGCCAACAATCCAACAAACCAACAAACCAATAAACTAAGTAACCAACAAGCCAACAAACCAACAAACCAACAAGCCAACAATCCAACAAACCAACAAACCAACAAACTAAGTAACCAACAAGCCAACAAACCAACAAACCAACAAACCAACAAACCAACAAGCCAACAAGCCAACAAACCAACAAACCAAAAAACTAACAAACCAACAAACCAACAAACCAACAAACCAACAAACCAACAAACCAACAAGCCAACAAACCAACAAGCCAACAAACCAACAAACCAACAAGCCAACAAGCCAACAAACCAACAAGCCAACAAACCAACAAACCAACAAACCAAGTAACCAAAAAGCAAACAAACTAACAAACCAACAAGCCAACAAGCCAACAAACCAACAAACCAACAAAGCAACAAGTCAACAAGCCAACAAACCAACAAACCAGCAAGCCAACAAACCAACAAACCAACAAGCCAACAAGCCAACAAACCAACAAACCAACAAACCAACAAGCCAACAAACCAACAAACCAATAAACCAACAAGCCCACAAACCAACAAGCCAACGAACCAACAAGCCAACAAACCAACAAACAAATAAACAAACAAACCAGAAAGCCAACAAACCAACAAACCAACAAACCAAAAAACCAACAAACCAACAAACCAACAAGCCAACAAGCCAACAAACCAACAAACCAACAAACCAACAAGCCAACAAACCAACAAGCCAACAAACCAACAAACCAACAAACCAAGTAACCAAAAAGCCAACAAACTAACAAACCAACAAGCCAACAAGCCAACAAACCAACAAACCATCAAAGCAACAAGCCAACAAGCAAACAAACCAACAAACCAACAAGCCAACAAACTAACAAACCAACAAGCCAACAAACCGACAAACCAACAAGCCAACAAACCAACAAACCAACAAACCAACATGCCAACAAACCAACAAACTAAGTAACCAGCAAGCCAACAAACCAACAAACCATGAAGCCAACAAGCCAACAAACCAACAAACCAACAAACCAATAAGCCAACAAACCAACAAGCCAACAAACCAACAAACAAACAAACCAAGTAACCAAAAAGCCAACAAACTAACAAACCAACAAGCCAAAAGGCCAACAATCCAACGAACCAACAAAGCAACAAGCCAACAAGCCAACAAACCAACAAACCAACAAGCCAACAAACCAACAAACCAACAAGCCAACAAGCCAACAAATCAACAAACCAACAAACCAACAAGCCAACAAACCAACAAACCAACAAGCCAACAAACCAACAAATCAATAAACCAACAAACCAACAAGCCAACAAGCCAACAAACCAACAAACCAACAAGCCAACAAACCAGCAAACCAACAAACCAACAAGCCAACAAACCAAAAAACTAAGTAATCAAAAATCCAACAAACTAACAAACCAACAAGCCAACAAGCCAACAAACCAACAAACCAGCAAAGCAACAAGCCAACAAGCCAACAAACCAACAAACCAACAAGCAAACAAACCAACAAACCAACAAGCCAACAAGCCAACAAACCAACAAACCAACAAACGAACAAGCCAACAAACCAACAAACCAAAAAACCAACAAACCAACAAACCAACAAGCCAACAAGCCAACGAACCAACAAACCAACAAGCCAACAAACCAACAAACCAACAAACTAAGTAACCAACAAGCCAACAAGCCAACAAACCAACAAACCAACAAGCCAACAAGCCAACAAACCAACAAGCCAACAAAACAACATACCAACAAACCAAAAAACCAACAAACCAACAAACCAACAAACCAACAAGCCAACAAACCAACAAACCAACAAACCAACAAGCCAACAAACCAAAAAACCAACAAGCCAACAAGCCAACAAATCAACAAACCAACAAACCAAGTAACCAAAAAGCCAACAAACTAACAAACCAACAAGCCAACAAGCCAACAAACCATCAAACCAACAAACCAACAAACCAACAAGCCAACAAACCAACAAGCCAACAAACTAACAAGCCAACAAAGCAACAAACCAACAAGCCAACAAGCCAATAAACCAACAAACCAACAAGCCAACAAGCCAACAAACCAACAAGCCAACAAACAAACAAACCAACAAGCCAACAAACCAACAAACCACCAAACCAACAAGCCAACAAACCAACACACAAATAAACCAACAAACCAAAAAACCAACAAACCAACAATCCAACAAGCCAACAAACCAACAAACCAATAAGCCAACAAACCAACAAACCAAAAAACCAACAAACCAACAAGCCAACAAGCCAACAAACCAACAAACCAACAAACCAACAAGCCAACAAACCAACAAGCCAACAAACCAACAAACCAAGTAACCAAAAAGCCAACAAACTAACAAACCAACAAGCCAACAAGCCAACAAACCAACAAGCCAACACACCAACAAACCTACAAGCCAACAAGCCAATAAACCAAGTAACCAACAAACCAACAAACCATCAAACGAACAAAGCAACAAGCCAACAAGCCAACAAAACAACAAACCAACAAGCCAACAAACCAACAAACCAACAAGCCAACAAGCCAACAAACCAACAAACCAACAAACCAACAAGCCAACAAACCAACAAACCAACAAGCCAACAAACCAACAAACCAACAAACCAACAAACCAACAAGCCAACAAGCCAACAAACCAACAAACCAACAAGCCAACAAACAAACAAACCAACAAGCCAACAAACCAACAAACAAATAAACCAACCAACCAACAAACCAACCAACCAACAAGCCAACAAGCCAACAAACCAACAAACCAACAAGCCAAGAAACCAACAAGCCAACAAACCAACAAACCAACAAGCCAAAAAGTCAACAAACCAACAAACCAACAAGCCAACAAACCAACAAACCAACAAACCAACAAGCCAACAAACCAACAAACAAATAAACCAACAAACAAATAAACCAACAAACCAACAAACCAACAAACCAAAAAACCAACAAACCAACAAGCCAACAAGCCAACAAACCAACAAACTAACAAACCAACAAACGAACTAACCAACAAACGAACTAACCAACAAACCAACAAGCCAACAAGCCAACAATCCAACAAACCAACAAACCAATAAACTAAGTAACCAACAAGCCAACAAACCAACAAACCAACAAGCCAACAATCCAACAAACCAACAAACCAACAAACTAAGTAACCAACAAGCCAACAAACCAACAAACCAACAAACCAACAAACCAACAAGCCAACAAGCCAACAAACCAACAAACCAAAAAACTAACAAACCAACAAACCAACAAACCAACAAACCAACAAACCAACAAACCAACAAGCCAACAAACAAACAAACCAACAAACCAACAAACCAACAAGCAAACAAGCCAACAAACCAACAAACTAACAAACTAACAAACGAACTAACCAACAAACGAACTAACCAACAAACCAACAAGCCAATAAGCCAACAAACCAACAAACCAATAAACTAAGTAACCAACAAGCCAAGAAACCAACAAACCAACAAGCCAACAATCCAACAAACCAACAAACCAATAAACTAAGTAACCAACAAGCCAACAAACCAACAAACCAACAAACCAACAAGCCAACAAGCCAACAAACCAACAAACCAATAAGCCAACAAACCAACAAACCAAAAAACCAACAAACCAACAAACCCACAAACCAACAAACCAACAAACCAACAAACCAACAAGCCAACAAACAAACAAACCAACAAACCAACAAACCAACAAGCCAACAAACCAACAAACCAAAAAACCAACAAAACAACAAACCAACAAGCCAACAAGCCAATAAACCAACAAACCAACAAGCCAACAAACCAACAAACCAACAAACTAAGTAACCAACAAGCCAACAAACCAACAAACCAACAAGCCAACAACTCAAAAAACCTACAAACCAATAAGCCAACAAACCAACAAACCAACAAACCAACAAACCAACAAACCGAAAAACCAACAAACCAACAAACCAACAAACCAACAAACCAACAAGCCAACAAGCCAACAAACCAACAAACCAACAAACCAACAAGCCAACAAACCAACAAGCCAACAAACCAACAAACCAAGTAACCAAAAAGCCAACAAACTAACAAACCAACAAGCCAACAAGCCAACAAACCAACAAACCAACAAAGCAACAAGCCAACAAGCGAACAAACCAACGAACCAACAAGCCAACAAACCAACAAACCAACAAGCCAACAAGCCAACAAACTAACAAACCAACAAACCAACAAGCCAACAAACCAACAAACCAACAAGCCCACAAGCCAACAAACTTACAAACCAACAAGCCAACAAGCCAACAAACCAACAAACCAACAAACCAACAAACCAACAAACCAACAAGCCCACAAACCAACAAACCAACAAACCAACAAAAAAATAAACCAACAAACCAAAAAAGCAACAAACCAACAAACCAACAAACCAAAAAACCAACAAACCAACAAGCCAACAAGCCAACAAACCAACAAACCAACAAACCAAAAAGCCAACAAACCAACAAGCCAACAAACCAACAAACCAACAAACCAAGTAACCAAAAAGCCAACAAACTAACAAACCAACAAGCCAACAAGCCAACAAACCAACAAACCAACAACGCAACAACGCAACAAGCCAACAAGCCAACAAACCAACAAACCAACAAGCCATCAAACCATCAAACCAACAAGCCAACAAGCCAACAAACCAACAAACCAACAAACCAACAAGCCAACAAACCAACAAACCAACACGCCAACAAGCCAACAAACCAACAAACCAACAAACCAACAAGCCAACAAGCCAACAAGCCAACAAACCAACAAACCAACAAACCAACAAACCAACAAGCCAACAAGCCAACAAACCAACAAACCAACAAGCCAACAAACCAACAAACCAACAAACCAACAAGCCAACAAACCAACAAACAAATAAACCAACAAACCAACAAACCAACAAACCAACAAACCAACAAACTAACAAACCAACAAGCCAACAAACTAACAAACCAACAAGCCAACAAACCAACAAACCAACAAACCAACAAGCCAACAAGCCAACAAACCAACAAACCAACAAGCCAACAAACCAACAGACCAACAAACCAACATGCTAACAAACCAACAAACTAAGTAACCAACAAGCAAACAAACCAACAAACCAGCAAGCCAGCAAGCCAACAAACCAACAAACCAACAAGCCAACAAACCAACAAACCAACAAACCAACAAGCCAACAAACCAACAAACAAATAAACCAACAAACCAACAAACCAACAAACCAAGAAACCAACAAACCAAAAAACCAACAAACCAACAAACCAACAAACCAACAAACCAACAAACCAACAAACCAACAAACCAACAAGCCAACAAGCCAACAAACCAACAAACCAACAAACCAACAAACCAACAAGCCAACAAACCAACAAGCCAACAAACCAACAAACCAACAAACCAACAAACCAACAAGCCAACAAACCAACAAACCAACAAACCAACAAGCCAACAAACCAACAAACAAATAAACCAACAAACCAACAAACCAACAAACCAACAAACCAAAAAACCAACAAACCAACAAGCCAACAAACCAACAAACCAACAAGCCAACAATCCAACAAACCAACAAACTAAGTAACCAACAAGCCAACAAACCAACAAACCAACAAACCAACAAGCCAACAAGCCAACAAGCCAACAAACCAACAAACCAACAAGCCAACAAACCAACAGACCAAAAGACCAACAAACCAACAAACCAACAAACCAACAAACCAACAAACCAACAAACCAACAAACCAACAAGCCAACAAACAAACAAACCAACAAACCAACAAACCAACAAGCCAACAAGCCAACAAACCAACAAACTAACAAACCAACAAACGAACTAACCAACAAACGAACTAACCAACAAACCAACAAGCCAACAAGCCAACAAACCAGCCAACCAACAAACCAACAAACTAAGTAACCAACAAGCCAACAAACCAACAAACCAACAATCCAACAATCCAACAAACCAACAAATCAACAAACTAAGTAACCAACAAGCCAACAAACCAACAAACCAACAAACCAACAAGCCAACAAGCCAAGAAACCAACAAACCAACAAGCCAACAAACCAACAAACCAAAAAACCAACTAACCAACAAACCAACAAACCAACAAACCAACAAACCAACAAACCAACAAACCAACAAGCCAACAAACAAACAAACCAACAAACCAACAAACCAACAAGCCAACAAACCAACAAACCAAAAACCAACAAACCAACAAACCAACAAGCCAACAAGCCAACAAACCAACAAACCAACAAGCCAACAAACCAACAAACCAACAAACTACGTAACCAACAAGCCAACAAACCAACAAACCAACAAGCCAACAAGCCAACAAACCAACAAACCAACAAGCCAACAAACCAACAAACCAACAAACCAAAAAACCAACAAACCAACAAACCAACAAACCAAAAAATCAACAAGCCAACAAGCCAACAAACCAACAAACCAACAAACCAACAAGCCAACAAACCAACAAGCTAACAAACCAACAAACCAACAAACCAAGTAACCAAAAAGCCAACAAACTAACAAACCAACAAACCAACAAGCCAACAAACCAACAAACCAACAAAGCAACAAGCCAACAAGCCAACAAACCAACGAACCAACAAGCCAGCAAACCAACAAACCAACAAGCCAACAAGCCAACAAACCAACAAACCAACAAACCAACAAGCCAACAAACCAACAAACCAACAAGCCAACAAGCCAACCAACCAACAAACCAACAAGCCAACAAACCAACAAACCAACAAACCAACAAACCAACAAACCAACAAGCCAACAAACCAACAAACCAACAAACCAACAAACCAACAAGCCAACAAACCAACAAACAAATAAACCAACAAACCAAAAAACCAACAAACTAACAAACCAACAAACCAACAAACCAACAAACCAACAAACCAACAAGCCAACAAGCCAACAAACCAACAAACCAACAAACCAACAAGCCAACAAACCAACAAGCCAACAAACCAACAAACCAAGTAACCAAAAAGCCAACAAACTAACAAACCAACAAGCCAACAAGCCAACAAACCAACAAACCAACAAAGCAACAAGCCAACAAGCCAACAAACCAACAAACCAACAAGCCAACAAACCAACAAACCAACAAGCCAACAAGCCAACAAACCAACAAACCAACAAACCAACAAGCCAACAAACCGACAAACCAACACGCCAACAAACGAACAAACCAACAAACCAACAAACCAACAAGCCAACAAACCAACAAACCAACAAACCAACAAACCAACAAGCCAACAAGCCAACAAACCAACAAACCAACAAGCCAACAAACCAACAAACCGACAAACCAACAAGCCAACAAACCAACAAACAAATAAACCAACAAACCAACAAACCAACAAACCAACAAACCAACAAACTAACAAACCAACAAGCCAACAAACTAACAAACCAACAAGCCAACAAACCAACAAACCAACAAACCAACAAGCCAACAAGCCAAAAAACCAACAAACCAACAAGCCAACAAACCAACAAACCAACAAACCAACATGCTAAGAAACCAACAAACAAAGTAACCAACCAGCCAACAAACCAACAAACCAGCAAGCCAACAAGCCAACAAACCAACAAACCAACAAGCCAACAAACCAACAAACCAACAAACCAACAAGCCAACAAACCAACAAACCAACAAACAAATAAACCAACAAACCAACAAACCAACAAACCAACAAACCAACAAGCCAACAAACCAACAAACCAACAAACCAACAAGCCAACAAACCAACAAACCAACAAACCAACAAGCCAACAAACCAACAAACAAATAAACCAACAAACCAACAAACCAACAAACCAACAAACCAACAAACCAAAAAACCAACAAACCAACAAGCCAACAAGCCAACAAACCAACAAACTAACAAACCAACAAATCCAACAAACCAACAAACCAACAAGCCAACAAGCCAACAAACCAGCAAACCAACAAACCATCAAACGAACAAAGCAACAAGCCAACAAGCCAACAAACCAACAAACCAACAAGCCAACAAACCAACAAACCAACAAGCCAACAAGCCAACAAACCAACAAGCCAACAAGCCAACAAACCAACAAACCAACAAACCAACAAACCAACAAACCAAAAACCAACAAGCCAACAAACCAACAAGCCAACAAGCCAACAAACCAACAAACCAACAAGCCAACAAACCAACAAACCAACAAACTACGTAACCAACAAGCCAACAAACCAACAAACCAACAAGCCAACAAGCCAACAAACCAACAAACCAACAAGCCAACAAACCAACAAACCAACAAACCAAAAAAACAACAAACCAACAAACCACCAAACCAAAAAATCAACAAGCCACAAGCCAACAAACCAACAAACCAACAAACCAACAAGCCAACAAACCAACAAGCTAACAAACCAACAAACCAACAAACCAAGTAACCAAAAAGCCAACAAACTAACAAACCAACAAACCAACAAGCCAACAAACCAACAAACCAACAAAGCAACAAGCCAACAAGCCAACAAACCAACGAACCAACAAGCCAGCAAACCAACAAACCAACAAGCCAACAAGCCAACAAACCAACAAACCAGCAAACCAACAAGCCAACAAACCAACAAACCAACAAGCCAACAAGCCAACCAACCAACAAACCAACAAGCCAACAAACCAACAAACCAACAAACCAACAAACCAACAAACCAACTAGCCAACAAACCAACAAACCAACAAACCAACAAACCAACAAACCAACAAGCCAACAAACCAACAAACAAATAAACCAACAAACCAAAAAACCAACAAACTAACAAACCAACAAACCAACAAACCAACAAACCAACAAGCCAACAAGCCAACAAACCAACAAACCAACAAACCAACAAGCCAACAAACCAACAAGCCAACAAACCAACAAACCAAGTAACCAAAAAGCCAACAAACTAACAAACCAACAAGCCAACAAGCCAACAAGCCAACAAACCAACAAACCAACAAGCCAACAAACCAACAAACCAACAAGCCAACAAGCCAACAAACCAACAAACCAACAAACCAACAAGCCAACAAACCAACAAACCAACACGCCAACAAACGAACAAACCAACAAACCAACAAACCAACAAGCCAACAAACCAACAAACCAACAAACCAACAAACCAACAAGCCAACAAGCCAACAAACCAACAAACCAACAAGCCAACAAACCAACAAACCGACAAACCAACAAGCCAACAAACCAACAAACAAATAAACCAACAAACCAACAAACCAACAAACCAACAAACCAACAAACTAACAAACCAACAAGCCAACAAACTAACAAACCAACAAGCCAACAAACCAACAAACCAACAAACCAACAAGCCAACAAGCCAAAAAACCAACAAACCAACAAGCCAACAAACCAACAAACCAACAAACCAACATGCTAACAAACCAACAAACAAAGTAACCAACCAGCCAACAAACCAACAAACCAGCAAGCCAACAAGCCAACAAACCAACAAACCAACAAGCCAACAAACCAACAAACCAACAAACCAACAAGCCAACAAACCAACAAACCAACAAACAAATAAACCAACAAACCAACAAACCAACAAACCAACAAACCAATAAGCCAACAAACCAACAAACCAACAAATCAACAAGCCAACAAACCAACAAACCAACAAACCAACAAGCCAACAAACCAACAAACAAATAAACCAACAAACCAACAAACCAACAAACCAACAAACCAACAAACCAAAAAACCAACAAACCAACAAGCCAACAAGCCAACAAACCAACAAACTAACAAACCAACAAATCCAACAAACCAACAAACCAACAAGCCAACAAGCCAACAAACCAGCAAACCAACAAACCATCAAACGAACAAAGCAACAAGCCAACAAGCCAACAAACCAACAAACCAACAAGCCAACAAACCAACAAACCAACAAGCCAACAAGCCAACAAACCAACAAACCAACAAACCAACAAGCCAACAAACAAACAAACCAACAAACCAACAAGCCAACAAACCAACAAACCAACAAACCAACAAACCAACAAACCAACAAGCCAACAAACCAACAAACAAATAAACCAACAAACCAACAAACCAACAAACCAACAAACCAACAAACCAAAAAACCAACAAACTAACAAACCAACAAACGAATTAACCAACAAACCAACAAGCCAACAAGCCAACAAACCAACAAACCAACAAACCAACAAACAAAGTAACCAACAAGCCAACAAGCCAACAAACCAACAAGCCAACAAGCCAACAAAGCAACAAACCAACAAGCCAACAAACCAACAAACCAACAAACCAAAAAACCAACAAACCAACAAACCAACAAATCAACAAACCAACAAACCAACAAACCAACAAGCCAACAAGCCAACAAACCAATAAACCAACAAACCAACAAGCCAACAAACCAACAAGCCAACAAACCAACAAACCAATAAACCAAGTAACCAAAAAGCCAAAAAGCTAACAAATCAAGAAGCCAACAAGCTAACAAACTAACAAACCAACAAAGCAACTAGCCAACAAGCCAACAAACCAACAAACCAACAAGCCAACAAACCAACAAACCAACAAGCCAAAAAGCCTACAAACCAACAAACCAACAAACCAACAAGCCAACAAACCAACAAACCAACAAGCCAACAAACCAACAAACCAACAAACCAACAAACCAACAAGCCAATAAGCCAACAAACCAACAAACCAACAAACCAACAAACCAACAAACTAAGTAACCAACAAGCCAACAAACCAACTAGCCAACAAGCCAACAAACCAACAAACCAACAAGCCAACAAACCAACAAACCAACAAGCCAACAAGCCAACAAACCAGCAAACCAACAAACCAACAAGCCAACAAACCCACAAGCCAACAAACCAACAAACCAACAAACCAAGTAACCAAAAAGCCAACAAATTAACAAACCAACAAGCCAACAAGCCAACAAATCAACAAACAAACAAAGCAACAAGCCAACAAGCCAACAAACCAACAAACAAACAAGCCAACAAACCAACAAACCAACAAGCCAACAAGCCAACAAACCAACAAACCAACAAACCAACAAGCCAACAAAACAACAAACCAAAAAACCAACAAACCAACAAACCAACAAACCAACAGACCAACAAACCAACAAACCAACAAGCCAACAAGCCAACAAACCAACAAACCAACAAACCAACAAGCCAACAAACCAACAAGCCAACAAACCAACAAACCAACAAACCAAGTAACCAAAAAGCCAACAAACTAACAAACCAACAAGCCAACAAGCCAACAAACCAACAAACCAACAAAGCAACAAGCCAACAAGCCAACAAACCAACAAACCAGCAAGCCAACAAACCAACAAACCAACAAGCCAACAAGCCAACAAACCAACAAACCAACAAGCCAACAAGCCAACAAACCAACAAACCAACAAGCCAACAAGCCAACAAACCAACAAACCAACAAACCAACAAACCAACAAGCCAACAAACCAACAAACCAACAAACCAACAAACCAACAAGCCAACAAGCCAACTAACCAACAAACCAACAAGCCAACAAACCAACAAACCAACAAACTAAGTAACCAACAAGCCAACAAACCAACAAACCAACAAGCCAACAAGCCAACAAACCAACAAACCAACAAGGCAACAAACCAACAAACCAACAAACCAACAAACCAAAAAACCAACAAACCAACAAACCAACAAACCAACAAACCAACAAACCAACAAACCAACAAACCAACAAACCAACAAACCAACAAGCCAACAAGCCAACAAACCAACAAACCAACAAACCAACAAGCCAACAAACCAACAAGCCAACAAACCAACAAACCAAGTAACCAAAAAGCCAACAAACTAACAAACCAACAAGCCAACAAGCCAACAAACCAACAAACCAACAAAGCAACAAGCCAACAAGCCAACAAACCAACAAACTAGCAAGCCAACAAACCAACAAACAAACAAGCCAACAAGCCAACAAACCAACAAACCAACAAGCCAACAAGCCAACAAACCAACAAACCAACAAGCCAACAAGCCAACAAACCAACAAACCAACAAGCCAACAAGCCAACAAACCAACAAACCAACAAACCAACAAACCAACAAGCCAACAAACCAACAAACAAACAAACCAACAAACCAACAAACCAACAAACAAATAAACCAACAAACCAAAAAGCAACAAACCAACAAACCAACAAACCAAAAAACCAACAAACCAACAAGCCAACAAACCAACAAACCAATAAACCAAGTAACCAAAAAGCCAAAAAGCTAACAAATCAAGAAGCCAACAAGCTAACAAACTAACAAACCAACAAAGCAACTAGCCAACAAGCCAACAAACCAACAAACCAACAAGCCAACAAACCAACAAACCAACAAGCCAAAAAGCCTACAAACCAACAAACCAACAAACCAACAAGCCAACAAACCAACAAACCAACAAGCCAACAAACCAACAAACCAACAAACCAACAAACCAACAAGCCAATAAGCCAACAAACCAACAAACCAACAAACCAACAAACCAACAAACTAAGTAACCAACAAGCCAACAAACCAACTAGCCAACAAGCCAACAAACCAACAAACCAACAAGCCAACAAACCAACAAACCAACAAGCCAACAAGCCAACAAACCAGCAAACCAACAAACCAACAAGCCAACAAACCCACAAGCCAACAAACCAACAAACCAAGTAACCAAAAAGCCAACAAATTAACAAACCAACAAGCCAACAAGCCAACAAATCAACAAACAAACAAAGCAACAAGCCAACAAGCCAACAAACCAACAAACAAACAAGCCAACAAACCAACAAACCAACAAGCCAACAAGCCAACAAACCAACAAACCAACAAACCAACAAGCCAACAAACCAACAAACCAAAAAACCAACAAACCAACAAACCAACAAACCAACAAACCAACAAACCAACAAACCAACAAGCCAACAAGCCAACAAACCAACAAACCAACAAACCAACAAGCCAACAAACCAACAAGCCAACAAACCAACAAACCAACAAACCAAGTAACCAAAAAGCCAACAAACTAACAAACCAACAAGCCAACAAGCCAACAAACCAACAAACCAACAAAGCAACAAGCCAACAAGCCAACAAACCAACAAACCAGCAAGCCAACAAACCAACAAACAAACAAGCCAACAAGCCAACAAACCAACAAACCAACAAGCCAACAAGCCAACAAACCAACAAACCAACAAGCCAACAAGCCAACAAACCAACAAACCAACAAGCCAACAAGCCAACAAGCCAACAAACCAACAAACCAACAAACCAACAAACCAACAAACCAACAAGCCAACAAACCAACAAACCAACAAACCAACAAACCAACAAGCCAACAAGCCAACTAACCAACAAACCAACAAACCAACAAACCAACAAACTAAGTAACCAACAAGCCAACAAACCAACAAACCAACAAGCCAACAAGTCAACAAACCAACAAACCAACAAGGCAACAAACCAACAAACCAACAAACCAACAAACCAAAAAACCAACAAACCAACAAACCAACAAACCAACAAACCAACAAACCAACAAACCAACAAACCAACAAACCAACAAACCAACAAGCCAACAAGCCAACAAACCAACAAACCAACAAACCAACAAGCCAACAAACCAACAAGCCATCAAACCAACAAACCAACAAACCAAGTAACCAAAAAGCCAACAAACTAACAAACCAACAAGCCAACAAGCCAACAAACCAACAAACCAACAAAGCAACAAGCCAACAAGCCAACAAACCAACAAACCAGCAAGCCAACAAACCAACAAACAAACAAGCCAACAAGCCAACAAACCAACAAACCAACAAGCCAACAAGCCAACAAACCAACAAACCAACAAGCCAACAAGCCAACAAACCAACAAACCAACAAGCCAACAAGCCAACAAACAAACAAACCAACAAACCAACAAACCAACAAGCCAACAAACCAACAAACAAACAAACCAACAAACCAACAAACCAACAAACCAACAAACCAACAAACCAAAAAACCAACAAACCAACAAGCCAACAAGCCAAAAAACCAACAAACCAACAAACCAACAAGCCAACAAACCAACAAGCCAACAAACCAACAAACCAAGTAACCAAAAAGCCAACAAACTAACAAACCAACAAGCCAACAAGCCAACAAACCAACAAACCAACAAAGCAACAAGCCAACAAGACAACAAACCAACAAACCAACAAGCCAACAAACCAACAAACCAACAAGCCAACAAGCCAACAAACCAACAAACCAACAAACCAACAAGCCAACAAACCAACAAACCAACAAGCCAACAAACCAACAAACCAACAAACCAACAAGCCAACAAACCAACAAACCAACAAACCAACAAGCCAACAAGCCAACAAACCAACAAACCAACAAGCCAACAAACCAACAAACCAACAAATCAACAAGCCAACAAACCAACAAACAAATAAACCAACAAACCAACAAACCAAAAAACCAACAAACCAACAAACTAACAAACCAACAAGCCAACAAACCAACAAACCAACAAGCCAACAAGCCAACAAACCAACAAACCAACAAGCTAACAAGCCAACAAACCAAGAAACCAACAAGCCAACAAACCAACATACCAACAAACCAACATGCCAACAAACCAACAAACTAAGTAACCAACAAGCCAACAAACCAACAAACCAACAAGCCAACAAGCCAACAAGCCAACAAACCAACAAGCCAACAAACCAACAAACCAACAAACCAACAAGCCAACAAACCAACAAACAAATAAACCAACAAACCAACAAACCAACAAACCAACAAACCAAAAAACCAACAAACCAACAAACCAACAAGCCAACAAACCAACAAACCAACAAACCAACAAGCCAACAAACCAACAAACAAATAAACCAACAAACCAACAAACCAACAAACCAACAAACCAACAAACCATAAAACCAACAAACCAACAAGCCAACAAGCCAACAAACCAACAAACTAACAAACCAACAAACCAACAAGCCAAAAAGCCAACAAACCAACAACCCAACAAACCAACAAACCAACAAGCCAACAAGCCAACAAACCAACAAACCAACAAGCCAACAAACCAACAAACCAACAAACCAACATGCCAACAAACCAACAAACTAAGTAACCAACAAGCCAACAAACCAACAAACCAACAAGCCAACAAGCCAACAAACCAACAAACCAACAAGCCAACAAACCAACAAACCAACAAACCAACAAACCAACAAGCCAACAAATCAACAAACAAATAAACCAACAAACCAACAAACCAACAAGCCAACAAGCCAACAAACCAACAAACCAACAAACCAAGTAACCAAAAAGCCAACAAACTAACAAACTAACAAACCAACAAGCCAACAAGCCAGCAAACCAACAAACCAACAAAACAACAAACCAACAAACCAACAAACCAACAAGCCAACAAGCCAA
This sequence comes from Atherix ibis, assembly GCA_958298945.1. NCBI lineage: Eukaryota > Metazoa > Arthropoda > Insecta > Diptera > Athericidae > Atherix > Atherix ibis. Next base: position 30,256,343 of record OY282608.1, read on the forward strand.
CAAGCCAACAAACCAACAAGCCAACAAACCAACAAACCAACAAACCAACAAGCCAACAAACCAACAAACAAATAAACCAACAAACCAACAAACCAACAAACCAAAAAACCAACAAACCAACAAACCAACAAGCCAACAAACCAACAAACCAACAAACCAACAAGCCAACAAACCAACAAACAAATAAACCAACAAACCAACAAACCAACAAACCAACAAACCAACAAACCAAAAAACCAACAAACCAACAAGCCAACAAGCCAAAAAACCAACAAACAAACAAACCAACAAACCAACAAGCCAAAAAGCCAACAAACCAACAACCCAACAAACCAACAAACCAACAAGCCAACAAGCCAACAAACCAACAAACGAACAAGCCAACAAACCAACAAACCAACAAACCAACATGCCAACAAACCAACAAACTAAGTAACCAACAAGCCAACAAACCAACAAACCAACAAGCCAACAAGCCAACAAACCAACAAACCAACAAGCCAACAAACCAACAAACCAACAAACCAACAAACCAACAAGCCAACAAATCAACAAACAAATAAACCAACAAACCAACAAACCAACAAGCCAACAAGCCAACAAACCAACAAACCAACAAACCAAGTAACCAAAAAGCCAACAAACTAACAAACTAACAAACCAACAAGCCAACAAGCCAGCAAACCAACAAACCAACAAAACAACAAACCAAAAAACCAACAAGCCAACAAACCAACAAACCAACAAACCAACAAACCAACAAACCAAAAAACCAACAAACCAACAAACCAACAAACCAACAAGCCAACAAGCCAACGAACCAACAAACCAAAAAGCCAACAAACCAACAAGCCAACAAACCAGCAAACCAACACACCAAGCAACCAAAAAGCCAACAAACTAACAAACCAACAAGCCAACAAGCCAACAAACCAACAAACCAACAAAGCAACAAGCCAACAAGCAAACAAACCAACAAACCAACAAGCCAACAAACCAACAAACCAACAAGCCAACAAGCCAACAAATCAACAAACCAACAAACCAACAAGCCAACAAACCAACAAACCAACAAACCAACAAACCAACAAACCAACAAACCAACAAACCAAAAAACCAAAAAACCCACAAACCAACAAGCCAACAAACCAACAAACCAACAAACCAACAAGCCAACAAACCAACAAACAAATAAACCAACAAACCAACAAACCAACAAACCAACAAACCAACAAACCAAAAAACCAACAAACCAACAAGCCAACAAGCCAACAAACTAACAAACTAACAAACAAATAAACCAACAAACCAACAAACCAACAAACCAACATGCCAACAAGCCAACAAACCAACAAACCAACAAGCCAACAAGCCAACAAACCAACAAACCAACAAGCCAACAAACCAACAAACCAACAAACCAACAAGCCAACAAACCAACAAACAAATAAACCAACAAACCAACAAACCAAAAAACCAACAAACCAACAAACTAACAAACCAACAAGGCAACAAACCAACAAACCAACAAGCCAACAAACCAACAAACCAACAAACCAACAAGCCAACAAGCCAACAAGCCAACAAACGAAGAAACCAACAAACCAACAAACCAACATACCAACAAACCAACATGCCAACAAAATAACAAACTAAGTAACCAACAAGCCAACAAACCAACAAACCAACAAGCCAACAAGCCAACAAACCAACAAACCAACAAGCCAACAAACCAACAAACCAACAAACCAATAAGCCAACAAACCAACAAACCAACAAACCAACAAACCAACAAACCAAAAAACCAAAAAACCCACAAACCAAAAAACCAATACAAACCAACAAACCAACAAGCCAACAAACCAACAAACCAACAAACCAACAAGCCAACAAACCAACAAACAAATAAACCAACAAACCAACAAACCAACAAACCAACAAACCATAAAACCAACAAACCAACAAGCCAACAAGCCAACAAACCAACAAACTAACAAACCAACAAACCAACAAGCCAAAAAGCCAACAAACCAACAACCCAACAAACCAACAAACCAACAAGCCAACAAGCCAACAAACCAACAAACCAACAAGCCAACAAACCAACAAACCAACAAACCAACATGCCAACAAACCAACAAACTAAGTAACCAACAAGCCAAAAAACCAACAAACCAACAAGCCAACAAGCCAACAAACCAACAAACCAACAAGCCAACAAACCAACGAACCAACAAACCAACAAACCAACAAGCCAACAAACCAACAAACAAATAAACCAACAAACCAACAAACCAACAAGCCAACAAGCCAACAAACCAACAAACCAACAAACCAAGTAACCAAAAAGCCAACAAACTAACAAACTTACAAACCAACAAGCCAACAAGCCAGCAAACCAACAAACCAACAAACCAACAAACCAAAAAACCAACAAGCCAACAAACCAACAAACCAACAAACCAACAAACCAACAAACCAAAAAACCAACAAACCAACAAGCCAACAAGCCAACGAACCAACAAACCAACAAGCCAAAAAACCAACAAGCCAACAAACCAACAAACCAACACACCAAGTAACAAAAAAGCCAACAAACCAACAAACCAACAAGCCAACAAGCCAACAAACCAACAAACCAACAAAGCAACAAGCCAACCAGCAAACATACCAACAAACCAACAAGCCAACAAACCAACAAACCAACAAGCCCACAAGCCAACAAATCAACAAACCAACAAACCAACAAGCCAACAAACCAACAAACCAACAAACCAACAAACCAACAAACCAACAAACCAACAAACCAACAAACCAAAAAATCAAAAAACCCACAAACCAACAAGCCAACAAACCAACAAACCAACAAACCAACAAGCCAACAAACCAACAAACAAATAAACCAACAAACCAACAAACCAACAAACCAACAAACCAACAAACCAACAAACCAAAAAACCAACAAACCAACAAGCCAACAAGCCAACAAACTAACAAACTAACAAACCAACAAGCCAACAAACCAACAAACCAACAAGCCAACAAGACAACAAACCAACAAACCAACAAACCAAAAAACCAACAAACCAACAAACCATCAAACGAACAAAGCAACAAGCCAACAAGCCAACAAACCAACAAACCAACAAGCCAACAAACCAACAAACCAACAAACCAACAAGCCAACAAACCAACAAACCAATAAGCCAACAAACAAACAAATCAACAAACCAACAAGCCAACAAGCCAACAAACCAAGAAGCCAACAAGCCACCAAACCAACGAACCAACAAAACAACAAGCCAACAAGCCAACAAACCAACAAACGAACAAACCAACAAGCCAACAAACCAACAAACCAACAAACCAACAAGCCAACAGACCAACAAACCAACAAACCAACAAGCCAACAAACCAACAAACCAACAAACCAAGTAACCAAAAAGCCAACAAACTAACAAACCAACAAGCCAACAAGCCAACAAACTAACAAACCAACAAAGCAACAAGCCAACAAGCCAACAAACCAACAAACCAACAAGCCAACAAACCAACAAACCAACAAGCCAACAAGCCAACAAACCAACAAACCAACAAACCAACAAGCCAATAAACCAACAAACAAACAAGCCAACAAACCAAAAAACCAACAAACCAACAAACCAATAAGCCAGCAAGCCAACAAACCAACAAACCAACAAACCAACAAACCAACAAGCCAACAAACCAACAAACCAACCAGCCAACAAGCCAACAAACCAACAAACCAACAAACCAACAAGCCAACAAACCAACAAACCAACAAGCCAACAAGCCAACAAACCAACAAACCAACAAACCAACAACCCAACAAACCAACAAACCAACAAACCAACAAACCAACAAGCCAACAAACCAACAAACAAATAAACCAACAAACCAAAAAACCAACAAACCAACAAACCAACAAACCAACAAACCAACAAACCAACAAGCCAACAAACCAACAAGCCAACAAACCAACAAACCAACAAACCAAGTAACCAAAAAGCCAACAAACTAACAAACCAACAAGCCAACAAGCCAACAAACCAACAAACCAACAAAGCAACAAGCCAACAAGCCAACAAACCAACAAACCAACAAGCCAACAAACCAACAAGCCAACAAGCCAACAAACCAACAAACCAACAAACCAACAAGCCAATAAACCAACACACAAACAAGTCAACAAACCAAAAAGCCAACAAACCAACAAACCAATAAGCCAGCAAGCCAACAAACCAACAAACCAACAAACCAACAAGCCAACAAACCAACAAACCAACAAACCAACAAGCCAACAAACCAACAAACCAACAAACCAACAAGCCAACAAACCAACAAGCCAACAAACCAACAAACCAACAAACCAAGTAACCAAAAAGCCAACAAACTAACAAACCAACAAGCCAACAAGCCAACAAACCAACAAACCAACAAAGCAACAAGCCAACAAGCCAACAAACCAACAAACCAACAAGCCAACAAACCAACAAACCAATAAGCCAACAAGCCAACAAACCAACAAACCAACAAACCAACAAGCCAATAAACCAACAAACCAACAAGCCAACAAACCAACAAACCAACAAACAACAAGCCAACAAACCAAGTAACCAAAAAGCCAACAAACTAACAAACCAACAAGCCAACAAGCCAACAAACCAACAAACCAACAAAGCAACAAGCCAACAAGCCAACAAACCAACAAACCAACAAGCCAACAAACCAACAAACCAATAAGCCAACAAGCCAACAAACCAACAAACCAACAAACCAACAAGCCAATAAACCAACAAACCAACAAGCCAACAAACCAACAAACCAACAAACAACAAGCCAACAAATCAACAAACCAACAAACCAACAAGCCAACAAACCAACAAGCCAACAAGCCAACAAACCAACAAACCAAGTAACCAAAAAGCCAACAAACTAACAAACCAACAAGCCAAAAAGCCAACAAACCAACAAACCAACAAAGCAACAAGCCAACAAGCCAACAAACCAACAAACCAACAAGCCAACAAACCAACAAACCAACAAGCCAACAAACCAACAAGCCAACAAACCAACAAACCAATAAACCAAGTAACCAAAAAGCCAACAAACTAACAAACCAACAAGCCAACAAGCCAACAAACCAACAAACCAACAAAGCAACAAGCCAACAAGCCAACAAACCAACAAACCAACAAGCCAACAAACCAACAAACCAACAAGCCAACAAGCCAACAAACCAACAAACCAACAAACCAACAAGCCAATAAACCAACAAACGAACAAGTCAACAAACCAAAAAACCAACAAACCAACAAACCAATAAGCCAGCAAGCCAACAAGCCAACAAACCAACAAACCAACAAGCCAACAAACCAACAAACCAACAAACCAACAAGCCAACAAACCAACAAACAAATAAACCAACAAACCAACAAACCAACAAACCAACAAACCAACAAACTAACAAACCAACAAGCCAACAAACCAACAAACCAACAAACCAACAAGCCAACAAACCAACAAACCAACAAACCAACAAACCAACAAGCCAACAAACCAACAAACCAACAAGCCAACAAACCAACATACCAAAAAACCAACATGCCAACAAACCAACAAACTAAGTAACCAACAAGCCAACAAACCAACAAACCAACAAGCCAACAAGCCGACAAACCAACAAACCAACAAGCCAACAAACCAACAAACCAACAAACCAACAAGCCAACAAACCAACAAACAAATAAACCAACAAACCAACAAACCAACAAACCAACAAACCAACAAATCAACAAACCGAAAAACCAACAAACCAACAAACCAACAAGCCAACAAACCAACAAGCCAACAAACCAAAAAACCAACAAACCAACAAACCAATAAGCCAGCAAGCCAACAAACCAACAAACCAACAAGCCAACAAGCCAACAAACCAACAAACCAACAAGCCAACAAACCAACAAACCAACAAACCAACAAGCCAACAAACCAACAAACAAATAAACCAACAAACCAACAAACCAACAAACCAACAAACCAACAAACTAACAAACCAACAAGCCAACAAACCAACAAACCAACAAACCAACAAGCCAACAAACCAACAAACCAACAAACCAACAAACCAACAAGCCAACAAGCCAACAAACCAACAAACCAACAAGCCAACAAACCAACATACAAAAAAACCAACATGCCAACAAACCAACAAACTAAGTAACCAACAAGCCAACAAACCAACAAACCAACAAGCCAACAAGCCGACAAACCAACAAACCAACAAGCCAACAAACCAACAAACCAACAAACCAACAAGCCAACAAACCAACAAACAAATAAACCAACAAATCAACAAACCAACAAACCAACAAACCAACAAACCAACAAACCAACAAACCGAAAAACCAACAAACCAACAAACCAACAAACCAACAAACCAACAAGCCAACAAACCAACAAACAAATAAACCAACAAACCAACAAACCAACAAACCAACAAACCAAAAAACCAACAAACCAACAAGCCAACAAGCCAACAAACCAACAAACCAAAAAACCAACAAACCAACAAGCCAACAAGCCAACAAACTAACAAACTAACAAACAAATAAACCAACAAACCAACAAACCAACAAACCAACATGCCAACAAGCCAACAAACCAACAAACCAACAAGCCAACAAGCCAACAAACCAACAAACCAACAAGCCAACAAACCAACAAACCAACAAACCAACAAGCCAACAAACCAACAAACAAATAAACCAACAAACCAACAAACCAAAAAACCAACAAACCAACAAACTAACAAACCAACAAGGCAACAAACCAACAAACCAACAAGCCAACAAACCAACAAACCAACAAACCAACAAGCCAACAAGCCAACAAACGAAGAAACCAACAAACCAACAAACCAACATACCAACAAACCAACATGCCAACAAACCAACAAACTAAGTAACCATCAAGCCAACAAACCAACAAACCAACAAGCCAACAAGCCAACAAACCAACAAACCAACAAGCCAACAAACCAACAAACCAACAAACCAATAAGCCAACAAACCAACAAACCAACAAACCAACAAACCAACAAACCAAAAAACCAAAAAACCCACAAACCAAAAAACCAACAAACCAACAAACCAACAAGCCAACAAACCAACAAACCAACAAACCAACAAGCCAACAAACCAACAAACAAATAAACCAACAAACCAACAAACCAACAAACCAACAAACCATAAAACCAACAAACCAACAAGCCAACAAGCCAACAAACCAACAAACTAACAAACCAACAAACCAACAAGCCAAAAAGCCAACAAACCAACAACCCAACAAACCAACAAACCAACAAGCCAACAAGCCAACAAACCAACAAACCAACAAGCCAACAAACCAACAAACCAACAAACCAACATGCCAACAAACCAACAAACTAAGTAACCAACAAGCCAACAAACCAACAAACAAACAAGCCAACAAGCCAACAAACCAACAAACCAACAAGCCAACAAACCAACGAACCAACAATCCAACAAACCAACAAGCCAACAAACCAACAAACAAATAAACCAACAAACCAACAAACCAACAAGCCAACAAGCCAACAAACCAACAAACCAACAAACCAAGTAACCAAAAAGCCAACAAACTAACAAACTTACAAACCAACAAGCCAACAAGCCAGTAAACCAACAAACCAACAAACCAAAAAACCAACAAGCCAACAAACCAACAAACCAACAAACCAACAAACCAACAAACCAAAAAACCAACAAACCAACAAGCCAACAAGCCAACGAACCAACAAACCAACAAGCCAACAAACCAACAAGCCAACAAACCAACAAACCAACACACCAAGTAACAAAAAAGCCAACAAACCAACAAACCAACAAGCCAACAAGCCAACAAACCAACAAACCAACAAAGCAACAAGCCAACCAGCAAACAAACCAACAAACCAACAAGCCAACAAACCAACAAACCAACAAGCCCACAAGCTAACAAATCAACAAACCAACAAACCAACAAACCAACAAGCCAACAAACCAACAAACCAACAAACCAACAAACCAACAAACCAAGAAACCAACAAACCAAAAAATCAAAAAACCCACAAACCAACAAGCCAACAAACCAACAAACCAACAAACCAACAAGCCAACAAACCAACAAACAAATAAACCAACAAACCAACAAACCAACAAACCAACAAACCAACAAACCAACAAACCAAAAAACCAACAAACCAACAAGCCAACAAGCCAACAAACTAACAAACTAACAAACCAACAAGCCAACAAACCAACAAACCAACAAGCCAACAAGCCAACAAACCAACAAACCAACAAACCAAAAAACCAACAAACCAACAAACCATCAAACGAACAAAGCAACAAGCCAACAAGCCAACAAACCAACAAACCAACAAGCCAACAAACCAACAAACCAACAAACCAACAAGCCAACAAACCAACAAACCAATAAGCCAACAAACCAATAAGCCAACAAACAAACAAACCAACAAACGAACAAGCCAACAAGCCAACAAACCAAGAAGCCAACAAGCCACCAAACCAACGAACCAACAAAGCAACAAGCCAACAAGCCAACAAACCAACAAACCAACAAACCAACAAGCCAACAAACCAACAAACCAACAAGCCAACAAGCCAACAAACCAACAAACCAACAAACCAACAAGCCAACAAACCAACAAACCAACAAACCAAGTAACCAAAAAGCCAACAAACTAACAAACCAACAAGCCAACAAGCCAACAAACCAACTAACCAACAAAGCAACAAGCCAACAAGCCAACAAACCAACAAACTAACAAGCCAACAAACCAACAAACCAACAAGCCAACAAGCCAACAAACCAACAAACCAACAACCCAACAAGCCAATAAACCAACAAACAAACAAGCCAACAAACCAAAAAACCAACAAACCAACAAACCAATAAGCCAGCAAGCCAACAAACCAACAAACCAACAAACCAACAAACCAACAAGCCAACAAACCAACAAACCAACCAGCCAACAAGCCAACAAACCAACAAACCAACAAACCAACAAACCAACAAGCCAACAAACCAACAAACCAACAAGCCAACAAGCCAACAAACCAACAAACCAACAAACCAACAACCCAACAAACCAACAAACCAACAAACCAACAAGCCAACAAACCAACAAACAAATAAACCAACAAACCAAAAAACCAACAAACCAACAAACCAAAAAACCAACAAACCAACAAACCAACAAGCCAACAAACCAACAAGCCAACAAACCAACAAACCAACAAACCAAGTAACCAAAAAGCCAACAAACTAACAAACCAACAAGCCAACAAGCCAACAAACCAACAAACCAACAAAGCAACAAGCCAACAAGCCAACAAACCAACAAACCAACAAGCCAAAAAACCAACAAACCAACAAGCCAACAAGCCAACAAACCAACAAACCAACAAACCAACAAGCCAATAAACCAACAAACGAACAAGTCAACAAACCAAAAAACCAACAAACCAACAAAGCAATAAGCCAGCAAGCCAACAAACCAACAAACCAACAAACCAACAAGCCAATAAACCAACAAGCCAACAAACCAACAAACCAACAAACCAACAAGCCAACAAACCAACAAGCCAACAAACCAACAAACCAACAAACCAAGTAACCAAAAAGCCAACAAACTAACAAACCAACAAGCCAACAAGCCAACAAACCAACAAACCAACAAAGCAACAAGCCAACAAGCCAACAAACCAACAAACCAACAAGCCAACAAACCAACAAACCAACAAGCCAACAAGCCAACAAACCAACAAACCAACAAGCCAACAAGCCAATAAACCAACAAACCAACAAGCCAACAAACCAACAAACCAACAAACCAACAAGCCAACAAACCAACAAACCAACAAACCAACAAGCCAACAAACCAACAAGCCAACAAACCAACAAACCAACAAACCAAGTAACCAAAAAGCCAACAAACTAACAAACCAACAAGCCAACAAGCCAACAAACCAACAAACCAACAAAGCAACAAGCCAACAAGCCAACAAACCAACAAACCAACAAGCCAACAAACCAACAAACCAACAAGCCAACAAACCAACAAGCCAACAAACCAACAAACCAACAAACCAAGTAACCAAAAAGCCAACAAACTAACAAACCAACAAGCCAACAAGCCAACAAACCAACAAACCAACAAAGCAACAAGCCAACAAGCCAACAAACCAACAAACCAACAAGCCAACAAACCAACAAACCAACAAGCCAACAAGCCAACAAACCAACAAACCAACAAACCAACAAGCCAATAAACCAACAAACGAACAAGTCAACAAACCAAAAAACCAACAAACCAACAAACCAATAAGCCAGCAAGCCAACAAGCCAACAAACCAACAAACCAACAAGCCAACAAACCAACAAACCAACAAACCAACAAGCCAACAAACCAACAAACAAATAAACCAACAAACCAACAAACCAACAAACCAACAAACCAACAAACTAACAAACCAACAAGCCAGCAAACCAACAAACCAACAAACCAACAAGCCAACAAACCAACAAACCAACAAACCAACAAACCAACAAGCCAACAAGCCAACGAACCAACAAACCAACAAGCCAACAAACCAACATACCAAAAAACCAACATGCCAACAAACCAACAAACTAAGTAACCAACAAGCCAACAAACCAACAAACCAACAAGCCAACAAGCCGACAAACCAACAAACCAACAAGCCAACAAACCAACAAACCAACAAACCAACAAGCCAACAAACCAACAAACAAATAAACCAACAAACCAACAAACCAACAAACCAACAAACCAACAAACCAACAAACCAACAAACCGAAAAACCAACAAACCAAAAAACCAACAAGCCAACAAACCAACAAGCCAACAAACCAAAAAACCAACAAACCAACAAACCAATAAGCCAGCAAGCCAACAAACCAACAAACCAACAAGCCAACAAGCAAACAAACCAACAAACCAACAAGCCAACAAACCAACAAACCAACAAACCAACAAACCAACAAGCCAACAAACCAACAAACCAACAAACAAATAAACCAACAAACCAACAAACCAACAAACCAACAAACCAACAAGCCAACAAGCCAACGAACCAACAAACAAATAAACCAACAAACCAACAAACCAACAAACCAACAAGCCAACAAACCAACAAACCAACAAACCAACAAGCCAACAAACCAACAAACCAACAAACCAACAAGCCAACAAACCAACAAACAAATAAACCAACAAACCAACAAACCAAAAAACCAACAAACCAACAAACTAACAAACCAACAAGGCAACAAACCAACAAACCAACAAGCCAACAAACCAACAAACCAACAAGCCAACAAGCCAACAAACCAACAAACCAACAAGCCAACAAACCAACAAACCAACAAACCAACAAACCAACAAGCCAACAAACCAACAAACAAATAAACCAACAAACCAACAAACCAACAAGCCAACAAGCCAACAAGTCAACAAACCAACAAACCAACAAACCAAGTAACCAAAAAGCCAACAAACTAACAAACCAACAAGCCAACAAGCCAGCAAACCAACAAACCAACAAAACAACAAACCAAAAAACCAACAAGCCAACAAACCAACAAACCAACAAACCAACAAACCAACAAACCAACAAACCAAAAAACCAACAAACCAACAAACCAACAAACCAACAAGCCAACAAGCCAACGAACCAACAAACCAACAAGCCAACAAACCAACAAGCCAACAAACCAACAAACCAACACACCAAGCAACCAAAAAGCCAACAAACTAACAAACCAACAAGCCAACAAGCCAACAAACCAACAAACCAACAAAGCAACAAGCCAACAAGCAAACAAGCCAACAAACCAACAAGCCAACAAACCAACAAACCAACAAGCCAACAAGCCAACAAATCAACAAATCAACAAACCAACAAACCAACAAGCCAACAAACCAACAAACCAACAAACCAACAAACCAACAAACCAACAAACCAACAAACCAACAAACCAAAAAACCAAAAAACCCACAAACCAACAAGCCAACAAACCAACAAACCAACAAACCAACAAGCCAACAAACCAACAAACAAATAAACCAACAAACCAACAAACCAACAAACCAACAAACCAACAAACCAACAAACCAAAAAACCAACAAACCAACAAGCCAACAAGCCAACAAACTAACAAACTAACAAACAAATAAACCAACAAACCAACAAACCAACAAACCAACAAGCCAACAAGCCAACAAACCAACAAACCAACAAGCCAACAAGCCAACAAACCAACAAACCAACAAGCCAACAAACCAACAAACCAACAAACCAACAAGCCAACAAACCAACAAACAAATAAACCAACAAACCAACAAACCAAAAAACCAACAAACCAACAAACTAACAAACCAACAAGGCAACAAACCAACAAACCAACAAGCCAACAAACCAACAAACCAACAAACCAACAAGCCAACAAGCCAACAAACGAAGAAACCAACAAACTAACAAACCAACATACCAACAAACCAACATGCCAACAAACCAACAAACTAAGTAACCAACAAGCCAACAAACCAACAAACCAACAAGCCAACAAGCCAACAAACCAACAAACCAACAAGCCAACAAACCAACAAACCAACAAACCAATAAGCCAACAAACCAACAAACCAACAAACCAACAAACCAACAAAACAAAAAACCAAAAAACCCACAAACCAAAAAACCAACAAACCAACAAACCAACAAGCCAACAAACCAACAAACCAACAAACCAACAAGCCAACAAACCAACAAACAAATAAACCAACAAACCAACAAACCAACAAACCAACAAACCATAAAACCAACAAACCAACAAGCCAACAAGCCAACAAACCAACAAACTAACAAACCAACAAACCAACAAGCCAAAAAGCCAACAAACCAACAACCCAACAAACCAACAAACCAACAAGCCAACAAGCCAACAAACCAACAAACCAACAAGCCAACAAACCAACAAACCAACAAACCAACATGCCAACAAACCAACAAACTAAGTAACCAACAAGCCAACAAACCAACAAACCAACAAGCCAACAAGCCAACAAACCAACAAACCAACAAGCCAACAAACCAACGAACCAACAAACCAACAAACCAACAAGCCAACAAACCAACAAACAAATAAACCAACAAACCAACAAACCAACAAGCCAACAAGCCAACAAACCAACAAACCAACAAACCAAGTAACCAAAAAGCCAACAAACTAACAAACTAACAAACCAACAAGCCAACAAGCCAGCAAACCAACAAACCAACAAACCAACAAACCAAAAAACCAACAAGCCAACAAACCAACAAATCAACAAACCAACAATTCAACAAACCAAAAAACCAGCAAACCAACAAGCCAACAAGCCAACGAACCAACAAACCAACAAGCCAACAAACCAACAAGCCAACAAACCAACAAACCAACACACCAAGTAACAAAAAAGCCAACAAACCAACAAACCAACAAGCCAACAAGCCAACAAACCAACAAACCAACAAAGCAACAAGCCAACCAGCAAACAAACCAACAAACCAACAAGCCAACAAACCAACAAACCAACAAGCCCACAAGCCAACAAATCAACAAACCAACAAACCAACAAGCCAACAAACCAACAAACCAACAAACCAACAAACCAACAAACCAACAAACCAACAAACAGACAAACCAACAAACCAAAAAATCAAAAAACCCACAAACCAACAAGCCAACAAACCAACAAACCAACAAACCAACAAGCCAACAAACCAACAAACAAATAAACCAACAAACCAACAAGCCAACAAACCAACAAACCAACAAACCAACAAACCAAAAAACCAACAAACCAACAAGCCAACAAGCCAACAAACTAACAAACTAACAAACCAACAAGCCAACAAACCAACAAACCAACAAGCCAACAAGCCAACAAACCAACAAACCAACAAACCAAAAAACCAACAAACCAACAAACCATCAAACGAACAAAGCAACAAGCCAACAAGCCAACAAACCAACAAACCAACAAGCCAACAAACCAACAAACCAACAAACCGACAAGCCAACAAACCAACAAACCAATAAGCCAACAAACAAACAAACCAACAAACCAACAAGCCAACAAGCCAACAAACCAACAAGCCAACAAGCCACCAAACCAACGAACCAACAAAGCAACAAGCCAACAAGCCAACAAACCAACAAACCAACAAACCAACAAGCCAACAAACCAACAAACCAACAAGCCAACAAGCCAACAAACCAACAAACCAACAAACCAACAAGCCAACAAACCAACAAACCAAGTAACCAAAAAGGCAACAAACTAACAAACCAACAAGCCAACAAGCCAACAAACCAACAAACCAACAAAGCAACAAGCCAACAAGCCAACAAACCAACAAACCAACAAGCCAACAAACCAACAAACCAACAAGCCAACAAGCCAACAAACCAACAAACCAACAAACGAACAAGCCAATAAACCAACAAACGAACAAGCCAACAAACCAAAAAACCAACAAACCAACAAACCAATAAGCCCGCAAGCCAACAAACCAACAAACCAACAAACCAACAAACCAACAAACCAACAAGCCAACAAACCAACAAACCAACCAGCCAACAAGCCAACAAACCAACAAACCAACAAACCAACAAGCCAACAAACCAACAAACCAACAAGCCAACAAGCCAACAAACCAACAAACCAACAAACCAACAACCCAACAAACCAACAAACCAACAAACCAACAAGCCAACAAACCAACAAACAAATAAACCAACAAACCAAAAAACCAACAAACCAACAAACCAACAAACCAACAAACCAACAAACCAACAAGCCAACAAACCAACAAGCCAACAAACCAACAAGCCAACAAACCAAGTAACCAAAAAGCCAACAAACTAACAAACCAACAAGCCAACAAGCCAACAAACCAACAAACCAACAAAGCAACAAGCAAACAAACCAACAAACCAACAAGCCAACAAACCAACAAACCAACAAGCCAACAAGCCAACAAGCCAACAAACCAAAAAACCAACAAACCAACAAACCTATAAGCCAGCAAACCAACAAACCAACAAACCAACAAGCCAACAAGCCAACAAACCAACAAACCAACAAGCCAACAAACCAACAAACTAACAAACCAACAAGCCAACAAACCAACAAACAAATAAACCAACAAACCAACAAACCAACAAACCAACAAACCAACAAACTAACAAACCAACAAGCCAACAAACCAACAAACCAACAAACCAACAAACCAACAAGCCAACAAACCAACAAACCAACAAACCAACAAACCAACAAGCCAACAAGCCAACAAACCAACAAACCAACAAGCCAACAAACCAACATACCAAAAAACCAACATGCCAACAAACCAACAAACTAAGTAACCAACAAGCCAACAAACCAACAAACCAACAAGCCAACAAGCCGACAAACCAACAAACCAACAAGCCAACAAACCAACAAACCAACAAACCAACAAGCCAACAAACCAACAAACAAATAAACCAACAAACCAACAAACCAACAAACCAACAAACCAACAAACCAACAAACCGAAAAACCAACAAACCAACAAACCAACAAGCCAACAAACCAACAAACCAACAAACCAACAAGCCAACAAACCAACAAACAAATAAACCAACAAACCAACAAACCAACAAACCAACAAACCAACAAACCAACAAACCAAAAAACCAACAAAACAACAAGCCAACAAGCCAACAAACCAACAAACTAACAAACCAACAAACCAACAAACCAACAAGCCAACAAACCAACAAACGAACAAGCCAACAAACCAACAAACCAACAAGCCAACAAGCCAACAAGCCAACAAACCAACAAGCCAACAAACCAACAAACCAACAAACCAACAAGCCAACAAACCTACAAGCCAACAAACTAACAAACGAACAAGCCAACAAACCAACAAACCAACAAGCCTACAAGCCAACAAGCCAACAAACCAACAAGCCAACAAACCAACAAACCAACAAACCAACAAGCCAACAAACCCACAAGCCAACAAACCAACAAACCAACAAGCCAACAAACCAACAAACCAAGTAACCAAAAAGCCAACAAACTAACAAACCAACAAGCCAACAAGCCAACAAACCAACAAACCAACAAAGCAACAAGCCAAGAAGCCAACAAACTAACAAACCAACAAGCCAACAAGCCAACAAACCAACAAACAAACAAAGCAACAAGCCAACAAGCCAACAAACCAACAAACACACAAGCCAACAAACGAACAAACCAACAAGCCAACAAACCAACAAACCAAGTAACCAAAAAGCCAACAAACTAACAAACCAACAAGCCAAAAAACCAACAAACAAACAAAGCAACAAGCCAAAAAGCCAACAAACCAACAAACAAACAAGCCAACAAACCAACAAACCAACATGCCAACAAGCATACAAACCAACAAACCAACAAACCAACAAGCCAACAAACCAACAAACCAAAAAACCAACAAACCAACAAACCAACAAGCCAACAAGCCAACTAACCAACAAACCAACAAGCCCACAAACCAACAAACCAACAAACTAAGTAACCAACAAGCCAACAAACCAACAAACCAACAAGCCAACAAGCCAACAAACCAACAAACCAACAAGCCAACAAACCAACAAACAAACAAACCAACAAACCAAAAAACCAACAAACCAACAAACCAACAAACCAACAAACCAACAAACCAACAAACCAACAAGCCAACAAGCCAACAAACCAACAAACCAACAAACCAACAAGCCAACAAACCAACAAGCCAACAAACCAACAAACCAACAAACCAAGTAACCAAAAAGCCAACAAACTAACAAACCAACAAGCCAACAAGTCAACAAACCAACAAACCAACAAAGCAACAAGCCAACAAGCCAACAAACTAACAAACCAACAAGCCAACAAGCCAACAAACCAACAAGCCAACAAACCAACAAACCAACAAACCAACAAGCCAACAAACCCACAAGCAAACAAACCAACAAACCAACAAACCAAGTAACCAAAAAGCCAACAAACTAACAAACCAACAAGCCAACAAGCCAACAAACCAACAAACAAACAAAGCAACAAGCCAACAAGCCAACAAACCAACAAACAAACAAGCCAACAAACCAACAAACCAACATGCCAACAAGCCAACAAACCAACAAACCAACAAACCAACAAGCCAACAGACCAACAAACCAAAAAACCAACAAACCAACAAACCAACAAGCCAACAAGCCAACTAACCAACAAACCAACAAGCCAACAAACCAACAAACCCACAAACTAAGTAACCAACAAGCCAACAAACCAACAAACCAACAAGCCAACAAACCAACAAACCAACAAACCAACAAGTCAACAAACCAACAAACAAACAAACCAACAAACCAAAAAACCAACAAACCAACAAACCAACAAACCAACAAACCAACAAACCAACAAACCAACAAGCCAACAAGAGAACAAACCAACAAACCAACAAACCAACAAGCCAACAAACCAACAAGCCAACAAACCAACAAACCAAGTAACCAAAAAGCCAACAAACTAACAAACCAACAAGCCAACAAGCCAACAAACCAACAAACCAACAAAGCAACAAGCCAACAAGCCAACAAACTAACAAACCAACAAGCCAACAAGCCAACAAACCAACAAACAAACAAAGCAACAAGCCAACAAGCCAACAAACCAACAAACACACAAGCCAACAAACCAACAAACCAACAAGCCAACAAGCCAACAAACCTACAAACCAACAAACCAACAAGCCAACAAACCAACAAACCAACAATTGAACAAGCCAACAAACCAACAAACCAACAAGCCAACAAGCCAACAAGCCAACAAACCAACAAGCCAACAAACCAACAAACCAACAAACCAACAACCCAAGTAACCAAAAAGCCAACAAACTAACAAACCAACAAACCAACAAGCCAAGAAACCAACAAACAAACAAAGCAACAAACCAACAAACCAACAAACCAACAAACAAACAAGCCAACAAACCAACAAACCAACATGCCAACAAGCCAACAAACCAACAAACCAACATGCCAACAAGCCAACAAACCAACAAACCAAAAAACCAACATACCAACAAACCAACAAGCCAACAAGCCAACTAACCAACAAACCAACAAGCCAACAAACCAACAAACTAAGTAACCAACAAGCCAACAAACCAACAAACCAACAAGCCAACAAGCCAACAAACCAACAAACCAACAAGTCAACAAACCAACAAACAAACAAACCAACAAACCAAAAAACCAACAAACCAACAAACCAACAAACCAACAAACCAACAAACCAACAAACCAACAAGCCAACAAGCCAACAAACCAACAAACCAACAAACCAACAAGCCAACAAACCAACAAGCCAACAAACCAACAAACCAACAAACCAAGTAACCAAAAAGCCAACAAACTAACAAACCAACAAGCCAACAAGCCAACAAACCAACAAACCAACAAAGCAACAAGCCAACAAGCCAACAAACTAACAAACCAACAAGCCAACAAACCAACAAGCCAACAAACCAACAAACCAACACACCAAGTAACAAAAAAGCCAACAAACCAACAAACCAACAAGCCAACAAGCCAACAAACCAACAAACCAACAAAGCAACAAGCCAACCAGCAAACAAACCAACAAACCAACAAGCCAACAAACCAACAAACCAACAAGCCCACAAGCCAACAAATCAACAAACCAACAAACCAACAAGCCAACAAACCAACAAACCAACAAACCAACAAACCAACAAACCAACAAACCAACAAACCAACAAACCAACAAACCAACAAACCAAAAAATCAAAAAACCCACAAACCAATAAGCCAACAAACCAACAAACCAACAAACCAACAAGCCAACAAACCAACAAACAAATAAACCAACAAACCAACAATCCAACAAACCAACAAACCAACAAACCAACAAACCAAAAAACCAACAAACCAACAAGCCAACAAGCCAACAAACTAACAAACTAACAAACCAACAAGCCAACAAACCAACAAACCAACAAGCCAACAAGCCAACAAACCAACAAACCAACAAACCAAAAAACCAACAAACCAACAAACCATCAAACGAACAAAGCTACAAGCCAACAAGCCAACAAACCAACAAACCAACAAGCCAACAAACCAACAAACCAACAAACCAACAAACCAACAAGCCAACAAACCAACAAACCAATAAGCCAACAAACAAACAAACCAACAAACCAACAAGCCAACAAGCCAACAAACCAACAAGCCAACAAGCCACCAAACCAACGAACCAACAAAGCAACAAGCCAACAAGCCAACAAACCAACAAACCAACAAACCAACAAGCCAACAAACCAACAAACCAACAAGCCAACAAGCCAACAAACCAACAAACCAACAAACCAACAAGCCAACAAACCAACAAACCAACAAACCAAGTAACCAAAAAGCCAACAAACTAACAAACCAACAAGCCAACAAGCCAACAAACCAACAAACCAACAAAGCAACAAGCCAACAAGCCAACAAACCAACAAACCAACAAGCCAACAAACCAACAAACCAACAAGCCAACAAGCCAACAAACCAACAAACCAACAAACCAACAAGCCAATAAACCAACAAACGAACAAGCCAACAAACCAAAAAACCAACAAACCAACAAACCAATAAGCCAGCAAGCCAACAAACCAACAAACCAACAAACCAACAAACCAACAAACCAACAAGCCAACAAACCAACAAACCAACAAACCAACAAGCCAACAAACCAACAAACCAACCAGCCAACAAGCCAACAAACCAACAAACCAACAAACCAACAAGCCAACAAACCAACAAACCAACAAGCCAACAAGCCAACAAACCAACAAACCAACAAACCAACAACCCAACAAACCAACAAACCAACAAACCAACAAGCCAACCAACCAACAAACAAATAAACCAACAAACCAAAAAACCAACAAACCAACAAACCAACAAACCAACAAACCAACAAACCAACAAACCAACAAGCCAACAAGCCAACAAACCAACTAACCAACAAAGCAACAAGCCAACAAGCCAACAAACCAACAAACTAACAAGCCAACAAACCAACAAACCAACAAGCCAACAAGCCAACAAACCAACAAACCAACAACCCAACAAGCCAATAAACCAACAAACAAACAAGCCAACAAACCAAAAAACCAACAAACCAACAAACCAATAAGCCAGCAAGCCAACAAACCAACAAACCAACAAACCAACAAACCAACAAGCCAACAAACCAACAAACCAACCAGCCAACAAGCCAACAAACCAACAAACCAACAAACCAACAAACCAACAAGCCAACAAACCAACAAACCAACAAGCCAACAAGCCAACAAACCAACAAACCAACAAACCAACAACCCAACAAACCAAAAAACCAACAAACCAACAAGCCAACAAACCAACAAACAAATAAACCAACAAACCAAAAAACCAACAAACCAACAAACCAAAAAACCAACAAACCAACAAACCAACAAGCCAACAAACCAACAAGCCAACAAACCAACAAACCAACAAACCAAGTAACCAAAAAGCCAACAAACTAACAAACCAACAAGCCAACAAGCCAACAAACCAACAAACCAACAAAGCAACAAGCCAACAAGCCAACAAACCAACAAACCAACAAGCCAAAAAACCAACAAACCAACAAGCCAACAAGCCAACAAACCAACAAACCAACAAACCAACAAGCCAATAAACCAACAAACGAACAAGTCAACAAACCAAAAAACCAACAAACCAACAAACCAATAAGCCAGCAAGCCAACAAACCAACAAACCAACAAACCAACAAGCCAATAAACCAACAAACCAACAAACCAACAAGCCAACAAACCAACAAACCAACAAACCAACAAGCCAACAAACCAACAAGCCAACAAACCAACAAACCAACAAACCAAGTAACCAAAAAGCCAACAAACTAACAAACCAACAAGCCAACAAGCCAACAAACCAACAAACCAACAAAGCAACAAGCCAACAAGCCAACAAACCAACAAACCAACAAGCCAACAAACCAACAAACCAACAAGCCAACAAGCCAACAAACCAACAAACCAACAAGCCAACAAGCCAATAAACAAACAAACCAACAAGCCAACAAACCAACAATCCAACAAACCAACAAGCCAACAAACCAACAAACCAACAAACCAACAAGCCAACAAACCAACAAGCCAACAAACCAACAAACCAACAAACCAAGTAACCAAAAAGCCAACAAACTAACAAACCAACAAGCCAACAAGCCAACAAACCAACAAACCAACAAAGCAACAAGCCAACAAGCCAACAAACCAACAAACCAACAAGCCAACAAACCAACAAACCAACAAGCCAACAAACCAACAAGCCAACAAACCAACAAACCAACAAACCAAGTAACCAAAAAGCCAACAAACTAACAAACCAACAAGCCAACAAGCCAACAAACCAACAAACCAACAAAGCAACAAGCCAACAAGCCAACAAACCAACAAACCAACAAGCCAACAAACCAACAAACCAACAAGCCAACAAGCCAACAAACCAACAAACCAACAAACCAACAAGCCAATAAACCAACAAACGAACAAGTCAACAAACCAAAAAACCAACAAACCAACAAACCAATAAGCCAGCAAGCCAACAAGCCAACAAACCAACAAACCAACAAGCCAACAAACCAACAAACCAACAAACCAACAAGCCAACAAACCAACAAACAAATAAACCAACAAACCAACAAACCAACAAACCAACAAACCAACAAACCAACAAACCAACAAGCCAGCAAACCAACAAACCAACAAACCAACAAGCCAACAAACCAACAAACCAACAAACCAACAAACCAACAAGCCAACAAGCCAACAAACCAACAAACCAACAAGCCAACAAACCAACATACCAAAAAACCAACATGCCAACAAACCAACAAACTAAGTAACCAACAAGCCAACAAACCAACAAACCAACAAGCCAACAAGCCGACAAACCAACAAACCAACAAGCCAACAAACCAACAAACCAACAAACCAACAAGCCAACAAACCAACAAACAAATAAACCAACAAACCAACAAACCAACAAACCAACAAACCAACAAACCAACAAACCGAAAAACCAACAAACCAAAAAACCAACAAGCCAACAAACCAACAAGCCAACAAACCAAAAAACCAACAAACCAACAAACCAATAAGCCAGCAAGCCAACAAACCAACAAACCAACAAGCCAACAAGCCAACAAACCAACAAACCAACAAGCCAACAAACCAACAGACCAACAAACCAACAAACCAACAAGCCAACAAACCAACAAACCAACAAACAAATAAACCAACAAACCAACAAACCAACAAACCAACAAACCAACAAGCCAACAAGCCAACGAACCAACAAACAAATAAACCAACAAACCAACAAACCAACAAACCAACAAGCCAACAAACCAACAAACCAACAAACCAACAAGCCAACAAACCAACAAACCAACAAACCAACAAGCCAACAAACCAACAAACAAATAAACCAACAAACCAACAAACCAAAAAACCAACAAACCAACAAACTAACAAACCAACAAGGCAACAAACCAACAAACCAACAAGCCAACAAACCAACAAACCAACAAGCCAACAAGCCAACAAACCAACAAACCAACAAGCCAACAAACCAACAAACCAACAAACCAACAAACCAACAAGCCAACAAACCAACAAACAAATAAACCAACAAACCAACAAACCAACAAGCCAACAAGCCAACAAGCCAACAAACCAACAAACCAACAAACCAAGTAACCAAAAAGCCAACAAACTAACAAACTAACAAACCAACAAGCCAACAAGCCAGCAAACCAACAAACCAACAAAACAACAAACCAAAAAACCAACAAGCCAACAAACCAACAAACCAACAAACCAACAAACCAACAAACCAACAAACCAAAAAACCAACAAACCAACAAACCAACAAACCAACAAGCCAACAAGCCAACGAACCAACAAACCAACAAGCCAACAAACCAACAAGCCAACAAACCAACAAACCAACACACCAAGCAACCAAAAAGCCAACAAACTAACAAACCAACAAGCCAACAAGCCAACAAACCAACAAACCAACAAAGCAACAAGCCAACAAGCAAACAAGCCAACAAACCAACAAGCCAACAAACCAACAAACCAACAAGCCAACAAGCCAACAAATCAACAAATCAACAAACCAACAAACCAACAAGCCAACAAACCAACAAACCAACAAACCAACAAACCAACAAACCAACAAACCAACAAACCAACAAACCAAAAAACCAAAAAACCCACAAACCAACATTTCAACAAACCAACAAACCAACAAACCAACAAGCCAACAAACCAACAAACAAATAAACCAACAAACCAACAAACCAACAAACCAACAAACCAACAAACCAACAAACCAAAAAACCAACAAACCAACAAGCCAACAAGCCAACAAACTAACAAACTAACAAACAAATAAACCAACAAACCAACAAACCAACAAACCAACAAACTAACAAACCAACAAGCCAGCAAACCAACAAACCAACAAACCAACAAGCCAACAAACCAACAAACCAACAAACCAACAAACCAACAAGCCAACAAGCCAACAAACCAACAAACCAACAAGCCAACAAACCAACATACCAAAAAACCAACATGCCAACAAACCAACAAACTAAGTAACCAACAAGCCAACAAACCAACAAACCAACAAGCCAACAAGCCGACAAACCAACAAACCAACAAGCCAACAAACCAACAAACCAACAAACCAACAAGCCAACAAACCAACAAACAAATAAACCAACAAACCAACAAACCAACAAACCAACAAACCAACAAACCAACAAACCAACAAACCGAAAAACCAACAAACCAAAAAACCAACAAGCCAACAAACCAACAAGCCAACAAACCAAAAAACCAACAAACCAACAAACCAATAAGCCAGCAAGCCAACAAACCAACAAACCAACAAGCCAACAAGCCAACAAACCAACAAACCAACAAGCCAACAAACCAACAAACCAACAAACCAACAAACCAACAAGCCAACAAACCAACAAACCAACAAACAAATAAACCAACAAACCAACAAACCAACAAACCAACAAACCAACAAGCCAACAAGCCAACGAACCAACAAACAAATAAACCAACAAACCAACAAACCAACAAACCAACAAGCCAACAAACCAACAAACCAACAAACCAACAAGCCAACAAACCAACAAACCAACAAACCAACAAGCCAACAAACCAACAAACAAATAAACCAACAAACCAACAAACCAAAAAACCAACAAACCAACAAACTAACAAACCAACAAGGCAACAAACCAACAAACCAACAAGCCAACAAACCAACAAACCAACAAGCCAACAAGCCAACAAACCAACAAACCAACAAGCCAACAAACCAACAAACCAACAAACCAACAAACCAACAAGCCAACAAACCAACAAACAAATAAACCAACAAACCAACAAACCAACAAGCCAACAAGCCAACAAGCCAACAAACCAACAAACCAACAAACCAAGTAACCAAAAAGCCAACAAACTAACAAACTAACAAACCAACAAGCCAACAAGCCAGCAAACCAACAAACCAACAAAACAACAAACCAAAAAACCAACAAGCCAACAAACCAACAAACCAACAAACCAACAAACCAACAAACCAACAAACCAAAAAACCAACAAACCAACAAACCAACAAACCAACAAGCCAACAAGCCAACGAACCAACAAACCAACAAGCCAACAAACCAACAAGCCAACAAACCAACAAACCAACACACCAAGCAACCAAAAAGCCAACAAACTAACAAACCAACAAGCCAACAAGCCAACAAACCAACAAACCAACAAAGCAACAAGCCAACAAGCAAACAAGCCAACAAACCAACAAGCCAACAAACCAACAAACCAACAAGCCAACAAGCCAACAAATCAACAAATCAACAAACCAACAAACCAACAAGCCAACAAACCAACAAACCAACAAACCAACAAACCAACAAACCAACAAACCAACAAACCAACAAACCAAAAAACCAAAAAACCCACAAACCAACATTTCAACAAACCAACAAACCAACAAACCAACAAGCCAACAAACCAACAAACAAATAAACCAACAAACCAACAAACCAACAAACCAACAAACCAACAAACCAACAAACCAAAAAACCAACAAACCAACAAGCCAACAAGCCAACAAACTAACAAACTAACAAACAAATAAACCAACAAACCAACAAACCAACAAACCAACAAGCCAACAAGCCAACAAACCAACAAACCAACAAGCCAACAAGCCAACAAACCAACAAACCAACAAGCCAACAAACCAACAAACCAACAAACCAACAAGCCAACAAACCAACAAACAAATAAACCAACAAACCAACAAACCAAAAAACCAACAAACCAACAAACTAACAAACAAACAAGGCAACAAACCAACAAACCAACAAGCCAACAAACCAACAAACCAACAAACCAACAAGCCAACAAGCCAACAAACGAAGAAACCAACAAACTAACAAACCAACATACCAACAAACCAACATGCCAACAAACCAACAAACTAAGTAACCAACAAGCCAACAAACCAACAAACCAACAAGCCAACAAGCCAACAAACCAACAAACCAACAAGCCAACAAACCAACAAACCAACAAACCAATAAGCCAACAAACCAACAAACCAACAAACCAACAAACCAACAAACCAAAAAACCAAAAAACCCACAAACCAAAAAACCAACAAACCAACAAACCAACAAGCCAACAAACCAACAAACCAACAAACCAACAAGCCAACAAACCAACAAACAAATAAACCAACAAACCAACAAACCAACAAACCAACAAACCATAAAACCAACAAACCAACAAGCCAACAAGCCAACAAACCAACAAACTAACAAACCAACAAACCAACAAGCCAAAAAGCCAACAAACCAACAACCCAACAAACCAACAAACCAACAAGCCAACAAGCCAACAAACCAACAAACCAACAGGCCAACAAACCAACAAACCAACAAACCAACATGCCAACAAACCAACAAACTAAGTAACCAACAAGCCAACAAACCAACAAACCAACAAGCCAACAAGCCAACAAACCAACAAACCAACAAGCCAACAAACCAACGAACCAACAAACCAACAAACCAACAAGCCAACAAACCAACAAACAAATAAACCAACAAACCAACAAACCAACAAGCCAACAAGCCAACAAACCAACAAACCAACAAACCAAGTAACCAAAAAGCCAACAAACTAACAAACTAACAAACCAACAAGCTAACAAGCCAGCAAACCAACAAACCAACAAACCAACAAACCAAAAAACCAACAAGCCAACAAACCAACAAATCAACAAACCAACAAACCAACAAACCAAAAAACCAGCAAACCAACAAGCCAACAAGCCAACGAACCAACAAACCAACAAGCCAACAAACCAACAAGCCAACAAACCAACAAACCAACACACCAAGTAACAAAAAAGCCAACAAACCAACAAACCAACAAGCCAACAAGCCAACAAACCAACAAACCAACAAAGCAACAAGCCAACCAGCAAACAAACCAACAAACCAACAAGCCAACAAACCAACAAACCAACAAGCCCACAAGCCAACAAGCCAACAAATCAACAAACCAACAAACCAACAAGCCAACAAACCAACAAACCAACAAACCAACAAACCAACAAACCAACAAACCAACAAACCAACAAACAGACAAACCAACAAACCAAAAAATCAAAAAACCCACAAACCAACAAGCCAACAAACCAACAAACCAACAAACCAACAAGCCAACAAACCAACAAACAAATAAACCAACAAACCAACAAGCCAACAAACCAACAAACCAACAAACCAACAAACCAAAAAACCAACAAACCAACAAGCCAACAAGCCAACAAACTAACAAACTAACAAACCAACAAGCCAACAAACCATCAAACCAACAAGCCAACAAGCCAACAAACCAACAAACCAACAAACCAAAAAACCAACAAACCAACAAACCATCAAACGAACAAAGCAACAAGCCAACAAGCCAACAAACCAACAAACCAACAAGCCAACAAACCAACAAACCAACAAACCGACAAGCCAACAAACCAACAAACCAATAAGCCAACAAACAAACAAACCAACAAACCAACAAGCCAACAAGCCAACAAACCAACAAGCCAACAAGCCACCAAACCAACGAACCAACAAAGCAACAAGCCAACAAGCCAACAAACCAACAAACCAACAAACCAACAAACCAACAAGCCAACAAACCAACAAACCAACAAGCCAACAAGCCAACAAACCAACAAACCAACAAACCAACAAGCCAACAAACCAACAAACCAAGTAACCAAAAAGGCAACAAACTAACAAACCAACAAGCCAACAAGCCAACAAACCAACAAACCAACAAAGCAACAAGCCAACAAGCCAACAAACCAACAAACCAACAAGCCAACAAACCAACAAACCAACAAGCCAACAAGCCAAAAAACCAACAAACCAACAAACGAACAAGCCAATAAACCAACAAACGAACAAGCCAACAAACCAAAAAACCAACAAACCAACAAACCAATAAGCCCGCAAGCCAACAAACCAACAAACCAACAAACCAACAAACCAACAAACCAACAAGCCAACAAACCAACAAACCAACCAGCCAACAAGCCAACAAACCAACAAACCAACAAACCAACAAGCCAACAAACCAACAAACCAACAAGCCAACAAGCCAACAAACCAACAAACCAACAAACCAACAACCCAACAAACCAACAAACCAACAAACCAACAAGCCAACAAACCAACAAACAAATAAACCAACAAACCAAAAAACCAACAAACCAACAAACCAACAAACCAACAAACCAACAAACCAACAAGCCAACAAACCAACAAGCCAACAAACCAACAAACCAACAAACCAAGTAACCAAAAAGCCAACAAACTAACAAACCAACAAGCCAACAAGCCAACAAACCAACAAACCAACAAAGCAACAAGCAAACAAACCAACAAACCAACAAGCCAACAAACCAACAAACCAACAAGCCAACAAGCCAACAAACCAACAAACCAACAAACCAACAAGCCAATAAACCAACAAACGAACAAGCCAACAAACCAAAAAACCAACAAACCAACAAACCTATAAGCCAGCAAACCAACAAACCAACAAACCAACAAGCCAACAAGCCAACAAACCAACAAACCAACAAGCCAACAAACCAACAAACTAACAAACCAACAAGCCAACAAACCAACAAACAAATAAACCAACAAACCAACAAACCAACAAACCAACAAACCAACAAACTAACAAACCAACAAGCCAACAAACCAACAAACCAACAAACCAACAAGCCAACAAACCAACAAACCAACAAACCAACAAACCAACAAGCCAACAAGCCAACAAACCAACAAACCAACAAGCCAACAAACCAACATACCAAAAAACCAACATGCCAACAAACCAACAAACTAAGTAACCAACAAGCCAACAAACCAACAAACCAACAAGCCAACAAGCCGACAAACCAACAAACCAACAAGCCAACAAACCAACAAACCAACAAACCAACAAGCCAACAAACCAACAAACAAATAAACCAACAAACCAACAAACCAACAAACCAACAAACCAACAAACCAGCAAACCGAAAAACCAACAAACCAACAAACCAACAAGCCAACAAACCAACAAACCAACAAACCAACAAGCCAACAAACCAACAAACAAATAAACCAACAAACCAACAAACCAACAAACCAACAAACCAACAAACCAACAAACCAAAAAACCAACAAACCAACAAGCCAACAAGCCAACAAACCAACAAACTAACAAACCAACAAACCAACAAACCAACAAGCCAACAAACCAACAAACGAACAAGCCAACAAACCAACAAACCAACAAGCCAACAAGCCAACAAGCCAACAAACCAACAAGCCAACAAACCAACAAACCAACAAACCAACAAGCCAACAAACCTACAAGCCAACAAACTAACAAACGAACAAGCCAACAAACCAACAAACCAACAAGCCTACAAGCCAACAAGCCAACAAACCAACAAGCCAACAAACCAACAAACCAACAAACCAACAAGCCAACAAACCCACAAGCCAACAAACCAACAAACCAACAAGCCAACAAACCAACAAACCAAGTAACCAAAAAGCCAACAAACTAACAAACCAACAAGCCAACAAGCCAACAAACCAACAAACCAACAAAGCAACAAGCCAAGAAGCCAACAAACTAACAAACCAACAAGCCAACAAGCCAACAAACCAACAAACAAACAAAGCAACAAGCCAACAAGCCAACAAACCAACAAACACACAAGCCAACAAACGAACAAACCAACAAGCCAACAAACCAACAAACCAAGTAACCAAAAAGCCAACAAACTAACAAACCAACAAGCCAAAAAACCAACAAACAAACAAAGCAACAAGCCAAAAAGCCAACAAACCAACAAACAAACAAGCCAACAAACCAACAAACCAACATGCCAACAAGCATACAAACCAACAAACCAACAAACCAACAAGCCAACAAACCAACAAACCAAAAAACCAACAAACCAACAAACCAACAAGCCAACAAGCCAACTAACCAACAAACCAACAAGCCCACAAACCAACAAACCAACAAACTAAGTAACCAACAAGCCAACAAACCAACAAACCAACAAGCCAACAAGCCAACAAACCAACAAACCAACAAGCCAACAAACCAACAAACAAACAAACCAACAAACCAAAAAACCAACAAACCAACAAACCAACAAACCAACAAACCAACAAACCAACAAACCAACAAGCCAACAAGCCAACAAACCAACAAACCAACAAACCAACAAGCCAACAAACCAACAAGCCAACAAACCAACAAACCAACAAACCAAGTAACCAAAAAGCCAACAAACTAACAAACCAACAAGCCAACAAGTCAACAAACCAACAAACCAATAAAGCAACAAGCCAACAAGCCAACAAACTAACAAACCAACAAGCCAACAAGCCAACAAACCAACAAGCCAACAAACCAACAAACCAACAAACCAACAAGCCAACAAACCCACAAGCAAACAAACCAACAAACCAACAAACCAAGTAACCAAAAAGCCAACAAACTAACAAACCAACAAGCCAACAAGCCAACAAACCAACAAACAAACAAAGCAACAAGCCAACAAGCCAACAAACCAACAAACAAACAAGCCAACAAACCAACAAACCAACATGCCAACAAGCCAACAAACCAACAAACCAACAAACCAACAAGCCAACAGACCAACAAACCAAAAAACCAACAAACCAACAAACCAACAAGCCAACAAGCCAACTAACCAACAAACCAACAAGCCAACAAACCAACAAACCCACAAACTAAGTAACCAACAAGCCAACAAACCAACAAACCAACAAGCCAACAAACCAACAAACCAACAAACCAACAAGTCAACAAAGCAACAAACAAACAAACCAACAAACCAAAAAACCAACAAACCAACAAACCAACAAACCAACAAACCAACAAACCAACAAACCAACAAGCCAACAAGAGAACAAACCAACAAACCAACAAACCAACAAGCCAACAAACCAACAAGCCAACAAACCAACAAACCAAGTAACCAAAAAGCCAACAAACTAACAAACCAACAAGCCAACAAGCCAACAAACCAACAAACCAACAAAGCAACAAGCCAACAAGCCAACAAACTAACAAACCAACAAGCCAACAAGCCAACAAACCAACAAACAAACAAAGCAACAAGCCAACAAGCCAACAAACCAACAAACACACAAGCCAACAAACCAACAAACCAACAAGCCAACAAGCCAACAAACCTACAAACCAACAAACCAACAAGCCAACAAACCAACAAACCAACAATTGAACAAGCCAACAAACCAACAAACCAACAAGCCAACAAGCCAACAAGCCAACAAACCAACAAGCCAACAAACCAACAAACCAACAAACCAACAACCCAAGTAACCAAAAAGCCAACAAACTAACAAACCAACAAACCAACAAGCCAAGAAACCAACAAACAAACAAAGCAACAAACCAACAAACCAACAAACCAACAAACAAACAAGCCAACAAACCAACAAACCAACATGCCAACAAGCCAACAAACCAACAAACCAACATGCCAACAAGCCAACAAACCAACAAACCAAAAAACCAACATACCAACAAACCAACAAGCCAACAAGCCAACTAACCAACAAACCAACAAGCCAACAAACCAACAAACTAAGTAACCAACAAGCCAACAAACCAACAAACCAACAAGCCAACAAGCCAACAAACCAACAAACCAACAAGTCAACAAACCAACAAACAAACAAACCAACAAACCAAAAAACCAACAAACCAACAAACCAACAAACCAACAAACCAACAAACCAACAAACCAACAAGCCAACAAGCCAACAAACCAACAAACCAACAAACCAACAAGCCAACAAACCAACAAGCCAACAAACAAACAAACCAACAAACCAAGTAACCAAAAAGCCAACAAACTAACAAACCAACAAGCCAACAAGCCAACAAACCAACAAACCAACAAAGCAACAAGCCAACAAGCCAACAAACTAACAAACCAACAAGCCAACAAACCAACAAGCCAACAAACCAACAAACCAACACACCAAGTAACAAAAAAGCCAACAAACCAACAAACCAACAAGCCAACAAGCCAACAAACCAACAAACCAACAAAGCAACAAGCCAACCAGCAAACAAACCAACAAACCAACAAGCCAACAAACCAACAAACCAACAAGCCCACAAGCCAACAAATCAACAAACCAACAAACCAACAAGCCAACAAACCAACAAACCAACAAACCAACAAACCAACAAACCAACAAACCAACAAACCAACAAACCAACAAACCAACAAACCAAAAAATCAAAAAACCCACAAACCAATAAGCCAACAAACCAACAAACCAACAAACCAACAAGCCAACAAACCAACAAACAAATAAACCAACAAACCAACAAGCCAACAAACCAACAAACCAACAAACCAACAAACCAAAAAACCAACAAACCAACAAGCCAACAAGCCAACAAACTAACAAACTAACAAACCAACAAGCCAACAAACCAACAAACCAACAAGCCAACAAGCCAACAAACCAACAAACCAACAAACCAAAAAACCAACAAACCAACAAACCATCAAACGAACAAAGCTACAAGCCAACAAGCCAACAAACCAACAAACCAACAAGCCAACAAACCAACAAACCAACAAACCAACAAACCAACAAGCCAACAAACCAACAAACCAATAAGCCAACAAACAAACAAACCAACAAACCAACAAGCCAACAAGCCAACAAACCAACAAGCCAACAAGCCACCAAACCAACGAACCAACAAAGCAACAAGCCAACAAGCCAACAAACCAACAAACCAACAAACCAACAAGCCAACAAACCAACAAACCAACAAGCCAACAAGCCAACAAACCAACAAACCAACAAACCAACAAGCCAACAAACCAACAAACCAACAAACCAAGTAACCAAAAAGCCAACAAACTAACAAACCAACAAGCCAACAAGCCAACAAACCAACAAACCAACAAAGCAACAAGCCAACAAGCCAACAAACCAACAAACCAACAAGCCAACAAACCAACAAACCAACAAGCCAACAAGCCAACAAACCAACAAACCAACAAACCAACAAGCCAATAAACCAACAAACGAACAAGCCAACAAACCAAAAAACCAACAAACCAACAAACCAATAAGCCAGCAAGCCAACAAACCAACAAACCAACAAACCAACAAACCAACAAACCAACAAGCCAACAAACCAACAAACCAACCAGCCAACAAGCCAACAAACCAACAAACCAACAAACCAACAAGCCAACAAACCAACAAACCAACAAGCCAACAAGCCAACAAACCAACAAACCAACAAACCAACAACCCAACAAACCAACAAACCAACAAACCAACAAGCCAACCAACCAACAAACAAATAAACCAACAAACCAAAAAACCAACAAACCAACAAACCAACAAACCAACAAACCAACAAACCAACAAACCAACAAGCCAACAAACCAACAAACCAACAAGCCAACAAGCCACCAAACCAACGAACCAACAAAGCAACAAGCCAACAAGCCAACAAACCAACAAACCAACAAACCAACAAGCCAACAAACCAACAAACCAACAAGCCAACAAGCCAACAAACCAACAAACCAACAAACCAACAAGCCAACAAACCAACAAACCAACAAACCAAGTAACCAAAAAGCCAACAAACTAACAAACCAACAAGCCAACAAGCCAACAAACCAACAAACCAACAAAGCAACAAGCCAACAAGCCAACAAACCAACAAACCAACAAGCCAACAAACCAACAAACCAACAAGCCAACAAGCCAACAAACCAACAAACCAACAAACCAACAAGCCAATAAACCAACAAACGAACAAGCCAACAAACCAAAAAACCAACAAACCAACAAACCAATAAGCCAGCAAGCCAACAAACCAACAAACCAACAAACCAACAAACCAACAAACCAACAAGCCAACAAACCAACAAACCAACCAGCCAACAAGCCAACAAACCAACAAACCAACAAACCAACAAGCCAACAAACCAACAAACCAACAAGCCAACAAGCCAACAAACCAACAAACCAACAAACCAACAACCCAACAAACCAACAAACCAACAAACCAACAAGCCAACCAACCAACAAACAAATAAACCAACAAACCAAAAAACCAACAAACCAACAAACCAACAAACCAACAAACCAACAAACCAACAAGCCAACAAACCAACAAGCCAACAAACCAACAAACCAACAAACCAAGTAACCAAAAAGCCAACAAACTAACAAACCAACAAGCCAACAAGCCAACAAACCAACAAACCAACAAAGCAACAAGCAAACAAACCAACAAACCAACAAACCAACAAGCCAACAAACCAACAAACCAACAAGCCAACAAGCCAACAAACCAACAAACCAACAAACCAACAAGCCAATAAACCAACAAACGAACAAGCCAACAAACCAAAAAACCAACAAACCAACAAACCTATAAGCCAGCAAGCCAACAAACCAACAAACCAACAAGCCAACAAGCCAACAAACCAACAAACCAACAAGCCAACAAACCAACAAACTAACAAACCAACAAGCCAACAAACCAACAAACAAATAAACCAACAAACCAACAAACCAACAAACCAACAAACCAACAAACTAACAAACCAACAAGCCAACAAACCAACAAACCAACAAACCAACAAGCCAACAAACCAACAAACCAACAAACCAACAAACCAACAAGCCAACAAGCCAACAAACCAACAAACCAACAAGCCAACAAACCAACATACCAAAAAACCAACATGCCAACAAACCAACAAACTAAGTAACCAACAAGCCAACAAACCAACAAACCAACAAGCCAACAAGCCGACAAACCAACAAACCAACAAGCCAACAAACCAACAAACCAACAAACCAACAAGCCAACAAACCAACAAACAAATAAACCAACAAACCAACAAACCAACAAACCAACAAACCAACAAACCAACAAACCGAAAAACCAACAAACCAACAAACCAACAAGCCAACAAACCAACAAACCAACAAACCAACAAGCCAACAAACCAACAAACACATAAACCAACAAACCAACAAACCAACAAACCAACAAACCAACAAACCAAAAAACCAACAAACCAACAAGCCAACAAGCCAACAAACCAACAAACTAACAAACCAACAAACCAACAAACCAACAAGCCAACAAACCAACAAACGAACAAGCCAACAAACCAACAAACCAACAAGCCAACAAGCCAACAAGCCAACAAGCCAACAAACCAACAAGCCAACAAACCAACAAACCAACAAACCAACAAGCCAACAAACCTACAAGCCAACAAACCAACAAACGAACAAGCCAACAAACCAACAAACCAACAAGCCTACAAGCCAACAAGCCAACAAACCAACAAGCCCACAAACCAACAAACCAACAAACCAACAAGCCAACAATCCCACAAGCCAACAAACCAACAAACCAACAAGCCAACAAACCAACAAACCAAGTAACCAAAAAGCCAACAAACTAACAAACCAACAAGCCAACAAGCCAACAAACCAACAAACCAACAAAGCAACAAGCCAAGAAGCCAACAAACTAACAAACCAACAAGTCAACAAGCCAACAAACCAACAAACAAACAAAGCAACAAGCCAACAAGCCAACAAACCAACAAACACACAAGCCAACAAACCAACAAACCAACAAGCCAACAAACCAACAAACCAAGTAACCAAAAAGCCAACAAACTAACAAACCAACAAGCCAACAAGCCAACAAACCAACAAACAAACAAAGCAACAAGCCAAAAAGCCAACAAACCAACAAACAAACAAGCCAACAAACCAACAAACCAACATGCCAACAAGCCAACAAACCAACAAACCAACAAACCAACAAGCCAACAAACCAACAAACCAAAAAACCAACAAACCAACAAACCAACAAGCCAACAAGCCAACTAACCAACAAACCAACAAGCCCACAAACCAACAAACCAACAAACTAAGTAACCAACAAGCCAACAAACCAACAAACCAACAAGCCAACAAGCCAACAAACCAACAAACCAACAAGCCAACAAACCAACAAACAAACAAACCAACAAACCAAAAAACCAACAAACCAACAAACCAACAAACCAACAAACCAACAAACCAACAAACCAACAAACCAACAAGCCAACAAGCCAACAAACCAACAAACCAACAAACCAACAAGCCAACAAACCAACAAGCCAACAAACCAACAAACCAACAAACCAAGTAACCAAAAAGCCAACAAACTAACAAACCAACAAGCCAACAAGTCAACAAACCAACAAACCAACAAAGCAACAAGCCAACAAGCCAACAAACTAACAAACCAACAAGCCAACAAGCCAACAAACCAACAAACAAACAAAGCAACAAGCCAACAAGGCAACAAACCAACAAACACACAAGCCAACAAACCAACAAACCAACAAGCCAACAAGCCAAAAAACCTACAAACCAATAAACCACCAAGCCAACAAACCAACAAACCAACAAACGAACAAGCCAACAAACCAACAAACCAACAAGCCAACAAGCCAACAAGCCAACAAACCAACAAGCCAACAAACCAACAAACCAACAAACCAACAAGCCAACAAACCCACAAGCAAACAAACCAACAAACCAACAAACCAAGTAACCAAAAAGCCAACAAACTAACAAACCAACAAGCCAACAAGCCAACAAACCAACAAACAAACAAAGCAACAAGCCAACAAGCCAACAAACCAACAAACAAACAAGCCAACAAACCAACAAACCAACATGCCAACAAGCCAACAAACCAACAAACCAACAAACCAACAAGCCAACAGACCAACAAACCAAAAAACCAACAAACCAACAAACCAACAAGCCAACAAGCCAACTAACCAACAAACCAACAAGCCAACAAACCAACAAACTAAGTAACCAACAAGCCAACAAACCAACAAACCAACAAGCCAACAAGCCAACAAACCAACAAACCAACAAGCCAACAAACCAACAAACAAACAAACCAACAAACCAAAAAACCAACAAACCAACAAACCAACAAACCAACAAACCAACAAACCAACAAACCAACAAGCCAACAAGCCAACAAACCAACAAACCAACAAACCAACAAGCCAACAAACCAACAAGCCAACAAACCAACAAACCAAGTAACCAAAAAGCCAACAAACTAACAAACCAACAAGCCAACAAGCCAACAAACCAACAAACCAACAAAGCAACAAGCCAACAAGCCAACAAACTAACAAACCAACAAGCCAACAAGCCAACAAACCAACAAACAAACAAAGCAACAAGCCAACAAGCCAACAAACCAACAAACACACAAGCCAACAAACCAACAAACCAACAAGCCAACAAGCCAACAAACCTACAAACCAACAAACCAACAAGCCAACAAACCAACAAACCAACAAACGAACAAGGCAACAAACCAACAAACCAACAAGCCAACAAGCCAACAAGCCAACAAACCAACAAGCCAACAAACCAACAAACCAACAAACCAACAAGCCAACAAACCCACAAGCCAACAAACCAACAAACCAACAAACCAAGTAACCAAAAAGCCAACAAACTAACAAACCAACAAGCCAACAAGCCAAGAAACCAACAAACAAACAAAGCAACAAACCAACAAACCAACAAACCAACAAACAAACAAGCCAACAAACCAACAAACCAACATGCCAACAAGCCAACAAACCAACAAACCAAAAAACCAACAAACCAACAAACCAACAAGCCAACAAGCCAACTAACCAACAAACCAACAAGCCAACAAACCAACAAACTAAGTAACCAACAAGCCAACAAACCAACAAACCAACAAGCCAACAAGCCAACAAACCAACAAACCAACAAGTCAACAAACCAACAAACAAACAAACCAACAAACCAAAAAACCAACAAACCAACAAACCAACAAACCAACAAACCAACAAACCAACAAGCCAACAAGCCAACAAACCAACAAACCAACAAACCAACAAGCCAACAAACCAACAAGCCAACAAACCAACAAACCAACAAACCAAGTAACCAAAAAGCCAACAAACTAACAAACCAACAAGCAAACAAGCCAACAAACCAACAAACCAACAAAGCAACAAGCCAACAAGCCAACAAACTAACAAACCAACAAGCCAACAAGCGAACAAACCAACAAACAAACAAAGCAACAAGCCAACAAGCCAACAAACCAACAAACACACAAGCCAACAAACCAACAAACCAACAAGCCAACAAGCCAACAAACCTACAAACCAACAAACCAACAAGCCAACAAACCAACAAACCAAAAAACCAACAAGCCAACAAACCAACAAGCCAACAAGCCAACTAACCAACAAACCAACAAGCCAACAAACCAACAAACTAAGTAACCAACAAGCCAACAAACCAGCAAACCAACAAGCCAACAAACCAACAAACCAACAAACCAAGTAACCAAAAAGCCAACAAACTAACAAACCAACAAGCCAACAATTCAACAAACCAACAAACAAACAAAGCAACAAGCCAACAAACCAACAAACAAACAAGCCAACAAACCAACAAACCAACATGCCAACAAGCCAACAAACCAACAAACCAACAAACCAACAAGCCAACAAACCAACAAACCAAAAAACCAACAAACCAACAAACCAACAAGCCAACAAGCCAACTAACCAACAAACCAACAAGCCAACAAACCAACAAACTAAGTAACCAACAAGCCAACAAACCAACAAACCAACAAGCCAACAAGCCAACAAACCAACAAACCAACAAGCCAACAAACCAACAAACAAACAAACCAACAAACCAAAAAACCAACAAACCAACAAACCAACAAACCAACAAACCAACAAACCAACAAACCAACAAGCCAACAAGCCAACAAACCAACAAACCAACAAACCAACAAGCTAACAAACCAACAAGCCAACAAACCAACAAACCAACAAACCAAGTAACCAAAAAGCCAACAAACTAACAAACCAACAAGCCAACAA
Organism: Atherix ibis; assembly: GCA_958298945.1. Lineage (NCBI taxonomy): Eukaryota > Metazoa > Arthropoda > Insecta > Diptera > Athericidae > Atherix > Atherix ibis. The sequence goes on from OY282608.1 coordinate 30,295,322, forward strand.
GCCAACAAACCAACAAACAAACAAAGCAACAAGCCAACAAACCAGCAAACCAACAAACAAACAAGCCAACAAACCAACAAACCAACATGCCAACAAGCCAACAAACCTACAAACCAACAAACCAACAAGCATACAAACCAACAAACCAACAAACAAACAAGCCAACAAACCAACAAACCAACAAGCCAACAAGCCAACAAGCCAACAAACCAACAAGCCAACAAACCAACAAACCAACAAACCAACAAGCCAACAAACCCACAAGCCAACAAACCAACAAACCAACAAACCAAGTAACCAAAAAGCCAACAAACTAACAAACCAACAAGCCAACAAGCCAACAAACCAACAAGCCAACAAACCAACAAACCAACAAACAAACAAGCCAACAAACCAACAATCCAACATGCCAACAAGCCAACAAACCAACAAACCAACAAACCAACAAGCCAACAAACCAACAAACCAAAAAACCAACAAACCAACAAACCAACAAGCCAACAAGCCAACTAACCAACAAACCAACAAACCAAAAAACCAACAAACCAACAAACCAACAAACCAACAAACCAACAAACCAACAAACCAACAAGCTAACAAGCCAACAAACCAACAAACCAACAAACCAACAAGCCAACAAACCAACAAGCCAACAAACCAACAAACCAACAAACCAAGTAACCAAAAAGCCAACAAACTAACAAACCAACAAGCCAACAAGCCAACAAACCAACAAACCAACAAAGCAACAAGCGAACAAGCCAACAAACTAACAAACCAACAAGCCAACAAGCCAACAAACCAACAAACAAACAAAGCTACAAGCCAACCAGCCAACAAACCAACAAACACACAAGCCAACAAACCAACAAAGCAACAAGCCAACAAGCCAACAAACCTACAAACCAACAAACCAACAAGCCAACAAACCAACAAACCAAAAAACCAACAAGCCAACAAACCAACAAGCCAACAAGCCAACTAACCAACAAACCAACAAGCCAACAAACCAACAAACTAAGTAACCAACAAGCCAACAAACCAGCAAACCAACAAGCCAACAAACCAACAAACCAACAAACCAAGTAACCAAAAAGCCAACAAACTAACAAACCAACAAGCCAACAAGCCAACAAACCAACAAACAAACAAAGCAACAAGCCAACAAACCAACAAACCAACAAACAAACAAGCCAACAAACCAACAAACCAACATGCCAACAAGCCAACAAACCAACAAACCAACAAACCAACAAGCCAACAAACCAACAAACCAAAAAACCAACAAACCAACAAACCAACAAGCCAACAAGCCAACTAACCAACAAACCAACAAGCCAACAAACCAACAAACTAAGTAACCAACAAGCCAACAAACCAACAAACCAACAAGCCAACAAGCCAACAAACCAACAAACCAACAAGCCAACAAACCAACAAACAAACAAACCAACAAACCAAAAAACCAAAAAACCAACAAACCAACAAACCAACAAACCAACAAACCAACAAACCAACAAACCAACAAGCCAACAAGCCAACAAACCAACAAACCAACAAACCAACAAGCCAACAAACCAACAAGCCAACAAACCAACAAACCAACAAACCAAGTAACCAAAAAGCCAACAAACTAACAAACCAACAAGCCAACAAGCCAACAAACCAACAAACCAACAAAGCAACAAGCCAACAAGCCAACAAACTAACAAACCAACAAGCCAACAAGCCAACAAACCAACAAACAAACAAAGTAACAAGCCAACAAGCCAACAAACCAACAAACACACAAGCCAACAAACCAACAAACCAACAAGCCAACAAGCCAACAAACCTACAAACCAACAAACCAACAAGCCAACAAACCAACAAACCAAAAAACCAACAAGCCAACAAACCAACAAGCCAACAAGCCAACTAACCAACAAACCAACAAGCCAACAAACCAACAAACTAAGTAACCAACAAGCCAACAAACCAGCAAACCAACAAGCCAACAAGCCTACAAACCAACAAACCAACAAGCCAACAAACCAACAAACCAACAAACCAACAAGCCAATAAACCAACAGACAAATAAACCAACAAACCAACAAACCAACAAACCAACAAACCAACAAACCAACAAACCAACAAACCAAAAAACCAACAAACCAACAAACCAACAAGCCAACAAATCAACAAACCAACAAACCAACAAGCCAACAAACCAACAAACAAATAAACCAACAAACCAACAAACCAACAAACCAACAAACCAACAAACCAACAAACCAACAAACCAAAAAACCAACAAACCAACAAGCCAACAAGCCAACAAACCAACAAACTAACAAACCAACAAGCCAACAAACCAAGAAACCAACAAGCCAAAAAGCCAACAAACCAACAACCCAACAAAGCAACAAACCAACAAGCCAACAAGCCAACAAACCAACAAACCAACAAGCCAACAAACCAACAAACCAACAAACCAACATGCCAACAAACCAACAAACTAAGTAACCAACAATCTAACAAACCAACAAACCAACAAGCCAACAAACCAACAAACCAACAAGGCAACAAACCAACAAACCAACAAACCAACAAGCAACAAACCAACAAACAAATAAACCAACAAACCAACAAACCAACAAGCCAACAAGCAAACAAACCAACAAACCAACAAACCAAGTAACCAAAAAGCCAACAAACTAACAAACTAACAAACCAACAAGCCATCAAGCCAGCAAACGAACAAACCAACAGACCAACAAACCAACAAACCAACAAACCAACAAGCCAACAAGCCAACAAACCAACAAACCAACAAGCCAACAAACCAACAAACCAACAAACCAACAAGCCAACAAACCAACAAACAAATAAACCAACAAACCAACAAACCAACAAACCAACAAACCAACAAACTAACAAACCAACAAGCCAACAAACTAACAAACCAACAAGCCAACAAACCAACAAACCAACAAACCAACAAGCCTACAAGCCAAAAAACCAACAAACCAACATGCCAACAAACCAACAAACCAACAAACCAACATGCTAACAAACCAACAAACTAAGTAACCAACAAGCCAACAAACCAACAAACCAGCAAGCCAACAAGCCAACAAACCAACAAACCAACAAGCCAACAAACCAACAAACCAACAAACCAACAAGCCAACAAACCAACAAACCAACAAACAAATAAACCAACAAACCAACAAACCAACAAACCAACAAACCAACAAGCCAACAAATCAACAAACCAACAAACCAACAAGTCAACAAGCCAACAAACCAACAAACTATCAAACCAACAAGCCAACAAACCAACAAACCAACAAGCCAACAAGCCAACAAACCAGCAAACCAACAAACCAACAAACCAAAAAACCAACAAACCAACGAACCATCAAACGAACAAAGCAACAAGCCAACAAGCCAACAAACCAACAAACCAACAAACCAACAAGCCAACAAACCAACAAACCAACAAGCCAACAAGCCAACAAACCAACAAACCAACAAACCAACAAGCCAACAAACCAACAAACCAACAAACCAACAAGCCAACAAACCAACAAACCAACAAACCAACAAGCCAACAAACCAACAAACAAATAAACCAACAAACCAAAAAACCAACAAACCAACAAACCAACAAACCAACAAACCAACAAACCAACAAACCAACAAACCAACAAGCCAACAAACCAACAAACCAACAAACCAACAAGCCAACAAACCAACAAACAAATAAACCAACAAACCAACAAACCAACAAACCAACAAACCAACAAACCAAAAAACCAACAAACCAACAAGCCAACAAGCCAACAAACCAACAAACTAACAAACCAACAAACAAATTAACCAACAAACCAACAAGCCAACAAGCCAACAAACCAACAAACCAACAAACCAACAAACTAAGCAACCAACAAGCCAACAAACCAACAAACCAACAAGCCAACAAGCCAACAAAGCAACAAACCAACAAGCCAACAAACCAACAAACCAACAAAACAAAAAACCAACAAACCAACAAACCAACAAACCAACAAACCAACAAACCAACAAGCCAACAAGCCAACAAACCAATAAACCAACAAACCAACAAGCCAACAAACCAACAAGCCAACAAACCAACAAACCAATAAGCTAAGTAACCAAAAAGCCAACAAGCTAACAAACTAACAAACCAACAAAGCAACTAGCCAACAAGCCAACAAACCAGCAAACCAACAAGCCAACAAACCAACAAACCAACAAGCCAACAAGCCTACAAACCAACAAACCAACAAACCAACAAGCCAACAAACCAACAAACCAACAAGCCAACAAACCAACAAACCAACACGCCAACAAACCAACAAACCAACAAACCAACAAACCAACAAGCCAACAAGCCAACAAACCAACAAACCAACAAACCAACAAACTAAGTAACCAACAAGCCAACAAACCAACAAACCCACAAGCCAACAAGCCAACAAACCAACAAACCAACAAGCCAACAAACCAACAAACCAACAAGCCAACAAACCAGCAAACCAACAAACCAACAAACCAACAAACCCACAAGCCAACAAACCAACAAACCAACAAACCAAGTAACCAAAAAGCCAACAAACTAACAAACCAACAAGCCAACAAGCCAACAAACCAACAAACAAACAAAGCAACAAGCCAACAAGCCAACAAACCAACAAACAAACAAGCCAACAAACCAACAAACCAACAAGCCAACAAGCCAACAAACCAACAAACCAACAAACCAACAAGCCAACAAACCAACAAACCAAAAAACCAACAAACCAACAAACCAACAAGCCAACAATCCAACTAACCAACAAACTAACAAGCCAACAAACCAACAAACCAACAAACTAAGCAGCCAACAAGCCAACAAACCAACAAACCAACAAGCCAACAAGCCAACAAACCAACAAACCAACAAGCCAACAAACCAACAAACCAACAAACCAAAAAACCAACAAACCAACAAACCAACAAACCAACAAACCAACAAACCAACAAACCAAAAAACCAACAAACCAACAAGCCAACAAGCCAACAAACCAACAAACCAACAAACCAACAAGCCAACAAACCAACAAGCCAACAAACCAACAAACCAACAAACCAAGTAACCAAAAACCAACAAACTAACAAACCAACAAGCCAACAAGCCAACAAACCAACAAACTACAAAGCAACAAGCCAACAAGCCAACAAACCAACAAACCAGCAAGCCAACAAACCAACAAACCAACAAACCAACAAGCCAACAAACCAACAAACCAACAAACCAACAAGCCAACAAACCAACAAACCAACAAGCCAACAAGCCAACAAAGCAACAAACCAACAAGCAAACCAGCCAACAAACCAACAAACCAACAAACCAACAAACCAACAAGCCAACAAACCAACAAACCAACAAACCAACAAGCCAACAAACCAACAAACAAATAAACCAACAAACCAAAAAACCAACAAACCAACAAACCAACAAACCAAAAAACCAACAAACCAACAAGCCAACAAGCCAACAAACCAACAAACCAACAAACCAACAAGCCAACAAACCAACAAGCCAACAAACCAACAAACCAACAAACCAAGTAACCAAAAAACCAACAAACTAACAAACCAACAAGCCAACAAGCCAACAAACCAACAAACCAACAAAGCAACAAGCCAACAAGCCAACAAACCAACAAACCAACAAGCCAACAAACCAACAAACCAACAAACCAACAAACCAACAAACCAAAAAGCCAACAAACAAACAAACCAACAAGCCAACAAACCAACAAACCAACAAACCAACAAACCAACAAGCCAACAAGCCAACAAACCAACAAACCAACAAGCCAACAAGCCAACAAACCAACAAACCAACAAGCCAACAAACCAACAAACCAACAAACCAACATGCCAACAAACCAACAAACAAATAAACCAACAAACCAACAAACCAACAAACCAACAAACCAACAAACCAACAAACCAACAAACCAACAAACCAACAAACCAACAAACCAACAAACCAACAAACCAACAAACCAACAAACCAACAAACTAACAAACCAACAAGCCAACAGACCAACAAACCGGCAAGCCAACAAACCAACAAACCAACAAACCAACAAACCAACAAGCCAACAAACCAACAAACCAACAAGCCAACAAACCAACATACCAACAAACCAACATGCCAACAAACCAACAAACTAAGTAACCAACAAGCCAACAAACCAACAAACCAACAAGCCAACAAGCCAACAAACCAACAAACCAACAAGCCAACAAACCAACAAACCAACAAACCAACAAGCCAACAAACCAACAAACAAATAAACCAACAAACCAACAAACCAACAAACCAACAAACCAACAAACCAAAAAACCAACAAACCAACAAACCAACAAGCCAACAAACCAACAAACCAACAAACCAACAAGCCAACAAACCAACAAACAAATAAACCAACAAACCAACAAACCAACAAACCAACAAACCAACAAACCAACAAACCAACAAACCAACAAACCATAAAACCAACAAACCAACAAGCCAACAAGCCAACAAACCAACAAACTAACAAACCAACAAACCAACAAGCCAAAAAGCCAACAAACCAACAACCCAACAAACCAACAAACCAACAAGCCAACAAACCAACAAGCCAACAAACGAACAAACCAACAAACCAACATGCCAACAAACCAACAAACTAAGTAACCAACAAGCCAACAAACCAACAAACCAACAAGCCAACAAGCCAACAAACCAACAAACCAACAAGCCAACAAACCAACAAACCAACAAACCAACAAGCCAACAAACCAACAAACAAATAAACCAACAAACCAACAAACCAACAAGCCAACAAGCCAACAAACCAACAAACCAAGTAACCAAAAAGCCAACAAACTAACAAACTAACAAACCAACAAGTCAACAAGCCAGCAAACCAACAAACCAACAAACAAACAAACCAAAAAACCAACAAGCCAACAAACCAACAAACCAACAAACCAACAAACCAACAAACCAAAAAACAAACAAACCAACAAACCAACAAACCAACATGCCAACAAGCCAACAAACCAACAAACCAACAAGCCAACAAACCAACAAGCCAACAAACCAACAAACCAACAAAAAAAGTAACCAAAAAGCCAACAAACTAACAAACCAACAAGCCAACAAGCCAACAAACCAACAAACCAACAAAGCAACAAACCAACAAGCAAACAAACCAACAAACCAACAAGCCAACAAACCAACAAACCAACAAGCCAACAAGCCAACAAATCAACAAACCAACAAACCAACAAGCCAACAAACCAACAAACCAACAAACCAACAAACCAAAAACCAACAAACCAACAAACCAAAAAACCCACAAACCCACAAACCAACAAACCAACAAACCAACAAACCAACAAACCAACAAACCAACAAGCCAACAAACCAACAAACAAATAAACCAACAAACCAACAAACCAACAAAACAACAAACCAACAAACCAAAAAACCAATAAACCAACAAGCCAACAAGCCAACAAACTAACAAACTAACAAACCAACAAGCCAACAAACCAACAAACCAACAAGCCAACAAGCCAACAAACCAACAAACCAACAAACCAAAAAACCAACAAACCAACAAACCATCAAACGAACAAAGCAACAAGCCAACAAGCCGACAAACCAACAAACCAACAAGCCAACAAACCAACAAACCAACAAGCCAACAATCCAACAAACAAACAAACCAACAAACCAACAAGCCAACAACCCAACAAACCAACAAGCCAACAAACCAACAAGTTAACAAACCAACAAACAAATAAACCAACAAACCAAAAAACCAACAAACCAACAAACCAACAAACCAACAAACCACCAAACCGACAAGCCAACAAGCCAACAAACCAACAAGCCAATAAACCAACAAACCAACAAGCCAACAAGCCAACAAACCAACAAACCAACAAGCCAACAAACAAACAAACCAACAAACCAACAAGCCAACAAGCCAACAAACCAACAAGCCAACAAACCAACAAACCAACAAACCAAGTAACCAAAAATCCAACAAACCAACAAACCAACAAACCAACAAACCAACAAGCCAACAAATCAACAAACCAACAAGCCAACAAACCAACAAAGCAACAAGCCAACAAGCCAACAAACCAACAAACCAACAAGCCAACAAACCAACAAACCAACAAGCCAACAAGCCAACAAACCAACAAACCAACAAACCAACAAACCAACAAGCCAACAAATCAACAAACCAACAAGCCAACAAACCAACAAACCAACAAACCAACAAACCAACAAACCAACAAACCAACAAACCAACAAGCCAACAAGCCAACAAACCAACCAGCCAACAAGCCAACAAACCAACAAACCAACAAACCAACAAGCCAACAAACCAACAAACCAACAAGCCAACAAGCCAACAAACCAACAACCAACAATCAACAAGCCAACAAACCAACAAACCAACAAGCCAACAAACCAACAAACAAACAAACCAACAAACCAACAAGTCAACAAGCCAACAAACCAACAAACCAACAAGCCAACAAACCAACATACCAAAAAACCAACATGCCAACAAACCAACAAACTAAGTAACCAACAAGCACACAAACCAACAAACCAACAAGCCAACAAGCCGACAAACCAACAAACCAACAAGCCAACAAACCAACAAACCAACAAACCAACAAGCCAACAAACCAACAAACAAATAAACCAACAAACCAACAAACCAACAAACCAACAAGCCAACAAACCAACAAACCAACAAGCCAACAAACCAACAAACCAACAAGCCAACAATCCAACAAGCAAACAAACCAACAAACCAACAAACAAATAAACCAACAAACCAACAAACCAACAAACCAACAAGCCATCAAACCAACAAACAAATAAACCAACAAACCAAAAAACCAACAAACCAACAAACCAACAAACCAACAAACCACCAAACCAACAAGCCAACAAGCCAACAAACCAACAAGCCAATAAACCAACAAACCAACAAGCCAACAAGCCAACAAACCAACAAACCAACAAGCCAACAAACCAACAAACCAACAAACCAACATGCCAACAAACCAACAAACTAAGTAACCAACAAGCCAACAAACCAACAAACCAATAAGCCAACAAGCCAACAAACCAACAAACCAACAAGCCAACAAACCAACAAACCAACAAACCAACAAGCCAACAAACCAACAAGCCAACAAACCAACAAACCAACAAACCAACAAGCCAACAAACCAACAAACAAATAAACCAACAAACCAACAAACCAACAAACCAACAAGCCAACAAACCAACAAACCAACAAGCCAACCAACCAACAAACCAACAAGTCAACAATCCAACAAACAAACAAACCAACAAACCAACAAACAAATAAACCAACAAACCAACAAACCAACAAACCAACAAACCAACAAGCCAACAAACCAACAAACAAATAAACCAACAAACCAAAAAACCAACAAACTAACAAACCAACAAACCAACAAACCACCAAACCAACAAGCCAACAAACCAACAAACCAACAAGCCAATAAACCAACAAACCAACAAGCCAACAAGCCAACAAACCAACAAACCAACAAACCAACAAACCAACAAGCCAACAAACCAACAAACCAACAAACCAACAAACTAAGTAACCAACAAGCCAACAAACCAACAAACCAACAAGCCAACAAGCCAACAAACCAACAAACCAACAAGCCAACAAACCAACAAACCAACAAACCAACAAGCCAACAAACCAACAAACAAATAAACCAACAAACCAACAAACCAACAAGCCAACACGCCAACAAACCAACAAACCAACAAACCAAGTAACCAAAAAGCCAACAAACTAGCAAACTAACAAACCAACAAGCCAACAAGCCAACAAGCCAACAATCTAACAAACCAACAAACCAAAAAACCAACAAGCCAACAAACCAACAAACCAACAAACCAACAAACCAACAAACCAAAAAACCCACAAACCAACAAACCAATAAACCAACAAGCCAATAAGCTAACAAACCAACAAACCAACAAACCAACAAACCAACAAGCCAACAAACCAACAAACCAACAAACAAATAAACCAACAAACCAACAAACCAACAAGCCAACACGCCAACAAACCAACAAACCAACAAACCAAGTAACCAAAAAGCCAACAAACTAGCAAACTAACAAACCAACAAGCCAACAAGCCAACAAGCCAACAATCTAACAAACCAACAAACCAAAAAACCAACAAGCCAACAAACCAACAAACCAACAAACCAACAAACCAACAAACCAAAAAACCCACAAACCAACAAACCAATAAACCAACAAGCCAATAAGCTAACAAACCAACAAACCAACAAACCAACAAACCAACAAGCCAACAAACCAACAAACCAACAAACCAAATAACCAAAAAGCCAACAAACTAACAAACCAACAAGCCAACAAGCCAACAAACCAACAAACCAACAAAGCAATAAACCAACAAGCAAACAAACCAACAAACCAACAAGCCAACAAACGAACAAACCAACAAGCCAACAAGCCAACAAACCAACAAACCAACAAACCAACAAGCCAACAAACCAACAAACCAACAAACCAACAAACCAACAAGCCAACAAGCCAACAAACCAACAAACCAACAAGCCAACAAACCAACAAACGAACAAGCCAACAAACCAACAAACCAACAAGTCAACAAGCCAACAAGCCAACAGACCAACAAGACAACAAACCAACAAACCAACAAACCAACAAGCCAACAAACCCACAAGCCAACAAACCAACAAACCAACAAACCAAGTAACTAAAAAGCCAACAAACTAACAAACCAACAAGCCAACAAGCCAACAAACCAACAAACAAACAAAGCAACAAGCCAACAAGCCAACAAACCAACAAACAAACAAGCCAACAAACCAACAAACCAACATGCCAACAAGCCAACAAACCAACAAACCAACAAACCAACAAGCCAACAAACCAACAAACCAAAAAACCAACAAAGCAACAAACCAACAAGCCAACAAGCCAACTAACCAACAAACCAACAAGCCAACAAACCAACAAACCAACAAACTAAGTAACCAACAAGCCAACAAACCAACAAACCAACAAGCCAACAAGCCAACAAACCAACAAACCAACAAGCCAACAAACCAACAAACCAACAAACCAACAAACCAAAAAACCAACTAACCAACAAACCAACAAACCAACAAACCAACAAACCAACAAACCAACAAGCCAACAAGCCAACAAACCTACAAACCAACAAACCAACAAGCCAACAAACCAACAAGCCAACAAACCAACAAACCAACAAACCAAGTAACCAAAAAGCCAACAAACTAACAAACCAACAAGCCAACAAACCAACAAACCAACAAAGCAACAAGCCAACAAGCCAACAAACTAACAAACCAACAAGCCAACAAGCCAACAAACCAACAAACAAACAAAGCAACAAGCCAACAAACCAACAAACAAACAAGCCAACAAACCAACAAACCAACAAGCCAACAAGCCAACAAACCAACAAACCAACAAACCAACAAGCCAACAAACCAACAAACCAAAAAACCAACAAACCAACAAACCAACAAGCCAACAAGCCAACTAACCAACAAACCAACAAGCCAACAAACCAACAAACCAACAAACTAAATAACCAACAAGCCACCAAACCAACAAACCAACAAGCCAACAAGCCAACAAACCAACAAACCAACAAGCCAACAAACCAACAAACCAACAAACCACCAAGCCAACAAACCAACAAACAAATAAACCAACAAACCAACAAACCAACAAACCAACAAACCAAAAAACCAACAAACCAACAAACCAACAAGCCAACAAACCAACAAACCAACAAACCAACAAGCCAACAAACCAACAAACAAATAAACCAACAAACCAACAAACCAACAAACCAACAAACCAACAAACCAAAAAACCAACAAACCAACAAGCCAACAGGCCAACAAACCAACAAACTAACAAACCAACAAGTCAACAAACCAACAAACCAACAAGCCAAAAAGCCAACAAACCAACAACCCAACAAACCAACAAACCAACAAGCCAACAAGCCAACAAACCAACAAACCAACAAGCCAACAAACCAACAAACCAACAAACCAACATGCCAACAAAAAAACAAACTAAGTAACCAACAAGCCAACAAACCAACAAACCAACAAGCCAACAAGCCAACAAACCAACAAACCAACAAGCCAACAAACCAACAAACCAACAAAACAACAAGCCAACAAACCAACAAACAAATAAACCAACAAACCAACAAACCAACAAGCCAACAAGCCAACAAACCAACAAACCAACAAATCAACAAAGCAACAAGCCAACAAGCAAACAAACCAACAAACCAACAAACCAACAAACCAAAAAACCCAACAAACCAACAAACCAACAAACCAACAAGCCAACAAGCCAACAAACCAACAAACCAACAAGCCAACAAACCAACAAGCCAACAAACCAACAAACCAACAAACCAAGTAACCAAAAAGCCAACAAACTAACAAACCAACAAGCCAACAAGCCAACAAACCAACAAACCAACAAAGCAACAAGCCAACAAGCAAACAAACCAACAAACCAACAAGCCAACAAACCAACAAACCAACAAGTCAACAAACCAACAAACAAACAAACCAACAAGCCAACAAACCAACAAACAAATAAACCAACAAACCAACAAAGCAACAAACCAACAAACCAACAAACCAAGAAACCAAAAAACCAACGAACCAACAAGCTAACAAGCCAACAAACCAACAAACTAACAAACCAACAAGCCAACAAACCAACAAACCAACAAACCAACAAGCCAACAAGCCAACAAACCAACAAACCAACAAACCAAAAAACCAACAAACCAACAAACCATCAAACGAACAAAGCAACAAGCCAACAAGCCAACAAACCAACAAACTAACAAGCCAACAAACCAACAAACCAACAAGCCAACAATCCAACAAACAAACAAACCAACAAACCAACAAGCCAACAAACCAACAAACCAACAAACCAACAAACCAACAAGCCAACAAACCAACAAACAAATAAACCAACAAACTAAAAAAGCAACAAACCAACAAACCAACAAACCAACAAACCACCAAACCAACAAGCCAACAAGCCAACAAACCAACAAGCCAATAAACCAACAAATAAACAAGCCAACAAGCCAACAAACCAACAAACCAACAAGCCAACAAACAAACAAACCAACAAACCAACAAGCCAACAAGCCAACAAACCAACAAGCCAACAAACCAAGTAACCAAAAAGCCAACAAACTAACAAACCAACAAGCCAACAAGCCAACAAACCAACAAACCAACAAAGCAACAAGCCAACAAGCCAACAAACCAACAAACCAACAAGCCAACAAACCAACAAACCAACAAGCCAACAAGCCAACAAACCAACAAACCAACAAACCAACAAACCAACAAGCCAACAAACCAACAAACCAACAAGCCAACAAACCAACAAACCAACAAACCAACAAACCAACAAGCCAACAAGCCAACAAACCAACCAGCCAACAAGCCAACAAACCAACAAACCAACAAACCAACAAGCCAACAAACCAACAAACCAACAAGCCAACGAGCCAACAAACCAACCAATCCAACAAACCAACAAGCCAACAAGCCAACAAACCAACAAGCCAACAAACCAACAAACAAATAAACCAACAAACCAAAAAACCAACAAACCAACAAACCAACAAACCAACAAACCAACAAACCAACAAGCCAACAAACCAACAAACCAACAAACCAACAAACCAACAAGCCAACAAACCAACAAGCCAACAAACCAACAAACCAACAAACCAAGTAACCAAAAAGCCAACAAACTAACAAACCAACAAGCCAACAAGCCAACAAACCAACAAACCAACAAAGCAACAAGCCAACAAGCTAACAAACCAACAAACCAACAAGCCAACAAACCAACAAACCAACAAGCCAACAAGCCAACAAACCAACAAACCAACAAACCAACAAGCCAACAAACCAACAAGCCAACAAACCAACAAACCAACAAACCAACAAGCTAACAAACCAACAAACAAATAAACCAACAAACCAACAAACCAACAAACCAACAAACCAACAAACTAACAAACCAACAAGCCAACAAACCAACAAACCAACAAGCCAACAAATCAACAAACCAACAAACCAACAAACCAACAAGCCAACAAGCCAACAAACCAACAAACCAACAAGCCAACAAACCAACATACCAAAAAACCAACAAACCAACAAACCAACAAGCCAACAAACCAAAAAGCCAACAAACCAACAACCCAACAAACCAACAAACCAACAAGCCAACAAGCCAACAAATCAACAAACCAACAAACCAACAAGCCAACAAACCAACAAACCAACAAACCAACATGCCAACAAACCAACAAACTAAGTAACCAACAAGCCAACAAACCAACAAACCAACAAGCCAACAAGCCAACAAACCAACAAACCAACAAGCCAACAAACCAACAAACCAACAAACCAACAAGCCAACAAACCAACAAACAAATAAACCAACAAACCAACAAACCAACAAGCCAACACGCCAACAAACCAACAAACCAACAAACCAAGTAACCAAAAAGCCAACAAACTAACAAACTAACAAACCAACAACCCAACAAGCCAACAAACCAACAAACCAACAAACCAACAAACCAACAAGCAAACAAACCAACAAACCAACAAGCCAACAAACCAACAAACCAACAAGCCAACAAGCCAACAAACCAACAAACCAACAAACCAACAAGCCAACAAACCAACAAACCAACAAACCAACAAACCAACAAGCCAACAAGCCAACAAACCAACAAACCAACAAACCATCAAACCAACAAACCAACAAACGAACAAGCCAACAAACCAACAAACCAACAAGCCAACAAGCCAACAAGCCAACAAACCAACAAGCCAACAAACTAACAAACCAACAAACCAACAAGCCAACAAACCCACAAGCCAACAAACCAACAAACCAACAAACCAAGTAACCAAAAAGCCAACAAACTAACAAACCAACAAGCCAACAAGCCAACAAGCCAACAAACCAACAAACAAACCAAGCAACAAGCCAACAAGCCAACAAACCAACAAACAAACAAGCAAACAAACTAACAAACCAACAAGCCAACAAGCCAACAAACCAACAAACCAACAAACCAACAAGCCAACAAACCAACAAACTAAGTAACCAACAAGCCAACAAACCAACAAACCAACAAGCCAATAAGCCAACAAACCAACAAACCAACAAACCAACAAACCAAAAAACCAACAAACCAACAAACCAACAAACCAACTAACCAAAAAACCAACAAACCACAAAACCAACAAACAAACAAACCAACAAACCAACAAACCAACAAGCCAACAAGCCAACAAACCAACAAACCAACAAACCAAGTAACCAAAAAGCCAACAAACTAACAAACTAACAAACCAACAAGCCAACAAGCCAACAAACCAACAAACCAACAAACCAACAAACCAACAAGCAAACAAACCAACAAACCAACAAGCCAACAAACCAACAAACCAACAAGCCAACAAGCCAACAAACCAACAAACCAACAAACCAACAAGCCAACAAACCAACAAACCAACAAACCAACAAACCAACAAGCCAACAAGCCAACAAACCAACAAACCAACAAACCATCAAACCAACAAACCAACAAACGAACAAGCCAACAAACCAACAAACCAACAAGCCAACAAGCCAACAAGCCAACAAACCAACAAGCCAACAAACTAACAAACCAACAAACCAACAAGCCAACAAACCCACAAGCCAACAAACCAACAAACCAACAAACCAAGTAACCAAAAAGCCAACAAACTAACAAACCAACAAGCCAACAAGCCAACAAGCCAACAAGCCAACAAACCAACAAACAAACCAAGCAACAAGCCAACAAGCCAACAAACCAACAAACAAACAAGCAAACAAACTAACAAACCAACAAGCCAGCAAGCCAACAAACCAACAAACCAACAAACCAACAAACTAAGTAACCAACAAGCCAACAAACCAACAAACCAACAAACCAACTAACCAAAAAACCAACAAACCACAAAACCAACAAACAAACAAACCAACAAACCAACAAACCAACAAGCCAACAAGCCAACAAACCAACAATCCAACAAACCAACAAGCCAACAAGCCAACAAACCCACAAGCCAACAAACCAACAAACCAACAAACCAAGTAACCAAAAAGCCAACAAACTAACAAACCAACAAGCCAACAAGCCAACAAACCAACAAACAAACAAAGCAACAAGCCAACAAGCCAACAAACCAACAAACAAACAAGCCAACAAACCAACAAACCAACAAGCCAACAAGCCAACAAACCAACAAACCAACAAACCAACAAACCAACAAGCCAACAAACCAACAAACCAAAAAACCAACAAACCAATAAACCAACAAGCCAACAAGCCAACTAACCAACAAACCAACAAGTTAACAAACCAACAAACCAACAAACTAAGTAACCAACAAGCCAACAAACCAACAAACCAACAAGCCAACAAACCAACAAACCAACAAACCAAAAAACCAACAAACCAACAAACCAACAAACCAGCAAACCAACAAACCAACAAACCAAAAAGCCAACAAGCTAACAAACCAACAAACCAACAAACCAACAAGCCAAAAAACCAACAAGCCAACAAACCAACAAACCAACAAACCAAGTAACCAAAAAGCCAACAAACTAACAAACCAACAAGCCAACAAGCCAACAAACCAACAAACCAACAAAGCAAAAAGCCAATAAGCCAACAAACTAACAAACCAACAAACCAACAAGCCAACAAACCAACAAACAAACAAAGCAACAAGCCAACAAGCCAACAAACCAACAAACAAACAAGCCAACAAACCAACAAACCAACAAGCCAACAAGCCAACAAACCAACAAACCAACAAACCAACAAGCCAACAAACCAACAAACCAAAAAACCAACAAACCAACAAACCAACAAGCCCACTAACCAACAAACCAACAAGCCAACAAACCAACAAACTAAGTAACCAACAAGCCAACAAACCAACAAACCAACAAGCCAACAAGCCAACAAACCAACAAACCAACAAGCCAACAAACCAACAAACCAACTAACCAAAAAACCAACAAACCAACAAACCAACAAACCAACAAACCAACAAACCAACAAGCCAACAAGCCAACAAACCAACAATCCAACAAACCAACAAGCCAACAAACCAACAAGCCAACAAACCAACAAACCAACAAACCAAGTAACCAAAAAGCCAACAAACTAACAAACCAACAAGCCAACAAGCCAACAAACCAACAAACGAACAAAGCAACAAGCCAACAAGCCAACAAACCAACAAACCAACAAGCCAACAAACCAACAAACCAACAAGCCAACAAACGAACAAACCAACAAACCAACAAACCAACAAGCCAACAAATAAACAAACCAACAAGCTAACAAGCCAACAAACCAACAAACCAACAAGCCAACAAGCCAACAAACCAACAAACCAACAAACCAACAAACCAACAAGCCAACAAACCAACAAACCAACAAACCAACAAGCCAACAAACCAACAAACAAATAAACCAACAAACCAAAAAACCAACAAACCAACAAACCAACAAACCAACAAACCAACAAACCAACAAGCCAACAAGCCAACAAACCAACAAACCAACAAACCAACAAACCAACAAACCAACAAGCCAACAAACCAACAAACCAAGTAACCAAAAAGCCAACAAACTAACAAACCAACAAGCCAACAAGCCAACAAACCAACAAACCAACAAAGCAACAAGCCAACAAGCCAACAAACCAACAAACCAACAAGCCAACAAACCAACAAACGAACAAGCCAACAAGCCAACAAACCAACAAACCCAACCAACCAACAAGCCAACAAACCAACAAACCAACAAGCCAACAAACCAACAAACCAACAAAACAAAAAAACCAACAAGCCAACAAGCCAACAAACCTACAAACCAACAAGCCAACAAGCCAACAAACCAACAAACCAACAAGCCAACAAACCAACAAACCAACAAACCAACAAGCCAACAAACCAACAAACAAATAAACCAACAAACCAACAAACCAACAAACCAACAAACCAACAAACTAACAAACCAACAAGCCAACAAACCAACAAACCAACAAGCCAACAAACCAACAAGCCAACAAGCCAACAAACCAAGAAACCAACAAGCCAACAAACCATCATACCAACAAACCAACATGCCAACAAACCAACAAACTAAGTAACCAACAAGCCAACAAACCAACAAACCAACAAGACAACAAGCCAACAAACCAACAAACCAACAAACCAACAAACCAACAAGCCAACAAACCAACAAACCAACAAACCAACAAACCAACAAACCAACAAGCCAACAAGCCAACAAACCAACAAACCAACAAACCAACAAGCCAACAAACCAACAAACGAACAAGCCAACAAACCAACAAACCAACAAGCCAACAAGCCAACAAGCCAATAAACCAATAAGCCAACAAACCAACAAACCAACAAACCAACAAACCAACAAACCAACAAACCCACAAGCCAACAAACCAACAAACCAACAAACCAAGAAACCAAAAAGCCAACAAACTAACAAACCAACAAGCCAACAAGCCAACAAACCAACAAACAAACCAAGCAACAAGCCAACAAGCCAACAAACCAACAAACAAACAAGCAAACAAACCAACAAACTAAGTAACCAACAAGCCAACAAACCAACAAACCAACAAGCCAACAAGCCAACAAACCAACAAACCAACAAGCCAACAAACCGACAAACCAACAAACCAAAAAACCAACAAACCAACAAACCAATTAACCAAAAAAACAATAAACCAACAAACCAACAAACCAACAAACCAACAAACCAACAAACCAACAAACCAACAAACCAACAAGCCAACAAGCCAACAAATCAACAATCCAACAAACCAATAACCCAACAAGCCAACAAACCCACAAGCCAACAAACCAACAAACAAACAAACCAAGTAACCAAAAAGCCAACAAACTAACAAACCAACAAGCCAACAAGCCAACAAACCAACAATTAAACAAAGCAACAAGCCAACAAGCCAACAAACCAACAAACAAACAAAACAACAAACCAACAAACCAAAAAGCCAACAAGCCAACAAACCAACAAACCAACAAACCAACAAGCCAACAAACCAACAAACCAACAAACCAACAAACCAAGTAACCAAAAAGCCAACAAACTAACAAACCAACAAGCCAACAAGCCAACAAACCAACAACCCAACAAAGCAACAAGCCAACAAGCCAACAAACTAACAAACCAACAAACCAACAAGCCAACAAACCAACAAACAAACAAAGCAACAAGCCAACAAGCCAACAAACCAACAAACAAACAAGCCAACAAACCAACAAACCAACAAGCCAAAAAGCCAACAAACCAACAAACCAACACACCAACAAGCCAACAAACCAACAAACCAAAAAACCAACAAACCAACAAACCAACAAGCCCACTACCCAACAAACCAAGAAGCCAACAAACCAACAAACCAACAAACCAACAAACCAACAAGCCAACAAACCAACAAACCAACTAACCAAAAAACCAACAAACCAACAAACCAACAAACCAACAAACCAACAAACCAACAAACCAACAAACCAACAAACCAACAAGCCAACAAGCCAACAAACCAACAATCCAACAAACCAACAAGCCAACAAATCAACAAGCCAACAAACCAACAAGCCAACAAACCAACAAACCAACAAACCAAGTAACCAAAAAGCCAACAAACTAACAAACCAACAAGCCAACAAGCCAACAAACCAACAAACCAACAAAGCAACAAGCCAACAAGCCAACAAACCAACAAACCAACAAGCCAACAAACCAACAAACTAACAAGCCAACAAACCAACAAACCAACAAACCAACAAGCCAACAAACCAACAAACCAACAAGCCAACAAGCCAACAAACCAACAAACCAACAAACCAACAAACCAACAAACCAACAAACCAACAAACCAACAAACCAACAAGCCAACAAGCCAACAAATCAACAATCCAACAAACCAATAACCCAACAAGCCAACAAACCCACAAGCCAACAAACCAACAAACCAACAAACCAAGTAACCAAAAAGCCAACAAACTAACAAACCAACAAGCCAACAAGCCAACAAACCAACAATTAAACAAAGCAACAAGCCAACAAGCCAACAAACCAACAAACAAACAAAACAACAAACCAACAAACCAAAAAGCCAACAAGCCAACAAACCAACAAACCAACAAACCAACAAGCCAACAAACCAACAAACCAACAAACCAACAAACCAAGTAACCAAAAAGCCAACAAACTAACAAACCAACAAGCCAACAAGCCAACAAACCAACAACCCAACAAAGCAACAAGCCAACAAGCCAACAAACTAACAAACCAACAAACCAACAAGCCAACAAACCAACAAACAAACAAAGCAACAAGCCAACAAGCCAACAAACCAACAAACAAACAAGCCAACAAACCAACAAACCAACAAGCCAAAAAGCCAACAAACCAACAAACCAACACACCAACAAGCCAACAAACCAACAAACCAAAAAACCAACAAACCAACAAACCAACAAGCCCACTACCCAACAAACCAAGAAGCCAACAAACCAACAAACCAACAAACCAACAAACCAACAAGCCAACAAACCAACAAACCAACTAACCAAAAAACCAACAAACCAACAAACCAACAAACCAACAAACCAACAAACCAACAAACCAACAAACCAACAAACCAACAAGCCAACAAGCCAACAAACCAACAATCCAACAAACCAACAAGCCAACAAATCAACAAGCCAACAAACCAACAAGCCAACAAACCAACAAACCAACAAACCAAGTAACCAAAAAGCCAACAAACTAACAAACCAACAAGCCAACAAGCCAACAAACCAACAAACCAACAAAGCAACAAGCCAACAAGCCAACAAACCAACAAACCAACAAGCCAACAAACCAACAAACTAACAAGCCAACAAACCAACAAACCAACAAACCAACAAGCCAACAAACCAACAAACCAACAAGCCAACAAGCCAACAAACCAACAAACCAACAAACCAACAAACCAACAAGCCAACAAGCCAACAAACCAACAAACCAACAAACCAACAAACCAACAAACCAACAAATCAACAAACCAACAAACCAACAAGCCAACAAACCAACAAACCAACAAACCAACAAAAAAATAAACCAACAAACCAAAAAACCAACAAACCAACAAACCAACAAACCAACAAACCAACAAACCAACAAACCAACAAGCCAACAAGCCAACAAACCAACAAACCAACAAACCAACCAACCAACAAGCCAACAAACCAACAAACCAACAAACCAAGTAACCAAAAAGCCAACAAACTAACAAACCAACAAGCCAGCAAGCCAACAAACCAACAAACCAACAAAGCAACAAGCCAACAAGCCAACAAACCAACAAACCAACAAGCCAACAAACCAACAAACGAACAAGCCAACAAGCCAACAAACCAACAAACCAACAAACCAACAAGCCAACAAACCAACAAACCAACAAGCCAACAAGCCAACAAACCTACAAACCAACAAGCCAACAAGCCAACAAACCAACAAACCAACAAGCCAACAAACCAACAAACCAACAAGCCAACAAACCAACAAACAAATAAACCAACAAACCAACAAACCAACAAACCAACAAACCAACAAACTAACAAACCAACAAGCCAACAAACCAATAAACCAACAAGCCAACAAACCAACAAACCAACAAACCAACAAGCCAACAAGCCAACAAACCAAGAAACCAACAAGCCAACAAACCAACATACCAACAAACCAACATGCCAACAAACCAACAAACTAAGTAACCAACAAGCCAACAAACCAACAAACCAACAAGCCAACAAGCCAACAAACCAACAAACCAACAAGCCAACAAACCAACAAACCAACAAACCAACAAGCCAACAAACCAACAAACAAATAAACCAACAAACCAACAAACCAACAAACCAACAAACCAACAAACCAACAAACCAACAAACCAAAAAATCAACAAACCAACAAACCAACAAGCCAACAAACCAACAAACCAACAAACCAACAAGCCAACAAACCAACAAACAAATAAACCAACAAACCAACAAACCAACAAACCAACAAACCAACAAACCAACAAACCAAAAAACCAACAAACCAACAAGCCAACAAGCCAAAAAACCAACAAACTAAGAAACCAACAAGCCAACAGACCAACAAACCAACAAGCCAAAAAGCCAACAAACCAACAACCCAACAAACCAACAAACCAACAAGCCAACAAGCCAACAAACCAACAAACCAACAAGCCAACAAACCAACAAACCAACAAACCAACATACCAACAAACCAATAAGCTTAGTAACCAACAAGCCAACAAACCAACAAACCAACAAGCCAACAAGCCAACAAACCAACAAACCAACAAACCAACAAGCCAACAAACCAACAAACCAACAAACCAACAAGCCAACAAACCTACAAACCAACAAACAAATAAACCAACAAACCAACAAACCAACAAGCCAACAAGCCAACAAACCAACAAACCAACAAACCAACAAACCAAGTAACCAAAAAGCCAACAAACTAACAAACTAACAAACCAACAAGCCAACAAGCCAGCAAACCAACAAACCAACAGAACAATAAACCAAAAAACCAACAAGCCAACAAACCAACAAACAAACAAACCAACAAACTAACAAACCAAAAAACCAACAAACCAACAAACCAACAAACCAACAAGCCAACAAGCCAACAAACCAACAAACCAACAAGCCAACAAACTAACAAGCCAACAAACCAACAAACCAACAAACCAAGTAACCAAAAAACCAACAAACTAACAAACCAACAAGCCAACAAGCCAACAAACCAACAAACCAACAAAGCAACAAGCCAACAAGAAAACAAACCAACAAACCAACAAGCCAACAAACCAACAAACCAACAAGCCAACAAGCCAACAAACTAACAAACCAACAAACCAACAAGCCAACAAACCAACAAACCAACAAACCAACAAACCAACAAACCAACAAACCAAAAAACCAACAAACCAAAAAAACAAAAAAACCAACAAACCAACAAGCCAACAAACCAACAAACCAACAAACCAACAAGCCAACAAACCAACAAACAAATAAACCAACAAACCAAGAAACCAACAAACCAACAAACCAAAAAACCAACAAACCAACAAGCCAACAAGCCAACAAACCAACAAACTAACAAACCAACAAGCCAACAAACCAACAAGCCAACAAGCCAACAAACCAACAAACCAACAAACCAAAAAACCAACAAACCAACAAACCATCAAACGAACAAAGCAACAAGCCAACAAGCCAACAAACCAACAAACCAACAAGCCAACATACCAACAATCCAACAAACCAACAAGCCAACAATCCAACAAACAAACAAACCAACAAACCAACAAGCCAACAAACCAACAAACCAACAAACCAACAAACCAACAAGCCAACAAACCAACAAACAAATAAACCAACAAACCAAAAAACCAACAAACCAACAAACCAACAAACCAACAAACCACCAAACCAACAAGCCAACAAGCCAACAAACCAACAAGCCAATAAACCAACAAACCAACAAACCAACAAGCCAACAAGCCAACAAACCAACAAACCAACAAGCCAACAAACAAACAAACCAACAAACCAACAAACCAACAAGCCAACAAGCCAACAAACCAACAAGCCAACAAACCAACAAACCAACAAAGCAAGTAACCAAAAAGCCAACAAACTAACAAACCGACAAGCCAACAAGCCAACAAACCAACAAACCAACAGAGCAACAAGCCAACAAGCCAACAAATCAACAAACCAACAAGCCAACAAACCAACAAACCAACAAGCCAACAAGCCAACAAGCCAACAAACCAACAAACCAACAAACCAACAAGCAAACAAACCAACAAACCAACAAACCAACAAGCCAACAAACCAACAAACCAACAAACCAACAAACCAACAAGCCAACAAGCCAACAAACCAACAAACCAACAAACCAACAAACCAACAAGCCAACAAACCAACAAACCAACAAGCCAACAAGCCAACAAACCAACAAACCAACAAACCAACAAGCCAACAAACCAACAAACGATCAAGCCAACAAACCAAAAAACCAACAAACCAACAAACCAACAAGCCAACAAGCCAACAAACCAACAAACCAACAAGCCAACAAGCCAACAAACCTACAAACCAACAAGCCAACAAACCAACAAACCAACAAACCAACAAACCAACAAGCCAACAAACCAACAAACAAATAAACCAACAAACCAACAAATCAACAAACCAACAAACCAACAAACTAACAAACCAACAAGCCAACAAACCAACAAACCAACAAGCCAACAAACCAACAAGCCAACAAGCCAACAAACCAACAAACCAACAAGCCAACAAACCGACATACCAAAAAACCAACATGCCAACAAACCAACAAACTAAGTAACCAACAAACCAACAAACCAACAAACCAAAAAGCCAACAAGCCAACAAACCAACAAACCAACAAGCCAACAAACCAACAAACCAACAAACCAACTAGCCAACAAACCAACAAACAAATAAACCAACAAATCAACAAACCAACAAACCAACAAACCAACAAACCAACAAACCAAAAAACCAACAAACCAACAAGCCGACAAGCCAACAAACCAACAAACTAACAAACCAACAAGCCCACAAACCAACAAACCAACAAGCCAACAAGCCAACAAACCAACAAACCAACAAACCAAAAAACCAACAAGCCAACAAGCCAACAAACCAACAAACCAACAAACCAACAAACCAACAAGCCAACAAACCAACAAACCAACAAACCAACAAACCAACAAGCCAACAAACCAACAAACAAATAAACCAACAAACCAAAAAACCAACAAACCAACAAACCAACAAAACAACAAACCAACAAGCCAACAAGCCAACAAACCAACAAACCAACAAACCAACAAGCCAACAAACCAACAAGCCAAGAAACCAACAAACCAACAAACCAAGTAACCAAAAAGCCAACAAACTAACAAACCAACAAGCCAACAAGCCAACAAACCAACAAACCAACAAATCAACAAGCCAACAAGCCAACAAACCAACAAACCAACAAGCCAACAAACCAACAAGCCAACAAGCCAACAAACCAACAAACCAACAAACCAACAAACCAACAAACTAACAAGCCAACAATCCAACAAACAAACAAAGCAACAAACCAACAAGCCAACAAACCAACAAACCAACAAGCCAACAAACCAACAAGCCAACAAGCCAACAAACCAACAAGCCAACAAACCAACAAACCAACAAACCAACAAGCCAACAAACCAACAAGCCAACAAACCAACAAACCAACAAACCAAATAACCAAAAAGCCAACAAACTAACAAACCAACAAACCAACAAGCCAACAAACCAACAAACCAACAAACCAACAAACCAACAAACCAAAAAACCAACAAACCAACAAGCCAACAAGCCAACAAACCAACAAACTAACAAACCAACAAGCCAACAAACCAACAAGCCAACAAGCCAACAAACCAACAAACCAACAAACCAAAAAACCAACAAACCAACAAACCATCAAACGAACAAAGCAACAAGCCAACAAGCCAACAAACCAACAAACCAACAAGCCAACATACCAACAAACCAACAAACCAACAAGCCAACAATCCAACAAACAAACAAACCAACAAACCAAGAAGCCAACAAACCAACAAACCAACAAACCAACAAACCAACAAGCCAACAAACCAACAAACAAATAAACCAACAAACCAAAAAACCAACAAACCAACAAACCAACAAACCAACAAACCAACAAACCACCAAACCAACAAGCCAACAAGCCAACAAACCAACAAGCCAATAAACCAACAAACCAACAAGCCAACAAGCCAACAAACCAACAAACCAACAAGCCAACAAACAAACAAACCAACAAACCAACAAACCAACAAGCCAACAAGCCAACAAACCAACAAGCCAACAAACCAACAAACCAACAAAGCAAGTAACCAAAAAGCCAACAAACTAACAAACCGACAAGCCAACAAGCCAACAAACCAACAAACCAACAGAGCAACAAGCCAACAAGCCAACAAACCAACAAACCAACAAGCCAACAAACCAACAAACCAACAAGCCAACAAGCCAACAAGCCAACAAGCCAACAAACCAACAAACCAACAAGCCAACAAACCAACAAACCAACAAACCAACAAGCCAACAAACCAACAAACCAACAAACCAACAAACCAACAAGCCAACAAGCCAACAAACCAACAAACCAACAAACCAACAAGCCAACAAACCAACAAACCAACAAGCCAACAAGCCAACAAACCAACAAACCAACAAACCAACAAGCCAACAAACCAACAAACCAACAAGCCAACAAACCAAAAAACCAACAAACCAACAAACCAACAAGCCAACAAGCCAACAAACCAACAAACCAACAAGCCAACAAGCCAACAAACCAACAAACCAACAAGCCAACAAACCAACAAACCAACAAGCCAACAAGCCAACAAGCCAACAAACCAACAAACCAACAAACCAACAAGCCAACAAACCAACAAACCAACAAACCAACAAGCCAACAAACCAACAAACCAACAAACCAACAAACCAACAAGCCAACAAGCCAACAAACCAACAAACCAACAAACCAACAAGCCAACAAACCAACAAACCAACAAGCCAACAAGCCAATAAACCAACAAGCCAACAAACCAACAAACCAACAAGCCAACAAACCAACAAGCCAACAAGCCAACAAACCAACAAACCAACAAGCCAACAAACCGACATACGAAAAAACCAACATGCCAACAAACCAACAAACTGAGTAAGCAACAAACCAACAAACCAACAAACCAACAAGCCAACAAGCCAACAAACCAACAAACCAACACGCCAACAAACCAACAAAACAACAAACCAACAAGCCAACAAACCAACAAACAAATAAACCAACAAACCAACAAACCAACAAACCAACAAACCAACAAACCAAAAAACCAAAAAACCAACAAACCAACAAGCCAACAAACCAACAAACCAACAAACCAACAAGCCAACAAACCAACAAACCAATAAACAAATAAACCAACAAACCAACAAACCAACAAACCAACAAACCAACAAACCAACAAACCAACAAACCAAAAAACCAACAAACCAACAAGCCGACAAGCCAACAAACCAAAAAACTAACAAACCAACAAGCCCACAAACCAACAAACCAAGGAGCCAACAAGCCAACAAACCAACAAACCAACAAACCAAAAAACCAACAAGCCAACAAGCCAACAAACCAACAAACCAACAAACCAACAAACCGACAAGCCAACAAACCAACAAACCAACAAAGCAACAAACCAACAAGCCAACAAACCAACAAACAAATAAACCAACAAACCAAAAAACCAACAAACCAACAAACCAACAAACCAACAAACCAACAAGCCAACAAGCCAACAAACCAACAAACCAACAAACCAACAAGCCAACAAACCAACAAGCCAAGAAACCAACAAACCAACAAACCAAGTAACCAAAAAGCCAACAAACTAACAAACCAACAAGCCAACAAGCCAACAAACCAACAAACCAACAAATCAACAAGCCAACAAGCCAACAAACCAACAAGCCAACAAACCAACAAGCCAACAAGCCAACAAACCAACAAACCAACAAACCAACAAACCAACAAACTAACAAGCCAACAATCCAACAAACAAACAAAGCAACAAGCCAACAAGCCAACAAACCAACAAACCAACAAGCCAACAAACCAACAAGCCAACAAACCAACAAACCAACAAACCAACAAGCCAACAAACCAACAAACCAACACACCAAGTAACCAAAAAGCCAACAAACTAACAAACCAACAAACCAACAAGCCAACAAGCCAACAAGCCAACAAGCCAACAAACCAACAAACCAACAAACCAACAAGCCAACAATCCAACAAACAAACAAACCAACAAACCAACAAACCAACAAACAAATAAACCAACAAACCAAAAAACCAACAAACCAACAAACCAACACACCAGCAAACCACCAAACCAACAAACCAACAAGCCAACAAACCAACAAGCCAATAAACTAACAAACCAACAAGCCAACAAGCCAACAAACCAACAAACCAACAAGCCAACAAACAAACAAACCAACAAACCAACAAGCCAACAAGCCGACGAACCAACAAGCCAACAAACCAACAAACCAACAAACCAAGTAACCAAAAAGCCAACAAACTAACAAACCAACAAGCCAACAAACCAACAAAGCAACAAGCCAACAAGCCAATAAACCAACAAACCAACAAGCCAACAAACCAACAAACCAACAAGCCAACAAGCCAACAAACCAACAAACCAACAAACCAACAAGCCAACAAGCCAACAAACCAACCAGCCAACAAGCCAACAAACCAACAAACCAACAAACCAACAAGCCAACAAACCAACAAACCAACAAGCCAACAAGCCAACAAACCAACAAACCAACAAACCAACAAACCAACAAGCCAACAAACCAACAAACCAACAAACCAACAAGCCAACAAACCAACAAACAAATAAACCAACAAACCAAAAAACCAACAAACCAACAAACCAACAAACCAACAAACCAACAAACCAACAAGCCAACAAACCAACAAACCAACAAACCAACAAGCCAACAAACCAACAAGCCAACAAACCAACAAACCAACAAACCAAGTAACCAAAAAGCCAACAAACTAACAAACCAACAAGCCAACAAGCCAACAAACCAACAAACCAACAAAGCAACAAGCCAACAAGCCAACAAACCAACAAACCAACAAGGCAACAAACCAACAAGCCAACAAGCCAACAAACCAACAAACCAACAAACCAACAAGCCAACAAACCAACAAACGAACAAGCCAACAAACCAAAAAACCATCAAACCAACAAACCAACAAGCCAACAAGCCAACAAACCAACAAACCAACAAGCCAACAAGGCAACAAACCAACAAACCAACAAGCCAACAAACCAACAAACCAACAAACCAACAAGCCAACAAACCAACAAACAAATAAACCAACAAACCAACAAAATAACAAACCAACAAACCAACAAACTAACAAACCAAGAAGCCAACAAACCAACAAACCAACAAGCCAACAAACCAGCAAACCAACAAACCAACAAACCAACAAACCAACAAGCCAACAAACCAACAAACCAACAAGCCAACAAACCAACATACCAAAAAACCAACATGCCAACAAACCAACAAACTAAGTAACCAACAAACCAACAAACCAACAAACCAACAAGCCAACAAGCCAACAAACCAACAAACCAACAAGCCAACAAACCAACAAACCAACAAACCAACAAGCCCACAAGCCAACAAACAAATAAACCAACAAACCAACAAACCAACAAACCAACAAACCAACAAACCAAAAAACCAACAAACCAACAAACCAACAAGCCAACAAACCAACAAACCAACAAACCAACAAGCCAACAAACCAACAAACAAATAAACCAACAAACCAAAAAACCAACAAACCAACAAGCCGACAAGCCAACAAACCAACAAACTAACAAACCAACAAGCCAACAAACCAACAAACCAACAAGCCAAAAGCCAACAAACCAACAACCCAACAAACTAACAAACCAACAAGCCAACAAGCCAACAAACCAACAAACCAACAAGCCAACAAACCAACAAACCAACATGCCAACAAACCAACAAACTAAGTAACCAACAAGCCAACAAACCAATAAACCAACAAACCAACAAGCCAACCAACCAACAAACCAACAAGCCAACAAACCAACAAACCAACAAACCAACAAGCCAACAAACCAACAAACAAATAAACCAACAAACCAACAAACCAACAAACCAACAAACCAACAAACCAAAAAACCAAAAAACCAACAAACCAACAAGCCAACAAACCAACAAACCAACAAACCAACAAGCCAACAAACCAACAAACCAATAAACAAATAAACCAACAAACCAACAAACCAACAAACCAACAAACCAACAAACCAACAAACCAAAAAACCAACAAACCAACAAGCCGACAAGCCAACAAACCAAAAAACTAACAAACCAACAAGCCCACAAACCAACAAACCAACAAGCCAACAAGCCAACAAACCAACAAACCAACAAACCAAAAAACCAACAAGCCAACAAGCCAACAAACCAACAAACCAACAAACCAACAAACCGACAAGCCAACAAACCAACAAACCAACAAAGCAACAAACCAACAAGCCAACAAACCAACAAACAAATAAACCAACAAACCAATAAACCAACAAACCAACAAACCAACAAACCAACAAACCAACAAGCCAACAAGCCAACAAACCAACAAACCAACAAACCAACAAGCCAACAAACCAACAAGCCAAGAAACCAACAAACCAACAAACCAAGTAACCAAAAAGCCAACAAACTAACAAACCAACAAGCCAACAAGCCAACAAACCAACAAACCAACAAATCAACAATCCAACAAGCCAACAAACCAACAAGCCAACAAACCAACAAGCCAACAAGCCAACAAACCAACAAACCAACAAACCAACAAACCAACAAACTAACAAGCCAACAATCCAACAAACAAACAAAGCAACAAGCCAACAAGCCAACAAACCAACAAACCAACAAGCCAACAAACCAACAAGCCAACAAACCAACAAACCAACAAACCAACAAGCCAACAAACCAACAAACCAACAAACCAAGTAACCAAAAAGCCAACAAACTAACAAACCAACAAACCAACAAGCCAACAAGCCAACAAGCCAACAAGCCAACAAACCAACAAACCAACAAACCAACAAGCCAACAATCCAACAAACAAACAAACCAACAAACCAACAAACCAACAAACAAATAAACCAACAAACCAAAAATCCAACAAACCAACAAACCAGCAAACCACCAAACCAACAAACCAACAAGCCAACAAACCAACAAGCCAATAAACCAACAAACCAACAAGCCAACAAGCCAACAAACCAACAAACCAACAAGCCAACAAACAAACAAACCAACAAACCAACAAGCCAACAAGCCGACGAACCAACAAGCCAACAAACCAACAAACCAACAAACCAAGTAACCAAAAAGCCAACAAACTAACAA
Source organism: Atherix ibis (assembly GCA_958298945.1). NCBI lineage: Eukaryota > Metazoa > Arthropoda > Insecta > Diptera > Athericidae > Atherix > Atherix ibis. Next base: position 30,326,832 of record OY282608.1, read on the forward strand.
ACCAACAAGCCAACAAACCAACAAAGCAACAAGCCAACAAGCCAACAAACCAACAAACCAACAAGCCAACAAACCAACAAACCAACAAGCCAACAAGCCAACAAGCCAACAAACCAACAAACCAACAAACCAACAAGCCAACAAGCCAACAAACCAACCAGCCAACAAGCCAACAAACCAACAAACCAACAAACCAACAAGCCAACAAACCAACAAACCAACAAGCCAACAAGCCAACAAACCAACAAACCAACAAACCAACAAACCAACAAGCCAACAAACCAACAAACCAACAAACCAACAAGCCAACAAACCAACAAACAAATAAACCAACAAACCAAAAAACCAACAAACCAACAAACCAACAAACCAACAAACCAACAAACCAACAAGCCAACAAACCAACAAACCAACAAACCAACAAGCCAACAAACCAACAAGCCAACAAACCAACAAACCAACAAACCAAGTAACCAAAAAGCCAACAAACTAACAAACCAACAAGCCAACAAGCCAACAAACCAACAAACCAACAAAGCAACAAGCCAACAAGCCAACAAACCAACAAACCAACAAGGCAACAAACCAACAAGCCAACAAGCCAACAAACCAACAAACCAACAAACCAACAAGCCAACAAACCAACAAACGAACAAGCCAACAAACCAAAAAACCATCAAACCAACAAACCAACAAGCCAACAAGCCAACAAACCAACAAACCAACAAGCCAACAAGGCAACAAACCAACAAACCAACAAGCCAACAAACCAACAAACCAACAAACCAACAAGCCAACAAACCAACAAACAAATAAACCAACAAACCAACAAAATAACAAACCAACAAACCAACAAACTAACAAACCAAGAAGCCAACAAACCAACAAACCAACAAGCCAACAAACCAGCAAACCAACAAACCAACAAACCAACAAGCCAACAAACCAACAAACCAACAAGCCAACAAACCAACATACCAAAAAACCAACATGCCAACAAACCAACAAACTAAGTAACCAACAAACCAACAAACCAACAAACCAACAAGCCAACAAGCCAACAAACCAACAAACCAACAAGCCAACAAACCAACAAACCAACAAACCAACAAGCCCACAAGCCAACAAACAAATAAACCAACAAACCAACAAACCAACAAACCAACAAACCAACAAACCAAAAAACCAACAAACCAACAAACCAACAAGCCAACAAACCAACAAACCAACAAACCAACAAGCCAACAAACCAACAAACAAATAAACCAACAAACCAAAAAACCAACAAACCAACAAGCCGACAAGCCAACAAACCAACAAACTAACAAACCAACAAGCCAACAAACCAACAAACCAACAAGCCAAAAGCCAACAAACCAACAACCCAACAAACTAACAAACCAACAAGCCAACAAGCCAACAAACCAACAAACCAACAAGCCAACAAACCAACAAACCAACATGCCAACAAACCAACAAACTAAGTAACCAACAAGCCAACAAACCAATAAACCAACAAACCAACAAGCCAACCAACCAACAAACCAACAAGCCAACAAACCAACAAACCAACAAACCAACAAGCCAACAAACCAACAAACAAATAAACCAACAAACCAACAAACCAACAAGCCAACACGCCAACAAACCAACAAACCAACAAACCAAGTAACCAAAAAGCCAACAAACTAACAAACTAACAAACCAAGAAGCCAACAAGCCAACAAACCAACAAACCAAGTAACCAAAAAACCAACAAGCCAACAAACCAACAAACCAACAAACCAACAAACCAACAAACCAAAAAACCAACAAACCAACAAACCAACAAACCAACAAGCCAAGAAGCCAACAAACCAACAAACCAACAAGCCAACAAACCAACAAGCCAACAAACCAACAAACCAAGTAACCAAAAAGCCAACAAACTAACAAACCAACAAGCCAACAAGCCAACAAACCAACAAACCAACAAACCAACAAACTAACAAACCAACAAGCCAACAAGCCAACAAACCAACAAACCAACAAGCCAACAAACCAACAAACCAACAAACCAACAAACCAACAAACCAACAAACCAACAAACCAACAAACCAAAAAACCAAAAAACCAAAAAACCAACAAGCCAACAAACCAACAAACCAAGTAACCAAAAAGCCAACAAACTAACAAACCAACAAGCCAACAAGCAAACAAACCAACAAACCAACAAGCCAACAAACTAACAAACCAACAAGCCAACAAGCCAACAAACCAACAAACCAACAAACCAACAAACCAACAAACCAACAAACCAACAAACCAACAAACCAACAAACCAAAAAACCAAAAAACCAACAAGCCAACAACTCAACAAACCAACAAACCAACAAACCAAAAAATCAACAAACGAACAAACCATCAAACGAACAAAGCAACAAGCCAACACGCCAACAAACCAACAAACCAACAAGCCAACAAACCAACAAGCCAACAAACCAACAAACCAAGTAACCAAAAAGCCAACAAACTAACAAACCAACAAGCCAACAAGCAAACAAACCAACAAACCAACAAGCCAACAAACTAACAAACCAACAAGCCAACAAGCCAACAAACCAACAAACCAACAAACCAACAAGCCAACAAACCAACAAACCAACAAACCAACAAACCAACAAACCAACAAACCAACAAACCAAAAAACCAAAAAACCAAAAAACCAACAAGCCAACAAACCAACAAACCAACAAACCAACAAGCCAACAAACCAACAAACAAATAAACCAACAAACCAACAAACCAACAAACCAACAAACCAAAAAACCAACAAACCAACAAGCCAACAAGCCAACAAACCAACAAACTAACAAACCAACAAGCCAACAAACCAACAAACCAACAAGCCAACAACCCAACAAACCAGCAAACCTAAAAACCAAAAAATCAACAAACCAACAAACCATCAAACGAACAAAGCAACAAGCAAACACGCCAACAAACCAACAAACCAACAAACCAAGTAACCAAAAAACCAACAAGCCAACAAACCAACAAACCAACAAACCAACAAACCAACAAACCAAAAAACCAACAAACCAACAAACCAACAAACCAACAAGCCAAGAAGCCAACAAACCAACAAACCAACAAGCCAACAAACCAACAAGCCAACAAACCAACAAACCAAGTAACCAAAAAGCCAACAAACTAACAAACCAACAAGCCAACAAGCCAACAAACCAACAAACCAACAAAGCAACAAGCCAACAAGCAAACAAACCAACAAACCAACAAGCAAACAAACTAACAACCCAACAAGCCAACAAGCCAACAAGCCAACAAACCAACAAACCAACAAACCAATAAGCCAACAAACCAACAAACCAACAAACCAACAAACCAACAAACCAACAAACCAACAAACCAAAAAACCAAAAAACCAAAAAACCAACAAGCCAACAAATCAACAAACCAACAAGCCAACAAACCAACAAACCAACAAACAAATAAACCAACAAACCAACAAACCAACAAACCAACAAACCAACAAACCAACAAACCAACAAACCAAAAAACCAACAAACCAACAAGCCAACAAGCCAACAAACCAACAAACTAACAAACCAACAAGCCAACAAACCAACAAACCAACAAGCCAACAACCCAAAAAACCAACAAACCAACAAACCAAAAAATCAACAAACCAACAAACCATCAAACGAACAAAGCAACAAACCAACAAGCCAACAAATCAACAAACCAACAAGCCAACAAACCAACAAACCAACAAGCCAACAATCCAACAAACAAACAAACCAACAAACCAACAAGCCAACAAACGAACAAACCAACAAACCAACAATCCAAAAAGCCAACAAACCAACAAACAAATATACCAACAAACCAAAAAACCAACAAACCAACAAACCAACAAACCAACAAACCAACAAACCAACAAGCCAACAAGCCAACAAACCAACAAGCCAATAAACCAACAAACCAACAAGCCAACAAGCCAACAAACCAACAAACCAACAAACCAACAAGCCAACAAACCAACAAACCAACAAACCAACAAGCCAACAAGCCAACAAACCAACAAACCAATATGCCAACAAGCCAACAAACAAACAAACCAACAAACCAACAAGCCAACAAACCAACAAACCATCAAACGAACAAAGCAACAAGCCAACAAGCCAACAAATCAACAAACCAACAAGCCAACAAACCAACAAACCAACAAGCCAACAATCCAACAAACAAACAAACCAACAAATCAACAAGCCAACAAACCAACAAACCAACAAACCAACAAACCAACAAGCCAACAAACCAACAAACAAATATACCAACAAACCAAAAAACTAACAAACTAACAAACCAACAAACCAACAAACCAACAAACCAACAAGCCAACAAGCCAACAAACCAACAAGCCAATAAACCAACAAACCAACAAGCCAACAAGCCAACAAACCAACAAACCAACAAACCAACAAGCCAACAAACCAACAAACCAACAAACCAACAAGCCAACAAGCCAACAAACCAACAAGCCAACAAACCAACAAACCAACAAACCAAGTAACCAAAAAGCCAACAAACTAACAAACCAACAAGCCAACAAGCCAACAAACCAACAAACCAACAAAGCAACAAGCCAACAAGCCAACAAACCAACAAACCAACAAGCCAACAAACCAACAAACCAACAAGCCAACAAGCCAACAAGCCAACAAACCAACAAACCCACAAACCAACAAGCCAACAAACCAACAAACCAACAAGCCAACAAACCAACAAACCAACAAACCAACAAACCAACAAGCCAACAAGCCAACAATCCAACCAGCCAACAAGCCAACAAACCAACAAACCAACAAACCAACAAACCAACAAACCAACAAGCCAACAAACCAACAAACCAACAAACAAACAAACCAAGTAACCAACAAGCCAACAAACCAACAAGCCAACAAGCCAACAAACCAACACCCCAACAAGCCAACAAACCAACAAACCAACAAGCCAACGAACCAACAAACCAACAAACCAAAAAACCAACAAACCAACAAACCAACAAACCAACAAACCAACAAACCAACAAGCCAACAAACCAACAAACCAACAAACCAAGTAACCAAAAAGCCAACAAACAAACAAACCAACAAGCCAACAAGCCAACAAACCAACAAGCCAACAAACCAACAAACCAACAAAGCAACAAGCCAACAAGCCAACAAACCAACAAACCAACAAGCCAACAAACCAACAAACCAACAAGCCAACAAGCCAACATGCCAACAAACCAACAAACCAAGTAACCAAAAAGCCAACAAACTAACAAACCAACAAGCCAACAAGCCAACAAACCAACAAACCAACAAAACCAACAAGCCAACAAACCAACAAACAAACTAACCAACAAACCAACAAACCAACAAACCAAAAAACCAACAAACCAAAAAACCAAGTAACCAAAAAGCCAACAAACTAACAAACCAACAAGCCAACAAGCCAACAAACCAACAAACCAACAAAACCAACAAGCCAACAAACCAACAAACAAACTAACCAACAAACCAACAAGCCAACAAGCCAACAAACCAACAAACCAACAAAACCAACAAGCCAACAAACCAACAAACAAACTAAGCAACAAACCAACAAACCAACAAACCAAAAAACCAACAAACCAACAAACCAAGCAACCAAAAAGCCAACAAACTAACAAACCAACAAGCCAACAAGCCAACAAACCAACAAACCAACAAAACCAACAAGCCAACAAACCAACAAACAAACTAACCAAGAAGCCAACAAGCCAACAAACCAACAAACCAACAAGCCAACAAACCAACAAACCAACAAACCAACAAACTAAGTAACCAACAAAATAAGTAACCAACAAGCCAACAAACCAACAAACCAACAAGCCAACAAGCCAACAAACCAACAAACCAACAAGCCAACAAACCAACAAACCAACAAACTAACAAACCAACAAACCAACAAACCAACAAACCAACAAGCCAACAAACCAACAAACAAATAAACCTACAAACCAACAAACCAACAAACCAACTAGCCAACAAACCAACAAACCAACAAGCCAACAAACCAACAAACCAACAAGCCAACAAACCAACAAACCAACAAGCCAACAAGCCAACAAACCAACAAATCAACAAACCAAGTAACCAAAAAGTCAACAAACTAACAAACCAACAAGCCAACAAGCCAACAAACCAACAAACCAACAAGCCAACAAGCCAACAACCCAACAAACCAACAAACCAACAAACCAACAAACTAAGTAACCAACAAGCCAACAAACCAACAAACCAACAAGCCAACAAGCCAACAAACCAACAAACCAACAAGCCAACAAGCCAACAAACCAACAAGCCAACAAACCAACAAACCAACAAACCAAAAAACCAACAATCCAACAAGCCAACAAACCAACAAGCCAACAAACCAACAAACAAACAAGCCAACAAACCAACAAACCAACAAGCCAACAAACCAACAAACCAACAAACCAAAAGACCAACAAACCAACAAACCAACAAACCAACAAACCAACAAGCAAACAAACCAACAAACCAACAAACCAACAAACCAAGTAACTAAAAATCTAACAAACTAACAAACCAACAAGCCAACAAGCCAACAAACCAACAATTCAACAAACCAACAAAGCAACAAGCCAACAAGCCAACAAACCAACAAACCAACAAGCCAACAAACTAACAAACCAACAAGCCAACAAGCCAACAAACCAACAAACTAACAAACCAACAAGCCAACAAACCAACAAGCCAACAAGCCAACAAACCAACAAACAAATAAACCAACAAACAAACAAACCAACAAACCAACAAACTAACAAATCAAAAAACCAACAAACCAACAAGCCAACAAGCCAGCAAACCAACAAACTAACAAACCAACAAACGAACTAACCAATAAACCAACAAACCAACAAGCCAACAAGCCAACAAATCAACAAACCAACAAACCAACAAACTAAGTAACCAACAAGCCAACAAACCAACAAACCAACAAGCCAACAAGCCAACAAACCAACAAACCAACAAACCAACAAGGCAACAAACCAACAAACCAACAAACCAAAAAACCAACAAACCAACAAACCGACAAACCAACTAACCAAAAAACCAACAAGCCAACAAGCCAACAAACCAACAAACCAACAAACCAACAAGCCTACAAACCAACAAGCCAACAAACGAAGTAACAAAAAAGCCAACAAACTAACAAACCAATAAGCCAACAAGCCAACAAACCAACAAACCAACAAAGCAACAAGCCAAAAAACCAACAAGCCAACAAACCAACAAACCAACAAGCCAACAAGCCAACAAGCCAACAAACCAACAAACCAACAAACCAACAAGCCAACAAAACAACAAACCAACAAGCAAACAAACCAACAAACAAACAAGCTAACAAACCAACAAACAAATAAACCAACAAACCAACAAACCAACAAACCAACAAACCAAAAAACCAACAAACCAACAAGCCAACAAGCCAACAAACCAACAAACCATCAAACCAACAAACTAAGTAACCAACAAGCCAACAAACCAACAAACCAACAAGCCAACAAGCCAACAAACCAAGAAACCAACAAGCCAACAAACCAACAAAACAACAAACCAACAAACCAAAAAACCAACAAACCAACAAACCAACAAACCAACAAACCAACAAACCAACAAACCAACAAGCCAACAAACCAACAAACCAACAAACCAACAAGCCAACAAACCAACAATCCAACAAACCAACAAACCAACAAACCAAGTAACCAAAAAGCCAACAAACTAACAAACCAACAAGCCAACAAGCCAACAAACCAACAAACCAAAAAAGCAACAAGCCAAAAAGCCAACAAACCAACAAACCAACAAGCCAACAAACCAACAAACCAACAAGCCAACAAGCCAACAAACCAACAAACCAACAAACCAACAAGCCAACAAAGCAACAAACCAAAAAGCCAACAAACCAACAAACCAACAAACCAACAAGCCAACAAGCCAACAAACCAACAAACCAACAAACCAACAAGCCAACAAACTAACAAGCCAACAAACCAACAAAGCAACAAACCAACAAGCCAACAAACCAACAAGCCAACAAGCCAACAAACCAACAAACCAACAAACCAACAAACCAACAAACTAAGTAACCAACAAGCCAAAAAACCAACAAACCAACAAGCCAACAAACCAAGAAACCAACAAACCAACAAACCAACAAACCAACAAACCAAAAGCCAACAAGCCAACAAACCAACAAACCAACAAACCAACAAACCAACAAGCCAACAAACCAACAAACCAACAAACCAACAAGCCAACAAGCCAACAAACCAACAAACCAACAAACCAACAAACCAACAAACCAACAAACCAACAAACCAACAAACCAACAAGCCAACAAACCAACAAACCAACAAACCAACAAACCAACAAACCAACAAGCCAACAAGCCAACAAACCAACAAACCAACAAACCAACAAACCAACAAGCCAACAAACCAACAAACAAATAAACCAACAAACCAAAAAACCAACAAACCAACAAACCAACAAACCAACAAATCAACAAGCCAACAAACCAACAAACCAACAAACCAACAAGCCAACAAGCCAACAAACCAACAAACCAAAAGCCAACAAGCCAACAAACCAACAAACCAACAAACCAACAAGCCAACAAACCAACAAACCAACAAACCAACAAGCCAACAAGCCAACAAACCAACAAACCAACAAGCCAACAAACCAACAAACCAACAAACTAAGTAACCAACAAGCCAACAAACCAACAAACCAACAAACCAACAAGCCAACAAACCAACAAACCAACAAGCCAACAAGCCAACAAACCAACAAACCAACAAACCAACAAACCAACAAACCAACAAGCCAACAAACCAACAAACAAATAAACCAACAAACCAAAAAACCAACAAACCAACAAACCAACAAACCAACAAACCAACAAACCAACAAGCCAACAAGCCAACAAACCAACAAACCAACAGACCAACAAGCCAACAAACCAAAAAGCCAATAAACCAACAAAGCAACAAACCAAGTAACCAACAAACCAACAAACCAACAAACGAACTAACCAACAAATCAACAAGCCAACAAGCCAACAAACCAATAAACCAACAAACCAACAAACCAACAAACTAAGTAACCAACAAGCCAACAAACCAACAAACAAACAAGCCAACAAGCCAACAAACCAACAAACCAACAAGCCAACAAACCAACAAACCAACAAACTAACAAACCAACAAACCAACAAACCAACAACCCAACAAACCAACAAGCCAACAAACCAACAAATAAATAAACCAACAAACCAAAAAACCAACAAACCAACAAACCAACAAGCCAACAAACCAACAAACCAACAAACAAACAAACCAAGTAACCAACAAGCCAACAAACCAACAAACCAACAAACCAAAAAACCAACAAACCAACAAACCAACAAACCAACAAACCAACAAACCAACAAGCCAACAAACCAACAAACCAAGTAACCAAAAAGCCAACAAACTAACAAACCAACAAGCCAACAAGCCAACAAACCAACAAGCCAACAAACCAACAAACCAACAAACCAACAAACCAACAAACCAAAAAAACAACAAACTAACAAACCAACAAACCAACAAACCAAGTAACCAAAAAGCCAACAAACTAACAAACCAACAAGCCAACAAGCCAACAAACCAACAAGCCAACAAACCAACAAACCAACAAACCAACAAACCAACAAGCCAACAAACCAACAAACCAAGTAACCAAAAAGCCACCAAACTAACAAACCAACAAGCCAACAAGCCAACAAACCAACAAGCCAACAAGCCAACAAACCAACAAACCAACAAACCAACAAACTAAGTAACCAACAAAATAAGTAACCAACAAGCCAACAAACCAACAAACCAACAAGTCAACAAGCCAACAAACCAACAAACCAACAAGCCAACAAACCAACAAACCAACAAACTAACAAACCAACAAACCAACAAACCAACAAACCAACAAGCCAACAAACCAACAAACAAATAAACCTACAAACCAACAAATCAACAAACCAACTAGCCAACAAACCAACAAACCAACAAGCCAACAAACCAACAAACCAACAAGCCAACAAACCAACAAACCAACAAGCCAACAAGCCAACAAACCAACAAATCAACAAACCAAGTAACCAAAAAGTCAACAAACTAACAAACCAACAAGCCAACAAGCCAACAAACCAACAAACCAACAAGCCAACAAGCCAACAACCCAACAAACCAACAAACCAACAAACCAACAAACTAAGTAACCAACAAGCCAACAAACCAACAAACCAACAAGCCAACAAGCCAACAAACCAACAAACCAACAAGCCAACAAACCAACAAACCAACAAGCCAACAAACCAACAAACCAACAAACCAAAAAACCAACAATCCAACAAGCCAACAAAACAACAAGCCAACAAACCAACAAACAAACAAGCCAACAAACCAACAAACCAACAAGCCAACAAACCAACAAACCAACAAACCAAAAAACCAACAAACCAACAAACCAACAAACCAACAAACCAACAAGCAAACAAACCAACAAACCAACAAACCAACAAACCAACTAACTAAAAATCTAACAAACTAACAAACCAACAAGCCAACAAGCCAACAAACCAACAAGCCAACAAACCAACAAACCAACAAAGCAACAAGCCAACAAGCCAACAAACCAACAAACCAACAAGCCAACAAACTAACAAACCAACAAGCCAACAAACCAACAAGCCAACAAGCCAACAAACCAAAAAACTAACAAACCAACAAGCCAACAAACCAACAAGCCAACAAGCCAACAAACCAACAAACCAACAAACAAATAAACCAACAAACAAACAAACCAACAAACCAACAAACTAACAAACCAAAAAACCAACAAACCAACAAGCCAACAAGCCAGCAAACCAACAAACTAACAAACCAACAAACGAACAAACCAACAAACTAAGTAACCAACAAGCCAACAAACCAACAAACCAACAAGCCAACAAGCCAACAAGCCAACAAACCAACAAACCAACAAGGCAACAAACCAACAAGCCAACAAACCAAAAAACCAACAAACCAACAAACCGACAAACCAACTAACCAAAAAACCAACAAGCCAACAAGCCAACAAACCAACAAACCAACAAGCCTACAAACCAACAAGCCAACAAACCAAGTAACCAAAAAGCCAACAAACTAACAAACCAATAAGCCAACAAGCCTACAAACCAACAAACCAACAAAGCAACAAGCCAACAAGCCAAAAAACCAACAAACCAACAAGCCAACAAACCAACAAACCAACAAGCCAACAAGCCAACAAGCCAACAAACCAACAAACCAACAAACCAACAAGCCAACAAACCAACAAACCAACAAGCCAACAAACCAACAAACCAACAAACCAACAAGCCAACAAACCAACAAACCAACAAACCAATAAACCAACAAACCAACAAACCAACAAACCAACAAACCAACAAACCAACAAACCAACAAGCCAACAAGCCAACAAACCAACAAACAAACAAGCTAACAAACCAACAAACAAATAAACCAACAAACCAACAAACCAACAAACCAAGAAACCAAAAAACCAACAAACCAACAAGCCAACAAGCCAACAAACCAACAAACCATCAAACCAACAAACTAAGTAACCAACAAGCCAACAAACCAACAAACCAACAAGCCAACAAACCAACAAACCAACAAACCAACAAACCAAAAAACCAACAAACCAACAAACCAACAAACCAACAAACCAACAAACCAACAAACCAACAAGCCAACAAACCAACAAACCAACAAACCAACAAGCCAACAAACCAACAATCCAACAAACCAACAAACCAACAAACCAAGTAACCAAAAAGCCAACAAACTAACAAACCAACAAGCCAACAAGCCGACAAACCAACAAACCAAAAAAGCAACAAGCCAAAAAGCCAACAAACCAACAAACCAACAAGCCAACAAACCAACAAACCAACAAGCCAACAAACCAACAAGCCAACAAACCAACAAACAAATAAACCAACAAGCCAACAAGCCAACAAACCAACAAACCAACAAGCCAACAAGCCGACAAACCAACAAACCAAAAAAGCAACAAGCCAAAAAGCCAACAAACCAACAAACCAACAAGCCAACAAACCAACAAACCAACAAGCCAACAAACCAACAAGCCAACAAACCAACAAACAAATAAACCAACAAACCAACAAACCAACAAACCAACAAACCAACAAACCAACAAGCCAACAAGCCAACAAACCAACAAACCAACAGACCAACAAGCCAACAAACCAAAAAGCCAACAAACCAACAAAGCAACAAACCAAGTAACCAACAAACCAACAAACCAACAAACGAACTAACCAACAAATCAACAAGCCAACAAGCCAACAAACCAATAAACCAACAAACCAACAAACCAACAAACTAAGTAACCAACAAGCCAACAAACCAACAAACAAACAAGCCAACAAGCCAACAAACCAACAAACCAACAAGCCAACAAACCAACAAACCAACAAACTAACAAACCAACAAACCAACAAACCAAACACCCAACAAACCAACAAGCCAACAAACCAACAAATAAATAAACCAACAAACCAAAAAACCAACAAACCAACAAACCAACAAGCCAACAAACCAACAAACCAACAAACAAACAAACCAAGTAACCAACAAGCCAACAAACTAACAAGCCAACAAGCCAACAAACAAACACCCCAACAAGCCAACAAACCAACAAACCAACAAGCCAACAAACCAACAAACCAACAAACCAAAAAACCAACAAACCAACAAACCAACAAGCCAACAAACCAACAAACCAAGTAACCAAAAAGCCAACAAACTAACAAACCAACAAGCCAACAAGCCAACAAACCAACAAGCCAACAAACCAACAAACCAACAAACCAACAAACCAACAAACCAAAAAAACAACAAACTAACCAACCAACAAACCAACAAACCAAGTAACCAAAAAGCCAACAAACTAACAAACCAACAAGCCAACAAGCCAACAAACCAACAAGCCAACAAACCAACAAACCAACAAACCAACAAACCAACAAGCCAACAAACCAACAAACCAAGTAACCAAAAAGCCAACAAACTAACAAACCAACAAGCCAACAAGCCAACAAACCAACAAGCCAACAAGCCAACAAACCAACAAACCAACAAACCAACAAACTAAGTAACCAACAAAATAAGTAACCAACAAGCCAACAAACCAACAAACCAACAAGCCAACAAGCCAACAAACCAACAAACCAACAAGCCAACAAACCAACAAACCAACAAACCAACAAACTAACAAACCAACAAACCAACAAACCAACAAACCAACAAGCCAACAACCCAACAAACAAATAAACCTACAAACCAACAAACCAACAAACCAACTAGCCAACAAACCAACAAACCAACAAGCCAACAAACCAACAAACCAACAAGCCAACAAACCAACAAACCAACAAGCCAACAAGCCAACAAACCAACAAATCAACAAACCATGTAACCAAAAAGTCAACAAACTAACAAACCAACAAGCCAACAAGCCCACAAACCAACAAACCAACAAGCCAACAAGCCAACAACCCAACAAACCAACAAACCAACAAACTAAGTAACCAACAAGCCAACAAACCAACAAACCAACAAGCCAACAAGCCAACAAACCAACAAACCAACAAGCCAACAAACCAACAAACCAACAAGCCAACAAACCAACAAACCAACAAACCAAAAAACCAACAATCCAACAAGCCAACAAACCAACAAGCCAACAAACCAACAAACCAACAAGCCAACAAACCAACAAACCAACAAACCAAAAAACCAACAAACCAACAAACCAACAAACCAACAAACCAACAAACCAACAAGCAAACAAACCAACAAACCAACAAACCAACAAACCAAGTAACTAAAAATCTAACAAACTAACAAACCAACAAGCCAACAAGCCAACAAACCAACAAGCCAACAAACCAACAAACCAATAAAGCAACAAGCCAACAAGCCAACAAACCAACAAACCAACAAGCCAACAAACTAACAAACCAACAAGCCAACAAACCAGCAAGCCAACAAGCCAACAAACCAAAAAACTAACAAACCAACAAGCCAACAAACCAACAAGCCAACAAGCCAACAAACCAACAAACCAACAAACAAATAAACCAACAAACAAACAAACCAACAAACCAACAAACTAAAAAACCAAAAAACCAACAAACCAACAAGCCAACAAGCCAGCAAACCAACAAACTAACAAACCAACAAACGAACTAACCAATAAACCAACAAACCAACAAGCCAACAAGCCAACAAATCAACAAACCAACAAACCAACAAACTAAGTAACCAACAAGCCAACAAACCAACAAACCAACAAGCCAACAAGCCAACAAACCAACAAACCAACAAGGCAACAAACCAACAAACCAACAAACCAAAAAACCAACAAACCAACAAACCGACAAACCAACTAACCAAAAAACCAACAAGCCAACAAGCCAACAAACCAACAAACCAACAAGCCTACAAACCAACAAGCCAACAAACCGAGTAACCAAAAAGCCAACAAACTAACAAACCAATAAGCCAACAAGCCTACAAACCAACAAACCAACAAAGCAACAAGCCAACAAGCCAAAAAACCAACAAACCAACAAGCCAACAAACCAACAAACCAACAAGCCAACAAGCCAACAAGCCAACAAACCAACAAACCAACAAACCAACAAGCCAACAAACCAACAAACCAACAAGCCAACAAACCAACAAACCAACAAACCAACAAGCCAACAAACCAACAAACCAACAAACCAATAAACCAACAAACCAACAAACCAACAAACCAACAAACCAACAAACTAACAAGCCAACAAGCCAACAAACCAACAAACAAACAAGCTAACAAACCAACAAACAAATAAACCAACAAACCAACAAACCAACAAACCAACAAACCAAAAAACCAACAAACCAACAAGCCAACAAGCCAACAAACCAACAAACCATCAAACCAACAAACTAAGTAAACAACAAGCCAACAAACCAACAAACCAACAAGCCAACAAGCCAACAAACCAAGAAACCAACAAGCCAACAAACCAACAAACCAACAAACCAACAAACCAAAAAACCAACAAACCAACAAACCAACAAACCAACAAACCAACAAACCAACAAACCAACAAGCCAACAAACCAACAAACCAACAAACCAACAAGCCGACAAACCAACAATCCAACAAACCAACAAACCAACAAACCAAGTAACCAAAAAGCCAACAAACTAACAAACCAACAAGCCAACAAGCCAACAAACCAACAAACCAAAAAAGCAACAAGCCAAAAAGCCAACAAACCAACAAACCAACAAGCCAACAAACCAACAAACCAACAAGCCAACAAGCCAACAAACCAACAAACCAACAAACCAACAAGCCAACAAACCAACAAACCAAAAAGCCAACAAACCAACAAACCAAGTAACTAAAAAGCCAACAAACTAACAAACCAACAAGCCAACAAGCCAACAAACCAACAAGCCAACAAACCAACAAACCAACAAACCAACAAACCAACAAACCAAAAAAACAACAAACTAACAAACCAACAAACCAACAAACCAAGTAACCAAAAAGCCAACAAACTAACAAACCAACAAGCCAACAAGCCAACAAACCAACAAGCCAACAAACCAACAAACCAACAAACCAACAAACGAACAAGCCAACAAACCAACAAACCAAGTAACCAAAAAGCCAACAAACTAACAAACCAACAAGCCAACAAGCCAACAAACCAACAAGCCAACAAGCCAACAAACCAACAAACCAACAAACCAACAAACTAAGTAACCAACAAAATAAGTAACCAACAAGCCAACAAACCAACAAACCAACAAGCCAACAAGCCAACAAACCAACAAACCAACAAGCCAACAAACCAACAAACCAACAAACCAACAAACTAACAAACCAACAAACCAACAAACCAACAAACCAACAAGCCAACAACCCAACAAACAAATAAACCTACAAACCAACAAACCAACAAACCAACTAGCCAACAAACCAACAAACCAACAAGCCAACAAACCAACAAACCAACAAGCCAACAAACCAACAAACCAACAAGCCAACAAGCCAACAAACCAACAAATCAACAAACCATGTAACCAAAAAGTCAACAAACTAACAAACCAACAAGCCAACAAGCCAACAAACCAACAAACCAACAAGCCAACAAGCCAACAACCCAACAAACCAACAAACCAACAAACTAAGTAACCAACAAGCCAACAAACCAACAAACCAACAAGCCAACAAGCCAACAAACCAACAAACCAACAAGCCAACAAACCAACAAACCAACAAGCCAACAAACCAACAAACCAACAAACCAAAAAACCAACAATCCAACAAGCCAACAAACCAACAAGCCAACAAACCAACAAACCAACAAGCCAACAAACCAACAAACCAACAAACCAAAAAACCAACAAACCAACAAACCAACAAACCAACAAACCAACAAACCAACAAGCAAACAAACCAACAAACCAACAAACCAACAAACCAAGTAACTAAAAATCTAACAAACTAACAAACCAACAAGCCAACAAGCCAACAAACCAACAAGCCAACAAACCAACAAACCAATAAAGCAACAAGCCAACAAGCCAACAAACCAACAAACCAACAAGCCAACAAACTAACAAACCAACAAGCCAACAAACCAGCAAGCCAACAAGCCAACAAACCAAAAAACTAACAAACCAACAAGCCAACAAACCAACAAGCCAACAAGCCAACAAACCAACAAACCAACAAACAAATAAACCAACAAACAAACAAACCAACAAACCAACAAACTAACAAACCAAAAAACCAACAAACCAACAAGCCAACAAGCCAGCAAACCAACAAACTAAAAACCAACAAACGAACTAACCAATAAACCAACAAACCAACAAGCCAACAAGCCAACAAATCAACAAACCAACAAACTAAGTAACCAACAAGCCAACAAACCAACAAACCAACAAGCCAACAAGCCAACAAACCAACAAACCAACAAGGCAACAAACCAACAAACCAACAAACCAAAAAACCAACAAACCAACAAACCGACAAACCAACTAACCAAAAAACCAACAAGCCAACAAGCCAACAAACCAACAAACCAACAAGCCTACAAACCAACAAGCCAACAAACCGAGTAACCAAAAAGCCAACAAACTAACAAACCAATAAGCCAACAAGCCTACAAACCAACAAACCAACAAAGCAACAAGCCAACAAGCCAAAAAACCAACAAACCAACAAGCCAACAAACCAACAAACCAACAAGCCAACAAGCCAACAAGCCAACAAACCAACAAACCAACAAACCAACAAGCCAACAAACCAACAAACCAACAAGCCAACAAACCAACAAACCAACAAACCAACAAGCCAACAAACCAACAAACCAACAAACCAATAAACCAACAAACCAACAAACCAACAAACCAACAAACCAACAAACCAACAAGCCAACAAGCCAACAAACCAACAAACAAACAAGCTAACAAACCAACAAACAAATAAACCAACAAACCAACAAACCAACAAACCAACAAACCAAAAAACCAATAAACCAACAAGCCAACAAGCCAACAAACCAACAAACCATCAAACCAACAAACTAAGTAAACAACAAGCCAACAAACCAACAAACCAACAAGCCAACAAGCCAACAAACCAAGAAACCAACAAGCCAACAAACCAACAAACCAACAAACCAACAAACCAAAAAACCAACAAACCAACAAACCAACAAACCAACAAACCAACAAACCAACAAACCAACAAGCCAACAAACCAACAAACCAACAAACCAACAAGCCAACAAACCAACAATCCAACAAACCAACAAACCAACAAACCAAGTAACCAAAAAGCCAACAAACTAACAAACCAACAAGCCAACAAGCCAACAAACCAACAAACCAAAAAAGCAACAAGCCAAAAAGCCAACAAACCAACAAACCAACAAGCCAACAAACCAACAAACCAACAAGCCAACAAGCCAACAAACCAACAAACCAACAAACCAACAAGCCAACAAACCAACAAACCAAAAAGCCAACAAACCAACAAACCAACAAACCAACAAGCCAACAAGCCAACAAACCAACAAGCCAACAAACCAACAAGCCAACAAACTAACAAGCCAACAAACCAACAAAGCAAAAAACCAACAAGCTAACAAACCAACAAGCCAACAAGCCAACAAACCAACAAACCAACAAACCAACAAACCAACAAACCAACAAACTAAGTAACCAACAAGCCAACAAACCAACAAACCAACAAGCCAACAAACCAACAAACCAACAAACCAACAAACCAACAAACCAACAAACCAACAAACCAAAAGCCAACAAGCCAACAAACCAACAAACCAACAAACCAACAAGCCAACAAACCAACAAACCAACAAACCAACAAGCCAACAAGCCAACAAACCAACAAACCAACAAGCCAACAAACCAACAAACTAACAAACCAACAAACCAACAAACCAACAAGCCAACAAACCAACAAACCAACAAACCAACAAACCAACAAACCAACAAACCAACAAGCCAACAAGCCAACAAACCAACAAATCAACAAACCAACAAACCAACAAGCCAACAAACCAACAAACAAATAAACCAACAAACCAAAAAACCAACAAACCAACAAACCAACAAACCAACAAACCAACAAACCAACAAACCAACAAACTAACAAGCCAACAAACCAACAAAGCAACAAACCAACAAGCCAACAAACCAACAAGCCAACAAGCCAACAAGCCAACAAACCAACAAACCAACAAACCAACAAACCAACAAACTAAGTAACCAACAAGCCAACAAACCAACAAACCAACAAGCCAACAAACCAACAAACCAACAAACCAACAAGCCAACAAACCAACAAACCAACAAGGCAACAAACCAACAAACCAACAAACCAAAAAACCAACAAACCAACAAACCGACAAACCAACTAACCAAAAAACCAACAAGCCAACAAGCCAACAAACCAACAAACAAATAAACCAACAAACCAAAAAACCAACAAACCAACAAACCAACAAACCAACAAACCAACAAACCAACAAACTAACAAGCCAACAAACCAACAAAGCAACAAACCAACAAGCCAACAAACCAACAAGCCAACAAGCCAACAAGCCAACAAACCAACAAACCAACAAACCAACAAACCAACAAACTAAGTAACCAACAAACCAACAAACTAAGTAACCAACAAGCCAACAAACCAACAAACCAACAAGCCAACAAGCCAACAAACCAACAAACCAACAAGGCAACAAACCAACAAACCAACAAACCAAAAAACCAACAAACCAACAAACCGACAAACCAACTAACCAAAAAACCAACAAGCCAACAAGCCAACAAACCAACAAACCAACAAGCCTACAAACCAACAAGCCAACAAACCGAGTAACCAAAAAGCCAACAAACTAACAAACCAATAAGCCAACAAGCCTACAAACCAACAAACCAACAAAGCAACAAGCCAACAAGCCAAAAAACCAACAAACCAACAAGCCAACAAACCAACAAACCAACAAGCCAACAAGCCAACAAGCCAACAAACCAACAAACCAACAAACCAACAAGCCAACAAACCAACAAACCAACAAGCCAACAAACCAACAAACCAACAAACCAACAAGCCAACAAACCAACAAACCAACAAACCAATAAACCAACAAACCAACAAACCAACAAACCAACAAACCAACAAACCAACAAGCCAACAAGCCAACAAACCAACAAACAAACAAGCTAACAAACCAACAAACAAATAAACCAACAAACCAACAAACCAACAAACCAACAAACCAAAAAACCAATAAACCAACAAGCCAACAAGCCAACAAACCAACAAACCATCAAACCAACAAACTAAGTAAACAACAAGCCAACAAACCAACAAACCAACAAGCCAACAAGCCAACAAACCAAGAAACCAACAAGCCAACAAATCAACAAACCAACAAACCAACAAACCAAAAAACCAACAAACCAACAAACCAACAAACCAACAAACCAACAAACCAACAAACCAACAAGCCAACAAACCAACAAACCAACAAACCAACAAGCCAACAAACCAACAATCCAACAAACCAACAAACCAACAAACCAAGTAACCAAAAAGCCAACAAACTAACAAACCAACAAGCCAACAAGCCAACAAACCAACAAACCAAAAAAGCAACAAGCCAAAAAGCCAACAAACCAACAAACCAACAAGCCAACAAACCAACAAACCAACAAGCCAACAAGCCAACAAACCAACAAACCAACAAACCAACAAGCCAACAAACCAACAAACCAAAAAGCCAACAAACCAACAAACCAACAAACCAACAAGCCAACAAGCCAACAAACCAACAAACCAACAAACCAACAAGCCAACAAACTAACAAGCCAACAAACCAACAAAGCAAAAAACCAACAAGCTAACAAACCAACAAGCCAACAAGCCAACAAACCAACAAACCAACAAACCAACAAACCAACAAACCAACAAACTAAGTAACCAACAAGCCAACAAACCAACAAACCAACAAGCCAACAAACCAACAAACCAACAAACCAACAAACCAACAAACCAACAAACCAACAAACCAACAAACCAAAAGCCAACAAGCCAACAAACCAACAAACCAACAAACCAACAAGCCAACAAACCAACAAACCAACAAACCAACAAGCCAACAAGCCAACAAACCAACAAACCAACAAGCCAACAAACCAACAAACTAACAAACCAACAAACCAACAAACCAACAAGCCAACAAACCAACAAACCAACAAACCAACAAACCAACAAACCAACAAACCAACAAGCCAACAAGCCAACAAACCAACAAATCAACAAACCAACAAACCAACAAGCCAACAAACCAACAAACAAATAAACCAACAAACCAAAAAACCAACAAACCAACAAACCAACAAACCAACAAACCAACAAACCAACAAACTAACAAGCCAACAAACCAACAAAGCAACAAACCAACAAGCCAACAAACCAACAAGCCAACAAGCCAACAAGCCAACAAACCAACAAACCAACAAACCAACAAACCAACAAACTAAGTAACCAACAAGCCAACAAACCAACAAACCAATAAGCCAACAAACCAACAAACCAACAAACCAACAAGCCAACAAACCAACACACCAACAAACCAACAAGCCAACAAGCCAACAAGCCAACAAACCGAGTAACCAAAAAGCCAACAAACTAACAAACCAATAAGCCAACAAGCCTACAAACCAACAAACCAACAAAGCAACAAGCCAACAAGCCAAAAAACCAACAAACCAACAAGCCAACAAACCAACAAACCAACAAGCCAACAAGCCAACAAGCCAACAAACCAACAAACCAACAAACCAACAAGCCAACAAACCAACAAACCAACAAGCCAACAAACCAACAAACCAACAAACCAACAAGCCAACAAACCAACAAACCAACAAACCAATAAACCAACAAACCAACAAACCAACAAACCAACAAACCAACAAACCAACAAGCCAACAAGCCAACAAACCAACAAACAAACAAGCTAACAAACCAACAAACAAATAAACCAACAAACCAACAAACCAACAAACCAACAAACCAAAAAACCAATAAACCAACAAGCCAACAAGCCAACAAACCAACAAACCATCAAACCAACAAACTAAGTAAACAACAAGCCAACAAACCAACAAACCAACAAGCCAACAAGCCAACAAACCAAGAAACCAACAAGCCAACAAACCAACAAACCAACAAACCAACAAACCAAAAAACCAACAAACCAACAAACCAACAAACCAACAAACCAACAAACCAACAAACCAACAAGCCAACAAACCAACAAACCAACAAACCAACAAGCCAACAAACCAACAATCCAACAAACCAACAAACCAACAAACCAAGTAACCAAAAAGCCAACAAACTAACAAACCAACAAGCCAACAAGCCAACAAACCAACAAACCAAAAAAGCAACAAGCCAAAAAGCCAACAAACCAACAAACCAACAAGCCAACAAACCAACAAACCAACAAGCCAACAAGCCAACAAACCAACAAACCAACAAACCAACAAGCCAACAAACCAACAAACCAAAAAGCCAACAAACCAACAAACCAACAAACCAACAAGCCAACAAGCCAACAAACCAACAAGCCAACAAACCAACAAGCCAACAAACTAACAAGCCAACAAACCAACAAAGCAAAAAACCAACAAGCTAACAAACCAACAAGCCAACAAGCCAACAAACCAACAAACCAACAAACCAACAAACCAACAAACCAACAAACTAAGTAACCAACAAGCCAACAAACCAACAAACCAACAAGCCAACAAACCAACAAACCAACAAACCAACAAACCAACAAACCAACAAACCAACAAACCAAAAGCCAACAAGCCAACAAACCAACAAACCAACAAACCAACAAGCCAACAAACCAACAAACCAACAAACCAACAAGCCAACAAGCCAACAAACCAACAAACCAACAAGCCAACAAACCAACAAACTAACAAACCAACAAACCAACAAACCAACAAGCCAACAAACCAACAAACCAACAAACCAACAAACCAACAAACCAACAAACCAACAAGCCAACAAGCCAACAAACCAACAAATCAACAAACCAACAAACCAACAAGCCAACAAACCAACAAACAAATAAACCAACAAACCAAAAAACCAACAAACCAACAAACCAACAAACCAACAAACCAACAAACCAACAAACTAACAAGCCAACAAACCAACAAAGCAACAAACCAACAAGCCAACAAACCAACAAGCCAACAAGCCAACAAGCCAACAAACCAACAAACCAACAAACCAACAAACCAACAAACTAAGTAACCAACAAGCCAACAAACCAACAAACCAACAAGCCAACAAACCAACAAACCAACAAACCAACAAGCCAACAAACCAACAAACCAACAAGGCAACAAACCAACAAACCAACAAACCAAAAAACCAACAAACCAACAAACCGACAAACCAACTAACCAAAAAACCAACAAGCCAACAAGCCAACAAACCAACAAACAAATAAACCAACAAACCAAAAAACCAACAAACCAACAAACCAACAAACCAACAAACCAACAAACCAACAAACTAACAAGCCAACAAACCAACAAAGCAACAAACCAACAAGCCAACAAACCAACAAGCCAACAAGCCAACAAGCCAACAAACCAACAAACCAACAAACCAACAAACCAACAAACTAAGTAACCAACAAACCAACAAACTAAGTAACCAACAAGCCAACAAACCAACAAGCCAACAAGCCAACAAGCCAACAAACCAACAAACCAACAAGGCAACAAACCAACAAACCAACAAACCAAAAAACCAACAAACCAACAAACCGACAAACCAACTAACCAAAAAACCAACAAGCCAACAAGCCAACAAACCAACAAACCAACAAGCCTACAAACCAACAAGCCAACAAACCGAGTAACCAAAAAGCCAACAAACTAACAAACCAATAAGCCAACAAGCCTACAAACCAACAAACCAACAAAGCAACAAGCCAACAAGCCAAAAAACCAACAAACCAACAAGCCAACAAACCAACAAACCAACAAGCCAACAAGCCAACAAGCCAACAAACCAACAAACCAACAAACCAACAAGCCAACAAACCAACAAACCAACAAGCCAACAAACCAACAAACCAACAAACCAACAAGCCAACAAACCAACAAACCAACAAACCAATAAACCAACAAACCAACAAACCAACAAACCAACAAACCAACAAACCAACAAGCCAACAAGCCAACAAACCAACAAACAAACAAGCTTACAAACCAACAAACAAATAAACCAACAAACCAACAAACCAACAAACCAACAAACCAAAAAACCAATAAACCAACAAGCCAACAAGCCAACAAACCAACAAACCATCAAACCAACAAACTAAGTAAACAACAAGCCAACAAACCAACAAACCAACAAGCCAACAAGCCAACAAACCAAGAAACCAACAAGCCAACAAATCAACAAACCAACAAACCAACAAACCAAAAAACCAACAAACCAACAAACCAACAAACCAACAAACCAACAAACCAACAAACCAACAAGCCAACAAACCAACAAACCAACAAACCAACAAGCCAACAAACCAACAATCCAACAAACCAACAAACCAACAAACCAAGTAACCAAAAAGCCAACAAACTAACAAACCAACAAGCCAACAAGCCAACAAACCAACAAACCAAAAAAGCAACAAGCCAAAAAGCCAACAAACCAACAAACCAACAAGCCAACAAACCAACAAACCAACAAGCCAACAAGCCAACAAACCAACAAACCAACAAACCAACAAGCCAACAAACCAACAAACCAAAAAGCCAACAAACCAACAAACCAACAAACCAACAAGCCAACAAGCCAACAAACCAACAAACCAACAAACCAACAAGCCAACAAACTAACAAGCCAACAAACCAACAAAGCAAAAAACCAACAAGCTAACAAACCAACAAGCCAACAAGCCAACAAACCAACAAACCAACAAACCAACAAACCAACAAACCAACAAACTAAGTAACCAACAAGCCAACAAACCAACAAACCAACAAGCCAACAAACCAACAAACCAACAAACCAACAAACCAACAAACCAACAAACCAACAAGCCAACAAGCCAACAAACCAACAAATCAACAAACCAACAAACCAACAAGCCAACAAACCAACAAACAAATAAACCAACAAACCAAAAAACCAACAAACCAACAAACCAACAAACCAACAAACCAACAAACCAACAAACTAACAAGCCAACAAACCAACAAAGCAACAAACCAACAAGCCAACAAACCAACAAGCCAACAAGCCAACAAGCCAACAAACCAACAAACCAACAAACCAACAAACCAACAAACTAAGTAACCAACAAGCCAACAAACCAACAAACCAATAAGCCAACAAACCAACAAACCAACAAACCAACAAGCCAACAAACCAACACACCAACAAACCAACAAACCAACAAACCAACAAACCAAAAGCCAACAAGCCAACAAACCAACAAACCAACAAACCAACAAGCCAACAAACCAACAAACCAACAAACCAACAAGCCAACAAGCCAACAAACCAACAAACCAACAAGCCAACAAACCAACAAACTAAGTAACCAACAAGCCAACAAACCAACAAACCAACAAACCAACAAGCCAACAAACCAACAAACCAACAAGCCAACAAGCCAACAAGCCAACAAACCAACAAACCAACAAACCAACAAACCAACAAGCCAACAAACCAACAAACAAATAAACCAACAAACCAAAAAACCAACAAACCAACAAACCAACAAACCAACAAACCAACAAACCAACAAGCCAACAAGCCAACAAACCAACAAACCAACAGACCAACAAGCCAACAAACCAAAAAGCCAACAAACCAACAAAGCAACAAACCAAGTAACCAACAAACCAACAAACCAATAAACGAACTAACCAACAAACCAACAAGCCAACAAGCCAACAAACCAATAAACCAACAAACCAACAAACCAACAAACCAACAAACTAAGTAACAAACAAGCCAACAAACCAACAAACAAACAAGCCAACAAGCCAACAAACCAACAAACCAACAAGCCAACAAACCAACAAACCAACAAACTAACAAACCAACAAACCAACAAACCAACAACCCAACAAACCAACAAGCCAACAAACCAACAAATAAATAAACCAACAAACCAAAAAACCAACAAACCAACAAACCAACAAGCCAACAAACCAACAAACAAACAAACCAAGTAACCAACAAGCCAACAAACCAACAAGCCAACAAGCCAACAAACCAACACCCCAACAAGCCAACAAACCAACAAACCAACAAGCCAACAAACCAACAAACCAACAAACCAACAAACCAAAAAACCAACAAACCAACAAACCAACAAACCAACAAACCAACAAACCAACAAACCAACAAGCCAACAAACCAACAAACCAAGTAACCAAAAAGCCAACAAACTAACAAACCATCAAGCCAACAAGCCAACAAACCAACAAGCCAACAAACCAACAAACCAACAAAGCAACAAGCCAACAAGCCAACAAACCAACAAACCAACAAGCCAACAAACCAACAAACCAACAAACCAACAAACCAACAAGCCAACAAGCCAACAAACCAACAAACCAACAAACCAAGTATACAAAAAGCCAACAAACTAACAAACCAACAAGCCAACAAGCCAACAAACCAACAAACCAACAAAGCAACAAGCCAAAAAGCCAACAAACCAACAAACAAACAAGCCAACAAACCAGCAAACCAACAAACCAACAAACCAACAAACCAACAAACTAAGTAACCAACAAGCCAACAAACCAACAAACCAACAAACCAACAAGCCAACAAGCCAACAAACCAACAAACCAACAAGGCAACAAACCAACAAACCAACAAACCAAAAAACTAACAAACCAACAAACCGACAAACCAACTAACCAAAAAACCAACAAGCCAACAAGCCAACAAACCAACAAACCAACAAATCAACAAGCCTACAAACCAACAAGCCAACAAACCAAGTAACCAAAAAGCCAACAAACTAACAAACGAATAAGCCAACAAGCCAACAAACCAACAAACCAACAAAGCAACAAGCCAACAAGCCAAAAAACCAACAAACCAACAAGCCAACAAACCAACAAACCAACAAGCCAACAAGCCAACAAACCAACAAACCAACAAACCAACAAACCAACAAACTAAGTAACCAACAAGCCAACAAACCAACAAACCAACAAACCATCAAACCAACAAACTAAGTAACCAACAAGCCAACAAACCAACAAACCAACAAGCCAACAAACCAACAAACCAAGAAACCAACAAGCCAACAAACCAACAAACCAACAAACCAACAAACCAAAAAACCAACAAACCAACAAACCAACAAACCAACAAACCAACAAACCAACAAGCCAACAAGCCAACAAACCAACAAACCAACAAACCAACAAGCCAACAAACCAACAAACCAACAAGCCAACAAACCAACAAACCAACAAACCAACAAGCCAACAAACCAACAAACCAACAAACCAATAAACCAACAAACCAACAAATCAACAAACCAACAAACCAACAAACCAACAAGCCAACAAGCCAACAAACCAACAAACAAACAGGCTAACAAACCAACAAACAAATAAACCAACAAACCAACAAACCAACAAACCAACAAACTAACAAACCAACAAACCAACAAACCAACAAACCAATAAGCCAACAAACCAACAAACCAACAAACCAACAAACCAACAAACCAACAAGCCAACAAGCCAACAAACCAACAAACCAACAAACCAACAAACCAACAAGCCAACAAACAAATAAACCAACAAACCAAAAAACCAACAAACCAACAAACCAACAAACCAACTAGCCAACAAACCAACAAACCAACAAGCCAACAAACCAACAAACCAACAAACCAACAAGCCAACAAACCAACAAACCAACAAGCCAACAAGCCAACAAACCAACAAATCAACAAACCAAGTAACCAAAAAGTCAACAAACTAACAAACCAACAAGCCAACAAGCCAACAAACCAACAAACCAACAAGCCAACAAGCCAACAACCCAACAAACCAACAAACCAACAAACTAAGTAACCAACAAGCCAACAAACCAACAAACCAACAAGCCAACAAGCCAACAAACCAACAAACCAACAAGCCAACAAACCAACAAACCAACAAGCCAACAAACCAACAAACCAACAAACCAAAAAACCAACAATCCAACAAGCCAACAAACCAACAAGCCAACAAACCAACAAACAAACAAGCCAACAAACCAACAAACCAACAAGCCAACAAACAAACAAACCAACAAACCAAAAAACCAACAAACCAACAAACCAACAAACCAACAAACCAACAAACCAACAAGCAAACAAACCAACAAACCAACAAACCAACAAACCAAGTAACTAAAAATCTAACAAACTAACAAACCAACAAGCCAACAAGCCAACAAACCAACAAGCCAACAAACCAACAAACCAATAAAGCAACAAGCCAACAAGCCAACAAGCCAACAAACCAACAAACCAACAAGCCAACAAACTAACAAACCAACAAGCCAACAAACCAACAAGCCAACAAGCCAACAAACCAAAAAACTAACAAACCAACAAGCCAACAAACCAACAAGCCAACAAGCCAACAAACCAACAAACCAACAAACAAATAAACCAACAAACAAACAAACCAACAAACCAACAAACTAACAAACCAAAAAACCAACAAACCAACAAGCCAACAAGCCAGCAAACCAACAAACTAACAAACCAACAAACGAACTAACCAATAAACCAACAAACCAACAAGCCAACAAGCCAACAAATCAACAAACCAACAAACCAACAAACTAAGTAACCAACAAGCCAACAAACCAACAAACCAACAAGCCAACAAGCCAACAAACCAACAAACCAACAAGGCAACAAACCAACAAACCAACAAACCAAAAAACCAACAAACCAACAAACCGACAAACCAACTAACCAAAAAACCAACAAGCCAACAAGCCAACAAACCAACAAACCAACAAGCCTACAAACCAAAAAGCCAACAAACCAAGTAACCAAAAAGCCAACAAACTAACAAACCAATAAGCCAACAAGCCTACAAACCAACAAACCAACAAAGCAACAAGCCAACAAGCCAAAAAACCAACAAACCAACAAGCCAACAAACCAATAAACCAACAAGCCAACAAGCCAACAAGCCAACAAACCAACAAACCAACAAACAAACAAGCCAACAAACCAACAAACCAACAAGCCAACAAATCAACAAACCAACAAACCAACAAGCCAACAAACCAACAAACCAACAAACCAATAAACCAACAAACCAACAAACCAACAAACCAACAAACCAACAAACCAACAAGCCAACAAGCCAACAAACCAACAAACAAACAAGCTAACAAACCAACAAACAAATAAACCAACAAACCAACAAACCAACAAACCAACAAACCAAAAAACCAACAAACCAACAAGCCAACAAGCCAACAAACCAACAAACCATCAAACCAACAAACTAAGTAAACAACAAGCCAACAAATCAACAAACCAACAAGCCAACAAGCCAACAAACCAAGAAACCAACAAGCCAACAAACCAACAAACCAACAAACCAACAAACCAAAAAACCAACAAACCAACAAACCAACAAACCAACAAACCAACAAACCAACAAACCAACAAACCAACAAGCCAACAAACCAACAAACCAACAAACCAACAAGCCAAGAAACCAACAATCCAACAAACCAACAAACCAACAAACCAAGTAACCAAAAAGCCAACATACTAACAAACCAACAAGCCAACAAGCCAACAAACCAACAAACCAAAAAAGCAACAAGCCAAAAAGCCAACAAACCAACAAACCAACAAGCCAACAAACCAACAAACCAACAAGCCAACAAGCCAACAAACCAACAAACCAACAAACCAACAAGCCAACAAACCAACAAACCAAAAAGCCAACAAACCAACAAACCAACAAACCAACAAGCCAACAAGCCAACAAACCAACAAACCAACAAACCAACAAGCCAACAAACTAACAAGCCAACAAACCAACAAAGCAACAAACCAACAAGCCAACAAACCAATAAGCCAACAAGCCAACAAACCAACAAACCAACAAACCAACAAACTAAGTAACCAACAAGCCAACAAACCAACAAACCAACAAGCCAACAAACCAACAAACCAACAAACCAACAAACCAACAAACCAACAAACCAACAAACCAACAAACCAAAAGCCAACAAGCCAACAAACCAACAAACCAACAAACCAACAAGCCAACAAACCAACAAACCAACAAACCAACAAGCCAACAAGCCAACAAACCAACAAGCCAACAAGCCAACAAACCAACAAACTAACAAACCAACAAACCAACAAACCAACAAGCCAACAAACCAACAAACCAACAAACCAACAAACCAACAAACCAACAAACCAACAAGCCAACAAGCCAACAAACCAACAAACCAACAAACCAACAAACCAACAAGCCAACAAACCAACAAACAAATAAACCAACAAACCAAAAAACCAACAAACCAACAAACCAACAAACCAACAAACCAACAAACCCACAAACTAACAAGCCAACAAACCAACAAAGCAACAAACCAACAAGCCAACAAACCAACAAGCCAACAAGCCAACAAGCCAACAAACCAACAAACCAACAAACCAACAAACCAACAAACTAAGTAACCAACAAGCCAACAAACCAACAAACCAACAAGCCAACAAACCAACAAACCAACAAACCAACAAGCCAACAAACCAACAAACCAACAAACCAACAAACCAACAAACCAAAAGCCAACAAGCCAACAAACCAACAAACCAACAAACCAACAAGCCAACAAACCAACAAACCAACAAACCAACAAGCCAACAAGCCAACAAACCAACAAACCAACAAGCCAACAAACCAACAAACCAACAAACTAAGTAACCAACAAGCCAACAAACCAACAAACCAACAAACCAACAAGCCAACAAACCAACAAACCAACAAGCCAACAAGCCAACAAACCAACAAACCAACAAACCAACAAACCAACAAGCCAACAAACCAACAAACAAATAAACCAACAAACCAAAAAACCAACAAACCAACAAACCAACAAACCAACAAACCAACAAACCAACAAACCAACAAGCCAACAAGCTAACAAACCAACAAACCAACAGACCAACAAGCCAACAAACCAAAAAGCCAACAAACCAACAAAGCAACAAACCAAGTAACCAACAAACCAACAAACCAACAAACGAGCTAACCAACAAACCAACAAGCCAACAAGCCAACAAACCAATAAACTAACAAACCAACAAACCAACAAACCAACAAACTAAGTAACAAACAAGCCAACAAACCAACAAACAAACAAGCCAACAAGCCAACAAACCAACAAACCAACAAGCCAACAAACCAACAAACCAACAAACTAACAAACCAACAAACCAACAAACCAACAACCCAACAAACCAACAAGCCAACAAACCAACAAATAAATAAACCAACAAACCAAAAAACCAACAAACCAACAAACCAACAAGCCAACAAACCAAGAAACCAACAAACAAACAAACCAAGTAACCAACAAGCCAACAAACCAACAAGCCAACAAGCCAACAAACCAACACCCCAACAAGCCAACAAACCAACAAACCAACAAGCCAACAAACCAACAAACCAACAAACCAAAAAACCAACAAACCAACAAACCAACAAACCAACAAACCAACAAACCAACAAGCCAACAAACCAACAAACCAAGTAACCAAAAAGCCAACAAACTAACAAACCAACAAGCCAACAAGCCAACAAACCAACAAGCCAACAAACCAACAAACCAACAAAGCAACAAGCCAACAAGCCAACAAACCAACAAACCAACAAGCCAACAAACCAACAAACCAACAAACCAACAAGCCAACAAGCCAACAAACCAACAAACCAACAAACCAAGTATACAAAAAGCCAACAAACTAACAAACAAACAAGCCAACAAGCCAACAAACCAACAAACCAACAAAGCAACAAGCCAAAAAGCCAACAAACCAAAAAACAAACAAGCCAACAAACCAACAAACCAACAAACCAACAAACTAAGTAACCAACAAGCCAACAAACCAACAAACCAACAAACCAAAAAGCCAACAAGCCAACAAACCAACAAACCAACAAGGCAACAAACCAACAAACCAACAAACCAAAAAACTAACAAACCAACAAACCGACAAACCAACTAACCAAAAAACCAACAAGCCAACAAGCCAACAAACCAACAAACCAACAAATCAACAAGCCTACAAACCAACAAGCCAACAAACCAAGTAACCAAAAAGCCAACAAACTAACAAACCAATAAGCCAACAAGCCAACAAACCAACAAACCAACAAAGCAACAAGCCAACAAGCCAAAAAACCAACAAACCAACAAGCCAACAAACCAACAAACCAACAAGCCAACAAGCCAACAAACCAACAAACCAACAAACCAACAAACCAACAAACCAACAAACTAAGTAACCAACAAGCCAACAAACCAACAAACCAACAAACCATCAAACCAACAAACTAAGTAACCAACAAGCCAACAAACCAACAAACCAACAAGCCAACAAACCAACAAACCAAGAAACCAACAAGCCAACAAACCAACAAACCAACAAACCAACAAACCAAAAAACCAACAAACCAACAAACCAACAAACCAACAAACCAACAAACCAACAAGCCAACAAGCCAACAAACCAACAAACCAACAAACCAACAAGCCAACAAACCAACAAACCAACAAGCCAACAAACCAACAAACCAACAAACCAACAAGCCAACAAACCAACAAACCAACAAACCAATAAACCAACAAACCAACAAATCAACAAACCAACAAACCAACAAACCAACAAGCCAACAAGCCAACAAACCAACAAACAAACAGGCTAACAAACCAACAAACAAATAAACCAACAAACCAACAAACCAACAAACCATTAAACCAAAAATCCAACAAACCAACAAGCCAACAAGCCAACAAACCAACAAACCATCAAACCAACAAACTAAGTAACCAACAAGCCAACAAACCAACAAACCAACAAGCCAACAAGCCAACAAACCAAGAAACCAACAAGCCAACAAACCAACAAACCAACAAACCAACAAACCAAAAAACCAACAAACCAACAAACCAACAAACCAACAAACCAACAAACCAACAAACCAACAAGCCAACAAACCAATAAACCAACAAACCAACAAGCCAACAAACCAACAATCCAACAAACCAACAAACCAAGTAACCAAAAAGCCAACAAACTAACAAACCAACAAGCCAACAAGCCAACAAACCAACAAACCAAAAAAGCAACAAGCCAAACAGCCAACAAACCAACAAACCAACAAGCCAACAAACCAACAAACCAACAAGCCAACAAGCCAACAAACCAACAAACCAACAAACCAACAAGCCAACAAACCAACAAACCAAAAAGCCAACAAACCAACAAACCAACAAACCAACAAGCCAACAAGCCAACAAACCAACAAACCAACAAACTAACAAGCCAACAAACTAACAAGCCAAGAAACCAACAAAGCAACAAACCAACAAGCCAACAAACCAACAAACCAACAAACCAAGTAACCAAAAAGCCAACAAACTAACAAACCAACAAGCCAACAAGCCAACAAACCAACAAGCCAACAAACCAACAAACCAACAAAGCAACAAGCCAACAAGCCAACAAGCCAACAAACCAACAAACCAACAAGCCAACAAACCAACAAACCAACAAGCCAACAAGCCAACAAACCAACAAACCAACAAACCAACAAGCCAACAAACCAACAAACCAACAAACCAACAAGCCAACAAGCCAACAAACCAACAAACCAACAAGCCAACAAACCAACAAACCAACAAACCAACATGCCAACAAACCAACAAACTAAGTAACCAACAAGCCAACAAACCAACAAACCAACAAACCAACAAGCCAACACACCAACAAACCAACAAGCCAACAAGCCAACAAACCAACAAACCAACAAACCAACAAACCAACAAGCCAACAAACCAACAAACAAATAAACCAACAAACCAAAAAACCAACAAACCAACAAACCAACAAACCAACAAACCAACAAACCAACAAACCAACAAGCCAACAAGCCAACAAACCAACAAACCAACAGACCAACAAGCCAACAAACCAAAAAGCCAACAAACCAACAAAGCAACAAACCAAGTAACCTACAAACCAACAAACCATCAAACGAACAAAGCAACAAACCAACAAGCCAACAAACCAACAAACCAACAAAACAAGTAACCAAAAAGCCAACAAACTAACAAACCAACAAGCCAACAAACAACAAACTACCAAACCAACAAACGAACTAACCAACAAACCAACAAGCCAACAAGCCAACAAACCAATAAACCAACAAACCAACAAACCAACAAACTAAGTAACCAACAAGCCAACAAATTAACAAACAAACAAGCCAACAAGCCAACAAACCAACAAACCAACAAGCCAACAAACCAACAAACCAACAAACTAACAAACCAACAAACCAACAAACCAACAATCCAACAAACCAACAAGCCAACAAACCAACAAACCAACAAACAAACAAACCAAGTAACCAACAAGCCAACAAACCAACAAGCCAACAAACTACCAAACCAACAAACGAACTAACCAACAAACCAACAAGCCAACAAGCCAACAAACCAATAAACCAACAAACCAACAAACCAACAAACTAAGTAACCAACAAGCCAACAAACCAACAAACAAACAAGCCAACAAGCCAACAAACCAACAAACCAACAAGCCAACAAACCAAGAAACCAACAAACTAACAAACCAACAAACCAACAAACCAACAACCCAACAAACCAACAAGCCAACAAACCAACAAACAAATAAACCAACAAACCAAAAAACCAACAAACCAACAAACCAACAAGCCAACAAACCAACAAACTAACAAACAAACAAACCAAGTAACCAACAAGCCAACAAACCAACAAGCCAACAAGCCAACAAACCAACACCCCAACAAGCCAACAAACCAACAAACCAACAAGCCAACAAACCAACAAACCAAGTAACCAAAAAGCCAACAAACTAACAAACCAACAAGCCAACAAGCCAACAAACCAACAAGCCAACAAACCAACAAACCAACAAAGCAACAAGCCAACAAGCCAACAAGCCAACAAACCAACAAACCAACAAGCCAACAAACCAACAAACCAACAAGCCAACAAGCCAACAAACCAACAAACCAACAAACCAAGTAACCAAAAAGCCAACAAACTAACAAACCAACAAGCCAACAAGCCAACAAACCAACAAACCAACAAAGCAACAAGCCAAAAAGCCAACAAACCAACAAACCAACAAACCAACAAACCAACAAACCAACAAACCAACAAACCAACAAACCAACAAACTAAGTAACCAACAAGCCAACAAACCAACAAACCAACAAGCCAACAAACCAACAAACCAACAAGGCAACAAACCAACAAACCAACAAACCAAAAAACCAACAAACCAACAAACCGACAAACCAACTAACCAAAAAACCAACAAGCCAACAAGCCAACAAACCAACAAACCAACAAACCAACAAGCCTACAAACCAACAAGCCAACAAACCAAGTAACCAAAAAGCCAACAAACTAACAAACCAATAAGCCAACAAGCCAACAAACCAACAAACCAACAAAGCAACAAGCCAACAAGCCAAAAAACCAACAAACCAACAAGCCAACAAACCAACAAACCAACAAGCCAACAAGCCAACAAACCAACAAACCAACAAACCAACAAACCAACAAACTAAG
Organism: Atherix ibis; assembly: GCA_958298945.1. NCBI lineage: Eukaryota > Metazoa > Arthropoda > Insecta > Diptera > Athericidae > Atherix > Atherix ibis. The sequence goes on from OY282608.1 coordinate 30,362,591, forward strand.
TAACCAACAAGCCAACAAACCAACAAACCAACAAACCATCAAACCAACAAACTAAGTAACCAACAAGCCAACAAACCAACAAACCAACAAGCCAACAAGCCAACAAACCAAGAAACCAACAAGCCAACAAACCAACAAACCAACAAACCAACAAACCAAAAAACCAACAAACCAACAAACCAACAAACCAACAAACCAACAAACCAACAAGCCAACAAGCCAACAAACCAACAAACCAACAAACTAAGTAACCAACAAGCCAACAAACCAACAAACCAACAAGCCAACAAGCCAACAAACCAACAAACCAACAAACCAAAAAACCAACAAACCAACAAACCAAAAAACCAACAAACCGACAAACCGACAAACCAACTAACCAAAAAACCAACAAGCCAACAAGCCAACAAACCAACAAACCAACAAACCAACAAGCCTACAAACCAACAAGCCAACAAACCAAGTAACCAAAAAGCCAACAAACTAACAAACCAATAATCCAACAAGCCAACAAACCAACAAACCAACAAACCAACAAGCCAAAAAACCAACAAACCAACAAGCCAACAATCCAACAAACCAACAAGCCAACAAGCCAACAAACCAACAAACCAACAAGCCAACAAACCAACAAACCAACAAGCCAACAAACCAACAAACCAACAAACCAACAAGCCAACAAACCAACAAACCAACAAACCAATAAACCAACAAACCAACAAACCAACAAACCAACAAACCAACCAACCAACAAGCCAACAAGCCAACAAACCAACAAACAAACAAGCTAACAAACCAACAAACAAATAAACCAACAAACCAAAAAACCAACAAACCAACAAACCAAAAAACCAACAAACCAACAAGCCAACAAGCCAACAAACCAACAAACCATCAAACCAACAAACTAAGTAACCAACAAGCCAACAAACCAACAAACCAACAAGCCAACAAGCCAACAAACCAAGAAACCAACAAGCCAACAAACCAACAAACCAACAAACCAACAAACCAAAAAACCAACAAACCAACAAACCAACAAACCAACAAACCAACAAACCAACAAACCAACAAGCCAACAAACCAACAAACCAACAAGCCAACAAACCAACAATCCAACAAACCAACAAACCAACAAACCAAGTAACCAAAAAGCCAACAAACTAACAAACCAACAAGTCAACAAGTCAACAAGCCAACAAACCAACAAACCAACAAAGCAACAAGCCAAAAAGCCAACAAACCAACAAACCAACAAGCCAACAAACCAACAAACCAACAAGCCAACAAGCCAACAAACCAACAAACCAACAAACCAACAAGCCAACAAACCAACAAACCAAAAAGCCAACAAACCAACAAACCAACAAACCAACAAGCCAACAAGCCAACAAACCAACAAACCAACAAACCAACAAGGCAACAAACTAACAAGCCAACAAACCAACAAAGCAACAAACCAACAAGCCAACAAACCAACAAGCCAACAAGCCAACAAACCAACAAACCAACAAACCAACAAACCAACAAACTAAGTAACCAACAAGCCAACAAACCAACAAACCAACAAGCCAACAAACCAACAAACCAACAAACCAACAAGCCAACAAACCAACAAACCAACAAACCAACATACCAACAAACCAACAAACCAAAAGCCAACTAGCCAACAAACCAACAAACCAACAAACCAACAAGCCAACAAACCAACAAACCAACAAGCCAACAAGCCAACAAACCAACAAACCAACAAACCAACAAACCAACAAGCCAACAAACCAACAAACAAATAAACCAACAAACCAAAAAACCAACAAACCAACAAACCAACAAACCAACAAACCAACAAACCAACAAACCAACAAGCCAACAAGCCAACAAACCAACAAACCAACAGACCAACAAGCCAACAAACCAAAAAGCCAACAAACCAACAAAGCAACAAACCAAGTAACCAACAAACCAACAAACCAACAAACGAGCTAACCAACAAACCAACAAGCCAACAAGCCAACAAACCAATAAACCAACAAACCAACAAACCAACAAACCAACAAACTAAGTAACAAACAAGCCAACAAACCAACAAACAAACAAGCCAACAAGCCAACAAACCAACAAACCAACAAGCCAACAAACCAACAAACCAACAAACTAACAAACCAACAAACCAACAAACCAACAACCCAACAAACCAACAAGCCAACAAACCAACAAATAAATAAACCAACAAACCAAAAAACCAACAAACCAACAAACCAACAAGCCAACAAACCAACAAACCAACAAACAAACAAACCAAGTAACCAACAAGCCAACAAACCAACAAGCCAACAAGCCAACAAACCAACACCCCAACAAGCCAACAAACCAACAAACCAACAAGCCAACAAACCAACAAACCAACAAACCAAAAAACCAACAAACCAACAAACCAACAAACCAACAAACCAACAAACCAACAAGCCAACAAACCAACAAACCAAGTAACCAAAAAGCCAACAAACTAACAAACCAACAAGCCAACAAGCCAACAAACCAACAAGCCAACAAACCAACAAACCAACAAAGCAACAAGCCAACAAGCCAACAAACCAACAAACCAACAAGCCAACAAACCAACAAACCAACAAACCAACAAGCCAACAAGCCAACAAACCAACAAACCAACAAACCAAGTATACAAAAAGCCAACAAACTAACAAACCAACAAGCCAACAAGCCAACAAACCAACAAACCAACAAAGCAACAAGCCAAAAAGCCAACAAACCAAAAAACAAACAAGCCAACAAACCAACAAACCAACAAACCAACAAACTAAGTAACCAACAAGCCAACAAACCAACAAACCAACAAACCAAAAAGCCAACAAGCCAACAAACCAACAAACCAACAAGGCAACAAACCAACAAACCAACAAACCAAAAAACTAACAAACCAACAAACCGACAAACCAACTAACCAAAAAACCAACAAGCCAACAAGCCAACAAACCAACAAACCAACAAATCAACAAGCCTACAAACCAACAAGCCAACAAACCAAGTAACCAAAAAGCCAACAAACTAACAAACCAATAAGCCAACAAGCCAACAAACCAACAAACCAACAAAGCAACAAGCCAACAAGCCAAAAAACCAACAAACCAACAAGCCAACAAACCAACAAACCAACAAGCCAACAAGCCAACAAACCAACAAACCAACAAACCAACAAACCAACAAACCAACAAACTAAGTAACCAACAAGCCAACAAACCAACAAACCAACAAACCATCAAACCAACAAACTAAGTAACCAACAAGCCAACAAACCAACAAACCAACAAGCCAACAAACCAACAAACCAAGAAACCAACAAGCCAACAAACCAACAAACCAACAAACCAACAAACCAAAAAACCAACAAACCAACAAACCAACAAACCAACAAACCAACAAACCAACAAGCCAACAAGCCAACAAACCAACAAACCAACAAACCAACAAGCCAACAAACCAACAAACCAACAAGCCAACAAACCAACAAACCAACAAACCAACAAGCCAACAAACCAACAAACCAACAAACCAATAAACCAACAAACCAACAAATCAACAAACCAACAAACCAACAAACCAACAAGCCAACAAGCCAACAAACCAACAAACAAACAGGCTAACAAACCAACAAACAAATAAACCAACAAACCAACAAACCAACAAACCAACAAACCAAAAAACCAACAAACCAACAAGCCAACAAGCCAACAAACCAACAAACCATCAAACCGACAAACTAAGTAACCAACAAGCCAACAAACCAACAAACCAACAAGCCAACAAGCCAACAAACCAAGAAACCAACAAGCCAACAAACCAACAAACCAACAAACCAACAAACCAAAAAACCAACAAACCAACAAACCAACAAACCAACAAACCAACAAACCAACAAACCAACAAGCCAACAAACCAATAAACCAACAAACCAACAAGCCAACAAACCAACAATCCAACAAACCAACAAACCAAGTAACCAAAAAGCCAACAAACTAACAAACCAACAAGCCAACAAGCCAACAAACCAACAAACCAAAAAAGCAACAAGCCAAACAGCCAACAAACCAACAAACCAACAAGCCAACAAACCAACAAACCAACAAGCCAACAAGCCAACAAACCAACAAACCAACAAACCAACAAGCCAACAAACCAACAAACCAAAAAGCCAACAAACCAACAAACCAACAAACCAACAAGCCAACAAGCCAACAAACCAACAAACCAACAAACTAACAAGCCAACAAACTAACAAGCCAAGAAACCAACAAAGCAACAAACCAACAAGCCAACAAACCAACAAGCCAACAAGCCAACAAACCAACAAACCAACAAACCAACAAACTAAGTAACCAACAAGCCAAAAAACCAACAAACCAACAAGCCAACAAACCAACAAGCCAACAAACCAACAAACCAACAAACCAACAAGCCAACAAACCAACAAACCAACAAACCAACAAACCAACAAACCAACAAACCAAAAGCCAACAAGCCAACAAACCAACAAACCAACAAACCAACAAGCCAACAAACCAACAAACCAACAAACCAACAAGCCAACAAGCCAACAAACCAACAAACCAACAAGCCAACAAACCAACAAACCAACAAACCAACATGCCAACAAACCAACAAACTAAGTAACCAACAAGCCAACAAACCAACAAACCAACAAACCAACAAGCCAACACACCAACAAACCAACAAGCCAACAAGCCAACAAACCAACAAACCAACAAACCAACAAACCAACAAGCCAACAAACCAACAAACAAATAAACCAACAAACCAAAAAACCAACAAACCAACAAACCAACAAACCAACAAACCAACAAACCAACAAACCAACAAGCCAACAAGCCAACAAACCAACAAACCAACAGACCAACAAGCCAACAAACCAAAAAGCCAACAAACCAACAAAGCAACAAACCAAGTAACCTACAAACCAACAAACCATCAAACGAACAAAGCAACAAACCAACAAGCCAACAAGCCAACAAGCCAACAAACCAACAAAACAAGTAACCAAAAAGCCAACAAACTAACAAACCAACAAGCCAACAAACAACAAACTACCAAACCAACAAACGAACTAACCAACAAACCAACAAGCCAACAAGCCAACAAACCAATAAACCAACAAACCAACAAACCAACAAACTAAGTAACCAACAAGCCAACAAATTAACAAACAAACAAGCCAACAAGCCAACAAACCAACAAACCAACAAGCCAACAAACCAACAAACCAACAAACTAACAAACCAACAAACCAACAAACCAACAATCCAACAAACCAACAAGCCAACAAACCAACAAACCAACAAACAAACAAACCAAGTAACCAACAAGCCAACAAACCAACAAGCCAACAAACTACCAAACCAACAAACGAACTAACCAACAAACCAACAAGCCAACAAGCCAACAAACCAATAAACCAACAAACCAACAAACCAACAAACTAAGTAACCAACAAGCCAACAAACCAACAAACAAACAAGCCAACAAGCCAACAAACCAACAAACCAACAAGCCAACAAACCAAGAAACCAACAAACTAACAAACCAACAAACCAACAAACCAACAACCCAACAAACCAACAAGCCAACAAACCAACAAACAAATAAACCAACAAACCAAAAAACCAACAAACCAACAAACTAACAAGCCAACAAAACAACAAACTAACAAACAAACAAACCAAGTAACCAACAAGCCAACAAACCAACAAGCCAACAAGCCAACAAACCAACACCCCAACAAGCCAACAAACCAACAAACCAACAAGCCAACAAACCAACAAACCAAGTAACCAAAAAGCCAACAAACTAACAAACCAACAAGCCAACAAGCCAACAAACCAACAAGCCAACAAACCAACAAACCAACAAAGCAACAAGCCAACAAGCCAACAAGCCAACAAACCAACAAACCAACAAGCCAACAAACCAACAAACCAACAAGCCAACAAGCCAACAAACCAACAAACTAACAAACCAAGTAACCAAAAAGCCAACAAACTAACAAACCAACAAGCCAACAAGCCAACAAACCAACAAACCAACAAAGCAACAAGCCAAAAAGCCAACAAACCAACAAACCAACAAACCAACAAACCAACAAACCAACAAACCAACAAACTAAGTAACCAACAAGCCAACAAACCAACAAACCAACAAGCCAACAAGCCAACAAACCAACAAACCAACAAGGCAACAAACCAACAAACCAACAAACCAAAAAACCAACAAACCAACAAACCGACAAACCAACTAACCAAAAAACCAACAAGCCAACAAGCCAACAAACCAACAAACCAACAAACCAACAAGCCTACAAAGCAACAAGCCAACAAACCAAGTAACCAAAAAGCCAACAAACTAACAAACCAATAAGCCAACAAGCCAACAAACCAACAAACCAACAAAGCAACAAGCCAACAAGCCAAAAAACCAACAAACCAACAAGCCAACAAACCAACAAACCAACAAGCCAACAAGCCAACAAACCAACAAACCAACAAACCAACAAACCAACAAACTAAGTAACCAACAAGCCAACAAACCAACAAACCAACAAACCAACAAACCAACAAACTAAGTAACCAACAAGCCAACAAACCAACAAACCAACAAGCCAACAAGCCAACAAACCAAGAAACCAACAAGCCAACAAACCAACAAACCAACAAACCAACAAACCAAAAAACCAACAAACCAACAAACCAACAAACCAACAAACCAACAAACCAACAAGCCAACAAGCCAACAAACCAACAAACCAACAAATTAAGTAACCAACAAGCCAACAAACCAACAAACCAACAAGCCAACAAGCCAACAAACCAACAAACCAACAAGGCAACAAACCAACAAACCAACAAACCAAAAAACCAACAAACCGACAAACCGACAAACCAACTAACCAAAAAACCAACAAGCCAACAGGCCAACAAACCAACAAACCAACAAACCAACAAGCCTACAAACCAACAAGCCAACAAACCAAGTAACCAAAAAGCCAACAAACTAACAAACCAATAAGCCAACAAGCCAACAAACCAACAAACCAACAAAGCAACAAGCCAAAAAACCAACAAACCAACAAGCCAACAAACCAACAAACCAACAAGCCAACAAGCCAACAAACCAACAAACCAACAAGCCAACAAACCAACAAACCAACAAGCCAACAAACCAACAAACCAACAAACCAACAAGCCAACAAACCAACAAACCAACAAACCAATAAACCAACAAACCAACAAACCAACAAACCAACAAACCAACCAACCAACAAGCCAACAAGCCAACAAACCAACAAACAAACAAGCTAACAAACCAACAAACAAATAAACCAACAAACCAAAAAACCAACAAACCAACAAACCAAAAAACCAACAAACCAACAAGCCAACAAGCCAACAAACCAACAAACCATCAAACCAACAAACTAAGTAACCAACAAGCCAACAAACCAACAAACCAACAAGCCAACAAGCCAACAAACCAAGAAACCAACAAGCCAACAAACCAACAAACCAACAAACCAACAAACCAAAAAACCAACAAACCAACAAACCAACAAACCAACAAACCAACAAACCAACAAACCAACAAGCCAACAAACCAACAAACCAACAAACCAACAAGCCAACAAACCAACAATCCAACAAACCAACAAACCAACAAACCAAGTAACCAAAAAGCCAACAAACTAACAAACCAACAAGTCAACAAGTCAACAAGCCAACAAACCAACAAACCAACAAAGCAACAAGCCAAAAAGCCAACAAACCAACAAACCAACAAGCCAACAAACCAACAAACCAACAAGCCAACAAGCCAACAAACCAACAAACCAACAAACCAACAAGCCAACAAACCAACAAACCAAAAAGCCAACAAACCAACAAACCAACAAACCAACAAGCCAACAAGCCAACAAACCAACAAACCAACAAACCAACAAGCCAACAAACTAACAAGCCAACAAACCAACAAAGCAACAAACCAACAAGCCAACAAACCAACAAGCCAACAAGCCAACAAACCAACAAACCAACAAACCAACAAACTAAGTAACCAACAAGCCAACAAACCAACAAGCCAACAAGCCAACAAACCAACAAACCAACAAACCAACAAGCCAACAAACCAACAAACCAACAAACCAACATACCAACAAACCAACAAACCAAAAGCCAACTAGCCAACAAACCAACAAACCAACAAACCAACAAGCCAACAAACCAACAAACCAACAAACCAACAAACCAACAAGCCAACAAGCCAACAAACCAACAAACCAACAAGCCAACAAACCAACAAACCAACAAACCAACATGCCAACAAACCAACAAACTAAGTAACGAACAAGCCAACAAACCAACAAACCAACAAACCAACAAGCCAACAAACCAACAAACCAACAAGCCAACAAGCCAACAAACCAACAAACCAACAAACCAACAAATCAACAAGCCAACAAACCAACAAACATATAAACCAACAAACCAAAAAACCAACAAACCAACAAACCAACAAACCAACAAACCAACAAACCAACAAGCCAACAAGCCAACAAACCAACAAACCAACAGACGAACAAGCCAACAAACCAAAAAGCCAACAAACCAACAAAGCAACAAGCCAACAAGCCAACAAACCAACAAACCAACAAACCAACAAATCAACAAGCCAACAAACCAACAAACATATAAACCAACAAACCAACAAACCAACAAACCAACAAACCAACAAGCCAACAAGCCAACAAACCAACAAACCAACAGACCAACAAGCCAACAAACCAAAAAGCCAACAAACCAACAAAGCAACAAACCAAGTAACCTACAAACCAACAAACCATCAAACGAACAAAGCAACAAACCAACAAGCCAACAAGCCAACAAACCAACAAAACAGGTAACCAAAAAGCCAACAAACTAACAAACCAACAAGCCAACAAACAACAAACTACCAAACCAACAAACGAACTAACCAACAAACCAACAAGCCAACAAGCCAACAAACCAATAAACCAACAAACCAACAAACCAACAAACTAAGTAACCAACAAGCCAACAAACTAACAAACAAACAAGCCAACAAGCCAACAAACCAACAAACCAACAAGCCAACAAACCAACAAACCAACAAACTAACAAACCTACAAACCAACAAACCAACAACCCAACAAACCAACAAGCCAACAAACCAACAAACAAATAAACCAACAAACCAAAAAACCAACAAACCCACAAACCGACACGCCAACAAACCAACAAACCAACAAACAAACAAACCAAGTAACCAACAAGCCAACAAACCAACAAGCCAATAAGCCAACAAGCCAACAAACCAACACCCCAACAAGCCAACAAACCAACAAACCAACAAGCCAACAAACCAACAAAACAACAAACCAAAAAACCAACAAACCAACAAACCAACAAACCAACAAACCAACAAGCCAACAAACCAACAAACCAAGTAACCAAAAAGCCAACAAACTAACAAACCAACAAGCCAACAAGCCAACAAACCAACAAGCCAACAAACCAACAAACCAACAAAGCAACAAGCCAACAAGCCAACAAACCAACAAACCAACAAGCCAACAAACCAACAAACCAACAAGCCAACAAGCCAACAAACCAACAAACCAACAAACCAAGTAACCAAAAAGCCAACAAACTAACAAGCCAACAAGCCAACAAGCCAACAAACCAACAAACCAACAAACCAACAAGCCAACAAACCAACAAACAAATAAACCAACAAACCAACAAACCAACAAACCAAAAAACCAACAAACCAAAAAACCAACAAACCAACAAGCCAACAAGCCAACAAACCAACAAACCAACAAGCCAACAAACCAACAAACCAACAAACCAACAAACTTAGTCACCAACAAAATAAGTAACCAACAAGCCAACAAACCAACAAACCAACAAGCCAACAAGCCAACAAACCAACAAACCAACAAGCCAACAAACACACAAACCAACAAACTAACAAACCAACAAACCAACAAGCCAACGAACCAACAAACAAATAAACCAACAAACCAACAAACCAACAAACCAACAAACCAACTAGCCAACAAACCAACAAACCAACAAGCCAACAAACCAACAAACCAACAAGCCAACAAACCAACAAACCAACAAGCCAACAAACCAACAAACCAACAAATCAACAAACCAAGTAACCAAAAAGTCAACAAACTAACAAACCAACAAGCCAACAAGCCAACAAACCAACAAACCAACAAGCCAACAAGCCAACAAGCCAACAACCCAACAAACCAACAAACTAAGTAACCAACAAGCCAACAAACCAACAAACCAACAAGCCAACAAGCCAACAAACCAACAAACCAACAAGCCAACAAACCAACAAACCAACAAGCCAACAAACCAACAAACCAACAAACCAAAAAACCAACAAACCAACAAGCCAACAAACCAACAAGCCAACAAACCAACAAACAAACAAGCCAACAAACCAACAAACCAACAAGCCAACAAACCAACAAACCAACAAACCAAAAAACCAACAAACCAACAAACCAACAAACCAACAAACCAACAAACCAACAAGCAAACAAACCAACAAACCAACAAACCAACAAACCAAGTAACCAAAAATCTAACAAACTATCAAACCAACAAGCCAACAAGCCAACAAACCAACAAGCCAACAAACCAACAAACCAACAAAGCAACAAGCCAACAAGCCAACAAACCAACAAACCAACAAGCCAACAAACTAACAAACCAACAAGCCAACAAACCAACAAGCCAACAAGCCAACAAACCAACAAACTAACAAACCAACAAGCCAACAAACCAACAAGCCAACAAGCCAACAAACCAACAAACCAACAAACAAATAAACCAACAAACAAACAAACCAACAAACCAACAAACTAACAAACCAAAAAACCAACAAACCAACAAGCCAACGAGCCAGCAAACCAACAAACTAACAAACCAACAAACGAACTAACCAATAAACCAACAAACCAACAAGCCAACAAGCCAACAAATCAACAAACCAACAAACCAACAAACTAAGTAACCAACAAGCCAACAAACCAACAAACCAACAAGCCAACAAGCCAACAAACCAACAAACCAACAAGGCAACAAACCAACAAACCAACAAACCAAAAAACCAACAAACCAACAAACCGACAAACCAACTAACCAAAAAACCAACAAGCCAACAAGCCAACAAACCAACAAACCAACAAACCAACAAGCCTACAAACCAACAAACCAACAAACCAAGTAAACAAAAAGCCAACAAACTAACAAACCAATAAGCCAACAAGCCAACAAACCAACAAACCAACAAAGCAACAAGCCAACAAGCCAAAAAACCAACAAACCAACAAGCCAACAAACCAACAAACCAACAAGCCAAAAAGCCAACAAACCAACAAACCAACAAACCAACAGCCAACAAACCAACAAACCAACAAGCCAACAAGCCAACAAACCAACAAATCAACAAACCAAGTAACTAAAAAGTCAACAAATTAACAAACCAACAAGCCAACAAGCCAACAAACCAACAAACCAACAAGCCAACAAGCCAACAACCCAACAAACCAACAAACCAACAAACTAAGTAACCAACAAGCCAACAAACCAACAAACCAACAAGCCAACAAGCCAACAAACCTACAAACCAACAAGCCAACAAACCAACAAACCAACAAGGCAACAAACCAACAAACCAACAAACCAAAAAACCAACAAACCAACAAGCCAACAAACCAACAAGCCAACAAACCAACAAACAAAAAAGCCAACAAACCAACAAACCAACAAGCCAACAAACCAACAAACCAACAAACCAAAAAACCAACAAACCAATAAACCAACAAACCAACAAACCAACAAACCAACAAGCAAACAAACCAACAAACCAACAAACCAACAAACCAAGTAACCAAAAATCTAACAAACTAACAAACCAACAAGCCAACAAGCCAACAAACCAACAAGCCAACAAGCCAACAAACCAACAAACAAATAAACCAACAAACAAACAAACCAACAAACCAACAAACTAACAAACCAAAAAACCAACAAACGAACAAGCCAACAAGCCAGCAAACCAACAAACTAACAAACCAACAAACGAACTAACCAATAAACCAACAAACCAACAAGCCAACAAGCCAACAAATCAACAAACCAACAAACCAACAAATTAAGTAACCAACAAGCCAACAAACCAACAAACCAACAAGCCACAAACCAACAAACCAACAAGGCAACAAACCAACAAACCAACAAACCAAAAAACCAACAAACCAACAAACCGACAAACCAACTAACCAACAAACCAACAAGCCAACAAGCCAACAAACCAACAAACCAACAAACCAACAAGCCTACAAACCAACAAACCAACAAACCAAGTAAACAAAAAGCAAACAAACTAACAAACCAACAAACCAACAAGCCAACAAACCAACAAAACAACAAACCAAAAAACCAACAAACCAACAAACCAACAAACCAACAAACCAACAAGCCAACAAACCAACAAACCAAGTAACCAAAAAGCCAACAAACTAACAAACCAACAAGCCAACAAGCCAACAAACCAACAAGCCAACAAACCAACAAATAAACAAAGCAACAAGCCAACAAGCCAACAAACCAACAAACCAACAAGCCAACAAACCAACAAACCAACAAGCCAACAAGCCAACAAACCAACAAACCAACAAACCAAGTAACCAAAAAGCCAACAAACTAACAAACCAACAATCCAACAAGCCAACAAACCAACAAACCAACAAACCAACAAGCCAACAAACCAACAAACAAATAAACCAACAAACCAACAAACCAACAAACCAAAAAAACAACAAACCAAAAAACCAACAAACCAACAAGCCAACAAGCCAACAAACCAACAAACCAACAAGCCAACAAACCAACAAACCAACAAACCAACAAACTTAGTAACCAACAAAATAAGTAACCAACAAGCCAACAAACCAACAAACCAACAAGCCAACAAGCCAACAAACCAACAAACCAACAAGCCAACAAACACACAAACCAACAAACTAACAAACCAACAAACCAACAAACCAACAAACCAACAAGCCAACGAACCAACAAACAAATAAACCAACAAACCAACAAACCAACAAACCAACAAACCAACTAGCCAACAAACCAACAAACCAACAAGCCAACAAACCAACAAACCAACAAGCCAACAAACCAACAAACCAACAAGCCAACAAGCCAACAAACCAACAAATCAACAAACCAAGTAACCAAAAAGTCAACAAACTAACAAACCAACAAGCCAACAAGCCAACAAACCAACAAACCAACAAACCAACAAGCCAACAAGCCAACAAGCCAACAAACCAACAAACCAACAAACTAAGTAACCAACAAGCCAACAAACCAACAATCCAACAAGCCAACAAGCCAACAAACCAACAAACCAACAAGCCAACAAACCAACAAACCAACAAGCCAACAAACCAACAAACCAACAAACCAAAAAACCAACAAACCAACAAGCCAACAAACCAACAAGCCAACAAACCAACAAACAAACAAGCCAACAAACCAACAAACCAACAAGCCAACAAACCAACAAACCAACAAACCAACAAACCAACAAACCAACAAGCAAACAAACCAACAAACCAACAAACCAACAAACCAAGTAACCAAAAATCTAACAAACTAACAAACCCACAAGCCAACAAGCCAACAAACCAACAAGCCAACAAACCAACAAACCAACAAAGCAACAAGCCAACAAGCCAACAAACCAACAAACCAACAAGCCAACAAACCAACAAGCCAACAAACTAACAAACCAACAAGCCAACAAACCAACAAGCCAACAAGCCAACAAACCAACAAACTAACAAACCAACAAGCCAACAAACCAACAAGCCAACAAGCCAACAAACCAACAAACCAACAAACAAATAAACCAACAAACAAACAAACCAACAAACCAACAAACTAAGAAACCAAAAAACCAACAAACCAACAAGCCAACAAGCCAGCAAACCAACAAACTAACAAACCAACAAACGAACTAACCAATAAACCAACAAACCAACAAGCCAACAAGCCAACAAATCAACAAACCAACAAACCAACAAACTAAGTAACCAACAAGCCAACAAACCAACAAACCAACAAGCCAACAAGCCAACAAACCAACAAACCAACAAGGCAACAAACCAACAAACCAACAAACCAAAAAACCAACAAACCAACAAACCGACAAACCAACTAACCAAAAAACCAACAAGCCAACAAGCCAACAAACCAACAAACCAACAAACCAACAAGCCTACAAACCAACAAACCAACAAACCAAGTAAACAAAAAGCCAACAAACTAACAAACCAATAAGCCAACAAGCCAACAAACCAACAAACCAACAAAGCAACAAGCCAACAAGCCAAAAAACCAACAAACCAACAAGCCAACAAACCAACAAACCAACAAGCCAACAAGCCAAGAAACCAACAAACCAACAAACCAACAGCCAACAAACCAACAAACCAACAAGCCAACAAGCCAACAAACCAACAAATCAACAAACCAAGTAACCAAAAAGTCAACAAACTAACAAACCAACAAACCAACAAGGCAACAAACCAACAAACCAACAAACCAAAAAACCAACAAACCAACAAACCGACAAACCAACTAACCAACAAACCAACAAGCCAACAAGCCAACAAACCAACAAACCAACAAACCAACAAGCCTACAAACCAACAAACCAACAAACCAAGTAAACAAAAAGCAAACAAACTAACAAACCAACAAACCAACAAGCCAACAAACCAACAAAACAACAAACCAAAAAACCAACAAACCAACAAACCAACAAACCAACAAACCAACAAGCCAACAAACCAACAAACCAAGTAACCAAAAAGCCAACAAACTAACAAACCAACAAGCCAACAAGCCAACAAACCAACAAGCCAACAAACCAACAAACCAACAAAGCAACAAGCCAACAAGCCAACAAACCAACAAACCAACAAGCCAACAAACCAACAAACCAACAAGCCAACAAGCCAACAAACCAACAAACCAACAAACCAAGTAACCAAAAAGCCAACAAACTAACAAACCAACAATCCAACAAGCCAACAAACCAACAAACCAACAAACCAACAAGCCAACAAACCAACAAACAAATAAACCAACAAACCAACAAACCAACAAACCAAAAAAACAACAAACCAAAAAACCAACAAACCAACAAGCCAACAAGCCAACAAACCAACAAACCAACAAGCCAACAAATCAACAAACCAACAAACCAACAAACTTAGTAACCAACAAAATAAGTAACCAACAAGCCAACAAACCAACAAACCAACAAGCCAACAAGCCAACAAACCAACAAACCAACAAGCCAACAAACACACAAACCAACAAACTAACAAACCAACAAACCAACAAACCAACAAACCAACAAGCCAACGAACCAACAAACAAATAAACCAACAAACCAACAAACCAACAAACCAACAAACCAACTAGCCAACAAACCAACAAACCAACAAGCCAACAAACCAACAAACCAACAAGCCAACAAACCAACAAACCAACAAGCCAACAAGCCAACAAACCAACAAATCAACAAACCAAGTAACCAAAAAGTCAACAAACTAACAAACCAACAAGCCAACAAGCCAACAAACCAACAAACCAACAAACCAACAAGCCAACAAGCCAACAAGCCAACAAACCAACAAACCAACAAACTAAGTAACCAACAAGCCAACAAACCAACAATCCAACAAGCCAACAAGCCAACAAACCAACAAACCAACAAGCCAACAAACCAACAAACCAACAAGCCAACAAACCAACAAACCAACAAACCAAAAAACCAACAAACCAACAAGCCAACAAACCAACAAGCCAACAAACCAACAAACAAACAAGCCAACAAACCAACAAACCAACAAGCCAACAAACCAACAAACCAACAAACCAACAAACCAACAAACCAACAAGCAAACAAACCAACAAACCAACAAACCAACAAACCAAGTAACCAAAAATCTAACAAACTAACAAACCCACAAGCCAACAAGCCAACAAACCAACAAGCCAACAAACCAACAAACCAACAAAGCAACAAGCCAACAAGCCAACAAACCAACAAACCAACAAGCCAACAAACCAACAAGCCAACAAACTAACAAACCAACAAGCCAACAAACCAACAAGCCAACAAGCCAACAAACCAACAAACTAACAAACCAACAAGCCAACAAACCAACAAGCCAACAAGCCAACAAACCAACAAACCAACAAACAAATAAACCAACAAACAAACAAACCAACAAACCAACAAACTAAGAAACCAAAAAACCAACAAACCAACAAGCCAACAAGCCAGCAAACCAACAAACTAACAAACCAACAAACGAACTAACCAATAAACCAACAAACCAACAAGCCAACAAGCCAACAAATCAACAAACCAACAAACCAACAAACTAAGTAACCAACAAGCCAACAAACCAACAAACCAACAAGCCAACAAGCCAACAAACCAACAAACCAACAAGGCAACAAACCAACAAACCAACAAACCAAAAAACCAACAAACCAACAAACCGACAAACCAACTAACCAAAAAACCAACAAGCCAACAAGCCAACAAACCAACAAACCAACAAACCAACAAGCCTACAAACCAACAAACCAACAAACCAAGTAAACAAAAAGCCAACAAACTAACAAACCAATAAGCCAACAAGCCAACAAACCAACAAACCAACAAAGCAACAAGCCAACAAGCCAAAAAACCAACAAACCAACAAGCCAACAAACCAACAAACCAACAAGCCAACAAGCCAACAAACCAACAAACCAACAAACCAACAGCCAACAAACCAACAAACCAACAAGCCAACAAGCCAACAAACCAACAAATCAACAAACCAAGTAACCAAAAAGTCAACAAACTAACAAACCAACAAGCCAACAAGCCAACAAACCAACAAACCAACAAGCCAACAAGCCAACAACCCAACAAACCAACAAACCAACAAACTAAGTAACCAACAAGCCAACAAACCAACAAACCAACAAGCCAACAAGCCAACAAACCTACAAACCAACAAGCCAACAAACCAACAAACCAACAAACCAACAAGCCAACAAACCAACAAGCCAACAAACCAACAAACAAAAAAGCCAACAAACCAACAAACCAACAAGCCAACAAACCAACAAACCAACAAACCAAAAAACCAACAAACCAACAAACCAACAAACCAACAAACCAACAAACCAACAAGCAAACAAACCAACAAACCAACAAACCAAGTAACCAAAAATCTAACAAACTAACAAACCAACAAACCAACAAGCCAACAAACCAACAAGCCAACAAACCAACAAACCAACAAAGCAACAAGCCAACAAGCCAACAAACCAACAAACCAACAAGCCAACAAACTAACAAACCAACAAGCCAACAAACCAACAAGCCAACAAGCCAACAAACCAACAAACTAACAAACCAACAAGCCAACAAACCAACAAGCCAACAAGCCAACAAACCAACAAACCAACAAACAAATAAACAAACAAACAAACAAACCAACAAACCAACAAACTAACAAACCAAAAAACCAACAAACCAACAAGCCAACAAGCCAGCAAACCAACAAACTAACAAACCAACAAACGAACTAACCAATAAACCAACAAATCAACAAGCCAACAAGCCAACAAATCAACAAACCAACAAACCAACAAACTAAGTAACCAACAAGCCAACAAACCAACAAACCAACAAGCCAACAAGCCAACAAACCAACAAACCAACAAGGCAACAAACCAACAAACCAACAAACCAAAAAACCAACAAACCAACAAACCGACAAACCAACTAACCAACAAACCAACAAGCCAACAAGCCAACAAACCAACAAACCAACAAACCAACAAGCCTACAAACCAACAAACCAACAAACCAAGTAAACAAAAAGCCAACAAACTAACAAACCAACAAACCAACAAGCCAACAAACCAACAAAACAACAAACCAAAAAACCAACAAACCAACAAACCAACAAACCAACAAACCAACAAGCCAACAAACCAACAAACCAAGTAACCAAAAAGCCAACAAACTAACAAACCAACAAGCCAACAAGCCAACAAACCAACAAACCAACAAACCAACAGCCAACAAACCAACAAACCAACAAGCCAACAAGCCAACAAACCAACAAATCAACAAACCAAGTAACCAAAAAGTCAACAAACTAACAAACCAACAAACCAACAAGGCAACAAACCAACAAACCAACAAACCAAAAAACCAACAAACCAACAAACCGACAAACCAACTAACCAACAAACCAACAAGCCAACAAGCCAACAAACCAACAAACCAACAAACCAACAAGCCTACAAACCAACAAACCAACAAACCAAGTAAACAAAAAGCAAACAAACTAACAAACCAACAAACCAACAAGCCAACAAACCAACAAAACAACAAACCAAAAAACCAACAAACCAACAAACCAACAAACCAACAAACCAACAAGCCAACAAACCAACAAACCAAGTAACCAAAAAGCCAACAAACTAACAAACCAACAAGCCAACAAGCCAACAAACCAACAAGCCAACAAACCAACAAACCAACAAAGCAACAAGCCAACAAGCCAACAAACCAACAAACCAACAAGCCAACAAACCAACAAACCAACAAGCCAACAAGCCAACAAACCAACAAACCAACAAACCAAGTAACCAAAAAGCCAACAAACTAACAAACCAACAATCCAACAAGCCAACAAACCAACAAACCAACAAACCAACAAGCCAACAAACCAACAAACAAATAAACCAACAAACCAACAAACCAACAAACCAAAAAAACAACAAACCAAAAAACCAACAAACCAACAAGCCAACAAGCCAACAAACCAACAAACCAACAAGCCAACAAACCAACAAACCAACAAACCAACAAACTTAGTAACCAACAAAATAAGTAACCAACAAGCCAACAAACCAACAAACCAACAAGCCAACAAGCCAACAAACCAACAAACCAACAAGCCAACAAACACACAAACCAACAAACTAACAAACCAACAAACCAACAAACCAACAAACCAACAAGCCAACGAACCAACAAACAAATAAACCAACAAACCAACAAACCAACAAACCAACTAGCCAACAAACCAACAAACCAACAAGCCAACAAACCAACAAACCAACAAGCCAACAAACCAACAAACCAACAAGCCAACAAGCCAACAAACCAACAAATCAACAAACCAAGTAACCAAAAAGTCAACAAACTAACAAACCAACAAGCCAACAAGCCAACAAACCAACAAACCAACAAACCAACAAGCCAACAAGCCAACAAGCCAACAAACCAACAAACCAACAAACTAAGTAACCAACAAGCCAACAAACCAACAATCCAACAAGCCAACAAGCCAACAAACCAACAAACCAACAAGCCAACAAACCAACAAACCAACAAGCCAACAAACCAACAAACCAACAAACCAAAAAACCAACAAACCAACAAGCCAACAAACCAACAAGCCAACAAACCAACAAACAAACAAGCCAACAAACCAACAAACCAACAAGCCAACAAACCAACAAACCAACAAACCAACAAACCAACAAACCAACAAGCAAACAAACCAACAAACCAACAAACCAACAAACCAAGTAACCAAAAATCTAACAAACTAACAAACCCACAAGCCAACAAGCCAACAAACCAACAAGCCAACAAACCAACAAACCAACAAAGCAACAAGCCAACAAGCCAACAAACCAACAAACCAACAAGCCAACAAACCAACAAGCCAACAAACTAACAAACCAACAAGCCAACAAACCAACAAGCCAACAAGCCAACAAACCAACAAACTAACAAACCAACAAGCCAACAAACCAACAAGCCAACAAGCCAACAAACCAACAAACCAACAAACAAATAAACCAACAAACAAACAAACCAACAAACCAACAAACTAAGAAACCAAAAAACCAACAAACCAACAAGCCAACAAGCCAGCAAACCAACAAACTAACAAACCAACAAACGAACTAACCAATAAACCAACAAACCAACAAGCCAACAAGCCAACAAATCAACAAACCAACAAACCAACAAACTAAGTAACCAACAAGCCAACAAACCAACAAACCAACAAGCCAACAAGCCAACAAACCAACAAACCAACAAGGCAACAAACCAACAAACCAACAAACCAAAAAACCAACAAACCAACAAACCGACAAACCAACTAACCAAAAAACCAACAAGCCAACAAGCCAACAAACCAACAAACCAACAAACCAACAAGCCTACAAACCAACAAACCAACAAACCAAGTAAACAAAAAGCCAACAAACTAACAAACCAATAAGCCAACAAGCCAACAAACCAACAAACCAACAAAGCAACAAGCCAACAAGCCAAAAAACCAACAAACCAACAAGCCAACAAACCAACAAACCAACAAGCCAACAAGCCAACAAACCAACAAACCAACAAACCAACAGCCAACAAACCAACAAACCAACAAGCCAACAAGCCAACAAACCAACAAATCAACAAACCAAGTAACCAAAAAGTCAACAAACTAACAAACCAACAAGCCAACAAGCCAACAAACCAACAAACCAACAAGCCAACAAGCCAACAACCCAACAAACCAACAAACCAACAAACTAAGTAACCAACAAGCCAACAAACCAACAAACCAACAAGCCAACAAGCCAACAAACCTACAAACCAACAAGCCAACAAACCAACAAACCAACAAACCAACAAGCCAACAAACCAACAAGCCAACAAACCAACAAACAAAAAAGCCAACAAACCAACAAACCAACAAGCCAACAAACCAACAAACCAACAAACCAAAAAACCAACAAACCAACAAACCAACAAACCAACAAACCAACAAACCAACAAGCAAACAAACCAACAAACCAACAAACCAAGTAACCAAAAATCTAACAAACTAACAAACCAACAAACCAACAAGCCAACAAACCAACAAGCCAACAAACCAACAAACCAACAAAGCAACAAGCCAACAAGCCAACAAACCAACAAACCAACAAGCCAACAAACTAACAAACCAACAAGCCAACAAACCAACAAGCCAACAAGCCAACAAACCAACAAACTAACAAACCAACAAGCCAACAAACCAACAAGCCAACAAGCCAACAAACCAACAAACCAACAAACAAATAAACAAACAAACAAACTAACCAACAAACCAACAAACTAACAAACCAAAAAACCAACAAACCAACAAGCCAACAAGCCAGCAAACCAACAAACTAACAAACCAACAAACGAACTAACCAATAAACCAACAAATCAACAAGCCAACAAGCCAACAAATCAACAAACCAACAAACCAACAAACTAAGTAACCAACAAGCCAACAAACCAACAAACCAACAAGCCAACAAGCCAACAAACCAACAAACCAACAAGGCAACAAACCAACAAACCAACAAACCAAAAAACCAACAAACCAACAAACCGACAAACCAACTAACCAACAAACCAACAAGCCAACAAGCCAACAAACCAACAAACCAACAAACCAACAAGCCTACAAACCAACAAACCAACAAACCAAGTAAACAAAAAGCCAACAAACTAACAAACCAACAAACCAACAAGCCAACAAACCAACAAAACAACAAACCAAAAAACCAACAAACCAACAAACCAACAAACCAACAAACCAACAAGCCAACAAACCAACAAACCAAGTAACCAAAAAGCCAACAAACTAACAAACCAACAAGCCAAGAAGCCAACAAACCAACAAGCCAACAAACCAACAAACCAACAAAGCAACAAGCCAACAAGCCAACAAACCAACAAACCAACAAGCCAACAAACCAACAAACCAACAAACCAACAAGCCAACAAGCCAACAAACCAACAAACCAACAAACCAAGTAACCAAAAAGCCAACAAACTAACAAACCAACAAGCCAACAAGCCAACAAACCAACCAACCAACAAACCAACAAGCCAACAAACCAACAAACAAATAAACCAACAAACCAGCAAACCAACAAACCAAAAAACCAACAAATCAAAAAACCAACAAACCAACAAGCCAACAAGCCAACAAACCAAAAAACCAACAAGCCAACAAACCAACAAACCAACAAACCAACAAACTTAGTAACCAACAAAATAAGTAACCAACAAGCCAACAAACCAACAAACCAACAAGCCAACAAGCCAACAAACCAACAAACCAACAAGCCAACAAACACACAAACCAACAAACTAACAAACCAACAAACCAACAAACCAACAAACCAACAAGCCAACGAACCAACAAACAAATAAACCAACAAACCAACAAGCCAACAAACCAACAAGCCAACAAGCCAACAAACCAACAAACTAACAAACCAACAAGCCAACAAACCAACAAGCCAACAAGCCAACAAACCAACAAACCAACAAACAAATAAACCAACAAACAAACAAACCAACAAACCAACAAACTAACAAACCAAAAAACCAACAAACCAACAAGCCAACAAGCCAGCAAACCAACAAACTAACAAACCAACAAACGAACTAACCAATAAACCAACAAATCAACAAGCCAACAAGCCAACAAATCAACAAACCAACAAACCAACAAACTAAGTAACCAACAAGCCAACAAACCAACAAACCAACAAGCCAACAAGCCAACAAACCAACAAACCAACAAGGCAACAAACCAACAAACCAACAAACCAAAAAACCAACAAACCAACAAACCGACAAACCAACTAACCAACAAACCAACAAGCCAACAAGCCAACAAACCAACAAACCAACAAACCAACAAGCCTACAAACCAACAAACCAACAAACCAAGTAAACAAAAAGCCAACAAACTAACAAACCAACAAACCAACAAGCCAACAAACCAACAAAACAACAAACCAAAAAACCAACAAACCAACAAACCAACAAACCAACAAACCAACAAACCAACAAGCCAACAAACCAACAAACCAAGTAACCAAAAAGCCAACAAACTAACAAACCAACAAGCCAAGAAGCCAACAAACCAACAAGCCAACAAACCAACAAACCAACAAAGCAACAAGCCAACAAGCCAACAAACCAACAAACCAACAAGCCAACAAACCAACAAACCAACAAACCAACAAGCCAACAAGCCAACAAACCAACAAACCAACAAACCAAGTAACCAAAAAGCCAACAAACTAACAAACCAACAAGCCAACAAGCCAACAAACCAACAAACCAACAAACCAACAAGCCAACAAACCAACAAACAAATAAACCAACAAACCAACAAACCAACAAACCAAAAAACCAACAAACCAAAAAACCAACAAACCAACAAGCCAACAAGCCAACAAACCAACAAACCAACAAGCCAACAAACCAACAAACCAACAAACCAACAAACTTAGTAACCAACAAAATAAGTAACCAACAAGCCAACAAACCAACAAACCAACAAGCCAACAAGCCAACAAACCAACAAACCAACAAGCCAACAAACACACAAACCAACAAACTAACAAACCAACAAACCAACAAACCAACAAACCAACAAGCCAACGAACCAACAAACAAATAAACCAACAAACCAACAAACCAACAAACCAACAAACCAACTAGCCAACAAACCAACAAACCAACAAGCCAACAAACCAACAAACCAACAAGCCAACAAACCAACAAACCAACAAGCCAACAAGCCAACAAACCAACAAATCAACAAACCAAGTAACCAAAAAGTCAACAAACTAACAAACCAACAAACCAACAAGCCAACAAACCAACAAACCAACAAACCAACAAGCCAACAAGCCAACAAGCCAACAAACCAACAAACCAACAAACTAAGTAACCAACAAGCCAACAAACCAACAAACCAACAAGCCAACAAGCCAACAAGCCAACAAACCAACAAGCCAACAAACCAACAAACCAACAAGCCAACAAACCAACAAACCAACAAACTAAAAAACCAACAAACCAACAAGCCAACAAACCAACAAACCAACAAACCAACAAGCAAACAAACCAACAAACCAACAAACCAAGTAACCAAAAATCTAACAAACTAACAAACCAACAAGCCAACAAGCCAACAAACCAACAAGCCAACAAACCAACAAACCAACAAAGCAACAAGCCAACAAGCCAACAAACCAACAAACCAACAAGCCAACAAACTAACAAACCAACAAGCCAACAAACCAACAAGCCAACAAGCCAACAAACCAACAAAATAACAAACCAACAAGCCAACAAACCAACAAGCCAACAAGCCAACAAACCAACAAACCAACAAACAAATAAACCAACAAACAAACAAACCAACAAACCAACAAACTAAGAAACCAAAAAACCAACAAACCAACAAGCCAACAAGCCAGCAAACCAACAAACTAACAAGCCAACAAACGAACTAACCAATAAACCAACAAACCAACAAGCCAACAAGCCAACAAATCAACAAACCAACAAACCAACAAACTAAGTAACCAACAAGCCAACAAACCAACAAACCAACAAGCCAACAAGCCAACAAACCAACAAACCAACAAGGCAACAAACCAACAAACCAACAAACCAAAAAACCAACAAACCAACAAACCGACAAACCAACTAACCAAAAAACCAACAAGCCAACAAGCCAACAAACCAACAAACCAACAAACCAACAAGCCTACAAACTAACAAACCAACAAACCAAGTAAACAAAAAGCCAACAAACTAACAAACCAATAAGCCAACAAGCCAACAAACCAACAAACCAACAAAGCAACAAGCCAACAAGCCAAAAAACCAACAAACCAACAAGCCAACAAACCAACAAACCAACAAGCCAACAAGCCAACAAACCAACAACAAACCAACAAACCAACAAACCAACAGCCAACAAACCAACAAACCAACAAGCCAACAAGCCAACAAACCAACAAATCAACAAACCAAGTAACCAAAAAGTCAACAAACTAACAAACCAACAAGCCAACAAGCCAACAAACCAACAAACCAACAAACCAACAAGCCAACAACCCAACAAACCAACAAACCAACAAACTAAGTAACCAACAAGCCAACAAACCAACAAACCAACAAGCCAACAAGCCAACAAACCTACAAACCAACAAGCCAACAAACCAACAAACCAACAAGCCAACAAACCAACAAACCAACAAACCAAAAAACCAACAAACCAACAAGCCAACAAACCAACAAGCCAACAAACCAGCAAACAAAAAAGCCAACAAACCAACAAACCAACAAGCCAACAAACCAACAAACCAACAAACCAACAAACCAAAAAACCAACAAACCAACAAACCAACAAACCAACAAACCAACAAACCAACAAGCAAACAAACCAACAAACCAACAAACCAACAAACCAAGTAACCAAAAATCTAACAAACTAACAAACCAACAAGCCAACAAGCCAACAAACCAACAAGCCAACAAACCAACAAACCAACAAAGCAACAAGCCAACAAGCCAACAAACCAACAAACCAACAAGCCAACAAACTAACAAACCAACAAGCCAACAAACCAACAAGCCAACAAGCCAACAAACCAACAAGCTAACAAACCAACAAGCCAACAAACCAACAAGCCGCCAAGCCAACAAACCAACAAACCAACAAACAAATAAACCAACAAACAAACAAACCAACAAACCAACAAACTAACAAACCAAAAAATCAACAAACCAACAAGCCAACAAGCCAGCAAACCAACAAACTAACAAACCAACAAACGAACTAACCAATAAACCAACAAACCAACAAGCCAACAAGCCAACAAATCAATAAACCAACAAACCAACAAACTAAGTAACCAACAAGCCAACAAACCAACAAACCAACAAGCCAACAAGCCAACAAACCAACAAACCCACAAGGCAACAAACCAACAAACCAACAAACCAAAAAAACAACAAACCAACAAACCGACAAACCAACTAACCAACAAACCAACAAGCCAACAAGCCAACAAACCAACAAACCAACAAACCAACAAGCCTACAAACCAACAAACCAACAAACCAAGTAAACAAAAAGCCAACAAACTAACAAACCAATAAGCCAACAAGCCAACAAACCAACAAACCAACAAAGCAACAAGCCAACAAGCCAAAAAACCAACAAACCAACAAGCCAACAAACCAACAAACCAACAAGCCAACAAGCCAACAAACCAACAAACCAACAAACCAACAAACCAACAAACCAACAAACCAACAAACCAACAAGCCAACAAACCAACAAACCAACAAACCAACAAGCCAACAAACCAACAAACCAACAAACCAATAAACCAACAAACAAACAAACCAACAAACCAACAAACCAACAAACCAACAAACCAACAAGCCAACAAGCCAACAAACCAACAAACCAACAAGCTAACAAACCAACAAACAAATAAACCAACAAACCAACAAACCATCAAACCAACAAACCAAAAAACCAACAAACCAACAAGCCAACAAGCTAACAAACCAACAAACCATCAAACCAACAAACTAAGTAACCAACAAGCCAACAAACCAACAAACCAACAAGCCAACAAGCCAACAAACCAAGAAACCAACAAGCCAATAAACCAACAAACCAACAAACCAACAAACCAAAAAACCAACAAACCAACAAACCAACAAACCAATAAACCAACAAACCAACAAACCAACAAACCAACAAGCCAACAAACCAACAAACCAACAAGCCAACAAACCAACAATCCAACAAACCAACAAACCAACAAACCAAGTAACCAAAAAGCCAACATACTTACAAACCAACAAGCCAACAAGCCAACAAACCAACAAACCAACAAAGCAACAAGCCAACAAGCCAACAAACCAACAAACCAACAAGCCAACAAACCAACAAACCAACAAGCCAACAAGCCAACAAACCAACAAACCAACAAACCAACAAGCCAACAAGCCAACAAACCAACAAACCAACAAGCCAACAAACAAACAAACCAACAAACCAACAAGCCAACAAACCAACAAAACAAAAAACCAACAAACCAACAAACCAACAAACCAACAAACTAACAAACCAACAAACCAACAAGCACACAAGCCAACAAACCAACAAACCAACAAACCAACAAGCCAACAAACCAACAAGCCAACAAACCAACAAACCAACAAACCAAGTAACCAAAAAGCCAACAGACTAACAAACCAACAAGCCAACAAACCAACAAGCCAACAAGCCAACAAATCAACAAACCAACAAAGCAACAAACCAAGAAACTAACCAATCAAAAAACCAACAAACCAACAAACCATCAAACGAACAAAGCAACAAGCCAACAAGCCAACAAACCAACAAACCAACAAGCCAACAAACCAACAAACCAACAAGCCAACAAGCCAACAAACCAACAAACCAAGAAACCACCAAGCCAACAAACCAACAAACCAACAAGCCAACAAACCAACCAACCAACAAACCAACAAACAAACAAGCCAACAAAACAACAAACCAACAAACCAACAAGCCAACAAACCAACAAACCAACAAGCAAACAAACCAACAAACCAACAAACCAACATGCCAACAAACAAACAAACCAACAAGCCAACAAGCCAACAAACCAACAAACCAACAAGCCAACAAGCCAACAAACCAACAAATCAACAAACCAAGTAACCAAAAAGTCAACAAACTAACAAACCAACAAGCCAACAAGCCAACAAACCAACAAACCAACAAACCAACAAGCCAACAAGCCAACAAGCCAACAAACCAACAAACCAACAAACTAAGTAACCAACAAGCCAACAAACCAACAAACCAACAAGCCAACAAGCCAACAAACCAACAAACCAACAAGGCAACAAACCAACAAACCAACAAGCCAACAAACCAACAAACCAACAAACCAAAAAACCAACAAACCAACAAGCCAACAAACCAACAAGCCAACAAACCAACAAACAAACAAGCCAACAAACCAACAAACCAACAAGCCAACAAACCAACAAACCAACAAACCAAAAAACCAACAAACCAACAAACCAACAAACCAACAAACCAACAAACCAACAAGCAAACAAACCAACAAACCAACAAACCAACAAACCAAGTAACCAAAAATCTAACAAACTAACAAACCAACAAGCCAACAAGCCAACAAACCAACAAGCCAACAAACCAACAAACCAACAAAGCAACAAGCCAACAAGCCAACAAACCAACAAACCAACAAGCCAACAAACTAACAAACCAACAAGCCAACAAACCAACAAGCCAACAAACCAACAAACTAACAAACCAACAAGCCAACAAACCAACAAGGCAACAAGCCAACAAACCAACAAACCAACAAACAAATAAACCAACAAACAAACAAACCAACAAACCAACAAACTAAGAAACCAAAAAACCAACAAACCAACAAGCCAACAAGCCAGCAAACCAACAAACTAACAAACCAACAAACGAACTAACGAATAAACCAACAAACCAACAAGCCAACAAGCCAACAAATCAACAAACCAACAAACTAAGTAACCAACAAGCCAACAAACCAACAAACCAACAAGCCAACAAGCCAACAAACCAACAAACCAACAAGGCAACAAACCAACAAACCAACAAACCAAAAAACCAACAAACCAACAAACCGACAAACCAACTAACCAAAAAACCAACAAGCCAACAAGCCAACAAACCAACAAACCAACAAACCAACAAGCCTACAAACCAACAAACCAACAAACCAAGTAAACAAAAAGCCAACAAACTAACAAACCAATAAGCCAACAAGCCAACAAACCAACAAACCAACAAACCAACAAAGCAACAAGCCAACAAGCCAAAAAACCAACAAACCAACAAGCCAACAAACCAACAAATCAACAAGCCAACAAGCCAACAAACCAACAAACCAACAAACCAACAGCCAACAAACCAACAAACCAACAAGCCAACAAGCCAACAAACCAACAAATCAACAAACCAAGTAACCAAAAAGTCAACAAACTAACAAACCAACAAGCCAACAAGCCAACAAACCAACAAACCAACAAGCCAACAAGCCAACAACTCAACAAACCAACAAACCAACAAACTAAGTAACCAACAAACCAACAAACCAACAAGCCAACAAGCCAACAAACCTACAAACCAACAAGCCAACAAACCAACAAACCAACAAGCCAACAAACCAACAAACCAACAAACCAAAAAACCAACAAACCAACAAGCCAACAAACCAACAAGCCAACAAACCAACAAACAAAAAAAACCAACAAACCAACAAACCAACAAGCCAACAAACCAACAAACCAACAAACCAAAAAACCAACAAACCAACAAACCAACAAACCAACAAACCAACAAACCAACAAGCAAACAAACCAACAAACCAACAAACCAACAAACCAAGTAACCAAAAATCTAACAAACTAACAAACCAACAAGCCAACAAGCCAACAAACCAACAAGCCAACAAACCAACAAACCAACAAAGCAACAAGCCAACAAGCCAACAAACCAACAAACCAACAAGCCAACAAACTAACAAACCAACAAGCCAACAAACCAACAAGCCAACAAGCCAACAAACCAACAAACTAACAAACCAACAAGCCAACAAACCAACAAGCCAACAAGCCAACCAACCAACAAACCAACAAACAAATAAACCAACAAACAAACAAACCAACAAACCAACAAACTAACAAACCAAAAAACCAACAAACCAACAAGCCAACAAGCCAGCAAACCAACAAACTAACAAACCAACAAACGAACTAATCAATAAACCAACAAACCAACAAGCCAACAAGCCAACAAATCAACAAACCAACAAACCAACAAACTAAGTAACCAACAAGCCAACAAACCAACAAACCAACAAGCCAACAAGCCAACAAAACAACAAACCAACAAGGCAACAAACCAACAAACCAACAAACCAAAAAACCAACAAACCAACAAACCGACAAACCAACTAACCAACAAACCAACAAGCCAACAAGCCAACAAACCAACAAACCAACAAACCAACAAGCCTACAAACCAACAAACCAACAAACCAAGTAAACAAAAAGCCAACAAACTAACAAACCAATAAGCCAACAAGCCAACAAACCAACAAACCAACAAAGCAACAAGCCAACAAGCCAAAAAACCAACATACCAACAAGCCAACAAACCAACAAACCAACAAGCCAACAAGCCAACAAACCAACAAACCAACAAACCAACAAACCAACAAACCAACAAACCAACAAACCAACAAACCAACAAACCAACAAACCAACAAACCAACGAGCCAACAAACCAACAAACCAACAAACCAACAAGCCAACAAACCAACAAACCAACAAACCAATAAACCAACAAACCAACAAACCAACAAACCAACAATCCAACAAACCAACAAACCAACTAACCAAAAAACCAACAAACCAACAAGCCAACAAGCTAACAAACCAACAAACCATCAAACCAACAAACTAAGTAACCAACAAGCCAACAAACCAACAAACCAACAAGCCAACAAGCCAACAAACCAAGAAACCAACAAGCCAACAAACCAACAAACCAACAAACCAACAAACCAAAAAACCAACAAACCAACAAACCAACAAACCAATAAACCAACAAACCAACAAACCAACAAGCCAACAAACCAACAAACCAACAAACCAACAAGCCAACAAACCAACAATCCAACAAACCAACAAACCAACAAACCAAGTAACCAAAAAGCCAACAAACTTACAAACCAACAAGCCAACAAGCCAACAAACCAACAAACCAACAAAGCAATAAGCCAACAAGCCAACAAACCAACAAACCAACAAGCCAACAAACCAACAAACCAACAAACCAACAAGCCAACAAACCAACAAAACAAAAAACCAACAAACCAACAAACCAACAAACCAACAAACCAACAAACTAACAAACCAACAAACCAACAAGCACACAAGCCAACAAACCAACAAACCAACAAACCAACAAGCCAACAAACCAACAAGCCAACAAACCAACAAACCAACAAACCAAGTAACCAAAAAGCCAACAAACTAACAAAACAACAAGCCAACAAACCAACAAGCCAACAAGCCAACAAATCAACAAACCAACAAAGCAACAAACCAAGAAATCAACCAATCAAAAAACCAACAAACCAACAAACCATCAAACGAACAAAGCAACAAGCCAACAAGCCAACAAACCAACAAACCAACAAGCCAACAAACCAACAAACCAACAAGCCAACAAGCCAACAAACCAACAAACCAAGAAACCACCAAGCCAACAAACCAACAAACCAACAAGCCAACAAACCAACCAACCAACAAACCAAAAAACCAACAAGCCAACAAAACAACAAACCAACAAACCAACAAGCCAACAAACCAACAAACCAACAACCAACAAACCAACAAACCAACAAACCAACATGCCAACAAACAAACAAACCAACAAGCCAACAAGCCAACAAACCAACAAACCAACAAACCAACAAACCAACAAACCAACAAACCAACAAACCAACAAACCAACAAACCAACAAACCAACAAACCAACAAACCAACAAGCCAACAAGCCAACAAACCAACAAACCAGCAAGCCAACAAACCAATAAGCCAACAAACCAACAAACCAACAAACCAAGTAACCAAAAAGCCAACAAACTAACAAACCAACAAGCCAACAAGCCAACAAACCAACAAACCAACAAAGCAACAAGCCAACAAGCCAACAAACCAACAAACCAAAAAGCCAACAAACCAACAAACCAACAAGCCAACAAGCCAACAAACCAACAAACCAACAAACCAACAAGCCAACAAACCAACAAACCAACAAGCCAATAAACCAACAAACCAACAAACCAACAAGCCAACAAACCAACAAACAAACAAACAAACCAAAAAACCAACAAACCAACAAACCAACAAACCAACAAACCAACAATCCAACAAACCAATAAGCCAACAAGCCAACAAACCAACAAACCAACAAACCAACAAGCCAACAAACCAACAAACCAACAAGCCAACAAGCCAACAAACCAACAAACCAAGAAACCACCAAGCCAACAAACCAACAAACCAACAAGCCAACAAACCAACCAACCAACAAACCAACAAACCAACAAGCCAACAAGCCAACAAACCAACAAACCAACAAGCCAACAAACCAACAAACCAACAAGCCAACAAACCAACAAACCAACAAACCAACATGCCAACAAACAAACAAACCAACAAGCCAACAAGCCAACAAACCAACAAACCAACAAACCAACAAGCCAACAAACCAACAAACCAACAAACCAACAAACCAACAAACCAACAAACCAACAAACCAACAAACCAACAAACCAACAAGCCAACAAGCCAACAAACCAACAAACCAACAAGCCAACAAACCAATAAGCCAACAAACCAACAAACCAACAAACCAAGTAACCAAAAAGCCAACAAACTAACAAACCAACAAGCCAACAAGCCAACAAACCAACAAACCAACAAAGCAACAAGCCAACAAGCCAACAAACCAACAAACCAAAAAGTCAACAAACCAACAAACCAACAAGCCAACAAGCCAACAAACCAACAAACCAACAAACCAACAAGCCAACAAACCAACAAGCCAACAAGCCAACAAACCAACAAACCAAAAAACCAACAAACCAACAAGCCAACAAGCCAACAAACCAACAAACCGACAAACTAATAAGCCAGCAAACCAACAAGCCAACAAACCAACAAACCAACAAACCAAGTAACCAAAAAGCCAACAAACTAACAAACCAACAAGCCAACAAACCAACAAACCAACAAGCCAACAAGCCAACAAACCAACAAACCAACAAACCAACAAAGCAACAAACCAACAAACCAACAAACCAACAAACCAACAAACCAACAAACCAACGAACCAACAAGCCAACAAACCAACAAACAAATAAACCAACAAATCAAAAAACCAACAAACCAACAAACCAACAAACCAACAAACCAACAAGCCAACAAGGCAACAAACCAACAAACCAACAAGCCAACAAACCAACAAACAAATAAACCAACAAACCAACAAACCAACAAACCAACAAACCAACAAACCAAAAAACCAACAAACCAACAAGCCAACAAGCCAACAAACCAACAAACTAACAAACCAACAATCGAACTAACCAACAAACCAACAAGCCAACAAGCCAACAAACCAACAAACCAACAAACCAACTAACCAAGAAACTAAGTGACCAACAAGCCAACAAACCAACAAGCCACCAAGCCAACAAACCAACAAAGCAACAAGCCAACAAACCAACAAACCAACAAACCAAAAAACCAACAAACCAACAAACCACCAAACCAACAAACCAACAAACCAACAAACCAACAAGCCAACAAGCCAACAAACCAACAAACCAACAAACCAACAAGCCAACAAACCAACAAGCCAACAAAGCAACAAACCAACAAACCAAGTAACCAAAAAGCCAACAAACTAACAAACCAACAAGCCAACAAGCCAACAAACCAACAAACCAACAAAGCAACAAACCAACAAGCCAACAAACCATAAAACAAACAGGCCAACAAACCAACAAACCAACAAGCCAACAAACCAACAAGCCAACAAACCAACAAACCAACAAACCAACAAGCCAACAAACCAACAAACCACCAAGCCAACAAACCAACAAACCAACAAACCAACAAACCAACAAACCAACAAGCCAACAAGCCAACAAACCAACAAACCAACAAGCCAACAAACCAACAAACCAACAAGCCAACAAGCCAACAAACCAACAAGCCAACAAACCAACAAACAAACAAACCAAGTAACCAAAAAGCCAACTAACTAACAAACTAAAAAGCCAACAAGCCAACAAGCCAACAAACCAACAGACCAACAAGCCAACAAACCAACAAACCAACAAGCCATCAAGCCAACAAACCAACAAACCAACAAGCCAACAAACCAACAAACCAACAAACCAAAAAACCAACAAACCAACAAAATAACAAACCAACAAACTAACAAACCAACAAGCCAACAAGCCAACAAACCAACAAACCAACAAACCAATAAGCCAACAAACCAACAAGCCAACAAACCAACAAACCAACAAACCAAGTAACCAACAAACCAGCAAGCCAACAAACCAACAAACCAACAAGCCAACAAGCCAACAAGCCAACAAGCCAACAAACCAACAAACCAACAAACCAACAAGCCAACAAACCAACAAACCAACAAACCAACAAGCCAACAAACCAACAAACCAACAAACAAACAAACCAACAAGCCAATAAGCCAACAAACCAACAAACCAACAAGCCAACAAACCAACAACCCAACAAACCAACAAACCAACAAACCAACAAGCCAACAAACCAACAAACCAAGTAACCAAAAAGCCAACAAACTAACAAACCAACAAACCAAGTAACCAAAAAGCCAAAAAACTAACAAACCAACAAGCCAGCAAGCCAACAAACCAACAAACCAACAAAGCAACAAACCAACAAACCAACAAACCAACAAACCAACATGCCAACAAAGCAACAAACCAACAAGCCAACAAACCAACAAACCAACAAACCAACATGCCAACAAACCAACAAACTAAGTAACCAACAAGCCAACAAACCAACAAACCAACAAGCCAACAAGCCAACAAACTAACAAACCAACAAGCCAACAAACCAACAAACCAACAAACCAACAAGCCAACAAACCAACAAACCAACAAACCAACAAACCAACAAGCCAACAAGCCAACAAACCAACAAACCAAGAAACCACCAAGCCAACAAACCAACAAACCAACAAGCCAACAAACCAACCAACCAACAAACCAAAAAACCAACAAGCCAACAAAACAACAAACCAACAAACCAACAAGCCAACAAACCAACAAACCAACAAGCCAACAAACCAACAAACCAACAAACCAACATGCCAACAAACAAACAAACCAACAAGCCAACAAGCCAACAAACCAACAAACCAACAAACCAACAAACCAACAAACCAACAAACCAACAAACCAACAAACCAACAAACCAACAAACCAACAAACCAACAAACCAACAAACCAACAAGCCAACAAGCCAACAAACCAACAAACCAACAAGCCAACAAACCAATAAGCCAACAAACCAACAAACCAACAAACCAAGTAACCAAAAAGCCAACAAACTAACAAACCAACAAGCCAACAAGCCAACAAACCAACAAACCAACAAAGCAACAAGCCAACAAGCCAACAAACCAACAAACCAAAAAGCCAACAAACCAACAAACCAACAAGCCAACAAGCCAACAAACCAACAAACCAACAAACCAACAAGCCAACAAACCAACAAACCAACAAGCCAATAAACCAACAAACCAACAAACCAACAAGCCAACAAACCAACAAACAAACAAACAAACCAAAAAACCAACAAACCAACAAACCAACAAACCAACAAACCAACAATCCAACAAACCAATAAGCCAACAAGCCAACAAACCAACAAACCAACAAACCAACAAGCCAACAAACCAACAAACCAACAAGCCAACAAGCCAACAAACCAACAAACCAAGAAACCACCAAGCCAACAAACCAACAAACCAACAAGCCAACAAACCAACCAACCAACAAACCAACAAACCAACAAGCCAACAAGCCAACAAACCAACAAACCAACAAGCCAACAAACCAACAAACCAACAAGCAAACAAACCAACAAACCAACAAACCAACATGCCAACAAACAAACAAACCAACAAGCCAACAAGCCAACAAACCAACAAACCAACAAACCAACAAACCAACAAACCAACAAACCAACAAACCAACAAACCAACAAACCAACAAACCAACAAACCAACAAACCAACAAACCAACAAGCCAACAAGCCAACAAACCAACAAACCAACAAGCCAACAAACCAATAAGCCAACAAACCAACAAACCAACAAACCAAGTAA
The DNA here is from genome assembly GCA_958298945.1 of Atherix ibis. NCBI lineage: Eukaryota > Metazoa > Arthropoda > Insecta > Diptera > Athericidae > Atherix > Atherix ibis. The sequence continues at coordinate 30,398,760 of OY282608.1, forward strand.
CCAAAAAGCCAACAAACTAACAAACCAACAAGCCAACAAGCCAACAAACCAACAAACCAACAAAGCAACAAGCCAACAAGCCAACAAACCAACAAACCAAAAAGTCAACAAACCAACAAACCAACAAGCCAACAAGCCAACAAACCAACAAACCAACAAACCAACAAGCCAACAAACCAACAAGCCAACAAGCCAACAAACCAACAAACCAAAAAACCAACAAACCAACAAGCCAACAAGCCAACAAACCAACAAACCGACAAACTAATAAGCCAGCAAACCAACAAGCCAATAAACCAACAAACCAACAAACCAAGTAACCAAAAAGCCAACAAACTAACAAACCAACAAGCCAACAAACCAACAAACCAACAAGCCAACAAGCCAACAAACCAACAAACCAACAAACCAACAAAGCAACAAACCAACAAACCAACAAACCAACAAACCAACAAACCAACGAACCAACAAGCCAACAAACCAACAAACAAATAAACCAACAAATCAAAAAACCAACAAACCAACAAACCAACAAACCAACAAACCAACAAGCCAACAAGGCAACAAACCAACAAACCAACAAGCCAACAAACCAACAAACAAATAAACCAACAAACCAACAAACCAACAAACCAAAAAACCAACAAACCAAAAAACCAACAAACCAACAAGCCAACAAGCCAACTAACCAACAAACTAACAAACCAACATACGAACTAACCAACAAACCAACAAGCCAACAAACCAACAAACCAACAAACCAACAAACCAACTAACCAAGAAACTAAGTGACCAACAAGCCAACAAACCAACAAGCCACCAAGCCAACAAACCAACAAAGCAACAAGCCAACAAACCAACAAACCAACAAACCAAAAAACCAACAAACCAACAAACCACCAAACCAACAAACCAACAAACCAACAAACCAACAAGCCAACAAGCCAACAAACCAACAAACCAACAAACCAACAAGCCAACAAACCAACAAGCCAACAAAGCAACAAACCAACAAACCAAGTAACCAAAAAGCCAACAAACTAACAAACCAACAAGCCAACAAGCCAACAAACCAACAAACCAACAAAGCAACAAGCCAACAAGCCAACAAACCATCAAACAAACAGGCCAACAAACCAACAAACCAACAAGCCAACAAACCAACAAGCCAACAAACCAACAAACCAACAAACCAACAAGCCAACAAACCAACAAACCACCAAGCCAACAAACCAACAAACCAACAAACCAACAAACCAACAAACCAACAAGCCAACAAGCCAACAAACCAACAAACCAACAAGCCAACAAACCAACAAACCAACAAACCAACAAGCCAACAAACCAACAAGCCAACAAACCAACAAACAAACAAACCAAGTAACCAAAAAGCCAACAAACTAACAAACTAAAAAGCCAACAAGCCAACAAGCCAACAAACCAACAGACCAACAAGCCAACAAACCAACAAACCAACAAGCCATCCAGCCAACAAACCAACAAACCAACAAGCCAACAAACCAACAAACCAACAAACCAAAAAACCAACAAACCAACAAAATAACAAACCAACAAACTAACAAACCAACAAGCCAACAAGCCAACAAACCAACAAACCAACAAACCAATAAGCCAACAAACCAACAAGCCAACAAACCAACAAACCAACAAACCAAGTAACCAACAAACCAGCAAGCCAACAAACCAACAAACCAACAAGCCAACAAGCCAACAAGCCAACAAGCCAACAAACCAACAAACCAACAAACCAACAAGCCAACAAACCAACAAACCAACAAACCAACAAGCCAACAAACCAACAAACCAACAAACAAACAAACCAACAAGCCAATAAGCCAACAAACCAACAAACCAACAAGCCAACAAACCAACAACCCAACAAACCAACAAACCAACCAACCAACAAGCCAACAAACCAACAAACCAAGTAACCAAAAAGCCAACAAACTAACAAACCAACAAACCAAGTAACCAAAAAGCCAAAAAACTAACAAACCAACAAGCCAACAAGCCAACAAACCAACAAACCAACAAAGCAACAAACCAACAAACCAACAAACCAACAAACCAACATGCCAACAAAGCAACAAACCAACAAGCCAACAAACCAACAAACCAACAAACCAACATGCCAACAAACCAACAAACTAAGTAACCAACAAGCCAACAAACCAACAAACCAACAAGCCAACAAGCCAACAAACTAACAAACCAACAAGCCAACAAACCAACAAACTAACAAACCAACAAGCCAACAAACCAACAAACCAACAAACCAACAAACCAACAAACCAACAAGCCAACAAGCCAACAAAGCAACAAACCAAGTAACCAACAAACCAACAAGCCAACAAACCAACAAACCAACAAGCCAACAAGCCAACAAGCCAACAAACCAACAAACCAACAAACCAACAAACTAACAAACAAACAAGCCAACAAACCAACAAACCAACAAGCCAACAAACCAACAAACCAACAAACCAACAAGCCAACAAGCCAACAAAGCAACAAACCAACAAGCCAACAAACCAACAAACCAACAAACCAACATGCCAACAAACCAACAAACTAAGTAACCAACAAGCCAACAAACCAACAAGCCAACAAGCCAACAAGCCAACAAACTAACAAACCAACAAGCCAACAAACCAACAAACCAACAAACCAACAAGCCAACAAACCAACAAACAAATAAACCAACAAACCAACAAACCAACAAGCCAACAAACCAACAAACCAACAAACCAACAGGCCAACAAACCAACAAACAAATAAACCAACAAACCAACAAACCAACAAACCAACAAACCAACAAACAAACAAATCAACAAACCAAAAAACCAACAAACCAACAAGCCAACAAGCCAACAAGCTACAAACCAACAAACCAACAAGCTAACAAACCAACCAACTAAGTAACCAACAAGCCAACAAACCAACTAACCAACAAGCCAACAAGCCAACAAACCAACAAACCAACAAGCCAACAAACCAACAAACCAACAAACCAAAAAACCAACAAACCAACAAAATAACAAACCAACAAACCAACAAACCAACAAGCCAACAAACCAACAAACCAACAAACCAAGTAACCAACAAACCAACAAGCCAACAAACCAACAAACCAACAAGCCAACAAGCCAACAAGCCAACAAACCAACAAACCAACAAACCAACAAGCCAACAAACTAACAAACCAACAAACCAACAAGCCAACAAACCAACAAACCAACAAACCAACAAACAAACAAACCAACAAGCCAACAAACAAACAAACCAACAAACCAACAAGCCAACAAACCAACAAGCCAACAAACCAACAAACCAAGTAACCAAAAATCCAACAAACTAACAAACCAACAAACCAAGTAACCAAAAAGCTAAAAAACTAACAAACCAACAAGCCAACAAGCCAACAAACCAACAAACCAACAAAGCAACAAGCCAACAAGCCAACAAACCAACAAACCAACAAACCAAGAAACCAACAAGCCAACAAGCCAACAAACCAACAAACCAACAAACCAACAAGCCAACAAACAAACAAGCCAACAAGCCAACAAACCAACATACCAACAAACCAACAAGCCAACAAACCAACAAGCCAACAAACCAACAAACCAACAAACCAAGTAACCAACAAACCAACAAGCCAACAAACCAACAAACCAACAAGCAAACAAGCCAACAAGCCAATAAACCAACAAACCTACAAACCAACAAGCCAACAAACCAACAAACCAACAAACCAACAAGCCAACAAACCAACAAACCAACAAACAAACAAACCAACAAGCCAACAAACAAACAAACCAACAAGCCAACAAGCCAACAAACCAACAAACCAAGTAACCAAAAAGCCAACAAACTAACAAACCAACAAACCAAGTAACCAAAAAGCTAAAAAACTAACAAACCAACAAGCCAACAAGCCAACAAACCAACAAACCAACAAAGCAACAAGCCAACAAGCCAACAAACCAACAAACCAACAAACCAAGAAACCAACAAGCCAACAAGCCAACAAACCAACAAACCAACAAACCAACAAGCCAACAAACAAACAAACCAACAAGCCAACAAACCAACAAACCAATAAACCAACAAACCAACAAACCAACAAGCCAACAAGCCAACAAACCAACAAACCAACAAACCAACAAGCCAACAAACCAACAAACCAACAAGCCAACAAACCAACAAACCAACAAACCAACAAACCAACAAACCAACAAACCAACAAGCCAACAAGCCAACAAACCAACAAATCAACAAGCCAACAAACCGACAAACCAACAAACCAACAAGCCAACAAACCAACAAGCCAACAAACCAACAAACAAACAAACCAAGTAACCAAAAAGCCATCAAACTAACAAACCAACAAGCCAACAAGCTAACAAGCCAACAAACCAACAAAACAACAAGCCAACAAGCCAACAAACCATACAAACCAACAAGCCAACAAACCAACAAACAAATAAACCAACAAACCAACAAACCAACAAACCAACAAACCAACAAACTAACAAACCAACAAGCCAACAAACCAACAAACCAACAAGCCAACAAACCAACAAACCAACAAACCAACAAGCCAGCAAGCCAACAAGCCAACAAACCAACAAACCAACAAGCCAACAAACCAACAAACCAACAAACCAACAAACCAACAAACCAACAAGCCAACAAACCAACAACCCAACAAACCAACAAGCCAACAAACCAACAAACAAACAAACCAACAAGCCAACAAACAAACAAACCAACAAACCAACAAGCCAACAAACAAACAAGCCAACAAACCAACAAACCAAGTAACCAAAAATCCAACAAACTAACAAACCAACAAACCAAGTAACCAAAAAGCTAAAAAACTAACAAACCAACAAGCCAACAAGCCAACAAACCAACAAACCAACAAAGCAACAAGCCAACAAGCCAACAAACCAACAAACCAACAAACCAAGAAACCAACAAGCCAACAAGCCAACAAACCAACAAACCAACAAACCAACAAGCCAACAAACAAACAAGCCAACAAGCCAACAAACCAACATACCAACAAACCAACAAGCCAACAAACCAACAAGCCAACAAACCAACAAACCAACAAACCAAGTAACCAACAAACCAACAAGCCAACAAACCAACAAACCAACAAGCAAACAAGCCAACAAGCCAATAAACCAACAAACCTACAAACCAACAAGCCAACAAACCAACAAACCAACAAACCAACAAGCCAACAAACCAACAAACCAACAAACAAACAAACCAACAAGCCAACAAACAAACAAACCAACAAGCCAACAAGCCAACAAACCAACAAACCAAGTAACCAAAAAGCCAACAAACTAACAAACCAACAAACCAAGTAACCAAAAAGCTAAAAAACTAACAAACCAACAAGCCAACAAGCCAACAAACCAACAAACCAACAAAGCAACAAGCCAACAAGCCAACAAACCAATAAACCAACAAACCAAGAAACCAACAAGCCAACAAGCCAACAAACCAACAAACCAACAAACCAACAAGCCAACAAACAAACAAACCAACAAGCCAACAAACCAACAAACCAATAAACCAACAAACCAACAAACCAACAAGCCAACAAGCCAACAAACCAACAAACCAACAAACCAACAAGCCAACAAACCAACAAACCAACAAGCCAACAAACCAACAAACCAACAAACCAACAAACCAACAAACCAACAAACCAACAAGCCAACAAGCCAACAAACCAACAAATCAACAAGCCAACAAACCGACAAACCAACAAACCAACAAGCCAACAAACCAACAAGCCAACAAACCAACAAACAAACAAACCAAGTAACCAAAAAGCCATCAAACTAACAAACCAACAAGCCAACAAGCTAACAAGCCAACAAACCAACAAACCAACAAGCCAACAAGCCAACAAACCATACAAACCAACAAGCTAACAAACCAACAAACAAATAAACCAACAAACCAACAAACCAACAAACCAACAAACCAACAAACTAACAAACCAACAAGCCAACAAACCAACAAACCAACAAGCCAACAAACCAACAAACCAACAAACCAACAAGCCAGCAAGCCAACAAGCCAACAAACCAACAAACCAACAAGCCAACAAACCAACAAACCAACAAACCAACAAACCAACAAACCAACAAGCCAACAAACCAACAACCCAACAAACCAACAAGCCAACAAACCAACAAACAAATAAACCAACAAACCAACAAACCAACAAACAAACAAACCAACAAACCAACAAACCAACAAGCCAACAAACTAACAAACAAATAAACCAACAAACCAACAAACCAACAAACCAACAAACCAACAAATCAACAAACCAAAAAACCAACAAACCAACAAGCCAACAAGCCAACAAACCAACAAACTAACAAACCAACAAACGAACTAACCAACAAACCAACAAGCCAACAAGCCAACAAACCAACAAATCAACAAACTAACAAACCAACAAACCAACAAACTAAGTAACCAACAAGCCAACAAACCAACAAACCAACAAGCCAACAAGCCGACAAACCAACAAGCCAACAAGCCGACAAACCAACAACCCAACAAACCAACAAGCCAGCAAACCAACAAACAAATAAACCAACAAACCAACAAACCAACAAGCAAACAAACCAAGAAACCAACAAACCAACAAGCCAACAAACCAACACACCAACAAACAAATAAACCAACAAACCAACAAACCAACAAACCAACAAACCAACACATCAACAAACCAAAAAACCAACAAACCAACAAACTAACAAACCAACAAACCAACAAATCAACAAACCAAAAAACCAACAAACCAACAAGCCAACAAGCCAACAAGCCAACAAACCAACAAACTAACAAACCAACAAACGAACTAACCAACAAACCAACAAGCCAACAAGCCAACAAACCAACAAACTAACAAACCAACAAACCAACAAACTAAGTAACCAACAAGCCAACAAACCAACAAACCAACAAGCCAACAAGCCAACAAACCAACAAACCAACAAGCCAACAAACCAACAAACCAACAAACCAACAAACCAACAAACCAACAAGCCAACAAGCCAACAAGCCAACAAACCAACAAACCAACAAGCCAACAAACCAACAAACCAACAAACCAACATGCCAACAAACCAACACACTAAGTAACCAACAAGCCAACAAACCAACAAACCAACAAGCCAACAAACAAACAAACCAACAAGCCAACAAACCAACAAACCAACAAACCAATAAACCAACAAGCCAACAAGCCAACAAACCAACAAACCAACAAACCAACAAGCCAACAAACAAACAAACCAACAAGCCAACAAACCAACAAACCAACAAACCAATAAACTAACAAGCCAACAAGCCAACAAACCAACAAACCAACAAACCAACAAGCCAACAAACAAACAAACCAACAAGCCAACAAACCAACAAACCAACAAACCAACAAACCAACAAACCAACAAGCCAACAAGCCAACAAACCAACAAATCAACAAGCCAACAAACCGACAAACCAACAAACCAACAAGCCAACAAACCAACAAGCCAACAAACCAACAAACAAACAAACCAAGTAACCAAAAAGTCATCAAACTAACAAACCAACAAGCCAACAAGCTAACAAGCCAACAAACCAACAAACCAACAAACCAACAAGCCAACAAGCCAACAAACCATACAAACCAACAAGCCAACAAACCAACAAACAAATAAACCAACAAACCAACAAACCAACAAACCAACAAACCAACAAACTAACAAACCAACAAGCCAACAAACCAACAAACCAACAAGCCAACAAACCAACAAACCAACAAACCAACAAGCCAGCAAGCCAACAAACCAACAAACCAACAAGCCAACAAACCAACAAACCAACAAGCCAACAAACCAACAACCCAACAAACCAACAAGCCAACAAACCAACAAACAAATAAACCAACAAACCAACATACCAACAAACAAACAAACCAACAAACCAACAAACCAACAAGCCAACAAACCAACAAACAAATAAACCAACAAACCAACAAACCAACAAACCAACAACCCAACAAATCAACAAACCAAAAAACCAACAAACTAACAAGCCAACAAGCCAACAAACCAACAAACTAACAAACCAACAAACGAACTAACCAACAAACCAACAAGCCAACAAGCCAACAAGCCAACAAACCAACAAACTAACAAACCAACAAACCAACAAACTAAGTTATCAACAAGCCAACAAACCAACAAACCAACAAGCCAACAAGCCGACAAACCAACAAGCCAACAAGCCGACAAACCAACAACCCAACAAACCAACAAGCCAACAAACCAACAAACAAATAAACCAACAAACCAACAAACCAACAAGCAAACAAACCAACAAACCAACAAACCAACAAGCCAACAAACCAACACACCAACAAACAAATAAACCAACAAACCAACAAACCAACAAACCAACAAACCAACAAATCAACAAACCAAAAAACCAACAAACCAACAAGCCAACAAGCCAACAAACCAACAAACCAACAAACCAACAAGCAAACAAACCAACAAACCAACAAACCAACAAGCCAACAAACCAACAAACAAATAAACCAACAAACCAACAAACCAACAAACCAACAAATCAACAAACCAAAAAACCAACAAACCAACAAGCCAACAAGCCAACAAGCCAACAAACCAACAAACTAACAAACCAACAAACGAACTAACCAACAAACCAACAAGCCAACAAGCCAACAAACCAACAAACTAACAAACCAACAAACCAACAAACTAAGTAACCAACAAGCCAACAAACCAACAAACCAACAAGCCAACAAGCCAACAAACCAACAAACCAACAAGCCAACAAACCAACAAACCAACAAACCAACAAACCAACAAACCAACAAGCCAACAAGCCAACAAGCCAACAAACCAACAAACCAACAAGCCAACAAACCAACAAACCAACAAACCAACATGCCAACAAACCAACAAACTAAGTAACCAACAAGCCAACAAACCAACAAACCAACAAGCCAACAAGCCAACAAACTAACAAACCAACAAGCCAACAAACCAACAAACCAACAAACCAATAAGCCAACAAACCAACAAACAAATAAACCAACAAACCAACAAACCAACAAGCCAACAAACCAACAAACCAACAAACCAACAAGCCAACAAACCAACAAACAAATAAACCAACAAACCAACAAACCAACAAACCAACAAACCAACAAACCAACAAACGAACAAATCAACAAACCAAAAAACCAACAAACCAACAAGCCAACAAGCCAACAAACCAACAAACTAACAAACCAACAAACGAACTAACCAACAAACCAACAAGCCAACAAGCCAACAAACCAACAAACCAACAAACCAACAAGCCAACAAGCCAACAAACCAACAAACTAACAAACCAACAAACGAACTAACCAACAAACCAACAAGCCAACAAACCAACAAGCGAACAAGCCAACAAACCAACAAACTAACAAACCAACAAACGAACTAACCAACAAACCAATAAGCCAACAAGCCAACAAGCCAACAAACCAACAAACCAACAAACCAACAAACTAAGTAACCAACAAGCCAACAAGCCAACAAACCAACAAGCCAACAAGCCAACAAACCAACAAACCAACAAGCCAACAAACCAACAAACCAACAAACCAACAAACCAACAAACCAACAAACCACCAAACTAAGTAACCAACAAGCCAACAAACCAACAAACCAACAAGCCAACAAACCAACAAACCAACAAACCAAAAAACCAACAAACCAACAAACCAACAAACCAACAAACCAACAAACCAACAAACCAACAAGCCAACAAGCCAACAAGCCAACCAACCAACAAACCAACAAACTAACAAACCAACAAGGCAACAAACCAACAATCCAACAAACCAACAAACCAACAAACCAAGTAACCAACAAACCAACAAGCCAACAAACCAACAAACCAACAAGCCAACAAGCTAACAAACCAACAAACCAACAAACCAACAAGCCAACAAACCAACAAGCCAACAAACCAACAAACCAACAAACCAACAAACCAACAAGCCAACAAACCAACAAACCAGCAAGCCAACAAACCAACAAACCAACAAACCAACATGCCAACAAACCAACAAACTAAGTAACCAACAAGCCAACAAACCAACAAACCAACAAGCCAACAAACCAACAAACTAACAAACCAACAAGCCAACAAACCAACAAACCAACAAACCAAAAAACCAACAAACCAACAAACAAATAAACCAACAAACCAACAAACCAACAAGCCAACAAACCAACAAACCAACAAACCAACAAGCCAACAAACCAACAAACAAATAAACCAACGAACCAACAAACCAACAAACCAACAAACGAACAAATCAACAAACCAACAAACGAACTAACCAACAAACCAACAAGCCAACAAGCCAACAAACCAACAAACCAACAAACTAACGAACCAACAAACTATGTAACCAACAAGCCAACAAACCAACAAACCAACAAGCCAACAAGCCAACAAGCCAACAAATTAACAAACAGACAAGCCAACAAACCAACAAACCAACAAACCAAAAAACCAACAAACCAACAAACCAACAAACCAACAATCCAACAAACCAACAAGCCAACAAGCCAACAAACCAACAAACCAACAAACCAACAAGCCAACAAACCAACAAGCCAACAAACCAACAAACCAAGTAACCAACAAATCAACAAACCAACAAACCAACAAACCAAAAAGCCAACAAGCCAACAAGCCAACAAACCAACAAACCAACAAACCAACAAGCCAACAAACCAACAAACCAACAAGCCAACAAACCAACAAACCAACAAACAAACAAACCAACAAGCCAACAAGCCAACAAACCAACAAACCAACAAGCCAACAAACCAACAAACCAACAAACCAACAAGCCAACAAACCAACAAGCCAACAAACCAACAAACCAAGTAACCAAAAAGCCAACAAACTAACAAACCAACAAACCAAGATACCAAAAAGCCAAAAAACTAACAAACCAACAAGCCAACAAGCCAACAAACCAACAAACCAACAAAGCAACAAGCAAACAAGCCAACAAACCAACAAACCAACAAACCAACAAACCAACAAACCCACAATCCAACAAGCCAACAAGCCAACAAACCAACAAACCAACAAAGCAACAAGCCAACAAACAAACAAACCAACAAGCCAACAAACCAACAAACCAACAAACCAACAAACCAACAATCCAACAAGCCAACAAACCAACAAACCAACAAACCAACAAGCCAACAAACCAACAAACCAACAAGCCAACAAACCAACAAACCAACAAACCAACAAACCAACAAACCAACAAGCAAACAAGCCAACAAACCAACAAACCAACAAGCCAACAAACCGACAAACCAACAAACCAACAAGCCAACAAACCAACAAGCCAACAAACCAACAAACAAACAAACCAAGTAACCAAAAAGCCAACAAACTAACAAACCAACAAGCCAACAAGCCAACAAGCCAACAAACAAACAAACCAACAAGTCAACAAACCAACAAACAAATAAACCAACAAACCAAAAAAACCAACAAACCAACAAACCAACAAACTAACAAACCAACATGCCAACAAACCAACAAACTAAGTAACCAACAAGCCAACAAACCAACAAACCAACAAGCCAACAAGCCAAACAACCAACAAACCAACAAGCCAACAAACCAACAACCCAACAAACCAACAAGCCAACAAACAACAAACAAATAAACCAACAAACCAACAAACCAACAAGCAAACAAACCAACAAACCAACAAACCAACAAGCCAACAAACCAACAAATAAAAAAACCAACAAACCAACAAACCAACAAACCAACAAACCAACAAATCAAGAAACCAAAAAACCAACAAACCAACAAGCCAACAAGCCAACAAACCAACAAACTAACAAACCAACAAACGAACTAACCAACAAACCAATAAGCCAACAAGCCAACAAACCAACAAACTAAGTAACCAACAAGCCAACAAACCAACAAACCAACAAGCCAACAAGCCAACACGCCAACAAACCAACAAACCAACAAGCCAACAAACCAACAAACCAACAATCAAAAAACCAACAAACCAACAAACCAACAAACCAACAAACCAACAAACCAACAAACCAACAAGCCAACAAGCCAACAAGCCAACAAACCAACAAACCAACAAACCAAAAAGGCAACAAACCAACAATCCAGCAAACCAACAAACCAACAAACCAAGTAACCAACAAACCAACAAGCCAACAAACCAACAAACCAACAAGCCAACAAGCCAACAAACCAACAAACCAACAAGCCAACAAACCAACAAACCAACAAGCCAACAAACCAACAAACCAACAAACAAACAAACCGACAATCCAACAAACCAACAAGCCAACAAACCAACAAGCCAACAAACCAAGTAACCAAAAAGCCAACAAACTAACAAACCAACAAACCAAGTAACCAAAAAGCCAACAAGCTAACAAACCAACAAGCCAACAAGCCAACAAACCAACAAACCAACAAAGCAACAAGCCAACAAGCCAACAAACCAACAAACCAACAAACCAACAAACCAACAAGCCAACAAGCCAACAAACCAACAAACCAACAAACCAACTAGCCAACAAACCAACAAACTAACAAGCCAACAAACCAACAAACCAGCAAAGCAACAAACCAACAAACCAACAAGCCAACAAGCCAACAAACCAACAAACCAACAAGCCAACAAGCCAACAAACCACCAAACCAACAAGTCAACAAACCAACAAACCAACAAACCAACAAGCCAACAAACCAACAAACAAATAAACCAACTAACCAACAAACCAACAAACCAACAAACCAACAAACTAACAAACCAACAAGCCAACAAACCAACAAACCAACAAGCCAACAAACCAACAAACCAACAAACCAACAAGCCAACAAGCCAACAAGCCAACAAACCAACAAGCCAACAAACCAATAAACCAACAAACCAACATGCCAACAAACCAACAAACTAAGTAACCAACAAGCCAACAAACCAACAAACCAACAAGCCAACAAGCCAACAAACCAACAAACCAACAAGCCAACAAACCAACAAACCAACAAACCAACAAGCTAACAAACCAACAAACAAATAAACCAACAAACCAACAAACCAACAAACCAACAAATCAACAAACCAACAAACCAACAAACCAACAAACCAAAAAACCAACAAACCAACAAACGAACAAGCCAACAAACCAACAAACCAATAAGCCAACAAACCAACAAACAAATAAACCAAAAAACCAACAAACCAACAAACCAACAAACCAAAAAACCAACAAACCAACAAGCCAACAAGCCAACAAACCAACAAACTAACAAACCAACAAGCCAACAAACCAACAAACCAACAAGCCAACAAGTTAACAAACCAACAAACCAACAAACCAAAAAACCAACAAACCAACAAGCCAACAAGCCAACAAACCAACAAACCAACAAACTAACAAGCCAACAAACCAACAAACCAACAAGCCAACAAGCTAACAAACCAACAAACCAACAAACCATTAAACCAACAAGCCAACAAGCCAACAAACCAACAAACCAACAAGCCAACAAACAAACAAACCAACAAACCAACAAACCAACAAACCAACAAACCAACAAACCAACAAACCAACAAGCCAACAAGCCAACAAACCAACAAACCAACAAGCCAACAAACCAACAAACAAATAAACCAACAAACCAACAAACCAACAAACCAACAAACCAACAAACCAACAAACCAAAAAACCAACAAACCAACAAGCCAAGAAACCAACAAACCAACAAACTAACAAACCAACAAGCCAACAAACCAACAAACCAACAAGCCAACAAGCCAACAAGCCAACAAACCAACAAACCAAAAAACCAACAAACCAACAAACCATCAAACGAACAAAGCAACAAGCCAACAAACCAACAAACCAACAAACCAACAAACCAACAAACCAACAAACCAACAAACAAATAAACCACCAAACCAAAAAACCAACAAACCAACAAACCAACAAACCAACAAACCAACAAACCAACAAACCAACAAACCAACAAGCCAACAAGCCAACAAACCAACAAACCATTAAACCAACAAGCCAACAAGCCAACAAACCAACAAACCAACAAGCCAACAAACAAACAAACCAACAAACCAACAAACCAACAAACCAACAAACCAACAAACCAACAAACCAACAAACCAACAAACCAACAAGCCAACAAGCCAACAAGCCAACAAACCAACAAACCAACAAGCCAACAAACCAACAAACAAATAAACCAACAAGCCAACAAACCAACAAACCAGCAAACCAACAAACCAACAAACCAACAAGCCAACAAGCCAACAAACCAACAAACCAACAAGCCAACAAGCCAACAAACCACCCAACCAACAAGCCAACAAACCAACAAACCAACAAACCAACAAGCCAACAAACCAACAAACAAATAAATCAACTAACCAACAAACCAACAAACCAACAAACCAACAAACTAACAAACCAACAAGCCAACAAACCAACAAACCAACAAGCCAACAGACCAACAAACCAACAAACCAACAAGCCAACAAGCCAACAAGCCAACAAACCAACAAGCCAACAAACCAATAAACCAACAAACCAACATGCCAACAAACCAACAAACTAAGTAACCAACAAGCCAACAAACAAACAAACCAACAAGCCAACAAGCCAACAAACCAACAAACCAACAAGCCAACAAACCAACAAACCAACAAACCAACAAGCTAACAAACCAACAAACAAATAAACCAACAAACCAACAAACCAACAAACCAACAAACCAACAAACCAACAAACCAAAAAACCAACAAACCAACAAACGAACAAGCCAACAAACCAACAAACCAACAAGCCAACAAACCAACAAACAAATAAACCAAAAAACCAACAAACCAACAAACCAACAAACCAAAAAACCAACAAACCAACAAGCCAACAAGCCAACAAACCAACAAACTAACAAACCAACAAGCCAACAAACCAACAAACCAACAAGCCAAGAAGTTAACAAACCAACAAACCAACAAACCAAAAAACCAACAAACCAACAAGCCAACAAGCCAACAAACCAACAAACCAACAAACCAACAAGCCAACAAACCAACAAACCAACAAGCCAACAAGCCAACAAACCAACAAACCAACAAACCATTAAACCAACAAGCCAACAAGCCAACAAACCAACAAACCAACAAGCCAACAAACAAACAAACCAACAAACCAACAAACCAAAAAACCAACAAACCAACAAACTAACAAACCAACAAGCCAACAAACCAACAAACCAACAAGCCAACAAGCCAACAAGCCAACAAACCAACAAACCAAAAAACCAACAAACCAACAAACCATCAAACGAACAAAGCAACAAGCCAACAACCCAACAAACCAACAAACCAACAAACCAACAAGCCAACAAACCAACAAACAAATAAACCACCAAACCAAAAAACCAACAAACCAACAAACCAACAAACCAACAAACCAACAAACCAACAAGCCAACAAGCCAACAAACCAACAAACCACAAAGCCAACAAACCAACAAACCAACAGGCCAACAATCCAACAAACCAACAAACCAACAAGCCAACAAACCAACACACCAACAAACCAAAAACCAACAAACCAACAAACCAAGAAACCAACTAACCAACAAACCAACAAGCCAACAAGCCAACAAACCAACAAACCAACAAACCAACAAACCAACAAGCCGACAAATTAACAAGCCAACAAACCAACAAACCAACAAACCAAGTAACCAAAAAGCCAACAAATTAACAAACCAACAAGCCAACAAGCCAACAAACCAACAAACCAACAAAGCAACAAGCCAACAAGCCAACAAACCAATAAACCAACAAGGCAACAAACCAACAAACCAACAAGCCAACAAGCCAACAAACCAACAAACCAACAAACCAACAAGCCAACAAACAAACAAACCAACAAGCCAACAAACCAACAAACCAACAGAACAACAAACCAACAAGCCAACAAGCCAACAAACCAACAAACCAACAAGCCAACAACCAACAAACCAACAAACCAAGAAGCCAACAAACCAACAAGCCAACAAACCAACAAACCAAGTAACCAAAAAGCCAACAAACTAACAAACCAACGAGCCAACAAACCAACAAACCAACAAGCCAACAAGCCAACAAACCAACAAACCAACAAACCAACAAGCCAACAAAACAACAAACCAACAAGCCAACAAGCCAACAAACCAACAAACCAACAAACCAACAAGCCAACAAACCAACAAACCAACAAGCCAACAAGCCAACAAACCAACAAACCAACGAACCAACAAGCCAACAAGCCAACTAGCCAACAAACCAACAAACCAACAAACCAACAAACCATCAAACGAAAAAAGCAACAAGCCAACAAGCCAACAAACCAACAAACCAACAAACCAACAAGCCAACAAACCAACAAACAAATAAACCAACAAACCAAAAAAACAACAAACCAACAAACCAACAAACCAACAAACCAACAAACCAACAAGCCAACAACCCAACAATCCAACAAACCAACAAACCAACAAGCCAACAAGCCAACAAGCCAACAAACCAACAAACCAACAAACCAAGTAACCAAAAAGCCAACAAACTAACAAACCAACAAGCCAACAAACCAACAAACCAACAAGCCAACAAGCCAACAAACCAACAAACCAACAAACCAACAAACCAACAAGCCAACAAACCAACAAACCAACAAAACAACAAACCAACAAACCAACAAACCAACAAACCAACAAACCAACAAGCCAACAAACCAACAAACCAACAAACCAACAAGCCCACAAACCAACAAACAAATAAACCAACAAGCCAACAAACCAACAAACCAACAAGCCAACAAGCCAACAAACCAACAAACCAACAAGCCAACAAACCAACAAAACAACAAGCCAACAAACTAACAAACCAACAAACAAACAAACCGACAATCCAACAAACCAACAAGCCAACAAACCAACAAGCCAACAAACCAAGTAACCAAAAAGCCAACAAACTAACAAACCAACAAACCAAGTAACCAAAAAGCCAACAAGCTAACAAACCAACAAGCCAACAAGCCAACAAACCAACAAACCAACAAAGCAACAAGCCAACAAGCCAACAAACCAACAAACCAACAAACCAACAAACCAACAAGCCAACAAGCCAACAAACCAACAAACCAACAAACCAACTAGCCAACAAACCAACAAACTAACAAGCCAACAAACCAACAAACCAGCAAAGCAACAAACCAACAAACCAACAAGCCAACAAGCCAACAAACCAACAAACCAACAAGCCAACAAGCCAACAAACCATCAAACCAACAAGCCAACAAACCAACAAACCAACAAACCAACAAGCCAACAAACCAACAAACAAATAAACCAACTAACCAACAAACCAACAAACCAACAAACCAACAAACTAACAAACCAACAAGCCAACAAACCAACAAACCAACAAGCCAACAAACCAACAAACCAACAAACCAACAAGCCAACAAGCCAACAAGCCAACAAACCAACAAGCCAACAAACCAATAAACCAACAAACCAACATGCCAACAAACCAACAAACTAAGTAACCAACAAGCCAACAAACCAACAAACCAACAAGCCAACAAGCCAACAAACCAACAAACCAACAAGCCAACAAACCAACAAACCAACAAGCTAACAAACCAACAAACAAATAAACCAACAAACCAACAAACCAACAAACCAACAAATCAACAAACCAACAAACCAACAAACCAAAAACCAACAAACCAACAAACGAACAAGCCAACAAACCAACAAACCAACAAGCCAACAAACCAACAAACAAATAAACCAAAAAACCAACAAACCAACAAACCAACAAACCAAAAAACCAACAAACCAACAAGCCAACAAGCCAACAAACCAACAAACTAACAAACCAACAAGCCAACAAACCAATAAACCAACAAGCCAACAAGTTAACAAACCAAAAAACCAACAAACCAAAAAACCAACAAACCAACAAGCTAACAAGCCAACAAACCAACAAACCAACAAACCAACAAGCCAACAAGCCAACAAACCAACAAACCAACAAGCCAACAAGCCAACAAACCAACAAACCAACAAACCATTAAACCAACAAGCCAACAAGCCAACAAACCAACAAACCAACAAGCCAACAAACAAACAAACCAACAAACCAACAAACCAACAAACCAACAAACCAACAAACCAACAAACCAACAAACCAACAAGCCAACAAGCCAACAAACCAACAAACCAACAAGCCAACAAACCAACAAACAAATAAACCAACAAACCAACAAACCAACAAACCAACAAACCAACAAACCAACAAACCAAAAAACCAACAAACCAACAAGCCAAAAAACCAACAAACCAACAAACTAACAAACCAACAAGCCAAAAAACCAACAAACCAACAAGCCAACAAACCAACAAGCCAACAAACCAACAAACCAAAAAACCAACAAACCAACAAACCATCAAACGAACAAAGCAACAAGCCAACAAGCCAACAAACCAACAAACCAACAAACCAACAAGCCAACAAACCAACAAACAAATAAACCACCAAACCAAAAAACCAACAAACCAACAAACTAACAAACCAACAAACCAACAAACCAACAAACCAACAAGCCAACAAACCAACAAACCATTAAACCAACAAGCCAACAAGCCAACAAACCAACAAACCAACAAGCCAACAAACAAACAAACCAACAAACCAACAAACCAACAAACCAACAAACCAACAAACCAACAAACCAACAAACCAACAAACCAACAAACCAACAAGCCAACAAGCCAAGAAACCAACAAACCAACAAGCCAACAAACCAACAAACAAATAAACCAACAAGCCAACAAACCAACAAACCAGCAAACCAACAAACCAACAAACCAACAATCCAACAAGCCAACAAACCAACAAACCAACAAGCCAACAAGCCAACAAACCACCCAACCAACAAGCCAACAAACCAACAAACCAACAAACCAACAAGCCAACAAACCAACAAACAAATAAATCAACTAACCAACAAACCAACAAACCAACAAACCAACAAACTAACAAACCAACAAGCCAACAAACCAACAAACCAACAAGCCAACAAACCAACAAACCAACAAACCAACAAGCCAACAAGCCAACAAGCCAACAAACCAACAAGCCAACAAACCAATAAACCAATAAACCAACATGCCAACAAACCAACAAACTAAGTAACCAACAAGCCAACAAACAAACAAACCAACAAGCCAACAAGCCAACAAACCAACAAACCAACAAGCCAACAAACCAACAAACCAACAAACCAACAAGCTAACAAACCAACAAACAAATAAACCAACAAACCAACAAACCAACAAACCAACAAACCAACAAACCAACAAACCAAAAAACCAACAAACCAACAAACGAACAAGCCAACAAACCAACAAACCAACAAGCCAACAAACCAACAAACAAATAAACCAAAAAACCAACAAACCAACAAACCAACAAACCAAAAAACCAACAAACCAACAAGCCAACAAGCCAACAAACCAACAAACTAACAAACCAACAAGCCAACAAACCAACAAACCAACAAACCAACAAGCCAACAAGTTAACAAATCAACAAACCAACAAACCAAAAAACCAACAAACCAACAAGCCAACAAGCCAACAAACCAACAAACCAACAAACCATCAAGCTAACAAACTAACAAACCAACAAGCCAACAAGCCAACAAACCAACAAACCAACAAACCATTAAACCAACAAGCCAACAAGCCAACAAACCAACAAACCAACAAGCCAACAAACAAACAAACCAACAAACCAACAAACCAACAAACCAAAAAACCAACAAACCAACAAGCCAACAAACCAACAAACCAACAAACTAACAAACCAACAAGCCAACAAACCAACAAACCAACAAGCCAACAAGCCAACAAGCCAACAAACCAACAAACCAAAAAACCAACAAACCAACAAACCATCAAACGAACAAAGCAACAAGCCAACAACCCAACAAACCAACAAACCAACAAACCAACAAGCCAACAAACCAACAAACAAATAAACCACCAAACCAAAAAACCAACAAACCAACAAACCAACAAACCAACAAACCAACAAACCAACAAGCCAACAAGCCAACAAACCAACAAACCACCAAGCCAACAAACCAACAAACCAACAGGCCAACAATCCAACAAACCAACAAACCAAAAAGCCAACAAACCAACACACCAACAAACCAAAAACCAACAAACCAACAAACCAAGAAACCAACTAACCAACAAACCAACAAGCCAACAAGCCAACAAACCAACAAACCAACAAACCAACAAACCAACAAGCCGACAAATTAACAAGCCAACAAACCAACTAACCAACAAACCAAGTAACCAAAAAGCCAACAAATTAACAAACCAACAAGCCAACAAGCCAACAAACCAACAAACCAACAAAGCAACAAGCCAACAAGCCAACAAACCAACAAACCAACAAGGCAACAAACCAACAAACCAACAAGGCAACAAGCCAACAAACCAACAAACCAACAAACCAACAAGCCAACAAACAAACAAACCAACAAGCCAACAAACCAACAAACCAACAGAACAACAAACCAACAAGCCAACAAGCCAACAAACCAACAAACCAACAAGCCAACAACCAACAAACCAACAAACCAAGAAGCCAACAAACCAACAAGCCAACAAACCAACAAACCAAGTAACCAAAAAGCCAACAAACTAACAAACCAACGAGCCAACAAACCAACAAACCAACAAGCCAACAAGCCAACAAACCAACAAACCAACAAACCAACAAGCCAACAAAACAACAAACCAACAAGCCAACAAGCCAACAAACCAACAAACCAACAAACCAACAAGCCAACAAACCAACAAACCAACAAGCCAACAAGCCAACAAACCAACAAACCAACGAACCAACAAGCCAACAAGCCAACAAGCCAACAAACCAACAAACCAACAAACCAAAAAACCATCAAACGAAAAAAGCAACAAGCCAACAAGCCAACAAACCAACAAACCAACAAACCAACAAGCCAACAAACCAACAAACAAATAAACCAACAAACCAAAAAAACAACAAACCAACAAACCAACAAACCAACAAACCAACAAACCAACAAGCCAACAACCCAACAATCCAACAAACCAACAAACCAACAAGCCAACAAGCCAACAAGCCAACAAACCAACAAACCAACAAACCAAGTAACCAAAAAGCCAATAAACTAACAAACCAACAAGCCAACAAACCAACAAAGCAACAAACCAACAAACCAACAAGCCAACAAACCAACAAACCAACAAACCAAAAAACCAACAAACCAACAAACCAACAAACCAACTAACCAACAAACCAACAAGCCAATAAGCCAACAAACCAACAAACCAACAAGCCGACAAATTAACAAGCCAACAATCCAACAAACCAACAAACCAAGTAACCAAAAAGCCAACAAACTAACAAACCAACAAGCCAAGAAGCAAACAAACCAACAAACCAACAAACCAAGTAACCAAAAAGCCAACAAACTAACAAACCAACAAGCCAACAAGCAAACAAACCAACAAACCAACAAAGCAACAAACCAACAAACCAACAAACCAACAAGCCAACAAACCAACAAACCAAACAACCAACAAACCAACAAACCAACAAGCCAACAAGCCAACAAACCAACAAACCAACAAACCAACAAACCAACAAACCAAGTAACCAAAAAGCCAACAAACTAACAAACCAACAAGCCAACAAAACAACAAACCAACAAGCCAACAAGCCAACAAACCAACAAACCAACAAGCCAACAAACCAACAAACCAACAAACCAACAAACCAACAAACCAACAAACCAACAAACCAACAAACCAACAAACCAACAAGCCAACAAACCAACAAGCCAACAAACCAACAAGCCAACAAACCAAGTAACCAAAAAGCCAACAAACTAACAAACCAACAAGCCAACAAGCCAACAAACCAACAAACCAACAAAGCAACAAGCCAACAAGCCAACAAACCAAAAAACCAACAAGCCAACAAACCAACAAACCAACAAACCAACAAGCCAATAAACCAACAAACAAATAAACCAACAAACCAACAAACCAACAAACCAACAAACCAACAAACCAAAAAACCAACAAACCAACAAACCAACAAGCCAAGAAGCCAACAAACAAATAAACCAACAAACCAAAAAACCAACAAACCAACAAGCCAACAAGCCAACAAACAAATAAACCAAGAAACCAAAAAACCAGCAAACCAACAAACCAACAAACCAACAAACCAACAAACCAACAAACCAACAAACTAACAAGCCAACAAGCCAACAAACCAACAAACCAACAAGCCAACAAACCAACAAACCAACAAACCAACAAACCAACAAACCAACAAACCAACATGCCAACAAACCAACAAATCAACAAATCAACAAACCAACAAACCAAGAAACCAACAAACAAACAAACCAAAAAACCAACAAACCAACAAACCATCAAACGAACAAACCAACAAACCAACAAACCAACAAACCAACAAACCAACAAACCAACAAACCAATAAACTAACAAACCAACAAACCAACAAGCCAACAAACCAACAAACCAATTAACCAACAAACTAACAAACGAACAAACCAACAAACCAACAAACCAACAAACCAACAAACCAACAAACCAACAAACCTACAAACCAACAAACCAACAAGAAGCCAACAAACCAACAAACCAACAAGCCAACAAGCCAACAAACCAACAAACCAACAAGCCAACAAACCAACAAACCAACAAGCCAACAAACCAACAAACCAACAAACCAACAAACCAACAAGCCAACATGCCAACAAACCAAAAAACCAACAAGCCAACAAAGCAACAAACCAACAAACCAACATGCCAACAAACCAACAAATCAACAAATCAACAAACCAACAAACCAAGAAACCAACAAACCAACAAACCAAAAAACCAACAACCCAACAAACCAACAAACCATCAAACGAACAAACCAACAAACCAACAAACCAACAAACTAACAAACCAACAAACCAACAAACCAACAAACCAACAAACCAAAAAACCAACAAACCAACAAGCCAACAAGCCAACAAACCAACAAACTAACAAACCAACAAGCCAACAAACCAACAAACCAACAAGCCAACAAGCCAACAAACCAACAAACCAACAAATCAAAAAACCAACAACCCAACAAACCATCAAACGAACAAAGCAACAAGCCAAGAAGCAAACAAACCAACAAACCAACAAGCCAACAAACCAACAAACCAACAAGCTAACAATCCAACAAACCAACAAACCAACAAACTAACAAACCAACAAACCAACAAACCAACAAACCAAAAAACCAACAAACCAAAAAGCCAACAAGCCAACAAACCAACAAACTAACTAACCAACAAGCCAACAAACCAACAAACCAACAAGCCAACAAGCCAACAAACCAACAAACCAACAAACCAAAAAACCAACAAACCAACAAACCATCAAACGAACAAAGCAACAAGCCAACAAGCCAACAAACCAACAAACCAACAAGCCAACAAACCAACAAACCAACAAGCTAACATTCCAACAAACCAACAAACCAACAAACCAACAAGCCAACAAACCAACAAACCAACAAGCCAACAAACTAAAAAACCAACAAACCAACAAGCCAACAAGCCAACAAACCAACAAACCAACAAGCCAACAAACCAACAAACCAACAAACCAACAAACCAACAAACCAACAAACCAACAAACCAACGAGCCAACAAGCCAACAAACCAACAAACCAACAAACCAACAAACTAACAAACAAATAAAACAACAAACCAAAAAACCAACAAACCAACAAACCAACAAACCAACAAACCAACAAGCCAACAAACCAACAAGCCAACAAACCAACAAACCAACAAAGCAACAAGCCAACAGGCCAACAAACCAACAAGCCAACAAACCAACAAACCAACAAACCAACAAGCCAACAAACCAACAAACCAACAAGCCAACAAGCCAACAAACCAACAAACCAACAAGCCAAAAAACCAACAAACCAACAAACCAACAAACCAACAAACCAACAAACCAACAAACCAACAAGCCAACATACCAACAAACCAACAAACCAACAAACCAACAAGCCAACAAACCAACAAGCCAACAAACCAACAAACCAACAAACCAAGTAACCAAAAAGCCAACAAACTAACAAAATAACAAGCCAACAAGCCAACAAATCAACAAACCAAAAGAGCAACAAGCCAACAAACCAACAAACCAACAAACCAACAAGCCAACAAACCAACAAACTAACAAACCAACAAGCCAACAAACCAACAAACAAATAAACCAACAAAACAACAAACCAACAAACCAACAAACCAAAAAACCAACAAACCAACAAACCAACAAGCCAACAAACCAACAAACTAACTAACCAACAAGACAACAAACCAACAAACCAACAAGCCAACAAACCAACAAACCAACAAACCAACATGCCAACAAACCAACAAATCAACAAATCAACAAAACAACACACCAAGAAACCAACAAACTAACAAACCAACAAACCAAAAAACCAACAAACCAACAAACCAACAAACCATCAAACGAACAAACCAACAAACCAACAAACCAACAAACCAACAAACCAACAAACCAACAAACCAACAAACCAACAAACCAACAAACAAAAAAACCAACAAACCAACAAGCCAACAAGCCAACAAACCAACAAACTAACAAACCAACAAGCCAACAAACCAACAAACCAACAAGCCAAAAACCAACAAACCAACAAACCAACAAACCAACAAACCAACAAACCAACAAACCAACAAACCAACAAACAAAAAAACCAACAAACCAACAAGCCAACAAGCCAACAAACCAACAAACTAACAAACCAACAAGCCAACAAACCAACAAACCAACAAGCCAACAAGCCAACAAACCAACAAACCAACAAACCAAAAAACCAACAAACCAGCAAACCATCAAACGAACAAAGCAACAAGCCAACAAGCCAACAAACCAACAAACCAACAAGCCAACAAACCAACAAACCAACAAACCAACAAGCCAACAATCCAACAAACCAACAAACCAACAAACCAACAAGCCAACAAACCAACAAACCAGCAAGCCAACAAGCCAACAAACCAACAAACCAACAAACCAAGAAGCCAACAAACCAACAAACCAACAAACCAACAAACCAACAAACCAACAAACCAGCAAACCAACAAACCAACGAGCCAACAAGCCAACAAACCAACAAACCAACAAGCCAACAAACCAACAAACCAACAAACCAAGTAACCAAACAGCCAACAAACTAACAAACCAACAAGCCAACAAGCCAACAAGCCAACAAACCAACAAACCAACAAAGCAACAAGCCAACAAGCCAACAAACGACCAACCAACAAGCCAACAAACCAACAAACCAACAAGCCAACAAGCCAACAAACCAACAAACCAACAAACCAACAAGCCAACAAACCAACAAACCAACAAACCAATAAGCCAACAAACCAACAAACCACAAACCAATAAGCCAACATGGCAACAAACCAACAAACCAACAAGCCAACAAACCAACAAGCCAACAAACCAACAAACCAACAAACCAAGTAACCAAAAAGCCAACAAACTAACAAACCAATTAGCCAACAAGCCAACAAACCAACAAACCAACAAAGCAACAAGCCAACAAGCCAATAAACCAATAAACCAACAAGCCAACAAACCAACAAACCAACAAACCAACAAGCCAACAAACCAACAAACAAATAAACCAACAAACCAACAAACCAACAAACCAACAAACCAACAAACCAAAAAACCAACAAACCATCAAACCAACAAGCCAACAAGCCAACAAACCAACAAGCCAACAAGCCAACAAACCAACAAACCAAAAAGCAAACAAACCAACAAACCAACAAACCAACAAACCAACAAGCCAACAAACCAACAAACAAATAAACCAGCAAACCAAAAAACCAACAAACCAACAAACCAACAAACCAACAAACCAACAAACCAACAAGCCAACAAGCCAACAAACCAACAAACCAACAAACTAAGTAACCAACAAGCCAACAAACCAACAAACCAACAAGCCAACAAACCAACAAACTAACAAACCAACAAGCCAACAAACCAACAAACCAACAAGCCAACAAGCCAAAAAACCAACAAACCAACAAGCCAACAAACTAACAAACATACAAACCAACAAGCCAACAAACCAACAAACAAATAAACCAACAAACCAACAAACCAACAAACCAACAAACCAACAAACCTAAAAACCAACAAACCAAAAGGCCAACAAGCCAACAAGCCAACAAGCCACCAAGCCAACAAACCAACAAACCAAAAAACCAACAAACCAACAAACCAACAAGCCAACAAGCCAACAAA
Source organism: Atherix ibis (assembly GCA_958298945.1). Taxonomy (NCBI): domain Eukaryota; kingdom Metazoa; phylum Arthropoda; class Insecta; order Diptera; family Athericidae; genus Atherix; species Atherix ibis. Next base: position 30,425,444 of record OY282608.1, read on the forward strand.
CCTACAAACCAACAAACCAACAAACCAACAAACCAAGTAACCAAAAAGCCAACAAACTAACAAACCAACAAGCCAACAAACCAACAAACCAAAAAGCCAACAAACTAACAAACCAACAAGCCAACAAGCCAACAAACCAACAAACCAACAAAGCAACAAGCCAACAAGCCAAGAAACCAACAAGCCAACAAACCAACAAACTAACAAAGCAACAAGCCATAAAACCAACAAACCAACAAGCCAACAAGCCAAAAAACCAACAAACCAACAAGCCAACAAACCAACAAACATACAAACCAACAAGCCAACAAACCAACAAACAAATAAACCAACAAACCAACAAACCAACATACCAACAAAACAACAAACCTAAAAACCAACAAACCAAAAAGCCAACAAGCCAACAAACCAACAAGCCAACAAGCCAACAAACCAACAAACCAAAAAACCAACAAACCAACAAACCAACAAGCCAACAAGCCAACAAACCTACAAACCAACAAACCAACAAACCAACAAACCAAGTAACCAAAAAGCCAACAAACTAATAAACCAACAAGCCAACAAACCAACAAACCAAAAAGCCAACAAGCCAACAAACCTACAAACCAACAAACCAACAAGAAGCCAACAAACCAACAAACCAACAAGCCAACAAGCCAACAAACCAACAAACCAACAAGCCAACAAACCAACAAACCAACAAGCCAACAAACCAACAAACCAACAAACCAACAAACCAACAAGCCAACAAGCCAACAAACCAAAAAACCAACAAGCCAACAAAGCAACAAACCAACAAACCAACATGCCAACAAACCAACAAATCAACAAATCAACAAACCAACAAACCAAGAAACCAACAAACCAACAAACCAAAAAACCAACAACCCAACAAACCAACAAACCATCAAACGAACAAACCAACAAACCAACAAACCAACAAACTAACAAACCAACAAACCAACAAACCAAAAAACCAACAAACCAACAAGCCAACAAACCAACAAACCAACAAACTAACAAACCAACAAGCCAACAAACCAACAAACCAACAAGCCAACAAGCCAACAAACCAACAAACCAACAAATCAAAAAACCAACAAACCAACAAACCATCAAACGAACAAAGCAACAAGCCAACAAGCCAACAAACCAACAAACCAACAAGCCAACAAACCAACAAACCAACAAGCTAACAATCCAACAAACCAATAAACCAACAAACTAACAAACCAACAAACCAACAAACCAACAAACCAAAAAACCAACAAACCAACAAGCCAACAAGCCAACAAACCAACAAACTAACTAACCAACAAGCCAACAAACCAACAAACCAACAAGCCAACAAGCCAACAAACCAACAAACCAACAAACCAAAAAACCAACAAACCAACAAACCATCAAACGAACAAAGCAACAAGCCAACAAGCCAACAAACCAACAAACCAACAAGCCAACAAACCAACAAACCAACAAGCTAACAATCCAACAAACCAACAAACCAACAAACCAACAAGCCAACAAACCAACAAACCAACAAGCCAACAAACTAACAAACCAACAAACCAACAAGCCAACAAGCCAACAAACCAACAAACCAACAAACCAACAAACCAACAAACCAACAAACCAACAAACCAACAAACCAACAAACCAACGAGCCAACAAGCCAACAAACCAACAAACCAACAAACCAACAAACTAACAAACAAATAAAACAACAAACCAAAAAACCAACAAACCAACAAACCAACAAACCAACAAACCAACAAGCCAACAAACCAACAAGCCAACAAACCAACAAACCAACAAAGCAACAAGCCAACAGGCCAACAAACCAACAAGCCAACAAACCAACAAACCAACAAACCAACAAGCCAACAAACCAACAAACCAACAAGCCAACAAGCCAACAAACCAACAAACCAACAAGCCAAAAAACCAACAAACCAACAAACCAACAAACCAACAAACCAACAAACCAACAAACCAACAAACCAAGTAACCAAAAAGCCAACAAACTAACAAAATAACAAGCCAACAAGCCAACAAATCAACAAACCAAAAGAGCAACAAGCCAACAAACCAACAAACCAACAAACCAAAAAGCCAACAAACCAACAAACTAACAAACCAACAAGCCAACAAACCAACAAACAAATAAACCAACAAAACCACAAACCAACAAACCAACAAACCAAAAAACCAACAAACCAACAAACCAACAAGCCAACAAACCAACAAACTAACTAACCAACAAGACAACAAACCAACAAACCAACAAGCCAACAAACCGACAAACCAACAAACCAACATGCCAACAAACCAACAAATCAACAAATCAACAAAACAACACACCAAGAAACCAACAAACTAACAAACCAACAAACCAAAAAACCAACAAACCAACAAACCAACAAACCATCAAACGAACAAACCAACAAACCAACAAACCAACAAACCAACAAACCAACAAACCAACAAACCAACAAACCAACAAACCAACAAACAAAAAAACCAACAAACCAACAAGCCAACAAGCCAACAAACCAACAAACTAACAAACCAACAAGCCAACAAACCAACAAACCAACAAGCCAACAAGCCAACAAACCAACAAACCAACAAACCAAAAAACCAACAAACCAGCAAACCATCAAACGAACAAAGCAACAAGCCAACAAGCCAACAAACCAACAAACCAACAAGCCAACAAACAAACAAACCAACAAACCAACAAACCAACAAGCCAACAATCCAACAAACCAACAAACCAACAAACCAACAAGCCAACAAACCAACAAACCAGCAAGCCAACAAGCCAACAAACCAACAAACCAACAAACCAAGAAGCCAACAAACCAACAAACCAACAAACCAACAAACCAACAAACCAACAAACCAGCAAACCAACAAACCAACGAGCCAACAAGCCAACAAACCAACAAACCAACAAGCCAACAAACCAACAAACAAATAAACCAACAAAACAACAAACCAACAAACCAACAAACCAACAAACTAACAAACAAATAAACCAACAAACCAAAAACCAACAAGCCAAGAAACCAACAAACCAACAAACCAACAAACCAACAAGCCAATAAACCAACAAGCCAACAAACCAACAAACCAACAAACCAAGTAACCAAACAGCCAACAAACTAACAAACCAACAAGCCAACAAGCCAACAAACCAACAAACCAACAAACCAACAAAGCAACAAGCCAACAAGCCAACAAACGACCAACCAACAAGCCAACAAACCAACAAACCAACAAGCCAACAAGCCAACAAACCAACAAACCAACAAACCAACAAGCCAACAAACCAACAAACCAACAAACCACAAACCAATAAGCCAACATGGCAACAAACCAACAAACCAACAAGCCAACAAACCAACAAGCCAACAAACCAACAAACCAACAAACCAAGTAACCAAAAAGCCAACAAACTAACAAACCAACTAGCCAACAAGCCAACAAACCAACAAACCAACAAAGCAACAAGCCAACAAGCCAATAAACCAATAAACCAACAAGCCAACAAACCAACAAACCAACAAACCAACAAGCCAACAAACCAACAAACAAATAAACCAACAAACCAACAAACCAACAAGCCAACAAACCAACAAACCAAAAAACCAACAAACCAACAAACCAACAAGCCAACAAGCCAACAAACCAACAAGCCAACAAGCCAACAAACCAACAAACCAAAAAGCAAACAAACCAACAAACCAACAAACCAACAAACCAACAAGCCAACAAACCAACAAACAAATAAACCAGCAAACCAAAAAACCAACAAACCAACAAACCAACAAACCAACAAACCAACAAACCAACAAGCCAACAAGCCAACAAACCAACAAACCAACAAACTAAGTAACCAACAAGCCAACAAACCAACAAACCAACAAGCCAACAAACCAACAAACTAACAAACCAACAAGCCAACAAACCAACAAACCAACAAGCCAACAAGCCAAAAAACCAACAAACCAACAAGCCAACAAACTAACAAACATACAAACCAACAAGCCAACAAATTAACAAACTAACAAACCAACAAACCAACAAACCAACAAACCAACAAACCAACAAACCTAAAAACCAACAAACCAAAAAGCCAACAAGCCAACAAACCAACAAGCCACCAAGCCAACAAACCAACAAACCAAAAAACCAACAAACCAACAAACCAACAAGCCAACAAGCCAACAAACCTACAAACCAACAAACCAACAAACCAACAAACCAAGTAACCAAAAAGCCAACAAACTAACAAACCAACAAGCCAACAAACCAACAAACCAAAAAGCCAACAAACTAACAAACCAACAAGCCAACAAGCCAACAAACCAACAAACCAACAAAGCAACAAGCCAACAAGCCAAGAAACCAACAAGCCAACAAACCAACAAACTAACAAAGCAACAAGCCAACAAACCAACAAACCAACAAGCCAACAAGCCAAAAAACCAACAAACCAACAAGCCAACAAACCAACAAACATACAAACCAACAAGCCAACAAACCAACAAACAAATAAACCAACAAACCAACAAACCAACATACCAACAAAACAACAAACCTAAAAACCAACAAACCAAAAAGCCAACAAGCCAACAAACCAACAAGCCAACAAGCCAACAAACCAACAAACCAAAAAACCAACAAACCAACAAACCAACAAGCCAACAAGCCAACAAACCTACAAACCAACAAACCAACAAACCAACAAACCAAGTAACCAAAAAGCCAACAAACTAACAAACCAACAAGCCAACAAACCAACAAACCAAAAAGCCAACAAACTAACAAACCAACAAGCCAACAAGCCAACAAACCAACAAACCAACAAAGCAACAAGCCAACAAGCCAAGAAACCAACAAAACAACAAGCCAACAAACCAACAAACCAACAAACCAACAAACCAACAAACCAACAAACCAACAAACCAACAAGCCAACAACCCAACATACCAACAAACCAATAAGCCAACAAGTCAACAAACCAACAAACCAACAAAGCAACAAGCCAACAAGCCAACAAACCAACAAACCAACAAGCCAACAAACCAACATACCAACAAGCCAACAAGCCAACAAACCAACAAACCAACAAACCAACAAGCCAACAAACCAACAAACCAACAAGCCAACAAGCCAACAAACCAACAAACCAACAACCCAACAAACCAACAAACCAACAAGCCAACAAGTCAACAAACCAACAAACCAACAAAGCAACAAGCCAACAAGCCAACAAACCAACAAACCAACAAGCCAACAAACCAACAAACCAACAAACCAACAAACCAACAAACCAAGTAACCAAAAAGCCAACAAACTAACAAACCAACAAGCCAACAAACCAACAAACCAAAAAGCCAACAAACTAACAAACCAACAAGCCAACAAGCCAACAAACCAACAAACCAACAAAGCAACAAGCCAACAAGCCAAGAAACCAACAAAACAACAAGCCAACAAACCAACAAACCAACAAACCAACAAACCAACAAGCCAACAACCCAACAAACCAACAAACCAACAAGCCAACAAGTCGATAAACCAACAAACCAACAAAGCAACAAGCCAACAAACCAACAAACCAACAAGCCAACAAACCAACAAACCAACAAGCCAACAAGCCAACAAGCCAACAAACCAACAAACCAACAAACCAACAAACCAACAAACCAACAAACCAACAAGCCAACAAGCCAACAAACCAACAAACCAACAAACCAACAAACTAAGTAACCAACAAGCCAACAAACCAACAAACCAACAAGCCAACAAACCAACAAACTAACAAACCAACAAGCCAACAAACCAACAAACCAACAAGCCAACAATCCAAAAAACCAACAAACCAACAAGCCAACAAACCAACAAACATACAAACCAACAAGCCAACAAACCAACAAACAAATAAACCAACAAACCAACAAACCAACAAACCAACAAACCAACAAACCTAAAAACCAACAAACCAAAAAGCCAACAAGCCAACAAACCAACAAGCCAACAAGCCAACAAACCAACAAACCAAAAAACCAACAAACCAACAAACCAACAAGCCAACAAGCCAACAAACCTACAAACCAACAAACCAACAAACCAAGTAACCAAAAAGCCAACAAACTAACAAACCAACAAGCCAACAAACCAACAAACCAAAAAGCCAACAAACTAACAAACTAACAAGCCAACAAGCCAACAAACCAACAAACCAACAAAGCAACAAGCCAACAAGCCAAGAAACCAACAAGCCAACAAACCAACAAACTAACAAACCAACAAGCCAACAAACCAACAAACCAACAAGCCAACAAGCCAAAAAACCAACAAACCAACAAGCCAACAAACCAACAAACATACAAACCAACAAGCCAACAAACCAACAAACAAATAAACCAACAAACCAACAAACCAACAAACCAACAAACCAACAAACCTAAAAACCAACAAACCAAAAAGCCAACAAGCCAACAAACCAACAAGCCAACAAGCCAACAAACCAACAAGCCAACAAGCCAACAAACCTACAAACCAACAAACCAACAAACCAACAAACCAAGTAACCAAAAAGCCAACAAACTAACAAACCAACAAACCAACAAACCAACAAACCAAAAAGCCAACAAACTAACAAACCAACAAGCCAACAAGCCAACAAACCAACAAACCAACAAAGCAACAAGCCAACAAGCCAAGAAACCAACAAAACAACAAGCCAACAAACCAACAAACCAACAAACCAACAAACCAACAAACCAACAAGCCAACAACCCAACAAACCAACAAACCAACAAGCCAACAAGTCAACAAACCAACAAACCAACAAAGCAACAAGCCAACAAGCCAACAAACCAACAAACCAACAAGCCAACAAACCAACAAACCAACAAGCCAACAAGCCAACAAACCAACAAACCAACAAACCAACAAGCCAACAAACCAACAAACCAACAAGCCAACAAGCCAACAAACCAACAAACAAACAAGCCAACAAACCAACAAACCAACAAACCAACAAACCAACAAACCAACAAACCAACAAACCAATAAACCAACAAACCAACAAGCCAACAAGCCAACAAACCAACAAACCAACAAACCAACAAGCCAACAAACCGACAAGCCAACAAGCCAACAAACCAACAAACCAAGTAACCAAAAAGCCAACAAACTAACAAACCAACAAGCGAACAAGCCAACAAGCCAACAAACCAACAAACCAAAAAACCAACAAGCCAAAAACCAACAAACCAACAAGCCAACAAACCAACAAACCAACAAACCAACAAACCAACAAGCCAACAAGCCAACAAACCAACAAACCAACAAGCCAACAAACCAACAAACCAACAAACCAACAAGCCAACAAACCAACAAGCCAACAAACCAACAAACTAACAAACCAACAAACCAACAAGCCGACAAGACAACAAACCAACAAACCAAGAAGCCAACAAACCAACAAACCAACAAACCAACAAACCAACAAACCAACAAACCAACAAACCAACAAACCAGCAAACCAACAAACCAACGAGCCAACAAGCCAACAAACCAACAAACCAACAAGCCAACAAACCAACAAACAAATAAACCAACAAACCAACAAACCAACAAACCAACAAACCAACAAACTAACAAACAAATAAACCAACAAACCAAAAAACCAACAAGCCAAGAAACCAACAAACCAACAAACCAACAAACCAACAAGCCAATAAACCAACAAGCCAACAAACCAACAAACCATCAAACCAATTAACCAAACAGCCAACAAACTAACAAACCAACAAGCCAACAAGCCAACAAGCCAACAAACCAACAAACCAACAAAGCAACAAGCCAACAAGCCAACAAACGACCAACCAACAAGCCAACAAACCAACAAACCAACAAGCCAACAAGCCAACAAACCAACAAACCAACAAACCAACAAGCCAACAAACCAACAAACCAACAAACCAATAAGCCAACAAACCAACAAACCACAAACCAATAAGCCAACATGGCAACAAACCAACAAACCAACAAGCCAACAAACCAACAAGCCAACAAACCAACAAACCAACAAACCAAGTAACCAAAAAGCCAACAAACTAACAAACCAACTAGCCAACAAGCCAACAAACCAACAAACCAACAAAGCAACAAGCCAACAAGCCAATAAACCAACAAACCAACAAGCCAACAAACCAACAAACCAACAAACCAACAAGCCAACAAACCAACAAACAAATAAACCAACAAACCAACAAACCAACAAACCAACAAACCAACAAACTAACAAACAAATAAAACAACAAACCAAAAAACCAACAAGCCAACAAACCAACAAACCAACAAACCAACAAGCCAACAAACCAACAAGCCAACAAACCAACAAACCAACAAAGCAACAAGCCAACAGGCCAACAAGCCAGCAAACCAACAAACCAACAAGCCAACAAGCCAACAAACCAACAAACCAACAACCCAACAAACCAACAAACCAACAAGCCAACAAGTCAACAAACCAACAAACCAACAAAGCAACAAGCCAACAAGCCAACAAACCAAGAAACCAACAAGCCAACAAACCAACAAACCAACAAACCAACAAACCAACAAACCAAGTAACCAAAAAGCCAACAAACTAACAAACCAACAAGCCAACAAACCAACAAACCAAAAAGCCAACAAACTAACAAACCAACAAGCCAACAAGCCAACAAACCAACAAACCAACAAAGCAACAAGCCAACAAGCCAAGAAACCAACAAAACAACAAGCCAACAAACCAACAAACCAACAAACCAACAAACCAACAAACCAACAAGCCAACAACCCAACAAACCAACAAACCAACAAGCCAACAAGTCGACAAACCAACAAACCAACAAAGCAACAAGCCAACAAACCAACAAACCAACAAGCCAACAAACCAACAAACCAACAAGCCAACAAGCCAACAAACCAACAAACCAACAAACCAACAAACCAACAAACCAACAAACCAACAAGCCAACAAGCCAACAAGCCAACAAACCAACAAACCAACAAACCAACAAACCAACAAACTAAGTAACCAACAAGCCAACAAACCAACAAACCAACAAGCCAACAAACCAACAAACTAACAAACCAACAAGCCAACAAACCAACAAACCAACAAGCCAACAAGCCAAAAAACCAACAAACCAACAAGCCAACAAACCAACAAATATACAAACCAACAAGCCAACAAACCAACAAACAAATAAACCAACAAACCAACAAACCAACAAACCAACAAACCAACAAACCAACAAACCAACAAACCAAAAAGCCAACAAGCCAACAAACCAACAAGCCAACAAGCCAACAAACCAACAAACCAAAAAACCAACAAACCAACAAACCAACAAGCCAACAAGCCAACAAACCTACAAACCAACAAACCAACAAACCAACAAACCAAGTAACCAAAAAGCCAACAAACTAACAAACAAACAAGCCAACAAACCAACAAACCAAAAAGCCAACAAACTAACAAACCAACAAGCCAACAAGCCAACAAACCAACAAACCAACAAAGCAACAAGCCAACAAGCCAAGAAACCAACAAGCCAACAAACCAACAAACTAACAAACCAACAAGCCAACAAACCAACAAACCAACAAGCCAACAAGCCAAAAAACCAACAAACCAACAAGCCAACAAACCAACAACATACAAACCAACAAGCCAACAAACCAACAAACAAATAAACCAACAAACCAACAAACCAACAAACCAATAAACCAACAAACCTAAAAACCAACAAACCAAAAAGCCAACAAGCCAACAAACCAACAAGCCAACAAGCCAACAAACCAACAAGCCAACAAGCCAACAAACCTACAAACCAACAAACCAACAAACCAACAAACCAAGTAACCAAAAAGCCAACAAACTAACAAACCAACAAGCCAACAAACCAACAAACCAAAAAGCCAACAAACTAACAAACCAACAAGCCAACAAGCCAACAAACCAACAAACCAACAAAGCAACAAGTCAACAAGCCAAGAAACCAACAAAACAACAAGACAACAAACCAACAAACCAACAAACCAACAAACCAACAAACCAACAAGCCAACAACCCAACAAACCAACAAACCAACAAGCCAACAAGTCAACAAACCAACAAACCAACAAAGCAACAAGCCAACAAGCCAACAAACCAACAAACCAACAAGCCAACAAACCAACAAACCAACAAGCCAACAAGCCAACAAGCCAACAAACCAACAAACCAACAAACCAACAAGCCAACAAACCAACAAACCAACAAGCCAACAAGCCAACAAACCAACAAACCAACAAGCCAACAAACCAACAAACCAACAAACCAACAAACCAACAAACCAACAAACCAATAAACCAACAAACCAACAAGCCAACAAGCCAACAAACCAACAAACCAACAAACCAACAAGCCAACAAACCAACAAGCCAACAAGCCAACAAACCAACAAACCAAGTAACCAAAAAGCCAACAAACTAACAAACCAACAAGCGAACAAGCCAACAAGCCAACAAACCAACAAACCAAAAAACCAACAAGCCAAAAACCAACAAACTAACAAGCCAACAAACCAACAAACCAACAAACCAACAAACCAACAAGCCAACAAGCCAACAAACCAACAAACCAACAAGCCAACAAACCAACAAACCAACAAACCAACAAGCCAACAAACCAACAAGCCAACAAACCAACAAACTAACAAACCAACAAACCAACAAGCCGACAAGACAACAAACCAACAAACCAACAAGCCAACAAACCAACAAACCAACAAACCAACAAACCAACATGCCAACAAACCAACAAATCAACAAATTAACAAACCAACAAACCAAGAAACCAACAAACTAACAAACCATCAAACCAAAAAACCAACAAACCAACAAACCAACAAACCATCAAACGAACAAACCAACAAACCAACAAACCAACAAACCAACAAACCAACAAACCAACAAACCAACAAACCAACAAACCAACAAACCAAAAAACGAACAAACCAACAAGCCAACAAGCCAACAAACCAACAAACTAATAAACCAACAAGCCAACAAACCAACAAACCAACAAGCCAACAAGCCAACAAACCAACAAACCAACAAACCAAAAAACCAACAAACCAGCAAACCATCAAACGAACAAAGCAACAAGCCAACAAGCCAACAAACCAACAAACCAACAAGCCAACAATCCAACAAACCAACAAACCAACAAACCAACAAGCCAACAAACCAACAAACCAGCAAGCCAATAAGCCAACAAACCAACAAACCAACAAACCAAGAAGCCAACAAACCAACAAACCAACAAACCAACAAACCAACAAACCAACAAACCAACAAACCAACAAACCAACAAACCAACAAACCAGCAAACCAACAAACCAACGAGCAACAAGCCAACAAACCAACAAACCAACAAGCCAACAAACCAACAAACAAATAAACCAACAAACCAACAAACCAACAAACCAACAAACTAACAAACAAATAAACCAACAAACCAAAAAACCAACAAGCCAAGAAACCAACAAACCAACAAACCAACAAACCAACAAGCCAATAAACCAACAAGCCAACAAACCAACAAACCATCAAACCAAGTAACCAAACAGCCAACAAACTAACAAACCAACAAGCCAACAAGCCAACAAGCCAACAAACCAACAAACCAACAAAGCAACAAGCCAACAAGCCAACAAACGACCAACCAACAAGCCAACAAACCAACAAACCAACAAGCCAATAAGCCAACAAACCAACAAACCACAAACCAATAAGCCAACATGGCAACAAACCAACAAACCAACAAGCCAACAAACCAACAAGCCAACAAACCAACAAACCAACAAACCAAGTAACCAAAAAGCCAACAAACTAACAAACCAACTAGCCAACAAGCCAACAAACCAACAAACCAACAAAGCAACAAGCCAACAAGCCAATAAACCAACAAACCAACAAGCCAACAAACCAACAAACCAACAAACCAACAAGCCAACACCAACATACAAATAAACCAACAAACCAACAAACCAACAAACCAACAAACCAACAAACCAACAAACTAACAAACAAATAAAACAACAAACCAAAAAACCAACAAGCCAACAAACCAACAAACCAACAAACCAACAAGCCAACAAACCAACAAGCCAACAAACCAACAAACCAACAAAGCAACAAGCCAACAGGCCAACAAACCAACAAGCCAACAAACCAACAAACCAACAAACCAACAAACCAACAAACCAACAAACCAACAAACCAACAAGCAAACATACCAACAAACCAACAAACCAACAAACCAACAAGCCAACAAACCAACAAGCCAACAAACCAACAAACCAACAAACCAAGTAACCAAAAAGCCAACAAACTAACAAACCAACAAGCCAACAAGCCAACAAACCAACAAACCAAAAGAGCAACAAGCCAACAAACCAACAAACCAACAAACCAACAAACATACAAACCAACAAGCCAACAAACCAACAAACAAATAAACCAACAAACCAACAAACCAACAAACCAACAAACCAACAAACCTAAAAACCAACAAACCAAAAAGCCACCAAGCCAACAAACCCACAAGCCAACAAGCCAACAAACCAACAAACCAAAAAACCAACAAACCAACAAACCAACAAGCCAACAAGCCAACAAACCTACAAACCAACAAACCAACAAACCAACAAACCAAGTAACCAAAAAGCCAACAAACTAACAAACAAACAAGCCAACAAACCAACAAACCAAAAAGCCAACAAACTAACAAACCAACAAGCCAACAAGCCAACAAACCAACAAACCAACAAAGCAACAAGCCAACAAGCCAAGAAACCAACAAGCCAACACACCAACAAACTAACAAACCAACAAGCCAACAAACCAACAAACCAACATGCCAACAAGCCAAAAAACCAACAAGCCAAAAAACCAACAAGCCAACAAACCAACAAACAAATAAACCAACAAACCAACAAACCAACATACCAACAAAACAACAAACCTAAAAACCAACAAACCAAAAAGCCAACAAGCCAACAAACCAACAAGCCAATAAGCCAACAAACCAACAAACCAAAAAACCAACAAACCAACAAACCAACAAGCCAACAAGCCAACAAACCTACAAACCAACAAACCAACAAACCAAGTAACCATAAAGCCAACAAACTAACAAACCAACAAGCCAACAAACCAACAAACCAAAAAGCCAACAAACTAACAAACCAACAAGCCAACAAGCCAACAAACCAACAAACCAACAAAGCAACAAGCCAACAAGCCAAGAAACCAACAAAACAACAAGCCAACAAACCAACAAACACACAAACGAACAAACCAACAAACCAACAAACCAACAAACCAACAAGCCAACAACCCAACATACCAACAAACCAACAAGCCATTAAGTCAACAAACCAACAAACCAACAAAGCAACAAGCCAACAAGCCAACAAACCAACAAACCAACAAGCCAACAAACCAACAAACCAACAAGCCAACAAGCCAACAAACCAACAAACCAACAAGCCAACAAGCCAACAAACCAACAAACCAACAACCCAACAAACCAACAAACCAACAAGCCAACAAGCCAACAAACCAACAAACCAACAAGCCAACAAACCAACAAACCAACAAACCAACAAACCAACAAACCAAGTAACCAAAAAGCCAACAAACTAACAAACCAACAAGCCAACAAACCAAGAAACCAACAAGCCAACAAGCCAACAAACCAACAAACCAACAACCCAACAAACCAACAAACCAACAAGCCAACAAGCCAACAAACCAACAAACCAACAAGCCAACAAACCAACAAACCAACAAACCAACAAACCAACAAACCAAGTAACCAAAAAGCCAACAAACTAACAAACCAACAAGCCAACAAACCAAGAAACCAAAAAGCCAACAAACTAACAAACCAACAAGCCAACAAGCCAACAAACCAACAAACCAACAAAGCAACAAGCCAACAAGCCAAGAAACCAACAAAACAACAAGCCAACAAACCAACAAACCAACAAACCAACAAACCAACAAACCAACAAGCCAACAACCCAACAAACCAACAAACCAACAAGCCAACAAGTCGACAAACCAACAAACCAACAAAGCAACAAGCCAACAAACCAACAAACCAACAAGCCAACAAACCAACAAACCAACAAGCCAACAAGCCAACAAACCAACAAACCAACAAGCCAAGAAACCAACAAAGCAACAAGCTAACAAACCAACAAACCAACAAGCCAAGAAACCAACAAAACAACAAGCCAACAAACCAACAAACCAACAAAGCAACAAGCCAACAAACCAACAAACCAACAAGCCAAGAAACCAACAAAACAACAAGCCAACAAACCAACAAACCAACAAACCAACAAACCAACAAACCAACAAGCCAACAACCCAACAAACCAACAAAGCAACAAGCCAACAAGTCAACAAACCAACAAACCAACAAAGCAGCAAGCCAACAAGCCAACAAACCAACAAACCAAAAAGCCAACAAACCAACAAACCAACAAGCCAACAAGCCAACAAACCAACAAACCAACAAACCAACAAACCAACAAGCCAACAAACCAACAAACCAACAAGCCAACAAGCCAACAAACCAACAAACCAACAAGCCAACAAACCAACAAACCAACAAACCAACAAACCAACAAACCAACAAACCAACAAACCAACAAACCAATAAACCAACAAACCAACAAGCCAACAAGCCAACAAACCAACAAACCAACACACCAACAAGCCAACAAACCAACAAGCCAACAAGCCAACAAACCAACAAACCAAGTAACCAAAAAGCCAACAAACTAACAAACCAACAAGCCAACAAGCCAACAAGCCAACAAACCAACAAACCAAAAAACCAACAAGCCAAAAACCAACAAACCAACAAGCCAACAAACCAACAAACCAACAAACCAACAAACCAACAAGCCAACAAGCCAACAAACCAACAAACCAACAAGCCAACAAACCAACAAACCAACAAACCAACAAGCCAACAAACCAACAAGCCAACAAACCAACAAACTAACAAACCAACAAACCAACAAGCCGACAAGACAACAAACCAACAAACCAACAAGCCAACAAACCAACAAACCAACAAACCAACATGCCAACAAACCAACAAATCAACAAACCAACAAACCAACAAACCAACAAACCAACAAACCAACAAGCCAACAAGCCAACAAACCAACAAACCAACAAATCAACAAACCAACAAACCAAGAAACCAACAAACTAACAAACCATCAAACCAAAAAACCAACAAACCAACAAACCAACAAACCAACAAACCATCAAACGAACAAACCAACAAACCAACAAACCAACAAACCAACAAACCAACAAACCAACAAACCAACAAACCAACAAACCAACAAACCAACAAACCAAAAAACCAACAAACCAACAAGCCAACAAGCCAACAAACCAACAAACTAACAAACCAACAAGCCAACAAACCAACAAACCAACAAGCCAACAAGCCAACAAACCAACAAACCAACAAACCAACAAACCAAAAAACCAACAAACCAGCAAACCATCAAACGAACAAAGCAACAAGCCAACAAGCCAACAAACCAACAAGCCAACAAACCAACAAACCAACAAACCAACAAGCCAACAATCCAACAAACCAACAAACCAACAAACCAACAAACCAACAAACCAACAAACCAACAAACCAGCAAACCAACAAACCAACGAGCCAACAAGCCAACAAACCAACAAACCAACAAGCCAACAAACCAACAAACAAATAAACCAACAAACCAACAAACCAACAAACCAACAAACCAACAAACTAACAAACAAATAAACCAACAAACCAAAAAACCAACAAGCCAAGAAACCAACAAACCAACAAACCAACAAACCAACAAGCCAATAAACCAACAAGCCAACAAACCAACAAACCAACAAACCAAGTAACCAAACAGCCAACAAACTAACAAACCAACTAGCCAACAGGCCAACAAGCCAACAAACCAACAAACCAACAAAGCAACAAGCCAACAAGCCAACAAACGACCAACCAACAAGCCAACAAACCAACAAACCAACAAGCCAACAAGCCAACAAACCAACAAACCAACAAACCAACAAGCCAACAAACCAACAAACCAACAAACCAATAAGCCAACAAACCAACAAACCACAAACCAATAAGCCAACATGGCAACAAACCAACAAACCAACAAACCAACAAGCCAACAAACCAACAAACCATCAAACCAAGTAACAAAAAAGCCAACAAACTAACAAACCAACTAGCCAACAAGCCAACAAACCAACAAACCAACAAAGAAACAAGCCAACAAGCCAATAAACCAACAAACCAACAAGCCAACAAACCAACAAACCAACAAACCAACAAGCCAACAAACCAACAAACAAATAAACCAACAAACCAACAAACCAACAAACCAACAAACCAACAAACCAAAAAACCAACAAACCAACAAACCAACAAGCCAACAAGCCAACAAACCAACAAGCCAACAAGCCAACAAACCAACAAACCAAAAAGCAAACAAACCAACAAACCAACAAGCCAACAAACCAACAAACAAATAAACCAGCAAACCAAAAAACCAACAAACCAACAAACCAACAAACCTACAAACCAACAAACCAAGAAGCCAACAAGCCAACAAACCAACAAACCAACAAACTAAGTAACCAACAAGCCAACAAACCAACAAACCAACATGCCAACAAATCAACAAACTAACAAACCAACAAGCCAACAAACCAGCAAACCAACAAGCCAACAAGCCAAAAAACCAACAAACCAACAAGCCAACAAACCAACAAACAAACAAACCAACAAGCCAACAAACCAACAAACAAATAAACCAACAAACCAACAAACCAACAAACCAACAAACCTAAAAACCAACAAACCAAAAAGCCAACAAGCCAACAAACCAACAAGCCAACAAGCCAACAAACCAACAAACCAAAAAACCAACAAACCAACAAACCAACAAGCCAACAAGCCAACAAACCTACAAACCAACAAACCAACAAACTAACAAACCAAGTAACCAAAAAGCCAACAAACTAACAAACCAACAAGCCAACAAACCAACAAACCAAAAAGCCAACAAACTAACAAACCAACAAGCCAACAAGCCAACAAACCAACAAACCAACAAAGCAACAAGCCAACAAGCCAAGAAACCAACAAAACAACAAGCCAACAAACCAACAAACCAACAAACCAACAAACCAACAAGCCAACAACCCAACAAACCAACAAACCAACAAGCCAACAAGTCAACAAACCAACAAACCAACAAAGCAACAAGCCAACAAGCCAACAAACCAACAAACCAACAAACCAACAAACCAACAAACCAACAAACCAACAAACCAACAAACCAACAAGCCAACAAGCCAACAAACCAACAAACCAACAAGCCAACAAACCAACAAAAAAACAAACCAACAAACCAACAAACCAATAAACCAACAAACCAACAAGCCAACAAGCCAACAAACCAACAAACCAACAAACCAACAAGCCAACAAACCAACAAGCCAACAAGCCAACAAACCAACAAACCAAGTAACCAAAAAGCCAACAAACTAACAAACCAACAAGCCAACAAGCCAACAAACCAACAAACCAACAAAGCAACAAGCCAACAAGCCAACAAACCAACAAACCAACAAACCAACAAGCCAACAAACCAACAAACCAACAAACCAACAAGCCAACAAACTAACAAACCAACAAGCCAACAAACCAACAAACCAAAAAGCCAACAAACTAACAAACCAACAAGCCAACAAGCCAACAAACCAACAAACCAACAAAGCAAGAAGCCAACAAGCCAAGAAACCAACACAATAACAAGCCAACAAACCAACAAACCAACAAACCAACAAACCAACAAACCAACAAACCAACAAGCCAACAACCCAACAAACCAACAAACCAACAAGCCAACAAGTCAACAAACCAACAAACCAACAAACCAACAAAGCAACAAGCCAACAAGCCAACAAACCAACAAACCAACAAGCCAACAAACCAACAAACCAACAAGCCAACAAGCCAACAAACCAACAAACCAACAAACCAACAAGCCAACAAACCAACAAACCAACAAGCCAACAAGCCAACAAACCAACAAACCAACAAGCCAACAAACTAACAAACCAACAAACCAACAAACCAACAAACCAACAAACCAACAAACCAATAAATAAACAAACCAACAAGCCAACAAGCCAACAAACCAACAAACCAACACACCAAAAAGCCAACAAACCAACAAGCCAACAAGCCAACAAACCAACAAACCAAGTAACCAAAAAGCCAACAAACTAACAAACCAACAAGCCAACAAGCCAACAAGCCAACAAACCAACAAACCAAAAAACCAACAAGCCAAAAACCAACAAACCAACAAGCCAACAAACCAACAAACCAACAAACCAACAAACCAACAAGCCAACAAGCCAACAAACCAACAAACCAACAAGCCAACAAACAAACAAACCAACAAACCAACAAGCCAACAAACCAACAAGCCAACAAACCAACAAACTAACAAACCAACAAACCAACACGCCGACAAGACAACAAACCAACAAACCAACAAGCCAACAAACCAACAAACCAACAAACCAACATGCCAACAAACCAACAAATCAACAAATCAACAAACCAACAAACCAAGAAACCAACAAACTAACAAACCATCAAACCAAAAAACCAACAAACCAACAAACCAACAAACCATCAAACGAACAAACCAACAAACCAACAAACCAACAAACCAACAAACCAACAAACCAACAAACCAACAAACCAACAAACCAACAAACCAACAAACCAAAAAACCAACAAACCAACAAGCCAACAAGCCAACAAACCAACAAACTAACAAACCAACAAGCCAACAAACCAACAAACCAACAAGCCAACAAGCCAACAAACCAACAAACCAACAAACCAACAAACCAAAAAACCAACAAACCAGCAAACCATCAAACGAACAAAGCAACAGGCCAACAAGCCAACAAACCAACAAGCCAACAAACCAACAAACCAACAAACCAACAAGCCAACAATCCAACAAACCAACAAACCAACAAACCAACAAACCAACAAACCAACAAACCAACAAACCAGCAAACCAACAAACCAACGAGCCAACAAGCCAACAAACCAACAAACCAACAAGCCAACAAACCAACAAACAAATAAACCAACAATCCAACAAACCAACAAACCAACAAACCAACAAACTAACAAACAAATAAACCAACAAACCAAAAAACCAACAAGCCAAGAAACCAACAAACCAACAAACCAACAAACCAACAAACCAACAAGCCAATAAACCAACAAGCCAACAAACCAACAAACCAACAAACCAAGTAACCAAACAGCCAACAAACTAACAAACCAACAAGCCAACAAGCCAACAAGCCAACAAACCAACAAACCAACAAAGCAACAAGCCAACAAGCCAACAAACGACCAACCAACAAGCCAACAAACCAACAAACCAACAAGCCAACAAGCCAACAAACCAACAAACCAACAAACCAACAAGCCAACAAACCAACAAACCAACAAACCAATAAGCCAACAAACCAACAAACCACAAACCAATAAGCCAACATGGCAACAAACCAACAAACCAACAAGCCAACAAACCAACAAGCCAACAAACCAACAAACCAACAAACCAAGTAACCAAAAAGCCAACAAAATAACAAACCAACTAGCCAACAAGCCAACAAACCAACAAACCAACAAAGCAACACGCCAACAAGCCAATAAACCAACAAACCAACAAGCCAACAAACCAACAAACCAACAAACCAACAAGCCAACAAACCAACAAACAAATAAACCAACAAACCAACAAACCAACAAACCAACAAACCAACAAACCAAAAAACCAACAAACCAACAAACCAACAAGCCAACAAGCCAACAAACCAACAAGCCAACAAGCCAACAAACCAATAAACCAAAAAGCAAACAAACCAACAAACCAACAAGCCAACAAACCAACAAACAAATAAACCAACAAACCAAAAAACCAACAAACCAACAAACCAACAAACCTACAAACCAACAAACCAACAAGCCAACAAACCAACAAACCAACAAACCAACAAACTAAGTAACCAACAAGCCAACAAACCAACAAACCAACAAGCCAACAAACCAACAAACTAACAAACCAACAAGCCAACAAACCAGCAACCCAACAAGCCAACAAGCCAAAAAACCAACAAACCAACAAGCCAACAAACCAACAAATATACAAACCAACAAGCCAACAAACCAACAAACAAATAAACCAACAAACCAACAAACCAACAAACCAACAAACCTAAAAACCAACAAACCAAAAAGCCAACAAGCCAACAAACCAACAAGCCAACAAGCCAACAAACCAACAAACCAAAAAACCAACAAACCAACAAACCAACAAGCCAACAAGCCAACAAACCTACAAACCAACAAACCAACAAACCAACAAACCAAGTAACCAAAAAGCCAACAAACTAACAAACCAACAAGCCAACAAACCAACAAACCAAAAAGCCAACAAACTAACAAACCAACAAGCCAACAAGCCAACAAACCAACAAACCAACAAAGCAACAAGCCAACAAGCCAAGAAACCAACAAAACAACAAGCCAACAAACCAACAAACCAACAAACCAACAAACCAACAAGCCAACAACCCAACAAACCAACAAACCAACAAGCCAACAAGTCAACAAGTCAACAAACCAACAAACCAACAAAGCAACAAGCCAACAAGCCAACAAACCAACAAACCAACAAGCCAACAAACCAACAAACCAACAAGCCAACAAGCCAACAAACCAACAAACCAACAAACCAACAAACCAACAAACCAACAAACCAACAAACCAACAAGCCAACAAGCCAACAAACCAACAAACCAACAAGCCAACAAACCAACAAACCAACAAACCAACAAACCAACAAACCAACAAACCAATAAACCAACAAACCAACAAGCCAACAAGCCAACAAACCAACAAACCAACAAACCAACAAGCCAACAAACCAACAAGCCAACAAGCCAACAAACCAACAAACCAAGTAACCAAAAAGCCAACAAACTAACAAACCAACAAGCCAACAAGCCAACAAACCAACAAACCAACAAAGCAACAAGCCAACAAGCCAACAAACCAACAAACCAACAAGCCAACAAACCAACAAACCCACAAACCAACAAGCCAACAAACCAACAAACAAATAAACCAACAAACCAACAAGCCAACAAACCAACAAACCAACAAACCAACAAACCAAAAAACCAACAAACCAACAAACCAACAAACCAACAAACCAACAAACATACAAACCAACAAGCCAACAAACCAACAAACAAATAAACCAACAAACCAACAAACCAACAAACCAACAAACCAACAAACCAACAAACCAAAAAACCAACAAACCAACAAGCCAACAAGCCAACAAACCAACAAGCCAACAAGCCAACAAACCAACAAAACAAAAAACCAACAAACCAACAAACCAACAAGCCAACAAGCCAACAAACCAACAAACCAACAAGCCAACAAGTCAACAAACCAACAAACCAACAAAGCAACAAGCCAACAAGGCAGCAAACCAACAAACCAACAAGCCAACACACCAACAAACCAACAAGCCAACAAGCCAACAAACCAACAAACCAACAAACCAACAAGCCAACAAACCAACAAACCAACAAGCCAACAAACCAACAAACCAACAAACTAATAAGCCAACAAACCAACAAACCAACAAACCAATAAACCAACAAACCAACAAACCAACAAACCAACAAACCAACAAGCCAACAAGCCAACAAACCAACAAACCAACAAACCAACAAGCCAACAAACCAACAAGCCAACAAACCAACAAACCAACAAACCAAGAAACCAAAAAGCCAACAAACTAACAAACCAACAAGCCAACAAGCCAACAAACCAACAAACCAACAAAGCAACAAGCCAACAAGCCAACAAACCAACAAACCAACAAGCCAACAAACTAACAAACCAACAAACCAACAAGCCAATAAACCAACAAACAAATAAACCAACAAACCAACAAACCAACAAACCAACAAACCAACAAACCAAAAAACCAACAAACCAACAAACCAACAAGCCAACAAACCAGCAAACCAACAAGCCAACAAGCCAACAAACCAACAAACCAACAAGCCAACAAACCAACAAACCAACAAACCAACAAACCAACAAGCTAACAAGCCAACAAACAAATAAACCAACAAACCAAAAAACTATCAAACAAACAAACCAAAAAACCAACAAACCAAAAAACCGACAAGCCAACAAACCAACAAACCAACAAACCAACATGCCAACAAACCAACAAATCAACAAATCAACAAACCAACAAACCAACAAACCAACAAACCAAAAAACCAACAAACCAACAAACCATCAAACGAACAAACCAACAAATAAACAAACCAACAAAAAAACAAACCAACAAACCAACAAACCAAAAAACCAACAAACCAACAAACCAACAAGCCAACAAACCAACAAGCCAACAAACCAACAAACCAACAAACCAAGTAACCAAAAAGCCAACAAACTAACAAACCAACAAGCCAACAAGCCAACCAAAAAGCCAACAAACCAACAAAGCAACAAGCCAACAAGCCAACAAACCAACAAACCAACAAGCCAACAAACCAACAAACAAATAAACCAACAAACCAACAAACCAACAAACCAACAAACCTACAAACCAAAAAACCAACAAACCAACAATCCAACAAGCCAACAAGCCAACAAACCAACAAACCAACAAGCCAACAAGCCAACAAACCAACAAACCAACAAGCAAACAAACCAACAAACCAACAAACCAACAAGCCAACAAACCAACAAACAAATAAACCAACAAACCAAAAAACCAACAAACCAACAAACCAATAAAACAACAAACCAACAATCCAACAAGCCAACAAACCAACAAACCAACAAACCAACAAACTAAGTAACCAACAAGCCAAAAAACCAACAAACCAACAAACCAACAAGCCAATAAACCAACAAACTAACAAACCAACAAGCCAACAAACCAACAAACCAACAAGCCAATAAGCCAACAAACCAACAAACCAACAAGCCAACAAACCAACAAACATACAAACCAACAAGCCAACAAACCAACAAACAAATAAACCAGCAAACCAACAAACCAACAAACCAACAAACCAACAAACCAACAAACCAACAAACCAACAAACCAACAAACCAAAAAACCAACAAACCAACAAACCAAAAAACCAACAAACCAACAAACCAACAAGTTAACAAGCCAACAAACCAACAAACCAACAAACCAACAAACCAAGTAACCAAAAAGCCAACAAACCAACAAACCAACAAACCAACAAACCAACAAGCCAACAAGCCAACAAACCAACAAACCAACAAGCCAACAAAACAACAGACCAACAAGCCAACAAATAAACAAACCAACAAACCAACAAACCAAAAAACCAACAAACCAACAAACCAACAAGCCAACAAACCAACAAGCCAACAAACTAACAAACCAACAAACCAACAAGCCAACAAACCAACAAGCCAACAAGCCAACAAACCAACAAACCAAGTAACCAAAAAGCCAACAAACTAACAAACCAACAAGCCAACAAGCCAACAAACCAACAAACCAACAAAGCAACAAGCCAACAAGCCAACAAACCAACAAACCAACAAGCCAACAAACCAACAAACCAACAAACCAACAAGCCAACAAACCAACAAATAAATAAACCAAAAAATCAACAAACCAACAAACCAACAAACACACAAACCAACAAGCCAACGAACCAACAAACAAATAAACCAACAAACCAACAAACCAACAAACCAACAAACCAACAAACCAACAAACCAAAAAACCAACAAACCAACAAGCCAACAAGCCCACAAACCAACAAGCCAACAAGCCAACAAACCAACAAACCAAAAAACCAACAAACCAACAAACCAACAAGCCAACAAGCCAACAAACCAACAAACCAACAAACCAACAAACCAAAAACCAACAAGCCAACAAACCAACAAACCAACAAAGCAACAAGCCAACATGTTAAGAAACCAACAAACCAACAAGCCAACAAACCAACAAACCAACAAACCAAGAAACCAACAAGCCAACAACCCAACAAACCAACAAACCAACAAGCCAACAAGTCAACAAACCAACAAACCAACAAAGCAACAAGCCAACAAGGCAACAAACCAACAAACCAACAAGCCAACAAACCAACAAACCAACAAGCCAACAAGCCAACAAACCAACAAACCAACAAACCAACAAGCCAACAAACCAACAAACCAACAAGCCAACAAACCAACAAACCAACAAACTAATAAGCCAACAAACCAACAAACCAACAAACTAATAAACCAACAAACCAACAAACCAACAAACCAACAAACCAACAAACCAACAAGCCAACAAGCCAACAAACCAACAAACCAACAAACCAACAAGCCAACAAACCAACAAGCCAACAAACCAACAAACCAACAAACCAACAAACCAAAAAGCCAACAAACTAACAAACCAACAAGCCAACAAGCCAACAAACCAACAAACCAACAAAGCAACAAGCCAACAAGCCAACAAACCAACAAACTAACAAGCCAACAAACTAACAAACCAACAAACCAACAAACCAATAAACCAACAAACAAATAAACCAACAAACCAACAAACCAACAAACCAACAAACCAACAAACCAAAAAACCAACAAACCAACAAACCAACAAGCCAACAAACCAACAAACCAACAAGCCAACAAGCCAACAAACCAACAAACCAACAAGCCAACAAACCAACAAACCAACAAACCAACAAACCAACAAGCTAACAAGCCAACAAACAAATAAACCAACAAACCAAAAAACCATCATACAAACAAACCAACAAACCAACAAACCAACAAACCGACAAGCCAACAAACCAACAAACCAACAAACCAACATGCCAACAAACCAACAAATCAACAAATCAACAAACCAACAAACCAAGAAACCAACAAACCAACAACCCAACAAACCAAAAAACCAACAAACCAACAAACCATCAAACGAACAAACCAACAAATAAACAAACCAACAAACCAACAAACCAAAAAACCAACAAACCAACAAAGCAACAAGCCAACAAACCAACAAGCCAACAAACCAACAAACCAACAAACCAAGTAACCAAAAAGCCAACAAACTAACAAACCAACAAGCCAACAAACCAACCAAAAAGCCAACAAACCAACAAAGCAACAAGCCAACAAGCCAACAAACCAACAAACCAACAAACCAACAAACCAACAAGCCAACAAACCAACAAACAAATAAACCAACAAACCAATAAACCAACAAACCAACAAACCTACAAACCAAAAAACCAACAAACCAACAATCCAACAAGCCAACAAGCCAACAAACCAACAAACCAACAAGCCAACAAGCCAACAAACCAACAAACCAACAAGCAAACAAACCAACAAACCAACAAACCAACAAGCCAACAAACCAACAAACAAATAAACCAACAAACCAAAAAACCAACAAACCAACAAACCAATAAAACAACAAACCAACAATCCAACAAGCCAACAAACCAACAAACCAACAAACCAACAAACTAAGTAACCAACAAGCCAAAAAACCAACAAACCAACAAACCAACAAGCCAATAAACCAACAAACTAACAAACCAACAAGCCAACAAACCAACAAACCAACAAGCCAATAAGCCAACAAACCAACAAACCAACAAGCCAACAAACCAACAATCATACAAACCAACAAGCCAACAAACCAACAAACAAATAAACCAGCAAACCAACAAACCAACAAACCAACAAACCAACAAACCAACAAACCAAAAAACCAACAAACCAACAAATCAAAAAACCAACAAACCAACAAACCAACAAGCCAACAAGCCAACAAACCAACAAACCAACAAACCAACAAACCAAGTAACCAAAAAGCCAACAAACCAACAAACCAACAAACCAACAAACCAACAAGCCAACAAGCCAACAAACCAACAAACCAACAAGCCAACAAACCAACAGACCAACAAGCCAACAAACCAACAAACCAACAAACCAACAAACTAACAAACAAATAAACCAACAAACCAACAAACCAACAAACCAACAAACCAACAAACCAAAAAACCAACAAAGCAACAAGCCAACAAGCCAATAAAGCAACAAACCAACAAGCCAACAAACCAACAAACCAACAAACCAACAAGCCAACAAACCAACAAACAAATAAACCAACAAACCAACAAACCAACAAACCAACAAACCAACAAACCAACAAACCAAAAAACCAACAAACCAACAAACCAACAAGCCAACAAGCCAACAAACCAACAAGCCAACAAGCCAACAAACCAACAAACCAAAAAGCAAACAAACCAACAAACCAACAAACCAACAAGCCAACAAGTCAACAAACCAACAAACCAATAAAGAAACAAGCCAACAAGCCAACAAACCAACAAACCAACAAGCCAACAAACCAACAAACCAACAAACCAACAAGCCAACAACCCAACAAACCAACAAACCAACAAGCCAACAAGTCAACATACCAACAAACCAACAAAGCAACAAGCCAACAAGCCAACAAACCAACAAACCAACAAGCCAACAAACCAACAAACCAACAGACCAACAAGCCAACAAACCAACAAACCAACAAACCAACAAACCAACAAACCAACAAACCAACAAACCAACAAACCAACAAACCAACAAACCAACAAACCAACAAGCCAACAAGCCAACAAACCAACAAACCAACAAGCCAACAAACCAACAAATCAACAAACCAACAAACCAACAAACCAACAAACCAACAAACCAACAAACCAACAAACCAACAAACCAACAAGCCAACAAGCCAACAAACCAACAAACCAACAAACCAACAAGCCAACAAACCAACAAGCCAACAAACCAACAAACCAACAAACCAAGCAACCAAAAAGCCAACAAACTAACAAACCAACAAGCCAACAAGCCAACAAACCAACAAACCAACAAAGCAACAAGCCAACAAGCCAACAAACCAACAAACCAACAAGCCAACAAACCAACAAACCAACAAACCAACAAACCAACAAACAAATAAACCAACAAACCAACAAACCAACAAACCAACAAACCAACAAACCAAAAAACCAACAAAGCAACAAGCCAACAAGCCAATAAACCAACAAACCAACAAGCCAACAAACCAATAAACCAACAAACCAACAAGCCAACAAACCAACAAACAAATAAACCAACAAACCAACAAACCAACAAACCAACAAACCAACAAACCAACAAACCAAAAAACCAACAAACCAACAAACCAACAAGCCAACAAGCCAACAAACCAACAAGCCAACAAGCCAACAAACCAACAAACCAAAAAGCAAACAAACCAACAAACCAACAAACCAACAAGCCAACAAACCAACAAACAAATAAACCAACAAACCAAAAAACCAACAAACCAACAAACCAACAAACCAACAAACCAACAAACCAACAAACCAACAAACCAACAAACCAACAAACCAACAAACTAAGTAACCAACAAGCCAACAAACCAACAAACCAACAAGCCAACAAACCAACAAACTAACAAACCAACAAGCCAACAAACCAACAAACCAACAAGCCAAAAAGCAAAAAAACCAACAAACCAACAAACCAACAAACCAACAAACCAACAAACATACAAACCAACAAGCCAACAAACCAACAAACAAATAAACCAACAAACCAACAAACCAACAAACCAACAAACCAACAAACCTAAAAACCAACAAACCAAAAAGCCAACAAGCCAACAAACCAACAAGCCAACAAGCCAACAAACCAACAAACCAAAAAACCAACAAACCAACAAACCAACAAGCCAACAAACCTACAAACCAACAAACCAACAAACCAAGTAACCAAAAAGCCAACAAACTAACAAACCAACAAGCCAACAAACCAACAAACCAAAAAGCCAACAAACTAACAAACCAACAAGCCAACAAGCCAACAAACCAACAAACCAACAAACCAACAAACCAACAAAGCAACAAGCCAACAAGCCAAGAAACCAACAAACCAACAAGCCAACAAACCAACAAACCAACAAACCAACAAACCAACAAGCCAACAACCCAACAAACCAACAAACCAACAAGCCAACAAGTCAACAAACCAACAAACCAACAAAGTAACAAGCCAACAAGCCAGCAAACCAACAAACCAACAAGCCAACAAACCAACAAACCAACAAGCCAACAAGCCTACAAACCAAAAAACCAACAAACCAACAAACCAACAAGCCAACAAACCAACAAACCAACAAGCCAACAAGCCAACAAACCAACAAACCAACAAACCAACAAGCCAACAAACCAACAAACCAACAAACCAATAAACCAACAAACCAATAAACCAACAAATGAACAAGCCAACAAGCCAACAAACCAATAAACCAACAAATCAACAAGCCAACAAACCAACAAGCCAACAAACCAACAAACCAACAAACCAAGTAACCAAAAAGCCAACAAACTAACAAACCAACAAGCCAACAAGCCAACAAACCAACAGACCAACAAAGCAACAAGCCAACAAGCCAACAAACCAACGAACCAACAAGCCAACAAACCAACAAACCAACAAACCAACAAGCCAACAAACCAACAAACTAATAAACCAACAAACCAACAAACCAACAAACCAACAAACCAACAACCCAAAAAACCAACAAACCAACAAACCAACAAACCAACAAACATACAAACCAACAAGCCAACAAACCAACAAACAAATAAACCAACAAACCAACAAACCAACAAACCAACAAACCAACAAACCAAAAAACCAACAAACCAACAAGCCAACAAGCCAACAAACCAACAAACCAACAAACCAACAAACCAAGTTACCAAAAAGCCAACAAACTAACAAACCAACAAGCCAACAAACCAACAAACCGAAAAGCCAACAAACTAACTAACCAACAAGCCAACAAGCCAACAAGCCAACAAACCAACAAACCAACAAAGCAACAAGCCAACATGCCAAGAAACCAACAAACCAACAAGCCAACAAACCAACAAACCAAAGCCAACAAACCAACAAGCCAACAACCCAACAAACCAACAAACCAACAAGCCAACAAGTCAACAAACCATCAAACGAATAAACCAACAAATAAACAAACCAACAAACCAACAAACCAAAAAACCAACAAACCAACAAAGCAACAAGCCAACAAACCAACAAGCCAACAAACCAACAAACCAACAAACCAAGTAACCAAAAAGCCAACAAACTAACAAACCAACAAGCCAACAAGCCAACCAAAAAGCCAACAAACCAACAAAGCAACAAGCCAACAAGCCAACAAACCAACAAACCAACAAACCAACAAACCAACAAGCCAACAAACCAACAAACAAATAAACCAACAAACCAACAAACCAACAAACCAACAAACCTACAAACCAACAAACCAACAAACCAATAAAACAACAAACCAACAATCCAACAAGCCAACAAACCAACAAACCAACAAACTAAGTAACCAACAAGCCAAAAAACCAACAAACCAACAAACCAACAAGCCAATAAACCAACAAACTAACAAACCAACAAGCCAACAAACCAACAAACGAACAAGCCAATAAGCCAACAAACCAACAAACCAACAAGCCAACAAACCAACAATCATACAAACCAACAAGCCAACAAACCAACAAACAAATAAACCAGCAAACCAACAAACCAACAAACCAACAAACCAACAAACCAACAAACCAAAAAACCAACAAACCAACAAACCAAAAAACCAACAAACCAACAAACCAACAAGCCAACAAGCCAACAAACCAACAAACCAACAAACCAACAAACCAAGTAACCAAAAAGCCAACAAACCAACAAACCAACAAACCAACAAACCAACAAGCCAACAAGCCAACAAACCAACAAACCAACAAGCCAACAAACCAACAGACCAACAAGCCAACAAACCAACAAACCAACAAACCAACAAACTAACAAACAAATAAACCAACAAACCAACAAACCAACAAACCAACAAACCAACAAACCAAAAAACCAACAAAGCAACAAGCCAACAAGCCAATAAAGCAACAAACCAACAAGCCAACAAACCAACAAACCAACAAACCAACAAACCAACAAGCCAACAAACCAACAAACAAATAAACCAACAAACCAACAAACCAACAAACCAACAAACCAACAAACCAACAAACCAACAAACCAACAAACCAAAAAACCAACAAACCAACAAACCAACAAGCCAACAAGCCAACAAACCAACAAGCCAACAAGCCAACAAACCAACAAACCAAAAAGCAAACAAACCAACAAACCAACAAACCAACAAGCCAACAAGTCAACAAACCAACAAACCAATAAAGCAACAAGCCAACAAGCCAACAAACCAACAAACCAACAAGCCAACAAACCAACAAACCAACAAACCAACAAGCCAACAACCCAACAAACCAACAAACCAACAAGCCAACAAGTCAACAAACCAACAAACCAACAAAGCAACAAGCCAACAAGCCAACAAACCAACAAACCAACAAGCCAACAAACCAACAAACCAACAGACCAACAAGCCAACAAACCAACAAACCAACAAACCAACAAACCAACAAACCAACAAACCAACAAACCAACAAACCAACAAACCAACAAACCAACAAACCAACAAACCAACAAGCCAACAAACCAACAAACCAACAAGCCAACAAACCAACAAATCAACAAACCAACAAACCAACAAACCAACAAACCAACAAACCAACAAACCAACAAACCAACAAACCAACAAGCCAACAAGCCAACAAACCAACAAACCAACAAACCAACAAGCCAACAAACCAACAAGCCAACAAACCAACAAACCAACAAACCAAGCAACCAAAAAGCCAACAAACTAACAAACCAACAAGCCAACAAGCCAACAAACCAACAAACCAACAAAGCAACAAGCCAACAAGCCAACAAACCAACAAACCAACAAGCCAACAAACCAACAAACCAACAAACCAACAAACCAACAAACAAATAAACCAACAAACCAACAAACCAACAAACCAATAAACCAACAAACCAACAAACCAAAAAACCAACAAAGCAACAAGCCACAAGCCAATAAACCAACAAACCAACAAGCCAACAAACCAACAAACAAATAAACCAACAAACCAACAAACCAACAAACCAACAAACCAACAAGCCAACAAACCAAAAAACCAACAAACCAACAAACCAACAAGCCAACAACCCAACAAACCAACAAGCCAACAAGCCAACAAACCAACAAACCAAAAAGCAAACAAACCAACAAACCAACAAACCAACAAGCCAACAAACCAACAAACAAATAAACCAACAAACCAAAAAACCAACAAACCAACAAACCAACAAACCAACAAACCAACAAACCAACAAACCAACAAACCAACAAACCAACAAACCAACAAACCAACAAACCAACAAACTAAGTAACCAACAAGCCAACAAACCAACAAACCAACAAGCCAACAAACCAACAAACTAACAAACCAACAAGCCAACAAACCAACAAACCAACAAGCCAAAAAGCCAAAAAACCAACAAACCAACAAACCAACAAACCAACAAACCAACAAACATACAAACCAACAAGCCAACAAACCAACAAACAAATAAACCAACAAACCAACAAATCAACAAACCAACAAACCAACAAACCTAAAAACCAACAAACCAAAAAGCCAACAAGCCAACAAACCAACAAGCCAACAAGCCAACAAACCAACAAACCAAAAAACCAACAAACCAACAAACCAACAAGCCAACAAGCCAACAAACTTACAAACCAACAAACCAACAAACCAAGTAACCAAAAAGCCAACAAACTAACAAACCAACAAGCCAGCAAACCAACAAACCAAAAAGCCAACAAACTAACAAACCAACAAGCCAACAAGCCAACAAACCAACAAACCAACAAAGCAACAAGCCAACAAGCCAAGAAACCAACAAACCAACAAGCCAACAAACCAACAAACCAACAAACCAACAAACCAACAAGCCAACAACCCAACAAACCAACAAACCAACAAGCCAACAAGTCAACAAACCAACAAACCAACAAAGTAACAAGCCAACAAGCCAGCAAACCAACAAACCAACAAGCCAACAAACCAACAAACCAACAAGCCAACAAGCCTACAAACCAAAAAACCAACAAACCAACAAACCAACAAGCCAACAAACCAACAAACCAACAAGCCAACAAGCCAACAAACCAACAAACCAACAAACCAACAAGCCAACAAACCAACAAACCAACAAACCAATAAACCAACAAACCAATAAACCAACAAATGAACAAGCCAACAAGCCAACAAACCAATAAACCAACAAATCAACAAGCCAACAAACCAACAAGCCAACAAACCAACAAACCAACAAACCAAGTAACCAAAAAGCCAACAAACTAACAAACCAACAAGCCAACAAGCCAACAAACCAACAGACCAACAAAAGCAACAAGCCAACAAGCCAACAAACCAACGAACCAACAAGCCAACAAACCAACAAACCAACAAACCAACAAGCCAACAAACCAACAAACTAATAAACCAACAAACCAACAAACCAACAAACCAACAAACCAACAAACCAAAAAACCAACAAACCAACAAACCAACAAACCAACAAACATACAAACCAACAAGCCAACAAACCAACAAACAAATAAACCAACAAACCAACAAACCAACAAACCAACAAACCAACAAACCAAAAAACCAACAAACCAACAAGCCAACAAGCCAACAAACCAACAAACCAACAAACCAACAAACCAAGTTACCAAAAAGCCAACCAAACTAACAAACCAACAAGCCAACAAACCAACAAACCGAAAAGCCAACAAACTAACTAACCAACAAGCCAACAAGCCAACAAGCCAACAAACCAACAAACCAACAAAGCAACAAGCCAACATGCCAAGAAACCAACAAACCAACAAGCCAACAAACCAACAAACCAAAGCCAACAAACCAACAAGCCAAAAACCCCAACAAACCAACAAACCAACAAGCCAACAAGTTCAACAAACCAACAAACCAAACAAAGCAACAAGCCAACAAGGCAACAAACCAACAAACCAACAAGCCAACAAACCAACAAACCAACAAGCCAACAAGCCAACAAACCAACAATCCAACAAACCAACAAGCCAACAAACCAACAAACAACAAGCCAACAAACCAACAAACTAATAAGCCAACAAACCAACAAACCAACAAACCAACAAACCAACAAACCAACAAACCAACAAACCAGCAAGCCAACAAGCCTACAAACCAACAAACCAACAAACCAACAAGCCAACAAACCAACAAGCCAACAAGCCAACAAACCAACAAACCAAGTAACCAAAAAGCCAACAAACTAACAAACCAACAAGCCAACAAGCCAACAAACCAACAAACCAACAAAGCAACAAGCCAACAAGCCAACAAACCAACAAACCAACAAGCCAACAAACCAACAAACCAAACAAACCAACAAGCCAACAAACCAACAAACAAGTAAACCAACAAACCAACAGACCAACAAACCAACAAACCAACAAACCAAAAAACCAACAAACCAACAAACCAACAAGCCAACAAGCCAACAAACCAACAAACCAACAAGCCAACAAGCCAACAAAACCAACAAACCTACAAGCCAACAAACCAACAAACCAACAAACCAACAAAACCAACAAGCTAACAAGCCAACAAACGAATAAACCAACAAACCAAAAAACCAACAAACAAACAAAC
Organism: Atherix ibis; assembly: GCA_958298945.1. NCBI lineage: Eukaryota > Metazoa > Arthropoda > Insecta > Diptera > Athericidae > Atherix > Atherix ibis. The sequence continues at coordinate 30,459,530 of OY282608.1, forward strand.
CAACAAACCAACAAACCAACAAACCGACAAGCCAACAAGCAACAAACCAACAAACCAACAAGCCAACAAAACCAACAAACCAACAAACCAACTTGCCAACAAACCATCAAACGAACAAACCAACAAATAAACAAACCAACAAACCAACAAACCAAAAAACCAACAAACCAACAAACCAACAAGCCAACAAACCAACAAGCTGACAAACCAACAAACCAACAAACCAAGTAACCAAAAAGCCCAACAAACTAACAAACCAACAAGCCAACAAGCCAACCAAAAAGCCAACAAACCAACAAAGCAACAAGCCAACAACAAGCCAACAAACCAACAAACCAACAAGCCAACAAACCAACAAATCAACAAACCAACAAGCCAACAATCCAACAGAGAAATAAACCAACAAACCAACAAACCAACAAACCAACAAACCAACAAACCAAAAAACCAACAAACCAACAAGCCAACAAGCCAACAAACCAACAAACCAACAAGCCAACAAGCCAACAAACCAACAAACCAACAAGCAAACAAACCAACAAACCAACAAACCAACAAGCCAACAAACCAACAAAAAAATAAACCAACAAACCAAAAAACCAACAAACCAACAAACCAACAAACCAAAAAGCCAACAAACCAACAAAGCAACAAGCCAACAAGCCAACAAACCAACAAACCAACAAGCCAACAAACCAACAAACCAACAAACCAACAAGCCAACAAACCAACAGAGAAATAAACCAACAAACCAACAAACCAACAAACCAACAAACCAACAAGCCAACAAGCCAACAAACCAACAAACCAACAAGCCAACAAGCCAACAAACCAACAAACCAACAAGCCAACAAACCAACAAACCAACAAACCAACAAACCAACAAACCAAAAAACCAACAAACCAACAAACCAACAAGCCAACAAACCAACAAGCCAACAAACCAACAAACCAACAAACCAAGTAACCAAAAAGCCAACAAACTAACAAACCAACAAGCCAACAAGCCAACCAAAAAGCCAACAAACCAACAAAGCAACAAGCCAACAAGCCAACAAACCAACAAACCAACAAGCCAACAAACCAACAAACCAACAAACCAACAAGCCAACAAGCCAACAAACCAACAATCCAACAAACCAACAAGCCAACAAACCAACAAACCAACAAGCCAACAAACCAACAAACTAATAAGCCAACAAACCAACAAACCAACAAACCAACAAACCAACAAACCAACAAACCAACAAACCAGCAAGCCAACAAGCCTACAAACCAACAAACCAACAAACCAAGTAACCAAAAAGCCAACAAACTAACAAACCAACAAGCCAACAAGCCAACCAAAAAGCCAACAAACCAACAAAGCAACAAGCCAACAAGCCAACAAACCAACAAACCAACAAGCCAACAAACCAACAAACCAACAAACCAACAATCCAACAAACCAACAAGCCAACAAACCAACAAACCAACAAGCCAACAAACCAACAAACTAATAAGCCAACAAACCAACAAACCAACAAACCAACAAACCAACAAACCAACAAACCAACAAACCAGCAAGCCAACAAGCCTACAAACCAACAAACCAACAAACCAACAAGCCAACAAACCAACAAGCCAACAAGCCAACAAACCAACAAACCAAGTAACCAAAAAGCCAACAAACTAACAAACCAACAAGCCAACAAGCCAACAAACCAACAAACCAACAAAGCAACAAGCCAACAAGCCAACAAACCAACAAACCAACAAGCCAACAAACCAACAAACCAACAAACCAACAAGCCAACAAACCAACAAACAAGTAAACCAACAAACCAACAGACCAACAAACCAACAAACCAACAAACCAAAAAACCAACAAACCAACAAACCAACAAGCCAACAAACCAACAAACCAACAAGCCAACAAGCCAACAAACCAACAAACCTACAAGCCAACAAACCAACAAACCAACAAACCAACAAACCAACAAGCTAACAAGCCAACAAACGAATAAACCAACAAACCAAAAAACCAACAAACAAACAAACCAACAAACCAACAAACCAACAAACCGACAAGCCAACAAGCCAACAAACCAACAAACCAACAAGCCAACAAACCAACAAACCAACAAACCAACTTGCCAACAAACCATCAAACGAACAAACCAACAAATAAACAAACCAACAAACCAACAAACCAAAAAACCAACAAACCAACAAACCAACAAGCCAACAAACCAACAAGCTGACAAACCAACAAACCAACAAACCAAGTAACCAAAAAGCCAACAAACTAACAAACCAACAAGCCAACAAGCCAACCAAAAAGCCAACAAACCAACAAAGCAACAAGCCAACAAGCCAACAAACCAACAAACCAACAAGCCAACAAACCAACAAATCAACAAACCAACAAGCCAACAATCCAACAGAGAAATAAACCAACAAACCAACAAACCAACAAACCAACAAACCAACAAACCAAAAAACCAACAAACCAACAAGCCAACAAGCCAACAAACCAACAAACCAACAAGCCAACAAGCCAACAAACCAACAAACCAACAAGCAAACAAACCAACAAACCAACAAACCAACAAGCCAACAAACCAACAAAAAAATAAACCAACAAACCAAAAAACCAACAAACCAACAAACCAACAAACCAAAAAGCCAACAAACCAACAAAGCAACAAGCCAACAAGCCAACAAACCAACAAACCAACAAGCCAACAAACCAACAAACCAACAAACCAACAAGCCAACAAACCAACAGAGAAATAAACCAACAAACCAACAAACCAACAAACCAACAAACCAACAAGCCAACAAGCCAACAAACCAACAAACCAACAAGCCAACAAGCCAACAAACCAACAAACCAACAAGCCAACAAACCAACAAACCAACAAACCAACAAACCAACAAACCAAAAAACCAACAAGCCAACAAACCAACAAGCCAACAAACCAACAAACCAACAAACCAAGTAACCAAAAAGCCAACAAACTAACAAACCAACAAGCCAACAAGCCAACCAAAAAGCCAACAAACCAACAAAGCAACAAGCCAACAAGCCAACAAACCAACAAACCAACAAGCCAACAAACCAACAAACCAACAAACCAACAAGCCAACAAACCAACAAACAAATAAACCAACAAACCAACAAACCAACAAACCAACAAACCTACAAACCAAAAAACCAACAAACCAACAATCCAACAAGCCAACAAGCCAACAAACCAACAAACCAACAAGCCAACAAGCCAACAAACCAACAAACCAACAAGCAAACAAACCAACAAACCAACAAACCAACAAGCCAACAAACCAACAAACAAATAAACCAACAAACCAAAAAACCAACAAACCAACAAACCAATAAAACAACAAACCAACAATCCAACAAGCCAACAAACCAACAAACCAACAAACTAAGTAACCAACAAGCCAAAAAACCAACAAACCAACAAACCAACAAACCAATAAACCAACAAACTAACAAACCAACAAGCCAACAAACCATCAAACCAACAAGCCAATAAGCCAACAAACCAACAAACCAATAAGCCAACAAACCAACAAACATACAAACCAACAAGCCAACAAACCAACAAACAAATAAACCAGCAAACCAACAAACCAACAAACCAACAAACCAACAAACCAACAAACCAAAAAACCAACAAACCAACAAACCAAAAAACCAACAAACCAACAAACCAACAAGCCAACAAGCCAACAAACCAACAAACCAACAAACCAACAAACCAAAAAGCCAACAAACCAACAAACCAACAAACCAACAAACCAACAAGACAACAAGCCAACAAACCAACAAACGAACAAGCCAACAAACCAACAGACCAACAAGCCAACAAACCAACAAACCAACAAACCACCAAACTAACAAACAAATAAACCAACAAACCAACAAACCAACAAACCAACAAACCAACAAACCAAAAAACCAACAAAGCAACAAGCCAACAAGCCAATAAAGCAACAAACCAACAAGCCAACAAACCAACAAACCAACAAACCAACAAGCCAACAAACCAACAAACAAATAAACCAATAAACCAACAAACCAACAAACCAACAAACCAACAAACCAACAAACCAACAAACCAAAAAACCAACAAACCAACAAACCAACAAGCCAACAAGCCAACAAACCAACAAGCCAACAAGCCAACAATCCAACAAACCAAAAAGCAAACAAACCAACAAACCAACAAACCAACAAGCCAACAAGTCAACAAACCAACAAACCAATAAAGCAACAAGCCAACAAACCAACAAACCAACAAGCCAACAAACCAACAAACCAACAAACCAACAAGCCAACAACCCAACAAACCAACAAGCCAACAAGCCAACGAGTCAACAAACCAACAAACCAACAAAGCAACAAGCCAACAAGCCAACAAACCAACAAACCAACAAGCCAACAAGCTAACAAACCAACAAACCAACAGACCAACAAGCCAACAAACCAACAAACCAACAAACCAACAAACCAACAAACCAACAAACCAACAAACCAACAAACCAACAAACCAACAAACCAACAAACCAACAAGCCAACAAGCTAACAAACCAACAAACCAACAAGCCAACAAACCAACAAATCAACAAACCAACAAACCAACAAACCAACAAACCAACAAACCAACAAACCAACAAGCCAACAAGCCAACAAACCAACAAACCAACAAACCAACAAACCAACAAGCCAACAAACCAACAAGCCAACAAACCAACAAACCAACAAACCAAGTAACCAAAAAGCCAACAAACTAACAAACCAACAAGCCAACAAGCCAACAAACCAACAAACCAACAAAGCAACAAGCCAACAAGCCAACAAACCAACAAACCAACAAGCCAACAAACCAACAAACCAACAAACCAACAAACCAACAAACAAATAAACCAACAAACCAACAAACCAACAAACCAACAAACCAACAAACCAAAAAACCAACAAAGCAACAAGCCAACAAGCCAATAAACCAACAAACCAACAAGCCAACAAACCAATAAACCAACAAACCAACAAGCCAACAAACCAACAAACAAATAAACCAACAAACCAACAAACCAACAAACCAACAAACCAACAAACCAACAAACCAACAAACCAAAAAACCAACAAACCAACAAACCAACAAGCCAACCAGCCAACAAACCAACAAGCCAACAAGCCAACAAACCAACAAACCAAAAAGCAAACAAACCAACAAACCAACAAACCAACAAGCCAACAAACCAACAAACAAATAAACCAACAAACCAAAAAACCAACAAACCAACAAACCAACAAACCAACAAACCAACAAACCAACGAACCAACAAACCAACAAACCAACAAACCAACAAACCAACAAACCAACAAACCAACAAACTAAGTAACCAACAAGCCAACAAACCAACAAACCAACAAGCCAACAAACCAACAAACTAACAAACCAACAAGCCAACAAACCAACAAACCAACAAGCCAAAAAGCCAAAAAACCAACAAACCAACAAACCGACAAACCAACAAACATACAAACCAACAAGCCAACAAACCAACAAACAAATAAACCAACAAAACAACAAACCAACAAACCAACAAACCAACAAACCAACAAACCTAAAAACCAACAAACCAAAAAGCCAACAAGCCAACAAACCAACAAGCCAACAAGCCAACAAACCAACAAACCAAAAACCCAACAAACCAACAAACCAACAAGCCAACAAGCCAACAAACCTACAAACCAACAAACCAACAAACCAACAAACCAAGTAACCAAAAAGCCAACAAACTAACAAAACAACAAGCCAACAAACCAACAAACCAAAAAGCCAACAAACTAACAAACCAACAAGCCAACAAGCCAACAAACCAACAAACCAACAAAGCAACAAGCCAACAAGCCAAGAAACCAACAAACCAACAAGCCAACAAACCAACAAACCAACAAACCAACAAACCAACAAGCCAACAACCCAACAAACCAACAAACCAACAAGCCAACAACCCAACAAACCAACAAGCCAACAAACCAACAAACCAACAAACCAATAAACCAACAAACCAATAAACCAACAAACGAACAAGCCAACAAGCCAACAAACCAATAAACCAACAAATCAACAAGCCAACAAACCAACAAGCCAACAAACCAACAAACCAACAAACCAAGTAACCAAAAAGCCAACAAACTAACAAACCAACAAGCCAACAAGCCAACAAACCAACAGACCAACAAAGCAACAAGCCAACAAGCCAACAAACCAACGAACCAACAAGCCAACAAACCAACAAACCAACAAACCAACAAGCCAACAAACCAACAAACAAATAAACCAACAAACCAACAAACCAACAAACCAACAAACCAACAAACCAAAAAACCAACAAACCAACAAACCAACAAACCAACAAACATACAATTCAACAAGCAAACAAACCAACAAACAAATAAACCAACAAACCAACAAACCAACAAACCAACAAACCAACAAACCAAAAAACCAACAAACCAACAAGCCAACAAGCCAACAAACCAACAAACCAACAAACCAACAAACCAAGTTACCAAAAAGCCAACAAACTAACAAACCAACAAGCCAACAAACCAACAAACCGAAAAGCCAACAAACTAACAAACCAACAAGCCAACAAGCCAACAAACCAACAAACCACCAAAGCAACAAGCCAATATGCCAAGAAACCAACAAACCAACAAGCCAACAAACCAACAAACCAAAGCCAACAAACCAACAAGCCAACAACCCAACAAACCAACAAACCAACAAGCCAACAAGTCAACAAACCAACAAACCAACAAAGCAACAAGCCAACAAGGCAACAAACCAACAAACCAACAAGCCAACAAACCAACAAACCAACAAGCCAACAAGCCAACAAACCAACAAACCAACAAACCAACAAGCCAACAAACCAACAAACCAACAAGCCAACAAGCCAACAAACCAACAAACTAATAAGCCAACAAACCAACAAACCAACAAACCAACAAACCAACAAACCAACAAACCAACAAACCAGCAAGCCAACAAGCCTACAAACCAACAAACCAACAAACCAACAAGCCAACAAACCAACAAGCCAACAAACCAACAAACCAACAAACCAAGTAACCAAAAAGCCAACAAACTAACAAACCAACAAGCCAACAAGCCAACACACCAACAAACCAACAAAGCAACAAAGCAACAAGCCAACAAGCCAACAAACCAACAAACCAACAAGCCAACAAACCAACAAACCAACAAACCAACAAGCCAACAAACCAACAAACAAATAAACCAACAAACCAACAAACCAACAAACCAACAAACCAACAAACCAAAAAACCAACAAACCAACAAACCAACAAGCCAACAAACCAACAAACCAACAAACCAACAAGCCAACAAGCCAACAAACCAACAAACCAACAAACCAACAAGCCAACAAGCCAACAAACCAACAAACTAATAAGCCAACAAACCAACAAACCAACAAACCAACAAACCAACAAACCAACAAACCAACAAACCAGCAAGCCAACAAGCCTACAAACCAACAAACCAACAAACCAACAAGCCAACAAACCAACAAGCCAACAAACCAACAAACCAACAAACCAAGTAACCAAAAAGCCAACAAACTAACAAACCAACAAGCCAACAAGCCAACAAACCAACAAACCAACAAAGCAACAAAGCAACAAGCCAACAAGCCAACAAACCAACAAACCAACAAGCCAACAAACCAACAAACCAACAAACCAACAAGCCAACAAACCAACAAACAAATAAACCAACAAACCAACAAACCAACAAACCAACAAACCAACAAACCAAAAAACCAACAAACCAACAAACCAACAAGCCAACAAGCCAACAAACCAACAAACCAACAAGCCAACAAGCCAACAAACCAACAAACCAACAAGCCAACAAACCAACAAACCAACAAACCAACAAACCAACAAGCTAACAAGCCAACAAACAAATAAACCAACAAACCAAAAAACCAACAAACAAACAAACCAACAAACCAACAAACCAACAAACCGACAAGCCAACAAACCAAAAAACCAACAAACCAACAAACCAACAAGCCAACCAACCAACAAGCCGACAAACCAACAAACCAACAAACCAAGTAACCAAAAAGCTTACAAACTAACAAACCAACAAGCCAACAAGCCAACCAAAAAGCCAACAAACCAACAAAGCAACAAGCCAACAAGCCAACAAACCAACAAACCAACAAGCCAACAAACCAACAAACCAACAAACCAACAAGCCAACAAACCAACAAAGAAATAAACCAACAAACCAACAAACCAACAAACCAACAAACCAAAAAACCAACAAACCAACAAACCAGCAAACCAACAAGCCAACAAGCCAACAAACCAACAAATCAACAAGCCAACAAGCCAACAAACCAACAAACCAACAAGCAAACAAACCAACAAACCAACAAACCAACAAGCCAACAAACCAACAACAAAATAAACCAACAAACCAAAAAACAAACAAACCAACAAACCAACAAAACAACAAACCAACAATCCAACAAGCCAAACAACCAACAAACCAACAAACCAACAAACTAAGTAACCAACAAGCCAACAAACCAACAAACCAACAAACCAACAAGCCAACAAACCAACAAACTAACAAACCAACAAACATACAAACCAACAAGCCAACAAACCAACAAACAAATAAACCAGCAAACCAACAAACCAACAAACCAACAAACCAACAAACCAACAAACCAACAAACCAAAAAACCAACAAACCAACAAGCCAACAAGCCAACAAACCAACAAGCCAACAAGCCAACAAACCAACAAACCAAAAAACCAACAAACCAACAAACCAACAAGCCAACAAGCCAACAAACCAACAAACCAACAAGCCAACAAGCCAACAAACCGACAAATCAACAAAGCAACAAGCCAACATGCCAAGAAACCAACAAACGAACAAGCCAACAAACCAACAAACCAACAAACCAACAAACCAACAAGCCAACAACCCAACAAACCAACAAACCAACAAGCCAACAAGTCAACAAACCAACAAACCAACAAATCAGCAAGCCAACAAGCCAACAAACCAACAAACCAACAAGCCAACAAACCAACAAACCAACAAGCCAACAAGCCAACAAACCAACAAACCAACAAACCAACAAATCAACAAACCAACAAACCAACAAACCAACAAGCCAACAAGCCAACAAACCAACAAACCAACAAGCCAACAAACCAACAAACCAACAAACCAACAAACCAACAAACCAACAAACCAACAAACCAACAAACCAACAAACCAACAAGCCAACAAGCCAACAAACCAACAAACCAACAAACCAACAAGCCAACAAACCAACAAGCCAACATACCAACAAACCAACAAACCAAGTAACCAAAAAGCCAACAAACTAACAAACCAACAAGCCAACAAGCCAACAAACCAACAAACCAACAAAGCAACAAGCCAACAAGCCAACAAACCAACAAACCAACAAGCCACCAAACCAACAAACCAACAAACCAACAAGCCAACAAACCAACAAACAAATAAACCAACAAACCAACAAACCAACAAACCAACAAACCAACAAACCAAAAAACCAATAAACCAACAAACCAACAAGCCAACAAACCAACAAACCAACAAACCAACAAGCCAACAAGCCAACAAACCAACAAAGAAACAAGCCAACAAACCAACAAACCAACAAACCAACAAGCTAACAAGCCAACAAACAAATAAACCAACAAACCAAAAAACCAACAAACCAACAAACCAACAAACCAACAAACCAACAAACCGACAAGCCAACAAGCCAACAAACCAACAAACCAACAAGCCAACAAACCAACAAACCAACAAACCAACATGCCAACAAACCAACAAATCAACAAATCAACAAACCAACAAACCAAGAAACCAACAAACCAACAAACCAACAAACCAAAAAACCAACAAACCAACAAACCATCAAACGAACAAACCTACAAATAAACAAACCAACAAACCAACAAACCAAAGAACCAACGAACCAACAAACTATCACACGAACAAACCAACAAACCAACAAACCAACAAACCAACAAACCAACAAACTAACAAACCAACAAACCAACAAACCAAAAAACCAACAAACCAACAAGCCAACAAGCCAACAAACCAACAAACTAACAAACCAACAAGCCAACAAACCAAAAAACCAACAAACCAACAAACCAACAAACCAACAAACCAACAAGCCAACACACCAACAAGCCAACAAACCAACAAACCAACAAACCAAGTAACCAAAAAGCCAACAAACTAACAAACCAACAAGTCAACAAGTCAACAAACCAACAAACCAACAAAGCAACAAGCCAACAAGCCAACAAACCAACAAACCAACAAGCCAACAAACCAACAAACCAACAAGCCAACAAGCCAACAAACCAACAAACCAACAAACCAACAAGCCAACAAACCAACAAACCAACAAGCCAACAAACCAACAAACCAACAAGCCAACAAACCAACAAACCAACAAACCAACAAGCCAACAAACCAACAAACCAACAAACCAACAAGCCAACACACCAACAAGCCAACAAACCAACAAACCAACAAACCAAGTAACCAAAAAGCCAACAAACTAACAAACCAACAAGTCAACAAGTCAACAAACCAACAAACCAACAAAGCAACAAGCCAACAAGCCAACAAACCAACAAACCAACAAGCCAACAAACCAACAAACCAACAAGCCAACAAGCCAACAAACCAACAAACCAACAAACCAACAAACCAACAAACCAACAAACCAACAAACCAACAAACCAAAAAACCAATAAACCAACAAACCAACAACCCAACAAGCCAACAAACCAACAAACCAACAAGCCAACAAGCCAACAAACCAACAAAGCAACAAGCCAACAAACCAACAAACCAACAAACGAACAAGCTAACAAGCCAACAAACAAATAAACCAACAAACAAAAAACCAACAAACCAACAAACCAACAAACCAACAAACCAACAAACCGACAAGCCAACAAGCCAACAAACCAACAAACCAACAAGCCAACAAATCAACAAACCAACAAACCAACATGCCAACAAACCAACAAATCAACAAATCAACAAACCAACAAACCAAGAAACCAACAAACCAACAAACCAAAAAACCAACAACCCAACAAACCATCAAACGAACAAACCTACAAATAAACAAACCAACAAACCAACAAACCAAAAAACCAACAAACCAACAAACCAACAAGCCAACAAACCAACAAACCAATTAACCAACAAACCAACAAACGGACAAACCAACAAACCAACAAACCAACAAACCAACAAACCTACAAACCAAAAAACCAACAAACAAATAAACCAACAAACCAACAAACAAACAAACCAACAAACCAACAAACAAATAAACCAACAAACCAACAAACCAACAAACCAACAAACCAACAAACCAACAAACAAGCAAACCAATTAACCAACAAACCAACAAACGAACAAACCAACAAACCAACAAACCAACAAACCAACAAACCAACAAACCAACAAACCAACAAGCCAACAAACCAACAAACCAACAAGCCAACAAACCAACAAACCAACAAACCAACATGCCAACAAACCAACAAATCAACAAATCAACAAACCAAAAACCAACAAACCAACAAACCAACAAACCAAAGAACCAACAAACCAACAAACCATCACACGAACAAACCAACAAACCAACAAACCAACAAACCAACAAACCAACAAACTAACAAACCAACAAACCAACAAACCAAAAAACCAACAAACCAACAAGCCAACACACCAACAAGCCAACAAACCAACAAACCAACAAACCAAGTAACCAAAAAGCCAACAAACTAACAAACCAACAAGTCAACAAGCACACAAACCAACAAACCAACAAAGCAACAAGCCAACAAGCCAACAAACCAACAAACCAACAAGCCAACAAACCAACAAACCAACAAGCCAACAAGCCAACAAACCAACAAACCAACAAACCAACAAGCCAACAAACCACCAAACCAACAAGCCAACAAACCAACAAACCAACAAGCCAACAAACCAACAAACCAACAAACCAACACACCAACAAACCAACAAACCAACAAACCAACAAACCAACAAGCCAACAAGCCAACAAACCAACAAACCGACAAACCAACAAGCCAACAATCCAACAAGCCAACAAACCAACAAACCAACAAACCAAGTAACCAAAAAGCCAACAAACTGACAAACCAACAAGCCAACAAGCCAACAAACCAACAAACCAACAAAGCAACAAGCCAACAAGCCAACAAACCAACAAACCAACAAGCCAACAAACCAACAAACCAACAAACCAACAAGCCAACAAACCAACAAACAAATAAACCAACAAACTAACAAACCAACAAACCAACAAACCAACAAACCAAAAAACCAACAAACCAACAAACCAACAAGCCAACAAGCCAACAAACCAACAAACCAACAAGCCAACAAGCCAACAAACCAACAAACCAACAAGCAAACAAACCAACAAACCAACAAACCAACAAACCAACAAGCCAACAAACCAACAAACAAATAAACCAACAAACCAAAAAACCAACAAACCAACAAACCAACAAACCAACAAACCAACAAACCAACAAGCCAACAAGCCAACAAACCAACAAACTAAGTAACCAACAAGCCAACAAACCAACAAACCAACAAACCAACAAGCCAACAAACCAACAAACCAACAAACCAACAAGCCAACAAACCAACAAACCAACAAGCCAACAAGCCAACAAACCAACAAACTAAGTAACCAACAAGCCAACAAACCAACAAACCAACAAGCCAACAAACCAACAAACCAACAAACCAACATGCCAACAAACCAACAAATCAACAAATCAACAAACCAACAAACCAAGAAACCAACAAACCAACAAACCAACAAACCAAAGAACCAACAAACCAACAAACCATCACACGAACAAACCAACAAACCAACAAACCAACAAACTAACAAACCAACAAACCAACAAACCAAAAAACCAACAAACCAACAAGCCAACAAGCCAAAAACCAACAAACTAACAAACCAACAAGCCAACAAACCAAAAAACCAAAAAACCAACAAACCAACAAACCAACAAACCAACAAACCAACAAGCCAACACACCAACAAGCCAACAAACCAACAAACCAACAAACCAAGTAACCAAAAAGCCAACAAACTAACAAACCAACAAGTCAACAAGCCAACAAACCAACAAACCAACAAAGCAACAAGCCAACAAGCCAACAAACCAACAAACCAACAAGCCAACAAACCAACAAACCAACAAGCCAACAAGCCAACAAACCAACAAACCAACAAACCAACAAGCCAACAAACCAACAAACCAACAAGCCAACAAACCAACAAACCAACAAGCCAACAAACCGACAAACCAACAAACCAACACACCAACAAACCAACAAACCAACAAACCAACAAACCAACAAGCCAACAAGCCAACAAACCAACAAACCAACAAGCCAACAATCCAACAAGCCAACAAACCAACAAACCAACAAACCAAGTAACCAAAAAGCCAACAAACTGACAAACCAACAAGCCAACAAGCCAACAAACCAACAAACCAACAAAGCAACAAGCCAACAAGCCAACAAACCAACAAACCAACAAGCCAACAAACCAACAAACCAACAAACCAACAAGCCAACAAACCAACAAACAAATAAACCAACAAACTAACAAACCAACAAACCAACAAACCAACAAACGAAAAAACCAACAAACCAACAAACCAACAAGCCAACAAGCCAACAAACCAACAAACCAACAAGCCAACAAGCCAACAAACCAACAAACCAACAAGCAAACAAACCAACAAACCAACAAACCAACAAGCCAACAAACCAACAAACAAATAAACCAACAAACCAAAAAACCAACAAACCAACAAACCAACAAACCAACAAACCAACAAACCAACAAACCAACAAGCCAACAAGCCAACAAACCTACAAACTAAGTAACCAACAAGCCAACAAACCAACAAACCAACAAGCCAACAAACCAACAAACCAACAAACCAACAAGCCAACAAACCAACAAACCAACAAGCCAACAAGCCAACAAACCAACAAACCAACAAGCCAACAAACCAACAAACATACAAACCAACAAGCCAACAAACCAACAAACAAATAAACCAACAAACCAACAAACCAACAAACCAACAAACCAACAAACCAACAAACCAAAAAACCAACAAACCAACAAGCCAACAAGCCAACAAACCAACAAGCCAACAAGCCAACAAACCAACAAACCAAAAAAATAACAAACCAACAAACCAACAAGCCAACAAGCCAACAAACCAACAAACCAACAAACCAACAAACCAACAAACCTAGTAACCAAAAAGCCAACAAACTAACAAACCAACAAGCCAATAAACCAACAAACCAAAAAGCCAACAAACTAACAAACCAACAAGCCAACAAGCCAACAAACCAACAAACCAACAAAGCAACAAGCCAACAAGCCAGGAAACCAACAAACCAACAAGCCAACAAACCAACAAACCAACAAGCCAACAAGCCAACAAACCAACAAACCAACAAACCAACAAGCCAACAAACCAACAAACCAAAAAACCAACAAACCAACCAACCAACAAGCCAACAAGCCAACAAACCAACAAACCAACAAACCAACAAACCAACAAACCAAGTAACCAAAAAGCCAGCAAACTAACAAACCAACAAGCCAACAAACAAACAAACCAAAAAACCAACAAACCAACAAACCAACAAGCCAACAAGCCAACAAACCAACAAACCAAGAAGCCAACAAACCAACAAACCAACAAACTAAGTAACCAACAAGCCAACAAACCAACAAACCAACAAGCCAACAAACCAACAAACCAACAAAGCAACAAGCCAACAAGCCAACAAACCAACAAACCAACAAGCCAACAAACCAACAAACCAACAAGCCAACAAGCCAACAAACCAACAAACCAACAAACCAACAAGCCGACAAACCAACAAACCAAAAAACCAACAAACCAACCAACCAACAAGCCAACAAGCCAACAAACCAACAAACCAACAAACCAACAAACCAACAAACCAAGTAACCAAAAAGCCAGCAAACTAACAAACCAACAAGCCAACAAACCAACAAACCAAAAAACCAACAAACCAACAAACCAACAAGCCAACAAGCCAACAAACCAACAAACCAAGAAGCCAACAAACCAACAAACCAACAAACTAAGTAACCAACAAGCCAACAAACCAACAAACCAACAAGCCAACAGGCCAACAAACCAACAAACCCGAAAGCCAACTAAACAACAAACCAACAAGCCAGCAAGTCAACAAACCAACAAACCAACAAAGCAACAAGCCAACAAGCCAACAAACCAACAAACCAACAAGCCAACAAACCAACAAACCAACAAGCCAACAAGCCAACAAACCAACAAACCAACAAACCAACAAGCCAACAAACCAACAAACCAACAAACCAACAAGCCAACAAACCAACAAACCAACAAGCCAACAAACCAACAAACCAACAAACCAACAAACAAACAAACCAACAAACCAACGAACCAACAAACCAACAAGCCAACAAACCAACAAACTAACAAACCAACAAGCCAACAAACCAACAAGGCAACAAACCAACAAGCCGACAAACCAACAAACCAACAAACCAAGTAACCAAAAAGCAAACAAACTAACAAGACAACAAGCCAACAAGCCAACAAACCAACAAACCAACAAAGCAACAAGTTAAGAAGCCAACAAACCAACAAACCGACAAGCCAACAAGCCAACAAACCAACAAACCAACAAACCAACAAGGCAACAAGCCAACAAACCAACAAACAAATAAACCAACAAACCAAAAAACCAACAAACCAACAAACCAACAAACCAACAAACCAACAAACCGACAAGCCAACAAGCCAACAAACCAACAAACCAACAAGCCAACAAACCAACAAACCAACAAACCAACATGCCAACAAACCAACAAATCAATAAATCAACAAACCAACAAACCAAGAAACCAACAAACCAACAAACCAACAAACCAAAAAACCAACAAACCAACAAACCATCAAACCAACAAACCAACAAACCAACAAATCAACAAACCAACAAACCAACAAAGCAAAAAACCAACAAACCAACAAACCAACAAGCCAACAAACCAACAAACCAACAAACCAATTAACCAACAAACAAATAAACAAACAAACCAACAAACCAACAAACCAACAAACCAACAAACCAACAAACCAACAAACCAACAAACAAATAAACCAACAAACCAACAAACCAACAAACCAACAAACCAACAAACCAACAAACCAACAAACCAACAAACCAAAAAACCAACAAACCAACAAACCAACAAGCCAACAAACCAACAAACCAACAAACCAATTAACCAACAAACCAACAAACAAATAAACCAACAAACCAACAAATCAACAAACCAACAAACCAACAAACCAACAAACCAACAAACAAATAAACCAACAAACCAACAAACCAACAAACCAACAAACCAACAAACAAATAAACCAACAAACCAACAAACCAACAAACCAACAAACCAACAAACCAACAAATTAAAAAACCAACAAACCAACAAGCCAACAAGCCAACAAACCAACAAACTTACAAACCAACAAGCCAACAAACCAACAAACCAACAAGCCAACCAGCCAACAAACCAACAAACTAAGTAACCAACAAACCAACAAACCAACAAACCAACAAGCCAACAAGCCAACAAACCAACAAACCAACAAGCCAACAAACCAACAAACCAACAAGCCAACAAACCAACAAACCAACAAACCAACAAACCAACAAACCAACAAACCAACAAGCCCACAAACCAATAAACCAACAAACTAACAAACCAACAAACCAACAAACCAACAAACCAACATGCCAACAAACCAACAAATCAACAAATCAACAAACCAACAAACCAAGAAACCAACAAACCAACAAACCAACAAACCAACAAACCAACAAACCAACAAACCAACAAACCAACAAACCAACAAACCAACAAACCAACAAACCAACAAGCCAACAAGCCAACAAACCAGCAAACCAACAAACCAACAAGCCAACAAACCAACAAACCGACAAACCAAGTAACCAAAAAGCCAACAAAATAACAAACCAACAAGCCAACAAGCCAACAAACCAACAAACCAACAAAGCAACAAGCCAAGAAGCCAACAAACCAACAAAGCAACAAGCCAACAAACCAACAAACCAACAAACCAACAAGCCAACAAACCAACAAGCCAACAAACCAACAAAGCAACAAGCCAACAAGCCAGGAAACCAACAAACCAACAAGCCAACAAACCAACAAACCAACAAGCCAACAAGCCAACAAACCAACAAACCAACAAACTAACAAACCAACAAGCCGACAAACCAACAAACCAAAAAACCAACAAACCAACCAACCAACAAGCCAACAAGCCAACAAACCAACAAACCAACAAACCAACAAACCAACAAACCAACAAACCAACAAACCAACAAACCAACAAACAAGCAAACCAATTAACCAACAAACCAACAAACGAACAAACCAACAAACCAACAAACCAACAAACCAACAAACCAACAAACCAACAAGCCAACAAACCAACAAACCAACAAGCCAACAAACCAACAAACCAACAAACCAACATGCCAACAAACCAACAAATCAACAAATCAACAAACCAAAAACCAAGAAACCAACAAACCAACAAACCAACAAACCAAAGAACCAACAAACCAACAAACCATCACACGAACAAACCAACAAACAAACAAACCAACAAACCAACAAACCAACAAACTAACAAACCAACAAACCAACAAACCAAAAAACCAACAAACCAACAAGCCAACAAGCCAACAAACCAACAAACAAACAAGCCAACAAACCAACAAACCAACAAGCCAACAAACCAACAAACCAACAAACCAACAAACCAACAAGCCAACAAGCCAACAAACCAACAAACCAACAAGCCAACAAACCAACAAACCAACAAACCAACATGCCAACAAACCAACAAATCAACAAATCAACAAACCAACAAACCAAGAAACCAACAAACTAACAAACCAACAAACCAAAGAACCAACAAACCAACAAACCATCACACGAACAAACCAACAAACCAACAAACCAACAAACCAACAAACCAACAAACCAACAAGCCAACACACCAACTAGCCAACAAACCAACAAACCAACAAACCAAGTAACCAAAAAGCCAACAAACTAACAAACCAACAAGTCAACAAGCCAACAAACCAACAAACCAACAAAGCAACAAGCCAACAAGCCAACAAACCAACAAACCAACAAGCCAACAAACCAACAAACCAACAAGCCAACAAGCCAACAAACCAACAAACCAACAAACCAACAAGCCAACAAACCAACAAACCAACAAGCCAACAAACCAACAAACCAACAAGCCAACAAACCAACAAACCAACAAACCAACACACCAACAAACCAACAAACCAACAAACCAACAAACCAACAAGCCAACAAGCCAACAAACCAACAAACCGACAAACCAACAAGCCAACAATCCAACAAGCCAACAAACCAACAAACCAACAAACCAAGTAACCAAAAAGCCAACAAACTGACAAACCAACAAGCCAACAAGCCAACAAACCAACAAACCAACAAAGCAACAAGCCAACAAGCCAACAAACCAACAAACCAACAAGCCAACAAACCAACAAACCAACAAACCAACAAGCCAACAAACCAACAAACAAATAAACCAACAAACTAACAAACCAACAAACCAACAAACCAACAAACCAAAAAACCAACAAACCAACAAACCAACAAGCCAACAAGCCAACAAACCAACAAACCAACAAGCCAACAAGCCAACAAACCAACAAACCAACAAGCAAACAAACCAACAAACCAACAAACCAACAAACCAACAAGCCAACAAACCAACAAACAAATAAACCAACAAACCAAAAAACCAACAAACCAACAAACCAACAAACCAACAAACCAACAAACCAACAAGCCAACAAGCCAACAAACCAACAAACTAAGTAACCAACAAGCCAACAAACCAACAAACCAACAAACCAACAAGCCAACAAACCAACAAACCAACAAACCAACAAGCCAACAAACCAACAAACCAACAAGCCAACAAGCCAACAAACCAACAAACTAAGTAACCAACAAGCCAACAAACCAACAAACCAACAAGCCAACAAACCAACAAACCAACAAACCAACATGCCAACAAACCAACAAATCAACAAATCAACAAACCAACAAACCAAGAAACCAACAAACCAACAAACCAACAAACCAAAGAACCAACAAACCATCACACGAACAAACCAACAAACCAACAAACCAACAAACTAACAAACCAACAAACCAACAAACCAAAAAACCAACAAACCAACAAGCCAACAAGCCAACAAACCAACAAACTAACAAACCAACAAGCCAACAAACCAAAAAACCAACAAACCAACAAACCAACAAACCAACAAACCAACAAACCAACAAGCCAACACACCAACAAGCCAACAAACCAACAAACCAACAAACCAAGTAACCAAAACGCCAACAAACTAAGAAACCAACAAGTCAACAAGCCAACAAACCAACAAACCAACAAAGCAACAAGCCAACAAGCCAACAAACCAACAAACCAACAAGCCAACAAACCAACAAACCAACAAGCCAACAAGCCAACAAACCAACAAACCAACAAACCAACAAGCCAACAAACCAACAAACCAACAAGCCAACAAACCAACAAACCAACAAGCCAACAAACCGACTAACCAACAAACCAACACACCAACAAACCAACAAACCAACAAACCAACAAACCAACAAGCCAACAAGCCAACAAACCAACAAACCAACAAACCAACAAGCCAACAATCCAACAAGCCAACAAACCAACAAACCAACAAACCAAGTAACCAAAAAGCCAACAAACTGACAAACCAACAAGCCAACAAGCCAACAAACCAACAAACCAACAAAGCAACAAGCCAACAAGCCAACAAACCAACAAACCAACAAGCCAACAAACCAACAAACCAACAAACCAACAAGCCAACAAACCAACAAACAAATAAACCAACAAACTAACAAACCAACAAACCAACAAACCAACAAACCAAAAAACCAACAAACCAACAAACCAACAAGCCAACAAGCCAACAAACCAACAAACCAACAAGCCAACAAGCCAACAAACCAACAAACCAACAAGCAAACAAACCAACAAACCAACAAACCAACAAGCCAACAAACCAACAAACAAATAAACCAACAAACCAAAAAACCAACAAACCAACAAACCAACAAACCAACAAACCAACAAACCAACAAACCAACAAGCCAACAAGCCAACAAACCTACAAACTAAGTAACCAACAAGCCAACAAACCAACAAACCAACAAGCCAACAAACCAACAAACCAACAAACCAACATGCCAACAAACCAACAAACCAACAAGCCAACAAGCCAACAAACCAACAAACCAACAAGCCAACACACCAACAAACCAACAAACCAACAAACCAACAAACCAACAAGCCAACAAGCCAACAAACCAACAAACCAACAAACCAACAAGCCAACAATCCAACAAGCCAACAAACCAACAAACCAACAAACCAAGTAACCAAAAAGCCAACAAACTGACAAACCAACAAGCCAACAAGCCAACAAACCAACAAACCAACAAAGAAACAAGCCAACAAGCCAACAAACCAACAAACCAACAAGCCAACAAACCAACAAACCAACAAACCAACAAGCCAACAAACCAACAAACAAATAAACCAACAAACTAACAAACCAACAAACCAACAAACCAACAAACCAAAAAACCAACAAACCAACAAACCAACAAGCCAACAAGCCAACAAACCAACAAACCAACAAGCCAACAAGCCAACAAACCAACAAACCAACAAGCAAACAAACCAACAAACCAACAAAACAACAAGCCAACAAACCAACAAACAAATAAACCAACAAACCAAAAAACCAACAAACCAACAAACCAACAAACCAACAAACCAACAAACCAACAAACCAACAAACCAACAAGCCAACAAGCCAACAAACCTACAAACTAAGTAACCAACAAGCCAACAAACCAACAAACCAACAAGCCAACAAACCAACAAACCAACAAACCAACATGCCAACAAACCAACAAACCAACAAGCCAACAAGCCAACAAACCAACAAACCAACAAGCCAACAAACCAACAAACATACAAACCAACAAGCCAACAAACCAACAAACAAATAAACCAACAAACCAACAAACCAACAAACCAACAAACCAACAAACCAACAAACCAAAAAACCAACAAACCAACAAGCCAACAAGCCAACAAACCAACAAGCCAACAAGCCAACAAACCAACAAACCAAAAAAATAACAAACCAACAAACCAACAAGCCAACAAGCCAACAAACCAACAAACCAACAAACCAACAAACCAACAAACCTAGTAACCAAAAAGCCAACAAACTAACAAACCAACAAGCCAATAAACCAACAAACCAAAAAGCCAACAAACTAACAAACCAACAAGCCAACAAGCCAACAAACCAACAAACCAACAAAGCAACAAGCCAACAAGCCAGGAAACCAACAAACCAACAAGCCAACAAACCAACAAACCAACAAGCCAACAAGCCAACAAACCAACAAACCAACAAACCAACAAGCCAACAAACCAACAAACCAAAAAACCAACAAACCAACCAACCAACAAGCCAACAAGCCAACAAACCAACAAACCAACAAACCAACAAACCAACAAACCAAGTAACCAAAAAGCCAGCAAACTAACAAACCAACAAGCCAACAAACCAATAAACCAAAAAACCAACAAACCAACAAACCAACAAGCCAACAAGCCAACAAACCAACAAACCAAGAAGCCAACAAACCAACAAACCAACAAACTAAGTAACCAACAAGCCAACAAACCAACAAACCAACAAGCCAACAAACCAACAAACCAACAAAGCAACAAGCCAACAAGCCAGGAAACCAACAAACCAACAAGCCAACAAACCAACAAACCAACAAGCCAACAAGCCAACAAACCAACAAACCAACAAACCAACAAGCCGACAAACCAACAAACCAAAAAACCAACAAACCAACCAACCAACAAGCCAACAAGCCAACAAACCAACAAACCAACAAACCAACAAACCAACAAACCAAGTAACCAAAAAGCCAGCAAACTAACAAACCAACAAGCCAACAAACCAACAAACCAAAAAACCAACAAACCAACAAACCAACAAGCCAACAAGCCAACAAACCAACAAACCAAGAAGCCAACAAACCAACAAACCAACAAACTAAGTAACCAACAAGCCAACAAACCAACAAACCAACAAGCCAACAGGCCAACAAACCAACAAACCCGAAAGCCAACTAAACAACAAACCAACAAGCCAGCAAGTCAACAAACCAACAAACCAACAAAGCAACAAGCCAACAAGCCAACAAACCAACAAACCAACAAGCCAACAAACCAACAAACCAACAAGCCAACAAGCCAACAAACCAACAAACCAACAAACCAACAAGCCAACAAACCAACAAACCAACAAACCAACAAGCCAACAAACCAACAAGCCAACAAACCAACAAACCAACAAACCAACAAACAAACAAACCAACAAACCAACGAACCAACAAACCAACAAGCCAACAAACCAACAAACTAACAAACCAACAAGCCAACAAACCAACAAGGCAACAAACCAACAAGCCGACAAACCAA
This sequence comes from Atherix ibis, assembly GCA_958298945.1. NCBI lineage: Eukaryota > Metazoa > Arthropoda > Insecta > Diptera > Athericidae > Atherix > Atherix ibis. The sequence continues at coordinate 30,482,499 of OY282608.1, forward strand.
CAAACCAACAAACCAAGTAACCAAAAAGCAAACAAACTAACAAGACAACAAGCCAACAAGCCAACAAACCAACAAACCAACAAAGCAACAAGTTAAGAAGCCAACAAACCAACAAACCGACAAGCCAACAAGCCAACAAACCAACAAACCAACAAACCAACAAGGCAACAAGCCAACAAACCAACAAACAAATAAACCAACAAACCAACAAACCAACAAACCAACAAACCAACAAACCAACAAACCAACAAACCAAAAAACCAACAAACCAACAAACCAACAAGCCAACAAGCCAACAAACCAACAAACCAACAAGCCAACAAGCCAACAAACCAACAAACCAACAAGCCCACAAACCAACAAACCAATAAACCAACAAGCCAACCAGCCAACAAACAAATAAACCAACAAACCAAAAAACCAACAAACCAACAAACCAACAAACCAACAAACCAACAAACCGACAAGCCAACAAGCCAACAAACCAACAAACCAACAAGCCAACAAACCAACAAACCAACAAACCAACATGCCAACAAACCAACAAATCAATAAATCAACAAACCAACAAACCAAGAAACCAACAAACCAACAAACCAACAAACCAAAAAACCAACAAACCAACAAACCATCAAACCAACAAACCAACAAACCAACAAATCAACAAACCAACAAACCAACAAAGCAAAAAACCAACAAACCAACAAACCAACAAGCCAACAAACCAACAAACCAACAAACCAATTAACCAACAAACCAACAAACAAATAAACCAACAAACCAACAAACCAACAAACCAACAAACCAACAAACCAACAAACCAATTAACCAACAAACCAACAAACAAATAAACCAACAAACCAACAAACCAACAAACCAACAAACCAACAAACCAACAAACCAACAAACCACAAACCAACAAACAAATAAACCAACAAACCAACAAACCAACAAACCAACAAACCAACAAACCAACAAACCAACAAACCAACAAACCAAAAAACCAACAAACCAACAAACCAACAAGCCAACAAACCAACAAACCAACAAACCAATTAACCGACAAACCAACAAACAAATAAACCAACAAACCAACAAACCAACAAACCAACAAACCAACAAACCAACAAACCAACAAACAAATAAACCAACAAACCAACAAACCAACAAACCAACAAACCAACAAACAAATAAACCAACAAGCCAACAAACCAACAAACCAACAAACCAATTAACCAACAAACCAACAAACAAATAAACCAACAAACCAACAAACCAACAAACCAACAAACCAACAAACCAACAAACCAATTAACCAACAAACCAACAAACAAATAAACCAACAAACCAACAAACCAACAAACCAACAAACCAACAAACCAACAAACCAACAAACCACAAACCAACAAACAAATAAACCAACAAACCAACAAACCAACAAACCAACAAACCAACAAACCAACAAACCAACAAACCAACAAACCAAAAAACCAACAAACCAACAAACCAACAAGCCAACAAACCAACAAACCAACAAACCAATTAACCGACAAACCAACAAACAAATAAACCAACAAACCAACAAACCAACAAACCAACAAACCAACAAACCAACAAACCAACAAACAAATAAACCAACAAACCAACAAACCAACAAACCAACAAACCAACAAACAAATAAACCAACAAGCCAACAAACCAACAAACCAACAAACCAACAAATTAAAAAACCAACAAACCAACAAGCCAACAAGCCAACAAACCAACAAACTTACAAACCAACAAGCCAACAAACCAACAAACCAACAAGCCAACCAGCCAACAAACCAACAAACTAAGTAACCAACAAACCAACAAACCAACAAACCAACAAACCAACAAGCCAACAAGCCAACAAACCTACAAACTAAGTAACCAACAAGCCAACAAACCAACAAACCAACAAGCCAACAAACCAACAAACCAACAAACCAACAAACCAAAAAACCAACAAACCAACAAACCAACAAGCCAACAAGCCAACAAACCAACAAACCAACAAGCCAACAAGCCAACAAACCAACAAACCAACAAGCCCACAAACCAACAAACCAATAAACCAACAAGCCAACCAGCCAACAAACAAATAAACCAACAAACCAAAAAACCAACAAACCAACAAACCAACAAACCAACAAACCAACAAACCGACAAGCCAACAAGCCAACAAACCAACAAACCAACAAGCCAACAAACCAACAAACCAACAAACCAACATGCCAACAAACCAACAAATCAATAAATCAACAAACCAACAAACCAACAAACCAACAAACCAACAAATTAAAAAACCAACAAACCAACAAGCCAACAAGCCAACAAACCAACAAACTTACAAACCAACAAGCCAACAAACCAACAAACCAACAAGCCAACCAGCCAACAAACCAACAAACTAAGTAACCAACAAACCAACAAACCAACAAACCAACAAACCAACAAGCCAACAAGCCAACAAACCTACAAACTAAGTAACCAACAAGCCAACAAACCAACAAACCAACAAGCCAACAAACCAACAAACCAACAAACCAACAAACCAAAAAACCAACAAACCAACAAACCAACAAGCCAACAAGCCAACAAACCAACAAACCAACAAGCCAACAAGCCAACAAACCAACAAACCAACAAGCCCACAAACCAACAAACCAATAAACCAACAAGCCAACCAGCCAACAAACAAATAAACCAACAAACCAAAAAACCAACAAACCAACAAACCAACAAACCAACAAACCAACAAACCGACAAGCCAACAAGCCAACAAACCAACAAACCAACAAGCCAACAAACCAACAAACCAACAAACCAACATGCCAACAAACCAACAAATCAATAAATCAACAAACCAACAAACCAAGAAACCAACAAACCAACAAACCAACAAACCAAAAAACCAACAAACCAACAAACCATCAAACCAACAAACCAACAAACCAACAAATCAACAAACCAACAAACCAACAAAGCAAAAAACCAACAAACCAACAAACCAACAAGCCAACAAACCAACAAACCAACAAACCAATTAACCAACAAACCAACAAACAAATAAACCAACAAACCAACAAACCAACAAACCAACAAACCAACAAACCAACAAACCAATTAACCAACAAACCAACAAACAAATAAACCAACAAACCAACAAACCAACAAACCAACAAACCAACAAACCAACAAACCAACAAACCACAAACCAACAAACAAATAAACCAACAAACCAACAAACCAACAAACCAACAAACCAACAAACCAACAAACCAACAAACCAACAAACCAAAAAACCAACAAACCAACAAACCAACAAGCCAACAAACCAACAAACCAACAAACCAATTAACCGACAAACCAACAAACAAATAAACCAACAAACCAACAAACCAACAAACCAACAAACCAACAAACCAACAAACCAACAAACAAATAAACCAACAAACCAACAAACCAACAAACCAACAAACCAACAAACAAATAAACCAACAAGCCAACAAACCAACAAACCAACAAACCAATTAACCAACAAACCAACAAACAAATAAACCAACAAACCAACAAACCAACAAACCAACAAACCAACAAACCAACAAACCAATTAACCAACAAACCAACAAACAAATAAACCAACAAACCAACAAACCAACAAACCAACAAACCAACAAACCAACAAACCAACAAACCACAAACCAACAAACAAATAAACCAACAAACCAACAAACCAACAAACCAACAAACCAACAAACCAACAAACCAACAAACCAACAAACCAAAAAACCAACAAACCAACAAACCAACAAGCCAACAAACCAACAAACCAACAAACCAATTAACCGACAAACCAACAAACAAATAAACCAACAAACCAACAAACCAACAAACCAACAAACCAACAAACCAACAAACCAACAAACAAATAAACCAACAAACCAACAAACCAACAAACCAACAAACCAACAAACAAATAAACCAACAAGCCAACAAACCAACAAACCAACAAACCAACAAATTAAAAAACCAACAAACCAACAAGCCAACAAGCCAACAAACCAACAAACTTACAAACCAACAAGCCAACAAACCAACAAACCAACAAGCCAACCAGCCAACAAACCAACAAACTAAGTAACCAACAAACCAACAAACCAACAAACCAACAAACCAACAAGCCAACAAGCCAACAAACCTACAAACTAAGTAACCAACAAGCCAACAAACCAACAAACCAACAAGCCAACAAACCAACAAACCAACAAACCAACATGCCAACAAACCAACAAACCAACAAGCCAACAAGCCAACAAACCAACAAACCAACAAGCCAACAAACCAACAAACATACAAACCAACAAGCCAACAAACCAACAAACAAATAAACCAACAAACCAACAAACCAACAAACCAACAAACCAACAAACCAACAAACCAAAAAACCAACAAACCAACAAGCCAACAAGCCAACAAACCAACAAGCCAACAAGCCAACAAACCAACAAACCAAAAAAATAACAAACCAACAAACCAACAAGCCAACAAGCCAACAAACCAACAAACCAACAAACCAACAAACCTAGTAACCAAAAAGCCAACAAACTAACAAACCAACAAGCCAATAAACCAACAAACCAAAAAGCCAACAAACTAACAAACCAACAAGCCAACAAGCCAACAAACCAACAAACCAACAAACCAACAAACCAACAAGCCAACAAACCAACAAACCAACAAACCAACAAACCAACAAACCAACATGCCAACAAACCAACAAACCAACAAGCCAACAAGCCAACAAACCAACAAACCAACAAACCAACAAACCAACAAGCCAACAAACCAACAAACCAACAAACCAACATGCCAACAAACCAACAAACCAACAAGCCAACAAGCCAACAAACCAACAAACCAACAAGCCAACAAACCAACAAACATACAAACCAACAAGCCAACAAACCAACAAACATACAAACCAACAAGCCAACAAGCCAACAAACCAACAAACCAACAAGCCAACAAACCAACAAACATACAAACCAACAAACCAACAAGCCAACAAACCAACAAACCAACAAACCAACATGCCAACAGGCCAACAAACCAACAAACCAACAAACATACAAACATACAAACCAACAAGCCAACAAGCCAACAAACCAACAAACCAACAAGCCAACAAACCAACAAACCAACAAGCCAGGAAACCAACAAACCAACAAGCCAACAAACCAACAAACCAACAAGCCAACAAGCCAACAAACCAACAAACCAACAAACCAACAAACCAACAAGCCAACAAACCAACAAACCAACAAACCAACATGCCAACAAACCAACAAACCAACAAGCCAACAAGCCAACAAACCAACAAACCAACAAGCCAACAAACCAACAAACATACAAACCAACAAGCCAACAAACCAACAAACAAATAAACCAACAAACCAACAAACCAACAAACCAACAAACCAACAAACCAACAAACCAAAAAACCAACAAACCAACAAGCCAACAAGCCAACAAACCAACAAGCCAACAAGCCAACAAACCAACAAACCAAAAAAATAACAAACCAACAAACCAACAAGCCAACAAGCCAACAAACCAACAAACCAACAAACCAACAAACCAACAAACCTAGTAACCAAAAAGCCAACAAACTAACAAACCAACAAGCCAATAAACCAACAAACCAAAAAGCCAACAAACTAACAAACCAACAAGCCAACAAGCCAACAAACCAACAAACCAACAAAGCAACAAGCCAACAAGCCAGGAAACCAACAAACCAACAAGCCAACAAACCAACAAACCAACAAGCCAACAAGCCAACAAACCAACAAACCAACAAACCAACAAGCCAACAAACCAACAAACCAAAAAACCAACAAACCAACCAACCAACAAGCCAACAAGCCAACAAACCAACAAACCAACAAACCAACAAACCAACAAACCAAGTAACCAAAAAGCCAGCAAACTAACAAACCAACAAGCCAACAAACCAACAAACCAAAAAACCAACAAACCAACAAACCAACAAGCCAACAAGCCAACAAACCAACAAACCAAGAAGCCAACAAACCAACAAACCAACAAACTAAGTAACCAACAAGCCAACAAACCAACAAACCAACAAGCCAACAAACCAACAAACCAACAAAGCAACAAGCCAACAAGCCAGGAAACCAACAAACCAACAAGCCAACAAACCAACAAACCAACAAGCCAACAAGCCAACAAACCAACAAACCAACAAACCAACAAGCCGACAAACCAACAAACCAAAAAACCAACAAACCAACCAACCAACAAGCCAACAAGCCAACAAACCAACAAACCAACAAACCAACAAACCAACAAACCAAGTAACCAAAAAGCCAGCAAACTAACAAACCAACAAGCCAACAAACCAACAAACCAAAAAACCAACAAACCAACAAACCAACAAGCCAACAAGCCAACAAACCAACAAACCAAGAAGCCAACAAACCAACAAACCAACAAACTAAGTAACCAACAAGCCAACAAACCAACAAACCAACAAGCCAACAGGCCAACAAACCAACAAACCCGAAAGCCAACTAAACAACAAACCAACAAGCCAGCAAGTCAACAAACCAACAAACCAACAAAGCAACAAGCCAACAAGCCAACAAACCAACAAACCAACAAGCCAACAAACCAACAAACCAACAAGCCAACAAGACAACAAACCAACAAACCAACAAACCAACAAGCCAACAAACCAACAAACCAACAAACCAACAAGCCAACAAACCAACAAACCAACAAGCCAACAAACCAACAAACCAACAAACCAACAAACAAACAAACCAACAAACCAACGAACCAACAAACCAACAAGCCAACAAACCAACAAACTAACAAACCAACAAGCCAACAAACCAACAAGGCAACAAACCAACAAGCCGACAAACCAACAAACCAACAAACCAAGTAACCAAAAAGCAAACAAACTAACAAGACAACAAGCCAACAAGCCAACAAACCAACAAACCAACAAAGCAACAAGTTAAGAAGCCAACAAACCAACAAACCGACAAGCCAACAAGCCAACAAACCAACAAACCAACAAACCAACAAGGCAACAAGCCAACAAACCAACAAACAAATAAACCAACAAACCAACAAACCAACAAACCAACAAACCAACAAACCAACAAACCAACAAACCAAAAAACCAACAAACCAACAAACCAACAAGCCAACAAGCCAACAAACCAACAAACCAACAAGCCAACAAGCCAACAAACCAACAAACCAACAAGCCCACAAACCAACAAACCAATAAACCAACAAGCCAACCAGCCAACAAACAAATAAACCAACAAACCAAAAAACCAACAAACCAACAAACCAACAAACCAACAAACCAGCAAACCGACAAGCCAACAAGCCAACAAACCAACAAACCAACAAGCCAACAAACCAACAAACCAACAAACCAACATGCCAACAAACCAACAAATCAATAAATCAACAAACCAACAAACCAAGAAACCAACAAACCAACAAACCAACAAACCAAAAAACCAACAAACCAACAAACCATCAAACCAACAAACCAACAAACCAACAAATCAACAAACCAACAAACCAACAAAGCAAAAAACCAACAAACCAACAAACCAACAAGCCAACAAACCAACAAACCAACAAACCAATTAACCAACAAACCAACAAACAAATAAACCAACAAACCAACAAACCAACAAACCAACAAACCAACAAACCAACAAACCAACAAACCACAAACCAACAAACAAATAAACCAACAAACCAACAAACCAACAAACCAACAAACCAACAAACCAACAAACCAACAAACCAACAAACCAAAAAACCAACAAACCAACAAACCAACAAGCCAACAAACCAACAAACCAACAAACCAATTAACCGACAAACCAACAAACAAATAAACCAACAAACCAACAAACCAACAAACCAACAAACCAACAAACCAACAAACAAATAAACCAACAAACCAACAAACCAACAAACCAACAAACCAACAAACAAATAAACCAACAAGCCAACAAACCAACAAACCAACAAACCAACAAATTAAAAAACCAACAAACCAACAAGCCAACAAGCCAACAAACCAACAAACTTACAAACCAACAAGCCAACAAACCAACAAACCAACAAGCCAACCAGCCAACAAACCAACAAACTAAGTAACCAACAAACCAACAAACCAACAAACCAACAAGCCAACAAGCCAACAAACCAACAAACCAACAAACCAACAAACCAACAAACCAACAAGCCAACAAACCAACAAACCAACAAACCAACAAACCAACAAACCAACAAACCAACAAACTAACAAACCAACAAACCAACAAACCAACAAACCAACATGCCAACAAACCAACAAATCAACAAATCAACAAACCAACAAACCAACAAACCAACAAACCAACAAACCAACAAACCAAAGAACCAACAAACCAACAAACCATCACAAACCAACAAACCAACAAACCAACAAACCAACAAACCAACAAACCAACAAACCAACAAACCAACAAACCAACAAACCAACAAACCAACAAGCCAACAAGCCAACAAACCAGCAAACCAACAAACCAACAAGCCAACAAACCAACAAACCAACAAACCAAGTAACCAAAAAGCCAACAAAATAACAAACCAACAAGCCAACAAGCCAACAAACCAACAAACCAACAAAGCAACAAGCCAAGAAGCCAACAAACCAACAAAGCAACAAGCCAACAAACCAACAAACCAACAAACCAACAAGCCAACAAACCAACAAGCCAACAAACGAACAAACAAATAAACCAACAAACCAACAAACCAACAAACCAACAAACCAAGAAACCAACAAACCAACAAACCAACAAACCAAAGAACCAACAAACCAACAAACCATCACACGAACAAACCAACAAACCAACAAACCAACAAACCAACGAACCAATAAACCAACAAACCAACAAACCAACAAACCAACAAACCAACAAACCATTAAACCAAAAAACCAACAAACATACAAGCCAACAAGCCAACAAACTAACAAACTAACAAACCAACAAGCCAACAAACCAACAAACCAATTAGCCAACAAGCCAACAAATCAACAAACCAACAAACCAAAAAACCAACAAACCAACAAATCATCAAACGAACAAAGCAACAAGCCAACAATCCAACAAACCAACAAACCAACAAACCAACAAGCCAACAAACCAACCAACCAACAAGCCAACAATCCAACAAACCAACAAACCAACAAACCAACAAGCCAACAAGCCAACAAACCAACAAACCAACAAGCCAACAAACCAACAAACCAACAAACCAACAAACCAACAAACCAACAAACCAACAAACCAACAAACCAACAAACCAACAAACCAACGAGCCAACAAGCCAACAAACCAACAAACCAACAAGCCAACAAAACAACAAACAAATAAACCAACAAACCAACAAACCAACAAACCAACAAACCAACAAACTAACAAACAAATAAACCAACAAACCAAAAAACCAACAAACCAACAAGCCAACAAACCAACAAGCCAACAAACGAACAAACAAATAAACCAACAAACCAACAAACCAACAAACCAACAAACCAACAAACCAAGAAACCAACAAACCAACAAACCAACAAAACAAAGAACCATCAAACCAACAAACCATCACACGAACAAACCAACAAACCAACAAACCAACAAACCAACAAACCAACGAACCAATAAACCAACAAACCAACAAACCAACAAACCAACAAACCAACAAACCATTAAACCAAAAAACCAACAAACATACAAGCCAACAAGCCAACAAACTAACAAACTAACAAACCAACAAGCCAACAAACCAACAAACCAATTAGCCAACAAGCCAACAAATCAACAAACCAACAAACCAAAAAACCAACAAACCAACAAATCATCAAACGAACAAAGCAACAAGCCAACAATCCAACAAACCAACAAACCAACAAACCAACAAGCCAACAAACCAACCAACCAACAAGCCAACAATCCAACAAACCAACAAACCAACAAACCAACAAGCCAACAAGCCAACAAACCAACAAACCAACAAGCCAACAAACCAACAAACCAACAAACCAACAAACCAACAAACCAACAAACCAACAAACCAACAAACCAACAAACCAACAAACCAACGAGCCAACAAGCCAACAAACCAACAAACCAACAAGCCAACAAAACAACAAACAAATAAACCAACAAACCAGCAAGCCAACAAACCAACAAACCAACAAACCAAGTAACCAAAAAGCCAACAAACTAACAAACCAACAAGCCAACAAGCCAACAAACCAACAAACCAACAAAGCAACAAGCCAACAAGCCAACAAACCAACAAACCAACAAGCCAACAAACCAACAAACCAACAAGCCAACAAGCCAACAAACCAACAAACCAACAAACCAACAAGCCAACAAACCCACAAACCAACAAACCAACAAGCCAACCAACCAACAAACCAACAAGCCAACAAACCAACAAACCAACAAACCAACAAACCAACAAACCAACAAACCAACAAACCAACAAACCAACAAACGAACAAACCAACAAGCCAACAAGCCAACAAACCAACAAACCAACAAACCAACAAGCCAACAAACCAACAAACCAAGTAACCAAAAACCCAACAAACTAACAAACCAACAAGTCAACAAGCCAATAAACCAACAAACCAACAAAGCAACAAGCCAAGAAGCCAACAAACCAACAAACCAACAAGCCAACAAACCAACAAACCAACAAACCAACAAGCCAACAAACCAACAAGCCAACAAACCAACAAACAAATAAACCAACAAACCAACAAACCAACAAACCAACAAACCAACAAACCAACAAACCAAAAAACCAACAAACCAACAAACCAACAAGCCAACAAGCCAACAAACCAACAAACCAACAAGCCAACAAGCCAACAAACCAACAAACCAACAAGCAAACAAGCAAACAAACCAACAAACCAACAAACCAACAAGCCAACAAACCAACAAACAAATAAACCAACAAACCAAAAAACCAACAAACCAACAAACCAACAAACCAACAAACCAACAAACCAACAAACCAACAAACCAACAAGCCAACAAGCCAACAAGCCAACAAACCAACAAACCAACAAACTAAGTAACCAACAAGCTAACAAACCAACAAACCAACAAGCCAACAAACCAACAAACTAACAAACCAAGAAGCCAACAAACCAACAAACCAACAAGCCAACAAGCCAACAAACCAACAAACCAACAAACCAACAAGCCAACAAACCAACAAACCAACAAGCCAACAAACCAACAAACCAACAAACCAACAAGCCAACAAGCCAACAAACCAACAAACCAACAAGCCAACAAACCAACAAACCAACAAACCAACAAGCCAACCAACCAACAAGCCAACAAACCAACAAACCAACAAACCAACAAACCAACAAGCCGACAAGAAAACAAACCAACCAACCAACAAGCCAACAAACCAACAAACCAACAAACCAACATGCCAACAAACCAACAAATCAAAAAATCAACAAACTAACAAACCAAGAAACCAACAAACCAACAAACCAACAAACCAAAAAACCAACAAACCAACAAACCACCAAACGAACAAACCAACAAACCAACAAACCAACAAACCAACAAACCAATTAACCAACAAACCAAAAAACCAAAAAACCAACAAACCCACAAACCAACAAGCCAACAAGCCAAAAAACCAACAAACTAACAAACCAACAAGCCAACAAACCAACAAACCAACAAGCCAACAAGCCAACAAACCAACAAACCAACAAACCAAAAAACCAACAAACCATCAAACGAACAAAGCAACAAGCCAACAAGCCAACAAACCAACAAACCAACAAGACAACAAACCAACAATCCAACAAACAAACAAACCAACAAACCAACATGCCACCAAACCAACAAACCAACAAGCCAACAAACCAACAAGCCAACAAACCAACAAACCAACAAACCAACAAGCCAACAAGCCAACAAACCAACAAACCGACAAGCCAACAAACCAACAAACCAACAAACCAACAAACCAACAAACCAACAAGCCAACAAACCAACAAACCAACAAACCAACAAACCAACCAGCCAACAAGCCAACAAACCAACAAACCAACAAGCCAACAAACCAACAAACAAATAAACCAACAAACCAACAAACCAACAAACCAACAAACCAACAAACTAACAAACAAATAAACCAACAAACCAAAAAACCAACAAGCCAACAAACCAACAAACCAACAAACCAAGTAACCAAAAAGCCAACAAACTAACAAACCAACAAGCCAACAAGCCAATAAACCAACAACCCAACAAAGCAACAAGCCAACAAGCCAACAAACGAACAAACCAACAAGCCAACAAACCAACAAACCAACAAGCCAACTAACCAAGAAACCAACAAACCAACAAGCCAAAAAACCAACAAACCAACAAGCCAACAAGCCAACAAACCAACAAACCAACAAGCCAACAAACCAACAAACCAACAAACCAACAAACCAACAAACCAACAAACCAACAAACCAACAAGCCAACAAGCCAACAAACCAACAAACCAACAAGCCAACAAACCAACAAACCAACAAACCAAGTAACCAAAAAGCCAACAAACTAACAAACCAACAAGCCAACAAGCCAACAAACCAACAAACCAACAGAGCAACAAGCCAACAAGCCAACAAACCAACAAACCAACAAACCAACAAACCAACAAACCAACAAGCCAACAAACCAACAAACAAATTAACCAACAAACCAACAAACCAACAAATAAACAAACCAACAAACCAAAAAACCAACAAACCAACAAGCCAACAAGCCAACAAACCAACAAACCAACAAGCCAACAAGCCAACAAACCAACAAACCAACAAACCAACAAGCAAACAAACCAACAAACCAACAAACCAACAATCCAACAAACCAACAAACAAATAAACCAACAAACCGACAAACTAAGTAACCAACAAGCCAACAAACCAACAAACCAACAAACTAAGTAACCAACAAGCCAACAAACCAAAAAACCAACAAGCCAACAAACCAACAAACCAACAAGCCAACAAGCCAACAAACCAACAAACCAACAAACCAACAAGCCAACAAACCAACCAACCAAAAAACCAACAAATTAACAAACCAACAAGCCAACAAGCCAACAAACCAACAAACCAACAAACCAAGTAACCAAAAAGCCAGCAAACTAACAAACCAACAAGCCAACAAACCAACAAACCAAAAAACCAACAAACCAACAAACCAACAAGCCAACAAGCCAACAAACCAACAAACCAAGAAGCCAACAAACCAACAAACCAATGAACTAAGTAACCAACAAGCCAACAAACCAACAAACCAACAAGCCAACAGGCCAACAAACCAACAAACCCGAAAGCCAACAAACCAACAAACCAACAAGCCAGCAAGTCAACAAACCAACAAAACAACAAAACAACAAGCCAACAAGCCAACAAACCAACAAACCAACAAGCCAACAAACCAGCAAACCAACAAGCCAACAAGCCAACAAACCGACAAACCAACAAACCAACAAGCCAACAAACCAACAAACCAACAAGCCAACATGCCAACAAACCAACAAACCAACAAGCCAACAAACCAACAAACCAACAAACCAACAAACCAACAAACCAACAAACCAACGAACCAACAAGCCAGCAAGCCAACAAACCAACAAACCAACAAACCAACAAGCCAACAAACCAACAAGGCAACAAACCAACAAGCCAACAAACCAACAAACCAACAAATCAAGTAACCAAAAAGCAAACAAACTAACAAACCAACAAGCCAACAAGCCAACAAACCAACAAACCAACAAAGCAACAAGCCAACAAGCCAACAAACCAACAAACCAACAAGCCAACAAACCAACAAACCAACAAACCAACAAGCCAACAAGCCAACAAACCAACAAACAAATAAACCAACAAACCAACAAACCAACAAACCAACAAACCAACAAACCAAAAAACCAACAAACCAACAAACCAACAAGCCAACAAGCCAACAAACCAACAAACCAACAAGCCAACAAGCCAACAAACCAACAAACCAACAAGCTTACAAACCAACAAACCAATAAACCAACAAGCCAACCAGCCAACAAACAAATAAACCAACAAACCAAAAAACCAACAAACCAACAAACCAACAAACCAACAAACCAACAAACCAACAAACCGACAAGCCAACAAGCCAACAAACCAACAAACCAAAAAACCAACAAATTAACAAACCAACAAGCCAACAAGCCAACAAACCAACAAACCAACAAACCAACAAACCAACAAACCAACAAACCAAGTAACCAAAAAGCCAGCAAACTAACAAACCAACAAGCCAACAAACCAACAAACCAAAAAACCAACAAACCAACAAACCAACAAGCCAACAAGCCAACAAACCAACAAACCAAGAAGCCTACAAACCAACAAACCAATAAACTAAGTAACCAACAAGCCAACAAACCAACAAACCAACAAGCCAACAGGCCAACAAACCAACAAACCCGAAAGCCAACAAACCAACAAACCAACAAGCCAGCAAGTCAACAAACCAACAAACCAACAAAACAACAAGCCAACAAGCCAACAAACCAACAAGCCAACAAACCAGCAAACCAACAAGCCAACAAGCCAACAAACCAACAAACCAACAAACCAACAAGCCAACAAACCAACAGACCAACAAGCCAACATGCCAACAAACCAACAAACCAACAAGCCAACAAACCAACAAACCAACAAACCAACAAACCAACAAACCAACAAACCAACGAACCAACAAGCCAACAAGCCAACAAACCAACAAACCAACAAACCAACAAGCCAACAAACCAATAAGGCAACAAACCAACAAGCCAACAAACCAACAAACCAACAAATCAAGTAACCAAAAAGCAAACAAACTAACAAACCAACAAGCCAACAAGCCAACAAACCAACAAACCAACAAAGCAACAAGCCAACAAGCCAACAAACCAACAAACCAACAAGCCAACAAACCAGCAAACCAACAAACCAACAAGCCAACAAGCCAACAAACCAACAAACAAATAAACCAACAAACCAACAAACCAACAAACCAACAAACCAAAAAACCAACAAACCAACAAACCAACAAGCCAACAAGCCAACAAACCAACAAACCAACAAGCCAACAAGCCAACAAACCAACAAACCAACAAGCCCACAAACCAACAAACCAAAAAACCAACAAGCCAACCAGCCAACAAACAAATAAACCAACAAACCAAAAAACCAACAAACCAACAAACCAACAAACCAACAAACCAACAAACCGACAAGCCAACAAGCCAACAAACCAACAAACCAACAAGCCAACAAACCAACAAACCAATAAACCAACATGCCAACAAACCAACAAATCAATAAATCAACAAACCAACAAACCAAGAAACCAACAAACCAACAAACCAACAAACCAACAAACTAAGTAACCAACAAGCCAACAAACCAACAAACCAACAAACCAACAAGCCAACAAACCAACAAACCAAAAAACCAACAAACCAACAAACCAAGAAGCCAACAAGCCAACAAACCAACAAACCAAGAAGCCAACAAACCAACAAACCAACAAACTAAGTAACCAACAAGCCAACAAACCAACAAACCAACAAGCCAACAGGCCAACAAACCAACAAACCCGAAAGCCAACAAACCAACAAATCAACAAGCCAGCAAGTCAACAAACCAACAAACCAACAAAGCAACAAGCCAACAAGCCAACAAACCAACAAACCAACAAGCCAACAAACCAACAAACCAACAAGCCAACAAGCCAACAAACCAACAAACCAACAAACCAACAAGCCAACAAACCAACAAACCAACAAGCCAACAAGCCAACAAACCAACAAACCAACAAGCCAACAAACCAACAAACCAACAAAAATAACAAACCAACAAACCAACAAACCAACAAACCAATGAACCAACAAGCCAACAAGCCAACAAACCAACAAACCAACAAACCAACAAGCAAACAAACCAACAAGGCAACAAACCAACAAGCCAACAAACCAACAAACCAACAAACCAAGTAACCAAAAAGCAAACAAACTAACAAACCAACAAGCCAACAAGCCAACAAACCAACAAACCAACAAAGCAACAAGCCAACAAGCCAACAAACCAACAAACCAACAAGCCAACAAACCAACAAACCAACAAACCAACAAGCCAACAAGCCAACAAACCAACAAACAAATAAACCAACAAACCAACAAACCAACAAACCAACAAACCAACAAACCAACAAACCAAAAAACCAACAAACCAACAAACCAACAAGCCAACAAGCCAACAAACCAAAAAACCAACAAGCCAACAAGCCAACAAACCAACAAACCAACAAGCCCACAAACCAACAAACCAATAAACCAACAAGCCAACCAGCCAACAAACAAATAAACCAACAAACCAAAAAACCAACAAACCAACAAGCCAACAAACCAACAAACCAACAAACCAACATGCCAACAAACCAACAAATCAATAAATCAACAAACCAACAAACCAAGAAACCAACAAACCAACAAACCAACAAACCAAAAAACCAACAAACCAACAAAACCATCAAACCAACAAACCAACAAATCAACAAACCAACAAACCAACAAAGCAAAAAACCAACAAACCAATAAGCCAACAAACCAACAAACCAACAAACCAATTAACCAACAAACCAACAAACAAATAAACCAACAAACCAACAAACCAACAAACCAACAAACCAACAAACCAACAAACCAACAAACCAACAAACCAACAAACCAACAAACAAATAAACCAACAAACCAACAAACCAACAAACCAACAAACCAACGAACCAAAAAACCAACAAACCAACAAACCAACAAGCCAACAAACCAACAAACCAACAAACCAATTAACCAACAAACCAACAAACAAATAAACCATCAAACCAACAAACCAACAAACCAACAAACCAACAAACCAACAAACAAATAAACCAACAAACCAACAAACCAACAAACCAACAAACCAACAAACCAACAAACCAACAAACCAACAAACAAATAAACCAACAAACCAACAAACCAACAAACCAACAAACCAACAAATTAAAAAACCAACAAACCAACAAGCCAACAAGCCAACAAACCAACAAACTAACAAACCAACAAGCCAACAAACCAACAAACCAACAAGCCAACAAGCCAACAAACCAACAAACTAAGTAACCAAAAAACCAACAAACCAACAAACCAACAAGCCAACAAGCCAACAAACCAACAAACCAACAAGCCAACAAACCAACAAACCAACAAGCCAACAAACCAACAAACCAACAAACCAACAAACCAATAAGCCAACAAACCAACAAACCAACAAACTAACAAGCCAACAAACCAACAAACCAACAAACCAACATGCCAACAAACCAACAAATCAACAAATCAACAAACCAACAAACCAAGAAACCAACAAACCAACAAACCAACAAACCAAAGAACCAACAAACCAACAAACCATCACACGAACAAACCAACAAACCAACAAACCAACAAACCAACAAACCAACAAACCAACAAACCAACAAACCAACAAACCAACAAACCAACAAACCAACAAGCCAACAAACCAACAAACTAACAAACCAAGAAGCCAACAAACCAACAATCCAACAAGCCAACAAGCCAACAAACCAACAAACCAACAAACCAACAAGCCAACAAACCAACAAACCAACAAGCCAACAAACCAACAAACCAACAAACCAACAAGCCAACAAGCCAACAAACCAACAAACCAACAAGCCAACAAACCAACAAACCAACAAACCAACAAGCCAACCAACCAACAAGCCAACAAACCAACAAACCAACAAACCAACAAACCATCAAACGAACAAACCAACAAACCAACAAACCAACAAACCAACAAACCAACAAACCAACAAACCAACAAACCAACAAACCAACAAACCAACAAACCAACAAACCAACAAACCACCAAACCAACAAACCAACAAACCAACAAACCAACAAACCAACGAGCCAACAAGCCAACAAACCAACAAACCAACAAGCCAACAAACCAACAAACAAATAAACCAACAAACCAACAAACCAACAAACCAACAAACCAATAAACTAACAAACAAATAAACCAACAAACCAAAAAACCAACAAGCCAACAAACCAACAAACCAACAAACCAACAAGCCAACAAACCAGCAAGCCAACAAACCAACAAACCAACAAACCAAGTAACCAAAAAGCCAACAAACTAACAAACCAACAAGCCAACAAGCCAACAAACCAACAAACCAACAAAGCAACAAACCAACAAGCCAACAAACCAACAAACCAACAATCCAAAAAACCAACAAACCAACAAGCCAACAAACCAACAAACCAACAAATAAATAAACCAACAAACCAACAAACCAACAAACCAACAAAACCAACAAATTAAAAAACCAACAAACCAACAAGCCAACAAGCCAACAAACCAACAAACTAAGTAACCAAGAAACCAACAAACCAACAAGCCAACAAACCAACAAACCAACAAACTAACAAGCCCACAAACCAACAAACCAACAAACCAACATGCCAACAAACCAACAAATCAACAAATCAACAAACCAACAAACCAAGAAACCAACAAACCAACAAATCAACAAACCAAAGAACCAACAAACCAACAAACCATCACACGAACAAACCAACAAACCAACAAACCAACAAACCAACAAACCAACAAACCAACAAACCAACAAACCAACAAACCAACAAACCAACAAGCCAACAAGCCAACAAACCAGCAAACCAACAAACCAACAAGCCAACAAACCAACAAACCAAGTAACCAAAAAGCCAACAAAATAACAAACCAACAAGCCAACAAGCCAACAAACCAACAAACCAACAAAGCAAGAAGCCAAGAAACCAACAAACCAACAAACAAATAAACCAACAAACCAACAAACCAACAAACCAACAAACCAACAAACCAAGAAACCAACAAACCAACAAACCAACAAACCAAAGAACCAACAAACCAACAAACCATCACACGAACAAACCAACAAACCAACAAACCAACAAACCAACAAACCAACAAACCAACAAACCAACAAACCAACAAACCAACAAACCAACAAACCATCAAACCAAAAAACCAACAAACCAACAAGCCAACAAGCAAACAAACCAACAAACTAACAAACCAACAAGCCAACAAACCAACAAACCAACAAGCCAACAAGCCAACAAATCAACAAACCAACAAACCAAAAAACCAACAAACCAACAAATTATCAAACGAACGAAGCAACAAGCCAACAATCCAACAAACCAACAAACCAACAAACCAACAAGCCAACAAACCAACCAACCAACAAGCCAACAAACCAACAAACCAACAAACCAACAAACCAACAAACCAACAAGCCAACAAGCCAACAAACCAACAAACCAACAAGCCAACAAACCAACAAACCAACAAACCAACAAACCAACAAACCAACAAACCAACAAACCAACAAACCAACAAACCAACGAGCCAACAAGCCAACAAACCAACAAACCAACAAACCAACAAACAAATAAACCAACAAACCAACAAACCAACAAACCAACAAACCAACAAACTAACAAACAAATAAACCAACAAACCAAAAAACCAACAAGCCAACAAACCAACAAACCAACAAACCAACAAGCCAACAAACCAGCAAGCCAACAAACCAACAAGCCAACAAACCAAGTAACCAAAAAGCCAACAAACTAACAAACCAACAAGCCAACAAGCCAACAAACCAACAAACCAACAAAGCAACAAGCCAACAAGCCAACAAACCAACAAACCAACAAGCAAACAAACCAACAAACCAACAAGCCAACAAGCCAACAAACCAACAAACCAACAAACCAACAAGCCAACAAACCCACAAACCAACAAACCAACAAGCCAACAAACCAACAAACCAACAAGCCAACAAACCAACAAACCAACAAACCTACAAACCAACAAACCAACAAACCAACAAACCAACAAACCAACAAACCAACAAGCCAACAAGCCAACAAACCAACAAACCAACAAACCAACAAACCAACAAGCCAACAAACCAACAAACCAACAAACCAAGTAACCAAAAAGCCAACAAACTAACAAACCAACAAGTCAACAAGCCAACAAACCAACAAACCAACAAAGCAACAAGCCAAGAAGCCAACAAACCAACAAACCAACAAGCCAACAAACCAACAAACCAACAAACCAACAAGCCAACAAACTAACAAGCCAACAAACCAACAAACAAATAAACCAACAAACCAACAAACCAACAAACCAACAAACCAACAAACCAAAAAACCAACAAACCAACAAACCAACAAGCCAACAAGCCAACAAACCAACAAACCAACAAGCCAACAAGCCAACAAACCAACAAACCAACAAGCAAACAAGCAAACAAACCAACAAACCACCAAACCAACAAGCCAACAAACCAACAAACAAATAAACCAACAAACCAAAAAACCAACAAACCAACAAACCAACAAACCAACAAACCAACAAGCCAACAAGCCAACAAACCAACAAACCAACAAGCCAACAAACCAATAAACCAACAAACCAACAAGCCAACCAACCAACAAGCCAACAAACCAACAAACCAACAAACCAACAAACCAACAAGCTGACAAGAAAACAAACCAACCAACCAACAAGCCAACAAACCAACAAACTAACAAACCAACATGCCAACAAACCAACAAATCAACAAATCAACAAACTAACAAACCAAGAAACCAACAAACCAACAAACCAACAAGCCAACAAACCAAAAAACCAACAAACCAACAAACCACCAAATGAACAAACCAACAAACCAACAAACCAACAAACCAACAAACCAACAAACCAACAACCCAACAAACCAACAAACCAACAAACCAAAAAACCAACAAACCAACAAGCCAACAAGCCAAAAAACCAACAAACTAACAAACCAACAAGCCAACAAACCAACAAACCAACAAGCCAACAAGCCAACAAACCAACAAACCAACAAACCAACAAACCAAAAAACCAACAAACCAACAAACCATCAAACGAACAAAGCAACAAGCCAACAAGCCAACAAACCAACAAGCCAACAATCCAACAAACAAACAAGCCAACAAACCAACAAGCCAACAAACCAACAAACCAACAAACCACCAGGCCAACAAGCCAACAAACCAACAAACCAACAAGCCAACAAACCAACAAACCAACAAACCAACAAACCAACAAACCAACAAACCAACAAACCAACAAACCAACAAACCAACAAACCAACAAACCAACCAGCCAACAAGCCAATAAACCAACAAACCAACAAGCCAACAAACCAACAAACAAATAAACCAACAAACCAACAAACCAACAAACCAACAAACCAACAAACTAACAAACAAATAAACCAACAAACCAAAAAACCAACAAGCCAACAAACCAACAAACCAACAAACCAACAAGCCAACAAACCAACAAGCCAACAAACCAACAAACCAACAAACCAAGTAACCAAAAAGCCAACATACTAACAAACCAACAAGCCAACAAGCCAATAAACCAACAAACCAATAAAGCAACAAGCCAACAAGCCAACAAACGAACAAACCAACAAGCCAACAAACCAACAAACCAACAAGCCAACAAGCCAACAAACCAACAAACCAACAAACCAACAAGCCAAAAAACCAACAAACCAACAAGCCAACAAGCCAACAAACCAACAAACCAACAAGCCAACAAACCAACAAACCAACAAACCAACAAACCAACAAACCAACAAACCAACAAACCAACAAGACAACAAGCCAACAAACCAACAAACCAACAAACCAACGAGCCAACAAGCCAACAAACCAACAAACCAACAAGCCAACAAACCAACAAACAAATAAACCAACAAACCAACAAACCAACAAACCAACAAACCAACAAACTAACAAACAAATAAACCAACAAACCAAAAAACCAACAAGCCAACAAACCAACAAACCAACAAACCGACAAGCCAACAAACCAGCAAGCCAACAAACCAACAAACCAACAAACCAAGTCCCCAAAAAGCCAACAAACTAACAAACCAACAAGCCAACAAGCCAACAAACCAACAAACCAACAAAGCAACAAACCAACAAGCCAACAAACCAACAAACCAACAAGCCAACAAACCAACAAACCAACAAGCCAACAAACCAACAAACCAACAAACAAATAAACCAACAAACCAACAAACCAACAAACCAACAAACCAACAAATTAAAAAACCAACAAACCAACAAGCCAACAAGCCAACAAACCAACAAACTGACAAACCAACAAGCCAACAAACCAACAAACCAACAAGCCAACAAGCCAACAAACCAACAAACTAAGTAACCAAGAAACCAACAAACCAACAAGCCAACAAACCAACAAACCAACAAACTAACAAGCCAACAAACCAACAAACCAACAAACCAACATGCCAACAAACCAACAAATCAACAAATCAACAAACCAACAAACCAAGAAACCAACAAACCAACAAACCAACAAACCAATAAACCAAGAAACCAACAAACCAACAAACCAACAAGCCAACAAGCCAACAAACCAACAAACCAACAAGCAAACAAACCAACAAACCAACAAGCCAACAAACCAACAAACCAACAAACCAACAAACCAACAAACCAACAAACCAACAAACCAAAGAACCAACAAACCAACAAACCATCACACGAACAAACCAACAAACCAACAAACCAACAAACCAACAAACCAACAAACCAACAAACCAACAAACCAACAAACCAACAAACCAACAAACCAACAAACCAACAAACCAACAAACCAACAAACCAACAAGCCAACAAGCCAACAAACCAACAAACCAACAAGCCAACAAACCAACAAACCAACAAGCCAACAAACCAACAAACCAACAAACCAAGAAACCAACAAACCAACAAACCAACAAACCAAAGAACCAACAAACCAACAAACCATCACACGAACAAACCAACAAACCAACAAACCAACAAACCAACAAACCAACAAACCAACAAACCAACAAACCAACAAACCAACAAACCAACAAACCAACAAACCAACAAACCAACAAACCAACAAACCAACAAACCAACAAACCAACAAACCAACAAACCAACAAGCCAACAAGCCAACAAACCAGCAAACCAACAAGCCAACAAACCAACAAACCAACAAACCAAGTAACCAAAAAGCCAACAAAATAACAAACCAACAAGCCAAGAAGCCAACAAACCAACAAACCAACAAAGCAACAAGCCAAGCAGCCAACAAACCAACAAAGCAACAAGCCAACAAACCAACAAACCAACAAACCAACAAGCCAACAAACCAACAAGCCAACAAACCAACAAACAAATAAACCAACAAACCAACAAACCAACAAACCAACAAACCAACAAACCAAGAAACCAACAAACCAACAAACCAACAAACCAAAGAACCAACAAACCAACAAACCATCACACGAACAAACCAACAAACCAACAAACCAACAAACCAACAAACCAACAAACCAACAAACCAACAAACCAACAAACCAACAAACCAACAAACCAACAAACCAACAAACCAACAAACCAACAAACCAACAAACCAACAAACCATCAAACCAAAAAACCAACAAACCAACAAGCCAACAAGCCAACAAACCAACAAACTAACAAACCAACAAGCCAACAAGCCAACAAACCAACAAACCAACAAGCCAACAAGCCAACAAATCAACAAACCAACAAACCAAAAAACCAACAAACCAACAAATCATCAAACGAACAAAGCAATAAGCCAACAACCCAACAAACCAACAAACCAACAAACCAACAAGCCAACAAACCAACCAACCAACAAGCCAACAAACCAACAAACCAACAAACCAACAAACCAACAAGCCAACAAGCCAACAAGCCAACAAACCAACAAGCCAACAAACCAACAAACCAACAAACCAACAAACCAACAAACCAACAAACCAACAAACCAACAAACCAACAAACCAACGAGCCAACAAGCCAACAAACCAACAAACCAACAAGCCAACAAACCAACAAACAAACAAACCAACAAACCAACAAACCAACAAACCAACAAACCAACAAACCAACAAACTAACAAACAAATTAACCAAAAAACCAAAAAACCAACAAGCCAACAAACCAACAAACCAACAAACCAACAAGCCAACAAACCAGCAAGCCAACAAACCAACAAACCAACAAACCAAGTAACCAAAAAGCCAACAAACTAACAAACCAACAAGCCAACAAGCCAACAAACCAACAAACCAACAAAGCAACAAACCAACAAACCAACAAGCCAACAAACCAACAAACCAACAAGCCAACAAACCAACAAACCAACAAGCCAACAAACCAACAAACCAACAAACAAATAAACCAACAAACCAACAAACCAACAAACCAACAAACCAACAAATTAAAAAACCAACAAACCAACAAGCCAACAAGCCAACAAACCAACAAACTAACAAACCAACAAGCCAACAAACCAACAAACCAACAAGCCAACAAGCCAACAAACCAACAAACTAAGTAACCAAGAAACCAACAAACCAACAAGCCAACAAACCAACAAACCAACAAACTAACAAGCCAGCAAACCAACAAACCAACAAACCAACATGCCAACAAACCAACAAATCAACAAATCAACAAACCAAAAACCAAGAAACCAACAAACCAACAAACCAACAAACCAAAGAACCAACAAACCAACAAACCATCACACGAACAAACCAATAAACCAACAAACCAACAAACCAACAAACCAACAAACCAACAAACCAACAAACCAACAAGCCAACAAGCCAACAAACCAGCAAACCAACAAACCAACAAGCCAACAAACCAACAAACCAACAAACCAAGTAACCAAAAAGCCAACAAAATAACAAACCAACAAGCCAACAAGCCAACAAACCAACAAACCAACAAAGCAACAAGCCAAGAAGCCAACAAACCAACAAAGCAACAAGCCAACAAACCAACAAACCAACAAACCAACAAGCCAACAAACCAACAAGCCAACAAACCAACAAACAAATAAACCAACAAACCAACAAACCAACAAACCAACAAACCAACAAACCAAGAAACCAACAAACCAACAAACCAACAAACCAAAGAACCAACAAACCAACAAACCATCACACGAACAAACCAACAAACCAACAAACCAACAAACCAACAAACCAACAAACCAACAAACCAACAAACCAACAAACAAACAAACCAACAAACCAACAAACCATCAAACCAAAAAACCAACAAACCAACAAGCCAACAAGCCAACAAACCAACAAACTAACAAACCAACAAGCCAACAAACCTACAAACCAACAAGCCAACAAGCCAACAAACCAACAAACCAACAAACCAACAAGCCAACAAACCAACAAACCAACAAACCAAGTAACCAAAAAGCCAACAAACTAACAAACCAACAAGTCAACAAGCCAACAAACCAACAAACCAACAAAGCAACAAGCCAAGAAGCCAACAAACCAACAAACCAACAAGCCAACAAACCAACAAACCAACAAACCAACAAGCCAACAAACCAACAAGCCAACAAACCAACAAACAAATAAACCAACAAACCAACAAACCAACAAACCAACAAACCAACAAACCAAAAAACCAACAAACCAACAAACCAACAAACCAACAAGCCAACAAGCCAACAAACCAACAAACCAACAAGCCAACAAGCCAACAAACCAACAAACCAACAAGCAAACAAGCAAACAAACCAACAAACCAACAAACCAACAAGCCAACAAACCAACAAACAAATAAACCAACAAACCAAAAAACCAACAAACCAACAAACCAACAAACCAACAAACCAACAAACCAACAAGCCAACAAGCCAACAAACCAACAAACCAACAAACCAACAAACTAAGTAACCAACAAGCTAACAAACCAACAAACCAACAAGCCAACAAACCAACAAACTAACAAACCAAGAAGCCAACAAACCAACAAACCAACAAGCCAACAAGCCAACAAACCAACAAACCAACAAACCAACAAGCCAACAAACCAACAAACCAACAAGCCAACAAACCAACAAACCAACAAACCAACAAGTCAACAAGCCAACAAACCAACAAACCAACAAGCCAACAAACCAACAAACCAACAAACCAATAAGCCAACCAACCAACAAGCCAACAAACCAACAAACCAACAAACCAACAAACCAACAAGCCGACAAAAAACAATCCAACCAACCAACAAGCCAACAAACCAACAAACTAACAAACCAACATGCCAACAAACCAACAAATCAACAAATCAACAAACTAACCAACCAAGAAACCAACAAACCAACAAACCAACAAACCAACAAACCAAAAAACCAACAAACCAACAAACCACCAAATGAACAAACCAACAAACCAACAAACCAACAAACCAACAAACCAGCAAACCAACAAACCAACAAACCAACAAACCAACAAACCAACAAACCAACAAACCAAAAAACCAACAAACCAACAAGCCAACAAGCCAAAAAACCAACAAACTAACAAACCAACAAGCCAACAAACCAACAAACCAACAAGCCAACAAGCCAACAAACCAACAAACCAACAAACCAAAAAACCAACAAACCAACAAACCATCAAACGAACAAAGCAACAAGCCAACAAGCCAACAAACCAACAAACCAACAAGCCAACAAACCAACAAACCAACAAGCCAACAATCCAACAAACAAACAAACCAACAAACCAACATAACACCAAACCAACAAACCAACAAGCCAACAAACCAACAAGCCAACAAACCAACAAACCAACAAACCAACAAGCCAACAAGCCAACAAACCAACAAACCAACAAGCCAACAAACCAACAAACCAACAAACCAACAAACCAACAAACCCACAAACCAACAAACCAACAAACCAACAAACCAACAAACCAACAAACCAACAAACCAACCAGCCAACAAGCCAACAAACCAACAAACCAACAAGCCAACAAACCAACAAACAAATAAACCAACAAACCAACAAACCAACAAACCAACAAACCAACAAACTAACAAACAAATAAACCAACAAACCAAAAAACCAACAAGCCAACAAACCAACAAACCAACAAGCCAACAAGCCAACAAACCAACAAGCCAACAAACCAACAAACCAACAAGCCAACAAGCCAACAAACCAACAAACCAACAAACCAACAAACCAACAAACCAACAAACCAAGTAACCAAAAAGCCAACAAACTAACAAACCAACAAGCCAACAAGCCAACAAACCAACAAACCAACAAAGCAACAAGCCAACAAGCCAACAAGCCAACAAACCAACAAACCAACAAACCAACAAACCAACAAACCAACAAGCCAACAAACCAACAAACAAATAAACCAACAAACCAACAAACCAACAAACTAACAAACCAACAAACCAAAAATTCAACAAACCAACAAGCCAACAAGCCAACAAACCAACAAACCAACAAGCCAACAAGCCAACAAACCAACAAACCAACAAACCAACAAGCAAACAAACCAACAAACCAACAAACCAACAATCCAACAAACCAACAAACAAATAAACCAACAAACCAAAAAACCAACAAACCAACAAATCAACAAACCAACAAACCAACAAACCAACAAGCCAACAAGCCAACAAACCAACAAACCAACAAACTAAGTAACCAACAAGCCAACAAACCAAAAAACCAACAAGCCAACAAACCAACAAATTATTAAACCAACAAGCCAACAAACCAACAAACCAACAAGCCAACAAGCCAACAAACTAACAAACAAACAAGCCAACAAACCAACAAACATACAAACTAATAAGCCAACAAACCAACAAACCAACAAGCCAACAAGCCAACAAGCCAACAAGCCAACAAACCAACAAGCCAACAAACCAACAAACAAACAAACCAATAAGCCAACAAGCCAACAAACCAACAAACTTACAAACCAACAAACGAACTAACCAACAATCCAACAAGACAACAAGCCAACAAACCAACAAACCAACAAACCAACAAACCAACAAACTAAGTAACCAACAAGCCAACAAACCAACAAACCAACAAGCCAACAAGCCAACAAACCAACAAACCAACAAGCCAACAAACCAAAAAACCAACAAACCAAAAAAACAACAAACCAACGAACCAACAAACCAACAAACCAACAAACCAACAAACCAACAAGCCAACAAGCCAACAAACCAACAAACCAACAAACCAACAAGCCAACAAACCAACAAGCCAACAAACCAACAAACAAAGTAACCAAAAAGCCAACAAACTAACAAACCAACAAGCCAACAAGCCAACAAACCAACAAACCAACAAAGCAACAAGCCAACAAGCAAACAAACCAACAAACCAACAAGCCAACGAACCAACAAGCCAACAAACCAACAAACCAACAAACCAACAAACCAATAAGCCAACAAACCAACAAGCCAATAAACCAACAAACCAACAAACCAACAAACCAACAAGCCAACAAGCCACCCAACCAACAAACCAACAAGCCAACAAACCAACAAACCAACAAACCGATAAGCCAACAAACCAACAAGCCAAGAAACCAACAAACCAACAAACCAAGTAACCAAAAAGCCAACAAGCCAACAAGCCAACAAGCCAACAAGCCAACAAACCAACAAGCCAACAAACCAACAAACCAACAAACCAACAAGCCAACAAGCCAACAAACCAACAAACCAACAAACCAACAAGCCAACAAACCAACAAACCAAAAAACCAACAAACCAACAAACCAACAAGCCAACAAGCCAACACACCAACAAACCAACAAGCCAACAAGCCAACAAACCAACAAACTAAGTAACCAAGAAGCCAACAAACCAACAAACCAACAAGCCAACAAGCCAACAAACCAACAAACCAACAAGCCAACAAACCAACAAACCAACAAGCCAACAAACCAACAATCCAAAAAAAACAACAAACCAACAAGCCAACAAGCCTACAAACCAACAAACTAAAAAGCCAACAAACCAACAAACCAACAAACCAACATGCCAACACACCAACAAATCAACAAATCAACAAACCAACAAACCAAGAAACCAACAAAACAAGAAACCAACAAACCAAAGAACCAACAAACCAACAAACCATCACACGAACAAACCAACAAACCAACAAACCAACAAACCAACAAACCAACAAACCAACAAAACAACAAACCAACAAACCAACAACCATCAAACCAAAAAACCAACAAACCAACAAGCCAACAAGCCAACAAACCAACAAACTAACAAACCAACAAGCCAACAAACCAATAAACCAACAAGCCAACAAGCCAACAAATCAACAAACCAACAAACCAAAAAACCAACAAACCAACAAACCATCAAACGAACAAAGCAACAAGCCAACAAGCCAACAAACCAACAAACCAACAAACCAACAAGCAAACAATCCAACAAACCAACAAACCAACAAGCCAACAAACCAACCAACCAACAAGCCAACAAACCAACAAACCAACAAACCAACAAACCAACAAGCCAACAAGCCAACAAACCAACAAACCAACAAGCCAACAAACCAACAAACCAACAAACCAACAAACCAACAAACCAACAAACCAACAAACCAACAAACCAACAAACCAACGACCCAACAAGCCAACAAACCAACAAACCAACAAGCCAACAAACCAACAAACAAATAAACCAACAAACCAACATACCAACAAACCAACAAACCAACAAACTAACAAACAAATAAACCAACAAACCAAAAAACCAACAAGCCAACAAACCAACAAACCAACAAATCAACAAGCCAACAAACCAACAAGCCAACAAACCAACAAACCAACAAACCAAGTAACCAAAAAGCCAACAAACTAACAAACCAAAAAGCCACCAAGCCAACAAACCAACAAACCAACAAAGCAACAAGCCAACAAGCCAACAAACCAACAAACCAACAAGCCAACAAACCAACAAACCAACAAGCCAACAAGCCAACAAACCAACAAACCAACAAACCAACAAGCCAACAAACCCACAAACCAACAAACCAACAAGCCAACAAACCAACAAACCAACAAGCCAACAAACCAACAAACCAACAAACCAACAAACCAACAAACCAACAAACCAACAAGCCAACAAGTCAACAAACCAACAAACCAACAAACCAACAAGCCAACAAACCAACAAACCAAGTAACCAAAAAGCCAACAAACTAACAAACCAACAAGCCAACAAGCCAACAAACCAACAAACCAACAAAGCAACAAGCCAAGAAGCCAACAAACCAACAAACCAACAAGCCAACAAACCAACAAACCAACAAGCGACCAGACCAAGAAGCCAAAAAACCAACAATCAAATAAACCAACAAACCAACAAACCAACAAACCAACAAACCAACAAACCAAAAAACCAACAAATTAACAAATCAACAAGCCAACAAGCTAACAAACCAACAAACCAACAAGCCAACAAGCCAACAAACCAACAAACCAACAAGCAAACAAACCAACAAACCAACAAACCAACAAGCCAACAAACCAACAAACAAATAAACCAACAAACCAAAAAACCAACAAACCAACAAACCAACAAACCAACAAACCAACAAACCAACAAGCCAACAAGCCAACAAACCAACAAACCAACAAACCAACAAACTAAGTAACCAACAAGCCAACAAACCAACAAACCAACAAGCCAACAAACCAACAAACTAACAAACCAACAAGCCAACAAACCAACAAACCAACAAGCCAACAAGCCAACAAACCAACAAACCAACAAACCAACAAGCCAACAAACCAACAAACCAACAAGCCAACCAACCAACAAACCAACAAACCAACAAGCCAACAAGCCAACAAACCAACAAACCAACAAGCCAACAAACCAACAAACCAACAAACCAACAAGCCAACCAACCAACAAGCCAACAAACCAACAAACCAACAAACCAACAAACCAACAAGCCAACAAGCCAACAAACCAACAAACCAACAAGCCAACAAACCAACAAACCAACAAACCAACATGCCAACTAACCAACAAATCAATAAATCAACAAACCAACAAACCAAAAAACCAACAAACCAACAAACCACCAAACGAACAAACCAACAAAGCAACAAACCAACAAACCAACAAACCAACAAACCAACAAACCAACAAACTAACAAACCAACAAACCAACAAACCAAAAAACCAACAAACCAACAAGCCAACAAGCCAACAAACCAACAAACTAACAAACCAACAAGCCAACAAACCAACAAACCAACAAGCCAACATGCCAACAAACCAACAAACCAAAAAACCAACAAACCATCAAACGAACAAAGCAACAAGCCAACAATCCAACAAACAAACATACCAACAAACCAACAAGCCACCAAACCAACAAACCAACAAGCCAACAAACCAACAAACCAACAAACCAACAAACCAACAAGCCAACAAGCCAACAAACCAACAAACCAACAAACCAACAAACCAACAAACCAACAAACCAACGAGCCAACAAGCCAACAAACCAACAAACAAACAAGCCAACAAACCAACAAACAAATAAACCAACAAACCAACAAATCAACAAACCAACAAACCAACAAACTAACAAACAAATAAACCAACAAACCAAAAAACCAACAAGCCAACAAACCAACAAACCAACAAGCCAACAAACAAACAAACCAAGAAGCCAACAAACCAACAAACAAATAAACCAACAAACCAACATACCAACAAACCAACAAACCAACAAACTAACAAACAAATAAACCAACAAACCAAAAAACCAACAAGCCAACAAACCAACAAACCAACAAACCAACAAGCCAACAAACCAACAAGCCAACAAACCAACAAACCAACAAACCAATTAACCAAAAAGCCAACAAACTAACAAACCAACAAGCCAACAAGCCAACAAACCAACAAACCAACAGAGCAACAAGCCAACAAGCCAACAAACCAACAAACCAACAAGCCAACAAACCAACAAACCAACAACCCAACAAGCCAACAAACCAACAAACCAACAAACCAACAAGCCAACAAACCCACAAACCAACAAACCAACAAGCCAACAAACCAACAAACCAACAAGCCAACAAACCAACAAACCAACAAACCAACAAACCAACAAACTAACAAACCAACAAGCCAACAAGCCAACAAACCAACAAACCAACAAACCAACAAGCCAACAAACCAACAAACCAACAAACCAAGTAACCAAAAAGCCAACAAACTAATAAACCAACAAGCCAACAAGCCAACAAACCAACAAACCAACAAAGCAACAAGCCAAGAAGCCAACAAACCAACAAATCAACAAGCCAACAAACCAACAAACCAACAAGCCACCAAACCAAGAAGCTAAAAAACCAACAAACAAATAAACCAACAAACCAACAAACCAACAAACCAACAAACCAAAAAACCAACAAACCAACAAACCAACAAGCCAACAAGCTAACAAACCAACAAACCAACAAGCCAACAAGCCAACAAACCAACAAACCAACAAGCAAACAAACCAACAAACCAACAAACCAACAAGCCAACAAACCAACAAACAAATAAACCAACAAACCAAAAAACCAACAAACCAACAAACCAACAAACCAACAAACCAACAAACCAACAAGCCAACAAACCAACAAACCAACAAATCAACAAACCAACAAACCAAAAAACCAACAAACCAACAAACCATCAAATGAACAAAGCAACAAGCCAACAAGCCAACAAACCAACAAACCAACAAGCCAACAAACCAACAAACCAACAAGCCAACAATCCAACAAACCAACAAACCAATAAGCCAACAAGCCAACAAACCAACCAACCAACAAGCCAACAAACCAACAAACCAGCAAACCAACAAACCAACAAGCCAACAAGCCAACAAACCAACAAACCAACAAGCCAACAAACCAACAAACCAACAAACCAACAAACTAAGTAACCAACAAGCCAACAAACCAACAAACCAACAAGCCAACAAACCAACAAACTAACAAACCAACAAGCCAACAAACTAACAAACCAACAAGCCAACAAGCCAACAAGCCAACAAACCAACAAACCAACAAACCAACAAACCAACAAACCAACAAACCAACAAGCCAACAAACCAACAAACCAACAAACCAACAAGCCAACAAGCCAACAAACCAACAAACCAACAAGCCAACAAACCAACAAACCAACAAACCAACAAGCCAACCAACCAACAAGCCAACAAACCAACAAACCAACAAACCAACAAACCAACAAGCCAACAAGCCAACAAACCAACAAACCAACAAGCCCACAAACCAACAAACCAACAAGCCAACAAACCAACAAACCAAGAAGCCAAAAAACCAACAAACAAATAAACCAACAAACCAACAAACCAACAAACCAACAAACCAAAAAACCAACAAACCAACAAACCAACAAACCAACAAGCCAACAAACCAACAAACCAACAAACCAACAAGCCAACCAACCAACAAGCCAACAAACCAACAAACCAACAAACCAACAAACCAACAAGCCAACAAGCCAACAAACCAACAAACCAACAAGCCCACAAACCAACAAACCAACAAGCCAACAAACCAACAAACCAAGAAGCCAAAAAACCAACAAACAAATAAACCAACAAACCAAAAAACCAACAAGCCAACAAACCAACAAACCAACAAGCCAACAAACCAACAAACCAAGAAGCCAACAAACCAACAAACAAATAAACCAACAAACCAACATACCAACAAACCAACAAACCAACAAACTAACAAACAAATAAACCAACAAACCAAAAAACCAACAAGCCAACAAACCAACAAACCAACAAACCAACAAGCCAACAAACCAACAAGCCAACAAACCAACAAACCAACAAACCAAGTAACCCAAAAGCCAACAAACTAACAAACCAACAAGCCAACAAACCAACAAACCAACAGAGCAACAAGCCAACAAGCCAACAAACCAACAAACCAACAAGCCAACAAACCAACAAACCAACAACCCAACAAGCCAACAAACCAACAAACCAACAAACCAACAAGCCAACAAACCCACAAACCAACAAACCAACAAGCCAACAAACCAACAAACCAACAAGCCAACAAACCAACAAACCAACAAACCAACAAACCAACAAACTAACAAACCAACAAGCCAACAAGCCAACAAGCCAACAAGCCAACAAACCAACAAACCAACAAACCAACAAGCCAACAAACCAACAAACCAACAAACCAAGTAACCAAAAAGCCAACAAACTAATAAACCAACAAGCCAACAAGCCAACAAACCAACAAACCAACAAAGCAACAAGCCAAGAAGCCAACAAATCAACAAGCCAACAAACCAACAAACCAACAAGCCACCAAACCAAGAAGCCAAAAAACCAACAAACAAATAAACCAACAAACCAACAATCCAACAAGCCAACAAACCATCAAACCAACAAGCCCACAAACCAACAAACCAACAAGCCAACAAACCAACAAACCAAGAAGCCAAAAAACCAACAAACAAATAAACCAACAAACCAACAAACCAACAAACCAACAAACCAAAAAACCAACAAACCAACAAACCAACAAACCAACAAGCCAACAAACCAACAAACCAACAAACCAACAAGCCAACCAACCAACAAGCCAACAAACCAACAAACCAACAAACCAACAAACCAACAAGCCAACAAGCCAACAAACCAACAAACCAACAAGCCCACAAACCAACAAACCAACAAGCCAACAAACCAACAAACCAAGAAGCCAAAAAACCAACAAACAAATAAACCAACAAACCAAAAAACCAACAAGCCAACCAACCAACAAACCAACAAGCCAACAAACCAACAAACCAAGAAGCCAACAAACCAACAAACAAATAAACCAACAAACCAACATACCAACAAACCAACAAACCAACAAACTAACAAACAAATAAACCAACAAACCAAAAAACCAACAAGCCAACAAACCAACAAACCAACAAACCAACAAGCCAACAAACCAACAAGCCAACAAACCAACAAACCAACAAACCAAGTAACCAAAAAGCCAACAAACTAACAAACCAACAAGCCAACAAGCCAACAAACCAACAAACCAACAGAGCAACAAGCCAACAAGCCAACAAACCAACAAACCAACAAGCCAACAAACCAACAAACCAACAACCCAACAAGCCAACAAACCAACAAACCAACAAACCAACAAGCCAACAAACCCACAAACCAACAAACCAACAAGCCAACAAACCAACAAACCAACAAGCCAACAAACCAACAAACCAACAAACCAACAAACCAACAAACTAACAAACCAACAAGCCAACAAGCCAACAAACCAACAAACCAACAAACCAACAAGCCAACAAACCAACAAACCAACAAACCAAGTAACCAAAAAGCCAACAAACTAATAAACCAACAAGCCAACAAGCCAACAAACCAACAAACCAACAAAGCAACAAGCCAAGAAGCCAACAAACCAACAAATCAACAAGCCAACAAACCAACAAACCAACAAGCCACCAAACCAAGAAGCCAAAAAACCAACAAACAAATAAACCAACAAACCAACAAACCAACAAACCAACAAACCAAAAAACCAACAAACCAACAAACCAACAAGCCAACAAGCTAACAAACCAACAAACCAACAAGCCAACAAGCCAACAAACCAACAAACCAACAAGCAAACAAACCAACAAACCAACAAACCAACAAGCCAACAAACCAACAAACAAATAAACCAACAAACCAAAAAACCAACAAACCAACAAACCAACAAACCAACAAACCAACAAACCAACAAGCCAACAAACCAACAAACCAACAAATCAACAAACCAACAAACCAAAAAACCAACAAACCAACAAACCATCAAACGAACAAAGCAACAAGCCAACAAGCCAACAAACCAACAAACCAACAAGCCAACAAACCAACAAACCAACAAGCCAACAATCCAACAAACCAACAAACCAACAAACCAACAAGCCAACAAACCAACCAACCAACAAGCCAACAAACCAACAAACCAACAAACCAACAAACCAACAAGCC
The DNA here is from genome assembly GCA_958298945.1 of Atherix ibis. NCBI lineage: Eukaryota > Metazoa > Arthropoda > Insecta > Diptera > Athericidae > Atherix > Atherix ibis. The sequence goes on from OY282608.1 coordinate 30,518,863, forward strand.
AACAAGCCAACAAACCAACAAACCAACAAGCCAACAAACCAACAAACCAACAAACCAACAAACCAACAAACTAAGTAACCAACAAGCCAACAAACCAACAAACCAACAAGCCAACAAACCAACAAACTAACAAACCAACAAGCCAACCAACCAACAAGCCAACAAACCAACAAACCAACAAACCAACAAACCAACAAGCCAACAAGCCAACAAACCAACAAACCAACAAGCCCACAAACCAACAAACCAACAAACCAACATGCCAACAAACCAACAAATCAACAAATCAACAAACCAACAAACCAAGAAACCAACAAACCAACAAACCAACAAACCCAAAAATCAACAAACCAACAAACCACCAAACGAACAAACCAACAAACCAACAAACCAACAAACCAACAAACCAACAAACCATTAAACCAACAAACCAACAAACCAACAAACCAACAAACCAAAAAACCAACAAACCAACAAGCCAACAAGCCAACAAACCAACAAACTAACAAACCAACAAGGCAACAAACCAACAAACCAACAAGCCAACAAGCCAACAAGCCAACAAACCAACAAACCAACAAACCAAAAAACCAACAAACCAACAAACCATCAAACGAACAAAGCTACAAGCCAACAAGCCAACAAACCAACAAACCAACAAGCCAACAAACCAACAAACCAACAAGCCAACAATCCAACAAACAAACAAACCAACAAACCAACAAGCCACCAAACCAACAAACCAACAAGCCAACAAACCAACAAACCAACAAACCAACAAACCAACAAGCCAACAAGCCAACAAACCAACAAACCAACAAGCCAACAAACCAACAAACCAACAAACCAACAAACCAACAAACCAACAAACCAACAACCATCAAACCAAAAAACCAACAAACCAACAAGCCAACAAGCCAACAAACCAACAAACTCACAAACCAACAAGCCAACAAACAAACAAACCAACAAGCCAACAAGCCAACAAATCAACAAACCAACAAACCAAAAAACCAACAAACCAACAAACCATCAAACGAACAAAGCAACAAGCCAACAAGCCAACAAACCAACAAATCAACAAGCCAACAAACCAACAAACCAACAAGCCAACAATCCAACAAACCAACAAATCAACAAACCAACAAGCCAACAAACCAACCAACCAACAAGCCAACAAACCAACAAACCAACAAACCAACAAACCAACAAGCCAACAAGCCAACAAGCCAACAAACCAACAAACCAACAAGCCAACAAACCAACAAACCAACAAACCAACAAACCAACAAACCAACAAACCAACAAACCAACAAACCAACGACCCAACAAGCCAACAAACCATCAAACCAACAAGCCAACAAACCAACAAACAAATAAACCAACAAACCAACATACCAACAAACCAACAAACCAACAAACTAACAAACAAATAAACCAACAAACCAAAAAACCAACAAGCCAACAAACCAACAAACCAACAAACCAACAAGCCAACAAACCAACAAGCCAACAAACCAACAAACCAACAAACCAAGTAACCAAAAAGCCAACAAACTAACAAACCAACAAGCCAACAAGCCAACAAACCAACAAACCAACACAGCAACAAGCCAACAAGCCAACAAACCAACAAACCAACAAGCCAACAAACCAACAAACCAACAAGCCAACAAGCCAACAAACCAACAAACCAACAAACCAACAAGCCAACAAACCCACAAACCAACAAACCAACAAGCCAACAAACCAACAAACCAACAAACCAACAAACCAACAAACCAACAAAACAACAAGCCAACAAGCCAACAAACCAACAAACCAACAAACCAACAAGCCAACAAACCAACAAACCAATAAACCAAGTAACCAAAAAGCCAACAAACTAACAAACCAACAAGCCAACAAGCCAACAAACCAACAAACCAACAAAGCAACAAACCAAGAAGCCAACAAACCAACAAACCAACAAGCCAACAAACCAACAAACCAACAAACCAACAAGCCACCAAACCAAGAAGCCAAAAAACCAACAAACAAATAAACCAACAAACCAACAAACCAACAAACCAACAAACCAACAAACCAACAAACCAAAAAACCAACAAACCAACAAACCAACAAGCCAACAAGCTAACAAACCAACAAACCAGCAAGCCAACAAGACAACAAACCAACAAACCAACAAGCAAACAAACCAACAAACCAACAAACCAACAAGCCAACAAACCAACAAACAAATAAACCAACAAACCAAAAAACCAACAAACCAACAAACCAACAAACCAACAAACCAACAAGCCAACAAGCCAACAAACCAACAAACCAACAAACCAACAAACTAAGTAACCAACAAGCCAACAAACCAACAAACCAACAAGCCAACAAACCAACAAACTAACAAACCAACAAGCCAACAAACCAACAAACCAACAAGCCAACAAGCCAACAAACCAACAAACCAACAAACCAACAAGCCAACAAACCAACAAACCAACAAGCCAACAAACCAACAAACCAACAAACCAACAAGCCAACAAGCCAACAAACCAACAAACCAACAAGCCAACAAACCAACAAACCAACAAACCAACAAGCCAACCAACCAACAAGCCAACAAACCAACAAACCAACAAACCAACAAACCAACAAGCCAACAAGCCAACAAACCAACAAACCAACAAGCCAGCAAACCAACAAACCAACAAACCAACATGCCAACAAACCAACAAATCAACAAATCAACAAACCAACAAACCAACAAACCAACAAACCAACAAACCAACAAACCAAAAAACCAACAAACCAACAAACCACCAAACGAATAAACCAACAACCCAACAAACCAACAAACCAACAAACCAACAAACCAACAAACCAACAAACATACAAACCAACAAACCAAAAAACCAACAAACCAACAAACCAACAAGCCAACAAGCCAACAAACCAACAAACTAACAAACCAACAAGCCAACAAGCCAACAAACCAACAAGCCAACAAGCCAACAAACCAACAAACCAACAAACCAAAAAACCAACAAACCAACAAACCATCAAACGAACAAAACAACAAACCAACAAACCAACAAGCCAACAAGCCAACAAGCCAACAAACCAACAAACCAACAAGCCAACAAACCAACAAACCAACAAACCAACAAACCAACAAACCAACAAACCAACAAACCAACAAACCAACAAACCAACAAACCAACGAGCCAACAAGCCAACAAACCAACAAACAAACAAGCCAACAAACCAACAAACCGACAAGCCAACAAACCAACAAACCAACAAACCAACAAACCAACAAACTAAGTAACCAACAAGCCAACAAACCAACAAACCAACAAGCCAACAAACCAACAAACTAACAAACCAACAAGCCAACAAACTAACAAGCCAACAAGCCAACAAGCCAACAAACCAACAAACCAACAAACCAACAAACCAACAAACCAACAAACCAACAAGCCAACAAACCAACAAACCAACAAACCAACAAGCCAACAAGCCAACAAACCAACAAACCAACAAGCCAACAAACCAACAAACCAACAAACCAACAAGCCAACCAACCAACAAGCCAACAAACCAACAAACCAACAAACCAACAAGCCAACAAGCCAACAAACCAACAAACCAACAAGCCCACAAACCAACAAACCAACAAACCAACATGCCAACAAACCAACAAATCAACAAATCAACAAACCAACAAACCAAGAAACCAACAAACCAACAAACCAACAAACCGAAAAATCAACAAACCAACAAACCACCAAACGAACAAACCAACAAACCAACAAACCAACAAACCAACAAACCAACAAACCAACAAACCAACAAACCAACAAACCAACAAACCAACAAACCAACAAACCAACAAACCAAAAAACCAACAAACCAACAAGCCAACAAGCCAACAAACCAACAAACTAACAAACCAACAAGGCAACAAACCAACAAACCAACAAGCCAACAAGCCAACAAACCAACAAACCAACAAACCAACAAGCCAACAAACCAACAAACAAATAAACCAACAAACCAAAAAACCAACAAACCAACAAACCAACAAACCAACAAACCAACAAACCAACAAGCCAACAAACCAACAAACCAACAAATCAACAAACCAACAAACCAAAAAACCAACAAACCAACAAACCAACAAACCATCAAACGAACAAAGCAACAAGCCAACAAGCCAACAAACCAACAAACCAACAAGCCAACAAACCAACAAACCAACAAGCCAACAATCCAACAAACCAACAAACCAACAAACCAACAAGCCAACAAACCAACCAACCAACAAGCCAACAAACCAACAAACCAACAAACCAACAAACCAACAAGCCAACAAGCCAACAAACCAATAAAACAACAAGCCAACAAACCAACAAATCAACAAACCAACAAACCAACAAACCAACAAACTAAGTAACCAACAAGCCAACAAACCAACAAACCAACAAGCCAACAAACCAACAAACTAACAAACCAACAAGCCAACAAACTAACAAACCAACAAGCCAACAAGCCAACAAACCAACAAACCAACAAACCAACAAACCAACAAACCAACAAACCAACAAGCCAACAAACTAACAAACCAACAAACCAACAAGCCAACAAGCCAACAAACCAACAAACCAACAAGCCAACAAACCAACAAACCAACAAACCAACAAGCCAACCAACCAACAAGCCAACAAACCAACAAACCAACAAACCAACAAACCAACAAGCCAACAAGCCAACAAACCAACAAACCAAGAAGCCCACAAACCAACAAACCAACAAACCAACATGCCAACAAACCAACAAATTAACAAATCAACAAACCAACAAACCAACAAACCAACTAACCAACAAACCAACAAACCAAAAAATCAACAAACCAACAAACCACCAAACGAACAAACCAACAAACCAACAAACCAACAAACCACCAAACCAACAAACCAACAAACCAACAAACCAACAAACCAACAAACCAACAAACCAACAAACCAAAAAACCAACAAACCAACAAGCCAACAAGCCAACAAATCAACAAACTAACAAACCAACAAGGCATCAAACCAACAAACCAACAAGCCAACAAGCCAACAAACCAACAAACCAACAAACCAAAAAACCAACAAACCAACAAACCATCAAACGAACAAAGCTACAAGCCAACAAGCCAACAAACCAACAAACCAACAAGCCAACAAACCAACAAACCAACAAGCCAACAATCCAACAAACAAACAAACCAACAAACCAACAAGCCACCAAACCAACAAACCAACAAGCCAACAAACCAACAAACCAACAAACCAACAAGCCAACAAGCCAACAAACCAACAAACCAACAAGCCAACAAACCAACAAACCAACAAACCAACAAACCAACAAACCAACAAACCAACAACCATCAAACCAAAAAACCAAGAAACCAACAAGCCAACAAGCCAACAAACCAACAAACTCACAAACCAACAAGCCAACAAACAAACAAACCAACAAGCCAACAAGCCAACAAATCAACAAACCAACAAACCAACAAACCATCAAACGAACAAAGCAACAAGCCAACAAGCCAACAAACCAACAAACCAACAAGCCAACAAACCAACAAACCAACAAGCCAATAATCCAACAAACCAACAAACCAACAAACCAACAAACCAACAAACCAACCAACCAACAAGCCAACAAACCAACAAACCAACAAACCAACAAACCAACAAGCCAACAAGCCAACAAGCCAACAAACCAACAAACCAACAAGCCAACAAACCAACAAACCAACAAACCAACAAACCAACAAACCAACAAACCAACAAACCAACAAACCAACAAACCAACAAACCAACAAACCAACGACCCAACAAGCCAACAAACCATCAAACCAACAAGCCAACAAACCAACAAACAAATAAACCAACAAACCAACATACCAACAAACCAACAAACCAACAAACTAACAAACAAATAAACCAACAAACCAAAAAACCAACAAGCCAACAAACCAACAAACCAACAAACCAAGTAACCAAAAAGCCAACAAACTAACAAACCAACAAGCCAACAAGCCAACAAACCAACAAACCAACACAGCAACAAGCCAACAAGCCAACAAACCAACAAACCAACAAGCCAACAAACCAACAAACCAACAAGCCAACAAGCCAACAAACCAACAAACCAACAAACCAACAAGCCAACAAACCCACAAACCAACAAACCAACAAGCCAACAAATCAAAACACCAACAAACCAACAAACCAACAAACCAACAAACCAACAAGCCAACAAGCCAACAAACCAACAAACCAACAAACCAACAAGCCAACAAACCAACAAACCAATAAACCAAGTAACAAAAAAGCCAACAAACTAACAAACCAACAAGCCCACAAGCCAACAAACCAACAAACCAACAAAGCAACAAACCAAGAAGCCAACAAACCAACAAACCAACAAGCCAACAAACCAACAAACCAACAAACCAACAAGCCACCAAACCAAAAAGCCAAAAAACCAACAAACAAATAAACCAACAAACCAACAAACCAACAAACCAACAAACCAAAAAACCAACAAACCAATAAACCAAGAAGCCAACAAGCTAACAAACCAACAAACCAACAAGCCAACAAGCCAACAAACCAACAAACCAACAAGCAAACAAACCAACAAACCAACAAACCAACAAGCCAACAAACCAACAAACAAATAAACCAATAAACCAAAAAACCAAAAAACCAACAAACCAACAAACCAACAAACCAACAAACCAACAAACCAACAAACCAACAAGCCAACAAGCCAACAAGCCAACAAACCAACAAACCAACAAACTAAGTAACCAACAAGCCAACAAACCAACAAACCAACAAGCCAACAAACCAACAAACTAACAAACCAACAAGCCAACAAACCAACAAACCAACAAGCCAACAAACCAACAAACCAACAAACCAACAAGCCAACAAACCAACAAACCAACAAGCCAACAAACCAACAAACCAACAAACCAACAAGCCAACAAGCCAACAAACCAACAAACCAACAAGCCAACAAACCAACAAACCAACAAACCAACAAGCCAACCAAGCAACAAGCCAACAAACCAACAAACCAACAAACCAACAAACCAACAAGCCAACAAGCCAACAAACCAACAAACCAACAAGCCAACAAACCAACAAACCAACAAACCAACATGCCAACAAACCAACAAATCAACAAATCAACAAACCAACAAACCAAGAAACCAACAAACCAACAAACCAACAGACCAAAAAACCAACAAACCAACAAACCACCAAACGAATAAACCAACAACCCAACAAACCAACAAACCAACAAACCAACAAACCAACAAACCAACTAACCAACAAACCAAAAAACCAACAAACCAACAAGCCAACAAACCAACAAACCAACAAACTAACAAACCAACAAGCCAACAAGCCAACAAACCAACAAGCCAACAAGCCAACAAACCAACAAACCAACAAACCAAAAAACCAACAAACCAACAAACCATCAAACGAACAAAGCAACAAGCCAACAAGCCAACAAACCAACAAACCAACAAGCCAACAAACCAACAAACCAACAAGCCAACAATCCAACAAACAAACAAACCAACAAACCAACAAGCCACCAAACCAACAAACCAACAAACCAACAAGCCAACAAACCAACAAACCAACAAACCAACAAACCAACAAGCCAACAAGCCAACAAGCCAACAAACCAACAAACCAACAAGCCAACAAACCAACAAACCAACAAACCAACAAACTAACAAACCAACAAACCAACAAACCAACAAACCAACAAACCAACGAGCCAACAAGCCAACAAACCAACAAACAAACAAGCCAACAAACCAACAAACAAATAAACCAACAAACCAACAAATCAACAAACCAACAAACCAACAAACTAACAAACAAATAAACCAACAAACCAAAAAACCAACAAGCCAACAAACCAACAAACCAACAAGCCAACAAACCAACAAACCAACAAGCCAACAAACCAACAAACAAATAAACCAACAAACCAACATACCAACAAACCAACAAACCAAGAAGCCAAAAAACCAACAAACAAATAAACCAACAAACCAACAAACCAACAAACCAACAAACCAACAAACCAAAAAACCAACAAACCAACAAACCAACAAGCCAACAAGCTAACAAACCAACAAACCAACAAGCCAACAAGCCAACAAACCAACAAAACAACAAGCAAACAAACCAACAAACCAACAAACCAACAAGCCAACAAACCAACAAACAAATAAACCAACAAACCAAAAAACCAACAAACCAACAAACCAACAAACCAACAAGCCAACAAACCAACAAACCAACAAGCCAACAAGCCAACAAACCAACAAACCAACAAACTAAGTAACCAACAAGCCAACAAACCAACAAACCAACAAGCCAACAAACCAACAAACTAACAAACCAACAAGGCAACAAACCAATAAACCAACAAGCCAACAAGCCAACAAACCAACAAACCAACAAACCAACAAGCCAGCAAACCAACAAACCAACAAGCCAACAAACCAACAAACCAACAAACCAACAAGCCAACAAGCCAACAAACCAACAAACCAACATGCCAACAAACCAACAAACCAACAAACCAACAAGCCAACCAACCAACAAGCCAACAAACCAACAAACCAACAAACCAACAAACCAACAATCCAACAAGCCAACAAACCAACAAACCAACAAGCCAACCAACCAACAAACCAACAAACCAACATGCCAACAAACCAACAAATCAACAAATCAACAAACCAACAAACCAAGAAACCAACAAACCAACAAACCAACAAACCAAAAAACCAACAAACCAACAAACCACCAAACGAATAAACCAACAACCCAACAAACCAACAAACCAACAAACCAACAAACCAACAAACCAACAAACCAACAAACCAAAAAACCAACAAACCAACAAGCCAACAAGCCAAAAACTAACAAACTAACAAACCAACAAGCCAACAAGCCAACAAACCAACAAGCCAACAAGCCAACAAACCAACAAACCAACAAACCAAAAAACCAACAAACCAACAAACCATCAAACGAACAAAGCAACAAGCCAACAAGCCAACAAACCAACAAACCAACAAGCCAACAAACCAACAAACCAACAAGGCAACAATCCAACAAACAAACAAACCAACAAACCAACAAGCCACCAAACTAACAAACCAACAAGCCAACAAACCAACAAACCAACAAACCAACAAACCAACAAGCCAACAAGCCAACAAATTAACAAACCAACAAGCCAACAAACCAACAAACCAACAAACCAACAAACCAACAAACCAACAAACCAACAAACCAACAAACCAACAAACCAACAAGCCAACAAGCCAACAAACCAACAAACCAACAAACCAACAAGCCAACAAACCAACAAACCAATAAACCAAGTAACCAAAAAGCCAACAAACTAACAAACCAACAAGCCAACAAGCCAACAAACCAACAAACCAACAAAGCAACAAACCAAGAAGCCAACAAACCAACAAACCAACAAGCCAACAAACCAACAAACCAACAAACCAACAAGCCACCAAACCAAGAAGCCAAAAAACCAACAAACAAATAAACCAACAAACCAACAAACCAAAAAACCAACAAACCAATAAACCAAGAAGCCAACAAGCTAACAAACCAACAAACCAACAAGTCAACAAGCCAACAAACCAACAAACCAACAAGCAAACAAACCAACAAACCAACAAACCAACAAGCCAACAAACCAACAAACAAATAAACCAATAAACCAAAAAACCAAAAAACCAACAAACCAACAAACCAACAAACCAACAAACCAACAAACCAACAAACCAACAAGCCAACAAGCCAACAAGCCAACAAACCAACAAACCAACAAACCAACAAACTAAGTAACCAACAAGCCAACAAACCAACAAACCAACAAGCCAACAAACCAACAAACTAACAAACCAACAAGCCAACAAACCAACAAACCAACAAGCCAACAAACCAACAAACCAACAAACCAACAAGCCAACAAGCCAACAAACCAACAAACCAACAAGCCAACAAACCAACAAACCAACAAACCAACAAGCCAACCAAGCAACAAGCCAACAAACCAACAAACCAACAAACCAACAAACCAACAAGCCAACAAGCCAACAAACCAACAAACCAACAAGCCAACAAACCAACAAACCAACAAACCAACATGCCAACAAACCAACAAATCAACAAATCAACAAACCAACAAACCAAGAAACCAACAAACCAACAAACCAACAGACCAAAAAACCAACAAACCAACAAACCACCAAACGAATAAACCAACAACCCAACAAACCAACAAACCAACAAACCAACAAACCAACAAACCAACAAACCAACAAACCAACAAACCAAAAAACCAACAAACCAACAAGCCAACAAGCCAACAAACCAACAAACTAACAAACCAACAAGCCAACAAGCCAACAAACCAACAAGCCAACAAGCCAACAAACCAACAAACCAACAAACCAAAAAACCAACAAACCAACAAACCATCAAACGAACAAAGCAACAAGCCAACAAGCCAACAAACCAACAAACCAACAAGCCAACAAACCAACAAACCAACAAGCCAACAATCCAACAAACAAACAAACCAACAAACCAACAAGCCACCAAACCAACAAACCAACAAACCAACAAGCCAACAAACCAACAAACCAACAAACCAACAAACCAACAAGCCAACAAACCAACAAACTAACAAACCAACAAGCCAACAAGCCAACAAACCAACAAACCAACAAGCCAACAAACCAACAAACTAACAAACCAACAAACTAACAAACCAACAAACCAACAAACCAACAAAACAACAAACCAACGAGCCAACAAGCCAACAAACCAACAAACAAACAAGCCAACAAACCAACAAACAAATAAACCAACAAACCAACAAATCAACAAACCAACAAACCAACAAACTAACAAACAAATAAACCAACAAACCAAAAAACCAACAAGCCAACAAACCAACAAACCAACAAGCCAACAAACCAACAAACAAATAAACCAACAAACCAACATACCAACAAACCAACAAACCAAGAAGCCAAAAAACCAACAAACAAATAAACCAACAAACCAACAAACCAACAAACCAACAAACCAACAAACCAAAAAACCAACAAACCAACAAACCAACAAGCCAACAAGCTAACAAACCAACAAACCAACAAGCCAACAAGCCAACAAACCAACAAAACAACAAGCAAACAAACCAACAAACCAACAAACCAACAAGCCAACAAACCAACAAACAAATAAACCAACAAACCAAAAAACCAACAAACCAACAAACCAACAAACCAACAAGCCAACAAACCAACAAACCAACAAGCCAACAAGCCAACAAACCAACAAACCAACAAACTAAGTAACCAACAAGCCAACAAACCAACAAACCAACAAGCCAACAAACCAACAAACTAACAAACCAACAAGGCAACAAACCAACAAACCAACAAACCAACAAGCCAACAAGCCAACAAATTAACAACCCAACAAGCCAACAAACCAACAAACCAACAAACCAACAAACCAACAAACCAACAAACCAACAAACCAACAAACCAACAAACCAACAAGCCAACAAGCCAACAAACCAACAAACCAACAAACCAACAAGCCAACAAACCAACAAACCAATAAACCAAGTAACCAAAAAGCCAACAAACTAACAAACCAACAAGCCAACAAGCCAACAAACCAACAAACCAACAAAGCAACAAACCAAGAAGCCAACAAACCAACAAACCAACAAGCCAACAAACCAACAAACCAACAAACGAACAAGCCACCAAACCAAGAAGCAAAAAACCAACAAACAAATAAACCAACAAACCAACAAACCAACAAACCAACAAACCAAAAAACCAACAAACCAATAAACCAAGAAGCCAACAAGCTAACAAACCAACAAACCAACAAGCCAACAAGCCAACAAACCAACAAACCAACAAGCAAACAAACCAACAAACCAACAAACCAACAAGCCAACAAACCAACAAACAAATAAACCAATAAACCAAAAAACCAAAAAACCAACAAACCAACAAACCAACAAACCAATAAACCAACAAACCAACAAACCAACAAGCCAACAAGCCAACAAGCCAACAAACCAACAAACCAACAAACCAACAAACTAAGTAACCAACAAGCCAACAAACCAACAAACCAACAAGCCAACAAACCAACAAACTAACAAACCAACAAGCCAACAAACCAACAAACCAACAAGCCAACAAACCAACAAACCAACAAACCAACAAGCCAACAAACCAACAAACCAACAAGCCAACAAACCAACAAACCAACAAACCAACAAGCCAACAAGCCAACAGACCAACAAACCAACAAGCCAACAAACCAACAAACCAACAAACCAACAAGCCAACCAAGCAACAAGCCAACAAACCAACAAACCAACAAACCAACAAACCAACAAGCCAACAAGCCAACAAACCAACAAACCAACAAGCCAACAAACCAACAAACCAACAAACCAACATGCCAACAAACCAACAAATCAACAAATCAACAAACCAACAAACCAAGAAACCAACAAACCAACAAACCAACAGACCAAAAAACCAACAAACCAACAAACCACCAAACGAATAAACCAACAACCCAACAAACCAACAAACCAACAAACCAACAAACCAACAAACCAACAAACCAACAAACCAAAAAACCAACAAACCAACAAGCCAACAAGCCAACAAACCAACAAACTAACAAACCAACAAGCCAACAAGCCAACAAACCAACAAGCCAACAAGCCAACAAACCAACAAACCAACAAACCAAAAAACCAACAAACCAACAAACCATCAAACGAACAAAGCAACAAGCCAACAAGCCAACAAACCAACAAACCAACAAGCCAACAAACCAACAAACCAACAAGCCAACAATCCAACAAACAAACAAACCAACAAACCAACAAGCCACCAAACCAACAAACCAACAAACCAACAAGCCAACAAACCAACAAACCAACAAACCAACAAACCAACAAGCCAACAAGCCAACAAGCCAACAAACCAACAAACCAACAAGCCAACAAACCAACAAACCAACAAACCAACAAACTAACAAACCAACAAACCAACAAACCAACAAAACAACAAACCAACGAGCCAACAAGCCAACAAACCAACAAACAAACAAGCCAACAAACCAACAAACAAATAAACCAACAAACCAACAAATCAACAAACCAACAAACCAACAAACTAACAAACAAATAAACCAACAAACCAAAAAACCAACAAGCCAACAAACCAACAAACCAACAAGCCAACAAACCAACAAACCAACAAGCCAACAAACCAACAAACAAATAAACCAACAAACCAACATACCAACAAACCAACAAACCAAGAAGCCAAAAAACCAACAAACAAATAAACCAACAAACCAACAAACCAACAAACCAACAAACCAACAAACCAAAAAACCAACAAACCAACAAACCAACAAGCCAACAAGCTAACAAACCAACAAACCAACAAGCCAACAAGCCAACAAACCAACAAAACAACAAGCAAACAAACCAACAAACCAACAAACCAACAAGCCAACAAACCAACAAACAAATAAACCAACAAACCAAAAAACCAACAAACCAACAAACCAACAAACCAACAAGCCAACAAACCAACAAACCAACAAACCAACAAGCCAACAAACCAACAAACCAACAAACTAAGTAACCAACAAGCCAACAAACCAACAAACCAACAAGCCAACAAACCAACAAACTAACAAACCAACAAGGCAACAAACCAATAAACCAACAAGCCAACAAGCCAACAAACCAACAAACGAACAAACCAACAAGCCAACAAACCAACAAACCAACAAGCCAACAAACCAACAAACCAACAAACCAACAAGCCAACAAGCCAACAAACCAACAAACCAACATGCCAACAAACCAACAAACCAACAAACCAACAAGCCAACCAACCAACAAGCCTACAAACCAACAAACCAACAAACCAACAAACCAACAAGCCAACAAGCCAACAAACCAACAAACCAACAAGCCAACCAACCAACAAACCAACAAACCAACATGCCAACAAACCAACAAATCAACAAATCAACAAACCAACAAACCAAGAAACCAACAAACCAACAAACCAACAAACCAAAAAACCAACAAACCAACAAACCACCAAACGAATAAACCAACAACCCAACAAACCAACAAACCAACAAACCAACAAACCAACAAACCAACAAACCAAAAAACCAACAAACCAACAAGCCAACAAGCCAAAAACCAACAAACTAACAAACCAACAAGCCAACAAGCCAACAAACCAACAAGCCAACAAGCCAACAAACCAACAAACCAACAAACCAAAAAACCAACAAACCAACAAACCATCAAACGAACAAAGCAACAAGCCAACAAGCCAACAAACCAACAAACCAACAAGCCAACAAACCAACAAACCAACAAGCCAACAAACCAAAAAACCAACAAACCAACAAACCATCAAACGAACAAAGCAACAAGCCAACAAACAAACAAACCAACAAACCAACAAGCCACCAAACTAACAAACCAACAAGCCAACAAACCAACAAACCAACAAACCAACAAACCAACAAGCCAACAAGCCAACAAATTAACAAACCAACAAGCCAACAAACCAACAAACCAACAAACCAACAAACCAACAAACCAACAAACCAACAAACCAACAAACCAACAAACCAACAAACCGACGAGCCAACAAGCCAACAAACCAACAAACAAACAAGCCAACAAACCAACAAACAAATAAACCAACAAACCAACAAATCAACAAACCAACAAACCAACAAACTAACAAACAAATAAACCAACAAACCAAAAAACCAACAAGCCAACAAACCAACAAACCAACAAGCCAACAAACCAACAAACCAACAAGCCAACAAACCAACAAACAAATAAACCAACAAACCAACATACCAACAAACCAACAAACTAACAAACAAATAAACCAACAAACCAAAAAACCAACAAGCCAACAAACCAACAAACCAATAAACCAACAAGTCAACAAACCAACAAGCCAACAAACCAACAAACCAACAAACCAAGTAACCAAAAAGCCAACAAACTAACAAACCAACAAGCCAACAAGCCAACAAACCAACAAACCGACAAAGCAACAAGCCAACAAGCCAACAAACCAACAAACCAATAAGCCAACAAACCAACAAACCAACAAGCCAACAAGCCAACAAACCAACAAACCAACAAACCAAAAAGCCAACAAACCCACAAACCGACAAACCAACAAGCCAACAAACCAACAAGCCAACAAACCAACAGACCAACAAACCAACAAACCAACAAACCAACAAACCAACAAGCCAACAAGCCAACAAGCCAACAAACCAACAAACCAACGAACCAACAAACCAACAAACCAACAAGCCACCAAACCAAGAAGCCAAAAAATCAACAAACAAATAAACCAACAAACCAACAAACCAACAAACCAACAAACCAAAAAACCAACAAACCAACAAACCAACAAGCCAACCAGCTAACAAACCAACAAACCAACAAGCCAACAAGCCAACAAACCAACAAACCAACAAAGCAACAAGCCAAGAAGCCAACAAACCAACAAACCAACAAAGCAACAAGCCAAGAAGCCAACAAACCAACAAACCAACAAGCCAACAAACCAACAAACCAACAAACCAACAAGCCACCAAACCAAGAAGCCAAAAACCCAACAAACAAATAAACCAACAAACCAACAAACCAACAAACCAACAAACCAAAAAACCAACAAACCAACAAACCAACAAGCCAACCAGCTAACAAACCAACAAACCAACAAGCCAACAAGCCAACAAACCAACAAACCAACAAGCAAGCAAACCAACAAACCAACAAACCAACAAGCCAACAAACCAACAAAAAAATAAACCAACAAACCAAAAAACCAACCAACCAACAAACCAACAAACCAACAAACCAACAAACCAACAAACCAACAAGCCAACAAGCCAACAAACCAACAAACCAACAAACTAAGTAACCAACAAGCCAACAAACCAACAAACCAACAAGCCAACAAACCAACAAACTAACAAACCAACAAGCCAACAAACCAACAAACCAACAAGCCAACAAGCCAACAAACCAACAAACCAACAAGCCAACAAACCAACAAACCAACAAACCAACAAGCCAACAAGCCAACAAACCAACAAACCAACAAGCCAACAAACCAACAAACCAACAAACCAACAAACCAACAAACCAACAAACCAATAAGCCAACAAACCAACATGCCAACAAACCAACAAATCAACAAATCAACAAACCAACAAACCAAGAAACCAACAAACCAACAAACCAACAAACCAAAAAACCAACAAACCAACAAACCACCAAACGAACAAACCAACAAACCAACAAACCAACAAACCAAGAAACCAACAAACCAACAAACCAACAAACCAAAAAACCAACAAACCAACAAGCCAACAAGCCAACAAACCAACAAACTAACAAACCAACAAGCCAACAAACCAACAAACCAACAAGCCAACAAGCCAACAAACCAACAAACCAACAAACCAAAAAACCAACAAACCAACAAACCAACAAACCATCAAACGAACAAAGCAACAAGCCAACAAGCCAACAAACCAACAAACCAACAAGCCAACAAACCAACAAGCCAACAAACCAACAAACCAACAAACCAACAAGCGAACAAGCCAACAAACCAACAAACCAACAAGCCAACAAACCAACAAACCAACAAACCAACAAGCCAACCAACCAACAAACCAACAAACCAACAAACCAACAAACCAACAAACCAACAAACCAACAAGCCAACAAGCCAACAAACCAACAAACCAACAAACCAACAAACTAAGTAACCAACAAGCCAACAAACCAACAAACCAACAAGCCAACAAACCAACAAACTAACAAACCAACAAGCCAACAAACCAACAAACCAACAAGCCAACAAGCCAACAAACCAACAAACCAACAAGCCAACAAACCAACAAACCAACAAACCAACAAGCCAACAAGCCAACAAACCAACAAACCAACAAGCCAACAAACCAACAAACCAACAAACCAACAAGCCAACCAACCAACAAGCCAACAAACCAACAAACCAACAAACCAACAAACCAACAAGCCAACAAGCCAACAAACCAACAAACCAACAAGCCAACAAACCAACAAACCAACAAACCAACAAACCAACATGCCAACAAACCAACAAATCAACAAATCAACAAACCAACAAACCAAGAAACCAACAAACCAACAAACCAACAAACCAAAAAACCAACAAACCAACAAACCACCAAACGAACAAACCAACAAACCAACAAACCAACAAACCAAGAAACCAACAAACCAACAAACCAACAAACCAAAAAACCAACAAACCAACAAGCCAACAAGCCAACAAACCAAAAAACTAACAAACCAACAAGCCAACAAACCAACAAACCAACAAGCCAACAAACCAACAAACCAACAAACCAAAAAACCAACAAACCAACAAACCAACAAACCATCAAACGAACAAAGCAACAAGCCAACAAGCCAACAAACCAACAAACCAACAAGCCAACAAACCAACAAACCAACAGGCCAACAATCCAACAAACAAACAAACCAACAAACCAACAAGCCACCAAACCAACAAACCAATAAGCCAACAAACCAACAAACCAACAAACCAACAAACCAACAAGCCAACAAGCCAACAAACCAACAAACCAACAAGCCAACAAACCAACAAACCAACAAACCAACAAACCAACAAACCAACAAACCAACAAACCAACAAACCAACAAACCAACGAGCCAACAAGCCAACAAACCAACAAACAAACAAGCCAACAAACCAACAAACAAATAAACCAACAAACCAACATATCAACAAACCAACAAACCAACAAACTAACAAACAAATAAACCAACAAACCAAAAAACCAACAAGCCAACAAACCAACAAACCAACAAACCAACAAGCCAACAAACCAACAAGCCAACAAACCAACAAACCAACAAACCAAGTAACCAAAAAGCCAACAAACTAAAAAACCAACAAGCCAACAAGCCAATAAACCAACAAACCAACAAAGCAACAAGCCAACAAGCCAACAAACCAACAAACCAACATGCCAACAAACCAAAAAACCAACAAGCCAACAAGCCAACAAACCAACAAACCAACAAACCAACAAGCCAAAAAACCAACAAACCAACAAGCCAACAAGCCAACAAGCCAACAAACCAACGAACCAACAAGCCAACAAACCAACAAACCAACAAACCAACAAACCAACAAACCAACAAGCCAACAAGCCAATAAACCAACAAACCAACAAACCAACAAAGCAACAAGCCAACAAGCCAACAAACCAACAAACCAACAAGCCAACAAACCAACAAACCAGCAAGCCAACAAGCCAACAAACCAACAAACCAACAAACCAACAAGCCAACAAACCCACAAACCAACAAACCAACAAGCCAACACACCAACAAACCAACAAGCCAACAAACCAACAAACCAACAAACCAACAAACCAACAAACCAACAAACCAACAAGCCAACAAGCCAACAAACCAACAAACCAACAAACCAACAAGCCAACAAACCAACAAACCAACAAACCAAGTAACCAAAAAGCCAACAAACTAACAACCCAACAAGCCAACAAGCCAACAAACCAACAAACCAACAAAGCAACAAGCCAAGAAGCCAATAAACCAACAAACCAACAAGCCAACAAACCAACAAACCAACAAGCCACCAAACCAAGAAGCCAAAAAACCAACAAACCAACAAACAAATAAACCAACAAACCAACAAACCAACAAACCAACAAACCAAAAAACCAACAAACCAACAAACCAACAAGCCAACAAGCTAACAAACCAACAAACCAACAAGCCAACAAGCCAACAAACCAACAAACCAACAAGCAAACAAACCAACAAACCAACAAACCAACAAGCCAACAAACCAACAAACAAATAAACCAACAAACCAAAAAACCAACAAACCAACAAACCAACAAACCAACAAACCAACAAACCAACAAGCCAACAAGCCAACAAACCAACAAACCAACAAACCAACAAACTAAGTAACCAACAAGCCAACAAACCAACAAACCAACAAGCCAACAAACCAACAAACTAACAAACCAACAAGCCAACAAACCAACAAACCAACAAGCCAACAAGCCAACAAACCAACAAACCAACAAACCAACAAACCAACAAACCAACAAACCAACAAGCCAACAAACCAACAAACCAACAAACCAACAAGCGAACAAGCCAACAAACCAACAAACCAACAAGCCAACAAACCAACAAACCAACAAACCAACAAGCCAACCAACCAACAAGCCAACAAACCAACAAACCAACAAACCAACAAACCAACAAACCAACAAACCAACAAGCCAACAAGCCAACAAGCCAACAAACCAACAAACCAACAAGCCAACAAACCAACAAACCAACAAACCAACAAACTAACAAACCAACAAACCAACAAACCAACAAACCAACAAACCAACGAGCCAACAAGCCAACAAACCAACAAACAAACAAGCCAACAAACCAACAAACAAATAAACCAACAAACCAACAAATCAACAAACCAACAAACCAACAAACTAACAAACAAATAAACCAACAAACCAAAAAACCAACAAGCCAACAAACCAACAAACCAACAAACCAACAAGCCAACAAACCAACAAACCAACAAGCCAACAAACCAACAAACAAATAAACCAACAAACCAACATACCAACAAACCAACAAACCAAGAAGCCAAAAAACCAACAAACAAATAAACCAACAAACCAACAAACCAACAAACCAACAAACCAACAAACCAAAAAACCAACAAACCAACAAACCAACAAGCCAACAAGCTAACAAACCAACAAACCAACAAGCCAACAAGCCAACAAACCAACAAAACAACAAGCAAACAAACCAACAAACCAACAAACCAACAAGCCAACAAACCAACAAACAAATAAACCAACAAACCAAAAAACCAACAAACCAACAAACCAACAAACCAACAAGCCAACAAACCAACAAACCAACAAGCCAACAAGCCAACAAACCAACAAACCAACAAACTAAGTAACCAACAAGCCAACAAACCAACAAACCAACAAGCCAACAAACCAACAAACTAACAAACCAACAAGGCAACAAACCAATAAACCAACAAGCCAACAAGCCAACAAACCAACAAACCAACAAACCAACAAGCCAACAAACCAACAAACCAACAAGCCAACAAACCAACAAACCAACAAACCAACAAGCCAACAAGCCAACAAAACAACAAACCAACATGCCAACAAACCAACAAACCAACAAACCAACAAGCCAACCAACCAACAAGCCAACAAACCAACAAACCAACAAACCAACAAACCAACAATCCAACAAGCCAACAAACCAACAAACCAACAAGCCAACCAACCAACAAACCAACAAACCAACATGCCAACAAACCAACAAATCAACAAATCAACAAACCAACAAACCAAGAAACCAACAAACCAACAAACCAACAAACCAAAAAACCAACAAACCAACAAACCACCAAACGAATAAACCAACAACCCAACAAACCAACAAACCAACAAACCAACAAACCAACAAACCAACAAACCAACAAACCAAAAAACCAACAAACCAACAAGCCAACAAGCCAAAAACTAACAAACTAACAAACCAACAAGCCAACAAGCCAACAAACCAACAAGCCAACAAGCCAACAAACCAACAAACCAACAAACCAAAAAACCAACAAACCAACAAACCATCAAACGAACAAAGCAACAAGCCAACAAGCCAACAAACCAACAAACCAACAAGCCAACAAACCAACAAACCAACAAGGCAACAATCCAACAAACAAACAAACCAACAAACCAACAAGCCACCAAACTAACAAACCAACAAGCCAACAAACCAACAAACCAACAAACCAACAAACCAACAAGCCAACAAGCCAACAAATTAACAAACCAACAAGCCAACAAACCAACAAACCAACAAACCAACAAACCAACAAACCAACAAACCAACAAACCAACAAACCAACAAACCAACAAGCCAACAAGCCAACAAACCAACAAACCAACAAACCAACAAGCCAACAAACCAACAAACCAATAAACCAAGTAACCAAAAAGCCAACAAACTAACAAACCAACAAGCCAACAAGCCAACAAACCAACAAACCAACAAAGCAACAAACCAAGAAGCCAACAAACCAACAAACCAACAAGCCAACAAACCAACAAACCAACAAACCAACAAGCCACCAAACCAAGAAGCCAAAAAACCAACAAACAAATAAACCAACAAACCAACAAACCAACAAACCAACAAACCAAAAAACCAACAAACCAATAAACCAAGAAGCCAACAAGCTAACAAACCAACAAACCAACAAGCCAACAAGCCAACAAACCAACAAACCAACAAGCAAACAAACCAACAAACCAACAAACCAAC
The DNA here is from genome assembly GCA_958298945.1 of Atherix ibis. Lineage (NCBI taxonomy): Eukaryota > Metazoa > Arthropoda > Insecta > Diptera > Athericidae > Atherix > Atherix ibis. The sequence continues at coordinate 30,540,556 of OY282608.1, forward strand.
AAGCCAACAAACCAACAAACAAATAAACCAATAAACCAAAAAACCAAAAAACCAACAAACCAACAAACCAACAAACCAACAAACCAACAAACCAACAAACCAACAAGCCAACAAGCCAACAAGCCAACAAACCAACAAACCAACAAACCAACAAACTAAGTAACCAACAAGCCAACAAACCAACAAACCAACAAGCCAACAAACCAACAAACTAACAAACCAACAAGCCAACAAACCAACAAACCAACAAGCCAACAAACCAACAAACCAACAAACCAACAAGCCAACAAACCAACAAACCAACAAGCCAACAAACCAACAAACCAACAAACCAACAAGCCAACAAGCCAACAAACCAACAAACCAACAAGCCAACAAACCAACAAACCAACAAGCCAACAAACCAACAAAACAACAAGCAAACAAACCAACAAACCAACAAACCAACAAGCCAACAAACCAACAAACAAATAAACCAACAAACCAAAAAACCAACAAACCAACAAACCAACAAACCAACAAGCCAACAAACCAACAAACCAACAAGCCAACAAGCCAACAAACCAACAAACCAACAAACTAAGTAACCAACAAGCCAACAAACCAACAAACCAACAAGCAAACAAACCAACAAACTAACAAACCAACAAGGCAACAAACCAACAAACCAACAAACCAACAAGCCAACAAGCCAACAAATTAACAAACCAACAAGCCAACAAACCAACAAACCAACAAACCAACAAACCAACAAACCAACAAACCAACAAACCAACAAACCAACAAACCAACAAGCCAACAAGCCAACAAACCAACAAACCAACAAACCAACAAGCCAACAAACCAACAAACCAATAAACCAAGTAACCAAAAAGCCAACAAACTAACAAACCAACAAGCCAACAAGCCAACAAACCAACAAACCAACAAAGCAACAAACCAAGAAGCCAACAAACCAACAAACCAACAAGCCAACAAACCAACAAACCAACAAACCAACAAGCCACCAAACCAAGAAGCCAAAAAACCAACAAACAAATAAACCAACAAACCAACAAACCAACAAACCAACAAACCAAAAAGCCAACAAACCAATAAACCAAGAAGCCAACAAGCTAACAAACCAACAAACCAACAAGCCAACAAGCCAACAAACCAACAAACCAACAAGCAAACAAACCAACAAACCAACAAACCAACAAGCCAACAAACCAACAAACAAATAAACCAATAAACCAAAAAACCAAAAAACCAACAAACCAACAAACCAACAAACCAACAAACCAACAAACCAACAAACCAACAAGCCAACAAGCCAACAAGCCAACAAGCCAACAAACCAACAAACCAACAAACCAACAAACTAAGTAACCAACAAGCCAACAAACCAACAAACCAACAAGCCAACAAACCAACAAACTAACAAACCAACAAGCCAACAAACCAACAAACCAACAAGCCAACAAACCAACAAACCAACAAACCAACAAGCCAACAAACCAATAAACCAACAAGCCAACAAACCAACAAACCAACAAACCAACAAGCCAACAAGCCAACAAACCAACAAACCAACAAGCCAACAAACCAACAAACCAACAAACCAACAAGCCAACCAAGCAACAAGCCAACAAACCAACAAACCAACAAACCAACAAACCAACAAGCCAACAAGCCAACAAACCAACAAACCAACAAGCCAACAAACCAACAAACCAACAAACCAACATGCCAACAAACCAACAAATCAACAAATCAACAAACCAACAAACCAAGAAACCAACAAACCAACAAACCAACAGACCAAAAAACCAACAAACCAACAAACCACCAAACGAATAAACCAACAACCCAACAAACCAACAAACCAACAAACCAACAAACCAACAAACCAACAAACCAACAAACCAACAAACCAAAAAACCAACAAACCAACAAGCCAACAAGCCAACAAACCAACAAACTAACAAACCAACAAGCCAACAAGCCAACAAACCAACAAGCCAACAAGCCAACAAACCAACAAACCAACAAAACAAAAAACCAACAAACCAACAAACCATCAAACGAACAAAGCAACAAGCCAACAAGCCAACAAACCAACAAACCAACAAGCCAACAAACCAACAAACCAACAAGCCAACAATCCAACAAACAAACAAACCAACAAACCAACAAGCCACCAAACCAACAAACCAACAAACCAACAAGCCAACAAACCAACAAACCAACAAACCAACAAACCAACAAGCCAACAAGCCAACAAGCCAACAAACCAACAAACCAAAAAGCCAACAAACCAACAAACCAACAAACCAACAAACTAACAAACCAACAAACCAACAAACCAACAAAACAACAAACCAACGAGCCAACAAGCCAACAAACCAACAAACAAACAAGCCAACAAACCAACAAACAAATAAACCAACAAACCAACAAATCAACAAACCAACAAACCAACAAACTAACAAACAAATAAACCAACAAACCAAAAAACCAACAAGCCAACAAACCAACAAACCAACAAGCCAACAAACCAACAAACCAACAAGCCAACAAACCAACAAACAAATAAACCAACAAACCAACATACCAACAAACCAACAAACCAAGAAGCCAAAAAACCAACAAACAAATAAACCAACAAACCAACAAACCAACAAACCAACAAACCAACAAACCAAAAAACCAACAAACCAACAAACCAACAAGCCAACAAGCTAACAAACCAACAAACCAACAAGCCAACAAGCCAACAAACCAACAAAACAACAAGCAAACAAACCAACAAACCAACAAACCAACAAGCCAACAAACCAACAAACAAATAAACCAACAAACCAAAAAACCAACAAACCAACAAACCAACAAACCAACAAGCCAACAAACCAACAAACCAACAAACCAACAAGCCAACAAACCAACAAACCAACAAACTAAGTAACCAACAAGCCAACAAACCAACAAACCAACAAGCCAACAAACCAACAAACTAACAAACCAACAAGGCAACAAACCAATAAACCAACAAGCCAACAAGCCAACAAACCAACAAACCAACAAACCAACAAGCCAACAAACCAACAAACCAACAAGCCAACAAACCAACAAACCAACAAACCAACAAGCCAACAAGCCAACAAACCAACAAACCAACATGCCAACAAACCAACAAACCAACAAACCAACAAGCCAACCAACCAACAAGCCTACAAACCAACAAACCAACAAACCAACAAACCAACAAGCCAACAAGCCAACAAACCAACAAACCAACAAGCCAACCAACCAACAAACCAACAAACCAACATGCCAACAAACCAACAAATCAACAAATCAACAAACCAACAAACCAAGAAACCAACAAACCAACAAACCAACAAACCAAAAAACCAACAAACCAACAAACCACCAAACGAATAAACCAACAACCCAACAAACCAACAAACCAACAAACCAACAAACCAACAAACCAACAAACCAAAAAACCAACAAACCAACAAACCAACAAACCAACAAACCAAAAAACCAACAAACCAACAAACCATCAAACGAACAAAGCAACAAGCCAACAAGCCAACAAACCAACAAACCAACAAGCCAACAAACCAACAAACCAACAAGCCACCAAACTAACAAACCAACAAGCCAACAAACCAACAAACCAACAAACCAACAAACCAACAAGCCAACAAGCCAACAAATTAACAAACCAACAAGCCAACAAACCAACAAACCAACAAACCAACAAACCAACAAACCAACAAACCAACAAACCAACAAACCAACAAACCAACAAACCAACGAGCCAACAAGCCAACAAACCAACAAACAAACAAGCCAACAAACCAACAAACAAATAAACCAACAAACCAACAAATCAACAAACCAACAAAACAACAAACTAACAAACAAATAAACCAACAAACCAAAAAACCAACAAGCCAACAAACCAACAAACCAACAAGCCAACAAACCAACAAACCAACAAGCCAACAAACCAACAAACAAATAAACCAACAAACCAACATACCAACAAACCAACAAACTAACAAACAAATAAACCAACAAACCAAAAAACCAACAAGCCAACAAACCAACAAACCAATAAACCAACAAGTCAACAAACCAACAAGCCAACAAACCAACAAACCAACAAACCAAGTAACCAAAAAGCCAACAAACTAACAAACCAACAAGCCAACAAGCCAACAAACCAACAAACCGACAAAGCAACAAGCCAACAAGCCAACAAACCAACAAACCAATAAGCCAACAAACCAACAAACCAACAAGCCAACAAGCCAACAAACCAACAAACCAACAAACCAAAAAGCCAACAAACCCACAAACCGACAAACCAACAAGCCAACAAACCAACAAGCCAACAAACCAACAGACCAACAAACCAACAAACCAACAAACCAACAAACCAACAAGCCAACAAGCCAACAAGCCAACAAACCAACAAACCAACGAACCAACAAACCAACAAACCAACAAGCCACCAAACCAAGAAGCCAAAAAACCAACAAACAAATAAACCAACAAACCAACAAACCAACAAACCAACAAACCAAAAAACCAACAAACCAACAAACCAACAAGCCAACCAGCTAACAAACCAACAAACCAACAAGCCAACAAGCCAACAAACCAACAAACCAACAAAGCAACAAGCCAAGAAGCCAACAAACCAACAAACCAACAAAGCAACCAGCCAAGAAGTCAACAAACCAACAAACCAACAAGCCAACAAACCAACAAACCAACAAACAAACAAGCCACCAAACCAAGAAGCCAAAAATCCAACAAACAAATAAACCAACAAACCAACAAACCAACAAACCAACAAACCAAAAAACCAACAAACCAACAAACCAACAAGCCAACCAGCTAACAAACCAACAAACCAACAAGCCAACAAGCCAACAAACCAACAAACCAACAAGCAAGCAAACCAACAAACCAACAAACCAACAAGCCAACAAACCAACAAAAAAATAAACCAACAAACCAAAAAACCAACCAACCAACAAACCAACAAACCAACAAACCAACAAACCAACAAACCAACAAGCCAACAAGCCAACAAACCAACAAACCAACAAACCAACAAACTAAGTAACCAACAAGCCAACAAACCAACAAACCAACAAGCCAACAAACCAACAAACTAACAAACCAACAAGCCAACAAACCAACAAACCAACAAGCCAACAAGCCAACAAACCAACAAACCAACAAGCCAACAAACCAACAAACCAACAAACCAACAAGCCAACAAGCCAACAAACCAACAAACCAACAAGCCAACAAACCAACAAACCAACAAACCAACAAACCAACAAACCAACAAACCAATAAGCCAACAAACCAACATGCCAACAAACCAACAAATCAACAAATCAACAAACCAACAAACCAAGAAACCAACAAACCAACAAACCAACAAACCAAAAAACCAACAAACCAACAAACCACCAAACGAACAAACCAACAAACCAACAAACCAACAAACCAAGAAACCAACAAACCAACAAACCAACAAACCAAAAAACCAACAAACCAACAAGCCAACAAGCCAACAAACCAACAAACTAACAAACCAACAAGCCAACAAACCAACAAACCAACAAGCATACAAGCCAACAAACCAACAAACCAACAAACCAAAAAACCAACAAACCAACAAACCAACAAACCATCAAACGAACAAAGCAACAAGCCAACAAGCCAACAAATCAACAAACCAACAAGCCAACAAACCAACAAGCCAACAAACCAACAAACCAACAAACCAACAAGCGAACAAGCCAACAAACCAACAAACCAACAAGCCAACAAACCAACAAACCAACAAACCAACAAGCCAACCAACCAACAAACCAACAAACCAACAAACCAACAAACCAACAAACCAACAAACCAACAAGCCAACAAGCCAACAAACCAACAAACCAACAAACCAACAAACTAAGTAACCAACAAGCCAACAAACCAACAAACCAACAAGCCAACAAACCAACAAACTAACAAACCAACAAGCCAACAAACCAACAAACCAACAAGCCAACAAGCCAACAAACCAACAAACCAACAAGCCAACAAACCAACAAACCAACAAACCAACAAGCCAACAAGCCAACAAACCAACAAACCAACAAGCCAACAAACCAACAAACCAACAAACCAACAAGCCAACCAACGAACAAGCCAACAAACCAACAAACCAACAAACCAACAAACCAACAAGCCAACAAGCCAACAAACCAACAAACCAACAAGCCAACAAACCAACAAACCAACAAACCAACAAACCAACATGCCAACAAACCAACAAATCAACAAATCAACAAACCAACAAACCAAGAAACCAACAAACCAACAAACCAACAAACCAAAAAACCAACAAACCAACAAACCACCAAACGAACAAACCAACAAACCAACAAACCAACAAACCAAGAAACCAACAAACCAACAAACCAACAAACCAAAAAACCAACAAACCAACAAGCCAACAAGCCAACAAACCAAAAAACTAACAAACCAACAAGCCAACAAACCAACAAACCAACAAGCCAACAAGCCAACAAACCAACAAACCAACAAACCAAAAAACCAACAAACCAACAAACCAACAAACCATCAAACGAACAAAGCAACAAGCCAACAAGCCAACAAACCAACAAACCAACAAGCCAACAAACCAACAAACCAACAGGCCAACAATCCAACAAACAAACAAACCAACAAACCAACAAGCCACCAAACCAACAAACCAATAAGCCAACAAACCAACAAACCAACAAACCAACAAACCAACAAGCCAACAAGCCAACAAACCAACAAACCAACAAGCCAACAAACCAACAAACCAACAAACCAACAAATCAACAAACCAACAAACCAACAAACCAACAAACCAACAAACCAACGAGCCAACAAGCCAACAAACCAACAAACAAACAAGCCAACAAACCAACAAACAAATAAACCAACAAACCAACATATCAACAAACCAACAAACCAACAAACTAACAAACAAATAAACCAACAAACCAAAAAACCAACAAGCCAACAAACCAACAAACCAACAAACCAACAAGCCAACAAACCAACAAGCCAACAAACCAACAAACCAACAAACCAAGTAACCAAAAAGCCAACAAACTAAAAAACCAACAAGCCAACAAGCCAATAAACCAACAAACCAACAAAGCAACAAGCCAACAAGCCAACAAACCAACAAACCAACATGCCAACAAACCAAAAAACCAACAAGCCAACAAGCCAACAAACCAACAAACCAACAAACCAACAAGCCAAAAAACCAACAAACCAACAAGCCAACAAGCCAACAAGCCAACAAACCAACGAACCAACAAGCCAACAAACCAACAAACCAACAAACCAACAAACCAACAAACCAACAAGCCAACAAGCCAATAAACCAACAAACCAACAAACCAACAAAGCAACAAGCCAACAAGCCAACAAACCAACAAACCAACAAGCCAACAAACCAACAAACCAGCAAGCCAACAAGCCAACAAACCAACAAACCAACAAACCAACAAGCCAACAAACCCACAAACCAACAAACCAACAAGCCAACAAACCAACAAACCAACAAGCCAACAAACCAACAAACCAACAAACCAACAAACCAACAAACCAACAAACCAACAAGCCAACAAGCCAACAAACCAACAAACCAACAAACCAACAAGCCAACAAACCAACAAACCAACAAACCAAGTAACCAAAAAGCCAACAAACTAACAACCCAACAAGCCAACAAGCCAACAAACCAACAAACCAACAAAGCAACAAGCCAAGAAGCCAATAAACCAACAAACCAACAAGCCAACAAACCAACATACCAACAAGCCACCAAACCAAGAAGCCAAAAAACCAACAAACCAACAAACAAATAAACCAACAAACCAACAAACCAACAAACCAACAAACCAAAAAACCAACAAACCAACAAACCAACAAGCCAACAAGCTAACAAACCAACAAACCAACAAGCCAACAAGCCAACAAACCAACAAACCAACAAGCAAACAAACCAACAAACCAACAAACCAACAAGCCAACAAACAAATAAACCAACAAACCAAAAAACCAACAAACCAACAAACCAACAAACCAACAAACCAACAAACCAACAAGCCAACAAGCCAACAAACCAACAAACCAACAAACCAACAAACTAAGTAACCAACAAGCCAACAAACCAACAAACCAACAAGCCAACAAACCAACAAACTAACAAACCAACAAGCCAACAAACCAACAAACCAACAAGCCAACAAGCCAACAAACCAACAAACCAACAAACCAACAAACCAACAAACCAACAAACCAACAAGCCAACAAACCAACAAACCAACAAGCGAACAAGCCAACAAACCAACAAACCAACAAGCCAACAAACCAACAAACCAACAAACCAACAAGCCAACCAACCAACAAGCCAACAAACCAACAAACCAACAAACCAAAAAACCAACAAGCCAACAAGCCAACAAACCAACAAACCAACAAGCCCACAAACCAACAAACCAACAAACCAACATGCCAACAAACCAACAAATCAACAAATCAACAAACCAACAAACCAACAAACCAAGAAACCAACAAACCAACAAACCAAAAAACCAACAAACCAACAAACCACCAAACGAACAAACCAACAAACCAACAAACCAACAAACCAACAAACCAACAAACCAACAAACCAACAAACCAACAAACCAACAAACCAAAAAACCAACAAACCAACAAGCCAACAAGCCAACAAACCAACAAACTAACAAACCAACAAGGCAACAAACCAAGAAACCAACAAGCCAACAAGCCAACAAACCAACAAACCAACAAACCAAAAAACCAACAAACCAACAAACCATCAAACGAACAAAGCAACAAGCCAACAAGCCAACAAACCAACAAACCAACAAGCCAACAAACCAACAAACCAACAAGCCAACAATCCAACAAACAAACAAACCAACAAACCAACAAGCCACCAAACCAACAAACCAACAAGCCAACAAACCAACAAACCAAAAAACCAACAAACCAACAAGCCAACAAGCCAACAAACCAACAAACCAACAAGCCAACTAACCAACAAACCAACAAACCAACAAACCAACAAACCAACAAACCAACAACCATCAAACTAAAAAACCAACAAACCAACAAGCCAACAAGCCAACAAACCAACAAACTAACAAACCAACAAGCCAACAAACCAACAAACCAACAAGCCAACAAGCCAACAAATCAACAAACCAACAAACCAAAAAACCAACAAACCAACAAACCATCAAACGAACAAAGCAACAAGCCAACAAGCCAACAAACCAACAAACCAACAAGCCAACAAACCAACAAACCAACAAGCCAACAATCCAACAAACCAACAAACCAACAAACCAACAAGCCAACAAACCAACCAACCAACAAGCCAACAAACCAACAAACCAACAAACCACCAAACGAACAAACCAACAAACCAACAAACCAACAAACCAAGAAACCAACAAACCAACAAACCAACAAACCAAAAAACCAACAAACCAACAAGCCAACAAGCCAACAAACCAACAAACTAACAAACCAACAAGCCAACAAACCAACAAACCAACAAGCATACAAGCCAACAAACCAACAAACCAACAAACCAAAAAACCAACAAACCAACAAACCAACAAACCATCAAACGAACAAAGCAACAAGCCAACAAGCCAACAAATCAACAAACCAACAAGCCAACAAACCAACAAGCCAACAAACCAACAAACCAACAAACCAACAAGCGAACAAGCCAACAAACCAACAAACCAACAAGCCAACAAACCAACAAACCAACAAACCAACAAGCCAACCAACCAACAAACCAACAAACCAACAAACCAACAAACCAACAAACCAACAAACCAACAAGCCAACAAGCCAACAAACCAACAAACCAACAAACCAACAAACTAAGTAACCAACAAGCCAACAAACCAACAAACCAACAAGCCAACAAACCAACAAACTAACAAACCAACAAGCCAACAAACCAACAAACCAACAAGCCAACAAGCCAACAAACCAACAAACCAACAAGCCAACAAACCAACAAACCAACAAACCAACAAGCCAACAAGCCAACAAACCAACAAACCAACAAGCCAACAAACCAACAAACCAACAAACCAACAAGCCAACCAACGAACAAGCCAACAAACCAACAAACCAACAAACCAACAAACCAACAAGCCAACAAGCCAACAAACCAACAAACCAACAAGCCAACAAACCAACAAACCAACAAACCAACAAACCAACATGCCAACAAACCAACAAATCAACAAATCAACAAACCAACAAACCAAGAAACCAACAAACCAACAAACCAACAAACCAAAAAACCAACAAACCAACAAACCACCAAACGAACAAACCAACAAACCAACAAACCAACAAACCAAGAAACCAACAAACCAACAAACCAAAAAACTAACAAACCAACAAGCCAACAAACCAACAAACCAACAAGCCAACAAGCCAACAAACCAACAAACCAACAAACCAAAAAACCAACAAACCAACAAACCAACAAACCATCAAACGAACAAAGCAACAAGCCAACAAGCCAACAAACCAACAAACCAACAAGCCAACAAACCAACAAACCAACAGGCCAACAATCCAACAAACAAACAAACCAACAAACCAACAAGCCACCAAACCAACAAACCAATAAGCCAACAAACCAACAAACCAACAAACCAACAAACCAACAAGCCAACAAGCCAACAAACCAACAAACCAACAAGCCAACAAACCAACAAACCAACAAACCAACAAACCAACAAACCAACAAACCAACAAACCAACAAACCAACAAACCAACAAACCAACGAGCCAACAAGCCAACAAACCAACAAACAAACAAGCCAACAAACCAACAAACAAATAAACCAACAAACCAACATATCAACAAACCAACAAACCAACAAACTAACAAACAAATAAACCAACAAACCAAAAAACCAACAAGCCAACAAACCAACAAACCAACAAACCAACAAGCCAACAAACCAACAAGCCAACAAACCAACAAACCAACAAACCAAGTAACCAAAAAGCCAACAAACTAAAAAACCAACAAGCCAACAAGCCAATAAACCAACAAACCAACAAAGCAACAAGCCAACAAGCCAACAAACCAACAAACCAACATGCCAACAAACCAAAAAACCAACAAGCCAACAAGCCAACAAACCAACAAACCAACAAACCAACAAGCCAAAAAACCAACAAACCAACAAGCCAACAAGCCAACAAGCCAACAAACCAACGAACCAACAAGCCAACAAACCAACAAACCAACAAACCAACAAACCAACAAACCAACAAGCCAACAAGCCAATAAACCAACAAACCAACAAACCAACAAAGCAACAAGCCAACAAGCCAACAAACCAACAAACCAACAAGCCAACAAACCAACAAACCAGCAAGCCAACAAGCCAACAAACCAACAAACCAACAAACCAACAAGCCAACAAACCCACAAACCAACAAACCAACAAGCCAACAAACCAACAAACCAACAAGCCAACAAACCAACAAACCAACAAACCAACAAACCAACAAACCAACAAACCAACAAGCCAACAAGCCAACAAACCAACAAACCAACAAACCAACAAGCCAACAAACCAACAAACCAACAAACCAAGTAACCAAAAAGCCAACAAACTAACAACCCAACAAGCCAACAAGCCAACAAACCAACAAACCAACAAAGCAACAAGCCAAGAAGCCAATAAACCAACAAACCAACAAGCCAACAAACCAACATACCAACAAGCCACCAAACCAAGAAGCCAAAAAACCAACAAACCAACAAACAAATAAACCAACAAACCAACAAACCAACAAACCAACAAACCAAAAAACCAACAAACCAACAAACCAACAAGCCAACAAGCTAACAAACCAACAAACCAACAAGCCAACAAGCCAACAAACCAACAAACCAACAAGCAAACAAACCAACAAACCAACAAACCAACAAGCCAACAAACAAATAAACCAACAAACCAAAAAACCAACAAACCAACAAACCAACAAACCAACAAACCAACAAACCAACAAGCCAACAAGCCAACAAACCAACAAACCAACAAACCAACAAACTAAGTAACCAACAAGCCAACAAACCAACAAACCAACAAGCCAACAAACCAACAAACTAACAAACCAACAAGCCAACAAACCAACAAACCAACAAGCCAACAAGCCAACAAACCAACAAACCAACAAACCAACAAACCAACAAACCAACAAACCAACAAGCCAACAAACCAACAAACCAACAAGCGAACAAGCCAACAAACCAACAAACCAACAAGCCAACAAACCAACAAACCAACAAACCAACAAGCCAACCAACCAACAAGCCAACAAACCAACAAACCAACAAACCAAAAAACCAACAAGCCAACAAGCCAACAAACCAACAAACCAACAAGCCCACAAACCAACAAACCAACAAACCAACATGCCAACAAACCAACAAATCAACAAATCAACAAACCAACAAACCAACAAACCAAGAAACCAACAAACCAACAAACCAAAAAACCAACAAACCAACAAACCACCAAACGAACAAACCAACAAACCAACAAACCAACAAACCAACAAACCAACAAACCAACAAACCAACAAACCAACAAACCAACAAACCAAAAAACCAACAAACCAACAAGCCAACAAGCCAACAAACCAACAAACTAACAAACCAACAAGGCAACAAACCAAGAAACCAACAAGCCAACAAGCCAACAAACCAACAAACCAACAAACCAAAAAACCAACAAACCAACAAACCATCAAACGAACAAAGCAACAAGCCAACAAGCCAACAAATCAACAAACCAACAAACCAAAAAACCAACAAACCAACAAACCATCAAACGAACAAAGCAACAAGCCAACAAGCCAACAAACCAACAAACCAACAAGCCAACAAACCAACAAACCAACAAGCCAACAATCCAACAAACCAACAAACCAACAAACCAACAAGCCAACAAACCAACCAACCAACAAGCCAACAAACCAACAAACCAACAAACCAACAAACCAACAAGCCAACAAGCCAACAAACCAACAAACCAACAAGCCAACAAGCCAACAAACCAACAAACCAACAAACCAACAAACCAACAAACCAACAACCCAACAAACCAACGACCCAACAAGCCAACAAACCAACAAACCAACAAGCCAACAAACCAACAAACAAATAAACCAACAAACCAACATACCAACAAACCAACAAACCAACAAACTAACAAACAAATAAACCAACAAACCAAAAAACCAACAAGCCAACAAACCAACAAACCAACAAACCAACAAGCCAACAAACCAACAAGCCAACAAACCAACAAACCAACAAACCAAGTAACCAAAAAGCCAACAAACTAACAAACCAACAAGCCAACAAGCCAACAAACCAACAAACCAACAAACCAACAAAGCAACAAGCCAACAAGCCAACAAACCAACAAACCAACAAGCCAACAAACCAACAAACCAACAAGCCAACAAGCCAACAAACCAACAAACCAACAAACCAACAAGCCAACAAACCCACAAACCAACAAACCAACAAGGCAACAAACCAACAAACCAACAAACCAACAAACAAACAAGCCAACCAGCCAACAAACCAACAAACCAACAAACCAACAAGCCAACAAACCAACAAACCAATAAACCAAGTAACCAAAAAGCCAACAAACTAACAAACCAACAAGCCAACAAGCCAACAAACCAACAAACCAAAAAAGCAACAAACCAAGAAGCCAACAAACCAACAAACCAACAAGCCAACAAACCAACAAACCAACAAACCAACAAGCCACCAAACCAAGAAGCCAAAAAACCAACAAACAAATAAACCAACAAACCAACAAACCAACAAACCAACAAACCAACAAACCAAAAAACCAACAAACCAACAAACCAACAAGCCAACAAGCTAACAAACCAACAAACCAACAAGCCAACAAGCCAACAAACCAACAAACCAACAAGCAAACAAACCAACAAACCAACAAACCAACAAGCCAACAAACCAACAAACAAATAAACCAACAAACCAAAAAACCAACAAACCAACAAACCAACAAACCAACAAACCAAGAAACCAACAAACCAACAAGCCAACAAGCCAACAAACCAACAAACCAACAAACCAACAAACTAAGTAACCAACAAGCCAACAAACCAACAAACCAACAAGCCAACAAACCAACAAACTAACAAACCCACAAGCCAACAAACCAACAAACCAACAAGCCAACAAGCCAACAAACCAACAAACCAACAAACCAACAAGCCAACAAACCAACAAACCAACAAGCCAACAAACCAACAAACCAACAAACCAACAAGCCAACAAGCCAACAAACCAACAAACCAACAAGCCAACAAACCAACAAACCAACAAACCAACAAGCCAACCAACCAACAAGCCAACAAACCAACAAACCAACAAACCAACAAACCAACAAGCCAACAAGCCAACAAACCAACAAACCAACAAGCCAACAAACCAACAAACCAACAAACCAACATGCCAACAAACCAACAAATTAACAAATCAACAAACCAACAAACCAAGAAACCAACAAACCAACAAACTAACAAACCAAAAAACCAACAAACCAACAAACCACCAAACGAATAAACCAACAACCCAACAAACCAACAAACCAACAAACCAACAAACCAACAAACCAACAAACCAACAAACCAAAAAACCAACAAACCAACAAGCCAACAAGCCAACAAACCAACAAACTAACAAACCAACAAGCCAACAAGCCAACAAACCAACAAGCCAACAAGCCTACAAACCAACAAACCAACAAACCAAAAAACCAACAAACCAACAAACCATCAAACGAACAAAGCAACAAGCCAACAAGCCAACAAACCAAAAAACCAACAAGCCAACAAACCAACAAACCAACAAGCCAACAATCCAACAAACAAACAAACCAACAAACCAACAAGCCACCAAACCAACAAACCAACAAGCCAACAAACCAACAAACCAACAAACCAACAAACCAACAAGCCAACAAGCCAACAAGCCAACAAACCAACAGACCAACAAGCCAACAAACCAACAAACCAACAAACCAACAAACCAACAAACCAACAAACCAACAAACCAACAAACCAACAAACCAATAAACCAACAAACCAACGAGCCAACAAGCCAACAAACCAACAAACAAACAAGCCAACAAACCAACAAACAAATAAACCAACAAACCAACAAATCAACAAACCAACAAACCAACAAACTAACAAACAAATAAACCAACAAACCAAAAACCCAACAAGCCAACAAACCAACAAACCAACAAACCAACAAGCCAACAAACCAACAAACCAACAAGCCAACAAACCAACAAACAAATAAACCAACAAACCAACATACCAACAAACCAACAAACCAAGAAGCCAAAAAACCAACAAACAAATAAACCAACAAACCAACAAACCAACAAACCAACAAACCAACAAGCCAACAAACCAAAAAACCAACAAACCAACAAACCAACAAGCCAACAAGCAAACAAACCAACAAACCAACAAGCCAACAAGCCAACAAACCAACAAACCAACAAGCAAACAAACCAACAAACCAACAAACCAACAAGCCAACAAACCAACAAACAAATAAACCAACAAACCAAAAAACCAACAAACCAACAAACCAACAAACCAACAAACCAACAAACCAACAAACCAACAAGCCAACAAGCCAACAAACCAACAAACCAACAAACTAAGTAACCAACAAGCCAACAAACCAACAAACCAACAAGCCAACAAACCAACAAACTAACAAACCAACAAGCCAACAAACCAACAAACCAACAAGCCAACAAGCCAACAAACCAACAAACCAACAAACCAACAAGCCAACAAACCAACAAACCAACAAGCCAACAAACCAACAAACCAACAAACCAACAAGCCAACAAGCCAACAAACCAACAAACCAACAAGCCAACAAACCAACAAACCAACAAACCAACAAGCCAACCAACCCACAAGCCAACAAACCAACAAACCAACAAACCAACAAACCAACAAACCAACAAGCCAACAAGCCAACAAACCAACAAACCAACAAGCCAACAAACCAACAAACCAACAAACCAACATGCCAACAAACCAACAAATCAACAAATCAACAAACCAACAAACCAAGAAACCAACAAACCAACAAACCAACAAACCAAAAAACCAACAAACCAACAAACCACCAAACGAATAAACCAACAACCCAACAAACCAACAAACCAACAAACCAACAAACCAACAAACCAACAAACCAACAAACCAACAAACCAACAAACCAAAAAACCAACAAACCAACAAGCCAACAAGCCAACAAACCAACAAACTAACAAACCAACAAGCCAACAAGCCAACAAACCAACAAGCCAACAAGCCAAAAAACCAACAAACCAACAAACCAAAAAACCAACAAACCAACAAACCATCAAACGAACAAAGCAACAAGCCAACAAGCCAACAAACCAACAAACCAACAAGCCAACAAACCAACAAACCAACAAGCCAACAATCCAACAAACAAACAAACCAACAAACCAACAAGCCACCAAACCAACAAACCAACAAGCCAACAAACCAACAAACCAACAAACCAACAAACCAACAAGCCAACAAGCCAACAAACCAACAAACCAACAAGCCAACAAACCAACAAACCAACAAACCAACAAACCAACAAACCAACAAACCAACAAACCAACAAACCAACAAACCAACGAGCCAACAAGCCAACAAACCAACAAACAAACAAGCAAACAAACCAACAAACAAATAAACCAACAAACCAACAAATCAACAAACCAACAAACCAACAAACTAACAAACAAATAAACCAACAAACCAAAAAACCAACAAGCCAACAAACCAACAAACCAACAAGCCAACAAACCAACAAACCAACAAGCCAACAAACCAACAAACAAATAAACCAACAAACCAACATACCAACAAACCAACAAACTAACAAACAAATAAACCAACAAACCAAAAAACCAACAAGCCAATAAACCAACAAACCAACAAACCAACAAGCCAACAAACCAACAAGCCAACAAACCAACAAACCAACAAACCAAGTAACCAAAAAGCCAGCAAGCTAACAAACCAACAAGCCAACAAGCCAACAAACCAACAAACCAACAAAGCAACAAGCCAACAAGCCAACAAACCAACAAACCAATAAGCAAACAAACCAACAAACCAACAAGCCAACAAGCCAACAAACCAACAAACCAACAAACCAACAAGCCAACAAACCCACAAACCAACAAACCAACAAGCCAACAAACCAACAAGTCAACAAACCAACAAACCAACAAACCAACAAACCAACAAACCAACAAACCAACAAGCCAACAAGCCAACAAACCAACAAACCAACAAACCAACAAGCCAACAAACCAACAAACCAAGTAACCAAAAAGCCAACAAACTAACAAACCAACAAGCCAACAAGCCAACAAACCAACAAACCAACAAAGCAACAAGCCAAGAAGCCAACAAACCAACAAACCAACAAGCCAACAAACCAACAAACCAACAAACCAACAAGCCACCAAACCAAGAAGCCAAAAAACCAACAAACAAATAAACCAACAAACCAACAAACCAACAAACCAACAAACCAACAAACCAAAAAACCAACAAACCAACAAACCAACAAGCCAACAAGCTAACAAACCAACAAACCAACAAGCCAACAAACCAACAAACCAACAAGCAAGCAAACCAACAAACCAACAAACCAACAAGCCAACAAACCAACAAACAAATAAACCAACAAACCAAAAAACCAACAAACCAACAAACCAACAAACCAACAAACCAACAAACCAACAAACCAACAAACCAACAAACCAACAAGCCAACAAGCCAACAAACCAACAAACAAACAAACCAACAAACTAAGTAACCAACAAGCCAACAAACCAACAAACCAACAAGCCAACAAACCAACAAACTAACAAACCAAGAAGCCAACAAACCAACAAACCAACAAGCCAACAAGCCAACAAACCAACAAACCAACAAACCAACAAACCAACAAACCAACAAACCAACAAGCCAACAAACCAATAAACCAACAAACCAACAAGCCAACAAGCCAACAAACCAACAAACCAACAAACCAACAAACCAACAAGCCAACCAACCAACAAGCCAACAAACCAACAAACCAACAAACCAACAAACCAACAAGCCAACAAGCCAACAAACCAACAAACCAACAAGCCAACAAACCAACAAACCAACAAACCAACATACCAACAAACCAACAAATCAACAAATCAACAAACCAACAAACCAAGAAACCAACAAACCAACAAACCAACAAACCAAAAAACCAACAAACCAACAAACCACCAAACGAACAAACCAACAAACCAACAAACCAACAAACCAAGAAACCAACAAACCAACAAACCAACAAACCAAAAAACCAACAAACCAACAAGCCAACAAGCCAACAAACCAACAAACTAACAAACCAACAAGCCAACAAACCAACAAACCAACAAGCCAATAAGCCAACAAACCAACAAACCAACAAACCAAAAAACCAACAAACCAACAAACCAACAAACCATCAAACGAACAAAGCAACAAGCCAACAAGCCAACAAACCAACAAACCAACAAGCCAACAAACCAACAAACCAACAAGCCAACAATCCAACAAACAAACAAACCAACAAACCAACAAGCCACCAAACCAACAAACCAACAAGCCAACAAACCAACAAACCAACAAACCAACAAACCAACAAGCCAACAAGCCAACAAACCAACAAACCAATAAGCCAACAAACCAACAAACCAACAAACCAACAAACCAATAAACCAACAAACCAACAAACCAACAAACCAACAAACCAACGAGCCAACAAGCCAACAAACCAACAAACAAACAAGCCAACAAACCAACAAACAAATAAACCAACAAACCAAAAAATCAACAAACCAACAAACCAACAAACTAACAAACAAATAAACCAACAAACCAAAAAACCAACAAGCCAACAAACCAACAAACCAACAAACCAACAAGCCAACAAACCAACAAGCCAACAAACCAACAAACCAACAAACCAAGTAACCAAAAAGCCAACAAACTAACAAACCAACAAGCCAAAAAGCCAATAAACCAACAAACCAACAAAGCAACAAGCCAACAAGCCACAAACCAACAAACCAACAAGCCAACAAACCAAAAAACCAACAAGCCAACAAGCCAACAAACCAACAAACCAACAAACCAACAAGCCAAAAAACCAACAAACCAACAAGCCAACAAGCCAACAAACCAACAAACCAACAAGCCAACAAACCAACAAACCAACAAACCAACAAACCAACAAACCAACAAACCAACAAGCCAACAAGCCAATAAACCAACAAACCAACAAACCAACAAACCAACAAACCAAGTAACCAAAAAGCCAACAAACTAACAAACCAACAAGCCAACAAGCCAACAAGCCAACAAACCAACAAACCAACAAAGCAACAAGCCAATAAGCCAACATACCAATAAACCAACAAACCAACAAACCAACAAACCAACAAGCCAACAAACCAACAAACAAATAAACCAACAAACCAACAAACCAACAAACCAACAAACCAACAAACCAACAAACCAAAAAACCCAAAAACCAACAAACCAACAAGCCAACAAGCCAACAAACCAACAAACCAACAAGCTAACAAGCCAACAAACCAACAAAACAACAAACAGCAAGCAAACAAACCAACAAACCAACAAACCAACAATCCAACAAACCAACAAACAAATAAACCAACAAACCAAAAAACCAACAAACCAACAAACCAACAAACCAAGAAACCAACAAGCCAACAAGCCAACAAGCCAACAAGCCAACAAACCAACAAACCAACAAACTAAGTAACCAACAAGCCAACAAACCAAAAAACCAACAAGCCAACAAACCAACAAATTACCAAACCAACAAGCCAACAAACCAACATACCAACAATCCAACAAGCCAACAAACCAACAAACAAACAAGCCAACAAACCAACAAACATACAAACCAACAAGCCAACAAACCAACAAACCAACAAGCCAACAAGCCAATAAGCCAACAAACTAACAAGCCAACAAACCAACAAACCAACAAACCAACAAGCCAACAAGCCAACAAACCAACAAACTAACAAACCAACAAACGAACTAACCAACAAACCAACAAGACAACAAGCCAACAAACCAACAAACCAACAAACTAAGTAACCAACAAGCCAACAAACCAACAAACCAACAAGCCAACAAGCCAACAAACCAACAAACCAACAAGCCAACAAACCAACAAACCCAAAAACCAAAAAACCAACAAACCAACAAACCAACAAACCAACAAACCAACAAACCAACAAACCAACAAACCAACAAGCCAACAAACCAACAAACCAACAAACCAACAAGCCAACAAACCAACAAGCCAACAAACCAACAAACCAACAAACAAAGTAACCAAAAAGCCAACAAACTAACAAACCAACAAGCCAACAAGCCAACAAACCAACAAACCAACAAACCAACAAGCCAACAAACCAACAAACCAAAAAACCAACAAGCCAACGAACCAACAAGCCAACAAACCAACAAACCAACAAACCAACAAACCAACAAGCCAACAAACCAACAAACCAACAAGGCAATAAACCAACAAACCAACAAACCAACAAACCAACAAGCCAACAAACTAACAAACCAACAAGCTAACAAGCCAACAAACCAACAAACCAACAAAGCAACAAGCCAAGAAGCCAACAAACCAACAAACCAACAAGCCAACCAACCAACAAACCAACAAAACAACAAGCCACCAAAACAAGAAGCCAAAAAACCAACAAACAAATAAACCAACAAACCAACAAACCAGCAAACCAACAAACCAACAAGCCAACAAACCAACAAACCAACAAACCAACAAGCCAACAAACCAACAAACCAAAAAACCAACAAGCCAACGAACCAACAAGCCAACAAACCAACAAACCAACAAACCAACAAACAAACAAGCCAACAAACCAACAAACATACAAACCAACAAGCCAACAAACCAACAAACCAACAAGCCAACAAGCCAATAAGCCAACAAACTAAGAAGCCAACAAACCAACAAACCAACAAACCAACAAGCCAACAAGCCAACAAACCAACAAACTAACAAACCAACAAACGAACTAACCAAAAAACCAACAAGACAACAAGCCAACAAACCAACAAACCAACAAACCAACAAACCAACAAACTAAGTAACCAACAAGCCAACAAACCAACAAACCAACAAGCCAACAAGCCAACAAACCAACAAACCAACAAGCCAACAAACCAACAAACCCAAAAACCAAAAAACCAACAAACCAACAAACCAACAAACCAACAAACCAACAAACCAACAAACCAACAAGCCAACAAGCCAACAAACCAACAAACCAACAAACCAACAAGCCAACAAACCAACAAGCCAACAAACCAACAAACCAACAAACAAAGTAACCAAAAAGCCAACAAACTAACAAACCAACAAGCCAACAAGCCAACAAACCAACAAACCAACAAACCAACAAGCCAACAAACCAACAAACCAAAAAACCAACAAGCCAACGAACCAACAAGCCAACAAACCAACAAACCAACAAACCAACAAACCAACAAGCCAACAAACCAACAAACCAACAAGCCAATAAACCAACAAACCAACAAACCAACAAACCAACAAGCCAACAAACTAACAAACCAACAAGCTAACAAGCCAACAAACCAACAAACCAACAAAGCAACAAGCCAAGAAGCCAACAAACCAACAAACCAACAAGCCAACCAACCAACAAACCAACAAAACAACAAGCCACCAAAACAAGAAGCCAAAAAACCAACAAACAAATAAACCAACAAACCAACAAACCAGCAAACCAACAAACCAAAAAACCAACAAACCAACAAACCAACAAGCCAACAAGCTAACAAACCAACAAACCAACAAGCCAACAAGCCAACAAACCAACAAACCAACAAGCAAACAAACCAACAAACCAACAAACCAACAAGCCAACAGACCAACAAACAAATAAACCAACAAACCAAAAAACCAACAAACCAACAAACCAACAAACCAACAAACCAACAAACCAACAAGCCAACAAGCCAACAAACCAACAAACCAACAAACCAACAAGCCAACAAGCCAACAAACCAACAAACCAACAAGCCAACAAACCAACAAACCAACAAACCAACAAGCCAACCAACCAACAAGCCAACAAACCAACAAACCAACAAACCAACAAACCAACAAGCCAACAAGCCAACAAACCAAGAAACCAACAAACCAACAAGCCAACCAACCAACAAGCCAACAAACCAACAAACCAACAAACCAACAAACCAACAAGCCAACAAGCCAACAAACCAAGAAACCAACAAGCCAACAAACCAACAAACCAACAAGCCAACAAGCCAACAAACCAACAAACCAACAAACCAACAAGCCAACAAACCAACAAACCAACAAGCCAACAAACCAACAAACCAACAAACCAACAAGCCAACAAGCCAACAAACCAACAAACCAACAAGCCAACAAACCAACAAACCAACAAACCAACAAGCCAACCAACCAACAAGCCAACAAACCAACAAACCAACAAACCAACAAACCAACAAGCCAACAAGCCAACAAACCAAGAAACCAACAGGCCAACAAACCAACAAACCAACAAACCAACATGCCAACAAACCAACAAATCAACAAATCAACAAACCAACAAACCAAGAAACCAACAAATCAACAAACCAACAAACCAAAAAACCAACAAACCAACAAACCACCAAACGAACAAACCAACAAACCAACAAACCAACAAACCAACAAACCAACAAACCAACAAACCAAAAAACCAACAAACCAACAAACCAACAAGCCAACAAGCCAACAAACCAACAAACTAACAAACCAACAAGCCAACAAACCAACAAACCAACAAGCCAACAAGCCAACAAACCAACAAACCAACAAACCAAAAAACCAACAAACCAACAAACCATCAAACGAACAAAGCAACAAGCCAACAAGCCAAGAAACCAACAAACCAACAAGCCAACAAACCAACAAACCAACAAGCCAACAATCCAACAAACAAACAAACCAACAAACCAACAAGCCACCAAACCAACAAACCAACAAGCCAACAAACCAACAAACCAACAAACCAACAAACCAACAAGCCAACAAGCCAACAAACCAACAAACCAACAAGCCAACAAACCAACAAACCAACAAACCAACAAACCAACAAACTAACAAACCAACAAACCAACAAACCAACAAACCAACGAGCCAACAAGTCAACAAACCAACAAACAAACAAGCCAACAAACCAATAAACAAATAAACCAACAAACCAACAAATCAACAAACCAACAAACCAACAAACTAACAAACAAATAAACCAACAAACCAAAAAACCAACAAGCCAACAAGCCAATAAACCAACAAACCAACAAACCAACAAACCAACAAACCAAGTAACCAAGAAGCCAACAAACTAACAAACCAACAAGCCAACAAGCCAACAAGCCAACAAACCAACAAACCAACAAAGCAACAAGCCAACAAGCCAACATACCAATAAACCAACAAACCAACAAACCAACAAACCAACAAGCCAACAAACCAACAAACAAATAAACCAACAAACCAACAAACCAACAAACCAACAAACCAACAAACCAAAAAACCCAAAAACCAACAAACCAACAAGCCAACAAGCCAACAAACCAACAAACCAACAAGCTAACAAGCCAACAAACCAACAAAACAACAAACAACAAGCAAACAAACCAACAAACCAACAAACCAACAATCCAACAAACCAACAAACAAATAAACCAACAAACCAAAAAACCAACAAACCAACAAACCAACAAACCAAGAAACCAACAAGCCAACAAGCCAACAAGCCAACAAGCCAACAAACCAACAAACCAACAAACTAAGTAACCAACAAGCCAACAAACCAAAAAACCAACAAGCCAACAAACCAACAAATTACCAAACCAACAAGCCAACAAACCAACATACCAACAATCCAACAAGCCAACAAACCAACAAACAAACAAGCCAACAAACCAACAAACATACAAACCAACAAGCCAACAAACCAACAAACCAACAAGCCAACAAGCCAATAAGCCAACAAACTAACAAGCCAACAAACCAACAAACCAACAAACCAACAAGCCAACAAGCCAACAAACCAACAAACTAACAAACCAACAAACGAACTAACCAACAAACCAACAAGACAACAAGCCAACAAACCAACAAACCAACAAACCAAAAAACCAACAAACTAAGTAACCAACAAGCCAACAAACCAACAAACCAACAAGCCAACAAGCCAACAAACCAACAAACCAATAAGCCAACAAACCAACAAACCCAAAAACCAAAAAACCAACAAACCAACAAACCAACAAACCAACAAACCAACAAACCAACAAACCAATAAACCAACAAGCCAACAAACCAACAAACCAACAAACCAACAAGCCAACAAACCAACAAGCCAACAAACCAACAAACCAACAAACAAAGTAACCAAAAAGCCAACAAACTAACAAACCAACAAGCCAACAAGCCAACAAACCAACAAACCAACAAACCAACAAGCCAACAAACCAACAAACCAAAAAACCAACAAGCCAACGAACCAACAAGCCAACAAACCAACAAACCAACAAACCAACAAACCAACAAGCCAACAAACCAACAAACCAACAAGCCAATAAACCAACAAACCAACAAACCAACAAACCAACAAGCCAACAAACTAACAAACCAACAAGCTAACAAGCCAACAAACCAACAAACCAACAAAGCAACAAGCCAAGAAGCCAACAAACCAACAAACCAACAAGCCAACCAACCAACAAACCAACAAAACAACAAGCCACCAAAACAAGAAGCCAAAAAACCAACAAACAAATAAACCAACAAACCAACAAACCAGCAAACCAACAAACCAACAAGCCAACAAACCAACAAACCAACAAACCAACAAGCCAACAAACCAACAAACCAAAAAACCAACAAGCCAACGAACCAACAAGCCAACAAACCAACAAACCAACAAACCAACAAACAAACAAGCCAACAAACCAACAAACATACAAACCAACAAGCCAACAAACCAACAAACCAACAAGCCAATAAGCCAACAAACTAAGAAGCCAACAAACCAACAAACCAACAAACCAACAAGCCAACAAGCCAACAAACCAACAAACTAACAAACCAACAAACGAACTAACCAACAAACCAACAAGACAACAAGCCAACAAACCAACAAACCAACAAACCAACAAACCAACAAACTAAGTAACCAACAAGCCAACAAACCAACAAACCAACAAGCCAACAAGCCAACAAACCAACAAACCAACAAGCCAACAAACCAACAAACCCAAAAACCAAAAAACCAACAAACCAACAAACCAACAAACCAACAAACCAACAAACCAACAAACCAACAAACCAACAAGCCAACAAACCAACAAACCAACAAACCAACAAGCCAACAAACCAACAAGCCAACAAACCAACAAACCAACAAACAAAGTAACCAAAAAGCCAACAAACTAACAAACCAACAAGCCAACAAGCCAACAAACCAACAAACCAACAAACCAACAAGCCAACAAACCAACAAACCAAAAAACCAACAAGCCAACGAACCAACAAGCCAACAAACCAACAAACGAACAAACCAACAAACCAACAAGCCAACAAACCAACAAACCAACAAGCCAATAAACCAACAAACCAACAAACCAACAAACCAACAAGCCAACAAACTAACAAACCAACAAGCTAACAAGCCAACAAACCAACAAACCAACAAAGCAACAAGCCAAGAAGCCAACAAACCAACAAACCAACAAGCCAACCAACCAACAAACCAACAAAACAACAAGCCACCAAAACAAGAAGCCAAAAAACCAACAAACAAATAAACCAACAAACCAACAAACCAGCAAACCAACAAACCAAAAAACCAACAAACCAACAAACCAACAAGCCAACAAGCTAACAAACCAACAAACCAACAAGCCAACAAGCCAACAAACCAACAAACCAACAAGCAAACAAACCAACAAACCAACAAACCAACAAGCCAACAGACCAACAAACAAATAAACCAACAAACCAAAAAACCAACAAACCAACAAACCAACAAACCAACAAACCAACAAACCAACAAGCCAACAAGCCAACAAACCAACAAACCAACAAACCAACAAGCCAACAAGCCAACAAACCAACAAACCAACAAGCCAACAAACCAACAAACCAACAAACCAACAAGCCAACCAACCAACAAGCCAACAAACCAACAAACCAACAAACCAACAAACCAACAAGCCAACAAGCCAACAAACCAAGAAACCAACAAACCAACAAGCCAACCAACCAACAAGCCAACAAACCAACAAACCAACAAACCAACAAACCAACAAGCCAACAAGCCAACAAACCAAGAAACCAACAAGCCAACAAACCAACAAACCAACAAGCCAACAAGCCAACAAACCAACAAACCAACAAACCAACAAGCCAACAAACCAACAAACCAACAAGCCAACAAACCAACAAACCAACAAACCAACAAGCCAACAAGCCAACAAACCAACAAACCAACAAGCCAACAAACCAACAAACCAACAAACCAACAAGCCAACCAACCAACAAGCCAACAAACCAACAAACCAACAAACCAACAAACCAACAAGCCAACAAGCCAACAAACCAAGAAACCAACAGGCCAACAAACCAACAAACCAACAAACCAACATGCCAACAAACCAACAAATCAACAAATCAACAAACCAACAAACCAAGAAACCAACAAACCAACAAACCAACAAACCAAAAAACCAACAAACCAACAAACCACCAAACGAACAAACCAACAAACCAATAAACCAACAAACCAACAAACCAACAAACCAACAAACCAACAAACCAACAAACCAACAAACCAAAAAACCAACAAACCAACAAACCAACAAGCCAACAAGCCAACAAACCAACAAACTAACAAACCAACAAGCCAACAAACCAACAAACCAACAAGCCAACAAGCCAACAAACCAACAAACCAACAAACCAAAAAACCAACAAACCAACAAACCATCAAACGAACAAAGCAACAAGCCAACAAGCCAAGAAACCAAAAAACCAACAAGCCAACAAACCAACAAACCAACAAGCCAACAATCCAAC
The DNA here is from genome assembly GCA_958298945.1 of Atherix ibis. Lineage (NCBI taxonomy): Eukaryota > Metazoa > Arthropoda > Insecta > Diptera > Athericidae > Atherix > Atherix ibis. The sequence goes on from OY282608.1 coordinate 30,568,064, forward strand.
AAACAAACAAACCAACAAACCAACAAGCCACCAAACCAACAAACCAACAAGCCAACAAACCAACAAACCAACAAACCAACAAACCAACAAGCCAACAAGCCAACAAACCAACAAACCAACAAGCCAACAAACCAACAAACCAACAAACCAACAAACCAACAAACTAACAAACCAACAAACCAACAAACCAACAAACCAACGAGCCAACAAGTCAACAAACCAACAAACAAACAAGCCAACAAACCAACAAACAAATAAACCAACAAACCAACAAATCAACAAACCAACAAACCAACAAACTAACAAACAAATAAACCAACAAACCAAAAAACCAACAAGCCAACAAACCAACAAACCAACAAACCAACAAACCAACAAACCAACAAGCCAACAAACCAACAAGCCAACAAACCAACAAACCAACAAACCAAGTAGCCAAAAAGCCAACAAACTAACAAACCAACAAGCCAACAAGCCAATAAACCAACAAACCAACAAAGCAACAAGCCAACAAGCCAACAAACCAACAAACCAACAAGCCAACAAACCAACAAACCAACAAGCCAACAAGCCAACAAACCAACAAACCAACAAACCAACAAGCCAAAAAACCAACAAACCAACAAGCCAACAAGCCAACAAACCAACAAACCAACAAACCAACAATCCAACAAACCAACAAGCCAACAAACCAACAAACCAACAAACCAAGTAACCAAAAAGCCAACAAACTAACAAACCAACAAGCCAACAAGCCAACAAAACAACAAACCAACAAAGCAACAAGCCAACAAGCCAACAAACCAATAAACCAACAAACCAACAAACCAACAAACCAACAAGCCAACAAACCAACAAACAAATAAACCAACAAACCAACAAACCAACAAACCAACAAACTAACAAACCAACAAACCAAAAAACCAACAAACCAATAAACCAACAAGCCAACAAGCCAACAAACCAACAAACCAACAAGCCAACAAGCCAACAAACCAACAAAACAACAAGCAAACAAACCAACAAACCAACAAACCAACAATCCAACAAACCAACAAACAAATAAACCAACAAACCAAAAAACCAACAAACCAACAAACCAACAAACCAACAAACCAACAAACCAATAAGCCAACAAGCCAACAAACCAACAAACCAACAAACCAACAAACTATGTAACCAACAAGCCAACAAACCAAAAAACCAACAAGCCAACAAACCAACAAATTACCAAACCAACAAGCCAACAAACCAACAAACCAACAAGCGACAAAGCCAACAAACCAACAAACAAACAAGCCAACAAACCAACAAACATACAAACCAACAAGCCAACAAACCAACAAACCAACAAGCCAAAAAGCCAACAAGCCAACAAACCAACAAGCCAACAAACCAACAAACCAACAAACCAAGAAGCCAACAAGCCAACAAACCAACAAACTAACAAACCAACAAACGAACTAACCAACAAACCAACAAGACAACAAGCCAACAAACCAACAAACCAACAAACCAACAAACCAACAAACTAAATACCAACAAGCCAACAAACCATCAAACCAACAAGCCAACAAGCCAACAAACCAACAAACCAACAAGCCAACAAACCAACAAACCAAAAAACCAACAAACCAACAAACCAAGTAACCAAAAAGCCAACAAGCCAAGAAACCAACAAACCAACAAACCAAGTAACCAAAAAGCCAACAAGCCAACAAGCCAACAAACCAACAAACCAACAAGCCAACAAACCAACAAACCAACAAGCCAACAAGCCAACAAACCAACAAACCAACAAACCAACAAGCCAACAAACCAACAAACCAAAAAACCAAAAAACCAACAAACCAACAAGCCAACAAGCCAACAAACCACCAAACCAACAAGCCAACAAACCAACAAACCAACAAACTAAGTAACCAACAAGCCAAAAAACCAACAAACCAACAAGCCAACAAGCCAACAAACCAACAAACCAACAGGCCAACAAACCAACAAACCAACAAACCAAAAAACCAACAAACCAACAAACCAACAAACCAACAAACCAACAAACCAACAAGCCAACAAGCCAACAAACCAACAAACCAACAAACCAACAAGCCAACAAACCAACAAGCCAACAAACCAACAAACCAAGTAACCAAAAAGCCAACAAACTAACAAACCAACAAGCAAACAAGCCAACAAACCAACAAACCAACAAAGCAACAAGCCAACAAGCCAACAAACCAACAAACCAACAAGCCAACAAACCAACAAACCAACAACCCAACAAGCCAACAAACCAACAAACCAACAAACCAACAAGCCAAAAAACCAACAAACCAACAAGCCAACAAGCCAACAAATCAACAAACCAACAAGCCAACAAACCAACAAACCAACAAACCAACAAACCAACAAACCAACAAACCAACAAACCAACAAACCAACAAACCAAAAAGCCAACAAGCCAACAAACCAACAAACCAATAAATTAACAAGCCAACAAACCAACAAACCAACAAACCAAGTAACCAAAAAGCCAAAAAACTAACAAACCAACAAGCCAACAAGCCAACAAGCCAACAAGCCAACAAACCATCAAACCAACAAACCAACAAACCAACAAACCAACGAGCCAACAAGCCAACAAACCAACAAACCAACAAGCCAACAAACCAACAAACAAATAAACCAACAAACCAACAAACCAACAAACCAACAAACTAACAAACAAATAAACCAACAAACCAGAAAACCAACAAGCCAACAAACCAACAAACCAACAAACCAAGTTATCAAAAAGCCAACAAACTAACAAACCAACAAGCCAACAAGCCAATAAACCAACAAACCAACAAAGCAACAAGCCAACAAGCCAACAAACCAACAAACCAACAAGCCAACAAACCAACAAACCAACAAGCCAACAAGCCAACAAACCAACAAACCAACAAACTAACAAGCCAAAAAACCAACAAACCAACAAGCCAACAAGCCAGCAAACCAACAAACCAACAAGCCAACAAACCAACAAACCAACAAACCAACAAACCAACAAACCAACAAACCAACAAACCAACAAGCCAATAAGCCAACAAACCAACAAACCAACAAACCAACAATCCAACAAACCAACAAGCCAACAAACCAACAAACCAACAAACCAACAAACCAAGTAACCAAAAAGCCAACAAACTAACAAACCAACAAGCCAACAAGCCAACAAACCAACAAACCAACAAAGCAACAAGCCAACAAGCCAACAAACCAACAAACCAACAAGCTAACAAACCAACAAACCAACAAGCCAACAAACCAACAAACAAATAAACCAACAAACCAACAAACCAACAAACCAACAAACCAACAAACCAACAAACCAACAAGCCAACAAGCCAACAAACCAACAAACCAACAAGCCAACAAACCAACAAACCAACAAACCAACATGCCAACAAACCAACAAATCAACAAATCAACAAACCAACAAACCAAGAAACCAACAAACCAACAAACCAACAAACCAAAAAACCAACAAACCAACAAACCACCAAACGAACAAACCAACAAACCAACAAACCAACAATCCAACAAACCAACAAACCAACAAACCAACAAACCAACAAACCAACAAACCAAAAAACCAACAAACCAACAAGCCAACAAGCCAACAAACCAACAAACTAACAAACCAACAAGCCAACAAACCAACAAACCAACAAGCCAACAAGCCAACAAACCAACAAACCAACAAACCAAAAAACCAACAAACCAACAAACCAACAAACCAACAAGCCAACAAGCCAACAAACCAACAAACCAATAAATTAGCAAGCCAACAAACCAACAAACCAACAAACCAAGTAACCAAAAAGCCAACAAACTAACAAACCAACAAGCCAACAAGCCAACAAGCCAACAAGCCAACAAACCATCAAACCAACAAACCAACAAACCAACAAACCAACGAGCCAATAAGCCAACAAACCAACAAACCAACAAGCCAACAAACCAACAAACAAATAAACCAACAAACCAACAAACCAACAAACCAACAAACTAACAAACAAATAAACCAACAAACCAGAAAACCAACAAGCCAACAAACCAACAAACCAAGTAATCAAAAAGCCAACAAACTAACAAACCAACAAGCCAACAAGCCAATAAACCAACAAACCAACAAAGCAACAAGCCAACAAGCCAACAAGCCAACAAACCAACAAACCAACAAACCAAGTAACCAAAAAGCCAACAAACTAACAAACCAACAAGCAAACAAGCCAACAAACCAACAAACCAACAAAGCAACAAGCCAACAAGCCAACAAACCAACAAACCAACAAGCCAACAAACCAACAAACCAACAACCCAACAAGCCAACAAACCAACAAACCAACAAACCAACAAGCCAAAAAACCAACAAACCAACAAGCCAACAAGCCAACAAATCAACAAACCAACAAGCCAACAAACCAACAAACCAACAAACCAACAAACCAACAAACCAACAAACCAACAAACCAACAAGCCAACAAGCCAACAAACCAACAAACCAATAAATTAACAAGCCAACAAACCAACAAACCAACAAACCAAGTAACCAAAAAGCCAACAAACTAACAAACCAACAAGCCAACAAGCCAACAAGCCAACAAGCCAACAAACCATCAAACCAACAAACCAACAAACCAACAAACCAACGAGCCAACAAGCCAACAAACCAACAAACCAACAAGCCAACAAACCAACAAACAAATAAACCAACAAACCAACAAACCAACAAACCAACAAACTGACAAACAAATAAACCAACAAACCAGAAAACCAACAAGCCAACAAACCAACAAACCAACAAACCAAGTAATCAAAAAGCCAACAAACTAACAAACCAACAAGCCAACAAGCCAATAAACCAACAAACCAACAAAGCAACAAGCCAACAAGCCAACAAACCAACAAACCAACAAGCCAACAAACCAACAAACCAACAAGCCAACAAGCCAACAAACCAACAAACCAACAAACTAACAAGCCAAAAAACCAACAAACCAACAAGCCAACAAGCCAGCAAACCAACAAACCAACAAGCCAACAAACCAACAAACCAACAAACCAACAAACCAACAAACCAACAAACCAACAAACCAAGTAACCAAAAAGCCAACAAACTAACAAACCAACAAGCCAACAAGCCAACAAACCAACAAACCAACAAAGCAACAAGCCAACAAGCCAACAAACCAACAAACCAACAAGCTAACAAACCAACAAACCAACAAGCCAACAAACCAACAAACAAATAAACCAACAAACCAACAAACCAACAAACCAACAAACCAACAAACCAACAAACCAACAAACCAACAAGCCAACAAGCCAACAAACCAACAAACCAACAAGCCAACAAACCAACAAACCAACAAACCAACATGCCAACAAACCAACAAATCAACAAATCAACAAACCAACAAACCAAGAAACCAACAAACCAACAAACCAACAAACCAAAAAACCAACAAACCAACAAACCACCAAACGAACAAACCAACAAACCAACAAACCAACAAACCAACAAACCAACAAACCAACAAACCAACAAACCAACAAACCAAAAAACCAACAAACCAACAAGCCAACAAGCCAACAAACCAACAAACTAACAAACCAACAAGCCAACAAACCAACAAACCAACAAGCCAACAAGCCAACAAACCAACAAACCAACAAACCAAAAAACCAACAAACCAACAAACCAACAAACCAACAAGCCAACAAGCCAACAAACCAACAAACCAATAAATTAGCAAGCCAACAAACCAACAAACCAACAAACCAAGTAACCAAAAAGCCAACAAACTAACAAACCAACAAGCCAACAAGCCAACAAGCCAACAAGCCAACAAACCATCAAACCAACAAACCAACAAACCAACAAACCAACGAGCCAACAAGCCAACAAACCAACAAACCAACAAGCCAACAAACCAACAAACAAATAAACCAACAAACCAACAAACCAACAAACCAACAAACTAACAAACAAATAAACCAACAAACCAGAAAACCAACAAGCCAACAAACCAACAAACCAACAAACCAAGTAATCAAAAAGCCAACAAACTAACAAACCAACAAGCCAACAAGCCAATAAACCAACAAACCAACAAAGCAACAAGCCAACAAGCCAACAAACCAACAAACCAACAAGCCAACAAACCAACAAACCAACAAGCCAACAAGCCAACAAACCAACAAACCAACAAACCAACAAGCCAAAAAACCAACAAACCAACAAGCCAACAAGCCAGCAAACCAATAAACCAACAAGCCAACAAACCAACAAACCAACAAACCAACAAACCAACAAACCAACAAACCAACAAACCAACAAACCAACAAGCCAATAAGCCAACAAACCAACAAACCAACAAACCAACAATCCAACAAACCAACAAGCCAACAAACCAACAAACCAACAAACCAAGTAACCAAAAAGCCAACAAACTAACAAACCAACAAGCCAACAAGCCAACAAACCAACAAACCAACAAAGCAACAAGCCAACAAGCCAACAAACCAACAAACCAACAAGCTAACAAACCAACAAACCAACAAGCCAACAAACCAACAAACAAATAAACCAACAAACCAACAAACCAACAAACCAACAAACCAACAAACCAACAAACCAACAAGCCAACAAGCCAACAAACCAACAAACCAACAAGCCAACAAACCAACAAACCAACAAACCAACATGCCAACAAACCAACAAATCAACAAATCAACAAACCAACAAACCAAGAAACCAACAAACCAACAAACAAACAAACCAAAAAACCAACAAACCAACAAACCACCAAACGAACAAACCAACAAACCAACAAACCAACAAACCAACAAACCAACAAACCAACAAACCAACATGCCAACAAACCAACAAATCAACAAATCAACAAACCAACAAACCAAGAAACCAACAAACCAACAAACCAACAAACCAAAAAACCAACAAACCAACAAACCACCAAACGAACAAACCAACAAACCAACAAACCAACAAACCAACAAACCAACAAACCAACAAACCAACAAACCAACAAACCAAAAAACCAACAAACCAACAAGCCAACAAGCCAACAAACCAACAAACTAACAAACCAACAAGCCAACAAACCAACAAACCAACAAGCCAACAAGCCAACAAACCAACAAACCAACAAACCAAAAAACCAACAAACCAACAAACCATCAAACGAACAAAGCAACAAGCAAACAAGCCAACAAACCAACAAACCAACAAGCCAACAAACCAACAAACCAACAAGCCAACAATCCAACAAACAAACAAACCAACAAACCAACAAGCCACCAAACCAACAAACCAACAAGCCAACAAACCAACAAACCAACAAACCAACAAACCAACAAGCCAACAAGCCAACAAACCAACAAACCAACAAGCCAACAAACCAACAAACCAACAAACCAACAAACCAACAAACTAACAAATCAACAAACTAACAAACAAATAAACCAACAAACCAAAAAACCAACAAGCCAACAAACCAACAAACCAACAAACCAACAAGCCAACAAACCAACAAACCAACGAGCCAACAAGCCAACAAACCAACAAACAAACAAGCCAACAAACCAACAAACAAATAAACCAACAAACCAACAAATCAACAAACCAACAAACCAACAAACTAACAAACAAATAAACCAACAAACCAAAAAACCAACAAGCCAACAAACCAACAAACCAACAAACCAACAAGCCAACAAACCAACAAGCCAACAAACCAACAAACCAACAAAGCAAGTAACCAAAAAGCCAACAAACTAACAAACCAACAAGCCAACAAGCCAATAAACCAACAAACCAACAAAGCAACAAGCCAACAAGCCAACAAACCAACAAACCAACAAGCCAACAAACCAACAAACCAACAAGCCAACAAGCCAACAAACCAACAAACCAACAAACCAACAAGCCAAAAAACCAACAAACCAACAAGCCAACAAGCCAACAAACCAACAAACCAACAAGCCAACAAACCAACAAACCAACAAACCAACAAACCAACAAACCAACAAACCAACAAGCCAACAAGCCAACAAACCAACAAACCAACAAACCAACAATCCAACAAACCAACAAGCCAACAAACCAACAAACCAACAAACCAAGTAACCAAAAAGCCAACAAACTAACAAACCAACAAGCCAACAAGCCAACAAACCAACAAACCAACAAAGCAACAAGCCAACAAGCCAACAAACCAATAAACCAACAAACCAACAAACCAACAAACCAACAAGCCAACAAACCAACAAACAAATAAACCAACAAACCAACAAACCAACAAACCAACAAACTAACAAACCAACAAACCAATAAACCAACAAGCCAACAAGCCAACAAACCAACAAACCAACAAGCCAACAAGCCAACAAACCAACAAAACAACTAGCAAACAAACCAACAAACCAACAATCCAACAAACCAACAAACAAATAAACCAACAAACCAAAAAACCAACAAACCAACAAACCAACAAACCAACAAACCAACAAACCAATAAGCCAACAAGCCAACAAACCAACAAACCAACAAACAAACAAACTAAGTAACCAACAAGCCAACAAACCAAAAAACCAACAAGCCAATAAACCAACAAATTACCAAACCAACAAGCCAACAAACCAACAAACCAACAAGCGAACAAGCCAACAAACCAACAAACAAACAAGCCAACAAACCAACAAACATACAAACCAACAAGCCAACAAACCAACAAACCAATAAGCCAACAAGCCAACAAGCCACCAAACCAACAAGCCAACAAACCAACAAACCAACAAACCAAGAAGCCAACAAGCCAACAAACCAACAAACTAACAAACCAACAAACGAACTAACCAACAAACCAACAAAACAACAAGCCAACAAACCAACAAACCAACAAACCAACAAACTAAGTAACCAACAAGCCAACAAACCATCAAACCAACAAGCCAACAAGCCAACAAACCAACAAACCAACAAGCCAACATACCAACAAACCAAAAAACCAACAAACCAACAAACCAACAAACCAACAAACCAACAAACCAACAAACCAACATGCCAACAAGCCAACAAACCAACAAACCAACAAACCAACAAGCCAACAAACCAACAAACCAACAAACAAAGTAACCAAAAAGCCAACAAACTAACAAACCAACAAGCCAACAAGCCAACAAACCAACAAACCAACAAACCAACAAACCAACAAACCAACAAACCAAAAAAACAACAAGCCAACGAACCAACAAGCCAACAAACCAACAAACCAACAAACCAACAAACCAACAAGCCAACAAACCAACAAACCAACAAGCCAATAAACCAACAAACCAACAAACCAACAAACCAAGAAGCCAACAAGCCAACAAACCAACAAACCAACAAGCCAACAAACCAACAAACCAACAAACCGACAAGCCAACAAACCAACAAGCCAAGAAACCAACAAACCAACAAACCAAGTAACCAAAAAGCCAACAAGCCAACAAGCCAACAAGCCAACAAACCAACAAACCAACAAGCCAACAAACCAACAAACCAACAAGCCAACAAGCCAACAAACCAACAAACCAACAAACCAACAAGCCAACAAACCAACAAACCAAAAAACCAACAAACCAACAAACCAACAAGCCAACAAGCCAACAAACCAACAAACCAACAAGCCAACAAACCAACAAACCAACAAACTAAGTAACCAACAAGTGAAAAAACCAACAAACCAACAAGCCAACAAGCCAACAAACCAACAAACCAACAGGCCAACAAACCAACAAACCAACAAACCAACAAAGCAACAAGCCAACAAGCCAACAAACCAACAAACCAACAAGCCAACAAACCAACAAACCAACAACCCAACAAGCCAACAAACCAACAAACCAACAAACCAACAAGCCAAAAAACCAACAAACCAACAAGCCAACAAGCCAACAAATCAACAAACCAACAAGCCAACAAACCAACAAACCAACAAACCAACAAACCAACAAACCAACAAACCAACAAACCAACAAGCCAACAAGCCAACAAACCAACAAACCAATAAATTAACAAGCCAACAAACCAACAAACCAACAAACCAAGTAACCAAAAAGCCAACAAACTAACAAACCAACAAGCCAACAAGCCAACAAGCCAACAAGCCAACAAACCATCAAACCAACAAACCAACAAACCAACAAACCAACGAGCCAACAAGCCAACAAACCAACAAACCAACAAGCCAACAAACCAACAAACAAATAAACCAACAAACCAACAAACCAACAAACCAACAAACTGACAAACAAATAAACCAACAAACCAGAAAACCAACAAGCCAACAAACCAACAAACCAACAAACCAAGTAATCAAAAAGCCAACAAACTAACAAACCAACAAGCCAACAAGCCAATAAACCAACAAACCAACAAAGCAACAAGCCAACAAGCCAACAAACCAACAAACCAACAAGCCAACAAACCAACAAACCAACAAGCCAACAAGCCAACAAACCAACAAACCAACAAACTAACAAGCCAAAAAACCAACAAACCAACAAGCCAACAAGCCAGCAAACCAACAAACCAACAAGCCAACAAACCAACAAACCAACAAACCAACAAACCAACAAACCAACAAACCAAGTAACCAAAAAGCCAACAAACTAACAAACCAACAAGCCAACAAGCCAACAAACCAACAAACCAACAAAGCAACAAGCCAACAAGCCAACAAACCAACAAACCAACAAGCTAACAAACCAACAAACCAACAAGCCAACAAACCAATAAACAAATAAACCAACAAACCAACAAACCAACAAACCAACAAACCAACAAACCAACAAACCAACAAACCAACAAGCCAACAAGCCAACAAACCAACAAACCAACAAGCCAACAAACCAACAAACCAACAAACCAACATGCCAACAAACCAACAAATCAACAAATCAACAAACCAACAAACCAAGAAACCAACAAACCAACAAACCAACAAACCAAAAAACCAACAAACCAACAAACCACCAAACGAACAAACCAACAAACCAACAAACCAACAAACCAACAAACCAACAAACCAACAAACCAACAAACCAACAAACCAAAAAACCAACAAACCAACAAGCCAACAAGCCAACAAACCAACAAACTAACAAACCAACATGCCAACAAACCAACAAACCAACAAGCCAACAAGCCAACAAACCAACAAACCAACAAACCAAAAAACCAACAAACCAACAAACCAACAAACCAACAAGCCAACAAGCCAACAAACCAACAAACCAATAAATTAGCAAGCCAACAAACCAACAAACCAACAAACCAAGTAACCAAAAAGCCAACAAACTAACAAACCAACAAGCCAACAAGCCAACAAGCCAACAAGCCAACAAACCATCAAACCAACAAACCAACAAACCAACAAACCAACGAGCCAACAAGCCAACAAACCAACAAACCAACAAGCCAACAAACCAACAAACAAATAAACCAACAAACCAACAAACCAACAAACCAACAAACTAACAAACAAATAAACCAACAAACCAGAAAACCAACAAGCCAACAAACCAACAAACCAACAAACCAAGTAATCAAAAAGCCAACAAACTAACAAACCAACAAGCCAACAAGCCAATAAACCAACAAACCAACAAAGCAACAAGCCAACAAGCCAACAAACCAACAAACCAACAAGCCAACAAACCAACAAACCAACAAGCCAACAAGCCAACAAACCAACAAACCAACAAACCAACAAGCCAAAAAACCAACAAACCAACAAGCCAACAAGCCAGCAAACCAATAAACCAACAAGCCAACAAACCAACAAACCAACAAACCAACAAACCAACAAACCAACAAACCAACAAACCAACAAACCAACAAGCCAATAAGCCAACAAACCAACAAACCAACAAACCAACAATCCAACAAACCAACAAGCCAACAAACCAACAAACCAACAAACCAAGTAACCAAAAAGCCAACAAACTAACAAACCAACAAGCCAACAAGCCAACAAACCAACAAACCAACAAAGCAACAAGCCAACAAGCCAACAAACCAACAAACCAACAAGCTAACAAACCAACAAACCAACAAGCCAACAAACCAACAAACAAATAAACCAACAAACCAACAAACCAACAAACCAACAAACCAACAAACCAACAAACCAACAAGCCAACAAGCCAACAAACCAACAAACCAACAAGCCAACAAACCAACAAACCAACAAACCAACATGCCAACAAACCAACAAATCAACAAATCAACAAACCAACAAACCAAGAAACCAACAAACCAACAAACAAACAAACCAAAAAACCAACAAACCAACAAACCACCAAACGAACAAACCAACAAACCAACAAACCAACAAACCAACAAACCAACAAACCAACAAACCAACATGCCAACAAACCAACAAATCAACAAATCAACAAACCAACAAACCAAGAAACCAACAAACCAACAAACCAACAAACCAAAAAACCAACAAACCAACAAACCACCAAACGAACAAACCAACAAACCAACAAACCAACAAACCAACAAACCAACAAACCAACAAACCAACAAACCAACAAACCAAAAAACCAACAAACCAACAAGCCAACAAGCCAACAAACCAACAAACTAACAAACCAACAAGCCAACAAACCAACAAACCAACAAGCCAACAAGCCAACAAACCAACAAACCAACAAACCAAAAAACCAACAAACCAACACACCATCAAACGAACAAAGCAACAAGCCAACAAGCCAACAAACCAACAAACCAACAAGCCAACAAACCAACAAACCAACAAGCCAACAATCCAACAAACAAACAAACCAACAAACCAACAAGCCACCAAACCAACAAACCAACAAGCCAACAAACCAACAAACCAACAAACCAACAAACCAACAAGCCAACAAGCCAACAAACCAACAAACCAACAAGCCAACAAACCAACAAACCAACAAACCAACAAACCAACAAACTAACAAATCAACAAACTAACAAACAAATAAACCAACAAACCAAAAAACCAACAAGCCAACAAACCAACAAACCAACAAACCAACAAGCCAACAAACCAACAAACCAACGAGCCAACAAGCCAACAAACCAACAAACAAACAAGCCAACAAACCAACAAACAAATAAACCAACAAACCAACAAATCAACAAACCAACAAACCAACAAACTAACAAACAAATAAACCAACAAACCAAAAAACCAACAAGCCAACAAACCAACAAACCAACAAACCAACAAGCCAACAAACCAACAAGCCAACAAACCAACAAACCAACAAAGCAAGTAACCAAAAAGCCAACAAACTAACAAACCAACAAGCCAACAAGCCAATAAACCAACAAACCAACAAAGCAACAAGCCAACAAGCCAACAAACCAACAAACCAACAAGCCAACAAACCAACAAACCAACAAGCCAACAAGCCAACAAACCAACAAACCAACAAACCAACAAGCCAAAAAACCAACAAACCAACAAGCCAACAAGCCAACAAACCAACAAACCAACAAGCCAACAAACCAACAAACCAACAAACCAACAAACCAACAAACCAAGTAACCAAAAAGCCAACAAACTAACAAACCAACAAGCCAACAAGCCAACAAACCAACAAACCAACAAAGCAACAAGCCAACAAGCCAACAAACCAATAAACCAACAAACCAACAAACCAACAAACCAACAAGCCAACAAACCAACAAACAAATAAACCAACAAACCAACAAACCAACAAACCAACAAACTAACAAACCAACAAACCAATAAACCAACAAGCCAACAAACCAACAAACCAACAAGCCAACAAGCCAACAAACCAACAAAACAACTAGCAAACAAACCAACAAACCAACAAACCAACAATCCAACAAACCAACAAACAAATAAACCAACAAACCAAAAAACCAACAAACCAACAAACCAACAAACCAACAAACCAACAAACCAATAAGCCAACAAGCCAACAAACCAACAAACCAACAAACAAACAAACTAAGTAACCAACAAGCCAACAAACCAAAAAACCAACAAGCCAATAAACCAACAAATTACCAAACCAACAAGCCAACAAACCAACAAACCAACAAGCGAACAAGCCAACAAACCAACAAACAAACAAGCCAACAAACCAACAAACATACAAACCAACAAGCCAACAAACCAACAAACCAATAAGCCAACAAGCCAACAAGCCACCAAACCAACAAGCCAACAAACCAACAAACCAATAGACCAAGAAGCCAACAAGCCAACAAACCAACAAACTAACAAACCAACAAACGAACTAACCAACAAACCAACAAAACAACAAGCCAACAAACCAACAAACCAACAAACCAACAAACTAAGTAACCAACAAGCCAACAAACCATCAAACCAACAAGCCAACAAGCCAACAAACCAACAAACCAACAAGCCAACATACCAACAAACCAAAAAACCAACAAACCAACAAACCAACAAACCAACAAACCAACAAACCAACAAACCAACATGCCAACAAGCCAACAAACCAACAAACCAACAAACCAACAAGCCAACAAACCAACAAACCAACAAACAAAGTAACCAAAAAGCCAACAAACTAACAAACCAACAAGCCAACAAGCCAACAAACCAACAAACCAACAAACCAACAAACCAACAAACCAACAAACCAAAAAAACAACAAGCCAACGAACCAACAAGCCAACAAACCAACAAACCAACAAACCAACAAACCAACAAGCCAACAAACCAACAAACCAACAAGCCAATAAACCAACAAACCAACAAACCAACAAACCAAGAAGCCAACAAGCCAACAAACCAACAAACCAACAAGCCAACAAACCAACAAACCAACAAACCGACAAGCCAACAAACCAACAAGCCAAGAAACCAACAAACCAACAAACCAAGTAACCAAAAAGCCAACAAGCCAACAAGCCAACAAGCCAACAAACCAACAAACCAACAAGCCAACAAACCAACAAACCAACAAGCCAACAAGCCAACAAACCAACAAACCAACAAACCAACAAGCCAACAAACCAACAAACCAAAAAACCAACAAACCAACAAACCAACAAGCCAACAAGCCAACAAACCAACAAACCAACAAGCCAACAAACCAACAAACCAACAAACTAAGTAACCAACAAGTGAAAAAACCAACAAACCAACAAGCCAACAAGCCAACAAACCAACAAACCAACAGGCCAACAAACCAACAAACCAACAAACCAAAAAACCAACAAACCAACAAACCAACAAACCAACAAACCAACAAACCAACAAGCCAACAAGCCAACAAACCAACAAACCAACAAACCAACAAGCCAACAAACCAACAAGCCAACAAACCAACAACCTAACAAACCAACAAGCAAACAAGCCAACAAACCAACAAACCAACAAAGCAACAAGCCAACAAGCCAACAAACCAACAAACCAACAAGCCAACAAACCAACAAACCAACAACCCAACAAGCCAACAAACCAACAAACCAACAAACCAACAAGCCAAAAAACCAACAAACCAACAAGCCAACAAGCCAACAAATCAACAAACCAACAAGCCAACAAACCAACAAACCAACAAACCAACAAACCAACAAACCGACAAACCAACAAACCAACAAACCAACAAGCCAACAAGCCAACAAACCAACAAACCAATAAATTAACAAGCCAACAAACCAACAAACCAACAAACCAAGTAACCAAAAAGCCAACAAACTAACAAACCAACAAGCCAACAAGCCAACTAGCCAACAAGCCAACAAACCATCAAACCAACAAACCAACAAACCAACAAACCAACGAGCCAACAAGCCAACAAACCAACAAACCAACAAGCCAACAAACCAACAAACAAATAAACCAACAAACCAACAAACCAACAAACCAACAAACCAAGTAACCAAAAAGCCAACAAACTAACAAACCAACAAGCCAACAAGCCAATAAACCAACAAACCAACAAAGCAACAAGCCAACAAGCCAACAAACCAACAAACCAACAAGCCAACAAACCAACAAACCAACAAGCCAACAAGCCAACAAACCAACAAACCAACAAACCAACAAGCCAAAAAACCAACAAACCAACAAGCCAACAAGCCAGCAAACCAACAAACCAACAAACCAACAAACCAACAAACCAACAAACCAACAAACCAACAAACCAACAAACCAACAAACCAACAAGCCAATAAGCCAACAAACCAACAAACCAACAAACCAACAATCCAACAAACCAACAAGCCAACAAACCAACAAACCAACAAACCAAGTAACCAAAAAGCCAACAAACTAACAAACCAACAAGCCAACAAGCCAACAAACCAACAAACCAACAAAGCAACAAGCCAACAAGCCAACAAACCAACGAACCAACAAGCTAACAAACCAACAAACCAACAAGCCAACAAACCAACAAACAAATAAACCAACAAACCAACAAACCAACAAACCAACAAACCAACAAACCAACAAACCAAAAAACCAACAAACCAAAAAACCAACAAACCAACAAACCAACAAACCAACAAAACAACAAACCAACAAGCCAACAAGCCAACAAACCAACAAACCAACAAGCCAACAAACCAACAAACCAACAAACCAACATGCGAACAAGCCAACAAACCAACAAACCAACAAGCAAACAAACCAACAAACCAACAAACCAACAAGCCAACAAACCAACAAACAAATAAACCAACAAACCAAAAAACCAACGAACCAACAAACCAACAAACCAACAAACCAACAAACCAACAAGCCAACAAGCACACAAACCAACAAACCAACAAACCAACAAACCAACAAAGTAAGTAACCAACAAGCTAACAAACCAACAAACCAACAAGCCAACAAACCAACAAACTAACAAACCAACAAGCCAACAAACCAACAAACCAACAAGCCAACAAGCCAACAAACCAACAAACCAACAAACTAACAAACCAACAAACAAATAAACCAACAAACCAACAAACCAACAAACCAACAAACCAACAAGCCAACAAACCAACAAACCAACAAACCAACAAACCAACAAGCCAACAAACCAACAAACAAATAAACCAACAAACCAAAAAACCAACGAACCAACAAACCAACAAACCAACAAACCAACAAACCAACAAGCCAACAAGCCAACAAACCAACAAACCAACAAACCAACAAACTAAGTAACCAACAAGCCAACAAACCAACAAACCAACAAGCCAACAAACCAACAAACTAACAAACCAACAAGCCAACAAGCCAACAAACCAACAAACCAACAAGCTAACAAACCAACAAACCAACAAGCCAACAAACCAACAAACAAATAAACCAACAAACCAACAAACCAACAAACCAACAAACCAACAAACCAACAAACCAAAAAACCAACAAACCAACAAACCAATAAGCCAACAAGCCAACAAACCAACAAACCAACAAGCCAACAAGCCAACAGACCAACAAACCAACAAACCAACAAACTAACAAACCAACAAACAAATAAACCAACAAACCAACAAACCAACAAACCAACAAACCAACAAGCCAACAAACCAACAAACCAACAAACCAACAAACCAACAAGCCAACAAACCAACAAACAAATAAACCAACAAACCAAAAAACCAACGAACCAACAAACCAACAAACCAACAAACCAACAAACCAACAAGCCAACAAGCCAACAAACCAACAAACCAACAAACCAACAAACTAAGTAACCAACAAGCCAACAAACCAACAAACCAACAAGCCAACAAACCAACAAACTAACAAACCAACAAGCCAACAAGCCAACAAACCAACAAACCAACAAGCTAACAAACCAACAAACCAACAAGCCAACAAACCAACAAACAAATAAACCAACAAACCAACAAACCAACAAACCAACAAACCAACAAACCAACAAACCAACAAACCAACAAACCAACAAACCAATAAGCCAACAAGCCAACAAACCAACAAACCAACAAGCCAACAAGCCAACAGACCAACAAACCAACAAGCAAACAAACCAAAAAACCAACAAACCAACAAGCCAACAAACCAAGAAACAAATAAACCAACAAACCAAAAAACCAACAAACCAACAAACCAACAAACCAACAAACCAACAAACCAACAAACCAACAAGCCAACAAGCCAACAAACCAACAAGCCAACAAACCAACAAACCAACAAACCAACATACTAAGTAACCAACAAGCCAACAAACCAAAAAATCAACAAGCCAACAAACCAACAAACTACCAAACCAACAAGCCAACAAGCCAACAAACCAACAAACCAACAAACCAACAAACCAGCAAGCCAACAAACCAACAAACCAACAAGCCAACAAACCAACAAACATACAAACCAACAAGCCAACAAACCAAAAAACCAACAAGCCAACAAGCCAACAAACCAACAAGCCAACAAACCAACAAACAAATAAACCAACAAACCAACAAACCAACAAACCAACAAACCAACAAACCAACAAACCAAAAAACCAACAAACCAACAAGCCAACAAGCCAACAAACCAACAAACTAACAAACCATAAAACGAACTAACCAACAAACCAACAAGACAACAAGCCAACAAACCAACAAACCAACAAACCAACAAACCAACAAACCAACAAACTAAGTAACCAACAAGCCAACAAACCAACAAACCAACAAGCCAACAAGCCAACAAACCAACAAACCAACAAGCCAACAAACCAACAAACCAACAAACCAAAAAACCAACAAACCAACAAACCAACAAACCAACAAACCAACAAACCAAGAAGCCAACAAGCCAACAAACCAACAAACCAACAAACCAACAAGCCAACAAACCAACAAGCCAACAAACCAGCAAACCAACAAACCAAGTAATCAAAAAGCCAACAAACTAACAAACCAACAAGCCAACAAGCCAACAAACCAACAAACCAACAAAGCAACAAGCCAACAAGCCAACAAACCAACAAACCAACAAGCCAACGAACCAACAAGCCAACAAGCCAACAAACCAACAAACCAACAAACCAACAAGCCAACAAACCAACAACCCAACAAACCAACAAGCCAACAAGCCAACAAACCAATAAACCAACAAGCCAACAAACCAACAAACCGACAAACCGACAAGCCAACAAACCAACAAACCAAAAACCAAGTAACCAAAAAGCCAACAAGCCAACAAGCCAACAAACCAACAAACCAACAAACCAACAAGCCAACAAACCAACAAACCAACAAACCAACAAACCAACAAGCCAACAAGCCAACAAACCAACAAACCAACAAGCCAACAAACCAACAAACCAACAAACTAAGTAACCAACAAGCCAACAAACCAACAAACCAACAAGCCAACAAGCCAACAAACCAACAAACCAACAGGCCAACAAACCAACAAACCAACAAACCAACAAACCAACAAACCAAAAAACCAACAAACCGACAAACCAACAAACCAACAAACCAACAAACCAACAAGCCAACAAGCCAACAAACCAACAAACCAACAAACCAACAAGCCAACAAACCAACAAGCCAACAAACCAACAAACCAACAAACCAAGTAACCAAAAAGCCAACAAACTAACAAACCAACAAACAAACAAGCCCACAAACCAACAAACCAACAAAGCAAAAAGCCAACAAGCCAACAAACCAACAAACCAACAAGCCAACAAACCAACAAGCTAACAAGCCAACAAACCAACAAACCAACAAACCAACAAACCAACAAGCCAAAAAACCAACAAACCAACAAGCCAACAAGCCAACAAACCAACAAACCAACAAGCCAACAAACCAACAAACCAACAAACCAACAAACCAACAAACCAACAAACCAACAAACCAACAAGCCAACAAGCCAACAAACCAACAAGCCAACAAACCAAAAAACCAACAAGCCAACAAGCCAACAAACCAACAAGCCAACAAACCAACAAACAAATAAACCAACAAACCAACAAACCAACAAACCAACAAACCAACAAACCAACAAACCAACAAACCAAAAAACCAACAAACCAACAAGCCAACAAGCCAACAAACCAACAAACTAACAAACCATAAAACGAACTAACCAACAAACCAACAAGACAACAAGCCAACAAACCAACAAACCAACAAACCAACAAACCAACAAACCAACAAACTAAGTAACCAACAAGCCAACAAACCAACAAACCAACAAGCCAACAAGCCAACAAACCAACAAACCAACAAGCCAACAAACCAACAAACCAACAAACCAAAAAACCAACAAACCAACAAACCAACAAACCAACAAACCAACAAACCAAGAAGCCAACAAGCCAACAAACCAACAAACCAACAAACCAACAAGCCAACAAACCAACAAGCCAACAAACCAGCAAACCAACAAACCAAGTAATCAAAAAGCCAACAAACTAACAAACCAACAAGCCAACAAGCCAACAAACCAACAAACCAACAAAGCAACAAGCCAACAAGCCAACAAACCAACAAACCAACAAGCCAACGAACCAACAAGCCAACAAGCCAACAAACCAACAAACCAACAAACCAACAAGCCAACAAACCAACAACCCAACAAACCAACAAGCCAACAAGCCAACAAACCAACAAACCAACAAGCCAACAAACCAACAAACCGACAAACCGACAAGCCAACAAACCAACAAGCCAACAAACCAACAAACCAAAAACCAAGTAACCAAAAAGCCAACAAGCCAACAAGCCAACAAACCAACAAACCAACAAACCAACAAGCCAACAAACCAACAAACCAACAAACCAACAAACCAACAAGCCAACAAGCCAACAAACCAACAAACCAACAAGCCAACAAACCAACAAACCAACAAACTAAGTAACCAACAAGCCAACAAACCAACAAACCAACAAGCCAACAAGCCAACAAACCAACAAACCAACAGGCCAACAAACCAACAAACCAACAAACCAACAAACCAACAAACCAAAAAACCAACAAACCGACAAACCAACAAACCAACAAACCAACAAACCAACAAGCCAACAAGCCAACAAACCAACAAACCAACAAACCAACAAGCCAACAAACCAACAAGCCAACAAACCAACAAACCAACAAACCAAGTAACCAAAAAGCCAACAAACTAACAAACCAACAAACAAACAAGCCAACAAACCAACAAACCAACAAAGCAAAAAGCCAACAAGCCAACAAACCAACAAACCAACAAGCCAACAAACCAACAAGCTAACAAGCCAACAAACCAACAAACCAACAAACCAACAAACCAACAAGCCAAAAAACCAACAAACCAACAAGCCAACAAGCCAACAAACCAACAAACCAACAAGCCAACAAACCAACAAACCAACAAACCAACAAACCAACAAACCAACAAACCAACAAACCAACAAGCCAACAAGCCAACAAACCAACAAACCAACAAACCAACAAGCCAACAAACCAACAAGCCAACAAACCAACAAACCAACAAACCAAGTAACCAAAAAGCCAACAAACTAACAAACCAACAAGCCAACAAGCCAACAAACCAACAAACCAACAAAGCAACAAGCCAACAAGCCAACAAACCAACAAACCAACAAACCAACAAACCAACAAACCAACAAACCAACAAACCAGCAAGCCAACAAACCAACAAACAAATAAACCAACAAACCAACAAACCAACAAACAAATAAACCAACAAACCAAAAAACCAACAAACCAACAAACCAACAAACCAACAAAACAACAAACCAATAAGCCAACAAGCCAACAAACCAACAAACCAACAAGCCAACAAACCAACAAACCAACAAACCAACATGCGAACAAGCCAACAAACCAACAAACCAACAAGCAAACAAACCAACAAACCAACAAACCAACAAGCCAACAAACCAACAAACAAATAAACCAACAAACCAAAAAACCAACGAACCAACAAACCAACAAACCAACAAACCAACAAACCAACAAGCCAACAAGCCAACAAACCAACAAACCAACAAACCAACAAACCAACAAACTAAGTAACCAACAAGCCAACAAACCAACAAACCAACAAGCCAACAAACCAACAAACTAACAAACCAACAAGTCAACAAACCAACAAACCAACAAGCCAACAAGCCAACAAACCAACAAACCAACAAACTAACAAGCCAACAAACCAACAAACCAACAAGCCAACAAACCAACAAACCAACAAACCAACAAACCAACAAGCCAACAAGCCAACAAACCAACAAGCCAACAAACCAACAAACCAACAAGCTAACAAACCAACAAGCTAACAAACCAACAAACCAACAAACCAACAAACCAACAAGCCAACAAACCAACAAATTAACAAGCCAACAAACCAACAAACCAACAAACCAATTAACCAACAAACCAAGAAACGAACAAACCAACAAACCAACAAACCAACAAACCAAAAAACCAACAAACCAACAAACCAACAAACCAACAAACCAACAAACCAACAAACCAACAAGCCAACAAGCCAACAAGCCAACAAGCCAACAAGCCAACAAACCAACAAACCAACAAGCCAACGAACCAACAAGCCAACAAGCCAACAAACCAACAAACCAACAAACCAACAAGCCAACAAACCAACAAACCAACAAGCCAATAAACCAACAAACCAACAAACCAACAAACCAACATGCCAACAAGCCAACAAACCAACAAACCAACAAGCCAACAAACCAACAAACCAACAAACCGACAAGCCAACAAACCAACAAACCAACAAACCAACAAACCAAGTAACCAAAAAGCCAACAAGCCAACAAGCCAACAAACCAACAAACCAACAAACCAACAAGCCAACAAACCAACAAACCAACAAGCCAACAAGCCAACAAGCCCACAAACCAACAAACTAACAAACCAACAAGCCAACAAATCAACAAACCAACAAGCCAACAAGCCAACAAGCCAACAAACCAACAAAACAACAGGCCAATAAACCAACAAACCAACAAACCAAAGAACCAACAAACCAACAAACCAACAAACCAACAAACCAACAAACCAACAAGCCAACAAACCAACAAACCAACAAACCAACAAGCCAACAAACCAACAAGCCAACAAACCAACAAACCAACAAACCAAGTAACCAAAAAGCCAACAAACTAACAAACCAACAAGCAAACAAGCCAACAAACCAACAAACCAACAAAGCAACAAGCCAACAAGCCAACAAACCAACAAACCAACAAGCCAACAAACCAACAAGCCAACAAGCCAACAAACCAACAAACCAACAAACCAACAAGCCAAAAAACCAACAAACCAACAAGCCAACAAGCCATTAAACCAACAAACCAACAAGCCAACAAACCAACAAACCAACAAACCCACAAACCAACAAACCAACAAACCAACAAACCAACAAACCAACAAGCCAACAAGCCAACAAACCAACAAACCAACAAACCAACAAGCCAACAAACCAACAAACCAACAAACCAAGTAACCAAAAAGCCAACAAAGCGACAAGACAACAAACCAACAAGCCAACAAACCAACAAACCAACAAACCAAGTAACCAAAAACCAACAAACCAACAAACCAACAAACCAACAAAACAACAAACCAACAAGCCAACAAGCCAACAAGCCAACAAACCAACAAACCAACAAGCCAACAAACCAACAAACCAACAAACTAAGTAACCAACAAGCCAACAAACCAACAAACCAACAAGCCAACAAGCCAACAAACCAACAAACCAACAGGCCAACAAACCAACAAACCAACAAACCAACAAACCAACAAACCAAAAAACCAACAAACCGACAAACCAACAAACCAACAAACCAACAAACCAACAAGCCAACAAGCCAACAAACCAACAAACCAACAAACCAACAAGCCAACAAACCAACAAGCCAACAAACCAACAAACCAACAAACCAAGTAACCAAAAAGCCAACAAACTAACAAACCAACAAACAAACAAGCCAACAAACCAACAAACCAACAAAGCAAAAAGCCAACAAGCCAACAAACCAACAAACCAACAAGCCAACAAACCAACAAGCTAACAAGCCAACAAACCAACAAACCAACAAACCAACAAACCAACAAGCCAAAAAACCAACAAACCAACAAGCCAACAAGCCAACAAACCAACAAACCAACAAGCCAACAAACCAACAAACCAACAAACCAACAAACCAACAAACCAACAAACCAACAAACCAACAAGCCAACAAGCCAACAAACCAACAAACCAACAAACCAACAAGCCAACAAACCAACAAGCCAACAAACCAACAAACCAACAAACCAAGTAACCAAAAAGCCAACAAACTAACAAACCAACAAGCCAACAAGCCAACAAACCAACAAACCAACAAAGCAACAAGCCAACAAGCCAACAAACCAACAAACCAACAAACCAACAAACCAACAAACCAACAAACCAACAAACCAGCAAGCCAACAAACCAACAAACAAATAAACCAACAAACCAACAAACCAACAAACAAATAAACCAACAAACCAAAAAACCAACAAACCAACAAACCAACAAACCAACAAAACAACAAACCAATAAGCCAACAAGCCAACAAACCAACAAACCAACAAGCCAACAAACCAACAAACCAACAAACCAACATGCGAACAAGCCAACAAACCAACAAACCAACAAGCAAACAAACCAACAAACCAACAAACCAACAAGCCAACAAACCAACAAACAAATAAACCAACAAACCAAAAAACCAACGAACCAACAAACCAACAAACCAACAAACCAACAAACCAACAAGCCAACAAGCCAACAAACCAACAAACCAACAAACCAACAAACCAACAAACTAAGTAACCAACAAGCCAACAAACCAACAAACCAACAAGCCAACAAACCAACAAACTAACAAACCAACAAGTCAACAAACCAACAAACCAACAAGCCAACAAGCCAACAAACCAACAAACCAACAAACTAACAAGCCAACAAACCAACAAACCAACAAGCCAACAAACCAACAAACCAACAAACCAACAAACCAACAAGCCAACAAGCCAACAAACCAACAAGCCAACAAACCAACAAACCAACAAGCTAACAAACCAACAAGCTAACAAACCAACAAACCAACAAACCAACAAACCAACAAGCCAACAAACCAACAAATTAACAAGCCAACAAACCAACAAAGCAACAAACCAATTAACCAACAAACCAAGAAACGAACAAACCAACAAACCAACAAACCAACAAACCAAAAAACCAACAAACCAACAAACCAACAAACCAACAAACCAACAAACCAACAAACCAACAAGCCAACAAGCCAACAAGCCAACAAGCCAACAAGCCAACAAACCAACAAACCAACAAGCCAACGAACCAACAAGCCAACAAGCCAACAAACCAACAAACCAACAAACCAACAAGCCAACAAACCAACAAACCAACAAGCCAATAAACCAACAAACCAACAAACCAACAAACCAACATGCCAACAAGCCAACAAACCAACAAACCAACAAGCCAACAAACCAACAAACCAACAAACCGACAAGCCAACAAACCAACAAACCAACAAACCAACAAACCAAGTAACCAAAAAGCCAACAAGCCAACAAGCCAACAAACCAACAAACCAACAAACCAACAAGCCAACAAACCAACAAACCAACAAGCCAACAAGCCAACAAGCCCACAAACCAACAAACTAACAAACCAACAAGCCAACAAATCAACAAACCAACAAGCCAACAAGCCAACAAGCCAACAAACCAACAAAACAACAGGCCAATAAACCAACAAACCAACAAACCAAAGAACCAACAAACCAACAAACCAACAAACCAACAAACCAACAAACCAACAAGCCAACAAACCAACAAACCAACAAACCAACAAGCCAACAAACCAACAAGCCAACAAACCAACAAACCAACAAACCAAGTAACCAAAAAGCCAACAAACTAACAAACCAACAAGCAAACAAGCCAACAAACCAACAAACCAACAAAGCAACAAGCCAACAAGCCAACAAACCAACAAACCAACAAGCCAACAAACCAACAAGCCAACAAGCCAACAAACCAACAAACCAACAAACCAACAAGCCAAAAAACCAACAAACCAACAAGCCAACAAGCCATTAAACCAACAAACCAACAAGCCAACAAACCAACAAACCAACAAACCCACAAACCAACAAACCAACAAACCAACAAACCAACAAACCAACAAGCCAACAAGCCAACAAACCAACAAACCAACAAACCAACAAGCCAACAAACCAACAAACCAACAAACCAAGTAACCAAAAAGCCAACAAAGCGACAAGACAACAAACCAACAAGCCAACAAACCAACAAACCAACAAACCAAGTAACCAAAAACCAACAAACCAACAAACCAACAAACCAACAAAACAACAAACCAACAAGCCAACAAGCCAACAAACCAACAAACCAACAAGCCAACAAACCAACAAACCAACAAACCAACATGCGAACAAGCCAACAAACCAACAAACCAACAAGCAAACAAACCAACAAATCAAGAAACCAACAAGCCAACAAACCAACAAACAAATAAACCAACAAACCAAAAAACCAACGAACCAACAAACCAACAAACCAACAAACCAACAAACCAACAAGCCAACAAGCCAACAAACCAACAAACCAACAAACCAACAAACTAAGTAACCAACAAGCCAACAAACCAACAAACCAACAAGCCAACCAACCAACAAACTAACAAACCAACAAGCCAACAAACCAACAAACCAACAAGCCAACAAGCCAACAAACCAACAAACCAACAAACTAACAAGCCAACAAACCAACAAACCAACAAGCCAACAAACCAACAAACCAACAAACCAACAAACCAACAAGCCAACAAGCCAACAAACCAACAAGCCAACAAACCAACAAACCAACAAGCTAACAAACCAACAAGCTAACAAACCAACAAACCAACAAACCAACAAACCAACAAACCAACAAGCCAACAAGCCAACAAACCAACAAATTAACAAGCCAACAAACCAACAAACCACAAACCAATTAACCAACAAACCAACAAACGAACAAACCAACAAACCAACAAACCAACAAACCAACAAACCAAAAAACCAACAAACCAACAAACCAACAAACCAACAAACCAACAAACCAACAAACCAACAAGCCAACAAGCCAACAAGCCAACAAGCCAACAAACCAACAAACCAACAAGCCAACGAACCAACAAGCCAACAAGCCAACAAACCAACAAACCAACAAACCAACAAGCCAACAAACCAACAAACCAACAAGCCAATAAACCAACAAACCAACAAACCAACAAACCAACATGCCAACAAGCCAACAAACCAACAAACCAACAAGCCAACAAACCAACAAACCAACAAACCAACAAACCGACAAGCCAACAAACCAACAAACCAACAAACCAACAAACCAACAAACCAAGTAACAAAAAAGCCAACAAGCCAACAAGCCAACAAACCAACAAACCAACAAGCCAACAAACCAACAAACCAACAAGCCAACAAGCCAACAAACCAACAAACTAACAAACCAACAAGCCAACAAACCAACAAACCAACAAGCCAACAAGCCAACAAACCAACAAACCAACAGGCCAATAAACCAACAAACCAACAAACCAAAAAACCAACAAACCAACAAACCAACAAACCAACAAACCAACAAACCAACAAGCCAACAAACCAACAAACCAACAAACCAACAAGCCAACAAACCAACAAGCCAACAAACCAACAAACCAAGTAACCAAAAAGCTAACAAACTAACAAACCAACAAGCAAACAAGCCAACAAACCAACAAATCAACAAAGCAACAAGCCAACAAGCCAACAAACCAACAAACCAACAAGCCAACAAACCAACAAGCCAACAAGCCAACAAACCAACAAACCAACAAACCAACAAGCCAAAAAACCAACAAACCAACAAGCCAACAAGCCAACAAACCAACAAACCAACAAGCCAACAAACCAACAAACCAACAAACCAACAAACCAACAAACCAACAAACCAACAAACCAACAAACCAACAAGCCAACAAGCCAACAAACCAACAAACCAACAAACCAACAAGCCAACAAACCAACAAACCAAGTAACCAAAAAGCCAACAAACCGACAAGACAACAAACCAACAAGCCAACAAACCAACAAACCAACAAACCAAGTAACCAAAAAGCCAACAAGCCAACAAGCCAACAAACCAACAAACCAACAAGCCAACAAACCAACAAACCAACAAGCCAACAAGCCAACAAACAAACAAACTAACAAACCAACAAGCCAACAAACCAACAAACCAACAAGCCAACAAGCCAACAAACCAACAAACCAACAGGCCAACAAACCAACAAACTAACAAACCAAAAAACTAACAAACCAACAAACCAACAAACCAACAAACCAACAAACCAACAAGCCAACAAGCCAACAAACCAACAAACCAACAAACCAACAAGCCAACAAACCAACAAGCCAACAAACCAACAAACCAACAAACCAAGTAACCAAAAAGCCAACAAACTAACAAACCAACAAGCAAACAAGCCAACAAACCAACATACCAACAAAGCAACAAGCCAACAAGCCAACAAACCAACAAACCAACAAGCCAACAAACCAACAAGCCAACAAGCTAACAAACCAACAAACCAACAAACCAACAAGCCAAAAAACCAACAAACCAACAAGCGAACAAGCCAACAAACCAACAAACCAACAAGCCAACAAACCAACAAACCAACAAGCCAACAAACCAACAAGCCAACAAACCAACAAACCAACAAACCAAGTAACCAAAAAGCCAACAAACTAACACACCAACAAGCCAACAAGCCAACAAACCAACAAACCAACAAAGCAACAAGCTAACAAGCCAACAAACCAACAAACCAACAAACCAACAAACCCACAAACCAACAAACCAAAAAACCAACAAACCAACAAGCCAACAAACCAACAAACAAATAAACCAACAAACCAACAAACCAACAAACCAGCAAACCAACAAGCCAACAAGCCAACAAACCAAGAAACTGACAAGCCAAGAAGCCAACAAACCAACAAACCAACAAGCCAACAAACCAACAAACCAACAAACCAACAAGCCAACAAACCAACAAACAAATAAACCAACAAACCAAAAAACCAACAAACCAACAAACCAACAAACCAACAAACTAACAAACCAACAAGCCAACTAACCAAGTAACCAAAAAGCCAACAAACCGACAAGACAACAAACCAACAAGCCAACAAACCAACAAACCAACAAACCAAGTAACCAAAAAACCAACAAACCAACAAACCAACAAACCAACAAAACAACAAACCAACAAGCCAACAAGCCAACAAACCAACAAACCAACAAGCCAACAAACCAACAAACCAACAAACCAACATGCGAACAAGCCAACAAACCAACAAACCAACAAGCAAACAAACCAACAAACCAACAAACCAACAAGCCAACAAACCAACAAACAAATAAACCAACAAACCAAAAAACCAACGAACCAACAAACCAACAAACCAACAAACCAACAAACCAACAAGCCAACAAGCCAACAAACCAACAAACCAACAAACCAACAAACCAACAAACTAAGTAACCAACAAGCCAACAAACCAACAAACCAACAAGCCAACCAACCAACAAGCCAACAAACCAACAAACCAACAAACCAAGTAACCAAAAAGCCAACAAACTAACACACCAACAAGCCAACAAGCCAACAAACCAACAAACCAACAAAGCAACAAGCTAACAAGCCAACAAACCAACAAACCAACAAACCAACAAACCAACAAACCAACAAACCAACAAACCAACAAACCAACAAGCCAACAAGCCAACAAACCAACAAACAAATAAACCAACAAACCAACAAACCAACAAACCAACAAACCAACAAACCAGCAAACCAACAAGCCAACAAGCCAACAAACCAAGAAACTGACAAGCCAAGAAGCCAACAAACCAACAAACCAACAAGCCAACAAATTAACAAACCAACAAACCAACAAACCAACAAGCCAACAAGCCAACAAACCAACAAACCAACAAACCAACAAACCAACAAGCCAACAAACCAACAAGCCAACAAACCAACAAACCAACAAGCCAACCAACCAACAAACTAACAAACCAACAAGCCAACAAACCAACAAACCAACAAGCCAACAAGCCAACAAACCAACAAACCAACAAACTAACAAGCCAACAAACCAACAAACCAACAAGCCAACAAACCAACAAACCAAAAAACCAACAAACCAACAAGCCAACAAGCCAACAAATTAACAAGCCAACAAACCAACAAACCAACAAGCTAACAAACCAACAAGCTAACAAACCAACAAACCAACAAACCAACAAACCAACAAACCAACAAGCCAACAAGCCAACAAACCAACAAATTAACAAGCCAACAAACCAACAAACCAACAAACCAATTAACCAACAAACCAACAAATGAACAAACCAACAAACCAACAAACCAACAAACCAAAAAACCAACAAACCAACAAACCAACAAACCAACAAACCAACAAACCAACAAGCCAACAAGCCAACAAGCCAACAAGCCAACAAACCAACAAACCAACAAGCCAACGAACCAACAAGCCAACAAGCCAACAAACCAACAAACCAACAAACCAACAAGCCAACAAACCAACAAACCAACAAGCCAATAAACCAACAAACCAACAAACCAACAAACCAACATGCCAACAAGCCAACAAACCAACAAACCAACAAGCCAACAAACCAACAAACCAACAAACCAACAAACCGACAAACCAACAAACCAACAAACCAACAAACCAACAAACCAACAAGCCAACAAGCCAACAAACCAACAAACCAACAAACCAACAAAACAACAAGCCAACAAACCAACAAACCAACAAACCAAGTAACCAAAAAGCCAACAAACCGACAAGACAACAAACCAACAAGCCAACAAACCAACAAACCAACAAACCAAGTAACCAAAAAGCCAACAAGCCAACAAGCCAACAAACCAACAAACCAACAAGCCAACAAACCAACAAACCAACAAGCCAACAAGCCAACAAACCAACAAACTAACAAACCAACAAGCCAACAAACCAACAAACCAACAAGCCAACAAGCCAACAAACCAACAAACCAACAGGCCAACAAACCAACAAACTAACAAACCAAAAAACCAACAAACCAACAAACCAACAAACCAACAAACCAACAAACCAACAAACCAACAAGCCAACAAGCCAACAAACCAACAAACCAACAAACCAACAAGCCAACAAACCAACAAGCCAACAAACCAACAAACCAACAAACCAAGTAACCAAAAAGCCAACAAACTAACAAACCAACAAGCAAACAAGCCAACAAACCAACAAACCAACAAAGCAACAAGCCAACAAGCCAACAAACCAACAAACCAACAAGCCAACAAACCAACAAGCCAACAAGCCAACAAACCAACAAACCAACAAACCAACAAGCCAAAAAACCAACAAACCAACAAGCCAACAAGCCAACAAACCAACAAACCAACAAGCCAACAAACCAACAAACCAACAAGCCAACAAACCAACAAGCCAACAAACCAACAAACCAACAAACCAAAAAGCCAACAAACTAGCACACCAACAAGCCAACAAGCCAACAAACCAACAAACCAACAAAGCAACAAGCTAACAAGCCAACAAACCAACAAACCAACAAACCAACAAACCAACAAACCAACAAACCAACAAACCAACAAACCAACAAGCCAACAAACCAACAAACAAATAAACCAACAAACCAACAAACCAACAAACCAACAAACCAACAAACCAGCAAACCAACAAGCCAACAAGCCAACAAACCAAGAAACTGACAAGCCAAGAAGCCAACAAACCAACAAACCAACAAGCCAACAAACCAACAAACCAATAAACCAACAAGCCCACAAACCAACAAACAAATAAACCAACAAACCAAAAAACCAACAAACCAACAAACCAACAAACCAACAAACTAACAAACCAACAAGCCAACAAGCCAACAAACCAACAAACCAACAAGCCAACAAACCAACAAACCACCAAACCGACAAGCCAACAATGCAACAAGCCAACAAACCAACAAACCAACAAACCAAGTAACCAAAAAGCCAACAAGCCAACAAGCCAACAAACCAACAAACCAACAAGCAAACAAACCAACAAACCAACAAGCCAACAAGCCAACAAACCAACAAACCAACAAACCAACAAGCCAACAAACCAACAAACCAACAAGCCAACAAGCCAACAAACCAACAAGCCAACAAACCAACAAACCAACAAACCAAGTAACCAAAAAGCCAACAAACTAACAAACCAACAAGCAAACAAGCCAACAAACCAACAAACCAACAAAGCAACAAGCCAACAAGCCGACAAACCAACAAACCAACAAGCCAACAAGCCAACAAACCAACAAACCAACAAACCAACAAGCCAACAAACCAACAAGCCAACAAACCAACAAACCAAGTAACCAAAAAGCCAACAAACTAACAAACCAACAAGCAAACAAGCCAACAAACCAACAAACCAACAAAGCAACAAGCCAACAAGCCAACAAACCAACAAACCAACAAGCCAACAAACCAACAAGCCAAAAAGCCAACAAACCAACAAACCAACAAACCAACAAGCCAACAAACCAACAAACCAACAAACCAACAAGCCAACAAACCAACAAGCCAACAAACCAACAAACCAACAAACCAAGTAACCAAAAAGCCAACAAACTAACAAACCAACAAGCAAACAAGCCAACAAACCAACAAACCAACAAAGAAACAAGCCAACAAGCCAACAAACCAACAAACCAACAACCCAACAAACCAACAAGCCAACAAGCCAACAAACCAACAAACCAACAAGCCAACAAACCAACAAGCCAACAAACCAACAAACCAACAAACCAACAAACCAACAAGCCAACAAACCAACAAACCAACAAACCAACAAGCCAACAAACCAACAAGCCAACAAACCAACAAACCAACAAACCAAGTAACCAAAAAGCCAACAAACTAACAAACCAACAAGCAAACAAGCCAACAAACCAACAAACCAACAAAGCAACAAGCCAACAAGCCAACAAACCAACAAACCAACAACCCAACAAACCAACAAGCCAACAAGCCAACAAACCAACAAACCAACAAACCAACAAGCCAAAAAACCAACAAACCAACAAGCCAACAAGCCAACAAACCAACAAATCAACAAACCAACAAACCAAGTAACCAAAAAGCCAACAAACTAACAAACCAACAAGCCAACAAGCCAACAAGCCAACAAACCAACAAACCAACAAAGCAACAAGCTAACAAGCCAACCAACCAACAAACCAACAAACCAACAAACCAACAAACCAACAAACCAACAAACCAACAAACCAACAAGCCAACAAACCAACAAACAAATAAACTAACAAATCAATAAACCAACAAACCAACAAACCAACAAACCAACAAACCAACAAACCAACAAACCAAAAAACCAACAAACCAACAAACCAACAAGCCAACAAGCCAACAAGCCAACAAACCAACAAACCGACAAGCCAACAAGCCAACAAGCCAACAAACCAACAAACCAACAAGCCAACAAACCAACAAACCAACAAACCAACAAGCCAACAAACCAACAAACAAATAAACCAACAAACCAAAAAACCAACAAACCAACAAACCAACAAACCAACAAACAAACAAACCAACAAGCCAACAAGCCAACAAACCAACAAACCAACAAGCCAACAAACCAACAAACCAACAAACCAACAAGCCAACAAGCCAACAAACCAACAAACCAACAAACCAATAAGCCAACAAACCAACAAACCAACAAACCGACAAGCCAACAAACCAACAAGCCAACAAACCAACAAACCAACAAACCAAGTAACCAAAAAGCCAACAAGCCAACAAGCCAACAAACCAACATACCAACAAGCCAACAAACCAACAAACCAACAAGCCAACAAGCCAACAAACCAACAAACCAACAAACCAATAAGCCGACAAACCAACAAACCAAAAAACCAACAAACCAACAAACAAAAAAACCAACAAGCCAACAAACCAACAAACCAACAAGCCAACAAACCAACAAACCAACAAACTAAGTAACCAACAAGCCAACAAACCAACAAACCAACAAGCCAACAAGCCAACAAACCAACAAACCAACAAACCAACAGGCCAACAAACCAACAAACCAAAAAACCAACAAACCAACAAACCAACAAACCAACAAACCAACAAACCAACAAACCAACAAGCCAACAAGCCAACAAACCAACAAACCAACAAACCAACAAACCAACAAACCAACAAGCCAACAAACTAACAGACCAACAAGCAAACAAGCCAACAAACCAACAAACCAACAACGCAACAAGCCAACAAGCCAACAAACCAACAAACCAACAAACCAACAAACCAACAAGCTAACAAGCCAACAAACCAACAAACCAACAAGCCAACAAACCAACAAGCCAACAAGCCAACAAACCAACAAACCAACAAACCAACAAGCCAACAAACCAACAAACCAACAAACCAACAAGCCAACAAACCAACAAGCCAACAAACCAACAAACCAACAAACCAAGTAACCAAAAAGCCAACAAACTAACAAACCAACAAGCAAACAAGCCAACTAACCAACAAACCAACAAAGCAACAAGCCAAGAAGCCAACAAACCAACAAACCAACAACCCAACAAACCAACAAGCCAACAAGCCAACAAACCAACAAACCAACAAACCAACAAGCCAAAGAACCAACAAACCAACAAGCCAACAAGCCAACAAACCAACAAATCAACAAGCCAACAAACCAACAAACCAACAAACCAACAAGCCAACAAACCAACAAACCAACAAACCAACAAGCCAACAAACCAACAAGCCAACAAACCAACAAACCAACAAACCAAGTAACCAAAAAGCCAACAAACTAACAAACCAACAAGCCAACAAGCCAACAAACCAACAAAACAACAAAGCAACAAGCTAACAAGCCAACAAACCAACAAACCAACAAACCAACAAACCAACAAACCAACAAACCAACAAACCAACAAACCAACAAACCAACAAACAAATAAACTAACAAATCAATAAACCAACAAACCAACAAACCAACAAACCAACAAACCAACAAACCAACATACCAAAAAACCAACAAACCAACAAACCAACAAGCCAACAAGCCAACAAACCAACAAACCGACAAGCCAACAAGCCAACAAACCAACAAACCAACAAGCCAACAAACCAACAAACCAACAAACCAACAAGCCAACAAACCAACAAACAAAAAAACCAACAAACCAAAAAACCAACAAACCAACAAACCAACAAACCAACAAACAAACAAACCAACAAGCCAACAAGCCAACAAACCAACAAACCAACAAGCCAACAAACCAACAAACCAACAAACCAACAAGCCAACAAACCAACAAACCAACAAGCCAATAAACCATCAAACCATTAAACCAACAAACCAACAAGCCAACAAGCCAACAAACCAACAAACCAACAAGCCAACAAACCAACAAACCAACAAACCGACAAGCCAACAAACCAACAAGCCAACAAACCAACAAACCAACAAACCAAGTAACCAAAAAGCCAACAAGCCAACAAGCCAACAAACCAACAAACCAACAAGCCAACAAACCAACAAACCAACAAGCCAACAAGCCAACAAACCAACAAACCAACAAACCAATAAGCCCACAAACCAACAAACCAAAAAACCAACAAACCCACAAACAAACAAACCAACAAGCCAACAAACCAACAAACCAACAAGCCAACAAACCAACAAACCAACAAACTAAGTAACCAACAAGCCAACAAACCAACAAACCAACAAGCCAACAAGCCAACAAACCAAAAAACCAACAGGCCAACAAACCAACAAACCAACAAACCAAAAAACCAACAAACCAACAAACCAACAAACCAACAAACCAACAAACCAACAAACCAACAAGCCAACAAGCCAACAAACCAACAAACCAACAAACCAACAAACCAACAAACCAACAAGCCAACAAACCAACAAGCCAACAAACCAACAAACCAAAAAACCAAGTAACCAAAAAGCCAACAAACTAACAAACCAACAAGCAAACAAGCCAACAAACCAACAAACCAACAAAGCAACAAGCCAACAAGCCAACAAACCAACAAACCAACAAGCCAACAAGCCAACAAACCAACAAGCCAACAAGCCAACAAGCCAACAAACCAACAAACCAACAAACCAACAAACCAACAAACCAACAAACTAACAAACCAACAAGCCAACAAGCCAACAAACCAACAAACCAACAAAGCAACAAGCTAACAAGCCAACCAACCAACAAACCAACAAACCAACAAACCAACAAACCAACAAACCAACAAACCAACAAACCAACAAGCCAACAAACCAACAAACAAATAAACTAACAAATCAATAAACCAACAAACCAACAAACCAACAAACCAACAAACCAACAAACCAACAAACCAAAAAACCAACAAACCAACAAACCAACAAGCCAACAAGCCAACAAGCCAACAAACCAACAAACCGACAAGCCAACAAGCCAACAAACCAACAAACCAACAAGCCAACAAACCAACAAACCAACAAACCAACAAGCCAACAAACCAACAAACAAATAAACCAACAAACCAAAAAACCAACAAACCAACAAACCAACAAACCAACAAACAAACAAACCAACAAGCCAACAAGCCAACAAACCAACAAACCAACAAGCCAACAAACCAACAAACCAACAAACCAACAAGCCAACAAGCCAACAAACCAACAAACCAACAAACCAATAAGCCAACAAACCAACAAACCAACAAACCGACAAGCCAACAAACCAACAAGCCAACAAACCAACAAACCAACAAACCAAGTAACCAAAAAGCCAACAAGCCAACAAGCCAACAAACCAACATACCAACAAGCCAACAAACCAACAAACCAACAAGCCAACAAGCCAACAAACCAACAAACCAACAAACCAATAAGCCGACAAACCAACAAACCAAAAAACCAACAAACCAACAAACAAAAAAACCAACAAGCCAACAAACCAACAAACCAACAAGCCAACAAACCAACAAACCAACAAACTAAGTAACCAACAAGCCAACAAACCAACAAACCAACAAGCCAACAAGCCAACAAACCAACAAACCAACAAACCAACAGGCCAACAAACCAACAAACCAAAAAACCAACAAACCAACAAACCAACAAACCAACAAACCAACAAACCAACAAACCAACAAGCCAACAAGCCAACAAACCAACAAACCAACAAACCAACAAACCAACAAACCAACAAGCCAACAAACTAACAGACCAACAAGCAAACAAGCCAACAAACCAACAAACCAACAACGCAACAAGCCAACAAGCCAACAAACCAACAAACCAACAAACCAACAAACCAACAAGCTAACAAGCCAACAAACCAACAAACCAACAAGCCAACAAACCAACAAGCCAACAAGCCAACAAACCAACAAACCAACAAACCAACAAGCCAACAAACCAACAAACCAACAAACCAACAAGCCAACAAACCAACAAGCCAACAAACCAACAAACCAACAAACCAAGTAACCAAAAAGCCAACAAACTAACAAACCAACAAGCAAACAAGCCAACAAACCAACAAACCAACAAAGCAACAAGCCAAGAAGCCAACAAACCAACAAACCAACAACCCAACAAACCAACAAGCCAACAAGCCAACAAACCAACAAACCAACAAACCAACAAGCCAAAGAACCAACAAACCAACAAGCCAACAAGCCAACAAACCAACAAATCAACAAGCCAACAAACCAACAAACCAACAAACCAACAAGCCAACAAACCAACAAACCAACAAACCAACAAGCCAACAAACCAACAAGCCAACAAACCAACAAACCAACAAACCAAGTAACCAAAAAGCCAACAAACTAACAAACCAACAAGCCAACAAGCCAACAAACCAACAAAACAACAAAGCAACAAGCTAACAAGCCAACAAACCAACAAACCAACAAACCAACAAACCAACAAACCAACAAACCAACAAACCAACAAACCAACAAACCAACAAACCAACAAACAAATAAACTAACAAATCAATAAACCAACAAACCAACAAACCAACAAACCAACAAACCAACAAACCAACATACCAAAAAACCAACAAACCAACAAACCAACAAGCCAACAAGCCAACAAACCAACAAACCGACAAGCCAACAAGCCAACAAACCAACAAACCAACAAGCCAACAAACCAACAAACCAACAAACCAACAAGCCAACAAACCAACAAACAAAAAAACCAACAAACCAAAAAACCAACAAACCAACAAACCAACAAACCAACAAACAAACAAACCAACAAGCCAACAAGCCAACAAACCAACAAACCAACAAGCCAACAAACCAACAAACCAACAAACCAACAAGCCAACAAACCAACAAACCAACAAGCCAATAAACCATCAAACCATTAAACCAACAAACCAACAAGCCAACAAGCCAACAAACCAACAAACCAACAAGCCAACAAACCAACAAACCAACAAACCGACAAGCCAACAAACCAACAAGCCAACAAACCAACAAACCAACAAACCAAGTAACCAAAAAGCCAACAAGCCAACAAGCCAACAAACCAACAAACCAACAAGCCAACAAACCAACAAACCAACAAGCCAACAAGCCAACAAACCAACAAACCAACAAACCAATAAGCCCACAAACCAACAAACCAAAAAACCAACAAACCCACAAACAAAAACAAACCAACAAGCCAACAAACCAACAAACCAACAAGCCAACAAACCAACAAACCAACAAACTAAGTAACCAACAAGCCAACAAACCAACAAACCAACAAGCCAACAAGCCAACAAACCAAAAAACCAACAGGCCAACAAACCAACAAACCAACAAACCAAAAAACCAACAAACCAACAAACCAACAAACCAACAAACCAACAAACCAACAAACCAACAAGCCAACAAGCCAACAAACCAACAAACCAACAAACCAACAAACCAACAAACCAACAAGCCAACAAACCAACAAGCCAACAAACCAACAAACCAAAAAACCAAGTAACCAAAAAGCCAACAAACTAACAAACCAACAAGCAAACAAGCCAACAAACCAACAAACCAACAAAGCAACAAGCCAACAAGCCAACAAACCAACAAACCAACAAGCCAACAAGCCAACAAACCAACAAGCCAACAAGCCAACAAGCCAACAAACCAACAAACCAACAAGCCAACAAACCAACAAACCAACAAACCAACAAACCAACAAACCAACAAACCAACAAACCAACAAGCCAACAAGCCAACAAACCAACAAACCAACAGACCAACAAGCCAACAAACCAACAAACCAATAAACCAACAAACCAAGTAACCAAAAAGCCAACAAACTAACAAACCAACAAGCGAACAAGCCAACAAACCAACAAACCAACAAAGCAACAAGCCAACAAGCCAACAAACCAACAAACCAACAAGCCAACAAACCAACAAGCCAACAAGCCAACAAACCAACAAACCAACAAACCAACAAGCCAAAAAACCAACAAACCAACAAGCCAACAAGCCAACAAACAAACAAACCAACAAGCCAACAAACCAACAAACCAACAAACCAACAAACCAACAAACCAACAAACCAACAAACCAACAAGCCAACAAGCCAACAAGCCAACAAGCCAACAAGCCAACAAGCCAACAAACCAACAAACCAACAAGCCAACAAACCAACAAACCAACAAACCAACAAACCAACAAACCAACAAACCAACAAACCAACAAACCAACAAGCCAACAAACCAACAAACCAACAAACCAACAAGCCAACAAACCAACAAGCCAACAAACCAACAAACCAACAAACCAAGTAACCAAAAAGCCAACAAACTAACAAACCAACAAGCCAACAAGCCAACAAACCAACAAACCAACAAAGCAACAAGCTAACAAGCCAACCAACCAACAAACCAACAAACCAACAAACCAACAAACCAACAAACCAACAAACCAACAAACCAACAAGCCAACAAACCAACAAACAAATAAACTAACAAATCAATAAACCAACAAACCAACAAACCAACAAACCAACAAACCAACAAACCAACAAACCAAAAAACCAACAAACCAACAAACCAACAAGCCAACAAGCCAACAAGCCAACAAACCAACAAACCGACAAGCCAACAAGCCAACAAACCAACAAACCAACAAGCCAACAAACCAACAAACCAACAAACCAACAAGCCAACAAACCAACAAACAAATAAACCAACAAACCAAAAAACCAACAAACCAACAAACCAACAAACCAACAAACAAACAAACCAACAAGCCAACAAGCCAACAAACCAACAAACCAACAAGCCAACAAACCAACAAACCAACAAACCAACAAGCCAACAAGCCAACAAACCAACAAACCAACAAACCAATAAGCCAACAAACCAACAAACCAACAAACCGACAAGCCAACAAACCAACAAGCCAACAAACCAACAAACCAACAAACCAAGTAACCAAAAAGCCAACAAGCCAACAAGCCAACAAACCAACAAGCCAACAAACCAACAAACCAACAAGCCAACAAGCCAACAAACCAACAAACTAACAAACCAATAAGCCGACAAACCAACAAACCAAAAAACCAACAAACCAACAAACAAAAAAACCAACAAGCCAACAAACCAACAAACTAACAAGCCAACAAACCAACAAACCAACAAACTAAGTAACCAACAAGCCAACAAACCAACAAACCAACAAGCCAACAAGCCAACAAACCAACAAACCAACAAACCAACAGGCCAACAAACCAACAAACCAAAAAACCAACAAACCAACAAACCAACAAACCAACAAACCAACAAACCAACAAACCAACAAGCCAACAAGCCAACAAACCAACAAACCAACAAACCAACAAACCAACAAACCAACAAGCCAACAAACTAACAAACCAACAAGCAAACAAGCCAACAAACCAACAAACCAACAACGCAACAAGCCAACAAGCCAACAAACCAACAAACCAACAACCCAACAAACCAACAAGCTAACAAGCCAACAAACCAACAAACCAACAAGCCAACAAACCAACAAGCCAACAAGCCAACAAACCAACAAACCAACAAACCAACAAGCCAACAAACTAACAAACCAACAAACCAACAAGCCAACAAACCAACAAGCCAACAAACCAACAAACCAACAAACCAAGTAACCAAAAAGCC
This sequence comes from Atherix ibis, assembly GCA_958298945.1. Lineage (NCBI taxonomy): Eukaryota > Metazoa > Arthropoda > Insecta > Diptera > Athericidae > Atherix > Atherix ibis. Next base: position 30,609,553 of record OY282608.1, read on the forward strand.
AACAAACTAACAAACCAGCAAGCAAACAAGCCAACAAACCAACAAACCAACAAAGCAACAAGCCAAGAAGCCAACAAACCAACAAACCAACAACCCAACAAACCAACAAGCCAACAAGCCAACAAACCAACAAACCAACAAACCAACAAGCCAAAGAACCAACAAACCAACAAGCCAACAAGCCAACAAACCAACAAATCAACAAGCCAACAAACCAACAAACCAACAAACCAACAAGCCAACAAACCAACAAACCAACAAACCAACAAGCCAACAAACCAACAAGCCAACAAACCAACAAACCAACAAACCAAGTAACCAAAAAGCCAACAAACTAACAAACCAACAAGCCAACAAGCCAACAAACCAACAAAACAACAAAGCAACAAGCTAACAAGCCAACAAACCAACAAACCAACAAACAGACAAACCAACAAACCAACAAACCAACAAACCAACAAACCAACAAACCAACAAACCAACAAACCAACAAACCAACAAACAAATAAACTAACAAATCAATAAACCAACAAACCAACAAACCAACAAACCAACAAACCAACAAACCAACATACCAAAAAACCAACAAACCAACAAACCAACAAGCCAACAAGCCAACAAACCAACAAACCGACAAGCCAACAAGCCAACAAACCAACAAACCAACAAGCCAACAAACCAACAAACCAACAAACCAACAAGCCAACAAACCAACAAACAAAAAAACCAACAAACCAAAAAACCAACAAACCAACAAACCAACAAACCAACAAACAAACAAACCAACAAGCCAACAAGCCAACAAACCAACAAACCAACAAGCCAACAAACCAACAAACCAACAAACCAACAAGCCAACAAACCAACAAACCAACAAGCCAATAAACCATCAAACCATTAAACCAACAAACCAACAAGCCAACAAGCCAACAAACCAACAAACCAACAAGCCAACAAACCAACAAACCAACAAACCGACAAGCCAACAAACCAACAAGCCAACAAACCAACAAACCAACAAACCAAGTAACCAAAAAGCCAACAAGCCAACAAGCCAACAAACCAACAAACCAACAAGCCAACAAACCAACAAACCAACAAGCCAACAAGCCAACAAACCAACAAACCAACAAACCAATAAGCCCACAAACCAACAAACCAAAAAACCAACAAACCCACAAACAAACAAACCAACAAACCAACAAACTAAGTAACCAACAAGCCAACAAACCAACAAACCAAAAAGCCAACAAGCCAACAAACCAAAAAACCAACAGGCCAACAAACCAACAAAGCAACAAACCAAAAAACCAACAAACCAACAAACCAACAAACCAACAAACCAACAAACCAACAAACCAACAAGCCAACAAGCCAACAAACCAACAAACCAACAAACCAACAAACCAACAAACCAACAAGCCAACAAACCAACAAGCCAACAAACCAACAAACCAAAAAACCAAGTAACCAAAAAGCCAACAAACTAACAAACCAACAAGCAAACAAGCCAACAAACCAACAAACCAACAAAGCAACAAGCCAACAGGCCAACAAACCAACAAACCAACAAGCCAACAAGCCAACAAACCAACAAGCCAACAAGCCAACAAGCCAACAAACCAACAAACCAACAAGCCAACAAACCAACAAATCAACAAACCAACAAACCAACAAACCAACAAACCAACAAACCAACAAGCCAACAAGCCAACAAACCAACAAACCAACAGACCAACAAGCCAACAAACCAACAAACCAATAAACCAACAAACCAAGTAACCAAAAAGCCAACAAACTAACAAACCAACAAGCGAACAAGCCAACAAACCAACAAACCAACAAAGCAACAAGCCAACAAGCCAACAAACCAACAAACCAACAAGCCAACAAACCAACAAGCCAACAAGCCAACAAACCAACAAACCAACAAACCAATAAGCCAAAAAACCAACAAACCAACAAGCCAACAAGCCAACAAACCAACAAACCAACAAGCCAACAAACCAACAAACCAACAAACCAACAAACCAACAAACCAACAAACCAACAAACCAACAAGCCAACAAGCCAACAAACCAACAAACCAACAAACCAACAAACCAACAAACCAACAAGCCAACAAACCAACAAACCAACAAACCAACAAGCCAACAAACCAACAAGCCAACAAACCAACAAACCAACAAACCAAGTAACCAAAAAGCCAACAAACTAACAAACCAACAAGCAAACAAGCCAACAAACCAACAAGCCAACAAACCAACAAACCAACAAACCAACAAGCCAACAAACCAACAAGCCAACAAACCAACAAACCAACAAACCAAGTAACCAAAAAGCCAACAAACTAACAAACCAACAAGCCAACAAGCCAATAAACCAACAAAACAACAAAGCAACAAGCTAACAAGCCAACAAACCAACAAACCAACAAACCAACAAACCAACAAACCAACAAACCAACAAACCAACAAACCAACAAACCAACAAACAAATAAACTAACAAATCAATAAACCAACAACCCAACAAACCAACAAGCCAACAAGCCAACAAACCAACAAACCAACAAGCCAACAAACCAACAAACCAACAAACCGACAAGCCAACAAACCAACAAGCCAACAAACCAACAAACCAACAAACCAAGTAACCAAAAAGCCAACAAGCCAACAAGCCAACAAACCAACATACCAACAAGCCAACAAACCAACAAACCAACAAGCCAACAAGCCAACAAACCAACAAACCAACAAACCAATAAGCCGACAAACCAACAAACCAAAAAACCAACAAACCAACAAACAAAAAAACCAACAAGCCAACAAACCAACAAACCAACAAGCCAACAAACCAACAAACCAACAAACTAAGTAACCAACAAGCCAACAAACCAACAAACCAACAAGCCAACAAGCCAACAAACCAACAAACCAACAAACCAACAGGCCAACAAACCAACAAACCAAAAAACCAACAAACCAACAAACCAACAAACCAACAAACCAACAAACCAACAAACCAACAAGCCAACAAGCCAACAAACCAACAAACCAACAAACCAACAAACCAACAAACCAACAAGCCAACAAACTAACAAACCAACAAGCAAACAAGCCAACAAACCAACAAACCAACAAAGCAACAAGCCAACAAGCCAACAAACCAACAAACCAACAACCCAACAAACCAACAAGCTAACAAGCCAACAAACCAACAAACCAACAAGCCAACAAACCAACAAGCCAACAAGCCAACAAACCAACAAACCAACAAACCAACAAGCCAACAAACCAACAAACCAACAAACCAACAAGCCAACAAACCAACAAGCCAACAAACCAACAAACCAACAAACCAAGTAACCAAAAAGCCAACAAACTAACAAACATAAAAGCAAACAAGCCAACAAACCAACAAACCAACAAAGCAACAAGCCAACAAGCCAACAAACCAACAAACCAACAACCCAACAAACCAACAAGCCAACAAGCCAACAAACCAACAAACCAACAAACCAACAAGCCAAAAAACGAACAAACCAACAAGCCAACAAGCCAACAAACCAACAAATCAACAAGCCAACAAACCAACAAACCAACAAACCAACAAGCCAACAAACCAACAAACCAACAAACCAACAAACCAACAAGCCAACAAACCAACAAGCCAACAAACCAACAAACCAACAAACCAAGTAACCAAAAAGCCAACAAACTAACAAACCAACAAGCCAACAAGCCAATAAACCAACAAAACAACAAAGCAACAAGCTAACAAGCCAACAAACCAAAAAACCAACAAACCAACAAACCAACAAACCAACAAACCAACAAACCAACAAACCAACAAACAAATAAACTAACAAATCAATAAACCAACAAACCAACAAACCAACAAACCAACAAACCAACAAACCAACAAACCAAAAAACCAACAAACCAACAAACCAACAAGCCAACAAGCCAACAAACCAACAAACCGACAAGCCAACAAGCCAACAAACCAACAAACCAACAAGCCAACAAACCAACAAACCAACAAACCAACAAGCCAACAAACCAACAAACAAATAAACCAACAAACCAAAAAACCAACAAACCAACAAACCAACAAACCAACAAACAAACAAACCAACAAGCCAACAAGCCAACAAACCAACAAACCAACAAGCCAACAAACCAACAAACCAACAAACCAACAAGCCAACAAACCAACAAACCAACAAGCCAATAAACCAACAAACCATTAAACCAACAAACCAACAAGCCAACAAGCCAACAAACCAACAAACCAACAAGCCAACAAACCAACAAACCAACAAACCGACAAGCCAACAAACCAACAAGCCAACAAACCAACAAACCAACAAACCAAGTAACCAAAAAGCCAACAAGCCAACAAGCCAACAAACCAACAAACCAACAAGCCAACAAACCAACAAACCAACAAGCCAACAAGCCAAAAAACCAACAAACCAACAAACCAATAAGCCGACAAACCAACAAACCAAAAAACCAACAAACCAACAAACAAACAAACCAACAAGCCAACAAACCAACAAACCAACAAGCCAACAAACCAACAAACCAACAAACTAAGTAACCAACAAGCCAACAAACCAACAAACCAACAAGCCAACAAGCCAACAAACCAACAAACCAACAGGCCAACAAACCAACAAACCAACAAACCAACAAACCAAAAAACCAACAAACCAACAAACCAACAAACCAACAAACCAACAAACCAACAAACCAACAAACCAACAAGCCAACAAGCCAACAAACCAACAAACCAACAAACCAACAAACCAACAAACCAACAAGCCAACAAACCAACAAGCCAACAAACCAACAAACCAACAAACCAAGTAGCCAAAAAGCCAACAAACTAACAAACCAACAAGCAAACAAGCCAACAAACCAACAAACCAACAAAGCAACAAGCCAACAAGCCAACAAACCAACAAACCAACAAGCCAACAAGCCAACAAACCAACAAGCCAACAAGCCAACAAGCCAACAAACCAACAAACCAACAAGCCAACAAACCAACAAACCAACAAACCAACAAACCAACAAACCAACAAACCAACAAACCAACAAGCCAACAAGCCAACAAACCAACAAACCAACAGACCAACAAGCCAACAAACCAACAAACCAATAAACCAACAAACCAAGTAACCAAAAAGCCAACAAACTAACAAACCAACAAGCCAACAAACCAACAAACCAACAAGCCAACAAGCCAACAAACCAACAAACCAACAAACCAACAAACCAACAAACTAAGTAACCAAAAACCAATAAACCAACAAACCAACAAGCCAACAAGCCAACAAGCCAACAAACCAACAAACCAACAGGCCAACAAACCAACAAACCAACAAACCAAAAAACCAACAAACCAACAAACCAACAAACCAACAAACCAACAAACCAACAAACCAACAAGCCAACAAGCCAACAAACCAACAAACCAACAAACCAACAAACCAACAAGCCAACAAGCCAACAAACCAACAAACCAACAAACCAACAAACCAACAAACCAACAAGCCAACAAGCCAACAAACCAACAAACCAACAAACCAACAAACCAACAAGCCAACAAACCAACAAACCAACAAACCGACAAGCCAACAAACCAACAAGCCAACAAACCAACAAACCAACAAACCAAGTAACCAAAAAGCCAACAAGCCAACAAGCCAACAAACCAACAAACCAACAAGCCAACAAACCAACAAACCAACAAGCCAACAAGCCAAAAAACCAACAAACCAACAAACCAATAAGCCGACAAACCAACAAACCAAAAAACCAACAAACCAACAAACAAACAAACCAACAAGCCAACAAACCAACAAACCAACAAGCCAACAAACCAACAAACCAACAAACTAAGTAACCAACAAGCCAACAAACCAACAAACCAACAAGCCAACAAGCCAACAAACCAACAAACCAACAGGCCAACAAACCAACAAACCAACAAACCAAAAAACCAACAAACCAACAAACCAACAAACCAACAAACCAACAAACCAACAAACCAACAAACCAACAAGCCAACAAGCCAACAAACCAACAAACCAACAAACCAACAAACCAACAAACCAACAAGCCAACAAACCAACAAGCCAACAAACCAACAAACCAACAAACCAAGTAGCCAAAAAGCCAACAAACTAACAAACCAACAAGCAAACAAGCCAACAAACCAACAAACCAACAAAGCAACAAGCCAACAAGCCAACAAACCAACAAACCAACAAGCCAACAAGCCAACAAACCAACAAGCCAACAAGCCAACAAGCCAACAAACCAACAAACCAACAAGCCAACAAACCAACAAACCAACAAACCAACAAACCAACAAACCAACAAACCAACAAACCAACAAGCCAACAAGCCAACAAACCAACAAACCAACAGACCAACAAGCCAACAAACCAACAAACCAATAAACCAACAAACCAAGTAACCAAAAAGCCAACAAACTAACAAACCAACAAGCCAACAAACCAACAAACCAACAAGCCAACAAGCCAACAAACCAACAAACCAACAAACCAACAAACCAACAAACTAAGTAACCAAAAACCAATAAACCAACAAACCAACAAGCCAACAAGCCAACAAGCCAACAAACCAACAAACCAACAGGCCAACAAACCAACAAACCAACAAACCAAAAAACCAACAAACCAACAAACCAACAAACCAACAAACCAACAAACCAACAAACCAACAAGCCAACAAGCCAACAAACCAACAAACCAACAAACCAACAAACCAACAAGCCAACAAGCCAACAAACCAACAAACCAACAGACCAACAAGCCAACAAACCAACAAACCAATAAACCAACAAACCAAGTAACCAAAAAGCCAACAAACTAACAAACCAACAAGCGAACAAGCCAACAAACCAACAAACCAACAAAGCAACAAGCCAACAAGCCAACAAACCAACAAACCAACAAGCCAACAAACCAACAAGCCCACAAGCCAACAAACCAACAAACCAACAAACCAACAAGCCAAAAAACCAACAAACCAACAAGCCAACAAGCCAACAAACCAACAAACCAACAAGCCAACAAACCAACAAACCAACAAACCAACAAACCAACAAACCAACAAACCAACAAACCAACAAGCCAACAAGCCAACAAGCCAACAAGCCAACAAGCCAACAAGCCAACAAACCAACAAACCAACAAGCCAACAAACCAACAAACCAACAAACCAACAAACCAACAAACCAACAAACCAACAAACCAACAAACCAACAAGCCAACAAACCAACAAACCAACAAACCAACAAGCCAACAAACCAACAAGCCAACAAACCAACAAACCAACAAACCAAGTAACCAAAAAGCCAACAAACTAACAAACCAACAAGCAAACAAGCCAACAAACCAACAAACCAACAAGCCAACAAACCAACAAGCCAACAAACCAACAAACAAATAAACCAACAAACCAAAAAACCAACAAACCAACAAACCAACAAACCAACAAACAAACAAACCAACAAGCCAACAAGCCAACAAACCAACAAACCAACAAGCCAACAAACCAACAAACCAACAAACCAACAAGCCAACAAACCAACAAACCAACAAGCCAATAAACCAACAAACCATTAAACCAACAAACCAACAAGCCAACAAGCCAACAAACCAACAAACCAACAAGCCAACAAACCAACAAACCAACAAACCGACAAGCCAACAAACCAACAAGCCAACAAACCAACAAACCAACAAACCAAGTAACCAAAAAGCCAACAAGCCAACAAGCCAACAAACCAACATACCAACAAGCCAACAAACCAACAAACCAACAAGCCAACAAGCCAACAAACCAACAAACCAACAAACTAATAAGCCGACAAACCAACAAACCAAAAAACCAACAAACCAACAAACAAAAAAACCAACAAGCCAACAAACCAACAAACCAACAAGCCAACAAACCAACAAACCAACAAACTAAGTAACCAACAGGCCAACAAACCAACAAACCAACAAGCCAACAAGCCAACAAACCAACAAACCAACAAACCAACAGGCCAACAAACCAACAAACCAAAAAACCAACAAACCAACAAACCAACAAACCAACAAACCAACAAACCAACAAACCAACAAGCCAACAAGCCAACAAACCAACAAACCAACAATCCAACAAACCAACAAACCAACAAGCCAACAAACTAACAAACCAACAAGCAAACAAGCCAACAAACCAACAAACCAACAAAGCAACAAGCCAACAAGCCAACAAACCAACAAACCAACAACCCAACAAACCAACAAGCTAACAAGCCAACAAACCAACAAACCAACAAGCCAACAAACCAACAAGCCAACAAGCCAACAAACCAACAAACCAACAAACCAACAAGCCAACAAACCAACAAACCAACAAACCAACAAGCCAACAAACCAACAAGCCAACAAACCAACAAACCAACAAACCAAGTAACCAAAAAGCCAACAAACTAACAAACATAAAAGCAAACAAGCCAACAAACCAACAAACCAAAAAAGCAACAAGCCAACAAGCCAACAAACCAACAAACCAACAACCCAACAAACCAACAAGCCAACAAGCCAACAAACCAACAAACCAACAAACCAACAAGCCAAAAAACCAACAAACCAACAAGCCAACAAGCCAACAAACCAACAAATCAACAAGCCAACAAACCAACAAACCAACAAACCAACAAGCCAACAAACCAACAAACCAACAAACCAACAAGCCAACAAACCAACAAGCCAACAAACCAACAAACCAACAAACCAAGTAACCAAAAAGCCAACAAACTAACAAACCAACAAGCCAACAAGCCAACAAACCAACAAAACAACAAAGCAACAAGCTAACAAGCCAACAAACCAACAAACCAACAAACCAACAAACCAACAAACCAACAAACCAACAAACCAACAAACCAACAAACCAACAAACAAATAAACTAACAAATCAATAAACCAACAAACCAACAAACCAACAAACCAACATACCAACAAACCAACAAACCAAAAAACCAACAAACCAACAAGCCAACAAACCAACAAACAAATAAACCAACAAACCAAAAAACCAACAAACCAACAAACCAACAAACCAACAAACAAACAAACCAACAAGCCAACAAGCCAACAAACCAACAAACCAACAAGCCAACAAACCAACAAACCAACAAACCAACAAGCCAACAAACCAACAAACCAACAAGCCAATAAACCAACAAACCATTAAACCAACAAACCAACAAGCCAACAAGCCAACAAACCAACAAACCAACAAGCCAACAAACCAACAAACCAACAAACCGACAAGCCAACAAACCAACAAGCCAACAAACCAACAAACCAACAAACCAAGTAACCAAAAAGCCAACAAGCCAACAAGCCAACAAACCAACAAACCAACAAGCCAACAAACCAACAAACCAACAAGCCAACAAGCCAAAAAACCAACAAACCAACAAACCAATAAGCCGACAAACCAACAAACCAAAAAACCAACAAACCAACAAACAAACAAACCAACAAGCCAACAAACCAACAAACCAACAAGCCAACAAACCAACAAACCAACAAACTAAGTAACCAACAAGCCAACAAACCAACAAACCAACAAGCCAACAAGCCAACAAACCAACAAACCAACAGGCCAACAAACCAACAAACCAACAAACCAAAAAACCAACAAGCCAACAAACCAACAAACCAACAAACCAACAAACCAACAAACCAACAAACCAACAAGCCAACAAGCCAACAAACCAACAAACCAACAAACCAACAAACCAACAAACCAACAAGCCAACAAACCAACAAGCCAACAAACCAACAAACCAACAAACCAAGTAACCAAAAAGCCAACAAACTAACAAACCAACAAGCAAACAAGCCAACAAACCAACAAACCAACAAAGCAACAAGCCAAAAAGCCAACAAACCAACAAACCAACAAGCCAACAAGCCAACAAACCAACAAGCCAACAAGCCAACAAGCCAACAAACCAACAAACCAACAAGCCAACAAACCAACAAACCAACAAACCAACAAACCAACAAACCAACAAACCAACAAACCAACAAGCCAACAAGCCAACAAACCAACAAACCAACAGACCAACAAGCCAACAAACCAACAAACCAATAAACCAACAAACCAAGTAACCAAAAAGCCAACAAACTAACAAACCAACAAGCCAACAAACCAACAAACCAACAAGCCAACAAGCCAACAAACCAACAAACCAACAAACCAACAAACCAACAAACTAAATAACCAACAAGCCAATAAACCAACAAACCAACAAGCCAACAAGCCAACAAGCCAACAAACCAACAAACCAACAGGCCAACAAACCAACAAACCAACAAACCAAAAAACCAACAAACCAACAAACCAACAAACCAACAAACCAACAAGCCAACAAACCAACAAGCCAACAAGCCAACAAACCAACAAACCAACAAACCAACAAACCAACAAACCAACAAGCCAACAAACCAACAAGCCAACAAACCAACAAACCAACAAACCAAGTAACCAAAAAGCCAACAAACTAACAAACCAACAAGCAAACAAGCCAACAAACCAACAAACCAACAAAGCAACAAGCCAACAAGCCAACAAACCAACAAACCAACAAGCCAACAAGCCAACAAACCAACAAGCCAACAAGCCAACAAGCCAACAAACCAACAAACCAACAAGCCAACAAACCAACAAACCAACAAACCAACAAACCAACAAACCAACAAACCAACAAACCAACAAGCCAACAAGCCAACAAACCAACAAACCAACAGACCAACAAGCCAACAAACCAACAAACCAATAAACCAACAAACCAAGTAACCAAAAAGCCAACAAACTAACAAACCAACAAGCAAACAAGCCAACAAACCAACAAACCAACAAAGCAACAAGCCAACAAGCCAACAAACCAACAAACCAACAAGCCAACAAACCAACAAGCCAACAAGCCAACAAACCAACAAACCAACAAACCAACAAACCAACAAACCAACAAGCCAACAAGCCAACAAGCCAACAAACCAACAAACCAACAAGCCAACAAACCAACAAACCAACAAACCAACAAACCAACAAACCAACAAACCAACAAGCCAACAAACCATCAAACCAACAAGCCAACAAGCCAACAAGCCAACAAGCCAACAATCCAATAAACCAACAAGCCAACAAACCAACAAACCAACAAACCAACAAACCAACAAACCAACAAACCAACAAACCAACAAACCAACAAGCCAACAAACCAACAAACCAACAAACCAACAAGCCAACAAACCAACAAGCCAACAAACCAACAAACCAACAAACCAAGTAACCAAAAAGCCAACAAACTAACAAACCAACAAGCAAACAAGCCAACAAACCAACAAACCAACAAAGCAACAAGCCAACAAGCCAACAAACCAACAAACGAACAAGCCAACAAACCAACAAGCCAACAAGCCAACAAACCAACAAACCAACAAACCAACAAGCCAAAAAACCAACAAACCAACAAGCCAACAAGCCAACAAACCAACAAACCAACAAGCCAACAAACCAACAAACCAACAAACCAACAAACCAACAAACCAACCAACCAACAAACCAACAAACCAACAAGCCAACAAGCCAACAAACCAACAAACCAACAAACCAACAAGCCAACAAACCAACAAGCCAACAAACCAACAAACCAACAAACCAAGTAACCAAAAAGCCAAAAAACCGACAAGACAACAAACCAACAAGCCAACAAACCAACAAACCAACAAACCAAGTAACCAAAAAGCCAACAAGCCAACAAGCCAACAAACCAACAAACCAACAAGCCAACAAACCAACAAACCAACAAGCCAACAAGCCAACAAACCAACAAACTAACAAACCAACAAGCCAACAAACCAACAAACCAACAAGCCAACAAGCCAACAAACCAACAAACCAACAGGCCAACAAACCAACAAGCCAACAAACCAACAAATCAAAAAGCCAACAAACCAACAAACCAACAAACCAACAAGCCAACAAACCAACAAACCAACAAACCAACAAGCCAACAAACCAACAAGCCAACAAACCAACAAACCAACAAACCAAGTAACCAAAAAGCCAACAAACTAACAAACCAACAAGCCAACAAGCCAACAAACCAACAAAACAACAAAGCAACAAGCTAACAAGCCAACAAACCAACAAACCAACAAACCAACAAACCAACAAACCAACAAACCAACAAACCAACAAACCAACAAACCAACAAACAAATAAACTAACAAATCAATAAACCAACAAACCAACAAACCAACAAACCAACAAACCAACAAACCAACAAACCAAAAAACCAACAAACCAACAAGCCAACAAACCAACAAACAAATAAACCAACAAACCAAAAAACCAACAAACCAACAAACCAACAAACCAACAAACAAACAAACCAACAAGCCAACAAGCCAACAAACCAACAAACCAACAAGCCAACAAACCAACAAACCAACAAACCAACAAGCCAACAAACCAACAAACCAACAAGCCAATAAACTAACAAACCATTAAACCAACAAACCAACAAGCCAACAAGCCAACAAACCAACAAACCAACAAGCCAACAAACCAACAAACCAACAAACCGACAAGCCAACAAACCAACAAGCCAACAAACCAACAAACCAACAAACCAAGTAACCAAAAAGCCAACAAGCCAACAAGCCAACAAACCAACAAACCAACAAGCCAACAAACCAACAAACCAACAAGCCAACAAGCCAAAAAACCAACAAACCAACAAACCAATAAGCCGACAAACCAACAAACCAAAAAACCAACAAACCAACAAACCAACAAACCAACAAACCAACAAACCAACAAGCCAACAAGCCAACAAACCAACAAACCAACAGACCAACAAGCCAACAAACCAACAAACCAATAAACCAACAAACCAAGTAACCAAAAAGCCAACAAACTAACAAACCAACAAGCAAACAAGCCAACAAACCAACAAACCAACAAAGCAACAAGCCAACAAGCCAACAAACCAACAAACCAACAAGCCAACAAACCAACAAGCCAACAAGCCAACAAACCAACAAACCAACAAACCAACAAACCAACAAACCAACAAGCCAACAAGCCAACAAGCCAACAAACCAACAAACCAACAAGCCAACAAACCAACAAACCAACAAACCAACAAACCAACAAACCAACAAACCAACAAGCCAACAAACCATCAAACCAACAAGCCAACAAGCCAACAAGCCAACAAGCCAACAATCCAATAAACCAACAAGCCAACAAACCAACAAACCAACAAACCAACAAACCAACAAACCAACAAACCAACAAACCAACAAACCAACAAGCCAACAAACCAACAAACCAACAAACCAACAAGCCAACAAACCAACAAGCCAACAAACCAACAAACCAACAAACCAAGTAACCAAAAAGCCAACAAACTAACAAACCAACAAGCAAACAAGCCAACAAACCAACAAACCAACAAAGCAACAAGCCAACAAGCCAACAAACCAACAAACGAACAAGCCAACAAACCAACAAGCCAACAAGCCAACAAACCAACAAACCAACAAACCAACAAGCCAAAAAACCAACAAACCAACAAGCCAACAAGCCAACAAACCAACAAACCAACAAGCCAACAAACCAACAAACCAACAAACCAACAAACCAACAAACCAACCAACCAACAAACCAACAAACCAACAAGCCAACAAGCCAACAAACCAACAAACCAACAAACCAACAAGCCAACAAACCAACAAGCCAACAAACCAACAAACCAACAAACCAAGTAACCAAAAAGCCAAAAAACCGACAAGACAACAAACCAACAAGCCAACAAACCAACAAACCAACAAACCAAGTAACCAAAAAGCCAACAAGCCAACAAGCCAACAAACCAACAAACCAACAAGCCAACAAACCAACAAACCAACAAGCCAACAAGCCAACAAACCAACAAACTAACAAACCAACAAGCCAACAAACCAACAAACCAACAAGCCAACAAGCCAACAAACCAACAAACCAACAGGCCAACAAACCAACAAGCCAACAAACCAACAAATCAAAAAGCCAACAAACCAACAAACCAACAAACCAACAAGCCAACAAACCAACAAACCAACAAACCAACAAGCCAACAAACCAACAAGCCAACAAACCAACAAACCAACAAACCAAGTAACCAAAAAGCCAACAAACTAACAAACCAACAAGCCAACAAGCCAACAAACCAACAAAACAACAAAGCAACAAGCTAACAAGCCAACAAACCAACAAACCAACAAACCAACAAACCAACAAACCAACAAACCAACAAACCAACAAACCAACAAACCAACAAACAAATAAACTAACAAATCAATAAACCAACAAACCAACAAACCAACAAACCAACAAACCAACAAACCAACAAACCAAAAAACCAACAAACCAACAAGCCAACAAACCAACAAACAAATAAACCAACAAACCAAAAAACCAACAAACCAACAAACCAACAAACCAACAAACAAACAAACCAACAAGCCAACAAGCCAACAAACCAACAAACCAACAAGCCAACAAACCAACAAACCAACAAACCAACAAGCCAACAAACCAACAAACCAACAAGCCAATAAACTAACAAACCATTAAACCAACAAACCAACAAGCCAACAAGCCAACAAACCAACAAACCAACAAGCCAACAAACCAACAAACCAACAAACCGACAAGCCAACAAACCAACAAGCCAACAAACCAACAAACCAACAAACCAAGTAACCAAAAAGCCAACAAGCCAACAAGCCAACAAACCAACAAACCAACAAGCCAACAAACCAACAAACCAACAAGCCAACAAGCCAAAAAACCAACAAACCAACAAACCAATAAGCCGACAAACCAACAAACCAAAAAACCAACAAACCAACAAACAAACAAACCAACAAGCCAACAAACCAACAAACCAACAAGCCAACAAACCAACAAACCAACAAACTAAGTAACCAACAAGCCAACAAACCAACAAACCAACAAGCCAACAAGCCAACAAACCAACAAACCAACAGGCCAACAAACCAACAAACCAAAAAACCAACAAACCAACAAACCAACAAACCAACAAACCAACAAACCAACAAACCAACAAACCAACAAACCAACAAGCCAACAAGCCAACAAACCAACAAACCAACAAACCAACAAACCAACAAACCAACAAGCCAACAAACCAACAAGCCAACAAACCAACAAACCAACAAACCAAGTAACCAAAAAGCCAACAAACTAACAAACCAACAAGCAAACAAGCCAACAAACCAACAAACCAACAAAGCAACAAGCCAACAAGCCAACAAACCAACAAACCAACAAGCCAACAAGCCAACAAACCAACAAGCCAACAAGCCAACAAGCCAACAAACCAACAAACCAACAAGCCAACAAACCAACAAACCAACAAACCAACAAACCAACAAACCAACAAACCAACAAGCCAACAAGCCAACAAGCCAACAAGCCAACAAACCAACAAACCAACAGACCAACAAGCCAACAAACCAACAAACCAATAAACCAACAAACCAAGTAACCAAAAAGCCAACAAACTAACAAACCAACAAGCCAACAAACCAACAAACCAACAAGCCAACAAGCCAACAAACCAACAAACCAACAAACCAACAAACCAACAAACTAAATAACCAACAAGCCAATAAACCAACAAACCAACAAGCCAACAAGCCAACAAGCCAACAAACCAACAAACCAACAGGCCAACAAACCAACAAACCAACAAACCAAAAAACCAACAAACCAACAAACCAACAAACCAACAAACCAACAAACCAACAAACCAACAAGCCAACAAGCCAACAAACCAACAAACCAACAAACCAACAAACCAACAAACCAACAAGCCAACAAACCAACAAGCCAACAAACCAACAAACCAACAAACCAAGTAACCAAAAAGCCAACAAACTAACAAACCAACAAGCAAACAAGCCAACAAACCAACAAACCAACAAAGCAACAAGCCAACAAGCCAACAAACCAACAAACCAACAAGCCAACAAGCCAACAAACCAACAAGCCAACAAGCCAACAAGCCAACAAACCAACAAACCAACAAGCCAACAAACCAACAAACCAACAAACCAACAAACCAACAAACCAACAAACCAACAAACCAACAAGCCAACAAGCCAACAAACCAACAAACCAACAGACCAACAAGCCAACAAACCAACAAACCAATAAACCAACAAACCAAGTAACCAAAAAGCCAACAAACTAACAAACCAACAAGCAAACAAGCCAACAAACCAACAAACCAACAAAGCAACAAGCCAACAAGCCAACAAACCAACAAACCAACAAGCCAACAAACCAACAAGCCAACAAGCCAACAAACCAACAAACCAACAAACCAACAAACCAACAAACCAACAAGCCAACAAGCCAACAAGCCAACAAACCAACAAACCAACAAGCCAACAAACCAACAAACCAACAAACCAACAAACCAACAAACCAACAAACCAACAAACCAACAAGCCAACAAGCCAACAAGCCAACAAGCCAACAAGCCAACAAGCCAACAATCCAATAAACCAACAAGCCAACAAACCAACAAACCAACAAACCAACAAACCAACAAACCAACAAACCAACAAACCAACAAGCCAACAAACCAACAAACCAACAAACCAACAAGCCAACAAACCAACAAGCCAACAAACCAACAAACCAACAAACCAAGTAACCAAAAAGCCAACAAACTAACAAACCAACAAGCAAACAAGCCAACAAACCAACAAACCAACAAAGCAACAAGCCAACAAGCCAACAAACCAACAAACGAACAAGCCAACAAACCAACAAGCCAACAAGCCAACAAACCAACAAACCAACAAACCAACAAGCCAAAAAACCAACAAACCAACAAGCCAACAAGCCAACAAACCAACAAACCAACAAGCCAACAAACCAACAAACCAACAAACCAACAAACCAACAAACCAACAAACCAACAAACCAACAAACCAACAAACCAACAAGCCAACAAGCCAACAAACCAACAAACCAACAAACCAACAAGCCAACAAACCAACAAGCCAACAAACCAACAAACCAACAAACCAAGTAACCAAAAAGCCAAAAAACCGACAAGACAACAAACCAACAAGCCAACAAACCAACAAACCAACAAACCAAGTAACCAAAAAGCCAACAAGCCAACAAGCCAACAAACCAACAAACCAACAAGCCAACAAACCAACAAACCAACAAGCCAACAAGCCAACAAACCAACAAACTAACAAACCAACAAGCCAACAAACCAACAAACCAACAACCCAACAAGCCAACAAACCAACAAACCAACAGGCCAACAAACCAACAAACCAACAAACCAAAAAACCAACAAACCAACAAACCAACAAACCAACAAACCAACAAACCAACAAGCCAACAAGCCAAAAAACCAACAAACCAACAAGCCAACAAGCCAACAAACCAACAAACCAACAGGCCAACAAACCAACAAACCAACAAACCAAAAAACCAACAAACCAACAAACCAACAAACCAACAAACCAACAAACCAACAAACCAACAAGCCAACAAGCCAACAAACCAACAAACCAACAAACCAACAAACCAACAAACCAACAAACCAACAAACCAACAAGCCAACAAACCAACAAGCCAACAAACCAACAAACCAACAAGCCAAGTAACCAAAAAGCCAACAAACTAACAAACCAACAAGCAAACAAGCCAACAAACCAACAAACCAACAAAGCAACAAGCCAACAAGCCAACAAACCAACAAACCAACAAGCCAACAAGCCAACAAACCAACAAGCCAACAAGCCAACAAGCCAACAAACCAACAAACCAACAAGCCAACAAACCAACAAACCAACAAACCAACAAACCAACAAACCAACAAACCAACAAACCAACAAGCCAACAAGCCAACAAACCAACAAACCAACAGACCAACAAGCCAACAAACCAACAAGCCAACAAACTAACAAACCAACAAACCAACAAGCCAACAAACCAACAAACCAACAAGCCAATAAACCAACAAACCATTAAACCAACAAACCAACAAGCCAACAAGCCAACAAACCAACAAACCAACAAGCCAACAAACCAACAAACCAACAAACCGACAAGCCAACAAACCAACAAGCCAACAAACCAACAAACCAACAAACCAAGTAACCAAAAAGCCAACAAGCCAACAAGCCAACAAACCAACAAACCAACTAGCCAACAAACCAACAAACCAACAAGCCAACAAGCCAACAAACCAACAAACCAATAACCAATAAGCCGACAAACCAACAAACCAAAAAACCAACAAACCAACAAACAAACAAACCAAAAAGCCAACAAACCAACAAACTAACAAGCCAACAAACCAATAAGCCGACAAACCAACAAACCAAAAAACCAACAAACCAACAAACAAACAAACCAAAAAGCCAACAAACCAACAAACCAACAAGCCAACAAACCAACAAGCCAACAAGCCAACAAACCAACAAACCAACAAACCAACAAGCCAAAAAACCAACAAACCAACAAGCCAACAAGCCAACAAACCAACAAACCAACAAACCAAGTAACCAAAAAGCCAACAAGCCAACAAGCCAACAAACCAACAAACCAACCAGCCAACAAACCAACAAACCAACAAGCCAACAAGCCAACAAACCAACAAACCAACAAACCAATAAGCCGACAAACCAACAAACCAAAAAACCAACAAACCAACAAACAAACAAACCAAAAAGCCAACAAACCAACAAACCAACAAGCCAACAAACCAATAAGCCGACAAACCAACAAACCGAAAAACCAACAAACCAACAAACCAACAAGCCAACAAGCCAACAATCCAACAAACCAACAAACCAACAAGCCAAAAAACCAACAAACCAACAAGCCAACAAGCCAACAAACCAACAAACCAACAAACCAACAAGCCAAAAAACCAACAAACCAACAAGCCAACAAGCCAACAAACCAACAAACCAACAAGCCAACAAACCAACAAACCAACAAACCAACAAACCAACAAACCAACAAACCAACAAACCAACAAGCCAACAAGCCAACAAGCCAACAAGCC
Source organism: Atherix ibis (assembly GCA_958298945.1). Taxonomy (NCBI): domain Eukaryota; kingdom Metazoa; phylum Arthropoda; class Insecta; order Diptera; family Athericidae; genus Atherix; species Atherix ibis. The sequence continues at coordinate 30,628,790 of OY282608.1, forward strand.
AACAAGCCAACAAGCCAACAAACCAACAAACCAACAAGCCAACAAACCAACAAACCAACAAACCAACAAACCAACAAACCAACAAACCAACAAACCAACAAGCCAACAAACCAACAAACCAACAAACCAACAAGCCAACAAACCAACAAGCCAACAAACCAACAAACCAACAAACCAAGTAACCAAAAAGCCAACAAACTAACAAACCAACAAGCAAACAAGCCAACAAACCAACAAACCAACAAAGCAACAAGCCAACAAGCCAACAAACCAACAAACCAACAAGCCAACAAACCAACAAGCCAACAAGCCAACAAACCAACAAACCAACAAACCAACAAGCCAAAAAACCAACAAACCAACAAGCCAACAAGCCAACAAACCAACAAACCAACAAGCCAACAAACCAACAAACCAACAAACCAACAAACCAACAAACCAACAAACCAACAAACCAACAAACCAACAAGCCAACAAGCCAACAAACCAACAAACCAACAAACCAACAAGCCAACAAACCAACAAGCCAACAAACCAACAAACCAACAAACCAAGTAACCAAAAAGCCAAAAAACCGACAAGACAACAAACCAACAAGCCAACAAACCAACAAACCAACAAACCAAGTAACCAAAAAGCCAACAAGCCAACAAGCCAACAAACCAACAAACCAACAAGCCAGCAAACCAACAAACCAACAAGCCAACAAGCCAACAAACCAACAAACTAACAAACCAACAAGCCAACAAACCAACAAACCAACAAGCCAACAAGCCAACAAACCAACAAACCAACAGGCCAACAAAGCAACAAACCAACAAACCAAAAAACCAACAAACCAACAAACCAACAAACCAACAAACCAACAAACCAACAAACCAACAAGCCAACAAGCCAACAAACCAACAAACCAACAAGCCAACAAGCCAACAAACCAACAAACCAACAGGCCAACAAACCAACAAACCAACAAACCAAAAAACCAACAAACCAACAAACCAACAAACCAACAAACCAACAAACCAACAAACCAACAAGCCAACAAGCCAACAAACCAACAAACCAACAAACCAACAAACCAACAAACCAACAAGCCAACAAACCAACAAGCCAACAAACCAACAAACCAACAAACCAACAAACCAACAAACCAACAAGCCAATAAACCAACAAACCATTAAACCAACAAACCAACAAGCCAACAAGCCAACAAACCAACAAACCAACAAGCCAACAAACCAACAAACCAACAAACCAACAAGCCAACAAGCCAACAAACCAACAAGCCAACAAGCCAACAAGCCAACAAACCAACAAACCAACAAGCCAACAAACCAACAAACCAACAAACCAACAAACCAACAAACCAACAAACCAACAAACCAACAAGCCAACAAGCCAACAAACCAACAGACCAACAAGCCAACAAACCAACAAGCCAACAAACCAACAAACCAACAAACCAACAAGCCAACAAACCAACAAATCAACAAGCCAATAAACCAACAAACCATTAAACCAACAAACCAACAAGCCAACAAGCCAACAAACCAACAAACCAACAAGCCAACAAACCAACAAACCAACAAACCGACAAGCCAACAAACCAACAAGCCAACAAACCAACAAACCAACAAACCAAGTAACCAAAAAGCAAACAAGCCAACAAGCCAACAAACCAACAAACCAGCAAGCCAACAAACCAACAAACCAACAAGCCAACAAGCCAACAAACCAACAAACCAACAAACCAATAAGCCGACAAACCAACAAACCAAAAAACCAACAAACCAACAAACAAACAAACCAAAAAGCCAACAAACCAACAAACCAACAAGCCAACAAACCAATAAGCCGACAAACCAACAAACCAAAAAACCAACAAACCAACAAACAAACAAACCAAAAAGCCAACAAACCAACAAACCAACAAGCCAACAAACCAACAAACCAACAAGCCAACAAGCCAACAAGCCAACAAACCAACAAACCAACAGGCCAACAAACCAACAAACCAACAAACCAAAAAACCAACAAACCAACAAACCAACAAACCAACAAACCAACAAACCAACAAGCCAACAAGCCAACAAACCAACAAACCAACAAACCAACAAACCAACAAGTAAACAAACCAACAAGCCAACAAACCAACAAACCAACAAACCAAGTAACCAAAAAGCCAACAAACTAACAAACCAACAAGCAAACAAGCCAACAAACCAACAAACCAACAAAGCAACAAGCCAACAAGCCAACAAACCAACAAACCAACAAGCCAACAAGCCAACAAACCAACAAGCCAACAAGCCAACAAGCCAACAAACCAACAAACCAACAAGCCAACAAACCAACAAACCAACAAACCAACAAACCAACAAACCAACAAACCAACAAACCAACAAGCCAACAAGCCAACAAACCAACAAACCAACAAACCAACAGACCAACAAGCCAACAAACCAACAAACCAATAAACCAACAAACCAAGTAACCAAAAAGCCAACAAACTAACAAACCAACAAGCAAACAAGCCAACAAACCAACAAACCAACAAAGCAACAAGCCAACAAGCCAACAAACCAACAAACCAACAAGCCAACAAACCAACAAGCCAACAAGCCAACAAACCAACAAACCAACAAACCAACAAGCCAAAAAACCAATAAACCAACAAGCCAACAAGCCAACAAACCAACAAACCAACAAGCCAACAAACCAACAAACCAACAAACCAACAAACCAACAAACCAACAAACCAACAAACCAACAAACCAACAAACCAACAAACCAACAAGCCAACAAACCAACAAACCAACAAACCAACCAGCCAACAAACCAACAAGCCAACAAACCAACAAGCCAACAAACCAACAAACCAACAAACCAAGTAACCAAAAAGCCAACAAACTAACAAACCAACAAGCAAACAAGCCAACAAACCAACAAACCAACAAAGCAACAAGCCAACAAGCCAACAAACCAACAAACCAACAAGCCAACAAACCAACAAGCCAACAAGCCAACAAACCAACAAACCAACAAACCAACAAGCCAAAAAACCAACAAACCAACAAGCCAACAAGCCAACAAACCAACAAACCAACAAGCCAACAAACCAACAAACCAACAAACCAACAAACCAACAAACCAACAAACCAACAAACCAACAAACCAACAAACCAACAAGCCAACAAGCCAACAAACCAACAAACCAACAAACCAACAAGCCAACAAACCAACAAGCCAACAAACCAACAAACCAAGTAACCAAAAAGCCAAAAAACCGACAAGACAACAAACCAACAAGCCAACAAACCAACAAACCAACAAACCAAGTAACCAAAAAGCCAACAAGCCAACAAGCCAACAAACCAACAAACCAACAAGCCAACAAACCAACAAACCAACAAGCCAACAAGCCAACAAACCAACAAACTAACAAACCAACAAGCCAACAAACCAACAAACCAACAAGCCAACAAGCCAACAAACAAACAAACCAACAGGCCAACAAACCAACAAACCAACAAACCAAAAAACCAACAAACCAACAAACCAACAAACCAACAAACCAACAAACCAACAAGCCAACAAGCCAACATACCAACAAACCAACAAACCAACAAGCCAACAAACCAACAAGCCAACAAACCAACAAACCAACAAACCAAGTAACCAAAAAGCCAACAAACTAACAAACCAACAAGCAAACAAGCCAACAAACCAACAAACCAACAAAGCAACAAGCCAACAAGCCAACAAACCAACAAACCAACAAGCCAACAAACCAACAAGCCAACAAGCCAACAAACCAACAAACCAACAAACCAACAAACCAACAAACCAACAAACCAACAATCCAACAAGCCAACAAACCAACAAACCAACAAACCAACAAACCAACAAACCAACAAGCCAACAAACCAACAAACAAATAAACCAACAAACCAACAAACCAAAAAACCAACAAACCAACAAAGCAACAAGCCAACAAGCCAACAAACCAACAAACCAACAAGCCAACAAACCAACAAGCCAACAAGCCAACAAACCAACAAACCAACAAACCAACAAGCCAAAAAACCAACAAACCAACAAGCCAACAAGCCAACAAACCAAAAAGCCAACAAACTAACACACCAACAAACCAACAAGCCAACAAACCAACAAACCAACAAAGCAACAAGCTAACAAGCCAACAAACCAACAAACCAACAAACCAACAAACCAACAAACCAACAAACCAACAAACCAACAAACCAACAAACCAACAAACCAACAAACCAACAAGCCAACAAACCAACAAACAAATAAACCAACAAACCAACAAACCAACAAACCAACAAACCAACAAACCAACAAATCAGCAAACCAACAAGCCAACAAGCCAACAAACCGAAAAACTGACAAGCCAACAAGCCAACAAACCAACAAACCAACAAGCCAACAAACCAACAAACCAACAAACCAACAAGCCAACAAACCAACAAACAAATAAACCAACAAACCAAAAAACCAACAAACCAACAAACCAACAAACCAACAAACTAACAAACCAACAAGCCAACAAGCCAACAAACCAACAAACCAACAAGCCAACAAACCAACAAACCACCAAACCGACAAGCCAACAATACAACAAGCCAACAAACCAACAAACCAACAAACCAAGTAACCAAGAAGCCAACAAGCCAACAAGCCAACAAACCAACAAACCAACAAGCCAACAAACCAACAAACCAACAAGCCAACAAGACAACAAACCAACAAACCAACAAACCAACAAGCCAACAAACCAACAAACCAACAAGCCAACAAGCCAACAAACCAACAAGCCAACAAACCAACAAACCAACAAACCAAGTAACCACAAAGCCAACAAACTAACAAACCAACAAGCAAACAAGCCAACAAACCAACAAACCAACAAAGCAACAAGCCAACAAGCCGACAAACCAACAAACCAACAAGCCAACAAGCCAACAAACCAACAAACCAACAAACCAACAAGCCAACAAACCAACAAGCCAACAAACCAACAAACCAAGTAACCAAAAAGCCAACAAACTAACAAACCAACAAGCAAACAAGCCAACAAACCAACAAACAAACAAAGCAACAAGCCAACAAGCCAACAAACCAACAAACCAACAAGCCAACAAACCAACAAGCCAACAAGCCAACAAACCAACAAACCAACAAACCAACAAGCCAACAAACCAACAAACCAACAAACCAACAAGCCAACAAACCAACAAGCCAACAAACCAACAAACCAAGTAACCAAAAAGCCAACAAACTAACAAACCAACAAGCAAACAAGCCAACAAACCAACAAACCAACAAAGCAACAAGCCAATAAGCCAACAAACCAACAAACCAACAACCCAACAAACCAACAAGCCAACAAGCCAACAAACCAACAAACCAACAAACCAACAAGCCAAAAAACCAACAAACCAACAAGCCAACAAGCCAACAAACCAACAAATCAACAAGCCAACAAACCAACAAACCAACAAACCAACAAGCCAACAAACCAACAAACCAACAAACCAACAAGCCAACAAAACAACAAGCCAACAAACCAACAAACCAACAAACCAAGTAACCAAAAAGCCAACAAACTAACAAACCAACAAGCCAACAAGCCAACAAACCAACAAACCAGCAAAGCAACAAGCTAACAAGCCAACAAACCAACAAACCAACAAACCAACAAACCAACAAGCCAACAAACCAACAAACAAATAAACTAACAAATCAATAAACCAACAAACCAACAAACCAACAAACCAACAAACCAACAAACCAACAAACCAACAAACCAAAAAACCAACAAACCAACAAACCAACAAGCCAACAAGCCAACAAACCAACAAACCGACAAGCCAACAATCCAACAAACCAACAAACCAACAAGCCAACAAACCAACAAACCAACAAACCAACAAGCCAACAAACCAACAAACAAATAAACCAACAAACCCAAAAACCAACAAACCAACAAACCAACAAACCAACAAACAAACAAACCAACAAGCCAACAAGCCAACAAACCAACAAACCAACAAGCCAACAAACCAACAAACCAACAAACCAACAAGCCAACAAACCAACAAACCAACAAGCCAATAAACCAACAAACCATTAAACCAACAAACCAACAAGCCAACAAGCCAACAAACCAACAAACCAACAAGCCAACAAACCAACAAACCAACAAACCGACAAGCCAACAAACCAACAAGCCAACAAACCAACAAACCAACAAACCAAGTAACCAAAAAGCCAACAAGTCAACAAGCCAACAAACCAACAAACCAACAAGCCAACAAACCAACAAACCAACAAGCCAACAAGCCAACAAACCAACAAACCAACAAACCAATAAGCCAACAAACCAACAAACCAAAAAACAAACAAACCAACAAACAAACAAACCAACAAGCCAACAAACCAACAAACCAACAAGCCAACAAACCAACAAACCAACAACCTAAGTAACCAACAAGCCAACAAACCAACAAACCAACAAGCCAACAAGCCAACAAACCAACAAACCAACAGGCCAACAAACCAACAAACCAAAAAACCAACAAACCAACAAACCAACAAACCAACAAACCAACAAACCAACAAGCCAACAAGCCAACAAACCAACAAACCAACAAACCAACAAACCAACAAACCAACAAGCCAACAAACCAACAAGCCAACAAACCAACAAACCAACAAACCAAGTAACCAAAAAGCCAACAAACTAACAAACCAACAAGCAAACAAGCCAACAAACCAACAAACCAACAAAGCAACAAGCCAACAAGCCAACAAACCAACAAACCAACAAGCCAACAAGCCAACAAACCAACAAGCCAACAAGCCAACCAGCCAACAAACCAACAAACCAACAAGCCAACAAACCAACAAACCAACAAACCAACAAACCAACAAACCAACAAACCAACAAACCAACAAGCCAACAAGCCAACAAACCAACAAACCAACAGACCAACAAGCCAACAAACCAACAAGCCAACAAACCAACAAACCAACAAACCAAGTAACCAAAAAGCCATCAAACTAACAAACCAACAGGCCAACAAGCCAACAAACCAACAAACCAACAAAGCAACAAGCCAACAAGCCAACAAACCAACAAACCAACAAGCCAACAAACCAACAAACCAACAAACCAACAAACCAACAAACCAACAAGCCAACAAGCCAACAAACCAACAAACCAACAAGCCAACAAACCAACAAACCAACAAACCAACAAGCCAACAAACCAACAAGCTAACAAACCAACAAACCAACAAACCAACAAGCCAACAAGCCAACAAACCAACAAACCAACAAGCCAACAAACCAACAAACCAACAAACCAATTAACCAACAAACCAACAAACGAACAAACCAACAAACCAACAAACCAACAAACCAACAAACCAACAAACCAACAAACCAACAAGCCAAAAAACCAACAAACCAACAAGCCAACAAGCCAACAAGCCAACAAACCAACAAACCAACAAGCCAACAAACCAACAAACCAACAAGCCAACAAACCAACAAGCCAACAAACCAACAAACCAACAAACCAAGTAACCAAAAAGCCAACAAACTAACACACCAACAAACCAACAAGCCAACAAACCAACAAACCAACAAAGCAACAAGCTAACAAGCCAACAAACCAACAAACCAACAAACCAACAAACCAACAAACCAACAAACCAACAAACCAACAAACCAACAAACCAACAAGCCAACAAACCAACAAACAAATAAACCAACAAACCAACAAACCAACAAACCAACAAACCAACAAACCAGCAAACCAACAAGCCAACAAGCCAACAAACCAACAAACCGACAAGCCAACAAGCCAACAAACCAACAAACCAACAAGCCAACAAACCAACAAACCAACAAACCAACAAGCCAACAAACCAACAAACAAATAAACCAACAAACCAAAAAACCAACAAACCAACAAACCAACAAACCAACAAACTAACAAACCAACAAGCCAACAAGCCAACAAACCAACAAACCAACAAGCCAACAAACCAACAAACCACCAAACCGACAAGCCAACAATACAACAAGCCAACAAACCAACAAACCAACAAACCAAGTAATCAAAAAGCCAACAAGCCAACAAGCCAACAAACCAACAAACCAACAAACCAACAAACCAACAAACTAACAAACCAACAAGCCAACAAGCCAACAAACCAACAAACCAACAAGCCAACAAACCAACAAACCACCAAACCGACAAGCCAACAATACAACAAGCCAACAAACCAACAAACCAACAAACCAAGTAATCAAAAAGCCAACAAGCCAACAAGCCAACAAACCAACAAACCAACAAGCCAACAAACCAACAAACCAACAAGCCAACAAGCCAATAAACCAACAAACCAACAAACCAACAAGCCAACAAACCAACAAACCAACAAGCCAACAAACCAACAAGCAAACAAGCCAACAAACCAACAAACCAACAAAGCAACAAGCCAACAAGCCGACGAACCAACAAACCAACAAGCCAACAAGCCAACAAACCAACAAACCAACAAACCAACAAGCCAACAAATCAACAAGCCAACAAACCAACAAACCAAGTAACCAAAAACCCAACAAACTAACAAACCAACAAGCAAATAAGCCAACAAACCAACAAACCAACAAACCAACAAGCCAACAAACCAACAAACCAACAAACCAACCAATAAACCAACAAACCAACAAGCCAACAAACCAACAAACCAACAAACCAACAAACCAACAAGCCAACAAGCCAACAAACCAAAAACCAACAAGCCAACAAACCAATAAACCAACAAACCAACAAACCAACAAACCAACAAACCAACAAACCAACAAACCAACGAGCCAACAAGCCAACAAACCAACAAACCAACAAGCCAACAAACCAACAAACAAATAAACCAACAAAACAACAAACCAACAAACCAACAAACCAGCAAACTAACAAACAAATAAACCAACAAACCAAAAAACCAACAAGCCAACAAACCAACAAACCAACAAACCAGCAAGCCAACAAACCAACAAGCCAACAAACCAACAAACCAACAAACCAAGTAACCAAAAAGCCAACAAACTAACAAACCAACAAGCCAACAAGCCAACAAACCAACTAACCAACCAAGCAACAAGCCAACAAGCCAACAAACCAACAAACCAACAAGCCAACAAACCAACAAACCAACAAGCCAACAAGCCAACAAACCAACAAACCAACAAAGCAACAAGCCAACAAACCAACAAACCAACAAGCCAACAAACCAACAAACCAACAAACCAACAAGCCAACAAACTAACAAACCAACAAACCAACAAACCAACAAACTAACAAACCAACAAACCAACAAGCCAACAAGCCAACAAACCAACAAACCAACAAACCAACAAACCAACAAACCAACAAGCCAACAAACCAACAAACCAACAATCCAAGTAACCAAAAAGCCAACAAACTAACAAACCAACAAGGCAACAAGCCAACAAACCAACAAACCAACAAAGCAACAAGCCAACAAGCCAACAAGCCAACACACCAACAAACCAAAAAGCCAACAAACAAACAAACTAACAAACCAACAAGCCAACAAACCAACAAACAAATAAACCAACAAACCAACAAACCAACAAACCAACAAACGAAAAAACCAACAAACCAACAAACCAACAAGTCAACAAGCCAACAAACCAACAAACCAACAAGTCAACAAGCCAACAAATCAACAAACCAACAAACCAACAAGCAAACAAACCAAAAAACCAAAAAACCAACAAGCCAACAAACCAACAAACAAATAAACCAACAAGCCAATAAACCAACAAACCAACAAACTAAGTAACCAACAAGCCAACAAACCAACAAACCAACAAGCCAACAAGCCAACAAACCAACAAACTAACAAACCAACAAGCCAACAAACCAACAAACCAACAAACCAACAAGCCAACAAACCAACAAGCTAACAAACCAACAAACCAACAAACCAACAAACCAACAAGCCAACAAGCCAACAAACCAACAAACCAACAAGCCAACAAACCAACAAACCAACAAACCAATTAACCAACAAACCAACAAACGAACAAACCAACAAACCAACAAACCAACAAACCAACAAACCAACAAACCAACAAGCCAAAAAACCAACAAACCAACAAGCCAACAAGCCAACAAGCCAACAAACCAACAAACCAACAAGCCAACAAACCAACAAACCAACAAGCCAACAAACCAACAAGCCAACAAACCAACAAACCAACAAACCAAGTAACCAAAAAGCCAACAAACTAACACACCAACAAACCAACAAGCCAACAAACCAACAAACCAACAAAGCAACAAGCTAACAAGCCAACAAACCAACAAACCAACAAACCAACAAACCAACAAACCAACAAACCAACAAACCAACAAACCAACAAACCAACAAGCCAACAAACCAACAAACAAATAAACCAACAAACCAACAAACCAACAAACCAACAAACCAACAAACCAGCAAACCAAGAAGCCAACAAGCCAACAAACCAACAAACCGACAAGCCAACAAGCCAACAAACCAACAAACCAACAAACCAACAAGCCAACAAACCAACAAACAAATAAACCAACAAACCAAAAAACCAACAAGCCAACAAACCAACAAACCAACAAGCCAACAAAGCAACAAACCACCAAACCGACAAGCCAACAATACAACAAGCCAACAAACCAACAAACCAACAAACCAAGTAATCAAAAAGCCAACAAGCCAACAAGCCAACAAACCAACAAACCAACAAACCAACAAACCAACAAACTAACAAACCAACAAGCCAACAAGCCAACAAACCAACAAACCAACAAGCCAACAAACCAACAAACCACCAAACCGACAAGCCAACAATACAACAAGCCAACAAACCAACAAACCAACAAACCAAGTAATCAAAAAGCCAACAAGCCAACAAGCCAACAAACCAACAAACCAACAAGCCAACAAACCAACAAACCAACAAGCCAACAAGCCAATAAACCAACAAACCAACAAACCAACAAGCCAACAAACCAACAAACCAACAAGCCAACAAACCAACAAGCAAACAAGCCAACAAACCAACAAACCAACAAAGCAACAAGCTAACAAGCCGACAAACCAACAAACCAACAAGCCAACAAGCCAACAAACCAACAAACCAACAAACCAACAAGCCAACAAATCAACAAGCCAACAAACCAACAAACCAAGTAACCAAAAACCCAACAAACTAACAAACCAACAAGCAAATAAGCCAACAAACCAACAAACCAACAAACCAACAAGCCAACAAACCAACAAACCAACAAACCAACCAATAAACCAACAAACCAACAAGCCAACAAACCAACAAACCAACAAACCAACAAACCAACAAGCCAACAAGCCAACAAACCAAAAACCAACAAGCCAACAAACCAACAAACCAACAAACCAACAAACCAACAAACCAACAAACCAACAAACCAACAAACCAACGAGCCAACAAGCCAACAAACCAACAAACCAACAAGCCAACAAACCAACAAACAAATAAACCAACAAAACAACAAACCAACAAACCAACAAACCAGCAAACTAACAAACAAATAAACCAACAAACCAAAAAACCAACAAGCCAACAAACCAACAAACCAACAAACCAGCAAGCCAACAAACCAAGTAACCAAAAAGCCAACAAACTAACAAACCAACAAGCCAACAAGCCAACAAACCAACTAACCAACCAAGCAACAAGCCAACAAGCCAACAAACCAACAAACCAACAAGCCAACAAACCAACAAACCAACAAACCAACAAGCCAACAAACCAACAAACCAACAAGCCAACAAACCAACAAACCAACAAAGCAACAAGCCAACAAACCAACAAACCAACAAGCCAACAAACCAACAAACCAACAAACCAACAAGCCAACAAACTAACAAACCAACAAACCAACAAACCAACAAACTAACAAACCAACAAACCAACAAGCCAACAAGGCAACAAACCAACAAACCAACAAACCAACAAACCAACAAACCAACAAGCCAACAAACCAACAAACCAACAATCCAAGTAACCAAAAAGCCAACAAACTAACAAACCAACAAGGCAACAAGCCAACAAACCAACAAACCAACAAAGCAATTAGCCAACAAGCCAACAAGCCAACAAACCAACAAACCAAAAAGCCAACAAACAAACAAACTAACAAACCAACAAGCCAACAAACCAACAAACAAATAAACCAACAAACCAACAAACCAACAAACCAACAAACGAAAAAACCAACAAACCAACAAACCAACAAGTCAACAAGCCAACAAACCAACAAGTCAACAAGCCAACAAACCAACAAACCAACAAACCAACAAGCAAACAAACCAAAAAACCAACAGACCAACAAGCCAACAAACCAACAAACAAATAAACCAACAAACCAAAAAACCAACAACCCAACAAACGAACAAACCAACAAACCAGCAAGCCAACAAGCCAATAAACCAACAAACCAACAAACTAAGTAACCAACAAGCCAACAAACCAACAAACCAACAAGCCAACAAGCCAACAAACCAACAAACTAACAAACCAACAAGCCAACAAACCAACAAACCAACAAGCCAACAAGCCAACAAACCAACAAACCAACAAACCAACAAACCAACAAACCAACAAACCAACAAGCCAACAAACCAACAAACCAACAAACCAACAAGTCAACAAGCCAACAAACCAACAAACCAACAAACCAACAAGCCAACAAACCAACAAACCAACAAACCAACAAGCCAACAAACCAACAAGCCAACAAACCAACAAACCAACAAACCAACAAACCAACAAGCCAACAAGCCAACAAACCAACAAACCAACAACCCAACAAACCAACATGCCAACAAACCAACAAATCAACAAATCAACAAAACAACAAACCAACAAACCAACAAACCAACAAACCAACAAACCAAAAAACCAACAAACAGACAAACCATCAAACGAACAAACCAACAAACCAACAAACCAACAAACCAACAAACCAACAAACCAACAAACCAACAAACCAACAAACCAAAAAACCAACAAACCAACAAGCCGACAAGGCAACAAACCAACAAACTAACAAACCAACAAGCCAACAAACCAAAAAACCAACAAACCAAAAAACCAACAAACCAACAAACCATCAAACGAACAAAGCAACAAGCCAACAAGCCAACAAACCAACAAACCAACAAGCCAACAAGCCAACAACCCAACAAACCAACAAACCAACAAACCAACATGCCAACAAACCAACAAATCAACAAATCAACAAACCAACAAACAAAGAAACCAACAAACCAACAAACCAACAAACCAAAAAACCAACAAACCAACAAACCATCAAACGAACAAACCAACAAACCAACAAACCAACAAACCAACAAACCAACAAACCAACAAGCCAACAAACCAACAAGCAAACAAGCCAACAAACCAACAAACCAACAAAGCAACAAGCCAACAAGCCGACAAACCAACAAACCAACAAGCCAACAAGCCAACAAACCATCAAACCAACAAACCAACAAGCCAACAAATCAACAAGCCAACAAACCAACAAACCAAGTAACCAAAAACCCAACAAACTAACAAACCAACAAGCAAATAAGCCAACAAACCAACAAACCAACAAACCAACAAGCCAACAAACCAACAAACCAACAAACCAACCAATAAACCAACAAACCAACAAGCCAACAAACCAACAAACCAACAAACCAACAAATCAACAAGCCAACAAGCCAACAAACCAAAAACCAACAAGCCAACAAACCAACAAACCAACAAACCAACAAACCAACAAACCAACAAACCAACAAACCAACAAACCAACGAGCCAACAAGCCAACAAACCAACAAACCAACAAGCCAACAAACCAACAAACAAATAAACCAACAAAACAACAAACCAACAAACCAACAAACCAGCAAACTAACAAACAAATAAACCAACAAACCAAAAAACCAACAAGCCAACAAACCAACAAACCAACAAACCAGCAAGCCAACAAACCAACAAGCCAACAAACCAACAAACCAACAAACCAAGTAACCAAAAAGCCAACAAACTAACAAACCAACAAGCCAACAAGCCAACAAACCAACTAACCAACCAAGCAACAAGCCAACAAGCCAACAAACCAACAAACCAACAAGCCAACAAACCAACAAACCAACAAGCCAACAAGCCAACAAACCAACAAACCAACAAAGCAACAAGCCAACAAACCAACAAACCAACAAGCCAACAAACCAACAAACCAACAAACCAACAAGCCAACAAACTAACAAACCAACAAACCAACAAACCAACAAACTAACAAACCAACAAACCAACAAGCCAACAAGCCAACAAACCAACAAACCAACAAACCAACAAACCAACAAACCAACAAGCCAACAAACCAACAAACCAACAATCCAAGTAACCAAAAAGCCAACAAACTAACAAACCAACAAGGCAACAAGCCAACAAACCAACAAACCAACAAAGCAACAAGCCAACAAGCCAACAAGCCAACAAACCAACAAACCAAACAGCCAACAAACAAACAAACTAACAAACCAACAAGCCAACAAACCAAGAAACAAATAAACCAACAAACCAACAAACCAACAAACCAACAAACGAAAAAACCAACAAACCAACAAACCAACAAGTCAACAAGCCAACAAACCAACAAACCAACAAGTCAACAAGCCAACAAACCAACAAACCAACAAACCAACAAGCAAACAAACCAAAAAACCAACAAACCAACAAGCCAACAAACCAACAAACAAATAAACCAACAAACCAAAAAACCAACAACCCAACAAACGAACAAACCAACAAACCAGCAAGCCAACAAGCCAATAAACCAACAAACCAACAAACTAAGTAACCAACAAGCCAACAAACCAACAAACCAACAAGCCAACAAGCCAACAAGCCAACAAACCAACAAACTAACAAACCAACAAGCCAACAAACCAACAAACCAACAAGCCAACAAGCCAACAAACCAACAAACCAACAAACCAACAAGCCAACAAACCAACAAACCAACAAGCCAACAAACCAACAAACCAACAAACCAACAAGTCAACAAGCCAACAAACCAACAAACCAACAAGCCAACAAACCAACAAACCAACAAACCAACAAGCCAACAAACCAACAAGCCAACAAACCAACAAACCAACAAACCAACAAACCAACAAGCCAACAAGCCAACAAACCAACAAACCAACAACCCAACAAACCAACATGCCAACAAACCAACAAATCAACAAATCAACAAAACAACAAACCAACAAACCAACAAACCAACAAACCAACAAACCAAAAAACCAACAAACAGACAAACCATCAAACGAACAAACCAACAAACCAACAAACCAACAAACCAACAAACCAACAAACCAACAAACCAACAAACCAACAAACCAAAAAACCAACAAACCAACAAGCCGACAAGGCAACAAACCAACAAACTAACAAACCAACAAGCCAACAAACCAAAAAACCAAGAAACCAAAAAACCAACAAACCAACAAACCATCAAACGAACAAAGCAACAAGCCAACAAGCCAACAAACCAACAAACCAACAAGCCAACAAGCCAACAACCCAACAAACCAACAAACCAACAAACCAACATGCCAACAAACCAACAAATCAACAAATCAACAAACCAACAAACAAAGAAACCAACAAACCAACAAACCAACAAACCAAAAAACCAACAAACCAACAAACCATCAAACGAACAAACCAACAAACCAACAAACCAACAAACCAACAAACCAACAAACCAACAAACCAATAAACCAACAAACCAACAAACCAACAAACCAAAAAACCAACAAACCAACAAGCCAAAAAGCCAACAAACGAACAAACCAACAAGCCAACAAACCAACAAACCAACAAACCAAAAAACCAACAAACCATCAAACGACCAAAGCAACAAGCCAACAAGCCAACAAACCAACAAACCAACAAGCCAACAAACCAACAAACCAACAAGCCAACAATCCAACAAACCAACAAACCAACAAACCAACAAGCCAACAAACCAACAAACCAACAAACCAACAAACCAACAAACCAACAAACCAACAAACCAACAAGTCAACAAGCCAACAAACCAACAAACCAACAAGCTAACAAACCAACAAACCAACAAACCAACAAACCAACAAGCCAACAAGCCAACAAACCAACAAACCAACAAGCCAACAAACCAACAAACCAACAAGCCAACAAGCCAACAAACCAACAAACCAATAAACCAACAAGCCAACAAACCAACTAACCAACAAGCCAACAAACCAACAAACCAACAAACCAACAAACCAACAAACCAACAAACCAACAAGCCAACAAACCAACAAGCCGACAAGCCAACAAACCAACAAACCAACAAACTAACAAGCCAACAAACCAACAAACCAAAAAACCAACAAACCAACAAACCAACAAGCCAACAAACTAACAAACCAACAAGCCAACAAACCAACAAACCAACAAACTAAGTAACCAACAAGCCAACAAACCAACAAACAACAAGCCGACAAGCCAACAAACCAACCAACCAACAAGCCAACAAACCAACAAACCAACAAACCAAAAAACCAACAAACCAACAAACCAACAAACCAACAAACCAACAAACCAACAAACCAACAAGCCAACAAACCAACAAGCCAACAAACCAACAAACCAACAAACCAAGTAACCAACAAACCAACAAGCCAACAAGCCAACAAACCAACAAACCAATAAGCCAACAAACCAACAAACCAACAAAGCAAAAAACCAACAAACCAACAAACCAACAAACCAACAAACCAACAAACCAACAAGCCAATAAGCCAACAAACCAACAAACCAACAAACCAACCAGCCAACAAACCAACAAGCCAACAAACCAACAAACCAACAAACCAAGTAACCAAAAAGCCAAAAAACTAACAAACCAACAAACCAATAAGCCAACAAACCAACAAACCAACAAACCAACAAGCCAACAAGCCAATAAGCCAACAAACCAACAAACCAACAAACCAACAAACCAACAAACCAACAAACCAACAAGCCAATAAGCCAACAAACCAACAAACCAACAAACCAACCAGCCAACAAACTAAGTAACCAACAAGCCAACAAACCAACAAACCAACAAACCAACAAGTCAACAAGCCAACATACCAACAAACCAATAAGCCAACAAACCAACAAACCAACAAACCAACAAGCCAACAAGCCAACAAGCCAACAAATCAACAAACCAACAAACCAACAAGCCAACAAACCAACAAACCAACAAGCCAACAAGCCAACAAGCCAACAAACCAACAAGCCAACAAACCAACAAACCAACAAACCAACAAACAAACAAACAAACAAACCAACAAGCCAACAAGCCAACAAACCAACAAACCAACAAGCCAACAAACAAACAAAAAAACAAACCAACATGCCAACAAGCCAACATACCAACAAACCAACAAGCAAACAAACCAACAAACCAACAAACCAACAAGCCAACAAACCAACAAACAAATAAACCAACAAACCAAAAAACCAAAAAACCAACAAACCAACAAACCAACAAACTAACAAACCAACAAACCAACAAGCCAACAAGCCAACAAACCAACAAACCAACAAACCAACAAACGAAGTAACCAACAAGCCAACAAGCCAATAAACCAACAAACTAACAAATCAACAAGCCAACAAACCAACAAACCAACAAGCCAACAAGCCAACAAACCAACAAACCAACAAACCAACAAGCCAACAAACCAACAAACCAACAAGCCAACAAACCAACAAACCAACAAACCAACAAACCAACAAACCAACAAGCCAACAAGCCAACAAACCAACAAACCAACAAGCCAACCAACCAACAAACCAACAAACCAACAAACCAACAAACCAACAAACCAACAAACCAACAAGCCAACAAACCAACAAGCCAACAAACCAACAAACCAACAAACCAACAAACCAACAAGCCAACAAGCCAACAAACCAACAAACCAACAAACCAACAAGCCAACAAACCAACAAACCAATTAACCAACAAACCAGCAAACGAACAAACCAACAAACCAACAAACCAACAAACCAACAAACCAACAAACCAACAAACCAACAAACCTACAAACCAACAAACCAACAAACAAATAAACCAACAAACCAACAAACCAACAAACCAACAAACCAACAAACCAACAACCCAACAAACCAACAAATTAAAAAACCAACAAACCAACAAGCCAACAAGCCAACAAACCAACAAACTAACAAACCAACAAGCCAACAAACCAACAAACCAACAAGCCAACAAGCCAACAAACCAACAAACTAAGTAACCAAGAAGACAACAAACCAACAAACCAACAAGCCAACAAACCAACAAACCAACAAACCAACAAGCCAACAAGCCAACAAACCAAGAAGCCAACAAACCAACAAACCAACAAACCAACAAACCAAAAAGCCAACAAGCCAACAAACCAACAAACCAACAAGCCAACAAACCAACAAACCAACAAACCAACATGCCAACAAACCAACAAATCAACAAATCAACAAACCAACAAACTAAGAAACCAACAAACCAACAAACCAACAAACCAAAGAACCAATAAACCAACAAACTATCAAACGAACAAACCAACAAACCAACCAACCAACAAACCAACAAACCAACAAACCAACAAACCAACAAACCAAAAAACCAACAAACCAACAAGCCAACAAGCCAACAAACCAACAAACTAACAAACCAAGAAGCCAACAAACCAACAAACCAACAAGCCAACAAGCCAACAAACCAACAAACCAACAAACCAAAAAACCAACAAACCAACAAACCATCAAACGAACAAAGCAACAAGCCAACAAGCCAACAAACCAACAAACCAACAAGCCAACAAACCAACAAACCAACAACCCAACAATCCAACAAACCAACAAACCAACAAACCAACAAGCCAACAAACCAACAAACCAACAAGCCAACAAACCAACAAACCAACAAACCAACAAAGCAACAAGCCAACAAGCCAACAAACCAACAAACCAACAAGCCAACAAACCAACAAACCAACAAACCAACAAACCAACAAACCAACAAACCAACAAACTAACAAACCAACAAGCAAACAAACCAACAAACAAATAAACCAACAAACCAACAAACCAACAAACCAACAAACCAACAAACCAACAAACCAACAAACCAACAAACCAACAAACCAACAAACCAACAAACCAACAAACCAACAAACCAACAAACTAACAAACAAATAAACCAACAAACCAAAAAACCAACAACTCAACAAACCAACAAACCAACAAGCCAACAAACCAACAAGCCAACAAACCAACAAACCAACAACCCAAAAAACCAAGTAACCAAAAAGCCAACAAACTAACAAACCAACAAGCCAACAAATCAACAAACCAACAAACCAACAAAGCAACAAGCCAACAAGCCAACAAACCAACAAACCAACAAGCCAACAAACCAACAAACCAACAAGCCAACAAGGCAACAAACCAAGAAACCAACAAACCAACAAGCCAACAAACCAAGAAGCCAACAAGGCAACAAACCAACAAACCAACAAGACAACAAGCCAACAAACCAACAAACCCAAAAACCAACAAACCAATAAACCAACAAACCAACAAACCAACAAGCCAACAAGCCAACAAGCCAACAAACCAACAAACCAACAAACCAACAAGCCAACAAACCAACAAGCCAACAAACCAACAAACCAACAAACCAAGTAACCAAAAAGCCAACAAACTAACAAACCAACAAGCCAACAAGCCAACAAACCAACAAACCAAAAAAGCAACAAGCCAACAAGCCAACAAACCAACAAACCAACAAACAAACAAGCCAACAAACCAACAAACCAACAAGCCAACAAGCCAACAAACCAACAAACCAATAAACTAAGTAACCAACAGGCCAACAAACCAACAAACTAACAAGCCAACAAACCAACAAACTAACAAACCAACAAGCCAACAAACCAACAAACTAACAAGCCAACAAACCAACAAACTAACAAACCAACAAGCCAACAAACCAACAAACCAACAAGCCAACAAGCCAACAAACCAACAAACCAACAAACCAACAAGCCAACAAACAAATAAACGAACAAACCAACAAACCAACAAACCAACAAATTAAAAAACCAACAAACCAACAAGCCAACAATCCAACAAACCAACAAACTAACAAACCAACAAGCCAACAAACCAACAAACCAATAAGCCAACAAACCAGCAAACCAACAAACCAAAAAACCAACAAACCAACAAACCAACAAACCAACAAACCAACAAGCCAATAAGCCAACAAACCAACAAACCAACCAGCCAACAAACCAACAAGCCAACAAACCAACAAACCAACAAACCAAGTAACCAAAAAGCCAACAAACTAACAAACCAACAAGCAAACAAGCAAACAAGCCAACAAACCAACAAACCAACAAAGCAACAAGCCAACAAGCCAACAAACCAACAAACCAACAAGCCAACAAACCAACAAACCAACAAGCCAACAAGCCAACAAACCAACAAACCAACAAATCAACAAGCCAACAAACCAACAAACCAACAAGCCAACAAGCCAACAAGCCAACAAGCCAACAAACCAACAAGCCAACAAACCAACAAACCAACAAACCAACAAACCAACAAACCAACAAACCAACAAGCCAATAAGCCAACAAACCAACAAACCAACTAGCCAACAAACCAACAAACCAACAAACCAACAAACCTAAAAACCAACAAACCAACAAACCTAAAAACCAACAAACCAACAAACCAACAAACCAACAAACCAACAAACCAACAAACCAACAAGCCAACAAGCCAACAAACCAACAAACCAACAAGCCAACAAACCAACAAACCAACAAACCAACAAACCAACAAACCAACAAATCAACAAGCCAACAAACCAACAAACAAATAAACCAACAAACCAAAAAACTAAAAAACCAACAAACCAACAAACCAACAAACCATCAAACTAACAAACCAACAAACCAACAAACCAACAAGCCAACAAGCCAACAAACCAACAAACCAACAAACCAACAAACTAAGTAACCAACAAGCCAACAAGCCAACAAACCAACAAACTAACTAACCAACAAGCCAACAAACTAACAAACCAACAAGCAAACAAGCAAACAAGCCAACAAACCAACAAACCAACAAAGCAACAAGCCAACAAGCCAACAAACCAACAATCCAACAAGCCAACAAACCAACAAACCAACAAGCCAACAAGCCAATAAACCAACAAACCAACAAATCAACAAGCCAACAAACCAACAAACCAACAAGCCAACAAGCCAACAAGCCAACAAGCCAACAAACCAACAAGCCAACAAACCAACAAACCAACAAACCAACAAACCAACAAACCAACAAACCAACAAGCCAATAAGCCAACAAACCAACAAACCAACTAGCCAACAAACCAACAAACCAACAAACCAACAAACCTAAAAACCAACAAACCAACAAACCTAAAAACCAACAAACCAACAAACCAACAAACCAACAAACCAACAAACCAACAAACCAACAAGCCAACAAGCCAACAAACCAACAAACCAACAAGCCAACAAACCAACAAACCAACAAACCAACAAACCAACAAACCAACAAATCAACAAGCCAACAAACCAACAAACAAATAAACCAACAAACCAAAAAACTAAAAAACCAACAAACCAACAAACCAACAAACCATCAAACTAACAAACCAACAAACCAACAAACCAACAAGCCAACAAGCCAACAAACCAACAAACCAACAAACCAACAAACTAAGTAACCAACAAGCCAACAAGCCAACAAACCAACAAACTAACTAACCAACAAGCCAACAAACCAACAAACCAACAAGCCAACAAGCCAACAAACCAACAACCCAACAAACCAACAAGCCAACAAACCAACAAACCAACAAGCCAACAAACCAACAAACCAACAAACCAACAAACCAACAAACCAACAAACCAACAAACCAACAAGCCAACAAGCCAACAAACCAACAAACCAACAAGCCAACAAACCAACAAACCAACAAACCAATAAACCAACAAACCAACAAACCAGCAAACCAACAAACCAACAAACCAACAAACCAACAAGCCAACAAACCAACAAGCCAACAAAGCAACAAACCAACAAACCAACAAACCAACAAGCCAACAAGCCAACAAACCAACAAACCAACAAGCCAACAAACCAACAAACCAATTAACCAACAAACCAACAAACGAACAAACCAACAAACCAACAAACCAACAAACCAACAAACCAACAAACCTACAAACCAACAAACCAACAAACAAATAAACCAACAAACCAACAAACCAACAAACCAACAAACCAACAAACCATCAAATTAAAAAACCAACAAACCAACAAGCCAACAAGCCAACAAACCAACAAACTAACAAACCAACAAGCCAACAAACCAACAAACCAACAAGCCAACAAGCCAACAAACCAACAAACTAAGTAACCAAGAAGCCAACAAAGCAACAAACCAACAAGCCGACAAGCCAACAAAACAAGAAGCCAACAAACCAACAAACCAACAAACCAACAAACCAAAAAGCCAACAAGCCAACAAACCAACAAACCAACAAGCCAACAAACCAACAAACCAACAAACCAACATGCCAACAAACCAACAAATCAACAAATCAACAAACCAACAAACCAAGAAACCAACAAACCAACAAACCAACAAACCAAAGAACCAACAAACCAACAAACCAACAAACCAACAAACCAAAAAACCAACAAACCAACAAGCCAACAAGTCAACAAACCAACAAACTAACAAACCAACAAGCCAACAAACCAACAAACCAACAAGCTAACAAGCCAACAAACCAACAAACCAACAAACCAAAAAACCAACAAACCAACAAACCATCAAACGAACAAAGCAACAAGCCAACAAGCCAACAAACCAACAAACCAACAAGCCAACAAACCAACAAACCAACAACCCAACAATCCAACAAACCAACAAACCAACAAACCAACAAGCCAACAAACCAACAAACCAACAAGCCAACATACCAACAAACCAACAAACCAACAAACCAACAAGCCAACAAGCCAACAAACCAACAAACCAACAAGCCAACAAACCAACAAACCAACAAACCAACAAACCAACAAACCAACAAACCAACAAACCAACAAACCAACAAACCAACAAACCAACAAGCCAACAAACCAACACACAAATAAACCAACAAACCAACAAACCAACAAACCAACAAACCAACAAACCAACAAACCAACAAACCAACAAACCAACAAACCAACAAACCAACAAACCAACAAACTAACAAACAAATAAACCAACAAACCAAAAAACCAACAAGCCAACAAACCAACAAACCAACAAACCAACAAGCCAACAAACCAACAAGCCAACAAACCAACAACCCAAAAAACCAAGTAACCAAAAAGCCAACAAACTAACAAACCAACAAGCCAACAAGCCAACAAACCAACAAACCAACAAAGCAATAAGCCAACAAGCCAACAAACCAAGAAACCAACAAACCAACAAGCCAACAAACCAATAAGCCAACAAGGCAACAAACCAACAAACCAACAAACCAACAAACCAACAAACCAACAAATCAACAAACCAATAAACCAACAAACCAACAAACCAACAAGCCAACAAGCCAACAAACCAACAAACCAACAAGCCAATAAGCCAACAAACCAACAAACCAACAAACCAAGTAACCAAAAAGCCAACAAACTAACAAACCAACAAGCCAACAAGCCAACAAACCAACAAACCAAAAAAGAAACAAGCCAACAAGCCAACAAACCAACAAACCAACAAGCCAACAAACCAACAAACCAACAAGCCAACAAGCCAACAAACCAACAAACCAACAAACCAATAAACTAAGTAACCAACAAGCCAACAAACCAACAAACTAACAAGCCAACAAACCAACAAACTAACAAACCAACAAGCCAACAAACCAACAAACCAACAAGCCAACAAGCCAACAAACCAACAAACCAACAAACCAACAAGCCAACAAACAAATAAACGAACAAACCAACAAACCAACAAACCAACAAATTAAAAAAACAACAAACCAACAAGCCAACAAGTCAACAAACCAACAAATTAACAAACCAACAAGCCAGCAAACCAACAAACCAACAAGCCAATAAGCCAACAAACCAACAAACTAAGTAACCAAGAAGCCAACAAACCAACAAACCGACAAGCCAACAAGCCAACAAACCAACAAACCAACAAGCCAACAAACAAACAAACCAACAAACCAACAAGCCAACAAACCAACAAACAAATAAACCAACAAACGAACAAACCAACAAACCAACAAACCAACAAACAAATAAACCAACAAACCAACAAACCAACAAACCAACAAACCAACAAACCAACAAACCAACAAACCTACAAACCAACAAACCAACAAACAAATAAACGAACAAACCAACAAACCAACAAACCAACAAATTAAAAAACCAACAAACCAACAAGCCAACAAGCCAACAAACCAACAAACTAACAAACCAAGAAGCCAACAAACCAACAAACCAACAAGCCAACAAGCCAACAAACCAACAAACTAAGTAACCAAGAAGCCAACAAACCAACAAACCAACAAGCCAACAAGCCAACAAACTAACAAGCCAACAAACCAACAAACCAACAAACCAACAAGCCAACAAACCAAGAAACCAACAAACCAACAAACCAAAAAGCCAACAAGCCAACAAACCAACAAACCAACAAGCCAACAAACCAACAAACCAACAAACCAACGTGCCAACAAACCAACAAATCAACAAATCAACAAACCAACAAACCAAAAAACCAACAAACCAACAAACCAACAAACCAACAAGCCAACAAGCTAACAAACCAACAAACCAATAAACTAAGTAACCAACAAGCCAACAAACCAACAAACTAACAAGCCAACAAACCAACAAACTAACAAACCAACAAGCCAACAAACCAACAAACCAACAAGCCAACAAGCCAGCAAACCAACAAACCAACAAACCAATAAACTAAGTAACCAACAAGCCAACAAACCAACAAACTAACAAGCCAACAAACCAACAAACTAACAAACCAACAAGCCAACAAACCAACATACCAACAAGCCAACAAGCCAACAAACCAACAAACCAACAAACCAACAAGCCAACAAACAAATAAACGAACA
Source organism: Atherix ibis (assembly GCA_958298945.1). Taxonomy (NCBI): domain Eukaryota; kingdom Metazoa; phylum Arthropoda; class Insecta; order Diptera; family Athericidae; genus Atherix; species Atherix ibis. Next base: position 30,654,218 of record OY282608.1, read on the forward strand.
AACTAACAAACTAACAAATTAAAAAACCAACAAACCAACAAGCCAACAAGCCAACAAACCAACAAACTAAGTAACCAAGAAGCCAACAAACCAACAAACCAACAAGCCAACAAGCCAACAAACCAACAAACCAACAAGCCAACAAACAAACAAACAAACAAACCAACAAGCCAACAAACCAACAAACAAATAAACCAACAAACGAACAAACCAACAAACCAACAAACTAACAAACAAATAAACCAACAAACCAACAAATCAACAAACCAACAAACCAACAAACCAATTAACTAACAAACCAACAAACGAACAAACCAACAAACCAACAAGCCAACAAACCAACAAACCAACAAACCAACAAACCTACAAACCAACAAACCAACAAACAAATAAACGAACAAACCAACAAATTAAAAAACCAACAAACCAACAAGCCAACAAGCCAACAAACCAACAAACTAACAAACCAACAAGCCAACAAACCAACAAACCAACAAGCCAACAAGCCAACAAACCAACAAACTAAGTACCCAAGAAGCCAACAAACCAACAAACCAACAAGCCAACAAACCAACAAACCAACAAACCAACAAGCCAACAAACAAACAAACCAACAAACCAACAAGCCAACAAACCAACAAACCAACAAGCCAACAAACCAAAAAACCAAAAAGCCAACAAACCAACAAACCAACAAACCAACATGCCAACAAACCAACAAATCAACAAATCAACAAACCAACAAACCAAGAAACCAACAAACCAACAAACCAACAACCCAAAGAACCAACAAACCAACAAACCATCAAACGAACAAACCAACAAACCAACAAACCAACAAACCAACAAACCAACAAACCAACAAACCAACAAACCAACAAACCAACAAACCAAAAAACCAACAAACCAACAAGCCAACAAGCCAACAAACCAACAAGCTAACAAACCAACAAGCCAACAAACCAACAAACCAACAAGCCAACAAGCCGACAAACCAACATACCAACAAACCAAAAAACCAACAAACCAACAAACCATCAAACGAACAAAGCAACAAGCCAACAAGCCAACAAACCAACAAACCAACAAGCCAACAAACCAACAAACCAACAACCCAACAATCCAACAAACCAACAAACCAACAAACCAACAAACCAACAAGCTAATAAACCAACAAACCAACAAGCCAACAAACCAACAAACCAACAAACCAACAAACCAACAAGCCAACAAGCCAACAAACCAACAAACCAACAAGCCAACAAGCCAACAAACCAACAAACCAACAAACTAAGTAACCAACTAGCCAACAAGCGAATAAACCAACAAACTAACAAACCAACAAGCCAACAAACCAACAAACCAACAAGCCAACAAGCCAACAAGCCAACAAACCAACAAACCAACAAACTAACAAGCCAACAAACCAACAAACCAACAAGCCAACAAACCAACAAACCAACAAACCAACAAGCCAACAAGCCAACAAACCAACAAACCATCAAGCCAACAAACCAACAAACCAACAAACCAACAAACCAACAAACCAACAAACCAACAAACCAACAAGCCAACAAACCAACAAGCCAACAAACCAACAAACCAGCAAACCAACAAACCAACAAGCCAACAATCCAATAAACCAACAAACCAACAAGCCAACAAACCAACAAAACAACAAACCAATTAACCAACAAACCAACAAACGAACAAACCAACAAACCAACAAACCAACAAACCAACAAACCAACAAACCTACAAACCAACAAACCAACAAACAAACAAACCAACAAACCAACAAACCAAGTAACCAAAAAGCCAACAAACTAACAAACCAACAAGCCAACAAGCCAACAAACCAACAAACCAACAAAGCAACAAGCCAACAAGCCAACAAACCAACAAACCAACAAGCCAACAAACCAACAAACCAACAAGCCAACAAGCCAACAAACCAACAAACCAACAAACTTATAAACTAAGTACCCAACAAGCCAACAAACCAACAAACTAACAAGCCAACAAACCAACAAACTAACAAACCAACAAGCCAACAAACCAACAAACCAACAAGCCAACAAGCCAACAAACCAACAAACCAACAAACCAACAAACCAACAAACCAACAAACCAACATGCCAACAAGCCAACAAATCAACAAATCAACAAACCAACAAACCAAGAAACCAACAAACCAACAAACCAACAAACCAACAAACCAACAAACCATCAAACGAACAAACCAACAAACCAACAAACCAACAAACCAAAAAACCAACAAACCAAGAAACCAACAAACCAACAAACCAACAAACCAACAAACCAACAAACCATCAAACTAACAAACCAACAAACCAACAAACCAACACACCAAAAAACCAACAAACCAACAAGCCAACAAGCCAACAAACCAACAAACTAACAAACCAACAAGCCAACAAACCAACAAACCAACAAACCAACAAGCCAACAAGCCAACAAACCAACAAACCAACAAACCAACAAACCAACAAACCAACAACCCAACAATCCAACAAACCAACAAACCAACAAACCAACAAGCCAACAAACCAACAAACCAACAAGCCAACAAGCCAACAAACCAACAAACCAACAAGCCAACAAAACAACAAACAAATAAACCAACAAACCAACAAACCAACAAACCAACAAACCAACAAACCAACAAACTAACAAACCAACAAACCAACAAACCAACAAACTAACAACCAAATAAACCAACAAACCAAAAAACCAACAAGCCAACAAACCAACAAACCAACAAACCAACAAGCCAACAAATCAACAAGCCAACAAACCAACAACCCAAAAAACCAAGTAACCAAAAAGCCAACAAACTAACAAACCAACAAGCCAACAAACCAATAAACCAACAAACCAACAAAGCAACAAGCCAACAAGCCAACAAGCCAACAAACCAACAAACCAACAAGCAAACAAGCCAACAAACCAAGAAACTAACAAACCAACAAGCCAACAAACCAACAAACCAAGAAGCCCACAAGGCAACAAACCAACAAACCAACAAGACAACAAACCAACAAACCAACAGACCAACAAACCAACAAACCAATAAACCAACAAACCAACAAACCAACAAGTCTAGAAGCCAACAAACCAACAAACCAACAAACCAACAAGCCAACAAACCAACAAGCCAACAAACCAACAAACCAACAAACCAAGTAACCAAAAAGCCAACAAACTAACAAACCAACAAGCCAACAAGCCAACAAACCAACAAACCAACAAAGCAACAAGCCAACAAGCCAACAAACCAACAAACCAACAAGCCAACAAACCAACAAACCAACAAGCCAACAAGCCAACAAACCAACAAACCAACAAACTTATAAACTAAGTACCCAACAAGCCAACAAACCAACAAACTAACAAGCCAACAAACCAACAAACTAACAAACCAACAAGCCAACAAACCAACAAACCAACAAGCCAACAAGCCAACAAACCAACAAACCAACAAACCAACAAACCAACAAGCCAACAAACCAACAAACCAACAAACCAACAAACCTACAAACCAACAAACCAACAAACAAATAAACCAACAAACGAACAAACCAACAAACCAACAAACCAACAAACAAATAAACCAACAAACCAACAAACCAACAAACCAACAAACCAACATACCAACAAACCAATTAACCAACAAACCAATAAACGAAAAAACCAACAAACCAACAAACCAACAAACCAACAAACCAACAAACCAACAAACCTACAAACCAAACAAACCAACAAACAAATAAACCAACAAACCAACAAACCAACAAACCATCAAATTAAAAAACCAACAAACCAACAAGCCAACAAGCCAACAAACCAACAAACTAACAAACCAACAAGCCAACAAACTAACAAACCAACAAGCCAACAAGCCAACAAACCAACAAACTAAGTAACCAAGAAGCCAACAAACCAACAAACCAACAAGCCAACAAGCCAACAAACCAACAAACCAACAAGCCAACAAACCAACAAACCAACAAACCAACAAGCCAACAAACCAACAAACCAACAAACCAACAAGCCAACAAGCCAACAAACCAACAAACCAACAAACCAACAAGCCAACAAACCAAGAAACCAACAAACCAACATGCCAACAAACCAACAAATCAACAAATCAACAAACCAACAAACCAAGAAACCAACAAACCAACAAACCAACAAACCAAAGAACAAACAAACCAACAAACCATCAAACGAACAAACCAACAATCCAACAAACCAACAAACCAACAAACCAACAAACCAACAAACCAACAAACCAACAAACCAACAAACCAACAAACCAAAAAACCAACAAACCAACAAGCCAACAAGCCAACAAACCAAAAAACTAACAAACCAACAAGCCAACAAACCAACAAACCAACAAGCCAACAAGCCAACAAACCAACAAACCAACAAACCAAAAAACCAAAAAACCAATAAACCAACAAACCATCAAACGAACAAAGCAACAAGCCAACAAGCCAACAAACTAACAAACCAACAAGCCAACAAACCAACAAACCAACAAGCCAACAATCCAACAAACCAACAAACCAACAAACCAACAAGCCAACAAACCAACAAACCAACAAGCCAACAAACCAACAAACCAACAAACCAACAAGCCAACAAACCAACAAACCAACAAACCAACAAACCAACAAACCAACAAGCCAACAAACCAACAAGCCAACAAACCAACAAACCAACAAACCAACAAACCAACAAGCCAACAATCCAACAAACCAACAAACCAACAAGCCAACAAACCAACAAAACAACAAACCAATTAACCAACAAACCAACAAACGAACAAACCAACAAACCAACAAACCAACAAACCAACAAACCAACAAACCAACAAACCTACAAACCAACAAACCAACAAACAAACAAACCAACAAACCAACAAACCAACAAACCAACAAACCAACAAACCTACAAACCAACAAACCAACAAACCAACAAGCCAACAAGCCAACAAACCAACAAACTAAAAAACCAACAAGCCATCAAACCAACAAACCAACAAGCCAAAAAGCCAACAAACCAACAAACTAAGTAACCAAGAAGCCAACAAACCAACAAACCAACAAGCCAACAAGCCAACAAACCAACAAACCAACGAGCCAACAAGCCAACAAACCAACAAGCCAACAAACCAACAAACCAACAAACCAACAAACCAAAAAGCCAACAAGCCAACAAACCAACAAACCAACAAGCCAACAAACCAACAAACCAACAAACCAACATGCCAACAAGCCAACAAATCAACAAATCAACAAACCAACAAACCAAGAAACCAACAAACCAACAAACCAACAAACCAACAAACCAACAAACCAACAAACCATCAAACGAACAAACCAACAAACCAACAAACCAACAAACCAACAAACCAACAAACTAACAAACCAACAAACCAACAAACCAACACACCAAAAAACCAACAAACCAACAAGCCAACAAGCCAACAAACCAACAAACTAACAAACCAACAAGCCAACAAACCAACAAACCAACAAACCAACAAGCCAACAAGCCAACAAACCAACAAACCAACAAACCAACAAACCAACAAACCAACAACCCAACAATCCAACAAACCAACAAACCAACAAACCAACAAGCCAACAAACCAACAAACCAACAAGCCAACAAACCAACAAACCAACAAACCAACAAACCAACAAACCAACAAGCCAACAAGCCAACAAATCAACAAACCAACAAGCCAACAAAGCAACAAACCAACAAACCAACACACCAACAAACCAACAAACCAACAAACCAACAAACCAACAAACCAACGAGCCAACAAGCCAACAAACCAACAAACCAACAAGCCAACAAACCAACAAACAAATAAACCAACAAACCAACAAACCAACAAACCAACAAACCAACAAACCAACGAACTAACAAACCAACAAACCAACAAACCAACAAACTAACAGCCAAATAAACCAACAAACCAAAAAACCAACAAGCCAACAAACCAACAAACCAACAAACCAACAAGCCAACAAACCAACAAGCCAACAAACCAACAACCCAAAAAACCAAGTAACCAAAAAGCCAACAAACTAACAAACCAACAAGCCAACAAACCAATAAACCAACAAACCAACAAAGCAACAAGCCAACAAGCCAACAAACCAACAAACCAACAAGCCAACAAACCAACAAACCAACAAGCCAACAAGCCAACAAACCAAGAAACTAACAAACCAACAAGCCAACAAACCAACAAACCAAGAAGCCAACAAGGCAACAAACCAACAAACCAACAAGACAACAAACCAACAAACCAACAGACCAACAAACCAACAAACCAATAAACCAACAAACCAACAAACCAACAAGCCTAGAAGCCAACAAACCAACAAACCAACAAACCAACAAGCCAACAAACCAACAAGCCAACAAACCAACAAACCAACAAACCAAGTAACCAAAAAGCCAACAAACTAACAAACCAACAAGCCAACAAGCCAACAAACCAACAAACCAACAAAGCAACAAGCCAACAAGCCAACAAACCAACAAACCAACAAGCCAACAAACCAACAAACCAACAAACCAACAAACTAAGTAACCAAGAAGCTAACAAACCAACAAACCAACAAGCCAACAAGCCAACAAACCAACAAACCAACAAGCCAACAAACCAACAAACCAACAAACCAACAAGCCAACAAACCAACACACCAACAAACCAACAAGCCAACAAGCCAACAAACCAACAAACCAACAAACCAACAAGCCAACAAACCAAGAAACCAACAAACCAACCTGCCAACAAACCAACAAATCAACAAATCAACAAACCAACAAACCAAGAAACCAACAAACCAACAAACCAACAAACCAAAGAACAAACAAACCAACAAACCATCAAACGAACAAACCAACAATCCAACAAACCAACAAACCAACAAACCAACAAACCAACAAACCAACAAACCAACAAACCAACAAACCAACAAACCAAAAAACCAACAAACCAACAAGCCAACAAGCCAACAAACCAAAAAACTAACAAACCAACAAGCCAACAAACCAACAAACCAACAAGCCAACAAGCCAACAAACCAACAAACCAACAAACCAAAAAACCAAAAAACCAACAAACCAACAAACCATCAAACGAACAAAGCAACAAGCCAACAAGCCAATAAACTAACAAACCAACAAGCCAACAAACCAACAAACCAACAAGCCAACAATCCAACAAACCAACAAACCAACAAACCAACAAGCCAACAAACCAACAAACCAACAAGCCAACAAGCCAACAAACCAACAAACCAACAAACCAACAAGCCAACAAACCAACAAACCAACAAACCAACAAACCAACAAACCAACAAGCCAACAAACCAACAAGCCAACAAACCAACAAACCAACAAACCAACAAACCAACAAGCCAACAATCCAACAAACCAACAAACCAACAAGCCAACAAACCAACAAAACAACAAACCAATTAACCAACAAACCAACAAACGAACAAACCAACAAACCAACAAACCAACAAACCAACAAACCAACAAACCAACAAACCAACAAACCTACAAACCAACAAACCAACAAACAAACAAACCAACAAACCAACAAACCAACAAACCAACAAACCAACAAACCAACAAATTAAAAAACCAACAAACCAACAAGCCAACAAGCCAACAAACCAACAAACTAAAAAACCAACAAGCCATCAAACCAACAAACCAACAAGCCAAAAAGCCAACAAACCAACAAACTAAGTAACCAAGAAGCCAACAAACCAACAAACCAACAAGCCAACAAGCCAACAAACCAACAAACCAACGAGCCAACAAGCCAACAAACCAACAAGCCAACAAACCAACAAACCAACAAACCAACAAACCAAAAAGCCAACAAGCCAACAAACCAACAAACCAACAAGCCAACAAACCAACAAACCAACAAACCAACATGCCAACAAGCCAACAAATCAACAAATCAACAAACCAACAAACCAAGAAACCAACAAACCAACAAACCAACAAACCAACAAACCAACAAACCAACAAACCATCAAACGAACAAACCAACAAACCAACAAACCAACAAACCAACAAACCAACAAACTAACAAACCAACAAACCAACAAACCAACACACCAAAAAACCAACAAACCAACAAGCCAACTAGCCAACAAACCAACAAACTAACAAACTAACAAGCCAACAAACCAACAAACCAACAAACCAACAAGCCAACAAGCCAACAAACCAACAAACCAACAAACCAACAAACCAACAAACCAACAACCCAACAATCCAACAAACCAACAAAAAAACAAACCAACAAGCCAACAAACCAACAAACCAACAAGCCAACAAACCAACAAACCAACAAACCAACAAACCAACAAACCAACAAGCCAACAAGCCAACAAATCAACAAACCAACAAGCCAACAAACCAACAAACCAACAAACCAACAAACCAACAAACCAACAAACCAACAAACCAACAAACCAACAAACAAACGAGCCAACAAGCCAACAAACCAACAAACCAACAAGCCAACAAACCAACAAACAAATAAACCAACAAACCAACAAACCAACAAACCAACAAACCAACAAACCAACAAACTAACAAACCAACAAACCAACAAACCAACAAACTAACAACCAAATAAACCAACAAACCAAAAAACCAACAAGCCAACAAACCAACAAACCAACAAACCAACAAGCCAACAAACCAACAAGCCAACAAACCAACAAACCAAAAAACCAAGTAACCAAAAAGCCAACAAACTAACAAACCAACAAGCCAACAAACCAATAAACCAACAAACCAACAAAGCAACAAGCCAACAAGCCAACAAACCAACAAACCAACAAGCCAACAAACCAACAAACCAACAAGCCAACAAGCCAACAAACCAAGAAACTAACAAACCAACAAGCCAACAAACCAACAAACCAAGAAGCCAACAAGGCAACAAACCAACAAACCAACAAGACAACAAACCAACAAACCAACAGACCAACAAACCAACAAACCAATAAACCAACAAACCAACAAACCAACAAGCCTAGAAGCCAACAAACCAACAAACCAACAAACCAACAAGCCAACAAACCAACAAGCCAACAAACCAACAAACCAACAAACCAAGTAACCAAAAAGCCAACAAACTAACAAACCAACAAGCCAACAAGCCAACAAACCAACAAACCAACAAAGCAACAAGCCAACAAGCCAACAAACCAACAAACCAACAAGCCAACAAACCAACAAACCAACAAGCCAACAAGCCAACAAACCAACAAACCAACAAACTTATAAACTAAATACCCAACAAGCCAACAAACCAACAAACTAACAAGCCAACAAACCAACAAACTAACAAACCAACAAGCCAACAAACCAAAAAACCAACAAGCCAACAAGCCAACAAACCAACAAACCAACAAACCAACAAACCAACAAGCCAACAAACCAACAAACCAACAAACCAACAAACCTACAAACCAACAAACCAACAAACAAATAAACCAACAAACGAACAAACCAACAAACCAACAAACCAACAAACAAATAAACCAACAAACCAACAAACCAACAAACCAACAAACCAACAAACCAACAAACCAAATAACCAACAAACCAATAAACGAAAAAACCAACAAACCAACAAACCAACAAACCAACAAACCAACAAACCTACAAACCAAACAAACCAACAAACAAATAAACCAACAAACCAACAAACCATCAAATTAAAAAACCAACAAACCAACAAGCCAACAAGCCAACAAACCAACAAACTAACAAACCAACAAGCCAACAAACTAACAAACCAACAAGCCAACAAGCCAACAAACCAACAAACTAAGTAACCAAGAAGCCAACAAACCAACAAACCAACAAGCCAACAAGCCAACAAACCAACAAACCAACAAGCCAACAAACCAACAAACCAACAAACCAACAAGCCAACAAACCAACAAACCAACAAACCAACAAGCCAACAAGCCAACAAACCAACAAACCAACAAACCAACAAGCCAACAAACCAAGAAACCAACAAACCAACATGCCAACAAACCAACAAATCAACAAATCAACAAACCAACAAACCAAGAAACCAACAAACCAACAAACCAACAAACCAAAGAACAAACAAACCAACAAACCATCAAACGAACAAACCAACAATCCAACAAACCAACAAACCAACAAACCAACAAACCAACAAACCAACAAACCAACAAACCAACAAACCAACAAACCAAAAAACCAACAAACCAACAAGCCAACAAGCCAACAAACCAAAAAACTAACAAACCAACAAGCCAACAAACCAACAAACCAACAAGCCAACAAGCCAACAAACCAACAAACCAACAAACCAAAAAACCAAAAAACCAACAAACCAACAAACCATCAAACGAACAAAGCAACAAGCCAACAAGCCAACAAACTAACAAACCAACAAGCCAACATACCAACAAACCAACAAGCCAACAATCCAACAAACCAACAAACCAACAAACCAACAAGCCAACAAACCAACAAACCAACAAGCCAACAAACCAACAAACCAACAAACCAACAAGCCAACAAACCAACAAACCAACAAACCAACAAGCCAACAAACCAACAAGCCAACAATCCAACAAACCAACAAACCAAGTAACCAAAAAGCCAACAAACTAACAAACCAACAAGCCAACAAGCCAACAATCCAACAAACCAACAAACCAACAAACCAACAAGCCAACAAACCAACAAACCAACAAGCCAACAAACCAACAAACCAACAAACCAATAAACCAACAAACCAACAAGCCAACAAACCAACAAACCAACAAACCAACAAACCAACAAGCCAACAAACCAACAAACCAACAAACCAACAAGCCAACAAACCAACAAACCAACAAACCAACATGCCAACAAACCAACAAATCAACAAATCAACAAACCAACAAACCAAGAAACCAACAAACCAACAAACCAACAAACCAAAGAACCAAAAAACCAACAAACCATCAAACGAACAAACCAACAATCCAACAAACCAACAAACCAACAAACCAACAAACCAACAAACCAACAAACCAAAAAACCAACATACCAACAAACCAACAATCCAACAAACCAACAAACTAGCAAACCAACAAGCCAACAAACCAACAAACCAACAAGCCAACAAGCCAACAAACCAACAAACCAACAAACCAAAAAACCAACAAACCAACAAACCATCAAACGAACAAAGCAACAAGCCAACAAGCCAACAAACCAACAAACCAACAAACCAACAAGCCAACAAACCAACAAGCCAACAAGCCAACAATCCAACAAACCAACAAACCAACAAGCCAACAAACCTACAAACCAACAAACCAACAAACCAACAAGCCAACAAGCCAACAAACCAACAAACCAACAAACCAACAAGCCAACAAACCAACAAGCCAACAAACCAACAAACCAAGTAACCAAAAAGCCAACAAACTAACAAACCAACAAGCCAACAAGCCAACAAACCAACAAACCAGCAAAGCAACAAGCCAACAAGCCAACAAACCAACAAACCAACAAGCCAATAAACCTACAAACCAACAAGCCAACAAGCCAACAAACCAACAAACCAACAAACCAACAAACCAATAAACTAAGTAACCAACAAGCCAACAAACCAACAAACCAACAAACCAACAAGCCAACAAACCAACAAATTAACAAACCAACAAGCCAACAAACCAACAAACCAACAAGCCAACAAGCCAACAAACCAACAAACCAACAAACCAACAAGCCAACAAACCAACCAACAAACAAGGCAACAAACCAATAAACCAACAAACCAACAAGCCAACAAACTAACAAACCAACAAGCCAACAAGCCAACAATCCAACAAACCAACAAACCAACAAACCAACAAGCCAACAAACCAACAAACCAACAAGCCAACAAACCAACAAACCAACAAACCAATAAACCAACAAACCAACAAGCCAACAAACCAACAAACCAACAAACCAACAAACCAACAAGCCAACAAACCAACAAACCAACAAACCAACAAGCCAACAAACCAACAAACCAACAAACCAACATGCCAACAAACCAACAAATCAACAAATCAACAAACCAACAAACCAAGAAACCAACAAACCAACAAACCAACAAACCAAAGAACCAAAAAACCAACAAACCATCAAACGAACAAACCAACAATCCAACAAACCAACAAACCAACAAACCAACAAACCAACAAACCAACAAACCAAAAAACCAACATACCAACAAACCAACAATCCAACAAACCAACAAACTAGCAAACCAACAAGCCAACAAACCAACAAACCAACAAGCCAACAAGCCAACAAACCAACAAACCAACAAACCAAAAAACCAACAAACCAACAAACCATCAAACGAACAAAGCAACAAGCCAACAAGCCAACAAACCAACAAACCAACAAACCAACAAGCCAACAAACCAACAAGCCAACAAGCCAACAATCCAACAAACCAACAAACCAACAAGCCAACAAACCTACAAACCAACAAACCAACAAACCAACAAGCCAACAAGCCAACAAACCAACAAACCAACAAACCAACAAGCCAACAAACCAACAAGCCAACAAACCAACAAACCAAGTAACCAAAAAGCCAACAAACTAACAAACCAACAAGCCAACAAGCCAACAAACCAACAAACCAGCAAAGCAACAAGCCAACAAGCCAACAAACCAACAAACCAACAAGCCAATAAACCTACAAACCAACAAGCCAACAAGCCAACAAACCAACAAACCAACAAACCAACAAACCAATAAACTAAGTAACCAACAAGCCAACAAACCAACAAACCAACAAACCAACAAGCCAACAAACCAACAAATTAACAAACCAACAAGCCAACAAACCAACAAACCAACAAGCCAACAAGCCAACAAACCAACAAACCAACAAACCAACAAGCCAACAAACCAACCAACAAACAAGGCAACAAACCAATAAACCAACAAACCAACAAACGAACAAACCAACAAACCAACAAACCAACAAACCAACAAACCAACAAACCTACAAACCAACAAACCAACAAACAAATAAACCAACAAACCAACAAACCCACAAACAAATAAACCAACAAACCAACAAACCAACAAACCAACAAACCAACAAACCAATTAACCAACAACCCAACAAACGAACAAACCAACAAACCAACAAACCAACAAACCAACAAACCTACAAACCAACAAACCAACAAACAAATAAACCAACAAACCAGCAAACCAACAAACCAACAAATTAAAAAACCAACAAACCAACAAGCCAACAAGCCAACAAACCAAAAAACTAACAAACCATCAAGCCAACAAACCAACAAAACAACAAGCCAACAAGACAACAAACCAACAAACTAAGTAACCAAGAAGCCAACCAACCAACAAACCAACAAGCCAACAAGCCAACAAACCAACAAACCAACAAGCCAACAAACCAACAAACCAACAAACCAACAAGCCAACAAACCAACAAACCAACAAACCAACAAGCCAACAAACCAACAAACCAACAAACCAACAAGCCAACAAACCAACAAACCAACAAACCAACAAACCAACAAGCCAACAAACCAACAACCCAAAAAACCAAGTAACCAAAAAGCCAACAAACTAACAAACCAACAAGCCAACAAGCCAACAAACCAACAAACCAACAAAGCAACAAGCCAACAAGCCAACAAACCAACAAACCAACAAGCCAACAAACCAACAAACCAACAAGCCAACAAGCCAACAAACCAAGAAACCAACAAACCAACAAGCCAACAAACCAACAAACCAAGAAGCCAACAAGGCAACAAACCAACAAACCAACAAGACAACAAACCAACAAACCAACAAACCAACAAACAAACAAACCAATAAACCAACAAACCAACAAACCAACAAGCCAACAAGCCAACAAACCAACAAACCAACAAACCAACAAGCCAACAAACCAACAAGCCAACAAACCAACAAACCAACAAACCAAGTAACCAAAAAGCCAACAAACTAACAAACCAACAAGCCAACAAGCCAACAAACCAACAAACCAACAAAGCAACAAGCCAACAAGCCAACAAACCAACAAACCAATAAGCCAACAAACCAACAAACCAACAAGCCAACAAGCCAACAAACCAACAAACCAATAAACTAAGTAACCAACAAGCCAACAAACTAACAAACCAACAAGCGAACAAGCCAACAAACCAACAAACCAACAAGCCAACAAACCAACAAACCAACAAACCAACAAGCCAACAAACCAACAAACCAACAAACCAACAAACCAACAAGCCAACAAACCAACAAACCAACAAACCAACAAGCCAACAAACCAAGAAACCAACAAACCAACATGCCAACAAACCAACAAATCAACAAATCAACAAACCAACAAACCAAGAAACCAACAAACCAACAAACCAACAAACCAAAGAACCAACAAACCAACAAACCATCAAACGAACAAACCAACAATCCAACAAACCAACAAACCAACAAACCAACAAACCAACAAACCAACAAACCAACAAACCAACAAACCCACAAACCAACAAACCAACAAACCAAAAAACCAACAAACCAACAAGCCAACAAGCCAACAAACCAACAAACTAACAAACCAACAAGCCAACAAACCAACAAACCGACAAGCCAACAAGCCAACAAACCAACAAACCAACAAACCAAAAAACCAACAAACCAACAAACCATCAAACGAACAAAGCAACAAGCCAACAAGCCAACAAACTAACAAACCAACAAGCCAACAAACCAACAAACCAACAAGCCAACAATCCAACAAACCAACAAACTAACAAACCAACAAGCCAACAAACCAACAAACCAACAAGCCAACAAACCAACAAACCAACAAACCAACAAACCAACAAGCCAACAAACAAACAAACCAACAAACCAACAAGCCAACAAACCAACAAGCCAACAAACCAACAAACCAACAAACCAACAAACCAACAAGCCAACAAACCAACCAACAAACAAGGCAACAAACCAATAAACCAACAAACCAACAAACAAACAAACCAACAAACCAACAAACCAACAAACCAACAAACCAACAAACCTACAAACCAACAAACCAACAAACAAATAAACCAACAAACCAACAAACCCACAAACAAATAAACCAACAAACCAACAAACCAACAAACCAACAAACCAACAAACCAATTAACCAACAAACCAACAAACGAACAAACCAACAAACCAACAAACCAACAAACCAACAAACCTACAAACCAACAAACCAACAAACAAATAAACCAACAAACCAACAAACCAACAAACCAACAAATTAAAAAACCAACAAACCAACAAGCCAACAAGCCAACAAACCAAAAAACTAACAAACCATCAAGCCAACAAACCAACAAAACAACAAGCCAACAAGCCAACAAACCAACAAACTAAGTAACCAAGAAGCCAACCAACCAACAAACCAACAAGCCAACAAGCCAACAAACCAACAAACCAACAAGCCAACAAACCAACAAACCAACAAACCAACAAGCCAACAAACCAACAAACCAACAAACCAACAAGCCAACAAACCAACAAACCAACAAACCAACAAGCCAACAAACCAACAAACCAACAAACCAACAAGCCAACAAACCAACAACCCAAAAAACCAAGTAACCAAAAAGCCAACAAACTAACAAACCAACAAGCCAACAAGCCAACAAACCAACAAACCAACAAAGCAACAAGCCAACAAGCCAACAAACCAACAAACCAACAAGCCAACAAACCAACAAACCAACAAGCCAACAAGCCAACAAACCAAGAAACCAACAAACCAACAAGCCAACAAACCAACAAACCAAGAAGCCAACAAGGCAACAAACCAACAAACCAACAAGACAACAAACCAACAAACCAACAAACCAACAAACAAACAAACCAATAAACCAACAAACCAACAAACCAACAAGCCAACAAGCCAACAAACCAACAAACCAACAAGCCAACAAACCAACAAGCCAACAAACCAACAAACCAACAAACCAAGTAACCAAAAAGCCAACAAACCAACAAACCAACAAGCCAACAAGCCAACAAACCAACAAACCAACAAAGCAACAAGCCAACAAGCCAACAAACCAACAAACCAATAAGCCAACAAACCAACAAACCAACAAGCCAACAAGCCAACAAACCAACAAACCAATAAACTAAGTAACCAACAAGCCAACAAACCAACAAACTAACAAGCCAACAAACCAACAAACTAACAAACCAACAAGCCAACAAACCAACAAACCAACAAGCCAACAAGCCAACAAACCAACAAACCAACAAGCCAACAAACCAACAAACCAACAAGCCAACAAACCAATAAACCAATAAACCAACAAACCAACCAACGAACAAACCAACAAACCAACAAACCAACAAACCAACAAACCTACAAACCAACAAACCAACAAACAAATAAACCAACAAACGAACAAACCAACAAACCAACAAACCAACAAACAAATAAACCAACAAACCAACAAACCAACAAACCAACAAACCAACAAACCAACAAACCAATTAACCAACAAACCAACAAACGAACAAACCAACAAACCAACAAACCAACAAACCAACAAACCAACAAACCTACAAACCAACAAACCAACAAACAAATAAACCAAGAAACCAACAAACCAACAAACCAACAAATTAAAAAACCAACAAACCAACAAGCCAACAAGCCAACAAACCAACAAACTAACAAACCAACAAGCCAACGAACCAAAAAACTAACAAACCAACAAGCCAACAAACCAACAAACCAACAAGCCAACAAGCCAACAAACCAACAAACTAAGTAACCAAGAAGCCAACAAACCAACAAACCAACAAGCCAACAAGCCAACAAACCAACAAACCAACAAACCAACAAACCAACAAGCCAACAAACCAACAAACCAACAAACCAACAAGCCAACAAACCACCAAACCAACAAACCAACAAACCAACAAACCAACAAGCCAACAAACCAACAACCCAAAAAACCAAGTAACTAAAAAGCCAACAAACTAAAAAAACCAACAAGCCAACAAGCCAACAAACCAACAAACCAACAAAGCAACAAGCCAACAAGCCAACAAACCAACAAACCAACAAGCCAACAAACCAACAAACCAACAAGCCAACAAGCCAACAAACCAAGAAACCAACAAACCAACAAGCCAACAAACCAACAAGCCAAGAAGCCAACAAGGCAACAAACCAACAAACCAACAAGACAACAAACCAACAAACCAACAAACCAACAAACCAATAAACCAACAAACCAACAAACCAACAAGCCAACAAGCCAACAAACCAACAAACCAACAAACCAACAAGCCAACAAACCAACAAGCCAACAAACCAACAAACCAACAAACCAAATAACCAAAAAGCCAACAAACTAACAAACCAACAAGCCAACAAGCCAACAAACCAACAAACCAACAAAGCAACAAGCCAACAAGCCAACAAACCAACAAACCAACAAGCCAACAAACCAACAAACCAACAAGCCAACAAGCCAACAAACCAACAAACCAATAAACTAAGTAACCAACAAGCCAACAAACCAACAAACTAACAAGCCAACAAACCAACAAACTAACAAACCAACAAGCCAACAAACCAACAACCCAACAAGCCAACAAGCGAACAAACCAACAAACCAACAAACCAACAAGCCAACAAACCAACAAACCAACAAGCCAACAAACCAATAAACCAATAAACCAACAAACCAACCAACGAACAAACCAACAAACCAACAAACAAACAAACTAACAAACCTACAAACCAACAAACCAACAAACAAATAAACCACCAAACGAACAAACCAACAAACCAACAAACCAACAAACAAATAAACCAACAAACCAACAAACCAACAAACCAACAAACTAACAAACCAACTAACCAACAAACCAACAAACGAACAAACCAACAAACCAACAAACCAACAAACCAACAAACCAACAAACCTACAAACCAACAAACCAACAAACAAATAAACCAAGAAACCAACAAACCAACAAACCAACAAATTAAAAAACCAACAAACCAACAAGCCAACAAGCCAACAAACCAACAAACTAACAAACCAACAAGCCAACAAACCAACAAACCAACAAGCCAACAACCCAACAAACCAACAAACTAAGTAACCAAGAAGCCAACAAACTAACAAACCAACAAGCGAACAAGCCAACAAACCAACAAACCAACAAGCCAACAAACCAACAAACCAACAAACCAACAAGCCAACAAACCAACAAACCAACAAACCAACAAACCAACAAGCCAACAAACCAACAAACCAACAAACCAACAAGCCAACAAACCAAGAAACCAACAAACCAGTATGCCAACAAACCAACAAATCAACAAATCAACAAACCAACAAACCAAGAAACCAACAAACCAACAAACCAACAAACCAAAGAACCAACAAACCAACAAACCATCAAACGAACAAACCAACAATCCAACAAACCAACAAACCAACAAACCAACAAACCAACAAACCAACAAACCAACAAACCAACAAACCCACAAACCAACAAACCAACAAACCAAAAAACCAACAAACCAACAAGCCAACAAGCCAACAAACCAACAAACTAACAAACCAACAAGCCAACAAACCAACAAACCGACAAGCCAGCAAGCCAACAAACCAACAAACCAACAAACCAAAAAACCAACAAACCAACAAACCATCAAACGAACAAAGCAACAAGCCAACAAGCCAACAAACTAACAAACCAACAAGCCAACAAACCAACAAACCAACAAGCCAACAATCCAACAAACCAACAAACTAACAAACCAACAAGCCAACAAACCAACAAACCAACAAGCCAACAAACCAACAAACCAACAAACCAACAAACCAACAAGCCAACAAACAAACAAACCAACAAACCAACAAGCCAACAAACCAACAAGCCAACAAACCAACAAACCAATAAACCAAGTAACCAAAAAGCCAACAAACTAACAAACCAACAAGCCAACAAGGCAACAATCCAACAAACCAACAAACCAACAAACCAACAAGCCAACAAACCAACAAACCAACAAGCCAACAAACCAACAAACCAACAAACCAACAAACCAACAAACCAACAAGCCAACAAACCAACAAACCAACAAACCAACAAGCCAACAAACCAACAAACCAACAAACCAACAAGCCAACAAACCAACAAACCAACAAACCAACAAACCAACATGCTAACAAACCAACAAATCAACAAATCAACAAACCAACAAACCAAGAAACCAACAAACCAACAAACCAACAAACCAAAGAACCAAAAAACCAACAAACCATCAAACGAACAAACCAACAATCCAACAAACCAACAAACCAACAAACCAACAAACCAACAAACCAACAAACCAAAAAACCAACAAATCAACAAACCAACAAGCCAACAAACCAACAAACTAACAAACCAACAAGCCAACAAACCAACAAACCAACAAACCAACAAGCCAACAAACCAAAAAAACAAACAAACCAACAAACCATCAAACGAACAAAGCAACAAGCCAACAAGCCAACAAACCAACAAACCAACAAGCTAACAAACCAACAAACCAACAAGCCAACAATCCAACAAACCAACAAACCAACAAGCCAACAAACCTACAAACCAACAAACCAACAAACCAACAAGCCAACAAGCCAACAAACCAACAAACCAACAAACCAACAAGCCAACAAACCAACAAACCAACAAGCCAACAAGCCACCAAACCAACAAACCAATAAACTAAGTAACCAACAAGCCAACAAACCAACAAACTAACAAGCCAACAAACCAACAAACTAACAAACCAACAAGCCAACAAACCAACAAACCAACAAGCCAACAAGCCAACAAACCAACAAACCAACAAACCAACAAGCCAACAAACCAACAAACCAACAAGCCAACAAACCAATAAACCAACAAACCAACCAACGAAAAAACCAACAAACCAACAAACCAACAAACCAACAAACCTACAAACCAACAAACCAACAAACAAATAAACCAACAAACGAACAAACCAACAAACCAACAAACCAACAAACAAATAAACCAACAAACCAACAAACCAACAAACCAACAAACCAACAAACCAACAAACCAATTAACCAACAAACCAACAAACGAACAAACCAACAAACCAACAAACCAACAAACCAACAAACCAACAAACCTACAAACCAACAAACCAACAAACAAATAAACCAAGAAACCAACAAACCAACAAATTAAAAAACCAACAAACCAACAAGCCAACAAGCCAACAAACCAACAAACTAACAAACCAATAAGCCAACGAACCAAAAAACTAACAAACCAACAAGCCAACAAACCAACAAACCAACAAGCCAACAAGCCAACAAACCAACAAACTAAGTAACCAAGAAGCCAACAAACCAACAAACCAACAAGCCAACAAGCCAACAAACCAACAAACCAACAAACCAACAAACCAACAAGCCAACAAACCAACAAACCAACAAACCAACAAGCCAACAAACCAACAAACCAACAAACCAACAAACCAACAAACCAACAAGCCAACAAACCAACAACCCAAAAAACCAAGTAACCAAAAAGCCAACAAACTAAAAAAACCAACAAGCCAACAAGCCAACAAACCAACAAACCAACAAAGCAACAAGCCAACAAGCCAACAAACCAACAAACCAACAAGCCAACAAACCAACAAACCAACAAGCCAACAAGCCAACAAACCAAGAAACCAACAAACCAACAAGCCAACAAACCAACAAACCAAGAAGCCAACAAGGCAACAAACCAACAAACCAACAAGACAACAAACCAACAAACCAACAAACCAACAAACCAATAAACCAACAAACCAACAAACCAACAAGCCAACAAGCCAACAAACCAACAAACCAACAAACCAACAAGCCAACAAACCAACAAGCCAACAAACCAACAAACCAACAAACCAAGTAACCAAAAAGCCAACAAACTAACAAACCAACAAGCCAACAAGCCAACAAACCAACAAACCAACAAAGCAACAAGCCAACAAGCCAACAAACCAACAAACCAACAAGCCAACAAACCAACAAACCAACAAGCCAACAAGCCAACAAACCAACAAACCAATAAACTAAGTAACCAACAAGCCAACAAACCAACAAACTAACAAGCCAACAAACCAACAAACTAACAAACCAACAAGCCAACAAACCAACAACCCAACAAGCCAACAAGCGAACAAACCAACAAACCAACAAACCAACAAGCCAACAAACCAACAAACCAACAAGCCAACAAACCAATAAACCAATAAACCAACAAACCAACCAACGAACAAACCAACAAACCAACAAACCAACAAACCAACAAACCTACAAACCAACAAACCAACAAACAAATAAACCACCAAACGAACAAACCAACAAACCAACAAACAAATAAACCAAGAAACCAACAAACCAACAAACCAACAAATTAAAAAACCAACAAACCAACAAGCCAACAAGCCAACAAACCAACAAACTAACAAACCAACAAGCCAACAAACCAACAAACCAACAAGCCAACAACCCAACAAACTAAGTAACCAAGAAGCCAACAAACTAACAAACCAACAAGCGAACAAGCCAACAAACCAACAAACCAACAAGCCAACAAACCAACAAACCAACAAACCAACAAGCCAACAAACCAACAAACCAACAAACCAACAAACCAACAAGCCAACAAACCAACAAACCAACAAACCAACAAGCCAACAAACCAAGAAACCAACAAAACAAACTTGCCAACAAACCAACAAATCAACAAATCAACAAACCAACAAACCAAGAAACCAACAAACCAACAAACCAACAAACCAAAGAACCAACAAACCAACAAACCATCAAACGAACAAACCAACAATCCAACAAACCAACAAACCAACAAACCAACAAACCAACAACCCAACAAACCAACAAACCAACAAACCAACAAACCCACAAACCAACAAACCAACAAACCAAAAAACCAACAAACCAACAAGCCAACAAGCCAACAAACCAACAAACTAACAAACCAACAAGCCAACAAACCAACAAACCAACAAGCCAACAAGCCAACAAACCAACAAACCAACAAACCAAAAAACCAACAAACCAACAAACCATCAAACGAACAAAGCAACAAGCCAACAAGCCAACAAACTAACAAACCAACAAGCCAACAAACCAACAAACCAACAAGCCAACAATCCAACAAACCAACAAACTAACAAACCAACAAGCCAACAAACCAACAAACCAACAAGCCAACAAACCAACAAACCAACAAACCAACAAACCAACAAGCCAACAAACAAACAAACCAACAAACCAACAAGCCAACAAACCAACAAGCCAACAAACCAACAAACCAACAAACCAAGTAACCAAAAAGCCAACAAACTAACAAACCAACAAGCCAACAAGGCAACAATCCAACAAACCAACAAACCAACAAACCAACAAGCCAACAAACCAACAAACCAACAAGCCAACAAACCAACAAACCAACAAACCAACAAACCAACAAACCAACAAGCCAACAAACCAACAAACCAACAAACCAACAAGCCAACAAACCAACAAACCAACAAACCAACAAGCCAACAAACCAACAAACCAACAAACCAACAAATCAACAAATCAACAAACCAACAAACCAAGAAACCAACAAACCAACAAACCAACAAACCAAAGAATTAAAAAACCAACAAACCATCAAACGAACAAACCAACAATCCAACAAACCAACAAACCAACAAACCAACAAACCAACAAACCAACAAACCAACAAACCAAAAAACCAACAAACCAACAAACCAACAAGCCAACAAACCAACAAACTAACAAACCAACAAGCCAACAAACCAACAAACCAACAAACCAACAAGCCAACAAACCAAAAAAACAAACAAACCAACAAACCATCAAACGAACAAAGCAACAAGCCAACAAGCCAACAAACCAACAAACCAACAAGCCAACAAACCAACAAACCAACAAGCCAACAATCCAACAAACCAACAAACCAACAAGCCAACAAACCTACAAACCAACAAACCAACAAACCAACAAGCCAACAAGCCAACAAACCAACAAACCAAAAAACCAACAAGCCAACAAACTAACAAACCAACAAACCAACAAACCAAGTAACCAAAAAGCCAACAAACTAACAAACCAACAAACCAACAAACCAACAAACCTACAAACCAACAAACCAACAAACAAATAAACCAACAAACGAACAAACCAACAAACCAACAAACCAACAAACAAATAAACCAACAAACCAACAAACCAACAAACCAACAAACCAACAAACCAACAAACCAATTAACCAACAAACCAACAAACGAACAAACCAACAAACCAACAAACCAACAAACCAACAAACCAACAAACCTACAAACCAACAAACCAACAAACAAATAAACCAAGAAACCAACAAACCAACAAACCAACAAATTAAAAAACCAACAAACCAACAAGCCAACAAGCCAACAAACCAACAAACTAACAAACCAATAAGCCAACGAACCAAAAAACTAACAAACCAACAAGCCAACAAACCAACAAACCAACAAGCCAACAAGCCAACAAACCAACAAACTAAGTAACCAAGAAGCCAACAAACCAACAAACCAACAAGCCAACAAGCCAACAAACCAACAAACCAACAAACCAACAAACCAACAAGCCAACAAACCAACAAACCAACAAACCAACAAGCCAACAAACCAACAAACCAACAAACCAACAAACCAACAAACCAACAAGCCAACAAACCAACAACCCAAAAAACCAAGTAACCAAAAAGCCAACAAACTAAAAAAACCAACAAGCCAACAAGCCAACAAGCCAACAAACCAACAAACCAACAAAGCAACAAGCCAACAAGCCAACAAACCAACAAACCAACAAGCCAACAAACCAACAAACCAACAAGCCAACAAGCCAACAAACCAAGAAACCAACAAACCAACAAGCCAACAAACCAACAAACCAAGAAGCCAACAAGGCAACAAACCAACAAACCAACAAGACAACAAACCAACAAACCAACAAACCAACAAACCAATAAACCAACAAACCAACAAACCAACAAGCCAACAAGCCAACAAACCAACAAACCAACAAACCAACAAACCAACAAGCCAACAAACCAACAAGCCAACAAACCAACAAACCAACAAACCAAGTAACCAAAAAGCCAACAAACTAACAAACCAACAAGCCAACAAGCCAACAAACCAACAAACCAACAAAGCAACAAGCCAACAAGCCAACAAACCAACAAACGAACAAGCCAACAAACCAACAAACCAACAAGCCAACAAGCCAACAAACCAACAAACCAATAAACTAAGTAACCAACAAGCCAACAAACCAACAAACTAACAAGCCAACAGACCAACAAACTAACAAACCAACAAGCCAACAAACCAACAACCCAACAAGCCAACAAGCAAACAAACCAACAAACCAACAAACCAACAAGCCAACAAACCAACAAACCAACAAGCCAACAAACCAATAAACCAATAAACCAACAAACCAACCAACGAACAAACCAACAAACCAACAAACCAACAAACCAACAAACATACAAACCAACAAACCAACAAACAAATAAACCACCAAACGAACAAACCAACAAACCAACAAACAAATAAACCAAGAAACCAACAAACCAACAAACCAACAAATTAAAAAACCAACAAACCAACAAGCCAACAAGCCAACAAACCAACAAACTAACAAACCAACAAGCCAACAAACCAACAAACCAACAAGCCAACAACCCAACAAACCAACAAACTAAGTAACCAAGAAGCCAACAAACTAACAAACCAACAAGCGAACAAGCCAACAAACCAACAAACCAACAAGCCAACAAACCAACAAACCAACAAACCAACAAGCCAACAAACCAACAAACCAACAAACCAACAAACCAACAAGCCAACAAACCAACAAACCAACAAACCAACAAGCCAACAAACCAAGAAACCAACAAAACAAACTTGCCAACAAACCAACAAATCAACAAATCAACAAACCAACAAACCAAGAAACCAACAAACCAACAAACCAACAAACCAACAAACCAAAGAACCAACAAACCAACAAACCATCAAACGAACAAACCAACAATCCAACAAACCAACAAACCAACAAACCAACAAACCAACAAACCAACAAACCAACAAACCAACAAACCAACAAACCAACAAACCCACAAACCAACAAACCAACAAACCAAAAAACCAACAAACCAACAAGCCAACAAGCCAACAAACCAACAAACTAACAAACCAACAAGCCAACAAACCAACAAACCAACAAGCCAACAAGCCAACAAACCAACAAACCAAAAAACCAACAAACCAACAAACCATTAAACGAACAAAGCAACAAGCCAACAAGCCAACAAACTAACAAACCAACAAGCCAACAAACCAACAAACCAACAAGCCAACAATCCAACAAACCAACAAACTAACAAACCAACAAGCCAACAAACCAACAAACCAACAAGCCAACAAACCAACAAACCAACAAACCAACAAACCAACAAGCCAACAAACAAACAAACCAACAAACCAACAAGCCAACAAACCAACAAGCCAACAAACCAACAAACCAACAAACCAAG
Source organism: Atherix ibis (assembly GCA_958298945.1). Lineage (NCBI taxonomy): Eukaryota > Metazoa > Arthropoda > Insecta > Diptera > Athericidae > Atherix > Atherix ibis. The sequence continues at coordinate 30,680,066 of OY282608.1, forward strand.
TAACCAAAAAGCCAACAAACTAACAAACCAACAAGCCAACAAGGCAACAATCCAACAAACCAACAAACCAACAAACCAACAAGCCAACAAACCAACAAACCAACAAGCCAACAAGCCAACAAACCAACAAACCAACAAACCAACAAACCAACAAACCAACAAGCCAACAAACCAACAAACCAACAAACCAACAAGCCAACAAACCAACAAACCAACAAACCAACAAGCCAACAAACCAACAAACCAACAAACCAACATGCTAACAAACCAACAAATCAACAAATCAACAAACCAACAAACCAAGAAACCAACAAACCAACAAACCAACAAACCAACAAACCAACAAACCAAAAAACCAACAAACCAACAAACCAACAAGCCAACAAACCAACAAACTAACAAACCAACAAGCCAACAAACCAACAAACCAACAAACCAACAAGCCAACAAACCAAAAAAACAAACAAACCAACAAACCATCAAACGAACAAAGCAACAAGCCAACAAGCCAACAAACCAACAAACCAACAAGCCAACAAACCAACAAACCAACAAGCCAACAATCCAACAAACCAACAAACCAACAAGCCAACAAACCTACAAACCAACAAACCAACAAACCAACAAGCCAACAAGCCAACAAACCAACAAACCAAAAAACCAACAAGCCAACAAACTAACAAACCAACAAACCAACAAACCAAGTAACCAAAAAGCCAACAAACTAACAAACCAACAAGCCAACAAGCCAACAAACCAACAAACCAGCAAAGCAACAAGCCAACAAGCCAACAAACCAACAAACCAACAAGCCAATAAACCAACAAACCAACAAGCCAAGAAGCCAACAAACCAACAAACCAACAAACCAATAAACTAAGTAACCAACAAGCCAACAAACCAACAAACCAACAAGCCAACAAACCAACAAACTAACAAACCAACAAGCCAACAAAACAACAAACAAACAAGCCAACGAGCCAACAAACCAACAAGCCAACTAACCAACCAACCAACAAGCCAACAAACCAATAAACCAACAAACCAACAAACGAACAAACCAACAAACCAACAAACCAACAAACCAACAAACCAACAAACCTACAAACCAACAAACCAACATACAAATAAACCAACAAACCAACAAACCCACAAACAAATAAACCAACAAACCAACAAACCAACAAACCAACAAACCAACAAACCAATTAACCAACAAACCAACAAACGATCAAACCAACAAACCAACAAACCAACAAACCAACAAACCAACAAACCTACAAACCAACAAACCAACAAACAAATAAACCAACAAACCAACAAATTAAAAAACCAACAAACCAACAAGCCAACAAGCCAACAAACCAACAAACTAACAAACCAACAAGCTAACAAACCAACAAACCAACAAGCCAACAAGCCAACAAACCAACAAACTAAGTAACCAAGAAGCCAACAAACCAACAAACCAACAAGCCAACAAGCCAACAAACCAACAAACCAACAAGCCAACAAACCAACAAACCAATAAACCAACAAGCCAACAAACCAACAAACCAACAAACCAACAAACCAACAAGCCAACAAATCAACACACCAACAAACCAACAAGCCAACAAACCAACAAACCAACAAACCAACAAACCAACATGCCAACAAACCAACAAATCAACAAATCAACAAACCAACAAACCAACAAACCAACAAACCAACAAACCAAAGAACCAACAAACCAACAAACCATCAAACGAACAAACCAACAATCCAACAAACCAACAAACCAACAAACCAACAAACCAACAAGCCAACAAACCAACAAACCAACAAGCCAACAAGCCAACAAACCAACAAACCAACAAACCAAAAAACCAACAAACCAACAAACCATGAAACGAACAAAGCAACGAGCCAACAAGCCAATAAACCAACAAACCAACAAGCCAACAATCCAACAAACCAACAAACCAACAAACCAACAAGCCAACAAACCAACAAACCAACAAGCCAACAAACCAACAAACCAACAAACCAACAAACCAACAAGCCAACAAACCAACAAACCAACAAACCGACAAGCCAACAAACCAACAAACCAACAAACCAACAAACCAACAAACCAACAAACCAACAAACCAACAAACCAACAAACCAACGAGCCAACAAGCCAACAAACCAGCAAACCAACAAGCCAACAAACCAACAAACCAACAAGCCAACAATCCAACAAACCAACAAACCAACAAACCAACAAGCCAACAAACCAACAAACCAACAAGCCAACAAACCAACAAACCAACAAACCAACAAACCAACAAACCAACAAGCCAACAAGCCAACAAACCAACAAACCAACAAGCCAACAAACCAGAAAACCAACAAGTCAACAAACCAACAAACCAACAAACCAACAAACCAACAAACCAACAAGCCAACAAACCAACAAGCCAACAAACAAACAAACCAACAAACCAAGTAACCAAAAAGCCAACAAACTAACAAACTAACAAACCAACAAGCCAACAAGCCAACAAACCAACAAACCAACAAAGCAACAAGCCAACAAGCCAACAAGCCAACAAGCCAACAAACCAACAAACCAACAAACCAAGTAACCAAAAAGCCAACAAACTAACAAACCAACAAGCCAACAAGCCAACAAACCAACAAACCAGCAAAGCAACAAGCCAACAAGCCAACAAACCAACAAACCAACAAGCCAATAAACCAACAAACCAACAAGCCAACAAGCCAACAAATCAACAAATTAACAAACCAATAAACTAAGTAACCAACAAGCCAACAAACCAACAAACCAACAAGCCAACAAACCAACAAACCAACAAACCAACAAACCAACAAACCAACAAGCCAACAAACCAACCAACCAACAAGCCAACAAACCAATAAACCAACAAACCAACAAACGAACAAACCAAGAAACCAACAAACCAACAAACCAACAAACCAACAAACCTACAAACCAGCAAACCAACAAACAAATAAACCAACAAACCAACAAACCAACAAACCAACAAACCAACAAACCAACAAACCAACAAACCAACAAACCAACAAACCAATTAACCAACAATCCAATAAACGAACAAACCAACAAACCAACAAACCAACAAACCAACAAACCAACAAACCTACAAACCAACAAACCAACAAACAAATAAACCAACAAACCAACAAACCAACAAACCAACAAACCAACAAATTAAAAAACCAACAAACCAACAAGCCAACAAGCCAACAAACCAACAAACTAACAAACCAACAAGCCAACAAACCAACAAACCAACAAGCCAACAAGCCAACAAACCAACAAACTAAGTAACCAAGAAGCCAACAAACCAACAAACCAACAAGCCAACAAACCAACAAACCAACAAGCCAACAAGCCAACAAACCAACAAACCAACAAGCCAACAAACCAACAACCCAACAAACCAACAAGCCAACAAACCAACAAACCAACAAACCAACAAACCAACAAACCAACAAGCCAACAAGCCAACAAACCAACAAACCAACAAAGCAACAAGCCAACAAGCCAACAAGCCAACAAGCCAACAAACCAACAAACCAACAAACCAAGTAACCAAAAAGCCAACAAACTAACAAACCAACAAGCCAACAAACCAACAAACCAGCAAAGCAACAAGCCAACAAGCCAACAAACCAACAATCCAACAAACCAACAAACCAACAAACCAACAAACCAACAAACCAACAAACCAAAAAACCAACAAACCAACAAACCAACAAGCCAACAAACCAACAAACTAACAAACCAACAAGCCAACAAACCAACAAACCAACAAACCAACAAGCCAACAAACCAAAAAAACAAACAAACCAACAAACCATCAAACGAACAAAGCAACAAGCCAACAAGCCAACAAACCAACAAACCAACAAGCCAACAAACCAACAAACCAACAAGCCAACAATCCAACAAACCAACAAACCAACAAGCCAACAAACCTACAAACCAACAAACCAACAAACCAACAAGCCAACAAGCCAACAAACCAACAAACCAAAAAACCAACAAGCCAACAAACTAACAAACCAACAAACCAACAAACCAAGTAACCAAAAAGCCAACAAACTAACAAACCAACAAGCCAACAAGCCAACAAACCAACAAACCAGCAAAGCAACAAGCCAACAAGCCAACAAACCAATAAACCAACAAGCCAATAAACCAACAAACCAACAAGCCAAGAAGCCAACAAACCAACAAACCAACAAACCAATAAACTAAGTAACCAACAAGCCAACAAACCAACAAACCAACAAGCCAACAAACCAACAAACTAACAAACCAACAAGCCAACAAACCAACAAACAAACAAGCCAACGAGCCAACAAACCAACAAGCCAACTAACCAACCAACCAACAAGCCAACAATCCAACAAACCAACAAACCAACAAGCCAACAAACCTACAAACCAACAAACCAACAAACCAACAAGCCAACAAGCCAACAAACCAACAAACCAAAAAACCAACAAGCCAACAAACTAACAAACCAACAAACCAACAAACCAAGTAACCAAAAAGCCAACAAACTAACAAACCAACAAGCCAACAAGCCAACAAACCAACAAACCAGCAAAGCAACAAGCCAACAAGCCAACAAACCAACAAACCAACAAGCCAATAAACCAACAAACCAACAAGCCAAGAAGCCAACAAACCAACAAACCAACAAACCAATAAACTAAGTAACCAACAAGCCAAGAAACCAACAAACCAACAAGCCAACAAACCAACAAACTAACAAACCAACAAGCCAACAAACCAACAAACAAACAAGCCAACAAGCCAACAAACCAACAAGCCAACTAACCAACCAACCAACAAGCCAACAAACCAATAAACCAACAAACCAACAAACGAACAAACCAACAAACCAACAAACCAACAAACCAACAAACCAACAAACCTACAAACCAACAAACCAACATACAAATAAACCAACAAACCAACAAACCCACAAACAAATAAACCAACAAACCAACAAACCAACAAACCAACAAACCAACAAACCAATTAACCAACAAACCAACAAACGAACAAACCAACAAACCAACAAACCAACAAACCAACAAACCAACAAACCTACAAACCAACAAACCAACAAACAAATAAACCAACAAACCAACAAACCAACAAATTAAAAAACCAACAAACCAACAAGCCAACAAGCCAACAAACCAACAAACTAACAAACCAACAAGCTAACAAACCAACAAACCAACAAGCCAACAAGCCAACAAACCAACAAACTAAGTAACCAAGAAGCCAACAAACCAACAAACCAACAAGCCAACAAGCCAACAAACCAACAAACCAACAAGCCCACAAACCAACAAACCAATAAACCAACAAGCCAACAAACCAACAAACCAACAAACCAACAAACCAACAAGCCAACAAATCAACACACCAACAAACCAACAAGCCAACAAACCAACAAACCAACAAACCAACAAACCAACATGCCAACAAACCAACAAATCAACAAATCAACAAACCAACAAACCAACAAACCAACAAACCAACAAACCAAAGAACCAACAAACCAACAAACCATCAAACGAACAAACCAACAATCCAACAAACCAACAAACCAACAAACCAACAAACCAACAAGCCAACAAACCAACAAACCAACAAGCCAACAAGCCAACAAACCAACAAACCAACAAACCAAAAAACCAACAAACCAACAAACCATGAAACGAACAAAGCAACGAGCCAACAAGCCAATAAACCAACAAACCAACAAGCCAACAATCCAACAAACCAACAAACCAACAAACCAACAAGCCAACAAACCAACAAACCAACAAGCCAACAAACCAACAAACCAACAAACCAACAAACCAACAAACCAACAAGCCAACAAACCAACAAACCAACAAACCAACAAGCCAACAAACCAACAAGCCAACAAACCAACAAACCAACAAACCAACAAACCAACAAACCAACAAGCCAACAAGCCAACAAACCAACAAACCAACAAGCCAACAAACCAAAAAACCAACAAGTCAACAAACCAACAAACCAACAAACCAACAAACCAACAAACCAACAAACCAACAAACCAACAAACCAACAAGCCAACAAGCCAACAAACCAACAAACCAACAAGCCAACAAACCAAAAAACCAACAAGTCAACAAGCCAACAAACCAGCAAACCAACAAGCCAACAAACCAACAAACCAACAAGCCAACAATCCAACAAACCAACAAACCAACAAACCAACAAGCCAACAAACCAACAAACCAACAAGCCAACAAACCAACAAACCAACAAACCAACAAACCAACAAACCAACAAGCCAACAAGCCAACAAACCAACAAACCAACAAGCCAACAAACCAAAAAACCAACAAGTCAACAAACCAACAAACCAACAAACCAACAAACCAACAAACCAACAAGCCAACAAACCAACAAGCCAACAAACCAACAAACCAACAAACCAAGTAACCAAAAAGCCAACAAACTAACAAACTAACAAACCAACAAGCCAACAAGCCAACAAACCAACAAACCAACAAAGCAACAAGCCAACAAGCCAACAAGCCAACAAGCCAACAAACCAACAAACCAACAAACTAAGTAACCAAAAAGCCAACAAACTAACAAACCAACAAGCCAACAAGCCAACAAACCAACAAACCAGCAAAGCAACAAGCCAACAAGCCAACAAACCAACAAACCAACAAGCCAATAAACCAACAAACCAACAAGCCAACAAGCCAACAAACCAACAAATTAACAAACCAATAAACTAAGTAACCAACAAGCCAACAAACCAACAAACCAACAAGCCAACAAACCAACAAACCAACAAACCAACAAACCAACAAGCCAACAAACCAACCAACCAACAAGCCAACAAACCAATAAACCAACAAACCAACAAACGAACAAACCAACAAACCAACAAACCAACAAACCAACAAACCAACAAACCTACAAACCAGCAAACCAACAAACAAATAAACCAACAAACCAACAAACCAACAAACCAACAAACCAACAAACCAACAAACCAACAAACCAACAAACCAACAAACCAACAAACCAACAAACCAATTAACCAACAATCCAATAAACGAACAAACCAACAAACCAACAAACCAACAAACCAACAAACCAACAAACCTACAAACCAACAAACCAACAAACAAATAAACCAACAAACCAACAAACCAACAAACCAACAAACCAACAAATTAAAAAACCAACAAACCAACAAGCCAACAAGCCAACAAACCAACAAACTAACAAACCAACAAGCCAACAAACCAACAAACCAACAAGCCAACAAGCCAACAAACCAACAAACTAAGTAACCAAGAAGCCAACAAACCAACAAACCAACAAGCCAACAAACCAACAAACCAACAAGCCAACAAGCCAACAAACCAACAAACCAACAAGCCAACAAACCAACAACCCAACAAACCAACAAGCCAACAAACCAACAAACCAACAAACCAACAAACCAACAAACCAACAAGCCAACAAGCCAACAAACCAACAAACCAACAAAGCAACAAGCCAACAAGCCAACAAGCCAACAAGCCAACAAACCAACAAACCAACAAACCAAGTAACCAAAAAGCCAACAAACTAACAAACCAACAAGCCAACAAGCCAACAAACCAACAAACCAGCAAAGCAACAAGCCAACAAGCCAACAAACCAACAATCCAACAAACCAACAAACCAACAAACCAACAAACCAACAAACCAACAAACCAAAAAACCAACAAACCAACAAACCAACAAGCCAACAAACCAACAAACTAACAAACCAACAAGCCAACAAACCAACAAACCAACAAACCAACAAGCCAACAAACCAAAAAAACAAACAAACCAACAAACCATCAAACGAACAAAGCAACAAGCCAACAAGCCAACAAACCAACAAACCAACAAGCCAACAAACCAACAAACCAACAAGCCAACAATCCAACAAACCAACAAACCAACAAGCCAACAAACCTACAAACCAACAAACCAACAAACCAACAAGCCAACAAGCCAACAAACCAACAAACCAAAAAACCAACAAGCCAACAAACTAACAAACCAACAAACCAACAAACCAAGTAACCAAAAAGCCAACAAACTAACAAACCAACAAGCCAACAAGCCAACAAACCAACAAACCAGCAAAGCAACAAGCCAACAAGCCAACAAACCAACAAACCAACAAGCCAATAAACCAACAAACCAACAAGCCTAGAAGCCAACAAACCAACAAACCAACAAACCAATAAACTAAGTAACCAACAAGCCAACAAACCAACAAACCAACAAGCCAACAAACCAACAAACTAACAAACCAACAAGCCAACAAACCAACAAACAAACAAGCCAACGAGCCAACAAACCAACAAGCCAACTAACCAACCAACCAACAAGCCAACAAACCAATAAACCAACAAACCAACAAACGAACAAACCAACAAACCAACAAACCAACAAACCAACAAACCAACAAACCTACAAACCAACAAACCAACATACAAATAAACCAACAAACCAACAAACCCACAAACAAATAAACCAACAAACCAACAAACCAACAAACCAACAAACCAACAAACCAATTAACCAACAAACCAACAAACGAACAAACCAACAAACCAACAAACCAACAAACCAACAAACCAACAAACCTACAAACCAACAAACCAACAAACAAATAAACCAACAAACCAACAAACCAACAAATTAAAAAACCAACAAACCAACAAGCCAACAAGCCAACAAACCAACAAACTAACAAACCAACAAGCTAACAAACCAACAAACCAACAAGCCAACAAGCCAACAAACCAACAAACTAAGTAACCAAGAAGCCAACAAACCAACAAACCAACAAGCCAACAAGCCAACAAACCAACAAACCAACAAGCCAACAAACCAACAAACCAATAAACCAACAAGCCAACAAACCAACAAACCAACAAACCAACAAACCAACAAGCCAACAAATCAACACACCAACAAACCAACAAGCCAACAAACCAACAAACCAACAAACCAACAAACCAACATGCCAACAAACCAACAAATCAACAAATCAACAAACCAACAAACCAACAAACCAACAAACCAACAAACCAAAGAACCAACAAACCAACAAACCATCAAACGAACAAACCAACAATCCAACAAACCAACAAACCAACAAACCAACAAACCAACAAGCCAACAAACCAACAAACCAACAAGCCAACAAGCCAACAAACCAACAAACCAACAAACCAAAAAACCAACAAACCAACAAACCATGAAACGAACAAAGCAACGAGCCAACAAGCCAATAAACCAACAAACCAACAAGCCAACAATCCAACAAACCAACAAACCAACAAACCAACAAGCCAACAAACCAACAAACCAACAAGCCAACAAACCAACAAACCAACAAACCAACAAACCAACAAGCCAACAAACCAACAAACCAACAAACCAACAAGCCAACAAACCAACAAACCAACAAACCAACAAACCAACAAACCAACAAACCAACAAACCAACAAACCAACAAACCAACGAGCCAACAAGCCAACAAACCAGCAAACCAACAAGCCAACAAACCAACAAACCAACAAGCCAACAATCCAACAAACCAACAAACCAACAAACCAACAAGCCAACAAACCAACAAACCAACAAGCCAACAAACCAACAAACCAACAAACCAACAAACCAACAAACCAACAAGCCAACAAGCCAACAAACCAACAAACCAACAAGCCAACAAACCAAAAAACCAACAAGTCAACAAACCAACAAACCAACAAACCAACAAACCAACAAACCAACAAGCCAACAAACCAACAAGCCAACAAACCAACAAACCAACAAACCAAGTAACCAAAAAGCCAACAAACTAACAAACTAACAAACCAACAAGCCAACAAGCCAACAAACCAACAAACCAACAAAGCAACAAGCCAACAAGCCAACAAGCCAACAAGCCAACAAACCAACAAACCAACAAACCAAGTGACCAAAAAGCCAACAAACTAACAAACCAACAAGCCAACAAGCCAACAAACCAACAAACCAGCAAAGCAACAAGCCAACAAGCCAACAAACCAACAAACCAACAAGCCAATAAACCAACAAACCAACAAGCCAACAAGCCAACAAACCAGCAAATTAACAAACCAATAAACTAAGTAACCAACAAGCCAACAAACCAACAAACCAACAAGCCAACAAACCAACAAACCAACAAACCAACAAACCAACAAGCCAACAAACCAACCAACCAACAAGCCAACAAACCAATAAACCAACAAACCAACAAACGAACAAACCAACAAACCAACAAACCAACAAACCAACAAACCAACAAACCTACAAACCAGCAAACCAACAAACAAATAAACCAACAAACCAACAAACCAACAAACCAACAAACCAACAAACCAACAAACCAACAAACCAACAAACCAACAAACCAACAAACCAATTAACCAACAATCCAATAAACGAACAAACCAACAAAACAACAAACCAACAAACCAACAAACCAACAAACCTACAAACCAACAAACCAACAAACAAATAAACCAACAAACCAACAAACCAACAAACCAACAAATTAAAAAACCAACAAACCAACAAGCCAACAAGCCAACAAACCAACAAACTAACAAACCAACAAGCCAACAAACCAACAAACCAACAAGCCAACAAGCCAACAAACCAACAAACTAAGTAACCAAGAAGCCAACAAACCAACAAACCAACAAGCCAACAAGCCAACAAACCAACAAACCAACAAGCCAACAAACCAACAACCCAACAAACCAACAAGCCAACAAACCAACAAACCAACAAACCAACAAACCAACAAACCAACAAGCCAACAAACCAACAAACCAACAAACCAACAACCCAACAAACCAAAAAGCCAACAAATCAACATGACAACAAACCAACAAATCAACAAATCAACAAACCAACAAACCAAGAAACCAAAAAACCAACAAACCAACAAACCAAAGAACCAACAAACCAACAAACCATCAAACGAACAAACCAACAATCCAACAAACCAACAAACCAACAAACCAACAAACCAACAAACCAACAAACCAACAAACCAAAAAACCAACAAGCCAACAAGCCAACAAACCAACAAACTAACAAGCCAACAAACCAACAAACCAACAAGCCAACAAGCCAACAAACCAACAAACCAACAAGCCAACAAATCAACAAACCAACAAACCAACAAGCCAACAAGCCAACAAACCAACAAACCAACAAGCCAACAAACCAACAAACCAACAAACCAACAAACCAACAAACCAACAAGCCAACAAGCCAACAAACCAACAAACCAACAAACCAACAAACCAACAAACCAACAAGCCAACAAACCCACAAACCAACAAACCAACAAGCCAACAAACCAACAAGCAAACAAACTAACAAACCAACAAACCAAGTAACCAAAAAGCCAATAAACTAACAACCCAACAAGCCAACAAGCCAACAAACCAACAAACCAACAAAGCAACAAGCCAACAAGCCAACAAACCAACAAATAGAACAAGCCAACAAACCAACAAACCAACAAGCCAACAAGCCAACAAGCCAACAAGCCAACAAACCAACAAGCCAACAAGCCAACAATCCAACAAACCAACAAGCCAACAAGCCAACAAGCCAACAAACCAACAAGCCAACAAGCCAACAAACCAACAAACCAACAAACCAACAAGCCAACAAGCCAATAAACCAACAAAACAACAAACCAACAAACGAACAAACGAACAAGCCAACAAGCCAACAAACCAACAAACCAAGAAACCAACAAACCAACAAACCAACAAACCAACAAACCAACAAGCCAACAAACCAACAAACCAACAAACCAAGTAACCAAAAAGCCAACAAACCAACAAACCAACAAACCAACAAGCCAACAAGCCAACAAACCAACAAACCAACAAACCAACAAGCCAACAAACCAACAAACCAACAAGCCAACAAACCAACAAACCAACAAACCAACAAACCAATAAACCAACAAACCAAGTAACCAAAAAGCCAACAAACTAACAAACCAACAAGTGAACAAGCCAACAAACCAACAAACCAACAAAGCAACAAGCCAACAAGCCAACAAACCAACAAACCAACAAGCCAACAAACCAACAAACCAACAAACCAACAAGCCAACAAGCCAACAAACCAACAAACCAACAAACCAACAAGCCAACAAACCAACAAACCAAAAAACCAACAAACCAACAAACCAACAAGCAAACAAGCCAAAAAACCGACAAACCAACAAGCCAACAAACCAACAAACTAAGTAACTAACGAGCCAACAAACCAACAAGCCAACAAGCCAACAAGCCAACAAACCAACAAACCAACAAACCAACAAACCAACAAACCAACAAGCCAACAAGCTAACAAACCAACAAACCAACAAGCCAACAAACCAACAAACCAACAAACCAACAAACTAAGTAACCAACAAGCCAACAAACCAACAAACCAACAAGCCAACAAGCCAACAAACTAACAAACCAACAAACCAACAAACCAACAAACCAACAAACCAACAAACCAAAAAACCAACAAACCAACAAACCAACAAACCAACAAACCAACAAACCAACGACCCAACAAGCCAACAAACCAACAAACCAACAAACCAACAAACCAACAAGCCAACAAACCAACACGCCAACAAACCAACAAACCAACAAACCAAGTAACCAAAAAGCCAACAAACTAACAAACCAATAAGCCAAAAAGCCAACAAACCAACAAACCAACAAACCAACGAACCAACAAACCAACAAACCAACAAGCCAACAAACCAACACGCCAACAAACCAACAAACCAACAAACCAAGTAACCAAAAAGCCAACAAACTAACAAACCAATAAGCCAAAAAGCCAACAAACCAACAAACCAACAAAGCAACAAGCCAACAAGCCAACAAACCAACGAACCAACAAGCCAACAAACCAACAAACCAGCAAGCCAACAAGCCAACAAACCAACAAACCAACAAACCAATAAACCAACAAACAAACAAACCAACAAGCCAACAAACCAACAAACCAACAAGCCAACAAACCAACAAGCCAACAAACCAACAAACCAACAAACCAAAAAAACCAACAAACCAACAAACAAAGAAGCCAACAAACTAACAAGCCAACAAACCAACAAACCAAATAACCAAAAAGGCAACAAACTAACAAACCAACAAGCCAACAAGCCAACAAACCAACAAACCAACAAAGCAACAAGCCAACAAGCCAACAAACCAACCAACCAACAAGCCAACAAACCAACAAACCAACAAACCAACAAACCAACAAACCAACAAACCAACAAACCAACAAACCAACCAACCAACAAGCCAACAAACCAACAAACCAAAAAACCAACTAACCAACAAACCAACAAGCCAACAAGCTAACAAACCAACAAACCAACAAGCCAACAAACCAACAAACCAACAATCTAAGTAACCAACAAGCCAACAAACCAACAAACCAACAAGCCAACAAGCCAACAAACCAACAAACCAACAAACCAACAAACCAACAAACCAACAAACGAACAAACCAACAAACCAAAAAACCAACAAACCAACAAACCAACAAACCAACAAACCAACAAACCAACAAACCAACAAACCAACAAACCAACAAGCCAACAAGCCAACAAACCAACAAACCAACAAACCAACAAGCCAACAAACCAACAAGCCAACAAACCAACAAACCAAGTAACCAAAAAGCCAACAAACTAACAAACCAACAAGCCAACAAGCCAACAAACCAACAAACCAACAAAGCAACAAGCCAACAAGCCAACAAACCAACAAACCAACAAGCCAACAAACCAACAAACCAACAAACCAACAAACCAACAAACCAACAACCTAACAAACCAACAAACCAACAAGCCAACAAACCAACAAACCAACAAACCAAAAAAACAAAAAACCAACAAACCAACAAACCAACAAACCAACAAACCAACAAACCAACAAACCAACAAACCAACAAACCAACAAGCCAACAAACCAACAAACTAACAAACTAACAAACCAACAAGCCAACAAACCAACAAACCAACAAGCCAACAAGCCAACAAACCAACAAACCAACAAACCAACAAACCAACAAACCAACAAGCCAACAAACCAACAAACCAACAAACCAAAAAACAAACAAACCAACAAACCAACAAACCAACAAACCAACAAACCAACAAACCAACAAGCTAACAAGCCAACAAACCAACAAACCAACAAACGAACAAACCAACAAACCAACAAACCAACAAGCCAACAAACCAACAAACCAACAAACCAACAAATCAACAAGCCAACAAACCAACAAGCAAATAAACCAACAAACCAACAAACCAAGTAACCAAAAAGCCAACAAACTAACAACCCAACAAGCCAACAAGCCAACAAACCAACAAACCAACAAGCCAACAAGCCAACAAACCAACAAACCAACAAACCAACAGACCAACAAACCAACAAGCCAACAAGCTAACAAACCAACAAACCAACAAGCCAACAAACCAACAAACCAACAAACTAAGTAACCAACAAGCCAACAAACCAACAAACCAACAAGCCAACAAGCCAACAAACCAACAAACCAACAAACCAACAAACCAACAAACCAACAAACCAACAAACCAACAAACCAACAAACCAAAAAACCAACAAACCAACAAACCAACAAATCAACAAGCCAACAAACCAACAAGCAAACAAACCAACAAACCAACAAACCAAGTAACCAAAAAGCCAACAAACTAACAACCCAACAAGCCAACAAGCCAACAAACCAACAAACCAACAAGCCAACAAGCCAACAAACCAACAAACCAACAAACCAACAGACCAACAAACCAACAAGCCAACAAGCTAACAAACCAACAAACCAACAAGCCAACAAACCAACAAACCAACAAACCAACAAACTAAGTAACCAACAAGCCAACAAACCAACAAACCAACAAGCCAACAAACCAACAAACCAACAAAGCAACAAGCCAACAAGCCAACAAACCAACAAACCAACAAGCCAACAAACCAACAAACCAACAAACCAACAAACCAACAAACCAACAAACCAACAAACCAACAAACCAACCAACCAACAAGCCAACAAACCAACAAACCAAAAAACCAACTAACCAACAAACCAACAAGCCAACAAGCTAACAAACCAACAAACCAACAAGCCAACAAACCAACAAACCAACAAACTAAGTAACCAACAAGCCAACAAACCAACAAACCAACAAGCCAACAAGCCAACAAACCAACAAACCAACAAACCAACAAACCAACAAACCAACAAACGAACAAACCAACAAACCAAAAAACCAACAAACCAACAAACCAACAAACCAACAAACCAACAAACCAACAAACCAACAAACCAACAAACCAACAAACCAACAAGCCAACAAGCCAACAAACCAACAAACCAACAAACCAACAAGCCAACAAACCAACAAGCCAACAAACCAACAAACCAAGTAACCAAAAAGCCAACAAACTAACAAACCAACAAGCCAACAAGCCAACAAACCAACAAACCAACAAAGCAACAAGCCAACAAGCCAACAAACCAACAAACCAACAAGCTAACAAACCAACAAACCAACAAACCAACAAACCAACAAACCAACAACCTAACAAACCAACAAACCAACAAGCCAACAAACCAACAAACCAACAAACCAAAAAAACAAAAAACCAACAAACCAACAAACCAACAAACCAACAAACCAACAAACCAACAAACCAACAAACCAACAAACCAACAAGCCAACAAACCAACAAACTAACAAACTAACAAACCAACAAGCCAACAAACCAACAAACCAACAAGCCAACAAGCCAACAAACCAACAAACCAACAAACCAACAAACCAACAAACCAACAAGCCAACAAACCAACAAACCAACAAACCAAAAAACAAACAAACCAACAAACCAACAAACCAACAAACCAACAAACCAACAAACCAACAAACCAACAAGCTAACAAGCCAACAAACCAACAAACCAACAAACGAACAAACCAACAAACCAACAAACCAACAAGCCAACAAACCAACAAACCAACAAACCAACAAATCAACAAGCCAACAAACCAACAAGCAAACAAACCAACAAACCAACAAACCAAGTAACCAAAAAGCCAACAAACTAACAACCCAACAAGCCAACAAGCCAACAAACCAACAAACCAACAAGCCAACAAGCCAACAAACCAACAAACCAACAAACCAACAGACCAACAAACCAACAAGCCAACAAGCTAACAAACCAACAAACCAACAAGCCAACAAACCAACAAACCAACAAACTAAGTAACCAACAAGCCAACAAACCAACAAACCAACAAGCCAATAAGCCAACAAACCAACAAACCAACAAACCAACAAACCAACAAACCAACAAACCAACAAACCAACAAACCAAAAAACCAACAAACCAACAAACCAACAAACCAACGAACCAACAAGCCAACAAACCAACAAACCAACAAACCAACAAACCAACAAGCCAACAAACCAACACGCTAACAAACCAACAAACCAACAAACCAAGTAACCAAAAAGCCAACAAACTAACAAACCAATAAGCCAAAAAGCCAACAAACCAACAAACCAACAAACCAACGAACCAACAAGCCAACAAGCCAACAAACCAACAAACCAATAAACCAACAAACCAACAAGCCAACAAACCAACACGCCAACAAACCAACAAACCAACAAACCAAGTAACCAAAAAGCCAACAAACTAACAAACCAATAAGCCAAAAAGCCAACAAACCAACAAACCAACAAAGCAACAAGCCAACAAGCCAACAAACCAACGAACCAACAAGCCAACAAATCAACAAACTAACAAGCCAACAAGCCAACAAACCAACAAACCAACAAACCAACAAACCAATAAACCAACAAACCAACAAACCAACAAGCCAACAAACCAACAAACCAACAAGCCAACAAACCAACAAGCCAACAAACCAACAAACCAACAAACCAAAAAAACTAACAAACTAACAAACCAACAAACCAACAAACCAACAAACGAACAAGCCAACAAGCCAACAAACCAACAAACTAACAAACCAACAAGCCAACAAACCAACAAACGAACAAGCCAACAAGCCAACAAACCAACAAACCAACAAACCAACAAACCAACAAACGAACAAACGAACAAGCCAACAAGCCAACAAACCAACAAACCAACAAACCAACAAACCAACAAACCAACAAGCTAACAAACCAACAAACCAACAAACCAAGTAACCAAAAAGCCAACAAACCAACAAACCAACAAGCCAACAAGCCAACAAACCAACAAACCAACAAACCAACAAGCCAACAAACCAACAAACCAACAAGCCAACAAACCAACAAACCAACAAACCAACAAACCAATAAACCAAAAAACCAAGTAACCAAAAAGCCAACAAACTAACAAACCAACAAGTGAACAAGCCAACAAACCAACAAACCAACAAAGCAACAAGCCAACAAGCCAACAAACCAACAAACCAACAAGCCAACAAACCAACAAACCAAAAAACCAACAAACCAACAAACCAACAAGCAAACAAGCCAAAAAACCGACAAACCAACAAGCCAACAAACCAACAAACTAAGTAACTAACGAGCCAACAAACCAACAAGCCAACAAGCCAACAAACCAACAAACCAACAAACCAACAAACCAACAAACCAACAAACCAATAAACCAAAAAACCAAAAAACCAACAAACCAACAAACCAACAAACCAACAAACCAACAAACCAACAAACCAACAAGCCAACAAGCCAACAAACCAACAAACCAACAAACAAAGAAGCCAACAAACTAACAAGCCAACAAACCAACAAACCAAATAACCAAAAAGGCAACAAACTAACAAACCAACAAGCCAACAAGCCAACAAACCAACAAACCAACAAAGCAACAAGCCAACAAGCCAACAATCCAACAAACCAACAAGCCAACAAACCAACAAGCCAACAAACCAACAAACCAAAAAACCAACAAACCAACAAACCAACAAGCCAACAAGCCAACAAACCAACAAACCAACAAACTAAGTAACCAACAAGCCAACAAACCAACAAACCAACAAGCCAACAAGCCAACAAACCAACAAACCAACAAACCAACAAACCAACAAACCAACAAACCAACAAACCAACAAACCAACAAACCAAAAAACCAAAAAACCAACAAACCAACAAACCAACAAACCAACAAACCAACAAACCAACAAGCCAACAAGCCAACAAACCAACAAACCAACAAACCAACAAGCCAACAAACCAACAAGCCAACAAACCAACAAACCAAGTAACCAAAAAGCCAACAAACTAACAAACCAACAAGCCAACAAGCCAACAAACCAACAAACCAACAAAGCAACAAGCCAACAAGCCAACAAACCAACAAACCAACAAGCCAACAAACCAACAAACCAACAAACCAACAAACCAATAAACCAACAAACTAACAAACCAACAAACCAACAAGCCAAAAAGCCAACAAACCAACAAACCAACAAACCAAAAAACCAAAAAACCAACAAACCAACAAACCAACAAACCAACAAACCAACAAACCAACAAACCAACAAACCAACAAACCAACAAGCCAACAAACCAACAAACCAACAAACTAACAAACCAACAAGCCAACAAACCAACAAGCCAACAAGCCAACAAACCTACAAGCCAACAAGCCAACAAGCCAATAAACCAACAAACCAACAAACCAAAAAACCAACAAACCAACAAACAAACAAGCCAACAAACCAACAAACCAACAAACCAACAAACCAACAAACCAACAAGCCAACAAACCAACAAACCAAAAAACCAACAAACCAACAAACCAACAAGCCAACAAGCTAACAAACCAACAAACCAACAAGCCAACAAACCAACAAGCCAACAAGCCAACAAACCAACAAACCAACAAGCCAACAAACCAACAAACCAACAAACCAACAAGCCAACAAACCAACAAACAAATAAACCAACAAACCAACAAACCAACAAACCAACAAACCAAAAAACCAACAAAACACCAAACCAACAAGCCAACAAGCCAACAAACCAACAAACCAACAAGCCAACAAGCCAACAAACCAACAAACCAACAAGCCAACAAATCAACAAACCAACAAACCAACAAGCCAACAAACCAACAAACAAATAAACCATTAAACCAAAAAACCAACAAACCAACAAACCAACAAACCAACAAACCAACAAACCAACAAACCAACAAACCAACAAGCTAACAAGCCAACAAACCAACAAACCAACAAACGAACAAACCAACAAACCAACAAACCAACAAGCCAACAAACCAACAAACCAACAAACCAACAAGCCAACAAACCAACAAGCAAACAAACCAACAAACCAACAAACCAAGTAACCAAAAAGCCAACAAACTAACAACCCAACAAGCCAACAAGCCAACAAACCAACAAACCAACAAAGCAACAAGCCAAGAAGCCAACAAACCAACAAATAGAACAAGCCAACAAACCAACAAACCAACAAGCCAACAAGCCAATAAGCCAACAAGCCAACAAGCCAACAAACCTACAAGCCAACAAGCCAACAAGCCAACAAGCCAACAAACCAACAAACCAACAAACCAAAAAACCAACAAACCAACAAACCAACAAGCCAACAAGCTAACAAACCAACAAACCAACAAGCCAACAAACCAACAAACCAACAAACTAAGTAACCAACAAGCCAACAAACCAACAAACCAACAAACCAACAAGCCAACAAACCAACAAACCAACAAGCCAACAAGCCAACAAACCAACAAACCAACAAGCCAACAAACGAACAAGCCAACAAACCAACAAAGCAACAAACCAAGTAACAAAAAAGCCAACAAACTAACAAACCAACAAGTCAACAAGCCAACAAACCAACAAACCAATAAAGCAACAAGCCAACAAGCCAACAAACCAACAAACCAACAAGCCAACAAACCAACAAACCAACAAACCAACAAGCCAACAAACCAACAAACAAATAAACCAACAAACCAACAAACCAACAAACCAACAAACGAACAAACCAACAAACCAAAAAACCAACAAAACAACAAACCAACAAGCCAACAAGCCAACAAACCAACAAACCAACAAGCCAACAAACCAACAAACCAACAAACCAACAAGCCAACAAACCAACAAGCAAACAAACCAACAAACCAACAAACCAAGTAACCAAAAAGCCAACAAACTAACAACCCAACAAGCCAACAAGCCAACAAACCAACAAACCAACAAAGCAACAAGCCAAGAAGCCAACAAACCAACAAATAGGACAAGCCAACAAACCAACAAACCAACAAGCCAACAAGCCAATAAGCCAACAAGCCAACAAGCCAACAAACCTACAAGCCAACAAGCCAACAAGCCAACAAACCAACAAGCCAACAAGCCAACAAACCAACAAGCCAACAAGCCAACAAACCAACAAACCAACAAACCAACAAGCCAACAAACCAATAAACCAAAAAACCAACAAACCAACAAGCCAACAAGCCAACAAACCAACAAACCAACAAGCCAACAAATCAACAAACCAACAAACCAACAAGCCAACAAACCAACAAACAAATAAACCAACAAACCAAAAAACCAACAAACCAAAAAACCAACAAACCAACAAACCAACAAACCAAGAAACCAACAAGCTAACAAACCAACAAACCAACAAACCAACAAACGAACAAACCAACAAACCAACAAACCAACAAGCCAACAAACCAACAAACCAACAAACCAACAAACCAACAAGCCAACAAACCAACAAGCAAACAAACCAACAAACCAACAAACCAAGTAACCAAAAAGCCAACAAACTAACAACCCAACAAGCCAACAAGCCAACAAACCAACAAACCAACAAAGCAACAAGCCAAGAAGCCAACAAACCAACAAATAGAACAAACCAACAAGCCAACAAGCCAACAAACCAACAAACCAGCAAAGCAACAAGCCAACAAGCCAACAAACCAACAAACCAACAAGCCAATAAACCAACAAACCAACAAGCCTAGAAGCCAACAAACCAACAAACCAACAAACCAATAAACTAAGTAACCAACAAGCCAACAAACCAACAAACCAACAAGCCAACAAACCAACAAACTAACAAACCAACAAGCCAACAAACCAACAAACAAACAAGCCAACGAGCCAACAAACCAACAAGCCAACTAACCAACCAACCAACAAGCCAACAAACCAATAAACCAACAAACCAACAAACGAACAAACCAACAAACCAACAAACCAACAAACCAACAAACCAACAAACCAACAAACCTACAAACCAACAAACCAACATACAAATAAACCAACAAACCAACAAACCCACAAACAAATAAACCAACAAACCAACAAACCAACAAACCAACAAACCAACAAACCAATTAACCAACAAACCAACAAACGAACAAACCAACAAACCAACAAACCAACAAACCAACAAACCAACAAACCAACAAACCTACAAACCAACAAACCAACAAACAAATAAACCAACAAACCAACAAACCAACAAATTAAAAAACCAACAAACCAACAAGCCAACAAGCCAACAAACCAACAAACTAACAAACCAACAAGCTAACAAACCAACAAACCAACAAGCCAACAAGCCAACAAACCAACAAACTAAGTAACCAAGAAGCCAACAAACCAACAAACCAACAAGCCAACAAGCCAACAAACCAACAAACCAACAAGCCAACAAACCAACAAACCAATAAACCAACAAGCCAACAAACCAACAAACCAACAAACCAACAAACCAACAAGCCAACAAATCAACACACCAACAAACCAACAAGCCAACAAACCAACAAACCAACAAACCAACAAACCAACATGCCAACAAACCAACAAATCAACAAATCAACAAACCAACAAACCAACAAACCAACAAACCAACAAACCAAAGAACCAACAAACCAACAAACCATCAAACGAACAAACCAACAATCCAACAAACCAACAAACCAACAAACCAACAAACCAACAAGCCAACAAACCAACAAACCAACAAGCCAACAAGCCAACAAACCAACAAACCAACAAACCAAAAAACCAACAAACCAACAAACCATGAAACGAACAAAGCAACGAGCCAACAAGCCAATAAACCAACAAACCAACAAGCCAACAATCCAACAAACCAACAAACCAACAAGCCAACAAACCATCAAACCAACAAACCAACAAGCCAACAAACCAACAAACCAACAAACCAACAAACCAACAAGCCAACAAACCAACAAACCAACAAACCAACAAGCCAACAAACCAACAAACCAACAAACCAACAAACCAACAAACCAACAAACCAACAAACCAACAAACCAACAAACCAACAAACCAACAAACCAACGAGCCAACAAGCCAACAAACCAGCAAACCAACAAGCCAACAAACCAACAAACCAACAAGCCAACAATCCAACAAACCAACAAACCAACAAACCAACAAGCCAACAAACCAACAAACCAACAAGCCAACAAACCAACAAACCAACAAACCAACAAACCAACAAACCAACAAGCCAACAAGCCAACAAACCAACAAACCAACAAGCCAACAAACCAAAAAACCAACAAGTCAACAAACCAACAAACCAACAAACCAACAAACCAACAAACCAACAAGCCAACAAACCAACAAGCCAACAAACCAACAAACCAACAAACCAAGTAACCAAAAAGCCAACAAACTAACAAACTAACAAACCAACAAGCCAACAAGCCAACAAACCAACAAACCAACAAAGCAACAAGCCAACAAGCCAACAAGCCAACAAGCCAACAAACCAACAAACCAACAAACCAAGTAACCAAAAAGCCAACAAACTAACAAACCAACAAGCCAACAAGCCAACAAACCAACAAACCAGCAAAGCAACAAGCCAACAAGCCAACAAACCAACAAACCAACAAGCCAATAAACCAACAAACCAACAAGCCAACAAGCCAACAAACCAGCAAATTAACAAACCAATAAACTAAGTAACCAACAAGCCAACAAACCAACAAACCAACAAGCCAACAAACCAACAAACCAACAAACCAACAAACCAACAAGCCAACAAACCAACCAACCAACAAGCCAACAAACCAATAAACCAACAAACCAACAAACGAACAAACCAACAAACCAACAAACCAACAAACCAACAAACCAACAAACCAACAAACCTACAAACCAGCAAACCAACAAACAAATAAACCAACAAACCAACAAACCAACAAACCAACAAACCAACAAACCAACAAACCAACAAACCAACAAACCAACAAACCAACAAACCAACAAACCAATTAACCAACAATCCAATAAACGAACAAACCAACAAAACAACAAACCAACAAACCAACAAACCAACAAACCTACAAACCAACAAACCAACAAACAAATAAACCAACAAACCAACAAACCAACAAACCAACAAATTAAAAAACCAACAAACCAACAAGCCAACAAGCCAACAAACCAACAAACTAACAAACCAACAAGCCAACAAACCAACAAACCAACAAGCCAACAAGCCAACAAACCAACAAACTAAGTAACCAAGAAGCCAACAAACCAACAAACCAACAAGCCAACAAGCCAACAAACCAACAAACCAACAAGCCAACAAACCAACAACCCAACAAACCAACAAGCCAACAAACCAACAAACCAACAAACCAACAAACCAACAAACCAACAAGCCAACAAACCAACAAACCAACAAACCAACAACCCAACAAACCAAAAAGCCAACAAATCAACATGACAACAAACCAACAAATCAACAAATCAACAAACCAACAAACCAAGAAACCAAAAAACCAACAAACCAACAAACCAAAGAACCAACAAACCAACAAACCATCAAACGAACAAACCAACAATCCAACAAACCAACAAACCAACAAACCAACAAACCAACAAACCAACAAACCAAAAAACCAACAAGCCAACAAGCCAACAAACCAACAAACTAACAAGCCAACAAACCAACAAACCAACAAGCCAACAAGCCAACAAACCAACAAACCAACAAGCCAACAAATCAACAAACCAACAAACCAACAAGCCAACAAGCCAACAAACCAACAAACCAACAAGCCAACAAACCAACAAACCAACAAACCAACAAACCAACAAACCAACAAGCCAACAAGCCAACAAACCAACAAACCAACAAACCAACAAACCAACAAACCAACAAGCCAACAAACCCACAAACCAACAAACCAACAAGCCAACAAACCAACAAGCAAACAAACTAACAAACCAACAAACCAAGTAACCAAAAAGCCAATAAACTAACAACCCAACAAGCCAACAAGCCAACAAACCAACAAACCAACAAAGCAACAAGCCAACAAGCCAACAAACCAACAAATAGAACAAGCCAACAAACCAACAAACCAACAAGCCAACAAGCCAACAAGCCAACAAGCCAACAAACCAACAAGCCAACAAGCCAACAATCCAACAAACCAACAAGCCAACAAGCCAACAAGCCAACAAACCAACAAGCCAACAAGCCAACAAACCAACAAACCAACAAACCAACAAGCCAACAAGCCAATAAACCAACAAAACAACAAACCAACAAACGAACAAACGAACAAGCCAACAAGCCAACAAACCAACAAACCAAGAAACCAACAAACCAACAAACCAACAAACCAACAAACCAACAAGCCAACAAACCAACAAACCAACAAACCAAGTAACCAAAAAGCCAACAAACCAACAAACCAACAAACCAACAAGCCAACAAGCCAACAAACCAACAAACCAACAAACCAACAAGCCAACAAACCAACAAACCAACAAGCCAACAAACCAACAAACCAACAAACCAACAAACCAATAAACCAACAAACCAAGTAACCAAAAAGCCAACAAACTAACAAACCAACAAGTGAACAAGCCAACAAACCAACAAACCAACAAAGCAACAAGCCAACAAGCCAACAAACCAACAAACCAACAAGCCAACAAACCAACAAACCAACAAACCAACAAGCCAACAAGCCAACAAACCAACAAACCAACAAACCAACAAGCCAACAAACCAACAAACCAAAAAACCAACAAACCAACAAACCAACAAGCAAACAAGCCAAAAAACCGACAAACCAACAAGCCAACAAACCAACAAACTAAGTAACTAACGAGCCAACAAACCAACAAGCCAACAAGCCAACAAACCAACAAACCAACAAACCAACAAACCAACAAACCAACAAGCCAACAAGCTAACAAACCAACAAACCAACAAGCCAACAAACCAACAAACCAACAAACCAACAAACTAAGTAACCAACAAGCCAACAAACCAACAAACCAACAAGCCAACAAGCCAACAAACTAACAAACCAACAAACCAACAAACCAACAAACCAACAAACCAACAAACCAAAAAACCAACAAACCAACAAACCAACAAACCAACAAACCAACAAACCAACGACCCAACAAGCCAACAAACCAACAAACCAACAAACCAACAAACCAACAAGCCAACAAACCAACACGCCAACAAACCAACAAACCAACAAACCAAGTAACCAAAAAGCCAACAAACTAACAAACCAATAAGCCAAAAAGCCAACAAACCAACAAACCAACAAACCAACGAACCAACAAACCAACAAACCAACAAGCCAACAAACCAACACGCCAACAAACCAACAAACCAACAAACCAAGTAACCAAAAAGCCAACAAACTAACAAACCAATAAGCCAAAAAGCCAACAAACCAACAAACCAACAAAGCAACAAGCCAACAAGCCAACAAACCAACGAACCAACAAGCCAACAAACCAACAAACCAGCAAGCCAACAAGCCAACAAACCAACAAACCAACAAACCAATAAACCAACAAACAAACAAACCAACAAGCCAACAAACCAACAAACCAACAAGCCAACAAACCAACAAGCCAACAAACCAACAAACCAACAAACCAAAAAAACCAACAAACCAACAAACAAAGAAGCCAACAAACTAACAAGCCAACAAACCAACAAACCAAATAACCAAAAAGGCAACAAACTAACAAACCAACAAGCCAACAAGCCAACAAACCAACAAACCAACAAAGCAACAAGCCAACAAGCCAACAAACCAACAAACCAACAAGCCAACAAACCAACAAACCAACAAACCAACAAACCAACAAACCAACAAACCAACAAACCAACAAACCAACCAACCAACAAGCCAACAAACCAACAAACCAAAAAACCAACTAACCAACAAACCAACAAGCCAACAAGCTAACAAACCAACAAACCAACAAGCCAACAAACCAACAAACCAACAATCTAAGTAACCAACAAGCCAACAAACCAACAAACCAACAAGCCAACAAGCCAACAAACCAACAAACCAACAAACCAACAAACCAACAAACCAACAAACGAACAAACCAACAAACCAAAAAACCAACAAACCAACAAACCAACAAACCAACAAACCAACAAACCAACAAACCAACAAACCAACAAACCAACAAGCCAACAAGCCAACAAACCAACAAACCAACAAACCAACAAGCCAACAAACCAACAAGCCAACAAACCAACAAACCAAGTAACCAAAAAGCCAACAAACTAACAAACCAACAAGCCAACAAGCCAACAAACCAACAAACCAACAAAGCAACAAGCCAACAAGCCAACAAACCAACAAACCAACAAGCCAACAAACCAACAAACCAACAAACCAACAAACCAACAAACCAACAACCTAACAAACCAACAAACCAACAAGCCAACAAACCAACAAACCAACAAACCAAAAAAACAAAAAACCAACAAACCAACAAACCAACAAACCAACAAACCAACAAACCAACAAACCAACAAACCAACAAACCAACAAACCAACAAACCAACAAGCCAACAAACCAACAAACTAACAAACTAACAAACCAACAAGCCAACAAACCAACAAACCAACAAGCCAACAAGCCAACAAACCAACAAACCAACAAACCAACAAACCAACAAACCAACAAGCCAACAAACCAACAAACCAACAAACCAAAAAACAAACAAACCAACAAACCAACAAACCAACAAACCAACAAACCAACAAACCAACAAGCTAACAAGCCAACAAACCAACAAACCAACAAACGAACAAACCAACAAACCAACAAACCAACAAGCCAACAAACCAACAAACCAACAAACCAACAAATCAACAAGCCAACAAACCAACAAGCAAACAAACCAACAAACCAACAAACCAAGTAACCAAAAAGCCAACAAACTAACAACCCAACAAGCCAACAAGCCAACAAACCAACAAACCAACAAGCCAACAAGCCAACAAACCAACAAACCAACAAACCAACAGACCAACAAACCAACAAGCCAACAAGCTAACAAACCAACAAACCAACAAGCCAACAAACCAACAAACCAACAAACTAAGTAACCAACAAGCCAACAAACCAACAAACCAACAAGCCAACAAGCCAACAAACCAACAAACCAACAAACCAACAAACCAACAAACCAACAAACCAACAAACCAACAAACCAACAAACCAAAAAACCAACAAACCAACAAACCAACAAATCAACAAGCCAACAAACCAACAAGCAAACAAACCAACAAACCAACAAACCAAGTAACCAAAAAGCCAACAAACTAACAACCCAACAAGCCAACAAGCCAACAAACCAACAAACCAACAAGCCAACAAGCCAACAAACCAACAAACCAACAAACCAACAGACCAACAAACCAACAAGCCAACAAGCTAACAAACCAACAAACCAACAAGCCAACAAACCAACAAACCAACAAACCAACAAACTAAGTAACCAACAAGCCAACAAACCAACAAACCAACAAGCCAACAAACCAACAAACCAACAAAGCAACAAGCCAACAAGCCAACAAACCAACAAACCAACAAGCCAACAAACCAACAAACCAACAAACCAACAAACCAACAAACCAACAAACCAACAAACCAACAAACCAACCAACCAACAAGCCAACAAACCAACAAACCAAAAAACCAACTAACCAACAAACCAACAAGCCAACAAGCTAACAAACCAACAAACCAACAAGCCAACAAACCAACAAACCAACAAACTAAGTAACCAACAAGCCAACAAACCAACAAACCAACAAGCCAACAAGCCAACAAACCAACAAACCAACAAACCAACAAACCAACAAACCAACAAACGAACAAACCAACAAACCAAAAAACCAACAAACCAACAAACCAACAAACCAACAAACCAACAAACCAACAAACCAACAAACCAACAAACCAACAAGCCAACAAGCCAACAAACCAACAAACCAACAAACCAACAAGCCAACAAACCAACAAGCCAACAAACCAACAAACCAAGTAACCAAAAAGCCAACAAACTAACAAACCAACAAGCCAACAAGCCAACAAACCAACAAACCAACAAAGCAACAAGCCAACAAGCCAACAAACCAACAAACCAACAAGCCAACAAACCAACAAACCAACAAACCAACAAACCAACAAACCAACAACCTAACAAACCAACAAACCAACAAGCCAACAAACCAACAAACCAACAAACCAAAAAAACAAAAAACCAACAAACCAACAAACCAACAAACCAACAAACCAACAAACCAACAAACCAACAAACCAACAAACCAACAAGCCAACAAACCAACAAACTAACAAACTAACAAACCAACAAGCCAACAAACCAACAAACCAACAAGCCAACAAGCCAACAAACCAACAAACCAACAAACCAACAAACCAACAAACCAACAAGCCAACAAACCAACAAACCAACAAACCAAAAAACAAACAAACCAACAAACCAACAAACCAACAAACCAACAAACCAACAAACCAACAAACCAACAAGCTAACAAGCCAACAAACCAACAAACCAACAAACGAACAAACCAACAAACCAACAAACCAACAAGCCAACAAACCAACAAACCAACAAACCAACAAATCAACAAGCCAACAAACCAACAAGCAAACAAACCAACAAACCAACAAACCAAGTAACCAAAAAGCCAACAAACTAACAACCCAACAAGCCAACAAGCCAACAAACCAACAAACCAACAAGCCAACAAGCCAACAAACCAACAAACCAACAAACCAACAGACCAACAAACCAACAAGCCAACAAGCTAACAAACCAACAAACCAACAAGCCAACAAACCAACAAACCAACAAACTAAGTAACCAACAAGCCAACAAACCAACAAACCAACAAGCCAACAAGCCAACAAACCAACAAACCAACAAACCAACAAACCAACAAACCAACAAACCAACAAACCAACAAACCAAAAAACCAACAAACCAACAAACCAACAAACCAACGAACCAACAAGCCAACAAACCAACAAACCAACAAACCAACAAACCAACAAGCCAACAAACCAACACGCTAACAAACCAACAAACCAACAAACCAAGTAACCAAAAAGCCAACAAACTAACAAACCAATAAGCCAAAAAGCCAACAAACCAACAAACCAACAAACCAACGAACCAACAAGCCAACAAGCCAACAAACCAACAAACCAATAAACCAACAAACCAACAAGCCAACAAACCAACACGCCAACAAACCAACAAACCAACAAACCAAGTAACCAAAAAGCCAACAAACTAACAAACCAATAAGCCAAAAAGCCAACAAACCAACAAACCAACAAAGCAACAAGCCAACAAGCCAACAAACCAACGAACCAACAAGCCAACAAATCAACAAACTAACAAGCCAACAAGCCAACAAACCAACAAACCAACAAACCAACAAACCAATAAACCAACAAACCAACAAACCAACAAGCCAACAAACCAACAAACCAACAAGCCAACAAACCAACAAGCCAACAAACCAACAAACCAACAAACCAAAAAAACTAACAAACTAACAAACCAACAAACCAACAAACCAACAAACGAACAAGCCAACAAGCCAACAAACCAACAAACTAACAAACCAACAAGCCAACAAACCAACAAACGAACAAGCCAACAAGCCAACAAACCAACAAACCAACAAACCAACAAACCAACAAACGAACAAACGAACAAGCCAACAAGCCAACAAACCAACAAACCAACAAACCAACAAACCAACAAACCAACAAGCTAACAAACCAACAAACCAACAAACCAAGTAACCAAAAAGCCAACAAACCAACAAACCAACAAGCCAACAAGCCAACAAACCAACAAACCAACAAACCAACAAGCCAACAAACCAACAAACCAACAAGCCAACAAACCAACAAACCAACAAACCAACAAACCAATAAACCAAAAAACCAAGTAACCAAAAAGCCAACAAACTAACAAACCAACAAGGGAACAAGCCAACAAACCAACAAACCAACAAAGCAACAAGCCAACAAGCCAACAAACCAACAAACCAACAAGCCAACAAACCAACAAACCAAAAAACCAACAAACCAACAAACCAACAAGCAAACAAGCCAAAAAACCGACAAACCAACAAGCCAACAAACCAACAAACTAAGTAACTAACGAGCCAACAAACCAACAAGCCAACAAGCCAACAAACCAACAAACCAACAAACCAACAAACCAACAAACCAACAAACCAATAAACCAAAAAACCAAAAAACCAACAAACCAACAAACCAACAAACCAACAAACCAACAAACCAACAAACCAACAAGCCAACAAGCCAACAAACCAACAAACCAACAAACAAAGAAGCCAACAAACTAACAAGCCAACAAACCAACAAACCAAATAACCAAAAAGGCAACAAACTAACAAACCAACAAGCCAACAAGCCAACAAACCAACAAACCAACAAAGCAACAAGCCAACAAGCCAACAATCCAACAAACCAACAAGCCAACAAACCAACAAGCCAACAAACCAACAAACCAAAAAACCAACAAACCAACAAACCAACAAGCCAACAAGCCAACAAACCAACAAACTAAGTAACCAACAAGCCAACAAACCAACAAACCAACAAGCCAACAAGCCAACAAACCAACAAACCAACAAACCAACAAACCAACAAACTAACAAACCAACAAACCAACAAACCAACAAACCAAAAAACCAAAAAACCAACAAACCAACAAACCAACAAACCAACAAACCAACAAACCAACAAGCCAACAAGCCAACAAACCAACAAACCAACAAACCAACAAGCCACCAAACCAACAAGCCAACAAACCAACAAACCAAGTAACCAAAAAGCCAACAAACTAACAAACCAACAAGCCAACAAGCCAACAAACCAACAAACCAACAAAGCAACAAGCCAACAAGCCAACAAACCAACAAACCAACAAGCCAACAAACCAACAAACCAACAAACCAACAAACCAATAAACCAACAAACTAACAAACCAACAAACCAACAAGCCAAAAAGCCAACAAACCAACAAACCAACAAACCAAAAAACCAAAAAACCAACAAACCAACAAACCAACAAACCAACAAACCAACAAACCAACAAACCAACAAACCAACAAACCAACAAGCCAACAAACCAACAAACCAACAAACTAACAAACCAACAAGCCAACAAACCAACAAGCCAACAAGCCAACAAACCTACAAGCCAACAAGCCAACAAGCCAATAAACCAACAAACCAACAAACCAAAAAACCAACAAACCAACAAACAAACAAGCCAACAAACCAACAAACCAACAAACCAACAAACCAACAAACCAACAAGCCAACAAACCAACAAACCAAAAAACCAACAAACCAACAAACCAACAAGCCAACAAGCTAACAAACCAACAAACCAACAAGCCAACAAACCAACAAGCCAACAAGCCAACAAACCAACAAACCAACAAGCCAACAAACCAACAAACCAACAAACCAACAAGCCAACAAACCAACAAACAAATAAACCAACAAACCAACAAACCAACAAACCAACAAACCAACAAACCAAAAAACCAACAAAACACCAAACCAACAAGCCAACAAGCCAACAAACCAACAAACCAACAAGCCAACAAGCCAACAAACCAACAAACCAACAAGCCAACAAATCAACAAACCAACAAACCAACAAGCCAACAAACCAACAAACAAATAAACCATTAAACCAAAAAACCAACAAACCAACAAACCAACAAACCAACAAACCAACAAACCAACAAACCAACAAACCAACAAGCTAACAAGCCAACAAACCAACAAACCAACAAACGAACAAACCAACAAACCAACAAACCAACAAGCCAACAAACCAACAAACCAACAAACCAACAAGCCAACAAACCAACAAGCAAACAAACCAACAAACCAACAAACCAAGTAACCAAAAAGCCAACAAACTAACAACCCAACAAGCCAACAAGCCAACAAACCAACAAACCAACAAAGCAACAAGCCAAGAAGCCAACAAACCAACAAATAGAACAAGCCAACAAACCAACAAACCAACAAGCCAACAAGCCAATAAGCCAACAAGCCAACAAGCCAACAAACCTACAAGCCAACAAGCCAACAAGCCAACAAGCCAACAAACCAACAAACCAACAAACCAAAAAACCAACAAACCAACAAACCAACAAGCCAACAAGCTAACAAACCAACAAACCAACAAGCCAACAAACCAACAAACCAACAAACTAAGTAACCAACAAGCCAACAAACCAACAAACCAACAAACCAACAAGCCAACAAACCAACAAACCAACAAGCCAACAAGCCAACAAACCAACAAACCAACAAGCCAACAAACGAACAAGCCAACAAACCAACAAAGCAACAAACCAAGTAACAAAAAAGCCAACAAACTAACAAACCAACAAGTCAACAAGCCAACAAACCAACAAACCAATAAAGCAACAAGCCAACAAGCCAACAAACCAACAAACCAACAAGCCAACAAACCAACAAACCAACAAACCAACAAGCCAACAAACCAACAAACAAATAAACCAACAAACCAACAAACCAACAAACCAACAAACGAACAAACCAACAAACCAAAAAACCAACAAAACAACAAACCAACAAGCCAACAAGCCAACAAACCAACAAACCAACAAGCCAACAAACCAACAAACCAACAAACCAACAAGCCAACAAACCAACAAGCAAACAAACCAACAAACCAACAAACCAAGTAACCAAAAAGCCAACAAACTAACAACCCAACAAGCCAACAAGCCAACAAACCAACAAACCAACAAAGCAACAAGCCAAGAAGCCAACAAACCAACAAATAGAACAAGCCAACAAACCAACAAACCAACAAGCCAACAAGCCAATAAGCCAACAAGCCAACAAGCCAACAAACCTACAAGCCAACAAGCCAACAAGCCAACAAACCAACAAGCCAACAAGCCAACAAACCAACAAGCCAACAAGCCAACAAACCAACAAACCAACAAACCAACAAGCCAACAAACCAATAAACCAAAAAACCAACAAACCAACAAGCCAACAAGCCAACAAACCAACAAACCAACAAGCCAACAAATCAACAAACCAACAAACCAACAAGCCAACAAACCAACAAACAAATAAACCAACAAACCAAAAAACCAACAAACCAAAAAACCAACAAACCAACAAACCAACAAACCAAGAAACCAACAAGCTAACAAACCAACAAACCAACAAACCAACAAACGAACAAACCAACAAACCAACAAACCAACAAGCCAACAAACCAACAAACCAACAAACCAACAAACCAACAAGCCAACAAACCAACAAGCAAACAAACCAACAAACCAACAAACCAAGTAACCAAAAAGCCAACAAACTAACAACCCAACAAGCCAACAAGCCAACAAACCAACAAACCAACAAAGCAACAAGCCAAGAAGCCAACAAACCAACAAATAGAACAAGCCAACAAACCAACAAACCAACAAGCCAAGTAACCAAAAAGCCAACAAACTAACAACCCAACAAGCCAACAAGCCAACAAACCAACAAACCAACAAAGCAACAAGCCAAGAAGCCAACAAACCAACAAATAGAACAAGCCAACAAGCCAACAAGCCAACAAACCTACAAGCCAACAAGCCAACAAGCCAACAAACCAACAAGCCAACAAGCCAACAAACCAACAAGCCAACAAGCCAACAAACCAACAAACCAACAAACCAACAAGCCAACAAACCAATAAACCAAAAAACCAACAAACCAACAAGCCAACAAGCCAACAAACCAACAAACCAACAAATCAACAAACCAACAAACCAACAAGCCAACAAACCAACAAACCAACAAACCAACAAGCCAACAAACCAACAAGCAAACAAACCAACAAACCAACAAACCAAGTAACCAAAAAGCCAACAAACTAACAACCCAACAAGCCAACAAGCCAACAAACCAACAAACCAACAAAGCAACAAGCCAAGAAGCCAACAAACCAACAAATAGAACAAGCCAACAAACCAACAAACCAACAAGCCAACAAGCCAATAAGCCAACAAGCCAACAAGCCAACAAACCTACAAGCCAACAAGCCAACAAGCCAACAAACCAACAAGCCAACAAGCCAACAAACCAACAAGCCAACAAGCCAACAAACCAACAAACCAACAAACCAACAAGCCAACAAACCAATAAACCAAAAAACCAACAAACCAACAAGCCAACAAGCCAACAAACCAACAAACCAACAAGCCAACAAATCAACAAACCAACAAACCAACAAGCCAACAAACCAACAAACAAATAAACCAACAAACCAAAAAACCAACAAACCAAAAAACCAACAAACCAACAAACCAACAAACCAAGAAACCAACAAGCTAACAAACCAACAAACCAACAAACCAACAAACGAACAAACCAACAAACCAACAAACCAACAAGCCAACAAACCAACAAACCAACAAACCAACAAGCCAACAAACCAACAAGCAAACAAACCAACAAACCAACAAACCAAGTAACCAAAAAGCCAACAAACTAACAACCCAACAAGCCAACAAGCCAACAAACCAACAAACCAACAAAGCAACAAGCCAAGAAGCCAACAAACCAACAAATAGAACAAGCCAACAAACCAACAAACCAACAAGCCAACAAGCCAATAAGCCAACAAGCCAACAAGCCAACAAACCTACAAGCCAACAAGCCAACAAGCCAACAAACCAACAAGCCAACAAGCCAACAAACCAACAAGCCAACAAGCCAACAAACCAACAAACCAACAAACCAACAAGCCAACAAACCAATAAACCAAAAAACCAACAAACCAACAAACCAAGTAACCAAAAAGCCAACAAACTAACAAACCAACAAGCCAACAAACCAACAAACCAACAAGCCAACAAGCCAGCAAACCAACAAACCAAAAAACCAACAGACCAACAAGCCAACAAACCAACAAGCCAACAAACCAACAAACCAACAAACCAAGTAACCAAAAAGCCAACAAACTAACAAACCAATAAGCCAACAAGCCAACAAACCAACAAACCAACAAAGCAACAAGCCAACAAGCCAACAAACCAACGAACCAACGAACCAACAAGCTAACAAACCAACAAACCAACAAGCCAACAAGCCAACAAACCAACAAACCAACAAACCAACAAGCCAACAAACCAACAAACCAACAAGCCAACAAACCAACAAACCAACAAACCAACAAACAAACAAGCCAACAAGCCAACAAACCAACAAACCAACAAGCCAACAAACCAACAAACCAACAAACCAACAAGCCAACAAACCAACAAGCCAACAAACCAACAAACCAACAAATCAAGTAACCAAAAAGTCAACAAACTAACAAACCAACAAGTGAACAAGCCAACAAACAAACAAACCAACAAAGCAACAAGCAAACAAGCCAACAAACCAACAAACCAACAAGCCAACAAACCAACAAACCAACAAGCCAACAAGCCAACAAACCAAAAAACCAACAAACCAACAAACCAACAAGTCAACAAGCCAAAAAACCAACAAACCAACAAGCCCACAAACCAACAAACTAACAAACTAAGTAACCAACAAGCCAACAAACCAACAAACCAACAAACCAACAAACGAACAAACCAACAAACCAACAAACAAACAAGCCAACAAACCCACAAACCAACAAACCAACAAGCCAACAAACCAACAAGCAAACAAACCAACAAACCAACAAACCAAGTAACCAAAAAGCCAACAAACTAACAACCCAACAAGCCAACAAGCCAACAATCCAACAAACCAACAAAGCAACAAGCCAAGAAGCCAACAAACCAACAAATAGAACAAGCTAACAAACCAACAAACCAACAAGCCAACAAGTCAATAAGCCAACAAGCCAACAAGCCAACAAACCTACAAGCCAACAAGCCAACAAGCCAGCAAACCAACAAACCAACAAACCAAAAAACCAACAAACCAACAAACCAACAAGCCAACAAGCTAACAAACCAACAAACCAACAAGCCAACAAACCAACAAACTAAGTAACCAACAAGCCAACAAACCAACAAACCAACAAACCAACAAGCCAACAAACCAACAAACCAACAAGCCAACAAGCCAACTAACCAACAAACCAACAAGCCAACAAACCAACAAAGCAACAAACCAAGTAACAAAAAAGCCAACAAACTAACAAACCAACAAGTCAACAAGCCAACAAACCAACAAGCCAACAAGCCAACAAACCAACAAACCAACAAGCCAACAAACCAACAAACCAACAAGTCAACAAGCCAACAAACCAACAAACCAACAAACCAACAAACCAACAAACCAACAAACCAAAAAACCAACAAAACAACAAACCAACAAGCCAACAAGCCAACAAACCAACAAACCAACAAGCCAACAAACCAACAAACCAACAAACCAACAAGCCAACAAACCAACAAGCAAACAAACCAACAAACCAACAAACCAAGTAACCAAAAAGCCAACAAACTAACAACCCAACAAGCCAACAAGCCAACAAACCAACAAACCAACAAAGCAACAAGCCAAGAAGCCAACAATCCAACAAATAGAACAAGCCAACAAACCAACAAACCAACAAGCCAACAAGCCAATAAGCCCACAAGCCAACAAGCCAACAAACCTACAAGCCAACAAGCCAACAAGCCAACAAACCAACAAGCCAACAAGCCAACAAACCAACAAGCCAACAAGCCAACAAACCAACAAACCAACAAACCAACAAGCCAACTAACCAATAAACCAAAAAACCAACAAACCAACAAGCCAACAAATCAACAAACCAACAAACCAACAAGCCAACAAACCAACAAACAAATAAACCAACAAACCAAAAAACCAACAAACCAACAAACCAACAAACCAACAAACCAACAAACCAACAAACCAACAAGCTAACAAACCAACAAACCAACAAACCAACAAACGAACAAACCAACAAACCAACAAACCAACAAGCCAACAAACCAACAAACCAACAAGCCAACAAACCAACAAGCAAACAAACCAACAAACCAACAAACCAAGTAACCAAAAAGCCAACAAACTAACAACCCAACAAGCCAACAAGCCAACAAACCAACAAACCAACAAGCCAAGAAGCCAACAAACCAACAAATAGAACAAGCCAACAAACCAACAAACCAACAAGTCAACAAGCCAATAAGCCAACAAGCCAACAAGCCAACAAACCTACAAGCCAACAAGCCAACAAG
Source organism: Atherix ibis (assembly GCA_958298945.1). NCBI lineage: Eukaryota > Metazoa > Arthropoda > Insecta > Diptera > Athericidae > Atherix > Atherix ibis. The sequence continues at coordinate 30,717,938 of OY282608.1, forward strand.
CCAACAAGCCAACAAGCCAACAAGCCAACAAACCAACAAGCCAACAAGCCAACAAACCAACAAACCAACAAACCAACAAACCAACAAACCAACAAACCAAGTAACCAAAAGCCAACAAACTAACAAACCAACAAGCCAACAAACCAACAAACCAACAAGCCAACAAGCCAGCAAACCAACAAACCAACAAGCCAACAAACCAACAAACCAACAAACCAACAAACCAAAAAACCAACAGACCAACAAGCCAAAAAACCAACAAGCCAACAAACCAACAAACCAACAAACCAAGTAACCAAAAAGCCAACAAACTAACAAACCAATAAGCCAACAAGCCAACAAACCAACAAACCAACAAAGCAACAAGCCAACAAGCCAACAAACCAACGAACCAACGAACCAACAAGCTAACAAACCAACAAACCAACAAGCCAACAAGCCAACAAACCAACAAACCAACAAACCAACAAGCCAACAAACCAACAAACCAACAAGCCAACAAACCAACAAACCAACAAACCAACAAACAAACAAGCCAACAAGCCAACAAACCAACAAACCAACAAGCCAACAAACCAACAAACCAACAAACCAACAAGCCAACAAACCAACAAGCCAACAAACCAACAAACCAACAAATCAAGTAACCAAAAAGTCAACAAACTAACAAACCAACAAACCAAGTAACCAAAAGCCAACAAACTAACAAACCAACAAGCCAACAAACCAACAAACCAACAAGCCAACAAGCCAGCAAACCAACAAACCAACAAGCCAACAAACCAACAAACCAACAAACCAAAAAACCAACAGACCAACAAGCCAAAAAACCAACAAGCCAACAAACCAACAAACCAACAAACCAAGTAACCAAAAAGCCAACAAACTAACAAACCAATAAGCCAACAAGCCAACAAACCAACAAACCAACAAAGCAACAAGCCAACAAGCCAACAAACCAACGAACCAACGAACCAACAAGCTAACAAACCAACAAACCAACAAGCCAACAAGCCAACAAACCAACAAACCAACAAACCAACAAGCCAACAAACCAACAAACCAACAAGCCAACAAACCAACAAACCAACAAACCAACAAACAAACAAGCCAACAAGCCAACAAACCAACAAACCAACAAGCCAACAAACCAACAAACCAACAAACCAACAAGCCAACAAACCAACAAGCCAACAAACCAACAAACCAACAAATCAAGTAACCAAAAAGTCAACAAACTAACAAACCAACAAGTGAACAAGCCAACAAACCAACAAACCAACAAATCAACAAGCAAACAAGCCAACAAACCAACAAACCAACAAGCCAACAAACCAACAAACCAACAAGCCAACAAGCCAACAAACCAAAAAACCAACAAACCAACAAACCAACAAGCCAACAAGCCAAAAAACCAACAAACCAACAAGCCCACAAACCAACAAACTAACAAACTAAGTAACCAACAAGCCAACAAACCAACAAACCAACAAGTTAACAAGCCAACAAACCAACAAACCAACAAACCAACAAACCAACAAACCAACAAACCAAAAAACCAACAAACCAACAAACCAACAAACCAACAAACCAACAAACCAACAAGCCAACAAGCCAACAAACCAACAAACCAAGCAGCCAACAAACCAATAAGCCAACAAACCAACAAACCAAGTAACCAAAAAGCCAACAAACTAACAAACCAACAAGCCAACAAGCCAACAAACCAACAAACCAACAAAGCAACAAACCAACAAGCCAAGAAACCAACAAACCAACAAGCCAACAAACCAACAAACCAACAAACCAACAAACCAACAAGCCAACAAACCAACAAACCAACAAACCAACAAGCCAACAAACCAATAAACCAAAAAACCAACAAACCAAGTAACCAAAAAGCCAACAAACTAACAAACCAACAAGCCAACAAACCAACAAACCAACAAGCCAACAAGCCAGCAAACCAACAAACCAACAAACCAACAAACCAACAAACCAACAAACCAAAAAACCAACAGACCAACAAGCCAACAAACCAACAAGCCAACAAACCAACAAACCAACAAACCAAGTAACCAAAAAGCCAACAAACTAACAAACCAATAAGCCAACAAGCCAACAAACCAACAAACCAACAAAGCAACAAGCCAACAAGCCAACAAACCAACGAACCAACGAACCAACAAGCTAACAAACCAACAAACCAACAAGCCAACAAGCCAACAAACCAACAAACCAACAAACCAACAAGCCAACAAACCAACAAACCAACAAGCCAACAAACCAACAAACCAACAAACCAACAAGCCAACAAACCAACAAGCCAACAAACCAACAAACCAACAAATCAAGTAACCAAAAAGTCAACAAACTAACAAACTAACAATTGAACAAGCCAACAAACCAACAAACCAACAAAGCAACAAGCAAACAAGCCAACAAACCAACAAACCAACAAGCCAACAAACCAACAAACCAACAAGCCAACAAACCAACAAGCCAACAAACCAACAAGCCAACAAGCCAAAAAACCAACAAACCAACAAGCCCACAAACCAACAAACTAACAAACTAAGTAACCAACAAGCCAACAAACCAACAAACCAACAAGTTAACAAGCCAACAAACCAACAAACCAACAAACCAACAAACCAACAAACCAACAAACCAAAAAACCAAAAAACCAACAAACCAACAAACCAACAAACCAACAAACCAACAAACCAACAAGCCAACAAGCCAACAAACCAACAAACCAAGCAGCCAACAAACCAATAAGCCAACAAACCAACAAACCAAGTAACCAAAAAGCCAACAAACTAACAAACCAACAAGTGAAAAAGCCAACAAACCAACAAACCAACAAAGCAACAAGCAAACAAGCCAACAAACCAACAAACCAACAAGCCAACAAACCAACAAACCAACAAGCCAACAAACCAACAAGCCAACAAACCAACAAGCCAACAAGCCAAAAAACCAACAAACCAACAAGCCCACAAACCAACAAACTAACAAACTAAGTAACCAACAAGCCAACAAACCAACAAACCAACAAGTTAACAAGCCAACAAACCAACAAACCAACAAACCAAAAAACCAACAAACCAACAAACCAACAAACCAACAAACCAACAAACCAACAAACCAACAAACCAACAAACCAACAAACCAACAAGCCAACAAGCCAACAAACCAACAAACCAAGCAGCCAACAAACCAATAAGCCAACAAACCAACAAACCAAGTAACCAAAAAGTCAACAAACTAACAAACCAACAAGTGAACAAGCCAACAAACCAACAAACCAACAAAGCAACAAGCAAACAAGCCAACAAACCAACAAACCAACAAGCCAACAAACCAACAAACCAACAAGCCAACAAACCAACAAGCCAACAAACCAACAAGCCAACAAGCCAAAAAACCAACAAACCAACAAGCCCACAAACCAACAAACTAACAAACTAAGTAACCAACAAACCAACAACCCAACAAACCAACAAGCCAACAAACCAACAAACCAACAAACCAAGTAACCAAAAAGCCAACAAACTAACAAACCAACAAGCCAACAAGTCAACAAACTAACAAACCAACAAAGCAACAAGCCAACAAGCCAACAAACCAACAAACCAACAAACCAACAAGCCAACAAACCAACAAACAAATAAACCAACAAACCAACAAACCAACAAACCAACAAACCAAAAAACCAACAAGCCAACAAACCAACAAGCCAACAAGCCAACAAACCAACAAACCAACAAGCCAACAAGCCAACAAGCCAACAAACCAACAAACCAACAAGCCAACAAACCAACAAACCAACAAACCAACAAGCCAACAAACCAACAAACAAATAAACCAACAAACCAAAACACCAACAAACCAACAAACCAACAAACCAACAAACCAGCAAACCAACAAACCAACAAACCAACAAGCCAACAAGCCAACAAACCAACAAACCAACAAACCAACAAGACAACAAACCAACAAGCCAACAAACCAACAAACCAACAAACCAAGTAACCAAAAAGCCAACAAACTAACAAACCAACAAGCCAACAAGCCAACAAACCAACAAACTAACAAACCAACAAGCCAACAAGCCAACAAACCAACAAACCAACAAGCCAACAAACCAACAAACCAACAAGCTAACAAGCCAACAAACCAACAAGCCAACAAGCCAACAAACCAACAAACCAATAAACCAACAAACCAACAAAGCAACAGACCAACAAACCAACAAGCCAACAAACCAACAAACAAATAAACCAACAAACCAAAAAACCAACAAACCAACAAACCAACAAACCAACAAACCAACAAACCAACAAACCAACAAGCCAACAAGCCAACAAACCAACAAACCAAGTTACCAACAAGCCAACAAACCAACAAGCCAACAAACCAACAAATCAACAAGCCAACAAACCAACAAACCAACAAGCCAACAAACCAACAAGCCAACAAATGAACAAGCCAACAAACCAACAAGCGAACAAGCCAACAAACTAACAAACCAACAAACTAACAAACCAACAAACGAACTAACCAACAAACCAACAAGCCAACAAGCCAACAAACCAACAAACCAACAAGCCAACAAGCCAACAAACCAACAAACCAACAAACCAACAAACCAACAAACCAACAAACCAACAAACCAACAAACCAACAAGCCAACAAACCAACAAACAAATAAACCAACAAACCAAAAAACCAACAAACCAACAAGCCAACAAGCCAACAAGCCAACAAACCAACAAGCCAACAAACCAACAAGCCAACAAACCAACAAACCAACAAACCAACAAACCAACAAGCCAACAAACCAACAAACAAATAAACCAACAGACCAAAAAACCAACAAACCAACAAACCAACAAACCAACAAACCAAAAAGCCAACAAGCCAACAAACCAAAAACCAACAAACCAACAAGCCAACAAACCAACAAGCCAACAAGCCAACAAACCAACAAACCAACAAACCAAGTAACCAACAAACCAACAAACCATCAAACGAAAAAAGTAACAAACCAACAAGCCAACAAGCCAACAAAGCAAGAAACCAAAAAACCAACAAACCAAAAAACCAACAAACCAACAAATCATCAAACGAACAAAGCAACAAGCCAACAAACCAACAAACCAACAAGCCAACAAACCAACAAACCAACAAGCCAACAAGCCAACAAGCCAACAAACCAACAAACCAACAAACCAACAAGCCAACAAACCAACATACCAACAAGCCAACAAACCAACAAACCAACAAACCAACAAACCAACAAGCCAACAAGCCAACAAACCAACAAACCAACAAGCCAACAGCCAACAAACCAACAAACCAACAAACCAACAAACCAACAAACCAACAAACCAACAAACCAACAAAAAAACAAACCAACAAACCAACAAACCAACAAGCCAACAAGCCAACAAACCAACAAACCAACAAGCCAACAAACCAAAAAACAAATAAACCAACAAACCAACAAACCAACAAACCAACAAACCAACAAGCAAACAAGCCAACAAACCAACAAACCAACAAGCCAACAAGCCAACAAACCAACAAGCCAACAAACCAACAAACCAACAAGCCAACAAGCCAACAAACCAACAAACCAACAAGCCAACAAACCAAGTAACCAACAAACCAACAAACCATCAAACGAACAAAGCAGCAAACTAACAAGCCAACAAGCCAACAAGCCAACAAACGAACAAACCAAGTAACCAAAAAGCCAACAAACTAACAAACCAACAAACCAACAAACCAACAAGCCAAAAAGCTAACAAAGCAACAAACCAACAAAGCAGCAAACCAAAAAACCAACAAACCAAAAAACCAATATACCAACAAACCATCAAACGAACAAAGAAACAACCCAACACGCCAACAAACCAACAAACCAACAAGACAACAAGCCAACAAACCAACAAACCAACAAACCAACGAACCAACAAACCAACAAACCAACAAACCAACAAACCAACAAACCAACAAGCCAACAAACCAACAAACCAACAAGCCAACAAGCCAACAAACTAACAAACCAACAAGCTAACAAACCAACAATCCAACAAACCAACAAACCAACAAACCAAGTAACCAAAAAGCCAACAAACTAACAAACCAACAAGCCAAAAAGCCAACAAACCAACAAACCAACAAAGCAACAAGCCAACAAGCCAACAAACCAACAAACCAACAAACCAACAAACCAACAAGCCAACAAACCAACAAACAAATAAACCAACAGACCAAAAAACCAACAAACCAACAAACCAACAAACCAACAAACCAAAAAGCCAACAAGCCAACAAACCAAAAACCAACAAACCAACAAGCCAACAAACCAACAAGCCAACAAGCCAACAAACCAACAAACCAACAAACCAAGTAACCAACAAACCAACAAACCATCAAACGAAAAAAGTAACAAACCAACAAGCCAACAAGCCAACAAAGCAAGAAACCAAAAAACCAACAAACCAAAAAACCAACAAGCCAAAAAACCAACAAGCCAACAAACCAACAAACCAACAAACCAAGTAACCAAAAAGCCAACAAACTAACAAACCAATAAGCCAACAAGCCAACAAACCAACAAACCAACAAAGCAACAAGCCAACAAGCCAACAAACCAACGAACCAACGAACCAACAAGCTAACAAACCAACAAACCAACAAGCCAACAAGCCAACAAACCAACAAACCAACAAACCAACAAGCCAACAAACCAACAAACCAACAAGCCAACAAACCAACAAACCAACAAACCAACAAACAAACAAGCCAACAAGCCAACAAACCAACAAACCAACAAGCCAACAAACCAACAAACCAACAAACCAACAAGCCAACAAACCAACAAGCCAACAAACCAACAAACCAACAAATCAAGTAACCAAAAAGTCAACAAACTAACAAACCAACAAGTGAACAAGCCAACAAACCAACAAACCAACAAATCAACAAGCAAACAAGCCAACAAACCAACAAACCAACAAGCCAACAAACCAACAAACCAACAAGCCAACAAGCCAACAAACCAAAAAACCAACAAACCAACAAACCAACAAGCCAACAAGCCAAAAAACCAACAAACCAACAAGCCCACAAACCAACAAACTAACAAACTAAGTAACCAACAAGCCAACAAACCAACAAACCAACAAGTTAACAAGCCAACAAACCAACAAACCAACAAACCAACAAACCAACAAACCAACAAACCAAAAAACCAACAAACCAACAAACCAACAAACCAACAAACCAACAAACCAACAAGCCAACAAGCCAACAAACCAACAAACCAAGCAGCCAACAAACCAATAAGCCAACAAACCAACAAACCAAGTAACCAAAAAGCCAACAAACTAACAAACCAACAAGCCAACAAGCCAACAAACCAACAAACCAACAAAGCAACAAACCAACAAGCCAAGAAACCAACAAACCAAGAAGCCAACAAACCAACAAACCAACAAACCAACAAACCAACAAGCCAACAAACCAACAAACCAACAAACCAACAAGCCAACAAACCAATAAACCAAAAAACCAACAAACCAAGTAACCAAAAAGCCAACAAACTAACAAACCAACAAGCCAACAAACCAACAAACCAACAAGCCAACAAGCCAGCAAACCAACAAACCAACAAACCAACAAACCAACAAACCAACAAACCAAAAAACCAACAGACCAACAAGCCAACAAACCAACAAGCCAACAAACCAACAAACCAACAAACCAAGTAACCAAAAAGCCAACAAACTAACAAACCAATAAGCCAACAAGCCAACAAACCAACAAACCAACAAAGCAACAAGCCAACAAGCCAACAAACCAACGAACCAACGAAGCAACAAGCTAACAAACCAACAAACCAACAAGCCAACAAGCCAACAAACCAACAAACCAACAAACCAACAAGCCAACAAACCAACAAACCAACAAGCCAACAAACCAACAAACCAACAAACCAACAAGCCAACAAACCAACAAGCCAACAAACCAACAAACCAACAAATCAAGTAACCAAAAAGTCAACAAACTAACAAACTAACAATTGAACAAGCCAACAAACCAACAAACCAACAAAGCAACAAGCAAACAAGCCAACAAACCAACAAACCAACAAGCCAACAAACCAACAAACCAACAAGCCAACAAACCAACAAGCCAACAAACCAACAAGCCAACAAGCCAAAAAACCAACAAACCAACAAGCCCACAAACCAACAAACTAACAAACTAAGTAACCAACAAGCCAACAAACCAACAAACCAACAAGTTAACAAGCCAACAAACCAACAAACCAACAAACCAACAAACCAACAAACCAACAAACCAAAAAACCAAAAAACCAACAAACCAACAAACCAACAAACCAACAAACCAACAAACCAACAAGCCAACAAGCCAACAAACCAACAAACCAAGCAGCCAACAAACCAATAAGCCAACAAACCAACAAACCAAGTAACCAAAAAGCCAACAAACTAACAAACCAACAAGTGAAAAAGCCAACAAACCAACAAACCAACAAAGCAACAAGCAAACAAGCCAACAAACCAACAAACCAACAAGCCAACAAACCAACAAACCAACAAGCCAACAAACCAACAAGCCAACAAACCAACAAGCCAACAAGCCAAAAAACCAACAAACCAACAAGCCCACAAACCAACAAACTAACAAACTAAGTAACCAACAAGCCAACAAACCAACAAACCAACAAGTTAACAAGCCAACAAACCAACAAACCAACAAACCAAAAAACCAACAAACCAACAAACCAACAAACCAACAAACCAACAAACCAACAAACCAACAAACCAACAAACCAACAAACCAACAAGCCAACAAGCCAACAAACCAACAAACCAAGCAGCCAACAAACCAATAAGCCAACAAACCAACAAACCAAGTAACCAAAAAGTCAACAAACTAACAAACCAACAAGTGAACAAGCCAACAAACCAACAAACCAACAAAGCAACAAGCAAACAAGCCAACAAACCAACAAACCAACAAGCCAACAAACCAACAAACCAACAAGCCAACAAACCAACAAGCCAACAAACCAACAAGCCAACAAGCCAAAAAACCAACAAACCAACAAGCCCACAAACCAACAAACTAACAAACTAAGTAACCAACAAACCAACAACCCAACAAACCAACAAGCCAACAAACCAACAAACCAACAAACCAAGTAACCAAAAAGCCAACAAACTAACAAACCAACAAGCCAACAAGCCAACAAACTAACAAACCAACAAAGCAACAAGCCAACAAGCCAACAAACCAACAAACCAACAAACCAACAAGCCAACAAACCAACAAACAAATAAACCAACAAACCAACAAACCAACAAACCAACAAACCAAAAAACCAACAAGCCAACAAACCAACAAGCCAACAAGCCAACAAACCAACAAACCAACAAGCCAACAAGCCAACAAGCCAACAAACCAACAAACCAACAAGCCAACAAACCAACAAACCAACAAACCAACAAGCCAACAAACCAACAAACAAATAAACCAACAAACCAAAACACCAACAAACCAACAAACCAACAAACCAACAAACCAGCAAACCAACAAACCAACAAACCAACAAGCCAACAAGCCAACAAACCAACAAACCAACAAACCAACAAGACAACAAACCAACAAGCCAACAAACCAACAAACCAACAAACCAAGTAACCAAAAAGCCAACAAACTAACAAACCAACAAGCCAACAAGCCAACAAACCAACAAACTAACAAACCAACAAGCCAACAAGCCAACAAACCAACAAACCAACAAGCCAACAAACCAACAAACCAACAAGCTAACAAGCCAACAAACCAACAAGCCAACAAGCCAACAAACCAACAAACCAATAAACCAACAAACCAACAAAGCAACAGACCAACAAACCAACAAGCCAACAAACCAACAAACAAATAAACCAACAAACCAAAAAACCAACAAACCAACAAACCAACAAACCAACAAACCAACAAACCAACAAACCAACAAGCCAACAAGCCAACAAACCAACAAACCAAGTTACCAACAAGCCAACAAACCAACAAGCCAACAAACCAACAAATCAACAAGCCAACAAACCAACAAACCAACAAGCCAACAAACCAACAAGCCAACAAATGAACAAGCCAACAAACCAACAAGCGAACAAGCCAACAAACTAACAAACCAACAAACTAACAAACCAACAAACGAACTAACCAACAAACCAACAAGCCAACAAGCCAACAAACCAACAAACCAACAAGCCAACAAGCCAACAAACCAACAAACCAACAAACCAACAAACCAACAAACCAACAAACCAACAAACCAACAAACCAACAAGCCAACAAACCAACAAACAAATAAACCAACAAACCAAAAAACCAACAAACCAACAAGCCAACAAGCCAACAAGCCAACAAACCAACAAGCCAACAAACCAACAAGCCAACAAACCAACAAACCAACAAACCAACAAACCAACAAGCCAACAAACCAACAAACAAATAAACCAACAGACCAAAAAACCAACAAACCAACAAACCAACAAACCAACAAACCAAAAAGCCAACAAGCCAACAAACCAAAAACCAACAAACCAACAAGCCAACAAACCAACAAGCCAACAAGCCAACAAACCAACAAACCAACAAACCAAGTAACCAACAAACCAACAAACCATCAAACGAAAAAAGTAACAAACCAACAAGCCAACAAGCCAACAAAGCAAGAAACCAAAAAACCAACAAACCAAAAAACCAACAAACCAACAAATCATCAAACGAACAAAGCAACAAGCCAACAAACCAACAAACCAACAAGCCAACAAACCAACAAACCAACAAGCCAACAAGCCAACAAGCCAACAAACCAACAAACCAACAAACCAACAAGCCAACAAACCAACATACCAACAAGCCAACAAACCAACAAACCAACAAACCAACAAACCAACAAGCCAACAAGCCAACAAACCAACAAACCAACAAGCCAACAGCCAACAAACCAACAAACCAACAAACCAACAAACCAACAAACCAACAAACCAACAAACCAACAAAAAAACAAACCAACAAACCAACAAACCAACAAGCCAACAAGCCAACAAACCAACAAACCAACAAGCCAACAAACCAAAAAACAAATAAACCAACAAACCAACAAACCAACAAACCAACAAACCAACAAGCAAACAAGCCAACAAACCAACAAACCAACAAGCCAACAAGCCAACAAACCAACAAGCCAACAAACCAACAAACCAACAAGCCAACAAGCCAACAAACCAACAAACCAACAAGCCAACAAACCAAGTAACCAACAAACCAACAAACCATCAAACGAACAAAGCAGCAAACTAACAAGCCAACAAGCCAACAAGCCAACAAACGAACAAACCAAGTAACCAAAAAGCCAACAAACTAACAAACCAACAAACCAACAAACCAACAAGCCAAAAAGCTAACAAAGCAACAAACCAACAAAGCAGCAAACCAAAAAACCAACAAACCAAAAAACCAATATACCAACAAACCATCAAACGAACAAAGCAACAACCCAACACGCCAACAAACCAACAAACCAACAAGACAACAAGCCAACAAACCAACAAACCAACAAACCAACGAACCAACAAACCAACAAACCAACAAACCAACAAACCAACAAACCAACAAGCCAACAAACCAACAAACCAACAAGCCAACAAGCCAACAAACTAACAAACCAACAAGCTAACAAACCAACAATCCAACAAACCAACAAACCAACAAACCAAGTAACCAAAAAGCCAACAAACTAACAAACCAACAAGCCAAAAAGCCAACAAACCAACAAACCAACAAAGCAACAAGCCAACAAGCCAACAAACCAACAAACCAACAAACCAACAAACCAAGTAACCAAAAAGCCAACAAACCAACAAAACAAAAAGCCAACAAGCCAACAAACCAACAAACCAACAAACCAACAAAGTAGCAAGCCAACAAGCCAACAAATCAACAAACCAACAAACCAACAAAGCAACAAGCCAAAAAGCCAACAAACGAACAAACCAACAAGCCAACAAACCAACAAACCAACAAACCAACAAACCAGCAAACCAACAAACCAACAAACCAACAAGCCAACAAGCCAACAAACCAACAAACCAACAAACCGAAAAAACAACAAGCCAACAAACCAACAAACCAACAAACCAACAAACCAACAAGCCAACAAGCCAACAACCCAACAATCTAACAAACCAACAAGCCAACAAACCAACAAACCAACAAGCCAACAAGCCAACAAACCAACAAACCAACAAACCAATAAACCAACAAACCAACAAACCAACAAGCCAAGAAACTAACAAACCAACAAGCCAACAAGCCAACAAACCAACAAACCAACAAACCAACAAAGCAACAAGCCAACAAGCCAACAACCCAACAAACTAACAAGCCAACAAACCAACAAACCAACAAACCAACAAGCCAACAAACCAACAAACAAATAAACCAACAAACCAACAAACCAACAAACCAACAAACCAACTAACCAAAAAACCAACAAACCAACAAACCAACAAGCCAACAAGCCAACCAACCAACAAACCAACAAGCCAAAAAACCAACAAACCAACAAACCAACTAGCCAACAAACCAACAAACAAATAAACCAAGAAACCAAAAAAACCAACAAACCAACAAACCAACAAACCAACAAACCAACAAACCAACAAACCAACAAACCAACAAACCAACAAGCCAACAAGCCAACAAACCAACAAATGAACAAACCAACAAGCCAACAAACCAACAAGCCAGCAAACCAACAAACCAACAAACCAAGTAACCAAAAAGCCAACAAACTAACAAACCAACAAGCCAACAAGCCAACAAACCAACAAACCAACAAATCAACAAGCCAACAAGCCAACAAACCAACAAACCGACAAGCCAACAAACCAACAAACCAACAAGCCAACAAGCCAACAAACCAACAAGCCAACAAGCCAACAAACCAACAAGCCAACAAGCCAACAAACCAACAAAGCAACAAACCAACAAGCCAACAAACCAATAAACCAAAAAACCAACAAACCAACAAACCAAGTAACCAAACAGCCAACAAACTAACAAACCAACAAGCCAAAAAACCAACAAACCAACAAACCAACAAGCCAACAAACTAACAAACCAACAAGCCAACAAACCAACAAACCAACAAACCAAAAAACCAACAAACCAACAAACCAACAAACCAACAAACCAACAAACCAACAAACGAACAAGCCAACAAGCCAACAAACCAACAAACCAACAAACCAACAAGCCAACAAACCAACAAGCCAACAAACCAACAAACCAACATACCAACAAACCAAGTAACCAAAAAGCCAACAAACTAACAAACCAACAAGCCAATAAGCCAACAAACCAACAAACCAACAAAGCAACAAGCCAACAAGCCAACAAACCAACAAACCAACAAACCAACAAGCCAACAAACCAACATACCAACAAGCCAACAAACCAACAAACCAACAAACCAACAAACCAACAAGCCAACAAGCCAACAAACCAACAAACCAACAAGCCAACAAACCAACAAACCAACAAACCAACAAACCAACAAACCAACAAACCAACAAACCAACAAACCAACAAACCAACAAGCCAACAAGCCAACAAACCAACAAACCAACAAGCCAACAAACCAACAAACAAATAAACCAACAAACCAACAAACCAACAAACCAACAAGCAAACAAGCCAATAAACCAACAAACCAACAAGCCAACAAGCCAACAAACCAACAAGCCAACAAACCAACAAACCAACAAGCCAACAAGCCAACAAACCAACAAACCAACAAGCCAACAAACCAAGTAACCAACAAACCAACAAACCATCAAACGAACAAAGCAGCAAACTAACAAGCCAACAAGCCAACAAGCCAACAAACGAACAAACCAAGTAACCAAAAAGCCAACAAACTAACAAACCAACAAACCAACAAACCAACAAGCCAAAAAGCTAACAAAGCTACAAACCAACAAAGCAGCAAACCAAAAAACCAACAAACCAAAAAACCAATATACCAACAAACCATCAAACGAACAAAGCAACAACCCAACACGCCAACAAACCAATAAACCAACAAGACAACAAGCCAACAAACCAACAAACCAACAAACCAACGAACCAACAAACCAACAAACCAACAAACCAACAAACCAACAAACCAACAAACCAACAAGCCAACAAACCAACAAACCAACAAGCCAACAAGCCAACAAACTAACAAACCAACAAGCTAACAAACCAACAATCCAACAAACCAACAAACCAACAAACCAAGTAACCAAAAAGCCAACAAACTAACAAACCAACAAGCCAAAAAGCCAACAAACCAACAAACCAACAAAGCAACAAGCCAACAAGCCAACAAACCAACAAACCAACAAACCAACAAACCAAGTAACCAAAAAGCCAACAAACCAACAAAACAAAAAGCCAACAAGCCAACAAACCAACAAACCAACAAACCAACAAAGTAGCAAGCCAACAAGCCAACAAATCAACAAACCAACAAACCAACAAAGCAACAAGCCAAAAAGCCAACAAACGAACAAACCAACAAGCCAACAAACCAACAAACCAACAAACCAGCAAACCAACAAACCAACAAACCAACAAGCCAACAAGCCAACAAACAAACAAACCAACAAACCAAAAAACCAACAAGCCAACAAACCAACAAACCAACAAACCAACAAACCAACAAGCCAACAAGCCAACAACCCAACAATCTAACAAACCAACAAGCCAACAAACCAACAAACCAACAAGCCAACAAGCCAACAAACCAACAAACCAACAAACCAATAAACCAACAAACCAACAAACCAACAAGCCAAGAAACTAACAAACCAACAAGCCAACAAGCCAACAAACCAACAAACCAACAAACCAACAAAGCAACAAGCCAACAAGCCAACAACCCAACAAACTAACAAGCCAACAAACCAACAAACCAACAAACCAACAAGCCAACAAACCAACAAACAAATAAACCAACAAACCAACAAACCAACAAACCAACAAACCAACAAAGTAGCAAGCCAACAAGCCAACAAATCAACAAACCAACAAACCAACAAAGCAACAAGCCAAAAAGCCAACAAACGAACAAACCAACAAGCCAACAAACCAACAAACCAACAAACCAACAAACCAGCAAACCAACAAACCAACAAACCAACAAGCCAACAAGCCAACAAACCAACAAACCAACAAACCGAAAAACCAACAAGCCAACAAACCAACAAACCAACAAACCAACAAACCAACAAACTAACAAGCCAACAAGCCAACAACCCAACAATCTAACAAACCAACAAGCCAACAAACCAACAAACCAACAAGCCAACAAGCCAACAAACCAACAAACCAACAAACCAATAAACCAACAAACCAACAAACCAACAAGCCAAGAAACTAACAAACCAACAAGCCAACAAGCCAACACACCAACAAACCAACAAACCAACAAAGCAACAAGCCAACAAGCCAACAACCCAACAAACTAACAAGCCAACAAACCAACAAACCAACAAACCAACAAGCCAACAAACCAACAAACAAATAAACCAACAAACCAACAAACCAACAAACCAACAAACTAACTAACCAAAAAACCAACAAACCAACAAACCAACAAGCCAACAAGCCAACAAACCAACAAACCAACAAGCCAAAAAACCAACAAACCAACAAACCAACTAGCCAACAAACCAACAAACAAATAAACCAATAAACCAAAAAACCAACAAACCAACAAACCAACAAACCAACAAACCAACAAACCAACAAACCAACAAGCCAACAAGCCAACAAACCAACAAATGAACAAACCAACAAGCCAACAAACCAACAAGTCAGCAAACCAACAAACCAACAAACCAAGTAACCAAAAAGCCAACAAACTAACAAACCAACAAGCCAACAAGCTAACAAACCAACAAACCAACAAATCAACAAGCCAACAAGCCAACAAACCAACAAACCGACAAGCCAACAAACCAACAAACCAACAAGCCAACAAGCCAACAAACCAACAAGCCAACAAGCCAACAAACCAACAAGCCAACAAGCCAACAAACCAACAAGTCAACAAGCCAACAAACCAACAAAGCAACAAACCAACAAGCCAACAAACCAATAAACCAAAAAACCAACAAACCAACAAACCAAGTAACCAAACAGCCAACAAACTAACAAACCAACAAGCCAAAAAACCAACAAACCAACAAACCAACAAGCCAACAAACTAACAAACCAACAAGCCAACAAACCAACAAACCAACAAACCAAAAAACCAACAAACCAACAAACCAACAAACCAACAAACCAACAAACCAACAAACGAACAAGCCAACAAGCCAACAAACCAACAAACCAACAAACCAACAAGCCAACAAACCAACAAGCCAACAAACCAACAAACCAACATACCAACAAACCAAGTAACCAAAAAGCCAGCAAACTAACAAACCAACAAGCCAATAAGCCAACAAACCAACAAACCAACAAAGCAACAAGCCAACAAGCCAACAAACCAACAAACCAACAAGCCAACAAACCAACATACCAACAAGCCAACAAACCAACAAACCAACAAACCAACAAACCAACAAGCCAACAAGCCAACAAACCAACAAACCAACAAGCCAACAAACCAACAAACCAACAAACCAACAAACCAACAAACCAACAAACCAACAAACCAACAAACCAACAAACCAAAAAACCAACAAGCCAACAAGCCAACAAACCAACAAACCAACAAGCCAACAAACCAACAAACAAATAAACCAACAAACCAACAAACCAACAAACCAACAAGCAAACAAGCCAACAAACCAACAAACCAACAAGCCAACAAGCCAACAAACCAACAAGCCAACAAACCAACAAACCAACAAGCCAACAAGCCAACAAACCAACAAACCAACAAACCAACAAACCAACAAACCAACAAGCCAACAAACCAACAAACCAACAAGCCAACAAGCCAACAAACTAACAAACCAACAAGCTAACAAACCAACAATCCAACAAACCAACAAACCAACAAACCAAGTAACCAAAAAGCCAACAAACTAACAAACCAACAAGCCAAAAAGCCAACAAACCAACAAACCAACAAAGCAACAAGCCAACAAGCCAACAAACCAACAAACCAACAAACCAACAAACCAAGTAACCAAAAAGCCAACAAACCAACAAAACAAAAAGCCAACAAGCCAACAAACCAACAAACCAACAAACCAACAAAGTAGCAAGCCAACAAGCCAACAAATCAACAAACCAACAAACCAACAAAGCAACAAGCCAAAAAGCCAACAAACGAACAAACCAACAAGCCAACAAACCAACAAACCAACAAACCAACAAACCAGCAAACCAACAAACCAACAAACCAACAAGCCAACAAGCCAACAAACCAACAAACCAACAAACCAAAAAACCAACAAGCCAACAAACCAACAAACCAACAAACCAACAAACCAACAAGCCAACAAGCCAACAACCCAACAATCTAACAAACCAACAAGCCAACAAACCAACAAACCAACAAGCCAACAAGCCAACAAACCAACAAACCAACAAACCAATAAACCAACAAACCAACAAACCAACAAGCCAAGAAACTAACAAACCAACAAGCCAACAAGCCAACAAACCAACAAACCAACAAACCAACAAAGCAACAAGCCAACAAGCCAACAACCCAACAAACTAACAAGCCAACAAACCAACAAACCAACAAACCAACAAGCCAACAAACCAACAAACAAATAAACCAACAAACCAACAAACCAACAAACCAACGAACCAACTAACCAAAAAACCAACAAACCAACAAACCAACAAGCCAACAAGCCAACAAACCAACAAACCAACAAGCCAAAAAACCAACAAACCAACAAACCAACAAGCCAACAAACCAACAAACAAATAAACCAATAAACCAACAAACCAACAAACCAACAAACCAACAAACCAACAAACCAACAAGCCAACAAGCCAACAAACCAACAAATGAACAAACCAACAAGCCAACAAACCAACAAGCCAACAAACCAACAAACCAACAAACCAAGTAACCAAAAAGCCAACAAACTAACAAACCAACAAGCCAACAAGCCAACAAACCAACAAACCAACAAATCAACAAGCCAACAAGCCAACAAACCAACAAACCGACAAGCCAACAAACCAACAAACCAACAAGCCAACAAGCCAACAAACCAACAAGCCAACAAGCCAACAAACCAACAAGCCAACAAGCCAACAAACCAACAAGCCAACAAGCCAACAAACCAACAAAGCAACAAACCAACAAGCCAACAAACCAATAAACCAAAAAACCAACAAACCAACAAACCAAGTAACCAAACAGCCAACAAACTAACAAACCAACAAGCCAAAAAACCAACAAACCAACAAACCAACAAGCCAACAAACTAACAAACCAACAAGCCAACAAACCAACAAACCAACAAACCAAAAAACCAACAAACCAGCAAACCAACAAACCAACAAACCAACAAACCAACAAACGAACAAGCCAACAAGCCAACAAACCAACAAACCAACAAACCAACAAGCCAACAAACCAACAAGCCAACAAACCAACAAACCAACAAACCAAGTAACCAAAAAGCCAACAAACTAACAAACCAACAAGCCAATAAGCCAACAAACCAACAAACCAACAAAGCAACAAGCCAACAAGCCAACAAACCAACAAACCAACAAGCCAACAAACCAACAAACCAACAAACCAACAAGCCAACAAGCCAACAAACCAACAAACCAACAAACCAACAAACCATTAAGCCAACAAGCCAACAAACCAACAAACCAACAAGCCAACAAACCAACAAACCAACAAACCAACAAGCCAACAAACCAACAAGCCAACAAACCAACAAACCAACAAATCAAGTAACCAAAAAGCCAACAAACTAACAAACCAACAAGTGAACAAGCCAACAAACCAACAAACCAAAAAAGCAACAAGCCAACAAGCCAACAAACCAACAAACCAACAAGCCAACAAACCAACAGACCAACAAGCCAATAAGTTAACAAACTAACAAACCAACAAACCAACAAGCCAACAAACCAACAAACCAAAAAATCAACAAACCAACAATCATACAAGCCAACAAGCCAACAAACCAACAAACCAACAAACCAACAAACCAACAAACTAAGTAACCAACAAGCCAACAAACCAACAAACCAACAAGCCAACAAGCCAACACACCAACAAACCAACAAACCAACAAACCAACCAACCAACAAACCAAAAAACCAACAAACCAACAAACCAACAAACCAACAAACCAACAAACCAACAAGCCAACAAGCCAACAAGCCAACAAACCAACAAACCAACAAACCAACAAACCAACAAGCCAACAAACCAACAAGCCAATAAACCAACAAACCAAGTAACCAAAAATCCAACAAACTAACAAACCAACAAGCCAACAAGCCAACAAACCAACAAACCAACAAAGCAACAAACCAACAAGCCAACAAACCAACAAACTAACAAGCCAACAAACCAACAAACCAACAAACTAACAAACCAACAAACCAACAAACCAACAAACCAACAAACCAACAAACCAACAAGCCAACAAACCAACAAGCCAAAAAACCAACAAACCAAGTAACCAAAAATCCAACAAACTAACAAACCAACAAGCCAACAAGCCAACAAACCAACAAACCAACAAAGCAACAAACCAACAAGCCAACAAACCAACAAACTAACAAGCCAACAAACCAACAAACCAACAAACCAACAAACCAACAAACCAACAAACCAACAAACCAAAAAACCAACAAACCAACAAACCAACAAACCAACAAACCAACAAGCCAACAAGCCAACAAATCAACAAACTAACAAACCAACAAGCCAACAAACCAACAAACCAACAAGCCAATAAGCCAACAAACCAACAAACCCACAAACCAACAAACCAACAAGCCAACAAACCAACAAACCAACAAGCCAACAAGCCAACAAACCAACAAACCAACAAGCCAACAAACCAACAAGCCAACAAACCAACAAACCAACAAACCAAGTAACCAAAAAGCCAACAAACTAACAAACCAACAAGGCAACAAGCCAACAAACTAACAAATCAACAAAGCAACAAGCCAACAAGCCAACAAAACAACAAACCAACAAGCCAACAAACCAACAAACCAACAAGCCAACAAACCAACAAACAAATAAACCAACAAACCAACAAACCAACAAACCAACAAACCAACAAACCAACAAACCAAAAAACCAACAAACCAACAAACCAACAAGCCAACAAGCCAACAAACCAAGAAACCAACAAGCCAACAAGCCAACAAACCAACAAACCAACAAGCCAACAAACCAACAAACCAACAAATCAACAAGCCAACAAACCAACAAACAAATAAACCAACAAACCAAAAAACCAACAAACCAACAAACCAACAAACCAACAAACTCACAAACCAACAAACCAAGAAACCAACAAGCCAACAAGCCAACAAACCAACAAACCAACAAACCAACAAGCCAACAAACCAACAAGCCAACAAACCAACAAACCAAGTAACCAAAAAGCCAACAAACTAACAAACCAACAAGCCAACAAGCCAACAAACCAACAAACCAACAAAGCAACAAGCCAACAAGCCAACAAACCAACAAGCCAACAAACCAACAAACCAAGAAGCTTACAAGCCAACAAACCAACAAACCAACAAGCCAACAAACCAACAAACCAATAAACCAACAAACCAACAAATCAACAAACCAACAAACCAACAAGCCAACAAACCAACAAACAAATAAACCAACAAACCAAAAAACAACAAACCAACAAACCAACAAACAAATAAACCAACAAACCAACAAACCAACAAGCCAATAAGCCAACAAACCAACAAACCCACAAACCAACAAACCAACAAGCCAACAAACCAACAAACCAACAAGCCAACAAGCCAACAAAACAACAAACCAACAAACCAACAAACCAACAAACCAACAAGCCAACAAACCAACAAACAAATAAACCAACAAACCAACAAACCAACAAACCAACAAACCAACAAACCAACAAACCAAAAAACCAACAAACCAACAAACCAACAAGCCAACAAGCCAACAAACCAATAAACCAACAAGCCAACAAGCCAACAAACCAACAAACCAACAAGCCAACAAACCAACAAACCAACAAATCAACAAGCCAACAAACCAACAAACAAATAAACCAACAAACCAAAAAACCAACAAACCAACAAACCAACAAACCAACAAACTCACAAACCAACAAACCAAGAAACCAACAAGCCAACAAGCCAACAAACCAACAAACCAACAAACCAACAAGCCAACAAACCAACAAGCCAACAAACCAACAAACCAAGTAACCAAAAAGCCAACAAACTAACAAACCAACAAGCCAACAAGCCAACAAACCAACAAACCAACAAAGAAACAAGCCAACAAGCCAACAAACCAACAAGCCAACAAACCAACAAACCAAGAAGCTTACAAGCCAACAAACCAACAAACCAACAAGCCAACAAACCAACAAACCAATAAACCAACAAACCAACAAATCAACAAACCAACAAACCAACAAGCCAACAAACCAACAAACAAATAAACCAACAAACCAAAAAACAACAAACCAACAAACCAACAAACAAATAAACCAACAAACCAACAAACCAACAAGCCAATAAGCCAACAAACCAACAAACCCACAAACCAACAAACCAACAAGCCAACAAACCAACAAACCAACAAGCCAACAAGCCAACAAACCAACAAACCAACAAGCCAACAAATTAACAAGCCATTAAACCAACAAACCAACAAACCAAGTAACCAAAAAGCCAACAAACTAACAAACCAACAAGCCAACAAACCAACAAGCCAACAAACCAACAAACCAAGTAACCAAAAAGTCAACAAACTAACAAACCAACAAGCCAACAAGCCAACAAACTAACAAATCAACAAAGCAACAAGCCAACAAGCCAACAAAACAACAAACTAACAAGCCAACAAACCAACAAACCAACAAGCCAACAAACCAACAAACAAATAAACCAACAAACCAACAAACCAACAAACCAACAAACCAACAAACCAACAAACCAACAAACCAAAAAACCAACAAACCAACAAACCAACAAGCCAACAAGCCAACAAACCAACAAACCAACAAGCCAACAAGCCAACAAACCAACAAACCAACAAGCCAACAAACCAACAAACCAACAAATCAACAAGCCAACAAACCAACAAACAAATAAACCAACAAACCAAAAAACCAACAAACCAACAAACCAACAAACTCACAAACCAACAAACCAAGAAACCAACAAGCCAACAAGCCAACAAACCAACAAACCAACAAACCAACAAGCCAACAAACCAACAAGCCAACAAACCAACAAACCAACAAACCAAGTAACCAAAAAGCCAACAAACTAACAAACCAACAAGCCAGCAAGCCAACAAATCAACAAACCAACAAAGCAATAAGCCAACAAGCCAACAAACCAACAAACCAACAAGCCAACAAACCAACAAACCAAGAAGCTTACAAGCCAACAAACCAACAAACCAACAAGCCAACAAACCAACAAACCAATAAACCAACAAACCAACAAATCAACAAACCAACAAACCAACAAGCCAACAAACCAACAAACAAATAAACCAACAAACCAAAAAACCAACAAACCAACAAACCAACAAACCAACAAACCAACAAACCAACAAACCAACAAACCAACAAGCCAACAAGCCAACAAACCAACAAACCAACAAACCAACAAGCCAATAAACCAACAAGCCAACAAACCAACAAACCAACAAACCATGTTACCAACAAGCCAACAAACCAACAAACCAACAAACCAACAAACGAACAAACCAACAAGCCAACAAACCAACAAACCAACAAACCAACAAGCCAACAAACCAACAAGCCAACAAAACAACAAGCCAACAAAACAACAAGCCAACAAACCAACAAACCAACAAGCCAACAAGCCAACAAGCCAACAAACCAACAAACTAACAAACCAACAAGCCAACAAACCAACAAACCAACAAACCAACAAACCAACAAGCCAACAAACCAACAAAAAATAAACCAACAAACCAAAAAACTAACAAACCAACAAGCCAACAGCCAACAAACCAACAAGCCAACAAACCAAGAAGCCAACAAACCAACAAACCAACTAACCAACAAGCCAATAAACCAACAAACAAATAAACCAACAAACCAAAAAACCAATAAACCAACATACCAACAAACCAACAAACCAACAAACCAACAAGCCAACAAGCCAACAAACCAACAAACCAACAAACCAACAAGCCAACAAACCAACAAGCCAACACACCAACAAACCAACAAACCAAGTAACCAACATACCAACAAACCATCAAACGAACAAAGCAACAAGCCAACAAGCCAACAAACCAATAAACCAACAAACCAACAAACCAACAAACCAACAAGCCAACAAGCAAACAAACCAACAAACCAACAAGCCAACGAACCAACAAGCCAACAAACCAACAAACCAACAAACCAACAAACCAACAAGCCAACAAACCAACAAGCCAATAAACCAACAAACCAACAAACCAACAAACCAACAAGCCAACAAGCCAACCAACCAACAAACCAACA
The DNA here is from genome assembly GCA_958298945.1 of Atherix ibis. Taxonomy (NCBI): domain Eukaryota; kingdom Metazoa; phylum Arthropoda; class Insecta; order Diptera; family Athericidae; genus Atherix; species Atherix ibis. The sequence goes on from OY282608.1 coordinate 30,741,790, forward strand.
AGCCAACAAACCAACAAACCAACAAACCGACAAGCCAACAAACCAACAAGCCAAGAAACCAACAAACCAACAAACCAAGTAACCAAAAAGCCAACAAGCCAACAAGCCAACAAGCCAACAAACCAACAAGCCAACAAACCAACAAACCAACAAACCAACAAGCCACAAAGCCAACAAACCAACAAACCAACAAACCAACAAGCCAACAAACCAACAAACCAAAAAATCAACAAACCAACAAACATACAAGCCAATAAGCCAACAAACCAACAAACCAACAAACTAAGTAACCAACAAGCCAACAAACCAACAAACCAACAAGCCAACAAGCCAACACACCAACAAACCAACAAACCAACAAACCAACCAACCAACAAACCAAAAAACCAACAAACCAACAAACCAACAAACCAACAAACCAACAAACCAACAAGCCAACAAGCCAACAAGCCAACAAACCAACAAACCAACAAACCAACAAACCAACAAGCCAACAAACCAACAAGCCAATAAACCAACAAACCAAGTAACCAAAAATCCAACAAACTAACAAACCAACAAGCCAACAAGCCAACAAACCAACAAACCAACAAACCAACAAACCAACAAGCCAACAAACCAACAAACCAACAAGCCAACAAACCAACAAACCAACAAACTAACAAACCAACAAACCAACAAACCAACAAACCAACAAACCAACAAACCAACAAGCCAACAAGCCAACAAACCAACAAACCAACAAACCAACAAACCAAAAAACCAACAAACCAACAAACCAACAAACCAACAAACCAACAAGCCAACAAGCCAACAAATCAACAAACTATAAAACCAACAAGCCAAAAAACCAACAAACCAACAAGCCAATAAGCGAACAAACCAACAAACCCACAAACCAACAAACCAACAAGCCAACAAACCAACAAACCAACAAGCCAACAAGCCAACAAACCAACAAACCAACAAGCCAACAAACCAACAAGCCAACAAACGAACAAACCAACAAACCAAGTAACCAAAAAGCCAACAAACTAACAAACCAACAAGCCAACAAGCCAACAAACTAACAAATCAACAAAGCAACAAGCCAACAAGCCAACAAAACAACAAACCAACAAGCCAACAAACCAACAAATCAACAAGCCAACAAACCAACAAACAAATAAACCAACAAACCAACAAACCAACAAACCAACAAACCAACAAACCAACAAACCAAAAAACCAACAAACCAACAAACCAACAAGCCAACAAGCCAACAAACCAACAAACCAACAAGCCAACAAGCCAACAAACCAACAAACCAACAAGCCAACAAACCAACAAACCAAAAAATCAACAAGCCAACAAACCAACAAACAAATAAACCAACAAACCAAAAAACCAACAAACCAACAAACCAACAAACCAACAAACTCACAAACCAACAAACCAAGAAACCAACAAGCCAACAAGCCAACAAACCAACAAACCAACAAACCAACAAACCAACAAGCCAACAAACCAACAAACCAACAAACCAAGTAACCAAAAAGCCAACAAACTAACAAACCAACAAGCCAACAAGCCAACAAACCAACAAACCAACAAAGCAACAAGCCAACAAGCCAACAAACCAACAAACCAACAAGCCAACAAACCAACAAAACAAGAAGCTTACAAGCCAACAAGCTAACAAACCAACAAGCCAACAAACCAACAAACCAATAAACCAACAAACCAACAAACCAACAAACCAACAAACCAACAAGCCAACAAACCAACAAACAAATAAACCAACAAACCAAAAAACCAACAAACCAACAAACCAACAAACCAACAAACCAACAAACCAACAAACCAACAAGCCAACAAGCCAACAAACCAACAAACCAACAAACCAACAAGCCAATAAACCAACAAGCCAACAAACCAACAAACCAACAAACCATGTTACCAACAAGCCAACAAACCAACAAACCAACAAACCAACAAACCAACAAACCAACAAGCCAACAAACCAACAAACCAACAAACCAACAAACCAACAAGCCAACAAACCAACAAGCCAACAAAACAACAAGCCAACAAACCAACAAACCAACATGCCAACAAGCCAACAAACTAACAAACCAACAAACTAACAAACCAACAAATGAACTAACCAACAAACCAACAAGCCAACTAGCCAACAAACCAACAAACCAACAAGCCAACAAGCCAACAAACCAACAAACTAACAAACCAACAAGCCAACAAACCAACAAACCAACAAACCAACAAACCAACAAGCCAACAAACCAACAAAAAATAAACCAACAAATCAAAAAACTAACAAACCAACAAGCCAACAGCCAACAAACCAACAAGCCAACAAACCAAGAAGCCAACAAACCAACAAACCAACAAACCAACAAGCCAATAAACCAACAAACAAATAAACCAACAAACCAAAAAACCAACAAACCAACATACCAACAAACCAACAAACCAACAAACCAACAAGCCAACAAGCCAACAAACCAACAAAGCAACAAGCCAACAAGCCAACAAACCAACAAACCAACAAGCCAACAAACCAACAAACCAAGAAGCTTACAAGCCAACAAACCAACAAACCAACAAGCCAACAAACCAACAAACCAATAAACCAACAAACCAACAAACCAACAAACCAACAAACCAACAAGCCAACAAACCAACAAACAAATAAACCAACAAACCAAAAAACCAACAAACCAACAAACCAATAAACCAACAAACCAACAAACCAACAAACCAACAAACCAACAAACCAACAAACTAACAAGCCAACAAGCCAACAAACCAACAAACCAACAAACCAACAAGCCAATAAACCAACAAGCCAACAAACCAACAAACCAACAAACCATGTTACCAACAAGCCAACAAACCAACAAATCAACAAACCAACAAACCAACAAACCAACAAGCCAACAAACCAACAAACCAACAAACCAACAAGGCAACAAACCAACAAGCCAACAAAACAACAAGCCAACAAACCAACAAACCAACATGCCAACAAGCCAACAAACTAACAAACCAACAAACTAACAAACCAACAAACGAACTAACCAACAAACCAACAAGCCAACTAGCCAACAAACCAACAAACCAACAAGCCAACAAGCCAACAAACCAACAAACTAACAAACCAACAAGCCAACAAACCAACAAACCAACAAACCAACAAACCAACAAGCCAACAAACCAACAAAAAATAAACCAACAAACCAAAAAACTAACAAACCAACAAGCCAACAGCCAACAAACCAACAAGCCCACAAACCAAGAAGCCAACAAACCAACAAACCAACAAACCAACAAGCCAATAAACCAACAAACAAATAAACCAACAAACCAAAAAACCAACAAACCAACATACCAACAAACCAACAAACCAACAAACCAACAAGCTAACAAGCCAACAAACCAACAAACCAACAAACCAACAAGCCAACAAACCAACAAGCCAACACACCAACAAACCAACAAACCAAGTAACCAACATACCAACAAACCATCAAACGAACAAAGCAACAAGCCAACAAGCCAACAAACCAACAAACCAACAAGCCAACAAACCAACAAACCAACAAGCCAACAAGCCAACAAGCCAACAAGACAACAAGCAAACAAACCAACAAACCGACAAGCCAACGAACCAACAAGCCAACAAACCAACAAACCAACAAACCAACAAACCAACAAGCCAACAAACCAACAAGCCAATAAACCAACAAACCAACAAACCAACAAACCAACAAGCCAACAAGCCAACCAACCAACAAACCAACAAGCCAACAAACCAACAAACCAACAAACCGACAAGCCAACAAACCAACAAGCCAAGAAACCAACAAACCAACAAACCAAGTAACCAAAAAGCCAACAAGCCAACAAGCCAACAAACTAACAAACCAACAAGCCAACAAACCAACAAACCAACAAGCCAACAAGCCAACAAACCAACAAACCAACAAACCAACAAGCAAACAAACCAACAAACCAACAAGCCAACCAACCAACAAACCAACAAACCAACAAGCCAACAAGCCAACAAACCAACAAACTAACAAGCCAACAAACCAACAAACCAACAAACCAACAAGCCAACCAACCAACAAGCCAACAAACCAACAAACCAACAAACCAACAAGCCAACAAACCAACAAACCAACAAACCAACATGACAACTAACCAACAAATCAACAAATCAACAAACCAACAAACCAAGAAACCAATAAACCAACAAACCAACAAACCAACAAACCAAAAAACCAACAAACCAACAAACCACCAAACGAACAAACCAACAAACCAGCAAACCAACAAACCAACAAACCAACAAACCAACAAACCAACAAACCAACAAACCAAAAAACCAACAAACCAACAAGCCAACAAGCCAACAAACCAACAAACTAACAAACCAACAAGCCAACAAACCAACAAACCAACAAACCAACAAGCCAACATGCCAACAAACCAACAAACCAACAAACCAAAAAACCAACAAACCATCAAACGAACAATGCAACAAGCCAACAAGCCAACAAACCAACAAACCAATAAGCCAACAAACCAACAAGCCAACAATCCAACAAACAAACAAACCAACAAACCAACAAGCCACCAAACCAACAAACCAACAAGCCAACAAACCAACAAACCAACAAACCAACAAACCAACAAGCCAACAAGCCAACAAACCAACAAACCAACAAGCCAACAAACCAACAAACCAACAAACCAACAAACCAACAAACCAACAAACCAACAAACCAACAAACCAACAAACCAACAAACCAACAAACCAACGAGCCAACAAGCCAACAAACCAACAAACAAACAAGCCAACAAACCAACAAACAAATAAACCAACAAACCATTAAATCAACAAACCAACAAACCAACAAACTAACAAACAAATAAACCAACAAACCAAAAAACCAACAAGCCAACAAACCAACAAACCAACAAGCCAACAAACCAACAAACCAACAAGCCAACAAACCAACAAACAAATAAACCAACAAACCAACATACCAACAAACCAACAAACCAACAAACTAACAAACAAATAAACCAACAAACCAAAAAACCAACAAGCCAACAAACCAACAAACCAACAAACCCAGTAACCAAAAAGCCAACAAACTAACAAACCAACAAGCCAACAAGCCAACAAACCAACAAACCAACAAAGCAACAAGCCAACAAGCCAACAAACCAACAAACCAACAAGCCAACAAACCAACAAACCAACAAGCCAACAAGCCAACAAGCCAACAAACCAACAAACCAACAAACCAACAAGCCAACAAACCCACAAACCAACAAACCAACAAGCAAACAAACCAACAAACCAACAAGCCAACAAACCAACAAACCAACAAACCAACAAACCAACAAACCAACAAACCAACAAACCAACAAACCAACAAGCCAACAAGCCAACAAACCAACAAACCAACAAACCAACAAACCAACAAGCCAACAAACCAACAAACCAACAAACCAAGTAACCAAAAACCCAACAAACTAACAAACCAACAAGATAACAAGCCAACAAACCAACAAACCAACAAAGCAACAAGCCAAGAAGCCAACAAACCAACAAACCAACAAGCCAACAAACCAACAAACCAACAAGCCAACAAACCAACAAACCAACAAGCCAACAAGCCAACAAACCAACAAACCAACAAACCAACAAGCCAACAAACCCACAAACCAACAAACCAACAAGCCATCAAACCAACAAACCAACAAGCCAACAAACCAACAAACCAACAAACCAATAAACCAACAAACCAACAAACCAACAAGCCACAAGCCAACAAACCAACAAACCAACAAACCAACAAGCCAACAAACCAACAAACCAACAAACCAAGTAACCAAAAAGCCAACAAACTAACAAACCAACAAGCCAACAAGCCAACAAACCAACAAACCAACACAGCAACAAGCCAAGAAGCCAACAAACCAACAAACCAACAAGCCAACAAACCAACAAACCAACAAACCAACAAGCCCCCAAACCAAGAAGCCAAAAAACCAACAATCAAATAAACCAACAAACCAACAAACCAACAAACCAACAAACCAACAAACGAAAAAACCAACAAACCAACAAACCAACAAACCAACAAGCCAACAAACCAACAAACAAATAAACCAACAAACTAAAAAACCGACAAACCAACAAACCAACAAACCAACAAACCAACAAACCAACAAGCCAACAAGCCAACAAACCAACAAACCAACAAACCAACAAACTAAGTAACCAACAAGCGAACAAACCAACAAACCAACAAGCCAACAAACCAACAAACTAACAAACCAACAAGCCAACAAACCAACAAACCAACAAGCCAACAAGCCAACAAACCAACAAACCAACAAACCAACAAGCAAACAAACCAACAAACCAACAAGCCAACCAACCAACAAACCAACAAACCAACAAGCCAACAAGCCAACAAACCAACAAACCAACAAGCCAACAAACCAACAAACCAACAAACCAACAAGCCAACCAACCAACAAGCCAACAAACCAACAAACCAACAAACCAACAAACCAACAAGCCAACAAGCCAACAAACCAACAAACCAACAAGCCAACAAACCAACAAACCAACAAACCAACATGACAACTAACCAACAAATCAACAAATCAACAAACCAACAAACCAAGAAACCAACAAACCAACAAACCAACAAACCAACAAACCAAAAAACCAACAAACCAACAAACCACCAAACGAACAAACCAACAAACCAGCAAACCAACAAACCAACAAACCAACAAACCAACAAACCAACAAACCAACAAACCAACAAACCAACAAACCAACAAACCAAAAAACCAACAAACCAACAAGCCAACAAGCCAACAAACCAACAAACTAACAAACCAACAAGCCAACAAACCAACAAACCAACAAACCAACAAGCCAACATGCCAACAAACCAACAAACCAACAAACCAAAAAACCAACAAACCATCAAACGAACAATGCAACAAGCCAACAAGCCAACAAACCAACAAACCAATAAGCCAACAAACCAACAAACCAACAAGCCAACAATCCAACAAACAAACAAACCAACAAACCAACAAGCCACCAAACCAACAAACCAACAAGCCAACAAACCAACAAACCAACAAACCAACAAACCAACAAGCCAACAAGCCAACAAACCAACAAACCAACAAGCCAACAAACCAACAAACCAACAAACCAACAAACCAACAAACCAACAAACCAACAAACCAACAAACCAACAAACCAACAAACCAACGAGCCAACAAGCCAACAAACCAACAAACAAACAAGCCAACAAACCAACAAACAAATAAACCAACAAACCATTAAATCAACAAACCAACAAACCAACAAACTAACAAACAAATAAACCAACAAACCAAAAAACCAACAAGCCAACAAACCAACAAACCAACAAGCCAACAAACCAACAAACCAACAAGCCAACAAACCAACAAACAAATAAACCAACAAACCAACATACAAACAAACCAACAAACCAACAAACTAACAAACAAATAAACCAACAAACCAAAAAACCAACAAGCCAACAAACCAACAAACCAACAAACCCAGTAACCAAAAAGCCAACAAACTAACAAACCAACAAGCCAACAAGCCAACAAACCAACAAACCAACAAAGCAACAAGCCAACAAGCCAACAAACCAACAAACCAACAAGCCAACAAACCAACAAACCAACAAGCCAACAAGCCAACAAACCAACAAACCAACAAGCCAACAAACCAACAAACCAACAAACCAACAAACCAACAAACCAACAAACCAACAAACCAACAAACCAACAAACCAACAAGCCAACAAGCCAACAAACCAACAAACCAACAAACCAACAAACCAAAAAGCCAACAAACCAACAAACCAACAAACCAAGTAACCAAAAACCCAACAAACTAACAAACCAACAAGATAACAAGCCAACAAACCAACAAACCAACAAAGCAACAAGCCAAGAAGCCAACAAACCAACAAACCAACAAGCCAACAAACCAACAAACCAACAAGCCACCAAACCAAGAAGCCAAAAAACCAACAAACAAATAAACCAACAAACCAACAAACCAACAAACCAAAAAACCAACAAACCAACAAACCAACAAGCCAACAAGCTAACAAACCAACAAACCAACAAGCCAACAAGCCAACAAACCAACAAACCAACAAGCAAACAAACCAACAAACCAACAAACCAACAAGCCAACAAACCAACAAACAAATAAACCAACAAACCAAAAAACCAACAAACCAACAAACCAACAAACCAACAAACTAACAAACCAACAAGCCAACAAGCCAACAAACCAACAAACCAACAAACCAACAAACTAAGTAGCCAACAAGCCAACAAACCAACAAACCAACAAGTCAACAAACCAACAAACTAACAAACCAACAAGCCAAAAAACCAACAAACCAACAAGCCAACAAGCCAACAAACCAACAAACCAACAAACCAACAAACCAACAAACCAACAAACCAACAAGCCAACAAACCAACAAACCAACAAACCAACAAGCCAACAAGCCAACAAACCAACAAACCAACAAGCCAACAAACCAACAAACCAACAAACCAACAAGCCAACCAACCAACAAGCCAACAAGCCAACAAGCCAACAAACCAACAAACTAACAAACCAACAAGCCAACAAACCAACAAACCAAAAAACCAACAAGCCAACAAACCAACAAACCAACAAACCAACAAGCCAACAAACCAACAAACCAACAATCAACAAGCCAACAAACCAACAAACCAACAAACCAACAAACCAACAAACCAACAAACCAACAAGCCAACAAACCAACAAACCAACAAACCAACAAGCCAACAAGCCAACAAACCAACAAACCAACAAGCCAACAAACCAACAAACCAACAAACCAACAAACCAAAAAACCAACAAACCAACAAGCCAACAAGCCAACAAACCAACAAACTAACAAACCAACAAGCCAACAAACCAACAAACCAACAAGCCAACAAGCCAACAAACCAACAAACCAACAAACCAAAAAACCAACAAACCAACAAACCATCAAACGAACAAAGCAACAAGCCAACAAGCCAACAAACCAACAAACCAACAAGCCAACAAACCAACAAACCAACAAGCCAACAATCCAACAAACAAACAAACCAACAAACCAACAAGCCACCAAACCAACAAACCAACAAGCCAACAAACCAACAAACCAACAAACCAACAAACCAACAAGCCAACAAGCCAACAAACCAACAAACCAACAAGCCAACAAACCAACAAACCAACAAACCAACAAACCAACAAACGAACAAACCAACAACCATCAAACCAAAAAACCAACAAACCAACAAGCCAACAAGCCAACAAACCAACAAACTAACAAACCAACAAGCCAACAAACCAACAAACCAGCAAGCCAACAACCCAACAAATCAACAAACCAACAAACCAAAAAACCAACAAACCAACAAACCATCAAACGAACAAAGCAACAAGCCAACAAGCCAACAAACCAACAAACTAACAAGCCAACAAACCAACAAACCAACAAGCCAACAAGCCAACAATCCAACAAACCAACAAACCAACAAACCAACAAGCCAACAAACCAACCAACCAACAAGCCAACAAACCAACAAACCAACAAACCAACAAACCAACAAGCCAACAAGCCAACAAACCAACAAACCAACAAGCCAACAAACCAACAAACCAACAAACCAACAAACCAACAAACCAACAAACCAACAAACCAACAAACCAACAAACCAACGACCCAACAAGCCAACAAACCAACAAACCAACAAGCCAACAAACCAACAAACAAATAAACCAACAAACCAACATACCAACAAACCAAAAAACCAACAATCAAATAAACCAACAAACCAACAAACCAACAAACCAACAAACCAACAAACGAAAAAACCAACAAACCAACAAACCAACAAACCAACAAGCCAACAAACCAACAAACAAATAAACCAACAAACTAAAAAACCGACAAACCAACAAACCAACAAACCAACAAACCAACAAACCAACAAGCCAACAAGCCAACAAACCAACAAACCAACAAACCAACAAACTAAGTAACCAACAAGCGAACAAACCAACAAACCAACAAGCCAACAAACCAACAAACTAACAAACCAACAAGCCAACAAACCAACAAACCAACAAGCCAACAAGCCAACAAACCAACAAACCAACAAACCAACAAGCAAACAAACCAACAAACCAACAAGCCAACCAACCAACAAACCAACAAACCAACAAGCCAACAAGCCAACAAACCAACAAACCAACAAGCCAACAAGCCAACCAATCAACAAGCCAACAAACCAACAAACCAACAAACCAACAAACCAACAAGCCAACAAGCCAACAAACCAACAAACCAACAAGCCAACAAACCAACAAACCAACAAACCAACATGACAACTAACCAACAAATCAACAAATCAACAAACCAACAAACCAAGAAACCAACAAACCAACAAACCAACAAACCAACAAACCAAAAAACCAACAAATCAACAAACCACCAAACGAACAAACCAACAAACCAGCAAACCAACAAACCAACAAACCAACAAACCAACAAACCAACAAACCAACAAACCAACAAACCAAAAAACCAACAAACCAACAAGCCAACAAGCCAACAAACCAACAAACTAACAAACCAACAAGCCAACAAACCAACAAACCAACAAACCAACAAGCCAACATGCCAACAAACCAACAAACCAACAAACCAAAAAACCAACAAACCATCAAACGAACAATGCAACAAGCCAACAAGCCAACAAACCAACAAACCAATAAGCCAACAAACCAACAAACCAACAAGCCAACAATCCAACAAACAAACAAACCAACAAACCAACAAGCCACCAAACCAACAAACCAACAAGCCAACAAACCAACAAACCAACAAACCAACAAACCAACAAGCCAACAAGCCAACAAACCAACAAACCAACAAGCCAACAAACCAACAAACCAACAAACCAACAAACCAACAAACCAACAAACCAACAAACCAACAAACCAACAAACCAACAAACCAACGAGCCAACAAGCCAACAAACCAACAAACAAACAAGCCAACAAACCAACAAACAAATAAACCAACAAACCATTAAATCAACAAACCAACAAACCAACAAACTAACAAACAAATAAACCAACAAACCAAAAAACCAACAAGCCAACAAACCAACAAACCAACAAGCCAACAAACCAACAAACCAACAAGCCAACAAACCAACAAACAAATAAACCAACAAACCAACATACAAACAAACCAACAAACCAACAAACTAACAAACAAATAAACCAACAAACCAAAAAACCAACAAGCCAACAAACCAACAAACCAACAAACCCAGTAACCAAAAAGCCAACAAACTAACAAACCAACAAGCCAACAAGCCAACAAACCAACAAACCAACAAAGCAACAAGCCAACAAGCCAACAAACCAACAAACCAACAAGCCAACAAACCAACAAACCAACAAGCCAACAAGCCAACAAACCAACAAACCAACAAACCAACAAGCCAACAAACCCACAAACCAACAAACCAACAAGCAAACAAACCAACAAACCAACAAGCCAACAAACCAACAAACCAACAAACCAACAAACCAACAAACCAACAAACCAACAAACCAACAAACCAACAAACCAACAAGCCAACAAGCCAACAAACCAACAAACCAACAAACCAACAAACCAACAAGCCAACAAACCAACAAACCAACAAACCAAGTAACCAAAAACCCAACAAACTAATAAACCAACAAGATAACAAGCCAACAAACCAACAAACCAACAAAGCAACAAGCCAAGAAGCCAACAAACCAACAAACCAACAAGCCAACAAACCAACAAACCAACAAGCCACCAAACCAAGAAGCCAAAAAACCAACAAACAAATAAACCAACAAACCAACAAACCAACAAACCAACAAACCAAAAAACCAACAAACCAACAAACCAACAAGCCAACAAGCTAACAAACCAACAAACCAACAAGCCAACAAGCCAACAAACCAACAAACCAACAAGCAAACAAACCAACAAACCAACAAACCAACAAGCCAACAAACCAACAAACAAATAAACCAACAAACCAAAAAACCAACAAACCAACAAACCAACAAACCAACAAACTAACAAACCAACAAGCCAACAAGCCAACAAACCAACAAACCAACAAACCAACAAACTAAGTAGCCAACAAGCCAACAAACCAACAAACCAACAAGTCAACAAACCAACAAACTAACAAACCAACAAGCCAACAAACCAACAAACCAACAAGCCAACAAGCCAACAAACCAACAAACCAACAAACCAACAAACCAACAAACCAACAAACCAACAAGCCAACAAACCAACAAACCAACAAACCAACAAGCCAACAAGCCAACAAACCAACAAACCAACAAGCCAACAAACCAACAAACCAACAAACCAACAAGCCAACCAACCAACAAGCCAACAAGCCAACAAGCCAACAAACCAACAAACTAACAAACCAACAAGCCAACAAACCAACAAACCAAAAAACCAACAAGCCAACAAACCAACAAACCAACAAACCAACAAGCCAACAAACCAACAAACCAACAAGCAACAAGCCAACAAACCAACAAACCAACAAACCAACAAACCAACAAACCAACAAACCAACAAACCAACAAGCCAACAAACCAACAAACCAACAAACCAACAAGCCAACAAGCCAACAAACCAACAAACCAACAAGCCAACAAACCAACAAACCAACAAACCAACAAACCAAAAAACCAACAAACCAACAAGCCAACAAGCCAACAAACCAACAAACTAACAAACCAACAAGCCAACAAACCAACAAACCAACAAGCCAACAAGCCAACAAACCAACAAACCAACAAACCAAAAAACCAACAAACCAACAAACCATCAAACGAACAAAGCAACAAGCCAACAAGCCAACAAACCAACAAACCAACAAGCCAACAAACCAACAAACCAACAAGCCAACAATCCAACAAACAAACAAACCAACAAACCAACAAGCCACCAAACCAACAAACCAACAAGCCAACAAACCAACAAACCAACAAACCAACAAACCAACAAGCCAACAAGCCAACAAACCAACAAACCAACAAGCCAACAAACCAACAAACCAACAAACCAACAAACCAACAAACGAACAAACCAACAACCATCAAACCAAAAAACCAACAAACCAACAAGCCAACAAGCCAACAAACCAACAAACTAACAAACCAACAAGCCAACAAACCAACAAACCAGCAAGCCAACAACCCAACAAATCAACAAACCAACAAACCAAAAAACCAACAAACCAACAAACCATCAAACGAACAAAGCAACAAGCCAACAAGCCAACAAACCAACAAACTAACAAGCCAACAAACCAACAAACCAACAAGCCAAAAAGCCAACAATCCAACAAACCAACAAACCAACAAACCAACAAGCCAACAAACCAACCAACCAACAAGCCAACAAACCAACAAACCAACAAACCAACACACCAACAAGCCAACAAGCCAACAAACCAACAAACCAACAAGCCAACAAACCAACAAACCAACAAACCAACAAACCAACAAACCAACAAACCAACAAACCAACAAACCAACAAACCAACGACCCAACAAGCCAACAAACCAACAAACCAACAAGCCAACAAACCAACAAACAAATAAACCAACAAACCAACATACCAACAAACCAACAAACCAACAAACTAACAAACAAATAAACCAACAAACCAAAAAACCAACAAGCCAACAAACCAACAAACCAACAAACCAACAAGCCAACAAACCAACAAGCCAACAAACCAACAAACCAACAAACCAAGTAACCAAAAAGCCAACAAAGTAACAAACCAACAAGCCAACAAGCCAACAAACCAACAAACCAACAAACCAACAAAGCAACAAGCCAACAAGCCAACAAACCAACAAACCAACAAGCCAACAAACCAACAAACCAACAAGCCAACAAGCCAACAAACCAACAAACCAACAAACCAACAAGCCAACAAACCCACAAACCAACAAACCAACAAGCCAACAAACCAACAAACCAACAAACCAACAAACCAACAAACCAACAAACCAACAAGCCAACAAACCAACAAACCAATAAACCAAGTAACCAAAAAGCCAACAAACTAACAAACCAACTAGCCAACAAGCCAACAAACCAACAAACCAACAAAGCAACAAACCAAGAAGCCAAAAAACCAACAAGCAAATAAACCAACAAACCAACAAACCAACAAACCAACAAACCAACAAACCAAAAAACCAACAAACCAACAAACCAACAAACCAACAAGCTAACAAACCAACAAACCAACAAGCCAACAAGCCAACAAGCCAACAAACCAACAAACCAACAAGCAAACAAACCAACAAACCAACAAACCAACAAGCCAACAAACACACAAACAAATAAACCAACAAACCAACAAGCCAACAAGCCAACAAACCAACAAACCAACAAGCCAACAAACCAACAAACCAACAAACCAACAAACCAACAAACGAACAAACCAACAACCATCAAACCAAAAAACCAACAAACCAACAAGCCAACAAGCCAACAAACCAACAAACTAACAAACCAACAAGCCAACAAACCAACAAACCAACAAGCCAACAACCCAACAAATCAACAAACCAACAAACCAAAAAACCAACAAACCAACAAACCATCAAACGAACAAAGCAACAAGCCAACAAGCCAACAAACCAACAAACTAACAAGCCAACAAACCAACAAACCAACAAGCCAACAAACCAACAAACCAACAAACCAACAAGCCACCAAACCAAGAAGCCAAAAAACCAACAAGCAAATAAACCAACAAACCAACAAACCAACAAACCAACAAACCAACAAACCAAGAAGCCAAAAAACCAACAAGCAAATAAACCAACAAGCCAACAAACCAACAAACTAACAAGCCAACAAACCAACAAACCAACAAGCCAACAAACCAACAAACCAACAAACCAACAAGCCACCAAACCAAGAAGCCAAAAAACCAACAAGCAAATAAACCAACAAACCAACAAACCAACAAACCAACAAACCAACAAACCAAGAAGCCAAAAAACCAACAAGCAAATAAACCAACAAACCAACAAACCAACAAACCAACAAACCAACAAACCAACAAGCCAACAAACCAACAAACCAACAAACCAACAAGCCAACCAACCAACAAGCCAACAAGCCAACAAGCCAACAAACCAACAAACTAACAAACCAACAAGCCAACAAACCAACAAACCAAAAAACCAACAAGCCAACAAACCAACAAACCAACAAACCAACAAGCCAACAAACCAACAAACCAACAAGCAACAAGCCAACAAACCAACAAACCAACAAACCAACAAACCAACAAACCAACAAACCAACAAGCCAACAAACCAACAAACCAACAAACCAACAAGCCAACAAGCCAACAAACCAACAAACCAACAAGCCAACAAACCAACAAACCAACAAACCAACAAACCAAAAAACCAACAAACCAACAAGCCAACAAGCCAACAAACCAACAAACTAACAAACCAACAAGCCAACAAACCAACAAACCAACAAGCCAACAAGCCAACAAACCAACAAACCAACAAACCAAAAAACCAACAAACCAACAAACCATCAAACGAACAAAGCAACAAGCCAACAAGCCAACAAACCAACAAACCAACAAGCCAACAAACCAACAAACCAACAAGCCAACAATCCAACAAACAAACAAACCAACAAACCAACAAGCCACCAAACCAACAAACCAACAAGCCAACAAACCAACAAACCAACAAACCAACAAACCAACAAGCCAACAAGCCAACAAACCAACAAACCAACAAGCCAACAAACCAACAAACCAACAAACCAACAAACCAACAAACGAACAAACCAACAACCATCAAACCAAAAAACCAACAAACCAACAAGCCAACAAGCCAACAAACCAACAAACTAACAAACCAACAAGCCAACAAACCAACAAACCAGCAAGCCAACAACCCAACAAATCAACAAACCAACAAACCAAAAAACCAACAAACCAACAAACCATCAAACGAACAAAGCAACAAGCCAACAAGCCAACAAACCAACAAACTAACAAGCCAACAAACCAACAAACCAACAAGCCAAAAAGCCAACAATCCAACAAACCAACAAACCAACAAACCAACAAGCCAACAAACCAACCAACCAACAAGCCAACAAACCAACAAACCAACAAACCAACACACCAACAAGCCAACAAGCCAACAAACCAACAAACCAACAAGCCAACAAACCAACAAACCAACAAACCAACAAACCAACAAACCAACAAACCAACAAACCAACAAACCAACAAACCAACGACCCAACAAGCCAACAAACCAACAAACCAACAAGCCAACAAACCAACAAACAAATAAACCAACAAACCAACATACCAACAAACCAACAAACCAACAAACTAACAAACAAATAAACCAACAAACCAAAAAACCAACAAGCCAACAAACCAACAAACCAACAAACCAACAAGCCAACAAACCAACAAGCCAACAAACCAACAAACCAACAAACCAAGTAACCAAAAAGCCAACAAAGTAACAAACCAACAAGCCAACAAGCCAACAAACCAACAAACCAACAAACCAACAAAGCAACAAGCCAACAAGCCAACAAACCAACAAACCAACAAGCCAACAAACCAACAAACCAACAAGCCAACAAGCCAACAAACCAACAAACCAACAAACCAACAAGCCAACAAACCCACAAACCAACAAACCAACAAGCCAACAAACCAACAAACCAACAAACCAACAAACCAACAAACCAACAAACTAACAAGCCAACAAGCCAACAAACCAACAAACCAACAAACCAACAAGCCAACAAACCAACAAACCAATAAACCAAGTAACCAAAAAGCCAACAAACTAACAAACCAACTAGCCAACAAGCCAACAAACCAACAAACCAACAAAGCAACAAACCAAGAAGCCAAAAAACCAACAAGCAAATAAACCAACAAACCAACAAACCAACAAACCAACAAACCAACAAACCAAAAAACCAACAAACCAACAAACCAACAAACCAACAAGCTAACAAACCAACAAACCAACAAGCCAACAAGCCAACAAGCCAACAAACCAACAAACCAACAAGCAAACAAACCAACAAACCAACAAACCAACAAGCCAACAAACACACAAACAAATAAACCAACAAACCAACAAGCCAACAAGCCAACAAACCAACAAACCAACAAGCCAACAAACCAACAAACCAACAAACCAACAAACCAACAAACGAACAAACCAACAACCATCAAACCAAAAAACCAACAAACCAACAAGCCAACAAGCCAACAAACCAACAAACTAACAAACCAACAAGCCAACAAACCAACAAACCAACAAGCCAACAACCCAACAAATCAACAAACCAACAAACCAAAAAACCAACAAACCAACAAACCATCAAACGAACAAAGCAACAAGCCAACAAGCCAACAAACCAACAAACTAACAAGCCAACAAACCAACAAACCAACAAGCCAACAAACCAACAAACCAACAAACCAACAAGCCACCAAACCAAGAAGCCAAAAAACCAACAAGCAAATAAACCAACAAACCAACAAACCAACAAACCAACAAACCAACAAACCAAGAAGCCAAAAAACCAACAAGCAAATAAACCAACAAACCAACAAACCAACAAACCAACAAACCAACAAACCAAAAAACCAACAAACCAACAAACCAACAAACCAACAAGCTAACAAACCAACAAACCAACAAGCCAACAAGCCAACAAGCCAACAAACCAACAAACCAACAAGCAAACAAACCAACAAACCAACAAACCAACAAGCCAACAAACACACAAACAAATAAACCAACAAACCAACAAGCCAACAAGCCAACAAACCAACAAACCAACAAGCCAACAAACCAACAAACCAACAAACCAACAAACCAACAAACGAACAAACCAACAACCATCAAACCAAAAAACCAACAAACCAACAAGCCAACAAGCCAACAAACCAACAAACTAACAAACCAACAAGCCAACAAACCAACAAACCAACAAGCCAACAACCCAACAAATCAACAAACCAACAAACCAAAAAACCAACAAACCAACAAACCATCAAACGAACAAAGCAACAAGCCAACAAGCCAACAAACCAACAAACTAACAAGCCAACAAACCAACAAACCAACAAGCCAACAAGCCAACAATCCAACAAACCAACAAACCAACAAACCAACAAGCCAACAAACCAACCAACCAACAAGCCAACAAACCAACAAACCAACAAACCAACAAACCAACAAGCCAACAAGCCAACAAACCAACAAACCAACAAGCCAACAAACCAACAAACCAACAAACCAACAAACCAACAAACCAACAAACCAACAAACCAACAAACCAACAAACCAACGAACCAACAAGCCAACAAACCAACAAACCAACAAGCCAACAAACCTACAAACAAATAAACCAACAAACCAACATACCAACAAACCAACAAACCAACAAACTAACAAACAAATAAACCAACAAACCAAAAAACCAACAAGCCAACAAACCAACAAACCAACAAACCAACAAGCCAACATACCAACAAGCCAACAAACCAACAAACCAACAAACCAAGTAACCAAAAAGCCAACAAAGTAACAAACCAACAAGCCAACAAGCCAACAAACCAACAAACCAACAAACCAACAAAGCAACAAGCCAACAAGCCAACAAACCAACAAACCAACAAGCCAACAAACCAACAAACCAACAAGCCAACAAGCCAACAAACCAACAAACCAACAAACCAACAAGCCAACAAACCCACAAACCAACAAACCAACAAGCCAACAAACCAACAAACCAACAAACCAACAAACCAACAAACCAACAAACTAACAAGCCAACAAGCCAACAAACCAACAAACCAACAAACCAACAAGCCAACAAACCAACAAACCAATAAACCAAGTAACCAAAAAGCCAACAAACTAACAAACCAACAAGCCAACAAGCCAACAAACCAACAAACCAACAAAGCAACAAACCAAGAAGCCAACAAACCAACAAACCAACAAGCCAACAAACCAACAAACCAACAAACCAACAAGCCACCAAACCAAGAAGCCAAAAAACCAACAAACAAATAAACCAACAAACCAACAAACCAACAAACCAACAAACCAACAAACCAAAAAACCAACAAACCAACAAACCAACAAACCATCAAGCTAACAAACCAACAAACCAACAAGCCAACAAGCCAACAAGCCAACAAACCAACAAACCAACAAGCAAACAAACAAACAAACCAACAAACCAACAAGCCAACAAACACACAAACAAATAAACCAACAAACCAACAAACCAACAAGCCAACAAGCCAACAAACCAACAAACCAACAAACCAACAAACTAAGTAACCAACAAGCCTACAAACCAACAAACCAACAAGCCAACAAACCAACAAACTAACAAACCAACAAGCCAACAAACCAACAAACCAACAAGCCAACAAGCCAACAAACCAACAAGCCAACAAACCAACAAACCAACAAGCCAACAAACCAACAAACCAACAAACCAACAAGCCAACAAGCCAACAAACCAACAAACCAACAAGCCAACAAACCAGCAAACCAACAAACCAACAAGCCAACCAACCAACAAGCCAACAAACCAACAAACCAACAAACCAACAAACCAACAAGCCAACAAGCCAACAAACCAACAAACCAACAAGCCAACAAACTAACAAACAAACAAACAAACATGCCAACAAACCAACAAATCAATAAATCAACAAACCAACAAACCAAGAAACCAACAAACCAACAAACCAAAAAACCAACAAACCAACAAACCACCAAACGAATAAACCAACAAACCAACAAGCCAACAAGCCAACAAAGCAACAAACTAACAAACCAACAAGCCAACAAGCCAACAAGCCAACAAACCAACAAGCCAACAAGCCAACAAACCAACAAACCAACAAACCAAAAAACCAACAAACCAACAAACCATCAAACGAACAAAGCAACAAGCCAACAAGCCAACAAACCAACAAACCAACAAACCAACAAGCCAACAATCCAACAAACAAACAAACCAACAAACCAACAAGCCACCAAACCAACAAACCAACAAGCCAACAAACCAACAAACCAACAAACCAACAAACCAACAAGCCAACAAGCCAACAAACCAACAAACCAACAAACCAACAAACCAACAAACCAACAAACCAACAAACCAACGAGCCAACAAGCCAACAAACCAACAAACAAACAAGCCAACAAACCAACAAACAAATAAACCAACAAACCAACAAATCAACAAACCAACAAACCAACAAACTAACAAACAAATAAACCAACAAACCAAAAAACCAACAAGCCAACAAACCAACAAACCAACAAGCCAACAAACCAACAAACCAACAAACCAACAAACCAACAAACAAATAAACCAACAAACCAACATACCAACAAACCAACAAACTAACAAACAAATAAACCAACAAACCAAAAAACCAACAAGCCAAGAAACCAACAAACCAACAAACCAACAAGCCAACAAACCAACAAGCCAACAAACCAACAAACCAACAAACCAAGTAACCAAAAAGCCAACAAACTAACAAACCAACAAGCCAACAAGCCAACAAACCAACAAACCAACAAAGCAACAAGCCAACAAGCCAACAAACCAACAAACCAACAAGCCAACAAACCAACAAGCCAACAAGCCAAAAAACCAACAAACCAACAAACCAACAAGCCAACAAACCCACAAACCAACAAACCAACAAACCAACAAGCCAACAAACCAACAAACCAACAAACCAACAAACCAACAAACCAACAAACCAACAAGCCAACAAGCCAACAAACCAGCAAACCAACAAACCAACAAGCCAACAAACCAACAAACCAACAAACCAAGTAACCAAAAAGCCAACAAACTAACAAACCAACAAGCCAACAAGCCAACAAACCAACAAACCAACAAAGCAACAAGCCAAGAAGCCAACAAACCAACAAACCAACAAGCCAACAAACCAACAAACCAACAAACCAACAAGCCACCAAACCAAGAAGCCAAAAAACCAACAAACAAATAAACCAACAAACCAACAAACCAACAAACCAACAAACCAACAAACCAAAAAACCAACAAACCAACAAACCAACAAGCCAACAAGCTAACAAACCAACAAACCAACAAGCCAACAAGCCAACAAAACAACAAACCAACAAGCAAACAAACCAACAAACCAACAAACCAACAAGCCAACAAACCAACAAACAAATAAACCAACAAACCAAAAAACCAACAAACCAAAAAACCAACAAACCAACAAACCAACAAACCAACAAACCAACAAACCAACAAGCCAACAAGCCAACAAACCAACAAACCAACAAACTAAGTAACGAACAAGCCAACAAACAAACAAACCAACAAGCCAACAAACCAACAAACTAAAAAACCAACAAGCCAACAAACCAACAAACCAACAAACTAACAAGCCAACAAGCCAACAAACCAACAAACTAACAAACCAACAAGCCAACAAACCAACAAACCAACAAGCCAACAAGCCAACAAACCAACAAACAACCAAACCAAAAAAACCAACAAACCATCAACGAACAACGCAAAAAACCAACAAACCAACAAACCACCAAACGAACAAACCAACAAACCAACAAACCAACAAACCAAGAAACCAACAAACCAACAAACCAACAAACCATCAAACCAAAAAACCAACAAACCAACAAGCCAACAAGCCAACAAACCAACAAACTAACAAACCAACAAGCCAACAAACCAACAAACCAACAAGCCAACAAGCCAACAAACCAACAAACCAACAAACCAAAAAACCAACAAACCAACAAACCATCAAACGAACAAACCAACAAGCCAACAAGCCAACAAACCAACAAACCAACAAAGCAACAAGCCAACAAGCCAACAAACCAACAAACCAACAAGCCAACAAACCAACAAGCCAACAAGCCAAAAAACCAACAAACCAACAAACCAACAAGCCAACAAACCCACAAACCAACAAACCAACAAGCCAACAAGCCAACAAGCCAACAAACCAACAAACCAACAAACCAACAAGCCAACAAACCAACAAACCAACAAACCAACAAACCAACAAACCAACAAACCAACAAACCAACAAACCAACAAACCAACAAACCAACAAACCAACGAGCCAACAAGCCAACAAACCAACAAACAAACAAGCCAACAAAACAACAAACAAATAAACCAACAAACCAACAAATCAACAAACCAACAAACCAACAAACTAACAAACAAATAAACCAACAAACCAAAAAACCAACAAGCCAACAAACCAACAAACCAACAAACCAACAAGCCAACAAACCAACAAGCCAACAAACCAACAAACCAACAAACCAAGTAACCAAAAAGCCAACAAACTAACAAACCAACAAGCCAACAAGCCAATAAACCAACAAACCAACAAAGCAACAAGCCAACAAGCCAACAAACCAACAAACCGACAAGCCAACAAACCAAAAAACCAACAAGCCAACAAGCCAACAAACCAACAAACCAACAAACCAACAAACCAACAAGCCAACAAACCAACAAACCAACAAGCCAACAAACCCACAAACCAACAAACCAACAAGCCAACAAACCAACAAACCAACAAACCAACAAACCAACAAACCAACAAACCAACAAGCCAACAAGCCAATAAACCAACAAACCAACAAACCAACAAACCAACAAACCAAGTAACCAAAAAGCCAACAAACTAACAAACCAACAAGCCAACAAGCCAACAAACCAACAAACCAACAAAGCAACAAGCCAACAAGCCAACAAACCAATAAACCAACAAACCAACAAACCAACAAACCAACAAGCCAACAAACCAACAAACAAATAAACCAACAAACCAACAAACCAACAAACCAACAAACCAACAAACCAACAAACCAACAAACCAAAAAACCCAAAAACCAACAAACCAACAAGCCAACAAGCCAACAAACCAACAAACCAACAAGCCAACAAGCCAACAAACCAACAAAACAACAAGCAAACAAACCAACAAACCAACAAACCAACAATCCAACAAACCAACAAACAAATAAACCAACAAACCAAAAAACCAACAAACCAACAAACCAACAAACTAACAAACCAACAAACCAACAAAACAACAAGCCAACAAGCCAACAAACCAACAAACCAACAAACCAACAAACTAAGTAACCAACAAGCCAACAAACCAAAAAACCAACAAGCCAACAAACCAACAAATTACCAAACCAACAAGCCAACAAACCAACATACCAACAAGCCAACAAGCCAACAAACCAACAATCAAACAAGCCAACAAACCAACAAACATACAAACCAACACGCCAACAAACCAACAAACCAACAAGCCAACAAGCCAACAAGCCAACAAACCAACAAGCCAACAAACCAACAAACCAAAAAACCAACAAGCCAACAAGCCAACAAACTAAAAAGCCAACAAACCAACAAACCAACAAACCAACATGCCAACAAACCAACAAATCAACAAATCAACAAACCAACAAACCAAGAAACCAACAAAACAACAAACCAACAAACCAAAGAACCAACAAACCAACAAACCATCACACGAACAAACCAACAAACCAACAAACCAACAAACCAACAAACCAACAAACCAACAAACCAACAAACCAACAAACCAACAACCATCAAACCAAAAAACCAACAAACCAACAAGCCAACCAGCCAACAAACCAACAAACTAACAAACCAACAAGCCAACAAACCAATAAACCAACAAGCCAACAAGCCAACAAATCAACAAACCAACAAACCAAAAAACCAACAAACTAACAAACCAACAAACCAACAAGCCAACAAACCAACAAACCAACACAGCAACAAGCCAAGAAGCCAACAAACCAACAAACCAACAAGCCAACAAACCAACAAACCAACAAACCAACAAGCCACCAAACCAGGAAGCCAAAAAACCAACAATCAAATAAACCAACAAACCAACAAACCAACAAACCAACAAACCAACAAACGAAAAAACCAACAAACCAACAAACCAACAAACCAACAAGCCAACAAACCAACAAACAAATAAACCAACAAACTAAAAAACCAACAAACCAACAAGCCAACAAACCAACAAACCAACAAGCCAACAATCCAACAAACAAACAAACCAAAAAACCAACAAGCCACCAAACCAACAAACCAACAAGCCAACAAACCAACAAACCAACAAACCAACAAACCAACAAGCCAACAAGCCAACAAGCCAACAAACCAACAAACCAACAAACCAACAAGCCAACAAACCAACAAACCAACAAACCAACAAACCAACAAACCAACAAACCAACAAACCAACAAACCAACAAACCAACAAACCAACAAACCAACGAGCCAACAAGCCAACAAACCAACAAACAAACAAGCCAACAAAACAACAAACAAATAAACCAACAAACCAACAAATCAACAAACCAACAAACCAACAAACTAACAAACAAATAAACCAACAAACCAAAAAACCAACAAGCCAACAAACCAACAAACCAACAAACCAACAAGCCAACAAACCAACAAGCCAACAAACCAACAAACCAACAAACCAAGTAACCAAAAAGCCAACAAACTAACAAACCAACAAGCCAACAAGCCAATAAACCAACAAACCAACAAAGCAACAAGCCAACAAGCCAACAAACCAACAAACCGACAAGCCAACAAACCAAAAAACCAACAAGCCAACAAGCCAACAAACCAACAAACCAACAAACCAACAAACCAACAAGCCAACAAACCAACAAACCAACAAGCCAACAAACCCACAAACCAACAAACCAACAAGCCAACAAACCAACAAACCAACAAACCAACAAACCAACAAACCAACAAACCAACAAGCCAACAAGCCAATAAACCAACAAACCAACAAACCAACAAACCAACAAACCAAGTAACCAAAAAGCCAACAAACTAACAAACCAACAAGCCAACAAGCCAACAAACCAACAAACCAACAAAGCAACAAGCCAACAAGCCAACAAACCAATAAACCAACAAACCAACAAACCAACAAACCAACAAGCCAACAAACCAACAAACAAATAAACCAACAAACCAACAAACCAACAAACCAACAAACCAACAAACCAACAAACCAACAAACCAAAAAACCCAAAAACCAACAAACCAACAAGCCAACAAGCCAACAAACCAACAAACCAACAAGCCAACAAGCCAACAAACCAACAAAACAACAAGCAAACAAACCAACAAACCAACAAACCAACAATCCAACAAACCAACAAACAAATAAACCAACAAACCAAAAAACCAACAAACCAACAAACCAACAAACTAACAAACCAACAAACCAACAAAACAACAAGCCAACAAGCCAACAAACCAACAAACCAACAAACCAACAAACTAAGTAACCAACAAGCCAACAAACCAAAAAACCAACAAGCCAACAAACCAACAAATTACCAAACCAACAAGCCAACAAACCAACATACCAACAAGCCAACAAGCCAACAAACCAACAATCAAACAAGCCAACAAACCAACAAACATACAAACCAACACGCCAACAAACCAACAAACCAACAAGCCAACAAGCCAACAAGCCAACAAACCAACAAGCCAACAAACCAACAAACCAAAAAACCAACAAGCCAACAAGCCAACAAACTAAAAAGCCAACAAACCAACAAACCAACAAACCAACATGCCAACAAACCAACAAATCAACAAATCAACAAACCAACAAACCAAGAAACCAACAAAACAACAAACCAACAAACCAAAGAACCAACAAACCAACAAACCATCACACGAACAAACCAACAAACCAACAAACCAACAAACCAACAAACCAACAAACCAACAAACCAACAAACCAACAAACCAACAACCATCAAACCAAAAAACCAACAAACCAACAAGCCAACCAGCCAACAAACCAACAAACTAACAAACCAACAAGCCAACAAACCAATAAACCAACAAGCCAACAAGCCAACAAATCAACAAACCAACAAACCAAAAAACCAACAAACTAACAAACCAACAAACCAACAAGCCAACAAACCAACAAACCAACACAGCAACAAGCCAAGAAGCCAACAAACCAACAAACCAACAAGCCAACAAACCAACAAACCAACAAACCAACAAGCCACCAAACCAGGAAGCCAAAAAACCAACAATCAAATAAACCAACAAACCAACAAACCAACAAACCAACAAACCAACAAACGAAAAAACCAACAAACCAACAAACCAACAAACCAACAAGCCAACAAACCAACAAACAAATAAACCAACAAACTAAAAAACCGACAAACCAACAAACCAACAAATAAACAAACCAACAAACCAACAAGCCAACAAGCCAACAAACCAACAAACCAACAAACCAACAAACCAACAAACTAAGTAACCAACAAGCGAACAAACCAACAAACCAACAAGCCAACAAACCAACAAACTAACAAACCAACAAGCCAACAAACCAACAAACCAACAAGCCAACAAGCCAACAAACCAACAAACCAACAAACCAACAAGCAAACAAACCAACAAACCAACAAGCCAACCAACCAACAAACCAACAAACCAACAAGCCAACAAGCCAACAGACCAACAAACCAACAAGCCAACAAACCAACAAACCAACAAACCAACAAGCCAACCAACCAACAAGCCAACAAACCAACAAACCAACAAACCAACAAACCAACAAGCCAACAAGCCAACAAACCAACAAACCAACAAGCCAACAAACCAACAAACCAACAAACCAACATGACAACTAACCAACAAATCAACAAATCAACAAACCAACAAACCAAGAAACCAACAAACCAACAAACCAACAAACCAACAAACCAAAAAACCAACAAACCAACAAACCACCAAACGAACAAACCAATAAACCAGCAAACCAACAAACCAACAAACCAACAAACCAACAAACCAACAAACCAACAAACCAACAAACCAACAAACCAAAAAACCAACAAACCAACAAGCCAACAAGCCAACAAACCAACAAACTAACAAACCAACAAGCCAACAAACCAACAAACCAACAAACCAACAAGCCAACATGCCAACAAACCAACAAACCAACAAACCAAAAAACCAACAAACCATCAAACGAACAATGCAACAAGCCAACAAGCCAACAAACCAACAAACCAATAAGCCAACAAACCAACAAACCAACAAGCCAACAATCCAACAAACAAACAAACCAACAAACCAACAAGCCACCAAACCAACAAACCAACAAGCCAACAAACCAACAAACCAACAAACCAACAAACCAACAAGCCAACAAGCCAACAAACCAACAAACCAACAAGCCAACAAACCAACAAACCAACAAACCAACAAACCAACAAACCAACAAACCAACGAGCCAACAAGCCAACAAACCAACAAACAAACAAGCCAACAAACCAACAAACAAATAAACCAACAAACCATTAAATCAACAAACCAACAAACCAACAAACTAACAAACAAATAAACCAACAAACCAAAAAACCAACAAGCCAACAAACCAACAAACCAACAAGCCAACAAACCAACAAACCAACAAGCCAACAAACCAACAAACAAATAAACCAACAAACCAACATACCAACAAACCAACAAACCAACAAACTAACAAACAAATAAACCAACAAACCAAAAAACCAACAAGCCAACAAACCAACAAACCAACAAACCCAGTAACCAAAAAGCCAACAAACTAACAAACCAACAAGCCAACAAGCCAACAAACCAACAAACCAACAAAGCAACAAGCCAACAAGCCAACAAACCAACAAACCAACAAGCCAACAAACCAACAAACCAACAAGCCAACAAGCCAACAAACCAACAAACCAACAAACCAACAAGCCAACAAACCCACAAACCAACAAACCAACAAACAAACAAACCAACAAACCAACAAGCCAACAAACCAACAAACCAACAAACCAACAAACCAACAAACCAACAAACCAACAAACCAACAAACCAACAAACCAACAAGCCAACAAGCCAACAAACCAACAAACCAACAAACCAACAAACCAACAAGCCAACAAACCAACAAACCAACAAACCAAGTAACCAAAAACCCAACAAACTAACAAACCAACAAGATAACAAGCCAACAAACCAACAAACCAACAAAGCAACAAGCCAAGAAGCCAACAAACCAACAAACCAACAAGCCAACAAACCAACAAACCAACAAGCCACCAAACCAAGAAGCCAAAAAACCAACAAACAAATAAACCAACAAACCAACAAACCAACAAACCAACAAACCAAAAAACCAACAAACCAACAAACCAACAAGCCAACAAGCTAACAAACCAACAAACCAACAAGCCAACAAGCCAACAAACCAACAAACCAACAAGCAAACAAACCAACAAACCAACAAACCAACAAGCCAACAAACCAACAAACAAATAAACCAACAAACCAAAAAACCAACAAACCAACAAACCAACAAACCAACAAACTAACAAACCAACAAGCCAACAAGCCAACAAACCAACAAACCAACAAACCAACAAACTAAGTAGCCAACAAGCCAACAAACCAACAAACCAACAAGTCAACAAACCAACAAACTAACAAACCAACAAGCCAACAAACCAACAAACCAACAAGCCAACAAGCCAACAAGCCAACAAACCAACAAACCAACAAACCAACAAACCAACAAACCAACAAACCAACAAGCCAACAAACCAACAAACCAACAAACCAACAAGCCAACAAGCCAACAAACCAACAAACCAACAAGCCAACAAACCAACAAACCAACAAACCAACAAACCAACAAGCCAACCAACCAACAAGCCAACAAACCAACAAACCAACAAACCAACAAACCAACAAGCCAACAAGCCAACAAACCAACAAACCAACAAGCCCACAAACCAACAAACCAACAAGCCAACATGCCAACAAACCAACAAATCAACAAATCAACAAACCAACAAACCAACAAACCAAAAATCCAACAAACCAACAAACCACCAAACGAACAAACCAACAAACCAACAAACCAACAAACCAACAAACCAACAAACCAACAAACCAACAAACCAAAAAACCAACAAACCAACAAGCCAACAAGCCAACAAACCAACAAACTAACAAACCAACAAGCCAACAAACCAACAAACCAACAAGCCAACAAGCCAACAAACCAACAAACCGACAAACCAAAAAACCAACAAACCAACAAACCATCAAACGAACAAAGCAACAAGCCAACAAGCCAACAAACCAACAAACCAACAAGCCAACAAACCAACAAACCAACAAGCCAACAATCCAACAAACAAACAAACCAACAAACCAACAAGCCTTCAAACCAACAAACCAACAAGCCAACAAACCAACAAACCAACAAACCAACAAACCAACAAACCAACAAGCCAACAAGCCAACAAACCAACAAACCAACAAGCCAACAAACCAACAAACCAACAAACCAACAAACCAACAAACGAACAAACCAACAACCATCAAACCAAAAAACCAACAAACCAACAAGCCAACAAGCCAACAAACCAACAAACTAACAAACCAACAAGCCAACAAACCAACAAACCAACAAGCCAACAACCCAACAAATCAACAAACCAACAAACCAAAAAACCAACAAACCAACAAACCATCAAACGAACAAAGCAACAAGCCAACAAGCCAACAAACCAACAAACCAACAAGCCAACAATCCAACAAACCAACAAACCAACAAACCAACAAGCCAACAAACCAACCAACCAACAAGCCAACAAACCAACAAACCAACAAACCAACAAACCAACAAGCCAACAAGCCAACAAACCAACAAACCAACAAGCCAACAAACCAACAAACCAACAAACCAACAAACCAACAAACCAACAAACCAACAAACCAACAAACCAACAAACCAACGACCCAACAAGCCAACAAACCAACAAACCAACAAGCCAACAAACCAACAAACAAATAAACCAACAAACCAACATACCAACAAACCAACAAACCAACAAACTAACAAACAAATAAACCAACAAACCAAAAAACCAACAAGCCAACAAACCAACAAACCAACAAACCAACAAGCCAACAAACCAACAAGCCAACAAACCAACAAACCAACAAACCAAGTAACCAAAAAGCCAACAAAGTAACAAACCAACAAGCCAACAAGCCAACAAACCAACAAACCAACAAACCAACAAAGCAACAAGCCAACAAGCCAATAAACCAACAAACCAACAAGCCAACAAACCAACAAACCAACAAGCCAACAAGCCAACAAACCAACAAACCAACAAACCAACAAACCAACAAGCCAACAAACCCACAAACCAACAAACCAACAAGCCAACAAACCAACAAACCAACAAACCAACAAACCAACAAACCAACAAACTAACAAGCCAACAAGCCAACAAACCAACAAACCAACAAGCCAACAAACCAACAAACCAATAAACCAAGTAACCAAAAAGCCAACAAACTAACAAACCAACAAGCCAACAAGCCAACAAACCAACAAACCAACAAAGCAACAAACCAAGAAGCCAACAAACCAACAAACCAACAAGCCAACAAACCAACAAACCAACAAACCAACAAGCCACCAAACCAAGAAGCCAAAAAACCAACAAACAAATAAACCAACAAACCAACAAACCAACAAACCAACAAACCAACAAACCAAAAAACCAACAAACCAACAAACCAACAAACCAACAAGCTAACAAACCAACAAACCAACAAGCCAACAAGCCAACAAGCCAACAAACCAACAAACCAACAAGCAAACAAACCAACAAACCAACAAACCAACAAGCCAACAAACACACAAGCAAATAAACCAACAAACCAAAAAACCAACAAACCAACAAACCAACAAACCAACAAACCAACAAACCAACAAACCAACAAGCCAACAAGCCAACAAACCAACAAACCAACAAACCAACAAACTAAGTAACCAACAAGCCTACAAACCAACAAACCAACAAGCCAACAAACCAACAAACTAACAAACCAACAAGCCAACAAACCAACAAACCAACAAGCCAACAAGCCAACAAACCAACAAGCCAACAAACCAACAAACCAACAAGCCAACAAACCAACAAACCAACAAACCAACAAGCCAACAAGCCAACAAACCAACAAACCAACAAGCCAACAAACCAGCAAACCAACAAACCAACAAGCCAACCAACCAACAAGCCAACAAACCAACAAACCAACAAACCAACAAACCAACAAGCCAACAAGCCAACAAACCAACAAACCAACAAGCCAACAAACCAACAAACCAACAAACAAACATGCCAACAAACCAACAAATCAATAAATCAACAAACCAACAAACCAAGAAACCAACAAACCAACAAACCAACAAACCAAAAAACCAACAAACCAACAAACCACCAAACGAATAAACCAACAAACCAACAAGCCAACAAGCCAACAAAGCAACAAACTAACAAACCAACAAGCCAACAAGCCAACAAACCAACAAGCCAACAAGCCAACAAACTAACAAACCAACAAACCAAAAAACCAACAAACCAACCAACCATCAAACGAACAAAGCAACAAGCCAACAAGCCAACAAACCAACAAACCAACAAACCAACAAGCCAACAATCCAACAAACAAACAAACCAACAAACCAACAAGCCACCAAACCAACAAACCAACAAGCCAACAAACCAACAAACCAACAAACCAACAAACCAACAAGCCAACAAGCCAACAAACCAACAAACCAACAAACCAACAAACCAACAAACCAACAAACCAACAAACCAACGAGCCAACAAGCCAACAAACCAACAAACAAACAAGCCAACAAACCAACAAACAAATAAACCAACAAACCAACAAATCAACAAACCAACAAACCAACAAACTAACAAACAAATAAACCAACAAACCAAAAAACCAACAAGCCAACAAACCAACAAACCAACAAGCCAACAAACCAACAAACCAACAAGCCAACAAACCAACAAACAAATAAACCAACAAACCAACATACCAACAAACCAACAAACTAACAAACAAATAAACCAACAAACCAAAAAACCAACAAGCCAACAAACCAACAAACCAACAAACCAACAAGCCAACAAACCAACAAGCCAACAAACCAACAAACCATCAAACCAAGTAACCAAAAAGCCAACAAACTAACAAACCAACAAGCCAACAAGCCAACAAACCAACAAACCAACAAAGCAACAAGCCAACAAGCCAACAAACCAACAAACCAACAAGCCAACAAACCAACAAACCAACAAGCCAACAAGCCAAAAAACCAACAAACCAACAAACCAACAAGCCAACAAACCCACAAACCAACAAACCAACAAGCCAACAAACCAACAAACCAACAAGCCAACAAACCAACAAACCAACAAACCAACAAACCAACAAACCAACAAACCAACAAACCAACAAGCCAACAAGCCAACAAACCAGCAAACCAACAAACCAACAAGCCAACAAACCAACAAACCAACAAACCAAGTAACCAAAAAGCCAACAAACTAACAAACCAACAAGCCAACAAGCCAACAAACCAACAAACCAACAAAGCAACAAGCCAAGAAGCCAACAAACCAACAAACCAACAAGCCAACAAACCAACAAACCAACAAACCAACAAGCCACCAAACCAAGAAGCCAAAAAACCAACAAACCAACAAACCAACAAACCAAAAAACCAACAAACCAACAAACCAACAAGCCAACAAGCTAACAAACCAACAAGCCAACAAGCCAACAAGCCAACAAACCAACAAACCAACAAGCAAACAAACCAACAAACCAACAAACCAACAAGCCAACAAACCAACAAACAAATAAACCAACAAACCAAAAAACCAACAAACCAACAAACCAACAAACCAACAAACCAACAAACCAACAAACCAACAAACCAACAAGCCAACAAGCCAACAAACCAACAAACCAACAAACTAAGTAACGAACAAGCCAACAAACAAACAAACCAACAAGCCAACAAACCAACAAACTAACAAACCAACAAGCCAACAAACCAACAAACCAACAAACTAACAAGCCAACAAGCCAACAAACCAACAAACTAACAAACCAACAAGCCAACAAACCAACAAACCAACAAGCCAACAAGCCAACAAACCAACAAACCAACAAACCAAAAAAACCAAGAAACCAACAAACCATCAACGAACAACGCAAAAAACCAACAAACCA
Organism: Atherix ibis; assembly: GCA_958298945.1. Classification (NCBI taxonomy): domain Eukaryota; kingdom Metazoa; phylum Arthropoda; class Insecta; order Diptera; family Athericidae; genus Atherix; species Atherix ibis. The sequence continues at coordinate 30,775,338 of OY282608.1, forward strand.
ACAAACCACCAAACGAACAAACCAACAAACCAACAAACCAACAAACCAACAAACCAACAAACCAACAAACCAACAAACCATCAAACCAAAAAACCAACAAACCAACAAGCCAACAAGCCAACAAACCAACAAACTAACAAACCAACAAGCCAACAAACCAACAAACCAACAAGCCAACAAGCCAACAAACCAACAAACCAACAAACCAAAAAACCAACAAACCAACAAACCATCAAACGAACAAAGCAACAAGCCAACAAGCCAACAAACCAACAAACCAACAAGCCAACAAACGAACAAACCAACAAGCCAACAATCCAACAAACAAACAAACCAAAAAACCAACAAGCCACCAAACCAACAAACCAACAAGCCAACAAACCAACAAACCAACAAACCAACAAACCAACAAGCCAACAAGCCAACAAGCCAACAAACCAACAAACCAACAAACCAACAAGCCAACAAACCAACAAACCAACAAACCAACAAACCAACAAACCAACAAACCAACAAACCAACAAACCAACAAACCAACAAACCAACAAACCAACAAACCAACGAGCCAACAAGCCAACAAACCAACAAACAAACAAGCCAACAAACCAACAAACAAATAAACCAACAAACCAACAAATCAACAAACCAACAAACCAACAAACTAACAAACAAATAAACCAACAAACCAAAAAACCAACAAGCCAACAAACCAACAAACCAACAAACCAACAAGCCAACAAACCAACAAGCCAACAAACCAACAAACCAACAAACCAAGTAACCAAAAAGCCAACAAACTAACAAACCAACAAGCCAACAAGCCAATAAACCAACAAACCAACAAAGCAACAAGCCAACAAGCCAACAAACCAACAAACCGACAAGCCTACAAACCAAAAAACCAACAAGCCAACAAGCCAACAAACCAACAAACCAACAAACCAACAAACCAACAAGGCAAAAAACCAACAAACCAACAAGCCAACAAGCCAACAAACCAACAAACCAACAAGCCAACAAACCAACAAACCAACAAACCAACAAACCAACAAACCAACAAACCAACAAGCCAATAAACCAACAAACCAACAAACCAACAAACCAACAAACCAAGTAACCAAAAAGCCAACAAACTAACAAACCAACAAGCCAACAAGCCAACAAACCAACAAACCAACAAAGCAACAAGCCAACAAGCCAACAAACCAATAAACCAACAAACCAACAAACCAACAAACCAACAAGCCAACAAACCAACAAACAAATAAACCAACAAACCAACAAACCAACAAACCAACAAACCAACAAACCAACAAACCAACAAACCAAAAAACCCAAAAACCAACAAACCAACAAGCCAACAAGCCAACAAACCAACAAACCAATAAGCCAACAAGCCAACAAACCAACAAAACAACAAGCAAACAAACCAACAAACCAACAAACCAACAATCCAACAAACCAACAAACAAATAAACCAACAAACCAAAAAACCAACAAACCAACAAACCAACAAACTAACAAACCAACAAACCAACAAAACAACAAGCCAACAAGCCAACAAACCAACAAACCAACAAACCAACAAACTAAGTAACCAACAAGCCAACAAACCAAAAAACCAACAAGCCAACAAACCAACAAATTACCAAACCAACAAGCCAACAAACCAACATACCAACAAGCCAACAAGCCAACAAGCCAACAAACCAACAATCAAACAAGCCAACAAACCAACAAACATACAAACCAACAAGCCAACAAACAAACAAACCAACAAGCCAACAAGCCAACAAGCCAACAAACCAACAAGCCAACAAACCAACAAACCAAAAAACCAACAAGCCAACAAGCCAACAAACCAACAAACTAACAAACCAACAAACGAACTAACCAACAAACCAACAAGACAACAAGCCAACAAACCAACAAACCAACAAACCAACAAACCAACAAACCAACAAACTAAGTAACCAACAAGCCAACAAACCAACAAACCAACAAGCCAACAAGCCAACAAACCAACAAACCAACAAGCCAACAAACCAACAAACCAACAAACCAAAAAACCAACAAACCAACAATCCAACAAACCAACAAACCAACAAACCAACAAACCAACAAGCCAACAAGCCAACAAACCAACAAACCAACAAACCAACAAGCCAATAAACCAACAAGCCAACAAACCAACAAACCAACAAACAAAGTAACCAAAAAGCCAACAAACTAACAAACCAACAAGCCAACAAGCCAACAAACCAACAAACCAACAAACCAACAAGCCAACAAACCAACAAACCAAAAAACCAACAAGCCAACGAACCAACAAGCCAACAAACCAACAAACCAACAAACCAACAAACCAACAAGCCAACAAACCAACAAACCAACAAGCCAATAAACCAACAAACCAACAAACTAACAAACCAACAAACCAACAAACTAACAAACCAACAAGCCAACAAGCCAACAAACCAACAAACCAACAAAGCAACAAGCCAAGAAGCCAACAAACCAACAAACCAACAAGCTAACAAACCAACAAACCAACAAACCAACAAGCCAACAAACCAAGAAGCCAAAAAACCAACAAACAAATAAACCAACAAACCAACAAACCAACAAACCAACAAACCAACAAACCAACAAACCAACAAACCAAAAAACCAACAAACCAACAAACCAACAAGCCAACAAGCTAACAAACCAACAAACCAACAAGCCAACAAGCCAACAAACCAACAAACCAACAAGCAAACAAACCAACAAACCAACAAACCAACAAGCCAACAAACCAACAAACAAATAAACCAACAAACCAAAAAACCAACAAACCAACAAACCAACAAACCAACAAACCAACAAGCCAACAAACCAACAAACCAACAAGCCAACAAACCAACAAACCAACAAACCAACAAGCCAACAAGCCAACAAACCAACAAACCAACAAGCTAACAAACCAACAAACCAACAAGCCAACCAACCAACAAGCAAACAAACCAACAAACCAACAAACCAACAAACCAAAAAGCCAACAAGCCAACAAACCAACAAACCAACAAGCCAACAAACCAACAAACCAACAAACCAACATGCCAACAAACCAACAAATCAACAAATCAACAAACCAACAAACCAAGAAACCAACAAACCGAGAAACCAACAAACCAAAAAAACAACAAACCAACAAACCACCAAACGAACAAACCAACAAACCAACAAACCAACAAACCAACAAACCAACAAACCAACAAACCAACAAACCAACAAACCAACAAACCAACAAATCAACAAACCAACAAACCAACAAACCAACAAACCAAAAAACCAACAAACCAACAAGCCAACAAGCCAACAAACCAACAAACTAACAAACCAACAAGCCAACAAACCAACAAACCAACAAGCCAACAAGCCAACAAACCAACAAATCAACAAACCAAAAAACCAACAAACCAACAAACCATCAAATGAACAAAGCAACAAGCCAACAAGCCAACAAACCAACAAACCAACAAGCCAACAAACCAACAAACCAACAAGCCAACAAGCCAACAAACGAACAAACCAACAAACCAACAAGCCACCAAACCAACAAACCAACAAGCCAACAAACCAACAAACCAACAAACCAACAAACCAACAAGCCAACAAGCCAACAAACCAACAAACCAACAAGCCAACAAACCAACAAACCAACAAACCAACAAACCAACAAACTAACAAACCAACAAACCAACAAACCAACGAGCCAACAAGCCAATAAACGAAAAAACAAGCAAGCCAACAAACCAACAAACAAATAAACCAACAAACCAACAAATCAACAAACCAACAAACCAACAAACTAACAAACAAATAAACCAACAAACCAAAAAACCAACAAGCCAACAAGCCAACAAACCAAAAAACCAACAAACCAACAAGCCAACAAACCAACAAGCCAATAAACCAACAAACCAACAAACCAAGTAACCAAAAAGCCAACAAACTAACAAACCAACAAGCCACCAAGCCAATAAACCAACAAACCAACAAAGCAACAAGCCAACAAGCCAACAAACCAACAAACCAACAAGCCAACAAACCAACAAACCAACAAGCCAACAAGCCAACAAACCAAAAAAACCAACAAACCAACAAGCCAAAAAACCAACAAACCAACAAGCCAACAAGCCAACAAACCAATTAACCAACAAGCCAACAAACCAACAAACCAACAAACCAACAAACCAACAAACCAACAAACCAACAAACCAACAAACCAACAAGCCAACAAGCCAACAAACCAACAAACCAACAAACCAATAATCCAACAAACCAACAAGCCAACAAACCAACAAACCAACAAACCAAGTAACCAAAAAGCCAACAAATTAACAAACCAACAAGCCAACAAGCCAACAAACCAACAAACCAACAAAGCAACAAGCCAACAAGCCAACAAACCAATAAACCAACAAACCAACAAACCAACAAACCAACAAGCCAACAAACCAACAAACAAATAAACCAACAAACCAACAAACCAACAAACCAACAAACCAACAAACCAAAAAACCAACAAACCAATAAACCAACAAGCCAACAAGCCAACAAACCAACAAACCAACAAGCCAACAAGCCAACAAACCAACAAAACAACAAGCAAACAAACCAACAAACCAACAATCCAACAAACCAACAAACAAATAAACCAACAAACCAAAAAACCAACAAACCAACAAACCAACAAACCAACAAACCAACAAACCAACAAACCAATAAGCCAACAAGCCAACAAACCAACAAACCAACAAACCAACAAACTAAGTAACCAACAAGCCAACAAACCAAAAAACCAGCAAGCCAACAAACCAACAAATTACCAAACCAACAAGCCAATAAACCAACAAACCAACAAGCCAACAAGCCAACAAACCAACAAACCAACAAACCAACAATCCAACAAACCAACAAGCCAACAAACCAACAAACCAACAAACCAAGTAACCAAAAAGCCAACAAACTAACAACCCAACAAGCCAACAAGCCAACAAACCAACAAACCAACAAGCCAACAAACCAACAAACCAACAAACCAACAAACCAACAAACTAACAAACCAACAAACCAACAAACCAACAAACCAACGAGCCAACAAGCCAACAAACCAACAAACAAGCAAGCCAACAAACCAACAAACAAATAAACCAACAAACCAACAAATCAACAAACCAACAAACCAACAAACTAACAAACAAATAAACCAACAAACCAAAAAACCAACAAGCCAACAAACCAACAAACCAACAAACCAACAAGCCAACAAACCAACAAGCCAACAAACCAACAAACCAACAAACCAAGTAACCAAAAAGCCAACAAACTAACAAACCAACAAGCCAACAAGCCAATAAACCAACAAACCAACAAAGCAACAAGCCAACAAGCCAACAAACCAACAAACCAACAAACCAACAAGCCAACAAGCCAACAAACCAACAAACCAACAAGCCAAAAAACCAACAAACCAACAAGCCAACAAGCCAACAAACCAACAAACCAACATGCCAACAAGCCAACAAACCAACAAACCAACAAACCAACAAACCAACAAACCAACAAACCAACAAACCAACAAGCCAACAAGCCAACAAACCAACAAACCACGAAACCAACAATCCAACAAACCAACAAGCCAACAAACCAACAAACCAACAAACCAAGTAACCAAAAAGCCAACAAACTAACAAACCAACTAGCCAACAAGCCAACAAACCAACAAACCAACAAAGCAACAAGCCAACAAGCCAACAAACCAATAAACCAACAAACCAACAAACCAACAAACCAACAAGCCAACAAACCAACAAACAAATAAACCAACAAACCAACAAACCAACAAACCAACAAACCAGCAAACCAAAAAACCAACAAACCAATAAACCAACAAGCCAACAAGCCAACAAACCAACAAACCAACAAGCCAACAAGCCAACAAACCAACAAAACAACAAGCAAACAAACCAACAAACCAACAAACCAACAATCCAACAAACCAACAAACAAATAAACCAACAAACCAAAAAACCAACAAACCAACAAACCAACAAACCAACAAACCAACAAACCAATAAGCCAACAAGCCAACAAACCAACAAACCAACAAACCAACAAACTAAGTAACCAACAAGCCAACAAACCAAAAAAACCAACAAGCCAACAAACCAACAAATTACCAAACCAACAAGCCAACAAACCAACAAACCAACAAGCGAACAAGCCAACAAACCAACAAACAAACAAGCCAACAAACCAACAAACATACAAACCAACAAGCCAACAAACCAACAAACCAACAAGCCAACAAGCCAACAAGCCAACAAACCAACAAGCCAACAAACCAACAAACCAACAAACCAAGAAGCCAACAAGCCAACAAACCAACAAACTAACAAACCAACAAACGAACTAACCAACAAACCAACAAGACAACAAGCCAAAAAAACAACAAACCAACAAACCAACAAACTAAGTAACCAGCAAGCCAACAAACCAACAAACCAACAAGACAACAAGCCAACAAACCAACAAACCAACAGGCCAACAAACCAACAAACCAAAAAACCAACAAACCAACAAACCAACGAACCAACAAACCAACAAACCAACAAGCCAACAAGCCAACAAACCAACAAACCAACAAACCAGCAAACAAACAAGCCAACAAACCAACAAAACAACAAACAAAGTAACCAAAAAGCCAACAAACTAACAAACCAACAAGCCAACAAACCAACAAACCAACAAACCAACAAACCAACAAGCTAACAAACCAACAAACAAAAAAACTAACAAGCCAACGAACCAACAAGCCAACAAACCAACAAACCAACAAACCAACAAACCAGCAAACCAACAAGCCAACAAACCAACAAACCAACAAGCCAATAAACCAACAAACCAACAAACCAACAAACCAACAAGCCAACAAGCCAACAAACCAACAAACCAACAAGCCAACAAACCAACAAACCAACAAACCGACAAGCCAACAAACCAACAAGCCAAGAAACCAACAAACCAACAAACCAAGTAACCAAAAAGCCAACAAGCCAACAAGCCAACAAACCAACAAACCAACAAGCCAACAAACCAACAAACCAACAAGCCAACAAGCCAGCAAACCAACAAACCAACAAACCAACAAGCCAACAAACCAACAAACCAAAAAACCAACAAACCAACAAACCAACAAGCCAACAAGCCAACAAACCAACAAACCAGCAAGCCAACAAACCAACAAACCAACAAACTAAGTAACTAACAAGCCAACAAACCAACAAACCAACAAGCCAACAAGCCAACAAACCAACAAACCAACAGGCCAACAAACCAACAAACCAAAAAACCAACTAACCAACAAACCAACAAACCAACAAACCAACAAACCAACAAGCCAACAAGCCAACAAACCAACAAACCAACAAACCAACAAGCCAACAAACCAACAAGCCAACAAACCAACAAACCAACAAACCAAGTAACCAAAAAGCCAACAAACTAACAAACCAACAAGCAAACAAGCCAACAAACCAACAAACCAACAAATCAACAAGCCAACAAGCCAACAAGCCAACAAACCAACAAACCAACAAGCCAACAAACCAACAAACCAACAACCCAACAAGCCAACAAACTAACAAACCAACAAACCAACAAGCCAAAAAACCAACAAACCAACAAGCCAACAAGCCAACAAATCAACAAACCAACAAGCCAACAAACCAACAAACCAACAAACCAACAAACCAACAAGCCAACAAGCCAACAAACCAACAAATTAACAAGCCAACAAACCAACAAACCAACAAACCAAGTAACCAAAAAGCCAACAAACTAACAAACCAACAAGCCAATAAGCCAACAAGCCAACAAGCCAACAAACCATCAAACCAACAAACCAACAAACCAACAAACCAACGAGCCAACAAGCCAACAAACCAACAAACCAACAAGCCAACAAGGCAACAAACAAATAAACCAACAAACCAACAAACCAACAAACCAACAAACCAACAATCTAACAAACCAACAAACAAATAAACCAACAAACCAAAAAACCAACAAACCAACAAACCAACAAACCAACAAACCAACAAACCAATAAGCCAACAAGCCAACAAACCAACAAACCAACAAACCAACAAACTAAGTAACCAACAAGCCAACAAACCAAAAAAACCAACAAGCCAACAAACCAACAAATTACCAAACCAACAAGCCAACAAACCAACAAACCAACAAGCGAACAAGCCAACAAACCAACAAACAAACAAGCCAACAAACCAACAAACATACAAACCAACAAGCCAACAAACCAACAAACCAACAAGCCAACAAGCCAACAAGCCAACAAACCAACAAGCCAACAAACCAACAAACCAACAAACCAAGAAGCCAACAAGCCAACAAACCAACAAACTAACAAACCAACAAACGAACTAACCAACAAACCAACAAGACAACAAGCCAAAAAACCAACAAACCAACAAACCAACAAACTAAGTAACCAACAAGCCAACAAACCAACAAACCAACAAGACAACAAGCCAACAAACCAACAAACCAACAGGCCAACAAACCAACAAACCAAAAAACCAACAAACCAACAAACCAACAAACCAACGAACCAACAAGCCAACAAACCAACAAATTAACAAGCCAACAAACCAACAAACCAACAAACCAAGTAACCAAAAAGCCAACAAACTAACAAACCAACAAGCCAATAAGCCAACAAGCCAACAAGCCAACAAACCATCAAACCAACAAACCAACAAACCAACAAACCAACGAGCCAACAAGCCAACAAACCAACAAACCAACAAGCCAACAAGGCAACAAACAAATAAACCAACAAACCAACAAACCAACAAACCAACAAACCAACAATCTAACAAACCAACAAACAAATAAACCAACAAACCAAAAAACCAACAAACCAACAAACCAACAAACCAACAAACCAACAAACCAATAAGCCAACAAGCCAACAAACCAACAAACCAACAAACCAACAAACTAAGTAACCAACAAGCCAACAAACCAAAAAAACCAACAAGCCAACAAACCAACAAATTACCAAACCAACAAGCCAACAAACCAACAAACCAACAAGCGAACAAGCCAACAAACCAACAAACAAACAAGCCAACAAACCAACAAACATACAAACCAACAAGCCAACAAACCAACAAACCAACAAGCCAACAAGCCAACAAGCCAACAAACCAACAAGCCAACAAACCAACAAACCAACAAACCAAGAAGCCAACAAGCCAACAAACCAACAAACTAACAAACCAACAAACGAACTAACCAACAAACCAACAAGACAACAAGCCAAAAAACCAACAAACCAACAAACCAACAAACTAAGTAACCAACAAGCCAACAAACCAACAAACCAACAAGACAACAAGCCAACAAACCAACAAACCAACAGGCCAACAAACCAACAAACCAAAAAACCAACAAACCAACAAACCAACAAACCAACGAACCAACAAACCAACAAACCAACAAGCCAACAAGCCAACAAACCAACAAACCAACAAACCAACAAACCAACAAATAAAGTAACCAAAAAGCCAACAAACTAATAAACCAACAAGCCAACAAACCAACAAACCAACAAACCAACAAACCAACAAGCTAACAAACCAACAAACAAAAAAACTAACAAGCCAACGAACCAACAAGCCAACAAACCAACAAACCAACAAACCAACAAACCAGCAAACCAACAAGCCAACAAACCAACAAACCAACAAGCCAATAAACCAACAAACCAACAAACCAACAAACCAACAAGCCAACAAGCCAACAAACCAACAAACCAACACGCCAACAAACCAACAAACCAACAAACCGACAAGCCAACAAACCAACAAGCCAAGAAACCAACAAACCAACAAACCAAGTAACCAAAAAGCCAACAAGCCAACAAGCCAACAAACCAACAAACCAACAAGCCAACAAACCAACAAACCAACAAGCCAACAAGCCAACAAACCAACAAACCAACAAACCAACAAACCAACAAGCCAACAAACCAACAAACCATAAAACCAACAAACCAACAAACCAACAAGCCAACAAGCCAACAAACCAACAAACCAGCAAGCCAACAAACCAACAAACTAAGTAACTAACAAGCCAACAAACCAACAAACCAACAAGCCAACAAGCCAACAAACCAACAAACCAACAGGCCAACAAACCAACAAACCAAAAAACCAACTAACCAACAAACCAACAAACCAACAAACCAACAAACCAACAAGCCAACAAGCCAACAAACCAACAAACCAACAAACCAACAAGCCAACAAACCAACAAGCCAACAAACCAACAAACCAACAAACCAAGTAACCAAAAAGCCAACAAACTAACAAACCAACAAGCAAACAAGCCAACAAACCAACAAAACAACAAATCAACAAGCCAACAAGCCAACAAACCAACAAACCAACAAGCCAACAAACCAACAAACCAACAACCCAACAAGCCAACAAACTAACAAACCAACAAACCAACAAGCCAAAAAACCAACAAACCAACAAGCCAACAAATCAACAAACCAACAAGCCAACAAACCAACAAACCAACAAACCAACAAACCAACAAACCAACAAACCAACAAACCAACAAACCAACAAACCAACAAGCTAACAAGCCAACAAACCAACAAATTAACAAGCCAACAAACCAACAAACCAACAAACCAAGTAACCAAAAAGCCAACAAACTAACAAACCAACAAGCCAACAAGCCAACAAGCCAACAAGCCAACAAACCATCAAACCAACAAACCAACAAACCAACAAACCAACAAACCAACGAGCCAACAAGCCAACAAACCAACAAACCAACAAGCCAACAAACCAACAAACAAATAAACCAACAAACCAACAAACCAACAAACCAACAAACTAACAAACAAATAAACCAAAAAACCAACAAGCCAACAAACCAACAAACCAACAAACCAACAAGCCAACAAACCAACAAGCCAACAAACCAACAAACCAACAAACCAAGTAACCAAAAAGCCAACAAACTAACAAACCAACAAGCCAACAAGCCAACAAGCCAACAAGCCAACAAACCATCAAACCAACAAACCAACAAACCAACAAACCAACGAGCCAACAAGCCAACAAACCAACAAACCAACAAGCCAACAAACCAACAAACAAATAAACCAACAAACCAACGAACCAACAAGCCAAAAAACCAACAAACCAACAAACCAACAAGCCAACAAACCAACAAACCAACTAGCCAACAAGCCAAGAAACCAACAAACCAACGAACCAACAAGCCAAAAAACCAACAAACCAACAAGCCAACAAGCCAACAAACCAACAAACCAACAAGCCAACAAGCCAACAAACCAACAAACCAACAAACCAATAAACCAACAAACCAACAAACCAACAAACCAACAAACCAACAAGCCAATAAGCCAACAAACCAACAAACCAACAAACCAACAATCCAACAAACCAACAAACCAACAAGCCAACAAACCAACAAGCCAACAAGCCAACAAGCCAATAAACCAACAAACCAACAAAGCAACAAGCCAACAAGCCAACAAACCAACAAACCAACAAGCCAACAAACCAACAAACCAACTAGCCAACAAGCCAACAAACCAACAAACCAACGAACCAACAAGCCAAAAAACCAACAAACCAACAAGCCAACAAGCCAACAAACCAACAAACCAACAAGCCAACAAACCAACAAACCAACAAACCAACAAACCAATAAACCAACAAACCAACAAACCAACAAACCAACAAACCAACAAGCCAATAAGCCAACAAACCAACAAACCAACAAACCAACAATCCAACAAACCAACAAGCCAACAAACCAACAAACCAAGTAACCAAAAAGCCAACAAACTAACAAACCAACAAGCCAACAAACCAACAAACCAACAAAGCAACAAGCCAACAAGCCAACAAACCAACAAACCAACAAGCCAACAAACCAACAAACCAACAAGCCAACAAACCAACAAACAAATAAACCAACAAACCAACAAACCAACAAACCAACAAACCAACAAACCAACAAACCAACAAACCAACAAACCAACAAACCAACAAACCAACAAACTAAGTAACCAACAAGCCAACAAACCAAAAAACCAACAAGCTAACAAACCAACAAACTACCAAACCAACAAGCCAACAAGCCAACAAACCAACAAACCAACACAAACCAACCAGCCAACAAACCAACAAACATACAAACCAACAAGCCAAGAAACCAACAAACCAACAAGCCAACAAACCAACAAGCCAACAAGCCAACAAACCAACAAACCAACAAACCAACAAGCCAACAAACCAACAAGCTAACAAACCAACAAACCAACAAACCAAGTAACCAAAAAGCCAACAAACTAACAAACCAACAAGCCAACAAGCCAACAAACCAACAAACCAACAAAGCAACAAGCCAACAAACCAACAAACCAACAAGCCAACAAACCAACAAACAAATAAACCAACAAACCAACAAACCAACAAACCAACAAGTCAACAAACCAACAAACAAATAAACCAACAAACCAACAAACCAACAAACCAACAAACCAACAAACCAACAAACCAACAAACCAACAAACCAACAAACCAACAAGCCAACAAGCCAACAAACCAACAAACCAACAAACCAACAAACCAACAAACTAAGTAACCAACAAGCCAACAAACCAAAAAACCAACAAGCTAACAAACCAACAAACTACCAAACCAACAAGCCAACAAGCCAACAAACCAACAAACCAACACAAACCAACAAGCCAAAAAACCAACAAACATACAAACCAACAAGCCAACAAACCAACAAACCAACAAGCCAACAAGCCAACAAACTAACAAGCCAACAAACCAACAAACAAATAAACCAACAAACCAACAAACCAACAAACCAACAAACCAACAAACCAAAAAACCAATATACCAACAAGCCAACAAGCCAACAAACCAACAAACTAACAAACCAACAAACGAACTAACCAACAAACCAACAAGACAACAAGCCAACAAACCAACAAACCAACAAACCAACAAACCAACAAACTAAGTAACCAACAAGCCAACAAACCAACAAACCAACAAGCCAACAAGCCAACAAACCAACTAACCAACAAGCCAACAAACCAACAAACCAACAAACCAAAAAACCAACAAACCAACAAACCAACAAACCAACAAACCAACAAACCAACAAGCCAACAAGCCAACAAACCAACAAACCAACAAACCAACAAGCCAACAAACCAACAAGCTAACAAACCAACAAACCAACAAACCAAAAAGCCAACAAACTAACAAACCAACAAGCCAACAAGCAAACAAACCAACAAACCAATAAAGCAACAAGCCAACAAGCCAACAAACCAACAAACCAACAAGCCAACGAACCAACAAGCCAACAAGCCAAAAAACCAACAAACCAACAAACCAACAAACCAACAAGCCAACAAAACAACAAACCAACAAGCCAATAAAACAACAAACCAACAAACCAACAAGCCAACAAACCAACAAACCAACAAGCCAACAAACCAACAAACCAACAAACCGACAAGCCAACAAACCAACAAGCCAACAAACCAACAAGCCAACAAACCAACAAACCAAAAACCAAGTAACCAAAAAGCCAACAAGCCAACAAGCCAACAAACCAACAAACCAACAAGCCAATAAACCAACAAACCAACAAACCAACAAACCAACAAGCCAACAAGCCAACAAACCAACAAACCAACAAGCCAACAAACCAACAAACCAACAAACTAAGTAACCAACAAGCCAACAAACCAACAAACCAACAAGCCAACAAGCCAACAAACCAACAAACCAACAGGCCAACAAACCAACAAACCAACAAACCAACAAACCAAAAAACCAACAAACCAACAAACCAACAAACCAACAAACCAACAAACCAACAAACCAACAAGCCAACAAACCAACAAGCTAACAAGCCAACGAACCACCAAACCAACAAACCAACAAGCCAAAAAACCAACAAACCAACAAGCCAACAAGCCAACAAACCAACAAACCAACAAGCCAACAAACAAACAAACCAACAAACCAACAAACCAACAAACCAACAAACCAACAAACCAACAAGCCAACAAGCCAACAAACCAACAAACCAACAAACCAACAAGCCAACAAACCAACAAGCCAACAAACCAACAAGCCAACAAACCAACAAGCCAACAAACCAACAAACCAACAAAGCAACAAGCCAACAAGCCAACAAACCAACAAACCAACAAGCCAACGAACCAACAAGCCAACAAGCCAACAAACCAACAAACCAACAAACCAACAAACCAACAAACCAACAAGCCAATAAACCAACAAACCAACAAACCAACAAACCAACAAGCCAACAAACCAACAAACCAACAAGCCAATAAACCAACAAACCAACAAACCAACAAACCGACAAGCCAACAAACCAACAAGCCAACAAACCAACAAACCAAAAACCAAGTAACCAAAAAGCCAACAAGCCAACAAGCCAACAAACCAACAAACCAACAAGCCAACAAACCAACAAACCAACAAACCAACAAACCAACAAGCCAACAAGCCAACAAACCAACAAACCAACAAGCCAACAAACCAACAAACCAACAAACTAAATAACCAACAAGCCAACAAACCAACAAATCAACAAGCCAACAAGCCAACAAACCAACAAACCAACAGGCCAACAAACCAACAAACCAACAAACCAACAAACCAACAAACCAAAAAACCAACAAACCAACAAACCAACAAACCAACAAACCAACAAGCCAACAAACCAACAAGCCAACAAACCAACAAACCAACAAACCAAGTAACCAAAAAGCCAACAAACTAACAAACCAACAAGCAAACAAGCCAGCAAAACAACAAACCAACAAAGCAAAAAGCCAACAAGTCAACAAACCAACAAACCAACAAGCCAACAAACCAACAAGTTAACAAGCCAACAAACCAACAAACCAACAAACCAACAAGCCAAAAAACCAACAAACCAACAAGCCAACAAGCCAACAAACCAACAAACCAACAAGCCAACAAACCAACAAACCAACAAACCAACAAACCAACAAACCAACAAACCAACAAACCAACAAGCCAACAAGCCAACAAACCAACAAACCAACAAACCAACAAGCCAACAAACCAACAAGCCAACAAACCAACAAACCAACAAACCAAGTAACCAAAAAGCTAACAAACTAACAAACCAACAAGCCAACAAGCCAACAAACCAACAAACCAACAAACCAACAAGCCAACAAACCAACAAGCCAACAAACCAACAAACCAACAAACCAAGTAACCAAAAAGCTAACAAACTAACAAACCAACAAGCCAACAAGCCAACAAACCAACAAACCAACAAAGCAACAAGCCAACAAGCCAACAAACCAACAAACCAACAAACCAACTAACCAACAAGCCAACAAACCAACAAACCAACAAACCAAAAAACCAACAAACCAACAAACCAACAAACCAACAAACCAACAAACCAACAAGCCAACAAGCCAACAAACCAACAAACCAACAAACCAGCAAACCAACAAGCCAACAAACCAACAAACCAACAAGCCAATAAACCAACAAACCAACAAACCAACAAACCAACAAGCCAACAAGCCAACAAACCAACAAACCAACACGCCAACAAACCAACAAACCAACAAACCGACAAGCCAACAAACCAACAAGCCAAGAAACCAACAAACCAACAAACCAAGTAACCAAAAAGCCAACAAGCCAACAAGCCAACAAACCAACAAACCAACAAGCCAACAAACCAACAAACCAACAAGCCAACAAGCCAACAAACCAACAAACCAACAAACCAACAAACCAACAAGCCAACAAACCAACAAACCATAAAACCAACAAACCAACAAACCAACAAGCCAACAAGCCAACAAACCAACAAACCAGCAAGCCAACAAACCAACAAACTAAGTAACTAACAAGCCAACAAACCAACAAACCAACAAGCCAACAAGCCAACAAACCAACAAACCAACAGGCCAACAAACCAACAAACCAAAAAACCAACTAACCAACAAACCAACAAACCAACAAACCAACAAACCAACAAGCCAACAAGCCAACAAACCAACAAACCAACAAACCAACAAGCCAACAAACCAACAAGCCAACAAACCAACAAACCAACAAACCAAGTAACCAAAAAGCCAACAAACTAACAAACCAACAAGCAAACAAGCCAACAAACCAACAAAACAACAAATCAACAAGCCAACAAGCCAACAAACCAACAAACCAACAAGCCAACAAACCAACAAACCAACAACCCAACAAGCCAACAAACTAACAAACCAACAAACCAACAAGCCAAAAAACCAACAAACCAACAAGCCAACAAGCCAACAAATCAACAAACCAACAAGCCAACAAACCAACAAACCAACAAACCAACAAACCAACAAACCAACAAACCAACAAACCAACAAACCAACAAGCTAACAAGCCAACAAACCAACAAATTAACAAGCCAACAAACCAACAAACCAACAAACCAAGTAACCAAAAAGCCAACAAACTAACAAACCAACAAGCCAACAAGCCAACAAGCCAACAAGCCAACAAACCATCAAACCAACAAACCAACAAACCAACAAACCAACGAGCCAACAAGCCAACAAACCAACAAACCAACAAGCCAACAAACCAACAAACAAATAAACCAACAAACCAACAAACCAACAAACCAACAAACTAACAAACAAATAAACCAAAAAACCAACAAGCCAACAAACCAACAAACCAACAAACCAACAAGCCAACAAACCAACAAGCCAACAAACCAACAAACCAACAAACCAAGTAACCAAAAAGCCAACAAACTAACAAACCAACAAGCCAACAAGCCAACAAGCCAACAAGCCAACAAACCATCAAACCAACAAACCAACAAACCAACAAACCAACGAGCCAACAAGCCAACAAACCAACAAACCAACAAGCCAACAAACCAACAAACAAATAAACCAACAAACCAACGAACCAACAAGCCAAAAAACCAACAAACCAACAAACCAACAAGCCAACAAACCAACAAACCAACTAGCCAACAAGCCAAGAAACCAACAAACCAACGAACCAACAAGCCAAAAAACCAACAAACCAACAAGCCAACAAGCCAACAAACCAACAAACCAACAAGCCAACAAGCCAACAAACCAACAAACCAACAAACCAATAAACCAACAAACCAACAAACCAACAAACCAACAAACCAACAAGCCAATAAGCCAACAAACCAACAAACCAACAAACCAACAATCCAACAAACCAACAAACCAACAAGCCAACAAACCAACAAGCCAACAAGCCAACAAGCCAATAAACCAACAAACCAACAAAGCAACAAGCCAACAAGCCAACAAACCAACAAACCAACAAGCCAACAAACCAACAAACCAACTAGCCAACAAGCCAACAAACCAACAAACCAACGAACCAACAAGCCAAAAAACCAACAAACCAACAAGCCAACAAGCCAACAAACCAACAAACCAACAAGCCAACAAGCCAACAAACCAACAAACCAACAAACCAATAAACCAACAAACCAACAAACCAACAAACCAACAAACCAACAAGCCAATAAGCCAACAAACCAACAAACCAACAAACCAACAATCCAACAAACCAACAAGCCAACAAACCAACAAACCAAGTAACCAAAAAGCCAACAAACTAACAAACCAACAAGCCAACAAACCAACAAACCAACAAAGCAACAAGCCAACAAGCCAACAAACCAACAAACCAACAAGCCAACAAACCAACAAACCAACAAGCCAACAAACCAACAAACAAATAAACCAACAAACCAACAAACCAACAAACCAACAAACCAACAAACCAACAAACCAACAAACCAACAAACCAACAAACCAACAAACCAACAAACTAAGTAACCAACAAGCCAACAAACCAAAAAACCAACAAGCTAACAAACCAACAAACTACCAAACCAACAAGCCAACAAGCCAACAAACCAACAAACCAACACAAACCAACCAGCCAACAAACCAACAAACATACAAACCAACAAGCCAAGAAACCAACAAACCAACAAGCCAACAAACCAACAAGCCAACAAGCCAACAAACCAACAAACCAACAAACCAACAAACCAACAAGCCAACAAACCAACAAGCTAACAAACCAACAAACCAACAAACCAAGTAACCAAAAAGCCAACAAACTAACAAACCAACAAGCCAACAAGCCAACAAACCAACAAACCAACAAAGCAACAAGCCAACAAACCAACAAACCAACAAGCCAACAAACCAACAAACAAATAAACCAACAAACCAACAAACCAACAAACCAACAAGTCAACAAACCAACAAACAAATAAACCAACAAACCAACAAACCAACAAACCAACAAACCAACAAACCAACAAACCAACAAACCAACAAACCAACAAGCCAACAAGCCAACAAACCAACAAACCAACAAACCAACAAACCAACAAACTAAGTAACCAACAAGCCAACAAACCAAAAAACCAACAAGCTAACAAACCAACAAACTACCAAACCAACAAGCCAACAAGCCAACAAACCAACAAACCAACACAAACCAACAAGCCAAAAAACCAACAAACATACAAACCAACAAGCCAACAAACCAACAAACCAACAAGCCAACAAGCCAACAAACTAACAAGCCAACAAACCAACAAACAAATAAACCAACAAACCAACAAACCAACAAACCAACAAACCAACAAACCAAAAAACCAATATACCAACAAGCCAACAAGCCAACAAACCAACAAACTAACAAACCAACAAACGAACTAACCAACAAACCAACAAGACAACAAGCCAACAAACCAACAAACCAACAAACCAACAAACCAACAAACTAAGTAACCAACAAGCCAACAAACCAACAAACCAACAAGCCAACAAGCCAACAAACCAACTAACCAACAAGCCAACAAACCAACAAACCAACAAACCAAAAAACCAACAAACCAACAAACCAACAAACCAACAAACCAACAAACCAACAAGCCAACAAGCCAACAAACCAACAAACCAACAAACCAACAAGCCAACAAACCAACAAGCTAACAAACCAACAAACCAACAAACCAAAAAGCCAACAAACTAACAAACCAACAAGCCAACAAGCCAACAAACCAACAAACTAACAAACCAACAAACGAACTAACCAACAAACCAACAAGACAACAAGCCAACAAACCAACAAACCAACAAACCAACAAACCAACAAACTAAGTAACCAACAAGCCAACAAACCAACAAACCAACAAGCCAACAAGCCAACAAACCAACTAACCAACAAGCCAACAAACCAACAAACCAACAAACCAAAAAACCAACAAACCAACAAACCAACAAACCAACAAACCAACAAACCAACAAGCCAACAAGCCAACAAACCAACAAACCAACAAACCAACAAGCCAACAAACCAACAAGCTAACAAACCAACAAACCAACAAACCAAAAAGCCAACAAACTAACAAACCAACAAGCCAACAAGCAAACAAACCAACAAACCAATAAAGCAACAAGCCAACAAGCCAACAAACCAACAAACCAACAAGCCAACGAACCAACAAGCCAACAAGCCAACAAACCAACAAACCAACAAACCAACAAACCAACAAGCCAACAAACCAACAAACCAACAAGCCAATAAAACAACAAACCAACAAACCAACAAGCCAACAAACCAACAAACCAACAAGCCAACAAACCAACAAACCAACAAACCGACAAGCCAACAAACCAACAAGCCAACAAACCAACAAGCCAACAAACCAACAAACCAAAAACCAAGTAACCAAAAAGCCAACAAGCCAACAAGCCAACAAACCAACAAACCAACAAGCCAATAAACCAACAAACCAACAAACCAACAAACCAACAAGCCAACAAGCCAACAAACCAACAAACCAACAAGCCAACAAACCAACAAACCAACAAACTAAGTAACCAACAAGCCAACAAACCAACAAACCAACAAGCCAACAAGCCAACAAACCAACAAACCAACAGGCCAACAAACCAACAAACCAACAAACCAACAAGCCAAAAAACCAACAAACCAACAAACCAACAAACCAACAAACCAACAAACCAACAAACCAACAAGCCAACAAACCAACAAGCTAACAAGCCAACGAACCAACAAACCAACAAACCAACAAGCCAAAAAACCAACAAACCAACAAGCCAACAAGCCAACAAACCAACAAACCAACAAGCCAACAAACAAACAAACCAACAAACCAACAAACCAACAAACCAACAAACCAACAAACCAACAAGCCAACAAGCCAACAAACCAACAAACCAACAAACCAACAAGCCAACAAACCAACAAGCCAACAAACCAACAAGCCAACAAACCAACAAGCCAACAAACCAACAAACCAACAAAGCAACAAGCCAACAAGCCAACAAACCAACAAACCAACAAGCCAACGAACCAACAAGCCAACAAGCCAACAAACCAACAAACCAACAAACCAACAAACCAACAAACCAACAAGCCAATAAACCAACAAACCAACAAACCAACAAACCAACAAGCCAACAAACCAACAAACCAACAAGCCAATAAACCAACAAACCAACAAACCAACAAACCGACAAGCCAACAAACCAACAAGCCAACAAACCAACAAACCAAAAACCAAGTAACCAAAAAGCCAACAAGCCAACAAGCCAACAAACCAACAAACCAACAAGCCAACAAACCAACAAACCAACAAACCAACAAGCCAACAAGCCAACAAACCAACAAACCAACAAGCCAACAAACCAACAAACCAACAAACTAAATAACCAACAAGCCAACAAACCAACAAATCAACAAGCCAACAAGCCAACAAACCAACAAACCAACAGGCCAACAAACCAACAAACCAACAAACCAACAAACCAACAAACCAAAAAACCAACAAACCAACAAACCAACAAACCAACAAACCAACAAACCAACAAACCAACAAGCCAACAACCCAACAAACCAACAAACCAACAAACCAACAAGCCAACAAACCAACAAGCCAACAAACCAACAAACCAACAAACCAAGTAACCAAAAAGCCAACAAACTAACAAACCAACAAGCAAACAAGCCAGCAAAACAACAAACCAACAAAGCAAAAAGCCAACAAGTCAACAAACCAACAAACCAACAAGCCAACAAACCAACAAGTTAACAAGCCAACAAACCAACAAACCAACAAACCAACAAGCCAAAAAACCAACAAACCAACAAGCCAACAAGCCAACAAACCAACAAACCAACAAGCCAACAAACCAACAAACCAACAAACCAACAAACCAACAAACCAACAAACCAACAAACCAACAAGCCAACAAGCCAACAAACCAACAAACCAACAAACCAACAAGCCAACAAACCAACAAGCCAACAAACCAACAAACCAACAAACCAAGTAACCAAAAAGCTAACAAACTAACAAACCAACAAGCCAACAAGCCAACAAACCAACAAACCAACAAAGCAACAAGCCAACAAGCCAACAAACCAACAAACCAACAAACCAACAAACCAACAAACCAACAAACCAGCAAGCCAACAAACCAACAAACAAATAAACCAACTAACCAACAAACCAACAAACCAACAAACCAACAAACCAAAAAACCAACAAACCAACAAACCAACAAACCAACAAACCGACAAGCCAACAAGCCAACAAATCAACAAACCAACAAGACAACAAACCAAGAAACCAACAAGCCAACAAACCAACAAACAAATAAACCAACAAACCAAAAAACCAACAAACCAACAAACCAACAAACCAACAAACCAACAAACCAACAAGCCAACAAGCCAACAAACCAACAAACCAACAAACCAACAAGCCAACAAACCAACAAACCAACAAACCAACATGCGAACAAGCCAACAAACCAACAAACCAACAAGCAAACAAACCAACAAACCAACAAATGAACAAGCCAACAAACCAACAAACAAATAAACCAAGAAACCAAAAAACCAACGAACCAACAAACCAACAAACCAACAAACCAACAAACCAACAAGCCAACAAGCCAACAAACCAACAGACCAGCAAGCCAACAAATAAATAAACCAACTAACCAACAAACCAACAAACCAACAAACCAACAAACCAAAAAACCAACAAACCAACAAACCAGCAAGCCAACAAACCAACAAACAAATAAACCAACTAACCAACAAACAAACAAACCAACAAACCAACAAACCAAAAAACCAATAAACCAACAAACCAACAAACCAACAAACCGACAAGCCAACAAGCCAACAAACCAACAAACCAACAAGACAACAAACCAACAAACCAAGAAACCAACAAGCCAACAAACCAACAAACAAATAAACCAACAAACCAAAAAACCAACAAACCAACAAACCAACAAACCAACAAACCAACAAACCAACAAGCCAACAAGCCAACAAACCAACAAACCAACAAGCTAACAAACCAACAAACTACCAAACCAACAAGCCAACAAGCCAACAAACCAACAAACCAACACAAACCAACAAGCCAACAAACCAACAAACATACAAACCAACAAGCCAACAAACCAACAAACCAACAAGCCAACAAGCCAACAAACTAACAAGCCAACAAACCAACAAACAAATAAACCAACAAACCAAAAAACCAACAAACCAACAAACCAACAAACCAAAAAACCAACAAACCAACAAGCCAACAAGCCAACAAACCAACAAACTAACAAACCAACAAACCAACAAAGCAACAAGCCAACAAGCCAACAAACCAACAAACCAACAAACCAACAAGCCAACAAGCCAACAAACCAACAAACCAACAAGCCAACAAACCAACAAGCTAACAAACAAACAAACCAACAAACCAAGTAACCAAAAAGCCAACAAACTAACAAACCAACAAGCCAACAAGCCAACAAACCAACAAACCAACAAAGCAACAAGCCAACAAGCCAACAAACCAACAAACCAACAAGCCAACGAACCAACAAGCCAACAAGCCAACAAACCAACAAACCAACAAACCAACAAGCCAACAAACCAACAAACCAACAAGCCAATAAACCAACAAACCAACAAACCAACAAACCAACAAGCCAACAAGCCAACAAACCAACAAACCAACAAGCCAACAAACCAACAAACCAACAAACCGACAAGCCAACAAACCAACAAGCCAACAAACCAACAAACCAAAAACCAACAAGCCAACAAACCAACAAACCAACAAACCAACAAACCAACAAGCCAACAAGCCAACAAACCAACAAACCAACAAGCCAACAAACCAACAAACCAACAAACTAAGTAACCAACAAGCCAACAAACCAACAAACCAACAAGCCAACAAGCCAACAAACCAACAAACCAACAGGCCAACAAACCAACAAACCAACAAACCAACAAACCAAAAAACCAACAAACCAACAAACCAACAAACCAACAAACCAACAAACCAACAAGCCAACAAGCCAACAAACCAACAAACCAACAAACCAACAAGCCAACAAACCAACAAGCCAACAAACCAACAAACCAACAAACCAAGTAACCAAAAAGCCAACAAACTAATAAACCAACAAGCAAACAAGCCAGCAAAACAACAAACCAACAAAGCAAAAAGCCAACAAGTCAACAAACCAACAAACCAACAAGCCAACAAACCAACAAGCTAACAAGCCAACAAACCAACAAACCAACAAACCAACAAGCCAAAAAACCAACAAACCAACAAGCCAACAAGCCAACAAACCAAAAAACCAACAAGCCAACAAACCAACAAACCAACAAACCAACAAACCAACAAACCAACAAACCAACAAACCAACAAGCCAACAAGCCAACAAACCAACAAACCAACAAACCAACAAGCCAACAAACCAACAAGCCAACAAACCAACAAACCAACAAACCAAGTAACCAAAAAGCCAACAAACTAACAAACCAACAAGCCAGCAAGCCAACAAACCAACAAACCAACAAAGCAACAAGCCAACAAGCCAACAAACCAACAAACCAACAAACCAACAAACCAACAAACCAACAAACCAACAAACCAGCAAGCCAACAAACCAACAAACAAATAAACCAACTAACCAACAAACCAACAAACCAACAAACCAACAAACCAAAAAACCAACAAACCAACAAACCAACAAACCAACAAACCAACAAACCAACAAACCGACAAGCCAACAAGCCAACAAACCAACAAACCAACAAGACAACAAACCAACAAACCAAGAAACCAACAAGCCAACAAACCAACAAACAAATAAACCAACAAACCAAAAAACCAACAAACCAACAAACCAACAAACCAACAAACCAACAAACCAACAAACCAACAAACCAACAAGCCAACAAGCCAACAAACCAACAAACCAACAAGCCAACAAACCAACAAACCAACAAACCAACATGCGAACAAGCCAACAAACCAACAAACCAACAAGCAAACAAACCAACAAATGAACAAGCCAACAAACCAACAAACAAATAAACCAAGAAACCAAAAAACCAACGAACCAACAAACCAACAAACCAACAAACCAACAAACCAACAAGCCAACAAGCCAACAAACCAACAAACTAGCAAGCCAACAAACCAACAAACAAATAAACCAACTAACCAACATACCAACAAACCAACAAACCAACAAACCAAAAAACCAACAAACCAACAAACCAGCAAGCCAACAAACCAACAAACAAATAAACCAACTAACCAACAAACCAACAAACCAACAAACCAACAAACCAAAAAACCAACAAACCAACAAACCAACAAACCAACAAACCAACAAACCGACAAGCCAACAAGCCAACAAACCAACAAACCAACAAGACAACAAACCAACAAACCAAGAAACCAACAAGCCAACAAACCAACAAACAAATAAACCAACAAACCAAAAAACCAACAAACCAACAAACCAACAAACCAACAAACCGACAATCCAACAAGCCAACAAGTCAACAAACCAACAAACCAACAAGCCAACAAACCAACAAACCAACAAACTAACATGCGAACAAGCCAACAAACCAACAAACCAACAAGCAAACAAACCAACAAACCAACAAATGAACAAGCCAACAAACCAACAAACAAATAAACCAAGAAACCAAAAAACCAACGAACCAACAAACCAACAAACCAACAAACCAACAAACCAACAAGCCAACAAACTAAGTAACCAACAAGCCAACAAACCAACAAACCAACAAGCCGACAAACCAACAAACTAACAAACCAACAAGCCAACAAACCAACAAACCAACAAGCCAACAAACCAACAAACCAACAATCCAACAAGCCAACAAACCAACAAACCAACAAACCAACAAGCCAACAAACCAACAAACCAACAATCCAACAAGCCAACAAACCAACAAACCAACAGGCCAATAAACCAACAAACCAACAAACCAAAAAACCAACAAACCAACAAACCAAGAAACCAACAAACCAACAAACTAACAAGCCAACAAGCCAACAAACCAACAAACCAACAAACCAACAAGCCAACAAACCAACAAACCAACAAACCAAGTAACCAAAAAGCCAACAAACTAACAAACCAACAAGCAAACAAGCCAACAAACCAACAAACCAACAAAGCAACAAGCCAACAAGCCAACAAACCAACAAACCAACAAGCCAACAAACCAACAAGCCAACAAGCCAACAAACCAACAAACCAACAAACCAACAAGCCAAAAAAACAATAAACCAACAAGCCAACAAACCAACAAACCAACAAACCAACAAACCAACAAACCAACAAACCAACAAACCAACAAGCCAACAAGCCAACAAACCAACAAACCAACAAACCAACAAGCCAACAAACCAACAAGCCAGCAAACCAACAAACCAAGTAACCAAAAAGCCAACAAACCGACAAGACAACAAACCAACAAGCCAACAAACCAACAAACCAACAAGCCAACAAGCCAACAAACCAACAAACTAACAAGCCAACAAACCAACAAACCAAAAAGACAACAAACCAACAAACCAACAAACCAACAAACCAACAAGCCAACAAGCCAACAAACCAACAAACCAACAAGCCAACAAACCAACAAACCAACAAACCAACAAACCAACAAGCTAACAAACCAACAAGCTAACAAACCAAGAAACCAACAAACCAACAAACCAACAGGCCAACAAGCCAACAAACCAACAAATTAACAAGCCAACAAACCAACAAACCAACAAACCAATTAACCAACAAACCAACAAACGAACAAACCAACAAACCAACAAACCAACAAACCAAAAAACCAACAAACCAACAAACCAACAAACCAACAAACCAACAAACCAACAAGCCAACAAGCCAAGAAGCCAACAAGCCAACAAACCAACAAACCAACAAGCCAACGAACCAACAAGCCAACAAGCCAACAAACCAACAAACCAACAAACCAACAAGCCAACAAACCAACAAACCAACAAGCCAATAAACCAACACACCAACAAACCAACAAACCAACAAGCCAACAAGCCAACAAACCAACAAACCAACAAGCCAACAAACCAACAAACCAACAAACCGACAAGCCAACAAACCAACAAGCCAACAAACCAACAAACCAACAAACCAAGTAACCAAAAAGCCAACAAGCCAACAAGCCAACAAACCAACAAACCAACAAGCCAACAAACCAACAAACCAACAATCCAACAAGCCAACAAACCAACAAACCAACAAACCAACAAGCCAACAAACCAACAAACCAACAATCCAACAAGCCAACAAACCAACAAACCAACAGGCCAATAAACCAACAAACCAACAAACCAAAAAACCAACAAACCAACAAACCAACAAACCAACAAACCAACAAACTAACAAGCCAACAAGCCAACAAACCAACAAACCAACAAACCAACAAGCCAACAAACCAACTAGCCAACAAACCAACAAACCAACAAACCAAGTAACCAAAAAGCCAACAAACTAACAAACCAACAAGCAAACAAGCCAACAAACCAACAAACCAACAAAGCAACAAGCCAACAAGCCAACAAACCAACAAACCAACAAGCCAACAAACCAACAAGCCAACAAGCCAACAAACCAACAAACCAACAAACCAACAAGCCAAAAAACCAACAAACCAACAAGCCAACAAACCAACAAACCAACAAACCAACAAACCAACAAACCAACAAACCAACAAACCAACAACCCAACAAGCCAACAAACCAACAAACCAACAAACCAAAAAACCAACAAGCCAACAAACCAACAAGCCAGCAAACCAACAAACCAACAAACCAAGTAACCAAAAAGCCAACAAACCGACAAGACAACAAACCAACAAGCCACCAAACCAACAAACCAACAAACCAAGTAACCAAAAAGCCAACAAGCCAACAAGCCAACAAACCAACAAACCAACAAGCCAACAAACCAACAAACCAATAAGCCAACAAGCCAACAAACCAACAAACCAACAAACCAACAAACTAAGTAACCAACAAGCCAACAAACCAACAAACCAACAAGCCAACAAACCAACAAACTAACAAACCAACAAGCCAACAAGCCAACCAACTAACAAGCCAACAAACCAACAAACCAACAAGCCAACAAACCAACAAACCAACAAACCAACAAAATAACAAGCCAACAAGCCAACAAACCAACAAACCAACAAGCCAACAAACCAACAAACCAACAAACCAACAAACCAACAAGCTAACAAACCAACAAGCTAACAAACCAACAAACCAACAAACCAACAAACCAACAAGCCAACAAGCCAACAAACCAACAAATTAACAAGCCAACAAACCAACAAACCAACAAACCAATTAACCAACAAACCAACAAACGAACAAACGAACAAACCAACAAACCAACAAACCAACAAACCAACAAACCAAAAAACCAACAAATCAACAAACCAACAAATCAACAAACCAAAAAGCCAACAAGCCAACAAGCCAACAAGCCAACAAACCAACAAACCAACAAGCCAACGAACCAACAAGCCAACAAGCCAACAAACCAACAAACCAAAAAACCAACAAGCCAACAAACCAACAAACCAACAAGCCAATAAACCAACAAACCAACAAACCAACAAACCAACAAGCCAACAAGCCAACAAACCAACAAACCAACAAGCCAACAAACCAACAAACCAACAAACCGACAAGCCAACAAACCAACAAGCCAACAAACCAACAAACCAACAAACCAAGTAACCAAAAAGCCAACAAGCCAACAAGCCAACAAACCAACAAACCAACAATCCAACAAGCCAACAAGCCAACAAACCAACAAACCAACAAACCAACAAGCCAACAAACCAACAAACCAACAATCCAACAAGCCAACAAACCAACAAACCAACAGGCCAATAAACCAACAAACCAACAAACCAAAAAATCAACAAACCAACAAACCAACAAACCAACAAACCCACAAACCAACAAGCCAACAAGCCAACAAACCAACAAACCAACAAGCCAACAAACCAACAAGCCAACAAACCAACAAACCAACAAACCAAGTAATTAAAAAGCCAACAAACTAACAAACCAACAAGCAAACAAGCCAACAAACCAACAAACCAACAAAGCAACAAGCCAACAAGCCAACAAGCCAACAAACCAACAAACCAACAAGCCAACAAACCAACAAGCCAACAAGCCAACAAACCAACAAACCAACAAACCAACAAGCCAAAAAACCAACAAACCAACAAGCCAACAAACCATTAAACCAACAAACCAACAAACCAACAAACCAACAAACCAACAAACCAACAAGCCAACAAGCCAACAAGCCAACAAACCAACAAACCAACAAACCAACAAGCCAACAAACCAACAAGCCAGCAAACCAACAAACCAACAAACCAAGTAACCAAAAAGCCAACAAACCGACAAGACAACAAACCAACAAGCCAACAAACCAACAAACCAACAAACCAAGTAACCAAAAAGCCAACAAGCCAACAAGCCAACAAACCAACAAACCAACAAGCCAACAAACCAACAAACCAACAAGCCAACAAGCCAACAAACCAACAAACTAACAAACCAACAAGCCAACAAACCAACAAACCAACAAGCCAACAAGCCAACAAACCAACAAACCAACAGGCCAACAAACCAACAAACCAACAAACCAACAAACCAAAAAACCAACAAGCCAACAATCCAACAAACCAACAAACCAACAAGCCAACAAACCAACAAGCCAGCAAACCAACAAACCAACAAACCAAGTAACCAAAAAGCCAACAAACCGACAAGACAACAAACCAACAAGCCAACAAACCAACAAACCAACAAACCAAGTAACCAAAAAGCCAACAAGCCAACAAGCCAACAAACCAACAAACCAACAAGCCAACAAACCAACAAACCAACAAGCCAACAAGCCAACAAACCAACAAACTAACAAACCAACAAGCCAACAAACCAACAAACCAACAAACCAACAAGCCAACAAGCCAAGAAGCCAACAAGCCAACAAACCAACAAACCAACAAGCCAACGAACCAACAAGCCAACAAGCCAACAAACCAACAAACCAACAAACCAACAAGCCAACAAACCAACAAACCAACAAGCCAATAAACCAACACACCAACAAACCAACAAACCAACAAGCCAACAAGCCAACAAACCAACAAACCAACAAGCCAACAAACCAACAAACCAACAAACCGACAAGCCAACAAACCAACAAGCCAACAAACCAACAAACCAACAAACCAAGTAACCAAAAAGCCAACAAGCCAACAAGCCAACAAACCAACAAACCAACAAGCCAACAAACCAACAAACCAACAATCCAACAAGCCAACAAACCAACAAACCAACAAACCAACAAGCCAACAAACCAACAAACCAACAATCCAACAAGCCAACAAACCAACAAACCAACAGGCCAATAAACCAACAAACCAACAAACCAAAAAACCAACAAACCAACAAACCAACAAACCAACAAACCAACAAACTAACAAGCCAACAAGCCAACAAACCAACAAACCAACAAACCAACAAGCCAACAAACCAACTAGCCAACAAACCAACAAACCAACAAACCAAGTAACCAAAAAGCCAACAAACTAACAAACCAACAAGCAAACAAGCCAACAAACCAACAAACCAACAAAGCAACAAGCCAACAAGCCAACAAACCAACAAACCAACAAGCCAACAAACCAACAAGCCAACAAGCCAACAAACCAACAAACCAACAAACCAACAAGCCAAAAAACCAACAAACCAACAAGCCAACAAACCAACAAACCAACAAACCAACAAACCAACAAACCAACAAACCAACAACCCAACAAGCCAACAAACCAACAAACCAACAAACCAAAAAACCAACAAGCCAACAAACCAACAAGCCAGCAAACCAACAAACCAACAAACCAAGTAACCAAAAAGCCAACAAACCGACAAGACAACAAACCAACAAGCCACCAAACCAACAAACCAACAAACCAAGTAACCAAAAAGCCAACAAGCCAACAAGCCAACAAACCAACAAACCAACAAGCCAACAAACCAACAAACCAATAAGCCAACAAGCCAACAAACCAACAAACCAACAAACCAACAAACTAAGTAACCAACAAGCCAACAAACCAACAAACCAACAAGCCAACAAACCAACAAACTAACAAACCAACAAGCCAACAAGCCAACCAACTAACAAGCCAACAAACCAACAAACCAACAAGCCAACAAACCAACAAACCAACAAACCAACAAAATAACAAGCCAACAAGCCAACAAACCAACAAACCAACAAGCCAACAAACCAACAAACCAACAAACCAACAAACCAACAAGCTAACAAACCAACAAGCTAACAAACCAACAAACCAACAAACCAACAAACCAACAAGCCAACAAGCCAACAAACCAACAAATTAACAAGCCAACAAACCAACAAACCAACAAACCAATTAACCAACAAACCAACAAACGAACAAACGAACAAACCAACAAACCAACAAACCAACAAACCAACAAACCAAAAAACCAACAAATCAACAAACCAACAAATCAACAAACCAAAAAGCCAACAAGCCAACAAGCCAACAAGCCAACAAACCAACAAACCAACAAGCCAACGAACCAACAAGCCAACAAGCCAACAAACCAACAAACCAAAAAACCAACAAGCCAACAAACCAACAAACCAACAAGCCAATAAACCAACAAACCAACAAACCAACAAACCAACAAGCCAACAAGCCAACAAACCAACAAACCAACAAGCCAACAAACCAACAAACCAACAAACCGACAAGCCAACAAACCAACAAGCCAACAAACCAACAAACCAACAAACCAAGTAACCAAAAAGCCAACAAGCCAACAAGCCAACAAACCAACAAACCAACAATCCAACAAGCCAACAAGCCAACAAACCAACAAACCAACAAACCAACAAGCCAACAAACCAACAAACCAACAATCCAACAAGCCAACAAACCAACAAACCAACAGGCCGATAAACCAACAAACCAACAAACCAAAAAATCAACAAACCAACAAACCAACAAACCAACAAACCCACAAACCAACAAGCCAACAAGCCAACAAACCAACAAACCAACAAGCCAACAAACCAACAAGCCAACAAACCAACAAACCAACAAACCAAGTAATTAAAAAGCCAACAAACTAACAAACCAACAAGCAAACAAGCCAACAAACCAACAAACCAACAAAGCAACAAGCCAACAAGCCAACAAGCCAACAAACCAACAAACCAACAAGCCAACAAACCAACAAGCCAACAAGCCAACAAACCAACAAACCAACAAACCAACAAGCCAAAAAACCAACAAACCAACAAGCCAACAAACCATTAAACCAACAAACCAACAAACCAACAAACCAACAAACCAACAAACCAACAAGCCAACAAGCCAACAAGCCAACAAACCAACAAACCAACAAACCAACAAGCCAACAAACCAACAAGCCAGCAAACCAACAAACCAACAAACCAAGTAACCAAAAAGCCAACAAACCGACAAGACAACAAACCAACAAGCCAACAAACCAACAAACCAACAAACCAAGTAACCAAAAAGCCAACAAGCCAACAAGCCAACAAACCAACAAACCAACAAGCCAACAAACCAACAAACCAACAAGCCAACAAGCCAACAAACCAACAAACTAACAAACCAACAAGCCAACAAACCAACAAACCAACAAGCCAACAAGCCAACAAACCAACAAACCAACAGGCCAACAAACCAACAAACCAACAAACCAACAAACCAAAAAACCAACAAGCCAACAATCCAACAAACCAACAAACCAACAAGCCAACAAACCAACAAGCCAGCAAACCAACAAACCAACAAACCAAGTAACCAAAAAGCCAACAAACCGACAAGACAACAAACCAACAAGCCAACAAACCAACAAACCAACAAACCAAGTAACCAAAAAGCCAACAAGCCAACAAGCCAACAAACCAACAAACCAACAAGCCAACAAACCAACAAACCAACAAGCCAACAAGCCAACAAACCAACAAACTAACAAACCAACAAGCCAACAAACCAACAAACCAACAAGCCAACAAGCCAACAAACCAACAAACCAACAGGCCAACAAACCAACAAACCAAGTAAACAAAAAGCCAACAAGCCAACAAGCCAACAAACCAACAAACCAACAAGCCAACAAACCAACAAACCAACAAGCCAACAAGCCAACAAACCAACAAACTAACAAACCAACAAGCCAACAAACCAACTAACCAACAAGCCAACAAGCCAACAAACCAACAAACCAACAAGCCAACAAACCAACAAACCAACAAACCAACATGCGAACAAGCCAACAAACCAACAAACCAACAAGCAAACAAACCAACAAACCAACAAATGAACAAGCCAACAAACCAATAAACAAATAAACCAAGAAACCAAAAAACCAACAAACCAACAAACCAACAAACCAAAAAACCAACAAGCCAACAAGCCAACAAACCAACAAACCAACAAGCCAACAAACCAACAAGCCAGCAAACCAACAAACCAAAAAACCAAGTAACCAAAAAGCCAACAAACCGACAAGACAACAAACCAACAAGCCAACAAACCAACAAACCAACAAACCAAGTAACCAAAAAGCCAACAAGCCAACAAGCCAACAAACCAACAAACCAACAAGCCAACAAACCAACAAACCAACAAGCCAACAAGCCAACAAATCAACAAACTAACAAACCAACAAGCCAACAAACCAACAAACCAACAAGCCAACAAGCCAACAAACCAACAAACCAACAGGCCAACAAACCAACAAACCAAGTAAACAAAAAGCCAACAAGCCAACAAGCCAACAAACCAACAAACCAACAAGCCAACAAACCAACAAACCAACAAGCCAACAAGCCAACAAACCAACAAACTAACAAACCAACAAGCCAACAAACCAACTAACCAACAAGCCAACAAGCCAACAAACCAACAAACCAACAAGCCATCAAACCAACAAACCAACAAACCAACATGCGAACAAGCCAACAAACCAACAAACCAACAAGCAAACAAACCAACAAACCAACAAATGAACAAGCCAACAAACCAATAAACAAATAAACCAAGAAACCAAAAAACCAACGAACCAACAAACCAACAAACCAACAAACCAACAAACCAACAAGCCAACAAGCCAACAAACCAACAAACCAACAAACCAACAAACTAAGTAACCAACAAGCCAACAAACCAACAAACCAACAAGCCAACAAACCAACAAACTAACAAACCAACAAGCCAACAAACCAACAAACCAACAAGCCAACAAGCCAACAAACCAACAAACTAACAAGCCAACAAACCAACAAACCAACAAGCGAACAAACCAACATACCAACAAACCAACAAACCAACAAACCAACAAGCCAACAAGCCAACAAACCAACAAACCAACAAGCCAACAAACCAACAAACCAACAAACCAACAAACCAACAAGCTAACAAACCAACAAGCTAACAAACCAACAAACCAACAAACCAACAAACCAACAAGCCAACAAGCCAACAAACCAACAAATTAACAAGCCAACAAACCAACAAACCAACAAACCAATTAACCAACAAACCAACAAACGAACAAACCAACAAACCAACAAACCAACAAACCAAAAAACCAACAAACCAACAAACCAACAAACCAACAAACCAACAAGCCAACAAGCCAACAAGCCAACAAGCCAACAAACCAACAAACCAACAAGCCAACGTACCAACAAGCCAACAAGCCAACAAACCAACAAACCAACAAACCAACAAGCCAAAAAACCAACAAACCAACAAGCCAATAAACCAACAAACCAACAAACCAACAAACCAACAAGCCAACAAGCCAACAAACCAACAAACCAACAAGCCAACAAACCAACAAACCAACAAACCGACAAGCCAACAAACCAACAAGCCAACAAACCAACAAACCAACAAACCAAGTAACCAAAAAGCCAACAAGCCAACAAGCCAACAAACCAACAAACCAGCAAGCTAACAAACCAACAAACCAACAATCCAACAAGCCAACAAACCAACAAACCAACAAACCAACAAGCCAACAAACCAACAAACCAACAATCCAACAAGCCAACAAACCAACAAACCAACAGGCCAATAAACCAACAAACCAACAAACCAAAAAACCAACAAACCAACAAACCAACAAACCAACAAACCAACAAACCAACAAACCAACAAGCGAACAAGCCAACAAACCAACAAACCAACAAACCAACAAGCCAACAAACCAACAAGCCAACAAACCAACAAACCAACAAACCAAGTAACCAAAAAGCCAAAAACTAACAAACCAACAAGCAAACAAGCCAACAAAACAACAAACCAACAAAGCAACAAGCCAACAAGCCAACAAACCAACAAACCAACAAGCCAACAAACCAACAAGCCAACAAGCCAACAAACCAACAAACCAACAAACCAACAAGCCAAAAAACCAACAAACCAACAAGCCAACAAACCAACAAACCAACAAACCAACAAACCAACAAACCAACAAACCAACAAACCAACAAGCCAACAAGCCAACAAACCAATAAACCAACAAACCAACAAGCCAACAAACCAACAAGCCAGCAAACCAACAAACCAACAAACCAAGTAACTAAAAAGCCAACAACCCGACAAGACAACAAACCAACAAGCCAACAAACCAACAAACCAACAAACCAACAAACCAAGTAAACAAAAAGCCAACAAGCCAACAAGCCAACAAGCCAACAAACCAACAAACCAACAAGCCAACAAACCAACAAACCAACAAGCCAACAAGCCAACAAACCAACAAACTAACAAACCAACAAGCCAACAAACCAACTAACCAACAAGCCAACAAGCCAACAAACCAACAAACCAACAAGCCAACAAACCAACAAACCAACAAACCAACATGCGAACAAGCCAACAAACCAACAAACCAACAAGCAAACAAACCAACAAACCAACAAATGAACAAGCCAACAAACCAATAAACAAATAAACCAAGAAACCAAAAAACCAACGAACCAACAAACCAACAAACCAACAAACCAACAAACCAACAAGCCAACAAGCCAACAAACCAACAAACCAACAAACCAACAAACTAAGTAACCAACAAGCCAACAAACCAACAAACCAACAAGCCAACAAACCAACAAACTAACAAACCAACAAGCCAACAAACCAACAAACCAACAAGCCAACAAGCCAACAAACCAACAAACTAACAAGCCAACAAACCAACAAACCAACAAGCGAACAAACCAACAAACCAACAAACCAACAAACCAACAAGCCAACAAGCCAACAAACCAACAAACCAACAAGCCAACAAACCAACAAACCAACAAACCAACAAACCAACAAGCTAACAAACCAACAAGCTAACAAACCAACAAACCAACAAACCAACAAACCAACAAGCCAACAAGCCAACAAACCAACAAATTAACAAGCCAACAAACCAACAAACCAACAAACCAATTAACCAACAAACCAACAAACGAACAAACTAACAAACCAACAAACCAACAAACCAAAAAACCAACAAACCAACAAACCAACAAACCAACAAACCAACAAGCCAACAAGCCAACAAGCCAACAAGCCAACAAACCAACAAACCAACAAGCCAACGTACCAACAAGCCAACAAGCCAACAAACCAACAAACCAACAAACCAACAAGCCAAAAAACCAACAAACCAACAAGCCAATAAACCAACAAACCAACAAACCAACAAACCAACAAGCCAACAAGCCAACAAACCAACAAACCAACAAGCCAACAAACCAACAAACCAACAAACCGACAAGCCAACAAACCAACAAGCCAACAAACCAACAAACCAACAAACCAAGTAACCAAAAAGCCAACAAGCCAACAAGCCAACAAACCAACAAACCAACAAGCCAACAAACCAACAAACCAACAATCCAACAAGCCAACAAACCAACAAACCAACAAACCAACAAGCCAACAAACCAACAAACCAACAATCCAACAAGCCAACAAACCAACAAACCAACAGGCCAATAAACCAACAAACCAACAAACCAAAAAACCAACAAACCAACAAACCAACAAACCAACAAACCAACAAACCAACAAGCGAACATGCCAACAAACCAACAAACCAACAAACCAACAAGCCAACAAACCAACAAGCCAACAAACCAACAAACCAACAAACCAAGTAACCAAAAAGCCAAAAACTAACAAACCAACAAGCAAACAAGCCAACAAACCAACAAACCAACAAAGCAACAAGCCAACAAGCCAACAAACCAACAAACCAACAAGCCAACAAACCAACAAGCCAACAAGCCAACAAACCAACAAACCAACAAACCAACAAGCCAAAAAACCAACAAACCAACAAGCCAACAAACCAACAAACCAACAAACCAACAAACCAACAAACCAACAAACCAACAAACCAACAAGCCAACAAGCCAACAAACCAACAAACCAACAAACCAACAAGCCAACAAACCAACAAGCCAGCAAACCAACAAACCAACAAACCAAGTAACCAAAAAGCCAACAACCCGACAAGACAACAAACCGACAAGCCAACAAACCAACAAACCAACAAACCAAGTAACCAAAAAGCCAACAAGCCAACAAGCCAACAAACCAACAAACCAACAAGCCAACAAACCAACAAACCAACAAGCCAACAAGCCAACAAACCAACAAACTAACAAACCAACAAGCCAACAAACCAACAAACCAACAAGCCAACAAGCCAACAAACCAACAAACCAACAAACCAACAAACCAACAAACCAAAAAACCAACAAACCAACAAACCAACAAGCCAACAAACCAACAAACCAACAAGCCAACAAGCCAACAAACCAACAAACCAACAAACCAACAAGCCAACAAACCAACAAGCCAACAAACTAACAAACCAACAAGCAAACAAGCCAACAAACCAACAAACCAACAAAGCAACAAGCCAATAAGCCAACAAACCAACAAACCAACAAGCCAACAAACCAACAAGCCAACAAGCCAACAAACCAACAAACCAACAAACCAACAAGCCAAAAAACCAACAAACCAACAAGCTAACAAGCCAACAAACCAACAAACCAACAAGCCAACAAACCAACAAACCAACAAACCAACAAACCAACAAACCAACAAACCAACAAACCAACAAGCCAACAAGCCAACAAACCAACAAACCAACAAACCAACAAGCCAACAAACCAACAAGCCAACAAACCAACAAACCAACAAACCATGTAACCAAAAAGCCAACAAACTAACAAACCAACAAGCCAACAAGCCAACAAACCAACAAACCAACAAAGCAACAAGCTAACAAGCCAACAAACCAACAAACCAACAAACCAACAAACCAACAAACCAACAAACCAACAAACCAACAAACCAACAAGCCAACAAACAAATAAACCATCAAACCAACAAACCAACAAACCAACAAACCAACAAACCAAAAAACCAACAAACCAGCAAACCAACAAGCCAACAAGCCAACAAACCAACAAACCAACAAACCAACAAGCCAACAAACCAACTAGCCAACAAACCAACAAAACAACAAACCAAGTAACCAAAAAGCCAACAAACTAACAAACCAACAAGCAAACAAGCCAACAAACCAACAAACCAACAAAGCAACAAGCCAACAAGCCAACAAACCAACAAACCAACAAGCCAACTAACCAACAAGCCAACAAGCTAACAAACCAACAAACCAACAAGCCAACAAACCAACAAACCTACAAACCAACAAACCAACAAACCAACAAACAAATAAACCAACAAACCAACAAGCCAA
The DNA here is from genome assembly GCA_958298945.1 of Atherix ibis. Classification (NCBI taxonomy): domain Eukaryota; kingdom Metazoa; phylum Arthropoda; class Insecta; order Diptera; family Athericidae; genus Atherix; species Atherix ibis. Next base: position 30,813,906 of record OY282608.1, read on the forward strand.
CAAACCAACAAGCCAACAAACCAACAAAACAACAAACCAAGTAACCAAAAAGCCAACAAACCGACAAGACAACAAACCAACAAGCCAACAAACCAACAAACCAACAAACCAAGTAACCAAAAAGCCAACAAGCCAACAAGCCAACAAACCAACAAACCAACAAGCCAACAAACCAACAAACCAACAAGCCAACAAGCCAACAAACCAACAAACTAACAAACCAACAAGCCAAAAAACCAACAAACCAACAAGCCAACAAGCGAACAAACCAACAAACCAACAGGCCAACAAACCAACAAACCAACAAACCAACAAACCAACAAACCAAAAAACCAACAAACTAACAAACCAACAAACCAACAAACCAACAAACCAACAAGCCAACAAGCCAACAAGCCAACAAACCAACAAACCAACAAACCAACAAGCCAACAAACCAACAAGCCAACAAACAAACAAACCAACAAACCACGTAACCAAAAAGCCAACAAACTAACAAACCAACAAGCAAACAAGCCAACAAACCAACAAACCAACAAAGCAACAAGCCAACAAGCCAACAAACCAACAAACCAACAAGCCAACAAACCAACAAGCCAACAAGCACACAAACCAACAAACCAACAAACCAACAAGCCAAAAAACCAACAAACCAACAAGCCAACAAGCCAACAAACCAACAAACCAACAAGCCAACAAACCAACAAACCAACAAACAAATAAACTAACAAATCAATAAACCAACAAGCCAACAAACCAACAAACCAACAAAGCAACAAGCTAACAAGCCAAGAAACCAACAAACCAACAAACCAACAAACCAACAAACCAACAAACCAACAAACCAAAAAACCAACAAACCAGCAAACCAACAAGCCAACAAGCCAACAAACCAACAAACCGACAAGCCAACAAGCCAACAAACCAACAAACCAACAAGCCAACAAACCAACAAACCAACAAACCAACAAGCCAACAAACCAACAAACAAATAAACCAACAAACCAAAAAACCAACAAACCAACAAACCAACAAACCAACAAGCCAACAAACCGACAAACCAACAAGCCAACAAGCCAACAAACCAACAAACCAACAAACCAACAAGCCAACAAACCAACAAACCAACAAGCCAACAAGCCAACAAACCAACAAGCCAACAAACCAACAAACCAACAAACCAAGTAACCAAAAAGCCTACAAACTAACAAACCAACAAGCAAACAAGCCAACAAACCAACAAACCAACAAAGCAACAAGCCAACAAGCCGACAAACCAACAAACCAACAAACCAACAAACCAACAAGCCAACAAGCCAACAAACCAACAAACCAACAAACCAACAAGCCAACAAACCAACAAACCAAGTAACCAAAAAGCCAACAAACTAACAAACCAACAAGCAAACAAGCCAACAAACCAACAAACCAACAAAGCAACAAGCCAACAAGCCAACAAACCAACAAACCAACAAGCCAACAAACCAACAAGCCAACAAGCTAACAAACCAACAAACCAACAAACCAACAAGCCAACAAACCAACAAACCAACAAACCAACAAGCCAACAAACCAACAAGCCAACAAACCAACAAACCAACAAACCAAGTAACCAAAAAGCCAACAAACTAACAAACCAACAAGCAAACAAGCCAACAAACCAACAAACCAACAAAGCAACAAGCCAACACGCCAACAAACCAACAAACCAACAACCCAACAAACCAACAAGCCAACAAGCCAACAAACCAACAAACCAACAAACCAACAAGCCAAAAAACCAACAAACCAACAAAGCAACAAGCTAACAAGCCAACAAACCAACAAACCAACAAACCAACAAACCAACAAACCAACAAACCAAGAAGCCAACAAACCAACAAACAAATAAACTAACAAATCAATAAACCAACAAGCCAAAAAACCAACAAATCAACAAGCCAACAAACCAACAAACCAACAAACCAGCAAGCCAACAAACCAACAAACCAACAAACCAACAAGCCAACAAACCAACAAGCCAACAAACCAACAAACCAACAAACCAAGTAACCAAAAAGCCAACAAACTAACCAACCAACAAGCCAACAAGCCAACAAACCAACAAACCAACAAAGCAACAAGCTAACAAGCCAACAAACCAACAAACCAACAAACCAACAAACCAACAAACCAACAAGCCAACAAACCAACAAACAAATAAACTAACAAATCAATAAACCAACAAACCAACAAACCAACAAACCAACAAACCAACAAACCAACAAACCAACAAACCAAAAAACCAACAAACCAACAAACCAACAAACCAACAAGCCAACAAGCCAACAAACCAACAAACCGACAAGCCAACAAGCCAACAAACCAACAAACCAACAAGCCAACAAACCAACAAACCAGCAAACCAACAAGCCAACAAACCAACAAACAAATAAACCAACAAAACAAAAAACCAACAAACCAACAAACCAACAAACCAACAAACCAACAAACCAACTAACCAACAAACCAACAAGCCAACAAGCCAACAAACCAACAAACCATTAAACCAACAAACCAACAAGCCAACAAGCCAACAAACCAACAAACCAACAAGCCAACAAACCAACAAACCAACAAACCGACAAGCCAACAAACCAACAAGCCAACAAACCAACAAACCAACAAACCAAGTAACCAAAAAGCCAACAAGCCAACAAGCCAACAAACCAACAAACCAACAAGCCAACAAGCCAACAAACCAACAAACCAAAAAACCAACAAACCAACAAACAAACAAGCCAACAAGCCAACAAACCAACAAACCAACAAGCCAACAAACCAACAAACCAACAAACTAAGTAACCAACAAGCCAACAAACCAACAAACCAACAAGCCAACAAACCAACAAACCAACAAACCAAGTAACCGAAAAGCCAACAAACTAACAAACCAACAAGCAAACAAGCTAACAAACCAACAAACCAACAAAGCAACAAGCCAACAAGCCAACAAACCAACAAACCAACAAGCCAACAAACCAACAAGCCAACAAGCCAACAAGCCAACAAACCAACAAACCAACAAGCCAACAAACCAACAAACCAACAAACCAACAAACCAACAAACCAACAAACCAAGAAACCAACAAACCAACAAGCCAACAAGCCAACAAACCAACAAACCAACAGACCAACAAGCCAACAAACCAACAAGCCAACAAACCAACAAACCAACAAACCAAGTAACCAAAAAGCCATCAAACTAACAAACCAACAAGCCAACAAGCCAACAAACCAACAAACCAACAAAGCAACAAGCCAACAAGCCAACAAACCAACAAACCAACAAGCCAACAAACCAACAAACCAACAAACCAACAAACCAACAAGCCAACAAGCCAACAAACCAACAAACCAACAAGCCAACAAACCAACAAACCAACAAACCAACAAGCCAACAAACCAACAAGCTAACAAACCAACAAACCAATAAACCAACAAACCAACAAACCAACAAGCCAACAAGCCAACAAACCAACAAACCAACAAGCCAACAAACCAACAAACCAACAAACCAATTAACCAACAAACCAACAAACGAACAAACCAACAAACCAACAAACCAACAAACCAACAAACCAACAAATTAAAAAACCAACAAACCAACAAGCCAACAAGCCAACAAACCAACAAACTAACAAACCAACAAGCCAACAAACCAACAAACCAACAAGCCAACAAGCCAACAAACCAACAAACTAAGTAACCAAGAAGCCAACAAACCAACAAACCAACAAGCCAACAAGCCAACAAACCAACAAACCAACAAACCAACAAGCCAACAAGCCAACAAACCAACAAACCAACAAACAAATAAACCAACAAACCAACAAACTAACAAGCCAACAAACCAACAAACCAACTAGCCAACAAACCAACAAACAAATAAACCAACAAACCAAAAAACCAACAAACCAACAAACCAACAAACCAACAAACCAACAAACCAACAAACCAACAAGCCAACAAGCCAACAAACCAACAAACCAACAAGCCAACAAACCAACAAACCAACAAACCAACATGCGAACAAGCCAACAAACCAACAAACCAACAAGCAAACAAACCAACAAACCAACAAACCAACAAGCCATTAAACCAACAAACCAACAAACAAATAAACCAACAAACCAAAAAACCAACAAACCAACAAACCAACAAACCAACAAACCAACAAACCAACAAACCAACAAACCAACAAACCAACAAACCAAAAAGCCAACAAGCCAACAAACCAACAAACCAACAAACCAACAAACTAAGTAACCAACAAACCAACAAACCAACAAACCAACAAGCCAACAAACCAACAAACTAACAAACCAACAAACCAACAAACCAACAAACCAACAAGCCAACAAGCCAACAAACCAACAAACCAACAAACTAACAAGCCAACAAACCAACAAACCAACAAGCCAACAAACCAACAAACCAACAAGCCAACAAACCAACAAGCCAACAAGCCAACAAACCAACAAACCAAGTAACCAAAAAGCCAACAAACTAACAAACCCACAAGCCAACAAGCCAACAAACCAACAAACCAACAAAGCAACAAGCCAACAAGCCAACAAACCAACAAACCAACAAGCCAACAAACCAACAAACCAACAAGCCAACAAGCCAACAAACCAACAAACCGACAAACCAACAAGCCAACAAACCAACAAACCAACAAGCCAACAAGCCAACAAACCAACAAACCAACAAGCCAACAAACGAACAAACCAACAAACCAACAAACCAACAAACCAAAAAACCAAAAAAAAAAAGGCAACAAGCCAACAAACCAACAAACCAACAAACCAACAAGCCAATAAACCAACAAGCCAACAAACCAACAAACCAACAAACCAAGTAACCAAAAAGCCAACAAACCAACAAACCAACAAGCCAACAAACCAACAAACTAACAAACCAACAAGCCAACAAGCCAACAAACCAACAAACCAACAAGCCAACAAGCCAACAAACCAACAAACCAACAAACCAACAAACCAACAAGCCAACAAACCAACAAACCAACAAGCCAACAAACCAACAAACCAACAAACCAACAAACAAATAAACTAACAAACCAACAAACCAACAAACCAACAAACCAACAAACCAACAAACCAATTAACCAACAAACCAACAAACGAACAAACCAACAAACCAACAAACCAACAAGCCAACAAGCCAACAAACCAACAAACCAACAAACCAACAAGCCAACAAACCAACAAGCCAACAAACCAACAAACCAAGAAACCAAGTAACCAAAAAGCCAACAAACTAACAAACCAACAAGCCAACAAGCCAACAAACCAACAAACCAACAAAGCAACAAGCTAACAAGCCAAGAAACCAACAAACCAACAAACCAACAAACCAACAAACCAACAAACCAACAAACCAAAAAACCAACAAACCAGCAAACCAACAAGCCAACAAGCCAACAAACCAACAAACCGACAAGCCAACAAGCCAACAAACCAACAAACCAACAAGCCAACAAACCAACAAACCAACAAACCAACAAGCCAACAAACCAACAAACAAATAAACCAACAAACCAAAAAACCAACAAACCAACAAACCAACAAACCAACAAGCCAACAAACCAACAAACCAACAAGCCAACAAGCCAACAAACCAACAAACCAACAAACCAACAAGCCAACAAACCAACAAACCAACAAGCCAACAAGCCAACAAACCAACAAGCCAACAAACCAACAAACCAACAAACCAAGTAACCAAAAAGCCTACAAACTAACAAACCAACAAGCAAACAAGCCAACAAACCAACAAACCAACAAAGCAACAAGCCAACAAGCCGACAAACCAACAAACCAACAAGCCAACAAGCCAACAAACCAACAAACCAACAAACCAACAAGCCAACAAACCAACAAACCAAGTAACCAAAATGCCAACAAACCAACAAACCAACAAGCCAACAAACGAACAAACCAACAAACCAAGTAACCAAAAAGCCAACAAACCAACAAACCAACAAGCCAACAAACCAACAAACTAACAAACCAACAAGCCAACAAGCCAACAAACCAACAAACCAACAAGCCAACAAGCCAACAAACCAACAAACCAACAAACCAACAAACCAACAAGCCAACAAACCAACAAACCAACAAGCCAACAAACCAACAAGCCAACAAACCAACAAACCAACAAACCAACAAGCCAACAAACCAACAAGCCAACAAACCAACAAACCAACAAACCAAGTAACCAAAAAGCCTACAAACTAACAAACCAACAAGCAAACAAGCCAACAAACCAAAAAAAAAAGGCAACAAGCCAACAAACCAACAAACCAACAAACCAACAAGCCAATAAACCAACAAGCCAACAAACCAACAAACCAACAAACCAAGTAACCAAAAAGCCAACAAACCAACAAACCAACAAGCCAACAAAACAACAAACTAACAAACCAACAAGCCAACAAGCCAACAAACCAACAAACCAACAAGCCAACAAGCCAACAAACCAACAAACCAACAAACCAACAAACCAACAAGCCAACAAACCAACAAACCAACAAGCCAACAAACCAACAAACCAACAAACCAACAAACAAATAAACTAACAAACCAACAAACCAACAAACCAACAAACCAACAAACCAACAAGCCAACAAGCCAACAAACCAACAAACTAAGTAACCAAGAAGCCAACAAACCAACAAACCAACAAGCCAACAAGCCAACAAACCAACAAACCAACAAACCAACATGCCAACAAACCAACAAATCAACAAATCAACAAACCAACAAACCAAGAAACCAACAAACCAACAAACCAACAAACCAAGTAACCAAAAAGCCATCAAACTAACAAACCAACAAATCAACAAGCCAACAAACCAACAAACCAACAAAGCAACAAGCCAACAAGCCAACAAACCAACAAACCAACAAGCCAACAAACCAACAAACCAACAAACCAACAAACCAACAAACCAACAAGCCAACAAGCCAACAAACCAACAAACCAACAAACCAACAAACCAACAAGCCAACAAGCCAACAAACCAACAAACCAACAAGCCAACAAACCAACAAACCAACAAACCAATTAGCCAACAAACCAACAAACGAACAAACCAACAAACCAACAAACCAACAAACCAACAAACCAACAAATTAAAAAACCAACAAACCAACAAGCCAACAAGCCAACAAACCAACAAACTAACAAACCAACAAGCCAACAAACCAACAAACCAACAAGCCAACAAGCCAACAAACCAACAAACTAAGTAACCAAGAAGCCAACAAACCAACAAACCAACAAGCCAACAAGCCAACAAACCAACAAACCAACAAACCAACAAGAAAACAAGCCAACAAACCAACAAACCAACAAGCCAACAAGCCAACAAACCAACAAACAAATAAACCAACAAACCAACAAACTAACAAGCCAACAAACCAACAAACCAACTAGCCAACAAACCAACAAACAAATAAACCAACAAACCAAAAAACCAACAAACCAACAAACCAACAAACCAACAAACCAACAAACCAACAAACCAACAATCCAACAAGCCAACAAACCAACAAACCAACAAGCCAACAAACCAACAAACCAACAAACCAACATGCGAACAAGCCAACAAACCAACAAACCAACAAGCAAACAAACCAACAAACCAACAAACCAACAAGCCAACAAACCAACAAACAAATAAACCAACAAACCAAAAAACCAACAAACCAACAAACCAACAAACCAACAAACCAACAAACCAACAAACCAACAAACCAACAAACCAACAAGCCAACAAGCCAACAAACCAACAAACCAACAAACCAACAAACTAAGTAACCAACAATCCAACAAACCAACAAACCAACAAGCCAACAAACCAACAAATTAACAAACCAACAAGCCAACAAACCAACAAACCAACAAGCCAACAAGCCAACAAACCAACAAACCAACAAACTAACAAGCCAACAAACCAACAAACCAACAAGCCAACAAACCAACAAACCAACAAGCCAACAAACCAACAAGCCAACAAACCAACAAACCAACAAACCAAGTAACCAAAAAGCCAACAAACTAACAAACCCACAAGCCAACAAGCCAACAAACCAACAAACCAACAAAGCAACAAGCCAACAAGCCAACAAACCAACAAACCAACAAGCCAACAAACAAACAAACCAACAAGCCAACAAGCCAACAAACCAACAAACCGACAAACCAACAAGCCAACAAACCAACAAACCAACAAGCCAACAAACCAACAAACCAACAAGCCAACAAACCAACAAGCCAACAAACCAACAAACCAACAAACCAAGTAACCAAAAAGCCAACAAACTAACAAACCCACAAGCCAACAAGCCAACAAACCAACAAACCAACAAAGCAACAAGCCAACAAGCCAACAAACCAACAAACCAACAAGCCAACAAACCAACAAACCAACAAGCCAACAAGCCAACAAACCAACAAACCGACAAACCAACAAGCCAACAAACCAACAAACCAACAAGCCAACAAGCCAACAAACCAACAAACCAACAAACCAACAAGCCAACAAACGAACAAACCAACAAACCAACAAACCAACAAACCAACAAACCAACAAACCAAAAAGCCAACAAGCCAACAAACCAACAAACCAACAAACCAACAAACCAACAAGCCAATAAACCAACAAGCCAACAAACCAACAAACCAACAAACCAAGTAACCAAAAAGCCAACAAACCAACAAACCAACAAGCCAACAAACCAACAAACTAACAAACCAACAAGCCAACAAGCCAACAAACCAATAAACCAACAAGCCAACAAGCCAACAAACCAACAAACTAACAAACCAACAAACCAACAAGCCAACAAACCAACAAACCAACAAGCCAACAAACCAACAAACCAACAAACTAATAAACTAACAACCCAAGAAACCAACAAACCAACAAACCAACAAACCAACAAACCAACAAACCAACAAACCAATTAACCAACAAACCAACAAACGAACAAACCAACAAACCAACAAGCCAACAAACCAACAAACCAACAAACCTACAAACCAACAAACCAACAAACAAATAAACCAACAAACCAACGAACCAACAAGCCAACAAGCCAACAAACCAACAAACTAAGTAACCAAGAAGCCAACAAACCAACAAACCAACAAGCCAACAAGCCAACAAACCAACAAACCAACAAACCAACATGCCAACAAACCAACAAATCAACAAATCAACAAACCAACAAACCAAGAAACCAACAAACCAACAAACCAAAGAACCGACAAACCAACAAACCATCAAACGAACAAACCAACAATCCAACAAACCAACAAACCAAAAAAACCAACAAACCAACAAGCCAACAAGCCAACAAACCAACAAACCAACAAACCAACAAGCCAACAAACCAACAAACCAACAAGCCAACAAGCCAACAAACCAACAAACCAACAAACCAAAAAACCAACAAACCAACAAACCATCAAACGAACAAAGCAACAAGCCAATAATCCAACAAACCAACAATTCAACAAGCCAACAAACCAACAAACCAATTAGCCAACAATCCAACAAACCAACAAACCAACAAACCAACAAGCCAACAAGCTAACAAACCAAAAACCAACAAACCAACAAACCAACCAGCCAACAAGCCAACAAACCAACAAACCAACAAGCCAACAAACCAACAAACAAATAAACCAACAAAACAACAAACCAACAAACCAACAAACCAACAAACTAACAAACAAATAAACCAACAAACCAAAAAACCAACAAGCCAACAAACCAACAAACCAACAAACCAGCAAGCCAACAAACCAACAAGCCAACAAACCAACAAACCAACAAACCAAGTAACCAAAAAGCCAACAAACTAACAAACCAACAAGCCAACAAGCCAACAAACCAACTAACCAACAAAGCAACAAGCCAACAAGCCAACAAACCAACAAACCAACAAGCCAACAAACTAACAAACCAACAAGCCAACAAACCAACAAACCAACAAAGCAACCAGCCAACTAACTAACAAACCAACAAACCAACAAACCAACAAACTAACAAACAAACCAACAAGCCAACAAACCAACAAACCAACAAACCAACAAGCCAACAAACCAACAAGCCAACAAACCAACAAACCAACAAACCAACAATCCAAGTAACCAAAAAGCCAACAAACTAACAAACCAACAAGCCAACAAGCCAACAAACCAACAAACCAACAAAGCAACAATTCAACAAGCCAACAGGCCAACAAACCAACAAACCAAAAAGCCAACAAACAAACAAACTAACAAACCAACAAGCCAACAAACCAACAAACAAATAAACCAACAAACCAACAAACCAACAAACGAAAAAACCAACAAACCAACAAACCAACAAGCCAACAAGCCAACAAACCAACAAACCAACAAGTCAACAAGCCAACAAACCAACAAACCAACAAGCAAACAAACCAACAAACCAACAAACCAACAAGCCAACAAACCAACAAACAAATAAACCAACAAACCAAAAAACCAACAAACCAACAAACGAACAAACCAACAAACCAACAAGCCAACAAGCCAACAAACCAACAAGCCAACAAGCCAACAAACCAACAAACCAACAAGCCAACAAGCCAACAAACCAACAAACAAATAAACCAACAAACCAACAAACTAACAAGCCAACAAACCAACAAACCAACTAGCCAACAAACCAACAAACAAATAAACCAACAAACCAAAAAACCAACAAACCAACAAACCAACAAACCAACAAACCAACAAACCAACAAACCAACAATCCAACAAGCCAACAAACCAACAAACCAACAAGCCAACAAACCAACAAACCAACAAACCAACATGCGAACAAGCCAACAAACCAACAAACCAACAGGCAAACAAACCAACAAACCAACAAACCAACAAGCCAACAAACCAACAAACAAATAAACCAACAAACCAAAAAACCAACAAACCAACAAACCAAAAAAACCAACAAACCAACAAGCCAACAAGCCAACAAACCAACAAACCAACAAACCAACAAGCCAACAAACCAACAAACCAACAAACCAACAAACCAACAAACCAACAAAGCAACCAGCCAACAAACTAACAAACCAACAAACCAACAAACCAACAAACCAACAAACTAACAAACCAACAAACCAACAAGCCAACAAGCCAACAAACCAACAAACCAACAAACCAACAAACAAACAAGCCAACAAACCAACAAGCCAACAAACCAACAAACCAACAAACCAACAATCCAAGTAACCAAAAAGCCAACAAACTAACAAACCAACAAGCCAACAAGCCAACAAACCAACAAACCAACAAAGCAACAATTCAACAAGCCAACAGGCCAACAAACCAACAAACCAAAAAGCCAACAAACAAACAAACTAACAAACCAACAAGCCAACAAACCAACAAACAAATAAACCAACAAACCAACAAACCAACAAACGAAAAAACCAACAAACCAACAAACCAACAAGCCAACAAGCCAACAAACCAACAAACCAACAAGTCAACAAGCCAACAAACCAACAAACCAACAAGCAAACAAACCAACAAACCAACAAACCAACAAGCCAACAAACCAACAAACAAATAAACCAACAAACCAAAAAACCAACAAACCAACAAACGAACAAACCAACAAACCAACAAGCCAACAAGCCAACAAACCAACAAGCCAACAAGCCAACAAACCAACAAACCAACAAGCCAACAAGCCAACAAACCAACAAACAAATAAACCAACAAACCAACAAACTAACAAGCCAACAAACCAACAAACCAACTAGCCAACAAACCAACAAACAAATAAACCAACAAACCAAAAAACCAACAAACCAACAAACCAACAAACCAACAAACCAACAAACCAACAAACCAACAATCCAACAAGCCAACAAACCAACAAACCAACAAGCCAACAAACCAACAAACCAACATGCGAACAAGCCAACAAACCAACAAACCAACAAGCAAACAAACCAACAAACCAATAAACCAACAAGCCAACAAACCAACAAACAAATAAACCAACAAACCAAAAAACCAACAAACCAACAAACCAACAAACCAACAAACCAACAAACCAACAAACCAACAAACCAACAAACCAACAAGCCAACAAGCCAACAAACCAACAAACCAAAAAACCAACAAACTAAGTAACCAACATACCAACAAACCAACAAACCAACAAGCCAACAAACCAACAAACTAACAAACCAACAAGCCAACAAACCAACAAACCAACAAGCCAACAAGCCAACAAACCAACAAACCAACAAACTAACAAGCCAACAAACCAACAAACCAACAAGCCAACAAACCAACAAACCAACAAGCCAACGAACCAACAAGCCAACAAACCAACAAACCAACAAACCAAGTAACCAAAACGCCAACAAACTAACAAACCCACAATCCAACAAGCCAACAAACCAACAAACCAACAAAGCAACAAGCCAACAAGCCAACAAACCAACAAACCAACAAGCCAACAAACCAACAAACCAACAAGCCAACAAGCCAACAAACCAACAAACCGACAAACCAACAAGCCAACAAACCAACAAACCAACAAGCCAACAAACCAACAAACCAACAAGCTAACAAACCAACAAGCCAACAAACCAACAAACCAACAAACCAAAAAGCCAACAAACTAACAAACCCACAAGCCAACAAGCCAACAAACCAACAAACCAACAAACCAACAAAGCAACAAGCCAACAAGCCAACAAACCAACAAACCAACAAGCCAACAAACCAACAAACCAACAAGCCAACAAGCCAACAAACCAACAAACCGACAAACCAACAAGCCAACAAACCAACAAACCAACAAGCCAACAAGCCAACAAACCAACAAACCAACAAACCAACAAGCCAACAAACGAACAAACCAACAAACCAACAAACCAAGAAACCAACAAACCAACAAACCAAAAAGCCAACAAGCCAACAAACCAACAAACCAACAAACCAACAAACCAACAAGCCAATAAACCAACAAGCCAACAAACCAACAAACCAACAAACCAAGTAACCAAAAAGCCAACAAACCAACAAACCAACAAGCCAACAAACCAACAAACTAACAAACCAACAAGCCAACAAGCCAACAAACCAATAAACCAACAAGCCAACAAGCCAACAAACCGACAAACCAACAAACCAACAAACCAACAAACCAACAAGTCAACAAACCAACAAACCAACAAGCCAACAAACCAACAAACAAATAAACTAACAACCCAAGAAACCAACAAACCAACAAACCAACAAACCAACAAACCAACAAACCAACAAACCAATTAACCAACAAACCAACAAACGAACAAACCAACAAACCAACAAGCCAACAAACCAACAAACCAACAAACCTACAAACCAACAAACCAACAAACAAATAAACCAACAAACCAACAAACCAACAAGCCAACAAGCCAACAAACCAACAAACTAAGTAACCAAGAAGCCAACAAACCAACAAACCAACAAGCCAACAAGCCAACAAACCAACAAACCAACAAACCAACATGCCAACAAACCAACAAATCAACAAATCAACAAACCAACAAACCAAGAAACCAACAAACCAACAAACCAACAAACCAAAGAACCGACAAACCAACAAACCATCAAACGAACAAACCAACAATCCAACAAACCAACAAACCAAAAAAACCAACAAACCAACAAGCCAACAAGCCAACAAACCAACAAACCAACAAACCAACAAGCCAACAAACCAACAAACCAACAAGCCAACAAGCCAACAAACCAACAAACCAACAAACCAACAAACCAAAAAACCAACAAACCAACAAACCATCAAACGAACAAAGCAACAAGCCAATAATCCAACAAACCAACAATTCAACAAGCCAACAAACCAACAAACCAATTAGCCAACAATCCAACAAACCAACAAACCAACAAACCAAAAAGCCAACAAGCTAACAAACCAAAAACCAACAAACCAACAAACCAACGAGCCAACAAGCCAACAAACCAACAAACCAACAAGCCAACAAACCAACAAACAAATAAACCAACAAAACAACAAACCAACAAACCAACAAACCAACAAACTAACAAACAAATAAACCAACAAACCAAAACACCAACAAGCCAACAAACCAACAAACCAAAAAACCAGCAAGCCAACAAACCAACAAGCCAACAAACCAACAAACCAACAAACCAAGTAACCAAAAAGCCAACAAACTAACAAACCAACAAGCCAACAAGCCAACAAACCAACTAACCAACAAAACAACAAGCCAACAAGCCAACAAACCAACAAACCAACAAGCCAACAAACTAACAAAACCAACAAGCCAACAAGCCAACAAACCAACAAACCAACAAAGCAACCAGCCAACAAACTAACAAACCAACAAACCAACAAACCAACAAACTAACAAACCAACAAACCAACAAGCCAACAAGCCAACAAACCAACAAACCAACAAAGCAACAAACCAACAAGCCAACAAACCAACAAGCCAACAAACCAACAAACCAACAATCCAAGTAACCAAAAAGCCAACAAACTAACAAACCAACAAGCCAACAAGCCAACAAACCAACAAACCAACGAAGCAACAATTCAACAAGCCAACAAGCCAACAAACCAACAAACCAAAAAGCCAACAAACAAACAAACTAACAAACCAACAAGCCAACAAACCAACAAACAAATAAACCAACAAACCAACAAACCAACAAACCAACAAACGAAAAAACCAACAAACCAACAAACCAACAAGCCAACAAGCCAACAAACCAACAAACCAACAAGTCAACAAGCCAACAAACCAACAAACCAACAAGCAAACAAACCAACAAACCAACAAACCAACAAGCCAACAAACCAACAAACAAATAAACCAACAAACCAAAAAACCAACAAACCAACAAACGAACAAACCAACAAACCGACAAGCCAACAAGCCAACAAACCAACAAACCAACAAACCAACAAACTAAGTAACCAACAAGCCAACAAGCCAACAAACCAACAAACTAACAAACCAACAAGCCAACAAACCAACAAACCAACAAGCCAACAAGCCAACAAACCAACAAACCAACAAGCCAACAAGCCAACAAACCAACAAACCAACAAGCCAACAAACCAACAAACCAACAAACCAACAAGTCAACAAGCCAACAAACCAACAAACCAACAAGCCAACAAACCAACAAACCAACAAACCAACAAGCCAACAAACCAACAAGCCAACAAACCAACAAACCAACAAACCAACAAAGCAACAAGCCAACAAGCCAACAAACCAACAAACCAACAAGCCAACAAACCAACAAACCAAAAAACCAACAAACAGACAAACCATCAAACGAACAAACCAACAAACCAACAAACCAACAAACCAACAAACCAACAAACCAACAAACCAACAAACCAAAAAACCAACTAGTCGACAAGCCAAAAAACCAACAAACTAACAAACCAACAAGCCAACAAACCAAAAAACCAACAAACCAAAAAACCAACAAACCAACAAACCATCAAACGAACAAAGCAACAAGCCAGCAAGCCAACAAACCAACAAACCAACAAGCCACCAACCCAACAAACCAACAAACCAACAAACCAACATGCCAACAAACCAACAAACCAAAAAACCAACAAACCAACAAGCCAACAAGCCAACAAACCAACAAACTAACAAACCAACAAGCCAACAAACCAACAAACCAACAAACCAAAAAACCAACAAACCAACAAACCATCAAACGACCAAAGCAACAAGCCAACAAGCCAACAAACCAACAAAACAACAAGCCAACAAACCAACAAACCAACAAGCCAACAATCCAACAAACCAACAAACCAACAAACCAACAAGCCAACAAACCAACAAACCAACAAGCCAACAAACCAACAAACCAACAAACCAACAAACCAACAAGCCAACAAGCCAACAAACCAACAAACCAACAAGCCAACAAACCAACAAACCAACAAACCAACAAACCAACAAGCCAACAAGCCAACAAACCAACAAACCAACAAGCCAACAAACCAACAAACCAACAAGCCAACAAGCCAACAAACCAACAAACCAACAAACCAATAAACCAACAAGCCAACAAACCAACAAACCAACAAGCCAACAAACCAACAAACCAACAAACCAACAAACCAACAAACCAACAAACCAACAAGCCAACAAGCCAACAAACCAACAAGCCGACAAGCCAACAAACCAACAAACCAACAAACTAACAAGCCAACAAACCAACTAACCAAAAAACCAACAAACCAACAAACCAACAAGCCAACAAACCAACAAATTAACAAGCCAACAAACCAACAAACCAACAAACTAAGTAACCAACAAGCCAACAAACCAACAAACCAACAAGCCAACAAGCCAACAAACCAACAAACCAACAAGCCAACAAACCAACAAACCAACAAACCAAAAAACCAACAAACCAACAAACCAACAAACCAACAAACAAACAAACCAACAAGCCAACAAGCCAACAAACCAACAAACCAACAAACCAACAAGCCAACAAACCAACAAACCAAGTAACCAAAAAGCCAACAAGCTAACAAGCCAACAACCCAACAAACCGACAAACCAACAAACCAACAAACCAACAAGCCAACAAGCCAACAAACCAACAAACCAACAAACCAAAAAACCAACAAACCAACAAACCAACAAGCCAACAAGCCAACAAACCAACAAACAAACAAGCCAAAAAACCAACAAACCAACAAACTAAGTAACCAACAAGCCAACAAGCCAACAAACCAACAAACCAATAAGCCAACAAACCAACAAACCAACAAACCAAAAAACCAACAAACCAACAAACCAACAAACCAACAAACCAACAAACCAACAAGCCAATAAGCCAACAAACCAACAAACCAACAAACCAACCAGCCAACAAACCAACAAGCCAACAAACCAACATACCAACAAACCAAGTAACCAAAAAGCAAACAAACTAACAAACCAACAAGCAAACAAGCAAACAAGCCAACAAACTAACAAACCAACAAAGCAACAAGCCAACAAACCAACAAGCCAACAAGCCAACAAGCCAACAAACCAACAAACCAACAAATCAACAAGCCAACAAACCAACAAACCAACAAGCCAACAAGCCAACAAACCAACAAACCAACAAGCCAACAAACCAACAAACCAACAAACCAACCAACCAACAAACCAACAAGCCAACAAGCCAACAAACCAACAAATCAATAAGCCAACAAACAAACAAAAAAACAAACCAACATGCCAACAAGCCAACATACCAACAAACCAACAAGCAAACAAACCAACAAACCAACAAACCAACAAGCCAACAAACCAACAAACAAATAAACCAACAAACCAAAAAACCAAAAAACCAACAAACCAACAAACCAACAAACTAACAAACCAACAAACCAACAAGCCAACAAGCCAACAAACCAACAAACCAACAAACTAAGTAACCAACAAGCCAACAAGCCATTAAACCAACAAACTAACAAACCAACAAGCCAACAAACCAACAAACCAACAAGCCAACAAGCCAACAAACCAACAAACCAACAAACCAACAAGCCAACAAACCAACAAACCAACAAGCCAACAAACCAACAAACCAACAAACCAACAAACCAACAAGCCAACAAGCCAACAAACCAACAAACCAACAAACCAACAAGCCAACAAGCCAACAAACCAACAAACCAACAAGCCAACAAACCAACAAACCAATTAACCAACAAACCAACAAACGAACAAACCAACAAACCAACAAACCAACAAACCAACAAACCAACAAACCAACAAACCAACAAACCTACAAACCAACAAACCAACAAACAAATAAAACAACAAACAAACAAACCAACAAACCAACAAACCAACAAACCAACAAATTAAAAAACCAACAAACCAACAAGCCAACAAGCCAACAAACCAACAAACTAACAAACCAACAAGCCAACAAACCAACAAGCCAACAAGCCAACAAATTAAAAAACCAACAAACCAACATGCCAACAAGCCAACAAACCAACAAACTAACAAGCCAAGAAGCCAACAAACCAACAAACCAACAAGCCAACAAGCCAACAAACCAACAAACTAAGTAACCAAGAAGCCAACAAACCAACAAACCAACAAGCCAACAAGCCAACAAACCAACAAACCAACAAGCCAACAAACAAACAAACCAACAAACCAACAAGCCAACAAACCAACAAACCAACAAACCAACAAACCAACAAGCCAACAAACCAACAAACCAACAAACCAACAAGCCAACAAACCAAGAAACCAACAAACCAACAAACCAAAAAGCCAACAAGCAAACAAGCCAACAAACCAACAAACCAACAAAGCAACAAGCCAACAAGCCAACAAACCAACAAACCAATAAGCCAACAAACCAACAAACCAACAAGCCAACAAGCCAACAAGCCAACAAACCAACAAACCAACAAACCAACAAGCCAACAAACCAACAAACCAACAAGCCAACAAGCCAACAAGCCAACAAACCAACAAGCCAACAAACCAACAAACCAAAAAACCAACAAACCAACAAACCAACAAACTAACAAGCCAACAAGCCAACAAACCAACAAACCAACAAGCCAACAAACAAACAAAAAAACAAACCAACATGCCAACAAGCCAACATACCAACAAACCAACAAGCAAACAAACCAACAAACCAACAAACCAACAAGCCAACAAACCAACAAACAAATAAACCAACAAACCAAAAAACCAAAAAACCAACAAACCAAAAAACCAACAAACCAACAAACCAACAAACTAACAAACCAACAAACTAACAATCCAACAAGCCAACAAACCAACAAACCAACAAACCAACAAACTAAGTAACCAACAAGCCAACAAGCCAATAAACCAACAAACTAACAAACCAACAAGCCAACAAACCAACAAACCAACAAGCCAACAAGCCAACAAACCAACAAACCAACAAGCCAACAAACCAACAAACCAACAAGCTAACAAACCAACAAACCAACAAACCAACAAACCAACAAACCAACAAACCAACAAGCCAACAAGCCAACAAACCAACAAACCAACAAGCCAACAAACCAACAAACCAACAAACCAACAAACCAACAAACCAACAAACCAACAAACCAACAAACCAACAAGCCAACAAACCAACAAGCCAACAAACCAACAAACCAACAAACCAACAAACCAACAAGCCAACAAACCAACAAACCAACAAACCAACAAGCCAACAAACCAACAAACCAATTAACCAACAAACCAACAAACGAACAAACCAACAAACCAACAAACCAACAAACCAACAAACCAACAAACCAACAAACCAACAAACCTACAAACCAACAAACCAACAAACAAATAAACCAACAAACCAACAAACCAACAAACCAAGAAACCAACAAATTAAAAAACCAACAAACCAACAAGCCAAGAAGCCAACAAACCGACAAACTAACAAACCAACAAGCCAACAAACCAACAAACCAACAAGCCAACAAGCCAACAAACCAACAAACTAAGTAACCAAGAAGCCAACAAACCAACAAACGAACAAGCCAACAAGCCAACAAACCAACAAACCAACAAGCCAACAAGCCAACAAACCAAGAAGCCAACAAACCAACAAACCAACAAACCAACAAACCAAAAAGCCAACAAGCCAACAAACCAACAAACCAACAAGCCAACAAACCAACAAACCAACAAACCAACATGCCAACAAACCAACAAATCAACAAATCAACAAACCAACAAACCAAGAAACCAACAAACCTACAAACCAACAAACCAAAGAACCAACAAACCAACAAACCATCAAACGAACAAACCAACAAACCAACAAACCAACAAACCAACAAACCAACAAACCAACAAACCAACAAACCAAAAAACCAACAAACCAACAAGCCAACAAGCCAACAAACCAACAAACTAACAAACCAAGAAGCCAACAAACCAAAAAACCAACAAGCCAACAAGCCAACAAACCAACAAACCAACAAACCAAAAAAACCAACAAACCAACAAACCATCAAACGAACAAAGCAACAAGCCAACAAGCCAACAAACCAACAAACCAACAAGCCAACAAACCAACAAACCAACAACCCAACAATCCAACAAACCAACAAACCAACAAACCAACAAGCCAACAAACCAACAAACCAACAAGCCAACAAACCAACAAACCAACAAACCAACAAAGCAACAAGCCAACAAGCCAACAAACCAACAAACCAACAAGCCAACAAACCAACAAACCAACAAACCAACAAACCAACAAACCAACATACCAACAAACCAACAAACCAACAAACCAACAAACCAACAAGCCAACAAACCAACAAACCAACAAGCCAACAAACCAACAAACCAACAAACCAACAAACCAACAAACCAACAAACCAACAAACCAACAAACCAACAAACCAACAAGCCAACAAGCCAACAAACCAACAAACCAACAAACCAACAAACCAATAAACCAACAAACCAACAAACCAACAAACCAAGTGACCAAAAAGCCAACAAACTAACAAACCAACAAGCCAACAAGCCAACAAACCAACAAACCAAAAAAGCAACAAGCCAACAAGCCAACAAACCAACAAACCAACAAGCCAACAAACCAACAAACCAACAAACCAACAAGCCAACAAACCAACAAACCAACAAACCAATAAACTAAGTAACCAACAAGCCAACAAACCAACAAACTAACAAGCCAACAAACCAACAAACAAACAAACCAACAAGCCAACAAACCAACAAACCAACAAGCCAACAAGCCAACAAACCAACAAATCAACAAACCAACAAGCCAACAAACAAATAAACGAACAAACCAACAAACCAACAAACCAACAAATTAAAAAACCAACAAACCAA
Organism: Atherix ibis; assembly: GCA_958298945.1. Lineage (NCBI taxonomy): Eukaryota > Metazoa > Arthropoda > Insecta > Diptera > Athericidae > Atherix > Atherix ibis. Next base: position 30,834,932 of record OY282608.1, read on the forward strand.
CAAGCCAACAAGCCAACAAACCAACAAACTAACAAACCAACAAGCCAACAAACCAACAAACCAATAAGCCAACAAACAAACAAACCAACAAACCAAAAAACCAAAAAACCAACAAACCAATAAACTAAGTAACCAACAAGCCAACAAACCAACAAACTAACAAGCCAACAAACCAACAAACAAACAAACCAACAAGCCAACAAACCAACAAACCAACAAGCCAACAAGCCAACAAACCAACAAACCAACAAACCAACAAGCCAACAAACAAATAAACGAACAAACCAACAAACCAACAAACCAACAAATTAAAAAACCAACAAACCAACAAGCCAACAAGCCAACAAACCAACAAACTAACAAACCAACAAGCCAACAAACCAACAAACCAATAAGCCAACAAACAAACAAACCAACAAACCAAAAAACCAACAAACCAACAAACCAACAAACCAACAAACCAACAAACCAACAAGCCAATAAGCCAATAAACCAACAAACCAACAAACCAACCAGCCAACAAACCAACAACCCAACAAGCAAACAAGCAAACAAGCCAACAAACCAACAAACCAACAAAGCAACAAGCCAACAAGCTAACAAACCAACAAACCAACAAGCCAACAAACCAACAAACCAACAAGCCAACAAGCCAACAAACCAACAAACCAACAAACCAACAAGCCAACAAACCAACAAACCAACAAGCCAACAAGCGAACAAGCCAACAAACCAACAAGCCAACAAACCAACAAACCAACAAGCCAACAAACCAACAAACCAACAAACCAACAAACCAACAAGCCAACAAGCCAACAAACCAACAAACCAACAAGCCAACAAACCAACAAACTAACAAACCAACAAACCAACAAACCAACAAACCAACAAACCAACAAACCAACAAACCAACAAGCCAACAAACCAACAAACAAATAAACCAACAAACCAACAAACCAACAAACCAACAAACCAACAAACCAACAAACCAACAAACCAACAAACCAACACACCAACAAACCAACAAACCAACAAATCAACAAACCAACAAACTAACAAACAAATAAACCAACAAACCAAAAAACCAACAAGCCAACAAACCAACAAACCAACAAACCAACAAACCAACAAGCCAACAAACAAACAAGCCAACAAACCAACAACCCAAAAAACCAAGTAACCAAAAAGCCAACAAACTAACAAACCAACAAGCCAACAAGCCAACAAACCAACAAACCAACAAATCAACAAGCCAACAAGCCAACAAACCAAGAAACCAACAAACCAACAAGCCAACAAACCAAGAAGCCAACAAGGCAACAAACCAACAAACCAACAAGACAACAAACCAACAAACCAACAAACCAACAAACCAACAAACCAATAAACCAACAAACCAACAAACCAATAAGCCAACAAGCCAACAAACCAACAAACCAACAAACCAACAAGCCAACAAACCAACAAGCCAACAAACCAACAAACCAACAAACCAAGTAACCAAAAAGCCAACAAACTAACAAACCAACAAGCCAACAAGCCAACAAACCAACAAACCAAAAAAGCAACAAGCCAACAAGCCAACAAACCAACAAACCAACAAGCCAACAAACCAACAAACCAACAAGCCAACAAGCCAACAAACCAACAAACCAACAAACCAATAAACTAAGTAACCAACAAGCCAACAAACCAACAAACTAACAAGCCAACAAACCAACAAACTAACAAACCAACAAGCCAACAAACCAACAAACCAACAAGCCAACAAGCCAACAAACCAACAAACCAACAAACCAACAAGCCAACAAACAAATAAACGAACAAACCAACAAACCAACAAACCAACAAATTAAAAAACCAACAAACCAACAAGCCAACAAGCTTACAAACCAACAAACTAACAAACCAACAAGCCAACAAACCAACAAGCCAACAAGCCAACAAGCCAACAAACCAACAAACTAAGTAACCAAGAAGCCAACAAACCAACAAACCAACAAGCCAACAAGCCAACAAACCAACAAACCAACAAGCCAACAAACAAACAAACCAACAAACCAACAAGCCAACAAACCAACAAACAAATAAACCAACAAACGAACAAACCAACAAACCAACAAACCAACAAACAAATAATACAACAAACCAACAAACCAACAAACCAACAAGCCAACAAACGAACAAACCAACAAACCAACAAGCCAACAAACCAACAAACCAACAAACCAACAAACCAACAAGCCAACAAACCACCAAACCAAAAAACCAACAAGCCAACAAACCAAGAAACCAACAAACCAACAAACCAAAAAGCCAACAAGCCAACAAACCAACAAACCAACAAGCCAACAAACCAACAAACCAACAAACCAACATGCCAACAAACCAACAAATCAACAAATCAACAAACCAACAAACCAAGAAACCAACAAGCCAACAAGCTAACAAACCAACAAACCAACAAACCAATAAACTAAGTAACCAACAAGCCAACAAACCAACAAACTAACAAGCCAACAAACCAACAAACTAACAAACCAACAAGCCAACAAACCAACAAACCAACAAGCCAACAAGCCAGCAAACCAACAAACCAACAAACCAATAAACTAAGTAACCAACAAGCAAACAAACCAACAAACTAACAAGCCAACAAACCAACAAACTAACAAACCAACAAGCCAACAAACCAACATACCAACAAGCCAACAAGCCAACAAACCAACAAACCAACAAACCAACAAGCCAACAAACAAATAAACGAACAAACCAACAAACCAACAAACCAACAAATTAAAAAACCAACAAACCAACAAGCCAACAAGCCAACAAACCAACAAACTAACAAACCAACAAGCCAACAAACCAACAAACCAACAAGCCAACAAGTCAACAAACCAACAAACAAAGTAACCAAGAAGCCAACAAACCAACAAACCAACAAGCCAACAAGCCAACAAACCAACAAACCGACAAGCCAACAAACAAACAAACCAAAAAACCAACAAGCCAACAAACCAACAAACAAATAAACCAACAAACGAACAAACCAACAAACCAACAAACTAACAAACTAACAAACAAATAAACCAACAAACCAACAAACCAACAAACCAACAAACCAACAAACCAACAAACCAATTAACCAACAAACCAACAAACGAACAAACCAACAAACCAACAAACCAACAAACCAACAAACCAACAAACCAACAAACCTACAAACAAACAAACAAATAAACGAACAAACCAACAAACCAACAAACCAACAAATTAAAAAACCAACAAACCAACAAGCCAAGAAGCCAACAAACCAACAAACTAACAAACCAACAAGCCAACAAACCAACAAACCAACAAACTAAGTACCCAAGAAGCCAACAAACCAACAAACCAACAAGCCAACAAGCCAACAAACCAACAACCCAACAAGCTAACAAACAAACAAACCCACAAACCAACAAGCCAACAAACCAACGAACCAACAAACTAACAAACCAACAAACCAACAAGCCAACAAACCAACAAACCAACAAACCAACAAACCAACAAGCCAACAAACCAAGAAACCAACAAACCAACAAACCAAAAAGCCAACAAGCCAACAAACCAACAAACCAACAAGCCAACAAACCATCAAACCAACAAACCAACAAACCAAAAAACCAACAAACCAACAAGCCAACAAGCCAACAAACCAACAAACTAACAAACCAACAAGCCAACAAACCAACAAACCAACAAACCAACAAGCCAACAAGCCAACAAACCAACAAACCAACAAACCAAAAAACCAACAAACCATCAAACGAACAAAGCAACAAGCCAACAAGCCAACAAACCAACAAACTAACAAACCAACAAGCCAACAAACCAACAAACCAACAAACCAACAAGCCAACAAACCAACAAACCAACAAACTAACAAGCCAACAAACCAACAAACCAACAAGCCAACAAACCAACAAACCAACAAACCAACAAACCAACAAGCCAACAAACCATCAAGCCAACAAACCATCAAGCCAACAAACCAACAAACCAACAAACCAACAAACCAACAAAACAACAAACCAACAAGCCAACAAACCAACAAGCCAACAAACCAACAAACCAACAAGCCAACAATCCAACAAACCAACAAACCAACAAGCCAACAAACCAACAAACCAACAAACCAATTAACCAACAAACCAACAAACGAACAAACCAACAAACCAACAAACCAACAAACCAACAAACCAACAAACCAACAAACCAACAAACCTACAAACCAACAAACCAACAAACAAACAAACCAACAAACCAACAAACCAACAAATTCAAAAACCAACAAACCAACAAGCCAACAAGCCAACAAACCAACAAACTAACAAACCAACAAGCCAACAAACCATCAAACCAACAAGCCAACAAGCCAACAAACCAACAAACTAAGTAACCAAGAAGCCAACAAACCAACAAACCAACAAGCCAACAAGCCAACAAACCAACAAACCAACAAGCCAACAAGCCAACAAACCAACAAGCCAACAAACCAACAAACCAACAAACCAACAAACCAAAAAGCCAACAAGCCAACAAACCAACAAACCAACAAGCCAACAAACCAACAAACCAACAAGCCAACAAACCAACAAACCAACAAACCAACATGCCAATAAACCAACAAATCAACATATCAACAAACCAACAAACCAACAAACCAACAAACCAACAAACCAACAAACCAAAGAACCAACAAACCAACAAACCATCAAACGAACAAACCAACAAACCAACAAACCAACAAACCAACAAACCAACAAACCAACAAACCAACAAACCAACAAACCAACAAACCAACAAACCAACAAACCAACACACCAAAAAACCAACAAACCAACAAGCCAACAAGCCAACAAACCAACAAACTAACAAACCAACAAGCCAACAAACCAACAAACCAAAAAGCCAACAAGCCAACAAACCAACAAACCAACAAACCAACAAACCAACAAACCAACAAACCAACAAACCAACAACCCAACAATCCAACAAACCAACAAACCAACAAACCAACAAGGCAACAAACCAACAAACCAACAAGCCAACAAACCAACAAACCAACAAACCAACAAACCAACAAGCCAACAAGCCAACAAACGAACAAACCAACAAGCCAACAAACCAACAAACCAACAAACCAACAAACCAACAAACCAACAAACCAACAAACCAACAAACCAACAAACCAACGAGCCAACAAGCCAACAAACCAACAAACCAACAAGCCAACAAACATATAAACCAACAAACCAACAAACCAACAAACCAACAAACCAACAAACCAACAAACCAACAAACCAACAAACCAACAAACCAACAAACCAACAAACTAACAAACAAATAAACCAACAAACCAAAAAACCAACAAGCCAACAAACCAACAAACCAACAAACCAACAAGCCAACAAACCAACAAGCCAACAAACCACCAACCCAAAAAACCAAATAACCAAAAAGCCAACAAACTAACAAACCAACAAGCCAACAAGCCAATAAACCAACAAACCAACAAAGCAACAAGCCAACAAGCCAACAAACCAACAAACCAACAAGCCAACAAACCAACAAACCAACAAGCCAACAAACCAACAAACCAACAAGCCAACAAGCCAACAAACCAAGAAACTAACAAACCAACAAGCCAACAAACCAACAAACCAACAAACCAACAAGACAACAAACCAACAAACCAACAAACCAACAAACCAACAAACCAATAAACCAACAAACCAACAAACCAACAAGCCACAAAGCCAACAAACCAACAAACCAACAAACCAACAAACCAAGTAACCAAAAAGCCAACAAACTAACAAACCAACAAACCAACAAATCAACAAACCAACAAAGCAACAAGCCAAAAAGCCAACAAACCAACAAACCAACAAGCCAACAAACCAACAAACCAACAAGCCAACAAGCCAACAAACCAACAAACCAACAAACCAATAAACTAAGTAACCAACAAGCCAACAAACCAACAAACTAACAAGCCAACAAACCAACAAACTAACAAACCAACAAGCCAACAAACCAACAAACCAACAAGCCAACAAGCCAACAAACCAACAAACCAACAAACCAACAAACCAACAAGCCAACAAACCAACAAACCAACAAGCCAACAAACCAACAAACCAACAAGCCAACAAACCAATAAACCAATAAATCAACAAACCAACCAACGAACAAGCCAACAAACCAACAAACCAACAAGCCAACAAACCAACAAACCAACAAGCCAACAAGCCAACAAACCAACAAACCAATAAACTAAGTAACCAACAAGCCAACAAACCAACAAACTAACAAGCCAACAAACCAACAAACTAACAAACCAACAAGCCAACAAACCAACAAACCAACAAGCCAACAAGCCAACAAACCAACAAACCAACAAACCAACAAGCCAACAAACAAATAAACGAACAAACCAACAAACCAACAAACCAACAAATTAAAAAACCAACAAACCAACAAGCCAACAAGCTTACAAACCAACAAACTAACAAACCAACAAGCCAACAAACCAACAAACCAACAAGCCAACAAGCCAACAAACCAACAAACTAAGTAACCAAGAAGCCAACAAACCAACAAACCAACAAGCCAACAAGCCAACAAACCAACAAACCAACAAACCAACAAACCAACAAACCAACAAACCAACAAACCAACAAACCAACAAACCAACAAACCAACAAACCAACAAACCAACAAACTAACAAACAAATAAACCAACAAACCAAAAAACCAACAAGCCAACAAACCAACAAACCAACAAACCAACAAGCCAACAAACCAACAAGCCAACAAACCAACAACCCAAAAAACCAAATAACCAAAAAGCCAACAAACTAACAAACCAACAAGCCAACAAGCCAATAAACCAACAAACCAACAAAGCAACAAGCCAACAAGCCAACAAACCAACAAACCAACAAGCCAACAAACCAACAAACCAACAAGCCAACAAGCCAACAAACCAAGAAACTAACAAACCAACAAGCCAACAAACCAACAAACCAAGAAGCCAACAAGGCAACAAACCAACAAACCAACAAGACAACAAACCAACAAACCAACAAACCAACAAACCAACAAATCAATAAACCAACAAACCAACAAACCAACAAGCCACAAAGCCAACAAACCAACAAACCAACAAACCAACAAACCAAGTAACCAAAAAGCCAACAAACTAACAAACCAACAAGCCAACAAATCAACAAACCAACAAAGCAACAAGCCAAAAAGCCAACAAACCAACAAACCAACAAGCCAACAAACCAACAAACCAACAAGCCAACAAGCCAACAAACCAACAAACCAACAAACCAATAAACTAAGTAACCAACAAGCAAACAAACCAACAAACTAACAAGCCAACAAACCAACAAACTAACAAACCAACAAGCCAACAAACCAACAAACCAACAAGCCAACAAGCCAACAAACCAACAAACCAACAAACCAACAAACCAACAAGCCAACAAACCAACAAACCAACAAGCCAACAAACCAACAAACCAACAAGCCAACAAACCAATAAACCAATAAACCAACAAACCAAACAACGAACAAGCCAACAAGCCAACAAACCAACAAACCAACAAGCCAACAAGCCAACAAACCAACAAACCAACAAACCAACAAACCAACAAGCCAACAAACCAACAAACCAACAAGCCAACAAACCAACAAACCAACAAGACAACAAACCAACAAACCAACAAACCAACAAACCAACAAACCAATAAACCAACAAACCAACAAACCAACAAGCCACAAAGCCAACAAACCAACAAACCAACAAACCAACAAACCAAGTAACCAAAAAGCCAACAAACTAACAAACCAACAAGCCAACAAATCAACAAACCAACAAAGCAACAAGCCAAAAAGCCAACAAACCAACAAACCAACAAGCCAACAAACCAACAAACCAACAAGCCAACAAGCCAACAAACCAACAAACCAACAAACCAATAAACTAAGTAACCAACAAGCCAACAAACCAACAAACTAACAAGCCAACAAACCAACAAACTAACAAACCAACAAGCCAACAAACCAACAAACCAACAAGCCAACAAGCCAACAAACCAACAAACCAACAAACCAACAAACCAACAAGCCAACAAACTAACAAACCAACAAGCCAACAAACCAACAAACCAACAAGCCAACAAACCAATAAACCAATAAACCAACAAACCAACCAATGAACAAGCCAACAAACCAACAAACCAACAAGCCAACAAACCAACAAACCAACAAGCCAACAAGCCAACAAACCAACAAACCAACAAACCAATAAACTAATTAACCAACAAGCCAACAAACCAACAAACTAACAAGCCAACAAACCAACAAACTAACAAACCAACAAGCCAACAAACCAACAAACCAACAAGCCAACAAGCCAACAAACCAACAAACCAACAAACCAACAAGCCAACAAACAAATAAACGAACAAACCAACAAACCAACAAACCAACAAATTAAAAAACCAACAAACCAACAAGCCAACAAGCTTACAAACCAACAAACTAACAAACCAACAAGCCAACAAACCAACAAACCAACAAGCCAAAAAGCCAACAAACCAACAAACTAAGTAACCAAGAAGCCAACAAACCAACAAACCAACAAGCCAACAAGCCAACAAACCAACAAACCAACAAACCAACAAACCAACAAACCAACAAACCAACAAACCAACAAACCAACAAACCAACAAACCAACAAACCAACAAACTAACAAACAAATAAACCAACAAACCAAAAAACCAACAAGCCAACAAACCAACAAACCAACAAACCAACAAGCCAACAAACCAACAAGCCAACAAACCAACAACCCAAAAAACCAAATAACCAAAAAGCCAACAAACTAACAAACCAACAAGCCAACAAGCCAATAAACCAACAAACCAACAAAGCAACAAGCCAACAAGCCAACAAACCAACAAACCAACAAGCCAACAAACCAACAAACCAACAAGCCAACAAGCCAACAAACCAAGAAACTAACAAACCAACAAGCCAACAAACCAACAAACCAAGAAGCCAACAAGGCAACAAACCAACAAACCAACAAGACAACAAACCAACAAACCAACAAACCAACAAACCAACAAACCAATAAACCAACAAACCAACAAACCAACAAGCCACAAAGCCAACAAACCAACAAACCAACAAACCAACAAACCAAGTAACCAAAAAGCCAACAAACTAACAAACCAACAAGCCAACAAATCAACAAACCAACAAAGCAACAAGCCAAAAAGCCAACAAACCAACAAACCAACAAGCCAAAAACCAACAAACCAACAAGCCAACAAGCCAACAAACCAACAAACCAACAAACCAATAAACTAAGTAACCAACAAGCCAACAAACCAACAAACTAACAAGCCAACAAACCAACAAACTAACAAACCAACAAGCCAACAAACCAACAAACCAACAAGCCAACAAGCCAACAAACCAACAAACCAACAAACCAACAAACCAACAAACCAACAAGCCAACAAACCAACAAACCAACAAGCCAACAAACCAACAAACCAACAAGCCAACAAACCAATAAACCAATAAACCAACAAACCAACCAACGAACAAGCCAACAAACCAACAAACCAACAAGCCAACAAACCAACAAACCAACAAGCCAACAAGCCAACAAACCAACAAACCAACAAACCAATAAACTAAGTAACCAACAAGCCAACAAACCAACAAACTAACAAGCCAACAAACCAACAAACTAACAAACCAACAAGCCAACAAACCAACAAACCAACAAGCCAACAAACCAACAAACCAACAAACCAACAAGCCAACAAACAAATAAACGAACAAACCAACAAACCAACAAACCAACAAATTAAAAAACCAACAAACCAACAAGCCAACAAGCTTACAAACCAACAAACTAACAAACCAACAAGCCAACAAACCAACAAACCAACAAGCCAACAAGCCAACAAACCAACAAACTAAGTAACCAAGAAGCCAACAAACCAACAAACCAACAAGCCAACAAGCCAACAAACCAACAAACCAACAAGCCAACAAACAAACAAACCAACAAACCAACAAGCCAACAAACCAACAAACAAATAAACCAATAAACGAACAAACCAACAAACCAACAAACCAACCAACAAATAAACCAACAAACCAACAAACCAACAAACCAACAAACCAACAAACCAACAAACCTACAAACCAACAAACCAACAAACAAATAAACGAACAAACCAACAAACCAACAAACCAACAAATTAAAAAACCAACAAACCAACATGCCAGCAAGCCAACAAACCAACAAACTAACAAACCAAGAAGCCAACAAACCAACAAACCAACAAGCCAACAAACCAACAAATCAATAAACCAACAAACCAACAAACCAACAAGCCACAAAGCCAACAAACCAACAAACCAACAAACCAACAAACCAAGTAACCAAAAAGCCAACAAACTAACAAACCAACAAGCCAACAAATCAACAAACCAACAAAGCAACAAGCCAAAAAGCCAACAAACCAACAAACCAACAAGCCAACAAACCAACAAACCAACAAGCCAACAAGCCAACAAACCAACAAACCAACAAACCAATAAACTAAGTAACCAACAAGCAAACAAACCAACAAACTAACAAGCCAACAAACCAACAAACTAACAAACCAACAAGCCAACAAACCAACAAACCAACAAGCCAACAAGCCAACAAACCAACAAACCAACAAACCAACAAACCAACAAGCCAACAAACCAACAAACCAACAAGCCAACAAACCAACAAACCAACAAGCCAACAAACCAATAAACCAATAAACCAACAAACCAACCAACGAACAAGCCAACAAGCCAACAAACCAACAAACCAACAAGCCAACAAGCCAACAAACCAACAAACCAACAAACCAACAAACCAACAAGCCAACAAACCAACAAACCAACAAGCCAACAAACCAACAAACCAACAAGACAACAAACCAACAAACCAACAAACCAACAAACCAACAAACCAATAAACCAACAAACCAACAAACCAACAAGCCACAAAGCCAACAAACCAACAAACCAACAAACCAACAAACCAAGTAACCAAAAAGCCAACAAACTAACAAACCAACAAGCCAACAAATCAACAAACCAACAAAGCAACAAGCCAAAAAGCCAACAAACCAACAAACCAACAAGCCAACAAACCAACAAACCAACAAGCCAACAAGCCAACAAACCAACAAACCAACAAACCAATAAACTAAGTAACCAACAAGCCAACAAACCAACAAACTAACAAGCCAACAAACCAACAAACTAACAAACCAACAAGCCAACAAACCAACAAACCAACAAGCCAACAAGCCAACAAACCAACAAACCAACAAACCAACAAACCAACAAGCCAACAAACCAACAAACCAACAAGCCAACAAACCAACAAACCAACAAGCCAACAAACCAATAAACCAATAAACCAACAAACCAACCAACGAACAAGCCAACAAACCAACAAACCAACAAGCCAACAAACCAACAAACCAACAAGCCAACAAGCCAACAAACCAACAAACCAACAAACCAATAAACTAAGTAACCAACAAGCCAACAAACCAACAAACTAACAAGCCAACAAACCAACAAACTAACAAACCAACAAGCCAACAAACCAACAAACCAACAAGCCAACAAGCCAACAAACCAACAAACCAACAAACCAACAAGCCAACAAACAAATAAACGAACAAACCAACAAACCAACAAACCAACAAATTAAAAAACCAACAAACCAACAAGCCAACAAGCTTACAAACCAACAAACTAACAAACCAACAAGCCAACAAACCAACAAACCAACAAGCCAAAAAGCCAACAAACCAACAAACTAAGTAACCAAGAAGCCAACAAACCAACAAACCAACAAGCCAACAAGCCAACAAACCAACAAACCAACAAACCAACAAACCAACAAACCAACAAACCAACAAACCAACAAACCAACAAACCAACAAACCAACAAACCAACAAACCAACAAACTAACAAACAAATAAACCAACAAACCAAAAAACCAACAAGCCAACAAACCAACAAACCAACAAACCAACAAGCCAACAAACCAACAAGCCAACAAACCAACAACCCAAAAAACCAAATAACCAAAAAGCCAACAAACTAACAAACCAACAAGCCAACAAGCCAATAAACCAACAAACCAACAAAGCAACAAGCCAACAAGCCAACAAACCAACAAACCAACAAGCCAACAAACCAACAAACCAACAAGCCAACAAGCCAACAAACCAAGAAACTAACAAACCAACAAGCCAACAAACCAACAAACCAAGAAGCCAACAAGGCAACAAACCAACAAACCAACAAGACAACAAACCAACAAACCAACAAACCAACAAACCAACAAACCAATAAACCAACAAACCAACAAACCAACAAGCCACAAAGCCAACAAACCAACAAACCAACCAACGAACAAGCCAACAAGCCAACAAACCAACAAACCAACAAGCCAACAAGCCAACAAACCAACAAACCAACAAACCAACAAACCAACAAGCCAACAAACCAACAAACCAACAAGCCAACAAACCAACAAACCAACAAGACAACAAACCAACAAACCAACAAACCAACAAACCAACAAACCAATAAACCAACAAACCAACAAACCAACAAGCCACAAAGCCAACAAACCAACAAACCAACAAACCAACAAACCAAGTAACCAAAAAGCCAACAAACTAACAAACCAACAAGCCAACAAATCAACAAACCAACAAAGCAACAAGCCAAAAAGCCAACAAACCAACAAACCAACAAGCCAACAAACCAACAAACCAACAAGCCAACAAGCCAACAAACCAACAAACCAACAAACCAATAAACTAAGTAACCAACAAGCCAACAAACCAACAAACTAACAAGCCAACAAACCAACAAACTAACAAACCAACAAGCCAACAAACCAACAAACCAACAAGCCAACAAGCCAACAAACCAACAAACCAACAAACCAACAAACCAACAAGCCAACAAACCAACAAACCAACAAGCCAACAAACCAACAAACCAACAAGCCAACAAACCAATAAACCAATAAACCAACAAACCAACCAATGAACAAGCCAACAAACCAACAAACCAACAAGCCAACAAACCAACAAACCAACAAGCCAACAAGCCAACAAACCAACAAACTAACAAACCAATAAACTAAGTAACCAACAAGCCAACAAACCAACAAACTAACAAGCCAACAAACCAACAAACTAACAAACCAACAAGCCAACAAACCAACAAACCAACAAGCCAACAAGCCAACAAACCAACAAACCAACAAACCAACAAGCCAACAAACAAATAAACGAACAAACCAACAAACCAACAAACCAACAAATTAAAAAACCAACAAACCAACAAGCCAACAAGCTTACAAACCAACAAACTAACAAACCAACAAGCCAACAAACCAACAAACCAACAAGCCAAAAAGCCAACAAACCAACAAACTAAGTAACCAAGAAGCCAACAAACCAACAAACCAACAAGCCAACAAGCCAACAAACCAACAAACCAACAAACCAACAAACCAACAAACCAACAAACCAACAAACCAACAAACCAACAAACCAACAAACCAACAAACCAACAAACCAACAAACTAACAAACAAATAAACCAACAAACCAAAAAACCAACAAGCCAACAAACCAACAAACCAACAAACCAACAAGCCAACAAACCAACAAGCCAACAAACCAACAACCCAAAAAACCAAATAACCAAAAAGCCAACAAACTAACAAACCAACAAGCCAACAAGCCAATAAACCAACAAACCAACAAAGCAACAAGCCAACAAGCCAACAAACCAACAAACCAACAAGCCAACAAACCAACAAACCAACAAGCCAACAAGCCAACAAACCAAGAAACTAACAAACCAACAAGCCAACAAACCAACAAACCAAGAAGCCAACAAGGCAACAAACCAACAAACCAACAAGACAACAAACCAACAAACCAACAAACCAACAAACCAACAAACCAATAAACCAACAAACCAACAAACCAACAAGCCACAAAGCCAACAAACCAACAAACCAACAAACCAACAAACCAAGTAACCAAAAAGCCAACAAACTAACAAACCAACAAGCCAACAAATCAACAAACCAACAAAGCAACAAGCCAAAAAGCCAACAAACCAACAAACCAACAAGCCAAAAACCAACAAACCAACAAGCCAACAAGCCAACAAACCAACAAACCAACAAACCAATAAACTAAGTAACCAACAAGCCAACAAACCAACAAACTAACAAGCCAACAAACCAACAAACTAACAAACCAACAAGCCAACAAACCAACAAACCAACAAGCCAACAAGCCAACAAACCAATAAACCAACAAACCAACAAACCAACAAACCAACAAGCCAACAAACCAACAAACCAACAAGCCAACAAACCAACAAACCAACAAGCCAACAAACCAATAAACCAATAAACCAACAAACCAACCAACGAACAAGCCAACAAACCAACAAACCAACAAGCCAACAAACCAACAAACCAACAAGCCAACAAGCCAACAAACCAACAAACCAACAAACCAATAAACTAAGTAACCAACAAGCCAACAAACCAACAAACTAACAAGCCAACAAACCAACAAACTAACAAACCAACAAGCCAACAAACCAACAAACCAACAAGCCAACAAACCAACAAACCAACAAACCAACAAGCCAACAAACAAATAAACGAACAAACCAACAAACCAACAAACCAACAAATTAAAAAACCAACAAACCAACAAGCCAACAAGCTTACAAACCAACAAACTAACAAACCAACAAGCCAACAAACCAACAAACCAACAAGCCAACAAGCCAACAAACCAACAAACTAAGTAACCAAGAAGCCAACAAACCAACAAACCAACAAGCCAACAAGCCAACAAACCAACAAACCAACAAGCCAACAAACAAACAAACCAACAAACCAACAAGCCAACAAACCAACAAACAAATAAACCAATAAACGAACAAACCAACAAACCAACAAACCAACCAACAAATAAACCAACAAACCAACAAACCAACAAACCAACAAACCAACAAACCAACAAACCAACAAACCTACAAACCAACAAACCAACAAACAAATAAACGAACAAACCAACAAACCAACAAACCAACAAATTAAAAAACCAACAAACCAACATGCCAGCAAGCCAACAAACCAACAAACTAACAAACCAAGAAGCCAACAAACCAACAAACCAACAAGCCAACAAACCAACAAATCAATAAACCAACAAACCAACAAACCAACAAGCCACAAAGCCAACAAACCAACAAACCAACAAACCAACAAACCAAGTAACCAAAAAGCCAACAAACTAACAAACCAACAAGCCAACAAATCAACAAACCAACAAAGCAACAAGCCAAAAAGCCAACAAACCAACAAACCAACAAGCCAACAAACCAACAAACCAACAAGCCAACAAGCCAACAAACCAACAAACCAATAAACTAAGTAACCAACAAGCAAACAAACCAACAAACTAACAAGCCAACAAACCAACAAACTAACAAACCAACAAGCCAACAAACCAACAAACCAACAAGCCAACAAGCCAACAAACCAACAAACCAACAAACCAACAAACCAACAAGCCAACAAACCAACAAACCAACAAGCCAACAAACCAACAAGCCAACAAGCCAACAAACCAACAAACCAACAAACCAACAAACCAACAAGCCAACAAACCAACAAACCAACAAGCCAACAAACCAACAAACCAACAAGCCAACAAACCAATAAACCAATAAACCAACAAACCAACCAATGAACAAGCCAACAAACCAACAAACCAACAAGCCAACAAACCAACAAACCAACAAGCCAACAAGCCAACAAACCAACAAACCAACAAACCAATAAACTAAGTAACCAACAAGCCAACAAACCAACAAACTAACAAGCCAACAAACCAACAAACTAACAAACCAACAAGCCAACAAACCAACAAACCAACAAGCCAACAAGCCAACAAACCAACAAACCAACAAACCAACAAGCCAACAAACAAATAAACGAATAAACCAACAAACCAACAAACCAACAAATTAAAAAACCAACAAACCAACAAGCCAACAAGCTTACAAACCAACAAACTAACAAACCAACAAGCCAACAAACCAACAAACCAACAAGCCAAAAAGCCAACAAACCAACAAACTAAGTAACCAAGAAGCCAACAAACCAACAAACCAACAAGCCAACAAGCCAACAAACCAACAAACCAACAAACCAACAAACCAACAAACCAACAAACCAACAAACCAACAAACCAACAAACCAACAAACCAACAAACCAACAAACCAACAAACCAACAAACTAACAAACAAATAAACCAACAAACCAAAAAACCAACAAGCCAACAAACCAACAAACCAACAAACCAACAAGCCAACAAACCAACAAGCCAACAAACCAACAACCCAAAAAACCAAATAACCAAAAAGCCAACAAACTAACAAACCAACAAGCCAACAAGCCAATAAACCAACAAACCAACAAAGCAACAAGCCAACAAGCCAACAAACCAACAAACCAACAAGCCAACAAACCAACAAACCAACAAGCCAACAAGCCAACAAACCAAGAAACTAACAAACCAACAAGCCAACAAACCAACAAACCAAGAAGCCAACAAGGCAACAAACCAACAAACCAACAAGACAACAAACCAACAAACCAACAAACCAACAAACCAACAAACCAATAAACCAACAAACCAACAAACCAACAAGCCACAAAGCCAACAAACCAACAAACCAACAAACCAACAAACCAAGTAACCAAAAAGCCAACAAACTAACAAACCAACAAGCCAACAAATCAACAAACCAACAAAGCAACAAGCCAAAAAGCCAACAAACCAACAAACCAACAAGCCAAAAACCAACAAACCAACAAGCCAACAAGCCAACAAACCAACAAACCAACAAACCAATAAACTAAGTAACCAACAAGCCAACAAACCAACAAACTAACAAGCCAACAAACCAACAAACTAACAAACCAACAAGCCAACAAACCAACAAACCAACAAGCCAACAAGCCAACAAACCAATAAACCAACAAACCAACAAACCAACAAACCAACAAGCCAACAAACCAACAAACCAACAAGCCAACAAACCAACAAACCAACAAGCCAACAAACCAATAAACCAATAAACCAACAAACCAACCAACGAACAAGCCAACAAACCAACAAACCAACAAGCCAACAAACCAACAAACCAACAAGCCAACAAGCCAACAAACCAACAAACCAACAAACCAATAAACT
Source organism: Atherix ibis (assembly GCA_958298945.1). Classification (NCBI taxonomy): domain Eukaryota; kingdom Metazoa; phylum Arthropoda; class Insecta; order Diptera; family Athericidae; genus Atherix; species Atherix ibis. Next base: position 30,852,399 of record OY282608.1, read on the forward strand.
AAGTAACCAACAAGCCAACAAACCAACAAACTAACAAGCCAACAAACCAACAAACTAACAAACCAACAAGCCAACAAACCAACAAACCAACAAGCCAACAAACCAACAAATCAACAAACCAACAAGCCAACAAACAAATAAACGAACAAACCAACAAACCAACAAACCAACAAATTAAAAAACCAACAAACCAACAAGCCAACAAGCTTACAAACCAACAAACTAACAAACCAACAAGCCAACAAACCAACAAACCAACAAGCCAACAAGCCAACAAACCAACAAACTAAGTAACCAAGAAGCCAACAAACCAACAAACCAACAAGCCAACAAGCCAACAAACCAACAAACCAACAAGCCAACAAACAAACAAACCAACAAACCAACAAGCCAACAAACCAACAAACAAATAAACCAATAAACGAACAAACCAACAAACCAACAAACCAACCAACAAATAAACCAACAAACCAACAAACCAACAAACCAACAAACCAACAAACCAACAAACCTACAAACCAACAAACCAACAAACAAATAAACGAACAAACCAACAAACCAACAAACCAACAAATTAAAAAACCAACAAACCAACATGCCAGCAAGCCAACAAACCAACAAACTAACAAACCAAGAAGCCAACAAACCAACAAACCAACAAGCCAACAAACCAACAAATCAATAAACCAACAAACCAACAAACCAACAAGCCACAAAGCCAACAAACCAACAAACCAACAAACCAACAAACCAAGTAACCAAAAAGCCAACAAACTAACAAACCAACAAGCCAACAAATCAACAAACCAACAAAGCAACAAGCCAAAAAGCCAACAAACCAACAAACCAACAAGCCAACAAACCAACAAACCAACAAGCCAACAAGCCAACAAACCAACAAACCAATAAACTAAGTAACCAACAAGCAAACAAACCAACAAACTAACAAGCCAACAAACCAACAAACTAACAAACCAACAAGCCAACAAACCAACAAACCAACAAGCCAACAAGCCAACAAACCAACAAACCAACAAACCAACAAACCAACAAGCCAACAAACCAACAAACCAACAAGCCAACAAACCAACAAACCAACAAGCCAACAAACCAATAAACCAATAAACCAACAAACCAACCAACGAACAAGCCAACAAGCCAACAAACCAACAAACCAACAAGCCAACAAGCCAACAAACCAACAAACCAACAAACCAACAAACCAACAAGCCAACAAACCAACAAACCAACAAGCCAACAAACCAACAAACCAACAAGACAACAAACCAACAAACCAACAAACCAACAAACCAACAAACCAATAAACCAACAAACCAACAAACCAACAAGCCACAAAGCCAACAACCCAACAAACCAACAAACCAACAAACCAAGTAACCAAAAAGCCAACAAACTAACAAACCAACAAGCCAACAAATCAACAAACCAACAAAGCAACAAGCCAAAAAGCCAACAAACCAACAAACCAACAAGCCAACAAACCAACAAACCAACAAGCCAACAAGCCAACAAACCAACAAACCAACAAACCAATAAACTAAGTAACCAACAAGCCAACAAACCAACAAACTAACAAGCCAACAAACCAACAAACTAACAAACCAACAAGCCAACAAACCAACAAACCAACAAGCCAACAAGCCAACAAACCAACAAACCAACAAACCAACAAACCAACAAGCCAACAAACCAACAAACCAACAAGCCAACAAACCAACAAACCAACAAGCCAACAAACCAATAAACCAATAAACCAACAAACCAACCAACGAACAAGCCAACAAACCAACAAACCAACAAGCCAACAAACCAACAAACCAACAAGCCAACAAGCCAACAAACCAACAAACCAACAAACCAATAAACTAAGTAACCAACAAGCCAACAAACCAACAAACTAACAAGCCAACAAACCAACAAACTAACAAACCAACAAGCCAACAAACCAACAAACCAACAAGCCAACAAGCCAACAAACCAACAAACCAACAAACCAACAAGCCAACAAACAAATAAACGAACAAACCAACAAACCAACAAACCAACAAATTAAAAAACCAACAAACCAACAAGCCAACAAGCTTACAAACCAACAAACTAACAAACCAACAAGCCAACAAACCAACAAACCAACAAGCCAAAAAGCCAACAAACCAACAAACTAAGTAACCAAGAAGCCAACAAACCAACAAACCAACAAGCCAACAAGCCAACAAACCAACAAACCAACAAACCAACAAACCAACAAACCAACAAACCAACAAACCAACAAACCAACAAACCAACAAACCAACAAACCAACAAACCAACAAACCAACAAACCAACAAACTAACAAACAAATAAACCAACAAACCAAAAAACCAACAAGCCAACAAACCAACAAACCAACAAACCAACAAGCCAACAAACCAACAAGCCAACAAACCAACAACCCAAAAAACCAAATAACCAAAAAGCCAACAAACTAACAAACCAACAAGCCAACAAGCCAATAAACCAACAAACCAACAAAGCAACAAGCCAACAAGCCAACAAACCAACAAACCAACAAGCCAACAAACCAACAAACCAACAAGCCAACAAGCCAACAAACCAAGAAACTAACAAACCAACAAGCCAACAAACCAACAAACCAAGAAGCCAACAAGGCAACAAACCAACAAACCAACAAGACAACAAACCAACAAACCAACAAACCAACAAACCAACAAACCAATAAACCAACAAACCAACAAACCAACAAGCCACAAAGCCAACAAACCAACAAACCAACAAACCAACAAACCAAGTAACCAAAAAGCCAACAAACTAACAAACCAACAAGCCAACAAATCAACAAACCAACAAAGCAACAAGCCAAAAAGCCAACAAACCAACAAACCAACAAGCCAAAAACCAACAAACCAACAAGCCAACAAGCCAACAAACCAACAAACCAACAAACCAATAAACTAAGTAACCAACAAGCCAACAAACCAACAAACTAACAAGCCAACAAACCAACAAACTAACAAACCAACAAGCCAACAAACCAACAAACCAACAAGCCAACAAGCCAACAAACCAACAAACCAACAAACCAACAAACCAACAAACCAACAAGCCAACAAACCAACAAACCAACAAGCCAACAAACCAACAAACCAACAAGCCAACAAACCAATAAACCAATAAACCAACAAACCAACCAACGAACAAGCCAACAAACCAACAAACCAACAAGCCAACAAACCAACAAACCAACAAGCCAACAAGCCAACAAACCAACAAACCAACAAACCAATAAACTAAGTAACCAACAAGCCAACAAACCAACAAACTAACAAGCCAACAAACCAACAAACTAACAAACCAACAAGCCAACAAACCAACAAACCAACAAGCCAACAAACCAACAAACCAACAAACCAACAAGCCAACAAACAAATAAACGAACAAACCAACAAACCAACAAACCAACAAATTAAAAAACCAACAAACCAACAAGCCAACAAGCTTACAAACCAACAAACTAACAAACCAACAAGCCAACAAACCAACAAACCAACAAGCCAACAAGCCAACAAACCAACAAACTAAGTAACCAAGAAGCCAACAAACCAACAAACCAACAAGCCAACAAGCCAACAAACCAACAAACCAACAAGCCAACAAACAAACAAACCAACAAACCAACAAGCCAACAAACCAACAAACAAATAAACCAATAAACGAACAAACCAACAAACCAACAAACCAACCAACAAATAAACCAACAAACCAACAAACCAACAAACCAACAAACCAACAAACCAACAAACCTACAAACCAACAAACCAACAAACAAATAAACGAACAAACCAACAAACCAACAAACCAACAAATTAAAAAACCAACAAACCAACATGCCAGCAAGCCAACAAACCAACAAACTAACAAACCAAGAAGCCAACAAACCAACAAACCAACAAGCCAACAAGCCAACAAACCAACAAACTAAGTAACCAAGAAGCCAACAAACCAACAAACCAACAAGCCAACAAGCCAACAAACCAACAAACCAACAAGCCAACAAACAAACAAACCAACAAACCAACAAGCCAACAAACCAACAAACCAACAAACCAACAAACCAACAAGCCAACAAACCAACAAACCAACAAACCAACAAGCCAACAAACCAAGAAACCAACAAACCAACAAACCAAAAAGCCAACAAACCAACAAGCCAACAAACAAACAAACCAACAAACCAACATGCCAACAAACCAACAAATCAACAAATCAACAAACCAACAAACCAAGAAACCAACAAGCTAACAAACCAACAAACCAACAAACTAATAAACTAAGTAACCAACAAGCCAACAAACCAACAAACTAACAAGCCAACAAACCAACAAACTAACAAACCAACAAGCCAACAAACCAACAAACCAACAAGCCAACAAGCCAGCAAACCAACAAACCAACAAACCAATAAACTAAGTAACCAACAAGCCAACAAACCAACAAACTAACAAGCCAACAAACCAACAAACTAACAAACCAACAAGCCAACAAACCAACATACCAACAAGCCAACAAGCCAACAAACCAACAAACCAACAAACCAACAAGCCAACAAACAAATAAACGAACAAACCAACAAACCAACAAACCAACAAATTAAAAAACCAACAAACCAACAAGCCAACAAGCCAACAAACCAACAAACTAACAAACCAACAAGCCAACAAACCAACAAACCAACAAGCCAACAAGCCAACAAACCAACAAACTAAGTAACCAAGAAGCCAACAAACCAACAAACCAACAAGCCAACAAGCCAACAAACCAACAAACCGACAAGCCAACAAACAAACAAACCAACAAACCAACAAGCCAACAAACCAACAAACAAATAAACCAACAAACGAACAAACCAAAAAACCAACAAACTAACAAACAAATAGACCAACAAACCAACAAACCAACAAACCAACAAACCAACAAACCAACAAACCAATTAACCAACAAACCAACAAACGAACAAACCAACAAACCAACAAACCAACAAACCAACAAACCAACAAACCAACAAACCAACAAACCTACAAACCAACAAACCAACAAACAAATAAACGAACAAACCAACAAACCAACAAACCAACAAATTAAAAAACCAACAAACCAACAAGCCAACAAGCCAACAAACCAACAAACTAACAAACCAACAAGCCAACAAACCAACAAACCAACAAGCCAACAAGCCAACAAACCAACAAACTAAGTACCCAAGAAGCCAACAAACCAACAAACCAACAAGCCAACAAGCCAACAAACCAACAAACCAACAAGCCAACAAACCAACAAACCAAGAAACCAACAAACCAACAAACCAACAAACCAACAAACCAACAAACCAACAAACCAACAAGCCAACAAACCAACAAACCAACAAACCAACAAACCAACAAACCAACAAACCAACAAACCAACAAACCAACAAACCAACAAACCAACAAACCAACAAACCAACAAACCAACAAACCAAAAAACCAACAAACCAACAAGCCAACAAGCCAACAAACCAACAAACTAACAAACCAACAAGCCAACAAACCAACAAACCAACAAGCCAACAAGCCAACAAACCAACAAACCAACAAACCAAAAAACCAACAAACCATCAAACGAACAAAGCAACAAGCCAACAAGCCAACAAACCAACAAACCAACAAGCCAACAAACCAACAAACCAACAACCCAACAATCCAACAAACCAACAAACCAACAAACCAACAAGCTAACAAACCACCAAACCAACAAGCCAACAAACCAACAAACCAACAAACCAACAAACCAACAAGCCAACAAGCCAACAAACCAACAAACCAACAAGCCAACAACCCAACAAATCAACAAACCAACAAACCAACAAACTAAGTAACCAACAAGCCAACAAGCCAACAAACCAACAAACTAACAAACCAACAAGCCAACAAACCAACAAACCAACAAGCCAACAAGCCAACAAACCAACAAACCAACAAACTAACAAGCCAACAAACCAACAAACCAACAAGCCAACAAACCAACAAACCAACAAACCAACAAACCAACAAACCAACAAGCCAACAAGCCAACAAACCAACAAACCATCAAGCCAACAAACCAACAAACCAACAAACCAACAAACCAACAAACCAACAAACCAACAAGCCAACAAACCAACAAGCCAACAAACCAACAAACCAACAAACCAACAAACCAACAAGCCAACAATCCAACAAACCAACAAACCAACAAGCCAACAAACCAACAAACCAACAAACCAATTAACCAACAAACCAACAAACGAACAAACCAACAAACCAACAAACCAACAAACCAACAAACCAACAAACCAACAAACCTACAAACCAACAAACCAACAAACCAACAAACAAACAAACAAACAAACCAACAAACCAACAAACCAACAAACCAACAAACCAACAAATTAAAAAACCAACAAACCAACAAGCCATCAAGCCAACAAACCAACAAACTAACAAACCAACAAGCCAACAAACCAACAAACCAACAAGCCAACAAGCCAACCAACCAACAAACTAAGTAACCAAGAAGCCAACAAACCAACAAACCAACAAGCCAACAAGCTAACAAACCAACAAACCAACAAGCCAACAAGCCAACAAACCAACAAGCCAACAAACCAACAAACCAACAAACCAACAAACCAAAAAGCCAACAAGCCAACAAACCAACAAACCAACAAGCCAACAAACCAACAAACCAACAAACCAACATGCCAACAAACCAACAAATCAACAAATCAACAAACCAACAAACCAAGAAACCAACAAACCAACAAACCAACAAACCAAAGAACCAACAAACCAACAAACCATCAAACGAACAAACCAACAAACCAACAAACCAACAAACCAACAAATTAACAAACCAACACACCAAAAAACCTACAAACCAACAAGCCAACAAGCCAACAAACCAACAAACTAACTAACCAACAAGCCAACAAACCAACAAACCAAAAAGCCAACAAGCCAACAAACCAACAAACCAACAAACCAACAAACCAACAAACCAACAACCCAACAATCCAACAAACCAACAAACCAACAAACCAACAAGCCAACAAACCAACAAACCAACAAGCCAACAAACCAACAAACCAACAAACCAACAAACCAACAAGCCAACAATCCAACAAACCAATAAACCAACAAGCCAACAAACCAACAAACCAACAAACCAACAAACCAACAAACCAAAAACCAACAAACCAACAAACCAACAAACCAACGAGCCAACAAGCCAACAAACCAACAAACCCACAAGCCAACAAACCAACAAACAAATAAACCAACAAACCAACAAACCAACAAACCAACAAACCAACAAACCAACAAACCAACACACCAACAAACCAACAAACCAACAAACCAACAAACCAACAAACCAACAAACCAACAAACTAACAAACAAATAAACCACCAAACCAAAAAACCAACAAGCCAACAAACCAACAAACCAACAAACCAACAAGCCAACAAACCAACAAGCCAACAAACCAACAACCCAAAAAACCAAATAACCAAAAAGCCAACAAACTAACAAACCAACAAGCCAACAAGCCAATAAACCAACAAACCAACAAAGCAACAAGCCAACAAGCCAACAAACCAACAAACCAACAAGCCAACAAACCAACAAACCAACAAGCCAACAAGCCAACAAACCAAGAAACTAACAAACCAACAAGCCAACAAACCAACAAACCAAGAAGCCAACAAGGCAACAAACCAACAAACCAACAAGACAACAAACCAACAAACCAACAAACCAACAAACCAATAAACCAATAAACCAACAAACCAACAAACCAACAAACCAACAAGCCACAAAGCCAACAAACCAACAAACCAACAAACCAACAAACCAAGTAACCAAAAAGCCAACAAACTAACAAACCAACAAGCCAACAAACCAACAAACCAACAAACCAACAAACCAACAAACCAACAAACCAATTAACCAACAAACCAACAAACGAACAAACCAACAAACCAACAAACCAACAAACCAACAAACCAACAAACCAACAAACCTACAAACCAACAAACCAACAAACAAATAAATGAACAAACCAACAAACCAACAAACCAACAAATTAAAAAACCAACAAACCAACAAGCCAACAAGCCAACAAACCAACAAACTAACAAACCAACAAGCCAACAAACCAACAAACCAACAAGCCAACAAGCCAACAAGCCAACAAACTAAGTACCCAAGAAGCCAACAAATCAACAAACCAACAAGCCAACAAACCAACAAACCAACAAGCCAACAAGCCAACAAACCAACAAACCAACAAGCCAACAAACAAACAAACCAACAAACCAACAAGCCAACAAACCAACAAACCAACAAACCAACAAATCAACAAGCCAACAAACCAACAAACCAACAAACCAACAAGCCAACAAACCAAGAAACCAACAAACCAACAAACCAAAAAGCCAACAAGCCAACAAACCAACAAACCAACAAGCCAACAAACCAACAAACCAACAAACCAACATGCCAACAAACCAACAAATCAATAAATCAACAAACCAACAAACCAAGAAACCAAGAAACCAACAAACCAACAACCCAAAGAACCAACAAACCAACAAACCATCAAACGAACAAACCAACAAACCAACAAACCAACAAACCAACAAACCAACAAACCAACAAACCAACAAACCAACAAACCAACAAACCAACAAACCAACAAGCCAACAAACCAACAAGCCAACAAACCAACAACCCAAAAAACCAAATAACCAAAAAGCCAACAAACTAACAAACCAACAAGCCAACAAGCCAATAAACCAACAAACCAACAAAGCAACAAGCCAACAAGCCAACAAACCAACAAACCAACAAGCCAACAAACCAACAAACCAACAAGCCAACAAGCCAACAAACCAAGAAACTAACAAACCAACAAGCCAACAAACCAACAAACCAAGAAGCCAACAAGGCAACAAACCAACAAACCAACAAGACAACAAACCAACAAACCAACAAACCAACAAACCAATAAACCAATAAACCAACAAACCAACAAACCAACAAACCAACAAGCCACAAAGCCAACAAACCAACAAACCAACAAACCAACAAACCAAGTAACCAAAAAGCCAACAAACTAACAAACCAACAAGCCAACAAACCAACAAACCAACAAACCAACAAACCAACAAACCAATTAACCAACAAACCAACAAACGAACAAACCAACAAACCAACAAACCAACAAACCAACAAACCAACAAACCAACAAACCTACAAACCAACAAACCAACAAACAAATAAACGAACAAACCAACAAACCAACAAACCAACAAATTAAAAAACCAACAAACCAACAAGCCAACAAGCCAACAAACCAACAAGCCAACAAACCAACAAACCAACAAGCCAACAAGCCAACAAACCAATAAACTAAGTACCCAAGAAGTCAACAAACCAACAAACCAACAAGCCAACAAACCAACAAACCAACAAGCCAACAAGCCAACAAACCAACAAACCAACAAGCCAACAAACAAACAAACCAACAAACCAACAAGCCAACAAACCAACAAACCAACAAACCAACAAACCAACAAGCCAACAAACCAACAAACCAACAAACCAACAAGCCAACAAACCAAGAAACCAACAAACCAACAAACCAAAAAGCCAACAAGCCAACAAACCAACAAACCAACAAGCCAACAAACCAACAAACCAACAAACCAACATGCCAACAAACCAACAAATCAATAAATCAACAAACCAACAAACCAAGAAACCAACAAACCAACAAACCAACAACCCAAAGAACCAACAAACCAACAAACCATCAAACGAACAAACCAACAAACCAACAAACCAACAAACCAACAAACCAACAAACCAACAAACCAACAAACCAACAAACCAACAAACCAACAAACCAACAAACCAACAAACCAAAAAACCAACAAACCAACAAGCCAACATCCAACAAACCAACAAACTAACAAACCAACAAGCCAACAAACCAACAAACCAACAAGCCAACAAGCCAACAAACCAACAAACCAACAAACCAAAAAACCAACAAACCATCAAACGAACAAAGCAACAAGCCAACAAGCCAACAAACCAACAAACCAACAAGCCAACAAACCAACAAACCAACAACCCAACAATCCAACAAACCAACAAACCAACAAACCAACAAGCTAACAAACCACCAAACCAACAAGCCAACAAACCAACAAACCAACAAACCAACAAACCAACAAGCCAACAAGCCAACAAACCAACAAACCAACAAGCCAACAAGCCAACAAATCAACAAACCAACAAACCAACAAACTAAGTAACCAACAAGCCAACAAGCCAACAAACCAACAAACTAACAAACCAACAAGCCAACAAACCAACAAACCAACAAGCCAACAAGCCAACAAACCAACAAACCAACAAACTAACAAGCCAACAAACCAACAAACCAACAAGCCAACAAACCAACAAACCAACAAACCAACAAACCAACAAACCAACAAGCCAACAAGCCAACCAACCAACAAACCATCAAGCCAACAAACCAACAAACCAACAAACCAACAAACCAACAAACCAACAAACCAACAAGCCAACAAACCAACAAGCCAACAAGCCAACAAACCAACAAACCAACAAACCAACAAACCAACAAACCAATTAACCAACAAACCAACAAACGAACAAACCAACAAACCAACAAACCAACAAACCAACAAACCAACAAACCAACAAACCTACAAACCAACAAACCAACAAACCAACAAACTAACAAGCCAACAAACCAACAAACTAACAAACCAACAAGCCAACAAACCAACAAACCAACAAGCCAACAAGCCAGCAAACCAACAAACCAACAAACCAATAAACTAAGTAACCAACAAGCCAACAAACCAACAAACTAACAAGCCAACAAACCAACAAACTAACAAACCAACAAGCCAACAAACCAACATACCAACAAGCCAACAAGCCAACAAACCAACAAACCAACAAACCAACAAGCCAACAAACAAATAAACGAACAAACCAACAAACCAACAAACCAACAAATTAAAAAACCAACAAACCAACAAGCCAACAAGCCAACAAACCAACAAACTAACAAACCAACAAGCCAACAAACCAACAAACCAACAAGCCAACAAGCCAACAAACCAACAAACTAAGTAACCAAGAAGCCAACAAACCAACAAACCAACAAGCCAACAAGCCAACAAACCAACAAACCGACAAGCCAACAAACAAACAAACCAACAAACCAACAAGCCAACAAACCAACAAACAAATAAACCAACAAACGAACAAACCAAAAAACCAACAAACTAACAAACAAATAGACCAACAAACCAACAAACCAACAAACCAACAAACCAACAAACCAATTAACCAACAAACCAACAAACGAACAAACCAACAAACCAACAAACCAACAAACCAACAAACCAACAAACCAACAAACCAACAAACCTACAAACCAACAAACCAACAAACAAATAAACGAACAAACCAACAAACCAACAAACCAACAAATTAAAAAACCAACAAACCAACAAGCCAACAAGCCAACAAACCAACAAACTAACAAACCAACAAGCCAACAAACCAACAAACCAACAAGCCAACAAGCCAACAAACCAACAAACTAAGTACCCAAGAAGCCAACAAACCAACAAACCAACAAGCCAACAAGCCAACAAACCAACAAACCAACAAGCCAACAAACCAACAAACCAAGAAACCAACAAACCAACAAACCAACAAACCAACAAACCAACAAACCAACAAGCCAACAAACCAACAAACCAACAAACCAACAAACCAACAAACCAACAAACCAACAAACCAACAAACCAACAAACCAACAAACCAACAAACCAACAAACCAACAAACCAACAAACCAAAAAACCAACAAACCAACAAGCCAACAAGCCAACAAACCAACAAACTAACAAACCAACAAGCCAACAAACCAACAAACCAACAAGCCAACAAGCCAACAAACCAACAAACCAACAAACCAAAAAACCAACAAACCATCAAACGAACAAAGCAACAAGCCAACAAGCCAACAAACCAACAAACCAACAAGCCAACAAACCAACAAACCAACAACCCAACAATCCAACAAACCAACAAACCAACAAACCAACAAGCTAACAAACCACCAAACCAACAAGCCAACAAACCAACAAACCAACAAACCAACAAACCAACAAGCCAACAAGCCAACAAACCAACAAACCAACAAGCCAACAACCCAACAAATCAACAAACCAACAAACCAACAAACTAAGTAACCAACAAGCCAACAAGCCAACAAACCAACAAACTAACAAACCAACAAGCCAACAAACCAACAAACCAACAAGCCAACAAGCCAACAAACCAACAAACCAACAAACTAACAAGCCAACAAACCAACAAACCAACAAGCCAACAAACCAACAAACCAACAAACCAACAAACCAACAAACCAACAAGCCAACAAGCCAACAAACCAACAAACCATCAAGCCAACAAACCAACAAACCAACAAACCAACAAACCAACAAACCAACAAACCAACAAGCCAACAAACCAACAAGCCAACAAACCAACAAACCAACAAACCAACAAACCAACAAGCCAACAATCCAACAAACCAACAAACCAACAAGCCAACAAACCAACAAACCAACAAACCAATTAACCAACAAACCAACAAACGAACAAACCAACAAACCAACAAACCAACAAACCAACAAACCAACAAACCAACAAACCTACAAACCAACAAACCAACAAACCAACAAACAAACAAACAAACAAACCAACAAACCAACAAACCAACAAACCAACAAACCAACAAATTAAAAAACCAACAAACCAACAAGCCATCAAGCCAACAAACCAACAAACTAACAAACCAACAAGCCAACAAACCAACAAACCAACAAGCCAACAAGCCAACCAACCAACAAACTAAGTAACCAAGAAGCCAACAAACCAACAAACCAACAAGCCAACAAGCTAACAAACCAACAAACCAACAAGCCAACAAGCCAACAAACCAACAAGCCAACAAACCAACAAACCAACAAACCAACAAACCAAAAAGCCAACAAGCCAACAAACCAACAAACCAACAAGCCAACAAACCAACAAACCAACAAACCAACATGCCAACAAACCAACAAATCAACAAATCAACAAACCAACAAACCAAGAAACCAACAAACCAACAAACCAACAAACCAAAGAACCAACAAACCAACAAACCATCAAACGAACAAACCAACAAACCAACAAACCAACAAACCAACAAATTAACAAACCAACACACCAAAAAACCTACAAACCAACAAGCCAACAAGCCAACAAACCAACAAACTAACTAACCAACAAGCCAACAAACCAACAAACCAAAAAGCCAACAAGCCAACAAACCAACAAACCAACAAACCAACAAACCAACAAACCAACAACCCAACAATCCAACAAACCAACAAACCAACAAACCAACAAGCCAACAAACCAACAAACCAACAAGCCAACAAACCAACAAACCAACAAACCAACAAACCAACAAGCCAACAATCCAACAAACCAATAAACCAACAAGCCAACAAACCAACAAACCAACAAACCAACAAACCAACAAACCAAAAACCAACAAACCAACAAACCAACAAACCAACGAGCCAACAAGCCAACAAACCAACAAACCCACAAGCCAACAAACCAACAAACAAATAAACCAACAAACCAACAAACCAACAAACCAACAAACCAACAAACCAACAAACCAACACACCAACAAACCAACAAACCAACAAACCAACAAACCAACAAACCAACAAACCAACAAACTAACAAACAAATAAACCACCAAACCAAAAAACCAACAAGCCAACAAACCAACAAACCAACAAACCAACAAGCCAACAAACCAACAAGCCAACAAACCAACAACCCAAAAAACCAAATAACCAAAAAGCCAACAAACTAACAAACCAACAAGCCAACAAGCCAATAAACCAACAAACCAACAAAGCAACAAGCCAACAAGCCAACAAACCAACAAACCAACAAGCCAACAAACCAACAAACCAACAAGCCAACAAGCCAACAAACCAAGAAACTAACAAACCAACAAGCCAACAAACCAACAAACCAAGAAGCCAACAAGGCAACAAACCAACAAACCAACAAGACAACAAACCAACAAACCAACAAACCAACAAACCAATAAACCAATAAACCAACAAACCAACAAACCAACAAACCAACAAGCCACAAAGCCAACAAACCAACAAACCAACAAACCAACAAACCAAGTAACCAAAAAGCCAACAAACTAACAAACCAACAAGCCAACAAACCAACAAACCAACAAACCAACAAACCAACAAACCAACAAACCAATTAACCAACAAACCAACAAACGAACAAACCAACAAACCAACAAACCAACAAACCAACAAACCAACAAACCAACAAACCTACAAACCAACAAACCAACAAACAAATAAATGAACAAACCAACAAACCAACAAACCAACAAATTAAAAAACCAACAAACCAACAAGCCAACAAGCCAACAAACCAACAAACTAACAAACCAACAAGCCAACAAACCAACAAACCAACAAGCCAACAAGCCAACAAGCCAACAAACTAAGTACCCAAGAAGCCAACAAATCAACAAACCAACAAGCCAACAAACCAACAAACCAACAAGCCAACAAGCCAACAAACCAACAAACCAACAAGCCAACAAACAAACAAACCAACAAACCAACAAGCCAACAAACCAACAAACCAACAAACCAACAAATCAACAAGCCAACAAACCAACAAACCAACAAACCAACAAGCCAACAAACCAAGAAACCAACAAACCAACAAACCAAAAAGCCAACAAGCCAACAAACCAACAAACCAACAAGCCAACAAACCAACAAACCAACAAACCAACATGCCAACAAACCAACAAATCAATAAATCAACAAACCAACAAACCAAGAAACCAAGAAACCAACAAACCAACAACCCAAAGAACCAACAAACCAACAAACCATCAAACGAACAAACCAACAAACCAACAAACCAACAAACCAACAAACCAACAAACCAACAAACCAACAAACCAACAAACCAACAAACCAACAAACCAACAAGCCAACAAACCAACAAGCCAACAAACCAACAACCCAAAAAACCAAATAACCAAAAAGCCAACAAACTAACAAACCAACAAGCCAACAAGCCAATAAACCAACAAACCAACAAAGCAACAAGCCAACAAGCCAACAAACCAACAAACCAACAAGCCAACAAACCAACAAACCAACAAGCCAACAAGCCAACAAACCAAGAAACTAACAAACCAACAAGCCAACAAACCAACAAACCAAGAAGCCAACAAGGCAACAAACCAACAAACCAACAAGACAACAAACCAACAAACCAACAAACCAACAAACCAATAAACCAATAAACCAACAAACCAACAAACCAACAAACCAACAAGCCACAAAGCCAACAAACCAACAAACCAACAAACCAACAAACCAAGTAACCAAAAAGCCAACAAACTAACAAACCAACAAGCCAACAAACCAACAAACCAACAAACCAACAAACCAACAAACCAATTAACCAACAAACCAACAAACGAACAAACCAACAAACCAACAAACCAACAAACCAACAAACCAACAAACCAACAAACCTACAAACCAACAAACCAACAAACAAATAAACGAACAAACCAACAAACCAACAAACCAACAAATTAAAAAACCAACAAACCAACAAGCCAACAAGCCAACAAACCAACAAGCCAACAAACCAACAAACCAACAAGCCAACAAGCCAACAAACCAATAAACTAAGTACCCAAGAAGTCAACAAACCAACAAACCAACAAGCCAACAAACCAACAAACCAACAAGCCAACAAGCCAACAAACCAACAAACCAACAAGCCAACAAACAAACAAACCAACAAACCAACAAGCCAACAAACCAACAAACCAACAAACCAACAAACCAACAAGCCAACAAACCAACAAACCAACAAACCAACAAGCCAACAAACCAAGAAACCAACAAACCAACAAACCAAAAAGCCAACAAGCCAACAAACCAACAAACCAACAAGCCAACAAACCAACAAACCAACAAACCAACATGCCAACAAACCAACAAATCAATAAATCAACAAACCAACAAACCAAGAAACCAACAAACCAACAAACCAACAACCCAAAGAACCAACAAACCAACAAACCATCAAACGAACAAACCAACAAACCAACAAACCAACAAACCAACAAACCAACAAACCAACAAACCAACAAACCAACAAACCAACAAACCAACAAACCAACAAACCAACAAACCAACAAACCAAAAAACCAACAAACCAACAAGCCAACATCCAACAAACCAACAAACTAACAAACCAACAAGCCAACAAACCAACAAACCAACAAGCCAACAAGCCAACAAACCAACAAACCAACAAACCAAAAAACCAACAAACCATCAAACGAACAAAGCAACAAGCCAACAAGCCAACAAACCAACAAACCAACAAGCCAACAAACCAACAAACCAACAACCCAACAATCCAACAAACCAACAAACCAACAAACCAACAAGCTAACAAACCACCAAACCAACAAGCCAACAAACCAACAAACCAACAAACCAACAAACCAACAAGCCAACAAGCCAACAAACCAACAAACCAACAAGCCAACAAGCCAACAAATCAACAAACCAACAAACCAACAAACTAAGTAACCAACAAGCCAACAAGCCAACAAACCAACAAACTAACAAACCAACAAGCCAACAAACCAACAAACCAACAAGCCAACAAGCCAACAAACCAACAAACCAACAAACTAACAAGCCAACAAACCAACAAACCAACAAGCCAACAAACCAACAAACCAACAAACCAACAAACCAACAAACCAACAAGCCAACAAGCCAACCAACCAACAAACCATCAAGCCAACAAACCAACAAACCAACAAACCAACAAACCAACAAACCAACAAACCAACAATCCAACAAACCAACAAGCCAACAAACCAACAAACCAACAAACCAACAAACCAACAAACCAACAAACCAATTAACCAACAAACCAACAAACGAACAAACCAACAAACCAACAAACCAACAAACCAACAAACCAACAAACCAACAAACCTACAAACCAACAAACCAACAAACAAACAAACCAACAAACCAACAAACCAACAAACCAACAAACCAACAAACCAACAAACCAACAAACCAACAAACAAACAAACCAACAAACCAACAAACCAACAAATTAAAAAACCAACAAACGAACAAGCCAACAAGCCAACAAACCAACAAACTAACAAACCAACAAGCCAACAAACCAACAAACCAACAAGCCAACAAGCCAACAAACCAACAAACTAAGTAACCAAGAAGCCAACAAACCAACAAACCAACAAGCCAACAAGCCAACAAACCAACAAACCAACAAGCCAACAAGCCAACAAACCAACAAGCCAACAAACCAACAAACCAACAAACCAACAAACCAAAAAGCCAACAAGCCAACAAACCAACAAACCAACAAGCGAACAAACCAACAAACCAACAAACCAACATGCCAACAAACCAACAAATCAAAAAATCAACAAACCAACAAACCAAGAAACCAACAAACCAACAAACCAACAAACCAAAGAACCAACAAACCAACAAACCATCAAACGAACAAACCAACAAACCAACAAACCAACAAACCAACAAACCAACAACCCAACAATCCAACAAACCAACAAACCAACAAACCAACAAGCCAACAAACCAACAAACCAACAAGCCAACAAACCAACAAACCAACAAACCAACAAACCAACAAGCCAACAATCCAACAAACCAACAAACCAACAAGCCAACAAACCAACAAACCAACAAACCAACAAACCAACAAACCAAAAACCAACAAACCAACAAACCAACAAACCAACGAGCCAACAAGCCAACAAACCAACAAACCCACAAGCCAACAAACCAACAAACAAATAAACCAACAAACCAACAAACCAACAAACCAACAAACCAACAAACCAACAAACCAACAAACCAACAAACCAACAAACCAACAAACCAACAAACCAACAAACCAACAAACCAACAAACTAACAAACAAATAAACCAACAAACCAAAAAACCAACAAGCCAACAAACCAACAAACCAACAAACCAACAAGCCAACAAACCAACAAGCCAACAAACCAACAACCCAAAAAACCAAATAAACAAAAAGCCAACAAACTAACAAACCAACAAGCCAACAAGCCAATAAACCAACAAACCAACAAAGCAACAAGCCAACAAGCCAACAAACCAACAAACCAACAAGCCAACAAACCAACAAACCAACAAGCCAACAAGCCAACAAACCAAGAAACTAACAAACCAACAAGCCAACAAACTAACAAACCAAGAAGCCAACAAGGCAACAAACCAACAAACCAACAAGACAACAAACCAACAAACCAACAAACCAACAAACCAATAAACCAATAAACCAACAAACCAACAAACCAACAAACCAACAAGCCACAAAGCCAACAAACCAACAAACCACCAAACCAACAAACCAAGTAACCAAAAAGCCAACAAACTAACAAACCAACAAGCCAACAAGCGAACAAATCAACAAACCAACAAAGCAACAAGCCAACAAGCCAACAAACCAACAAACCAACAAGCCAACAAACCAACAAGCCAACAAGCCAACAAACCAACAAACCAACAAACCAATAAACTAAGTAACCAACAAGCCAACAAACCAACAAACTAACAAGCCAACAAACCAACAAACTAACAAACCAACAAGCCAACAAACCAAGAAACCAACAAGCCAACAAGCCAACAAACCAACAAACCAACAAACCAACAAACCAACAAACCAACAAACGAACAAGCCAACAAACCAACAAACCAACAAGCCAACAAACAAACAAGCCAACAAACCAATAAACCAATAAACCAACAAACCAACCAACGAACAAACCAACAAACCAACAAACCAACAAACCAACAAACCTACAAACCAACAAACCAACAAACAAATAAACCAACAAACGAACAAACCAACAAACCAACAAACAAATAAACCAACAAACCAACAAACCAACAAACCAACAAACCAACAAACCAATTAACCAACAAACCAACAAACGAACAAACCAACAAACCAACAAACCAACAAACCAACAAACCTACAAACCAACAAACCAACAAACAAATAAACCAACAAACCAACAAACCAACAAACCAACAAATTAAAAAACCAACAACCCAACAAGCCAACAAGCCAACAAACCAACAAACTAACAAACCAACAAGCCAACAAACCAACAAACCAACAAGCCAACAAGCCAACAAACCAACAAACTAAGTAACCAAGAAGCCAACAAACCAACAAACCAACAAGCCAACAAGCCAACAAACCAACAAACCAACAAACCAACAAACCAACAAACCAACAAACCAACGAGCCAACAAACCAACAAACCAACAAACCAACAAACCAACAAACCAACAAGCCAACAAACCAACAAACCAACAAACCAACAAACCAACAAGCCAACAAACCAAGAAACCAACAAACCAACATGCCAACAAACCAACAAATCAACAAATCAACAAACCAACAAACTAAGAAACCAACAAACCAACAAACCAACAAACCAAAGAACCAACAAACCAACAAACCATCAAACAAACAAACCAACAATCCAACAAACCAACAAACCAACAAACCAACAAACCAACAAACCAACAAACCAACAAACCAACAAACCAACAAACCAAAAAACCAACAAACCAACAAGCCAACAAGCCAACAAACCAACAAACTAACAAACCAACAAGCCAACAAACCAACAAACCAACAAGCCAACAAGCCAACAAATCAACAAACCAACAAACCAAAAAACCAACAAACCAACAAACCATCAAACGAACAAAGCAACAAGCCAACAAGCCAACAAACTAACAAACCAACAAGCCAACAAACCAACAAACCAACAAGCCAACAATCCAACAAACCAACAAACCAACAAACCAACAAGCCAACAAACCAACAAACCAACAAGCCAACAAACCAACAAACCAACAAACCAACAAACCAACAAGCCAACAAACCAACACACCAACAAACCAACAAGCCAACAAACCAACAAGCCAACAAACCAACAAACCAACAAACCAAGTAACCAAAAAGCCAACAAACTAACAAACCAACAAGCCAACAAGCGAACAATCCAACAAACCAACAAACCAACAAACCAACAAACCAACAAACCAACAAGCCAACAAACCAACAAACCAACAAGCCAACAAACCAACAAAACAACAAACCAACAAACCAACAAACCAACAAGCCAACAAACCAACAAACCAACAAACCAACAAACCAACAAGACAACAAACCAACAAACCAACAAACCAACAAGCGAACAAACCAACAAACCAACAAACCAACATGCCAACAAACCAACAAATGAACAAATCAACAAACCAACAAACCAAGAAACCAACAAACCAACAAACCAACAAACCAAATAACCAAAAAACCAACAAACCATCAAACGAACAAACCAACAATCCAACAAACCAAAAAACCAACAAACCAACAAACCAACAAACCAACAAACCAAAAAACCAACAAACCAACAAACCAACAAGCCAACAAACCAACAAACTAACAAACCAACAAGCCAACAAACCAACAAACCAACAAGCCAACAAGCCAACAAACCAACAAACCAACAAACCAACAAACCAACAAACCAACAAACCAACAAACCATCAAACGAACAAAACAACAAGCCAACAAGCCAACAAACCAACAAACCAACAAGCCAACAAACCAACAAACCAACAAGCCAACAATCCAACAAACCAACAAACCAACAAGCCAACAAACCTACAAACCAACAAACCAACAAACCAACAAACCAGCAAAGCAACAAGCCAACAAGCCAACAAACCAACAAACCAACAAACCAACAAGCCAATAAACCAACAAGCCAACAAACCAACAAACCAACAAACCAAGTAACCAAAAAGCCAACAAACTAACAAACCAACAAGCCAACAAGCCAACAAACCAACAAACCAGCAAAGCAACAAGCCAACAAGCCAACAAACCAACAAACCAACAAGCCAATAAACCAACAAACCAACAAGCCAACAAGCCAACAAACCAACAAACCAAAAAACCAATAAACTAAGTAACCAACAAGCCAACAAACCAACAAACCAACAACCCAACAAACCAACAAACTAACAAACCAACAAGCCAACAAACCAACAAACCAACAAGCCAACAAGCCAACAAACCAACAAACCAACAAACCAACAAGCCAACAAACCAACCAACCAACAAGCCAACAAACCAATAAACCAACAAACCAACAAACGAACAAACCAACAAACCAACAAACCAACAAACCAATAAACCAACAAACCTACAAACCAACAAACCAACAAACAAATAAACCAACAAACCAACAAACCCACAAACAAATAAACCAACAAACCAACAAACCAACAAACCAACAAACCAATTAACCAACAAACCAACAAACGAACAAACCAACAAACCAACAAACCAACAAACCAACAAACCAACAAACCAACAAGCCAACAAACCAACAAACCAACAAACTAACAAACCAACAAGACAACAAACCAACAAACCAACAAACCAACAAGCGAACAAACCAACAAACCAACAAACCAACATGCCAACAAACCAACAAATGAACAAATCAACAAACCAACAAACCAAGAAACCAACAAACCAACAAACCAACAAACCAAATAACCAAAAAACCAACAAACCATCAAACGAACAAACCAACAATCCAACAAACCAAAAAACCAACAAACCAACAAACCAACAAACCAACAAACCAAAAAACCAACAAACCAACAAACCAACAAGCCAACAAACCAACAAACTAACAAACCAACAAGCCAACAAACCAACAAACCAACAAGCCAACAAGCCAACAAACCAACAAACCAACAAACCAACAAACCAACAAACCATCAAACGAACAAAACAACAAGCCAACAAGCCAACAAACCAACAAACCAACAAGCCAACAAACCAACAAACCAACAAGCCAACAATCCAACAAACCAACAAACCAACAAGCCAACAAACCTTCAAACCAACAAACCAACAAACCAACAAACCAACAAGCCAACAAGCCAACAAACCAACAAACCAACAAACCAACAAGCCAATAAACCAACAAGCCAACAAACCAACAAACCAACAAACCAAGTAACCAAAAAGCCAACAAACTAACAAACCAACAAGCCAACAAGCCAACAAACCAACAAACCAGCAAAGCAACAAGCCAACAAGCCAACAAACCAACAAACCAACAAGCCAATAAACCAACAAACCAACAAGCCAACAAGCCAACAAACCAACAAACCAACAAACCAATAAACTAAGTAACCAACAAGCCAACAAACCAACAAACCAACAACCCAACAAACCAACAAACTAACAAACCAACAAGCCAACAAACCAACAAACCAACAAGCCAACAAGCCAACAAACCAACAAACCAACAAACCAACAAGCCAACAAACCAACCAACCAACAAGCCAACAAACCAATAAACCAACAAACCAACAAACGAACAAACCAACAAACCAACAAACCAACAAACCAATAAACCAACAAACCTACAAACCAACAAACCAACAAACAAATAAACCAACAAACCAACAAACCCACAAACAAATAAACCAACAAACCAACAAACCAACAAACCAACAAATCAATTAACCAACAAACCAACAAACGAACAAACCAACAAACCAACAAACCAACAAACCAACAAACCAACAAACCTACAAACCAACAAACCAACAAACAAATAAACCAACAAACCAACAAACCAACAAACCAACAAATTAAAAAACCAACAAACCAACAAGCCAACAAGCCAACAAACCAAAAAACTAACAAACCAACAAGCCAACAAACCAACAAACCAACAAGCCAACAAGCCAACAAACCAACAAACTAAGTAACCAAGAAGCCAACAAACCAACAAACCAACAAGCCAACAAGCCAACAAACCAACAAGCCAACAAGCCAACAAACCAACAAACCAACAAACCAACAAACCAACAAACCAACAAACCAACAAACCAACAAACCAACAAGCCAACAAACCAACAAACCAACAAACCAACAAGCCAACAAACCAACAAACCAACAAACCAACAAACCAACAAACCGACAAGCCAACAAACCAACAACCCAAAAAACCAAGTAACCAAAAAGCCAACAAACTAACAAACCAACAAGCCAACAAGCCAACAAACCAACAAACCAACAAAGCAACAAGCCAACAAGCCAACAAACCAACAAACCAACAAGCCAACAAACCAACAAACCAACAAGCCAACAAGCCAACAAACCAAGAAACCAACAAACCAACAAGCCAACAAACCAACAAACCAAGAAGCCAACAAGGCAACAAACCAACAAACCAACAAGATAACAAACCAACAAACCAACAAACCAACAAACCAATAAACCAACAAACCAACAAACCAACAAGCCAACAAGCCAACAAGCCAACAAACCAACAAACCAACAAAACAACAAGCCAACAAACCAACAAGCCAACAAACCAACAAACCAACAAACCAAGTAACCAAAAAGCCAACAAACTAACAAACCAACAAGCCTACAAGCCAACAAACCAACAAACCAACAAAGCAACAAGCCAACAAGCCAACAAACCAACAAACCAACAAGCCAACAAACCAACAAACCAACAAGCCAACAAGCCAACAAACCAACAAACCAATAAACTAAGTAACCAACAAGCCAACAATCCAACAAACTAACAAGCCAACAAACCAACAAACTAACAAACCAACAAGCCAACAAACCAACAAACCAACAAGCCAACAAGCCAACAAACCAACAAACCAACAAACCAACAAGCCAACAAACCAACAAACCAACAAGCCAACAAACCAATAAACCAAAAAACCAACAAACCAACAAACCAACAAGCCAACAAACCAACAAACTAACAAACCAACAAGCCAACAAACCAACAAACCAACAAGCCAACAAGCCAACAAACCAACAAACCAACAAACCAACAAACCGTCAAACGAACAAAGCAACAAGCCAACAAGCCAACAAACCAACAAACCAACAAGCCAACAAACCAACAAACCAATAAGCCAACAATCCAACAAACCAACAAACCAACAAGCCAACAAACCTACAAACCAACAAACCAACAAACCAACAAGCCAACAAGCCAACAAACCAACAAACCAACAAACCAACAAGCCAATAAACCAACAAGCCAACAAACCAACAAACCAACAAACCAAGTAACCAAAAAGCCAACAAACTAACAAACCAACAAGCCAACAAGCCAACAAACCAACAAACCAGCAAAGCAACAAGCCAACAAGCCAACAAACCAACAAACCAACAAGCCAATAAACCAACAAACCAACAAGCCAACAAGCCAACAAACCAACAAACCAACAAACCAATAAACTAAGTAACCAACAAGCCAACAAACCAACAAACCAACAACCCAACAAACCAACAAACTAACAAACCAACAAGCCAACAAACCAACAAACCAACGAGTAAACAAGCCAACAAACCAACAAACCAACAAACCAACAAGCCAACAAACCAACCAACCAACAAGCCAACAAACCAATAAACCAACAAACCAACAAACGAACAAACCAACAAACCAACAAACCAACAAACCAATAAACCAACAAACCTACAAACCAACAAACCAACAAACAAATAAACCAACAAACCAATAAACCCACAAACAAATAAACCAACAAACCAACAAACCAACAAACCAACAAACCAATTTACCAACAAACCAACAAACGAACAAACCAACAAACCAACAAACCAACAAACCAACAAACCAACAAACCTACAAACCAACAAGCCAACAAACCAACCAACCAACAAGCCAACAAACCAATAAACCAACAAACCAACAAACGAACAAACCAACAAACCAACAAACCAACAAACCAATAAACCAACAAACCTACAAACCAACAAACCAACAAACAAATAAACCAACAAACAAATGAACCAACAAACCAACAAACCAACAAATTAAAAAACCAACAAACCAACAAGCCAACAAGCCAACAAACCAAAAAACTAACAAACCAACAAGCCAACAAACCAACAAACCAACAAGCCAACAAGCCAACAAACCAACAAACTAAGTAACCAAGAAGCCAACAAACCAACAAACCAACAAGCCAACAAGCCAACAAACCAACAAACCAACAAGCCAACAAACCAACAAACCAACAAACCAACAAGCCAACAAACCAACAAACCAACAAACCAACAAGCCAATAAACCAACAAACCAACAAACCAACAAGCCAACAAACCAACAAACCAACAAACCAACAAACCAACAAACCAACAAGCCAACAAACCAACAACCCAAAAAACCAAGTAACCAAAAAGCCAACAAACTAACAAACCAACAAGCCAACAAGCCAACAAACCAACAAACCAACAAAGCAACAAGCCAACAAGCCAACAAACCAACAAACCAACAAGCCAACAAACCAACAAACCAACAAGCCAACAAGCCAACAAACCAAGAAACCAACAAACCAACAAGCCAACAAACCAAGAAGCCAACAAGGCAACAAACCAACAAACCAACAAGACTACAAACCAACAAACCAACAAACCAACAAACCAACAAACCAACAAACCAACAAACCAATAAACCAACAAACCAACAAACCAACAAGCCAACAAGCCAACAAGCCAACAAACCAACAAACCAACAAACCAACAAGCCAACAAACCAACAAACCAACAAACCAAGTAACCAAAAAGCCAACAAACTAACAAACCAACAAGCCTACAAGCCAACAAACCAACAAACCAACAAAGCAACAAGCCAACAAGCCAACAAACCAACAAACCAACAAGCCAACAAACCAACAAACCAACAAGCCAACAAGCCAACAAACCAACAAACCAATAAACTAAGTAACCAACAAGCCAACAAACCAACAAACTAACAAGCCAACAAACCAACAAACCAACAAACCAACAAGCCAACAAACCAACAAACCAACAAACCAACAAGCCAATAAACCAACAAACCAACAAACCAACAAGCCAACAAACCAACAAACCAACAAACCAACAAACCAACAAACCAACAAGCCAACAAACCAACAACCCAAAAAACCAAGTAACCAAAAAGCCAACAAACTAACAAACCAACAAGCCAACAAGCCAACAAACCAACAAACCAACAAAGCAACAAGCCAACAAGCCAACAAACCAACAAACCAACAAGCCAACAAACCAACAAACCAACAAGCCAACAAGCCAACAAACCAAGAAACCAACAAACCAACAAGCCAACAAACCAAGAAGCCAACAAGGCAACAAACCAACAAACCAACAAGACAACAAACCAACAAACCAACAAACCAACAAACCAACAAACCAACAAACCAACAAACCAATAAACCAACAAACCAACAAACCAACAAGCCAACAAGCCAACAAGCCAACAAACCAACAAACCAACAAACCAACAAGCCAACAAACCAACAAACCAACAAACCAAGTAACCAAAAAGCCAACAAACTAACAAACCAACAAGCCTACAAGCCAACAAACCAACAAGCCAACAAACCAACCAACCAACAAGCCAACAAACCAATAAACCAACAAACCAACAAACGAACAAACCAACAAACCAACAAACCAACAAACCAATAAACCAACAAACCTACAAACCAACAAACCAACAAACAAATAAACCAACAAACCAACAAACCCACAAACAAATAAACCAACAAACCAACAAACCAACAAACCAACAAATCAATTAACCAACAAACCAACAAACGAACAAACCAACAAACCAACAAACCAACAAACCAACAAACCAACAAACCTACAAACCAACAAACCAACAAACAAATAAACCAACAAACCAACAAACCAACAAACCAACAAATTAAAAAACCAACAAACCAACAAGCCAACAAGCCAACAAACCAAAAAACTAACAAACCAACAAGCCAACAAACCAACAAACCAACAAGCCAACAAGCCAACAAACCAACAAACTAAGTAACCAAGAAGCCAACAAACCAACAAACCAACAAGCCAACAAGCCAACAAACCAACAAGCCAACAAGCCAACAAACCAACAAACCAACAAACCAACAAACCAACAAACCAACAAACCAACAAACCAACAAACCAACAAGCCAACAAACCAACAAACCAACAAACCAACAAGCCAACAAACCAACAAACCAACAAACCAACAAACCAACAAACCGACAAGCCAACAAACCAACAACCCAAAAAACCAAGTAACCAAAAAGCCAACAAACTAACAAACCAACAAGCCAACAAGCCAACAAACCAACAAACCAACAAAGCAACAAGCCAACAAGCCAACAAACCAACAAACCAACAAGCCAACAAACCAACAAACCAACAAGCCAACAAGCCAACAAACCAAGAAACCAACAAACCAACAAGCCAACAAACCAACAAACCAAGAAGCCAACAAGGCAACAAACCAACAAACCAACAAGATAACAAACCAACAAACCAACAAACCAACAAACCAATAAACCAACAAACCAACAAACCAACAAGCCAACAAGCCAACAAGCCAACAAACCAACAAACCAACAAAACAACAAGCCAACAAACCAACAAGCCAACAAACCAACAAACCAACAAACCAAGTAACCAAAAAGCCAACAAACTAACAAACCAACAAGCCTACAAGCCAACAAACCAACAAACCAACAAAGCAACAAGCCAACAAGCCAACAAACCAACAAACCAACAAGCCAACAAACCAACAAACCAACAAGCCAACAAGCCAACAAACCAACAAACCAATAAACTAAGTAACCAACAAGCCAACAATCCAACAAACTAACAAGCCAACAAACCAACAAACTAACAAACCAACAAGCCAACAAACCAACAAACCAACAAGCCAACAAGCCAACAAACCAACAAACCAACAAACCAACAAGCCAACAAACCAACAAACCAACAAGCCAACAAACCAATAAACCAAAAAACCAACAAACCAACAAACCAACAAGCCAACAAACCAACAAACTAACAAACCAACAAGCCAACAAACCAACAAACCAACAAGCCAACAAGCCAACAAACCAACAAACCAACAAACCAACAAACCGTCAAACGAACAAAGCAACAAGCCAACAAGCCAACAAACCAACAAACCAACAAGCCAACAAACCAACAAACCAATAAGCCAACAATCCAACAAACCAACAAACCAACAAGCCAACAAACCTACAAACCAACAAACCAACAAACCAACAAGCCAACAAGCCAACAAACCAACAAACCAACAAACCAACAAGCCAATAAACCAACAAGCCAACAAACCAACAAACCAACAAACCAAGTAACCAAAAAGCCAACAAACTAACAAACCAACAAGCCAACAAGCCAACAAACCAACAAACCAGCAAAGCAACAAGCCAACAAGCCAACAAACCAACAAACCAACAAGCCAATAAACCAACAAACCAACAAGCCAACAAGCCAACAAACCAACAAACCAACAAACCAATAAACTAAGTAACCAACAAGCCAACAAACCAACAAACCAACAACCCAACAAACCAACAAACTAACAAACCAACAAGCCAACAAACCAACAAACCAACGAGTAAACAAGCCAACAAACCAACAAACCAACAAACCAACAAGCCAACAAACCAACCAACCAACAAGCCAACAAACCAATAAACCAACAAACCAACAAACGAACAAACCAACAAACCAACAAACCAACAAACCAATAAACCAACAAACCTACAAACCAACAAACCAACAAACAAATAAACCAACAAACCAATAAACCCACAAACAAATAAACCAACAAACCAACAAACCAACAAACCAACAAACCAATTTACCAACAAACCAACAAACGAACAAACCAACAAACCAACAAACCAACAAACCAACAAACCAACAAACCTACAAACCAACAAGCCAACAAACCAACCAACCAACAAGCCAACAAACCAATAAACCAACAAACCAACAAACGAACAAACCAACAAACCAACAAACCAACAAACCAATAAACCAACAAACCTACAAACCAACAAACCAACAAACAAATAAACCAACAAACAAATGAACCAACAAACCAACAAACCAACAAATTAAAAAACCAACAAACCAACAAGCCAACAAGCCAACAAACCAAAAAACTAACAAACCAACAAGCCAACAAACCAACAAACCAACAAGCCAACAAGCCAACAAACCAACAAACT
Source organism: Atherix ibis (assembly GCA_958298945.1). Taxonomy (NCBI): domain Eukaryota; kingdom Metazoa; phylum Arthropoda; class Insecta; order Diptera; family Athericidae; genus Atherix; species Atherix ibis. The sequence goes on from OY282608.1 coordinate 30,881,961, forward strand.
AAGTAACCAAGAAGCCAACAAACCAACAAACCAACAAGCCAACAAGCCAACAAACCAACAAACCAACAAGCCAACAAACCAACAAACCAACAAACCAACAAGCCAACAAACCAACAAACCAACAAACCAACAAGCCAATAAACCAACAAACCAACAAACCAACAAGCCAACAAACCAACAAACCAACAAACCAACAAACCAACAAACCAACAAGCCAACAAACCAACAACCCAAAAAACCAAGTAACCAAAAAGCCAACAAACTAACAAACCAACAAGCCAACAAGCCAACAAACCAACAAACCAACAAAGCAACAAGCCAACAAGCCAACAAACCAACAAACCAACAAGCCAACAAACCAACAAACCAACAAGCCAACAAGCCAACAAACCAAGAAACCAACAAACCAACAAGCCAACAAACCAAGAAGCCAACAAGGCAACAAACCAACAAACCAACAAGACAACAAACCAACAAACCAACAAACCAACAAACCAACAAACCAACAAACCAACAAACCAATAAACCAACAAACCAACAAACCAACAAGCCAACAAGCCAACAAGCCAACAAACCAACAAACCAACAAACCAACAAGCCAACAAACCAACAAACCAACAAACCAAGTAACCAAAAAGCCAACAAACTAACAAACCAACAAGCCTACAAGCCAACAAACCAACAAACCAACAAAGCAACAAGCCAACAAGCCAACAAACCAACAAACCAACAAGCCAACAAACCAACAAACCAACAAGCCAACAAGCCAACAAACCAACAAACCAATAAACTAAGTAACCAACAAGCCAACAAACCAACAAACTAACAAGCCAACAAACCAACAAACTAACAAACCAACAAGCCAACAAACCAACAAACCAACAAGCCAACAAGCCAACAAACCAACAAACCAACAAACCAACAAGCCAACAAACCAACAAACCAACAAGCCAACAAACCAATAAACCAATAAACCAACAAACCAACCAACGAACAAACCAACAAACCAACAAACCAACAAACCAACAAACCTACAAACCAACAAACCAACAAACAAATAAACCAACAAACGAACAAACCAACAAACCAACAAACCAACAAACAAATAAACGCACAAACCAACAAACCAACAAACCAACAAACCAACAAACCAACAAACCAATTAACCAACAAACCAACAAACGAACAAACCAACAAACCAACAAACCAACAAACCAACAAACCAACAAACCAACAAACCTACAAACCAACAAACCAACAAACCAATAAACCAAGAAACCAACAAACCAACAAACCAACAAATTAAAAAACCAACAAACCAACAAGCCAACAAGCCAACAAACCAACAAACTAACAAACCAACAAGCCAACAAACCAACAAACCAACAAGCCAAAAAGCCAACAAACCAACAAACTAAGTAACCAAGAAGCCAACAAACTAACAAACCAACAAGGGAACAAGCCAACAAACCAACAAACCAACAAGCCAACAAACCAACAAACCAACAAACCAACAAGCCAACAAACCAACAAACTAACAAACCAACAAACCAACAAGCCAACAAACCAACAAACCAACAAACCAACAAGCCAACAAACCAAGAAACCAACAAACCAACATGCCAACAAACCAACAAATCAACAAATCAACAAACCAACAAACCAAGAAACCAACAAACCAACAAACCAACAAACCAAAGAACCAACAAACCAACAAACCATCAAACGAACAAACCAACAATCCAACAAACCAACAAACCAACAAACCAACAAACCAACAAACCAACAAACCAACAAACCAACAAACCAAAAAACCAACAAACCAACAAGCCAACAAGCCAACAAACCAACAAACTAACAAACCAACAAGCCAACAAACCAACAAACCAACAATCCAACAAGCCAACAAACCAACAAACCAACAAACCAAAAAACCAACAAACCAACAAACCATCAAACGAACAAAGCAACAAGCCAACAAGCCAACAAACTAACAAACCAACAAGCCAACAAACCAACAAACCAACAAGCCAACAATCCAACAAACCAACAAACTAACAAACCAACAAGCCAACAAACCAAAAAACCAACAAGCCAACAAACCAACAAACCAAAAAACCAACAAACCAACAAACCAACAAACCAACAAGCCAACAAACCAACAAACCAACAAACCAACAAGCCAACAAACCAACAAACCAACAAACCAACAAACCAACAAACCAAGTAACCAAAAAGCCAACAAGCCAACAATCCAACAAACCAACAAACCAACAAACCAACAAGCCAACAAACCAACAAACCAACAAGCCAACAAACCAACAAACCAACAAACCAACAAACCAACAAACCAACAAGCCAACAAACCAAAAAACCAACAAACCAACAAACCAACAAGCCAACAAACCAACAAACCAACAAACCAACAAGCCAACAAACCAACAAACCAACAAACCAACATGCCAACAAACCAACAAATCAACAAATCAACAAACCAACAAACCAAGAAACCAACAAACCTACAAACCAACAAACCAAAGAACCAAAAAAACCAACAAACCATCAAACGAACAAACCAACAATCCAACAAACCAACAAACCAACAAACCAACAAACCAACAAACCAACAAACCAACAAACCAAAAAACCAACAAACCAACAAACCAACAAGCCAACAAACCAACAAACTAACAAACCAACAAGCCAACAAACCAACAAACCAACAAACCAACAAGCCAACAAACCAACAAACCAACAAACCAACAAACCAAAAAAACAAACAAACCAACAAACCATCAAACGAACAAAGCAACAAGCCAACAAGCCAACAAACCAACAAACCAACAAGCCAACAAACCAACAAACCAACAAGCCAACAATCAAACAAACCAACAAACCAACAAGCCAACAAACCAACAAACCAACAAACCAACAAACCAAGTAACCAAAAAGCCAACAAACTAACAAACCAACAAGCCAACAAGCCAACAAACCAACAAACCAGCAAAGCAACAAGCCAACAAGCCAACAAACCAACAAACCAACAAGCCAATAAACCAACAAACCAACAAGCCAACAAGCCAACAAACCAACAAACCAACAAACCAATAAACTAAGTAACCAACAAGCCAACAAACCAACAAACTAACAAACCAACAAGCCAACAAACCAACAAACGAACAACCCAACAAGCCAACAAACCAACAAACCAACAAACCAACAAGCCAACTAACCAACCAACCAACAAGCCAACAAACCAATAAACCAACAAACCAACAAACAAACAAACCAACAAACCAACAAACCAACAAACCAACAAACCAACAAACCAACAAACCAACAAACCAACAAACCTACAAACCAACAAACCAACAAACAAATAAACCAACAAACCAACAAATCCACAAACAAATAAACCAACAAACCAACAAAACAACAAACCAACAAACCAACAAACCAATTAACCAACAAACCAACAAACGAACAAACCAACAAACCAACAAACCAACAAACCAACAAACCAACAAACCTACAAACCAACAAACCAACAAACAAATAAACCAACAAACCAACAAACCAACAAACCAACAAATTAAAAAACCAACAAACCAACAAGCCAACAAGCCAACAAACCAACAAACTAACAAACCAACAAGCTAACAAACCAACAAACCAACAAGCCAACAAGCCAACAAACCAACAAACTAAGTAACCAAGAAGCCAACAAACCAACAAACCAACAAGCCAATAAGCCAACAAACCAACAAGCCAACAAGCCAACAAACCAACAAACCAACAAACCAACAAGCCAACAAACCAACAAACCAACAAACCAACAAACCAACAAGCCAACAAACCAACAAACCAACAAACCAACAAGCCAACAAACCAACAAACCAACAAACCAACAAACCAACATACCAACAAACCAACAAATCAACAAATCAACAAACCAACAAACCAACAAACCAACAAACCAAAGAACCAACAAACGAACAAACCAACAATCCAACAAACCAACAATCCAACAAACCAACAAACCAACAAACCAACAAACCAACAAACCAACAAACCAACAAACTAAAAAACGAACAAACCAACAAGCCAAAAACCAACAAACCAACAAACTAACAAACCAACAAGCCAACAAACCAACAAACCAACAAGCCAACAAGCCAACAAACCAACAAACCAAAAAACCAACAAACCAACAAACCATGAAACGAACAAAGCAACGAGCCAACAAGCCAACAAACCAACAAACCAACAAGCCAACAAACCAACAAACCAACAAGCCAACAATCCAACAAACCAAGAAACCAACAAACCAACAAGCCAACAAAACAACAAACCAACAAGCCAACAAACCAACAAACCAACAAACCAACAAACCAACAAGCCAACAAACCAACAAACCAACAAACCAACAAGCCAACAAACCAACAAACCAACAAACCAACAAACCAACAAACCAACAAACCAACAAACCAACGAGCCAACAAGCCAACAAACCAACAAACCAACAAACCAACAAGCCAACAAACCAACAAACCAACAAGCCAACAATCCAACAAACCAACAAACCAACAAACCAACAAGCCAACAAACCAACAAACCAACAAGCCAACAAACCAACAAACCAACAAACCAACAAACCAACAAGCCAACAAGCCAACAAACAAACAAACCAACAAGCCAACAAACCAAAAAACCAACAAGCCAACAAACCAACAAACCAACAAACCAACAAACCAACAAGCCAACAAACCAACAAGCCAACAAACCAACAAACCAACAAACCAAGTAACCAAAAAGCCAACAAACTAACAAACTAACAAACCAACAAGCCCACAAGCCAACAAACCAACAAACCAACAAAGCAACAAGCCAACAAGCCAACAAGCCAACAAGCCAACAAACCAACAAACCAACAAACCAAGTAACCAAAAAGCCAACAAACTAACAAACCAACAAGCCAACAAGCCAACAAACCAACAAACCAGCAAAGCAACAAGCCAACAAGCCAAAAAACCAACAAACCAACAAGCCAATAAACCAACAAACCAACAAGCCAACAAGCCAACAAACCAACAAACCAACAAACCAATAAACTAAGTAACCAACAAGCCAACAGACCAACAAACCAACAAGCCAACAAACCAACAAACTAACAAACCAACAAGCCAACAAACCAACAAACCAACAAGCCAACAAGCCAACAAACCAACAAACCAACAAACCAACAAGCCAACAAACCAACCAACCAACAAGCCAACAAACCAATAAACCAACAAACCAACAAACGAACAAACCAACAAACCAACAAACCAACAAACCAACAAACCTACAAACCAACAAACCAACAAACAAATAAACCAACAAACCAACAAACCAACAAACCAACAAACAAATAAACCAACAAACCAACAAACCAACAAACCAACAAACCAATTAACCAACAAACCAACAAACGAACAAACCAACAAACCAACAAACCAACAAACCAACAAACCAACAAACCTACAAACCAACAAACCAATAAACAAATAAACCAACAAACCAAAAAACCAACAAACCAACAAATTAAAAAACCAACAAACCAACAAGCCAACAAGCCAACAAACCAACAAACTAACAAACCAACAAGCCAACAAACCAACAAACCAACAAGCCAACAAGCCAACAAACCAACAAACTAAGTAACCAAGAAGCCAACAAACCAACAAACCAACAAGCCAACAAGCCAACAAACCAACAAACCAACAAACCAACAAACCAACAAACCAACAAACCAACAAGCCAACAAACCAACAAACCAACAAACCAACAAACCAACGAGCCAACAAACCAACAAACCAACAAACCAACAAGCCAACAAACCAACAAACCAACAAACCAACATGACAACAAACCAACAAATCAACAAATCAACAAACCAACAAACCAAGAAACCAACAAACCAACAAACCAACAAACCAAAGAACCAACAAACCAACAAACCATCAAACGAACAAACCAACAATCCAACAAACCAACAAACCAACAAACCAACAAACCAACAAACCAACAAACCAACAAACCAACAAACCAACAAACCAACAAACCAACAAACCAAAAAACCAACAAACCAACAAGCCAACAAGCCAACAAACCAACAAACTAACAAACCAACAATCCAACAAACCAACAAACCAACAAACCAACAAGCCAACAAACCAACAAACCAACAAACCAAAAAACCAACAAACCAACAAACCATCAAACGAACAAAGCAACGAGCCAACAAGCCAACAAACCAACAAACCAACAAGCCAACAAACCAACAAACCAACAAGCCAACAATCCAACAAACCAACAAACCAACAAACCAACAAGCCAACAAACCAACAAACCAACAAGCCAACAAACTAACAAACCAACAAACCAACAAACCAACAAGCCAACAAGCCAACAAACCAACAAACCAACAAGCCAACAAACCAACAAACCAACAAACCAACAAACCAATAAACCAACAAACCCACAAACCAACAAACCAACGAGCCAACAAGCCAACAAACCAACAAACCAATAAACCAACAAACTAACAAACAAATAAACCAACAAACCAAAAAACCAACAAGCCAACAAACCAACAAACCAACAAACCAACAAGCCAACAAACCAACAAGCAGACAAACCAACAAACCAACAAACCAAGTAACCAAAAAGCCAACAAACTAACAAACCAACAAGCCAACAAGCCAACAAACCAACAAACCAACAAACCAACAAAGCAACAAGCCAACAAGCCAACAAGCCAACAAACCAACAAACCAACAAACCAAGTAACCAAAAAGCCAACAAACTAACAAACCAACAAGCCAACAAGCCAACAAACCAACAAACCGACAAAGCAACAAACCAACAAACCAACAAGCCAACAAACCAACAAGCCAACAAACCAACAAACCAACAAACCAAGTAACCAAAAAGCCTACAAACTAACAAACCAACAAGCCAACAAGCCAACAAACCAACAAACCAACAAAGCAACAAGCCAACAAGCCAACAAACCAACAAACCAACAAGCCAACAAACCAACAAACCAACAAGCCAACAAGCCAACAAACCAACAAACCAACAAACCAGCAAACTAAGTAACCAACAAGCCAACAAACCAACAAACCAACAAGCCACCAACCAGCAAACTAACAAACCAACAAGCCAACAAACCAACAAACCAACAAGCCAACAAGCCAACAAACCAACAAACCAACAAACCAACAAGCCAACAAACCAACAAAAACAAGCCAACAAACCAACAAACCAACAAACCAACAAACGAACAAACCAACAAACCAACAAACCAACAAACCAACAAACCTACAAACCAACAAACCAACAAACAAATAAACCAACAAACCAACAAACCAACAAACCAACAAACAAATAAACTAACAAACCAACAAACCAACAAACCAACAAACCAATTAAGCAACAAACCAACAAACCTACAAACCAACAAACAAATAAACCAACAAACCAACAAACCAACAAACCTACAAACCAACAAACAAATAAACCAACAAACCAACAAACCAACAAACCAACAAATTAAAAAACCAACTAACCAACAAGCCAACAAGCCAACAAACCAACAAACTAAGTAACCAAGAAGCCAACAAACCAACAAACCAACAAGCCAACAAGCCAACAAACCAACAAACCAACAAGCCAACAAACCCACAAACCAACAAACCAACAAGCCAACAAACCAACAAACCAACGAACTAACAAACCAACAAGCCAACAAGCCAACAAACCAACAAACCAACAAGCCAACAAACCAACAAACCAACATGCCAACAAAGCAACAAGTCAACATATCAACAGACCAACAAACCAACAAACCAACAAACCAACAAACCATCAAACGAACAAACCAACAATCCAACAAACCAACAATCCAACAAACCAACAAACCAACAAACCAACAAACTAACAAACTAACAAACCAACAAACCAACAAACCAACAAACCAACAAACCAACAAACCAAAAAACCAACAACCCAACAAGCCAACAAGCCAACAAACCAACAAACTAACAAACCAACAAGCCAACAAACCAACAAACCAACAAGCCAACAAACCAACAAACCAAAAAACCAACAAACCAACAAACCATCAAACGAACAAAGCAACAAGCCAACAAGCCAACAAGCCAACAAGCCAACAAACCAACAAACCAACAAGCCAGCAAACCAACAAGCCAACAATCCAACAAACCAACAAACCAACAAGCCAACAAACCAACAAACCAACAAGCCAACAAACCAACAAACCAACAAACCAACAAACCAACAAGCCAACAAGCCAACAAACCAACAAACCAACAAGCCAACAAACCAACAAGCCAACAAACCAACAAACCAACAAACCAACAAACCAACAAACCAACAAACCAACGAGCCAACAAGCCAACAAACCAACAAACCAACAAGCCAACAAACCAACAAACAAATAAACCAACAAAACAACAAACCAACAAACCAACAAACCAACAAACTAACAAACAAATAAACCAACAAACCAAAAAACCAACAAGCCAACAAACCAACAAACCAACAAACCAACAAGCCAACAAACCAACAAGCCAACAAACCAACAAACCAACAAACCGAGTAACCAAAAAGCCAACAGACTAACAAACCAACAAACCAACAAACCAACAAGCCAACAAACCAACAAACCAACAAAGCAACAAGCCAACAAGCCAACAAACCAACAAACCAACTAGCCAACAAATCAACAAACCAACAAGCCAACAAGCCAACATACCAACAAACCAACAAACCAACAAACCAACAAGCCAACAAACCAACAAGCCAACAAGCCAACAAGCCAACAAGCCAACAAACCAACAAACCAACAAGCCAACAAACCAACAAACCAACAAACCAACAAACCAACAAACTAACAAACTAACAAACCAACAAACCAACAAGCCAACAAACCAATAAACCAACAAACCAACAAACCAACAAGTCAACAAACCAACAAGCCAACAAACCAACAAGCCAACAAGCCAACAAACCAACAAACCAAGTAACCAAAAAGCCAAAAACTAACAAACCAACAAGCCAACAAGCCAACAAACCAACAAACCAAAAAAGCAACAAGCCAACAAGCCAGCAAACCAACAAACCAAAAAGCCAAGAAACCAACAAACTAACAAACCAACAAGCCAACAAACCAACAAACAAATAAACCAACAAACCAGCAAACCAAAAAACCAACAAACCAACAAACCAACAAGCCAACAAGCCAACAAATCAACAAATCAACAAGCCAACAAACCAACAAACCAACAAACCAACAAGCAAACAAACCAACAAACCAACAAACCAACAAGCCAACAAACCAACAAACAAATAAACCAACAAACCAAAAAACCAACAAACCAACAAGCCAACAAACCAACAAACTGACAAACCAACAAGCCAACAAACCAACAAACCAACAAGCCAACAAGCCAACAAACCAACAAACCAACAAACCAACAAGCCAGCAAACCAACAAACCAACAAGCCAACAAACCAACAAACCAACAAACCAACGAACCAACAAGCCAACAAGCCAACAAACCAACAAGCCAACAAGCCAACAAACCAACAAACCAACAAACCAACAAGCCAACAAACAAACAAGCCAACAAACCAACAAACCAACAAACCAACAAACCAACAAGCCAACAAGCCAACAAGCCAACAAACCAACAAACCAAAAAACCAACAAACCAACAAACCAACAAACCAACAAGCCAACAAGCCAACAAGCCAACAAACCAACAAACCAACAAGCCAACAAACCAACAAACCAACAAACCAACAAACCAACAAACCAACAAACCAACAAACCAACAAACCAACAAACCAACAAACCAACGAGCCAACAAGCCAACAAACCAACAAACCAACAAGCCAACAAACCAACAAACAAATAAGCCAACAAACCAACAAACCAACAAACCAACAAACCAACAAACTAACAAACTAATAAACCAGCAAACCAAAAAACCAACAAGCCAACAAACCAACAAACCAACAAACCAACAAGCCAACAAACCAACAAGCCTACAAACCAACAAACCAACAAACCAAGTAACCAAAAAGCCAACAAACTAACAAACCAACAAGCCAACAAGTTAACAAACCAACAAACCAACAAAGCAACAAGCCAACAAGCCAACAAACCAACAAACCAACAAGCCAACAAACCAACAAACCAACAAGCCAACAAGCCAACAAACCAAAAAACCAACAAACCAACAAGCCAACAAACCAACAACCCAACAAGCCAACAAGCCAACAAACCAACAAACCAACAAGCCAACAAACCAGCAAACCAACAAACCAACAAACCAACAAACCAACAAACCAACAAGCCAACAAACCAATAAGCCAACAAGCCAACAAACCAACAAACCAACAAACCAACAAGCCAACAAACCAACAAACCGACAAGCCAACAAACTAACAAGCCAACAAACCAACAAACAAATAAACCAACAAACCAACAAACCAACAAACCAACAAACCGACAAACCAACAAACCAAAAAACCAACAAAACAACAAACCAACAAGCCAACAAGCCAACAAACCAGCAAAGCAACAAGCCAACAAGCCAACAAACCAACAAACCAACAAACCAACAACCCAACAAACCAATTAACCAACAAACCAACAAACGAACAAACCAACAAACCAACAAACCAACAAACCAACAAACCAACAAACCTACAAACCAACAAACCAACAAACAAATAAACCAACAAACCAACAAACCAACAAACCAACAAATTAAAAAACCAACAAACCAACAAGCCAACAAGCCAACAAACCAACAAACTAACAAACCAACAAGCCAACAAACCAAAAACTAACACGCCAACAAACCAACAAACCAACAAACTAAGTAACCAAGAAGCCAACAAACCAACAAACCAACAAGCCAACAAGCCAACAAGCCAACAAACCAACAAGCCAACAAGCCAACAAGCCAACAAACCAAAAAACCAACAAACCAACAAGCCAACAAACCAACAAACCAACAAACCAACAAACCAACAAACCAACAAGCCAACAAACCAACAAACCAACAAACCAACAAGCCAACAAACAACAAACCTACAAACCAACATGCCAACAAACCAACAAATCAACAAATCAACAAACCAACAAACCAAGAAACCAACAAACCAACAAACCAACAAACCAAAGAACCAACAAACCAACAAACCATCAAACGAACAAACCAACAATCCAACAAACCAACAAACCAACAAACCAACAAACCAACAATCCAACAAACCAACAAACCAAAAAACCAACAAACCAACAAGCCAACAAGCCAACAACCCCACAAACCAACATACTAACAAACCAACAAGCCAACAAGCCAACAAACCAACAAACCAACAAGCCAACAAACCAACAAACCAACAAACCAACAAACCAACAAACCAACAAGCCAACAAGCCAACAAACCAACAAACCAACAAGCCAACAAACCAACAAACCAACAAACCAACAAACCAACAAACCAACAAACCAACAAACCAGCAAACCAACAAACCAACAAACCAACGAGCCAACAAGCCAACAAACCAACAAACCAACAAGCCAACAAACCAACAAACAAATAAGCCAACAAACCAACAAACCAACAAACCAACAAACCAACAAACTAACAAATTAGTAAACCAGCAAACCAAAAAACCAACAAGCCAACAAACCAACAAACCAACAAACCAACAAGCCAACAAACCAACAAGCCAACAAACCAACAAACCAAGTAACCAAAAAGCCAACAAACTAACAAACCAACAAGCCAACAAGCCAACAAACCAACAAACCAACAAAGCAACAAGCCAACAAGCCAACAAACCAACAAACCAACATCCCAACAAACCAACAAACCAACAAGCCAACAAGCCAACAAGCCAACAAACCAACAAACCAACAAGCCAACAAACCAACAAACCAACAAACCAACAAACCAACAAACCAACAAACCAACAAACCAACAAACCAACAAACCAACAAGCCAACAAGCCAACAAACCAACAAACCAACAAACCAACAAACCAACAAACCAACAAACTAACAAACAAATAAACCAACAAACCAAAAAACCAACAAGCCAACAAATCAACAAACCAACAAACCAACAAGCCAACAAACCAACAAGCCAACAAACCAACAAACCAACAAACCAAGTAACCAAAAAGCCAACAAACTAACAAACCAACAAACCAACAAGCCAACAAACCAACAAACCAACAAAGCAACAAGCCAACAAGCCAACAAACCAACAAACCAACTAGCCAACAAACCAACAAACCAACAAGCCAACAAGCCAACAAACCAACAAACCAACAAACCAACAAACCAACAAGCCAACAAACCAACAAGCCAACAAGCCAACAAGCCAACAAACCAACAAACCAACAAGCCAACAAACCAACAAACCAACAAACCAACAAACCAACAAACTAACAAACCAACAAACCAACAAGCCAACAAACCAACAAACCAACAAACCAACAAACCAACAAGTCAACAAACCAACAAGCCAACAAACCAACAAGCCAACAAGCCAATAAACCAACAAACCAAGTAACCAAAAAGCCAACAAACTAACAAACCATCAAGCCAACAAGCCAACAAACCAACAAACCAAAAAAGCAATAAGCCAACAAGCCAACAAACCAACAAACCAAAAATCCAACAAACCAACAAACTAACAAACCAACAAGCCAACAAACCAACAAACAAATAAACCAACAAACCAACAATCCAACAAACCAACAAACCAAAAAACCAACAAACCAACAAGCCAACAAGCCAACAACCCCACAAACCAACATACTAACAAACCAACAAGCCAACAAGCCAACAAACCAACAAACCAACAAGCCAACAAACCAACAAACCAACAAACCAACAAACCAACAAACCAACAAGCCAACAAGCCAACAAACCAACAAACCAACAAGCCAACAAACCAACAAACCAACAAACCAACAAACCAACAAACCAACAAACCAACAAACCAGCAAACCAACAAACCAACAAACCAACAAACCAACAAACCAACAAGCCAGCAAACCAACAAATCAACAAGCCAACAAACCAACAAACCAACAAACCAACAAACCAACAAACCAACAAGCCAACAAGCCAACAAACCAACAAACCAAGAAGCCAACAAACCAACAAACCAACAAACCAACAAGCCAACAAACAAACAAGCCAACAAACCAACAAACCAACAAACCAACAAACCAACAAGCCAACAAGCCAACAAACCAACAAACCAACAAACCAACAAGCCAACAAACCAACAAACCAACAAACCAACATGCCAACAAACCAACAAATCAACAAATCAACAAACCAACAAACCAAGAAACCAACAAACCAACAAACCAACAAACCAAAAAACCAACAAACCATCAAACGAACAAACCAACAAACCAACAAACCAACAAACCAACAAACCAACAAACCAACAAACCAAGAAACCAAAAAACCAACAAACCAACAAGCCGACAATCCAACAAACCAACAAACAAATAAACCAACAAACCAACAAACCAACAAACCAACAAACCAACAAATTAAAAAACCTTCAAACCAACAAGCCAACAAGCCAACAAACCAACAAACTAACAAACCAACAAGCTAACAAACCAAAAACTAACAAGCCAACAAACCAACAAACCAACAAACTAAGTAACCAAGAAGCCAACAAACCAACAAACCAACAAGCCAACAAGCCAACAAACCAACAAACCAACAAGCCAACAAACCAACAAACCAACAAACCAACAAGCCAACAAACCAACAAACCAACAAACCAACAAACCAACAAGACAACAAACCAACAAACCAACAAACCAACAAGCCAACAAACCAACAAACCAACAAACCAACATGCCAACAAACCAACAAATCAACAAATCAACAAACCAACAAACCAACAAACCAACAAACCAACAAACCAACAAACCAAAGAACCAACAAACCAACAAACCATCAAACGAACAAACCAACAATCCAACAAACCAACAAACCAACAAACCAACAAACCAACAATCCAACAAACCAACAAACCAAAAAACCAACAAACCAACAAGCCAACAAGCCAACAAGCCAACAAACCAACAAACTTACAAACCAACAAGCCAACAAGCCAACAAACCAACAAACCAACAAGCCAACAAACCAACAAACCAACAAACCAACAAACCAACAAGCCAACAAGCCAACAAACCAACAAACCAACAAGCCAACAAACCAACAAACCAACAAACCAACAAACCAACAAACCAACAAACCAACAAACCAACAAACCAACAAACCAACGAGCCAACAAGCCAACAAACCAACAAACCAACAAGCCAACAAACCAACAAACAAACAAGCCAACAAACCAACAAACCAACAAACCAACAAACCAACAAACTAACAAATTAATAAACCAGCAAACCAAAAAACCAACAAGCCAACAAAGCAACAAACCAACAAACCAACAAGCCAACAAACCAACAAGCCAACAAACCAACAAACCAACAAACCAAGTAACCAAAAAGCCAAAAAACTAACAAACCAACAAGCCAACAAGCCAACAAACCAACAAACCAACAAAGCAACAAGCCAACAAGCCAACAAACCAACAAACCAACATCCCAACAAACCAACAAATCAACAAGCCAACAAGCCTACAAACCAACAAACCAACAAACCAACAAGCCAACAAACCAACAACCCAACAAGCCAACAAGCCAACAAACCAACAAACCAACAAGCCAACAAGCCAACAAACCAACAAACCAACAAACCAACAAACCAACAAACCAACAAACCAACAAACCAACAAACCAACAAACCAACAAGCCAACAAGCCAACAAACCAACAAACCAACAAACCAACAAACCAACAAACTAACAAACAAATAAACCAACAAACCAAAAAACCAACAAGCCAACAAACCAACAAACCTACAAACCAACAAGCCAACAAACCAACAAGCCAACAAACCAACAAACCAACAAACCAAGTAACCAAAAAGCCAACAAACTAACAAACCAACAAACCAACAAGCCAACAAACCAACAAACCAACAAAGCAACAAGCCAACAAGCCAACAAACCAACAAACCAACTAGCCAACAAACCAACAAACCAACAAGCCAACAAGCCAACAAACCAACAAACCAACAAACCAACAAACCAACAAACCAACAAGCCAACAAGCCAACAAACCAACAAGCCAACAAGCCAACAAGCCAACAAACCAACAAACCAACAAGCCAACAAACCAACAAACCAACAAACCAACAAACCAACAAACTAACAAACCAACAAACCAACAAGCCAACAAGCCAACAAACCAACAAACCAACAAACCAACAAACCAACAAGTCAACAAACCAACAAGCCAACAAACCAACAAGCCAACAAGCCAACAAACCAACAAACCAAGTAACCAAAAAGCCAACAAACTAACAAACCATCAAGCCAACAAGCCAACAAACCAACAAACCAAAAAAGCAATAAGCCAACAAGCACACAAACCAACAAACCAAAAATCCAACAAACCAACAAACTAACAAACCAACAAGCCAACAAACCAACAAACAAATAAACCAACAAACCAACAAACCAACAAACCAACAAACCAAAAAACCAACAAACCAACAAACCAACAAGCCAACAAGCCAACAAATCAACAAATCAACAAGCCAACACGCCAACAAACCAACAAACCAACAAGCAAACAAACCAACAAACCAACAAACCAACAAGCCAACAAACCAACAAACAAATAAACCAACAAACCAAAAAACCAACAAACCAACAAGCCAACAAACCAACAAACTAACAAACCAACAAACCAACAAACCAACAAGCCAACAAGCCAACAAACCAACAAACCAACAAACCAACAAGCCAGCAAACCAACAAATCAACAAGCCAACAAACCAACAAACCAACAAACCAACAAACCAACAAGCCAACAAGCCAACAAACCAACAAACCAAGAAGCCAACAAACCAACAAACCAACAAACCAACAAGCCAACAAACAAACAAGCCAACAAACCAACAAACCAACAAACCAACAAACCAACAAACCAACAAACCAACAAGCCAACAAGCCAACAAACCAACAAACCAACAAACCAACAAACCAACAAGCCAACAAACCAACAAACCAACAAACCAACATGCCAACAAACCAACAAATCAACAAATCAACAAACCAACAAACCAAGAAACCAACAAACCAACAAACCAACAAACCAAAAAACCAACAAACCATCAAACGAACAAACCAACAAACCAACAAACCAACAAACCAACAAACCAACAAACCAACAAACCAAGAAACCAAAAAACCAACAAACCAACAAGCCGACAATCCAACAAACCAACAAACTAACAAATCAACAAGCCAACAAACCAACTAACCAACAAACCAAAAAACCAACAAACCAACAAACCAACAAACCAACATGCCAACAAACCAACAAATCAACAAATCAACAAACCAACAAACCAAGAAACCAACAAACCAACAAACCAACAAACCAACAAACCAACAAGCCAACAAACAAACAAACCAACAAACCAACAAACCAACAAGACAACAAACCAACAAACCAACAAACCAACAAGCCAACAAACCAACAAACCAACAAACCAACATGCCAACAAACCAACAAATCAACAAATCAACAAACCAACAAACCAACAAACCAACAAACCAACAAACCAGCAAACCAAAGAACCAACAAACCAACAAACCATCAAACGAACAAACCAACAATCCAACAAACCAACAAACCAACAAACCAACAAACCAACAATCCAACAAACCAACAAACCAAAAAACCAACAAACCAACAAGCCAACAAGCCAACAAGCCAACAAACCAACAAACTTACAAACCAACAAGCCAACAAGCCAACAAACCAACAAACCAACAAGCCAACAAACCAACAAACCAACAAACCAACAAACCAACAAGCCAACAAGCCAACAAACCAACAAACCAACAAGCCAACAAACCAACAAACCAACAAACCAACAAACCAACAAACAAACAAACCAACAAACCAACAAACCAACAAACCAACAAACCAACAAACCAACGAGCCAACAAGCCAACAAACCAACAAACCAACAAGCCAACAAACCAACAAACAAATAAGCCAACAAACCAACAAACCAACAAACCAACAAACCAACAAACTAACAAATTAATAAACCAGCAAACCAAAAAACCAACAAGCCAACAAAGCAACAAACCAACAAACCAACAAGCCAACAAACCAACAAGCCAACAAACCAACAAACCAACAAACCAAGTAACCCAAAAGCCAAAAAACTAACAAACCAACAAGCCAACAAGCCAACAAACCAACAAACCAACAAAGCAACAAGCCAACAAGCCAACAAACCAACAAACCAACATCCCAACAAACCAACAAACCAACAAGCCAACAAGCCTACAAACCAACAAACCAACAAACCAACAAGCCAACAAACCAACAACCCAACAAGCCAACAAGCCAACAAACCAACAAACCAACAAGCCAACAAACCAACAAACCAACAAACCAACAAACCAACAAACCAACAAACCAACAAACCAACAAACCAACAAACCAACAAACCAACAAGCCAACAAGCCAACAAACCAACAAACCAACAAACCAACAAACCAACAAACTAACAAACAAATAAACCAACAAACCAAAAAACCAACAAGCCAACAAACCAACAAACCTACAAACCAACAAGCCAACAAACCAACAAGCCAACAAACCAACAAACCAACAAACCAAGTAACCAAAAAGCCAACAAACTAACAAACCAACAAACCAACAAGCCAACAAACCAACAAACCAACAAAGCAACAAGCCAACAAGCCAACAAACCAACAAACCAACTAGCCAACAAACCAACAAACCAACAAGCCAACAAGCCAACAAACCAACAAACCAACAAACCAACAAACCAACAAACCAACAAGCCAACAAGCCAACAAACCAACAAGCCAACAAGCCAACAAGCCAACAAACCAACAAACCAACAAGCCAACAAACCAACAAACCAACAAACCAACAAACCAACAAACTAACAAACCAACAAACCAACAAGCCAACAAGCCAACAAACCAACAAACCAACAAACCAACAAACCAACAAGTCAACAAACCAACAAGCCAACAAACCAACAAGCCAACAAGCCAACAAACCAACAAACCAAGTAACCAAAAAGCCAACAAACTAACAAACCATCAAGCCAACAAGCCAACAAACCAACAAACCAAAAAAGCAATAAGCCAACAAGCACACAAACCAACAAACCAAAAATCCAACAAACCAACAAACTAACAAACCAACAAGCCAACAAACCAACAAACAAATAAACCAACAAACCAACAAACCAACAAACCAACAAACCAAAAAACCAACAAACCAACAAACCAACAAGCCAACAAGCCAACAAATCAACAAATCAACAAGCCAACACACCAACAAACCAACAAACCAACAAGCAAACAAACCAACAAACCAACAAACCAACAAGCCAACAAACCAACAAACAAATAAACCAACAAACCAAAAAACCAACAAACCAACAAGCCAACAAACCAACAAACTAACAAACCAACAAACCAACAAACCAACAAGCCAACAAGCCAACAAACCAACAAACCAACAAACCAACAAGCCAGCAAACCAACAAATCAATAAGCCAACAAACCAACAAACCAACAAACCAACAAACCAACAAGCCAACAAGCCAACAAACCAACAAACCAAGAAGCCAACAAACCAACAAACCAACAAACCAACAAGCCAACAAACAAACAAGCCAACAAACCAACAAACCAACAAACCAACAAACCAACAAACCAACAAGCCAACAAGCCAACAAACCAACAAACCAACAAACCAACAAGCCAACAAACCAACAAACCAACAAACCAACATGCCAACAAACCAACAAATCAACAAATCAACAAACCAACAAACCAAGAAACCAACAAACCAACAAACCAACAAACCAAAAAACCAACAAACCATCAAACGAACAAACCAACAAACCAACAAACCAACAATCCAACAAACCAACAAACCAACAAACCAAGAAACCAAAAAACCAACAAACCAACAAGCCGACAATCCAACAAACCAACAAACTAACAAATCAACAAGCCAACAAACCAACTTACCAACAAACCAAAAAACCAACAAACCAACAAACCAACAAACCAACAAACCAACATGCCAACATACCAACAAATCAACAAATCAACAAACCAACAAACCAAGAAACCAACAAACCAACAAACCAACAAACCAAAAAACCAACAAACCAACAAACCATCAAACGAACAAACCAACAAACCAACAAACCAACAAACCAATTATTCAACAAACCAACAAACCAACAAACTAACAAACCAACAAGCCAACAAACCAACAAACCAACAAACCAAAAAACCAACAAACCAACAAACCATCAAACGAACAAAGTAACAAGCCAACAAGCCAACAAACCAACAAACCAACAAGCCAACAAGCCAACAAACCAACAAACTAACAAACCAACAAGCCATCAAGCCAACAAACCAACAAACCAACAAGCCAATAAACCAACAAACCAACAAACCAACAAACCAACAAGCCAACAAGCCAACAAACCAACAAACCAACAAACCAACAAACCAACAAACCAACAAACCAACAAACCAACATGCCAACAAACCAACAAATCAACAAATCAACAAACCAACAAACCAAGAAACCAACAAACCAACAAACCAACAAACCAAAAAACCAACAAACCAACAAACCATCAAACGAACAAACCAACAAACCAACAAACCAACAAACCAACCAACCAACAAACCAACAAACCAACAAACTAACAAACCAACAAGCCAACAAACCAACAAACCAACCAACCAAAAAACCAACAAACCAACAAACCATCAAACGAACAAAGCAACAAGCCAACAAGCCAACAAACCAACAAACCAACAAGCCAACAAGCCAACAAGCCAACAAACCAACAAACTAACAAACCAACAAGCCAACAAGCCAACAAACCAACAAACCAACAAGCCAACAAACCAACAAACCAACAAACCAACAAACCAACAAGCCAACAAGCCAACAAACCAACAAACCAACAAGCCAACAAACCAACAAACCAACAAACCAACAAACCAACAAATCAACGAGCCAACAAGCCAACAAACCAACAAACCAACAAGCCAACAAACCAACAAACAAATAAGCCAGCAAACCAACAAACCAACAAACCAACAAACCAACAAACTAACAAACTAATAAACCAGCAAACCAAAAAACCAACAAGCCAACAAACCAACAAACCAACAAACCAACAAGCCAACAAACCAACAAGCCAGCAAGCCAACAAGCCAACAAACCAACAAACCAACAAACCAACAAACCAACAAGCCAACAAACCAACAAACCAACAAACCAACATGCCAACAAACCAACAAATCAAGAAATCAACAAACCAACAAACCAAGAAACCAACAAACCAGCAAACCAACAAACCAAAAACCAACAAACCATCAAACGAACAAACCAACAAACCAACAAACCAAAAAACCAACAAACCAACAAACCAACAAACCAACAAACCAAAAAACCAACAAACCAACAAGCCGACAATCCAACAAACCAACAAACTAACAAACCAACAAGCCACCAAACCAACTAACCAACAAACCAAAAAACCAACAAACCGACAAACCATCAAACGAACAAAGCAACAAGCCAACAAGCCAACAAACCAACAAACCAACAAGCCAACAAACCAACAAACCAACAAACCAACAAACCAACATGCCAACAAACCAACAAATCAACAAATCAACAAACCAACAAACCAAGAAGCCAACAAACCAACAAACGAACAAACCAAAAAACCAACAAACCAACAAATCATCAAACGAACAAACCAACAAACCAACAAACCAACAAACCAACCAACCAACAAACCAACGAACCAACAAACTAACAAACCAACAAGCCAACAAACCAACAAACCAACAAACCAAAAAACCAACAAACCAACAAACCATCAAACGAATAAAGCAACAAGCCAACAAGCCAACAAACAAACAAACCAACAAGCCAACAAACCAACAAACCAACAAACCAACAAACCAACAAGCCAACAAGCCAACAAACCAAAAAACCAACAAACCATCAAACGAACAAACCAACAAACCAACAAACCAACAAACCAACAAACCAACAAACCAACAAACCAAGAAACCAAAAAACCAACACACCAACAAGCCGACAATCCAACAAACCAACAAACTAACAAATCAACAAGCCAACAAACCAACTAACCAACAAACCAAAAAACCAACAAACCGACAAACCAACAAACCAACAAACCAACATGCCAACAAACCAACAAATCAACAAATCAACAAACCAACAAACCAAGAAACCAACAAACCAACAAACCAACAAACCAAAAAACCAACAAACCAACAAACCATCAAACGAACAAACCAACAAACCAACAAACCAACAAACCAATTATTCAACAAACCAACAAACCAACAAACTAACAAACCAACAAGCCAACAAACCAACAAACCAACAAACCAAAAAACCAACAAACCAACAAACCATCAAACGAACAAAGTAACAAGCCAACAAGCCAACAAACCAACAAACCAACAAGCCAACAAACCAACAAACTAACAAACCAACAAGCCAACAAGCCAACAAACCAACAAACCAACAAGCCAACAAACCAACAAACCAACAAACCAACAAACCAACAAGCCAACAAGCCAACAAACCAACAAACCAACAAGCCAACAAACCAACAAACCAACAAACCAACAAACCAACATGCCAACAAACCAACAAATCAACAAATCAACAAACCAACAAACCAAGAAACCAACAAACCAACAAACCAACAAACCAAAAAACCAACAAACCAACAAACCATCAAACGAACAAACCAACAAACCAACAAACCAACAAACCAACCAACCAAAAAACCAACAAACCAACAAACTAACAAACCAACAAGCCAACAAACCAACAAACCAACCAACCAAAAAACCAACAAACCAACAAACTGTCAAACGAACAAAGCAACAAGCCAACAAGCCAACAAACCAACAAACCAACAAGCCAACAAGCCAACAAGCCAACAAACCAACAAACTAACAAACGAACAAGCCAACAAGCCAACAAACCAACAAACCAACAAGCCAACAAACCAACAAACCAACAAACCAACAAACCAACAAGCCAACAAGCCAACAAACCAACAAACCAACAAGCCAACAAACCAACAAACCAACAAACCAACAAACCAACAAACCAACAAACCAACAAATCAACGAGCCAACAAGCCAACAAACCAACAAACCAACAAGCCAACAAACCAACAAACAAATAAGCCAGCAAACCAACAAACCAACAAACCAACAAACCAACAAACTAACAAACTAATAAACCAGCAAACCAAAAAACCAACAAGCCAACAAACCAACAAACCAACAAACCAACAAGCCAACAAACCAACAAGCCAGCAAGCCAACAAGCCAACAAACCAACAAACCAACAAACCAACAAGCCAACAAACCAACAAACCAACAAACCAACATGCCAACAAACCAACAAATCAAGAAATCAACAAACCAACAAACCAAGAAACCAACAAACCAGCAAACCAACAAACCAAAAACCAACAAACCATCAAACGAACAAACCAACAAACCAACAAACCAACAAACCAACAAACCAACAAACCAAAAAACCAACAAACCAACAAGCCGACAATCCAACAAACCAACAAACTAACAAACCAACAAGCCACCAAACCAACAAGCCAACAAACCAACAAACCAACAAACCAACAAACCAACAAGCCAACAAGCCAACAAACCAACAAACCAACAAACCAACAAACCAACAAACCAACAAACCAACAAACCAACATGCCAACAAACCAACAAATCAACAAATCAACAAACCAACAAACCAAGAAATCAACAAACCAACAAACCAACAAACCAAAAAACCAACAAACCAAAAAACCAACAAACCAACAAACCATCAAACGAACAAACCAACAAACCAACAAACCAACAAACCAACCAACCAACAAACCAACAAACCAACAAACTAACAAACCAACAAGCCAACAAACCAACAAACCAACCAACCAAAAAACCAACAAACCAACAAACCATCAAACGAACAAAGCAACAAGCCAACAAGCCAACAAACCAACAAACCAACAAGCCAACAAGCCAACAAGCCAACAAACCAACAAACTAACAAACCAACAAGCCAACAAGCCAACAAACCAACAAACCAACAAGCCAACAAACCAACAAACCAACAAACCAACAAACCAACAAGCCAACAAGCCAACAAACCAACAAACCAACAAGCCAACAAACCAACAAACCAACAAACCAACAAACCAACAAACCAACAAATCAACGAGCCAACAAGCCAACAAACCAACAAACCAACAAGCCAACAAACCAACAAACAAATAAGCCAGCAAACCAACAAACCAACAAACCAACAAACCAACAAACTAACAAACTAATAAACCAGCAAACCAAAAAACCAACAAGCCAACAAACCAACAAACCAACAAACCAACAAGCCAACAAACCAACAAGCCAGCAAGCCAACAAGCCAACAAACCAACAAACCAACAAACCAACAAACCAACAAGCCAACAAACCAACAAACCAACAAACCAACATGCCAACAAACCAACAAATCAAGAAATCAACAAACCAACAAACCAAGAAACCAACAAACCAGCAAACCAACAAACCAAAAACCAACAAACCATCAAACGAACAAACCAACAAACCAACAAACCAAAAAACCAACAAACCAACAAACCAACAAACCAACAAACCAAAAAACCAACAAACCAACAAGCCGACAATCCAACAAACCAACAAACTAACAAACCAACAAGCCACCAAACCAACTAACCAACAAACCAAAAAACCAACAAACCGACAAACCATCAAACGAACAAAGCAACAAGCCAACAAGCCAACAAACCAACAAACCAACAAGCCAACAAACCAACAAACCAACAAACCAACAAACCAACATGCCAACAAACCAACAAATCAACAAATCAACAAACCAACAAACCAAGAAGCCAACAAACCAACAAACGAACAAACCAAAAAACCAACAAACCAACAAATCATCAAACGAACAAACCAACAAACCAACAAACCAACAAACCAACCAACCAACAAACCAACAAACCAACAAACTAACAAACCAACAAGCCAACAAACCAACAAACCAACAAACCAAAAAACCAACAAACCAACAAACCATCAAACGAACAAAGCAACAAGCCAACAAGCCAACAAACAAACAAACCAACAAGCCAACAAACCAACAAACCAACAAACCAACAAACCAACAAGCCAACAAGCCAACAAACCAAGAAACCAACAAACCAACAAACCAACAAACCAAAAAACCAACAAACCATCAAACGAACAAACCAACAAACCAACAAACCAACAAACCAACAAACCAACAAACCAACAAACCAAGAAACCAACACACCAACAAGCCGACAATCCAACAAACCAACAAACTAACAAATCAACAAGCCAACAAACCAACTAACCAACAAACCAAAAAACCAACAAACCGACAAACCAACAAACCAACAAACCAACATGCCAACAAACCAACAAATCAACAAATCAACAAACCAACAAACCAAGAAACCAACAAACCAACAAACCAACAAACCAAAAAACCAACAAACCAACAAACCATCAAACGAACAAACCAACAAACCAACAAACCAACAAACCAATTATTCAACAAACCAACAAACCAACAAACTAACAAACCAACAAGCCAACAAACCAACAAACCAACAAACCAAAAAACCAACAAACCAACAAACCATCAAACGAACAAAGTAACAAGCCAACAAGCCAACAAACCAACAAACCAACAAGCCAACAAACCAACAAACTAACAAACCAACAAGCCAACAAGCCAACAAACCAACAAACCAACAAGCCAACAAACCAACAAACCAACAAACCAACAAACCAACAAGCCAACAAGCCAACAAACCAACAAACCAACAAGCCAACAAACCAACAAACCAACAAACCAACAAACCAACATGCCAACAAACCAACAAATCAACAAATCAACAAACCAACAAACCAAGAAACCAACAAACCAACAAACCAACAAACCAAAAAACCAACAAACCAACAAACCATCAAACGAACAAACCAACAAACCAACAAACCAACAAACCAACCAACCAAAAAACCAACAAACCAACAAACTAACAAACCAACAAGCCAACAAACCAACAAACCAACCAACCAAAAAACCAACAAACCAACAAACCATCAAACGAACAAAGCAACAAGCCAACAAGCCAACAAACCAACAAACCAACAAGCCAACAAGCCAACAAGCCAACAAACCAACAAACTAACAAACGAACAATCCAACAAGCCAACAAACCAACAAACCAACAAGCCAACAAACCAACAAACCAACAAACCAACAAACCAACAAGCCAACAAGCCAACAAACCAACAAACCAACAAGCCAACAAACCAACAAACCAACAAACCAACAAACCAACAAACCAACAAACCAACAAATCAACGAGCCAACAAGCCAACAAACCAACAAACCAACAAGCCAACAAACCAACAAACAAATAAGCCAGCAAACCAACAAACCAACAAACCAACAAACCAACAAACTAACAAACTAATAAACCAGCAAACCAAAAAACCAACAAGCCAACAAACCAACAAACCAACAAACCAACAAGCCAACAAACCAACAAGCCAGCAAGCCAACAAGCCAACAAACCAACAAACCAACAAACCAACAAGCCAACAAACCAACAAACCAACAAACCAACATGCCAACAAACCAACAAATCAAGAAATCAACAAACCAACAAACCAAGAAACCAACAAACCAGCAAACCAACAAACCAAAAACCAACAAACCATCAAACGAACAAACCAACAAACCAACAAACCAACAAACCAACAAACCAACAAACCAACAAACCAAAAAACCAACAAACCAACAAGCCGACAATCCAACAAACCAACAAACTAACAAACCAACAAGCCACCAAACCAACTAACCAACAAACCAAAAAACCAACAAACCAACAAACCATCAAACGAACAAAGCAACAAGCCAACAAGCCAACAAACCAACAAACCAACAAGCCAACAAACCAACAAACCAACAAACCAACAAACCAACATGCCAACAAACCAACAAATCAACAAATCAACAAACCAACAAACCAAGAAGCCAACAAACCAACAAACCAACAAACCAAAAAACCAACAAACCAACAAATCATCAAACGAACAAACCAACAAACCAACAAACCAACAAACCAACCAACCAACAAACCAACAAACCAACAAACTAACAAACCAACAAGCCAACAAACCAACAAACCAACAAACCAAAAAACCAAGAAACCAACAAACTATCAAACGAACAAAGCAACAAGCCAACAAGCCAACAAACAAACAAACCAACAAGCCAACAAACCAACAAACCAACAAGCCAACAATCCAACAAACCAACAAACCAACAAACCAACAAGCCAACAAACCAACAAACCAATAAGCCAACAAACCAACAAACCAACAAACCAACAAACCAACAAGCCAACAAGCCAACAAACCAACAAACCAACAAGCCAACAAACCAACAAACCAACAAACCAACAAACCAACAAAACAACAAATCAACAAACCAACAAACCAACAAACTAACGATCCAACAAGCCAACAAACCAACAAACCAACAAGCCAACAAACCAACAAACAAATAAGCCAACAAACCAACAAACCAACAAACCAACAAACTAACAAACTAATAAACCAGCAAACCAAAAAACCAAGAAGCCAACAAACCAACAAACCAACAAACCAACAAGCCAACAAACCAACAAGCCAACAAACCAACAAACCAACAAACCAAGTAACCAAAAAGCCAACAAACCAACAAACCAACAAAGCAACAAGCCAACAAGCCAACAAACCAACAAACCAACAAGCCAACAAACCAACAAACCAACAAACCAACAAGCCAACAAGCCAACAAACCAACAAACCAACAAACCAACAAGCCAACAAACCAACAACCCAACAAGCCAACAAGCCAACAAACCAACAAACCAACAAGCCAACAAACCAGCAAACCAACAAACCAACAAACCAACAAACCAACAAACCAACAAACCAACAAACCAACAAGCCAACAAGCCAACAAACTAACAAACCAACAAACCAACAAGCCAACAAACCAACAAGCCGACAAACCAACAAACCAACAAACCAAGTAACCAAAAAGCCAGCAAACTTACAAACCAACAAGCCAACAAGCCAACAAGCCAACAAACCAACAAACCAACAAAGCAACAAGCCAACAAGCCAACAAACCAACAAACCAACAAGCCAACAAACCAACAAACCAACAAACCAACAAGCCAACAAACAAACAAGCCAACAAACCAACAAACCAACAAACCAACAAACCAACAAGCCAACAAGCCAACAAACCAACAAACCAACAAACCAACAAGCCAACAAACCAACAAACCAACAAACCAACATGCCAACAAACCAACAAATCAACAAATCAACAAACCAACAAACCAAGAAACCAACAAACCAACAAACCAACAAACCAAAAAACCAACAAACCATCAAACGAACAAACCAACAAACCAACAAACCAACAAACCAACAAACCAACAAACCAACAAACCAACAAACCAACAAACCAAAAAACCAACAAACCAACAAGCCGACAATCCAACAAACCAACAAACTAACAAACCAACAAGCCACCAAACCAACTAACCAACAAACCAAAAAACCAACAAACCAACAAACCATCAAACGAACAAAGCAACAAGCCAACAAGCCAACAAACCAACAAACCAACAAGCCAACAAACCAACAAACCAACAAACCAACAAACCAACATGCCAACAAACCAACAAATCAACAAATCAACAAACCAACAAACCAAGAAACCAACAAACCAACAAACCAACAAACCAACAAACCAAAAAACCAACAAACCAACAAACCATCAAACGAACAAACCAACAAACCAACAAACCAACAAACCAACCAACCAACAAACCAACAAACCAACAAACTAACAAACCAACAAGCCAACAAACCAACAAACCAACAAACCATCAAACGAACAAAGCAACAAGCCAACAAGCCAACAAACCAACAAACCAACAAACCAACAAGCCAACAAACCAACAAACCAACAAGCCAACAATCCAACAAACCAACAAACCAACCAACCAACAAACCAACAAGCCAACAAACCAACAAACCAACAAGCCAACAAACCAACAAACAAACAAACCAACAAACCAACAAGCCAACAAGCCAACAAACCAACAAACCAATTAGCCAACAAACCAACAAACCAACAAACCAACAAACCAACAAAACAACAAACCAACAAACCAACAAACCAACAAACCAACGACCCAACAAGCCAACAAACCAACAAACCAACAAGCCAACAAACCAACAAACAAATAAGCCAACAAACCAACAAACCAACAAACCAACAAACTAACAAACTAATAAACCAGCAAACCAAAAAACCAAGAAGCCAACAAACCAACAAACCAACAAACCAACAAGCCAACAAACCAACAAGCCAACAAACCAACAAACCAACAAACCAAGTAACCAAAAAGCCAACAAACTAACAAACCAACAAAGCAACAAGCCAACAAGCCAACAAACCAACAAACCAACAAGCCAACAAACCAACAAACTAACAAACTAATAAACCAGCAAACCAAAAAACCAAGAAGCCAACAAACCAACAAACCAACAAGCCAACAAACCAACAAGCCAACAAACCAACAAACCAACAAACCAAGTAACCAAAAAGCCAACAAACCAACAAACCAACAAAGCAACAAGCCAACAAGCCAACAAACCAACAAACCAACAAGCCAACAAACCAACAAACCAACAAACCAACAATCCAACAAGCCAACAAACCAACAAACCAACAAACCAACAAGCCAACAAACCAACAACCCAACAAGCCAACAAGCAAACAAACCAACAAACCAACAAGCCAACAAACCAGCAAACCAACAAACCAACAAACCAACAAACCAACAAACCAACAAACCAACAAACCAACAAGCCAACAAACCAACAAACCAACATGCCAACAAACCAACAAATCAACAAATCAACAAACCAACAAACCAAGAAACCAACAAACCAACCAACCAACAAACCAACAAGCCAACAAACCAACAAACCAACAAGCCAACAAACCAACAAACAAACAAACCAACAAACCAACAAGCCAACAAGCCAACAAACCAACAAACCAATTAGCCAACAAACCAACAAACCAACAAACCAACAAACCAACAAAACAACAAACCAACAAACCAACAAACCAACAAACCAACGAGCCAACAAGCCAACAAACCAACAAACCAACAAGCCAACAAACCAACAAACAAATAAGCCAACAAACCAACAAACCAACAAACCAACAAACTAACAAACTAATAAACCAGCAAACCAAAAAACCAAGAAGCCAACAAACCAACAAACCAACAAACCAACAAGCCAACAAACCAACAAGCCAACAAACCAACAAACCAACAAACCAAGAAACCAAAAAGCTAACAAACTAACAAACCAACAAGCCAACAAGCCAACAAACCAACAAACCAACAAGCCAACAAACCAACAAACCAACAAACCAACAAGCCAACAAGCCAACAAACCAACAAACCAACAAACCAACAAGCCAACAAACCAACAACCCAACAAGCCAACAAGCCAACAAACCAACAAACCAACAAGCCAACAAACCAGCAAACCAACAAACCAACAAACCAACAAACCAACAAACCAACAAACCAACAAACCAACAAGCCAACAAGCCAACAAACTAACAAACCAACAAACCAACAAGCCAACAAACCAACAAGCCGATTAACCAACAAACCAACAAACCAAGTAACCAAAAAGCCAGCAAACTTACAAACCAACAAGCCAACAAGCCAACAAACCAACAAACCAACAAAGCAACAAGCCAACAAGCCAACAAACCAACAAACCAACAAGCCAACAAACCAACAAACAAATAAACCAACAACCCAACAAACCAACAAACCAACACACCAACAAACCAACAAACCAACAAACCAACAAACCAACAAGCCAACAAGCCAACAAACCAACAAACCAGCAAAGCAACAAGCCAACAAGCCAACAAACCAACAAACCAACAAACCAACAAATCAACAAACCAATTAACCAACAAACCAACAAACGAACAAACCAACAAACCAACAAACCATCAAACCAACAAACCAACAAACCTACAAACCAACAAACAAATAAACCAACAAGCCAACAAACCAACAAACCAACAAATTAAAAAACCAACAAACCAACAAGCCAACAAGCCAACAAACCAACAAACTAACCAACCAACAAGCCAACAAACCAAAAACCAACAAGCCAACAAGCCAACAAACCAACAAACTAAGTAACCAAGAAGCCAACAAATCAACAAACCAACAAGCCAACAAGCCAACAAACCAACAAACCAACAAGCCAACAAGCCAACAAACCAACAAACCAACAAACCAACAAACCAACAAACCAACAAACCAACAAGCCAACAAACCAACAAACCAACAAACCAACAAACCAACAAGCCGACAAACCAACAAACCAACAAACCAACATGCCAACAAACCAACAAATCAACAAATCAACAAACCAACAAACCAAGAAACCAACAAACCAACAAACCAACAATCCAAAGAACCAACAAACCAACAAACCATCAAATGAACAAACCAACAATCCAACAAACCAACAAACCAACAAACCAACAAACCAACAAACCAACAAACCAACAAACCAACAAACCAACAAACCAAAAAACCAACAAACCAACAAGCCAACAAGCCAACAAGCCAACAAACCAACAAACTAACAAACCAACAAGCCAACAAGCCAACTAACCAACAAACCAACAAGCCAACAAACCAACAAACCAACAAACCAACAAACCAACAAACCAACAAGCCAACAAGCCAACAAACCAACAAACCAACAAGCCAACCAACCAACAAACCAACAAACCAACAAACCAACAAACCAACAAACCAACAAACCAACAAACCAACAAACCAACGAGCCAACAAGCCAACAAACCAACAAACCAACAAGCCAACAAACCAACAAACAAATAAGCCAACAAACCAACAAACCAACAAACCAACAAACCAACAAACTAACAAACTAATAAACCAGCAAACCAAAAAACCAACAAGCCAACAAACCAACAAACCAACAAACCAACAAGCCAACAAACCAACAAACCAACAAAGCAACAAGCCAACAAGCCAACAAACCAACAAACCAACAAGCCAACAATCCAACAAACCAACAAGCCAACAAGCCAACAAACCAACAAACCAACAAACCAACAAGCCAACAAACCAACAACCCAACAAGCCAACAAACCAACAAACCAACAAACCAACAAACCAACAAGCCGACAAACCAACAAACCAACAAACCAACATGCCAACAAACCAACAAATCAACAAATCAACAAACCAACAAACCAAGGAACCAACAAACCAACAAACCAACAAACCAAAGAACCAACAAACCAACAAACCATCAAATGAACAAACCAACAATCCAACAAACCAACAAACCAACAAACCAACAAACCAACAAACCAACAAACCAACAAACCAAAAAAACCAACAAACCAACAAGCCAACAAGCCAACAAGCCAACAAACCAACAAACTAACAAACCAACAAGCCAACAAGCCAACTAACCAACAAACCAACAAGCCAACAAACCAACAAACCAACAAACCAACAAACCAACAAACCAACAAGCCAACAAGCCAACAAACCAACAAACCAACAAGCCAACAAACCAACAAACCAACAAACCAACAAACCAACAAACCAACAAACCAACAAACCAACAAACCAACAAACCAACGAGCCAACAAGCCAACAAACCAACAAACCAACAAGCCAACAAACCAACAAACAAATAAGCCAACAAACCAACAAACCAACAAACCAACAAACCAACAAACTAACAAACTAATAAACCAGCAAACCAAAAAACCAACAAGCCAACAAACCAACAAACCAACAAACCAACAAGCCAACAAGCCAAGAAACCAACAAACCAACAAAGCAACAAGCCAACAAGCCAACAAACCAACAAACCAACAAGCCAACAATCCAACAAACCAACAAGCCAACAAGCCAACAAACCAACAAACCAACAAACCAACAAGCCAACAAACCAACAACCCAACAAGCCAACAAGCCAACAAACCAACAAACCAACAAGCCAACAAACCAACAAACCAACAAACCAACAAACCAACAAACCAACAAACCAACAAACCAACAAACCTACAAGCCAACAAGCCAACAAGCCAACAAACCAACAAACCAATAAACCAACAAGCCAACAAACCAACAAGCCGACAAACCAACAAACCAACGAACCAAGTAACCAAAAAGCCAGCAAACTTACAAACCAACAAAGCAACAAGCCAACAAGCCAACAAACCAACAAACCAACAAGCCAACAAACCAACAAACCAACAAACCAACAAGCCAACAAACCAACAAACAAATAAACCAACAAACCAACAAACCAACAAACCAACAAACCAACAAACCCACAAACCAAAAAACCAACAAACCAACAAACCAACAAGCCAACAAGCCAACAAACCAACAAACCAGCAAAGCAACAAGCCAACAAGCCAACAAACCAACAAACCAACAAACCAACAAACCAACAAACCAACAAACCAATTAACCAACAAACCAACAAACGAACAAACCAACAAACCAACAAACCAACAAACCAACAAACCAACAAACCAACAAATCTACAAACCAACAAACCAACAAGCCAACAAGCCAACAAGCCAACAAACCAACAAACCAACAAGCCAACAAATCAACGAACCAACAAACCAACAAGCCAACAAACCAACAAACCAACAAACCAACAAACCAACAAACCAACAAGCCAACAAACCAACAAACCAACAAACCAACAAGCCAACAAGCCAACAAGCCAACAAACCAACAAACCAACAAACCAACATGCCAACAAACCAACAAATCAACAAATCAACAAACCAACTGTAATGTGACATTAGAAGCAATGTCATCAAAAAAATGAGATGGCCATGAGAAGGGCAACATTGCTGCATGTGATAGCTGACGTTCATTATTATTAAAAAAAATTATATTAATAAAGCTAATAATTTTATACTTAAATAATATGTTATTTTATTAATTCGCTTGCATATTACATGGTGTCAGAAGGTAAAAAATAAAATTCTCGCGAAGTTTCACGGATTTAATTAATTTATCGGATATTTTTGCCAATTTCATCGGAACACATTGAAAATGGGTGATACACGGAAAAATTTGCGAGAGCTGGATTGTTCAAATTTGTCATCGGATTGGAAAAATTGGAAACGAGATTTTCGCATCTACATGATAGCAAACGACAAAGAGACTAAGTCGGAAGTAAAGAAAATTTCAATTTTTCTATGGTTAATCGGAACAAAAGGTGCAAACATTTACAACACGTTGTTTCCAAATGATGGTTCGCAAAATTCATTGCTGGGTACAGTCACAACACAACGAGTGGTACCAGCAGATGGCGATGTAGCAGAGCACACGGAAGATGTAACAACACAGCGTACATTGGACGATGTTTTGACGGCATTTGATTATCATTGTCTGCCACAAAAGAATGTGACAATGGAATCGTACATATTTAATAACATGATGCAAAAGGAACGTCAACCGTTCAGTGAATTTTTAACTGAGCTTCGTGCTCAAATAGAACGTTGTGACTTCGAAATTGAAGGGAAATCGTACGAAGATCGAATGTTGCGTGATCGTATTATCACTGGGGTTTTCGACAAGAAACTGCAACTCAAGTTGCTAGATGGACGTGACGAAAAATTGGACCGAGTGATCGACATTTGCAAAACATTCGAATCGGCAAATGTTAACAAGGGAATTTTGGCATCAAAACAAACGATCTCAGCGCTGTCATTGGTGGAAAACAAAGAAATCGATTCAATTAACGCAATTAATGCAACCAATAGGCGTTTTTGCTTCAACTGTGGTGGTGATTGGAAACCAGATCACAAAAGCAAGTGTCCAGCCAGGGATTTCACGTGCCAATGCGGAAAAAAGGGTCATTTTCGTCGGATGTGTCGCAAAACAAACAAGACGAACAAGTCGGGCGCAACTACATCGGAATCGAATGCAAATGGAAAATCACGGATTGACAATGTTCACTGGAGTTCGCTATCAGGTAAAACGACTAAAATACACCGGAAATTAACGACTAAGTTAGTTAATGTTAAGAATCATATGTTTAGAATAAATTCATTGGGACGACAAAAGACACGTTGGACTAAGGCAAACCGAATAGGGAATAAGCTAGTTAAATTCAAAATCGATACAGGAGCGGACGTCAACTGTGTTCCATTGAAAATTGTCAAGGAATTAAAATTAAAAATGAGCCATGAGCAAAATGACTTTCATGTATTTGATTATAGTAATAATAAAGTTAACATTTTTGGTATTGTCGAAATTAAATTTATTGATTCGAAATCTAATATGGAAAGATTAGCGGAATTTGTAGTCGTTGATAACGCATTTGAACCGATACTCGGACTTGATACATGCATTGAGTTTGAACTGATTAAGCGATTGGATATTGACTCGATTGAATTCTTGGATAAACAGGAAAGATTTGTAAGTGAAAATAACGATGTATTCACTGGACTTGGAAAAATTCCTGGAAAAATTACCATACACTTACAAGAAAATGCAAAGCCAGTCGTGCATTATCGTAAACGTTTCCCGGACACAATAGTTAAAAAACTCAAGCCAAAACTTGATGAGATGGTTAAAAATGGAATCATTTCACCGGTGTCTTACCCAACAGACTGGGTTAACAATTTACAAGTGGTGGAAAAACCAAATGGTGATTTACGGATTTGCTTGGATCCAAAACTACTTAATAAGTGCCTTAAGCGCGAACATTTTTTGATTCCAACCATCGATAATTTTACTTCGGAATTAGCTAACAAAAAATTATTCACGGTTTTGGATTGTTCAAATGGATTTTGGCAATTGGAATTGGACGAAAAGAGTTCAGAACTGACAACGTTCATGACACCCTTTGGTCGTTACAAATTCGAAAGACTTGCTTTTGGATTGAACGTTTCACCGGAAATTTTTCAAAGACGTATGATACAGATATTTGGTGACATACCTGGCGTCTTTGTTTACTTCGATGATATTGGAATCCTAGCATCGAACGAAGAGGAACATGATAAAATTTTGGCAATTGTTCTTGAGCGTGCACGCGTGAATAATGTTAAATTTAACTTGGAAAAAATGCAATATCGTAAATCGGAAGTAAAATTCATGGGTCATATCTTATTGGATGGTAAAATAAAACCGGTTGACAAGCACATTGAAGCGATTCTAAAGCTTAAAAAACCAACCGATAAACATGGTGTAATGCGCTTGTTGGGTCTTTGCAAGTATTTGGCAAAGTTTATTCCAAACCTGTCCAAGCTGACAGCAGAACTAAGAAGATTAACCGGAAAAGACATTCCTTTTGAATGGACGGAAAAACATGAGGCGGAACTTGAGAATTTAGTAAAAATCATTACATCGGACCCAATTTTAAAGGCATATGACCCGGAAAAGCCAGTTGTTATTCAGACTGATGCATCGAAAGATGGACTTGGATCAGTTTTGATGCAAGATGGTTATCCGATTGCATTTGCTTCTCGAACTCTTAGCAAATGTGAACAGAGATGGGCGCAAATTGAAAAAGAACTTCTGGCTGTGGTTTTTGCATGTAAACGTTTCCATCATTTCATTTATGGGCGTGATTTCACTGTTGAGAGTGATCACAAGCCGCTGGAAACATTGAATTTACGCGATATTGACGCTGTAACGCCAAGATTGCAGCGAATGTTCATGATGCTACTGAAATATTCGAAAATGGACATTGTTTTCAAACCGGGAAAAAGCATGTTGGTAGCCGATTGTCTCTCTCGTGCTCAGTTGGCCACGATCTCGGAGGAAACGGAATTGAGTGGAGTCATTCACACAGTAACCCGATCTGCTTGTGTGTCAAAGGATAATTACGATTACTACAAACAGATACTGGAATCGGATGAAAACCTTAAACGCGTGTGTGAATACGTAAGAAATGGTTGGCCTGAGTATCGAACTCTGAATGATTTTTGTCGGGAATTTCACAAAATTAAATCGGAACTCCACTTTGAAAACGGACTACTGTTCAGAAATCATAGACTGGTGATTCCAACGGGATTTCAAGGAAAAATGACAAAATGGTTGCATGCACCACATCTTGGAATCGAAAAAACACTTGCAAGAGCCAGAATGTTATACTTTTGGCCTGGAATGAATGCACAAATTAAAGACATGATTGTGTCATGTAATGTGTGTGAAAAATTTAAACGAAACAATCAAAAGGAACCATTGGTTCAAGAAGTTAATCCAAAATATCCATATCACATTGCTTCTGTGGACTTGTTTGAATATGCGGGTCGTGATTTCATCTCAATTTTTGATGCATATTCAAATTTCTTAGTTGCGACTAAAGTAAATAACAAAACTTCTGGGCACATTATCGATATCTTTTGTTCTATTTTCAACATAATCGGATATCCATCGATAATAAAAAGTGATAACGTTCCGTTCAACTCAGCAGAGTTCGAAAAGTTTGCACGGAAATTTAATGTGCAATTCAAATATTCGAGTCCTCGATATCCACAAAGCAATGGGCTGGCTGAGAAAGGAGGTGCCATTGCAAGGAACATTTTGAAGCGTTGTTATGAGACTAACAGCGTGGATCAGTTTCAATACAGAATCATGGAATATAACACCACACCTGTCGCAAGCATGCAACTTACTCCATCGGAATTATTCTTCGGAAGATTGGTCAAAACAAAATTGCCAGTATCGGAACAATTACTGATCAGAAACAATATCAATGAAGAAATTATTCAAAAAAAATTGACAAGAAAAAGGAAAAACAAAAGTATTACTATGATCGGAACGTAAAGTCGTTGCCGGCATTAAGCCTGAGCGATTTAGTAATTTTCAAAAAGAATGGAAAAGAATGGCATTACGGAACAATTGTTGGAATAGTTAACGACCGCTCGTATATTATTAAGGATTCATTCGACAATCATTTTAGACGTAATCGTAGGTTCATTGCCAAAACGAAGAATAAGGATTTTAGCGCTAGTGATCTAGTTTTTGAAGAAAATGTTAAGACAGGGTACTTGCACAATTTGCCAGAAATTCAAATCGCAAAGCCAGTTGATCTCGGTGAGTCAAATGTTGGCGATAATCAGAATGGCAAAACTCCTATGAATATTGTAATTGCGGATAAACCAGAGCTTCCAGTAGAGGTGGAAATTGACGATTATCATAATTCGTCTTCGGAATTTGAAACTGCTCGAATTGATGATTCAGATGCAAATATGGGCAGTGATGCAGAAGTCGTTCCAGAACCAGTGGTTCAGGACAGTTATAGAACGCGCAGTGGTCGTACTGTAAGACCACCGCAAAGATATGGCTGGTGAAAATTGTAAAAGTTATTAGGAGTAGCCTAGTCCAAATTATTATTGTTACTAATTTAGACTTAAAGAAAAAAGCGTGTAATGTGACATTAGAAGCAATGTCATCAAAAAAATGAGATGGCCATGAGAAGGGCAACATTGCTGCATGTGATAGCTGACGTTCATTATTATTAAAAAAAATTATATTAATAAAGCTAATAATTTTATACTTAAATAATATGTTATTTTATTAATTCGCTTGCATATTACACCAACAAACCAACAAACCAACAAACCAACAAACCAAAGAACCAACAAACCAACAAACCAACAAACCATCAAACGAACAAACCAACAATCCAACAATCCAACAAACCAACAAACCAACAAACCAACAAACCAACAAACCAACAAAACCAACAAACCAACAAACCAAAAAACCAACAAACCAACAAGCCAACAAGCCAACAAGCCAACAAACCAACAAACTAACAAACCAACAAGCCAACAAACCAACAAACCAACAAGCCAACAAGCCAACAAACCAACAAACCAACAAACCAAAAAACCAACAAACCAACAAACCATCAAACGAACAAAGCAACAAGCCAACAAGCCAACAAACCAACAAACCAACAAGCCAACAAACCAACAAACCAACAAGCCAACAATCCAACAAACCAACAAACCAACAAACCAACAAGCCAACAAACCAACAAACCAAAAAGCCAACAAACCAACAAACCAACAAACCAACAAGCCAAGAAGCCAACAAACCAACAAACCAACAAGCCAACAAACCAACAAACCAACAAACCAACAAACCAACAAACCAACAAACCAACAAACCAACAAACCAACAAACCAACGAGCCAACAAGCCAACAAACCAACAAACCAACAAGCCAACAAACCAACAAACCAACAAACCAAAAAGCCAACAAGCCAACAAGCCAACAAACCAACAAACTAACAAACCAACAAACACACAAGCCAACAAGCCAACAAACCAACAAACCAACAAACCAACAAACCAAAAAACCAACAAACCATCAAAGGAACAAAGCAACAAGCCCACAAGCCAACAAACCAACAAACCAACAAGCCAACAAACCAACAAACCAACAAGCCAACAATCCAACAAACCAACAAACCAACAAACCAACAAGCCAACAAACCAACAAACCAACAAGCCAACAAACCAACAAACCAACAAACAAACAAACCAACAAGCCAAGAAGCCAACAAACCAACAAACCAACAAGCCAACAAATCAACAAACCAACAAACCAACAAACCAACAAACCAACAAACCAACAAACCAACAAACCAATAAACCAACGAGCCAACAAGCCAACAAACCAACAAACCAACAAACCAACAAGCCAAGAAGCCAACAAACCAACAAACCAACAAGCCAACAAACCAACAAACCAACAAACCAACAAACCAACAAACCAACAAACCAACAAACCAACAAACCAACAAACCAACGAGCCAACAAGCCAACAAACCAACAAATCAACAAGCCAACAAACCAACAAACCAACAAACCAACAAACCAACAAGCCAACAAACCAACAAACCAACAAACCAACAAAGCAACAAGCCAACAAGCCAACAAACCAACAAACCAACAAACCAACAAACCAACAAACCAACAAACCAACAAACCAACAAACCAACAAACCAACAAACCAACAAACCAACAAACCAACAAACCAACAAACCAACAAACCAAGTAACCAAAAAGCTAACAAACTAACAAACCAACAAGCCAACAAGCCAACAAACCAACAAACCAACAAAGCAACAAGCCAACAAGCCAACAAGCCAACAAACCCACAAACCAACAAACCAAGTAACCAAAAAGCCAACAAACTAACAAACCAACAAGCCAACAAGCCAACAAACCAACAAACCAACAAAGCAACAAACCAACAAACCAACAAGCCAACAAACCAACAAGCCCACAAACCAACAAACCAACAAACCAAGTAACCAGAAAGCCTACAAACTAACAAACCAACAAGCAAACAAGCCAACAAACCAACAAACCAACAAAGCAACAAGCCAACAAGCCAACAAACCAACAAACCAACAAGCCAACAAACCAACAAACCAACAAGCCAACAAGCCAACAAACCAACAAACCAACAAACCAACAAACCAACAAGCCAACAAACCAACAAACTAACAAACCAACAAGCCAACAAGCCAACAAACCAACAAACCAGCAAACCAATAAACTAATTAACCAACCAACCAACAAACAAACAAACCAACAAACCAACAAACCAACAAACCAACAAGCCAACAAACCAACAAACCAACAAACAAATAAACCAACAAACCAACAAACCAACAAACCAACAAATTAAAAAACCAACAAACCAATAAGCCAACAAGCCAACAAACCAACAAACTAACAAACCAACAAGCCAACAAACCAAAAACCAACAAGCCGACAAGCCAACAAACCAACAAACTAAGTAACCAAGAAGCCAACAAACCAACAAACCAACAAGCCAACAAACCAACAAACCAACAAACCAACAAACCAACAAGCCAACAAACCAACAAACACACAAGCCAACTAGCCAACAAACCAACAAACCAACAAACCAACATGCCAACAAACCAACAAATCAACAAATCAACAAACCAACAAACCAAGAAACCAACAAACCAACAAACCAACAAACCAAGGAACCATTAAACCAACAAACCATCAAACGAACAAACCAACAATCCAACAGACCAACAAACCAACAAACCAACAAACCAACAAACCAACAAACCAACAAACCAACAAACCAACAAACCAAAAAACCAACAAACCAACAAGCCAACAAGCCAACAAGCCAACAAACCAACAAACTAACAAACCAACAAGCCAACAAACCAACAAACCAACAAACCAACAAGCCAACAAACCAACAAACCAACAAACCAAAAAACCAACAAACCAACAAACCATCAAACGAACAAAGCAACAAGCCAACAAGCCAACAAACCAACAAACCAACAAGCCAACAAACCAACAAACCAACAAGCCAACAATCCAACAAACCAACAAACCAACAAACCAACAAGCCAACAAACCAACAAACCAACAAGCCAACAAACTAACAAACCAACAAACCAACAAACCAACAAGCCATGAAGCCAACAAACCAACAAACCGACAAGCCAACAAACCGACAAGCCAACAAACCAACAAACCAACAAACCAACAAACCAACAAACCAACAAACCAACAAACCAACAAACCAACAAACCAACGAGCCAACAAGCCAACAAACCAACAAACCAACAAGCCAACAAACCGACAAACAAATAAACCAACAAAACAACAAACCAACAAACCAACAAACCAACAAACTAACAAACAAATAAACCAACAAACCAAAAAACCAACAAGCCAACAAACCAACAAACCAACAAACCAACAAGCCAACAAACCAACAAGCCAACAAACCAACAAACCAACAAACCAAGTAACTAAAAAGCTAACAAACTAACAAACCAACAAGCCAACAAGCCAACAAACCAACAAACCAACAAAGCAACAAGCCAACAAGCCAACAAGCCAACAAACCAACAAACCAACAAACCAAGTAACCAAAAAGCCAACAAACTAACAAACCAACAAGCCAACAAGCCAACAAACCAACAAACCAACAAACCAAGTAACCAGAAAGCCTACAAACTAACAAACCAACAAGCCAACAAACCAACAAACCAACAAGACAACAAGCCAACAAACCAACAAACCAACAAACCAACAAACTAAGTAACCAACAAGCCAACAAACCAACAAACCAACAAGCCAACAAACCAACAAACTAACAAACCAACAAACCAACAAACCAACAAACCAACAAACCAACAAACCAAAAAACCAACAAACCAACAAACCAACAAACCAACAAACTAACAAACTAATAAACCAGCAAACCAAAAAACCAACAAGCCAACAAACCAACAAACCAACAAACCAACAAGCCAACAAACCAACAAACCAACAAAGCAACAAGCCAACAAGCCAACAAACCAACAAACCAACAAGCCAACAATCCAACAAACCAACAAGCCAACAAGCCAACAAACCAACAAACCAACAAACCAACAAGCCAACAAACCAACAACCCAACAAGCCAACAAGCCAACAAACCAACAAAACAACAAGCCAACAAACCAACAAACCAACAAACCAACAAACCAACAAAATAACAAACCAACAAACCAACAAACCAACAAACCAACAAACCTACAAGCCAACAAGCCAACAAGCCAACAAACCAACAAACCAATAAACCAACAAGCCAACAAACCAACAAACCAACAAACCAACAAGCCAACAAGCCAACAAACCAACAAACCAACAAACCAACAAACCAACAAGCCAACAAACCAACAAACTAACAAACCAACAAGCCAACAAGCCAACAAACCAACAAACCAGCAAACCAACAAACAAACAAACCAACAAACCAACAAACCAACAAACCAACAAACCAACAAACCTACAAACCAACAAACAAATAAACCAACAAACCAACAAACCAACAAACCAACAAATTAAAAAACCAACAAACCAATAAGCCAACAAGCCAACAAACCAACAAACTAACAAACCAACAAGCCAACAAACCAAAAACCAACAAGCCAACAAGCCAACAAACCAACAAACTAAGTAACCAAGAAGCCAACAAACCAACAAACCAACAAGCCAACAAACCAACAAACCAACAAACCAACAAACCAACAAGCCAACAAACCAACAAACCAACAAACACACAAGCCAACTAGCCAACAAACCAACAAACCAACAAACCAACATGCCAACAAACCAACAAATCAACAAATCAACAAACCAACAAACCAAGAAACCAACAAACCAACAAACCAACAAACCAAAGAACCATTAAACCAACAAACCATCAAACGAACAAACCAACAATCCAACAAACCAACAAACCAACAAACCAACAAACCAACAAACCAACAAACCAACAAACCAACAAACCAAAAAACCAACAAACCAACAAGCCAACAAGCCAACAAGCCAACAAACCAACAAACTAACAAACCAACAAGCCAACAAACCAACAAACCAACAAACCAACAAGCCAACAAACCAACAAACCAACAAACCAAAAAACCAACAAACCAACAAACCAACAAACCATCAAACGAACAAAGCAACAAGCCAACAAGCCAACAAACAAACAAACCAACAAGCCAACAAACCAACAAACCAACAAGCCAACAATCCAACAAACCAACAAACCAACAAACCAACAAGCCAACAAACCAACAAACCAACAAACCATCAAACGAACAAAGCAATAAACCAAAAAACCAACAAACTAACAAACCAACAAGCCAACAAGCCAACAAACCAACAAACCAACAAAGCAACAAACCAACAAACCAACAAGCCAACAAACCAACAAGCCCACAAACCAACAAACCAACAAACCAAGTAACCAGAAAGCCTACAAACTAACAAACCAACA
This sequence comes from Atherix ibis, assembly GCA_958298945.1. Classification (NCBI taxonomy): domain Eukaryota; kingdom Metazoa; phylum Arthropoda; class Insecta; order Diptera; family Athericidae; genus Atherix; species Atherix ibis. Next base: position 30,925,392 of record OY282608.1, read on the forward strand.
AGCAAACAAGCCAACAAGCCAACAAACCAACAAAGCAACAAGCCAACAAGCCAACAAACCAACAAACCAACAAGCCAACAAACCAACAAACCAACAAGCCAACAAGCCAACAAACCAACAAACCAACAAACCAACAAACCAACAAGCCAACAAACCAACAAACTAACAAACCAACAAGCCAACAAGCCAACAAACCAACAAACCAGCAAACCAATAAACTAATTAACCAACCAACCAACAAACAAACAAACCAACAAACCAACAAACCAACAAACCAACAAGCCAACAAACCAACAAACCAACAAACAAATAAACCAACAAACCAACAAACCAACAAACCAACAAATTAAAAAACCAACAAACCAATAAGCCAACAAGCCAACAAACCAACAAACTAACAAACCAACAAGCCAACAAACCAAAAACCAACAAGCCAACAAGCCAACAAACCAACAAACTAAGTAACCAAGAAGCCAACAAACCAACAAACCAACAAGCCAACAAACCAACAAACCAACAAACCAACAAACCAACAAGCCAACAAACCAACAAACACACAAGCCAACTAGCCAACAAACCAACAAACCAACAAACCAACATGCCAACAAACCAACAAATCAACAAATCAACAAACCAACAAACCAAGAAACCAACAAACCAACAAACCAACAAACCAAAGAACCATTAAACCAACAAACCATCAAACGAACAAACCAACAATCCAACAAACCAACAAACCAACAAACCAACAAACCAACAAACCAACAAACCAACAAACCAACAAACCAAAAAACCAACAAACCAACAAGCCAACAAGCCAACAAGCCGACAAACCAACAAACTAACAAACCAACAAGCCAACAAACCAACAAACCAACAAACCAACAAGCCAACAAACCAACAAACCAACAAACCAAAAAACCAACAAACCAACAAACCATCAAACGAACAAAGCAACAAGCCAACAAGCCAACAAACCAACAAACCAACAAGCCAACAAACCAACAAACCAACAAGCCAACAATCCAACAAACCAACAAACCAACAAACCAACAAGCCAACAAACCAACAAACCAACAAGCCAACAAACTAACAAACCAACAAACCAACAAACCAACAAGCCAAGAAGCCAACAAACCAACAAACCGACAAGCCAACAAACCGACAAGCCAACAAACCAACAAACCAACAAACCAACAAACCAACAAACCAACAAACCAACAAACCAACAAACCAACAAACCAACAAACCAACGAGCCAACAAGCCAACAAACCAACAAACCAACAAGCCAACAAACCGACAAACAAATAAACCAACAAAACAACAAACCAACAAACCAACAAACCAACAAACTAACAAACAAATAAACCAACAAACCAAAAAACCAACAAGCCAACAAACCAACAAACCAACAAACCAACAAGCCAACAAACCAACAAGCCAACAAACCAACAAACCAACAAACCAAGTAACTAAAAAGCTAACAAACTAACAAACCAACAAGCCAACAAGCCAACAAACCAACAAACCAACAAAGCAACAAGCCAACAAGCCAACAAGCCAACAAACCAACAAACCAACAAACCAAGTAACAAACCAACAAGCCAACAAACCAACAAACCAACAAGACAATAAGCCAACAAACCCACAAACCAACAAACCAACAAACTAAGTAACCAACAAGCCAACAAACCAACAAACCAACAAGCCAACAAACCAACAAACTAACAAACCAACAAACCAACAAACCAACAAACCAACAAACCAACAAACCAAAAAACCAACAATCCAACAAACCAACAAACCAACAAACTAACAAACTAATAAACCAGCAAACCAAAAAACCAACAAGCCAACAAACCAACAAACCAACAAACCAACAAGCCAACAAACCAACAAACCAACAAAGCAACAAGCCAACAAGCCAACAAACCAACAAACCAACAAGCCAACAATCCAACAAACCAACAAGCCAACAAGCCAACAAACCAACAAACCAACAAACCAACAAGCCAACAAACCAACAACCCAACAAGCCAACAAGCCAACAAACCAACAAACCAACAAGCCAACAAACCAACAAACCAACAAACCAACAAACCAACAAGCCAACAAACCAACAAACTAACAAACCAACAAGCCAACAAGCCAACAAACCAACAAACCAGCAAACCAATAAACCAATTAACCAACCAACCAACAAACAAACAAACCAACAAACCAACAAACCAACAAACCAACAAACCAACAAACCAACAAACCTACAAACCAACAAACAAATAAACCAACAAACCAACAAACCAACAAACCAACAAATTAAAAAACCAACAAACCAATAAGCCAACAAGCCAACAAACCAACAAACTAACAAACCAACAAGCCAACAAACCAAAAACCAACAAGCCAACAAGCCAACAAACCAACAAACTAAGTAACCAAGAAGCCAACAAACCAACAAACCAACAAGCCAACAAACCAACAAACCAACAAACCAACAAACCAACAAGCCAACAAACCAACAAACCAACAAACACACAAGCCAACTAGCCAACAAACCAACAAACCAACAAACCAACATGCCAACAAACCAACAAATCAACAAATCAACAAACCAACAAACCAAGAAACCAACAAACCAACAAACCAACAAACCAAAGAACCATTAAACCAACAAACCATCAAACGAACAAACCAACAATCCAACAAACCAACAAACCAACAAACCAACAAACCAACAAACCAACAAACCAAAAAACCAACAAACCAACAAGCCAACAAGCCAACTAGCCAACAAACCAACAAACTAACAAACCAACAAGCCAACAAACCAACAAACCAACAAACCAACAAGCCAACAAACCAACAAACCAACAAACCAAAAAACCAACAAACCAACAAACCAACAAACCATCAAACGAACAAAGCAACAAGCCAACAAGCCAACAAACCAACAAACCAACAAGCCAACAAACCAACAAACCAACAAGCCAACAATCCAACAAACCAACAAACCAACAAACCAACAAGCCAACAAACCAACAAACCAACAAGCCAACAAACTAACAAACCAACAAACCAACAAACCAACAAGCCAAGAAGCCAACAAACCAACAAACCGACAAGCCAACAAACCGACAAGCCAACAAACCAACAAACCAACAAACCAACAAACCAACAAACCAACAAACCAACAAACCAACAAACCAACAAACCAACAAACCAACGAGCCAACAAGCCAACAAACCAACAAACCAACAAGCCAACAAACCGACAAACAAATAAACCAACAAAACAACAAACCAACAAACCAACATACCAACAAACTAACAAACAAATAAACCAACAAACCAAAAAACCAACAAGCCAACAAACCAACAAACCAACAAACCAACAAGCCAACAAACCAACAAGCCAACAAACCAACAAACCAACAAACCAAGTAACTAAAAAGCTAACAAACTAACAAACCAACAAGCCAACAAGCCAACAAACCAACAAACCAACAAAGCAACAAGCCAACAAGCCAACAAGCCAACAAACCAACAAACCAACAAACCAAGTAACCAAAAAGCCAACAAACTAACAAACCAACAAGCCAACAAGCCAACAAACCAACAAACCAACAAACCAAGTAACCAGAAAGCCTACAAACTAACAAACCAACAAGCCAACAAGCCAACAAACCAACAAACCAACAAAGCAACAAGCCAACAAGCCAACAAACCAACAAACCAACAAACCAACAAGCCAACAAACCAACAAACCAACAAGACAACAAGCCAACAAACCAACAAACCAACAAACCAACAAACTAAGTAACCAACAAGCCAACAAACCAACAAACCAACAAGCCAACAAACCAACAAACTAACAAACCAACAAACCAACAAACCAACAAACCAACAAACCAATCAACCAAAAAACCAACAAACCAACAAACCAACAAACCAACAAACTAACAAGCTAATAAACCAGCAAACCAAAAAACCAACAAGCCAACAAACCAACAAACCAACAAACCAACAAGCCAACAAACCAACAAACCAACAAAGCAACAAGCCAACAAGCCAACAAACCAACAAACCAACAAGCCAACAATCCAACAAACTAACAAACCAACAAGCCAACAAACCAAAAACCAACAAGCCAACAAGCCAACAAACCAACAAACTAAGTAACCAAGAAGCCAACAAACCAACAAACCAACAAGCCAACAAACCAACAAACCAACAAACCAACAAACCAACAAGCCAACAAACCAACAAACACACAAGCCAACTAGCCAACAAACCAACAAACCAACAAACCAACATGCCAACAAACCAACAAATCAACAAATCAACAAACCAACAAACCAAGAAACCAACAAACCAACAAACCAACAAACCAAAGAACCATTAAACCAACAAACCATCAAACGAACAAACCAACAATCCAACAAACCAACAAACCAACAAACCAACAAACCAACAAACCAACAAACCAACAAACCAACAAACCAAAAAACCAACAAACCAACAAGCCAACAAGCCAACAAGCCAACAAACCAACAAACTAACAAACCAACAAGCCAACAAACCAACAAACCAACAAACCAACAAGCCAACAAACCAACAAACCAACAAACCAAAAAACCAACAAACCAACAAACCATCAAACGAACAAAGCAACAAGCCAACAAGCCAACAAACCAACAAACCAACAAGCCAACAAACCAACAAACCAACAAGCCAACAATCCAACAAACCAACAAACCAACAAACCAACAAGCCAACAAACCAACAAACCAACAAGCCAACAAACTAACAAACCAACAAACCAACAAACCAACAAGCCAAGAAGCCAACAAACCAACAAACCGACAAGCCAACAAACCGACAAGCCAACAAACCAACAAACCAACAAACCAACAAACCAACAAACCAACAAACCAACAAACCAACAAACCAACAAACCAACAAACCAACGAGCCAACAAGCCAACAAACCAACAAACCAACAAGCCAACAAACCGACAAACAAATAAACCAACAAAACAACAAACCAACTAACCAACAAACCAACAAACTAACAAACAAATAAACCAACAAACCAAAAAACCAACAAGCCAACAAACCAACAAACCAACAAACCAACAAGCCAACAAACCAACAAGCCAACAAACCAACAAACCAACAAACCAAGTAACTAAAAAGCTAACAAACTAACAAACCAACAAGCCAACAAGCCAACAAACCAACAAACCAACAAAGCAACAAGCCAACAAGCCAACAAGCCAACAAACCAACAAACCAACAAGCCAAGTAACAAACCAACAAGCCAACAAACCAACAAACCAACAAGACAATAAGCCAACAAACCAACAAACCAACAAACCAACAAACTAAGTAACCAACAAGCCAACAAACCAACAAACCAACAAGCCAACAAACCAACAAACTAACAAACCAACAAACCAACAAACCAACAAACCAACAAACCAACAAACCAAAAAACCAACAATCCAACAAACCAACAAACCAACAAACTAACAAACTAATAAACCAGCAAACCAAAAAACCAACAAGCCAACAAACCAACAAACTAACAAACCAACAAGCCAACAAACCAACAAACCAACAAAGCAACAAGCCAACAAGCCAACAAACCAACAAACCAACAAGCCAACAATCCAACAAACCAACAAGCCAACAAGCCAACAAACCAACAAACCAACAAACCAACAAGCCAACAAACCAACAACCCAACAAGCCAACAAGCCAACAAACCAACAAACCAACAAGCCAACAAACCAACAAACCAACAAACCAACAAACCAACAAACCAACAAACCAACAAACCAACAAACCAACAAACCTACAAGCCAACAAGCCAACAAGCCAACAAACCAACAAACCAATAAACCAACAAGCCAACAAACCAACAAACCAACAAACCAAAAAGCCAACAAGCCAACAAACCAACAAACCAACAAACCAACAAACCAACAAGCCAACAAACCAACAAACTAACAAACCAACAAGCCAACAAGCCAACAAACCAACAAACCAGCAAACCAATAAACCAATTAACCAACCAACCAACAAACAAACAAACCAACAAACCAACAAACCAACAAACCAACAAACCAACAAACCTACAAACCAACAAACAAATAAACCAACAAACCAACAAACCAACAAACCAACAAATTAAAAAACCAACAAACCAATAAGCCAACAAGCCAACAAACCAACAAACTAACAAACCAACAAGCCAACAAACCAAAAACCAACAAGCCAACAAGCCAACAAACCAACAAACTAAGTAACCAAGAAGCCAACAAACCAACAAACCAACAAGCCAACAAACCAACAAACCAACAAACCAACAAACCAACAAGCCAACAAACCAACAAACCAACAAACACACAAGCCAACTAGCCAACAAACCAACAAACCAACAAACCAACATGCCAACAAACCAACAAATCAACAAATCAACAAACCAACAAACCAAGAAACCAACAAACCAACAAACCAACAAACCAAAGAACCATTAAACCAACAAACCATCAAACGAACAAACCAACAATCCAACAAACCAACAAACCAACAAACCAACAAACCAACAAACCAACAAACCAAAAAACCAACAAACCAACAAGCCAACAAGCCAACTAGCCAACAAACCAACAAACTAACAAACCAACAAGCCAACAAACCAACAAACCAACAAACCAACAAGCCAACAAACCAACAAACCAACAAACCAAAAAACCAACAAACCAACAAACCAACAAACCATCAAACGAACAAAGCAACAAGCCAACAAGCCAACAAACCAACAAACCAACAAGCCAACAAACCAACAAACCAACAAGCCAACAATCCAACAAACCAACAAACCAACAAACCAACAAGCCAACAAACCAACAAACCAACAAGCCAACAAACTAACAAACCAACAAACCAACAAACCAACAAGCCAAGAAGCCAACAAACCAACAAACCGACAAGCCAACAAACCGACAAGCCAACAAACCAACAAACCAACAAACCAACAAACCAACAAACCAACAAACCAACAAACCAACAAACCAACAAACCAACAAACCAACGAGCCAACAAGCCAACAAACCAACAAACCAACAAGCCAACAAACCGACAAACAAATAAACCAACAAAACAACAAACCAACAAACCAACATACCAACAAACTAACAAACAAATAAACCAACAAACCAAAAAACCAACAAGCCAACAAACCAACAAACCAACAAACCAACAAGCCAACAAACCAACAAGCCAACAAACCAACAAACCAACAAACCAAGTAACTAAAACGCTAACAAACTAACAAACCAACAAGCCAACAAGCCAACAAACCAACAAACCAACAAAGCAACAAGCCAACAAGCCAACAAGCCAACAAACCAACAAACCAACAAACCAAGTAACCAAAAAGCCAACAAACTAACAAACCAACAAGCCAACAAGCCAACAAACCAACAAACCAACAAACCAAGTAACCAGAAAGCCTACAAACTAACAAACCAACAAGCCAACAAGCCAACAAACCAACAAACCAACAAAGCAACAAGCCAACAAGCCAACAAACCAACAAACCAACAAACCAACAAGCCAACAAACCAACAAACCAACAAGACAACAAGCCAACAAACCAACAAACCAACAAACCAACAAACTAAGTAACCAACAAGCCAACAAACCAACAAACCAACAAGCCAACAAACCAACAAACTAACAAACCAACAAACCAACAAACCAACAAACCAACAAACCAACAAACCAATCAACCAAAAAACCAACAAACCAACAAACCAACAAACCAACAAACTAACAAGCTAATAAACCAGCAAACCAAAAAACCAACAAGCCAACAAACCAACAAACCAACAAACCAACAAGCCAACAAACCAACAAACCAACAAAGCAACAAGCCAACAAGCCAACAAACCAACAAACCAACAAGCCAACAATCCAACAAACCAACAAGCCAACAAGCCAACAAACCAACAAACCAACAAACCAACAAGCCAACAAACCAACAACCCAACAAGCCAACAAGCCAACAAACCAACAAACCAACAAGCCAACAAACCAACAAACCAACAAACCAACAAACCAACAAACCAACAAACCAACAAACCAACAAACCAACAAACCAACAAACCTACAAGCCAACAAGCCAACAAGCCAACAAACCAACAAACCAATAAACCAACAAGCCAACAAACCAACAAGCCGACAAACCAACAAACCAACGAACCAAGTAACCAAAAAGCCAGCAAACTTACAAACCAACAAAGCAACAAGCCAACAAGCCAACAAACCAACAAACCAACAAGCCAACAAACCAACAAACCAACAAACCAACAAGCCAACAAACCAACAAACAAATAAACCAACAAACCAACAAACCAACAAACCAACAAACCAACAAACCAACACACCAAAAAACCAACAAACCAACAAACCAACAAGCCAACAAGCCAACAAACCAACAAACCAGCAAAGCAACAAGCCAACAAGCCAACAAACCAACAAACCAACAAACCAACAAACCAACAATCCAATTAACCAACAAACCAACAAACGAACAAACCAACAAACCAACAAACCAACAAACCAACAAACCAACAAATCTACAAACCAACAAACCAACAAGCCAACAAGCCAACAAGCCAACAAACCAACAAACCAACAAGCCAACAAACCAACGAACCAACAAACCAACAAGCCAACAAACCAACAAACCAACAAACCAACAAACCAACAAACCAACAAGCCAACAAACCAACAAACCAACAAACCAACAAGCCAACAAGCCAACAAACCAACAAACCAACAAACCAACATGCCAACAAACCAACAAATCAACAAATCAACAAACCAACAAACCAACAAACCAACAAACCAACAAACCAAAGAACCAACAAACCAACAAACCAACAAACCATCAAACGAACAAACCAACAATCCAACAATCCAACAAACCAACAAACCAACAAACCAACAAACCAACAAACCAACAAAACCAACAAACCAACAAACCAAAAAACCAACAAACCAACAAGCCAACAAGCCAACAAGCCAACAAACCAACAAACTAACAAACCAACAAGCCAACAAACCAACAAACCAACAAGCCAACAAGCCAACAAACCAACAAACCAACAAACCAAAAAACCAACAAACCAACAAACCATCAAACGAACAAAGCAACAAGCCAACAAGCCAACAAACCAACAAACCAACAAGCCAACAAACCAACAAACCAACAAGCCAACAATCCAACAAACCAACAAACCAACAAACCAACAAGCCAACAAACCAACAAACCAAAAAGCCAACAAACCAACAAACCAACAAACCAACAAACCAACAAGCCAAGAAGCCAACAAACCAACAAACCAACAAGCCAACAAACCAACAAACCAACAAACCAACAAACCAACAAACCAACAAACCAACAAACCAACAAACCAACAAACCAACAAACCAACGAGCCAACAAGCCAACAAACCAACAAACCAACAAGCCAACAAACCAACAAACCAACAAACCAACAAGCCAACAAGCCAACAAGCCAACAAACCAACAAACTAACAAACCAACAAGCTAACAAACCAACAAACCAACAAGCCAACAAGCCAACAAACCAACAAACCAACAAACCAACAAACCAAAAAACCAACAAACCATCAAAGGAACAAAGCAACAAGCCAACAAGCCAACAAACCAACAAACCAACAAGCCAACAAACCAACAAACCAACAAGCCAACAATCCAACAAACCAACAAACCAACAAACCAACAAGCCAACAAACCAACAAACCAACAAGCCAACAAACCAACAAACCAACAAACCAACAAACCAACAAGCCAAGAAGCCAACAAACCAACAAACCAACAAGCCAACAAATCAACAAACCAACAAACCAACAAACCAACAAACCAACAAACCAACAAACCAACAAACCAACAAACCAACAAACCAATAAACCAACGAGCCAACAAGCCAACAAACCAACAAACCAACAAACCAACAAGCCAAGAAGCCAACAAACCAACAAACCAACAAGCCAACAAACCAACAAACCAACAAACCAACAAACCAACAAACCAACAAACCAACAAACCAACAAACCAACGAGCCAACAAGCCAACAAACCAACAAACCAACAAGCCAACAAACCAACAAACCAACAAACCAACAAACCAACAAGCCAACAAACCAACAAACCAACAAACCAACAAAGCAACAAGCCAACAAGCCAACAAGCCAACAAACCAACAAACCAACAAACCAACAAACCAACAAACCAACAAACCAATAAACCAACGAGCCAACAAGCCAACAAACCAACAAACCAACAAACCAACAAACCAACAAACCAACAAACCAAGTAACCAAAAAGCTAACAAACTAACAAACCAACAAGCCAACAAGCCAACAAACCAACAAACCAACAAAGCAACAAGCCAACAAGCCAACAAGCCAACAAACCCACAAACCAACAAACCAAGTAACCAAAAAGCCAACAAACTAACAAACCAACAAGCCAACAAGCCAACAAACCAACAAACCAACAAAGCAACAAACCAACAAACCAACAAGCCAACAAACCAACAAGCCCACAAACCAACAAACCAACAAACCAAGTAACCAGAAAGCCTACAAACTAACAAACCAACAAACAAACAAGCCAACAAACCAACAAACCAACAAAGCAACAAGCCAACAAGCCAACAAACCAACAAACCAACAAGCCAACAAACCAACAAACCAACAAGCCAACAAGCCAACAAACCAACAAACCAACAAACCAACAAACCAACAAGCCAACAAACCAACAAACTAACAAACCAACAAGCCAACAAGCCAACAAACCAACAAACCAGCAAACCAATAAACCAATTAACCAACCAACCAACAAACAAACAAACCAACAAACCAACAAACCAACAAACGTACAAACCAACAAACAAATAAACCAACAAACCAACAAACCAACAAACCAACAAATTAAAAAACCAACAAACCAATAAGCCAACAAGCCAACAAACCAACAAACTAACAAACCAACAAGCCAACAAACCAAAAACCAACAAGCCAACAAGCCAACAAACCAACAAACTAAGTAACCAAGAAGCCAACAAACCAACAAACCAACAAGCCAACAAACCAACAAACCAACAAACCAACAAACCAACAAGCCAACAAACCAACAAACCAACAAACACACAAGCCAACTAGCCAACAAACCAACAAACCAACAAACCAACATGCCAACAAACCAACAAATCAACAAATCAACAAACCAACAAACCAAGAAACCAACAAACCAACAAACCAACAAACCAAAGAACCATTAAACCAACAAACCATCAAACGAACAAACCAACAATCCAACAAACCAACAAACCAACAAACCAACAAACCAACAAACCAACAAACCAACAAACCAACAAACAAAAAAACCAACAAACCAACAAGCCAACAAGCCAACAAGCCAACAAACCAACAAACTAACAAACCAACAAGCCAACAAACCAACAAACCAACAAACCAACAAGCCAACAAACCAACAAACCAACAAACCAAAAAACCAACAAACCATCAAACGAACAAAGCTACAAGCCAACAAGCCAACAAACCAACAAACCAACAAGCCAACAAACCAACAAACCAACAAGCCAACAATCCAACAAACCAACAAACCAACAAACCAACAAGCCAACAAACCAACAAACCAACAAGCCAACAAACTAACAAACCAACAAACCAACAAACCAACAAGCCAAGAAGCCAACAAACCAACAAACCGACAAGCCAACAAACCGACAAGCCAACAAACCAACAAACCAACAAACCAACAAACCAACAAACCAACAAACCAACAAACCAACAAACCAACAAACCAACAAACCAACGAGCCAACAAGCCAACAAACCAACAAACCAACAAGCCAACAAACCGACAAACAAATAAACCAACAAAACAACAAACCAACAAACCAACAAACCAACAAACTAACAAACAAATAAACCAACAAACCAAAAAACCAACAAGCCAACAAACCAACAAACCAACAAACCAACAAGCCAACAAACCAACAAGCCAACAAACCAACAAACCAACAAACCAAGTAACTAAAAAGCTAACAAACTAACAAACCAACAAGCCAACAAGCCAACAAACCAACAAACCAACAAAGCAACAAGCCAACAAGCCAACAAGCCAACAAACCAACAAACCAACAAACCAAGTAACCAAAAAGCCAACAAACTAACAAACCAACAAGCCAGCAAGCCAACAAACCAACAAACCAACAAACCAAGAAACCAGAAAGCCTACAAACTAACAAACCAACAAGCCAACAAGCCAACAAACCAACAAGCCAACAAACCAACAAACCAACAAACCAACAAACCAACAAACTAAGTAACCAACAAGCCAACAAACCAACAAACCAACAAGCCAACAAACCAACAAACTAACAAACCAACAAGCCAACAAGCCAACAAACCAACAAACCAATAAGCCAACAAGCCAACAAACCAACAAACCAACAAACCAACAAGCCAACAAACCAACAAACCAATAAGCCAACAAGCCAACAAACCAACAAACCAACAAACCAACAAGCCAACAAACCAACAAACCAACAAGCCAACAAACCAACAAACCAACAAACCAACAAACGAACAAACCAACAAACCAACAAACCAACAAACCAACAAACCAACAAACCTACAAACCAACAAACCAACAAATAAATAAACCAACAAACCAACAAACCAAAAAACCAACAAACCAACAAGCCAACAAACAAATAAACCAACAAACCAACAAACCAACAAACCAACAAACCAACAAACCAACAAACCAACAAACCAATTACTAACAAACCAACAAACGAACAAACCAACAAACCAACAAACCAACAAACCAACAAACCAACAAACCAACAAACCTACAAACCAACAAACCAACAACCAAATAAACCAACGAACCAACAAACCAACAAATTAAAAAACCAACAAACCAACAAGCCAACAAGCCAACAAACCAACAAACTAACAAACCAACAAGCCAACAAACCAACAAACCAACAAGCCAACAAGCCAACAAACCAACAAACTAAGTAACCAAGAAGCCAACAAACCAACAAACCAACAAGCCAATAAGCCAACAAATCAACAAACCAACAAGCCAACAAACCAACAAACCAACAAACCAACAAGCCAATAAACCAACAAACCAACAAACCAACAAACCAACAAGCCAACAAGCCAACAAACCAACAAACCAACAAGCCAACAAACCAACAAACCAACAAACCAACAAACCAACAAACCAACAAACCAACAAACCAACAAACCAACAAACCAATTACTAACAAACCAACAAACGAACAAACCAACAAACCAACAAACCAACAAACCAACAAACCAACAAACCAACAAACCTACAAACCAACAAACCAACAAACAAATAAACCAACAAACCAACAAACCAACAAACCAACAAATTAAAAAACCAACAAACCAACAAGCCAACAAGCCAACAAACCAACAAACTAACAAACCAACAAGCCAACAAACCAACAAACCAACAAGCCAACAAGCCAACAAACCAACAAACTAAGTAACCAAGAAGCCAACAAACAAACAAACCAACAAGCCAATAAGCCAACAAATCAACAAACCAACAAGCCAACAAACCAACAAACCAACAAACCAACAAGCCAACAAACCAACAAACCAACAAGCCAACAAACCAACAAACCAACAAACCAACATGCCAACAAACCAACAAGCCAACAAACCAACAAACCAACAAACCAACAAACCAACAAACCAAAAAGACAACAAACCAACAAACCAACAAACCAACAAGCCAACAAGCCAACAAACCAACAAACCAACAAACCAACATGCCAACAAACCAACAAATCAACAAATCAACAAACCAACAAACCAAGAAACCAACAAACCAACAAACCAACAAGCCAAAGAACCATTAAACCAACAAACCATCAAACGAACAAACCAACAATCCAACAAACCAACAAACCAACAAACCAACAAACCAACAAACCAACAAACCAACAAGCCAACAAACCAACAAACCAACAAACCAACAAGCCAACAAACCAACAAACCAACAAACCAAAAAACCAACAAACCAACAAACCATCAAACGAACAAAGCAACAAGCCAACAAGCCAACAAACCAACAAACCAACAAGCCAACAAACCAACAAACCAACAAGCCAACAATAAACAAACCAACAAACCAACAAACCAACAAGCCAACAAACCAACAAACCAACAAGCCAACAAACTAACAAACCAACAAACCAACAAACCAACAAGCCAAGAAGCCAACAAACCAACAAACCGACAAACAAACAAACCGACAAGCCAACAAACCGACAAGCCAACAAACCAACAAACCAACAAACCAACAAACCAACAAACCAACAAACCAACAAACCAACAAACCAACAAACCAACAAACCAACGAGCCAACAAGCCAACAAACCAACAAACCAACAAGCCAACAAACCGACAAACAAATAAACCAACAAAACAACAAACCAACAAACCAACAAACCAACAAACTAACAAACAAATAAACCAACAAACCAAAAAACCAACAAGCCAACAAACCAACAAACCAACAAACCAACAAGCCAACAAACCAACAAGCCAATAAACCAACAAACCAACAAACCAAGTAACTAAAAAGCTAACAAACTAACAAACCAACAAGCCAACAAGCCAACAAACCAACAAACCAACAAAGCAACAAGCCAACAAGCCAACAAGCCAAAAAAACCAACAAACCAACAAACCAAGTAACCAAAAAGCCAACAAACTAAAAAACCAACAAGCCAACAAGCCAACAAACCAACAAACCAACAAACCAAGTAACCAGAAAGCCTACAAACTAACAAACCAACAAGCCAACAAGCCAATAAACCAACAAACCAACAAAGCAACAAGCCAACAAGCCAACAAACCAACAAACCAACAAGCCAACAAACCAACAAACCTACAAGACAACAAGCCAACAAACCAACAAACCAACAAGCCAACAAACCAACAAACCAACAAACCAACAAACCAACAAACGAACAAACCAACAAACCAACAAACCAACTAACCAACAAACCAACAAACCTACAAACCAACAAACCAACAAATAAATAAACCAACAAACCAACAAACCAAAAAACCAACAAACCAACAAGCCAACAAACAAATAAACCAACAAACCAACAAACCAACAAACCAACAAACCAACAAACCAACAAACCAACAAACCAATTACTAACAAACCAACAAACGAACAAACCAACAAACCAACAAACCAACAAACCAACAAACCAACAAACCAACAAACCTACAAACCAACAAACCAACAAACAAATAAACCAACAAACCAACAAACCAACAAATTAAAAAACCAACAAACCAACAAGCCAACAAGCCAACAAACCAACAAACTAACAAACCAACAAGCCAACAAACCAACAAACCAACAAGCCAACAAGCCAACAAACCAACAAACTAAGTAACCAAGAAGCCAACAAACCAACAAACCAACAAGCCAATAAGCCAACAAATCAACAAACCAACAAGCCAACAAACCAACAAGCCAATAAACCAACAAACCAACAAACCAACAAACCAACAAGCCAACAAGCCAACAAACTAACAAACCAACAAGCCAACAAACCAACAAACCAACAAACCAACAAACCAACAAACCAACAAACCAACAAACCAACAAACCAACAAACCAACAAACCAATTACTAACAAACCAACAAACGAACAAACGAACAAACCAACAAACCAACAAACCAACAAACCAACAAACCAACAAACTAACAAACCTACAAACAAACTAACCAACAAACCAACAAGCCAACAAGCCAACAAGCCAACAAGCCAACAAACCGACAAACCAGCAAACCAACAAACCAACAAACAAAGTAATCAACAGGCCAACAAACCAACAAGCCAACAAACCAACAAACCAACAAGCCAACAAGCCAACAAACCAACAAACTAAGTAACCAAGAAGCCAACAAACCAACAAACCAACAAACCAAGTAACCAAAAAGCCAACAAACTAAAAAACCAACAAGCCAACAAGCCAACAAACCAACAAACCAACAAACCAAGTAACCAGAAAGCCTACAAACTAACAAACCAACAAGCCAACAAGCCAATAAACCAACAAACCAACAAAGCAACAAGCCAACAAGCCAACAAACCAACAAACCAACAAGCCAACAAACCAACAAACCAACAAGACAACAAGCCAACAAACCAACAAACCAACAAACCAACAAACTAAGTAACCAACAAGCCAACAAACCAACAAACCAACAAGCCAACAAACCAACAAACTAACAAACCAACAAGCCAACAAGCCAACAAACCAACAAACCAATAAGCCAACAAGCCAACAAACCAACAAACCAACAAACCAACAAGCCAACAAACCAACAAACCAACAAGCCAACAAACCAACAAACCAACAAACCAACAAACGAACAAACCAACAAACCAACAAACCAACTAACCAACAAACCAACAAACCTACAAACCAACAAACCAACAAATAAATAAACCAACAAACCAACAAACCAAAAAACCAACAAACCAACAAGCCAACAAACAAATAAACCAACAAACCAACAAACCAACAAACCAACAAACCAACAAACCAACAAACCAACAAACCAATTACTAACAAACCAACAAACGAACAAACCAACAAACCAACAAACCAACAAACCAACAAACCAACAAACCAACAAACCTACAAACCAACAAACCAACAAACAAATAAACCAACAAACCAACAAACCAACAAATTAAAAAACCAACAAACCAACAAGCCAACAAGCCAACAAACCAACAAACTAACAAACCAACAAGCCAACAAACCAACAAACCAACAAGCCAACAAGCCAACAAACCAACAAACTAAGTAACCAAGAAGCCAACAAACCAACAAACCAACAAGCCAATAAGCCAACAAATCAACAAACCAACAAGCCAACAAACCAACAAACCAACAAACCAACAAGCCAATAAACCAACAAACCAACAAACCAACAAACCAACAAGCCAACAAGCCAACAAACTAACAAACCAACAAGCCAACAAACCAACAAACCAACAAACCAACAAACCAACAAACCAACAAACCAACAAACCAACAAACCAACAAACCAACAAACCAATTACTAACAAACCAACAAACGAACAAACGAACAAACCAACAAACCAACAAACCAACAAACCAACAAACCAACAAACTAACAAACCTACAAACGAACTAACCAACAAACCAACAAGCCAACAAGCCAACAAGCCAACAAGCCAACAAACCGACAAACCAACAAACCAACAAACCAACAAACAAAGTAACCAACAGGCCAACAAACCAACAAGCCAACAAACCAACAAACCAACAAGCCAACAAGCCAACAAACCAACAAACTAAGTAACCAAGAAGCCAACAAACCAACAAACCAACAAGCCAATAAGCCAACAAATCAACAAACCAACAAGCCAACAAACCAACAAACCAACAAACCAACAAGCCAATAAACCAACAAACCAACAAACCAACAAACCAACAAGCCAACAAGCCAACAAACCAACAAACCAACAAGCCAACAAACCAACAAACCAACAAACCAACAAACAAATAAACCAACAAACCAACAAACCAACAAACCAACAAATTAAAAAACCAACAAACCAACAAGCCAACAAGCCAACAAACCAACAAACTAACAAACCAACAAGCCAACAAACCAACAAACCAACAAGCCAACAAGCCAACAAACCAACAAACTAAGTAACCAAGAAGCCAACAAACAAACAAACCAACAAGCCAATAAGCCAACAAATCAACAAACCAACAAGCCAACAAACCAACAAACCAACAAACCAACAAGCCAACAAACCAACAAACCAACAAGCCAACAAACCAACAAACCAACAAACCAACATGCCAACAAACCAACAAGCCAACAAACCAACAAACCAACAAACCAACAAACCAACAAACTAACAAGCCAACAAACCAACAAACCAACAAACCAACATGCCAACAAACCAACAAATCAACAAATCAACAAACCAACAAACCAACAAACCAACAAACCAACAAACCAAAGAACCATCAAACCAACAAACCAACAAACCATCAAACGAACAAACCAACAATCCAACAAACCAACAAACCAACAAACCAACAAACCAAAAAACCAACAAAACCAACAAACCAACAAACCAAAAAACCAACAAACCAACAAGCCAACAAGCCAACAAGCCAACAAACCAACAAACTAACAAACCAACAAGCCAACAAACCAACAAACCAACAAGCCAACAAGCCAACAAACCAACAAACCAACAAACCAAAAAACCAACAAACCAACAAACCATCAAACGAACAAAGCAACAAGCCAACAAGCCAACAAACCAACAAACCAACAAGCCAACAAACCAACAAACCAACAAGCCAACAAACCAACAAACCAACAAACCAACAAACCAACAAACCAACAAGACAACAAACCAACAAACCAACAAACCAACAAGCCAACAAGCCAACAAACCAACAAACCAACAAACCAACATGCCAACAAACCAACAAATCAACAAATCAACAAACCAACAAACCAACAAACCAACAAACCAACAAACCAAAGAACCATCAAACCAACAAACCAACAAACCATCAAACGAACAAACCAACAATCCAACAAACCAACAAACCAACAAACCAACAAACCAACAAACCAACAAAACCCACAAACCAACAAACCAAAAAACCAACAAACCAACAAGCCAACAAGCCAACAAGCCAACAAACCAACAAACTAACAAACCAACAAGCCAACAAACCAACAAACCAACAAGCCAACAAGCCAACAAACCAACAAACCAACAAACCAAAAAACCAACAAACCAACAAACCATCAAACGAACAAAGCAACAAGCCAACAAGCCAACAAACCAACAAACCAACAAGCCAACAAACCAACAAACCAACAAGCCAACAATCCAACAAACCAACAAACCAACAAACCAACAAGCCAACAAACCAACAAACCAACAAGCCAACAAACCAACAAACCAACAAACCAACAAACCAACAAACCAAGAAGCCAACAAACCAACAAACCAACAAACCAACAAGCCAACAAACCAACAAACCAACAAACCAACAAACCAACAAACCAACAACCCAACAAACCAACAAACCAACAAACCAACGAGCCAACAAGCCAACAAACCCACAAACCCACAAACCAACAAGCCAACAAACCAACAAACCAACAAACCAACAAGCCAACAAGCCAACAAGCCAACAAACCAACAAACTAACAAACCAACAAGCCAACAAACCAACAAACCAACAAGCCAACAAGCCAACAAACCAACAAACCAACAAACCAAAAAACCAACAAACCAACAAACCATCAAACGAACAAAGCAACAAGCCAACAAGCCAACAAACCAACAAACCAACAAGCCAACAAACCAACAAACCAACAAGCCAACAATCCAACAAACCAACAAACCAACAAACCAACAAGCCAAAAACCAACAAACCAACAAGCCAACAAACCAACAAACCAACAAACCAACAAGCCAAGAAGCCAACAAACCAACAAACCAACAAGCCAACAAACCAACAAACCAACAAACCAACAAACCAACAAACCAACAAACCAACAAACCAACAAACCAACAAACCAACAAACCAACAAACCAACGAGCCAACAAGCCAACAAACCAACAACCCAACAAGCCAACAAACCAACAAACCAACAAACCAACAAACCAACAAGCCAACAAACCAACAAGCCAACAAACCAACAAACCAACAAACCAAGTAACCAAAAAGCTAACAAACTAACAAACCAACAAGCCAACAAGCCAACAAACCAACAAACCAACAAAGCAACAAGCCAACAAGCCAACAAGCCAACAAACCAACAAACCAACAAACCAAGTAACCAAAAAGCCAACAAACTAACAAACCAACAAGCCAACAAGCCAACAAACCAACAAACCAACAAACCAACAAACCAACAAACCAACAAGCCAACAAACCAACAAGCCAACAAACTAAGTAACCAACAAGCCAACAAACCAACAAACCAACAAGCCAACAAACCAATAAACTAACAAACCAACAAGCCAACAAGCCAACAAACCAACAAACCAGCAAACCAACAAACCAATTAACCAACCAACCAACAAACAAACAAACCAACAAACCAACAAACCAACAAACCAACAAACCAACAAACCAACAAACCTACAAACCAACAAACAAATAAACCAACAAACCAACAAACCAACAAACCAACAAATTAAAAAACCAACAAACCAATAAGCCAACAAGCCAACAAACCAACAAACTAACAAACCAACAAGCCAACAAACGAAAAACCAACAAGCCAACAAGCCAACAAACCAACAAACTATGTAACCAAGAAGCCAACAAACCAACAAACCAACAAGCCAACAAGCCAACAAGCCAACAAACCAACAAACCAACAAACCAACAAACCAACAAACCAACAAACCAACAAGCCAACAAACCAACAAACCAACAAACCAACAAACCAACAAGCCAACAAACCAACAAACCAACAAACCAACAAGCCAACAAGCCAACAAACCAACAAACCAACAAACCAACATGCCAACAAACCAACAAATCAACAAATCAACAAACCAACAAACCAAGAAACCAAGAAACCAACAAACCAACAAACCAAAGAACCAACAAACCAACAAACCATCAAACGAACAAACCAACAATCCAACAAACCAACAAACCAACAAACCAACAAACCAACAAACGAACAAACCAACAAACCAACAAACCAAAGAACCAACAAACCAACAAACCATCAAACGAACAAACCAACAAGCCAACAAACCAACAAACCAACAAGCCAACAAGCCAACAAACCAACAAACCAACAAACCAAAAAACCAACAAACCAACAAACCATCAAACGAACAAAGCAACAAGCCAACAAGCCAACAAACCAACAAACCAACAAGCCAACAAACCAACAAACCAACAAGCCAACAATCCAACAAACCAACAAACCAACAAACCAACAAGCCAACAAACCAACAAACCAACAAGCCAACAAACCAACAAACCAACAAACCAACAAGCCAAGAAGCCAACAAACCAACAAACCAACAAGCCAACAAACCAACAAACCAACAAACCAACAAACCAACAAACCAACAAACCAACAAACCAACAAACCAACAAACCAACGAGCCAACGAGCCAACAAACCAACAAACCAACAAGCCAACAAACCGACAAACAAATAAACCAACAAAACAACAAATCAACAAACCAACAAACCAACAAACTAACAAACAAATAAACCAACAAACCAAAAAACCAACAAGCCAACAAACCAACAAACCAACAAACCAACAAGCCAACAAACCAACAAGCCAACAAACCAACAAACCAACAAACCAAGTAACTAAAAAGCTAACAAACTAAGAAACCAACAAGCCAACAAGCCAACAAACCAACAAACCAACAAAGCAACAAGCCAACAAGCCAACAAGCCAACAAACCAACAAACCAACAAACCAAGTAACCAAAAAGCCAACAAACTAACAAACCAACAAGCCAACAAGCCAACAAACCAACAAACCAACAAACCAACAAGCGTACAAACCAACAAACCAACAAGACAACAAGCCAACAAACCAACAAACCAACAAACCAACAAACTAAGTAACCAACAAGCCAACAAACCAACAAACCAACAAGCCAACAAACCAACAAAATAACAAACCAACAAGCCAACAAGCCAACAAACCAACAAACCAATAAGCCAACAAGCCAACAAACCAACAAACCAACAAACCAACAAGCCAACAAACCAACAAACCAACAAGCCAACAAACCAACAAACCAACAAACCAACAAACGAACAAACCAACAAACCAACAAACCAACAAACCAACTAACCAACAAACCAACAAACCTACAAACCAACAAATAAATAAACCAACAAACCAACAAACCAACAAACCAACAAACCAACAAGCAAACAAACAAATAAACCAACAAACCAACAAACCAACAAACCAACAAACCAACAAACCAACAAACCAATTACTAACAAACCAACAAACGAACAAACCAACAAACCAACAAACCAACAAACCAACAAACCAACAAACCAACAAATTAAAAAACCAACAAACCAACAAGCCAACAAGCCAACAAACCATCAAACTAACAAAACAACAAGCCAACAAACCAACAAACCAACAAGCCAACAAGCCAACAAACCAACAAACTAAGTAACCAAGAAGCCAACAAACCAACAAACCAACAAACCAACAAACCAACAAACCAACAAGCCACCAAACCAACAAACCAACAAACCAACAAACCAACAAGCCAACAAGCCAACAAACCAACAAACCAACAAGCCGACAAACCAACAAACCAACAAACCAACATGCCAACAAACCAACAAATTAACAAATCAACAAACCAACAAACCAAAGAACCAACAAACCAACAAACCATCAAACGAACAAACCAACAATCCAACAAACCAACAAACCAACAAACCAACAAACCAACAAACCAACAAACCAACAAACCAACAAACCAAAAAACCAACAACCCAACAAGCCAACAAGCCAACAAACCAACAAACTAACAAACCAACAAGCCAGCGAACCAACAAACCAACAAGCCAACAAGCCAACAAACCAACAAACCAACAAACCAACAAACCAAAAAACCAACAAACCAACAAACCATCAAACGAACAAAGCAACAAGCCAACAAGCCAACAAACCAACAAACTTACAAGCCAACAAACCAACAAACCAACAAACCAACAAACCAACAAACCAACAAACCAACAAACCAACAAGCCATCAAGCCAACAAACCAACAAACCAACAAACCAACAAACCAACAAACCAACAAACCAACAAACCAACAAACCAACAAACCAACGAGCCAACAAGCCAACAAACCAACAAACCAACAAGCCAACAAACCAACAAACAAATAAACCAACAAAACAACAAACCAACAAACCACCAAACTAACAAACAAATAAACCAACAAACCAAAAAACCAACAAGCCAACAAACCAACAAACCAACAAACCAACAAGCCAACAAACCAACAAGCCAACAAACCAACAAACCAACAAACCAAGTAACCAAAAAGCCAACAAACTAACAAACCAACAAACCAACAAGCCAACAAACCAACAAACCAACAAAGCAACAAGCCAACAAGCCAACAAACCAACAAACGAACAAGACCACAAACCAACAAACAAACAGACCAACGAGCCAACAAGCCAACAAACCAACAAACCAACAAGCCAGCAAACCAACAAACAAATAAACCAACAAAACAACAAACCAACAAACCACCAAACTAACAAACAATTAAACCAACAAACCAAAAAACCAACAAGCCAACAAGCCAACAAACCAACAAACCAACAAACCAACAAACTAGCAAACCAACAAACAAATAAACCAACAAATCAACAAACCAACAAACCAACAAACCAATAAACTAACAAACAAATAAACCAACAAACCAAAAAACCAACAAGCCAACAAACCAACAAACCAACAAACCAACAAGCCAACAAACCAACAAGCCAACAAACCAACAAACCAAGTAACCAAAAAGCCAACAAATTAACAAACCAACAAGCCAACAAGCCAACAAACCAACAAACCAACAAGCCAACAAACCAACAAACCAACAAGCCAACAAGCCAACAAACCAACAAACCAACAAACCAACAAGCCAACAAACCAACAAACCAACAAGCCAACAAGCCAACAAACCAACAAACCAACAAGCCAACAAACCAACAAACCAACAAGCCAACAAACCAACAAACCAACAAACCAACAAGCCAACAAACCAACAAACAAATAAACCAACAAACCAACAAACCAACAAACCAAAAAACCAAAAAACCCACAAACCAACAAGCCAACAAGCCAACAAACCAACAAACCAACAAACCAAGTAACCAAAAAGCCAACAAACTAACAAACCAACAAGCCAACAAGCCAACAAACCAACAAACCAACAAACCAACAAGCGTACAAACCAACAAACCAACAAGACAACAAGCCAACAAACCAACAAACCAACAAACCAACAAACTAAGTAACCAACAAGCCAACAAACCAACAAACCAACAAGCCAACAAACCAACAAACTAACAAACCAACAAGCCAACAAGCCAACAAACCAACAAACCAATAAGCCAACAAGCCAACAAACCAACAAACCAACAAACCAACAAGCCAACAAACCAACAAACCAACAAGCCAACAAACCAACAAACCAACAAACCAACAAACGAACAAACCAACAAACCAACAAACCAACAAACCAACTAACCAACAAACCAACAAACCTACAAACCAACAAATAAATAAACCAACAAACCAACAAACCAACAAACCAACAAACCAACAAGCAAACAAACAAATAAACCAACAAACCAACAAACCAACAAACCAACAAACCAACAAACCAACAAACCAATTACTAACAAACCAACAAACGAACAAACCAACAAACCAACAAACCAACAAACCAACAAACCAACAAACCAACAAATTAAAAAACCAACAAACCAACAAGCCAACAAGCCAACAAACCATCAAACTAACAAAACAACAAGCCAACAAACCAACAAACCAACAAGCCAACAAGCCAACAAACCAACAAACTAAGTAACCAAGAAGCCAACAAACCAACAAACCAACAAACCAACAAACCAACAAACCAACAAGCCACCAAACCAACAAACCAACAAACCAACAAACCAACAAGCCAACAAGCCAACAAACCAACAAACCAACAAGCCGACAAACCAACAAACCAACAAACCAACATGCCAACAAACCAACAAATTAACAAATCAACAAACCAACAAACCAAAGAACCAACAAACCAACAAACCATCAAACGAACAAACCAACAATCCAACAAACCAACAAACCAACAAACCAACAAACCAACAAACCAACAAACCAACAAACCAACAAACCAAAAAACCAACAACCCAACAAGCCAACAAGCCAACAAACCAACAAACTAACAAACCAACAAGCCAGCGAACCAACAAACCAACAAGCCAACAAGCCAACAAACCAACAAACCAACAAACCAACAAACCAAAAAACCAACAAACCAACAAACCATCAAACGAACAAAGCAACAAGCCAACAAGCCAACAAACCAACAAACTTACAAGCCAACAAACCAACAAACCAACAAACCAACAAACCAACAAACCAACAAACCAACAAACCAACAAGCCATCAAGCCAACAAACCAACAAACCAACAAACCAACAAACCAACAAACCAACAAACCAACAAACCAACAAACCAACAAACCAACGAGCCAACAAGCCAACAAACCAACAAACCAACAAGCCAACAAACCAACAAACAAATAAACCAACAAAACAACAAACCAACAAACCACCAAACTAACAAACAAATAAACCAACAAACCAAAAAACCAACAAGCCAACAAACCAACAAACCAACAAACCAACAAGCCAACAAACCAACAAGCCAACAAACCAACAAACCAACAAACCAAGTAACCAAAAAGCCAACAAACTAACAAACCAACAAACCAACAAGCCAACAAACCAACAAACCAACAAAGCAACAAGCCAACAAGCCAACAAACCAACAAACGAACAAGACCACAAACCAACAAATCAACAGACCAACGAGCCAACAAGCCAACAAACCAACAAACCAACAAGCCAGCAAACCAACAAACAAATAAACCAACAAAACAACAAACCAACAAACCACCAAACTAACAAACAATTAAACCAACAAACCAAAAAACCAACAAGCCAACAAGCCAACAAACCAACAAACCAACAAACCAACAAACTAGCAAACCAACAAACAAATAAACCAACAAATCAACAAACCAACAAACCAACAAACCAATAAACTAACAAACAAATAAACCAACAAACCAAAAAACCAACAAGCCAACAAACCAACAAACCAACAAACCAACAAGCCAACAAACCAACAAGCCAACAAACCAACAAACCAAGTAACCAAAAAGCCAACAAATTAACAAACCAACAAGCCAACAAGCCAACAAACCAACAAACCAACAAGCCAACAAACCAACAAACCAACAAGCCAACAAGCCAACAAACCAACAAACCAACAAACCAACAAGCCAACAAACCAACAAACCAACAAGCCAACAAGCCAACAAACCAACAAACCAACAAGCCAACAAACCAACAAACCAACAAGCCAACAAACCAACAAACCAACAAACCAACAAGCCAACAAACCAACAAACAAATAAACCAACAAACCAACAAACCAACAAACCAAAAAACCAAAAAACCCACAAACCAACAAGCCAACAAGCCAACAAACCAACAAACCAACAAGCCAACAAGCCAACAAACCAACAAACCAACAAGCAAACAAACCAACAAACCAACAAACCAACAAGCCAACAAACCAACAAACAAATAAACCAACAAACCAAAAAACCAACAAACCAACAAACCAACAAACCAACAAACCAACAAACCAACAAGCCAACAAGCCAACAAACCAACAAACCAACAAACTAAGTAACCAACAAGCACACAAACCAACAAACCAACAAGCCATCAAACCAACAAACTAACAAACCAAAAAGCCAACAAACCAACAAACCAACAAGCCAACAAGCCAACAAACCAACAAACCAACAAGCCAACAAACCAACAAATATACAAACCAACAAACAAATAAACCAACAAACCAACAAACCAACAAACCAACAAACCAACAAACCAACAAACAAAAAAACCAACAAACCAACAAGCCAACAAGCCAACAAGCCAACAAACCAACAAACCAACAAACCAACAAACCAACAAACCAACAAACCAAAAAACCAACAAACTAACAAGCCAACAAGCCAACAAACCAACAAACTAACAAACCAACAAATGAACTAACCAACAAACCAACAAGCCAACAAGCCAACAAACCAACAAACCAACAAACCAAGAAACCAACAAACCAACAAACTAAGTAACCAACAAGCCAACAAACCAACAAACCAACAAGCCAACAAGCCAACAAACCAACAAACCAACAAGCCAAGAAACCAACAAACCAACAAACCAAAAAACCAACAAACCAACAAACCAACAAACCAACAAACCAACAAACCAACAAGCCAACAAGCCAACAAACCAACAAACCAACAAACCAACAAGCCAACAAACCAACAAGCCAACAAACCAACAAACCAACAAACCAAGTAACCAAAAAGCCAACAAACTAACAAACCAACAAGCCAAGAAGCCAACAAACCAACAAACCAACAAAGCAACAAGCCAACAAGCCAACTAACCAACAAACCAACAAGCCAACAAACCAACAAACCAACAAACCAACAAGCCAAAAAACCAACAAACAAATAAACAAACAAACCAACAAACCAACAAACCAAAAAACCAACAAACCAACAAACCAACAAGCCAACAAACCAACAAACCAACAAACCAACAAGCCAACAAACCAACAAACAAATAAACCAACAAACCAAAAAACCAACAAACCAACAAACCAACAAGCAAACAAACCAACAAACCAACAAACCAACAAGCCAACAAACCAACAAACAAATAAACCAACAAACCAAACAACCAACAAACCAACAAACCAACAAACCAACAAACCAACAAACCAATAAGCCAACAAGCCAACAAACCTACAAACCAACAAACCAACAAACTAAGTAACCAACAAGCCAACAAACCAACAAACCAATAAGCCAACAAACCAACAAACTAACAAACCAACATGCCAACAAACCAACAAACCAACAAGCCAACAAGCCAACAAACCAACAAACCAACAAACCAACAAACCAACAAGCCAACAAACCAACAAACCAACAAGCCAACAAACCAACAAACCAACAACCCAACAAACCAACAAACCAACAAACCAACAAACCAACAAACCAACAAGCCAACAAGCCAACAAACCAACAAACCAACAAGCCAACAAACCAACAAACCAACAAACCAACATGCCAACAAACCAACAAATCAACAAATCAACAAACCAACAAACCAAGAAACCAACAAACCAACAAACCAACAAACCAAAAACCCAACAAACCAACAAACCATCAAACGAACAAACCAACAAACCAACAAACCAACAAACAAACAAACCAACAAACCAACAAACCAACAAACCAACAAACCAAAAAACCAACAAACCAACAAGCCAACAAACCAACAAACCAACAAACTAACAAACCAACAAGCCAACAAACCAACAAACCA
Source organism: Atherix ibis (assembly GCA_958298945.1). Classification (NCBI taxonomy): domain Eukaryota; kingdom Metazoa; phylum Arthropoda; class Insecta; order Diptera; family Athericidae; genus Atherix; species Atherix ibis. The sequence goes on from OY282608.1 coordinate 30,953,873, forward strand.
ACAAGCCAACAAGCCAACAAACCAACAAACCAACAAACCAAAAAACCAACAAACCAGCAAACCATCAAGCCAACAAGCCAACAAGCCAACAAGCCAACAAACCAACAAACCAACAAGCCAACAAACCAACAAACCAACTAACCAACAAACCAACAAACCAACAAGCCAACAAACCAACAAGCCAACAAACCAACAAACCAACAAGCCAACAAACCAACAAACCAACAAACCAACAAACCAACAAGCCAACAAGCCAACAAACCAACAAACCAACAAACCAACAAACCAACAAGCCAACAAACCAACAAACCAACAAACCAACAAACCAACAAACCAAAAAACAACAAACCAACAAACCAACGAGCCAACAAGCCAACAAACCAACAAACCAACAAGCCAACAAGCCAACAAACAAATAAACCAACAAATCAACAAACCAACAAACCAACAAACCAACAAACTAACAAACAAATAAACCAACAAACCAAAAAACCAACAAGCCAACAAACCAACAAACCAACAAACCAACAAACCAACAAACCAACAAGCCAATAAACCAACAAACCAACAAACCAAGTAACCAAAAAGGCAACAAATTAACAAACCAACAAGCCTAAAAAGCCAACAAACCAACAAACCAACAAGCCAACAAACCATCAAACCAACAAGCCAACAAGCCAACAAACCAACAAACCAACAAACCAACAAACGAACAAGCCAACAAGCCAACAAACCAACAAACCAACAAGCCAACAAACCAACAAACCAACAAACCAACAAACCAACAAACCAACAAACCAACAATCCAACAAGCCAACAAGCCAACAAACCAACAAACCAACAAACCAACAAGCCAACAAACCAAGAAGCCAACAAACCAACTAACCAACAAACCAAGTAACCAAAAAGCCAACAAACTAACAAACCAACAAGCCAACAAGCCAACAAACCAACAAACCAACAAAGCAACAAGCCAACAAGCCAACAAGCCAACAAACCAACAAACCAACAAGCCAACAAACCAACAAACCAACAAACCAACAAGCCAACAAACCAACAAACAAATAAACCAACAAACCAACAAACCAACAAACCAACAAACCAAAAAACCAACAAACCAACAAACCAACAAGCCAACAAGCCAACAAACCAACAAACCAACAAGCCAGCAAGCCAACAAACCAACAAACCAACAAGCAAACAAACCAACAAACCAACAAACCAACAAGCCAACAAACCAACAAACAAATAAACCAACAAACCAAAAAACCAACAAACCAACAAACCAACAAACCAACAAACCAACAAACCAACAAACCAACAAGCCAACAAGCCAACAAACCAACAAACCAACAAACTAAGTAACCAACAAGCCAACAAATCAACAAACCAACAAGCCAACAAACCAACAAACTAACAAACCAAAAAGCCAACAAACCAACAAACCAACAAACCAACAAGCCAACAAACCAACAAACCAACAAGCCAACAAACCAACAAACATACAAACCAACAAGCCAACAAAACAACAAACAAATAAACCAACAAACCAACAAACCAACAAACCAACAAACCAACAAACCAACAAACCAACAAACAAAAAAACCAACAAACCAACAAGCCAACAAGCCAACAAGCCAACAAACCAACAAACAAATAAACCAACAAACCAACAAACCAACAAACCAACAAACCAACAAACCAAAAAACCAACAAACCAACAAGCCAACAAGCCAACAAACCAACAAACTAACAAACCAACAAATGAACTAACCAACAAACCAACAAGCCAACAAGGCAACAAACCAAGAAACCAACAAACCAACAAACTAAGTAACCAACAAGCCAACAAACCAACAAACCAACAAGCAACAAGCCAACAAACCAACAAACCAACAAGCCAACAAACCAACAAACCAACAAACCAAAAAACCAACAAACCAACAAACCAACAAACCAACAAACCAACAAACCAACAAACCAACAAGCCAACAAGCCAACAAACCAACAAACCAACAAACCAACAAGCCAACAAGTCAACAAACCAACAAGCCATTAAACCAACAAACCAACAAAGCAAGTAACCAAAAGGCCAACAAACTAACAAACCAACAAGCCAACAAGCCAACAAACCAACAAACCAACAAAGCAACAAGCCAACAAGCCAACAAACCAACAAACCAACAAGCCAACAAACCAACAAACCAACAAGCCAACAAAGCAACAAACCAACAAGCCAACAAACCAACAAACCAACAAACCAACAAACCAACAAACCAACAAGCCAACAAGCCAACAAACCAACAAACCAACAAGCCAACAAGCCAACAAACCAACAAACCAACAAGCCCACAAACCAACAAGCCAACAAACCAATAAACCAAGTAACCAAAAAGCCAACAAGCTAACAAGCCAACAAACCAACAAACCAACAAACTAACAAGCAAACAAATCAACAAACCAACAAGCCAACAAGCCAACAAACCAACAAACCAACAAGTCAACAAACCAACAAACCAAAAACCAACAAACCAACAAACCAACAAGCCAACAAGCCAACAAACCAACAAACCAACAAGCCAACAAACCAACAAACTAAGTAACCAACAAGCCAACAAACCAACAAACCAACAAGCCAACAAGCCAACAAACCAACAAACCAACAAGCCAACAAACCAACAAACCAACAAACCAAAAAACCAACAAACCAATAAACCAACAAACCAACAAACCAACAAGCCAAAAAGCCAACAAACCAACAAACCAACAAGCCAACAAACCAACAAACCAACAAACCAACAAGCCAACAAACCAACAAGCCAACAAACCAACAAACGAACAAACCAAGTAACCAAAAAGCCAACAAGCTAACAAGCCAACAAACCAATAAACCAACAAGCCAACAAACCAACAAACCAACAAGCCAACAAGCCAACAAACCAACAAACCAACAGACCAACAAGCCAACAAACCAACAAACCAAAAAACGACAAACCAACAAACCAACAAGCCAACAAGCCAACAAACCAGCAAACCAACAAGCCAACAAACCAACAAACTAAGTAACCAACAAGCCAACAAACCAACAAACCAACAAGCCAACAAGCCAACAAACCAACAAACCAACAAGCCAACAAACCAACAAACCAACAAACCAAAAAACCAACAAACCAACAAACCAACAAACCAACAAACCAACAAACCAACATACCAACAAACCAACAAGCCAACAAGCCAATAAACCAACAAACCAACAAACCAACAAGCCAACAAACCAACAAGCCAACAAACCAACAAACCAACAAACCAAGTAACCAAAAAGCCAACAAACTAACAAACCAACAAGCCAACAAGCCAACAAACCAACAAACCAACAAAGCAACAAGCCAACAAGCCAACAAACCAACAAACCAACAAGCCAACAAACCAACACACCAACAAACCAACAAGCCAACAAACCAACAAACCAAAAAACCAACAAGCCAACAAACCAACAAACAAATAAACCGACAAACTAAAAAACCAACAAACCAACAAACCCACAAACCAACAAACCAACAAACCAACAAGCCAACAAGCCAACAAACCAACAAACCAACAAGCCAACAAACCAACAAACCAACATTCCAACAAACCAACAAATCAACAAATCAACAAACCAACAAACCAAGAAACTAACAAACCAACAAACCAACAAACCAAAAAACCAACAAACCAACAAACCAACAAACAAACAAACCAACAAACCAGCAAATTAACAAACCAACAAACCAAAAAACTAACAAACCAACAAACCAACAAGCCAACAAACCAACAAACCAACAAACCAATTAACCAACAAACCATCAAACGAACAAACCAACAAACCAACAAACTAACAAACCAACAAACGGACATACCAACAAGCCAACAAGCCAACAAACCAACAAACCAACAAGCCAACAAACCAATAAACCAACAAACCAACAAGCCAACAAACCAACAAACAAATAAACCAACAAACCAAAAAACCAACAAACCAACAAACCAACAAACCAACAAACCAACAAACCAACAAACCAACAAACCAACAAGCCAACAAACCAACAAACCAACAAACCAACATGCCAACAAGCCTACAAACCAACAAACCAACAAGCAAACAAACCAACAAACCAACAAACCAACAAGCCAACAAACCAACAAACAAATAAACCAACAAACCAAAAAACCAACAAACCAAAAAACCAACAAACCAACAAACCAACAAGCCAACAAGACAACAAACCAACAAACCAACAAACCAACAAACTAAGTAACCAACAAGCCAACAAACCAACAAACCAACAAGCCAACAAGCCAACAAACCAACAAACTAACAAACCAACAAGCCAACAAACTAACAAACCAACAAGCCAACAAGCAAACAAACCAACAAACCAACAAACCAACAAGCCAACAAACCAACAAACCAACAACCCAACAAACCAACAAACCAACAAACCAACAAGCCAACAAGCCAACAAACCAACAAATCAACAAGCCAACAAACCAACAAACCAACAAACCAACATGCCAACAAACCAACAAATCAACAAATCAACAAATCAACAAATCAACAAATCAACAAACCAACAAACCAAGAAACCAACAAACCAACAAACCAACAAACCAACAAACCAAAAAACCAACAAACCAACAAACCATCAAACAAACAAACCAACAAACCAACAAACCAACAAACCAACAAACCAACAAACCAACAAACCAACAAACCAACAAACCAACAAACCAACAAACCAAAAAACCAACAAACCAACAAGCCAACAAGCCAACAAACCAACAAACTAACAAACCAACAAGCCAACAAACCAACAAACCAACAAGCCAATAAGCCAACAAACCAACAAACCAACAAACAAAAACCAACAAACCAACAAACCATCAAGCCAACAAGCCAACAAGCCAACAAGCCAACAAGCCAACAAACCAACAAACCAACAAACCAACAAGCCAATAATCCAACAAACCAACAAACCAACAAACCAACAAACCAACAAGCCAACAAACCAACAAGCCAACAAACCAACAAACCAACAAGCCAACAAACCAACAAACCAACAAACCAGCAAACCAACAAGCCAACAAGCCAACAAGCCAATAAACCAACAAACCAACAAGCCAACAAACCAACAAACCAACAAACCAACAAACCAACAAACCAACAAACAAACGAGCCAACAAGCCAACAAACCAACAAACCAATAAGCCAACAAACCAACAAACAAATAAACCAACAAATCAACAAACCAACAAACCAACAAACCAACAAACTAACAAACAAATAAACCAACAAACCAAAAACCAACAAGCCAACAAACAAACAAACCAACAAACCAACAAGCCAACAAACCAACAAGCTAACAAACCAACAAACCAACAAACCAAGTAACCAAAAAGCCAACAAACTAACAAACCAACAAGCCAACAAGCCAACAAACCAACAAAGCAACAAGCCAACAAGCCAACAAACCAACAAACCAACAAGCCAACAAACCAACAAACCAACAAGCCAACAAGCCTACGAATCAACAAACCAACAAACCAACTAGCCAACAAACAAACAAACCAACAAGCCAACAAGCCAACAAACCAACAAACCAACAAGCCAACAAACCAACAAACCAACAAACCAACAAACCAACAAACCAACAAACCAACAAACCAACAAGCCAACAAGCCAACAAACCAACAAACCAACAAGCCAACAATCCAACAAACCAACAAACCAACAAACCAACAAACCAACAAGCCAACAAACAAACAAGCCAACAAACCAACAAGCAAACAAACCAACAAACCAACAAACCAACAAGCCAACAAACCAACAAACAAATAAACCAACAAACCAAAAAACCAACAAGCCAACAAACCAACAAACCAACAAACCAACAAACCAACAAACCAACAAGCCAACAAGCCAACAAACCAACAAACCAACAAACCAACAAACTAAGTAACCAACAAGCCAACAAACCAACGAACCAACAAGCCAACAAACCAACAAACTAACAAACCAACAAGCCAACAAACCAACAAACCAACAAGCCAACAAGCCAACAAACCAACAAACCAACAAACCAACAAGCCAACAAACCAACAAACCAACAACCCAACAAACCAACAAACCAACAAACCAACAAGCCAACAAGCCAACAAACCAACAAACCAACAAGCCAACAAACCAACAAACCAACAAACCAACATGCCAACAAACCAACAAATCAACAAATCAACAAATCAACAAACCAACAAACCAACAAACCAACAAACCAAAAAACCAACAAAATAACAAACCATCAAACGAACAAACCAACAAACCAACAAACCAACAAACCAACAAAGCAACAAACCAACAAACCAACAAACCAAAAAACCAACAAACCAACAAGCCAACAAGCCAACCAAACTAACAAACTAACAAACCAACAAGCCAACAAACCAACAAACCAACAAGCCAACAAGTCAACAAACCAACAAACCAACAAACCAAAAAACCAATAAACCAACAAACCATCAAGCCAACAAACCAACAAGCCAACAAGCCAACAAGCCAACAAATCAACAAACCAACAAGCCAACAATCCAACAAACCAACAAACCAACAAACCAACAAGCCAACAAACCAACAAGCCAACAAACCAACAAACCAACACGCCAACAAACCAACAAACCAACAAACCAACAAACCAACAAGCTAACAAGCCAACAAACCAACAAACCAACAAGCCAACAAACCAACAAACCAACAAACCAAGAAACCAACAAACCAACAAACCAAAGAGCCAACAAGCCAACAAACCAACAAACCAACAAGCCAACAAACCAACAAACAAATAAACCAACAAATCAACAAACCAACAAACCAACAAACCAACAAACTAACAAACAAATAAACCAACAAACCAAAAAACCAACAAGCCAACAAACCAACAAACCAACAAACCAACAAGCCAACAAACCAACAAGCCAACAAACCAACAAACCAACAAACCAAGTAACCAATAAGCCAACAAACTAACAAACCAACAAGCCAACAAGCCAACAAACCAACAAACCAACAAAGCAACAAGCCAACATGCCAACAAACCAACAAACCAACAAGCCAACAAACCAACAAACAAACAAGCCAACAAGCCTACAAACCAACAAACCAACAAACCAACAAGCCAACAAACCAACAAACCAACAAGCCAACAAGCCAACAAACCAACAAACCAACAAGCCAACAAACCAACAAACCAACAAACCAACAAACCAACAAACCAACAAACCAACAAGCCAACAAGCCAACAAACCAACAAACCAACAAACCAACAAACCAACAAGCCAACAAACCAACAAGCCAACAAACCAACAAACTAACAAACCAAGTAACCAAAAAGCCAACAAACTAACAAACCAACAAGCCAACAAGCCAACAAACCAAGAAACCAACAAAACAACAAGCCAACAAGGCAACAAGCCAACAAACCAACAAGCCAACAAACCAACAAACCAACAAACCAACAAGCCAACAAACCAACAAACAAATAAACCAACAAACCAACAAACCAACAAACCAAAAAACCAAAAAACCAACAAACCAACAAACCAACAAGCCAGCAGGCCAACAAACCAACAAACCAACAAGCCAACAAACCAACAAACACACAAGCAAACAAACCAACAAACCCACAAACCAACAGCCCAACAAACCAACAAACAAATAAACCAACAAACCTAAAAACCAACAAACCAACAAACTAACGAACCAACAAACCAACAAACCAACAAGCCAACAAACCAACAAACCAACAAACCAACAAACTAAGTAACCAACAAGCCAACAAACCAACAAACCAACAAGCTAACAAACCAACAAACTAACAAACCAAAAAGCCAACTAACCAACAAACCAACAAGCCAACAAGCCAACAAACCAACAAACCAACAAGCCAACAAACCAACAAACATACAAACCAACAAGCCAACAAACCAACAAACAAATAAACCAACAAACCAACAAACCAACAAACCAACAAACCAACAAACCAACAAACCAACAAACCAACAAACCAACAAACCAAAAAACCAACAAACTAACAAGCCAACAAGCCAACAAACCAACAAGCCAACAAACCAACAAACCAACAAACCAACAAGCCAACAAACCAACAAACAAATAAACCAACAAACCAACAAACCAACAAACCAAGAAACCAACAAACCAAAAAACCAACAAACCAACAAGCCAACAAGCCAACAACCCAACAAACTAACAAACCAACAAATGAACTAACCAACAAACCAACAAGCCAACAAGCCAACAAACCAACAAACCAACAAACCAAGAAACCGACAAACCAAAAAACTAAGTAACCAACAAGCCAATAAACCAACAAACCAACAAGCCAAAAACCAACAAACCAACAAACCAACAAGCCAACAAACCAACGAACCAACAAACCAAAAAACCAACAAACCAACAAACCAACAAACCAACAAACCAACAAACCAACAAACCAACAAGCCAACAAGCCAACAAACCAACAAACCAACAAACCCACAAGCCAACAAGCCAACAAACCAACAAACCAACAAGCCAACAAACCAACAAACCAACAAGCCAACAAACCAACAAACCAACAAACCAACAAGCCAACAAACCAACAAGCCAACAAACCAAAAAACCAAAAAACCAAGTAACTAAAAAGCCAACAAGCCAACAAGCAAACAAACCAACAAACCAACAAGCCAACAAACCAACAAACCAACAAACCAACAAACACACAAGCCAACAAGCCTACAAACCAACAAGCCAACAAGCCAACAAACCAACAAACCAACAAGCCAACAAACCAACAAACCAACAAACCAACAAGCCAACAAACCAACAAGCCAACAAACCAAAAAACCAAAAAACCAAGTAACCAAAAAGCCAACAAACCAACGAACCAACAAGCCAACAAACCAACAAACTAACAAACCAACAAGCCAACAAACCAACAAACCAACAAGCCAACAAGCCAACAAACCAATAAAACCAACAAACCAACAAGCCAACAAACCAACAAACCAACAACCCAACAAACCAACAAACCAACAAACCAACAAGCCAACAAGCCAACAAGCCAACAAACCAACAAGCCAACAAACCAACAAACCAACAAACCAACATGCCAACAAACCAACAAATCAACAAATCAACAAATCAACAAACCAACAAACCAACAAACCAAACACAAACCAAAAAACCAACAAACTAACAAACCATCAAACGAACAAACCAACAAACCAACAAACCAACAAACCAACAAAGCAACAAACCAACAAACCAACAAACCAAAAAACCAACAAACCAACAAGCCAACAAGCCAACCAAACTAACAAACTAACAAACCAACAAGCCAACAAACCAACAAACCAACAAGCCAACAAGCCAACAAACCAACAAACCAACAAACCAAAAAACCAATAAACCAACAAACCATCAAGCCAACAAACCAACAAGCCAACAAACCAACAAGCCAACAAATCAACAAACCAACAAGCCAACAATCCAACAAACCAACAAACCAACAAACCAACAAGCCAACAAACCAACAAGCCAACAAACCAACAAACCAACAAGCCAACAAACCAACAAACCAACAAACCAACAAACCAACAAACCAACAAGCTAACAAGCCAACAAGCCAACAAACCAACAAACCAACAAGCCAACAAACCAACAAACCAACAAACCAACAAACCAACAAGCCAACAAACCAACAAACCAACAAGCCAACAAACCAACAAACAAATAAACCAACAAATCAACAAACCAACAAACCAACAAACCAACAAACTAACAAACAAATAAACCAACAAACCAAAAAACCAACAAGCCAACAAACCAACAAACCAACAAACCAACAATCCAACAAACCAACAAGCCAACAAACCAACAAACCAACAAACCAAGTAACCAAAAAGCCAACAAACTAACAAACCAACAAGCCAACAAGCCAACAAACCAACAAACCAACAAAGCAACAAGCCAACAAGCCAACAAACCAACAAACCAACAAGCCAACAAACCAACAAACAAACAAGCCAACAAGCCTACAAACCAACAAACCAACAAACCAACAAGCCAACAAACCAACAAACCAACAAGCCAACAAGCCAACAAACTAACAAACCAACAAGCCAACAAAAAAACAAACCAACAAACCAACAAACCAACAAACCAACAAACCAACAAGCCAACAAGCCAACAAACCAACAAACCAACAAACCAACAAACCAACAAGCCAACAAACCAACAAACCAACAAACCAAGTAACCAAAAAGCCAACAAACTAACAAACCAACAAACCAACAAGCCAACAAACCAAGAAACCAACAAAACAACAAGCCAACAAGGCAACAAGCCAACAAACCAACAAGCCAACAAACCAACAAACCAACAAACCAACAAGCCAACAAACCAACAAACAAATAAACCAACAAACCTAAAAACCAACAAACCAACAAACTAACAAACCAACAAACCAACAAACCAACAAACCAATAAACCAACAAACCAACAAACCAACAAACCAACAAACCAACAAACTAAGTAACCAACAAGCCAACAAACCAACAAACCAACAAGCTAACAAACCAACAAACTAACAAACCAAAAAGCCAACTAACCAACAAACCAACAAGCCAACAAGCCAACAAACCAACAAACCAACAAGCCAACAAACCAACAAATCAACAAACCAACAAGCCAACAATCCAACAAACCAACAAACCAACAAACCAACAAGCCAACAAACCAACAAGCCAACAAACCAACAAACCAACAAGCCAACAAACCAACAAACCAACAAACCAACAAACCAACAAGCTAACAAGCCAACAAGCCAACAAACCAACAAACCAACAAGCCAACAAACCAACAAACCAACAAACCAACAAACCAACAAGCCAACAAACCAACAAACCAACAAGCCAACAAACCAACAAACAAATAAACCAACAAATCAACAAACCAACAAACCAACAAACCAACAAACTAACAAACAAATAAACCAACAAACCAAAAAACCAACAAGCCAACAAACCAACAAACCAACAAACCAACAATCCAACAAACCAACAAGCCAACAAACCAACAAACCAACAAACCAAGTAACCAAAAAGCCAACAAACTAACAAACCAACAAGCCAACAAGCCAACAAACCAACAAACCAACAAAGCAACAAGCCAACAAGCCAACAAACCAACAAACCAACAAGCCAACAAACCAACAAACAAACAAGCCAACAAGCCTACAAACCAACAAACCAACAAACCAACAAGCCAACAAACCAACAAACCAACAAGCCAACAAGCCAACAAACTAACAAACCAACAAGCCAACAAAAAAACAAACCAACAAACCAACAAACCAACAAACCAACAAACCAACAAGCCAACAAGCCAACAAACCAACAAACCAACAAACCAACAAACCAACAAGCCAACAAACCAACAAGCCAACAAACCAACAAACCAACAAACCAAGTAACCAAAAAGCCAACAAACTAACAAACCAACAAACCAACAAGCCAACAAACCAAGAAACCAACAAAACAACAAGCCAACAAGGCAACAAGCCAACAAACCAACAAGCCAACAAACCAACAAACCAACAAACCAACAAGCCAACAAACCAACAAACAAATAAACCAACAAACCTAAAAACCAACAAACCAACAAACTAACAAACCAACAAACCAACAAACCAACAAACCAATAAACCAACAAACCAACAAACCAACAAACCAACAAACCAACAAACTAAGTAACCAACAAGCCAACAAACCAACAAACCAACAAGCTAACAAACCAACAAACTAACAAACCAAAAAGCCAACTAACCAACAAACCAACAAGCCAACAAGCCAACAAACCAACAAACCAACAAGCCAACAAACCAACAAACATACAAACCAACAAGCCAACAAACCAACAAACAAATAAACCAACAAACCAACAAACCAACAAACCAACAAACCAACAAACCAACAAACCAACAAACCAACAAACCAAAAAACCAACAAACTAACAAGCCAACAAGCCAACAAACCAACAAGCCAACAAACCAACAAACCAACAAACCACAAGCCAACAAACCAACAAACAAATAAACCAACAAACCAACAAACCAACAAACCAAGAAACCAACAAACCAAAAAACCAACAAACCAACAAGCCAACAAGCCAACAAACCAACAAACTAACAAACCAACAAATGAACTAACCAACAAACCAACAAGCCAACAAGCCAACAAACCAACAAACCAACAAACCAAGAAACCAACAAACCAAAAAACTAAGTAACCAACAAGCCAATAAACCAACAAACCAACAAGCCAACAAGCCAACAAACCAACAAACCAACAAGCCAACAAACCAACGAACCAACAAACCAAAAAACCAACAAACCAACAAACCAACAAACCAACAAACCAACAAACCAACAAGCCAACAAGCCAACAAACCAACAAACCAACAAACCAACAAGCCAACAAGCCAACAAACCAACAAACCAACAAGCCAACAAACCAACAAACTAACAAGCCAACAAACCAACAAACCAACAAGCCAACAAACCAACAAACCAACAACCCAACAAACCAACAAGCCAACAAGCCAACAAACCAACAAACCAACAAGCCAACAAACCAACAAACCAACAAACCAACAAGCCAACAAACCAACAAGCCAACAAACCAAAAAACTAAAAAACCAAGTAACTAAAAAGCCAACAAGCCAACAAGCAAACAACCAACAAACCAACAAGCCAACAAACCAACAAACCAACAAACCAACAAACAAACAAGCCAACAAGCCTACAAACCAACAAGCCAACAAGCCAACAAACCAACAAACCAACAAGCCAACAAACCAACAAACCAACAAACCAACAAGCCAACAAACCAACAAGCCAACAAACCAAAAAACCAAAAAACCAAGTAACCAAAAAGCCAACAAGCCAACAAGCCAACAAACCAACAAGCCAACAAACCAACAAACCAACAAGCCAACAAACCAACAAACAAACAAGCCAACAAGCCTACAAACCAACAAACCAACAAACCAACAAGCCAACAAACCAACAAACCAACAAGCCAACAAGCCAACAAACCAACAAACCAACAAGCCAACAAACCAACAAACCAACAAACCAACAAACCAACAAACCAACAAACAAACAAGCCAACAAGCCAACAAACCAACAAACCAACAAACCAACAAACCAACAAGCCAACAAACCAACAAGCCAACAAACCAACAAACCAACAAACCAAGTAACCAAAAAGCCAACAAACTAACAAACCAACAAGCCAACAAGCAAACAAACCAAGAAACCAACAAAGCAACAAGCCAACAAGGCAACAAGCCAACAAACCAACAAGCCAACAAACCAACAAACCAACAAACCAACAAGCCAACAAACCAACAAACAAATAAACCAACAAACCAACAAACCAACAAACCAACAAACCAACAAACCAAAAAACCAACAAACCAACAAACCAACAAGCCAGCAAGCCAACAAACCAACAAACCAACAAGCCAACAAGCCAACAAACCAACAAACCAACAAGCAAACAAACTAACAAACCCACAAACCAACAAGCCAACAAACCAACAAACAAATAAACCAACAAACCTAAAAACCAACAAACCAACAAACTAACAAACCAACAAACCAACAAACCAACAAGCCAACAAACCAATAAACCAACAAACCAACAAACTAAGTAACCAACAAGCCAACAAACCAACAAACCAACAAGCTACCAAACCAACAAACTAACAAACCAAAAAGCCAACTAACCAACAAACCAACAAGCCAACAAGCCAACAAACCAACAAACCAACAAGCCAACAAACCAACAAACATACAAACCAACAAGCCAACAAACCAACAAACAAATAAACCAACAAACCAACAAACCAACAAACCAACAAACCAACAAACCAACAAGCCAACAAACCAACAAACAAATAAACCAACAAACCAACAAACCAACAAACCAACAAACCAACAAACCAAAAAACCAACAAACCAACAAACCAACAAGCCAGCAAGCCAACAAACCAACAAACAAACAAGCCAACAAGCCAACAAACCAACAAACCAACAAGCAAACAAACCAACAAACCCACAAACCAACAAGCCAACAAACCAACAAACAAATAAACCAACAAACCTAAAAACCAACAAACCAACAAACTAACAAACCAACAAACCAACAAACCAACAAGCCAACAAACCAACAAACCAACAAACCAACAAACTAAGTAACCAACAAGCCAACAAACCAACAAACCAACAAGCTAACAAACCAACAAACTAACAAACCAAAAAGCCAACTAACCAACAAACCAACAAGCCAACAAGCCAACAAACCAACAAACCAACAAGCAAACAAACCAACAAACATACAAACCAACAAGCCAACAAACCAACAAACAAATAAACCAACAAACCAGCAAACCAACAAACCAACAAACCAACAAACCAACAAACCAACAAACCAAAAAACCAACAAACTAACAAGCCAACAAGCCAACAAACCAACAAGCCAACAAACCAACAAACCAACAAACCAACAAGCCAACAAACCAACAAACAAATAAACCAACAAACCAACAAACCAACAAACCAACAAACCAACAAACCAAAAAACCAACAAACCAACAAGCAAACAAGCCAACAAACCAACAAACTAACAAACCAACAAATGAACTAACCAACAAACCAACAAGCCAACAAGCCAACAAACCAACAAACCAACAAACCAAGAAACCAACAAACCAAAAAACTAAGTAACCAACAAGCCAATAAACCAACAAACCAACAAGCCAACAAGCCAACAAGCCAACAAACCAACAAACCAACAAGCCAACAAACCAACGAACCAACAAACCAAAAAACCAACAAACCAACAAACCAACAAACCAACAAACCAACAAACCAACAAACCAACAAGCCAACAAGCCAACAAACCAACAAACCAACAAACCAACAAACCAACAAGCCAACAAGCCAACAAACCAACAAACCAACAAGCCAACAAACCAACAAACCAACAAGCCAACAAACCAACAAACCAACAAGCATACAAACCAACAAACCAACAACCCAACAAACCAACAAGCCAACAAGCCAACAAACCAACAAACCAACAAGCCAACAAACCAACAAACCAACAAACCAACAAGCCAACAAACCAACAAGCCAACAAACCAAAAAACCAAAAAACCAAGTAACCAAAAAGCCAACAAGCCAACAAGCAAACAAACCAACAAACCAACAAGCCAACAAACCAACAAACCAACAAACCAACAAACAAACAAGCCAACAAGCCTCCAAACCAACAAGCCAACAAGCCAACAAACCAACAAACCAACAAGCCAACAAACCAACAAACCAACAAACCAACAAGCCAACAAACCAACAAGCCAACAAACCAAAAAACCAAAAAACCAAGTAACCAAAAAGCCAACAAGCCAACAAGCAAACAAACCAACAAGCCAACAAACCAACAAACCAACAAGCCAACAAACCAACAAACAAACAAGCCAACAAGCCTACAAACCAACAAACCAACAAACCAACAAGCCAACAAACCAACAAACCAACAAGCCAACAAGCCAACAAACCAACAAACCAACAAACCAACAAACCAACAAACCAACAAACCAACAAACCAACAAACCAACAAACCAACAAGCCAACAAGCCAACAAACCAACAAACCAACAAACCAACAAACCAACAAGCCAACAAACCAACAAGCCAACAAACCAACAAACCAAGTAACCAAAAAGCCAATAAACTAACAAACCAACAAGCCAACAAGCAAACAAACCAAGAAACCAACAAAGCAACAAGCCAACAAGGCAACAAGCCAACAAACCAACAAGCCAACAAACCAACAAACCAACAAACCAACAAGCCAACAAACCAACAAACAAATAAACCAACAAACCAACAAACCAACAAACCAACAAACCAAAAAACCAACAAACCAACAAACCAACAAGCCAGCAAGCCAACAAACCAACAAACCAACAAGCCAACAAGCCAACAAACCAACAAACCAACAAGCAAACAAACTAACAAACCCACAAACCAACAAGCCAACAAACCAACAAACAAATAAACCAACAAACCTAAAAACCAAAGAACCAACAAACTAACAAACCAACAAACCAACAAACCAACAAGCCAAAAAACCAACAAACCAACAAACTAAGTAACCAACAAGCCAACAAACCAACAAACCAACAAGCTAACAAACCAACAAACTAACAAACCAAAAAGCCAACTAACCAACAAACCAACAAGCCAACAAGCCAACAAACCAACAAACCAACAAGCCAACAAACCAAAAAACATACAAACCAACAAGCCAACAAACCAACAAACAAATAAACCAACAAACCAACAAACCAACAAACCAACAAACCAACAAACCAACAAACCAACAAACCAAAAAACCAACAAACTAACAAGCCAACAAGCCAACAAACCAACAAGCCAACAAACCAACAAACCAACAAACCAACAAGCCAACAAACCAACAAACAAATAAACCAACAAACCAAGAAACCAACAAACCAACAAACCAACAAACCAAAAAACCAACAAACCAACAAGCCAACAAGCCAACAAACCAACAAACTAACAAACCAACAAATGAACTAACCAACAAACCAACAAGCCAACAAGCCAACAAACCAACAAACCAACAAACCAAGAAACCAACAAACCAAAAAACTAAGTAACCAACAAGCCAATAAACCAGCAAACCAACAAGCCAACAAGCCAACAAACCAACAAACCAACAAGCCAACAAACCAACGAACCAACAAACCAAAAAACCAACAAACCAACAAACCAACAAACCAACAAACCAACAAACCAACAAACCAACAAACCAACAAGCCAACAAACCAACAAACCAACAAACCAACAAGCCAACAAGCCAACAAACCAACAAACCAACAAGCCAACAAACCAACAAACCAACAAGCCAACAAACCAACAAACCAACAAGCCAACAAACCAACAAACCAACAACCCAACAAACCAACAAGCCAACAAGCCAACAAACCAACAAACCAACAAGCCAACAAAGCAACAAACCAACAAACCAACAAGCCAACAAACCAACAAGCCAACAAACCAAAAAACCAAAAAACGAAGTAACCAAAAAGCCAACAAGCCAACAAGCAAACAAACCAACAAACCAACAAGCCAACAAACCAACAAACCAACAAACCAACAAGCCAACAAGCCAACAAACCAACAAACCAACAAACCAACAAGCCAACAAACCAACAAACCAAAAAACCAACAAACCAACAAACCAACAAGCCAACAAGCCAACAAACCAACAAACCAACAAGTTAACAAACCAACAAACTAAGTAACCAACAAGCCAACAAACCAACAAGCCAACAAGCCAACAAGCCAACAAACCAACAAACCAACAAGCCAACAAACCAACAAACCAACAAACCAAAAAACCAACAAACCAACAAACCAACAAACCAGCAAACCAACAAACCAACAAGCCAACAAGCCATCAAACCAACAAACCAACAAACCAACAAGCCAACAAACCAACAAGCCAACAAACCAACAAACCAACAAACCAAGTAACCAAAAAGCCAACAAACTAACAAACCAACAAGCAAACAAGCCAATAAACCAACAAACCAACAAAGCAACAAGCCAACAAGCCAACAAACCAACAAACCAACAAGCCAACAAACCAACAAACCAACAAGCCAACAAGCCAACAAACCAACAAACCAACAAACCAACAAGCCAACAAACCAACAAACCAACAAGCCAACAAGTTACCAAGCCAACAAACCAACAAGCCACCAAACCAACAAACCAACAAACCAACAAACCAACAAACCAACAAACCAACAAACCAACAAGCCAACAAGCGAACAAACCAACAAACCAACAAACCAACAAACCAACAAGCCAACAAACCAACAAGCCAACAAACCAACAAACCAACAAACCAAGTAACCAAAAAGCCAACAAACTAACAAACCAACAAGCCAACAAGCCAACAAACCAACAAACCAACAAAGCAACAAGCCAACAAGCCAACAAACCAACAAACCAACAAGCCAACAAACCAACAAACCAACAAACCAACAAGCCAACAAACCAACAAACCAACAAACAAATAAACCAACAAACCAACAAACCAACAAACCAACAAACCAACAAGCCAACAAACCAACAAACCAACAAACCAACAAGCCAACAAACCAACAAACAAATAAACCAACAAACCAAAAAACCAACAAACCAACAAACCCACAAACCAACAAACCAATAAACCAACAAACCAAAAAACCAACAAACTAACAAGCCAACAAGCCAACAAACCAACAAGCCAACAAACCAACAAACCAACAAACCACAAGCCAACAAACCAACAAACAAATAAACCAACAAACCAACAAACCAACAAACCAAGAAACCAACAAACCAAAAAACCAACAAACCAACAAGCCAACAAGCCAACAAACCAACAAACTAACAAACCAACCAATGAACTAACCAACAAACCAACAAGCCAACAAGCCAACAAACCAACAAACCAACAAACCAAGAAACCAACAAACCAAAAAACTAAGTAACCAACAAGCCAATAAACCAACAAACCAACAAGCCAACAAGCCAACAAACCAACAAACCAACAAGCCAACAAACCAACGAACCAACAAACCAAAAAACCAACAAACCAACAAACCAACAAACCAACAAACCAACAAACCAACAAGCCAACAAGCCAACAAACCAACAAACCAACAAACCAACAAGCCAACAAGCCAACAAACCAACAAACCAACAAGCCAACAAACCAACAAACTAACAAGCCAACAAACCAACAAACCAACAAGCCAACAAACCAACAAACCAACAAACCAACAACCCAACAAACCAACAAGCCAACAAGCCAACAAACCAACAAACCAACAAGCCAACAAACCAACAAACCAACAAACCAACAAGCCAACAAACCAACAAACCAACAAACCAAAAAACTAAAAAACCAAGTAACTAAAAAGCCAACAAGCCAACAAGCAAACAAACCAACAAACCAACAAGCCAACAAACCAACAAACCAACAAACCAACAAACAAACAAGCCAACAAGCCTACAAACCAACAAGCCAACAAGCCAACAAACCAACAAACCAACAAGCCAACAAACCAACAAACCAACAAACCAACAAGCCAACAAACCAACAAGCCAACAAACCAAAAAACCAAAAAACCAAGTAACCAAAAAGCCAACAAGCCAACAAGCAAACAAACCAACAAGCCAAAAAACCAACAAACCAACAAGCCAACAAACCAACAAACAAACAAGCCAACAAGCCTACAAACCAACAAACCAACAAACCAACAAGCCAACAAACCAACAAACCAACAAGCCAACAAGCCAACAAACCAACAAACCAACAAGCCAACAAACCAACAAACCAACAAACCAACAAACCAACAAACCAACAAACCAACAAGCCAACAAGCCAACAAACCAACAAACCAACAAACCAACAAACCAACAAGCCAACAAACCAACAAGCCAACAAACCAACAAACCAACAAACCAAGTAACCAAAAAGCCAACAAACTAACAAACCAACAAGCCAACAAGCAAACAAACCAAGAAACCAACAAAGCAACAAGCCAACAAGGCAACAAGCCAACAAACCAACAAGCCAACAAACCAACAAACCAACAAACCAACAAGCCAACAAACCAACAAACAAATAAACCAACAAACCAACAAACCAACAAACCAAAAAACCAACAAACCAACAAACCAACAAGCCAGCAAGCCAACAAACCAACAAACCAACAAGCCAACAAGCCAAGAAACCAACAAACCAACAAGCAAACAAACTAACAAACCCACAAACCAACAAGCCAACAAACCAACAAACAAATAAACCAACAAACCTAAAAACCAACAAACCAACAAACTAACAAACCAACAAACCAACAAACCAACAAGCCAACAAACCAACAAACCAACAAACCAACAAACTAAGTAACCAACAAGCCAACAAACCAACAAACCAACAAGCTAACAAACCAACAAACTAACAAACCAAAAAGCCAACTAACCAACAAACCAACAAGCCAACAAGCCAACAAACCAACAAACCAACAAGCCAACAAACCAACAAACATACAAACCAACAAGCCAACAAACCAACAAACAAATAAACCAACAAACCAACAAACCAACAAACCAACAAACCAACAAACCAACAAACCAACAAGCCAACAAACCAACAAACAAATAAACCAACAAACCAACAAACCAACAAACCAACAAACCAACAAACCAAAAAACCAACAAACCAACAAACCAACAAGCCAGCAAGCCAACAAACCAACAAACAAACAAGCCAACAAGCCAACAAACCAACAAACCAACAAGCAAACAAACCAACAAACCCACAAACCAACAAGCCAACAAACCAACAAACAAATAAACCAACAAACCTAAAAACCAACAAACCAACAAACTAACAAACCAACAAACCAACAAACCAACAAGCCAACAAACCAACAAACCAACAAACCAACAAACTAAGTAACCAACAAGCCAACAAACCAACAAACCAACAAGCTAACAAACCAACAAACTAACAAACCAAAAAGCCAACTAACCAACAAACCAACAAGCCAACAAGCCAACAAACCAACAAACCAACAAGCAAACAAACCAACAAACATA
Source organism: Atherix ibis (assembly GCA_958298945.1). NCBI lineage: Eukaryota > Metazoa > Arthropoda > Insecta > Diptera > Athericidae > Atherix > Atherix ibis. The sequence goes on from OY282608.1 coordinate 30,974,718, forward strand.
CAAACCAACAAGCCAACAAACAAATAAACCAACAAACCAGCAAACCAACAAACCAACAAACCAACAAACCAACAAACCAACAAACCAAAAAACCAACAAACTAACAAGCCAACAAGCCAACAAACCAACAAGCCAACAAACCAACAAACCAACAAACCAACAAGCCAACAAACCAACAAACAAATAAACCAACAAACCAACAAACCAACAAACCAACAAACCAACAAACCAAAAAACCAACAAACCAACAAGCAAACAAGCCAACAAACCAACAAACTAACAAACCAACAAATGAACTAACCAACAAACCAACAAGCCAACAAGCCAACAAACCAACAAACCAACAAACCAAGAAACCAACAAACCAAAAAACTAAGTAACCAACAAGCCAATAAACCAACAAACCAACAAGCCAACAAGCCAACAAACCAACAAACCAACAAGCCAACAAACCAACGAACCAACAAACCAAAAAACCAACAAACCAACAAACCAACAAACCAACAAACCAACAAACCAACAAGCCAACAAGCCAACAAACCAACAAACAAACAAACCAACAAACCAACAAGCCAACAAGCCAACAAACCAACAAACCAACAAGCCAACAAACCATCAAACCAACAAGCCAACAAACCAACAAACCAACAAGCCAACAAACCAACAAACCAACAACCCAACAAACCAACAAGCCAACAAGCCAACAAACCAACAAACCAACAAGCCAACAAACCAACAAACCAACAAACCAACAAGCCAACAAACCAACAAGCCAACAAACCAAAAAACCAAAAAACCAAGTAACCAAAAAGCCAACAAGCCAACAAGCAAACAAACCAACAAACCAACAAGCCAACAAACCAACAAACCAACAAACCAACAAACAAACAAGCCAACAAGCCTCCAAACCAACAAGCCAACAAGCCAACAAACCAACAAACCAACAAGCCAACAAACCAACAAACCAACAAACCAACAAGCCAACAAACCAACAAGCCAACAAACCAAAAAACCAAAAAACCAAGTAACCAAAAAGCCAACAAGCCAACAAGCAAACAAACCAACAAGCCAACAAACCAACAAACCAACAAGCCAACAAACCAACAAACAAACAAGCCAACAAGCCTACAAACCAACAAACCAACAAACCAACAAGCCAACAAACCAACAAACCAACAAGCCAACAAGCCAACAAACCAACAAACCAACAAACCAACAAACCAACAAACCAACAAACCAACAAACCAACAAACCAACAAACCAACAAGCCAACAAGCCAACAAACCAACAAACCAACAAACCAACAAACCAACAAGCCAACAAACCAACAAGCCAACAAACCAACAAACCAACAAACCAAGTAACCAAAAAGCCAATAAACTAACAAACCAACAAGCCAACAAGCAAACAAACCAAGAAACCAACAAAGCAACAAGCCAACAAGGCAACAAGCCAACAAACCAACAAGCCAACAAACCAACAAACCAACAAAGCAACAAGCCAACAAACCAACAAACAAATAAACCAACAAACCAACAAACCAACAAACCAACAAACCAACAAACCAAAAAACCAACAAACCAACAAACCAACAAGCCAGCAAGCCAACAAACCAACAAACCAACAAGCCAACAAGCCAACAAACCAACAAACCAACAAGCAAACAAACTAACAAACCCACAAACCAACAAGCCAACAAACCAACAAACAAATAAACCAACAAACCTAAAAACCAAAGAACCAACAAACTAACAAACCAACAAACCAACAAACCAACAAGCCAAAAAACCAACAAACCAACAAACTAAGTAACCAACAAGCCAACAAACCAACAAACCAACAAGCTAACAAACCAACAAACTAACAAACCAAAAAGCCAACTAACCAACAAACCAACAAGCCAACAAGCCAACAAACCAACAAACCAACAAGCCAACAAACCAAAAAACATACAAACCAACAAGCCAACAAACCAACAAACAAATAAACCAACAAACCAACAAACCAACAAACCAACAAACCAACAAACCAAAAAACCAACAAACTAACAAGCCAACAAGCCAACAAACCAACAAGCCAACAAACCAACAAACCAACAAACCAACAAGCCAACAAACCAACAAACAAATAAACCAACAAACCAAGAAACCAACAAACCAACAAACCAACAAACCAAAAAACCAACAAACCAACAAGCCAACAAGCCAACAAACCAACAAACTAACAAACCAACAAATGAACTAACCAACAAACCAACAAGCCAACAAGCCAACAAACCAACAAACCAACAAACCAAGAAACCAACAAACCAAAAAACTAAGTAACCAACAAGCCAATAAACCAACAAACCAACAAGCCAACAAGCCAACAAACCAACAAACCAACAAGCCAACAAACCAACGAACCAACAAACCAAAAAACCAACAAACCAACAAACCAACAAACCAACAAACCAACAAACCAACAAACCAACAAACCAACAAGCCAACAAACCAACAAACCAACAAACCAACAAGCCAACAAGCCAACAAACCAACAAACCAACAAGCCAACAAACCAACAAACCAACAAGCCAACAAACCAACAAACCAACAAGCCAACAAACCAACAAACCAACAACCCAACAAACCAACAAGCCAACAAGCCAACAAACCAACAAACCAACAAGCCAACAAAGCAACAAACCAACAAACCAACAAGCCAACAAACCAACAAGCCAACAAACCAAAAAACCAAAAAACGAAGTAACCAAAAAGCCAACAAGCCAACAAGCAAACAAACCAACAAACCAACAAGCCAACAAACCAACAAACCAACAAACCAACAAGCCAACAAGCCAACAAACCAACAAACCAACAAACCAACAAGCCAACAAACCAACAAACCAAAAAACCAACAAACCAACAAACCAACAAGCCAAGAAGCCAACAAACCAACAAACCAACAAGTTAACAAACCAACAAACTAAGTAACCAACAAGCCAACAAACCAACAAGCCAACAAGCCAACAAGCCAACAAACCAACAAACCAACAAGCCAACAAACCAACAAACCAACAAACCAAAAAACCAACAAACCAACAAACCAACAAACCAGCAAACCAACAAACCAACAAGCCAACAAGCCATCAAACCAACAAACCAACAAACCAACAAGCCAACAAACCAACAAGCCAACAAACCAACAAACCAACAAACCAAGTAACCAAAAAGCCAACAAACTAACAAACCAACAAGCAAACAAGCCAATAAACCAACAAACCAACAAAGCAACAAGCCAACAAACCAACAAACCAACAAGCCAACAAACCAACAAACCAACAAGCCAACAAGCCAACAAACCAACAAACCAACAAACCAACAAACCAACAAACCAACAAGCCAACAAGTTACCAAGCCAACAAACCAACAAGCCAACAAACCAACAAACCAACAAACCAACAAACCAACAAACCAACAAACCAACAAACCAACAAGCCAACAAGCGAACAAACCAACAAACCAACAAACCAACAAACCAACAAGCCAACAAACCAACAAGCCAACAAACCAACAAACCAACAAACCAAGTAACCAAAAAGCCAACAAACTAACAAACCAACAAGCCAACAAGCCAACAAACCAACAAACCAACAAAGCAACAAGCCAACAAGCCAACAAACCAACAAACCAACAAGCCAACAAACCAACAAACCAACAAACCAACAAGCCAACAAACCAACAAACCAACAAACAAATAAACCAACAAACCAACAAACCAACAAACCAACAAACCAACAAGCCAACAAACCAACAAACCAACAAACCAACAAGCCAACAAACCAACAAACAAATAAACCAACAAACCAAAAAACCAACAAACCAACAAACCCACAAACCAACAAACCAACAAACCAACAAGCCAACAAGCCAACAAGCCAACAAACCAACAAACCAACAAGCCAACAAACCAACAAACCAACAAACCAACATGCCAACAAACCAACAAATCAACAAATCAACAAATAAACAAGCCAACGAACCAACAAACCAACAAACAAATTAACCAACAAACCAACAAACGAACAAACCAACAAACCAACAAACCAACAAACCAACAAACCAACAAATCAACAAACCAACAAACAAATTAACCAACAAACCAACAAACGAACAAACCAACAAACCAACAAACCAACAAACCAACAAACCAACAAACCAACAAACCAAAAAACCAACAAACCAACAAACCATCAAACGAACAAACCAACAAACCAACAAACTAACAAACCAACAAACCAAAAAACCAACAAACCAACAAACCAACAAGCCAACGAACCAACAAACCAACAAACAAATTAACCAACAAACCAACAAACGAACAAACCAACAAACCAACAAACCAACAAACCAACAAACCAACAAACCTACAAACCAACAAACCAACAAACAAATAAACCAACAAACCAACAAACCAACAAACAAATAAACCAGCAAACCAACAAACCAACAAACCAACAAACCAATTAACAGACAAACCAACAAACGAACAAACCAACAAACCAACAAACCAACAAACCAACAAACCAACAAACCAACAAACCTACAAAACAACAAACCAACAAACAAATAAACCAACAAACCAACAAACCAACAAACCTACAAACCAACGAACCAAAAAACCAACAAACCAACAAGTCAACAAGCCAACAAACCAACGAACCAACAAACCAAAAAACCAACAAACCAACAAACCAACAAACCAACAAACCAACAAACCAACAAACCAACAAACCAACAAACCAACAAGCCAACAAACCAACAAACCAACAAACCAACAAGCCAACAAGCCAACAAACCAACAAACCAACAAGCCAACAAACCAACAAACCAACAAGCCAACAAACCAACAAACCAACAAGCCAACAAACCAACAAACCAACAACCCAACAAACCAACAAGCCAACAAGCCAACAAACCAACAAACCAACAAGCCAACAAAGCAACAAACCAACAAACCAACAAGCCAACAAACCAACAAGCCAACAAACCAAAAAACCAAAAAACGAAGTAACCAAAAAGCCAACAAGCCAACAAGCAAACAAACCAACAAACCAACAAGCCAACAAACCAACAAACCAACAAACCAACAAGCCAACAAGCCAACAAACCAACAAACCAACAAACCAACAAGCCAACAAACCAACAAACCAAAAAACCAACAAACCAACAAACCAACAAGCCAACAAGCCAACAAACCAACAAACCAACAAGTTAACAAACCAACAAACTAAGTAACCAACAAGCCAACAAACCAACAAGCCAACAAGCCAACAAGCCAACAAACCAACAAACCAACAAGCCAACAAACCAACAAACCAACAAACCAAAAAACCAACAAACCAACAAACCAACAAACCAGCAAACCAACAAACCAACAAGCCAACAAGCCATCAAACCAACAAACCAACAAACCAACAAGCCAACAAACCAACAAGCCAACAAACCAACAAACCAACAAACCAAGTAACCAAAAAGCCAACAAACTAACAAACCAACAAGCAAACAAGCCAATAAACCAACAAACCAACAAAGCAACAAGCCAACAAGCCAACAAACCAACAAACCAACAAGCCAACAAACCAACAAGCCAACAAGCCCACAAACCAACAAACCAACAAACCAACAAGCCAACAAACCAACAAACCAACAAGCCAACAAGTTACCAAGCCAACAAACCAACAAGCCAACAAACCAACAAACCAACAAACCAACAAACCAACAAACCAACAAACCAACAAACCAACAAGCCAACAAACCAAAAAACCAAAAAACCAAGTAACTAAAAAGCCAACAAGCCAACAAGCAAACAAACCAACAAACCAACAAGCCAACAAACCAACAAACCAACAAACCAACAAACAAACAAGCCAACAAGCCTACAAACCAACAAGCCAACAAGCCAACAAACCAACAAACCAACAAGCCAACAAACCAACAAACCAACAAACCAACAAGCCAACAAACCAACAAGCCAACAAACCAAAAAACCAAAAAACCAAGTAACCAAAAAGCCAACAAGCCAACAAGCAAACAAACCAACAAGCCAACAAACCAACAAACCAACAAGCCAACAAACCAACAAACAAACAAGCCAACAAGCCTACAAACCAACAAACCAACAAACCAACAAGCCAACAAACCAACAAACCAACAAGCCAACAAGCCAACAAACCAACAAACCAACAAGCCAACAAACCAACAAACCAACAAACCAACAAACCAACAAACCAACAAACCAACAAGCCAACAAGCCAACAAACCAACAAACCAACAAACCAACAAACCAACAAGCCAACAAACCAACAAGCCAACAAACCAACAAACCAACAAACCAAGTAACCAAAAAGCCAACAAACTAACAAACCAACAAGCCAACAAGCAAACAAACCAACAAAGCAACAAGCCAACAAGGCAACAAGCCAACAAACCAACAAGCCAACAAACCAACAAACCAACAAACCAACAAGCCAACAAACCAACAAACAAATAAACCAACAAACCAACAAACCAACAAACCAACAAACCAACAAACCAAAAAACCAACAAACCAACAAACCAACAAGCCAGCAAGCCAACAAACCAACAAACCAACAAGCCAACAAGCCAACAAACCAACAAACCAACAAGCAAACAAACTAACAAACCCACAAACCAACAAGCCAACAAACCAACAAACAAATAAACCAACAAACCTAAAAACCAACAAACCAACAAACTAACAAACCAACAAACCAACAAACCAACAAGCCAACAAACCAACAAACCAACAAACCAACAAACCAACAAACTAAGTAACCAACAAGCCAACAAACCAACAAACCAACAAGCTAACAAACCAACAAACTAACAAACCAAAAAGCCAACTAACCAACAAACCAACAAGCCAACAAGCCAACAAACCAACAAACCAACAAGCCAACAAACCAACAAACATACAAACCAACAAGCCAACAAACCAACAAACAAATAAACCAACAAACCAACAAACCAACAAACCAACAAACCAACAAACCAACAAACCAACAAGCCAACAAACCAACAAACAAATAAACCAACAAACCAACAAACCAACAAACCAACAAACCAACAAACAAAAAAACCAACAAACCAACAAACCAACAAGCCAGCAAGCCAACAAACCAACAAACAAACAAGCCAACAAGCCAACAAACCAACAAACCAACAAGCAAACAAACCAACAAACCCACAAACCAACAAGCCAACAAACCAACAAACAAATAAACCAACAAACCTAAAAACCAACAAACCAACAAACTAACAAACCAACAAACCAACAAACCAACAAGCCAACAAACCAACAAACCAACAAACCAACAAACTAAGTAACCAACAAGCCAACAAACCAACAAACCAACAAGCTAACAAACCAACAAACTAACAAACCAAAAAGCCAACTAACCAACAAACCAACAAGCCAACAAGCCAACAAACCAACAAACCAACAAGCAAACAAACCAACAAACATACAAACCAACAAGCCAACAAACCAACAAACAAATAAACCAACAAACCAGCAAACCAACAAACCAACAAACCAACAAACCAACAAACCAACAAACCAAAAAACCAACAAACTAACAAGCCAACAAGCCAACAAACCAACAAGCCAACAAACCAACAAACCAACAAACCAACAAGCCAACAAACCAACAAACAAATAAACCAACAAACCAACAAACCAACAAACCAACAAACCAACAAACCAAAAAACCAACAAACCAACAAGCAAACAAGCCAACAAACCAACAAACTAACAAACCAATAAATGAACTAACCAACAAACCAACAAGCCAACAAGCCAACAAACCAACAAACCAACAAACCAAGAAACCAGCAAACCAAAAAACTAAGTAACCAACAAGCCAATAAACCAACAAACCAACAAGCCAACAAGCCAACAAACCAACAAACCAACAAGCCAACAAACCAACGAACCAACAAACCAAAAAACCAACAAACCAACAAACCAACAAACCAACAAACCAACAAACCAACAAGCCAACAAGCCAACAAACCAACAAACCAACAAACCAACAAACCAACAAGCCAACAAGCCAACAAACCAACAAACCAACAAACCAACAAGCCAACAAACCAACAAACCAACAAGCCAACAAACCAACAAACCAACAAGCCAACAAACCAACAAACCAACAACCCAACAAACCAACAAGCCAACAAGCCAACAAACCAACAAACCAACAAGCCAACAAACCAACAAACCAACAAACCAACAAGCCAACAAACCAACAAGCCAACAAACCAAAAAACCAAAAAACCAAGTAACCAAAAAGCCAACAAGCCAACAAGCAAACAAACCAACAAACCAACAAGCCAACAAACCAACAAACCAACAAACCAACAAACAAACAAGCCAACAAGCCTCCAAACCAACAAGCCAACAAGCCAACAAACCAACAAACCAACAAGCCAACAAACCAACAAACCAACAAACCAACATGCCAACAAACCAACAAGCCAACAAACCAAAAAACCAAAAAACCAAGTAACCAAAAAGCCAACAAGCCAACAAGCACACAAACCAACAAGCCAACAAACCAACAAACCAACAAGCCAACAAACCAACAAACAAACAAGCCAACAAGCCTACAAACCAACAAACCAACAAACCAACAAGCCAACAAACCAACAAACCAACAAGCCAACAAGCCAACAAACCAACAAACCAACAAACCAACAAACCAACAAACCAACAAACCAACAAACCAACAAACCAACAAACCAACAAGCCAACAAGCCAACAAACCAACAAACCAACAAACCAACAAACCAACAAGCCAACAAACCAACAAGCCAACAAACCAACAAACCAACAAACCAAGTAACCAAAAAGCCAATAAACTAACAAACCAACAAGCCAACAAGCAAACAAACCAAGAAACCAACAAAGCAACAAGCCAACAAGGCAACAAGCCAACAAACCAACAAGCCAACAAACCAACAAACATACAAACCAACAAGCCAACAAACCAACAAACAAATAAACCAACAAACCAACAAACCAACAAACCAACAAACCAACAACCAAAAAACCAACAAACCAACAAACCAACAAGCCAGCAAGCCAACAAACCAACAAACCAACAAGCCAACAAGCCAACAAACCAACAAACCAACAAGCAAACAAACTAACAAACCCACAAACCAACAAGCCAACAAACCAACAAACAAATAAACCAACAAACCTAAAAACCAACAAACCAACAAACTAACAAACCAACAAACCAACAAACCAACAAGCCAACAAACCAACAAACCAACAAACCAACAAACCAACAAACCAACAAACTAAGTAACCAACAAGCCAACAAACCAACAAACCAACAAGCTAACAAACCAACAAACTAACAAACCAAAAAGCCAACTAACCAACAAACCAACAAGCCAACAAGCCAACAAACCAACAAACCAACAAGCCAACAAACCAACAAACATACAAACCAACAAGCCAACAAACCAACAAACAAATAAACCAACAAACCAACAAACCAACAAACCAACAAACCAACAAACCAACAAACCAACAAGCCAACAAACCAACAAACAAATAAACCAACAAACCAACAAACCAACAAACCAACAAACCAACAAACAAAAAAACCAACAAACCAACAAACCAACAAGCCAGCAAGCCAACAAACCAACAAACAAACAAGCCAACAAGCCAACAAACCAACAAACCAACAAGCAAACAAACCAACAAACCCACAAACCAACAAGCCAACAAACCAACAAACAAATAAACCAACAAACCTAAAAACCAACAAACCAACAAACTAACAAACCAACAAACCAACAAACCAACAAGCCAACAAACCAACAAACCAACAAACCAACAAACTAAGTAACCAACAAGCCAACAAACCAACAAACCAACAAGCTAACAAACCAACAAACTAACAAACCAAAAAGCCAACTAACCAACAAACCAACAAGCCAACAAGCCAACAAACCAACAAACCAACAAGCAAACAAACCAACAAACATACAAACCAACAAGCCAACAAACCAACAAACAAATAAACCAACAAACCAGCAAACCAACAAACCAACAAACCAACAAACCAACAAACCAACAAACCAAAAAACCAACAAACTAACAAGCCAACAAGCCAACAAACCAACAAGCCAACAAACCAACAAACCAACAAACCAACAAGCCAACAAACCAACAAACAAATAAACCAACAAACCAACAAACCAACAAACCAACAAACCAACAAACCAAAAAACCAACAAACCAACAAGCAAACAAGCCAACAAACCAACAAACTAACAAACCAACAAATGAACTAACCAACAAACCAACAAGCCAACAAGCCAACAAACCAACAAACCAACAAACCAAGAAACCAGCAAACCAAAAAACTAAGTAACCAACAAGCCAATAAACCAACAAACCAACAAGCCAACAAGCCAACAAACCAACAAACCAACAAGCCAACAAACCAACGAACCAACAAACCAAAAAACCAACAAACCAACAAACCAACAAACCAACAAACCAACAAACCAACAAGCCAACAAGCCAACAAACCAACAAACCAACAAACCAACAAACCAACAAGCCAACAAGCCAACAAACCAACAAACCAACAAGCCAACAAACCAACAAACCAACAAGCCAACAAACCAACAAACCAACAAGCCAACAAACCAACAAACCAACAACCCAACAAACCAACAAGCCAACAAGCCAACAAACCAACAAACCAACAAGCCAACAAACCAACAAACCAACAAACCAACAAGCCAACAAACCAACAAGCCAACAAACCAAAAAACCAAAAAACCAAGTAACCAAAAAGCCAACAAGCCAACAAGCAAACAAACCAACAAACCAACAAGCCAACAAACCAACAAACCAACAAACCAACAAACAAACAAGCCAACAAGCCTCCAAACCAACAAGCCAACAAGCCAACAAACCAACAAACCAACAAGCCAACAAACCAACAAACCAACAAACCAACATGCCAACAAACCAACAAGCCAACAAACCAAAAAACCAAAAAACCAAGTAACCAAAAAGCCAACAAGCCAACAAGCACACAAACCAACAAGCCAACAAACCAACAAACCAACAAGCCAACAAACCAACAAACAAACAAGCCAACAAGCCTACAAACCAACAAACCAACAAACCAACAAGCCAACAAACCAACAAACCAACAAGCCAACAAGCCAACAAACCAACAAACCAACAAACCAACAAACCAACAAACCAACAAACCAACAAACCAACAAACCAACAAACCAACAAGCCAACAAGCCAACAAACCAACAAACCAACAAACCAACAAACCAACAAGCCAACAAACCAACAAGCCAACAAACCAACAAACCAACAAACCAAGTAACCAAAAAGCCAATAAACTAACAAACCAACAAGCCAACAAGCAAACAAACCAAGAAACCAACAAAGCAACAAGCCAACAAGGCAACAAGCCAACAATTCAACAAGCCAACAAACCAACAAACCAACAAACCAACAAGCCAACAAACCAACAAACAAATAAACCAACAAACCAACAAACCAACAAACCAACAAACCAACAAACCAAAAAACCAACAAACCAACAAACCAACAAGCCAGCAAGCCAACAAACCAACAAACCAACAAGCCAACAAGCCAACAAACCAACAAACCAACAAGCAAACAAACTAACAAACCCACAAACCAACAAGCCAACAAACCAACAAACAAATAAACCAACAAACCTAAAAACCAAAGAACCAACAAACTAACAAACCAACAAACCAACAAACCAACAAGCCAAAAAACCAACAAACCAACAAACTAAGTAACCAACAAGCCAACAAACCAACAAACCAACAAGCTAACAAACCAACAAACTAACAAACCAAAAAGCCAACTAACCAACAAACCAACAAGCCAACAAGCCAACAAACCAACAAACCAACAAGCCAACAAACCAAAAAACATACAAACCAACAAGCCAACAAACCAACAAACAAATAAACCAACAAACCAACAAACCAACAAACCAACAAACCAACAAACCAAAAAACCAACAAACTAACAAGCCAACAAGCCAACAAACCAACAAGCCAACAAACCAACAAACCAACAAACCAACAAGCCAACAAACCAACAAACAAATAAACCAACAAACCAAGAAACCAACAAACCAACAAACCAACAAACCAAAAAACCAACAAACCAACAAGCCAACAAGCCAACAAACCAACAAACTAACAAACCAACAAATGAACTAACCAACAAACCAACAAGCCAACAAGCCAACAAACCAACAAACCAACAAACCAAGAAACCAACAAACCAAAAAACTAAGTAACCAACAAGCCAATAAACCAACAAACCAACAAGCCAACAAGCCAACAAACCAACAAACCAACAAGCCAACAAACCAACGAACCAACAAACCAAAAAACCAACAAACCAACAAACCAACAAACCAACAAACCAACAAACCAACAAACCAACAAACCAACAAACCAACAAGCCAACAAACCAACAAACCAACAAACCAACAAGCCAACAAGCCAACAAACCAACAAACCAACAAGCCAACAAACCAACAAACCAACAAGCCAACAAACCAACAAACCAACAAGCCAACAAACCAACAAACCAACAACCCAACAAACCAACAAGCCAACAAGCCAACAAACCAACAAACCAACAAGCCAACAAAGCAACAAACCAACAAACCAACAAGCCAACAAACCAACAAGCCAACAAACCAAAAAACCAAAAAACGAAGTAACCAAAAAGCCAACAAGCCAACAAGCAAACAAACCAACAAACCAACAAGCCAACAAACCAACAAACCAACAAACCAACAAGCCAACAAGCCAACAAACCAACAAACCAACAAACCAACAAGCCAACAAACCAACAAACCAAAAAACCAACAAACCAACAAACCAACAAGCCAACAAGCCAACAAACCAACAAACCAACAAGTTAACAAACCAACAAACTAAGTAACCAACAAGCCAACAAACCAACAAGCCAACAAGCCAACAAGCCAACAAACCAACAAACCAACAAGCCAACAAACCAACAAACCAACAAACCAAAAAACCAACAAACCAACAAACCAACAAACCAGCAAACCAACAAACCAACAAGCCAACAAGCCATCAAACCAACAAACCAACAAACCAACAAGCCAACAAACCAACAAGCCAACAAACCAACAAACCAACAAACCAAGTAACCAAAAAGCCAACAAACTAACAAACCAACAAGCAAACAAGCCAATAAACCAACAAACCAACAAAGCAACAAGCCAACAAACCAACAAACCAACAAGCCAACAAACCAACAAACCAACAAGCCAACAAGCCAACAAACCAACAAACCAACAAACCAACAAGCCAACAAACCAACAAACCAACAAGCCAACAAGTTACCAAGCCAACAAACCAACAAGCCAACAAACCAACAAACCAACAAACCAACAAACCAACAAACCAACAAACCAACAAACCAACAAGCCAACAAGCGAACAAACCAACAAACCAACAAACCAACAAACCAACAAGCCAACAAACCAACAAGCCAACAAACCAACAAACCAACAAACCAAGTAACCAAAAAGCCAACAAACTAACAAACCAACAAGCCAACAAGCCAACAAACCAACAAACCAACAAAGCAACAAGCCAACAAGCCAACAAACCAACAAACCAACAAGCCAACAAACCAACAAACCAACAAACCAACAAGCCAACAAACCAACAAACCAACAAACAAATAAACCAACAAACCAACAAACCAACAAACCAACAAACCAACAAGCCAACAAACCAACAAACCAACAAACCAACAAGCCAACAAACCAACAAACAAATAAACCAACAAACCAAAAAACCAACAAACCAACAAACCCACAAACCAACAAACCAACAAACCAACAAGCCAACAAGCCAACAAGCCAACAAACCAACAAACCAACAAGCCAACAAACCAACAAACCAACAAACCAACATGCCAACAAACCAACAAATCAACAAATAAACAAGCCAACGAACCAACAAACCAACAAACAAATTAACCAACAAACCAACAAACGAACAAACCAACAAACCAACAAACCAACAAACCAACAAACCAACAAATCAACAAACCAACAAACAAATTAACCAACAAACCAACAAACGAACAAACCAACAAACCAACAAACCAACAAACCAACAAACCAACAAACCAACAAACCAAAAAACCAACAAACCAACAAACCATCAAACGAACAAACCAACAAACCAACAAACTAACAAACCAACAAACCAAAAAACCAACAAACCAACAAACCAACAAGCCAACGAACCAACAAACCAACAAACAAATTAACCAACAAACCAACAAACGAACAAACCAACAAACCAACAAACCAACAAACCAACAAACCAACAAACCTACAAACCAACAAACCAACAAACAAATAAACCAACAAACCAACAAACCAACAAACAAATAAACCAGCAAACGAACAAACCAACAAACCAACAAACCAATTAACAGACAAACCAACAAACGAACAAACCAACAAACCAACAAACCAACAAACCAACAAACCAACAAACCTACAAAACAACAAACCAACAAACAAATAAACCAACAAACCAACAAACCAACAAACCTACAAACCAACGAACCAAAAAACCAACAAACCAACAAGTCAACAAGCCAACAAACCAACGAACCAACAAACCAAAAAACCAACAAACCAACAAACCAACAAACCAACAAACCAACAAACCAACAAACCAACAAACCAACAAACCAACAAGCCAACAAACCAACAAACCAACAAACCAACAAGCCAACAAGCCAACAAACCAACAAACCAACAAGCCAACAAACCAACAAACCAACAAGCCAACAAACCAACAAACCAACAAGCCAACAAACCAACAAACCAACAACCCAACAAACCAACAAGCCAACAAGCCAACAAACCAACAAACCAACAAGCCAACAAAGCAACAAACCAACAAACCAACAAGCCAACAAACCAACAAGCCAACAAACCAAAAAACCAAAAAACGAAGTAACCAAAAAGCCAACAAGCCAACAAGCAAACAAACCAACAAAGCAACAAGCCAACAAACCAACAAACCAACAAACCAACAAGCCAACAAGCCAACAAACCAACAAACCAACAAACCAACAAGCCAACAAACCAACAAACCAAAAAACCAACAAACCAACAAACCAACAAGCCAACAAGCCAACAAACCAACAAACCAACAAGTTAACAAACCAACAAACTAAGTAACCAACAAGCCAACAAACCAACAAGCCAACAAGCCAACAAGCCAACAAACCAACAAACCAACAAGCCAACAAACCAACAAACCAACAAACCAAAAAACCAACAAACCAACAAACCAACAAACCAGCAAACCAACAAACCAACAAGCCAACAAGCCATCAAACCAACAAACCAACAAACCAACAAGCCAACAAACCAACAAGCCAACAAACCAACAAACCAACAAACCAAGTAACCAAAAAGCCAACAAACTAACAAACCAACAAGCAAACAAGCCAATAAACCAACAAACCAACAAAGCAACAAGCCAACAAGCCAACAAACCAACAAACCAACAAGCCAACAAACCAACAAACCAACAAGCCAACAAGCCCACAAACCAACAAACCAACAAACCAACAAGCCAACAAACCAACAAACCAACAAGCCAACAAGTTACCAAGCCAACAAACCAACAAGCCAACAAACCAACAAACCAACAAACCAACAAACCAACAAACCAACAAACCAACAAACCAACAAGCCAACAAGCGAACAAACCAACAAACCAACAAACCAACAAACCAACAAGCCAACAAACCAACAAGCCAACAAACCAACAAACCAACAAACCAAGTAACCAAAAAGCCAACAAACTAACAAACCAACAAGCCAACAAGCCAACAAACCAACAAACCAACAAAGCAACAAGCCAACAAGCCAACAAACCAACAAACCAACAAGCCAACAAACCAACAAACCAACAAACCAACAAGCCAACAAACCAACAAACCAACAAACAAATAAACCAACAAACCAACAAACCAACAAACCAACAAACCAACAAGCCAACAAACCAACAAACCAACAAACCAACAAGCCAAAAAACCAACAAACAAATAAACCAACAAACCAAAAAACCAACAAACCAACAAACCCACAAACCAACAAACCAACAAACCAACAAGCCAACAAGCCAACAAGCCAACAAACCAACAAACCAACAAGCCAACAAACCAACAAACCAACAAACCAACATGCCAACAAACCAACAAATCAACAAATCAACAAATAAACAAGCCAACGAACCAACAAACCAACAAACAAATTAACCAACAAACCAACAAACGAACAAACCAACAAACCAACAAACCAACAAACCAACAAACCAACAAATCAACAAACCAACAAACAAATTAACCAACAAACCAACAAACGAACAAACCAACAAACCAACAAACCAACAAACCAACAAACCAACAAACCAACAAACCAAAAAACCAACAAACCAACAAACCATCAAACGAACAAACCAACAAACCAACAAACTAACAAACCAACTAACCAAAAAACCAACAAACCAACAAACCAACAAGCCAACGAACCAACAAACCAACAAACAAATTAACCAACAAACCAACAAACGAACAAACCAACAAACCAACAAACCAACAAACCAACAAACCAACAAACCAACAAACCTACAAACCAACAAACCAACAAACAAATAAACCAACAAACCAACAAACCAACAAACAAATAAACCAGCAAACCAACAAACCAACAAACCAACAAACCAATTAACAGACAAACCAACAAACGAACAAACCAACAAATCAACAAACCAACAAACCAACAAACCAACAAACCTACAAAACAACAAACCAACAAACAAATAAACCAACAAACCAACAAACCAACAAACCTACAAACCAACGAACCAAAAAACCAACAAACCAACAAGTCAACAAGCCAACAAACCAACAAACTAACAAACCAACAAGCCAACAAACCAACAAACCAACAAGCCAACAAGCCAACAAACAAACAAACTAAGTAACCAACAAGCCAACAAACCAACAAACCAACAAGCCAACAAGCCAACAAACCAACAAACCAACAAGCCAACAAACCAACAAACCAACAAACCAACAAGCCAACAAACCAACAAACAAATAAACCAACAAACCAACAAACCAACAAACCAACAAACCAACAAACCAACAAACCAAAAAACCAACAAACCAACAAGCCAACAAGCCAACAAGCCAACAAACCAACAAACTAACAAACCAACAAACGATTTTACCGACAAACCAACAAGCCAACAAGCCAACAAACCAACAAACCAACAAACCAACAAACCAACAAACTAAGTAACCAACAAGCCAACAAACCAACAAACCAACAAACCAACAAACCAACAAACCAACAAACTAACAAACCAACAAGCCAAGAAACCAACAAACCAAAAAGCCAACAAGCCAACAAACCAACAAACCAACAAGCCAACAAACCAACAAACCAACAAACCAACAAGCCAACAAACCAACAAACCAATAAACCAACAAACCAACAAACCAACAAACCATCAAACCAACAAACCAAAAAAACCAACAAACCAACAAGCCAACAAGCCAACAAACCAACAAGCCAACAAACCAACAAACCAACAAACCAACAAGCCAACAAACCAACAAACAAATAAACCAACAAAACAACAAACCAACAAACCAACAAACCAACAAACCAAAAAACCAACAAACGAACAAGCCAACAAGCCAACAAACAAACAAACCAACAAAGGAACTAACCAACAAACCAACAAGCCAACAAGCCAACAAACCAACAAACCAACACACCAACAAACCAACAAACTAAGCAACCAACAAGCCAACAAACCAACAAACCAACAAGCCAACAAGCCAACAAACCAACAAATCAACAAGCCAACAAACCAGCAAACCAACAAACCAAAAAACCTACAAACCAACAAACCAACAAACCAACAAATTAACAAACCAACAAGCCAACAAGCCAACAAACCAGCAAACCAACAAACCAACAAGCCAACAAACCAACAAGCCAACAAACCAACAAACCAACAAACCAAGTAACCAAAAAGCCAAAAAACTAACAAACCAACAATCCAACAAGCCAACAAACCAACAAACCAACAAAGCAACAAAGCAACAAGCCAACAAGCCAACAAACCAACAAACCAACAAGCCAACAAACCAACAAACCAATAAGCCAACAAGCCAACAAACCAACAAACCAACAAACCAACAAGCCAACAAACCAACAAACCAACAAGCCAACAAACCAACAAACCAACAAACCAACAAACCAACAAGCCAACAAGCCAACAAGCCAACAAACCAACAAACCAACAAGCCAACAAACCAACAAACCAACAAACAAACTAACAAACCAAAAAACCAACAAACCAACAAACCAACAAGCCAACAAGCCAACAAACCAACAAACCAACAAGCCAATAAACCAACAAACCAACAAACTAAGTAACCAACAAGCCAACAAACCAACAAACCAACAAACCAACAAGCCAACAAACCAACAAACCAACAAGCCAACAAACCAACAAACCAACAAACCAAAAAACCAACAAGCCAACAAGCCAACAAACCAACAAATTAACAAACCAACAAGCCAACAAACCAACAAGCCAACAAACCAACAAACCAACAAACCAAGTAACCAAAAAGCCAACAAACTAACAAACCAACAAGCCAACAAGCCAACAAACCAACAAACCAACAAACCAACAAAGCAACAAGCCAACAAACCAACAAACCAACAAGCCAAGTAACCAAAAAGCCAACAAACTAACAAACCAACAAGCCAACAAGCCAACAAACCAACAAACCAACAAAGCAACAAGCACACAAGCCAACAAACCAACAAACCAACAAACCAACAAGCCAACAAACCAACAAACCAACAAACCAACAAGCCAACAAACCAACAAACAAATAAACCAACAAACCAACAAACCTACAAACCAACAAACCAACAAACAAATAAACCAACAAACCAACAAACCAACAAACCAACAAACCAACAAAGAAATAAACCAACAAACCAACAAACTAACAAACCAACAAACCAACAAACCAACAAACCAATTAACCAACAAACCAACAAGCCAACAAGCCAACAAACCAACAAACCAACAAACCAAGAAAGCAACAAGCCAACAAGCCAACAAACCAACAAACCAAGTAACCAAAAAGCCAACAAACTAACAAACCAACAAGCCAACAAGCCAACAAACCAACAAACCAACAAAGCAACAAGCACACAAGCCAACAAACCAACAAACCAACAAACCAACAAGCCAACAAACCAACAAACCAACAAACCAACAAGCCAACAAACCAACAAACAAATAAACCAACAAACCAACAAACCTACAAACCAACAAACCAACAAACAAATAAACCAACAAACCAACAAACCAACAAACCAACAAACCAACAAAGAAATAAACCAACAAACCAACAAACTAACAAACCAACAAACCAACAAACCAACAAACCAATTAACCAACAAACCAACAAGCCAACAAACCAACAAGCCAACAAGCCAACAAACCAACAAACCAACAAACCAACAAACCAACAAACGAACAAACCAACAAACCAACAAACCAACAAACAACAAACCAACAAACCTACAAACCAACAAACCAACAAACAAATAAGCCAACAAACCAACAAACCAACAAAGATATAAACCAACAAACCAACAAACTAACAAACCAACAAACCAACAAACCAACAAACCAATTAACCAACAAACCAACAAACGAACAAACCAGCAAATCAACAAACCAACAAACCAACAAACCAACAAACCTACAAACCAACAAGCCAACAAACCAACAAACCAACAAGCCAACAAACCAACAAACCAACAAACCAACAAACCAACAAACCAACAAGCCAACAAGCCAACAAACCAACAAACCAACAAACCAACATGCCAACAAACCAACAAACCAACAAACCAACAAACCAACAAGCCAACAAGCCAAGAAACCAACAAACCAACAAGCCAACAAACCAACAAACCAACAAACCAACAAACCAACAAGCCAACAAACCAACAAACCAACAAACCAACATGCCAACAAACCAACAAACCAACAAAACAACAAGCCAACAAACCAACAAACAAATAAACCAACAAACCTAAAAACCAACAAACCAACAAACCAACAAACCAATAAACCTACAAACCAACAAGCCAACAAGCCAACAAACCAACAAACCAACAAGCTAACAAACCAACAAACCAACAAACCAACAAACAAACAAGCCAACAAACCAACAAACCAACAAACGAACAAACCAACAAGCCAACAAACCAACAAACCAACAAACCAACAAACCTACAAACCAACAAACCAACAAACAAATAAACCAACAAACCAACAAACCAACACACCAACAAAGAAATAAACCAACAAAACAACAAACTAACAAACCAACAAACCAACAAACCAACAAACCAATTAACCAACAAACCAACAAGCCAACAAACCAACAAGCCAACAAGCCAACAAACCAACAAACCAACAAACCAACAAACGAACAAACCAACAAACCAACAAACCAACAAACCAACAAACCAACAAAAATACAAACCAACAAACCAACAAACAAATAAACCAACAAACCAACAAACCAACAAACCAACAAAGAAATAAACCAACAAACCAACAAACTAACAAACCAACAAACCAACAAACCAACAAACCAATTAACCAACAAACCAACAAACGAACAAAACAGCAAATCAACAAACCAACAAACCAACAAACTAACAAACCTACAAACCAACAAGCCAACAAACCAACAAATCAACAAGCCAACAAACCAACAAACCAACAAACCAACAAACCAACAAGCCAACAAGCCAACAAACCAACAAACCAACATGCCAACAAACCAACAAACCAACAAACCAACAAACCAACAAGCCAACAAGCCAAGAAACCAACAAACCATCAAGCCAACAAATCAACAAACCAACAAACCAACAAACAAACTAACAAACCAAAAAACCAACAAACCAACAAACCAACAAGCCAACAAGCCAACAAACCAACAAACCAACAAGCCAACAAACCAACAAACCAACAAACTAAGTAACCAACAAGCCAACAAACCAACAAACCAACAAGCCAACAAGCCAACAAACCAACAAACCAACAAGCCAACAAACCAACAAACCAACAAACCAAAAAACCAATAAGCCAACAAGCCAACAAACCAACAAACCAACAAACCAACAAGCCAACAAACCAACAAGCCAACAAACCAACAAACCAACAAACCAAGTAACCAAAAAGCCAACAAACTAACAAACCAACAAGCCTACAAGCCAACAAACCAACAAACCAACAAAGCAATAAGCCAACAAGCCAACAAACCAACAAACCAACAAGCCAACAAACCAAGTAACCAAAAAGCCAACAAACTAACAAACCAACAAGCCAACAAGCCAACAAACCAACAAACCAAGAAAGCAACAAGCCAACAAGCCAACAAACCAACAAACCAAGTAACCAAAAAGCCAACAAACTAACAAACCAACAAGCCAACAAGCCAACAAACCAACAAACCAACAAAGTAACAAGCACACAAGCCAACAAACCAACAAACCAACAAGCCAACAAACCAACAAACCAACAAACCAACAAGCCAACAAACCAACAAAAAAATAAACCAACAAACCAACAAACCAACAAACCAACAAACCAACAAACCAACAAACCAAAAAACCAACAAACCAACAAACCAACAAGCCAACAAGCCAACAAACCAACAAACCAACAAAACAACAAGGCAACAAACCAACAAACAAATAAACCAACAAACCAAAAAACCAACAAACCAACAAACCAACAAACCAATAAACCAACAAACCAACAAGCCAACAAACCAACAAACGAACAAACCAACAAACAAACAAACCAACAAACCAACAAACCTACAAACCAACAAACCAATAAACAAATAAACCAACAAACTAACAAACCAACAAACCAACAAAGAAATAAACCAACAAACCAACAAACTAACAAACCAACAAACCAACAAACCAACAAACCAATTAACCAACAAACCAACAAACGAACAAACCAGCAAATCAACAAACCAACAAACCAACAAACCAACAAACCTACAAACCAATAAACCAACAAACAAATAAACCAACAAACCAACAAACCAACAAACCAACAAAAAAACAAACCAAAAAACCAACAAACCAACAAACCAACAAGCCAACAAACCAACAAACGAACAAACCTACAAACCAACAAACCAACAAACAAATAAACCAACAAACTAACAAACCAACAAACCAACAAAGAAATAAACCAACAAACCAACAAACTAACAAACCAACAAACCAACAAACCAACAAACCAATTAACCAACAAACCAACAAACGAACAAACCAGCAAATCAACAAACCAACAAACCAACAAACCAACAAACCTACAAACCAATAAACCAACAAACAAATAAACCAACAAACCAACAAACCAACAAACCAACAAAGAAATAAACCAACAAACCAACAAACTAACAAACCAACAAACCAACAAACCAACAAACCAATTAACCAACAAACCAACAAGCCAACAAACCAACAAACCAACAAGCCAACAAACCAACAAACCAACAAACCAACAAACCAACAAACGAACAAACCAACAAACCAACAAACCAACAAACAACAAACCAACAAACCTACAAACCAACAAACCAACAAACAAATAAGCCAACAAACCAACAAACCAACAAAGATATAAACCAACAAACCAACAAACTAACAAACCAACAAACCAACAAACCAACAAACCAATTAACCAACAAACCAACAAACGAACAAACCAGCAAATCAACAAACCAACAAACCAACAAACCAACAAACCTACAAACCAACAAGCCAACAAACCAACAAACCAACAAGCCAACAAACCAACAAACCAACAAACCAACAAACCAACAAACCAACAAGCCAACAAGCCAACAAACCAACAAACCAACATGCCAACAAACCAACAAACCAACAAACCAACAAACCAACAAGCCAACAAGCCAAGAAACCAACAAACCAACAAGCCAACAAACCAACAAACCAACAAACCAACAAACCAACAAGCCAACAAGCCAACAAACCAACAAACCAACATGCCAACAAACCAACAAACCAACAAAACAACAAGCCAACAAACCAACAAACAAATAAACCAACAAACCTAAAAACCAACAAACCAACAAACCAACAAACCAATAAACCTACAAACCAACAAGCCAACAAGCCAACAAACCAACAAACCAACAAGCTAACAAACCAACAAACCAACAAACCAACAAACAAACAAGCCAACAAACCAACAAACCAACAAACGAACAAACCAACAAGCCAACAAACCAACAAACCAACAAACCAACAAACCTACAAACCAACAAACCAACAAACAAATAAACCAACAAACCAACAAACCAACAAACCAACAAAGAAATAAACCAACAAAACAACAAACTAACAAACCAACAAACCAACAAACCAACAAACCAATTAACCAACAAACCAACAAGCCAACAAACCAACAAGCCAACAAGCCAACAAACCAACAAACCAACAAACCAACAAACCAACAAACGAACAAACCAACAAACCAACAAACCAACAAACCAACAAACCAACAAAAATACAAACCAACAAACCAACAAACAAATAAACCAACAAACCAACAAACCAACAAACCAACAAAGAAATAAACCAACAAACCAACAAACTAACAAACCAACAAACCAACAAACCAACAAACCAATTAACCAACAAACCAACAAACGAACAAAACAGCAAATCAACAAACCAACAAACCAACAAACTAACAAACCTACAAACCAACAAGCCAACAAACCAACAAACCAACAAGCCAACAAACCAACAAACCAACAAACCAACAAACCAACAAGCCAACAAGCCAACAAACCAACAAACCAACAAACCAACATGCCAACAAACCAACAAACCAACAAACCAACAAACCAACAAGCCAACAAGCCAAGAAACCAACAAACCATCAAGCCAACAAATCAACAAACCAACAAACCAACAAACAAACTAACAAACCAAAAAACCAACAAACCAACAAACCAACAAGCCAACAAGCCAACAAACCAACAAACCAACAAGCCAACAAACCAACAAACCAACAAACTAAGTAACCAACAAGCCAACAAACCAACAAACCAACAAGCCAACAAGCCAACAAACCAACAAACCAACAAGCCAACAAACCAACAAACCAACAAACCAAAAAACCAATAAGCCAACAAGCCAACAAACCAACAAACCAACAAACCAACAAGCCAACAAACCAACAAGCCAACAAACCAACAAACCAACAAACCAAGTAACCAAAAAGCCAACAAACTAACAAACCAACAAGCCTACAAGCCAACAAACCAACAAACCAACAAAGCAATAAGCCAACAAGCCAACAAACCAACAAACCAACAAGCCAACAAACCAAGTAACCAAAAAGCCAACAAACTAACAAACCAACAAGCCAACAAGCCAACAAACCAACAAACCAAGAAAGCAACAAGCCAACAAGCCAACAAACCAACAAACCAAGTAACCAAAAAGCCAACAAACTAACAAACCAACAAGCCAACAAGCCAACAAACCAACAAACCAACAAAGTAACAAGCACACAAGCCAACAAACCAACAAACCAACAAGCCAACAAACCAACAAACCAACAAACCAACAAGCCAACAAACCAACAAACAAATAAACCAACAAACCAACAAACCAACAAACCAACAAACCAACAAACCAACAAACCAAAAAACCAACAAACCAACAAACCAACAAGCCAACAAGCCAACAAACCAACAAACCAACAAAACAACAAGGCAACAAACCAACAAACAAATAAACCAACAAACCAAAAAACCAACAAACCAACAAACCAACAAACCAATAAACCAACAAACCAACAAGCCAACAAACCAACAAACGAACAAACCAACAAACAAACAAACCAACAAACCAACAAACCTACAAACCAACAAACCAACAAACAAATAAACCAACAAACTAACAAACCAACAAACCAACAAAGAAATAAACCAACAAACCAACAAACTAACAAACCAACAAACCAACAAACCAACAAACCAATTAACCAACAAACCAACAAACGAACAAACCAGCAAATCAACAAACCAACAAACCAACAAACCAACAAACCTACAAACCAATAAACCAACAAACAAATAAACCAACAAACCAACAAACCAACAAACCAACAAAAAAACAAACCAAAAAACCAACAAACCAACAAGCCAACCAGCCAACAAACCAACAAACTAACAAACCAACAAGCCAACAAATCAACAAACCAACAAGCCAACAAGCCAACAAACCAACAAACTAAGTAACCAACAAGCCAACAAACCAACAAACCAACAAGCCAACAAGCCAACAAACCAACAAACCAACAAGCCAACAAACCAACAAACCAACAAGCCAACAAACCAACAAACAAATAAACCAACAAACCAACAAACCAACAAACCAACAAACCAAAAAACCAACAAACCAAAAAACCAACAAACCAACAAGCCAACAAACCAACAAACTAACAAACCAACAAACTAACTAACCAACAAACCAACAAGCCAACAAACCAACAAACCAACAAACCAACAAACCAACAAACCAACAAACCAACAAAGAAATAAACCAACAAACCAACAAACTAACAAACCAACAAACCAACAAACCAACAAACCAATTAACCAACAAACCAACAAACGAAAAACCAGCAAATCAACAAACCAACACCCCAACAAACCTACAAACCAATAAACCAACAAACAAATAAACCAACAAACCAACAAACCAACAAACCAACAAACCAACAAACCAACAAACCAAAAAACCAACAAACCAACAAGCCAACAAGCCAACAAACCAACAAACTAACAAACCAACAAGCCAACAAATCAACAAACCAACAAGCCAACAAGCCAACAAACCAACAAACTAAGTAACCAACAAGCCAACAAACCAACAAACCAACAAGCCAACAAGCCAACAAACCAACAAACCAACAAGCCAACAAACCAACAAACCAACAAACCAACAAACAAATAAACCAACAAACCAACAAACCAACAAACCAACAAACCAACAAACCAACAAACCAAAAAACCAACAAACCAACAAGCCAACAAGCCAACAAACCAAAAACTAACAAACCAACAAACGAACTAACCAACAAACCAACAAGCCAACAAGCCAACAAACCAACAAACCAACAAACCAACAAACTAAGTAACCAACAAGCCAACAAACCAACAAACCAACAAGCCAACAAACCAACAAACTAACAAACCAACAAGCCAACAAACCAAAAAACCAACAAGCCAACAAGCCAACAAACCAACAAAACAACAAGCCAACAAACCAACAAACCAATAAACCAACAAACAAATAAACCAACAAACCAACAAACCAACAAACCAACAAAACCAACAAACCAAAAAACCAATTAACCAACAAACCAACAAACGAACAAACCAACAAACCAACAAACCAACAAACCAACAAACCAACAAACCTACAAACCAACAAACCAACAAACCAACAAGCCAACAAATCAACAAACCAACAAACCAACAAGCCAACAAACCAACAAGCCAACAAACCAACAAACCAACAAACCAAGTAACCAACAAACCAACAAACCAACAAGCCAACAAGCCAACAAACCAATAAACAAACAAACCAACAAACCAACAAACCAACAAACCAACAAACCAACAAACCAACAAACCAACAAACCAACAAACCAACAAACCAACAAGCCAACAAACCAACAAACAAATAAACCAACAAACCAAAAAACCAACAAACCAACAAACCAACAAACCAAAAAACCAACAAACCAACAAGCCAACCAGCCAACAAACCAACAAACTAACAAACCAACAAACGAACTAACCAACAAACCAACAAGCCAACAAGCCAACAAACCAACAAACCAACAAGCCAACAAGAAAACAAACCAACAAACCAACAAACCAACAAACCAACAAGCCAACAAACCAACAAACGTACAAACCAACAAACCAACAAACCAACAAACCAACAAACCAACGAACCAACAAGCCAACAAGCCAACAAACCAACAAACCAACAAACCAACAAACCAACAAACAAATAAACCAACAAACCAACAAACCAACAAACCAACAAACCAACAAATTAACAAACCAACTAACCAACAAACCAACAAGCCAACAAGCCAACAAACCAACAAACCAACAAACCAACAAGCCAACAAACCAACAAACCAACAAACCAACAAGCCAACAAACCAACAAACCAACAAACCAACATGCCAACAAACCAACAAACTAAGTAACCAACAAGCCAACAATCCAACAAACTAACAAGCCAACAAGCCAACAAATCAACAAACCAACAAGCCAACAAACCAACAAACCAACAAACCAACAAGCCAACAAACCAACAAACAAATAAACCAACAAACCAAGAAACCAACAAACCAACAAACCAACAAACCAAAAAACCAACAAACCAACAAACCAACAAGCCAACAAACCAACAAACCATCAAACCAACAAGCCAACAAACCAACAAACAAATAAACCAATAAACCAACAAACCAACAAACCAACAAACCAACAAACCAAAAAACCAACAAACCAACAAGCCAACAAGCCAACAAACCAACAAACTAACAAACCAACAAGCCAACAAACCAACAAACCAACAACCCAATAAGCCAACAAACCAACAAACCAACAAACCAAAAAACCAATAAACCAACAAGCGAACAAGCCAACAAACCAACAAACCAACAAGCCAACAAACCAACAAATCAACAAGCCAACAAACCAACAAACCAACAAACCAACAAGCCAACAAGCCAACAAACCAACAAACAAACAAACCAACAAGCCAACAAACCAACAAGCCAACAAACCAACAAACCAACAAACCAACAAGCCAACAAAACAACAAACCAACAAGCCAACAAACCAACAAACAAATAAACCCACAAACCAACAAACCAACAAACCAACAAACCAACAAGCCAACAAACCAACAAACCAACAAACCAACAAGCCAACAAACCAACAAACAAATAAACCAACAAACCAACAAACCAACAAACCAACAAACCAACAAACCAACAAACCAACAACCAAAAAACCAACAAACCAACAAGCGAACAAGCCAACAAACCAACAAACTAACAAACCAACAAACGAACTAACCAACAAACCAACAAGCCAACAAGCCAACAAACCAACAAACCAACAAACCAACAAACCAACAACCTAAGTAACCAACAAGCCAACAAATCAACAAACCAACAGGCCAACAAGCCAACAAACCAACAAACCAACAAGCCAACAAACCAACAAACCAACAAACCAAAAAACCAACAAACCAACAAACCAACAAACCAACAAACCAACAAGCCAACAAACCAACAAGGCAACAAACCAACAAACCAACAAACCAAGTAACCAAAAAGCCAACAAACTAACAAACCAACAAGCCAACAAACCAACAAACCAACAAGCCAACAAACCAACAAACCAACAAACCAACAAACCAAAAAACCAACAAACCAACAAACCAACAAACCAACAAACCAACAAGCCAACAAGCCAACAAACCAACAAACCAATAAACCAACAAACCAACAAGCCAACAAACCAACAAGCCAACAAACCAACAAACCAAGTAACCAAAAAGCCAACAAACTAACAAACCAACAAGCCAACAAGCCAACAAACCAACAAACCAACAAACCAAAAAGCCAATAAGCCAACAAACCAACAAGCCAACAAACCAACAAACCAACAAACAAATAAGCCAACAAACCAACAAACCAACAAACCAACAAACCAAAAAACCAACAAACCAACAAACCAACAAACCAACAACCCAACAAGCCAACAAACCAACAAACCAACAAGCCAACAAACCAACAAACAAATAAACCAACAAACCAACAAACCAACAAACCAACAAACCAACAAACCAAAAAACCAACAAACCAACAAGCCAACAAGCCAACAAACCAACAAACTAACAAACCAACAAGCCAACTAACCAACAAACCAACGAGCCAACAAGCCAACAAACCAACAAACCAACAAACCAAAAAACCAACAAACCAACAAAACATCAAACGAACAAAGCAACAAACCAACAAGCCAACAAACCAACAAACCAACAAGCCAACAAACCAACAAAACAACAAGCCAACAAGCCAACAAACCAACAAACCAACAAACCAACAAGCCAACAAACCAACAAGCCAACAAACCAACAAACCAAGTAACCAAAAAGCCAACAAACTAACAAACCAACAAGCCAACAAGCCAACAAACCAACAAACCAAGAAAGCAACAAGCCAACAAGCCAACAAACCAAGTAACCAAAAAGCCAACAAACTAACAAACCAACAAGCCAACAAGCCAACAAACCAACAAACCAACAAAGTAACAAGCACACAAGCCAACAAACCAACAAACCAACAAGCCAACAAACCAACAAACCAACAAACCAACAAGCCAACAAACCAACAAACAAATAAACCAACAAACCAACAAACCAACAAACCAACAAACCAACAAACCAACAAACCAAAAAACCAACAAACCAACAAACCAACAAGCCAACAAGCCAACAAACCAACAAACCAACAAAACAACAAGGCAACAAACCAACAAACAAATAAACCAACAAACCAAAAAACCAACAAACCAACAAACCAACAAACCAATAAACCAACAAACCAACAAGCCAACAAACCAACAAACGAACAAACCAACAAACAAACAAACCAACAAACCAACAAACCTACAAACCAACAAACCAACAAACAAATAAACCAACAAACTAACAAACCAACAAACCAACAAAGAAATAAACCAACAAACCAACAAACTAACAAACCAACAAACCAACAAACCAACAAACCAATTAACCAACAAACCAACAAACGAACAAACCAGCAAATCAACAAACCAACAAACCAACAAACCAACAAACCTACAAACCAATAAACCAACAAACAAATAAACCAACAAACCAACAAACCAACAAACCAACAAAAAAACAAACCAAAAAACCAACAAACCAACAAGCCAACCAGCCAACAAACCAACAAACCAACAAACCTACAAACCAACAAACCAA
This sequence comes from Atherix ibis, assembly GCA_958298945.1. Taxonomy (NCBI): domain Eukaryota; kingdom Metazoa; phylum Arthropoda; class Insecta; order Diptera; family Athericidae; genus Atherix; species Atherix ibis. The sequence goes on from OY282608.1 coordinate 31,005,142, forward strand.
CAAACAAATAAACCAACAAACTAACAAACCAACAAACCAACAAAGAAATAAACCAACAAACCAACAAACTAACAAACCAACAAACCAACAAGCCAACAAATCAACAAACCAACAAGCCAACAAACCAACAAACAAATAAACCAACAAACCAACAAACCAACAAACCAACAAACCAACAAACCAAAAAACCAACAAACCAACAAGCCAACAAGCCAACAAACCAACAAACTAACAAACCAACAAGCCAACTAACCAACAAACCAACGAGCCAACAAGCCAACAAACCAACAAACCAACAAACCAAAAAACCAACAAACCAACAAAACATCAAACGAACAAAGCAACAAACCAACAAGCCAACAAACCAACAAACCAACAAGCCAACAAACCAACAAAACAACAAGCCAACAAGCCAACAAACCAACAAACCAACAAACCAACAAGCCAACAAACCAACAACCCAACAAACCAACAAACCAAGTAACCAAAAAGCCAACAAACTAACAAACCAACAAGCCAACAAGCCAACAAACCAACAAACCAAGAAAGCAACAAGCCAACAAGCCAACAAACCAACAAACCAAGTAACCAAAAAGCCAACAAACTAACAAACCAACAAGCCAACAAGCCAACAAACCAACAAACCAACAAAGTAACAAGCACACAAGCCAACAAACCAACAAACCAACAAGCCAACAAACCAACAAACCAACAAACCAACAAGCCAACAAACCAACAAACAAATAAACCAACAAACCAACAAACCAACAAACCAACAAACCAACAAACCAACAAACCAAAAAACCAACAAACCAACAAACCAACAAGCCAACAAGCCAACAAACCAACAAACCAACAAAACAACAAGGCAACAAACCAACAAACAAATAAACCAACAAACCAAAAAACCAACAAACCAACAAACCAACAAACCAATAAACCAACAAACCAACAAGCCAACAAACCAACAAACGAACAAACCAACAAACAAACAAACCAACAAACCAATAAACCTACAAACCAACAAACCAACAAACAAATAAACCAACAAACTAACAAACCAACAAACCAACAAAGAAATAAACCAACAAACCAACAAACTAACAAACCAACAAACCAACAAACCAACAAACCAATTAACCAACAAACCAACAAACGAACAAACCAGCAAATCAACAAACCAACAAACCAACAAACCAACAAACCTACAAACCAATAAACCAACAAACAAATAAACCAACAAACCAACAAACCAACAAACCAACAAAAAAACAAACCAAAAAACCAACAAACCAACAAGCCAACCAGCCAACAAACCAACAAACTAACAAACCAACAAGCCAACAAATCAACAAACCAACAAGCCAACAAGCCAACAAACCAACAAACTAAGTAACCAACAAGCCAACAAACCAACAAACCAACAAGCCAACAAGCCAACAAACCAACAAACCAACAAGCCAACAAACCAACAAACCAACAAGCCAACAAACCAACAAACAAATAAACCAACAAACCAACAAACCAACAAACCAACAAACCAAAAAACCAACAAACCAAAAAACCAACAAACCAACAAGCCAACAAACCAACAAACTAACAAACCAACAAACTAACTAACCAACAAACCAACAAGCCAACAAACCAACAAACCAACAAACCAACAAACCAACAAACCAACAAACCAACAAACCAACAAAGAAATAAACCAACAAACCAACAAACTAACAAACCAACAAACCAACAAACCAACAAACCAATTAACCAACAAACCAACAAACGAAAAACCAGCAAATCAACAAACCAACACCCCAACAAACCTACAAACCAATAAACCAACAAACAAATAAACCAACAAACCAACAAACCAACAAACCAACAAACCAACAAACCAAAAAACCAACAAACCAACAAGCCAACAAGCCAACAAACCAACAAACTAACAAACCAACAAGCCAACAAATCAACAAACCAACAAGCCAACAAGCCAACAAACCAACAAACTAAGTAACCAACAAGCCAACAAACCAACAAACCAACAAGCCAACAAGCCAACAAACCAACAAACCAACAAGCCAACAAACCAACAAACCAACAAACCAACAAACCAACAAACAAATAAACCAACAAACCAACAAACCAACAAACCAACAAACCAACAAACCAACAAACCAAAAAACCAACAAACCAACAAGCCAACAAGCCAACAAACCAAAAACTAACAAACCAACAAACGAACTAACCGACAAACCAAGAAGCCAACAAGCCAACAAACCAACAAACCAACAAACCAACAAACTAAGTAACCAACAAGCCAACAAACCAACAAACCAACAAGCCAACAAACCAACAAACTAACAAACCAACAAGCCAACAAACCAACAAACCAACAAGCCAACAAGCCAACAAACCAACAAACCAACAAGCCAACAAACCAACAAACCAATAAACCAACAAACAAATAAACCAACAAACCAACAAACCAACAAACCAACAAAACCAACAAACCAAAAAACCAATTAACCAACAAACCAACAAACGAACAAACCAACAAACCAACAAACCAACAAACCAACAAACCAACAAACCTACAAACCAACAAACCAACAAACCAACAAACCAACAAATCAACAAACCAACAAACCAACAAGCCAACAAACCAACAAGCCAACAAACCAACAAACCAACAAACCAAGTAACCAACAAACCAACAAACCAACAAGCCAACAAGCCAACAAACCAATAAACAAACAAACCAACAAACCAACAAGCCAACAAACCAACAAACCAACAAACCAACAAACCAACAAACCAACAAACCAACAAACCAACAAGCCAACAAACCAACAAACAAATAAACCAACAAACCAAAAAACCAACAAACCAACAAACCAACAAACCAAAAAACCAACAAACCAACAAGCCAACCAGCCAACAAACCAACAAACTAACAAACCAACAAACGAACTACCCAACAAACCAACAAGCCAACAAGCCAACAAACCAACAAACCAACAAGCCAACAAGAAAACAAACCAACAAACCAACAAACCAACAAACCAACAAGCCAACAAACCAACAAACGTACAAACCAACAAACCAACAAACCAACAAACCAACAAACCAACGAACCAACAAGCCAACAAGCCAACAAACCAACAAACCAACAAACCAACAAACCAACAAACAAATAAACCAACAAACCAACAAACCAACAAACCAACAAATTAACAAACCAACTAACCAACAAACCAACAAGCCAACAAGCCAACAAACCAACAAACCAACAAACCAACAAGCCAACAAACCAACAAACCAACAAACCAACAAGCCAACAAACCAACAAACCAACAAACCAACATGCCAACAAACCAACAAACTAAGTAACCAACAAGCCAACAATCCAACAAACTAACAAGCCAACAAGCCAACAAATCAACAAACCAACAAGCCAACAAACCAACAAACCAACAAACCAACAAGCCAACAAACCAACAAACAAATAAACCAACAAACCAAGAAACCAACAAACCAACAAACCAACAAACCAAAAAACCAACAAACCAACAAACCAACAAGCCAACAAACCAACAAACCATCAAACCAACAAGCCAACAAACCAACAAACAAATAAACCAATAAACCAACAAACCAACAAACCAACAAACCAACAAACCAAAAAACCAACAAACCAACAAGCCAACAAGCCAACAAACCAACAAACTAACAAACCAACAAGCCAACAAACCAACAAACCAACAAGCCAATAAGCCAACAAACCAACAAACCAACAAACCAAAAAACCAATAAACCAACAAGCGAACAAGCCAACAAACCAACAAACCAACAAGCCAACAAACCAACAAATCAACAAGCCAACAAACCAACAAACCAACAAGCCAACAAGCCAACAAACCAACAAACCAACAAACCAACAAGCCAACAAACCAACAAGCCAACAAACCAACAAACCAACAAACCAACAAGCCAACAAAACAACAAACCAACAAGCCAACAAACCAACAAACAAATAAACCCACAAACCAACAAACCAACAAACCAACAAACCAACAAGCCAACAAACCAACAAACCAACAAACCAACAAGCCAACAAACCAACAAACAAATAAACCAACAAACCAACAAACCAACAAACCAACAAACCAACAAACCAACAAACCAACAACCAAAAAACCAACAAACCAACAAGCGAACAAGCCAACAAACCAACAAACTAACAAACCAACAAACGAACTAACCAACAAACCAACAAGCCAACAAGCCAACAAACCAACAAACCAACAAACCAACAACCTAAGTAACCAACAAGCCAACAAATCAACAAACCAACAGGCCAACAAGCCAACAAACCAACAAACCAACAAGCCAACAAACCAACAAACCAACAAACCAAAAAACCAACAAACCAACAAACCAACAAACCAACAAACCAACAAGCCAACAAACCAACAAGGCAACAAACCAACAAACCAACAAACCAAGTAACCAAAAAGCCAACAAACTAACAAACCAACAAGCCAACAAACCAAAAAACCAACAAACCAACAAACCAACAAACCAACAAACCAACAAGCCAACAAGCCAACAAACCAACAAACCAATAAACCAACAAACCAACAAGCCAACAAACCAACAAGCCAACAAACCAACAAACCAAGTAACCAAAAAGCCAACAAACTAACAAACCAACAAGCCAACAAGCCAACAAACCAACAAACCAACAAACCAAAAAGCCAATAAGCCAACAAACCAACAAGCCAACAAACCAACAAACCAACAAACAAATAAGCCAACAAACCAACAAACCAACAAACCAACAAACCAAAAAACCAACAAACCAACAAACCAACAAACCAACAACCCAACAAGCCAACAAACCAACAAACCAACAAGCCAACAAACCAACAAACAAATAAACCAACAAACCAACAAACCAACAAACCAACAAACCAACAAACCAAAAAACCAACAAACCAACAAGCCAACAAGCCAACAAACCAACAAACTAACAAACCAACAAGCCAACTAACCAACAAACCAACGAGCCAACAAGCCAACAAACCAACAAACCAACAAACCAAAAAACCAACAAACCAACAAAACATCAAACGAACAAAGCAACAAACCAACAAGCCAACAAACCAACAAACCAACAAGCCAACAAACCAACAAAACAACAAGCCAACAAGCCAACAAACCAACAAACCAACAAACCAACAAGCCAACAAACCAACAAGCCAACAAACCAACAAACCAACAAACCAACAAGCCAACAAACCAACAAACCAACAAGCCAACAAACCAACAACCTAAGTAACCAACAAGCCAACAAATCAACAAACCAACAGGCCAACAAGCCAACAAACCAACAAACCAACAAGCCAACAAACCAACAAACCAACAAACCAAAAAACCAACAAACCAACAAACCAACAAACCAACAAACCAACAAGCCAACAAACCAACAAGGCAACAAACCAACAAACCAACAAACCAAGTAACCAAAAAGCCAACAAACTAACAAACCAACAAGCCAACAAACCAACAAACCAACAAGCCAACAAACCAACAAACCAACAAACCAAAAAACCAACAAACCAACAAACCAACAAACCAACAAACCAACAAGCCAACAAGCCAACAAACCAACAAACCAATAAACCAACAAACCAACAAGCCAACAAACCAACAAGCCAACAAACCAACAAACCAAGTAACCAAAAAGCCAACAAACTAACAAACCAACAAGCCAACAAGCCAACAAACCAACAAACCAACAAACCAAAAAGCCAATAAGCCAACAAACCAACAAGCCAACAAACCAACAAACCAACAAACAAATAAGCCAACAAACCAACAAACCAACAAACCAACAAACCAAAAAACCAACAAACCAACAAACCAACAAACCAACAACCCAACAAGCCAACAAACCAACAAACCAACAAGCCAACAAACCAACAAACAAATAAACCAACAAACCAACAAACCAACAAACCAACAAACCAACAAACCAAAAAACCAACAAACCAACAAGCCAACAAGCCAACAAACCAACAAACTAACAAACCAACAAGCCAACTAACCAACAAACCAACGAGCCAACAAGCCAACAAACCAACAAACCAACAAACCAAAAAACCAACAAACCAACAAAACATCAAACGAACAAAGCAACAAACCAACAAGCCAACAAACCAACAAACCAACAAGCCAACAAACCAACAAAACAACAAGCCAACAAGCCAACAAACCAACAAACCAACAAACCAACAAGCCAACAAACCAACAAGCCAACAAACCAACAAACCAACAAACCAACAAACCAACAAACCAACAAACCAACAAGCCAACAAACCAACACACAAATAAACCAACAAACCAAAAAACCAACAAACCAATAAACCAACAAACCAACAAACCAACAAACCAATAAGCCAACAAACCAACAAACCAATAAACCAACAAGCCAACAAACCAACAAACAAATAAACCAACAAACCAACAAACCAACAAACCAACAAACCAACAAACCAAAAACCAACAAACCAACAAGCCAACAAGCCAACAAACCAACAAACTAACAAACCAACAAACGAACTAACCAACAAACCAACAAGCCAACAAGCCAACAAACCAACAAACCAACAAACCAACAAACCAACAAACTAAGTAACCAACAAGCCAACAAACCAACAAACCAACAAAGAAACAAGCCAACAAGCCAACAAACCAACAAACCAACAAGCCAACAAACCAACAAAACAACAAACTAACAAGCCAACAAACCAACAAACAATTAAACCAACAAACCAACAAACCAACAAACTAACAAACCAACAAACCAAAAAACCAACAAACCAACAAGCCAACAAGCCAACAAACCAACAAACCAACAAGCCAACAAACCAACAAACCAACTAGCCAACAAACCAACAAACAAACAAACCAACAAACCAAAAAACCAACAAACCAACAAACCAACAAACCAACAAACCAACAAACCAACAAACCAACAAGCTAACAAGCCAACAAGGCAACAAACCAACGAACCAACAAACCAACAAGCCAACAAACCAACAAGCCAACAAACCAACAAACCATGTAACCAAAAAGCCAACAAACTAACAAACCAACAAGCCAACAAGCCAACAAACCAACAAAACAACATAGCAACAAGCCAACAAGCCAACAAATCAACAAACCGACATGCCAACAAACCAACAAACCAACAAGCCAACAAGCCAACAAACCAACAAGCCAACAAGCCAACAAACCAACAAGCCAACAAGCCAACAAACCAACAACCGAACAAGCCAACAAACCGACAAACCAACAAACCAACAAGCCAACAAACCAATAAACCAAAAAACCAACAAACCAACAAACCATGTAACCAAAAAGCCAACAAACTAACAAACCAACAAGCCAACAAACCAACAAACCAACAAGCCAGCAACCCAACAAACCAACAAACCAACAAGCCAACAAACCAACAAACCAACAAACCAAAAAACCAACAAACCAACAAACCAACAAACCAACAAACCAACAAACGAACAAGCCAACAAGCCAACAAAACAACAATCCAACAAACCAACAAGCCAACAAACCAACAAGCCAACAAACCAACAAACCAACAAACCAAGTAACCAAAAAGCCAACAAACTAACAAACCAACAAGCCAACAAGCTAACAAACCAACAAACCAACAAAGCAACAAGCCAACAAACCAACAAACCAACAAACCAACAAGCCAACAAACCAACAAGCCAACAAGCCAACAAACCAACAAACCAACAAACCAACAAGCCAACAAACCAACAAACCAACAAACCAACAGGCCAACAAGCCAACAAACCAACAAACCAACAAGCCAACAAACCAACAAACCAACAAACCAACAAACCAAAAAACCAACAAACCAACAAACCAACAAACCAACAAACCAACAAGCCAACAAGCCAACAAACCAACAAACCAACAAACCAACAAACCAACAAGCCAAAAAACCAACAAGCCAACAAACCAACAAACCAAGTAACCAAAAAGCCAACAAACTAACAAACCAACAAGCCAACAAGCCAATAAACCAACAAACCAACAAACCAAAAAGCCAATAAGCCAACAAACCAACAAGCCAACAAACCAACAAACCAACAAACAAATAAGCCAACAAACCAACAAACCAACAAACCAACAAACCAAAAAACCAACAAACCAACAAACCAACAAACCAACAACCCAACAAGCCAACAAACCAACAAACCAACAAGCCAACAAACCAACAAACAAATAAACCAACAAACCAACAAACCAACAAACCAACAAACCAACAAACCAAAAAACAAACAAACCAACAAGCCAACAAGCCAACAAACCAACAAACTAACAAACCAACAAGCCAACTAACCAACAAACCAACAAGCCAACAAGCCAACAAACCAACAAACCAACAAACCAAAAAACCAACAAACCAACAAAACATCAAACGAACAAAGCAACAAACCAGCAAGCCAACAAACCAACAAACCAACAAGCCAACAAACCAACAAACCAACAAGCCAACAAGCCAACAAACCAACAAGCGAACAAACCAACAAGCCAACAAACCAACAAACCAACAAACCAACAAGCCAACAAACCAACAAACCAACAAGCCAACAAACCAACACACAAATAAACCAACAAACCAAAAAACCAACAAACCAATAAACCAACAAACCAACAAACCAACAAACCAATAAGCCAACAAACCAACAAACCAATAAACCAACAAGCCAACAAACCAACAAACAAATAAACCAACAAACCAACAAACCAACAAACCAACAAACCAACAAACCAACAAACCAAAAACCAACAAACCAACAAGCCAACAAGCCAACAAACCAACAAACTAACAAACCAACAAACGAACTAACCAACAAACCAACAAGCCAACAAGCCAACAAACCAACAAACCAACAAACCAACAAACCAACAAACTAAGTAACCAACAAGCCAACAAACCAACAAACCAACAAAGAAACAAGCCAACAAGCCAACAAACCAACAAACCAACAAGCCAACAAACCAACAAAACAACAAACTAACAAGCCAACAAACCAACAAACAAATAAACCAACAAACCAACAAACCAAAAAAACTAACAAACCAACAAACCAAAAAACCAACAAACCAACAAGCCAACAAGCCAACAAACCAACAAACCAACAAGCCAACAAACCAACTAGCCAACAAACCAACAACCAAATAAACCAACAAACCAAAAAACCAACAAACCAACAAACCAACAAACCAACAAACCAACAAACCAACAAATTAACAATCCAACAAGCCAACAAACCAACGAACCAACAAACCAACAAGCCAACAAACCAACAAGCCAACAAACCAACAAACCATGTAACCAAAAAGCCAACAAACTAACAAACCAACAAGCCAACAAGCCAACAAACCAACAAAACAACAAAGCAATAAGCCAACAAGCCAACAAACCAACAAACCGACATGCCAACAAACCAAAAAACCAACAAGCCAACAAGCCAACAAACCAACAAGCCAACAAGCCAACAAACCAACAAGCCAACAAGCCAACAAACCAACAAGCGAACAAGCCAACAAACCGACAAACCAACAAACCAACAAGCCAACAAACCAATAAACCAAAAAACCAACAAACCAACAAACCATGTAACCAAAAAGCCAACAAACTAACAAACCAACAAGCCAACAAACCAACAAACCAACAAGCCAGCAACCCAACAAACCAACAAACCAACAAGCCAACAAACCAACAAACCAACAAACCAAAAAACCAACAAACCAACAAACCAACAAACCAACAAACCAACAAACAAACAAGCCAACAAGCCAACAAAACAACAAACCAACAAACCAACAAGCCAACAAACCAACAAGCCAACAAACCAACAAACCAACAAACCAAGTAACCAAAAAGCCAACAAACTAACAAACCAAAAAGCCAACAAGCTAACAAACCAACAAACCAACAAAGCAACAAGCCAACAAACCAACAAACCAACAAACCAACAAACCAACAAACCAACAAGCTAACAAGCCAACAAACCAACAAACCAACAAACCAACAAGCCAACAAACCAACAAACCAACAAGCCAACAAACCAACAAACCAACAAACCAACAAACCAACAAGCCAACAAGCCAACAAACCAACAAACCAACAAGCCAACAAACCAACAAACCAACAAACCAACAAGCCAACAAACCAACAAGCCAACAAACCAACAAACCAACAAACCAAGTAAACAAAAAGCCAACAAATTAACAAACCAACAAGTGAACAAGCCAACAAACCAACAAACCAACAAAGCAACAAGCCAACAAGCCAACAAGCCAACAAACCAACAAGCCAACAAACCAACAAGCCAACAAACCAACAAACCAACAAACCAACAAGCCAACAAACCAACAAACCAACAAGCCAACAAACCAACACACAAATAAACCAACAAACCAAAAAACCAACAAACCAATAAACCAACAAACCAACAAACCAACAAACCAATAAGCCAACAAACCAACAAACCAATAAACCAACAAGCCAACAAACCAACAAACAAATAAACCAACAAACCAACAAACCAACAAACCAACAAACCAACAAACCAACAAACCAAAAACCAACAAACCAACAAGCCAACAAGCCAACAAACCAACAAACTAACAAACCAACAAACAAACTAACCAACAAACCAACAAGCCAACAAGCCAACAAACCAACAAACCAACAAACCAACAAACCAACAAACTAAGTAACCAACAAGCCAACAAACCAACAAACCAACAAAGAAACAAGCCAACAAGCCAACAAACCAACAAACCAACAAGCCAACAAACCAACAAAACAACAAACTAACAAGCCAACAAACCAACAAACAAATAAACCAACAAACCAACAAACCAACAAACTAACAAACCAACAAACCAAAAAACCAACAAACCAACAAGCCAACAAGCCAACAAACCAACAAACCAACAAGCCAACAAACCAACAAACCAACTAGCCAACAAACCAACAAAACAACAAAGCAATAAGCCAAACCAACAAATTAACAATCCAACAAGCCAACAAACCAACGAACCAACAAACCAACAAGCCAACAAACCAACAAGCCAACAAACCAACAAACCATGTAACCAAAAAGCCAACAAACTAACAAACCAACAAGCCAACAAGCCAAAAAACCAACAAAACAACAAAGCAATAAGCCAACAAGCCAACAAACCAACAAACCGACATGCCAACAAACCAAAAAACCAACAAGCCAACAAGCCAACAAACCAACAAGCCAACAAGCCAACAAACCAACAAGCCAACAAGCCAACAAACCAACAAGCGAACAAGCCAACAAACCGACAAACCAACAAACCAACAAGCCAACAAACCAATAAACCAAAAAACCAACAAACCATGTAACCAAAAAGCCAACAAACTAACAAACCAACAAGCCAACAAACCAACAAACCAACAAGCCAGCAACCCAACAAACCAACAAACCAACAAGCCAACAAGCCAACAAACCAACAAGCCAACAAACCAACAAACCAACAAACCAAGTAAACAAAAAGCCAACAAACTAACAAACCAACAAGTGAACAAGCCAACAAACCAACAAACCAACAAAGCAACAAGCCAACAAGCCAACAAACCAATAAACCAACAAACCAACAAACCAACAAACCAACAAACCAACAAACCAACAAATTAACAAGCCAACAAGCCAACAAACCAACGAACCAACAAACCAACAAGCCAACAAACCAACAAGCCAACAAATCAACAAACCATGTAACCAAAAAGCCAACAAACTAACAAACCAACAAGCCAACAAGCCAACAAACCAACAAAACAACAAAGCAATAAGCCAACAAGCCAACAAACCAACAAACCGACATGCCAACAAACCAACAAACCAACAAGCCAACAAGCCAACAAACCAACAAGCCAACAAGCCAACAAACCAACAAGCCAACAAGCCAACAAACCAACAAGCGAACAAGCCAACAAACCGACAAACCAACAAACCAACAAGCCAACAAACCAATAAACCAAAAAACCAACAAACCAACAAACCATGTAACCAAAAAGCCAACAAACTAACAAACCAACAAGCCAACAAACCAACAAACCAACAAGCCAGCAACCCAACAAACCAACAAACCAACAAGCCAACAAACCAACAAACCAACAAACCAAAAAACCAACAAACCAACAAACCAACAAACCAACAAACCAACAAACGAACAAGCCAACAAGCCAACAAAACAACAAACCAACAAACCAACAAGCCAACAAACCAACAAGCCAACAAACCAACAAACCAACAAACCAAGTAACCAAAAAGCCAACAAACTAACAAACCAACAAGCCAACAAGCTAACAAACCAACAAACCAACAAAGCAACAAGCCAACAAACCAACAAACCAACAAACCAACAAGCCAACAAACCAACAAGCCAACAAGCCAACAAACCAACAAACCAACAAACCAAAAAACCAACAAACCAACAATCCAACAAGCCAACAAGCCAACAAACCAACAAACCAACAAGCCAACAAACCAACAAACCAACAAACTAAGTAACCAACAAGCCAACAAACCAACAAACCAACAAGCCAACAAGCCAACAAACCAACAAACCAACAAACCAACATACCAACAAACCAACAAACCAACAAACCAACAAACCAAAAAACCAACAAACCAACAAACCAACAAACCAACAAACCAACAAACCAACAAACCAACAAGCCAACAAGCCAACAAACTAACAAACCAACAAACCAACAAGCCAACAAACCAACAAGCCAACAAACCAATAAACCAAGTAACCAAAAAGCCAACAAACTAACAAACCAACAAGCCAACAAGCCAACAAAACAACAAACCAACAAAGGAACAAGCCAACAAGCCAACAAACCAACAAACCAACAAGCCAACACACCAACAAACCAACAAACCAACAAACCAACAAACCAACAAACCAACAAATCAACAAACCAAAAAACCAACAAGCCAACAAACCAACAAACCAACAAACCAACAAACCAACAAACCAAAAAACCAACAAACCAACAAACCAACAAACCAACAAATCAACAAACCAACAAGCCAACAAGCCAACAAACCAACAAACTAACAAACCAACAAGCCAACAAGCCAACAAAACAACAAACCAACAAAGGAACAAGCCAACAAGCCAACAAGCCTACAAACCAACAAACCAACAAGCCAACAAACCAACAAACCAACAAACCAACAAACCAACAAACCAACAAACCAACAAATCCACAAACCAAAAAACCAACAAGCCAACAAACCAACAAACCAACAAACCAACAAACCAAAAAACCAACAAACCAGCAAACCAACAAACCAACAAATCAACAAACCAACAAGCCAACAAGCCAACAAACCAACAAACTAACAAACCAACAAGCCAACAAACCAACAAACCAACAAGCCAACAAGCCAACAAACCAACAAACCAACAAACCAACATACCAACAAGCCAACAAACCAACAAACCAACAAGCCAACAAGCCAACAAACCAACAAACCAACAAGCCAACAAACCAACAAGCCAACAAACCAACAAACCAACAAACCAAGTAACCAAAAAGCCAACAAACTAACAAACCAACAAGCCAACAAGCCAACAAACCAACAAACCAACAAAGCAACAAGCCAGCAAGCCAACAAACCAACAAACCAACAAACGAACAAGCCAAAAAACCAACAAACCAAAAAACCAACAAGCCAACAAACCAACAAACAAATAAACCAACATACCAACAAACCAACAAACCAACAAACCAAAAAACCAACAAACCAACAAACCAACAAGCCAACAAACCAACAAACCAACAAACCAACAAGCCAACAAGCCAACAAACCAACAAACCAACAAGCCAACAAACCAACAAACCAACAAACCAACAAGCCAACAAACCAACAAACAAATAAACCAACAAACCAAAAAACCAACAAACCAACAAACCAACAAACCAACAAACCAACAAACCAACAAACCAACAAGCCAACAAGCCAACAAACCAACAAACCAACAAACCAACAAACCAACAAACCAACAAGCCAACAAACCAACAAACCAACAAACCAAGTAACCAAAAAGCCAACAAACTAACAAACCAACAAGCCAAAAAGCCAACAAACCAACAAACCGACAAAGCAACAAGCCAATAAGCCAACAAACCAACAAACCAACAAGCCAACAAACCAACAAACCAACAAGCTAACAAGCCAACAAACCAACAAGCCAACAAGCCAACAAACCAACAAACCAATAAACCAACAAACCAACAAAGCAACAAACCAACAAGCCAACAAACCAACAAACAAATAAACCAATAAACCAAAAAACCAACAAACCAACAAACCAACAAACCAGCAAACCAACAAGCCAACAAGCCAACAAACCAACAAACCAACAAACCAACAAGCCAACAAACCAACAAGCCAACAAACCAACAAACCAACAAACCAAGTAACCAACAAGCCAACAAACCAACAAGCCAACAAACCAACAAACCAACAAGCCAACAAACCAACAAACCAACAAACCAACAAACCAACAAACCAACAAACCAACTAGCCAACAAACCAACAAACAAATAAACCAACAAACCAAAAAACCAACAAACCAACAAACCAACAAACCAACAAACCTACAAACCAACAAACCAACAAACCAACAAGCTAACAAGCCAACAAGCCAACAAACCAACGAACCAACAAACCAACAAGCCAACAAACCAACAAGCCAACAAACCAACAAACCATGTAACCAAAAAGCCAACAAACTAACAAACCAACAAGCCAACAAGCCAACAAACCAACAAAACAACAAAGCAACAAGCCAACAAGCCAACAAACCAACAAACCGACATGCCAACAAACCAACAAACCAACAAGCCAACAAGCCAACAAACCAACAAGCCAACAAGCCAACAAACCAACAAGCCAACAAGCCAACAAACCAACAAGCGAACAAGCCAACAAACCGAAAAACCAACAAACCAACAAGCCAACAAACCAATAAACCAAAAAACCAACAAACCAACAAACCATGTAACCAAAAAGCCAACAAACTAACAAACCAACAAGCCAATAAGCCAACAAACCAACAAGCCAGCAACCCAACAAACCAACAAACCAACAAGCCAACAAACCAACAAACCAACAAACCAAAAAACCAACAAACCAACAAACCAACAAACCAACAAACCAACAAACGAACAAGCCAACAAGCCAACAAAACAACAAACCAACAAACCAACAAGCCAACAAACCAACAAGCCAACAAACCAACAAACCAACAAACCAAGTAACCAAAAAGCCAACAAACTAACAAACCAACAAGCCAACAAGCTAACAAACCAACAAACCAACAAAGCAACAAGCCAACAAACCAACAAACCAACAAACCAACAAGCCAACAAACCAACAAACCAACAAACCAACAAGCCAACAAACCAACAAACCAACAAACCAAGTAAACAAAAAGCCAACAAACTAACAAACCAACAAGTGAACAAGCCAACAAACCAACAAACCAACACAGCAACAAGCCAACAAGCCAACAAACCAACAAACCAACAAGCCAACAAACCAACAAACCAACAAGCCAACAAGCCAACAAACCAACAAACCAACAAACCAACAAGCCAACAAACCAAAAAACCAACAAACTAACAAACCAACAAGCCAACAAGCCAACAAACCAACAAATCAACAAGCCAACAAACCAACAAACCAACAAACTAAGTAACCAACAAGCCAACAAACCTACAAACCAACAAGCCAACAAGCCAACAAGCCAACAAACCAACAAACCAACAAACCAACAAACCAACAAACCAACAAACCAACAAACCAACAAACCAAAAAACCAACAAACCAACAAACCAACAAACCAACAAACCAACAAACCAACAAGCCAACAAACCAACAAACCAACAAACCAACAAGCCAACAAACCAACAAGCCAACAAACCAATAAACCAAGTAACCAAAAAGCCAACAAACTAACAAAACAACAAGCAAACAAGCCAACAAAACAACAAACCAACAAAGGAACAAGCCAACAAGCCAACAAACCAACAAACCAACAAGCCAACAAACCAACAAACCAACAAACCAACAAACCAACAAACCAACAAATCAACAAACCAAAAAACCAACAAGCCAACAAACCAACAAACCAACAAACCAACAAACCAACAAACCAAAAAACCATCAAACCAACAAACCAACAAACCAACAAATCAACAAACCAAAAAGCCAACAAGCCAACAAACCAACAAACTAACAAACCGACAAGCTAACAAGCCAACAAAACAACAAACCAACAAAGGAACAAGCCAACAAGCCAACAAGCCTACAAACCAACAAACCAACAAGCCAACAAACCAACAAACCAACAAACCAACAAACCAACAAACCAACAAACCAACAAATCAACAAACCAAAAAACCAACAAGCCAACAAACCAACAACCAACAAACCAACAAACCAAAAAACCAACAAACCAACAAACCAACAAACCAACAAATCAACAAACCAACAAGCCAACAAGCCAACAAACCAACAAACTAACAAACCAACAAGCCAACAAACCAACAAACCAACAAGCCAACAAGCCAACAAACCAACAAACCAACAAACCAAAATACCAACAAGCCAACAAACCAACAAACCAACAAGCCAACAAGCCAACAAACCAACAAACCAACAAGCCAACAAACCAACAAGCCAACAAACCAACAAACCAACAAACCAAGTAACCAAAAAGCCAACAAACTAACAAACCAACAAGCCAAGAAGCCAACAAACCAACAAACCGACAAAGCAACAAGCCAACAAGCCAACAAACCAACAAACCAACAAGCCTACAAACCAACAAACCAAAAAACCAACAAGCCAAAAACCAACAAACAAATAAACCAACAAACCAACAAACCAACAAACCAACAAACCAAAAAACCAACAAACCAACAAACCAACAAGCCAACAAACCAACAAACCAACAAACCAACAAGCCAACAAGCCAACAAACCAACAAACCAACAAGCCAACAAACCAACAAACCAACAAACCAACAAGCCAACAAACCAACAAACAAATAATCCAACAAACCAAAAAACCTACAAACCAACAAACCAACAAACCAACAAACCAACAAACCAACAAACCAACAAGCCAACAAGCCAACAAACCAACAAACCAACAAACCAACAAGCCAACAAACCAACAAGCCAACAAACCGACAAACCAACAAACCAAGTAACCAAAAAGCCAACAAACTAACAAACCAACAAGCCAAAAAGCCAACAAACCAACAAACCGACAAAGCAACAAGCCAACAAGCCAACAAACCAACAAACCAACAAACCAACAATCCAACAAGCCAACAAGCCAACAAACCAACAAACCAACAAGCCAACAAACCAACAAACCAACAAACTAAGTAACCAACAAGCCAACAAACCAACAAACCAACAAGCCAACAAGCCAACAAACCAACAAACCAACAAACCAACATACCAACAAACCAACAAACCAACAAACCAACAAACCAAAAAACCAACAAACCAACAAACCAACAAACCAACAAACCAACAAACCAACAAACCAACAAGCCAACAAGCCAACAAACTAACAAACCAACAAACCAACAAGCCAACAAACCAACAAGCCAACAAACCAATAAACCAAGTAACCAAAAAGCCAACAAACTAACAAACCAACAAGCCAACAAGCCAACAAAACAACAAACCAACAAAGGAACAAGCCAACAAGCCAACAAACCAACAAACCAACAAGCCAACACACCAACAAACCAACAAACCAACAAACCAACAAACCAACAAACCAACAAATCAACAAACCAAAAAACCAACAAGCCAACAAACCAACAAACCAACAAACCAACAAACCAACAAACCAAAAAACCAACAAACCAACAAACCAACAAACCAACAAATCAACAAACCAACAAGCCAACAAGCCAACAAACCAACAAACTAACAAACCAACAAGCCAACAAGCCAACAAAACAACAAACCAACAAAGGAACAAGCCAACAAGCCAACAAGCCTACAAACCAACAAACCAACAAGCCAACAAACCAACAAACCAACAAACCAACAAACCAACAAACCAACAAACCAACAAATCCACAAACCAAAAAACCAACAAGCCAACAAACCAACAAACCAACAAACCAACAAACCAAAAAACCAACAAACCAGCAAACCAACAAACCAACAAATCAACAAACCAACAAGCCAACAAGCCAACAAACCAACAAACTAACAAACCAACAAGCCAACAAACCAACAAACCAACAAGCCAACAAGCCAACAAACCAACAAACCAACAAACCAACATACCAACAAGCCAACAAACCAACAAACCAACAAGCCAACAAGCCAACAAACCAACAAACCAACAAGCCAACAAACCAACAAGCCAACAAACCAACAAACCAAGTAACCAAAAAGCCAACAAACTAACAAACCAACAAGCCAACAAGCCAACAAACCAACAAACCAACAAAGCAACAAGCCAGCAAGCCAACAAACCAACAAACCAACAAACGAACAAGCCAAAAAACCAACAAACCAAAAAACCAACAAGCCAACAAACCAACAAACAAATAAACCAACATACCAACAAACCAACAAACCAACAAACCAAAAAACCAACAAACCAACAAACCAACAAGCCAACAAACCAACAAACCAACAAACCAACAAGCCAACAAGCCAACAAACCAACAAACCAACAAGCCAACAAACCAACAAACCAACAAACCAACAAGCCAACAAACCAACAAACAAATAAACCAACAAACCAAAAAACCAACAAACCAACAAACCAACAAACCAAAAAACCAACAAACCAACAAACCAACAAGCCAACAAGCCAACAAACCAACAAACCAACAAACCAACAAACCAACAAACCAACAAGCCAACAAACCAACAAACCAACAAACCAAGTAACCAAAAAGCCAACAAACTAACAAACCAACAAGCCAAAAAGCCAACAAACCAACAAACCGACAAAGCAACAAGCCAACAAGCCAACAAACCAACAAACCAACAAGCCAACAAACCAACAAACCAACAAGCTAACAAGCCAACAAACCAACAAGCCAACAAGCCAACAAACCAACAAACCAATAAACCAACAAACCAACAAAGCAACAAACCAACAAGCCAACAAACCAACAAACAAATAAACCAACAAACCAAAAAACCAACAAACCAACAAACCAACAAACCAGCAAACCAACAAGCCAACAAGCCAACAAACCAACAAACCAACAAACCAACAAGCCAACAAACCAACAAGCCAACAAACCAACAAACCAACAAACCAAGTAACCAACAAGCCAACAAACCAACAAGCCAACAAACCAACAAACCAACAAGCCAACAAACCAACAAACCAACAAACCAACAAACCAACAAACCAACAAACCAACTAGCCAACAAACCAACAAACAAATAAACCAACAAACCAAAAAACCAACAAACCAACAAACCAACAAACCAACAAACCAACAAACCAACAAACCAACAAACCAACAAGCTAACAAGCCAACAAGCCAACAAACCAACGAACCAACAAACCAACAAGCCAACAAACCAACAAGCCAACAAACCAACAAACCATGTAACCAAAAAGCCAACAAACTAACAAACCAACAAGCCAACAAGCCAACAAACCAACAAAACAACAAAGCAACAAGCCAACAAGCCAACAAACCAACAAACCGACATGCCAACAAACCAACAAACCAACAAGCCAACAAGCCAACAAACCAACAAGCCAACAAGCCAACAAACCAACAAGCCAACAAGCCAACAAACCAACAAGCGAACAAGCCAACAAACCGACAAACCAACAAACCAACAAGCCAACAAACCAATAAACCAAAAAACCAACAAACCAACAAACCATGTAACCAAAAAGCCAACAAACTAACAAACCAACAAGCCAATAAACCAACAAACCAACAAGCCAGCAACCCAACAAACCAACAAACCAACAAGCCAACAAACCAACAAACCAACAAACCAAAAAACCAACAAACCAACAAACCAACAAACCAACAAACCAACAAACGAACAAGCCAACAAGCCAACAAAACAACAAACCAACAAACCAACAAGCCAACAAACCAACAAGCCAACAAACCAACAAACCAACAAACCAAGTAACCAAAAAGCCAACAAACTAACAAACCAACAAGCCAACAAGCTAACAAACCAACAAACCAACAAAGCAACAAGCCAACAAACCAACAAACCAACAAACCAACAAGCCAACAAACCAACAAACCAACAAACCAACAAGCCAACAAACCAACAAACCAACAAACCAAGTAAACAAAAAGCCAACAAACTAACAAACCAACAAGTGAACAAGCCAACAAACCAACAAACCAACACAGCAACAAGCCAACAAGCCAACAAACCAACAAACCAACAAGCCAACAAACCAACAAACCAACAAGCCAACAAGCCAACAAACCAACAAACCAACAAACCAACAAGCCAACAAACCAAAAAACCAACAAACTAACAAACCAACAAGCCAACAAGCCAACAAACCAACAAACCAACAAGCCAACAAACCAACAAACCAACAAACTAAGTAACCAACAAGCCAACAAACCTACAAACCAACAAGCCAACAAGCCAACAAGCCAACAAACCAACAAACCAACAAACCAACAAACCAACAAACCAACAAACCAACAAACCAACAAACCAACAAACCAATAAACCAACAAACCAACAAACCAACAAACCAACAAACCAACAAACCAACAAGCCAACAAACCAACAAACCAACAAACCAACAAGCCAACAAACCAACAAGCCAACAAACCAATAAACCAAGTAACCAAAAAGCCAACAAACTAACAAAACAACAAGCAAACAAGCCAACAAAACAACAAACCAACAAAGGAACAAGCCAACAAGCCAACAAACCAACAAACCAACAAGCCAACAAACCAACAAACCAACAAACCAACAAACCAACAAACCAACAAATCAACAAACCAAAAAACCAACAAGCCAACAAACCAACAAACCAACAAACCAACAAACCAACAAACCAAAAAACCATCAAACCAACAAACCAACAAACCAACAAATCAACAAACCAAAAAGCCAACAAGCCAACAAACCAACAAACTAACAAACCGACAAGCTAACAAGCCAACAAAACAACAAACCAACAAAGGAACAAGCCAACAAGCCAACAAGCCTACAAACCAACAAACCAACAAGCCAACAAACCAACAAACCAACAAACCAACAAACCAACAAACCAACAAACCAACAAATCAACAAACCAAAAAACCAACAAGCCAACAAACCAACAACCAACAAACCAACAAACCAAAAAACCAACAAACCAACAAACCAACAAACCAACAAATCAACAAACCAACAAGCCAACAAGCCAACAAACCAACAAACTAACAAACCAACAAGCCAACAAACCAACAAACCAACAAGCCAACAAGCCAACAAACCAACAAACCAACAAACCAAAATACCAACAAGCCAACAAACCAACAAACCAACAAGCCAACAAGCCAACAAACCAACAAACCAACAAGCCAACAAACCAACAAGCCAACAAACCAACAAACCAACAAACCAAGTAACCAAAAAGCCAACAAACTAACAAACCAACAAGCCAAGAAGCCAACAAACCAACAAACCGACAAAGCAACAAGCCAACAAGCCAACAAACCAACAAACCAACAAGCCTACAAACCAACAAACCAAAAAACCAACAAGCCAAAAACCAACAAACAAATAAACCAACAAACCAACAAACCAACAAACCAACAAACCAAAAAACCAACAAACCAACAAACCAACAAGCCAACAAACCAACAAACCAACAAACCAACAAGCCAACAAGCCAACAAACCAACAAACCAACAAGCCAACAAACCAACAAACCAACAAACCAACAAGCCAACAAACCAACAAACAAATAATCCAACAAACCAAAAAACCTACAAACCAACAAACCAACAAACCAACAAACCAACAAACCAACAAACCAACAAGCCAACAAGCCAACAAACCAACAAACCAACAAACCAACAAGCCAACAAACCAACAAGCCAACAAACCGACAAACCAACAAACCAAGTAACCAAAAAGCCAACAAACTAACAAACCAACAAGCCAAAAAGCCAACAAACCAACAAACCGACAAAGCAACAAGCCAACAAGCCAACAAACCAACAAACCAACAAGCCAACAAACCAACAAACCAACAAGCTAACAAGCCAACAAACCAACAAGCCAACAAGCCAACAAACCAACAAACCAATAAACCAACAAACCAACAAACCAACAAACCAACAAACCAACAAGCCAACAAACCAACAAACAAATAAACCAACAAACCAAAAAACCAACAAACCAACAAACCAACAAACCAACAAACCAACAAGCCAACAAGCCAACAAACCAACAAACCAACAAACCAACAAGCCAACAAACCAACAAGCCAACAAACCAACAAACCAACAAACCAAGTAACCAACAAGCCAACAAACCAACAAGCCAACAAACCAACAAACCAACAAGCCAACAAACCAACAAACCAACAAACCAACAAGCCAACAAACCAATAAGCCAACAAACCAACAAGCCAACAAACCAACAAACCAACAAGCCAACAAGCCAACAAACTAACAAACCAACAAACTAACAAACCAACAAACGAACTAACCAACATACCAACAAGCCAACAAGCCAACAAACCAACAAACCAACAAGCCAACAAGCCAACATACCAACAAACCAACAAACCAACAAGCCAACAAACGAAAAAACCAACAAACCAACAAACCAACAAGCCAACAAACCAACAAACAAATAAACCAACAAACCAAAAAACCAACAAACCAACAAGCCAACAAGCCAACAAGCCAACAAACCAACAAGTCAACAAACCAACAAACCAACAAACCAAAAAACCAACAAACCAACAAACCAACAAACCAACAAATCAACAAACCAACAAGCCAACAAGCCAACAAACCAACAAACTAACAAACCAACAAGCCAACAAACCAACAAACCAACAAGCCAACAAGCCAACAAACCAACAAACCAACAAACCAAAATACCAACAAGCCAACAAACCAACAAACCAACAAGCCAACAAGCCAACAAACCAACAAACCAACAAGCCAACAAACCAACAAGCCAACAAACCAACAAACCAACAAACCAAGTAACCAAAAAGCCAACAAACTAACAAACCAACAAGCCAAGAAGCCAACAAACCAACAAACCAACAAAGCAACAAGCCAACAAGCCAACAAACCAACAAACCAACAAGCCTACAAACCAACAAACCAAAAAACCAACAAGCCAAAAACCAACAAACAAATAAACCAACAAACCAACAAACCAACAAACCAACAAACCAAAAAACCAACAAACCAACAAACCAACAAGCCAACAAACCAACAAACCAACAAACCAACAAGCCAACAAGCCAACAAACCAACAAACCAACAAGCCAACAAACCAACAAACCAACAAACCAACAAGCCAACAAACCAACAAACAAATAAACCAACAAACCAAAAAACCTACAAACCAACAAACCAACAAACCAACAAACCAACAAACCAACAAACCAACAAGCCAACAAGCCAACAAACCAACAAACCAACAAACCAACAAGCCAACAAACCAACAAGCCAACAAACCGACAAACCAACAAACCAAGTAACCAAAAAGCCAACAAACTAACAAACCAACAAGCCAAAAAGCCAACAAACCAACAAACCGACAAAGCAACAAGCCAACAAGCCAACAAACCAACAAACCAACAAGCCAACAAACCAACAAACCAACAAGCTAACAAGCCAACAAACCAACAAGCCAACAAGCCAACAAACCAACAAACCAATAAACCAACAAACCAACAAACCAACAAACCAACAAGCCAACAAACCAACAAACAAATAAACCAACAAACCAAAAAACCAACAAACCAACAAACCAACAAACCAACAAACCAACAAGCCAACAAGCCAACAAACCAACAAACCAACAAACCAACAAGCCAACAAACCAACAAGCCAACAAACCAACAAACCAACAAACCAAGTAACCAACAAGCCAACAAACCAACAAGCCAACAAACCAACAAACCAACAAGCCAACAAACCAACAAACCAACAAACCAACAAGCCAACAAACCAATAAGCCAACAAACCAACAAGCCAACAAACCAACAAACCAACAAGCCAACAAGCCAACAAACTAACAAACCAACAAACTAACAAACCAACAAACGAACTAACCAACATACCAACAAGCCAACAAGCCAACAAACCAACAAACCAACAAGCCAACAAGCCAACATACCAACAAACCAACAAACCAACAAGCCAACAAACGAAAAAACCAACAAACCAACAAACCAACAAGCCAACAAACCAACAAACAAATAAACCAACAAACCAAAAAACCAACAAACCAACAAGCCAACAAGCCAACAAGCCAACAAACCAACAAGTCAACAAACCAACAAGCTAACAAACCAACAAACCAACAAACCAACAAACCAACAAACAAATAAACCAACAAACCAAAAAACCAACAAACCAACAAACCAACAAACCAACAAACCAACAAGCCAACAAGCCAACAAGCCAACAAGCCAACAAACCAACAAACCAACAAGCCAACAAACCAGCAAGCCAACAAAACAACAAACCAACAAACCAACAAACCATCAAACGAACTAAGCAACAAACCAACAAGCCAACAAGCCAACAAACCAACAAACCAAGTAACCAAAAAGCCAACAAACTAATAAACCAACAAGCCAACAAACCAACAAGCCAACAAGCCAACAAACCAACAAACCAACAAAGTAACAAACCAAAAAACCAACAAACCAAAAAACCAACGAACCAACAACCCATAAAACGAACAAAGCAACAAGCCAACAAGCCAACAAACCAACAAACCAACAAGCCAACAAACCAATAAACCAACAAGCCAACAAGCCAACAAACCAACAAACCAACAAACCAACAAGCCAACAAACCAACAAACCAACAAGCCAACAAACCAACAAACCAACAAACCAACAAGCCAACAAACCAACAAGCCAACAAACCAACAAACCAACAAACCAACAAACCAACAAGCCAACAAACCAACAAACCAACAAACCAACAAACCAACAAGCCAACAAACCAACAAGCCAACAAACCAACAAACCAACAAACCAAGTAACCAAAAAGCCAGCAAACTAACAAACCAACAAGCCAACAAGCCAACAAACCAACAAACCAACAAAGCAACAAGCCAACAAGCCAACAAACCAACAAACCAACAAGACAACAAACCAACAAACCAAAAAACCAACAAGCCATCAAACCAACAAACAAATAAACCAACAAACCAACAAACCAACAAACCAACAAACCAAAAAACAAACAAACCAACAAACCAACAAGCCAACAAGCCAACAAACCAACAAACCAACAAGCCAACAAGCCAACAAACCAACAAACAAATAAACCAACAAACCAAAAAACCAACAAACCAACAAACCAACAAACCAACAAACCAACAAACCAACAAGCCAACAAGCCAACAAACCAACAAACCAACAAACCAACAAGCCAACAAACCAACAAGCCAACAAACCAACAAACCAACAAACCAAGTAACCAAAAAGCCAACAAACTAACAAACCAACAAGCCAAAAAGCCAACAAACCAACAAACCGACAAAGCAACAAGCCAACAAGCCAACAAACCAACAAACCAACAAGCCAACAAGCCAACAAACCAATAAACCACTAAACCAACAAACCAACAAACCAACAAACCAACAAACCAACAAGCCAACAAACCAACAAACAAATAAACCAACAAACCAAAAAACCAACAAACCAACAAACCAACAAACCAACAAGCCAACAAGCCAACAAACCAACAAACCAACAAACCAACAAGCCAACAAACCAACAAGCCAACAAACCAACAAACCAACAAACCAAGTAACCAACAAGCCAACAAACCAACAAGCCAACAAACCAACGAACCAACAAGCCATCAAACCAACAAACCAACAAACCAACAAGCCAACAAACCAACAAGCCAACAAACCAACAAGCCAACAAACCAACAAACCAACAAGCCAACAAGCCAACAAACTAACAAACCAACAAACTAACAAACCAACAAACGAACTAACCAACATACCAACAAGCCAACAAGCCAACAATCCAACAAACCAACAAGCCAACAAGCCAACATACCAATAAACCAACAAACCAACAAGCCAACAAACGAAAAAACCAACAAACCAACAAACCAACAAGCCAACAAACAAATAAACCAACAAACCAAAAAACTAACAAACCAACAAGCCAACAAGCCAACAAACCAACAAGTCAACAAACCAACAAGCTAACAAACCAACAAACCAACAAACCAACAAACCAACAAGCCAACAAACCAACAAACAAATAAACCAACAAACCAAAAAACCAACAAACCAACAAACCAACAAACCAACAAACCAACAAGCCAACAAGCCAACAAGCCAACAAGCCAACAAACCAACAAACCAACAAGCCAACAAACCAACAAGCCAACAAAACAACAAACCAACAAACCAAGTAACCAACAAACCAACAAACCATCAAACGAACTAAGCAACAAACCAACAAGCCAACAAGCCAATAAACCAACAAACCAAGTAACCAAAAAGCCAACAAACTAACAAACCAACAAGCCAACAAACCAACAAGCCAACAAGCCAACAAACCAACAAACCAACAAAGCAACAAACCAAAAAACCAACAAACCAAAAAACCAATAAACCAACAAACCATCAAACGAACAAAGCAACAAGCCAACAAGCCAACAAACCAACAAACCAACAAGCCAACAAACCAACAAACCAACAAGCCAACAAGCCAACAAACCAACAAACCAACAAACCAACAAGCCAACAAGCCAACAAACCAACAAACCAACAAGCCAACAAACCAACAAACCAACAAACCAACAAGCCAACAAACCAACAAAACAACAAACCAACAAACCAACAAACCAAGTAACCAAAAAGCCAACAAACTAACAAACCAACAAGCCAACAAGCCAACAAACCAACAAACCAACAAAGCAACAACCCAATAAGCCAACAAACCAACAAACCGACAAGCCAACAAACCAACAAACCAAGAAGCCAACATGCCAACAAACCAACAAGCCAACAAACCAACAAACCAACAAACCAAGTAACCAAAAAGCCAACAAACTAACAAACCAACAAGCCAAGAAGCCAACAAACCAACAAACCAACAAAGCAACAAGCCAACAAGCCAACAAACCAACAAACCAACAAGCCTACAAACCAACAAACCAAAAAACCAACAAGCCAAAAACCAACAAACAAATAAACCAACAAACCAACAAACCAACAAACCAACAAACCAAAAAACCAACAAACCAACAAACCAACAAGCCAACAAACCAACAAACCAACAAACCAACAAGCCAACAAGCCAACAAACCAACAAACCAACAAGCCAACAAACCAACAAACCAACAAACCAACAAGCCAACAAACCAACAAACAAATAAACCAACAAACCAAAAAACCTACAAACCAACAAACCAACAAACCAACAAACCAACAAACCAACAAACCAACAAGCCAACAAGCCAACAAACCAACAAACCAACAAACCAACAAGCCAACAAACCAACAAGCCAACAAACCGACAAACCAACAAACCAAGTAACCAAAAAGCCAACAAACTAACAAACCAACAAGCCAAAAAGCCAACAAACCAACAAACCGACAAAGCAACAAGCCAACAAGCCAACAAACCAACAAACCAACAAGCCAACAAACCAACAAACCAACAAGCTAACAAGCCAACAAACCAACAAGCCAACAAGCCAACAAACCAACAAACCAATAAACCAACAAACCAACAAACCAACAAACCAACAAGCCAACAAACCAACAAACAAATAAACCAACAAACCAAAAAACCAACAAACCAACAAACCAACAAACCAACAAACCAACAAGCCAACAAGCCAACAAACCAACAAACCAACAAACCAACAAGCCAACAAACCAACAAGCCAACAAACCAACAAACCAACAAACCAAGTAACCAACAAGCCAACAAACCAACAAGCCAACAAACCAACAAACCAACAAGCCAACAAACCAACAAACCAACAAACCAACAAGCCAACAAACCAATAAGCCAACAAACCAACAAGCCAACAAACCAACAAACCAACAAGCCAACAAGCCAACAAACTAACAAACCAACAAACTAACAAACCAACAAACGAACTAACCAACATACCAACAAGCCAACAAGCCAACAAACCAACAAACCAACAAGCCAACAAGCCAACATACCAACAAACCAACAAACCAACAAGCCAACAAACGAAAAAACCAACAAACCAACAAACCAACAAGCCAACAAACCAACAAACAAATAAACCAACAAACCAAAAAACCAACAAACCAACAAGCCAACAAGCCAACAAGCCAACAAACCAACAAGTCAACAAACCAACAAGCTAACAAACCAACAAACCAACAAACCAACAAACCAACAAACAAATAAACCAACAAACCAAAAAACCAACAAACCAACAAACCAACAAACCAACAAACCAACAAGCCAACAAGCCAACAAGCCAACAAGCCAACAAACCAACAAACCAACAAGCCAACAAACCAGCAAGCCAACAAAACAACAAACCAACAAACCAACAAACCATCAAACGAACTAAGCAACAAACCAACAAGCCAACAAGCCAACAAACCAACAAACCAAGTAACCAAAAAGCCAACAAACTAACAAACCAACAAGCCAACAAACCAACAAGCCAACAAGCCAACAAACCAACAAACCAACAAAGTAACAAACCAAAAAACCAACAAACCAAAAAACCAACGAACCAACAACCCATAAAACGAACAAAGCAACAAGCCAACAAGCCAACAAACCAACAAACCAACAAGCCAACAAACCAATAAACCAACAAGCCAACAAGCCAACAAACCAACAAACCAACAAACCAACAAGCCAACAAACCAACAAACCAACAAGCCAACAAACCAACAAACCAACAAACCAACAAGCCAACAAACCAACAAGCCAACAAACCAACAAACCAACAAACCAACAAACCAACAAGCCAACAAACCAACAAACCAACAAACCAACAAACCAACAAGCCAACAAACCAACAAGCCAACAAACCAACAAACCAACAAACCAAGTAACCAAAAAGCCAACAAACTAACAAACCAACAAGCCAACAAGCCAACAAACCAACAAACCAACAAAGCAACAAGCCAACAAGCCAACAAACCAACAAACCAACAAGACAACAAACCAACAAACCAAAAAACCAACAAGCCATCAAACCAACAAACAAATAAACCAACAAACCAACAAACCAACAAACCAACAAACCAAAAAACAAACAAACCAACAAACCAACAAGCCAACAAGCCAACAAACCAACAAACCAACAAGCCAACAAGCCAACAAACCAACAAACAAATAAACCAACAAACCAAAAAACCAACAAACCAACAAACCAACAAACCAACAAACCAACAAACCAACAAGCCAACAAGCCAACAAACCAACAAACCAACAAACCAACAAGCCAACAAACCAACAAGCCAACAAACCAACAAACCAACAAACCAAGTAACCAAAAAGCCAACAAACTAACAAACCAACAAGCCAAAAAGCCAACAAACCAACAAACCGACAAAGCAACAAGCCAACAAGCCAACAAACCAACAAACCAACAAGCCAACAAGCCAACAAACCAATAAACCACTAAACCAACAAACCAACAAACCAACAAACCAACAAACCAACAAGCCAACAAACCAACAAACAAATAAACCAACAAACCAAAAAACCAACAAACCAACAAACCAACAAACCAACAAGCCAACAAGCCAACAAACCAACAAACCAACAAACCAACAAGCCAACAAACCAACAAGCCAACAAACCAACAAACCAACAAACCAAGTAACCAACAAGCCAACAAACCAACAAGCCAACAAACCAACGAACCAACAAGCCATCAAACCAACAAACCAACAAACCAACAAGCCAACAAACCAACAAGCCAACAAACCAACAAGCCAACAAACCAACAAACCAACAAGCCAACAAGCCAACAAACTAACAAACCAACAAACTAACAAACCAACAAACGAACTAACCAACATACCAACAAGCCAACAAGCCAACAATCCAACAAACCAACAAGCCAACAAGCCAACATACCAATAAACCAACAAACCAACAAGCCAACAAACGAAAAAACCAACAAACCAACAAACCAACAAGCCAACAAACAAATAAACCAACAAACCAAAAAACTAACAAACCAACAAGCCAACAAGCCAACAAACCAACAAGTCAACAAACCAACAAGCTAACAAACCAACAAACCAACAAACCAACAAACCAACAAGCCAACAAACCAACAAACAAATAAACCAACAAACCAAAAAACCAACAAACCAACAAACCAACAAACCAACAAACCAACAAGCCAACAAGCCAACAAGCCAACAAGCCAACAAACCAACAAACCAACAAGCCAACAAACCAACAAGCCAACAAAACAACAAACCAACAAACCAAGTAACCAACAAACCAACAAACCATCAAACGAACTAAGCAACAAACCAACAAGCCAACAAGCCAATAAACCAACAAACCAAGTAACCAAAAAGCCAACAAACTAACAAACCAACAAGCCAACAAACCAACAAGCCAACAAGCCAACAAACCAACAAACCAACAAAGCAACAAACCAAAAAACCAACAAACCAAAAAACCAATAAACCAACAAACCATCAAACGAACAAAGCAACAAGCCAACAAGCCAACAAACCAACAAACCAACAAGCCAACAAACCAACAAACCAACAAGCCAACAAGCCAACAAACCAACAAACCAACAAACCAACAAGCCAACAAGCCAACAAACCAACAAACCAACAAGCCAACAAA
Organism: Atherix ibis; assembly: GCA_958298945.1. Lineage (NCBI taxonomy): Eukaryota > Metazoa > Arthropoda > Insecta > Diptera > Athericidae > Atherix > Atherix ibis. The sequence continues at coordinate 31,036,365 of OY282608.1, forward strand.
CCAACAAACCAACAAACCAACAAGCCAACAAACCAACAAAACAACAAACCAACAAACCAACAAACCAAGTAACCAAAAAGCCAACAAACTAACAAACCAACAAGCCAACAAGCCAACAAACCAACAAACCAACAAAGCAACAACCCAATAAGCCAACAAACCAACAAACCGACAAGCCAACAAACCAACAAACCAAGAAGCCAACATGCCAACAAACCAACAAGCCAACAAACCAACAAGCCAAAAAGCCAACAAGCCAACAAACCAGCAAGCCAACAAACCAAGAAACCAACAAGCCAACAAGCCAACAAACCAACAAACCAACAAACCAACAAGCCAACACACCAATAAACCAAAAAACCAACAAACCAAAAAACCAAGTAACCGAAAAGCCAACAAACTAACAAACCAAAAAGCCAACAAACCAACAAACCAGCAAGCCAACAAGCCAACAAACCAACAAACCAACAAACCAACAAACCAACAAACCAACAAACCAAAAAACCAACAAACCAACAAACCAACAAACAAACAAACCAACAAAACAACAAAGGAACAAGCCAAGAAGCCAACAAACCAACAAACTAACAAACCAACAAGCCAACAAACCAACAAACGAACAAGCCAACAAGCCAACAAACCAACAAACCAACAAACCAACCAACCAACAAACCAACAAACGAACAAGCCAACAAGCCAACAAACCAACAAACCAACAAACCAACAAACCAACAATCCAACAAACGAACAGCCCAACAAGCCAACAAACCAACAAACCAACAAACCAACAAGCCAACAAACCAACAAGCCAACAAACCAACAAACCAACAAACCAACAAACCAATTAACCAAAAAGCCAACAAACCAACAAACCAACAAGACAACAAGCCAACAAACCAACAAACCAACAAACCAACAAACCAACAAACCAAAAAACCAACAAACCAACAAACCAACAAACAAACAAACCAACAAAACAACAAACGAACAAGCCAAGAAGCCAACAAACCAACAAACTAACAAACCAACAAGCCAACAAACCAACAAGCCAACAAACCAACAAACCAACAAACCAATTAACCAAAAAGCCAACAAACCAAAAAACCAACAAACCAACAAACCAACAAACCAACAAACCAACAAGCCAACAAGCCAACAAGCCAACAAGCCAACAAACCAACAAACCAACAAGCCAACAAACCAACAAGCCAACAAAACAACAAACCAACAAACCAAGTAACCAACAAACCAACAAGCCATCAAACGAACTAAGCAACAAACCAACAAGCCAACAAGCCAATAAACCAACAAACCAAGTAACCAAAAAGCCAACAAACTAACAAACCAACAAGCCAACAAACCAAGAAGCCAACAAGCCAACAAACCAACAAACCAACAAAGCAACAAACCAAAAAACCAACAAACCAAAAAACCAATAAACCAACAAACCATCAAACGAACAAAGCAACAAGCCAACAAGCCAACAAACCAACAAACCAACAAGCCAACAAACCAACAAACCAACAAGCCAACAAGCCAACAAACCAACAAACCAACAAACCAACAAGCCAACAAACCAACAAACCAACAAGCCAACAAACCAACAAACCAACAAACCAACAAGCCAACAAACCAACAAAACAACAAACCAACAAACCAACAAACCAAGTAACCAAAAAGCCAACAAACTAACAAACCAACAAGCCAACAAGCCAACAAACCAACAAACCAACAAAGCAACAAGCCAATAAGCCAACAAACCAACAAACCGACAAGCCAACAAACCAACAAACCAAGAAGCCAACATGCCAACAAACCAACAAGCCAACAAACCAACAAGCCAAAAAGCCAACAAGCCAACAAACCAACAAGCCAACAAACCAAGAAACCAACAAGCCAACAAGCCAACAAACCAACAAACCAACAAACCAACAAGCCAGCACACCAATAAACCAAAAAACCAACAAACCAAAAAACCAAGTAACCAACAAACCAACAAACCAACAAACCAACAAGCCAACAAGCCAACAAGCCAACAAGCCAACAAACCAACAAACCAACAAGCCAACAAACCAGCAAGCCAACAAAACAAAAAACCAACAAACCAACAAACCATCAAACGAACTAAGCAACAAACCAACAAGCCAACAAGCCAACAAACCAACATACCAAGTAACCAAAAAGCCAACAAACTAACAAACCAACAAGCCAACAAACCAACAAGCCAACAAGCCAACAAACCAACAAACCAACAAGCACACAAACCAACAAGCCAACAAACCAACAAACCAACAAACCAAGTAACCAAAAAGCCAACAAACTAACAAACCAACAAGCCAACAAGCCAACAAACCAACAAACCAACAAAGCAACAAGCCAACAAGCCAACAAACCAACAAACCAACAAGACAACAAACCAACAAACCAAAAAACCAACAAGCCAACAAACCAACAAACAAATAAACCAACAAACCAACAAACCAACAAACCAACAAACCAAAAAACCAACAAACCAACAAACCAACAAGCCAACAAGCCAACAAACTAACAAAGCAACAAGCCAACAAGCCAACAAACCAACAAACCAACAAGCCAACAAGCCAACAAACCAACAAACCAATAAACCAACAAACCAACAAACCAACAAACCAACAAACCAACAAGCCAACAAACCAACAAACAAATAAACCAACAAACCAAAAAACCAACAAACCAACAAACCAACAAACCAACAAGCCAACAAGCCAACAAACCAACAAACCAACAAACCAACAAGCCAACAAACCAACAAGCCAACAAACCAACAAACCAACAAACCAAGTAACCAACAAGCCAACAAACCAACAAGCCAACAAACCAACGAACCAACAAGCCATCAAACCAACAAACCAACAAACCAACAAGCCAACAAACCAACAAGCCAACAAACCAACAAGCCAACAAACCAACAAACCAACAAGCCAACAAGCCAACAAACTAACAAACCAACAAACTAACAAACCAACAAACGAACTAACCAACATACCAACAAGCCAACAAGCCAACAATCCAACAAACCAACAAGCCAACAAGCCAACATACCAATAAACCAACAAACCAACAAGCCAACAAACGAAAAAACCAACAAACCAACAAACCAACAAGCCAACAAACCAACAAACAAACAAACCAACAAACCAAAAAACTAACAAACCAACAAGCCAACAAGCCAACAAACCAACAAGTCAACAAACCAACAAGCTAACAAACCAACAAACCAACAAACCAACAAACCAACAAGCCAACAAACCAACAAACAAATAAACCAACAAACCAAAAAACAAACAAACCAACAAACCAACAAACCAACAAACCAACAAGCCAACAAGCCAATAAGCCAACAAGCCAACAAACCAACAAACCAACAAGCCAACAAACCAACAAGCCAACAAAACAACAAACCAACAAACCAAGTAACCAACAAACCAACAAACCATCAAACGAACTAAGCAACAAACCAACAAGCCAACAAGCCAATAAACCAACAAACCAAGTAACCAAAAAGCCAACAAACTAACAAACCAACAAGCCAACAAACCAACAAGCCAACAAGCCAACAAACCAACAAACCAACAAAGCAACAAACCAAAAAACCAACAAACCAAAAAACCAATAAACCAACAAACCATCAAACGAACAAAGCAACAAGCCAACAAGCCAACAAACCAACAAACCAACAAGCCAACAAACCAACAAACCAACAAGCCAACAAGCCAACAAACCAACAAACCAACAAACCAACAAGCCAACAAACCAACAAACCAACAAGCCAACAAACCAACAAACCAACAAACCAACAAGCCAACAAACCAACAAAACAACAAACCAACAAACCAACAAACCAAGTAACCAAAAAGCCAACAAACTAACAAACCAACAAGCCAACAAGCCAACAAACCAACAAACCAACAAAGCAACAAGCCAACAAACCAACAAACCAACAAAGTAACAAACCAAAAAACCAACAAACTAAAAAACCAACGAACCAACAATCCATAAAACGAACAAAGCAACAAGCCAACAAGCCAACAAACCAACAAACCAACAAGCCAACAAACCAACAAACCAACAAGCCAACAAGCCAACAAACCAACAAACCAACAAACCAACAAGCCAACAAACCAACAAACCAACAAGCCAACAAACCAACAAACCAACAAACCAACAAGCCAACAAACCAACAAGCCAACAAACCAACAAACCAACAAACCAACAAACCAACAAGCCAACAAACCAACAAACCAACAAACCAACAAACCAACAAGCACACAAACCAACAAGCCAACAAACCAACAAACCAACAAACCAAGTAACCAAAAAGCCAACAAACTAACAAACCAACAAGCCAACAAGCTAACAAACCAACAAACCAACAAAGCAACAAGCCAACAAGCCAACAAACCAACAAACCAACAAGACAACAAACCAACAAACCAAAAAACCAACAAGCCAACAAACCAACAAACAAATAAACCAACAAACCAACAAACCAACAAACCAACAAACCAAAAAACCAACAAACCAACAAACCAACAAGCCAACAAGCCAACAAACTAACAAACCAACAAGCCAACAAGCCAACAAACCAACAAACCAACAAGCCAACAAACCAACAAACCAACAAACCAACAAGCCAACAAACCAACAAACAAATAAACCAACAAACCAAAAAACCAACAAACCAACAAACCAACAAACCAACAAACCAACAAACCAACAAGCCAACAAGCCAACAAACCAACAAACCAACAAACCAACAAGCCAACAAACCAACAAGCCAACAAACCAACAAACCAAGTAACCAAAAAGCCAACAAACTAACAAACCAACAAGCCAAAAAGCCAACAAACCAACAAACCGACAAAGCAACAAGCCAACAAGCCAACAAACCAACAAACCAACAAGCCAACAAGCCAACAAACCAACAAACCAATAAACCAACAAACCAACAAACCAACAAACCAACAAACCAACAAGCCAACAAACCAACAAACAAATAAACCAACAAACCAAAAAACCAACAAACCAACAAACCAACAAACCAACAAGCCAACAAGCCAACAAACCAACAAACCAACAAACCAACAAGCCAACAAACCAACAAGCCAACAAACCAACAAACCAACAAACCAAGTAACCAACAAGCCAACAAACCAACAAGCCAACAAACCAACGAACCAACAAGCCATCAAACCAACAAACCAACAAACCAACAAGCCAACAAACCAACAAGCCAACAAACCAACAAGCCAACAAACCAACAAACCAACAAGCCAACAAGCCAACAAACTAACAAACCAACAAACTAACAAACCAACAAACGAACTAACCAACATACCAACAAGCCAACAAGCCAACAATCCAACAAACCAACAAGCCAACAAGCCAACATACCAATAAACCAACAAACCAACAAGCCAACAAACGAAAAAACCAACAAACCAACAAACCAACAAGCCAACAAACCAACAAACAAACAAACCAACAAACCAAAAAACTAACAAACCAACAAGCCAACAAGCCAACAAACCAACAAGTCAACAAACCAACAAGCTAACAAACCAACAAACCAACAAACCAACAAACCAACAAGCCAACAAACCAACAAACAAATAAACCAACAAACCAAAAAACAAACAAACCAACAAACCAACAAACCAACAAACCAACAAGCCAACAAGCCAATAAGCCAACAAGCCAACAAACCAACAAACCAACAAGCCAACAAACCAACAAGCCAACAAAACAACAAACCAACAAACCAAGTAACCAACAAACCAACAAACCATCAAACGAACTAAGCAACAAACCAACAAGCCAACAAGCCAATAAACCAACAAACCAAGTAACCAAAAAGCCAACAAACTAACAAACCAACAAGCCAACAAACCAACAAGCCAACAAGCCAACAAACCAACAAACCAACAAAGCAACAAACCAAAAAACCAACAAACCAAAAAACCAATAAACCAACAAACCATCAAACGAACAAAGCAACAAGCCAACAAGCCAACAAACCAACAAACCAACAAGCCAACAAACCAACAAACCAACAAGCCAACAAGCCAACAAACCAACAAACCAACAAACCAACAAGCCAACAAACCAACAAACCAACAAGCCAACAAACCAACAAACCAACAAACCAACAAGCCAACAAACCAACAAAACAACAAACCAACAAACCAACAAACCAAGTAACCAAAAAGCCAACAAACTAACAAACCAACAAGCCAACAAGCCAACAAACCAACAAACCAACAAAGCAACAAGCCAATAAGCCAACAAACCAACAAACCGACAAGCCAACAAACCAACAAACCAAGAAGCCAACATGCCAACAAACCAACAAGCCAACAAACCAACAAGCCAAAAAGCCAACAAGCCAACAAACCAACAAGCCAACAAACCAAGAAACCAACAAGCCAACAAGCCAACAAACCAACAAACCAACAAACCAACAAGCCAACACACCAATAAACCAAAAAACCAACAAACCAAAAAACCAAGTAACCGAAAAGCCAACAAACTAACAAACCAAAAAGCCAACAAACCAACAAACCAGCAAGCCAACAAGCCAACAAACCAACAAACCAACAAACCAACAAACCAACAAACCAACAAACCAAAAAACCAACAAACCAACAAACCAACAAACAAACAAACCAACAAAACAACAAAGGAACAAGCCAAGAAGCCAACAAACCAACAAACTAACAAACCAACAAGCCAACAAACCAACAAACGAACAAGCCAACAAGCCAACAAACCAACAAACCAACAAACCAACCAACCAACAAACCAACAAACAAACAAGCCAACAAGCCAACAAACCAACAAACCAACAAACCAACAAACCAACAAACCAACAAACGAACAAGCCAACAAGCCAACAAACCAACAAACCAACAAACCAACAAGCCAACAAACCAACAAGCCAACAAACCAACAAACCAACAAACCAATTAACCAAAAAGCCAACAAACCAACAAACCAACAAGACAACAAGCCAACAAACCAACAAACCAACAAACCAACAAACCAACAAACCAAAAAACCAACAAACCAACAAACCAACAAACAAACAAACCAACAAAACAACAAACGAACAAGCCAAGAAGCCAACAAACCAACAAACTAACAAACCAACAAGCCAACAAACCAACAAGCCAACAAACCAACAAACCAACAAACCAATTAACCAAAAAGCCAACAAACCAAAAAACCAACAAACCAACAAACCAACAAACCAACAAGCCAACAAGCCAACAAGCCAACAAGCCAACAAACCAACAAACCAACAAGCCAACAAACCAACAAGCCAACAAAACAACAAACCAACAAACCAAGTAACCAACAAACCAACAAACCATCAAACGAACTAAGCAACAAACCAACAAGCCAACAAGCCAATAAACCAACAAACCAAGTAACCAAAAAGCCAACAAACTAACAAACCAACAAGCCAACAAACCAACAAGCCAACAAGCCAACAAACCAACAAACCAACAAAGCAACAAACCAAAAAACCAACAAACCAAAAAACCAATAAACCAACAAACCATCAAACGAACAAAGCAACAAGCCAACAAGCCAACAAACCAACAAACCAACAAGCCAACAAACCAACAAACCAACAAGCCAACAAGCCAACAAACCAACAAACCAACAAACCAACAAGCCAACAAACCAACAAACCAACAAGCCAACAAACCAACAAACCAACAAACCAACAAGCCAACAAACCAACAAAACAACAAACCAACAAACCAACAAACCAAGTAACCAAAAAGCCAACAAACTAACAAACCAACAAGCCAACAAGCCAACAAACCAACAAACCAACAAAGCAACAAGCCAATAAGCCAACAAACCAACAAACCGACAAGCCAACAAACCAACAAACCAAGAAGCCAACATGCCAACAAACCAACAAGCCAACAAACCAACAAGCCAAAAAGCCAACAAGCCAACAAACCAACAAGCCAACAAACCAAGAAACCAACAAGCCAACAAGCCAACAAACCAACAAACCAACAAACCAACAAGCCAACACACCAATAAACCAAAAAACCAACAAACCAAAAAACCAAGTAACCGAAAAGCCAACAAACTAACAAACCAAAAAGCTAACAAACCAACAAACCAGCAAGCCAACAAGCCAACAAACCAACAAACCAACAAACCAACAAACCAACAAACCAACAAACCAACAAACCAAAAAACCAACAAACCAACAAACCAACAAACAAACAAACCAACAAAACAACAAACGAACAAGCCAAGAAGCCAACAAACCAACAAACTAACAAACCAACAAGCCAACAAACCAACAAACGAACAAGCCAACAAGCCAACAAACCAACAAACCAACAAACCAACCAACCAACAAACCAACAAACGAACAAGCCAACAAGCCAACAAACCAACAAACCAACAAACCAACAAACCAACAAACCAACAAACGAACAAGCCAACAAGCCAACAAACCAACAAACCAACAAACCAACAAGCCAACAAACCAACAAGCCAACAAACCAACAAACCAACAAACCAATTAACCAAAAAGCCACCAAACCAACAAACCAACAAGACAACAAGCCAACAAACCAACAAACCAACAAACCAACAAGCCAACAAACCAACAAGCCAACAAGCCAACAAACCAACAAACCAACAAAACAACAAGCCAACAAGCCAACAAACCAACAAACCAACAAGCCAACAAACCAACAAACCACCAAACCAACAGACCAACAAGCCAACTAACCAACAAGCCAACAAACCAATAAACCAACAAACCAAGTAACCAAAAAGCCAACAAACTAACAAACCAACAAGTGAACAAGCCAACAAACCAATACACCAACAAAGCAACAAGCCAACAAGCCAACAAACCAACAAACAAACAAGCCAACAAATCAACAAACCAACAAGCCAACAAGCCAACAAACCAACAAACCAACAAACCAACAAGCCAACAAACCAACAAACCAAAAAACCAACTAATCAACAAACCAACAAGCAAGCAAGCCAAAAAACCCACAAACCAACAAGCCAACAAACCAACAAACTAAGTAACTAACAAGCCAACAAACCAACAAGCCAACAAGCCAACAAACCAACAAACCAACAAACCAACAAACCAACAAACCAATAAACCAAAAAACCAACAAACAAACAAACCAACAAACCAACAAACCAACAAACCAACAAGCCAACAAGCCAACAAATCAACAAACCAACAAACCAACAAACCAAGAAACCAACAAGCCAACAAGCCAACAAACCAACAAACCAACAAACCAACAAGCCAACACACCAATAAACCAAAAAACCAACAAACCAAAAAACCAAGTAACCAACAAACCAACAAACCAACAAACCAACAAGCCAACAAGCCAACAAGCCAACAAGCCAACAAACCAACAAACCAACAAGCCAACAAACCAGCAAGCCAACAAAACAAAAAACCAACAAACCAACAAACCATCAAACGAACTAAGCAACAAACCAACAAGCCAACAAGCCAACAAACCAACATACCAAGTAACCAAAAAGCCAACAAACTAACAAACCAACAAGCCAACAAACCAACAAGCCAACAAGCCAACAAACCAACAAACCAACAAAGTAACAAACCAAAAAACCAACAAACTAAAAAACCAACGAACCAACAACCCATAAAACGAACAAAGCAACAAGCCAACAAGCCAACAAACCAACAAACCAACAAGCCAACAAACCAACAAACCAACAAGCCAACAAGCCAACAAACCAACAAACCAACAAACCAACAAGCCAACAAACCAACAAACCAACAAGCCAACAAACCAACAAACCAACAAACCAACAAGCCAACAAACCAACAAGCCAACAAACCAACAAACCAACAAACCAACAAACCAACAAGCCAACAAACCAACAAACCAACAAACGAACAAACCAACAAGCACACAAACCAACAAGCCAACAAACCAACAAACCAACAAACCAAGTAACCAAAAAGCCAACAAACTAACAAACCAACAAGCCAACAAGCCAACAAACCAACAAACCAACAAAGCAACAAGCCAACAAGCCAACAAACCAACAAACCAACAAGACAACAAACCAAAAAACCAAAAAACCAACAAGCCAACAAACCAACAAACAAATAAACCAACAAACCAACAAACCAACAAACCAACAAACCAAAAAACCAACAAACCAACAAACCAACAAGCCAACAAGCCAACAAACTAACAAACCAACAAGCCAACAAGCCAACAAACCAACAAACCAACAAGCCAACAAACCAACAAACCAACAAACCAACAAGCCAACAAACCAACAAACAAATAAACCAACAAACCAAAAAACCAACAAACCAACAAACCAACAAACCAACAAACCAACAAACCAACAAGCCAACAAGCCAACAAACCAACAAACCAACAAACCAACAAGCCAACAAACCAACAAGCCAACAAACCAACAAACCAACAAACCAAGTAACCAAAAAGCCAACAAACTAACAAACCAACAAGCCAAAAAGCCAACAAACCAACAAACCGACAAAGCAACAAGCCAACAAGCCAACAAACCAACAAACCAACAAGCCAACAAGCCAACAAACCAACAAACCAATAAACCAACAAACCAACAAACCAACAAACCAACAAACCAACAAGCCAACAAACCAACAAACAAATAAACCAACAAACCAAAAAACCAACAAACCAACAAACCAACAAACCAACAAGCCAACAAGCCAACAAACCAACAAACCAACAAACCAACAAGCCAACAAACCAACAAGCCAACAAACCAACAAACCAACAAACCAAGTAACCAACAAGCCAACAAACCAACAAGCCAACAAACCAACGAACCAACAAGCCATCAAACCAACAAACCAACAAACCAACAAGCCAACAAACCAACAAGCCAACAAACCAACAAGCCAACAAACCAACAAACCAACAAGCCAACAAGCCAACAAACTAACAAACCAACAAACTAACAAACCAACAAACGAACTAACCAACATACCAACAAGCCAACAAGCCAACAATCCAACAAACCAACAAGCCAACAAGCCAACATACCAATAAACCAACAAACCAACAAGCCAACAAACGAAAAAACCAACAAACCAACAAACCAACAAGCCAACAAACCAACAAACAAACAAACCAACAAACCAAAAAACTAACAAACCAACAAGCCAACAAGCCAACAAACCAACAAGTCAACAAACCAACAAGCTAACAAACCAACAAACCAACAAACCAACAAACCAACAAGCCAACAAACCAACAAACAAATAAACCAACAAACCAAAAAACCAACAAACCAACAAACCAACAAACCAACAAACCAACAAGCCAACAAGCCAATAAGCCAACAAGCCAACAAACCAACAAACCAACAAGCCAACAAACCAACAAGCCAACAAAACAACAAACCAACAAACCAAGTAACCAACAAACCAACAAACCATCAAACGAACTAAGCAACAAACCAACAAGCCAACAAGCCAATAAACCAACAAACCAAGTAACCAAAAAGCCAACAAACTAACAAACCAACAAGCCAACAAACCAACAAGCCAACAAGCCAACAAACCAACAAACCAACAAAGCAACAAACCAAAAAACCAACAAACCAAAAAACCAATAAACCAACAAACCATCAAACGAACAAAGCAACAAGCCAACAAGCCAACAAACCAACAAACCAACAAGCCAACAAATCAACAAACCAACAAGCCAACAAGCCAACAAACCAACAAACCAACAAACCAACAAGCCAACAAACCAACAAACCAACAAGCCAACAAAACAACAAACCAACAAACCAACAAACCAAGTAACCAAAAAACCAACAAACTAACAAACCAACAAGCCAACAAGCCAACAAACCAACAAACCAACAAAGCAACAAGCCAATAAGCCAACAAACCAACAAACCGACAAGCCAACAAACCAACAAACCAAGAAGCCAACATGCCAACAAACCAAGAAGCCAACAAACCAACAAGCCAAAAAGCCAACAAGCCAACAAACCAACAAGCCAACAAACCAAGAAACCAACAAGCCAACAAGCCAACAAACCAACAAACCAACAAACCAACAAGCCAACACACCAATAAACCAAAAAACCAACAAACCAAAAAACCAAGTAACCGAAAAGCCAACAAACTAACAAACCAAAAAGCCAACAAACCAACAAACCAGCAAGCCAACAAGCCAACAAACCAACCAACCAACAAACCAACAAACCAACAAACCAACAAACCAAAAAACCAACAAACCAACAAACCAACAAACAAACAAACCAACAAAACAACAAAGGAACAAGCCAAGAAGCCAACAAACCAACAAACTAACAAACCAACAAGCCAACAAACCAACAAACGAACAAGCCAACAAGCCAACAAACCAACAAACCAACAAACCAACCAACCAACAAACCAACAAACAAACAAGCCAACAAGCCAACAAACCAACAAACCAACAAACCAACAAACCAACAAACCAACAAACGAACAAGCCAACAAGCCAACAAACCAACAAACCAACAAACCAACAAGCCAACAAACCAACAAGCCAACAAACCAACAAACCAACAAACCAATTAACCAAAAAGCCAACAAACCAACAAACCAACAAGACAACAAGCCAACAAACCAACAAACCAACAAACCAACAAACCAACAAACCAAAAAACCAACAAACCAACAAACCAACAAACAAACAAACCAACAAAACAACAAACGAACAAGCCAAGAAGCCAACAAACCAACAAACTAACAAACCAACAAGCCAACAAACCAACAAGCCAACAAACCAACAAACCAACAAACCAATTAACCAAAAAGCCAACAAACCAAAAAACCAACAAACCAACAAACCAACAAACCAACAAACCAACAAGCCAACAAGCCAACAAGCCAACAAGCCAACAAACCAACAAACCAACAAGCCAACAAACCAACAAGCCAACAAAACAACAAACCAACAAACCAAGTAACCAACAAACCAACAAACCATCAAACGAACTAAGCAACAAACCAACAAGCCAACAAGCCAATAAACCAACAAACCAAGTAACCAAAAAGCCAACAAACTAGCAAACCAACAAGCCAACAAACCAACAAGCCAACAAGCCAACAAACCAACAAACCAACAAAGCAACAAACCAAAAAACCAACAAACCAAAAAACCAATAAACCAACAAACCATCAAACGAACAAAGCAACAAGCTAACAAGCCAACAAACCAACAAACCAACAAGCCAACAAACCAACAAACCAACAAGCCAACAAGCCAACAAACCAACAAACCAACAAACCAACAAGCCAACAAACCAACAAACCAACAAGCCAACAAACCAACAAACCAACAAACCAACAAGCCAACAAACCAACAAAACAACAAACCAACAAACCAACAAACCAAGTAACCAAAAAGCCAACAAACTAACAAACCAACAAGCCAACAAGCCAACAAACCAACAAACCAACAAAGCAACAAGCCAATAAGCCAACAAACCAACAAACCGACAAGCCAACAAACCAACAAACCAAAAAGCCAACATGCCAACAAACCAACAAGCCAACAAACCAACAAGCCAAAAAGCCAACAAGCCAACAAACCAACAAGCCAACAAACCAAGAAACCAACAAGCCAACAAGCCAACAAACCAACAAACCAACAAACCAACAAGCCAACACACCAATAAACCAAAAAACCAACAAACCAAAAAACCAAGTAACCGAAAAGCCAACAAACTAACAAACCAAAAAGCCAACAAACCAACAAACCAGCAAGCCAACAAGCCAACAAACCAACAAACCAACAAACCAACAAACCAACAAACCAACAAACCAACAAACCAAAAAACCAACAAACCAACAAACAAACAAACCAACAAAACAACAAACGAACAAGCCAAGAAGCCAACAAACCAACAAACTAACAAACCAACAAGCCAACAAACCAACAAACGAACAAGCCAACAAGCCAACAAACCAACAAACCAACAAACCAACCAACCAACAAACCAACAAACGAACAAGCCAACAAGCCAACAAACCAACAAACCAACAAACCAACAAACCAACAAACCAACAAACGAACAAGCCAACAAGCCAACAAACCAACAAACCAACAAACCAACAAGCCAACAAACCAACAAGCCAACAAACCAACAAACCAACAAACCAATTAACCAAAAAGCCAACAAACCAACAAACCAACAAGACAACAAGCCAACAAACCAACAAACCAACAAACCAACAAGCCAACAAACCAACAAGCCAACAAGCCAACAAACCAACAAACCAACAAAACAACAAGCCAACAAGCCAACAAACCAACAAACCAACAAGCCAACAAACCAACAAACCACCAAACCAACAGACCAACAAGCCAACTAACCAACAAGCCAACAAACCAATAAACCAACAAACCAAGTAACCAAAAAGCCAACAAACTAACAAACCAACAAGTGAACAAGCCAACAAACCAATACACCAACAAAGCAACAAGCCAACAAGCCAACAAACCAACAAACAAACAAGCCAACAAATCAACAAACCAACAAGCCAACAAGCCAACAAACCAACAAACCAACAAACCAACAAGCCAACAAACCAACAAACCAAAAAACCAACTAATCAACAAACCAACAAGCAAGCAAGCCAAAAAACCCACAAACCAACAAGCCAACAAACCAACAAACTAAGTAACTAACAAGCCAACAAACCAACAAGCCAACAAGCCAACAAACCAACAAACCAACAAACCAACAAACCAACAAACCAATAAACCAAAAAACCAACAAACAAACAAACCAACAAACCAACAAACCAACAAACCAACAAGCCAACAAGCCAACAAACCAACAAACCAACAAACCAACAAGCCAACAAACCAACAAGCCAACAAACCAACAAACCAAGTAACCAAAAAGGCAACAAAATAACAAACCAACAAGCCAACAAGCCACCAAACCAACAAACCAACAAAGCAACATGCCAACAAGCCAACAAACCAACAAACCAACAAGCCAACATACCAACAAACCAACAAACCAACAAACCAACAAACCAACAAACCAACAAACCAACAAGCCAACAAACCAACAAACCAAAAAACCAACAAACCAACAAACCAACAAGCCAACAAGCTAACAAACCAACAAACCAACAAGCCAACAAACCAACAAACTAAGTAACCAACAAGCCAACAAACCAACAAACCAACAAGCCAACAAGCCAACAAACCAACAAACCAACAAACCAACAAACCAACAAACCAACAAACCAAAAAACCAACAAACCAACAAATCAACAAACCAACAAACCAACAAACCAACAAACCAACAAGCCAACAAGCCAACAAAGAAACAAACCAACAAACCAACAAGCCAACAAACCAACAAGCCAACAAACCAACAAACCAAGCAACCAAAAAGCCAACAAACTAACAAACCAACAAGCCAACAAGCCAACAAACCAACAAACCAACAAAGCAACAAGCCAACAAACCAACAAACCAACAAGCCAACAAACCAACAAACCAACAAACCAACAAACCAACAAACCAACAAACCAACAAACCAACAAGCCAACAAGCCAACAAGCCAACAAGCCAACAAACAAATAAACCAACAAACCAAAAAACCAACAAACCAACAAACCAACAAACCAACAAACCAACAAGCCAACAAGCCAACAAACCAACAAACCAACAAACCAACAAACCAACAAGCTAACAAGCCAACAAACCAACAAGCCAACAAGCCAACAAACCAACAAACCAATAAACCAACAAACCAACAAACCAACAAACCAACAAACCAACAAGCCAACAAACCAACAAACAAATAAACCAACAAACCAAAAAACCAACAAACCAACAAACCAACAAACCAACAAACCAACAAGCCAACAAACCAACAAACCAACAAACCAACAAACCTACAAGCCAACAAACCAACAAACCAACAAAGCAACAAGCCAACAAGCCAACAAACCAACAAACCGACAAGCCAACAAACCAACAAACCAACAAGCCAACAAGCCAACAAACCAACAAGCCAACAAACCAACAAGCCAACAAACCAACAAACCAACAAACCAAGTAACCAAAAAGCCAACAAACTAACAAACCAACAAGCCAAAAAGCCAACAAACCAACAAACCGACAAAGCAACAAGCCAACAAGCCAACAAACCAACAAACCAACAAGCCAACAAACCAACAAACCAACAAGCTAACAAGCCAACAAACCAACAAGCCAACAAGCCAACAAACCAACAAACCAATAAACCAACAAACCAACAAACCAACAAACCAACAAACCAACAAGCCAACAAACCAAGAAACAAATAAACCAACAAACCAAAAAACCAACAAACCAACAAACCAACAAACCAACAAGCCAACAAGCCAACAAACCAACAAACCAACAAACCAACAAGCCAACAAACCAACAAGCCAACAAACCAACAAACCAACAAACCAAGTAACCAACAAGCCAACAAACCAACAAGCCAACAAACCAGCGAACCAACAAGCCATCAAACCAACAAACCAACAAACCAACAAGCCAACAAACCAACAAGCCAACAAACCAACAAGCCAACAAACCAACAAACCAACAAGCCAACAAGCCAACAAACTAACAAACCAACAAACTAACAAACCAACAAACGAACTAACCAACATACCAACAAGCCAACAAGCCAACAATCCAACAAACCAACAAGCCAACAAGCCAACATACCAATAAACCAACAAACCAACAAGCCAACAAACGAAAAAACCAACAAACCAACAAACCAACAAGCCAACAAACCAACAAACAAATAAACCAACAAACCAAAAAACTAACAAACCAACAAGCCAACAAGCCAACAAACCAACAAGTCAACAAACCAACAAGCTAACAAACCAACAAACCAACAAACCAACAAACCAACAAGCCAACAAACCAACAAACAAATAAACCAACAAACCAAAAAACCAACAAACCAACAAACCAACAAACCAACAAACCAACAAGCCAACAAGCCAACAAGCAAACAAGCCAACAAACCAACAAACCAACAAGCCAACAAACCAACAAGCCAACAAAACAACAAACCAACAAACCAAGTAACCAACAAACCAACAAACCATCAAACGAACTAAGCAACAAACCAACAAGCCAACAAGCCAATAAACCAACAAACCAAGTAACCAAAAAGCCAACAAACTAACAAACCAACAAGCCAACAAACCAACAAGCCAACAAGCCAACAAACCAACAAACCAGCAAAGCAACAAACCAACAAACCAACAAGCCAACAAACCAACAAACCAACAAACCAACAAGCCAACAAACCAACAAACAAATAAACCAACAAACCAAAAAACCAACAAACCAACAAACCAACAAACCAACAAACCAACAAACCAACAAGCCAACAAGCCAACAAACCAACAAACCAACAAACCAACAAGCCAACAAACCAACAAGCCAACAAACCAACAAACCAACAAACCAAGTAACCAAAAAGCCAACAAACTAACAAACCAACAAGCCAAAAAGCCAACAAACCAACAAACCGACAAAGCAACAAGCCAACAAGCCAACAAACCAACAAACCAACAAGCCAACAAACCAACAAACCAACAAGCTAACAAGCCAACAAACCAACAAGCCAACAAGCCAAAAAACCAACAAACCAATAAACCAACAAACCAACAAACCAACAAACCAACAAACCAACAAGCCAACAAACCAACAAACAAATAAACCAACAAACCAAAAAACCAACAAACCAACAAACCAACAAACCAACAAGCCAACAAGCCAACAAACCAACAAACCAACAAACCAACAAGCCAACAAACCAACAAGCCAACAAACCAACAAACCAACA
Source organism: Atherix ibis (assembly GCA_958298945.1). Classification (NCBI taxonomy): domain Eukaryota; kingdom Metazoa; phylum Arthropoda; class Insecta; order Diptera; family Athericidae; genus Atherix; species Atherix ibis. The sequence continues at coordinate 31,054,323 of OY282608.1, forward strand.
AACCAAGTAACCAACAAGCCAACAAACCAACAAGCCAACAAACCAACGAACCAACAAGCCATCAAACCAACAAACCAACAAACCAACAAGCCAACAAACCAACAAGCCAACAAACCAACAAGCCAACAAACCAACAAACCAACAAGCCAACAAGCCAACAAACTAACAAACCAACAAACTAACAAACCAAAAAACGAACTAACCAACATACCAACAAGCCAACAAGCCAACAATCCAACAAACCAACAAGCCAACAAGCCAACATACCAATAAACCAACAAACCAACAAGCCAACAAACGAAAAAACCAACAAACCAACAAACCAACAAGCCAACAAACCAACAAACAAATAAACCAACAAACCAAAAAACTAACAAACCAACAAGCCAACAAGCCAACAAACCAACAAGTCAACAAACCAACAAGCTAACAAACCAACAAACCAACAAACCAACAAACCAACAAGCCAACAAACCAACAAACAAATAAACCAACAAACCAACAAGCCAACAAGCCAACAAGCCAACAAGCCAACAAACCAACAAACCAACAAGCCAACAAACCAACAAGCCAACAAAACAACAAACCAACAAACCAAGTAACCAACAAACCAACAAACCATCAAACGAACTAAGCAACAAACCAACAAGCCAACAAGCCAATAAACCAACAAACCAAGTAACCAAAAAGCCAACAAACTAACAAACCAACAAGCCAACAAACCAACAAGCCAACAAGCCAACAAACCAACAAACCAACAAAGCAACAAACCAAAAAACCAACAAACCAAAAAACCAATAAACCAACAAACCATCAAACGAACAAAGCAACAAGCCAACAAGCCAACAAACCAACAAACCAACAAGCCAACAAACCAACAAACCAACAAGCCAACAAGCCAACAAACCAACAAACCAACAAACCAACAAGCCAACAAACCAACAAACCAACAAGCCAACAAACCAACAAACCAACAAACCAACAAGCCAACAAACCAACAAAACAACAAACCAACAAACCAACAAACCAAGTAACCAAAAAGCCAACAAACTAACAAACCAACAAGCCAACAAGCCAACAAACCAACAAACCAACAAAGCAACAAGCCAATAAGCCAACAAACCAACAAACCGACAAGCCAACAAACCAACAAACCAAGAAGCCAACATGCCAACAAACCAACAAGCCAACAAACCAACAAGCCAAAAAGCCAACAAGCCAACAAACCAACAAGCCAACAAACCAAGAAACCAACAAGCCAACAAGCCAACAAACCAACAAACCAACAAACCAACAAGCCAACACACCAATAAACCAAAAAACCAACAAACCAAAAAACCAAGTAACCGAAAAGCCAACAAACTAACAAACCAAAAAGCCAACAAACCAACAAACCAGCAAGCCAACAAGCCAACAAACCAACAAACCAACATACCAACAAGCCAACAAGCCAACAATCCAACAAACCAACAAGCCAACAAGCCAACATACCAATAAACCAACAAACCAACAAGCCAACAAACGAAAAAACCAACAAACCAACAAACCAACAAGCCAACAAACCAACAAACAAATAAACCAACAAACCAAAAAACTAACAAACCAACAAGCCAACAAGCCAACAAACCAACAAGTCAACAAACCAACAAGCTAACAAACCAACAAACCAACAAACCAACAAACCAACAAGCCAACAAACCAACAAACAAATAAACCAACAAACCAAAAAACCAACAAACCAACAAACCAACAAACCAACAAACCAACAAACCAACAAGCCAACAAGCCAACAAGCCAACAAGCCAACAAACCAACAAGCCAACAAAACAACAAACCAACAAACCAAGTAACCAACAAACCAACAAACCATCAAACGAACTAAGCAACAAACCAACAAGCCAACAAGCCAATAAACCAACAAACCAAGTAACCAAAAAGCCAACAAACTAACAAACCAACAAGCCAACAAACCAACAAGCCAACAAGCCAACAAACCAACAAACCAACAAAGCAACAAACCAAAAAACCAACAAACCAAAAAACCAATAAACCAACAAACCATCAAACGAACAAAGCAACAAGCCAACAAGATAACAAACCAACAAACCAACAAGCCAACAAACCAACAAACCAACAAGCCAACAAGCCAACAAACCAACAAACCAACAAACCAACAAGCCAACAAACCAACAAACCAACAAGCCAACAAACCAACAAACCAACAAACCAACAAGCCAACAAACCAACAAAACAACAAACCAACAAACCAACAAACCAAGTAACCAAAAAGCCAACAAACTAACAAACCAACAAGCCAACAAGCCAACAAACCAACAAACCAACAAAGCAACAAGCCAATAAGCCAACAAACCAACAAACCGACAAGCCAACAAACCAACAAACCAAGAAGCCAACATGCCAACAAACCAACAAGCCAACAAACCAACAAGCCAAAAAGCCAACAAGCCAACAAACCAACAAGCCAACAAACCAAGAAACCAACAAGCCAACAAGCCAACAAACCAACAAACCAACAAACCAACAAACCAACAAGCCAACACACCAATAAACCAAAAAACCAACAAACCAAAAAACCAAGTAACCGAAAAGCCAACAAACTAACAAACCAAAAAGCCAACAAACCAACAAACCAGCAAGCCAACAAGCCAACAAACCAACAAACCAACATACCAACAAGCCAACAAGCCAACAATCCAACAAACCAACAAGCCAACAAGCCAACATACCAATAAACCAACAAACCAACAAGCCAACAAACGAAAAAACCAACAAACCAACAAACCAACAAGCCAACAAACCAACAAACAAATAAACCAACAAACCAAAAAACTAACAAACCAACAAGCCAACAAGCCAACAAACCAACAAGTCAACAAACCAACAAGCTAACAAACCAACAAACCAACAAACCAACAAACCAACAAGCCAACAAACCAACAAACAAATAAACCAACAAACCAAAAAACCAACAAACCAACAAACCAACAAACCAACAAACCAACAAACCAACAAGCCAACAAGCCAACAAGCCAACAAGCCAACAAACCAACAAACCAACAAGCCAACAAACCAACAAGCCAACAAAACAACAAACCAACAAACCAAGTAACCAACAAACCAACAAACCATCAAACGAACTAAGCAACAAACCAACAAGCCAACAAGCCAATAAACCAACAAACCAAGTAACCAAAAAGCCAACAAACTAACAAACCAACAAGCCAACAAACCAACAAGCCAACAAGCCAACAAACCAACAAACCAACAAAGCAACAAACCAAAAAACCAACAAACCAAAAAACCAATAAACCAACAAACCATCAAACGAACAAAGCAACAAGCCAACAAGCCAACAAACCAACAAACCAACAAGCCAACAAACCAACAAACCAACAAGCCAACAAGCCAACAAACCAACAAACCAACAAACCAACAAGCCAACAAACCAACAAACCAACAAGCCAACAAACCAACAAACCAACAAACCAACAAGCCAACAAACCAACAAAACAACAAACCAACAAACCAATAAACCAAGTAACCAAAAAGCCAACAAACTAACAAACCAACAAGCCAACAAGCCAACAAACCAACAAACCAACAAAGCAACAAGCCAATAAGCCAACAAACCAACAAACCGACAAGCCAACAAACCAACAAACCAAGAAGCCAACATGCCAACAAACCAACAAGCCAACAAACCAACAAGCCAAAAAGCCAACAAGCCAACAAACCAACAAGCCAACAAACCAAGAAACCAACAAGCCAACAAGCCAACAAACCAACAAACCAACAAACCAACAAGCCAACACACCAATAAACCAAAAAACCAACAAACCAAAAAACCAAGTAACCGAAAAGCCAACAAACTAACAAACCAAAAAGCCAACAAACCAACAAACCAGCAAGCCAACAAGCCAACAAACCAACAAACCAACAAACCAACAAACCAACAAACCAACAAACCAAAAAACCAACAAACCAACAAACCAACAAACCAACAAACAAACAAACCAACAAAACAACAAACGAACAAGCCAAGAAGCCAACAAACCAACAAACTAACAAACCAACAAGCCAACAAACCAACAAACGAACAAGCCAACAAGCCAACAAACCAACAAACCAACAAACCAACCAACCAACAAACCAACAAACGAACAAGCCAACAAGCCAACAAACCAACAAACCAACAAACCAACAAACCAACAAACCAACAAACGAACAAGCCAACAAGCCAACAAACCAACAAACCAACAAACCAACAAGCCAACAAACCAACAAGCCAACAAACCAACAAACCAACAAACCAATTAACCAAAAAGCCAACAAACCAACAAACCAACAAGACAACAAGCCAACAAACCAACAAACCAACAAACCAACAAGCCAACAAACCAACAAGCCAACAAGCCAACAAACCAACAAACCAACAAAACAACAAGCCAACAAGCCAACAAACCAACAAACCAACAAGCCAACAAACCAACAAACCACCAAACCAACAGACCAACAAGCCAACAAACCAACAAGCCAACAAACCAATAAACCAACAAACCAAGTAACCAAAAAGCCAACAAACTAACAAACCAACAAGTGAACAAGCCAACAAACCAATACACCAACAAAGCAACAAGCCAACAAGCCAACAAACCAACAAACAAACAAGCCAACAAATCAACAAACCAACAAGCCAACAAGCCAACAAACCAACAAACCAACAAACCAACAAGCCAACAAACCTACAAATCAAAAAACCAACTAATCAACAAACCAACAAGCAAGCAAGCCAAAAAACCGACAAACCAACAAGCCAACAAACCAACAAACTAAGTAACTAACAAGCCAACAAACCAACAAGCCAACAAGCCAACAAACCAACAAACCAACAAACCAACAAACCAACAAACCAATAAACCAAAAAACCAACAAACAAACAAACCAACAAACCAACAAACCAACAAGCCAACAAGCCAACAAGCCAACAAACCAACAAACCAACAAACCAACAAGCCAACAAACCAACAAGCCAACAAACCAACAAACCAAGTAACCAAAAAGGCAACAAACTAACAAACCAACAAGCCAACAAGCCACCAAACCAACAAACCAACGAAGCAACAAGCCAACAAGCCAACAAACCAACAAACCAACAAGCCAACATACCAACAAACCAACAAACCAACAAACCAACAAACCAACAAACCAACAAACCAACAAACCAACAAACCAACAAACCAACAAACCAACAAACCAAAAAACCAACAAACCAACAAATCAACAAACCAACAAACCAACAAACCAACAAACCAACAAGCCAACAAGCCAACAAAGAAACAAACCAACAAACCAACAAGCCAACAAACCAACAAGCCAACAAACCAACAAACCAAGCAACCAAAAAGCCAACAAACTAACAAACCAACAAGCCAACAAGCCAACAAACCAACAAACCAACAAAGCAACAAGCCAACAAGCCAACAAACCGACAAACCAACAAGCCAACAAACCAACAAACCAACAAACCAACAAACCAACAAACCAACAAACCAACAAACCAACAAGCCAACAAGCCAACAAGCCAACAAACAAATAAACCAACAAACCAAAAAACCAACAAACCAACAAACCAACAAACCAACAAACCAACAAGCCAACAAGCCAACAAGCCAACAAACCAACAAACCAACAAACCAACAAGCTAACAAGCCAACAAACCAACAAGCAAACAAGCCAACAAACCAACAAACCAATAAACCAACAAGCCAACAAACCAACAAACAAATAAACCAACAAACCAAAAAACCAACAAACCAACAAACCAACAAACCAACAAACCAATAAGCCAACAAGCCAACAAACCAACAAACCAACAAACCTACAAGCCAACAAACCAACAAACCAACAAAGCAACAAGCCAACAAGCCAACAAACCAACAAACCGACAAGCCAACAAACCAACAAACCAACAAGCCAACAAGCCAACAAACCAACAAACCAACAAACCAACAAACCAACAAGCCAACAAACCAACAAGCCAACAAACCAACAAACCAACAAACCAAGTAACCAAAAAGCCAACACACTAACAAACCAACAAGCCAAAAAGCCAACAAACCAACAAACCGACAAAGCAACAAGCCAACAAGCCAACAAGCCAACAAACCAACAAACCAACAAACCAACAAGCTAACAAGCCAACAAACCAACAAGCAAACAAGCCAACAAACCAACAAACCAATAAACCAACAAACCAACAAACCAACAAACCAACAAACCAACAAGCCAACAAACCAACAAACAAATAAACCAACAAACCAAAAAACCAACAAACCAACAAGCCAACAAACCAACAAACCAACAAGCTAACAAGCCAACAAACCAACAAGCCAACAAGCCAACAAACCAACAAACCAATAAACCAACAAACCAACAAACCAACAAACCAACAAACCAACAAGCCAACAAACCAACAAACAAATAAACCAACAAACCAAAAAACCAACAAACCAACAAACCAACAAACCAACAAACCAACAAACCAACAAACCAACAAGCCAACAAGCCAACAAACCAACAAACCAACAAACCAACAAGCCAACAAACTAACAAGCCAACAAACCAACAAACCAACAAACCAAGTAACCAACAAGCCAACAAACCAACAAGCCAACAAACCAACAAACCAACAAGCCAACAAACCAACAAACCGACAAAACAACAAGCCAACAAACCAACAAGCCAACAAACCAACAAGCCAACAAACCAACAAACCAACAAGCCAACAAGCCAACAAACTGACAAACCAACAAACTAACAAACCAACAAACGAACTAACCAACATACCAACAAGCCAACAAGCCAACAATCCAACAAACCAACAAGCCAACAAGCCAACATACCAACAAACCAACAAACCAACAAGCCAACAAACGAAAAAACCAACAAACCAACAAACCAACAAGCCAACAAACCAACAAACAAATAAACCAACAAACCAAAAAACTAACAAACCAACAAGCCAACAAGCCAACAAACCAACAAGTCAACAAACCAACAAGCTAACAAACCAACAAACCAACAAACCAACAAACCAACAAGCCAACAAACCAACAAACAAATAAACCAACAAACCAAAAAACCAACAAACCAACAAACCAACAAACCAACAAACCAACAAGCCAACAAGCCAACAAGCCAACAAACTAACAAACCAACAAGCCAACAAACCAACAAGCCAACAAAACAACAAACCAACAAACCAAGTAACCAACAAACCAACAAACCATCAAACGAACTAAGCAACAAACCAACAAGCCAACAAGCCAATAAACCAACAAACCAAGTAACCAAAAAGCCAACAAACTAACAGACCAACAAGCCAACAAACCAACAAGCCAACAAGACAACAAACCAACAAACCAACAAAGCAACAAACCAAAAAACCAACAAACCAAAAAACCAACAAACCAACAAACCATCAAACGAACAAAGCAACAAGCCAACAAGCCAACAAACCAACAAACCAACAAGCCAACAAACCAACAAACCAACAAGCCAACAAGCCAACAAACCAACAAACCAACAAACCAACAAGCCAACAAACCAACAAACCAACAAGCCAACAAACCAACAAACCAACAAACCAACAAGCCAACAAACCAACAAAACAACAAACCAACAAACCAACAAACCAAGTAACCAAAAAGCCAACAAACTAACAAACCAACAAGCCAACAAGCCAACAAACCAACAAAGCAACAAGCCAATAAGCCAACAAACCAACAAACCGATAAGCCAACAAACCAACAAACCAAGAAGCCAACAAGCCAACAAACCAACAAGCCAACAAGCCAACAAACCAACAAACCAACAAAGCAAAAAGCCAACAAGCCAACAAACCAACAAACCAACAAAGCAACAAGCCAACAAGCCAACAAACCAACAAACCGACAAGCCAACAAACCAACAAACCAACAAGCCAACAAGCCAAGAAGCCAACAAGCCAACAAACCAACAAGCCAAAAAGCCAACAGGCCAACAAACCAACAAGCCAACAAACCAAGAAACCAACAAGCCAACAAGCCAACAAACCAACAAACCAACAAACCAACAAGCCAACACACCAATAAACCAAAAAACCAACAAACCAAAAAACCAAGTAACCAAAAAGCCAACAAACTAACAAAACAAAAAGCCAACAAACCAACAAACCAGCAAGCCAGCAAGCCAACAAACCAACAAATCAACAAACCAACAAACCAACAAACCAACAAACCAACAAACCAAAAAACCAACAAACCAACACACCAACAAACCAACAAACCAACAAAACAACAAACGAACAAGCCAACAAGCCAACAAACTAACAAACTAACAAACCAACAAGCCAACAAACCAACAAACGAACAAGCTAACAAGCCAACAAACCAACAAACCAACAAATTAACCAACCAACAAACCAACAAACGAACAAGCCAACAAGCCAACAAACCAACAAAGCAACAAACCAACAAACCAACAAACCAACAAACCAACAAACGAACAAGCCAACAAGCCAACAAACCAACAAACCAACAAACCAACAAGCCAACAAACCAACAAGCCAACAAACCAACAAACCAACAAACCAATTAACCAAAAAGCCAACAAACCAACAAACCAACAAACCAACAAGCCAACAAGCCAACAAACCAACAAACCAACAAACCAACAAGCCAACAAACCAACAAGCCAACAACCCAACAAACCAACAAACCAACAAAACAACAAGCCAACAAGCCAACAAACCAACAAACCAACAAGCCAACAAACCACCAAACCAACAGACCAACAAGCCAACAAACCAACAAGCCAACAAACCAATAAACCAACCAAACCAAGTAACCAAAAAGCCAACAAACTAACAAACCAACAAGTGAACAAGCCAACAAACCAACAAACCAACAAAGCAACAAGCCAACAAGCCAACAAACCAACAAACCAACAAGCCAACAAATCAACAAACCAACAAGCCAACAAGCCAACAAACCAACAAACCAACAAACCAACAAGCCAACAAACCAACAAACCAAAAAACCAACTAACCAACAAACCAACAAGCAAGCAAGCCAAAAAACCGACAAACCAACAAGCCAACAAACCAACAAACTAAGTAATAACAAGCCAACAAACCAACAAGCCAACAAGCCAACAAACCAACAAACCAACAAACCAACAAACCAACAAACCAACAAACCAATAAACCAAAAAACCAACAAACAAACAAACCAACAAAGCAACAAACCAACAAACCAACAAGCCAACAAGCCAACAAACCAACAAACCAACAAACCAACAAGCCAACAAACCAACAAGCCAACAAACCAACAAACCAAGTAACCAAAAAGGCAACAAACTAACAAACCAACAAGCCAACAAGCCACCAAACCAACAAACCAACAAAGCAACAAGCCAACAAGCCAACAAACCAACAAACCAACAAGCCAACAAACCAACAAACCAACAAACCAACAAACCAACAAACCAACAAACCAACAAACCAACAAACCAACAAACCAACAAGCCAACAAACCAACAAACCAACAAACCAACAAACCAACAAACCAACAAACCAACAAACCAACAAGCCAACAAACCAACAAACCAACAAACCAACAAGCCAACAAACCAACAAACCAACAAACCAACAAACCAACAAACCAACAAACCAACAAACCAACAAACCAACAAGCCAACAAACCAACAAACCAACAAACCAACAAACCAACAAACCAACAAACCAACAAACCAACAAACCAACAAACCAACAAACCAATAAACCAAAAAACCAACAAACAAACAAACCAACAAACCAACAAACCAACAAACCAACAAGCCAACAAGCCAACAAACCAACAAACCAACAAACCAACAAGCCAACAAACCAACAAGCCAACAAACCAACAAACCAAGTAACCAAAAAGGCAACAAACTAACAAACCAACAAGCCAACAAGCCACCAAACCAACAAACCAACAAAGCAACAAGCCAACAAGCCAACAAACCAACAAACCAACAAGCCAACAAACCAACAAACCAACAAACCAACAAACCAACAAACCAACAAACCAACAAACCAACAAACCAACAAGCCAACAAACCAACAAACCAAAAAACCAACAAACCAACAAACCAACAAGCCAACAAGCTAGCAAACCAACAAACCAACAAGCCAACAAACCAACAAACTAAGTAACCAACAAGCCAACAAACCAACAAACCAACAAACCAACAAGCCAACAAACCAACAAACCAACAAACCAACAAACCAAAAAACCAACAAACCAACAAATCAACAAACCAACAAACCAACAAACCAACAAACCAACAAGCCAACAAGCCAACAAACAAACAAACCAACAAACCAACAAGCCAACAAACCAACAAGCCAACAAACCAACAAACCAAGCAACCAAAAAGCCAACAAACTAACAAACCAACAAGCCAACAAGCCAACAAACCAACAAACCAACAAAGCAACAAGCCAACAAGCCAACAAACCAATAAACCAACAAGCCAACAAACCAACAAACCAACAAGCTAACAAGCCAACAAACCAACAAGCCAACAAGCCAACAAACCAACAAACCAATAAACCAACAAACTAACAAACCAACAAACTAACAAACCAACACACGAACTAACCAACATACCAACAAGCCAACAATCCAACAAACCAACAAGCCAACAAGCCAACATACCAACAAACCAACAAACCAACAAGCCAACAAACGAAAAAACCAACAAACCAACAAACCAACAAGCCAACAAACCAACAAACCAGCAAGCCAGCAAGCCAACAAACCAACAAACCAACAAACCAACAAACCAACAAACCAAAAAACCAACAAACCAACAAACCAACAAACCAACAAACCAACAAAACAACAAACGAACAAGCCAACAAGCCAACAAACCAACATACTAACAAACCAACAAGCCAACAAACCAACAAACGAACAAGCCAACAAGCCAACAAACCAACAAACCAACAAATTAACCAACCAACAAACCAACAAACGAACAAGCCAACAAGCCAACAAACCAACAAAGCAACAAACCAACAAACCAACAAACCAACAAACGAACAAGCCAACAAGCCAACAAACCAACAAACCAACAAACCAACAAGCCAACAAACCAACAAGCCAACAAACCAACAAACCAACAAACTAATTAACCAAAAAGCCAACAAACCAACAAACCAACAAGCCAACAAGCCAACAAACCAACAAACCAACAAACCAACAAGCCAACAAACCAACAAGCCAACAAGCCAACAAACCAACAAACCAACAAAACAACAAGCCAACAAGCCTACAAACCAACAAACCAACAAGCCAACAAACCACCAAACCAACAGACCAACAAGCCAACAAACCAACAAGCCAACAAACCAATAAACCAACAAACCAAGTAACCAAAAAGCCAACAAACTAACAAACCAACAAGTGAACAAGCCAACAAACCAACAAACCAACAAAGCAACAAGCCAACAAGCCAACAAACCAACAAACCAACAAGCCAACAAATCAACAAACCAACAAGCCAACAAGCCAACAAACCAACAAACCAACAAACCAACAAGCCAACAAACCAACAAACCAAAAAACCAACTAACCAACAAACCAACAAGCAAGCAAGCCAAAAAACCGACAAACCAACAAGCCAACAAACCAACAAACTAAGTAATAACAAGCCAACAAACCAACAAGCCAACAAGCCAACAAACCAACAAACCAACAAACCAACAAACCAACAAACCAACAAACCAATAAACCAAAAAACCAACAAACAAACAAACCAACAAACCAACAAACCAACAAACCAACAAGCCAACAAGCCTACAAACCAACAAACCAACAAACCAACAAGCCAACAAACCAACAAGCCAACAAACCAACAAACCAAGTAACCAAAAAGGCAACAAACTAACAAACCAACAAGCCAACAAGCCACCAAACCAACAAACCAACAAAGCAACAAGCCAACAAGCCAACAAACCAACAAACCAACAAGCCAACAAACCAACAAACCAACAAACCAACAAACCAACAAACCAACAAACTAACAAACCAACAAACCAACAAGCCAACAAACCAACAAACCAACAAACCAACAAACCAACAAACCAACAAACCAACAAACCAACAAACCAACAAGCCAACAAACCAACAAACCAAAAAACCAACAAACCAACAAACCAACAAGCCAACAAGCTAACAAACCAACAAACCAACAAACCAACAAACTAACAAACCAACAAACGAACAAGCCAACAAGCCAACAAACCAACAAACCAACAAACCAACAAGCCAACAAACCAACAAGCCAACAAACCAACAAACCAACAAACCAATTAACCAAAAAGCCAACAAACCAACAAACCAACAAGCCAACAAGCCAACAAACCAACAAACCAACAAACCAACAAGCCAACAAACCAACAAGCCAACAAGCCAACAAACCAACAAACCAACAAAACAACAAGCCAACAAGCCAACAAACCAACAAACCAACAAGCCAACAAACCACCAAACCAACAGACCAACAAGCCAACAAACCAACAAGCCAACAAACCAATAAACCAACAAACCAAGTAACCAAAAAGCCAACAAACTAACAAACCAACAAGTGAGCAAGCCAACAAACCAACAAACCAACAAAGCAACAAGCCAACAAGCCAACAAACCAACACACCAACAAGACAACAAATCAACAAACCAACAAGCCAACAAGCCAACAAACCAACAAACCAACAAACCAACAAGCCAACAAACCAACAAACCAAAAAACCAACTAATCAACAAACCAACAAGCAAGCAAGCCAAAAAACCGACAAACCAACAAGCCAACAAACCAACAAACTAAGTAACTAACAAGCCAACAAACCAACAAGCCAAGCAGCCAACAAACCAACAAACCAACAAACCAACAAACCAACAAACCAATAAACCAAAAAACCAACAAACAAACAAACCAACAAACCAACAAACCAACAAACCAACAAACCAACAAGCTAACAAGCCAACAAACCAACAAACCAACAAACCAACAAGCCAACAAACCAACAAGCCAACAAACCAACAAACCAAGTAACCAAAAAGGCAACAAACTAACAAACCAACAAGCCAACAAGCCACCAAACCAACAAACCAACAAAGCAACAAGCCAACAAGCCAACAAACCAACAAACCAACAAGCCAACAAACCAACAAACCAACAAACCAACAAACCAACAAACCAACAAACCAACAAACCAACAAACCAACAAACCAACAAGCCAACAAACCAACAAACCAAAAAACCAACAAACCAACAAACCAACAAGCCAACAAGCTAACAAACCAACAAACCAGCAAGCCAACAAACCAACAAACTAAGTAACCAACAAGCCAACAAGCCAACAAACCAACAAATCAACAAGCCAACAAGCCAACAAACCAACAAACCAACAAACCAACAAACCAACAAACCAACAAACCAAAAAACCAACAAACCAACAAATCAACAAACCAACAAACCAACAAACCAACAAACCAACAAGCCAACAAGCCAACAAACAAACAAACCAACAAACCAACAAGCCAACAAACCAACAAGCCAACAAACCAACAAACCAAGCAACCAAAAAGCCAACAAACTAACAAACCAACAAGCCAACAAGCCAACAAACCAACAAACCAACAAAGCAACAAGCCAACAAACCAACAAACCAACAAACCAACAAGCCAAAAAGCCAACAAGCCAACAAGCCAACAAACCAACAAACCAACAAGCCAACAAACCAACAAACCAACAAGCTAACAAGCCAACAAACCAACAAGCCAACAAGCCAACAAACCAACAAACCAATAAACCAACAAACAAACAAACCAACAAACCAACAAACCAACAAGCCAACAAACCAACAAACAAATAAACCAACAAACCAAAAAACCAACAAACCAACAAACCAACAAACCAACAAACCAACAAACCAACAAACCAACAAGCCAACAAGCCAACAAACCAACAAACCAACAAACCAAGAAGCCAACAAACCAACAAACCAACAAAGCAACAAGCCAACAAGCCAACAAACCAACAAACCGACAAGCCAACAAACCAACAAACCAACAAGCCAACAAGCCAACAAACCAACAAACCAACAAGCCAACAAGCCAACAAACCAACAAGCCAACAAACCAACAAACCAACAAACAAAGTAACCAAAAAGCCAACAAACTAACAAACCAACAAGCCAAAAAGCCAACAAACCAACAAACCGACAAAGCAACAAGCCAACAAGCCAACAAACCAACAAACCAACAAGCCAACAAACCAACAAACCAACAAGCTAACAAGCCAACAAACCAACAAACAAATAAACCAACAAACCAAAAAACCAACAAACCAACAAACCAACAAACCAACAAACCAACAAACCAACAAGCCAACAAGCCAACAAACCAACAAACCAACAAACCAACAAGCCAACAAACCAACAAGCCAACAAACCAACAAACCAACAAACCAAGTAACCAACAAGCCAACAAACCAACAAGCCAACAAACCAACAAACCAAAAAGCCAACAAACCAACAAACCAACAAAACAACAAGCGAACAAACCAACAAGCCAACAAACCAACAAGCCAACAAACCAACAAACCAACAAGCCAACAAGCCAACAAACTAACAAACCAACAAACTAACAAACCAACAAACGAACTAACCAACATACCAACAAGCCAACAAGCCAACAATCCAACAAACCAACAAGCCAACAAGCCAACATACCAACAAACCAACAAACCAACAAGCCAACAAACGAAAAAACCAACAAACCAACAAACCAACAAGCCAACAAACCAACAAACAAATAAACCAACAAACCAAAAAACTAACAAACCAACAAGCCAACAAGCCAACAAACCAACAAGTCAACAAACCAACAAGCTAACAAACCAACAAACCAACAAACCAACAAACCAACAAGCCAACAAACCAACAAACAAATAAACCAACAAACCAAAAAACCAACAAACCAACAAACCAACAAACCAACAAACCAACAAGCCAACAAGCCAATAAGCCAACAAACCAACAAACCAACAAGCCAACAAACCAACAAGCCAACAAAACAACAAACCAACAAACCAAGTAACCAACAAACCAACAAACCATCAAACGAACTAAGCAACAAACCAACAAGCCAATAAACCAACAACCCAAGTAACCAAAAAGCCAACAAACTAACAAACCAACAAGCCAACAAACCAACAAGCCAACAAGCCAACAAACCAACAAACCAACAAAGCAACAAACCAAAAAACCAACAAACCAAAAAACCAACAAACCAACAAACCATCAAACGAACAAAGCAACAAGCCAACAAGCCAACAAACCAACAAACCAACAAGGCAACAAACCAACAAACCAACAAGCCAACAAGCCAACAAACCAACAAACCAACAAACCAACAAGCCAACAAACCAACAAACCAACAAGCCAACAAACCAACAAACCAACAAACCAACAAGCCAACAAACCAACAAAAAAACAAACCAACAAACCAACAAACCAAGTAACCAAAAAGCCAACAAACTAACAAACTAACAAACCAACAAGCCAACAAGCCAACAAACCAACAAACCAACAAAGCAACAAGCCAATAAGCCAACAAACCAACAAACCGACAAGCCAACAAACAACAAACCAAGAAGCCAACAAGCCAACAAACCAACAAGCCAACAAGCCAACAAACCAACAAACCAACAAAGCAACAAGCCAACAAGCCAACAAACCAACAAACCAACAAAGCAACAATCCAACAAGCCAACAAACCAACAAACCGACAAGCCAACAAACCAACAAACCAACAAGCCAACAAGCCAACAAGCCAACAAGCCAACAAACCAACAAGCCAAAAAGCCAACAAGCCAACAAACCAACAAGCCAACAAACCAAGAAACCAACAAGCCAACAAGCCAACAAACCAACAAACCAACAAACCAACAAGCCAACACGCCAATAAACCAAAAAACCAACAAACCAAAAAACCAAGTAACCAAAAAGCCAACAAACTAACAAACCAAAAAGCCAACAAACCAACAAACCAGCAAGCCAGCAAGCCAACAAACCAACAAACCAACAAACCAACAAACCAACAAACCAACAAACCAACAAACCAACAAACCAACAAACCAACAAACCAACAAAACAACAAACGAACAAGCCAACAAGCCAATAAACCAACAAACTAACAAACCAACAAGCCAACAAACCAACAAACGAACAAGCCAACAAGCCAACAAACCAACAAACCAACAAATTAACCAACCAACAAACCAACAAACGAACAAGCCAACAAGCCAACAAACCAACAAACCAACAAACCAACAAACCAACAAACCAACAAACGAACAAGCCAACAAGCCAACAAACCAACAAACCAACAAACCAACAAGCCAACAAACCAACAAGCCAACAAACCAACAAACCAACAAACCAATTAACCAAAAAGCCAACAAACCAACAAACCAACAAGCCAACAAGCCAACAAACCAACAAACCAACAAACCAACAAGCCAACAAACCAACAAGCCAACAAGCCAACAAACCAACAAACCAACAAAACAACAAGCCAACAAACCAACAAACCAACAAGCCAACAAACCACCAAACCAACAGACCAACAAGCCAACAAACCAACAAGCCAACACACCAACAAACCAACAAGACAACAAATCAACAAACCAACAAGCCAACAAGCCAACAAACCAACAAACCAACAAACCAACAAGCCAACAAACCAACAAACCAAAAAACCAACTAATCAACAAACCAACAAGCAAGCAAGCCAAAAAACCGACAAACTAACAAGCCAACAAACCAACAAACTAAGTAACTAACAAGCCAACAAACCAACAAGCCAAGCAGCCAACAAACCAACAAACCAACAAACCAACAAACCAACAAACCAATAAACCAAAAAACCAACAAACAAACAAACCAACAAACCAACAAACCAACAAACCAACAAACCAACAAGCTAACAAGCCAACAA
This sequence comes from Atherix ibis, assembly GCA_958298945.1. NCBI lineage: Eukaryota > Metazoa > Arthropoda > Insecta > Diptera > Athericidae > Atherix > Atherix ibis. Next base: position 31,071,434 of record OY282608.1, read on the forward strand.
ACCAACAAACCAACAAACCAACAAGCCAACAAACCAACAAGCCAACAAACCAACAAACCAAGTAACCAAAAAGGCAACAAACTAACAAACCAACAAACCAACAAGCCACCAAACCAACAAACCAACAAAGCAACAAGCCAACAAGCCAACAAACCAACAAACCAACAAGCCAACAAACCAACAAACCAACAAACCAACAAACCAACAAACCAACAAACCAACAAACCAACAAACCAACAAACCAACAAACCAACAAGCCAACAAACCAACAAACCAAAAAACCAACAAACCAACAAACCAACAAGCCAACAAGCTAACAAACCAACAAACCAGCAAGCCAACAAACCAACAAACTAAGTAACCAACAAGCCAACAAGCCAACAAACCAACAAATCAACAAGCCAACAAGCCAACAAACCAACAAACCAACAAACCAACAAACCAACAAACCAACAAACCAAAAAACCAACAAACCAACAAATCAACAAACCAACAAACCAACAAACCAACAAACCAACAAGCCAACAAGCCAACAAACAAACAAACCAACAAACCAACAAGCCAACAAACCAACAAGCCAACAAACCAACAAACCAAGCAACCAAAAACCAACAAACTAACAAACCAACAAGCCAACAAGCCAACAAACCAACAAACCAACAAAGCAACAAGCCAACAAACCAACAAACCAACAAACCAACAAGCCAAAAAGCCAACAAGCCAACAAGCCAACAAACCAACAAACCAACAAGCCAACAAACCAACAAACCAACAAGCTAACAAGCCAACAAACCAACAAGCCAACAAGCCAACAAACCAACAAACCAATAAACCAACAAACCAACAAACCAACAAACCAACAAACCAACAAGCCAACAAACCAACAAACAAATAAACCAACAAACCAAAAAACCAACAAACCAACAAACCAACAAACCAACAAACTAACAAACCAACAAACCAACAAACCAACAAGCCAACAAGCCAACAAACCAACAAACCAACAAACCAAGAAGCCAACAAACCAACAAACCAACAAAGCAACAAGCCAACAAGCCAACAAACCAACAAACCGACAAGCCAACAAACCAACAAACCAACAAGCCAACAAGCCAACAAACCAACAAACCAACAAACCAACAAGCCAACAAGCCAACAAACCAACAAGCCAACAAACCAACAAACCAACAAACCAAGTAACCAAAAAGCCAACAAACTAACAAACCAACAAGCCAAAAAGCCAACAAACCAACAAACCGACAAAGCAACAAGCCAACAAGCCAACAAACCAACAAACCAACAAGCCAACAAACTAACAAACCAACAAGCTAACAAGCCAACAAACCAACAAACAAATAAACCAACAAACCAAAAAACCAACAAACCAACAAACCAACAAACCAACAAACCAACAAACCAACAAGCCAACAAGCCAACAAACCAACAAACCAACAAACCAACAAGCCAACAAACCAACAAGCCAACAAACCAACAAACCAACAAACCAAGTAACCAACAAGCCAACAAACCAACAAGCCAACAAACCAACAAACCAAAAAGCCAACAAACCAACAAACCAACAAAACAACAAGCGAACAAACCAACAAGCCAACAAACCAACAAGCCAACAAACCAACAAACCAACAAGCCAACAAGCCAACAAACTAACAAACCAACAAACTAACAAACCAACAAACGAACTAACCAACATACCAACAAGCCAACAAGCCAACAATCCAACAAACCAACAAGCCAACAAGCCAACATACCAACAAACCAACAAACCAACAAGCCAACAAACGAAAAAACCAACAAACCAACAAACCAACAAGCCAACAAACCAACAAACAAATAAACCAACAAACCAAAAAACTAACAAACCAACAAGCCAACAAGCCAACAAACCAACAAGTCAACAAACCAACAAGCTAACAAACCAACAAACCAACAAACCAACAAACCAACAAGCCAACAAACCAACAAACAAATAAACCAACAAACCAAAAAACCAACAAACCAACAAACCAACAAACCAACAAACCAACAAGCCAACAAGCCAATAAGCCAACAAACCAACAAACCAACAAGCCAACAAACCAACAAGCCAACAAAACAACAAACCAACAAACCAAGTAACCAACAAACCAACAAACCATCAAACGAACTAAGCAACAAACCAACAAGCCAATAAACCAACAACCCAAGTAACCAAAAAGCCAACAAACTAACAAACCAACAAGCCAACAAACCAACAAGCCAACAAGCCAACAAACCAACAAACCAACAAAGCAACAAACCAAAAAACCAACAAACCAAAAAACCAACAAACCAACAAACCATCAAACGAACAAAGCAACAAGCCAACAAGCCAACAAACCAACAAACCAACAAGGCAACAAACCAACAAACCAACAAGCCAACAAGCCAACAAACCAACAAACCAACAAACCAACAAGCCAACAAACCAACAAACCAACAAGCCAACAAACCAACAAACCAACAAACCAACAAGCCAACAAACCAACAAAAAAACAAACCAACAAACCAACAAACCAAGTAACCAAAAAGCCAACAAACTAACAAACTAACAAACCAACAAGCCAACAAGCCAACAAACCAACAAACCAACAAAGCAACAAGCCAATAAGCCAACAAACCAACAAACCGACAAGCCAACAAACCAACAAACCAAGAAGCCAACAAGCCAACAAACCAACAAGCCAACAAGCCAACAAACCAACAAACCAACAAAGCAACAAGCCAACAAGCCAACAAACCAACAAACCAACAAAGCAACAATCCAACAAGCCAACAAACCAACAAACCGACAAGCCAACAAACCAACAAACCAACAAACCAACAAGCCAACAAGCCAACAAGCCAACAAGCCAACAAACCAACAAGCCAAAAAGCCAACAAGCCAACAAACCAACAAGCCAACAAACCAAGAAACCAACAAGCCAACAAGCCAACAAACCAACAAACCAACAAACCAACAAGCCAACACGCCAATAAACCAAAAAACCAACAAACCAAAAAACCAAGTAACCAAAAAGCCAACAAGTTAACAAACCAAAAAGCCAACAAACCAACAAACCAGCAAGCCAGCAAGCCAACAAACCAACAAACCAACAAACCAACAAACCAACAAACCAACAAACCAACAAACCAACAAACCAACAAACCAACAAAACAACAAACGAACAAGCCAACAAGCCAATAAACCAACAAACTAACAAACCAACAAGCCAACAAACCAACAAACGAACAAGCCAACAAGCCAACAAACCAACAAACCAACAAATTAACCAACCAACAAACCAACAAACGAACAAGCCAACAAGCCAACAAACCAACAAACCAACAAACCAACAAACCAACAAACCAACAAACGAACAAGCCAACAAGCCAACAAACCAACAAACCAACAAACCAACAAGCCAACAAACCAACAAGCCAACAAACCAACAAACCAACAAACCAATTAACCAAAAAGCCAACAAACCAACAAACCAACAAGCCAACAAGCCAACAAACCAACAAACCAACAAACCAACAAGCCAACAAACCAACAAGCCAACAAGCCAACAAACCAACAAACCAACAAAACAACAAGCCAACAAACCAACAAACCAACAAGCCAACAAACCACCAAACCAACAGACCAACAAGCCAACAAACCAACAAGCCAACAAACCAATAAACCAACAACCCAAGTAACCAAAAAGCCAACAAACTAACAAGCCAACAAGTGAACAAGCCAACAAGCCAACAAGCCAACAAACCAACAAACCAACAAACCAACAAGCCAACAAATCAACAAACCAACAAGCCAACAAGCCAACAAACCAACAAACCAACAAACCAACAAGCCAACAAACCAACAAACCAAAAAACCAACTAACCAACAAACCAACAAGCAAGCAAGCCAAAAAACCGACAAACCAACAAGCCAACAAACCAACAAACTAAGTAACTAACAAGCCAACAAACCAACAAGCCAACAAGCCAACAAACCAACAAACCAACAAACCAACAAACCAACAAACCAATAAACCAAAAAACCAACAAACAAACAAACCAACAAACCAACAAACCAACAAACCAACAAGCCAACAAGCCAACAAACCAACAAACCAACAAACCAACAAGCCAACAAACGAAAAACCCAACAAACCAACAAACCAACAAGCCAACAAACCAACAAACAAATAAACCAACAAACCAAAAAACTAACAAACCAACAAGCCAACAAGCCAACAAACCAACAAGTCAACAAACCAACAAGCTAACAAACCAACAAACCAACAAACCAACAAACCAACAAGCCAACAAACCAACAAACAAATAAACCAACAAACCAAAAAACCAACAAACCAACAAACCAACAAACCAACAAACCAACAAGCCAACAAGCCAATAAGCCAACAAACCAACAAACCAACAAGCCAACAAACCAACAAGCCAACAAAACAACAAACCAACAAACCAAGTAACCAACAAACCATCAAACGAACTAAGCAACAAACCAACAAGCCAATAAACCAACAACCCAAGTAACCAAAAAGCCAACAAACTAACAAACCAACAAGCCAACAAACCAACAAGCCAACAAGCCAACAAACCAACAAACCAACAAAGCAACAAACCAAAAAACCAACAAACCAAAAAACCAACAAACCAACAAACCATCAAACGAACAAAGCAACAAGCCAACAAGCCAACAAACCAACAAACCAACAAGGCAACAAACCAACAAACCAACAAGCCAACAAGCCAACAAACCAACAAACCAACAAACCAACAAGCCAACAAACCAACAAACCAACAAGCCAACAAACCAACAAACCAACAAACCAACAAGCCAACAAACCAACAAAACAACAAACCAACAAACCAAGTAACCAAAAAGCCAACAAACTAACAAACCAACAAGCCAACAAGCCAACAAACCAACAAACCAACAAAGCAACAAGCCAATAAGCCAACAAACCAACAAACCGACAAGCCAACAAACCAACAAACCAAGAAGCCAACAAGCCAACAAACCAACAAGCCAACAAGCCAACAAACCAACAAACCAACAAAGCAACAAGCCAACAAGCCAACAAACCAACAAACCAACAAAGCAACAATCCAACAAGCCAACAAACCAACAAACCGACAAGCCAACAAACCAACAAACCAACAAGCCAACAAGCCAACAAGCCAACAAGCCAACAAACCAACAAGCCAAAAAGCCAACAAGCCAACAAACCAACAAGCCAACAAACCAAGAAACCAACAAGCCAACAAGCCAACAAACCAACAAACTAACAAACCAACAAGCCAACACACCAATAAACCAAAAAACCAACAAACCAAAAAACCAAGTAACCAAAAAGCCAACAAACTAACAAACCAAAAAGCCAACAAACCAACAAACCAGCAAGCCAGCAAGCCAACAAACCAACAAACCAACAAACCAACAAACCAACAAACCAACAAACCAACAAACCAACAAACCAACAAACCAACAAACCAACAAAACAACAAACGAACAAGCCAACAAGCCAATAAACCAACAAACTAACAAACCAACAAGCCAACAAACCGACAAACGAACAAGCTAACAAGCCAACAAACCAACAAACCAACAAATTAACCAACCAACAAACCAACAAACGAACAAGCCAACAAGCCAACAAACCAACAAACCAACAAACCAACAAACCAACAAACCAACAAACGAACAAGCCAACAAGCCAACAAACCAACAAGCCAACAAACCAACAAACCAACAAACCAATTAACCAAAAAGCCAACAAACCAACAAACCAACAAGCCAACAAGCCAACAAACCAACAAACCAACAAACCAACAAGCCAACAAACCAACAAGCCAACAAGCCAACAAACCAACAAACCAACAAAACAACAAGCCAACAAGCCAACAAACCAACAAACCAACAAGCCAACAAACCACCAAACCAACAGACCAACAAGCCAACAAGCCAACAAGCCAACAAACCAACAAACCAACAAACCAATAAGCCAACAAACCAACAAACCAAAAAACCAACTAACCAACAAACCAACAAGCAAGCAAGCCAAAAAACCGACAAACCAACAAGCCAACAAACCAACAAACTAAGTAACTAACAAGCCAACAAACCAACAAGCCAACAAGCCAACAAACCAACAAACCAACAAACCAACAAACCAACAAACCAATAAACCAAAAAACCAACAAACAAACAAACCAACAAACCAACAAACCAACAAACCAACAAGCCAACAAGCCAACAAGCCAACAAACCAACAAACCAACAAACCAACAAGCCAACAAACCAACAAGCCAACAAACCAACAAACCAAGTAACCAAAAAGGCAACAAACTAACAAACCAACAAGCCAACAAGCCACCAAACCAACAAACCAACAAAGCAACAAGCCAACAAGCCAACAAACCAACAAACCAACAAGCCAACAAACCAACAAACCAACAAACCAACAAACCAACAAACCAACAAACCAACAAACCAACAAACCAACAAGCCAACAAACCAACAAACCAAAAAACCAACAAACCAACAAACCAACAAGCCAACAAGCTAACAAACCAACAAACCAACAAGCCAACAAACCAACAAACCAACAAACTAAGTAACCAACAAGCCAACAAACCAACAAACCAACAAGCCAACAAGCCAACAAGCCAACAAACCAACAAACCAACAAACCAACAAACCAACAAACCAACAAACCAAAAAACCAACAAACCAACAAATCAACAAACCAACAAACCAACAAACCAACAAACCAACAAGCCAACAAGCCAACAAACAAACAAACCAACAAACCAACAAGCCAACAAACCAACAAGCCAACAAACCAACAAACCAAGCAACCAAAAAGCCAACAAACTAACAAACCAACAAGCCAACAAGCCAACAAACCAACAAACCAACAAAGCAACAAGCCAACAAGCCAACAAACCAACAAACCAACAAGCCAACAAACCAACAAACCAACAAACCAACAAACCAACAAACCAACAAACCAACAAACCAACAAGCCAACAAGCCAACAAGCCAACAAGCCAACAAACCAACAAACCAACAAACCAAAAAACCAAAAAACCAACAAACCAACAAACTAACAAACCAACAAACCAACAAACCAACAAACAAACAAACCAACAAACCAACAAGCCAACAAACGATCAAACCAACAAACTAACAAACCAACAAGCCAACAAACCAACAAACCAACAAGCCAACAAACCAACAAACTAACAAGCCAACAAACCAACAAACCAACAAGCCAACAAGCCAACAAACCAACAAACCAACAAGCCAACAAACCAACAAGCCAGCAAACCAACAAACCAACAAACCAAGTAACCAAAAAGCCAACAAACTAACAAACCAACAAGTCAACAAGCCAACAAACCAAAAAACCAACAAAGCAACAAGCCAACAAGCCAACAAACCAACAAACCAACAAGCCAACAAACCAACAAACCAACAGACCAACAAGCCAACAAACCAACAAACAAATAAACCAACAAACCAACAAACCAACAAACCAACAAACCAAAAAACCAACAAACCAACAAACCAGCAAGCCAACAAGCCAACAAGCCAACAAACCAACAAACCAACAAGCCAACAAGCCAACAAACCAACAAACCAACTAGCCAACAAATCAACAAACCAACAAACCAACAAGCCAACAAATCAACAAACAAATAAACCAACAAACCAAAAAACCAAAAAACCAACAAACCAACAAACCAACAAACCAACAAACCAACAAACCAACAAACCAACAAACCAACAAACCAACAAGCCAACAAGCCAACAAGCCAACAAACCAACAAACCAACAAACCAACAAACCAACAAACCAACAAGCCAACAAACCAACAAACCAACAAACCAACAAGCCAACAAACCAACAAGCAAACAAACTAACAAACCAACAAACCAAGTAACCAAAAAGCCAATAAACTAACAACCCAACAAGCCAACAAGACAACAAACCAACAAACCAACAAAGCAACAAGCCAACAAGCCAACAAACCAACAAATAGAACAAGCCAACAAACCAACAAGCCAACAAGCCAACAAGCCAACAAGCCAACAAGCCAACAAACCAACAAGCCAACAAGCCAACAAGCCAACAAACCAACAAGCCAACAAGCCAACAAACCAACAAGCCAAAAAGCCAACAAACCAACAAACCAACAAACCAACAAGCCAACAAACCAATAAACCAAAAAACCAACAAACCAACAAACCAAGTAACCAAAAAGCCAACAAACTAACAAACCAACAAGCCAACAAACCAACAAACCAACAAGCCAACAAGCCAACAAACCAACAAACCAACAAGCCAACAAACCAACAAACCAACAAACCAAAAAACCAACGAACCAACAAACCAACAAACCAACAAACCAACAAACGAACAAGCCAACAAGCCAACAAACCAACAAACCAACAAACCAACAAACCAACACGCCAACAAACCAACAAACCAACAAACCAAGTAACCAAAAAGCCAACAAACTAACAAACCAATAAGCCAAAAAGCCAACAAACCAACAAACCAACAAAGCAACAAGCCAACAAGCCAACAAACCAACGAACCAACAAGCCGACAAACCAACCAACCAACAAGCCAACAAGCCAACAAACCAACAAACCAACAAACCAACAAACCAACAAGCCAACAAACCAACAAACCAACAAGCCAACAAACCAACAAACCAACAAGCCAACAAACCAACAAACCAACAAACCAACAAACCAACAAACCAAAAAAACCAACAAACTAACAAACCAACAAACCAACAAACGAACAAGCCAACAAGCCAACAAACCAACAAACTAACAAACCAACAAGCCAACAAACCAAAAAACGAACAAGCCAACAAGCCAACAAACCAACAAACCAACAAACCAACAAACCAACAAACGAACAAGCCAACAAGCCAACAAACCAACAAACCAACAAACCAACAAACCAACAAACCAACAAACGAACAAGCCAACAAGCCAACAAACCAACAAACCAACAAACCAACAAGCCAACAAACCAACAAGCCAACAAACCAACAAACCAACAAACCAAGTAACCAAAAAGCCAACAAACCAACAAACCAACAAGCCAACAAGCCAACAAACCAACAAACCAACAAACCAACAAGCCAACAAACCAACAAACCAACAAGCCAACAAACCAACAAACCAACAAACCAACAAACCAATAAACCAACAAACCAAGTAACCAAAAAGCCAACAAACTAACAAACCAACAAGTGAACAAGCCAACAAACCAACAAACCAACAAAGCAACAAGCCAACAAGCCAACAAACCAACAAACCAACAAGCCAACAAACCAACAAACCAACAAGCCAACAAGCCAACAAACCAACAAACCAACAAGCCAACAAACCAACAAACCAAAAAACCAACAAACCAACAAACCAACAAGCAAACAAGCCAAAAAACCGACAAACCAACAAGCCAACAAACCAACAAACTAAGTAACTAACGAGCCAACAAACCAACAAGCCAACAAGCCAACAAACCAACAAACCAACAAACCAACAAACCAACAAACCAACAAACCAACAAACCAATAAACCAAAAAACCAACAAACCAACAAACCAACAAACCAACAAAACAACAAGCCAACAAGCCAACAAACCAACAAACCAACAAACCAACAAGCCAACAAACCAACAAACCAAAAAACCAACAAACCAACAAACCAACAAGCCAACAAGCCAACAAACCAACAAACCAACAAACAAACAAGCCAACAAACTAACAAGCCAACAAACCAACAAACCAAATAACCAAAACGGCAACAAACTAACAAACCAACAAGCCAACAAGCCAACAAACCAACAAACCAACAAAACAACAAGCCAACAAGCCAACAAACCAACAAACCAACAAACCAACAAGCCAACAAACCAACAAACCAAAAAACCAACAAACCAACAAACCAACAAACCAACAAACCAACAAACCAACAAACCAACAAACCAACAAACCAACAAACCAACAAACCAACAAACCAACAAACCAACAAACCAACAAACCAACAAACCAACAAGCCAACAAACCAACAAACCAAAAAACCAACAAACCAACAAACCAACAAGCCAACAAGCTAACAAACCAACAAACCAACAAGCCAACAAGCTAACAAACCAACAAGCCAACAAGCCAACAAACCAACAAACCAACAAACCAACAAACCAACAAACCAATAAACCAACAAACCAAAAAACCAACAAACCAACAAACCAACAAACCAACAAACCAACGAACCAACAAGCCAACAAACCAACAAACCAACAAACCAACAAACCAACAAACCAACAAGCCAACAAACCAACACGCCCGCAAACCAACAAACCAACAAACCAAGTAACCAAAAAGCCAACAAACTAACAAACCAATAAGCCAAAAAGCCAACAAACCAACAAACCAACAAACCAACGAACCAACAAGCCAACAAACCAACAAACCAACAAACCAACAAACCAACAAGCCAACAAACCAACACGCCAACAAACCAACAAACCAACAAACCAAGTAACTAAAAAGCCAACAAACTAACAAACCAATAAGCCAAAAAGCCAACAAACCAACAAACCAACAAAGCAACAAGCCAACAAGCCAACAAACCAACGAACCAACAAGCCAACAAACCAACAAACCAACAAGCCAACAAGCCAACAAACCAACTAACCAACAAACCAACAAGCCAACAAACCAACAAACCAACAAGCCAACAAACCAACAAACCAACAAGCCAACAAACCAACAAGCCAACAAACCAACAAACCAACAAATCAAAAAAACCAACAAACTAACAAACCAACAAACCAACAAACCAACAAACGAACAAGCCAACAAGCCAACAAACCAACAAACTAACAAACCAACAAGCCAACAAACCAACAAACGAACAAGCCAACAAGCCAACAAACCAACAAACCAACAAACCAACAAACCAACAAACCAACAAACGAACAAGCCAACAAGCCAACAAACCAACAAACCAACAAACCAACAAACCAACAAACCAACAAGCCAACAAACCAACAAACCAACAAACCAAGTAACCAAAAAGCCAACAAACCAACAAACCAACAAGCCAACAAGCCAACAAACCAACAAACCAACAAGCCAACAAACCAACAAACAAACAAGCCAACAAACCAACAAACCAACAAACCAACAAACCAATAACCCAACAAACCAAGTAACCAAAAAGCCAACAAACTAACAAACCAACAAGTGAACTAGCCAACAAACCAACAAACCAACAAAGCAACAAGCCAACAAGCCAACAAACCAACAAACCAACAAGCCAACAAACCAACAAACCAACAAGCCAACAAGCCAACAAACCAATAAACCAACAAACCAACAAGCCAACAAACCAACAAACCAAAAAACCAACAAACCAACAAACCAACAAGCAAACAAGCCAAAAAAACCGACAAACCAACAAGCCAACAAACCAACAAACTAAGTAACTAACGAGCCAACAAACCAACAAGCCAACAAGCCAACAAACCAACAAACCCACAAACCAACAAACCAACAAACCAACAAACCAACAAACCAATAAACCAAAAAACCAACAAACCAACAAAACAACAAACCAACAAACCAACAAACCAACAAGCCAACAAGCCAACAAACCAACAAACCAACAAACAAACTAGCCAACAAACTAACAAGCCAACAAACCAACAAACCAAATAACCAAAAAGGCAACAAACTAACAAACCAACAAGCCAACAAGCCAACAAACCAACAAACCAACAAAGCAACAAGCCAACAAGCCAACAAACCAACAAACCAACAAACCAACAAACCAACAAACCAACAAACCAACAAACCAACAAACCAACAAACCAACAAACAAACAAACCAACAAGCCAACAAACCAACAAACCAAAAAACCAACAAACCAACAAACCAACAAGCAAACAAGCCAAAAAAACCGACAAACCAACAAGCCAACAAACCAACAAACTAAGTAACTAACGAGCCAACAAACCAACAAGCCAACAAGCCAACAAACCAACAAACCCACAAACCAACAAACCAACAAACCAACAAACCAACAAACCAATAAACCAAAAAACCAACAAACCAACAAACCAACAAACCAACAAACCAACAAACCAACAAGCCAACAAGCCAACAAACCAACAAACCAACAAACAAACTAGCCAACAAACTAACAAGCCAACAAACCAACAAACCAAATAACCAAAAAGGCAACAAACTAACAAACCAACAAGCCAACAAGCCAACAAACCAACAAACCAACAAAGCAACAAGCCAACAAGCCAACAAACCAACAAACCAACAAACCAACAAACCAACAAACCAACAAACCAACAAACCAACAAACCAACAAACCAACAAACAAACAAACCAACAAACCAACAAACCAACAAGCCAACAAACCAACAAACCAAAAAACCAACAAACCAACAAACCAACAAGCTAACAAGCCAACAAACCAACAAGCCAACAAACCAACAAACTAAGTAACCAACAAGCCAACAAACCAACAAACCAACAAGCCAACAAGCCAACAAACCAACAAACCAACAAACCAACAAACCAACAAACCAACAAACCAACAAACCAAAAAACCAACAAACCAACAAACCAACAAACCAACAAACCAACAAACCAACAAGCCAACAAGCCAACAAACCAACAAACCAAAAAACCAACAAGCCAACAAACCAACAACCCAACAAACCACAAACCAAGTAACCAAAAAGCCAACAAACTAACAAACCAACAAAGCAACAAACCAACAAACCAACAAACCAACAAACTAACAAACCAACAAACCAACAAGCCAACAAGCCAACAAACCAACAAACCAACAAACCAAAAAACCAAAAAACCAACAAACCAACAAACCAACAAACCAACAAACCAACAAACCAACAAACCAACAAACCAACAAACCAACAAGCCAACAAACCAACAAACCAACAAACTAACAAACCAACAAGCCAACAAACCAACAAACCAACAAGCCAACAAGCCAACAAACCAACAAACCAACAAACCAACAAACCAACAAACCAACAAGCCAACAAACCAACAAACCAACAAGCCAACAAGCCAACAAACCAACAAGCCAACAAACGAACAAGCCAACAAACCAACAAAGCAACAAACCAAGTAACCAAAAAGCCAACAAACTAACAAACCAACAAGTCAACAAGCCAACAAGCCAACAAACCAACAAACCAACAAAGCAACAAGCCAACAAGCCAACAAACCAACAAACCAACAAGCCAACAAACCAACAAACCAACAAACCAACAAGCCAACAAACCAACAAACAAATAAACCAACAAACCAACAAACCAACAAACCAACAAACCAACAAACCAACAAACCAAAAAACCAACAAACCAACAAACCAACAAGCCAACAAGCCAACAAACCAACAAACCAACAAGCCAACAAGCCAACAAGCCAACAAACCAACAAACCAACAAGCCAACAAATCAACAAACCAACAAACCAACAAGCCAACAAACCAACAAACAAATAAACCAACAAACCAAAAAACCAACAAACCAACAAACCAACAAAACCAACAAACCAACAAACCAACAAACCAACAAACCAACAAACCAACAAGCTAACAAGCCAACAAACCAACAAACCAACAAACCAACAAACCAACAAACCAACAAACCAACAAACCAGCAAGCCAACAAACCAACAAACCAACAAGCCAACAAGCCAACAAACCAACAAACCAACAAACCAACAAGCCAACAAACCAACAAACCAAAAAACCAACAAACCAACAAACCAACAAGCAAACAAGCCAAAAAACCGACAAACCAACAAGCCAACAAACTAAGTTACTAACGAGCCAACAAACCAACAAGCCAACAAGCCAACAAACCAACAAACCAACAAACCAACAAACCAACAAACCAACAAACCAATAAACCAAAAAACCAACAAACCAACAAACCAACAAACCAACAAACCAACAAACCAACAAGCCAACAAGCCAACAAACCAACAAACCAACAAACAAACTAGCCAACAAACTAACAAGCCAACAAACCAACAAACCAAATAACCAAAAAGGCAACAAACTAACAAACCAACGAGCCAACAAGCCAACAAACCAACAAACCAACAAAGCAACAAGCCAACAAGCCAACAAACCAACAAACCAACAAACCAACAAACCAACAAACCAACAAACCAACAAACCAACAAACCAACAAACCAACAAACCAACAAACCAACAAACCAACAAACCAACAAGCCAACAAACCAACAAACCAAAAAACCAACAAACCAACAAACCAACAAGCTAACAAACCAAGAAACCAACAAGCCAACAAACCAACAAACCAACAAACTAAGTAACCAACAAGCCAACAAACCAACAAACCAACAAACCAACAAGCCAACAAACCAACAAACTAAGTAACCAACAAGCCAACAAACCAACAAACCAACAAAACCAACAAACCAACAAACCAACAAACCAACAAACCAACAAACCAACAAGCTAACAAGCCAACAAACCAACAAACCAACAAACCAACAAACCAACAAACCAACAAACCAACAAACCAACAAACCAGCAAGCCAACAAACCAACAAACCAACAAGCCAACAAGCCAACAAACCAACAAACCAACAAACCAACAAGCCAACAAACCAACAAACCAAAAAACCAACAAACCAACAAACCAACAAGCAAACAAGCCAAAAAACCGACAAACCAACAAGCCAACAAACTAAGTTACTAACGAGCCAACAAACCAACAAGCCAACAAGCCAACAAACCAACAAACCAACAAACCAACAAACCAACAAACCAACAAACCAATAAACCAAAAAACCAACAAACCAACAAACCAACAAACCAACAAACCAACAAACCAACAAACCAACAAGCCAACAAGCCAACAAACCAACAAACCAACAAACAAACTAGCCAACAAACTAACAAGCCAACAAACCAACAAACCAAATAACCAAAAAGGCAACAAACTAACAAACCAACGAGCCAACAAGCCAACAAACCAACAAACCAACAAAGCAACAAGTCAACAAGCCAACAAACCAACAAACCAACAAACCAACAAACCAACACACCAACAAACCAACAAACCAACAAACCAACAAACCAACAAACCAACAAGCCAACAAGCCAACAAACCAACAAACCAACAAACAAACTAGCCAACAAACTAACAAGCCAACAAACCAACAAACCAAATAACCAAAAAGGCAACAAACTAACAAACCAACGAGCCAACAAGCCAACAAACCAACAAACCAACAAAGCAACAAGCCAACAAGCCAACAAACCAACAAACCAACAAACCAACAAACCAACAAACCAACAAGCTAACAAACCAAGAAACCAACAAGCCAACAAACCAACAAACCAACAAACTAAGTAACCAACAAGCCAACAAACCAACAAACCAACAAACCAACAAGCCAACAAACCAACAAACCAACAAACTAAGTAACCAACAAGCCAACAAACCAACAAACCAACAAAACCAACAAACCAACAAACCAACAAACCAACAAACCAACAAACCAACAAGCTAACAAGCCAACAAACCAACAAACCAACAAACCAACAAACCAACAAACCAACAAACCAACAAACCAGCAAGCCAACAAACCAACAAACCAACAAGCCAACAAGCCAACAAACCAACAAACCAACAAACCAACAAGCCAACAAACCAACAAACCAAAAAACCAACAAACCAACAAACCAACAAGCAAACAAGCCAAAAAACCGACAAACCAACAAGCCAACAAACTAAGTTACTAACGAGCCAACAAACCAACAAGCCAACAAGCCAACAAACCAACAAACCAACAAACCAACAAACCAACAAACCAACAAACCAATAAACCAAAAAACCAACAAACCAACAAACCAACAAACCAACAAACCAACAAACCAACAAACCAACAAACCAACAAACCAACAAGCCAACAAGCCAACAAACCAACAAACCAACAAACAAACTAGCCAACAAACTAACAAGCCAACAAACCAACAAACCAAATAACCAAAAAGGCAACAAACTAACAAACCAACGAGCCAACAAGCCAACAAACCAACAAACCAACAAAGCAACAAGCCAACAAGCCAACAAACCAACAAACCAACAAACCAACAAACCAACAAACCAACAAACCAACAAACCAACAAACCAACAAACCAACAAACCAACAAACCAACAAACCAACAAGCCAACAAACCAACAAACCAAAAAACCAACAAACCAACAAACCAACAAGCTAACAAACCAAGAAACCAACAAGCCAACAAACCAACAAACCAACAAACTAAGTAACCAACAAGCCAACAAACCAACAAACCAACAAACCAACAAGCCAACAAACCAACAAACCAACAAACTAAGTAACCAACAAGCCAACAAACCAACAAACCAAAAAACCAACAAACCAACAAACCAACAAACCAACAAACCAACAAACCAACAAGCCAACAAGCCAACAAACCAACAAACCAACAAACCAACAAGCCAACAAACCAACAAGCCAACAAACCAACAAACCAAGTAACCAAAAAGCCAACAAACTAACAAACCAACAAGCCAACAAGCCAACAAACCAACAAACCAACAAAGCAACAAGCCAACAAGCCAACAAACCAATAAACCAACAAGCCAACAAACCAACAAACCAACAAACCAACAAACCAACAAACTAACAAACCAACAAACCAACAAACCAACAAGCCAACAAGCCAACAAACCAACAAACCAACAAACCAAAAAACCAAAAAACCAACAAACCAACAAACCAACAAACCAACAAACCAACAAACCAACAAACCAACAAACCAACAAACCAACAAACCAACAAACCAACAAACCAACAAGCCAACAAACCAACAAACCAACAAACTAACAAACCAACAAGCCAACAAACCAACAAACCAACAAGCCAACAAGCCAACAAACCAACAAACCAACAAACCAACAAACCAACAAACCAACAAACCAACAAGCCAACAAACCAACAAACCAACAAGCCAACAAGCCAACAAACCAACAAACCAACAAGCCAACAAACGAACAAGCCAACAAACCAACAAAGCAACAAACCAAGTAACCAAAAAGCCAACAAACTAACAAACCAACAAGTCAACAAGCCAACAAACCAACAAACCAACAAAGCAACAAGCCAACAAGCCAACAAACCAACAAACCAACAAGCCAACAAACCAACAAACCAACAAACTAACAAGCCAACAAACCAACAAACAAATAAACCAACAAACCAACAAACCAACAAACCAACAAACCAACAAACCAACAAACCAACAAACCAACAAACCAACAAACCAACAAACCAACAAACCAACAAACCAACAAGCCAACAAACCAACAAACCAAAAAACCAACAAACCAACAAACCAACAAGCTAACAAACCAAGAAACCAACAAGCCAACAAACCAACAAACCAACAAACTAAGTAACCAACAAGCCAACAAACCAACAAACCAACAAACCAACAAACCAACAAGCCAACAAACCAACAAACCAACAAACTAAGTAACCAACAAGCCAACAAACCAACAAACCAAAAAACCAACAAACCAACAAACCAACAAACCAACAAACCAACAAACCAACAAGCCAACAAGCCAACAAACCAACAAGCCAACAAACCAACAAGCCAACAAACCAACAAACCAAGTAACCAAAAAGCCAACAAACTAACAAACCAACAAGCCAACAAGCCAACAAACCAACAAACCAACAAAGCAACAAGCCAACAAGCCAACAAACCTATAAACCAACAAGCCAACAAACCAACAAACCAACAAACCAACAAACCAACAAACTAACAAACCAACAAACCAACAAACCAACAAGCCAACAAGCCAACAAACCAACAAACCAACAAACCAAAAAACCAAAAAACCAACAAACCAACAAACCAACAAACCAACAAACCAACAAACCAACAAACCAACAAACCAACAAACCAACAAACCAACAAACCAACAAACCAACAAGCCAACAAACCAACAAACCAACAAACTAACAAACCAACAAGCCAACAAACCAACAAACCAACAAGCCAACAAGCCAACAAACCAACAAACCAACAAACCAACAAACCAACAAACCAACAAACCAACAAGCCAACAAACCAACAAACCAACAAGCCAACAAGCCAACAAACCAACAAACCAACAAGCCAACAAACGAACAAGCCAACAAACCAACAAAGCAACAAACCAAGTAACCAAAAAGCCAACAAACTAACAAACCAACAAGTCAACAAGCCAACAAACCAACAAACCAACAAAGCAACAAGCCAACAAGCCAACAAACCAACAAACCAATAAGCCAACAAACCAACAAACCAACAAACTAACAAGCCAACAAACCAACAAACAAATAAACCAACAAACCAACAAACCAACAAACCAACAAACCAACAAACCAACAAACCAACAAACCAACAAACCAACAAGCCAACAAGCCAACAAACCAACAAACCAACAAGCCAACAAGCCAACAAACCAACAAACCAACAAGCCAACAAATCAACAAACCAACAAACCAACAAGCCAACAAGCTAACAAGCCAACAAACCAACAAACCAACAAACCAACAAACCAACAAACCAACAAACCAACAAGCCAACAAACCAACAAACCAACAAGCAAACAAACCAACAAACCAACAAACCAAGTAACCAAAAAGCCAACAAACTAACAACCCAACAAGCCAACAAGCCAACAAACCAACAAACCAACAAAGCAACAAGCCAAGAAGCCAACAAACCAACAAATAGAACAAGCCAACAAACCAACAAACCAACAAGCCAACAAGCCAACAAGCCAATAAGCCAATAAGCCAACAAGCCAACAAACCTACAAGCCAACAAGCCAACCAGCCAACAAACCAACAAACCAACAAGCCAACAAACCAACAAACCAACAAACCAACAAACCAACAAACCAAGTAACCAAAAAGCCAACAAACTAACAAACCAACAATTGAACAAGCCAACAAACCAACAAACCAACAAAGCAACAAGCAAACAAACCAACAAACCAACAAACCAACAAGCCAACAAACCAACAAACCAACAAGCCAACAAACCAACAAACCAAAAAACCAACAAACCAACAAACCAACAAGCCAACAAGCCAAAAAACCAACAAACCAACAAGCCAACAAACCAACAAACTAACAAACTAAGTAACCAACAAGCCAACAAACCAACAAACCAACAAACCAACAAGCCAACAAACCAACAAACCAACAAACCAACAAACCAACAAACCAACAAACCAAAAAACCAACAAACCAACAAACCAACAAACCAACAAACCAACAAACCAACAAGCCAACAAGCCAACAAACCAACAAACCAAGCAGCCAACAAACCAATAGGCCAACAAACCAACAAACCAAGTAACCAAAAAGCCAACAAACTAACAAACCAACAAGCCAACAAGCCAACAAACCAACAAACCAACAAAGCAACAAACCAACAAGCCAAGAAACCAACAAACCAACAAGCCAACAAACCAACAAACCAACAAACCAACAAACCAACAAACCAACAAACCAACAAACCAACAAACCAACAAGCCAACAAGCCAACAAACCAACAAACCAACAAACCAAAAAACCAACAAACCAACGAACAAACAAACCAACAAACCAACAAACCAACAAGCCAACAAGCCAACAAACCAACAAACTAACAAAACAAAAAAGCCAACAAACCAACAAACCAACAAGCCAACAAGCCAACAAACCAACAAACCAACAAACCAACAAACCAATTTGCCAACAAACCAACAAACCAACAAGCCAACAAGCCAACAAACCAACAAACCAACAACCCAACAAACCAACAAGCCAACAAACCAACAAACCAAGTAACCAAAAAGCCAACAAACTAACAAACCAACAAGCCAACAAACTAACAAACCAACAAAGTAACAAGCCAACAAGCCAACAAACCAACAAACCAACAAGCCAACAAACCAACAAACCAACAAACCAACAAGCCAACAAACCAACAAACAAATAAACCAACAAACCAACAAACCAACAAACCAACAAACCAACAAACCAAAAAACCAACAAACCAACAAACCAACAAGCCAACAAGCCAACAAACAAACAAACCAACAAGCCAACAAGCCAACAAGCCAACAAACCAACAAACCAACAAGCCAAAAAACCAACAAACCAACAAACCAACAAGCCAACAAACCAACAAACAAATAAACCAACAAACCAAAACACCAACAAACCAACAAACCAACAAACCAACAAACCAGCATACCAACAAACCAACAAACCAACAAGCCAACAAGCCAACAAACCAACAAACCAACAAACCAACAAGACAACAAACCAACAAGCCAACAAACCAACAAACCAAGTAACCAAAAAGCCAACAAACTAACAAACCAACAAGCCAACAAGCCAACAAACCAACAAACCAACAAAGCAACAAGCCAACAAGCCAACAAACCAACAAACCAACAAGCCAACAAACCACCAAACCAACAAGCTAACAAGCCAACAAACCAACAAGCCAACAAGCCAACAAACCAACAAACCAATAAACCAACAAACCAACAAAGCAACAAACCAACAAACCAACAAGCCAACAAACCAACAAACAAATAAACCAACAAACCAAAAAACCAACAAACCAACAAACCAACAAACCAACAAACCAACAAACCAACAAGCCAACAAGCCAACAAACCAACAACCCAACAAACCAACAAGCCAACAAACCAACAAGCCAACAAACCAACAAACCAACAAACCAAGTTACCAACAAGCCAACAAACCAACAAGCCAACAAATCAACAAACCAACAAGCCAACAAGCCAACAAACCAACAAGCCAACAAACCAACAAGCCAACAAATCAACAAGCCAACAAACCAACAAGCGAACAAGCCAACAAACTAACAAACCAACAAACTAACAAACCAACAAACGAACTAACCAACAACCCAACAAGCCAACAAGCCAACAAACCAACAAACCAACAAGCCAACAAGCCAACAAACCAACAAACCAACAAACCAACAAACCAACAAACCAAGAAGCCAACAAACCAACAAACAAATAAACCAACAAACCAACAAACCAACAAACCAACAAACCAACAAACCAAAAAACCAACAAACCAACAAACCAAAAAACCAACAAACCAACAAACCAACAAGCCAACAAGCCAACAAACAAACAAACCAACAAGCCAACAAGCCAACAAGCCAACAAACCAATAAACCAACAAGCCAACAAACCAACAAACCAACAAACCAACAAGCCAACAAACCAACAAACAAATAAACCAACAAACCAAAACACCAACAAACCAACAAACCAACAAACCAACAAACCAGCAAACCAACAAACCAACAAACCAACAAGCCAACAAGCCAACAAACCAACAAACCAACAAACCAACAAGACAACAAACCAACAAGCCAACAAACCAACAAACCAAGTAACCAAAAAGCCAACAAACTAACAAACCAACAAGCCAACAAGCCAACAAACCAACAAACCAACAAAGCAACAAGCCAACAAGCCAACAAACCAACAAACCAACAAGCCAACAAACCAACAAACCAACAAGCTAACAAGCCAACAAACCAACAAGCCAACAAGCCAACAAACCAACAAACCAATAAACCAACAAACCAACAAAGCAACAAACCAACAAACCAACAAGCCAACAAACCAACAAACAAATAAACCAACAAACCAAAAAACCAACAAACCAACAAACCAACAAACCAACAAACCAACAAACCAACAAGCCAACAAGCCAACAAACCAACAACCCAACAAACCAACAAGCCAACAAACCAACAAGCCAACAAACCAACAAACCAACAAACCAAGTTACCAACAAGCCAACAAACCAACAAGCCAACAAACCAACAAACCAACAAGCCAACAAACCAACAAACCAACAAGCCAACAAACCAACAAGCCAACAAATCAACAAGCCAACAAACCAACAAGCGAACAAGCCAACAAACTAACAAACCAACAAACTAACAAACCAACAAACGAACTAACCAACAACCCAACAAGCCAACAAGCCAACAAACCAACAAACCAACAAGCCAACAAGCCAACAAACCAACAAACCAACAAACCAACAAGCCAACAAACCAACAAACCAACAAACCAACAAACCAACAAGCCAACAAACCAACAAACAAATAAACCAACAAACCAAAAAACCAACAAACCAACAAACCAACAAGCCAACAAGCCAACAAGCCAACAAGCCAACAAACCAACAAGCCAACAAACCAACAAGCCAACAAACCAACAAACCAACAAACCAACAAACCAACAAGCCAACAAACCAACAAACAAATAAACCAACAGACCAAAAAATCAACAAACGAACAAACCAACAAACCAACAAACCAACAAACCAACAAACCAACAAACCAAAAAGCAAACAAGCCAACAAACCAAAAACAAACAAACCAACAAGCCAACAAACCAACAAGCCAACAAGCCAACAAGCCAACAAACCAACAAACCAACAAACCAACAAACCATCAAACGAACAAAGTAACAAACCAACAAGCCAACAAGCCAACAAAGCAACAAACCAAAAAACCAACAAACCAAAAAACCAACAAACCAACAAATCATCAAACGAACAAAGCAACAAGCCAACAAACCAACAAACCAACAAGCCAACAAACCAACAAGCCAACAAGCCAACAAGCCAACAAACCAACAAACCAACAAACCAACAAGCCAACAAACCAACATACCAACAAGCCAACAAACCAACAAACCAACAAACCAACAAACCAACAAGCCAACAAGCCAACAAACCAACAAACCAACAAGCCAACAAACCAACAAACCAACAAACCAACAAACCAACAAACCAACAAACCAACAAACCAACAAACCAACAAACCAACAAACCAACAAACCAACAAACCAACAAGCCAACAAGCCAACAAACCAATAAACCAACAAGCCAACAAACCAACAAACAAATAAATCAACAAACCAACAAACCAACAAACCAACAAGCAAACAAGCCAACAAACCAACAAACCAACAAGCCAACAAGCCAACAAACCAACAAGCCAACAAACCAACAAACCAACAAACCAAAAAACCAACAAACCAACAAACCAACAAACCAACAAACCAACAAACCAACAAACGAACAAGCCAACAAGCCAACAAACCAACAAACCAACAAACCAACAAGCCAACAAACCAACAAGCCAACAAACCAACAAACCAACAAACCAACAAACCAAGTAACCAAAAAGCCAACAAACTAACAAACCAACAAGCCAATAAGCCAACAAACCAAAAAACCAACAAAGCAACAAGCCAACAAGCCAACAAACCAACAAACCAACAAGCCAACAAACCAACAAACCAACAAGCCAACAAGCCAATAAACCAACAAACCAAAAACCAACAAGCCAACAAACCAACAAACCAACAAGCCAACAAACCAACAAACCAACAAACCAACAAACCATTAAGCCAACAAGCCAACGAACCAACAAACCAACAAGCCAACAAACCAACAAACCAACAAACCAACAAGCCAACAAACCAACAAGCCAACAAACCAACAAACCAACAAATCAAGTAACCAAAAAGCCAACAAACTAACAAACCAACAAGTGAACAAGCCAACAAACCAACAAACCAAAAAAGCAACAAGCCAACAAGCCAACAAACCAACAAACCAACAAGCCAACAAACCAACGAACCAACAAGCCAACAAGCCAACAAACCAACAAACCAACAAACCAACAAGCCAACAAACCAACAAACCAAAAAATCAACAAATCAACAAACATACAAGCCAACAAGCCAACAAACCAACAAACCAACAAACCAACAAACTAAGTAACCAACAAGCCAACAAACCAACAAACCAACAAGCCAACAAGCCAACACACCAACTAACCAACAAACCAACAAACCAACCAACCAACAAACCAAAAAACCAACAGACCAACAAACCAACAAACCAACAAGCCAATAAACCAACAAACCAAGTAACCAAAAATCCAACAAACTAACAAACCAACAAGCCAACAAGCCAACAAACCAACAAACCAACAAAGCAACAAGCCAACAAGCCAACAAATCAACAAACCAACAAGCCAACAAACCAACAAACCAACAAACTAACAAACCAACAAACCAACAAACCAACAAACCAACAAACCAACAAACCAACAAGCCAACAAGCCAACAAGCCAACAAACCAACAAACCAACAAACCAAAAAACCAACAAACCAACAAACCAACAAACCAACAAACCAACAAGCCAACAAGCCAACAAATCAACAAACTAACAAACCAACAAGCCAACAAACCAACAAACCAACAAGCCAATAAGCCAACAAACCAACAAACCCACAAACCAACAAACCAACAAGCCAACAAACCAACAAACCAACAAGCCAACAAGCCAACAAACCAACAAACCAACAAGCCAACAAACCAACAAGCCAACAAACCAACAAACCAACAAACCAAGTAACCAAAAAGCCAACAAACCAACAAACCAACAAAGCAACAAGCCAACAAGCCAACAAACGAACAAACCAACAAGCCAACAAACCAACAAACCAACAAGCCAACAAACCAACAAATCAACAAACCAACAAGCCAACAAACCAACAAACCATTAAGCCAACAAGCCAACAAACAAACAAACCAACAAACCAAAAACCAACAGGCCAACAAACCAACAAACCAACAAGCCAACAAACCAACAAACCAACAAACCATTAAGCCAACAAGCCAACAAACCAACAAACCAACAAGCCAACAAACCAACAAATCAACAAACCAACAAGCCAACAAACCAACAAGCCAACAAACCAACAAACCAACAAATCAAGTAACCAAAAAGCCAACAAACTAACAAACCAACAAGTGAACAAGCCAACAAACCAACAAACCAAAAAAGCAACAAGCCAACAAGCCAACAAACCAACAAACCAACAAGCCAACAAACCAACAAACCAACAAGCCAACAAGCCAACAAACCAACAAACCAAAAAATCAACAAACCAACAAACATACAAGCCAACAAGCCAACAAACCGACAAACCAACAAACCAACAAACTAAGTAACCAACAAGCCAACAAACCAACAAACCAAAAAGCCAACAAGCCAACACACCAACAAACCAACAAACCAACAAACCAACCAACCAACAAACCAAAAAACCAACAAACCAACAAACCAACAAACCAACAAACCAACAAACCAACAAACCAACAAGCCAACAAGCCAACAAGCCAACAAACCAACAAACCAACAAACCAACAAACCAACAAACCAACAAACCACCAAGCCAACAAACCAACAAGCCAATAAACCAACAAACCAAGTAACCAAAAAGCCAACAAGCCAACAAGCCAACAAACCAACAAACCAACAAACCAAAAAACCAACAAACCAACAAACCAACAAACCAACAAACCAACAAGCCAACAAGCCAACAAATCAACAAACTAACAAACCAACAAGCCAACAAACCAACAAACCAACAAGCCAATAAGCCAACAAACCAACAAACCCACAAACCAACAAACCAACAAGCCAACAAACCAACAAACCAACAAGCCAACAAGCCAACAAACCAACAAACCAACAAGCCAACAAACCAACAAGCCAACAAACCAACAAACCAACAAACCAAGTAACCAAAAAGCCAACAAACTAACAAACCAACAAGCCAACAAGCCAACAAACTAACAAATCAACAAAGCAACAAGCCAACAATCCAACAAAATAACAAACCAACAAGCCAACAAACCTACAAACCAACAAACCAACAAGCCAACAAACCAACAAATAAAATAAACCAACAAACCAACAAACCAACAAACCAACAAACCAACAAACCAACAAACCAAAAAACCAAAAAACCAACAAACCAACAAACCAACAAGCCAACAAGCCAACAAACCAACAAACCAACAAGCCAACTAGCCAACAAACCAACAAACCAACAAGCCAACAAACCAATAAACCAACAAATCAACAAGCCAACAAACTAACAAACCAACAAACTAACAAACCAACAAACGAACTAACCAACAAACCAACAAGCCAAAAAGCCAACAAACCAACAAACCAACAAGCCAACAAGCCAACAAACCAACAAACTAACAAACCAACAAGCCAACAAACCAACAAACCAACAAACCAACAAACCAACAAACCAACAAGCCAACAAACCAACAAAAAATAAACCAACAAACCAAAAAACTAACAAACCAACAAGCCAACAGCCAACAAACCAACAAGCCAACAAACCAAGAAGCCAACAAACCAACAAACCAACAAACCAACAAACCAACAAGCCAACAAGCCAACAAACCAACAAACTAACAAACCAACAAGCCAACAAACCAACAAACCAACAAACCAACAAACCAACAAACCAACATACCAACAAACCAACAAACCAACAAACCAACAAGCCAACAAGCCAACAAACCAACAAACCAACAAACCAACAAGCCAACAAACCAACAAGCCAACACACCAACAAACCAACAAACCAAGTAACCAACATACCAACAAACCATCAAACGAACAAAGCAACAAGCCAACAAGCCAACAAACCAACAAACCAACAAGCCAACAAACCAACAAACCAACAAGCCAACAAGCCAACAAGCCAACAAACCAATAAACCAACAAACCAACAAACCAACAAACCAACAAACCAACAAGCCAACAAACCAACAAACCAACAAGCCAACAAGCCAACAAACCAGCAAACCAACAAGCTAACAAACCAACAATCCAACAAACCAACAAACCAACAAACCTAGTAACCAAAAAGCCAACAAACTAACAAACCAACAAGCCTACAAGCCAACAAACCAAAAAACCAACAAAGCAACAAGCCAACAAGCCAACAAACCAACAAACCAACAAACCAAGTAACCAAAAAGCCAACAAACCAACAAACCAACAAGCCAACAAGCCAACAAACTAACAAATCAACAAAGCAACAAGCCAACAAGCCAACAAACCAACAAACCAACAAAGCAACAAGCCAACAAGCCAACAAACCAAAAAACCAACAAGCCAACAAACCAACAAACAAACAAAACAACAAACCAACAAACCAACAAACCAACAAACCAACAAACCAACAAGCCAACAAGCCAACAAGCCAACAAACCAACAAACCAAGAAACCAAAAAACCAACCAACCAACAAACCAAAAAACCAACAGACCAACAAACCAACAAACCAACAAGCCAATAAACCAACAAACCAAGTAACCAAAAATCCAACAAACTAACAAACCAACAAGCCAACAAGCCAACAAACCAACAAACCAACAAAGCAACAAGCCAACAAGCCAACAAATCAACAAACCAACAAGCCAACAAACCAACAAACCAACAAACTAACAAACCAACAAACCAACAAACCAACAAACCAACAAACCAACAAACCAACAAGCCAACAAGCCAACAAACCAACAAACCAACAAACCAAAAAACCAACAAACCAACAAACCAATAAACCAACAAACCAACAAGCCAACAAGCCAACAAATCAACAAACTAACAAACCAACAAGCCAACAAACCAAGAAACCAACAAGCCAATAAGCCAACAAACCAACAAACCCACAAACCAACAAACCAACAAGCCAACAAACCAACAAACCAACAAGCCAACAAGCCAACAAACCAACAAACCAACAAGCCAACAAACCAACAAACCAACAAACCAAGTAACCAAAAAGCCAACAAACTAAAAAACCAACAAGCCAACAAGCCAACAAACTAACAAATCAACAAAGCAACAAGCCAACAAGCCAACAAAACAACAAACCAACAAGCCAACAAACCAACAAACCAACAAACGAACAAGCCAACAAGCCAACAAACCAACAAACCAACAAACCAACAAGCCAACAAACCAACAAGCCAACAAACCAACAAACCAACAAACCAACAAACCAAGTAACCAAAAAGCCAACAAACTAGCAAACCAACAAGCCAATAAGCCAACAAACCAACAAACCAACAAAGCAACAAGCCAACAAGCCAACAAACCAACAAACCAACAAGCCAACAAACCAACAAACCAACAAGCCAACAAGCCAACAAACCAACAAACCAAAAACCAACAAACCAACAAGCCAACAAACCAACAAGCCAACAAACCAACAAACCAACAAACCAACAAGCCAACAAACTAACAAACCAACAAGTGAACAAGCCAACAAACCTACAAACCAAAAAAGCAACAAGCCAACAAGCCAACAAACCAACAAACCAACAAGCCAACAAACCAACAAACCAACAAGCCAACAAGCCAACAAACCAACAAACCAACAAACCAACAAACCAACAAACCAACAAGCCAACAAACCAACAAACCAAAAAATCAACAAACCAACAAACATACAAGCCAACAAGCCAACAAACCAACAAACCAACAAACCAACAAACTAAGTAACCAACAAGCCAACAAACCAACAAACCAACAAGCCAACAAGCCAACACACCAACAAACCAACAAACCAACAAACCAACCAACCAACAAACCAAAAAACCAACAAACCAACAAACCAACAAACCAACAAACCAACAAACCAACAAACCAACAAGCCAACAAGCCAACAAGCCAACAAACCAACAAACCAACAAACCAACAAACCAACAAGCCAACAAACCAACAAGCCAATAAACCAACAAACCAAGTAACCAAAAAGCCAACAAGCCAACAAACCAACAAACCAACAAACCAAAAAACCAACAAACCAACAAACCAACAAACCAACAAACCAACAAGCCAACAAGCCAACAAATCAACAAACTAACAAACCAACAAGCCAACAAACCAACAAACCAACAAGCCAATAAGCCAACAAACCAACAAACCCACAAACCAACAAACCAACAAGCCAACAAACCAACAAACCAACAAGCCAACAAGCCAACAAACCAACAAACCAACAAGCCAACAAACCAACAAGCCAACAAACCAACAAACCAACAAACCAAGTAACCAAAAAGCCAACAAACTAACAAACCAACAAGCCAACAAGCCAACAAACTAACAAATCAACAAAGCAACAAGCCAACAAGCCAACAAAATAACAAACCAACAAGCCAACAAGCCAACAAACCAGCAAACCAACAAGCTAACAAACCAACAATCCAACAAACCAACAAACCAACAAACCAAGTAACCAAAAAGCCAACAAACTAACAAACCAACAAGCCTACAAGCCAACAAACCAAAAAACCAACAAAGCAACAAGCCAACAAGCCAACAAACCAACAAACCAACAAACCAAGTAACCAAAAAGCCAACAAACCAACAAACCAACAAGCCAACAAGCCAACAAACTAACAAATCAACAAAGCAACAAGCCAACAAGCCAACAAACCAACAAACCAACAAAGCAACAAGCCAACAAGCCAACAAACCAAAAAACCAACAAGCCAACAAACCAACAAACAAACAAAACAACAAACCACCAAACCAACAAACCAACAAACCAACAAACCAACAAGCCAACAAGCCAACAAACCAGCAAACCAACAAGCTAACAAACCAACAATCCAACAAACCAACAAACCAACAAACCAAGTAACCAAAAAGCCAACAAACTAACAAACCAACAAGCCTACAAGCCAACAAACCAAAAAACCAACAAAGCAACAAGCCAACAAGCCAACAAACCAACAAACCAACAAACCAAGTAACCAAAAAGCCAACAAACCAACAAACCAACAAGCCAACAAGCCAACAAACTAACAAATCAACAAAGCAACAAGCCAACAAGCCAACAAACCAACAAACCAACAAAGCAACAAGCCAACAAGCCAACAAACCAAAAAACCAACAAGCCAACAAACCAACAAACAAACAAAACAACAAACCAACAAACCAACAAACCAACTAACCAACAAACCAACAAGCCAACAAGCCAACAAACCAACAAACCAAGAAACCAAAAAACCAACCAACCAACAAACCAAAAAACCAACAGACCAACAAACCAACAAACCAACAAGCCAATAAACCAACAAACCAAGTAACCAAAAATCCAACAAACTAACAAACCAACAAGCCAACAAGCCAACAAACCAACAAACCAACAAAGCAACAAGCCAACAAGCCAACAAATCAACAAACCAACAAGCCAACAAACCAACAAACCAACAAACTAACAAACCAACAAACCAACAAACCAACAAACCAACAAACCAACAAACCAACAAGCCAACAAGCCAACAAACCAACAAACCAACAAACCAAAAAACCAACAAACCAACAAACCAATAAACCAACAAACCAACAAGCCAACAAGCCAACAAATCAACAAACTAACAAACCAACAAGCCAACAAACCAAGAAACCAACAAGCCAATAAGCCAACAAACCAACAAACCCACAAACCAACAAACCAACAAGCCAACAAACCAACAAACCAACAAGCCAACAAGCCAACAAACCAACAAACCAACAAGCCAACAAACCAACAAGCCAACAAACCAACAAACCAACAAACCAAGTAACCAAAAAGCCAACAAGCCAACAAACCAACAAACCAACAAACCAAAAAACCAACAAACCAACAAACCAACAAACCAACAAGCCAACAAACCAACAAGCCAACAAAACAACAAGCCAACAAACCAACAAACCAACAAGCCAACAAGCCAACAAACTAACAAACCAACAAACGAACTAACCAACAAACCAACAAGCCAACAAGCCAACAAACCAACAAACCAACAAGCCAACAAGCCAACAAACCAACAAACTAACAAACCAACAAGCCAACAAACCAACAAACCAACAAACCAACAAACCAACAAACCAACAAGCCAACAAACCAACAAAAAAAAAACCAACAAACCAAAAAACTAACAAACCAACAAGCCAACAGCCAACAAACCAACAAGCCAACAAACCAAGAAGCCAACAAACCAACAAACCAACAAACCAACTAGCCAACAAGCCAACAAACCAACAAACTAACAAACCAACAAGCCAACAAACCAACAAACCAACAAACCAACAAACCAACAAACCAACATACCAACAAACCAACAAACCAACAAACCAACAAGCCAACAAGCCAACAAACCAACAAACCAACAAACCAACAAGCCAACAAACCAACAAGCCAACACACCAACAAACCAACAAACCAAATAACCAACATACCAACAAACCATCAAACGAACAAAGCAACAAGCCAACAAGCCAACAAACCAACAAACCAACAAGCCAACAAACCAACAAACCAACAAGCCAACAAGCCAACAAACCAATAAACCAACAAACCAACAAACCAACAAACCAACAAACCAACAAGCCAACAAACCAACAAACCAACAAGCCAACAAGCCAACAAACCAGCAAACCAACAAGCTAACAAACCAACAATCCAACAAACCAACAAACCAACAAACCAAGTAACCAAAAAGCCAACAAACTAACAAACCAACAAGCCTACAAGCCAACAAACCAAAAAACCAACAAAGCAACAAGCCAACAAGCCAACAAACCAACAAACCAACAAACCAAGTAACCAAAAAGCCAACAAACCAACAAACCAACAAGCCAACAAGCCAAACTAACAAATCAACAAAGCAACAAGCCAACAAGCCAACAAACCAACAAACCAACAAGCCAACAAGCCAACAAACCAAAAAACCAACAAGCCAACAAACCAACAAACAAACAAAACAACAAACCAACAAACCAACAAACCAACAAACCAACAAACCAACAAGCCAACAAGCCAACAAACCAACAAACCAAGAAACCAAAAAACCAACCAACCAACAAACCAAAAAACCAACAGACCAACAAACCAACAAACCAACAAGCCAATAAACCAACAAACCAAGTAACCAAAAATCCAACAAACTAACAAACCAACAAGCCAACAAGCCAACAAACCAACAAACCAACAAAGCAACAAGCCAACAAGCCAACAAATCAACAAACCAACAAGCCAACAAACCAACAAACCAACAAACTAACAAACCAACAAACCAACAAACCAACAAACCAACAAACCAACAAACCAACAAGCCAACAAGCCAACAAACCAACAAACCAACAAACCAAAAAACCAACAAACCAACAAACCAATAAACCAACAAACCAACAAGCCAACAAGCCAACAAATCAACAAACTAACAAACCAACAAGCCAACAAACCAAGAAACCAACAAGCCAATAAGCCAACAAACCAACAAACCCACAAACCAACAAACCAACAAGCCAACAAACCAACAAACCAACAAGCCAACAAGCCAACAAACCAACAAACCAACAAGCCAACAAACCAACAAGCCAACAAACCAACAAACCAAGTAACCAAAAAGCCAACAAACTAAAAAACCAACAAGCCAACAAGCCAACAAACTAACAAATCAACAAAGCAACAAGCCAACAAGCCAACAAAACAACAAACCAACAAGCCAACAAACCAACAAACCAACAAACGAACAAGCCAACAAGCCAACAAACCAACAAACCAACAAACCAACAAGCCAACAAACCAACAAGCCAACAAACCAACAAACCAACAAACCAACAAACAAAGTAACCAAAAAGCCAACAAACTAACAAACCAACAAGCCAATAAGCCAACAAACCAACAAACCAACAAAGCAACAAGCCAACAAGCCAACAAACCAACAAACCAACAAGCCAACAAACCAACAAACCAACAAGCCAACAAGCCAACAAACCAACAAACCAAAAACCAACAAGCCAACAAACCAACAAACCAACAAGCCAACAAACCAACAAACCAACAAACCAACAAACCAACAAGCCAACAAACCAACAAGCCAACAAACCAACAAACCAACAAACCAACAAGCCAACAAACTAACAAACCAACAAGTGAACAAGCCAACAAACCTACAAACCAAAAAAGCAACAAGCCAACAAGCCAACAAACCAACAAACCAACAAGCCAACAAACCAACAAACCAACAAGCCAACAAGCCAACAAACCGACAAACCAACAAACCAACAAACCAACAAACCAACAAGCCAACAAACCAACAAACCAAAAAATCAACAAACCAACAAACATACAAGCCAACAAGCCAACAAACCAACAAACCAACAAACCAACAAACTAAGTAACCAACAAGCCAACAAACCAACAAACCAACAAGCCAACAATCCAACACACCAACAAACCAACAAACCAACAAACCAACCAACCAACAAACCAAAAAACCAACAAACCAACAAACCAACAAACCAACAAACCAACAAACCAACAAACCAACAAGCCAACAAGCCAACAAGCCAACAAACCAACAAACCAACAAACCAACAAACCAACAAACCAACAAGCCAACAAACCAACAAGCCAATAAACCAACAAACCAAGTAACCAAAAAGTCAACAAGCCAACAAACCAACAAACCAACAAACCAAAAAACCAACAAACCAACAAACCAACAAACCAACAAACCAACAAGCCAACAAGCCAACAAATCAACAAACTAACAAACCAACAAGCCAACAAACCAACAAACCAACAAGCCAATAAGCCAACAAACCAACAAACCCACAAACCAACAAACCAACAAGCCAACAAACCAACAAACCAACAAGCCAACAAGCCAACAAACCAACAAACCAAAAAGCCAACAAACCAACAAGCCAACAAACCAACAAACCAACAAACCAACAAGCCAACAAACTAACAAACCAACAAGTGAACAAGCCAACAAACCTACAAACCAAAAAAGCAACAAGCCAACAAGCCAACAAACCAACAAACCAACAAGCCAACAAACCAACAAACCAACAAGCCAACAAGCCAACAAACCAACAAACCAACAAACCAACAAACCAACAAACCAACAAGCCAACAAACCAACAAACCAAAAAATCAACAAACCAACAAACATACAAGCCAACAGACCAACAAACCAACAAACCAACAAGCCAATAAACCAACAAACCAAGTAACCAAAAATCCAACAAACTAACAAACCAACAAGCCAACAAGCCAACAAACCAACAAACCAACAAAGCAACAAGCCAACAAGCCAACAAATCAACAAACCAACAAGCCAACAAACCAACAAACCAACAAACTAACAAACCAACAAACCAACAAACCAACAAACCAACAAACCAACAAACCAACAAGCCTACAAGCCAACAAACCAAAAAACCAACAAAGCAACAAGCCAACAAGCCAACAAACCAACAAACCAACAAACCAAGTAACCAAAAAGCCAACAAACCAACAAACCAACAAGCCAACAAGCCAAACTAACAAATCAACAAAGCAACAAGCCAACAAGCCAACAAACCAACAAACCAACAAGCCAACAAGCCAACAAACCAAAAAACCAACAAGCCAACAAACCAACAAACAAACAAAACAACAAACCAACAAACCAACAAACCAACAAACCAACAAACCAACAAGCCAACAAGCCAACAAACCAACAAACCAAGAAACCAAAAAACCAACCAACCAACAAACCAAAAAACCAACAGACCAACAAACCAACAAACCAACAAGCCAATAAACCAACAAACCAAGTAACCAAAAATCCAACAAACTAACAAACCAACAAGCCAACAAGCCAACAAACCAACAAACCAACAAAGCAACAAGCCAACAAGCCAACAAATCAACAAACCAACAAGCCAACAAACCAACAAACCAAC
This sequence comes from Atherix ibis, assembly GCA_958298945.1. NCBI lineage: Eukaryota > Metazoa > Arthropoda > Insecta > Diptera > Athericidae > Atherix > Atherix ibis. The sequence continues at coordinate 31,106,290 of OY282608.1, forward strand.
AAACTAACAAACCAACAAACCAACAAACCAACAAACCAACAAACCAACAAACCAACAAGCCAACAAGCCAACAAACTAACAAACCAACAAGCCAACAAACCAAGAAACCAACAAGCCAATAAGCCAACAAACCAACAAACCCACAAACCAACAAACCAACAAGCCAACAAACCAACAAACCAACAAGCCAACAAGCCAACAAACCAACAAACCAACAAGCCAACAAACCAACAAGCCAACAAACCAACAAACCAACAAACCAAGTAACCAAAAAGCCAACAAACTAAAAAACCAACAAGCCAACAAGCCAACAAAACTAACAAATCAACAAAGCAACAAGCCAACAAGCCAACAAAACAACAAACCAACAAGCCAACAAACCAACAAACCAACAAACGAACAAGCCAACAAGCCAACAAACCAACAAACCAACAAACCAACAAGCCAACAAACCAACAAGCCAACAAACCAACAAACCAACAAACCAACAAACAAAGTAACCAAAAAGCCAACAAACTAACAAACCAACAAGCCAATAAGCCAACAAACCAACAAACCAACAAAGCAACAAGCCAACAAGCCAACAAACCAACAAACCAACAAGCCAACAAACCAACAAACCAACAAGCCAACAAGCCAACAAACCAACAAACCAAAAACCAACAAGCCAACAAACCAACAAACCAACAAGCCAACAAACCAACAAACCAACAAACCAACAAACCAACAAGCCAACAAACCAACAAGCCAACAAACCAACAAATCAACAAACCAACAAGCCAACAAACTAACAAACCAACAAGTGAACAAGCCAACAAACCTACAAACCAAAAAAGCAACAAGCCAACAAGCCAACAAACCAACAAACCAACAAGCCAACAAACCAACAAACCAACAAGCCAACAAGCCAACAAACCAACAAACCAACAAACCAACAAACCAACAAACCAACAAGCCAACAAACCAACAAACCAAAAAATCAACAAACCAACAAACATACAAGCCAACAAGCCAACAAACCAACAAACCAACAAACCAACAAACTAAGTAACCAACAAGCCAACAAACCAACAAACCAACAAGCCAACAATCCAACACACCAACAAACCAACAAACCAACAAACCAACCAACCAACAAACCAAAAAACCAACAAACCAACAAACCAACAAACCAACAAACCAACAAACCAACAAACCAACAAGCCAACAAGCCAACAAGCCAACAAACCAACAAACCAACAAACCAACAAACCAACAAACCAACAAGCCAACAAACCAACAAGCCAATAAACCAACAAACCAAGTAACCAAAAAGCCAACAAGCCAACAAACCAACAAACCAACAAACCAAAAAACCAACAAACCAACAAACCAACAAACCAACAAACCAACAAGCCAACAAGCCAACAAATCAACAAACTAACAAACCAACAAGCCAACAAACCAACAAACCAACAAGCCAATAAGCCAACAAACCAACAAACCCACAAACCAACAAACCAACAAGCCAACAAACCAACAAACCAACAAGCCAACAAGCCAACAAACCAACAAACCAACAAGCCAACAAGCCAACAAACCAGCAAACCAACAAGCTAACAAACCAACAATCCAACAAACCAACAAACCAACAAACCAAGTAACCAAAAAGCCAACAAACTAACAAACCAACAAGCCTACAAGCCAACAAACCAAAAAACCAACAAAGCAACAAGCCAACAAGCCAACAAACCAACAAACCAACAAACCAAGTAACCAAAAAGCCAACAAACCAACAAACCAACAAGCCAACAAGCCAAACTAACAAATCAACAAAGCAACAAGCCAACAAGCCAACAAACCAACAAACCAACAAGCCAACAAGCCAACAAACCAAAAAACCAACAAGCCAACAAACCAACAAACAAACAAAACAACAAACCAACAAACCAACAAACCAACAAACCAACAAACCAACAAGCCAACAAGCCAACAAACCAACAAACCAAGAAACCAAAAAACCAACCAACCAACAAACCAAAAAACCAACAGACCAACAAACCAACAAACCAACAAGCCAATAAACCAACAAACCAAGTAACCAAAAATCCAACAAACTAACAAACCAACAAGCCAACAAGCCAACAAACCAACAAACCAACAAAGCAACAAGCCAACAAGCCAACAAATCAACAAACCAACAAGCCAACAAACCAACAAACCAACAAACTAACAAACCAACAAACCAACAAACCAACAAACCAACAAACCAACAAACCAACAAGCCAACAAGCCAACAAACCAACAAACCAACAAACCAAAAAACCAACAAACCAACAAACCAATAAACCAACAAACCAACAAGCCAACAAGCCAACAAATCAACAAACTAACAAACCAACAAGCCAACAAACCAAGAAACCAACAAGCCAATAAGCCAACAAACCAACAAACCCACAAACCAACAAACCAACAAGCCAACAAACCAACAAACCAATAAGCCAACAAGCCAACAAACCAACAAACCAACAAGCCAACAAACCAACAAGCCAACAAACCAACAAACCAACAAACCAAGTAACCAAAAAGCCAACAAACTAAAAAACCAACAAGCCAACAAGCCAACAAACTAACAAATCAACAAAGCAACAAGCCAACAAGCCAACAAAACAACAAACCAACAAGCCAACAAACCAACAAACCAACAAACGAACAAGCCAACAAGCCAACAAACCAACAAACCAACAAACCAACAAGCCAACAAACCAACAAGCCAACAAACCAACAAACCAACAAACCAACAAACAAAGTAACCAAAAAGCCAACAAACTAACAAACCAACAAGCCAATAAGCCAACAAACCAACAAACCAACAAAGCAACAAGCCAACAAGCCAACAAACCAACAAACCAACAAGCCAACAAACCAACAAACCAACAAGCCAACAAGCCAACAAACCAACAAACCAAAAACCAACAAGCCAACAAACCAACAAACCAACAAGCCAACAAACCAACAAACCAACAAACCAACAAACCAACAAGCCAACAAACCAACAAGCCAACAAACCAACAAACCAACAAACCAACAAGCCAACAAACTAACAAACCAACAAGTGAACAAGCCAACAAACCGACAAACCAAAAAAGCAACAAGCCAACAAGCCAACAAACCAAGAAACCAACAAGCCAACAAACCAACAAACCAACAAGCCAACAAGCCAACAAACCAACAAACCAACAAACCAACAAACCAACAAACCAACAAGCCAACAAACCAACAAACCAAAAAATCAACAAACCAACAAACATACAAGCCAACAAGCCAACAAACCAACAAACCAACAAACCAACAAACTAAGTAACCAACAAGCCAACAAACCAACAAACCAACAAGCCAACAATCCAACACACCAACAAACCAACAAACCAACAAACCAACCAACCAACAAACCAAAAAACCAACAAACCAACAAACCAACAAACCAACAAACCAACAAACCAACAAACCAACAAGCCAACAAGCCAACAAGCCAACAAACCAACAAACCAACAAACCAACAAACCAACAAACCAACAAGCCAACAAACCAACAAGCCAATAAACCAACAAACCAAGTAACCAAAAAGCCAACAAGCCAACAAACCAACAAACCAACAAACCAAAAAACCAACAAACCAACAAACCAACAAACCAACAAACCAACAAGCCAACAAGCCAACAAATCAACAAACTAACAAACCAACAAGCCAACAAACCAACAAACCAACAAGCCAATAAGCCAACAAACCAACAAACCCACAAACCAACAAACCAACAAGCCAACAAACCAACAAACCAACAAGCCAACAAGCCAACAAACCAACAAACCAACAAGCCAACAAACCAACAAGCCAACAAACCAACAAACCAACAAACCAAGTAACCAAAAAGCCAACAAACTAACAAACCAACAAGCCAACAAGCCAACAAACTAACAAATCAACAAAGCAACAAGCCAACAAGCCAACAAAATAACAAACCAACAGGCCAACAAACCAACAAACCAACAAACCAACAAGCCAACAAACCAACAAATAAAATAAACCAACAAACCAACAAACCAACAAACCAACAAACCAACAAACCAACAAACCAACAAACCAACAAACCAACAAACCAAAAAACTAAAAAACCAACAAACCAACAAACCAACAAGCCAACAAGCCAACAAACCAACAAACCAACAAGCCAACTAGCCAACAAACCAACAAACCAACAAGCCAACAAACCAACAAACCAACAAATCAACAAGCCAACAAACCAACAAACAAATAAACCAACAAACCAACAAACCAACAAACAAATAAACCAACAAACCAAAAAACCAACAAACCAACAAACCAACAAACCAGCAAACTCACAAACCAACAAACCAAGAAACCAACAAGCCAACAAGCCAACAAACCAACAAACCAACAAACCAACAAGCCAACAAACCAACAAGCCAACAAACCAACAAACCAACAAACCAAGTAACCAAAAAGCCAACAAACTAACAAACCAACAAACCAACAAACCAACAAGCCAACAAACCAACAAACCAATAAACCAACAAACCAACAAACCAACAAACCAACAAACCAAAAAGCCAACAAACCAACAAACAAATAAACCAACAAACCAAAAAACCAACAAACCAACAAACCAACAAACCAACAAACCAACAAACCAACAAACCAAACATACCAACAAACCAACAAGCCAACAAGCCAACAAACCAACAAACCAACAAACCAACAAGCCAATAAACCAACAAGCCAACAAACCAACAAACCAACAAACCAACAAACCAACAAACCAACAAGCCAACAAACCAACAAACCAACAAACCAACAAGCCAACAAACTAACAAGCCAACAAAACAACAAGCCAACAAACCAACAAACCAACAAGCCAACAAGCCAGCAAACTAACAAACCAACAAACTAACAAACCAACAAACGAACTAACCAACAAGCCAACAAGCCAACAGGCCAACAAACCAACAAACCAACAAGCCAACAAGCCAACAAACCAACAAACTAACAAACCAACAAGCCAACAAACCAACAAACCAACAAACCAACAAACCAACAAACCAACAAGCCAACAAACCAACAAAAAATAAACCAACAAACCAAAAAACAAACAAACCAACAAGCCAACAGCCAACAAACCAACAAGCCAACAAACCAAGAAGCCAACAAACCAACAAACCAACAAACCAACAAGCCAATAAACCAACAAACAAATAAACCAACAAACCAAAAAACCAACAAACCAACATACCAACAAACCAACAAACCAACAAACCAACAAGCCAACAAGCCAACAAGCCAACAAACCAACAAACCAACAAACCAACAAGCCAACAAACCAACAAGCCAACACACCAACAAACCAACAAACCAAGTAACCAACATACCAACAAACCATCAAACGAACAAAGCAACAAGCCAACAAGCCAACAAACCAACAAACCAACAAGCCAACAAACCAACAAACCAACAAGCCAACAAGCCAACAAACCAACAAACCAACAAACCAACAAACCAACAAACCAACAAACCAACAAGCGAACAAACCAACAAACCAACAAGCCAACAAGCCAAAAAACCAACAAAGCAACAAGCCAACAAGCCAACAAACCAACAATCCAACAAACCAAGTAACCAAAAAGCCAACAAACCAACAAACCAACAAGCCAACAAGCCAACAAACTAACAAATCAACAAAGCAACAAGCCAACAAGCCAACAAACAAACAAACCAACAAAGCAACAAGCCAACAAGCCAACAAACCAAAAAACCAACAAGCCAACAAACCAACAAACCAACAAAACAACAAACCAACAAACCAACAAACCAACAAACCAACAAATCAACAAACCAACAAACCAACAAACCAACAAGCCAACAAGCCAACAAACCAACAAACCAAGAAACCAAAAAACCAACAAACCAACAAACCAACAAACCAACAAACCAACAAACCAACAAACCAACAAGCCAACAAGCCAACAAACCAACAAACTAACAAACCAACAAGCCAACAAACCAACAAACCAACAAGCCAACAAGCCAACAAACCAACAAACCAACAAACCAACAAACCAACAAGCCAACAAATCAACAAACCAACAAGCCAACAAACCAACAAACCAACAAACTAACAAACCAACAAACCAACAAACCAACAAACCAACAAACCAACAAACCAACAAGCCAACAAGCCAACAAACCAACAAACCAACAAACCAAAAAACCAACAAACCAACAAACCAATAAACCAACAAACCAACAAGCCAACAAATCAACAAACTAACAAACCAACAAGCCAACAAACCAAGAAACCAACAAGCCAATAAGCCAACAAACCAACAAACCCACAAACCAACAAACCAACAAGCCAACAAACCAACAAACCAACAAGCCAACAAGCCAACAAACCAACAAACCAACAAGCCAACAAACCAACAAGCCAACAAACCAACAAACCAACAAACCAAGTAACCAAAAAGCCAACAAACTAAAAAACCAACAAGCCAACAAGCCAACAAACTAACAAATCAACAAAGCAACAAGCCAACAAGCCAACAAAACAACAAACCAACAAGCCAACAAACCAACAAACCAACAAACGAACAAGCCAACAAGCCAACAAACCAACAAACCAACAAACCAACAAGCCAACAAACCAACAAGCCAACAAACCAACAAACCAACAAACCAACAAACCAAGTAACCAAAAAGCCAACAAACTAACAAACCAACAAGCCAATAAGCCAACAAACCAACAAACCAACAAAGCAACAAGCCAACAAGCCAACAAACCAACAAACCAACAAGCCAACAAACCAACAAACCAACAAGCCAACAAGCCAACAAACCGACAAACCAAAAACCAACAAGCCAACAAACCAACAAACCAACAAGCCAACAAACCAACAAACCAACAAACCAACAAACCAACAAGCCAACAAACCAACAAGCCAACAAACCAACAAACCAACAAACCAACAAGCCAACAAACTAACAAACCAACAAGTGAACAAGCCAACAAACCTACAAACCAAAAAAGCAACAAGCCAACAAGCCAACAAACCAACAAACCAACAAGCCAACAAACCAACAAACCAACAAGCCAACAAGCCAACAAACCAACAAACCAACAAACCAACAAACCAACAAACCAACAAGCCAACAAACCAATAAACCAAAAAATCAACAAACCAACAAACATACAAGCCAACAAGCCAACAAACCAACAAACCAACAAACCAACAAACTAAGTAACCAACAAGCCAACAAACCAACAAACCAACAAGCCAACAAGCCAACACACCAACAAACCAACAAACCAACAAACCAACCAACCAACAAACCAAAAAACCAACAAACCAACAAACCAACAAACCAACAAACCAACAAACCAACAAGCCAACAAGGGAACAAGCCAACAAACCAACGAACCAACAAACCAACAAACCAAAAAGCCAACAAACCAACAAGCCAATAAACCAACAAACCAAGTAACCAAAAAGCCAACAAGCCAACAAACCAACAAACCAACAAACCAAAAAACCAACAAACCAACAAACCAACAAACCAACAAACCAACAAGCCAACAAGCCAACAAATCAACAAACTAACAAACCAACAAGCCAACAAACCAACAAACCAACAAGCCAATAAGCCAACAAACCAACAAACCCACAAACCAACAAACCAACAAGCCAACAAACCAACAAACCAACAAGCCAACAAGCCAACAAACCAACAAACCAACAAGCCAACAAACCAACAAGCCAACAAACCAACTAACCAACAAACCAAGTAACCAAAAAGCCAACAAACTAACAAACCAACAAGCCAACATGCCAACAAACTAACAAATCAACAAAGCAACAAGCCAACAAGCCAACAAAATAACAAACCAACAAGCCAACAAACCAACAAACCAACATACCAACAAGCCAACAAACCAACAAATAAAATAAACCAACAAACCAACAAACCAACAAACCAACAAACCAACAAACCAACAAACCAACAAACCAAAAAACCAAAAAACCAACAAACCAACAAACCAACAAGCCAACAAGCCAACAAACCAACAAACCAACAAGCCAACTAGCCAACAAACCAACAAACCAACAAGCCAACAAACCAACAAACCAACAAATCAACAAGCCAACAAACCAACAAACAAATAAACCAACAAACCAACAAACCAACAAACAAATAAACCAACAAACCAAAAAACCAACAAACCAACAAACCAACAAACCAGCAAACTCACAAACCAACAAACCAAGAAACCAACAAGCCAACAAGCCAACAAACCAACAAACCAACAAACCAACAAGCCAACAAACCAACAAGCCAACAAACCAACAAACCAACAAACCAAGTAACCAAAAAGCCAACAAACTAACAAACCAACAAACCAACAAACCAACAAGCCAACAAACCAACAAACCAATAAACCAACAAACCAACAAACCAACAAACCAACAAACCAACAAGCCAACAAACCAACAAACAAATAAACCAACAAACCAAAAAACCAACAAACCAACAAACCAACAAACCAACAAACCAACAAACCAACAAACCAAACATACCAACAAACCAACAAGCCAACAAGCCAACAAACCAACAAACCAACAAACCAACAAGCCAATAAACCAACAAGCCAACAAACCAACAAACCAACAAACCAACAAACCAACAAACCAACAAGCCAACAAACCAACAAACCAACAAACCAACAAGCCAACAAACTAACAAGCCAACAAAACAAAAGCCAACAAACCAACAAACCAACAAGCCAACAAGCCAGCAAACTAACAAACCAACAAACTAACAAACCAACAAACGAACTAACCAACAATCCAACAAGCCAACAAGCCAACAAACCAACAAACCAACAAGCCAACAAGCCAACAAACCAACAAACTAACAAACCAACAAGCCAACAAACCAACAAACCAACAAACCAACAAACCAACAAACCAACAAGCCAACAAACCAACAAAAAATAAACCAACAAACCAAAAAACTAACAAACCAACAAGCCAACAGCCAACAAACCAACAAGCCAACAAACCAAGAAGCCAACAAACCAACAAACCAACAAACCAACAAACCAACAAGCCAATAAACCAACAAACAAATAAACCAACAAACCAAAAAACCAACAAACCAACATACCAACAAACCAACAAACCAACAAACCAACAAGCCAACAAGCCAACAAGCCAACAAACCAACAAACCAACAAACCAACAAACCAACAAACCAACAAGCCAACACACCAACAAACCAACAAACCAAGTAACCAACATACCAACAAACCATCAAACGAACAAAGCAACAAGCCAACAAGCCAACAAACCAACAAACCAACAAGCCAACAAACCAACAAACCAACAAGCCAACAAGCCAACAAACCAACAAACCAACAAACCAACAAACCAACAAACCAACAAACCAACAAACCAACAAGCGAACAAACCAACAAACCAACAAGCCAACAAGCCAAAAAACCAACAAAGCAACAAGCCAACAAGCCAACAAACCAACAAACCAACAAACCAAGTAACCAAAAAGCCAACAAACCAACAAACCAACAAGCCAACAAGCCAACAAACTAACAAGTCAACAAAGCAACAAGCCAACAAACCAACAAACCAACAAATCAACAAACCAACAAACCAACAAATCAACAAACCAACAAACCAACAAACCAACAAGCCAACAAGCCAACAAACCAACAAACCAAGAAACCAAAAAACCAACAAACCAACAAACCAACAAACCAACAAACCAACAAACCAACAAGCCAACAAGCCAACAAACCAACAAACTAACAAACCAACAAGCCAACAAACCAACAAACCAACAAACCAACAAACCAACAAACCAACAAGCCAACAAACCAACAAAAAATAAACCAACAAACCAAAAAACTAACAAACCAACAAGCCAACAGCCAACAAACCAACAAGCCAACAAACCAAGAAGCCAACAAACCAACAAACCAACAAACCAACAAGCCAATAAACCAACAAACAAATAAACCAACAAACCAAAAAACCAACAAACCAACATACCAACAAACCAACAAACCAACAAACCAACAAGCCAACAAGCCAACAAACCAACAAACCAACAAACCAACAAGCCAACAAACCAACAAGCCAACACACCAACAAACCAACAAACAAAGTAACCAACATACAAACAAACCATCAAACGAACAAAGCAACAAGCAAACAAGCCAACAAACCAACAAACCAACAAGCCAACAAACCAACAAACCAACAAGCCAACAAGCCAACAAACCAACAAACCAACAAACCAACAAACCAACAAACCAACAAACCAACAAGCCAACAAACCAACAAACCAACAAGCCAACAAGCCAACAAACCAGCAAACCAACAAGCTAACAAACCAACAATCCAACAAACCAACAAACCAAGTAACCAAAAAGCCAACAAACTAACAAACCAACAAGCCTACAAGCCAACAAACCAAAAAACCAACAAAGCAACAAGCCAACAAGCCAACAAACCAACAAACCAACAAACCAAGTAACCAAAAAGCCAACAAACCAACAAACCAACAAGCCAACAAGCCAACAAACTAACAAATCAACAAAGCAACAAGCCAACAAGCCAACAAACCAACAATCCAACAAACCAACAAACCAAGTAACCAAAAAGCCAACAAACCAACAAACCAACAAACCAACAAACCAACAAATCAACAAACCAACAAACCAACAAACCAACAAGCCAACAAGCCAACAAACCAACAAACCAAGAAACCAAAAAACCAACAAACCAACAAACCAACAAACCAACAAACCAACAAACCAACAAACCAACAAGCCAACAAGCCAACAAACCAACAAACTAACAAACCAACAAGCCAACAAACCAACAAACCAACAAGCCAACAAGCCAACAAACCAACAAACCAACAAACCAACAAACCAACAAACCAACAAAGCAACAAGCCAACAAGCCAACAAATCAACAAACCAACAAGCCAACAAACCAACAAACCAACAAACTAACAAACCAACAAACCAACAAACCAACAAACCAACAAACCAACAAACCAACAAGCCAACAAGCCAACAAACCAACAAACCAACAAACCAAAAAACCAACAAACCAACAAGCCAACAAAACAACAAGCCAACAAACCAACAAACCAACAAGCCAACAAGCCAACAAACTAGCAAACCAACAAACTAACAAACCAACAAACGAACTAACCAACAAACCAACAAGCCAACAAGCCAACAAACCAACAAACCACCAAGCCAACAAGCCAACAAACCAACAAACTAACAAACCAACAAGCCAACAAACCAACAAACCAACAAACCAACAAACCAACAAACCAACAAGCCAACAAACCAACAAAAAATAAACCAACAAACCAAAAAACTAACAAACCAACAAGCCAACAGCCAACAAACCAACAAGCCAACAAACCAAGAAGCCAACAAACCAACAAGCCAACAAACCAACAAGCCAATAAACCAACAAACAAATAAACCAACAAACCAAAAAACCAACAAACCAACATACCAACAAACCAACAAACCAACAAACCAACAAGCCAACAAGCCAACAAACCAACAAACCAACAAACCAACAAGCCAACAAACCAACAAGCCAACACACCAACAAACCAACAAACAAAGTAACCAACATACAAACAAACCATCAAACGAACAAAGCAACAAGCAAACAAGCCAACAAACCAACAAACCAACAAGCCAACAAACCAACAAACCAACAAGCCAACAAGCCAACAAACCAACAAACCAACAAACCAACAAACCAACAAACCAAGTAACCAAAAAGCCAACAAACTAACAAACCAACAAGCCTACAAGCCAACAAACCAAAAAACCAACAAAGCAACAAGCCAACAAGCCAACAAACCAACAAACCAACAAACCAAGTAACCAAAAAGCCAACAAACCAACAAACCAACAAGCCAACAAGCCAACAAACTAACAAATCAACAAAGCAACAAGCCAACAAGCCAACAAACCAACAAACCAACAAAGCAACAAGCCAACAAGCCAACAAACCAACAAACCAACAAGCCAACAAGCCAACAAACCAGCAAACCAACAAGCTAACAAACCAACAATCCAACAAACCAACAAACCAACAAACCAAGTAACCAAAAAGCCAACAAACTAACAAACCAACAAGCCTACAAGCCAACAAACCAAAAAACCAACAAAGCAACAAGCCAACAAGCCAACAAACCAACAAACCAAGTCACCAAAAAGCCAACAAACCAACAAACCAACAAGCCAACAAGCCAACAAGCCAACAAACTAACAAATCAACAAAGCAACAAACCAACAAACAAACAAAACAACAAACCAACAAACCAACAAACCAACAAACCAACAAACCAACAAGCCAACAAGCCAACAAACCAACAAACCAAGAAACCAAAAAACCAACCAACCAACAAACCAAAAAACCAACAGACCAACAAACCAGCAAACCAACAAGCCAATAAACCAACAAACCAAGTAACCAAAAATCCAACAAACTAACAAACCAACAAGCCAACAAGCCAACAAACCAGCAAACCAACAAAGCAACAAGCCAACAAGCCAACAAATCAACAAACCAACAAGCCAACAAACCAACAAACCAACAAACTAACAAACCAACAAACCAACAAACCAACAAACCAACAAACCAACAAACCAACAAACCAACAAGCCAACAAGCCAACAAACCAACAAACCAACAAACCAAAAAACCAACAAACCAACAAACCAATAAACCAACAAACCAACAAGCCAACAAGCCAACAAATCAACAAACTAACAAACCAACAAGCCAACAAACCAACAAACCAACAAGCCAATAAGCCAACAAACCAACAAACCCACAAACCAACAAACCAACAAGCCAACAAACCAACAAACCAACAAGCCAACAAGCCAACAAACCAACAAACCAACAAGCCAACAAACCAACAAGCCAACAAACCAACAAACCAACAAACCAAGTAACCAAAAAGCTAACAAACTAAAAAACCAACAAGCCAACAAGCCAACAAACTAACAAATCAACAAAGCACCAGCCAACAAGCCAACAAAACAACAAACCAACAAGCCAACAAACCAACAAACCAACAAACGAACAAGCCAACAAGCCAACAAACCAACAAACCAACAAACCAACAAGCCAACAAACCAACAAGCCAACAAACCAACAAACCAACAAACCAACAAACCAACAAACCAAGTAACCAAAAAGCCAACAAACTAACAAACCAACAAGCCAATAAGCCAACAAACCAACAAACCAACAAAGCAACAAGCCAACAAGCCAACAAACCAACAAACCAACAAGCCAACAAACCAACAAACCAACAAGCCAACAAGCCAACAAACCAACAAACCAAAAACCAACAAGCCAACAAACCAACAAGCCAACAAGCCAACAAACCAACAAACCACCAAGCCAACAAGCCAACAAACCAACAAACTAACAAACCAACAAGCCAACAAACCAACAAACCAACAAACCAACAAACCAACAAACCAACAAGCCAACAAACCAACAAAAAATAAACCAACAAACCAAAAAACTAACAAACCAACAAGCCAACAGCCAACAAACCAACAAGCCAACAAACCAAGAAGCCAACAAACCAACAAACCAACAAACCAACAAGCCAATAAACCAACAAACAAATAAACCAACAAACCAAAAAACCAACAAACCAACATACCAACAAACCAACAAACCAACAAACCAACAAGCCAACAAGCCAACAAACCAACAAACCAACAAACCAACAAGCCAACAAACCAACAAGCCAACACACCAACAAACCAACAAACAAAGTAACCAACATACAAACAAACCATCAAACGAACAAAGCAACAAGCAAACAAGCCAACAAACCAACAAACCAACAAGCCAACAAACCAACAAACCAACAAGCCAACAAGCCAACAAACCAACAAACCAACAAACCAACAAACCAACAAACCAAGTAACCAAAAAGCCAACAAACTAACAAACCAACAAGCCTACAAGCCAACAAACCAAAAAACCAACAAAGCAACAAGCCAACAAGCCAACAAACCAACAAACCAACAAACCAAGTAACCAAAAAGCCAACAAACCAACAAACCAACAAGCCAACAAGCCAACAAACTAACAAATCAACAAAGCAACAAGCCAACAAGCCAACAAACCAACAAACCAACAAAGCAACAAGCCAACAAGCCAACAAACCAACAAACCAACAAGCCAACAAGCCAACAAACCAGCAAACCAACAAGCTAACAAACCAACAATCCAACAAACCAACAAACCAACAAACCAAGTAACCAAAAAGCCAACAAACTAACAAACCAACAAGCCTACAAGCCAACAAACCAAAAAACCAACAAAGCAACAAGCCAACAAGCCAACAAACCAACAAACCAAGTAACCAAAAAGCCAACAAACCAACAAACCAACAAGCCAACAAGCCAACAAACTAACAAATCAACAAAGCAACAAACCAACAAACAAACAAAACAACAAACCAACAAACCAACAAACCAACAAACCAACAAACCAACAAGCCAACAAGCCAACAAACCAACAAACCAAGAAACCAAAAAACCAACCAACCAACAAACCAAAAAACCAACAGACCAACAAACCAGCAAACCAACAAGCCAATAAACCAACAAACCAAGTAACCAAAAATCCAACAAACTAACAAACCAACAAGCCAACAAGCCAACAAACCAGCAAACCAACAAAGCAACAAGCCAACAAGCCAACAAATCAACAAACCAACAAGCCAACAAACCAACAAACCAACAAACTAACAAACCAACAAACCAACAAACCAACAAACCAACAAACCAACAAACCAACAAACCAACAAGCCAACAAGCCAACAAACCAACAAACCAACAAACCAAAAAACCAACAAACCAACAAACCAATAAACCAACAAACCAACAAGCCAACAAGCCAACAAATCAACAAACTAACAAACCAACAAGCCAACAAACCAACAAACCAACAAGCCAATAAGCCAACAAACCAACAAACCCACAAACCAACAAACCAACAAGCCAACAAACCAACAAACCAACAAGCCAACAAGCCAACAAACCAACAAACCAACAAGCCAACAAACCAACAAGCCAACAAACCAACAAACCAACAAACCAAGTAACCAAAAAGCTAACAAACTAAAAAACCAACAAGCCAACAAGCCAACAAACTAACAAATCAACAAAGCACCAGCCAACAAGCCAACAAAACAACAAACCAACAAGCCAACAAACCAACAAACCAACAAACGAACAAGCCAACAAGCCAACAAACCAACAAACCAACAAACCAACAAGCCAACAAACCAACAAGCCAACAAACCAACAAACCAACAAACCAACAAACCAACAAACCAAGTAACCAAAAAGCCAACAAACTAACAAACCAACAAGCCAATAAGCCAACAAACCAACAAACCAACAAAGCAACAAGCCAACAAGCCAACAAACCAACAAACCAACAAGCCAACAAACCAACAAACCAACAAGCTAACAAGCCAACAAACCAACAAACCAAAAACCAACAAGCCAACAAACCAACAAACCAACAAGCCAACAAACCAACAAACCAACAAACCAACAAACCAACAAACCATTAAGCCAACAAGCCATCAAACCAACAAACCAACAAGCCAACAAACCAACAAGCCAACAAACCAACAAGCCAACACACCAACAAACCAACAAACCAAGTAACCAACATACCAACAAACCATCAAACGAACAAAGCAACAAGCCAACAAGCCAACAAACCAACAAACCAACAAGCCAACAAACCAACAAACCAACAAACCAACAAGCCAACAAGCCAACAAACCAACAAACCAACAAACCAACAAACCAACAAACCAACAAACCAACAAGCCAACAAACCAACAAACCAACAAGCCAACAAGCCAACAAACCAGCAAACCAACAAGCTAACAAACCAACAATCCAACAAACCAACAAACCAACAAACCAAGTAACCAAAAAGCCAACAAACTAACAAACCAACAAGCCTACAAGCCAACAAACCAAAAAACCAACAAAGCAACAAGCCAACAAGCCAACAAACCAACAAACCAACAAACCAAGTAACCAAAAAGCCAACAAACCAACAAACCAACAAGCCAACAAGCCAACAAACTAACAAATCAACAAAGCAACAAGCCAACAAGCCAACAAACCAACAAACCAACAAAGCAACAAGCCAACAAGCCAACAAACCAACAAACCAACAAGCCAACAAGCCAACAAACCAGCAAACCAACAAGCTAACAAACCAACAATCCAACAAACCAACAAACCAACAAACCAAGTAACCAAAAAGCCAACAAACTAACAAACCAACAAGCCTACAAGCCAACAAACCAAAAAACCAACAAAGCAACAAGCCAACAAGCCAACAAACCAACAAACCAAGTAACCAAAAAGCCAACAAACCAACAAACCAACAAGCCAACAAGCCAACAAACTAACAAATCAACAAAGCAACAAACCAACAAACAAACAAAACAACAAACCAACAAACCAACAAACCAACAAACCAACAAACCAACAAGCCAACAAGCCAACAAACCAACAAACCAAGAAACCAAAAAACCAACCAACCAACAAACCAAAAAACCAACAGACCAACAAACCAGCAAACCAACAAGCCAATAAACCAACAAACCAAGTAACCAAAAATCCAACAAACTAACAAACCAACAAGCCAACAAGCCAACAAACCAGCAAACCAACAAAGCAACAAGCCAACAAGCCAACAAATCAACAAACCAACAAGCCAACAAACCAACAAACCAACAAACTAACAAACCAACAAACCAACAAACCAACAAACCAACAAACCAACAAACCAACAAACCAACAAACCAACAAACCAACAAGCCAACAAGCCAACAAACCAACAAACCAACAAACCAAAAAACCAACAAACCAACAAACCAATAAACCAACAAACCAACAAGCCAACAAGCCAACAAATCAACAAACTAACAAACCAACAAGCCAACAAACCAACAAACCAACAAGCCAATAAGCCAACAAACCAACAAACCCACAAACCAACAAACCAACAAGCCAACAAACCAACAAACCAACAAGCCAACAAGCCAACAAACCAACAAACCAACAAGCCAACAAACCAACAAGCCAACAAACCAACAAACCAACAAACCAAGTAACCAAAAAGCTAACAAACTAAAAAACCAACAAGCCAACAAGCCAACAAACTAACAAATCAACAAAGCACCAGCCAACAAGCCAACAAAACAACAAACCAACAAGCCAACAAACCAACAAACCAACAAACGAACAAGCCAACAAGCCAACAAACCAACAAACCAACAAACCAACAAGCCAACAAACCAACAAGCCAACAAACCAACAAACCAACAAACCAACAAACCAACAAACCAAGTAACCAAAAAGCCAACAAACTAACAAACCAACAAGCCAATAAGCCAACAAACCAACAAACCAACAAAGCAACAAGCCAACAAGCCAACAAACCAACAAACCAACAAGCCAACAAACCAACAAACCAACAAGCCAACAAGCCAACAAACCAACAAACCAAAAACCAACAAGCCAACAAACCAACAAGCCAACAAGCCAACAAACCAACAAACCACCAAGCCAACAATCCAACAAACCAACAAACTAACAAACCAACAAGCCAACAAACCAACAAACCAACAAACCAACAAACCAACAAACCAACAAGCCAACAAACCAACAAAAAATAAACCAACAAACCAAAAAACTAACAAACCAACAAGCCAACAGCCAACAAACCAACAAGCCAACAAACCAAGAAGCCAACAAACCAACAAACCAACAAACCAACAAGCCAATAAACCAACAAACAAATAAACCAACAAACCAAAAAACCAACAAACCAACATACCAACAAACCAACAAACCAACAAACCAACAAGCCAACAAGCCAACAAACCAACAAACCAACAAACCAACAAGCCAACAAACCAACAAGCCAACACACCAACAAACCAACAAACAAAGTAACCAACATACAAACAAACCATCAAACGAACAAAGCAACAAGCAAACAAGCCAACAAACCAACAAACCAACAAGCCAACAAACCAACAAACCAACAAGCCAACAAGCCAACAAACCAACAAACCAACAAACCAACAAACCAACAAACCAAGTAACCAAAAAGCCAACAAACTAACAAACCAACAAGCCTACAAGCCAACAAACCAAAAAACCAACAAAGCAACAAGCCAACAAGCCAACAAACCAACAAACCAACAAACCAAGTAACCAAAAAGCCAACAAACCAACAAACCAACAAGCCAACAAGCCAACAAACTAACAAATCAACAAAGCAACAAGCCAACAAGCCAACAAACCAACAAACCAACAAAGCAACAAGCCAACAAGCCAACAAACCAACAAACCAACAAGCCAACAAGCCAACAAACCAGCAAACCAACAAGCTAACAAACCAACAATCCAACAAACCAACAAACCAACAAACCAAGTAACCAAAAAGCCAACAAACTAACAAACCAACAAGCCTACAAGCCAACAAACCAAAAAACCAACAAAGCAACAAGCCAACAAGCCAACAAACCAACAAACCAAGTAACCAAAAAGCCAACAAACCAACAAACCAACAAGCCAACAAGCCAACAAACTAACAAATCAACAAAGCAACAAACCAACAAACAAACAAAACAACAAACCAACAAACCAACAAACCAACAAACCAACAAACCAACAAGCCAACAAGCCAACAAACCAACAAACCAAGAAACCAAAAAACCAACCAACCAACAAACCAAAAAACCAACAGACCAACAAACCAGCAAACCAACAAGCCAATAAACCAACAAACCAAGTAACCAAAAATCCAACAAACTAACAAACCAACAAGCCAACAAGCCAACAAACCAGCAAACCAACAAAGCAACAAGCCAACAAGCCAACAAATCAACAAACCAACAAGCCAACAAACCAACAAACCAACAAACTAACAAACCAACAAACCAACAAACCAACAAACCAACAAACCAACAAACCAACAAACCAACAAGCCAACAAGCCAACAAACCAACAAACCAACAAACCAAAAAACCAACAAACCAACAAACCAATAAACCAACAAACCAACAAGCCAACAAGCCAACAAATCAACAAACTAACAAACCAACAAGCCAACAAACCAACAAACCAACAAGCCAATAAGCCAACAAACCAACAAACCCACAAACCAACAAACCAACAAGCCAACAAACCAACAAACCAACAAGCCAACAAGCCAACAAACCAACAAACCAACAAGCCAACAAACCAACAAGCCAACAAACCAACAAACCAACAAACCAAGTAACCAAAAAGCTAACAAACTAAAAAACCAACAAGCCAACAAGCCAACAAACTAACAAATCAACAAAGCACCAGCCAACAAGCCAACAAAACAACAAACCAACAAGCCAACAAACCAACAAACCAACAAACGAACAAGCCAACAAGCCAACAAACCAACAAACCAACAAACCAACAAGCCAACAAACCAACAAGCCAACAAACCAACAAACCAACAAGCCAACAAGCCAACAAACCAACAAACCAACAAGCCAACAAACCAACAAACCAACAAGCCAACAAGCCAACAAACCAACAAACCAAAAACCAACAAGCCAACAAACCAACAAGCCAACAAGCCAACAAACCAACAAACCACCAAGCCAACAATCCAACAAACCAACAAACTAACAAACCAACAAGCCAACAAACCAACAAACCAACAAACCAACAAACCAACAAACCAACAAGCCAACAAACCAACAAAAAATAAACCAACAAACCAAAAAACTAACAAACCAACAAGCCAACAGCCAACAAACCAACAAGCCAACAAACCAAGAAGCCAACAAACCAACAAACCAACAAACCAACAAGCCAATAAACCAACAAACAAATAAACCAACAAACCAAAAAACCAACAAACCAACATACCAACAAACCAACAAACCAACAAACCAACAAGCCAACAAGCCAACAAACCAACAAACCAACAAACCAACAAGCCAACAAACCAACAAGCCAACACACCAACAAACCAACAAACAAAGTAACCAACATACAAACAAACCATCAAACGAACAAAGCAACAAGCAAACAAGCCAACAAACCAACAAACCAACAAGCCAACAAACCAACAAACCAACAAGCCAACAAGCCAACAAACCAACAAACCAACAAACCAACAAACCAACAAACCAAGTAACCAAAAAGCCAACAAACTAACAAACCAACAAGCCTACAAGCCAACAAACCAAAAAACCAACAAAGCAACAAGCCAACAAGCCAACAAACCAACAAACCAACAAACCAAGTAACCAAAAAGCCAACAAACCAACAAACCAACAAGCCAACAAGCCAACAAACTAACAAATCAACAAAGCAACAAGCCAACAAGCCAACAAACCAACAAACCAACAAAGCAACAAGCCAACAAGCCAACAAACCAACAAACCAACAAGCCAACAAGCCAACAAACCAGCAAACCAACAAGCTAACAAACCAACAATCCAACAAACCAACAAACCAACAAACCAAGTAACCAAAAAGCCAACAAACTAACAAACCAACAAGCCTACAAGCCAACAAACCAAAAAACCAACAAAGCAACAAGCCAACAAGCCAACAAACCAACAAACCAAGTAACCAAAAAGCCAACAAACCAACAAACCAACAAGCCAACAAGCCAACAAACTAACAAATCAACAAAGCAACAAACCAACAAACAAACAAAACAACAAACCAACAAACCAACAAACCAACAAACCAACAAACCAACAAGCCAACAAGCCAACAAACCAACAAACCAAGAAACCAAAAAACCAACCAACCAACAAACCAAAAAACCAACAGACCAACAAACCAGCAAACCAACAAGCCAATAAACCAACAAACCAAGTAACCAAAAATCCAACAAACTAACAAACCAACAAGCCAACAAGCCAACAAACCAGCAAACCAACAAAGCAACAAGCCAACAAGCCAACAAATCAACAAACCAACAAGCCAACAAACCAACAAACCAACAAACTAACAAACCAACAAACCAACAAACCAACAAACCAACAAACCAACAAACCAACAAACCAACAAGCCAACAAGCCAACAAACCAACAAACCAACAAACCAAAAAACCAACAAACCAACAAACCAATAAACCAACAAACCAACAAGCCAACAAGCCAACAAATCAACAAACTAACAAACCAACAAGCCAACAAACCAACAAACCAACAAGCCAATAAGCCAACAAACCAACAAACCCACAAACCAACAAACCAACAAGCCAACAAACCAACAAACCAACAAGCCAACAAGCCAACAAACCAACAAACCAACAAGCCAACAAACCAACAAGCCAACAAACCAACAAACCAACAAACCAAGTAACCAAAAAGCTAACAAACTAAAAAACCAACAAGCCAACAAGCCAACAAACTAACAAATCAACAAAGCACCAGCCAACAAGCCAACAAAACAACAAACCAACAAGCCAACAAACCAACAAACCAACAAACGAACAAGCCAACAAGCCAACAAACCAACAAACCAACAAACCAACAAGCCAACAAACCAACAAGCCAACAAACCAACAAACCAACAAACCAACAAACCAACAAACCAAGTAACCAAAAAGCCAACAAACTAACAAACCAACAAGCCAATAAGCCAACAAACCAACAAACCAACAAAGCAACAAGCCAACAAGCCAACAAACCAACAAACCAACAAGCCAACAAACCAACAAACCAACAAGCCAACAAGCCAACAAACCAACAAACCAAAAACCAACAAGCCAACAAACCAACAAACCAACAAGCCAACAAACCAACAAACCAACAAACCAACAAACCAACAAACCATTAAGCCAACAAGCCATCAAACCAACAAACCAACAAGCCAACAAACCAACAAGCCAACAAACCAACAAGCCAACACACCAACAAACCAACAAACCAAGTAACCAACATACCAACAAACCATCAAACGAACAAAGCAACAAGCCAACAAGCCAACAAACCAACAAACCAACAAGCCAACAAACCAACAAACCAACAAACCAACAAGCCAACAAGCCAACAAACCAACAAACCAACAAACCAACAAACCAACAAACCAACAAACCAACAAGCCAACAAACCAACAAACCAACAAGCCAACAAGCCAACAAACCAGCAAACCAACAAGCTAACAAACCAACAATCCAACAAACCAACAAACCAACAAACCAAGTAACCAAAAAGCCAACAAACTAACAAACCAACAAGCCTACAAGCCAACAAACCAAAAAACCAACAAAGCAACAAGCCAACAAGCCAGCAAACCAACAAACCAACAAACCAAGTAACCAAAAAACGAACAAACCAACAAACCAACAAGCCAACAAGCCAACAAACTAACAAATCAACAAAGCAACAAGCCAACAAGCCAACAAACCAACAAACCAACAAAGCAACAAGCCAACAAGCCAACAAACCAACAAACCAACAAGCCAACAAGCCAACAAGCCAATAAACCAGCAAACCAACAAGCTAACAAACCAACAATCCAACAAACCAACAAACCAACAAACCAAGTAACCAAAAAGCCAACAAACTAACAAACCAACAAGCCTACAAGCCAACAAACCAAAAAACCAACAAAGCAACAAGCCAACAAGCCAACAAACCAACAAACCAACAAACCAAGTAACCAAAAAGCCAACAAACCAACAAACCGACAAGCCAACAAGCCAACAAACTAACAAATCAACAAAGCAACAAACCAACAAACAAACAAAACAACAAACCAACAAACCAACAAACCAACAAACCAACAAACCAACAAGCCAACAAGCCAACAAAACAACAAACCAAGAAACCAAAAAACCAACCAACCAACAAACCAAAAAACCAACAGACCAACAAACCAACAAACCAACAAGCCAATAAACCAACAAACCAAGTAACCAAAAATCCAACAAACTAACAAACCAACAAGCCAACAAGCCAACAAACCAACAAACCAACAAAGCAACAAGCCAACAAGCCAACAAATCAACAAACCAACAAACCAACAAACCAACAAACTAACAAACCAACAAACCAACAAACCAACAAACCAACAAACCAACAAACCAACAAGCCAACAAGCCAACAAACCAACAAACAAACAAACCAAAAAACCAACAAACCAACAAACCAATAAACCAACAAACCAACAAGCCAACAAGCCAACAAATCAACAAACTAACAAACCAACAAGCCAACAAACCAACAAACCAACAAGCCAATAAGCCAACAAACCAACAAACCCACAAACCAACAAACCAACAAGCCAACAAACCAACAAACCAACAAGCCAACAAGCCAACAAACCAACAAACCAACAAGCCAACAAACCAACAAGCCAACAAACCAACAAACCAACAAACCAAGTAACCAAAAAGCTAACAAACTAAAAAACCAACAAGCCAACAAGCCAACAAACTAACAAATCAACAAAGCAACAAGCCAACAAGCCAACAAAACAACAAACCAACAAGCCAACAAACCAACAAACCAACAAACGAACAAGCCAACAAGCCAACAAACCAACAAACCAACAAACCAACAAGCCAACAAACCAATAAGCCAACAAACCAACAAACCAACAAACCAACAAACTAACAAACCAAGTAACCAAAAAGCCAACAAACTAACAAACCAACAAGCCAATAAGCCAACAAACCAACAAACCAACAAAGCAACAAGCCAACAAGCCAACAAACCAACAAACCAACAAGCCAACAAACCAACAAACCAACAAGCCAACAAGCCAACAAACCAACAAACCAAAAACCAACAAGCCAACAAACCAACAAACCAACAAGCCAACAAACCAACAAACCAACAAACCATTAAGCCAACAAGCCATCAAACCAACAAACCAACAAGCCAACAAACCAACAAACCAACAAACCAACAAGCCAACAAACCAAGAAGCCAACAAACCAACAAACCAACAAATCAAGTAACCAAAAAGCCAACGAACTAACAAACCAACAAGTAAACAAGCCAACAAACCAACAAACCAAAAAAGCAACAAGCCAACAAGCCAACAAACCAACAAACCAACAAGCCAACAAACCAACAAACCAACAAGCCAACAAGCCAACAAACCAACAAACCAACAAACCAACAAGCCAACAAACCAATAAACCAAAAAATCAACAAACCAACAAACATACAAGCCAACAAGCCAACAAACCAACAAACCAACAAACCAACAAACTAAGTAACCAACAAGCCAACAAACCAACAAACCAACAAGCCAACAAGCCAACACACCAACAAACCAACAAACCAACAAACCAACCAACCAACAAACCAAAAAACCAACAAACCAACAAACCAACAAACCAACAAACCAACAAACCAACAAACCAACAAGCCAACAAGCCAACAAGCCAACAAACCAACAAACCAACAAACCAACAAACCAACAAGCCAACAAACCAACAAGCCAATAAATTAACAAACCAAGTAACCAAAAAGCCAACAAGCCAACAAACCAACAAACCAACAAACCAAAAAACCAACAAACCAACAAACCAACAAACCAACAAACCAACAAGCCAACAAGCCAACAAATCAACAAACTAACAAACCAACAAGCCAACAAACCAACAAACCAACAAGCCAATAAGCCAACAAACCAACAAACCCACAATTCAACAAACCAACAAGCCAACAAACCAACAAACCAACAAGCCAACAAGCCAACAAACCAACAAACCAACAAGCCAACAAACCAACAAGCCAATAAACCAACAAACCAACAAACCAAGTAACCAAAAAGCCAACAAACTAACAAACCAACAAGCCAACAAGCCAACAAACTAACAAATCAACAAAGCAACAAGCCAACAAGCCAACAAAATAACAAACCAACAAGCCAACAAACCAACAAACCAACAAACCAACAAGCCAACAAACCAACAAATAAAATAAACCAACAAACCAACAAACCAACAAACCAACAAACCAACAAACCAACAAACCAAAAAACCAAAAAACCAACAAACCAACAAACCAACAAGCCAACAAGCCAACAAACCAACAAACCAACAAGCCAACTAGCCAACAAACCAACAAACCAACAAGCCAACAAACCAACAAACCAACAAATCAACAAGCCAACAAACCAACAAACAAATAAACCAACAAACCAACAAACCAACAAACAAATAAACCAACAAACCAAAAAACCAACAAACCAACAAACCAACAAACCAGCAAACTCACAAACCAACAAACCAAGAAACCAACAAGCCAACAAGCCAACAAACCAACAAACCAATAAACCAACAAGCCAACAAACCAACAAGCCAACAAACCAACAAACCAACAAACCAAGTAACCAAAAAGCCAACAAACTAACAAACCAACAAGCCAACAAGCCAACAAACCAACAAACCAACAAAGCAACAAGCCAACAAGCCAACAAACCAACAAACCAACAAGCCAACAAACCAGCAAACCAAGAAGCTTACAAGCCAACAAACCAACAAACCAACAAGCCAACAAACCAACAAACCAATAAACCAACAAACCAACAAACCAACAAACCAACAAACCAACAAGCCAACAAACCAACAAACAAATAAACCAACAAACCAAAAAACCAACAAACCAACAAACCAACAAACCAACAAACCAACAAACCAACAAACCAACAAACCAAACAAACCAACAAACCAACAAGCCAACAAGCCAACAAACCAACAAACCAACAAACCAACAAGCCAATAAACCAACAAGCCAACAAACCAACAAACCAACAAACCAAGTTACCAACAAGCCAACAAACCAACAAACCAACAAACCAACAAACCAACAAACCAACAAACCAACAAGCCAACAAACCAACAAACCAACAAACCAACAAGCCAACAAACCAACAAGCCAACAAAACAACAAGCCAACAAACCAACAAACCAACAAGCCAACAAGCCAACAAACTAACAAACCAACAAACTAACAAACCAACAAACGAACTAACCAACAAACCAACAAGCCAACAAGCCAACAAACCAACAAACCAACAAGCCAACAAGCCAACAAACCAACAAACTAACAAACCAACAAGCCAACAAACCAACAAACCAACAAACCAACAAACCAACAAACCAACAAGCCAACAAACCAACAAAAAAGAAACCAACAAACCAAAAAACTAACGAACCAACAAGCCAACAGCCAACAAACCAACAAGCCAACAAACCAAGAAGCCAACAAACCAACAAACCAACAAACTAACAAGCCAATAAACCAACAAACAAATAAACCAACAAACCAAAAAACCAACAAACCAACATACCAACAAACCAACAAACCAACAAACCAACAAGCCAACAAGCCAACAAGCCAACAAACCAACAAACCAACAAACCAACAAGCCAACAAACCAACAACCCAACACACCAACAAACCAACAAACCAAGTAACCAACAAACCAACAAACCATCAAACGAACAAAGCAACAAGCCAACAAGCCAACAAACCAACAAACCAACAAGCCAACAAACCAACAAACCAACAAGCCAACAAGCCATCAAACCAACAAACCAACAAACCAACAAACCAACAAACCAACAAACCAACAAGCCAACAAACCAACAAACCAACAAGCCAACAAGCCAACAAACCAGCAAACCAACAAGCTAACAAACCAACAATCCAACAAACCAACAAACCAACAAACCAAGTAACCAAAAAGCCAACAAACTAACAAACCAACAAGCCTACAAGCCAACAAACCAAAAAACCAACAAAGCAACAAGCCAACAAGCCAACAAACCAACAAACCAACAAACCAAGTAACCAAAAAGCCAACAAAGCAACAAACCAACAAGCCAACAAGCCAACAAACTAACAAATCAACAAAGCAACAAGCCAACAAGCCAACAAACCAACAAACCAACAAAGCAACAAGCCAACAAGCCAACAAACCAAAAAACCAACAAGCCAACAAACCAACAAACCAACAAAACAACAAACCAACAAACCAACAAACCAACAAACCAAACAAACCAACAAGCCAACAAACCAACAAACCAAGAAGCTTACAAGCCAACAAACCAACAAACCAACAAGCCAACAAACCAACAAACCAATAAACCAACAAACCAACAAACCAACAAACCAACAAACCAACAAGCCAACAAACCAACAAACAAATAAACCAACAAACCAAAAAACCAACAAACCAACAAACCAACAAACCAACAAACCAACAAACCAACAAACCAAACAAACCAACAAACCAACAAGCCAACAAGCCAACAAACCAACAAACCAACAAACCAACAAGCCAATAAACCAACAAGCCAACAAACCAACAAACCAACAAACCAAGTTACCAACAAGCCAACAAACCAACAAACCAACAAACCAACAAACCAACAAACCAACAAACCAACAAGCCAACAAACCAACAAACCAACAAACCAACAAGCCAACAAACCAACAAGCCAACAAAACAACAAGCCAACAAACCAACAAACCAACAAGCCAACAAGCCAACAAACTAACAAACCAACAAACTAACAAACCAACAAACGAACTAACCAACAAACCAACAAGCCAACAAGCCAACAAACCAACAAACCAACAAGCCAACAAGCCAACAAACCAACAAACTAACAAACCAACAAGCCAACAAACCAACAAACCAACAAACCAACAAACCAACAAACCAACAAGCCAACAAACCAACAAAAAATAAACCAACAAACCAAAAAACTAACAAACCAACAAGCCAACAGCCAACAAACCAACAAGCCAACAAACCAAGAAGCCAACAAACCAACAAACCAACAAACCAACAAGCCAATAAACCAACAAACAAATAAACCAACAAACCAAAAAACCAACAAACCAACATACCAACAAACCAACAAACCAACAAACCAACAAGCCAACAAGCCAACAAGCCAACAAACCAACAAACCAACAAACCAACAAGCCAACAAACCAACAACCCAACACACCAACAAACCAACAAACCAAGTAACCAACAAACCAACAAACCATCAAACGAACAAAGCAACAAGCCAACAAGCCAACAAACCAACAAACCAACAAGCCAACAAACCAACAAACCAACAAGCCAACAAGCCATCAAACCAACAAACCAACAAACCAACAAACCAACAAACCAACAAACCAACAAGCCAACAAACCAACAAACCAACAAGCCAACAAGCCAACAAACCAGCAAACCAACAAGCTAACAAACCAACAATCCAACAAACCAACAAACCAACAAACCAAGTAACCAAAAAGCCAACAAACTAACAAACCAACAAGCCTACAAGCCAACAAACCAAAAAACCAACAAAGCAACAAGCCAACAAGCCAACAAACCAACAAACCAACAAACCAAGTAACCAAAAAGCCAACAAAGCAACAAACCAACAAGCCAACAAGCCAACAAACTAACAAATCAACAAAGCAACAAGCCAACAAGCCAACAAACCAACAAACCAACAAAGCAACAAGCCAACAAGCCAACAAACCAAAAAACCAACAAGCCAACAAACCAACAAACCAACAAAACAACAAACCAACAAACCAACAAACCAACAAACCAACAAACCAACAAACAAACAAACCAACAAGCCAACAAGCCAACAAACCAACAAACCAAGAAACCAAAAAACCAACAAACCAACAAACCAACAAACCAACAAACCAACAAACCAACAAGCCAACAAGCCAACAAACCAACAAACTAACAAACCAACAAGCCAACAAACCAACAAACCAACAAGCCAACAAGCCAACAAACCAACAAACCAACAAACCAATAAACCAACAAACCAACAAACCAACAAGCCAACAAACCAACAAACCAACAAGCCAACAAGCCAACAAACCAACAAGCTAATAAACCAACAAGCCAACAAACCAACAAACCAACAAACCAAGTAACCAAAAAGCCAACAAACTAACAAACCAACAAGCCAACAAGCCAACAAACCAACAAACCAACAAAGCAACAAGACAACAAGCTAACAAACCAACAAACTAACAAGCCAACAAACCAACAAACCAACAAACCAACAAGCCAACAAACCAACAAACAAATAAACCAACAAACCAACAAACCGACAAACCAACAAGCCAACAAGCCAACAAACCAACAAATTAACAAACCAACAAGCCAACAAACCAACAAGCCAACAAGCCAACAAACCAACAAACCAACAAACCAAGTAACCAAAAAGCCAACAAACTAACAAACCAACAAGCCAACAAGCCAACAAATGAACAAATCAACAAATCAACAAGCCAACAAGCCAACAAACCAACAAACCGACAAGTCAACAAACCAACAAACCAACAAGCCAACAAGCCAACAAGCCAACAAGCCAACAAACCAACAAGCCAACAAGCCAACAAACCAACAAGCTAACAAGCCAACAAGCCAACAAACCAACAAGCCAACAAAACAACAAGCCAACAAACCAACAAACCAACAAGCCAACAAGCCAACAAACTAACAAACCAACAAACTAACAAACCAACAAACGAACTAACCAACAAACCAACAAGCCAACAAGCCAACAAACCAACAAAGCAACAAGCCAACAAGCCAACAAACCAACAAACTAACAAACCAACAAGCCAACAAACCAACAAACCAACAAACCAACAAACCAACAAACCAACAAACCAACAAGCCAACAAACCAACAAAAAATAAACCAACAAACCAAAAAACTAACAAACCAACAAGCCAACAGCCAACAAACCAACAAGCCAACAAACCAAGAAGCCAACAAACCAACAAACCAACAAACCAACAAGCCAATAAACCAACAAACAAATAAACCAACAAACCAAAAAACCAACAAACCAACATACCAACAAACCAACAAACCAACAAACCAACAAGCCAACAAGCCAACAAGCCAACAAACCAACAAACCAACAAACCAACAAGCCAACAAACCAACAAGCCAACACACCAACAAACCAACAAACCAAGTAACCAACAAACCAACAAACCATCAAACGAACAAAGCAACAAGCCAACAAGCCAACAAACCAACAAACCAACAAGCCAACAAACCAACAAACCAACAAGCCAACAAGCCAACAAACCAACAAACCAACAAACCAACAAACCAACAAACCAACAAACCAACAAGCCAACAAACCAACAAACCAACAAGCCAACAAGCCAACAAACCAGCAGACCAACAAGCTAACAAACCAACAATCCAACAAACCAACAAACCAACAAACCAAGTAACCAAAAAGCCAACAAACTAACAAACCAACAAGCCTACAAGCCAACAAACCAAAAAACCAACAAAGCAACAAGCCAACAAGCCAACAAACCAACAAACCAACAAACCAAGTAACCAAAAAGCCAACAAACCAACAAACCAACAAGCCAACAAGCCAACAAACTAACAAATCAACAAAGCAACAAGCCAACAAGCCAACAAACCAACAAACCAACAAAGCAACAAGCCAACAAGCCAACAAACCAAAAAACCAACAAGCCAACAAACCAACAAACCAACAAAACAACAAACCAACAAACCAACAAACCAACAAACCAACAAACCAACAAACCAACAAACCAACAAGCCAACAAGCCAACAAACCAACAAACCAAGAAACCAAAAAACCAACAAACCAACAAACCAACAAACCAACAAACCAACAAACCAACAAGCCAACAAACCAACAAGCCAACAAGCCAACAAACCAACAAACCAACAAACCAACAAGCCAACAAACCAACAAGCCAACAAAACAACAAGCCAACAAACCAACAAACCAACAAACCAACAAGCCAACAAGCCAACAAACTAACAAACCAACAAACTAACAAACCAACAAACGAACTAACCAACAAACCAACAAGCCAACAAGCCAACAAACCAACAAAGCAACAAGCCAACAAGCCAACAAACCAACAAACTAACAAACCAACAAGCCAACAAACCAACAAACCAACAAACCAACAAACCAACAAACCAACAAGCCAACAAACCAACAAAAAATAAACCAACAAACCAAAAAACTAACAAACCAACAAGCCAACAGCCAACAAACCAACAAGCCAACAAACCAAGAAGCCAACAAACCAACAAACCAACAAACCAACAAGCCAATAAACCAACAAACAAATAAACCAACAAACCAAAAAACCAACAAACCAACATACCAACAAACCAACAAACCAACAAACCAACAAGCCAACAAGCCAACAAGCCAACAAACCAACAAACCAACAAACCAACAAGCCAACAAACCAACAAGCCAACACACCAACAAACCAACAAACCAAGTAACCAACAAACCAACAAACCATCAAACGAACAAAGCAACAAGCCAACAAGCCAACAAACCAACAAACCAACAAGCCAACAAACCAACAAACCAACAAGCCAACAAGCCAACAAACCAACAAACCAACAAACCAACAAACCAACAAACCAACAAACCAACAAGCCAACAAACCAACAAACCAACAAGCCAACAAGCCAACAAACCAGCAAACCAACAAGCTAACAAACCAACAATCCAACAAACCAACAAACCAACAAACCAAGTAACCAAAAAGCCAACAAACTAACAAACCAACAAGCCTACAAGCCAACAAACCAAAAAACCAACAAAGCAACAAGCCAACAAGCCAACAAACCAACAAACCAACAAACCAAGTAACCAAAAAGCCAACAAACCAACAAACCAACAAGCCAACAAGCCAACAAACTAACAAATCAACAAAGCAACAAGCCAACAAGCCAACAAACCAACAAACCAACAAAGCAACAAGCCAACAAGCCAACAAACCAAAAAACCAACAAGCCAACAAACCAACAAACCAACAAAACAACAAACCAACAAACCAACAAACCAACAAACCAACAAACCAACAAACCAACAAACCAACAAGCCAACAAGCCAACAAACCAACAAACCAAGAAACCAAAAAACCAACAAACCAACAAACCAACAAACCAACAAACCAACAAACCAACAAGCCAACAAGCCAACAAACCAACAAACTAACAAACCAACAAGCCAACAAACCAACAAACCAACAAGCCAACAAGCCAACAAACCAACAAACCAACAAACCAATAAACCAACAAACCAACAAACCAACAAGCCAACAAACCAACAAACCAACAAGCCAACAAGCCAACAAACCAACAAACCAACAAGCTAATAAACCAACAAGCCAACAAACAAACAAACCAACAAACCAAGTAACCAAAAAGCCAACAAACTAACAAACCAACAAGCCAACAAGCCAACAAACCAACAAACCAACAAAGCAACAAGACAACAAGCTAACAAACCAACAAACTAACAAGCCAACAAACCAACAAACCAACAAACCAACAAGCCAACAAACCAACAAACCAAAAAATCAACAAACCAACAAACATACAAGCCAACAAGCCAACAAACCAACAAACCAACAAACCAACAAACTAAGTAACCAACAAGCCAACAAACTAACAAACCAACAAGCCAACAAGCCAACAAACCAACAAACCAACAAACCAACAAGCCAACAAACCAACAAACCAACAAGCCAACAAGCCAACAAACCAGCAAACCAACAAGCTAACAAACCAACAATCCAACAAACCAACAAACCAACAAACCAAGTAACCAAAAAGCCAACAAACTAACAAACCAACAAGCCTACAAGCCAACAAACCAAAAAACCAACAAAGCAACAAGCCAACAAGCCAACAAACCAACAAACCAACAAACCAAGTAACCAAAAAGCCAACAAACCAACAAACCAACAAGCCAACAAGCCAACAAACTAACAAATCAACAAAGCAACAAGCCAACAAGCCAACAAACCAACAAACCAACAAAGCAACAAGCCAACAAACCAAAAAACCAACAAGCCAACAAACCAACAAACCAACAAAACAACTAACCAACAAACCAACAAACCAACAAACCAACAAACCAACAAACCAACAAGCCAACAAGCCAACAAACCAACAAACCAAGAAACCAAAAAACCAACAAACCAACAAACCAACAAACCAACAAACCAACAAACCAACAAGCCAACAAACCAACAAGCCAACAAGCCAACAAACCAACAAACCAACAAACCAACAAGCCAACAAACCAACAAGCCAACAAAACAACAAGCCAACAAACCAACAAACCAACAAACCAACAAGCCAACAAGCCAACAAACTAACAAACCAACAAACTAACAAACCAACAAACGAACTAACCAACAAACCAACAAGCCAACAAGCCAACAAACCAACAAAGCAACAAGCCAACAAGCCAACAAACCAACAAACTAACAAACCAACAAGCCAACAAACCAACAAACCAACAAACCAACAAACCAACAAACCAACAAGCCAACAAACCAACAAAAAATAAACCAACAAACCAAAAAACTAACAAACCAACAAGCCAACAGCCAACAAACCAACAAGCCAACAAACCAAGAAGCCAACAAACCAACAAACCAACAAACCAACAAGCCAATAAACCAACAAACAAATAAACCAACAAACCAAAAAACCAACAAACCAACATACCAACAAACCAACAAACCAACAAACCAACAAGCCAACAAGCCAACAAGCCAACAAACCAACAAACCAACAAACCAACAAGCCAACAAACCAACAAGCCAACACACCAACAAACCAACAAACCAAGTAACCAACAAACCAACAAACCATCAAACGAACAAAGCAACAAGCCAACAAGCCAACAAACCAACAAACCAACAAGCCAACAAACCAACAAACCAACAAGCCAACAAGCCAACAAACCAACAAACCAACAAACCAACAAACCAACAAACCAACAAACCAACAAGCCAACAAACCAACAAACCAACAAGCCAACAAGCCAACAAACCAGCAAACCAACAAGCTAACAAACCAACAATCCAACAAACCAACAAACCAAGTAACCAAAAAGCCAACAAACTAACAAACCAACAAGCCTACAAGCCAACAAACCAAAAAACCAACAAAGCAACAAGCCAACAAGCCAACAAACCAACAAACCAACAAACCAAGTAAACAAAAAGCCAACAAACCAACAAACCAACAAGCCAACAAGCCAACAAACTAACAAATCAACAAAGCAATAAGCCAACAAGCCAACAAACCAACAAACCAACAAAGCAACAAGCCAACAAGCCAACAAACCAAAAAACCAACAAGCCAACAAACCAACAAACCAACAAAACAACAAACCAACAAACCAACAAACCAACAAACCAACAAACCAACAAACCAACAAACCAACAAGCCAACAAGCCAACAAACCAACAAACCAAGAAACCAAAAAACCAACAAACCAACAAACCAACAAACCAACAAACCAACAAACCAACAAGCCAACAAGCCAACAAACCAACAAACTAACAAACCAACAAGCCAACAAACCAACAAACCAACAAGCCAACAAGCCAACAAACCAACAAACCAACAAACCAATAAACCAACAAACCAACAAACCAACAAGCCAACAAACCAACAAACCAACAAGCCAACAAGCCAACAAACCAACAAACCAACAAGCTAATAAACCAACAAGCCAACAAACAAACAAACCAACAAACCAAGTAACCAAAAAGCCAACAAACTAACAAACCAACAAGCCAACAAGCCAACAAACCAACAAACCAACAAAGCAACAAGACAACAAGCTAACAAACCAACAAACTAACAAGCCAACAAACCAACAAACCAACAAACCAACAAGCCAACAAACCAACAAACCAAAAAATCAACAAACCAACAAACATACAAGCCAACAAGCCAACAAACCAACAAACCAACAAACCAACAAACCAACAAACTAAGTAACCAACAAGCCAACAAACTAACAAACCAACAAGCCAACAAGCCAACAAACCAACAAACCAACCAACAAACCGACAAGCCAACAAGCCAACAAGCCAACAAACCAACAAATTAACAAACCAACAAGCCAACAAACCAACAAGCCAACAAGCCAACAAACCAACAAACCAACAAACCAAGTAACCAAAAAGCCAACAAACTAACAAACCAACAAGCCAACAAGCCAACAAACGAACAAACCAACAAATCAACAAGCCAACAAGCCAACAAACCAACAAACCGACAAGTCAACAAACCAACAAACCAACAAGCCAACAAGCCAACAAACCAACAAGCCAACAAGCCAACAAACCAACAAGCCAACAAGCCAACAAACCAACAAGCCAACAAGCCAACAAACCAACAAACCAACAAACCAACGAGCCAACAAACCAATAAACCAAAAAACCAACAAACCAACAAACCAAGTTACCAAACAGCCAACAAACTAACAAACCAACAAGCCAAAAAACCAACAAACCAACAAGCCAACAAGCCAACAAACCAACAAACCAACAAACCAACAAACCAACAAACCAAAAAATCAACAAACCAACAAACCAACAAACCAACAAACCAACAAACCAACAAACGAACAAGCCAACAAGCCAACAAACCAACAAACCAACAAACCAACAAGCCAACAAACCAACAAGCCAACAAACCAACAAACCAACAAACCAACAAACCAAGTAACCAAAAAGCCAACAAACTAACAAACCAACAAGCCAATAAGCCAACAAACCAACAAACCAACAAAGCAACAAGCCAACAAGCCAACAAACCAACAAACCAACAAGCCAACAAACCAACAAGCCAACAAACCAACAAACCAACAAACCAACAAACCAAGTAACCAAAAAGCCAACAAACTAACAAACCAACAAACCAATAAGCCAACAAACCAACAAACCAACAAAGCAACAAGCCAACAAGCCAACAAACCAACAAACCAACAAGCCAACAAACCAACAAACCAACAAGCCAACAAGCCAACAAACCAACAAACCAAAAACCAACAAGCCAACAAACCAACAAACCAACAAGCCAACAAACCAACAAACCAACAAGCCAACAAGCCAACAAACCAACAAGCCAACAAGCCAACAAACCAACAAGCCAACAAGCCAACAAACCAACAAACCAACAAACCAACAAACCAACAAGCCAACAAACCAATAAACCAAAAAACCAACAAACCAACAAACCAAGTTACCAAACAGCCAACAAACTAACAAACCAACAAGCCAAAAAACCAACAAACCAACAAGCCAACAAGCCAACAAACCAACAAACCAACAAGCCAACAAACCAACAAACCAACAAACCAAAAAACCAACAAACCAACAAACCAACAAACCAACAAACCAACAAACCAACAAACGAACAAGCCAACAAGCCAACAAACCAACAAACCAACAAACCAACAAGCCAACAAACCAACAAGCCAACAAACCAACAAACCAACAAACCAACAAACCAAGTAACCAAAAAGCCAACAAACTAACAAACCAACAAGCCAATAAGCCAACAAACCAACAAAGCAACAAGCCAACAAGCCAACAAACCAACAAACCAACAAGCCAACAAACCAACAAGCCAACAAACCAACAAACCAACAAACCAACAAACCAAGTAACCAAAAAGCCAACAAACTAACAAACCAACAAGCCAATAAGCCAACAAACCAACAAACCAACAAAGCAACAAGCCAACAAGCCAACAAACCAACAAACCAACAAGCCAACAAACCAACAAACCAACAAGCCAACAAGCCAACAAACCAACAAACCAAAAACCAACAAGCCAACAAACCAACAAACCAACAAGCCAACAAACCAACAAACCAACAAACCAACAAACCATTAAGCCAACAAGCCAACAAACCAACAAACCAACAAGCCAACAAACCAACAAACCAACAAACCAACAAGCCAACAAACCAACAAGCCAACAAACCAACAAACCAACAAATCAAGTAACCAAAAAGCCAACAAACTAACAAACCAACAAGTGAACAAGCCAACAAACCAACAAACCAAAAAAGCAACAAGCCAACAAGCCAACAAACCAACAAACCAACAAGCCAACAAACCAACAAACCAACAAGCCAACAAGCCAACAAACCAACAAACCAACAAACCAACAAACCAACAAGCCAACAAACCAACAAACCAAAAAATCAACAAACCAACAAACATACAAGCCAACAAGCCAACAAACCAACAAACCAACAAACCAACAAACTAAGTAACCAACAAGCCAACAAACCAACAAACCAACAAGCCAACAAACCAACACACCAACAAACCAACAAACCAACAAACCAACCAACCAACAAACCAAAAAACCAACAAACCAACAAACCAACAAACCAACAAACCAACAAACCAACAAACCAACAAGCCAACAAGGCAACAAGCCAACAAACCAACAAACCAACAAACCAACAAACCAACAAGCCAACAAACCAACAAGCCAATAAACCAACAAACCAAGTAACCAAAAAGCCAACAAGCCAACAAGCCAACAAACCAACAAACCAACAAACCAAAAAACCAACAAACCAACAAACCAACAAACCAACAAACCAACAAGCCAACAAGCCAACAAATCAACAAACTAAAAAACCAACAAGCCAACAAACCAACAAACCAACAAGCCAATAAGCCAACAAACCAACAAACCCACAAACCAACAAACCAACAAGCCAACAAACCAACAAACCAACAAGCCAACAAGCCAACAAACCAACAAACCAACAAGCCAACAAACCAACAAGCCAACAAA
The DNA here is from genome assembly GCA_958298945.1 of Atherix ibis. Lineage (NCBI taxonomy): Eukaryota > Metazoa > Arthropoda > Insecta > Diptera > Athericidae > Atherix > Atherix ibis. The sequence goes on from OY282608.1 coordinate 31,144,158, forward strand.
CCAACAAACCAACAAACCAAGTAACCAAAAAGCCAACAAACTAACAAACCAACAAGCCAACAAGCCAACAAACTAATAAATCAACGAAGCAACAAGCCAACAAGCCAACAAAATAACAAACCAAAAAGCCAACAAACCAACAAACCAACAAACCAACAAGCCAACAAACCAACAAATAAAATAAACCAACAAACCAACAAACCAACAAACCAACAAACCAACAAACCAACAAACCAAAAAACCAAAAAACCAACAAACCAACAAACCAACAAACCAACAAGCCAACAAGCCAACAAACCAACAAACCAACAAGCCAACTAGCCAACAAACCAACAAACCAACAAGCCAACAAACCAACAAACCAACAAATCAACAAGCCAACAAACCAACAAACAAATAAACCAACAAACCAAAAAACCAACAAACCAACAAACCAACAAACCAACAAACTCACAAACCAACAAACCAAGAAACCAACAAGCCAACAAGCCAACAAACCAACAAACCAATAAACCAACAAGCCAACAAACCAACAAGCCAACAAACCAACAAACCAACAAACCAAGTAACCAAAAAGCCAACAAACTAACAAACCAACAAGCCAACAAGCCAACAAACCAACAAACCAACAAAGCAACAGGCCAACAAGCCAACAAACCAACAAACCAACAAGCCAACAAACCAACAAACCAAGAAGCTTACAAGCCAACAAACCAACAAACCAACAAGCCAACAAACCAACAAACCAATAAACCAACAAACCAACAAACCAACAAACCAACAAACCAACAAGCCAACAAACCAACAAACAAATAAACCAACAAACCAAAAAACCAAAAAACCAACAAACCAACAAACCAACAAACCAACAAACCAACAAACCAACAAACCAACAAACCAAACAAACCAACAAACCAACAAGCCAACAAGCCAACAAACCAACAAACCAACAAACCAACAAGCCAATAAACCAACAAGCCAACAAACCAACAAACCAACAAACCAAGTTACTAACAAGCCAACAAACCAACAAACCAACAAACCAACAAACCAACAAACCAACAAGCCAACAAACCAACAAACCAACAAACCAACAAGCCAACAAACCAACAAGCCAACAAAATAACAAGCCAACAAACCAACAAACCAACAAGCCAACAGCCAACAAGCCAACAAACTAACAAACCAACAAACTAACAAACCAACAAACGAACTAACCAACAAATCAACAAGCCAACAAGCCAACAAACCAACAAACCAACAAGCCAACAAGCCAACAAACCAACAAATTAACAAACCAACAAGCCAACAAACCAACAAACCAACAAACCAACAAACCAACAAACCAACAAGCCAACAAACCAACAAAAAATAAACCAACAAACCAAAAAACTAACAAACCAACAAGCCAACAGCCAACAAACCAACAAGCCAACAAACCAAGAAGCCAACAAACCAACAAACCAACAAACCAACAAGCCAATAAACCAACAAACAAATAAACCAACAAACCAAAAAACCAACAAACCAACATACCAACAAACCAACAAACCAACAAACCAACAAGCCAACAAGCCAACAAACCAACAAACCAACAAACCAACAAGCCAACAAACCAACAACAAGCCAACAAAATAACAAACCAAAAAGCCAACAAACCAACAAACCAACAAACCAACAAGCCAACAAACCAACAAATAAAATAAACCAACAAACCAACAAACCAACAAACCAACAAACCAACAAACCAACAAACCAAAAAACCAAAAAACCAACAAACCAACAAACCAACAAACCAACAAGCCAACAAGCCAACAAACCAACAAACCAACAAGCCAACTAGCCAACAAACCAACAAACCAACAAGCCAACAAACCAACAAACCAACAAATCAACAAGCCAACAAACCAACAAACAAATAAACCAACAAACCAAAAAACCAACAAACCAACAAACCAACAAACCAACAAACTCACAAACCAACAAACCAAGAAACCAACAAGCCAACAAGCCAACAAACCAACAAACCAATAAACCAACAAGCCAACAAACCAACAAGCCAACAAACCAACAAACCAACAAACCAAGTAACCAAAAAGCCAACAAACTAACAAACCAACAAGCCAACAAGCCAACAAACCAACAAACCAACAAAGCAACAGGCCAACAAGCCAACAAACCAACAAACCAACAAGCCAACAAACCAACAAACCAAGAAGCTTACAAGCCAACAAACCAACAAACCAACAAGCCAACAAACCAACAAACCAATAAACCAACAAACCAACAAACCAACAAACCAACAAACCAACAAGCCAACAAACCAACAAACAAATAAACCAACAAACCAAAAAACCAAAAAACCAACAAACCAACAAACCAACAAACCAACAAACCAACAAACCAACAAACCAACAAACCAAACAAACCAACAAACCAACAAGCCAACAAGCCAACAAACCAACAAACCAACAAACCAACAAGCCAATAAACCAACAAGCCAACAAACCAACAAACCAACAAACCAAGTTACTAACAAGCCAACAAACCAACAAACCAACAAACCAACAAACCAACAAACCAACAAGCCAACAAACCAACAAACCAACAAACCAACAAGCCAACAAACCAACAAGCCAACAAAATAACAAGCCAACAAACCAACAAACCAACAAGCCAACAGCCAACAAGCCAACAAACTAACAAACCAACAAACTAACAAACCAACAAACGAACTAACCAACAAATCAACAAGCCAACAAGCCAACAAACCAACAAACCAACAAGCCAACAAGCCAACAAACCAACAAATTAACAAACCAACAAGCCAACAAACCAACAAACCAACAAACCAACAAACCAACAAACCAACAAGCCAACAAACCAACAAAAAATAAACCAACAAACCAAAAAACTAACAAACCAACAAGCCAACAGCCAACAAACCAACAAGCCAACAAACCAAGAAGCCAACAAACCAACAAACCAACAAACCAACAAGCCAATAAACCAACAAACAAATAAACCAACAAACCAAAAATCCAACAAACCAACATACCAACAAACCAACAAACCAACAAACCAACAAGCCAACAAGCCAACAAACCAACAAACCAACAAACCAACAAGCCAACAAACCAACAAGCCAACACACCAACAAACCAACAAACCAAGTAACCAACATACCAACAAACCATCAAACGAACAAAGCAACAAGCCAACAAGCCAACAAACCAACAAACCAACAAGCCAACAAACCAACAAACCAACAAGCCAACAAGCCAACAAACCAACAAACCAACAAACCAACAAACCAACAAACCAACAAACCAACAAGCCAACAAACCAACAAATCAACAAGCCAACAAGCCAACAAACCAGCAAACCAACAAGCTAACAAACCAACAATCCAACAAACCAACAAACCAACAAACCAAGTAACCAAAAAGCCAACAGACTAACAAACCAAGAAGCCTACAAGCCAACAAACCAAAAAACCAACAAAGCAACAAGCCAACAAGCCAACAAACCAACAAACCAACAAACCAAGTAACCAAAAAGCCAACAAACCAACAAACCAACAAGCCAACAAGCCAACAAACTAACAAATCAACAAAGCAACAAGCCAACAAGCCAACAAACCAACAAACCAACAAAGCAACAAGCCAACAAGCCAACAAACCAAAAAACCAACAAGCCAACAAACCAACAAACCAACAAAACAACAAACCAACAAACCAACAAACCAACAAACCAACAAACCAACAAACCAACAAGCCAACAAGCCAACAAACCAACAAACCAAGAAACCAAAAAACCAACAAACCAACAAACCAACAAACCAACAAACCAACAAACCAACAAGCCAACAAGCCAACAAACCAACAAACTAACAAACCAACAAGCCAACAAACCAACAAACCAACAAGCCAACAAGCCAACAAACCAACAAACCAACAAACCAATAAACCAACAAACCAACAAACCAACAAGCCAACAAACCAACAAACCAACAAGCCAACAAGCCAACAAACCAACAAACCAACAAGCTAACAAACCAACAAGCCAACAAGCCAACAAACCAACAAACCAACAAAGCAACAAGACAACAAGCTAACAAACCAACAAACTAACAAGCCAACAAACCAACAAACCAACAAACCAACAAGCCAACAAACCAACAAACAAATAAACCAACAAACCAACAAACCGACAAACCAACAAGCCAACAAGCCAACAAACCAACAAATTAACAAACCAACAAGCCAACAAACCAACAAGCCAACAAGCCAACAAACCAACAAACCAACAAACCAAGTAACCAAAAAGCCAACAAACTAACAAACCAACAAGCCAACAAGCCAACAAACCAACAAACCAACAAATCAACAAGCCAACAAGCCAACAAACCAACAAACCGACAAGTCAACAAACCAACAAACCAACAAGCCAACAAACCAACAAGCCAATAAGCCAACAAACCAACAAGCCAACAAGCCAACAAACCAACAAGCCAACAAGCCAACAAACCAACAAACCAACAAACCAACAAGCCAACAAACCAATAAACCAAAAAACCAACAAACCAACAAACCAAGTTACCAAACAGCCAACAAACTAACAAACCAACAAGCCAAAAAACCAACAAACCAACAAGCCAACAAACCAACAAACCAACAAACCAACAAGCCAACAAGCCAACAAACCAACAAACCAACAAACCAAAAAACCAACAAACCAAAAAACCAACAAACCAACAAACCAACAAACGAACAAGCCAACAAGCCAACAAACCAACAAACCAACAAACCAACAAGCCAACAAACCAACAAGCCAACAAACCAACAAACCAACAAACCAACAAACCAAGTAACCAAAAAGCCAACAAACTAACAAACCAACAAGCCAATAAGCCAACAAACCAACAAACCAACAAAGCAACAAGCCAACAAGCCAACAAACCAACAAACCAACAAGCCAACAAACCAACAAACCAACAAGCCAACAAGCCAACAAACCAACAAACCAACAAACCAACAAGCCAACAAACCAATAAACCAACAAGCCAACAAACCAACAAACCAACAAACCAACAAACCATTAAGCCAACAAGCCAACAAACCAACAAACCAACAAGCCAACAAACCAACAAACCAACAAACCAACAAGCCAACAAACCAACAAGCCAACAAACCAACAAACCAACAAATCAAGTAACCAAAAAGCCAACAAACTAACAAACCAACAAGTGAACAAGCCAACAAACCAACAAACCAAAAAAGCAACAAGCCAACAAGCCAACAAACCAACAAACCAACAAGCCAACAAACCAATAAACCAACAAGCCAACAAGCCAACAAACCAACAAACCAACAAACCATCAAGCCAACAAACCAACAAACCAAAAAATCAACAAACCAACAAACATACAAGCCAACAAGCCAACAAACCAACAAACCAACAAACCAACAAACTAAGTAACCAACAAGCCAACAAACCAACAAACCAACAAGCCAACAAGCCAACACACCAACAAACCGACAAACCAACAAACCAACCAACCAACAAACCAAAAAACCAACAAACCAACAAACCAACAAACCAACAAACCAACAAACCAACAAGCCAACAAGCCAACAAGCCAACAAACCAACAAACCAACAAACCAACAAACCAACAAGCCAACAAACCAACAAGCCAATAAACCAACAAACCAAGTAACCAAAAAGCCAACAAACTAACAAACCAACAAGCCAACAAGCCAACAAACCAACAAACCAACAAAGCAACAAGCCAACAAGCCAACAAACCAACAAACCAACAAGCCAACAAACCAACAAACCAACCAACTAACAAACCAACAAACCAACAAACCAACAAACCAACAAACCAACAAACCAACAAGCCAACAAGCCAACAAACCAACAAACCAACAAACCAAAAAACCAACAAACCAACAAACCAACAAACCAACAAACCAACAAACCAACAAACCAACAAGCCAACAAGCCAACAAATCAACAAACTAACAAACCAACAAGCCAACAAACCAACAAACCAACAAGCCAATAAGCCAACAAACCAACAAACCCACAAACCAACAAACCAACAAGCCAACAAACCAACAAACCAACAAGCCAACAAGCCAACAAACCAACAAACCAACAAGCCAACAAACCAACAAGCCAACAAACCAACAAACCAACAAACCAAGTAACCAAAAAGCCAACAAACTAACAAAACAACAAGCCAACAAGCCAACAAACTAACAAATCAACAAAGAAACAAGACAACAAGCCAACAAACCAACAAACCAACAAGCCAACAAACCAACAAACCAACAAACCAACAAGCCAACAAACCAACAAACAAATAAACCAACAAACCAACAAACCAACAAACCAACAAACCAACAAACCAACAAACCAACAAACCAAAAAACCAACAAACCAACAAACCAACAAGCCAACAAGCCAACAAACCAACAAACCAACAAGCCAACAAGCCAACAAACCAACAAACAAACAAGCCAACAAACCAACAAACCAACAAATCAACAAGCCAACCAACCAACAAACAAATAAACCAACAAACCAAAAAACCAACAAACCAACAAACCAACAAACCAACAAACTCACAAACCAACAAACCAAGAAACCAACAAGCCAACAAGCCAACAAACCAACAAACCAACAAAACAACAAGCCAACAAACCAACAAGCCAACAAACCAAAAAACCAACAAACCAACAAACCAACAAACCAACAAACCAACAAACCAACAAACCAACAAGCCAACAAGGCAACAAGCCAACAAACCTACAAACCAACAAACCAACAAACCAACAAGCCAACAAACCAACAAGCCAATAAACCAACAAACCAAGTAACCAAAAAGCCAACAAGCCAACAAGCCAACAAACCAACAAACCAACAAACCAAAAAACCAACAAACCAACAAACCAACAAACCAACAAACCAACAAGCCAACAAGCCAACAAATCAATAAACTAACAAACCAACAAGCCAACAAACCAACAAACCAACAAGCCAATAAGCCAACAAACCAACAAACCCACAAACCAACAAACCAACAAGCCAACAAACCAACAAACCAACAAGCCAACAAGCCAACAAACCAACAAACCAACAAGCCAACAAACCAACAAGCCAACAAACCAACAAACCAACAAACCAAGTAACCAAAAAGCCAACAAACTAACAAACCAACAAGCCAACAAGCCAACAAACTAACAAATCAACAAAGCAACAAGCCAACAAGCCAACAAAATAACAAACCAAAAAGCCAACAAACCAACAAACCAACAAACCAACAAGCCAACAAACCAACAAATAAAATAAACCAACAAACCAACAAACCAACAAACCAACAAACCAACAAACCAACAAACCAAAAAACCAAAAAACCAACAAACCAACAAACCAACAAACCAACAAGCCAACAAGCCAACAAACCAACAAACCAACAAGCCAACTAGCCAACAAACCAACAAACCAACAAGCCAACAAACCAACAAACCAACAAATCAACAATGAAACAAACCAACAAACAAATAAACCAACAAACCAAAAAACCAACAAACCAACAAACCAACAAACTCACAAACCAACAAACCAAAAAACCAACAAGCCAACAAGCCAACAAACCAACAAACCAACAAACCAACAAGCCAACAAACCAACAAGTCAACAAACCAACAAACCAACAAACCAAGTAACCAAAAAGCCAACAAACTAACAAACCAACAAGCCAACAAGCCAACAAACCAACAAACCAACAAAGCAACAAGCCAACAAGCCAACAAACCAACAAACCAACAAGCCAACAAACCAACAAACCAAGAAGCTTACAAGCCAACAAACCAACAAACCAACAAGCCAACAAACCAACAAACCAATAAACCAACAAACCAACAAACCAACAAACCAACAAACCAACAAGCCAACAAACCAACAAACAAATAAACCAACAAACCAAAAAACCAAAAAACCAACAAACCAACAAGCCAACAAACCAACAAACCAACAAGCCAATAAGCCAACAAACCAACAAACCCACAAACCAACAAACCAACAAACCAACAAACCAACCAACCAACAAACCAAAAAACCAACAAACCAACAAACCAACAAACCAACAAACCAACAAACCAACAAACCAACAAGCCAACAAGGCAACAAGCCAACAAACCAACAAACCAACAAACCAACAAACCAACAAGCCAACAAACCAACAAGCCAATAAACCAACAAACCAAGTAACCAAAAAGCCAACAAGCCAACAAGCCAACAAACCAACAAACCAACAAACCAAAAAACCAACAAACCAACAAACCAACAAACCAACAAACCAACAAGCCAACAAGCCAACAAATCAACAAACTAACAAACCAACAAGCCAACAAACCAACAAACCAACAAGCCAATAAGCCAACAAACCAACAAACCCACAAACCAACAAACCAACAAGCCAACAAACCAACAAACCAACAAGCCAACAAGCCAACAAACCAACAAACCAACAAGCCAACAAACCAACAAGCCAACAAACCAACAAACCAACAAACCAAGTAACCAAAAAGCCAACAAACTAACAAACCAACAAGCCAACAAGCCAACAAACTAACAAATCAACAAAGCAACAAGCCAACAAAATAACAAACCAAAAAGCCAACAAACCAACAAACCAACAAACCAACAAGCCAACAAACCAACAAATAAAATAAACCAACAAACCAACAAACCAACAAACCAACAAGCCAACAAACCAACAAACCAACAAGCCAACAAGCCAACAAACCAACAAACCAACAAGCTAACAAACCAACAAGCCAACAAGCCAACAAACCAACAAACCAACAAAGCAACAAGACAACAAGCTAACAAACCAACAAACTAACAAGCCAACAAACCAACAAACCAACAAACCAACAAGCCAACAAACCAACAAACAAATAAACCAACAAACCAACAAACCGACAAACCAACAAGCCAACAAGCCAACAAACCAACAAATTAACAAACCAACAAGCCAACAAACCAACAAGCCAACAAGCCAACAAACCAACAAACCAACAAACCAAGTAACCAAAAAGCCAACAAACTAACAAACCAACAAGCCAACAAGCCAACAAACCAACAAACCAACAAATCAACAAGCCAACAAGCCAACAAACCAACAAACCGACAAGTCAACAAACCAACAAACCAACAAGCCAACAAACCAACAAGCCAATAAGCCAACAAACCAACAAGCCAACAAGCCAACAAACCAACAAGCCAACAAGCCAACAAACCAACAAACCAACAAACCAACAAGCCAACAAACCAATAAACCAAAAAACCAACAAACCAACAAACCAAGTTACCAAACAGCCAACAAACTAACAAACCAACAAGCCAAAAAACCAACAAACCAACAAGCCAACAAACCAACAAACCAACAAACCAACAAGCCAACAAGCCAACAAACCAACAAACCAACAAACCAAAAAACCAACAAACCAAAAAACCAACAAACCAACAAACCAACAAACGAACAAGCCAACAAGCCAACAAACCAACAAACCAACAAACCAACAAGCCAACAAACCAACAAGCCAACAAACCAACAAACCAACAAACCAACAAACCAAGTAACCAAAAAGCCAACAAACTAACAAACCAACAAGCCAATAAGCCAACAAACCAACAAACCAACAAAGCAACAAGCCAACAAGCCAACAAACCAACAAACCAACAAGCCAACAAACCAACAAACCAACAAGCCAACAAGCCAACAAACCAACAAACCAACAAACCAACAAGCCAACAAACCAATAAACCAACAAGCCAACAAACCAACAAACCAACAAACCAACAAACCATTAAGCCAACAAGCCAACAAACCAACAAACCAACAAGCCAACAAACCAACAAACCAACAAACCAACAAGCCAACAAACCAACAAGCCAACAAACCAACAAACCAACAAATCAAGTAACCAAAAAGCCAACAAACTAACAAACCAACAAGTGAACAAGCCAACAAACCAACAAACCAAAAAAGCAACAAGCCAACAAGCCAACAAACCAACAAACCAACAAGCCAACAAACCAATAAACCAACAAGCCAACAAGCCAACAAACCAACAAACCAACAAACCATCAAGCCAACAAACCAACAAACCAAAAAATCAACAAACCAACAAACATACAAGCCAACAAGCCAACAAACCAACAAACCAACAAACCAACAAACTAAGTAACCAACAAGCCAACAAACCAACAAACCAACAAGCCAACAAGCCAACACACCAACAAACCGACAAACCAACAAACCAACCAACCAACAAACCAAAAAACCAACAAACCAACAAACCAACAAACCAACAAACCAACAAACCAACAAGCCAACAAGCCAACAAGCCAACAAACCAACAAACCAACAAACCAACAAACCAACAAGCCAACAAACCAACAAGCCAATAAACCAACAAACCAAGTAACCAAAAAGCCAACAAACTAACAAACCAACAAGCCAACAAGCCAACAAACCAACAAACCAACAAAGCAACAAGCCAACAAGCCAACAAACCAACAAACCAACAAGCCAACAAACCAACAAACCAACCAACTAACAAACCAACAAACCAACAAACCAACAAACCAACAAACCAACAAACCAACAAGCCAACAAGCCAACAAACCAACAAACCAACAAACCAAAAAACCAACAAACCAACAAACCAACAAACCAACAAACCAACAAACCAACAAACCAACAAGCCAACAAGCCAACAAATCAACAAACTAACAAACCAACAAGCCAACAAACCAACAAACCAACAAGCCAATAAGCCAACAAACCAACAAACCCACAAACCAACAAACCAACAAGCCAACAAACCAACAAACCAACAAGCCAACAAGCCAACAAACCAACAAACCAACAAGCCAACAAACCAACAAGCCAACAAACCAACAAACCAACAAACCAAGTAACCAAAAAGCCAACAAACTAACAAACCAACAAGCCAACAAGCCAACAAACTAACAAATCAACAAAGAAACAAGACAACAAGCCAACAAACCAACAAACCAACAAGCCAACAAACCAACAAACCAACAAACCAACAAGCCAACAAACCAACAAACAAATAAACCAACAAACCAACAAACCAACAAACCAACAAACCAACAAACCAACAAACCAACAAACCAAAAAACCAACAAACCAACAAACCAACAAGCCAACAAGCCAACAAACCAACAAACCAACAAGCCAACAAGCCAACAAACCAACAAACAAACAAGCCAACAAACCAACAAACCAACAAATCAACAAGCCAACCAACCAACAAACAAATAAACCAACAAACCAAAAAACCAACAAACCAACAAACCAACAAACCAACAAACTCACAAACCAACAAACCAAGAAACCAACAAGCCAACAAGCCAACAAACCAACAAACCAACAAAACAACAAGCCAACAAACCAACAAGCCAACAAACCAAAAAACCAACAAACCAACAAACCAACAAACCAACAAACCAACAAACCAACAAACCAACAAGCCAACAAGGCAACAAGCCAACAAACCTACAAACCAACAAACCAACAAACCAACAAGCCAACAAACCAACAAGCCAATAAACCAACAAACCAAGTAACCAAAAAGCCAACAAGCCAACAAGCCAACAAACCAACAAACCAACAAACCAAAAAACCAACAAACCAACAAACCAACAAACCAACAAACCAACAAGCCAACAAGCCAACAAATCAATAAACTAACAAACCAACAAGCCAACAAACCAACAAACCAACAAGCCAATAAGCCAACAAACCAACAAACCCACAAACCAACAAACCAACAAGCCAACAAACCAACAAACCAACAAGCCAACAAGCCAACAAACCAACAAACCAACAAGCCAACAAACCAACAAGCCAACAAACCAACAAACCAACAAACCAAGTAACCAAAAAGCCAACAAACTAACAAACCAACAAGCCAACAAGCCAACAAACTAACAAATCAACAAAGCAACAAGCCAACAAGCCAACAAAATAACAAACCAAAAAGCCAACAAACCAACAAACCAACAAACCAACAAGCCAACAAACCAACAAATAAAATAAACCAACAAACCAACAAACCAACAAACCAACAAACCAACAAACCAACAAACCAAAAAACCAAAAAACCAACAAACCAACAAACCAACAAACCAACAAGCCAACAAGCCAACAAACCAACAAACCAACAAGCCAACTAGCCAACAAACCAACAAACCAACAAGCCAACAAACCAACAAACCAACAAATCAACAATGAAACAAACCAACAAACAAATAAACCAACAAACCAAAAAACCAACAAACCAACAAACCAACAAACTCACAAGCCAACAAACCAAAAAACCAACAAGCCAACAAGCCAACAAACCAACAAACCAACAAACCAACAAGCCAACAAACCAACAAGTCAACAAACCAACAAACCAACAAACCAAGTAACCAAAAAGCCAACAAACTAACAAACCAACAAGTCAACAAGCCAACAAACCAACAAACCAACAAAGCAACAAGCCAACAAGCCAACAAACCAACAAACCAACAAGCCAACAAACCAACAAACCAAGAAGCTTACAAGCCAACAAACCAACAAACCAACAAGCCAACAAACCAACAAACCAATAAACCAACAAACCAACAAACCAACAAACCAACAAACCAACAAGCCAACAAACCAACAAACAAATAAACCAACAAACCAAAAAACCAAAAAACCAACAAACCAACAAGCCAACAAACCAACAAACCAACAAGCCAATAAGCCAACAAACCAACAAACCCACAAACCAACAAACCAACAAACCAACAAACCAACCAACCAACAAACCAAAAAACCAACAAACCAACAAACCAACAAACCAACAAACCAACAAACCAACAAACCAACAAGCCAACAAGGCAACAAGCCAACAAACCAACAAACCAACAAACCAACAAACCAACAAGCCAACAAACCAACAAGCCAATAAACCAACAAACCAAGTAACCAAAAAGCCAACAAGCCAACAAGCCAACAAACCAACAAACCAACAAACCAAAAAACCAACAAACCAACAAACCAACAAACCAACAAACCAACAAGCCAACAAGCCAACAAATCAACAAACTAACAAACCAACAAGCCAACAAACCAACAAACCAACAAGCCAATAAGCCAACAAACCAACAAACCCACAAACCAACAAACCAACAAGCCAACAAACCAACAAACCAACAAGCCAACAAGCCAACAAACCAACAAACCAACAAGCCAACAAACCAACAAGCCAACAAACCAACAAACCAACAAACCAAGTAACCAAAAAGCCAACAAACTAACAAACCAACAAGCCAACAAGCCAACAAACTAACAAATCAACAAAGCAACAAGCCAACAAAATAACAAACCAAAAAGCCAACAAACCAACAAACCAACAAACCAACAAGCCAACAAACCAACAAATAAAATAAACCAACAAACCAACAAACCAACAAGCCAACTAGCCAACTAGCCAACAAACCAACAAACCAACAAGCCAACAAACCAACAAACCAACAAATCAACAAGCCAACAAACCAACAAACAAATAAACCAACAAACCAAAAAACCAACAAACCAACAAACCAACAAACCAACAAACTCACAAACCAACAAACCAAGAAACCAACAAGCCAACAAGCCAACAAACCAACAAACCAACAAACAAACAAGCCAACAAACCAACAAGCCAACAAACCAACAAACCAACAAACCAAGTAACCAAAAAGCCAACAAACTAACAAACCAACAAGCCAACAAGCCAACAAACCAACAAACCAACAAAGCAACAAGCCAACAAGCCAACAAACCAACAAACCAACAAGCCAACAAACCAACAAACCAAGAAGCTTACAAGCCAACAAACCAACAAACCAACAAGCCAACAAACCAACAAACCAATAAACCAACAAACCAACAAACCAACAAACCAACAAACCAACAAACCAACAAACCAACAAGCCAACAAGGCAACAAGCCAACAAACCTACAAACCAACAAACCAACAAACCAACAAGCCAACAAACCAACAAGCCAATAAACCAACAAACCAAGTAACCAAAAAGCCAACAAGCCAACAAGCCAACAAACCAACAAACCAACAAACCAAAAAACCAACAAACCAACAAACCAACAAACCAACAAACCAACAAGCCAACAAGCCAACAAATCAATAAACTAACAAACCAACAAGCCAACAAACCAACAAACCAACAAGCCAATAAGCCAACAAACCAACAAACCCACAAACCAACAAACCAACAAGCCAACAAACCAACAAACCAACAAGCCAACAAGCCAACAAACCAACAAACCAACAAGCCAACAAACCAACAAGCCAACAAACCAACAAACCAACAAACCAAGTAACCAAAAAGCCAACAAACTAACAAACCAACAAGCCAACAAGCCAACAAAGTAACAAATCAACAAAGCAACAAGCCAACAAGCCAACAAAATAACAAACCAAAAAGCCAACAAACCAACAAACCAACAAACCAACAAGCCAACAAACCAACAAATAAAATAAACCAACAAACCAACAAACCAACAAACCAACAAACCAACAAACCAACAAACCAAAAAACCAAAAAACCAACAAACCAACAAACCAACAAACCAACAAGCCAACAAGCCAACAAGCCAACAAACCAACAAACCAACAAGCCAACTAGCCAACAAACCAACAAACCAACAAGCCAACAAACCAACAAACCAACAAATCAACAAGCCAACAAACCAACAAACAAATAAACCAACAAACCAAAAAACCAACAAACCAACAAACCAACAAACCAACAAACTCACAAACCAACAAACCAAAAAACCAACAAGCCAACAAGCCAACAAACCAACAAACCAACAAACCAACAAGCCAACAAACCAACAAGCCAACAAACCAACAAACCAACAAACCAAGTAACCAAAAAGCCAACAAACTAACAAACCAACAAGCCAACAAGCCAACAAACCAACAAACCAACAAAGCAACAAGCCAACAAGCCAACAAACCAACAAACCAACAAGCCAACAAACCAACAAACCAAGAAGCTTACAAGCCAACAAACCAACAAACCAACAAGCCAACAAACCAACAAACCAATAAACCAACAAACCAACAAACCAACAAACCAACAAACCAACAAGCCAACAAACCAACAAACAAATAAACCAACAAACCAAAAAACCAAAAAACCAACAAACCAACTAGCCAACAAACCAACAAACCAACAAGCCAATAAGCCAACAAACCAACAAACCCACAAACCAACAAACCAACAAACCAACAAACCAACCAACCAACAAACCAAAAAACCAACAAACCAACAAACCAACAAACCAACAAACCAACAAACCAACAAACCAACAAGCCAACAAGGCAACAAGCCAACAAACCAACAAACCAACAAACCAACAAACCAACAAGCCAACAAACCAACAAGCCAATAAACCAACAAACCAAGTAACCAAAAAGCCAACAAGCCAACAAGCCAACAAACCAACAAACCAACAAACCAAAAAACCAACAAACCAACAAACCAACAAACCAACAAACCAACAAGCCAACAAGCCAACAAATCAACAAACTAACAAACCAACAAGCCAACAAACCAACAAACCAACAAGCCAATAAGCCAACAAACCAACAAACCCACAAACCAACAAACCAACAAGCCAACAAACCAACAAACCAACAAGCCAACAAGCCAACAAACCAACAAACCAACAAGCCAACAAACCAACAAGCCAACAAACCAACAAACCAACAAACCAAGTAACCAAAAAGCCAACAAACTAACAAACCAACAAGCCAACAAGCCAACAAACTAACAAATCAACAAAGCAACAAGCCAACAAGCCAACAAAATAACAAACCAAAAAGCCAACAAACCAACAAACCAACAAACCAACAAGCCAACAAACCAACAAATAAAATAAACCAACAAACCAACAAACCAACAAACCAACAAACCAACAAACCAACAAACCAAAAAACCAAAAAACCAACAAACCAACAAACCAGCAAACCAACAAGCCAACAAGCCAACAAACCAACAAACCAACAAGCCAACTAGCCAACAAACCAACAAACCAACAAGCCAACAAACCAACAAACCAACAAATCAACAAGCCAACAAACCAACAAACAAATAAACCAACAAACCAAAAAACCAACAAACCAACAAACCAACAAACCAACAAACTCACAAACCAACAAACCAAGAAACCAACAAGCCAACAAGCCAACAAACCAACAAACCAACAAACAAACAAGCCAACAAACCAACAAGCCAACAAACCAACAAACCAACAAACCAAGTAACCAAAAAGCCAACAAACTAACAAACCAACAAGCCAACAAGCCAACAAACCAACAAACCAACAAAGCAACAAGCCAACAAGCCAACAAACCAACAAACCAACAAGCCAACAAACCAACAAACCAAGAAGCTTACAAGCCAACAAACCAACAAACCAACAAGCCAACAAACCAACAAACCAATAAACCAACAAACCAACAAACCAACAAACCAACAAACCAACAACGCAACAAACCAACAAACAAATAAACCAACAAACCAAAAAACCAAAAAACCAAAAAACCAACAAACCAACAAACCAACAAACCAACAAACCAACAAACCAACAAACCAAACAAACCAACAAACCAACAAGCCAACAAGCCAACAAACCAACAAACCAACAAACCAACAAACCAACAAGCCAATAAACCAACAAGCCAACAAACCAACAAACCAACAAACCAAGTTACCAACAAGCCAACAAACCAACAAACCAACAAACCAACAAACCAACAAACCAACAAGCCAACAAACCAACAAACCAACAAACCAACAAGCCAACAAACCAACAAGCCAACAAAACAACAAGCCAACAAACCAACAAACCAACAAGCCAACAAGCCAACAAGCCAACAAACTAACAAACCAACAAACTAACAAACCAACAAACGAACTAACCAACAAACCAACAAGCCAACAAGCCAACAAACCAACAAACCAACAAGCCAACAAGCCAACAAACCAACAAATTAACTAACCAACAAGCCAACAAACCAACAAACCAACAAACCAACAAACCAACAAACCAACAAACCAACAAGGCAACAAACCAACAAAAAATAAACCAACAAACCAAAAAACTAACAAACCAACAAGCCAACAGCCAACAAACCAACAAGCCAACAAACCAAGAAGCCAACAAACCAACAAACCAACAAACCAACAAGCCAGTAAACCAACAAACAAATAAACCAACAAACCAAAAAACCAACAAACCAACATACCAACAAACCAACAAACCAACAAACCAACAAACCAACAAGCCAACAAGCCAACAAACCAACAAACCAACAAACCAACAAGCCAACAAACCAACAAGCCAACACACCAACAAACCAACAAACCAAGTAACCAACATACCAACAAACCATCAAACGAACAAAGCAACAAGCCAACAAGCCAACAAACCAACAAACCAACAAGCCAACAAACCAACAAACCAACAAGCCAACAAGCCAACAAACCAACAAACCAACAAACCAACAAACCAACAAACCAACAAACCAACAAACCAACAAGCCAACAAACCAACAAACCAACAAGCCAACAAGCCAACAAATCAGCAAACCAACAAGCTAACAAACCAACAATCCAACAAACCAACAAACCAACAAACCAAGTAACCAAAAAGCCAACAAACTAACAAACCAAGAAGCCTACAAGCCAACAAACCAAAAAACCAACAAAGCAACAAGCCAACAAGCCAACAAACCAACAAACCAACAAACCAAGTAACCAAAAAGCCAACAAACCAACAAACCAACAAACCAAGAAACCAAAAAACCAACAAACCAACAAACCAACAAACCAACAAACCAACAAACCAACAAGCCAACAAGCCAACAAACCAACAAACTAACAAATCAACAAAGCAACAAGCCAACAAGCCAACAAACCAACAAACCAACAAAGCAACAAGCCAACAAGCCAACAAACCAAAAAACCAACAAGCCAACAAACCAACAAACCAACAAAACAACAAACCAACAAACCAACAAACCAACAAACCAACAAACCAACAAGCCAACAAGCCAACAAACCAACAAACCAAGAAACCAAAAAACCAACAAACCAACAAACCAACAAACCAACAAACCAACAAACCAACAAGCCAACAAGCCAACAAACCAACAAACTAACAAACCAACAAGCCAACAAACCAACAAACCAACAAGCCAACAAGCCAACAAACCAACAAACCAACAAACCAATAAACCAACAAACCAACAAACCAACAAGCCAACAAACCAACAAACCAACAAGCCAACAAGCCAACAAACCAACAAGCTAACAAACCAACAAGCCAACAAGCCAACAAACCAACAAACCAACAAAGCAACAAGACAACAAGCTAACAAACCAACAAACTAACAAGCCAACAAACCAACAAACCAACAAACCAACAAGCCAACAAACCAACAAACAAATAAACCAACAAACCAACAAACCGACAAACCAACAAGCCAACAAGCCAACAAACCAACAAATTAACCAACCAACAAGCCAACAAACCAACAAGCCAACAAGCCAACAAACCAACAAACCAACAAACCAAGTAACCAAAAAGCCAACAAACTAACAAACCAACAAGCCAACAAGCCAACAAACCAACAAATCAACAAGCCAACAAGCCAACAAACCAACAAACCGATAAGTCAACAAACCAACAAACCAACAAGCCAACAAGCCAACAAACCAACAAGCCAATAAGCCAACAAACCAACAAGCCAACAAGCCAACAAACCAACAAGCCAACAAGCCAACAAACCAACAAACCAACAAACCAACAAGCCAACAAACCAATAAACCAAAAAACCAACAAACCAACAAACCAAGTTACCAAACAGCCAACAAACTAACAAACCAACAAGCCAAAAAACCAACAAACCAACAAGCCAACAAACCAACAAACCAACAAACCAACAAGCCAACAAGCCAACAAACCAACAAACCAACAAACCAAAAAACCAACAAACCAAAAACCAACAAACCAACAAACCAACAAACGAACAAGCCAACAAGCCAACAAACCAACAAACCAACAAACCAACAAGCCAACAAACCAACAAGCCAACAAACCAACAAACCAACAAACCAACAAACCAAGTAACCAAAAAGCCAACAAACTAACAAACCAACAAGCCAATAAGCCAACAAACCAACAAACCAACAAAGCAACAAGCCAACAAGCCAACAAACCAGCAAACCAACAAGCCAACAAACCAACAAACCAACAAGCCAACAAGCCAACAAACCAACAAACCAACAAACCAACAAGCCAACAAACCAATAAACCAACAAGCCAACAAACCAACAAACCAACAAACCAACAAACCATTAAGCCAACAAGCCAACAAACCAACAAACCAACAAGCCAACAAACCAACAAACCAACAAACCAACAAGCCAACAAACCAACAAGCCAACAAACCAACAAATCAAGTAACCAAAAACCAACAAACTAACAAACCAACAAGTGAACAAGCCAACAAACCAACAAACCAAAAAAGCAACAAGCCAACAAGCCAACAAACCAACAAACCAACAAGCCAACAAACCAATAAACCAACAAGCCAACAAGCCAATAAACCAACAAACCAACAAACCAACAAGCCAACAAACCAACAAACCAAAAAATCAACAAACCAACAAACATACAAGCCAACAAGCCAACAAACCAACAAACCAACAAACCAACAAACTAAGTAACCAACAAGCCAACAAACCAACAAACCAACAAGCCAACAAGCCAACACACCAACAAACCAACAAACCAACAAACCAACCAACCAACAAACCAAAAAACCAAAAAACCAACAAACCAACAAACCAACAAACCAACAAACCAACAAACCAACAAACCAACAAACCAACAAGCCAACAAGCCAACAAGCCAACAAACCAACAAACCAACAAACCAACAAACCAACAAGCCAACAAACCAACAAGCCAATAAACCAACAAACCAAGTAACCAAAAAGCCAACAAACTAACAAACCAACAAGCCAACAAGCCAACAAACCAACAAACCAACAAAGCAACAAGCCAACAAGCCAACAAACCAACAAACCAACAAGCCAACAAACCAACAAACCAACCAACTAACAAACCAACAAACCAACAAACCAACAAACCAACAAACCAACAAACCAACAAGCCAACAAGCCAACAAACCAACAAACCAACAAACCAAAAAACCAACAAACCAACAAACCAACAAACCAACAAACCAACAAACCAACAAACCAACAAGCCAACAAGCCAACAAATCAACAAACTAACAAACCAACAAGCCAACAAACCAACAAACCAACAAGCCAATAAGCCAACAAACCAACAAACCCACAAACCAACAAACCAACAAGCCAACAAACCAACAAACCAACAAGCCAACAAGCCAACAAACCAACAAACCAACAAGCCAACAAACCAACAAGCCAACAAACCAACAAACCAACAAACCAAGTAACCAAAAAGCCAACAAACTAACAAACCAACAAGCCAACAAGCCAACAAACTAACAAATCAACAAAGCAACAAGACAACAAGCCAACAAACCAACAAACCAACAAGCCAACAAACCAACAAACCAACAAACCAACAAGCCAACAAACCAACAAACAAATAAACCAACAAACCAACAAACCAACAAACCAACAAACCAACAAACCAACAAACCAACAAACCAAAAAACCAACAAACCAACAAACCAACAAGCCAACAAGCCAACAAACCAACAAACCAACAAGCCAACAAGCCAACAAACCAACAAACCAACAAGCCAACAAACCAACAAACCAACAAATCAACAAGCCAACCAACCAACAAACAAATAAACCAACAAACCAAAAAAACCAACAAACCAACAAACCAACAAACCAACAAACTCACAAACCAACAAACCAAGAAACCAACAAGCCAACAAGCCAACAAACCAACAAACCAACAAAACAACAAGCCAACAAACCAACAAGCCAACAAACCAACAAACCAGCAAACCAAGTAACCAAAAAGCCAACAAACTAACAAACCAACAAGCCAACAAGCCAACAAACCAACAAACCAACAAAGCAACAAGCCAACAAGCCAACAAACCAACAAACCAACAAGCCAACAAACCAACAAACCAAGAAGCTTGCAAGCCAACAAACCAACATACCAACAAGCCAACAAACCAACAAACCAATAAACCAACAAACCAACAAACCAACAAACCAACAAACCAACAAGCCAAGAAACCAACAAACCAACAAACCAACAAGCCAACAAGCCAACAAACCAACAAACCAAGAAACCAAAAAACCAACAAACCAACAAACCAACAAACCAACAAACCAACAAACCAACAAACCAACAAGCCAACAAGCCAACAAACCAACAAACTAACAAACCAACAAGCCAACAAACCAACTAAATAACAAGCCAACCAGCCAACAAACCAACAAACCAACAAACCAATAAACCAACAAACCAACAAACCAACAAGCCAACAAACCAACAAACCAACAAGCCAACAAGCCAACAAACCAACAAACCAACAAGCTAATAAACCAACAAGCCAACAAACCAACAAACCAACAAACCAAGTAACTAAAAAGCCAACAAACTAGCAAACCAACAAGCCAACAAGCCAACAAACCAACAAACCAACAAAGCAACAAGACAACAAGCCAACAAACCAACAAACTAACAAGCCAACAAACCAACAAACCAACAAACCAACAAACCAACAAGCCAACAAACCAACAAACAAATAAACCAACAAACCAACAAACCAACAAACCAACAAACCAACAAACCAACAAACCAACAAACCAACAAACCAACAAAACAACAAACCAACAAGCCAACAAGCCTACAAACCAACAAACCAACAAGCCAACAAGCCAACAAACCAACAAACCAACAAGCTAACAAACCAACAAACCAACAAACACACAAGCCAACAAACCAACAAACAAATAAACCAATAAACCAAAAAACCAACAAACCAACAAACCAACAAACCAACAAACCAACAAACCAACAAACCAACAAACCAACAAGCCAACAAGCCAACTTAAACCAACAAACCAACAAACCAACAAGCCAACAAACCAACAAGCCAACAAACCAACAAACCAACAAACCAAGTAACCAAAAAGCCAACAAACTAACAAACCAACAAACTAACAAACCAACAAGCCAACAAGCCAACAAACCAACAAATCAACAAGCCAACAAGCCAACAAACTAACAAGCCAACAAGCCAAAAAACTAACAACCCAACAAGCCAACAAACCAACAAACCAACAAACCAACAAACCAACAAACCAACAAGCCAAAAAACCAATAAACCAAAAAACCAACAAATCAACAAACCAAGTAACCAAACAGCCAACAAACTAACAAACCAACAAGCCAACAAACCAACAAACCAACAAGCCAACAAGCCAACAAACCAACAAACCAACAAGCCAACAAACCAGCAAACCAACAAACCAAAAAACCAACAACCCAACAAACCAACAAATCAGCAAACGAACAAGCAAACAAGCCAACAAAACAACAAACCAACAAGCCAACAAGCCAACAAACCAACGAACCAACAAGCCAACAAACCAACAAACCAACAAACCAAAAAACCAACAAACCAACAAACCAACAAACCAACAAACCAACAAACCAACAAACCAACAAACGAACAAGCAAACAAGCCAACAAACCAACAAACCAACAAACCAACAAACCAACAAACCAACAAGCCAACAATCCAACAAACCAACAAACCAAGTAACCAAAAAGACAACAAACTAACAAACAACAAGCCAACAAGCCAACAAACCAACAAACCAACAAAGCAACAAGCCAACAAGCCAACAAACCAACAAGCCAACAAACCAACAAACCAACAAGCCAACAAGCCAACAAGCCAACAAACCAACAAACCAACAAACCAACAAGCCAACAAACCAACAAACCAACAAGCCAACAAACCAACAAACCAACAAACCAACAAGCCAACAAACCAACAAATCAACAAGCCAACAAACCAACAAAACAACAAACCAACAAGCCAACAAACCAACAAGCCAACAAACCAACAAAACAACAAATCAAGTAACCAAAAAGCCAACAAACTAACAAACCAACAAATCAAGTAACCAAAAAGCCAACAAACTAACAAACCAACAAGTGAACAAGCCAACAAACCAACAAACCAACAAAGCAACAAGCCAACAAGCCAACAAACCAACAAACCAACAAGCCAACAAACCAACAAACCTACAAACTAACAAGCCAACAAGCCAACAAACCAACAAACCAACAAACCAACAAGCCAACAAACAACAAACCAAAAAACCAACAAACCAACAAACATACAAGCCAACAAGCCAACAAACCAACAAACCAACAAGCCAACAAACCAACAAACTAAGTAACCAACAAGCCAACAAACCAACAAACCAACAAGCCAACAAGCCAACACACCAACAAACCAACAAACCAACAAACCAACAAACCAACCAACCAACAAACCAAAAAACCAACAAACCAACAAACCAACAAACCAACAAACGAACTAACCAACAAACCAACAAGCCAACAAGCCAACAAACCAACAAACCAACAAGCCAACAAACCAACAAACCAACAAACCAACAAACCAACAAGCCAACAAACCAACAAACCTACAAACTAACAAGCCAACAAGCCAACAAACCAACAAACCAACAAACCAACAAGCCAACAAACCAACAAACCAAAAAACCAACAAACCAACAAACATACAAGCCAACAAGCAAACAAACCAACAAACCAACAAGCCAACAAACCAACAAACCAACAAACTAAGTAACCAACAAGCCAACAAACCAACAAACCAACAAGCCAACAAGCCAACACACCAACAAACCAAAAAACCAACAAACCAACAAACCAACCAACCAACAAACCAAAAAACCAGCAAACCAACAAACTAACAAACCAACAAACGAACTAACCAACAAACCAACAAGCCAACAAGCCAACAAACCTACAAACCAACAAGCCAACAAACCAACAAACCAACAAACCAACAAACCAACAAGCCAACAAACCAATAAACAAATAAACCAACAAACCAAAAAACCAACAAACCAACAAGCCAACAGCCAACAAACCAACAAGCCAACAAACCAACAAGCCAACAAACCAACAAACCAACAAACCAACAAACCAACAAGCCAATAAGCCAACAAACAAATAAACCAACAAACCAAAAAACCACCAAACCAACAAACCAACAAACCAACAAACCAACAAACCAACAAACCAACAAGCCAACAAGCCAACAAACCAACAAACCAACAAACCAATAAGCCAACAAACCAACAAGCCAACACACCAACAAACCAACAAACCAAGTAACCAACATACCAACAAACCATCAAACGAACAAAGCAACAAGCCAACAAGCCAACAAACCAACAAACCAACAAGCCAACAAACCAACAAACCAACAAGCCAACAAGCCAACAAACCAACAAACCAACAAACCAACAAACCAATAAACCAACAAGCCAACAAACCAACAAACCAACAAGCCAACAAGCCAACAAACCAACAAACCAACAAGCTAACAAACCAACAATCCAACAAACCAACAAACCAACAAACCAAGTAACCAAAAAGCCAATAAACTAACAAACCAACAAGCCAACAAGCCAACAAACCAACAAACCAGCAAAGCAACAAGCCAACAAGCCAACAAACCAACAAACCAACAAGCTAACAAACCAACAATTAAACAAACCAACAAACCAACAAACCAAGTAACCAAAAAGCCAATAAACTAACAAACCAACAAGCCAACCAGCCAACAAACCAACAAACCAACAAAGCAACAAGCCAACAAGCCAACAAACCAACAAACCAACAAACCCAGTAACCAAAAAGCCAACAAACCAACAAACCAACAAGCCAACAAGCCAACAAACCAACAAACCAACAAAGCAACAAGCCAACAAGCCAACAAACGAACAAACCAACAAAGCAATAAGCCACCAAGCCAACAAACCAACAAACCAACAAGCCAACAAACCAACAAACCAACAAACCAACAAACCAACAAACCAACAAACCAACAAACCAATAAACCAACAAGCCAACAAGCCAACAAACCAACAAACCAACAAACCAACAAACCAACAAACCAACAAACCAACAAACCAACAAACCAATAAACTAACAAGCCAACAAGCCAACAAACCAACAAACTAACAAACCAACAAGCCACTAAACCAACAAACCAACAAGCCAACAAGCCAACAAACCAACAAACCAACAAACCAAAAAACCAACAAACCAACAAACCAACAAACCAACAAACCAACAAACCAACAAACCAACAAGCCAACAAGCCAACAAACCAACAAACCAAGAAACCAAAAAACCAACAAACCAACAAACCAACAAACCAACAAACCAACAAACCAACAAACCAACAAACCAACAAGCCAACAAGCCAACAAACCAACAAACTAACAAACCAACAAGCCAACAAACCAACAAACCAACAAGCCAACAAGCCAACAAACCAACAAACCAACAAACCAATAAACCAACAAACCAACAAACCAACAAGCCAACAAACCAACAAACCAACAAGCCAACAAGCCAACAAACCAACAAACCAACAAGCTAACAAACCAACAAGCCAACAAGCCAACAAACCAACAAACCAACAAAGCAACAAGACAACAAGCTAACAAACCAACAAACTAACAAGCCAACAAACCAACAAGCCAACAAACCAACAAACCAACAAACCAACAAGCCAACGAACCAACAAACAAATAAACCAACAAACCAACAAACCGACAAACCAACAAGCCAACAAGCCAACAAACCAACAAATTAACAAACCAACAAGCCAACAAACCAACAAGCCAACAAGCCAACAAACCAACAAACCAACAAACCAAGTAACCAAAAAGCCAACAAACTAACAAACCAACAAGCCAACAAGCCAACAAACCAACAAATCAACAAGCCAACAAGCCAACAAACCAACAAACCGACAAGTCAACAAACCAACAAACCCACAAGCCAACAAGCCAACAAACCAACAAGCCAATAAGCCAACAAACCAACAAGCCAACAAGCCAACAAACCAACAAGCCAACAAGCCAACAAACCAACAAACCAACAAACCAACAAGCCAACAAACCAATAAACCAAAAAACCAACAAACCAACAAACCAAGTTACCAAACAGCCAACAAACTAACAAACCAACAAGCCAAAAAACCAACAAACCAACAAGCCAACAAACCAACAAACCAACAAACCAACAAGCCAACAAGCCAACAAACCAACAAACCAACAAACCAAAAAACCAACAAACCAACAAACCAACAAACCAACAAACCAACAAGCGAACAAGCCAACAAGCCAACAAACCAACAAACCAACAAACCAACAAGCCAACAAACCAACAAGCCAACAAACCAACAAACCAACAAACCAACAAACCAAGTAACCAAAAAGCCAACAAACTAACAAACCAACAAGCCAATAAGCCAACAAACCAACAAACCAACAAAGCAACAAGCCAACAAGCCAACAAACCAACAAACCAACAAGCCAACAAACCAACAAACCAACAAGCCAACAAGCCAACAAACCAACAAACCAACAAACCAACAAGCCAACAAACCAATAAACCAACAAGCCAACAAACCAACAAACCAACAAACCAACAAACCATTAAGCCAACAAGCCAACAAACCAACAAACCAACAAGCCAACAAACCAACAAACCAACAAACCAACAAGCCAACAAACCAACAAGCCAACAAACCAA
Organism: Atherix ibis; assembly: GCA_958298945.1. Taxonomy (NCBI): domain Eukaryota; kingdom Metazoa; phylum Arthropoda; class Insecta; order Diptera; family Athericidae; genus Atherix; species Atherix ibis. Next base: position 31,171,166 of record OY282608.1, read on the forward strand.
CAAACCAACAAATCAAGTAACCAAAAAGCCAACAAACTAACAAACCAACAAGTGAACAAGCCAACAAACCAACAAACCAAAAAAGCAACAAGCCAACAAGCCAACAAACCAACAAACCAACAAGCCAACAAACCAATAAACCAACAAGCCAACAAGCCAACAAACCAACAAACCAACAAACCAACAAGCCAACAAACCAACAAACCAAAAAATCAACAAACCAACAAACATACAAGCCAACAAGCCAACAAACCAACAAACCAACAAACCAACAAACTAAGTAACCAACAAGCCAACAAACCAACAAACCAACAAGCCAACAAGCCAACACACCAACAAACCAACAAACCAACAAACCAACCAACCAACAAACCAAAAAACCAAAAAACCAACAAACCAACAAACCAACAAACCAACAAACCAACAAACCAACAAGCCAACAAGCCAACAAGCCAACAAACCAACAAACCAACAAACCAACAAACCAACAAGCCAACAAACCAACAAGCCAATAAACCAACAAACCAAGTAACCAAAAAGCCAACAAACTAACAAACCAACAAGCCAACAAGCCAACAAACCAACAAACCAACAAAGCAACAAGCCAACAAGCCAACAAACCAACAAACCAACAAGCCAACAAACCAACAAACCAACCAACTAACAAACCAACAAACCAACAAACCAACAAACCAACAAACCAACAAACCAACAAGCCAACAAGCCAACAAACCAACAAACCAACAAACCAAAAAACCAACAAACCAACAAACCAACAAACCAACAAACCAACAAACCAACAAACCAACAAGCCAACAAGCCAACAAATCAACAAACTAACAAACCAACAAGCCAACAAACCAACAAACCAACAAGCCAATAAGCCAACAAACCAACAAACCCACAAACCAACAAACCAACAAGCCAACAAACCAACAAACCAACAAGCCAACAAGCCAACAAACCAACAAACCAACAAGCCAACAAACCAACAAGCCAACAAACCAACAAACCAACAAACCAAGTAACCAAAAAGCCAACAAACTAACAAACCAACAAGCCAACAAGCCAACAAACTAACAAATCAACAAAGCAACAAGACAACAAGCCAACAAACCAACAAACCAACAAGCCAACAAACCAACAAACCAACAAACCAACAAGCCAACAAACCAACAAACAAATAAACCAACAAACCAACAAACCAACAAACCAACAAACCAACAAACCAACAAACCAACAAACCAAAAAACCAACAAACCAACAAACCAACAAGCCAACAAGCCAACAAACCAACAAACCAACAAGCCAACAATCCAACAAACCAACAAACCAACAAGCCAACAAACCAACAAACCAACAAATCAACAAGCCAACCAACCAACAAACAAATAAACCAACAAACCAAAAAACCAACAAACCAACAAACCAACAAACCAACAAACTCACAAACCAACAAACCAAGAAACCAACAAGCCAACAAGCCAACAAACCAACAAACCAACAAAACAACAAGCCAACAAACCAACAAGCCAACAAACCAACAAACCAGCAAACCAAGTAACCAAAAAGCCAACAAACTAACAAACCAACAAGCCAACAAGCCAACAAACCAACAAACCAACAAAGCAACAAGCCAACAAGCCAACAAACCAACAAACCAACAAGCCAACAAACCAACAAACCAAGAAGCTTACAAGCCAACAAACCAACATACCAACAAGCCAACAAACCAACAAACCAATAAACCAACAAACCAACAAACCAACAAACCAACAAACCAACAAGCCAAGAAACCAACAAACCAACAAACCAACAAGCCAACAAGCCAACAAACCAACAAACCAAGAAACCAAAAAACCAACAAACCAACAAACCAACAAACCAACAAACCAACAAACCAACAAACCAACAAGCCAACAAGCCAACAAACCAACAAACTAACAAACCAACAAGCCAACAAACCAACAAAATAACAAGCCAACAAGCCAACAAACCAACAAACCAACAAACCAATAAACCAACAAACCAACAAACCAACAAGCCAACAAACCAACAAACCAACAAGCCAACAAGCCAACAAACCAACAAACCAACAAGCTAATAAACCAACAAGCCAACAAACCAACAAACCAACAAACCAAGTAACTAAAAAGCCAACAAACTAGCAAACCAACAAGCCAACAAGCCAACAAACCAACAAACCAACAAAGCAACAAGACAACAAGCCAACAAACCAACAAACTAACAAGCCAACAAACCAACAAACCAACAAACCAACAAACCAACAAGCCAACAAACCAACAAACAAATAAACCAACAAACCAACAAACCAACAAACCAACATACCAACAAACCAACAAACCAACAAACCAACAAACCAACAAACCAACAAACCAACAAACCAACAAGCCAACAAGCCTACAAACCAACAAACCAACAAGCCAACAAGCCAACAAACCAACAAACCAACAAGCTAACAAACCAACAAACCAACAAACACACAAGCCAACAAACCAACAAACAAATAAACCAATAAACCAAAAAACCAACTAACCAACAAACCAACAAACCAACAAACCAACAAACCAACAAACCAACAAACCAACAAGCCAACTTAAACCAACAAACCAACAAACCAACAAGCAAACAAACCAACAAGCCAACAAACCAACAAACCAACAAACCAAGTAACCAAAAAGCCAACAAACTAACAAACCAACAAGCCAACAAGCCAACAAACCAACAAACCAACAAATCAACAAGCTAACAAGCCAACAAACCAACAAACCGACAAGCCAACAAACCAACAAACCAACAAGCGAACTAGCCAACAAATCAACAAGCCAACAAGCCAACAAACTAACAAGCCAACAAGCCAAAAAAATAACAACCCAACAAGCCAACAAACCAACAAACCAACAAACCAACAAACCAACAAACCAACAAGCGAACAAACCAATAAACCAAAAAACCAACAAATCAACAAACCAAGTAACCAAACAGCCAACAAACTAACAAACCAACAAGCCAACAAACCAACAAACCAACAAGCCAACAAGCCAACAAACCAACAAACCAACAAGCCAACAAACCAGCAAACCAACAAACCAAAAAACCAACAACCCAACAAACCAACAAATCAGCAAACGAACAAGCAAACAAGCCAACAAACCAACAAACCAACAAGCCAACAAGCCAACAAACCAACGAACCAACAAGCCAACAAACCAACAAACCAACAAACCAAAAAACCAACAAACCAACAAACCAACAAACCAACAAACCAACAAACCAACAAACCAACAAACGAACAAGCAAACAAGCCAACAAACCAACAAACCAACAAACCAACAAACCAACAAACCAACAAGCCAACAATCCAACAAACCAACAAACCAAGTAACCAAAAAGAAAACAAACTAACAAACAACAAGCCAACAAGCCAACAAACCAACAAACCAACAAAGCAACAAGCCAACAAGCCAACAAACCAACAAGCCAACAAACCAACAAACCAACAAACCAACAAGCCAACAAGCCAACAAACCAACAAACCAACAAACCAACAAGCCAACAAACCAACAAACCAACAAGCCAACAAACCAACAAACCAACAAACCAACAAGCCAACAAGCCAACAAACCAACAAATCAACAAGCCAACAAACCAACAAAACAACAAACCAACAAGCCAACAAACCAACAAGCCAACAAACCAACAAACCAACAAATCAAGTAACCAAAAAGCCAACAAACTAACAAACCAACAAGCCAACAAGCCAACAAACTAACAAATCAACAAAGCAACAAGACAACAAGCCAACAAACCAACAAACCAACAAGCCAACAAACCAACAAACCAACAAACCAACAAGCCAACAAACCAACAAACAAATAAACCAACAAACCAACAAACCAACAAACCAACAAACCAACAAACCAACAAACCAACAAACCAAAAAACCAACAAACCAACAAACCAACAAGCCAACAAGCCAACAAACCAACAAACCAACAAGCCAACAAGCCAACAAACCAACAAACCAACAAGCCAACAAACCAACAAACCAACAAATCAACAAGCCAACCAACCAACAAACAAATAAACCAACAAACCAAAAAACCAACAAACCAACAAACCAACAAACCAACAAACTCACAAACCAACAAACCAAGAAACCAATAAGCCAACAAGCCAACAAACCAACAAACCAACAAAACAACAAGCCAACAAACCAACAAGCCAACAAACCAACAAACCAGCAAACCAAGTAACCAAAAAGCCAACAAACTAACAAACCAACAAGCCAACAAGCCAACAAACCAACAAACCAACAAAGCAACAAGCCAACAAGCCAACAAACCAACAAACCAACAAGCCAACAAACCAACAAACCAAGAAGCTTACAAGCCAACAAACCAACATACCAACAAGCCAACAAACCAACAAACCAATAAACCAACAAACCAACAAACCAACAAACCAACAAACCAACAAGCCAAGAAACCAACAAACCAACAAACCAACAAGCCAACAAGCCAACAAACCAACAAACCAAGAAACCAAAAAACCAACAAACCAACAAACCAACAAACCAACAAACCAACAAACCAACAAACCAACAAACCAACAAGCCAACAAGCCAACAAACCAACAAACTAACAAACCAACAAGCCAACAAACCAACAAAATAACAAGCCAACAAGCCAACAAACCAACAAACCAACAAACCAATAAACCAACAAACCAACAAACCAACAAGCCAACAAACCAACAAACCAACAAGCCAACAAGCCAACAAACCAACAAACCAACAAGCTAATAAACCAACAAGCCAACAAACCAACAAACCAACAAACCAAGTAACTAAAAAGCCAACAAACTAGCAAACCAACAAGCCAACAAGCCAACAAACCAACAAACCAACAAAGCAACAAGACAACAAGCCAACAAACCAACAAACTAACAAGCCAACAAACCAACAAACCAACAAACCAACAAACCAACAAGCCAACAAACCAACAAACAAATAAACCAACAAACCAACAAACCAACAAACCAACAAACCAACAAACCAACAAACCAACAAACCAACAAACCAACAAACCAACAAACCAACAAGCCAACAAGCCTACAAACCAACAAACCAACAAGCCAACAAGCCAACAAACCAACAAACCAACAAGCTAACAAACCAACAAACCAACAAACACACAAGCCAACAAACCAACAAACAAATAAACCAATAAACCAAAAAACCAACAAACCAACAAACCAACAAACCAACAAACTAACAAACCAACAAACCAACAAACCAACAAGCCAACTTAAACCAACAAACCAACAAACCAACAAGCCTACAAACCAACAAGCCAACAAACCAACAAACCAACAAACCAAGTAACCAAAAAGCCAACAAACTAACAAACCAACAAGCCAACAAGCCAACAAACCAACAAACCAACAAATCAACAAGCTAACAAGCCAACAAACCAACAAACCGACAAGCCAACAAACCAACAAACCAACAAGCGAACTAGCCAACAAATCAACAAGCCAACAAGCCAACAAACTAACAAGCCAACAAGCCAAAAAACTAACAACCCAACAAGCCAACAAACCAACAAACCAGCAAACCAACAAACCAACAAACCAACAAGCCAACAAACCAATAAACCAAAAAACCAACAAATCAACAAACCAAGTAACCAAACAGCCAACAAACTAACAAACCAACAAGCCAACAAACCAACAAACCAACAAGCCAACAAGCCAACAAACCAACAAACCAACAAGCCAACAAACCAGCAAACCAACAAACCAAAAAACCAACAACCCAACAAACCAACAAATCAGCAAACGAACAAGCAAACAAGCCAACAAACCAACAAACCAACAAGCCAACAAGCCAACAAACCAACGAACCAACAAGCCAACAAACCAACAAACCAACAAACCAAAAAACCAACAAACCAACAAACCAACAAACCAACAAACCAACAAACCAACAAACCAACAAACGAACAAGCAAACAAGCCAACAAACCAACAAACCAACAAACCAACAAACCAACAAACCAACAAGCCAACAATCCAACAAACCAACAAACCAAGTAACCAAAAAGACAACAAACTAACAAACAACAAGCCAACAAGCCCACAAACCAACAAACCAACAAAGCAACAAGCCAACAAGCCAACAAACCAACAAGCCAACAAACCAACAAACCAACAAGCCAACAAGCCAACAAACCAACAAACCAACAAACCAACAAGCCAACAAACCAACAAACCAACAAGCCAACAAACCAACAAACCAACAAACCAACAAACCAACAAGCCAACAAACCAACAAATCAACAAGCCAACAAACCAACAAAACAACAAACCAACAAGCCAACAAACCAACAAGCCAACAAACCAACAAATCAAGTAACCAAAAAGCCAACAAACTAACAAACCAACAAATCAAGTAACCAAAAAGCCAACAAACTAACAAACCAACAAGTGAACAAGCCAACAAACCAACAAACCAACAAAGCAACAAGCCAACAAGCTAACAAACCAACAAACCAACAAGCCAACAAACCAACAAACCTACAAACTAACAAGCCAACAAGCCAACAAACCAACAAACCAACAAACCAACAAGCCAACAAACAACAAACCAAAAAACCAACAAACCAACAAACATACAAGCCAACAAGCCAACAAACCAACAAACCAACAAGCCAACAAACCAACAAACCAACAAACTAAGTAACCAACAAGCCAACAAACCAACAAACCAACAAGCCAACAAGCCAACACACCAACAAACCAACAAACCAACAAACCAACAAACCAACCAACCAACAAACCAAAAAACCAACAAACCAACAAACCAACAAACCAACAAACGAACTAACCAACAAACCAACAAGCCAACAAGCCAACAAACCAACAAACCAACAAGCCAACAAACCAACAAACCAACAAACCAACAAACCAACAAGCCAACAAACCAACAAACCTACAAACTAACAAGCCAACAAGCCAACAAACCAACAAACCAACAAACCAACAAGCCAACAAACCAACAAACCAAAAAACCAACAAACCAACAAACATACAAGCCAACAAGCAAACAAACCAACAAACCAACAAGCAAACATACCAACAAACCAACAAACTAAGTAACCAACAAGCCAACAAACCAACAAACCAACAAACCAACAAACCAACAAACAAACTAACCAACAAACCAACAAGCCAACAAGCCAACAAACCAACAAACCAACAAGCCAACAAACCAACAAACCAACAAACCAATAAACAAATAAACCAACAAACCAAAAAACCAACAAACCAACAAGCCAACAGCCAACAAACCAACAAGCCAACAAACCAACAAGCCAACAAACCAACAAACCAACAAACCAACAAACCAACAAGCCAATAAGCCAACAAACAAATAAACCAACAAACCAAAAAACCACCAAACCAACAAACCAACAAACCAACAAACCAACAAACCAACAAACCAACAAGCCAACAAGCCAACAAACCAACAAACCAACAAACCAATAAGCCAACAAACCAACAAGCCAACACACCAACAAACCAACAAACCAAGTAACCAACATACCAACAAACCATCAAACGAACAAAGCAACAAGCCAACAAGCCAACAAACCAACAAACCAACAAGCCAACAAACCAACAAACCAACAAGCCAACAAGCCAACAAACCAACAAACCAACAAACCAACAAACCAATAAACCAACAAGCCAACAAACCAACAAACCAACAAGCCAACAAGCCAACAAACCAACAAACCAACAAGCTAACAAACCAACAATCCAACAAACCAACAAACCAACAAACCAAGTAACCAAAAAGCCAATAAACTAACAAACCAACAAGCCAACAAGCCAACAAACCAACAAACCAACAAAGCAACAAGCCAACAAGCCAACAAACCAACAAACCAACAAGCTAACAAACCAACAATTAAACAAACCAACAAACCAACAAACCAAGTAACCAAAAAGCCAATAAACTAACAAACCAACAAGCCAACCAGCCAACAAACCAACAAACCAACAAAGCAACAAGCCAACAAGCCAACAAACCAACAAACCAACAAACCCAGTAACCAAAAAGCCAACAAACCAACAAACCAACAAGCCAACAAGCCAACAAACCAACAAACCAACAAAGCAACAAGCCAACAAGCCAACAAACGAACAAACCAACAAAGCAATAAGCCAACAAGCCAACAAACCAACAAACCAACAAGCCAACAAACCAACAAACCAACAAACCAACAAACCAACAAACCAACAAACCAACAAACCAATAAACCAACAAGCCAACAAGCCAACAAACCAACAAACCAACAAACCAAAAAACCAACAAACCAACAAACCAACAAACCAACAAACCAACAAACCAACAAACTAACAAGCCAACAAGCCAACAAACCAACAAACCAACAAGCCAACAAGCCAACAAACCAACAAACCAACAAACCAATAAACCAACAAACCAACAAACCAACAAGCCAACAAACCAACAAACCAACAAGACAACAAGCCAACAAACCAACAAACCAACAAGCTAACAAACCAACAAGCCAACAAACCAACAAACCAACAAACCAAGTAACCAAAAAGCCAACAAACTAACAAACCAACAAGCCAACAAGCCAACAAACCAACAAACCAACAAAGCAACAAGACAACAAGCCAACAAACCAACAAACTAACAAGCCAACAAACCAACAAACCAACAAACCAACAAGCCAACAAACCAACAAACAAATAAACCAACAAACCAACAAACCAACAAACCAACAAACCAACAAACCAAAAAACCATTAAACCAACAAACCAACAAACCAACAAGCCAACAAGCCAACAAACCAACAAAACAACAAGCCAACAAGCCAACAAACCAACAAACCAACAAGCTAACAAACCAACAAACCAACAAACCAACAAGCCAACAAACCAACAAACAAATAAACCAATAAACCAAAAAACCAACAAACCAACAAACCAACAAACCAACAAACCAACAAGCCAACAAGCCAACAAACCAACAAACCAACAAACCAACAAGCCAACAAACCAACAAGCCAACAAACCAACAAACCAACAAACCAAGTAACCAAAAAGCCAACAAACTAACAAACCAACAAGCCAACAAGCCAACAAGCCAACAAACCAACAAACCAACAAATCAACAAGCCAACAAGCCAACAAACCAACAAGCCAACAAACCAACAAACCAACAAACCAAGTAACCAAAAAGCCAACAAACCAACAAACCAACAAACCAACAAACCAAGTAACCAAAAAGCCAACAAACCAACAAACCAACAAGCCAACAAGCCAACAAACCAACAAACCAACAAAGCAACAAGCCAACAAGCCAACAAACGAACAAACCAACAAAGCAATAAGCCAACAAGCCAACAAACCAACAAACCAACAAGCCAACAAACCAACAAACCAACAAACCAACAAACCAACAAACCAACAAACCAACAAACCAATAAACCAACAAGCCAACAAGCCAACAAACCAACAAACCAACAAACCAAAAAACCAACAAACCAACAAACCAACAAACCAACAAACCAACAAACTAACAAGCCAACAAGCCAACAAACCAACAAACTAACAAACCAACAAGCCACTAAACCAACAAACCAACAAGCCAACAAGCCAACAAACCAACAAACCAACAAACCAAAAAACCCACAAACCAACAAACCAACAAACCAACAAACCAACAAACCAACAAACCAACAAACCAACAAGCCCACAAGCCAACAAACCAACAAACTAACAAGCCAACAAGCCAACAAACCAACAAACCAACAAGCCAACAAGCCAACAAACCAACAAACCAACAAACCAATAAACCAACAAACCAACAAACCAACAAGCCAACAAACCAACAAACCAACAAACCAATAAACCAACAAGCCAACAAGCCAACAAACCAACAAACCAACAAACCAAAAAACCAACAAACCAACAAACCAACAAACCAACAAACCAACAAACTAACAAGCCAACAAGCCAACAAACCAACAAGCCAATAAGCCAACAAACCAACAAACCAACAAACCAACAAACCAACAAACCAACAAGCCAACAAGCCAACAAACCAACAAACCAACAATCCAAAAAACTAACAAACAAATAAACCAACAAACCAACAAACCAACAAACCAACAAACCAACAAACCAACAAACCAACAAAGCAACAAACCAACAAGCCAACAAACCAACAAACAAATAAACCAACAAACCAAACAGCAAACAAACCAAAAAACCAACAAGCCAACAAACCAACAAACCAACAAGCCAACAAGCCAACAAACCAACAAACAAATAAACCAACAAACCAAAAAACAAACAAACCAACAAACCAACAAGCCAACAAACCAACAAACCAACAAGCCAACAAGCCAACAAACCAACAAACCAACAAACCAACAAACCAAAAAACCAACAAGCCAACAAACCAACAAACCAACAAACTAACAAACCAACAAGCCAACAAACCAACAAACCAACAAACCAACAAACCAACAAGCCAATAAGCCAACAAACCAACAAACCAAGTAACCAAAAAGCCAACAAACTAACAAACCAACAAGCCAACAAGCCAACAAACCAACAAACCAACAAAGCAACAAGACAACAAGCCAACAAACCAACAAACCAACAAACTAACAAGCCAACAAACCAACAAACCAACAAACCAACAAGCCAACAAACCAACAAATAAATAAACCAACAAACCAACAAACCAACAAACCAACAAACCAACAAACCAACAAACCAAAAAACCAACAAACCAACAAACCAACAAACCAACAAGCCAACAAGCCAACAAACCAACAAAACAACAAGCCAACAAGCCAACAAACCAACAAACCAACAAGCTAACAAACCAACAAACCAACAAACCAACAAGCCAACAAACCAACAAACAAATAAACCAATAAACCAAAAAACCAATAAACCAACAAACCAACAAACCAACAAACCAACAAACCAACAAGCCAACAAGCCAACAAACCAACAAACCAACAAACCAACAAGCCAACAAACCAACAAGCCAACAAACCAACAAACCAACAAACAAATAAACCAATAAACCAAAAAACCAACAAACCAACAAACCAACAAACCAACAAACCAACAAACCAACAAGCCAACAAGCCAACAAACCAACAAACCAACAAGCCAACAAACCAACAAACAAACAAACCAACAAACATACAAACCAACAAACCAACAAACCAATAAACCAACAAGCCAACAAGCCAACAAACCAACAAACCAACAAACCAAAAAACCAACAAACCAACAAACCAACAAACCAACAAACCAACAAACTAACAAGCCAACAAGCCAACAAACCAACAAACTAACAAACCAACAAGCCACTAAACCAACAAACCAACAAGCCAACAAGCCAACAAACCAACAAACCAACAAACCAAAAAACCAACAAACCAACAAACCAACAAACCAACAAACCAACAAGCCAATAAGCCAACAAACCAACAAACCAAGTAACCAAAAAGCCAACAAACTAACAAACCAACAAACCAACAAACCAACAAACCAACAAACCAACAAACCAACAAACCAACAAGCCCACAAGCCAACAAACCAACAAACTAACAAGCCAACAAGCCAACAAACCAACAAACCAACAAGCCAACAAGCCAACAAACCAACAAACCAACAAACCAATAAACCAACAAACCAACAAACCAACAAGCCAACAAACCAACAAACCAACAAACCAATAAACCAACAAGCCAACAAGCCAACAAACCAACAAACCAACAAACCAAAAAACCAACAAACCAACAAACCAACAAACCAACAAACCAACAAACTAACAAGCCAACAAGCCAACAAACCAACAAGCCAATAAGCCAACAAACCAACAAACCAACAAACCAACAAACCAACAAACCAACAAGCCAACAAGCCAACAAACCAACAAACCAACAATCCAAAAAACTAACAAACAAATAAACCAACAAACCAACAAACCAACAAACCAACAAACCAACAAACCAACAAACCAACAAAGCAACAAACCAACAAGCCAACAAACCAACAAACAAATAAACCAACAAACCAAACAGCAAACAAACCAAAAAACCAACAAGCCAACAAACCAACAAACCAACAAGCCAACAAGCCAACAAACCAACAAACAAATAAACCAACAAACCAAAAAACAAACAAACCAACAAACCAACAAGCCAACAAACCAACAAACCAACAAGCCAACAAGCCAACAAACCAACAAACCAACAAACCAACAAACCAAAAAACCAACAAGCCAACAAACCAACAAACCAACAAACTAACAAACCAACAAGCCAACAAACCAACAAACCAACAAACCAACAAACCAACAAGCCAATAAGCCAACAAACCAACAAACCAAGTAACCAAAAAGCCAACAAACTAACAAACCAACAAGCCAACAAGCCAACAAACCAACAAACCAACAAAGCAACAAGACAACAAGCCAACAAACCAACAAACCAACAAACTAACAAGCCAACAAACCAACAAACCAACAAACCAACAAGCCAACAAACCAACAAACAAATAAACCAACAAACCAACAAACCAACAAACCAACAAACCAACAAACCAACAAACCAAAAAACCAACAAACCAACAAACCAACAAACCAACAAGCCAACAAGCCAACAAACCAACAAAACAACAAGCCAACAAGCCAACAAACCAACAAACCAACAAGCTAACAAACCAACAAACCAACAAACCAACAAGCCAACAAACCAACAAACAAATAAACCAATAAACCAAAAAACCAATAAACCAACAAACCAACAAACCAACAAACCAACAAACCAACAAGCCAACAAGCCAACAAACCAACAAACCAACAAACCAACAAGCCAACAAACCAACAAGCCAACAAACCAACAAACCAACAAACAAATAAACCAATAAACCAAAAAACCAACAAACCAACAAACCAACAAACCAACAAACCAACAAACCAACAAGCCAACAAGCCAACAAACCAACAAACCAACAAGCCAACAAACCAACAAACAAACAAACCAACAAACATACAAACCAACAAACCAACAAACCAATAAACCAACAAGCCAACAAGCCAACAAACCAACAAACCAACAAACCAAAAAACCAACAAACCAACAAACCAACAAACCAACAAACCAACAAACTAACAAGCCAACAAGCCAACAAACCAACAAACTAACAAACCAACAAGCCACTAAACCAACAAACCAACAAGCCAACAAGCCAACAAACCAACAAACCAACAAACCAAAAAACCAACAAACCAACAAACCAACAAACCAACAAACCAACAAACCAACAAGCCAACAAGCCAACAAACCAACAAACTAACAAGCCAACAAGCCAACAAACCAACAAACCAACAAGCCAACAAGCCAACAAACCAACAAACCAATAAACCAACAAACCAACAAACCAACAAGCCAACAAACCAACAAACCAACCATCCAACAAGCCAACAAACCAACAAACCAACAAGCTAACAAACCAACAAGCCAACAAACCAACAAACCAACAAACCAAGTAACCAAAAAGCCAACAAACTAACAAACCAACAAGCCAACAAGCCAAAAAACCAACAAACCAACAAAGCAACAAGACAACAAGCCAACAAACCAACAAACTAACAAGCCAACAAACCAACAAACCAACAAACCAACAAGCCAACAAACCAACAAACAAATAAACCAACAAACCAACAAACCAACAAACCAACAAACCAACAAACCAACAAACCAACAAACCAATAAACCAACAAACCAACAAACCAACAAGCCAACAAACCAAAAAACCAACAAGCCAACAAGCCAACAAACCAACAAACCAACAAACCAACAAGCCAACAAGCCAACAAACCAACAAACCAACAAACCAATAAACCAACAAACCAACAAACCAACAAGCCAACAAACCAACAAACCAACAAGCCAACAAACCAACAAACCAACAAGCCAACAAGCCAACAAACCAACAAACCAACAAGCTAACAAACCAACAAGCCAACAAACGAACAAACCAAGTAACCAAAAAGCCAACAAACTAACAAACCAACAAGCCAACAAGCCAACAAACCAACAAACCAACAAAGCAACAAGACAACAAGCCAACAAACCAACAAACTAACAAGCCAACAAACCAACAAACCAACAAACCAAAAAACCAAAAAACCAACAAACCAACAAACCAACAAACCAACAAACCAACAAACCAACAAACGAACAAGCAAACAAGCCAACAAACCAACAAACCAACAAACCAACAAACCAACAAACCAACAAGCCAACAATCCAACAAACCAACAAACCAAGTAACCAAAAAGACAACAAACTAACAAACAACAAGCCAACAAGCCAACAAACCAACAAACCAACAAAGCAACAAGCCAACAAGCCAACAAACCAACAAACCAACAAGCCAACAAACCAACAAACCAACAAGCCAACAAGCCAACAAACCAACAAACCAACAAACCAACAAGCCAACAAACCAACAAACCAACAAGCAAACAAACCAACAAACCAACAAACCAACAAGCCAACAAGCCAACAAACCAACAAATCAACAAGCCAACAAACCAACAAAACAACAAACCAACAAGCCAACAAACCAACAAGCCAACAAACCAACAAACCAACAAATCAAGTAACCAAAAAGCCAACAAAATAACAAACCAACAAATCAAGTAACCAAAAAGCCAACAAACTAACAAACCAACAAGTGAACAAGCCAACAAACCAACAAACCAACAAAGCAACAAGCCAACAAGCCAACAAACCAACAAACCAACAAGCCAACAAACCAACAAACCTACAAACTAACAAGCCAACAAGCCAACAAACCAACAAACCAACAAACCAACAAGCCAACAAACCAACAAACCAAAAAACCAACAAACCAACAAACATACAAGCCAACAAGCCAACAAACCAACAAACCAACAAACTAAGTAACCAACAAGCCAACAAACCAACAAACCAACAAGCCAACAAGCCAACACACCAACAAACCAACAAACCAACAAACCAACAAACCAACCAACCAACAAACCAAAAAACCAACCAACCAACAAACCAACAAACCAACAAACGAACTAACCAACAAACCAACAAGCCAACAAGCCAACAAACCAACAAACCAACAAGCCAACAAACCAACAAACCAACAAACCAACAAACCAACAAGCCAACAAACCAACAAACCTACAAACTAACAAGCCAACAAGCCAACAAACCAACAAACCAACAAACCAACAAGCCAACAAACCAACAAACCAAAAAACCAACAAACCAACAAACATACAAGCCAAAGAGCCAACAAACCAACAAACCAACAAGCCAACAAACCAACAAACCAACAAACTAAGTAACCAACAAGCCAACAAACCAACAAACCAACAAGCCAACAAGCCAACACACCAACAAACCAACAAACCAACAAACCAACAAACCAACCAACCAACAAACCAACAAACTAACAAGCCAACAAG
Source organism: Atherix ibis (assembly GCA_958298945.1). Lineage (NCBI taxonomy): Eukaryota > Metazoa > Arthropoda > Insecta > Diptera > Athericidae > Atherix > Atherix ibis. Next base: position 31,186,769 of record OY282608.1, read on the forward strand.
CCAACAAACCAACAAACGAACTAACCAACAAGCCAACAAACCAACAAACCTACAAACTAACAAGCCAACAAGCCAACAAACCAACAAACCAACAAACCAACAAGCCAACAAACCAACAAACCAACAAACCAACAAGCCAACAAGCCAACAAACCAACAAACCAACAAGCCAACAAACCAACAAACAAACAAACCAACAAACATACAAACCAACAAACCAACAAACCAATAAACCAACAAGCCAACAAGCCAACAAACCAACAAACCAACAAACCAAAAAACCAACAAACCAACAAACCAACAAACCAACAAACCAACAAACTAACAAGCCAACAAGCCAACAAACCAACAAACTAACAAACCAACAAGCCACTAAACCAACAAACCAACAAGCCAACAAGCCAACAAACCAACAAACCAACAAACCAAAAAACCAACAAACCAACAAACCAACAAACCAACAAACCAACAAACCAACAAGCCAACAAGCCAACAAACCAACAAACTAACAAGCCAACAAGCCAACACACCAACAAACCAACAAGCCAACAAGCCAACAAACCAACAAACCAATAAACCAACAAACCAACAAACCAACAAGCCAACAAACCAACAAACCAACAATCCAACAAGCCAACAAACCAACAAACCAACAAGCTAACAAACCAACAAGCCAACAAACCAACAAACCAACAAACCAAGTAACCAAAAAGCCAACAAACTAACAAACCAACAAGCCAACAAGCCAAAAAACCAACAAACCAACAAAGCAACAAGACAACAAGCCAACAAACCAAAAAACCAACAAACCAACAAACATACAAGCCAACAAGCCAACAAACCAACAAACCAACAAGCCAACAAACCAACAAACCAACAAACTAAGTAACCAACAAGCCAACAAACCAACAAACCAACAAGCCAACAAGCCAACACACCAACAAACCAACAAACCAACAAACCAACAAACCAACCAACCAACAAACCAACAAACTAACAAGCCAACAAGCCAACAAACCAACAAACGAACTAACCAACAAGCCAACAAACCAACAAACCTACAAACTAACAAGCCAACAAGCCAACAAACCAACAAACCAACAAACCAACAAGCCAACAAACCAACAAACCAACAAACCAACAAGCCAACAAGCCAACAAACCAACAAACCAACAAGCCAACAAACCAACAAACAAACAAACCAACAAACATACAAACCAACAAACCAACAAACCAATAAACCAACAAGCCAACAAGCCAACAAACCAACAAACCAACAAACCAAAAAACCAACAAACCAACAAACCAACAAACCAACAAACCAACAAACTAACAAGCCAACAAGCCAACAAACCAACAAACTAACAAACGAACAAGCCACTAAACCAACAAACCAACAAGCCAACAAGCCAACAAACCAACAAACCAACAAACCAAAAAACCAACAAACCAACAAACCAACAAACCAACAAACCAACAAACCAACAAGCCAACAAGCCAACAAACCAACAAACTAACAAGCCAACAAGCCAACAAGCCAACAAACCAACAAACCAATAAACCAACAAACCAACAAACCAACAAGCCAACAAACCAACAAACTAACAATCCAACAAGCCAACAAACCAACAAACCAACAAGCTAACAAACCAACAAGCCAACAAACCAACAAACCAACAAACCAAGTAACCAAAAAGCCAACAAACTAACAAACCAACAAGCCAACAAGCCAAAAAACCAACAAACCAACAAAGCAACAAGACAACAAGCCAACAAACCAACAAACTAACAAGCCAACAAACCAACAAACCAACAAACCAACAAGCCAACAAACCAACAAACAAATAAACCAACAAACCAACAAACCAACAAACCAACAAACCAACAAACCAACAAACCAACAAACCAATAAACCAACAAACCAACAAACCAACAAGCCAACAAACCAAAAAACCAACAAGCCAACAAGCCAACAAACCAACAAACCAACAAACCAACAAGCCAACAAGCCAACAAACCAACAAACCAACAAACCAATAAACCAACAAACCAACAAACCAACAAGCCAACAAACCAACAAACCAACAAGCCAACAAACCAACAAACCAACAAGCCAACAAGCCAACAAACCAACAAACCAACAAGCTAACAAACCAACAAGCCAACAAACGAACAAACCAAGTAACCAAAAAGCCAACAAACTAACAAACCAACAAGCCAACAAGCCAACAAACCAACAAACCAACAAAGCAACAAGACAACAAGCCAACAAACCAACAAACTAACAAGCCAACAAACCAACAAACCAACAAACCAACAAACCAAAAAACCAAAAAACCAACAAACCAACAAACCAACAAACCAACAAACCAACAAACCAACAAACGAACAAGCAAACAAGCCAACAAACCAACAAACCAACAAACCAACAAACCAACAAACCAACAAGCCAACAATCCAACAAACCAACAAACCAAGTAACCAAAAAGACAACAAACTAACAAACAACAAGCCAACAAGCCAACAAACCAACAAACCAACAAAGCAACAAGCCAACAAGCCAACAAACCAACAAACCAACAAGCCAACAAACCAACAAACCAACAAGCCAACAAGCCAACAAACCAACAAACCAACAAACCAACAAGCCAACAAACCAACAAACCAACAAGCAAACAAACCAACAAACCAACAAACCAACAAGCCAACAAGCCAACAAACCAACAAATCAACAAGCCAACAAACCAACAAAACAACAAACCAACAAGCCAACAAACCAACAAGCCAACAAACCAACAAACCAACAAATCAAGTAACCAAAAAGCCAACAAACTAACAAACCAACAAATCAAGTAACCAAAAAGCCAACAAACTAACAAACCAACAAGTGAACAAGCCAACAAACCAACAAACCAACAAAGCAACAAGCCAACAAGCCAACAAACCAACAAACCAACAAGCCAACAAACCAACAAACCTACAAACTAACAAGCCAACAAGCCAACAAACCAACAAACCAACAAACCAACAAGCCAACAAACCAACAAACCAAAAAACCAACAAACCAACAAACATACAAGCCAACAAGCCAACAAACCAACAAACCAACAAACTAAGTAACCAACAAGCCAACAAACCAACAAACCAACAAGCCAACAAGCCAACACACCAACAAACCAACAAACCAACAAACCAACAAACCAACCAACCAACAAACCAAAAAACCAACCAACCAACAAACCAACAAACCAACAAACGAACTAACCAACAAACCAACAAGCCAACAAGCCAACAAACCAACAAACCAACAAGCCAACAAACCAACAAACCAACAAACCAACAAACCAACAAGCCAACAAACCAACAAACCTACAAACTAACAAGCCAACAAGCCAACAAACCAACAAACCAACAAACCAACAAGCCAACAAACCAACAAACCAAAAAACCAACAAACCAACAAACATACAAGCCAACAAGCCAACAAACCAACAAACCAACAAGCCAACAAACCAACAAACCAACAAACTAAGTAACCAACAAGCCAACAAACCAACAAACCAACAAGCCAACAAGCCAACACACCAACAAACCAACAAACCAACAAACCAACAAACCAACCAACCAACAAACCAAAAAACCAACAAACCAACAAACCAACAAACCAACAAACGAACTAACCAACAAACCAACAAGTCAACAAGCCAACAAACCAACAAACCAACAAGCCAACAAACCAACAAACCAACAAACCAACAAACCAACAAGCCAACAAACCAATAAACAAATAAACCAACAAACCAAAAAACCAACAAACCAACAAGCCAACAGCCAACAAACCAACAAGCCAACAAACCAACAAGCCAACAAACCAACAAACCAACAAACCAACAAACCAACAAGCCAATAAGCCAACAAACAAATAAACCAACAAACCAAAAAACCACCAAACCAACAAACCAACAAACCAACAAACCAACAAACCAACAAACCAACAAGCCAACAAGCCAACAAACCAACAAACCAACAAACCAACAAGCCAACAAACCAACAAGCCAACACACCAACAAACCAACAAACCAAGTAACCAACATACCAACAAACCATCAAACGAACAAAGCAACAAGCCAACAAGCCAACAAACCAACAAACCAACAAGCCAACAAACCAACAAACCAACAAGCCAACAAGCCAACAAACCAACAAACCAACAAACCAACAAACCAATAAACCAACAAGCCAACAAACCAACAAACCAACAAGCCAACAAGCCAACAAACCAACAAACCAACAAGCTAACAAACCAACAATCCAACAAACCAACAAACCAACAAACCAAGTAACCAAAAAGCCAATAAACTAACAAACCAACAAGCCAACAAGCCAACAAACCAACAAACCAACAAAGCAACAAGCCAACAAGCCAACAAACCAACAAATCAACAAGCTAACAAACCAACAATTAAACAAACCAACAAACCAACAAACCAAGTAACCAAAAAGCCAATAAACTAACAAACCAACAAGCCAACCAGCCAACAAACCAACAAACCAACAAAGCAACAAGCCAACAAGCCAACAAACCAACAAACCAACAAACCCAGTAACCAAAAAGCCAACAAACCAACAAACCAACAAGCCAACAAGCCAACAAACCAACAAACCAACAAAGCAACAAGCCAACAAGCCAACAAACGAACAAACCAACAAAGCAATAAGCCAACAAGCCAACAAACCAACAAACCAACAAGCCAACAAACCAACAAACCAACAAACCAACAAACCAATAAACCAACAAACCAACAAACCAATAAACCAACAAGCCAACAAGCCAACAAACCAACAAACCAACAAACCAAAAAACCAACAAACCAACAAACCAACAAACCAACAAACCAACAAACTAACAAGCCAACAAGCCAACAAACCAACAAACTAACAAACCAACAAGCCACTAAACCAACAAACCAACAAGCAAACAAGCCAACAAACCAACAAACCAACAAACCAAAAAACCAACAAACCAACAAACCAACAAACCAACAAACCAACAAACCAACAAGCCAACAAGCCAACAAACCAACAAACTAACAAGCCAACAAGCCAACAAACCAACAAACCAACAAGCCAACAAGCCAACAAACCAACAAACCAACAAACCAATAAACCAACAAACCAACAAGCCAACAAGCCAACAAACCAACAAACCAACAAGCCAACAAGCCAACAAACCAACAAACCAACAAGCTAACAAACCAACAAGCCAACAAACCAACAAACCAACAAACCAAGTAACCAAAAAGCCAACAAACTAACAAACCAACAAGCCAACAAGCCAACAAACCAACAAACGAACAAAGTAACAAGACAACAAGCCAACAAACCAACAAACTAACAAGCCAACAAACCAACAAACCAACAAACCAACAAGCCAACAAACCAACAAACAAATAAACCAACAAACCAACAAACCAACAAACCAACAAACCAACAAACCAACAAACCAAAAAACCATTAAACCAACAAACCAACAAACCAACAAGCCAACAAGCCAACAAACCAACAAAACAACAAGCCAACAAGCCAACAAACCAACAAACCAACAAGCTAACAAACCAACAAACCAACAAACCAACAAGCCTACAAACCGGCAAACAAATAAACCAATAAACCAAAAAACCAACAAACCAACAAACCAACAAACCAACAAACCAACAAGCCAACAAGCCAACAAACCAACAAACCAACAAACCAACAAACCAACAAGCCAACAAGCCAACAAACCAACAAACCAACAAAGCAACAAGCCAACAAGCCAACAAACGAACAAACCAACAAAGCAATAAGCCAACAAGCCAACAAACCAACAAACCAACAAGCCAACAAACCAACAAACCAACAAACCAACAAACCAACAAACCAACAAACCAACAAACCAATAAACCAACAAGCCAACAAGCCAACAAACCAACAAACCAACAAACCAAAAAACCAACAAACCAACAAACCAACAAACCAACAAACCAACAAACTAACAAGCCAACAAGCCAACAAACCAACAAACTAACAAACCAACAAGCCACTAAACCAACAAACCAACAAGCCAACAAGCCAACAAACCAACAAACCAACAAACCAAAAAACCAACAAACCAACAAACCAACAAACCAACAAACCAACAAACCAACAAACCAACAAGCCAACAAGCCAACAAACCAACAAACTAACAAGCCAACAAGCCAACAAACCAACAAACCAACAAGCCAACAAGCCAACAAACCAACAAACCAACAAACCAATAAACCAACAAACCAACAAACCAACAAGCCAACAAACCAACAAACCAACAAACCAATAAACCAACAAGCCAACAAGCCAACAAACCAACAAACCAACAAACCAAAAAACCAACAAACCAACAAACCAACAAACCAACAAACTAACAAGCCAACAAGCCAACAAACCAACAAGCCAACAAGCCAACAAACCAACAAACCAACAAACCAACAAACCAACAAACCAACAAGCCAACAAGCCAACAAACCAACAAACCAACAATCCAACAAACTAACAAACAAATAAACCAACAAACCAACAAACCAACAAACCAACAAACCAACAAACCAACAAACCAACAAGCCAAAAAACCAACAAACAAATAAACCAACAAACCAAACAGCAAACAAACCAAAAAACCAACAAGCCAACAAACCAACAAACCAACAAGCCAACAAGCCAACAAACCAACAAACAAATAAACCAACAAACCAAAAAACAAACAAACCAACAAACCAACAAGCCAACAAACCAACAAACCAACAAGCCAACAAGCCAACAAACCAACAAACCAACAAACCAACAAACCAAAAAACCAACAAGCCAACAAACCAACAAACCAACAAACCAACAAACCAACAAGCCAACAAACCAACAAACCAACAAACCAACAAACCAACAAACCAACAAGCCAACAAGCCAACAAACCAACAAACCAAGTAACCAAAAAGCCAACAAACTAACAAACCAACAAGCCAACAAGCCAACAAACCAACAAACCAACAAAGCAACAAGACAACAAACCAACAAACCAACAAACTAACAAGCCAACAAACCAACAAACCAACAAACCAACAAGGCAACAAACCAACAAACAAATAAACCAACAAACCAACAAACCAACAAACCAACAAACCAACAAACCAACAAACCAAAAAATCAACAAACCAACAAACCAACAAACCAACAAGCCAACAAGCCAACAAACCAACAAAACAACAAGCCAACAAGCCAACAAACCAACAAGCTAACAAACCAACAAACCAACAAACCAACAAGCCAACAAACCAACAAACAAATAAACCAATAAACCAAAAAACCAATAAACCAGCAAACCAACAAACCAACAAACCAACAAACCAACAAGCCAACAAGCCAACAAACCAACAAACCAACAAACCAACAAGCCAACAAACCAACAAGCCAACAAACCAACAAACCAACAAACAAGGAAACCAATAAACCAAAAAACCAAGAAACCAACAAACCAACAAACCAACAAACCAACAAACCAACAAGCCAACAAACCAACAAACCAACAAACCAACAAGCCAACAAACCAACAAACCAACAAACCAACAAACCAACAAACCAACAAACCAACAAACCAATAAACCAACAAGCCAACAAGCCAACAAACCAACAAACCAACAAACCAAAAAACCAACAAACCAACAAACCAACAAACCAACAAACCAACAAACTAACAAGCCAACAAGCCAACAAACCAACAAACTAACAAACCAACAAGCCACTAAACCAACAAACCAACAAACCAACAAGCCAACAAGCCAACAAACCAACAAACCAACAAACCAAAAAACCAACAAACCAACAAACCAACAAACCAACAAACCAACAAACCAATAAACCAACAAACCAACAAACCAACAAGCCAACAAACCAAAAAACCAACAAGCCAACAAGCCAACAAACCAACAAACCAACAAACCAACAAGCCAACAAGCCAACAAACCAACAAACCAACAAACCAATAAACCAACAAACCAACAAACCAACAAGCCAACAAACCAACAAACCAACAAGCCAACAAACCAACAAACCAACAAGCCAACAAGCCAACAAACCAACAAACCAACAAGCTAACAAACCAACAAGCCAACAAACGAACAAACCAAGTAACCAAAAAGCCAACAAACTAACAAACCAACAAGCCAACAAGCCAACAAACCAACAAACCAACAAAGCAACAAGACAACAAGCCAACAAACCAACAAACTAACAAGCCAACAAACCAACAAACCAACAAACCAACAAACCAAAAAACCAAAAAACCAACAAACCAACAAACCAACAAACCAACAAACCAACAAACCAACAAACGAACAAGCAAACAAGCCAACAAACCAACAAACCAACAAACCAACAAACCAACAAACCAACAAGCCAACAATCCAACAAACCAACAAACCAAGTAACCAAAAAGACAACAAACTAACAAACAACAAGCCAACAAGCCAACAAACCAACAAACCAACAAAGCAACAAGCCAACAAGCCAACAAACCAACAAACCAACAAGCCAACAAACCAACAAACCAACAAGCCAACAAGCCAACAAACCAACAAACCAACAAACCAACAAGCCAACAAACCAACAAACCAACAAGCAAACAAACCAACAAACCAACAAACCAACAAGCCAACAAGCCAACAAACCAACAAATCAACAAGCCAACAAACCAACAAAACAACAAACCAACAAGCCAACAAACCAACAAGCCAACAAACCAACAAACCAACAAATCAAGTAACCAAAAAGCCAACAAACTAACAAACCAACAAATCAAGTAACCAAAAAGCCAACAAACTAACAAACCAACAAGTGAACAAGCCAACAAACCAACAAACCAACAAAGCAACAAGCCAACAAGCCAACAAACCAACAAACCAACAAGCCAACAAACCAACAAACCTACAAACTAACAAGCCAACAAGCCAACAAACCAACAAACCAACAAACCAACAAGCCAACAAACCAACAAACCAAAAAACCAACAAACCAACAAACATACAAGCCAACAAGCCAACAAACCAACAAACCAACAAACTAAGTAACCAACAAGCCAACAAACCAACAAACCAACAAGCCAACAAGCCAACACACCAACAAACCAACAAACCAACAAACCAACAAACCAACCAACCAACAAACCAAAAAACCAACCAACCAACAAACCAACAAACCAACAAACGAACTAACCAACAAACCAACAAGCCAACAAGCCAACAAACCAACAAACCAACAAGCCAACAAACCAACAAACCAACAAACCAACAAACCAACAAGCCAACAAACCAACAAACCTACAAACTAACAAGCCAACAAGCCAACAAACCAACAAACCAACAAACCAACAAGCCAACAAACCAACAAACCAAAAAACCAACAAACCAACAAACATACAAGCCAACAAGCCAACAAACCAACAAACCAACAAGCCAACAAACCAACAAACCAACAAACTAAGTAACCAACAAGCCAACAAACCAACAAACCAACAAGCCAACAAGCCAACACACCAACAAACCAACAAACCAACAAACCAACAAACCAACCAACCAACAAACCAAAAAACCAACAAACCAACAAACCAACAAACCAACAAACGAACTAACCAACAAACCAACAAGTCAACAAGCCAACAAACCAACAAACCAACAAGCCAACAAACCAACAAACCAACAAACCAACAAACCAACAAGCCAACAAACCAATAAACAAATAAACCAACAAACCAAAAAACCAACAAACCAACAAGCCAACAGCCAACAAACCAACAAGCCAACAAACCAACAAGCCAACAAACCAACAAACCAACAAACCAACAAACCAACAAGCCAATAAGCCAACAAACAAATAAACCAACAAACCAAAAAACCACCAAACCAACAAACCAACAAACCAACAAACCAACAAACCAACAAACCAACAAGCCAACAAGCCAACAAACCAACAAACCAACAAACCAACAAGCCAACAAACCAACAAGCCAACACACCAACAAACCAACAAACCAAGTAACCAACATACCAACAAACCATCAAACGAACAAAGCAACAAGCCAACAAGCCAACAAACCAACAAACCAACAAGCCAACAAACCAACAAACCAACAAGCCAACAAGCCAACAAACCAACAAACCAACAAACCAACAAACCAATAAACCAACAAGCCAACAAACCAACAAACCAACAAGCCAACAAGCCAACAAACCAACAAACCAACAAGCTAACAAACCAACAATCCAACAAACCAACAAACCAACAAACCAAGTAACCAAAAAGCCAATAAACTAACAAACCAACAAGCCAACAAGCCAACAAACCAACAAACCAACAAAGCAACAAGCCAACAAGCCAACAAACCAACAAATCAACAAGCTAACAAACCAACAATTAAACAAACCAACAAACCAACAAACCAAGTAACCAAAAAGCCAATAAACTAACAAACCAACAAGCCAACCAGTCAACAAACCAACAAACCAACAAAGCAACAAGCCAACAAGCCAACAAACCAACAAACCAACAAACCCAGTAACCAAAAAGCCAACAAACCAACAAACCAACAAGCCAACAAGCCAACAAACCAACAAACCAACAAAGCAACAAGCCAACAAGCCAACAAACGAACAAACCAACAAAGCAATAAGCCAACAAGCCAACAAACCAACAAACCAACAAGCCAACAAACCAACAAACCAACAAACCAACAAACCAATAAACCAACAAACCAACAAACCAATAAACCAACAAGCCAACAAGCCAACAAACCAACAAACCAACAAACCAAAAAACCAACAAACCAACAAACCAACAAACCAACAAACCAACAAACTAACAAGCCAACAAGCCAACAAACCAACAAACTAACAAACCAACAAGCCACTAAACCAACAAACCAACAAGCAAACAAGCCAACAAACCAACAAACCAACAAACCAAAAAAACCAACAAACCAACAAACCAACAAACCAACAAACCAACAAACCAACAAGCCAACAAGCCAACAAACCAACAAACTAACAAGCCAACAAGCCAACAAACCAACAAACCAACAAGCCAACAAGCCAACAAACCAACAAACCAACAAACCAATAAACCAACAAACCAACAAGCCAACAAGCCAACAAACCAACAAACCAACAAGCCAACAAGCCAACAAACCAACAAACCAACAAGCTAACAAACCAACAAGCCAACAAACCAACAAACCAACAAACCAAGTAACCAAAAAGCCAACAAACTAACAAACCAACAAGCCAACAAGCCAACAAACCAACAAACGAACAAAGTAACAAGACAACAAGCCAACAAACCAACAAACTAACAAGCCAACAAACCAACAAACCAACAAACCAACAAGCCAACAAACCAACAAACAAATAAACCAACAAACCAACAAACCAACAAACCAACAAACCAACAAACCAACAAACCAAAAAACCATTAAACCAACAAACCAACAAACCAACAAGCCAACAAGCCAACAAACCAACAAAACAACAAGCCAACAAGCCAACAAACCAACAAACCAACAAGCTAACAAACCAACAAACCAACAAACCAACAAGCCTACAAACCGGCAAACAAATAAACCAATAAACCAAAAAACCAACAAACCAACAAACCAACAAACCAACAAACCAACAAGCCAACAAGCCAACAAACCAACAAACCAACAAACCAACAAACCAACAAGCCAACAAGCCAACAAACCAACAAACCAACAAAGCAACAAGCCAACAAGCCAACAAACGAACAAACCAACAAAGCAATAAGCCAACAAGCCAACAAACCAACAAACCAACAAGCCAACAAACCAACAAACCAACAAACCAACAAACCAACAAACCAACAAACCAACAAACCAATAAACCAACAAGCCAACAAGCCAACAAACCAACAAACCAACAAACCAAAAAACCAACAAACCAACAAACCAACAAACCAACAAACCAACAAACTAACAAGCCAACAAGCCAACAAACCAACAAACTAACAAACCAACAAGCCACTAAACCAACAAACCAACAAGCCAACAAGCCAACAAACCAACAAACCAACAAACCAAAAAACCAACAAACCAACAAACCAACAAACCAACAAACCAACAAACCAACAAACCAACAAGCCAACAAGCCAACAAACCAACAAACTAACAAGCCAACAAGCCAACAAACCAACAAACCAACAAGCCAACAAGCCAACAAACCAACAAACCAACAAACCAATAAACCAACAAACCAACAAACCAACAAGCCAACAAACCAACAAACCAACAAACCAATAAACCAACAAGCCAACAAGCCAACAAACCAACAAACCAACAAACCAAAAAACCAACAAACCAACAAACCAACAAACCAACAAACTAACAAGCCAACAAGCCAACAAACCAACAAGCCAACAAGCCAACAAACCAACAAACCAACAAACCAACAAACCAACAAACCAACAAGCCAACAAGCCAACAAACCAACAAACCAACAATCCAACAAACTAACAAACAAATAAACCAACAAACCAACAAACCAACAAACCAACAAACCAACAAACCAACAAACCAACAAGCCAAAAAACCAACAAACAAATAAACCAACAAACCAAACAGCAAACAAACCAAAAAACCAACAAGCCAACAAACCAACAAACCAACAAGCCAACAAGCCAACAAACCAACAAACAAATAAACCAACAAACCAAAAAACAAACAAACCAACAAACCAACAAGCCAACAAACCAACAAACCAACAAGCCAACAAGCCAACAAACCAACAAACCAACAAACCAACAAACCAAAAAACCAACAAGCCAACAAACCAACAAACCAACAAACCAACAAACCAACAAGCCAACAAACCAACAAACCAACAAACCAACAAACCAACAAACCAACAAGCCAACAAGCCAACAAACCAACAAACCAAGTAACCAAAAAGCCAACAAACTAACAAACCAACAAGCCAACAAGCCAACAAACCAACAAACCAACAAAGCAACAAGACAACAAACCAACAAACCAACAAACTAACAAGCCAACAAACCAACAAACCAACAAACCAACAAGGCAACAAACCAACAAACAAATAAACCAACAAACCAACAAACCAACAAACCAACAAACCAACAAACCAACAAACCAAAAAATCAACAAACCAACAAACCAACAAACCAACAAGCCAACAAGCCAACAAACCAACAAAACAACAAGCCAACAAGCCAACAAACCAACAAGCTAACAAACCAACAAACCAACAAACCAACAAGCCAACAAACCAACAAACAAATAAACCAATAAACCAAAAAACCAATAAACCAGCAAACCAACAAACCAACAAACCAACAAACCAACAAGCCAACAAGCCAACAAACCAACAAACCAACAAACCAACAAGCCAACAAACCAACAAGCCAACAAACCAACAAACCAACAAACAAGGAAACCAATAAACCAAAAAACCAAGAAACCAACAAACCAACAAACCAACAAACCAACAAACCAACAAGCCAACAAACCAACAAACCAACAAACCAACAAGCCAACAAACCAACAAACCAACAAACCAACAAACCAACAAACCAACAAACCAACAAACCAATAAACCAACAAGCCAACAAGCCAACAAACCAACAAACCAACAAACCAAAAAACCAACAAACCAACAAACCAACAAACCAACAAACCAACAAACTAACAAGCCAACAAGCCAACAAACCAACAAACTAACAAACCAACAAGCCACTAAACCAACAAACCAACAAACCAACAAGCCAACAAGCCAACAAACCAACAAACCAACAAACCAAAAAACCAACAAACCAACAAACCAACAAACCAACAAACCAACAAACCAACAAGCCAACAAGTCAACAAACCAACAAACTAACAAGCCAACAAGCCAACAAACCAACAAACCAACAAGCCAACAAGCCAACAAACCAACAAACCAACAAACCAATAAACCAACAAACCAACAAACCAACAAGCCAACAAACCAACAAACCAACAAGCCAACAAACCAACAAACCAACAAGCTAACAAACCAACAAGCCAACAAACCAACAAACCAACAAACCAAGTAACCAAAAAGCCAACAAACTAACAAACCAACAAGCCAACAAGCCAACAAACCAACAAACCAACAAAGCAACAAGACAACAAGCCAACAAACCAACAAACTAACAAGCCAACAAACCAACAAACCAACAAACCAACAAGCCAACAAACCAACAAACAAATAAACCAACAAACCAACAAACCAACAAACCAACAAACCAACAAACCAACAAACCAACAAACCAAAAAACCAACAAACCAACAAACCAACAAACCAACAAGCCAACAAGCCAACAAACCAACAAAACAACAAGCCAGCAAGCCAACAAACCAACAAACCAACAAGCTAACAAACCAACAAACCAACAAACCAACAAGCCAACAAACCAACAAACAAATAAACCAATAAACCAAAAAACCAACAAACCAACAAACCAACAAACCAACAAACCAACAAGCCAACAAGCCAACAAACCAACAAACCAACAAACCAACAAGCCAACAAACCAACAAGCCAACAAACCAACAAACCAACAAACCAAGTAACCAAAAAGCCAACAAACTAACAAACCAACAAGCCAACAAGCCAACAAGCCAACAAACCAACAAACCAACAAATCAACAAGCCAACAAGCCAACAAACCAACAAACCGACAAGCCAACAAACCAACAAACCAACAAGCCAACAAGCCAACAAACCAACAAGCCCACAAGCCAACAAACCAACAAGCCAACAAGCCAAAAAACCAACAAGCCAACAAGCCAACAAACCAACAAACCAACAAACCAACAAACCAACAAGCCAACAAACCAATAAACCAAAAAACCAACAAACCAACAAACCAAGTAACCAAACAGCTAACAAACTAACAAACCAACAAGCCAACAAACCAACAAACCAACAAGCCAACAAGCCAACAAACCAACAAACCAACAAGCCAACAAACCAACAAACCAACAAACCAACAAACCAAAAAACCAACAAACCAACAAACCAACAAACCAACAAACGAACAAGCCAACAAGCCAACAAACCAACAAACCAACAAACCAACAAGCCAACAAACCAACAAGCCAACAATCCAACAAACCAACAAACCAAGTAACCAAAAAGACAACAAACTAACAAACCAACAAGCCAACAAGCCAACAAACCAACAAACCAACAAAGCAACAAGCCAACAAGCCAACAAAGCAACAAACCAACAAGCCAACAAACCAACAAACCAACAAGCCAACAAGCCAACAAACCAACAAACTAACAAACCAACAAGCCAACAAACCAAAAAACCAACAAGCCAACAAACCAACAAACCAACAAACCAATAAACCAACAAGCCAACAAGCCCACAAACCAACAAACCAACAAACCAACAAACCAACAAACCAACAAACCAACAAACCAACAAGCCAACAAACCAACAAGCCAACAAACCAACAAACCAACAAATCAAGTAACCAAAAAGCCAACAAACTAACAAACCAACAAGTGAACAAGCCAACAAACCAACAAACCAACAAAGCAATAAGCCAACAAGCCAACAAACCAACAAACCAACAAGCCAACAAACCAACAAACCAACAAACCAACAAGCCAACAAGCCAACAAGCCAACAAGCCAACAAACGAACAAACCAACAAACCAACAAGCCAACAAACCAACAAACCAAAAAACCAACAAACCAACAAACATACAAGCCAACAAGCCAACAAACCAACAAACCAACAAGCCAACAAACCAACAAACCAACAAACTAAGTAACCAACAAGCCAACAAACCAAAAAACCAACAAGCCAACAAGCCAACACACCAACAAACCAACAAACCAATAAACCAACAAGCCAACACACCAACAAACCAACAAACCAAGTAACCAACATACCAACAAACCATCAAACGAACAAAGCAACAAGCCAACAAGCCAACAAACCAACAAACCAACAAACCAACCAACGAACTAGCCAACAAACCAACAAGCCAACAAGCCAACAAACCAACAAACCAACAAGCCAACAAGCCAACAAACCAACAAACTAACAAACCAACAAGCCAACAAACCAACAAACCAACAAACCAACAAACCAACAAGCCAACAAACCAACAAACAAATAAACCAACAAACCAGAAAACCAACAAACTAACAAGCCAACAGCCAACAAACCAACAAGCCAACAAACCAAGAAGCCAACAAACCAACAAACCAACAAACCAACAAACCAACAAGCCAATAAACCAACAAACAAATAAACCAACAAACCAAAAAACCAACAAACCAACAAACCAACAAACCAACAAACCAACAAACCAACAAGCCAACAAGCCAACAAACCAACAAACCAACAAACCAACAAGCCAACAAACCGCCAAGCCAACACACCAACAAACCAACAAACCAAGTAACCAACATACCAACAAACCATCAAACGAACAAAGCAACAAGCCAACAAGCCAACTAACCAACAAACCAACAAGCCAACAAACCAACAAACCAACAAGCCAACAAGCCAACAAGCCAACAAACCAACAAACCAACAAACCAACAAACTAACAAACCAACAAACCAACAAACCAACAAGCCAACAAACCAACAAACCAACAAGCCAACAAGCCAACAAACCAACAAACCAACAAGCTAACAAACCAACAATCCAACAAACCAACAAACCAACAAACCAAGTAACCAACAAACCAACAAACCAACAAACCAACAAACTAACAAACCAACAAACCAACAAGCCAACAAGCCAACAAGCCAACAAACCAACAAACCAACAAGCCAACAAACCAACAAGCCAACAATCCAACAAACCAACAAACCAAGTAACCAAAAAGACAACAAACTAACAAACCAACAAGCCAACAAGCCAACAAACCAACAAACCAACAAAGCAACAAGCCAACAAGCCAACAAGCCAACAAACCAACAAACCAACAAGCCAACAAACCAACAAACCAACAAGCCAACAAGCCAACAAACCAACAAACTAACAAACCAACAAGCCAACAAACCAAAAAACCAACAAGCCAACAAACCAACAAACCAACAAACCAACAAACCAACAAGCCAACAAGCCCACAAACCAACAAACCAACAAACCAACAAACCAACAAACCAACAAACCAACAAACCAACAAGCCAACAAACCAACAAGCCAACAAACCAACAAATCAAGTAACCAAAAAGCCAACAAACTAACAAACCAACAAGTGAACAAGCCAACAAACCAACAAACCAACAAAGCAATAAGCCAACAAGCCAACAAACCAACAAACCAACAAGCCAACAAACCAACAAACCAACAAACCAACAAGCCAACAAGCCAACAAGCCAACAAACCAACAAACCAACAAACCAACAAACCAACAAGCCAACAAACCAACAAACCAAAAAACCAACAAACCAACAAACATACAAGCCAACAAGCCAACAAACCAACAAACCAACAAGCCAACAAACCAACAAACCAACAAACTAAGTAACCAACAAGCCAACAAACCAACAAACCAACAAGCCAACAAGCCAACACACCAACAAACCAACAAACCAATAAACCAACAAGCCAACACACCAACAAACCAACAAACCAAGTAACCAACATACCAACAAACCATCAAACGAACAAAGCAACAAGCCAACAAGCCAACAAACCAACAAACCAACAAACCAACCAACGAACTAGCCAACAAACCAACAAGCCAACAAGCCAACAAACCAACAAACCAACAAGCCAACAAGCCAACAAACCAACAAACTAACAAACCAACAAGCCAACAAACCAACAAACCAACAAACCAACAAACCAACAAGCCAACAAACCAACAAACAAATAAACCAACAAACCAAAAAACCAACAAACTAACAAGCCAACAGCCAACAAACCAACAAGCCAACAAATCAAGAAGCCAACAAACCAACAAACCAACAAACCAACAAACAAACAAGCCAATAAACCAACAAACAAATAAACCAACAAACCAAAAAACCAACAAACCAACAAACCAACAAACCAACAAACCAACAAACCAACAAGCCAACAAGCCAACAAACCAACAAACCAACAAACCAACAAGCCAACAAACCGCCAAGCCAACACACCAACAAACCAACAAACCAAGTAACCAACATACCAACAAACCATCAAACGAACAAAGCAACAAGCCAACAAGCCAACTAACCAACAAACCAACAAGCCAACAAACCAACAAACCAACAAGCCAACAAGCAAACAAGCCAACAAACCAACAAACCAACAAACCAACAAACCAACAAACCAACAAACCAACAAACCAACAAGCCAACAAACCAACAAACCAACAAGCCAACAAGCCAACAAACCAACAAACCAACAAGCTAACAAACCAACAATCCAACAAACCAACAAACCAACAAACCAAGTAACCAACAAACCAACAAACCAACAAACCAACAAACTAACAAACCATCAAACGAACAAAGCAACAAGCCAACAAGCCAACAAACCAACAAACCAACAAGCCAACAAACCAACAAACCAACAAGCCAACAAGCCAACAAACCAACAAACCAACAAACCAACAAACCAACAAACCAACAAACCAACAAGCCAACAAACCAACAAACCAACAAACCAACAAACCAACAAAGCAACAAGCCAACAAACCAACAAACCAACAAACCAAGTAACCAAAAAGCCAACAGACCAACAAACCAACAAGCCAACAAGCCAACAAACCAACAAAGCAACAAGCCAACAAGCCAACAAACGAACAAACCAACAAAGCAACAAGCGAACAAGCCAACAAACCAACAAACCAACAAGCCAACAAACCAACAAACCAACAAACCAACAAACCAACAAACCAACAAACCATCAAACCAACAAACCAACAAGCCAACAAGCCAACAAACCAACAAACCAACAAACCAACAAACCAACAAACCAACAAACCAACAAACCAACAAACCAACAAACTAACAAGCCAACAAGACAACAAACCAACAAACTAACAAACCAACAAGCCAACAAACCAACAAACAAACAAACCAAGTAACCAAAAAACCAACAAACTAACAAACCAACAAGCCAACAAGCCAACAAACCAACAAACCAACAAAGCAACAAGCCAACAAGCCAACAAACCAACAAACTAACAAGCCAACAAACCAACAAACAAACAAACCAACAAGCCAACAAACCAACAAACAAATAAATTAACAAACGAACAAGCCAACAAGCCAACAAACCAACAAACCAACAAACCAACAATCCAACAAACCAACAAACCAAAAAGCCAACAAACTAACAAACCAACAAGCCAACAAGCCAACAAAACCAACAAACCAACAAAGCAACAAGCCAACAAGCCAACAAACCAACAAACTAACAAGCCAACAAACCAACAAGCCAACAAGCCAACAAGCCAACAAACCAACAAACCAACAAGCTAACAAACCAAGAAGCCAACAAACCAACAAACCAACAAACCAAGTAACCAAAAAGCCAACAAACTAACAAACCAACAAGCCAACAAGCCAACAAACCAACAAACCAACAAACCAACAAGCCAACAAGCCAACAAACCAACAAACCAACAAGCCAACAAACCAACAAGCCAAGAAACCAACAAACAAATAAACCAATAAACCAAAAAAGCAAAAAACCAACAAACCAACAAACAAACAAACCAACAAACCAACAACCCAACAAGCCAACAAGTAAACAAACCAACAAACCAACAAACCAACAAGCCAACAAACCAACAAGCCAACAAACCAACAAACCAAGTAACCAAAAAGCCAACAAACTAACAAACCAACAAGCCAACAAGCCAACAAACCAACAAACCGACAAGCCAACAAACCAACAAACCAACAAGCCAACAAGCCAACAAACCAACAAGCCAACAAGCCAACAAACCAACAAGCCAACAAGCCAAAAAACCAACAAGCCAACAAGCCAACAAGCCAACAAACCAACAAACCAACAAACCAACAAACCAACAAACCAACAAGCCAACAAACCAATAAACCAAAAAACCAACAAACCAACAAACCAAGTAACCAAACAGCCAACAAACTAACAAACCAACAAGCCAACAAACCAACAAACCAACAAGCCAACAAGTTAACAAACCAACTAACCAACAAGCCAACAAACCAACAAACCAACAAACCAAAAAACCAACAAACCAACAAACCAACAAACCAACAAACCAACAAACGAACAAGCTAACAAGCCAACAAACCAACAAACCAACAAACCAACAAACCAACAAGCCAACAAACCAACAAACCAACAAGCCAACTATCCAACAAACCAACAAACCAAGTAACCAAAAAGCCAACAAACTAACAAACCAACAAGCCAACAAGCCAAAAAACCAACAAACCAACAAAACAACAAGCCAACAAGCCAACAAACCAACAAACCAACAAGCCAACAAACCAACAAACCAACAAGCCAACAAGCCAACAAACCAACAAACCAACAAACCAACAAGCCAACAAACCAACAAACCAACAAACCAACAAACCAACAAACCAACAAACCAACAAACCAACAAACCAACAAAGCAACAAGCCAACAAGCCAACAAACCAACAAACTAACAAGCCAACAAACCAACAAACAAACAAACCAACAAGCCAACAAACCAACAAACCAACAAACCAACAAGCCAACAAACCAACAAACCAACAAGCCAACAAGCCAACAAACCAACAAACCAACAAACCAACAAGCCAACAAACCAACAAACCAACAAACCAACAAACCAACAAACCAACAAACCAACAAACCAACAAACCAACAAAGCAACAAGCCAACAAGCCAACAAACCAACAAACCAACAAACCAACAATCCAACAAACCAACAAACCAAAAAGCCAACAAACTAACAAACCAACAAGCCAACAAACCAACAAACCAACAAACCAACAAGCCAACAAGCCAACACACCAACAAACCAACAAACCAACAAACCAACCAACCAACCAACCAACAAACCAAAAAACCAACAAACCAACAAACCAACAAACCAACCAACCAACAAACCAAAAAACCAACAAACCAACAAGCCAACAAACCAACAAACCAACAAACCAACAAACCAAACAACCAACAAACCAACAAACCAACAAGCCAACAAGCCAACAAACCAACAAACCAACAAACCAACAAACCAACAAGCCAACAAACCAACAAGCCAACAAACCAATAAACCAAGTAACCAAAAAGCCAACAAACTAACAAACCAACAAGCCAACAAGCCAACAAACCAACAAACCAACAAAGCCACAAGCCAACAAGCCAACAAACCAACAAACCAACAAGCCAACAAACCAACAAACCAACAAGCCAACAAGCCAACAAACCAACAAACCAACAAACCAACAAGACAACAAACCAACAAACCAAAAAACCAACAAACCAACAAACCAACAAACTAAGTAACCAACAAGCCAACAAACCAACAAACCAACAAGCCAACAAGCCAACACACCAACAAACCAACAAACAAACAAACCAACCAACCAACAAACCAAAAAACCAACAAACCAACAAACCAACCAACCAACAAACCAAAAAACCAACAAACCAACAAGCCAACAAGCCAACAAACCAACAAACCAACAAACCAACAAGCCAACAAACCAACAAACCAAAAAACCAACAAACCAACAAACCAACAAACTAAGTAAACAACAAGCCAACAAACCAACAAACCAACAAGCCAACAAGCCAACACACCAACAAACCAACAAACCAACAAACCAACCAACCAACAAACTAAAAAACCAACAAACCAACAAACCAACAAACCAACAAACCAACCAACCAACAAACCAAAAAACCAACAAACCAACAAGCCAACAAACCAACAAACCAACAAACTATGTAACCAACAAGCCAACAAACCAACAAACCAACAAGCAAACAAGCCAACATACCAACAAACCAACAAACCAACAAACCAACCAACCAACAAACCAAAAAACAAACAAACCAACAAACCAACAAACCAACAAACCAACAAACCAACAGCCAACAAGCCAACAAGCCAACAAACCAACAAACCAACAAACCAACAAGCCAACAAACCAACAAGCCAACAAACCAACAAACCAAGTAACCAAAAAGCCAACAAACTAACAAACCAACAAGCCAACAAGCCAACAAACCAACAAACCAACAAAGCAACAAGCAACCAAGCCAACAAACCAACAAACCAACAAGCCAACAAACCAACAAACCAACAAACCAACAAACCAACAAACCAACAAACCAACAAACCAACAAACCAACAAACCAACAAACCAACAAACCAACAAACCAACAAACCAACAAGCCAACAAGCCAACAAACCAACAAACCAACAAACCAAAAAACCAACAAACCAACAAACCAACAAACCAACAAACCAACAAACCAACAAGCCAACAAGCCAACAAACCAACAAACTAACAAACCAACAAGCCAACAAACCAACAAACCAACAAGCCAATAAGCCAACAAACCAACAAACCCACAAACCAACAAACCAACAAGCCAACAAACCAACAAACCAACAAGCCAACAAGCCAACAAACCAACAAACCAACAAGCCAACAAACCAACAAGCCAACAAACGAACAAACAAACATACCAAGTAACCAAAAAGCGAACAAACTAACAAACCAACAAGCCAACAAGCCAACAAACCAACAAACCAACAAAGCAAC
Source organism: Atherix ibis (assembly GCA_958298945.1). NCBI lineage: Eukaryota > Metazoa > Arthropoda > Insecta > Diptera > Athericidae > Atherix > Atherix ibis. The sequence continues at coordinate 31,209,609 of OY282608.1, forward strand.
AAGCCAACAAGCCAACAAACCAACAAACCAACAAACCAACAAACCAACAAACCATCAAACCAACAAGCCAACAAACCAACAAACAAATAAACCAACAAACCAACAAACCAACAAACCAACAAACTAACAAACCAAAAAACCAACAAACCAACAAACCAACAAGTCAACAAGCCAACAAACCAACAAACCAACAAGCCAACAAGCCAAAAAACCAACAAACCAACAAGCCAACAAACCAACAAACAAATAAACCAACAAACCAAAAAACTAACAAACCAACAAACCAACAAACCAACAAACCAACAAACCAACAAACCAACAAGCCAACAAGCCAACAAACCAACAAAACAATAAACCAACAAGCCAACAAACCAACAAGCCAACAAACCAGCAAACCAACAAACCAAGTAACCAAAAAGACAACAAACTAACAAACCAACAAGCCAACAAGCCAACAAGCCAACAAACCAACAAACCAACAAAGCAACAAGCCAACCAGCCAACAAACCAACAAACCAACAAGCCAAGAAACCAACAAACCAAAAAGCTAACAAGCCAACAAACCAACAAGCCAACAAGCCAACAAGCCAACAAACCAACAAACAAATAAACCAACAAACCAAAAAACCAACAAACCAACAAACCAACAAACCAACAAACCAACAAACCAACAAGCCATCAAGCCAACAAACCAACAAACCAACAAACCAACAAGCCAACAAACCAACAAGCCAACAAACCAACAAACCAACAAACCAAGTAACCAACAACCCAACAAACCAACAAACCAACAAACCAACAAACCAACAAGCCAACAAACCAACAAACCAACAAACCAACAAGCTAACAAACCAACAAGCCAACAAACCAACAAGCCAACAAACCACAAACCAACAAGCCAACAAGCCAACAAACTAACAAACCAACAAACTAACAAACCAACAAACTAACTAACCAACAAACCAACAAGCCAACAAGCCAACAAACCAACAAAGCAACAAGCCAACAAGCCAACAAACCAACAAACCAACAAGCCAACAAACCAACAAACCAACAAGCCAACAAGCCAACAAACCAACAAACCAACAAGCCAACAAGCCAACACACCAACAAACCAACAAACCAACAAACCAACCAACCAACAAACCAAAAAACCAACAAACCAACAAACCAAACAACCAACAAACCAACAAACCAACAAGCCAACAAGCCAACAAACCAACAAACCAACAAACCAACAAGCCAACGAACCAACAAGCCAACAAACCAACAAACCAAGTAACCAAAAAGCCAACAAACTAACAAACCATCAAGCCAACAAGCCAACAAACCAACAAACCAACAAAGCCACAAGCCAACAAGCCAACAAACCAACAAACCAACAAACCAACAAGCCAACAAACCAACAAACCAACAAGCCAACAAGCCAACAAACCAACAAACCAACAAACCAACAAGACAACAAACCAACAAACCAAAAAACCAACAAACCAACAAACCAACAAACTAAGTAACCAACAAGCCAACAAACCAACAAACCAACAAGCCAACAAGCCAACACACCAACAAACCAACAAACAAACAAACCAACCAACCAACAAACCAAAAAACCAACAAACCAACAAACCAACCAACCAACAAACCAAAAAACCAACAAACCAACAAGCCAACAAGCCAACAAACCAACAAACCAACAAACCAACAAGCCAACAAACCAACAAACCAAAAAACCAACAAACCAACAAACCAACAAACTAAGTAAACAACAAGCCAACAAACCAACAAACCAACAAGCCAACAAGCCAACACACCAACAAACCAACAAACCAACAAACCAACCAACCAACAAACCAAAAAACCAACAAACCAACAAGCCAACAAACCAACAAACCAACAAGCAAACAAGCCAACATACCAACAAACCAACAAACCAACAAACCAACCAACCAACAAACCAAAAAAAAAACAAACCAACAAACCAACAAACCAACAAACCAACAAACCAACAAACCAACAAGCCAACAAGCCAACAAGCCAACAAACCAACAAACCAACAAACCAACAAGCCAACAAACCAACAAGCCAACAAACCAAGTAACCAAAAAGCCAACAAACTAACAAACCAACAAGCCAACAAGCCAACAAACCAACAAACCAACAAAGCAACAAGCAACCAAGCCAACAAACCAACAAACCAACAAGCCAACAAACCAACAAACCAACAAACCAACAAACCAACAAACCAACAAACAAATAAACCAACAAGCCAACAAGCCAACACACCAACAAACCAACAAACAAACAAACCAACCAACCAACAAACCAAAAAACCAACAAACCAACAAACCAACCAACAAACAAACCAAAAAACCAACAAACCAACAAGCCAACAAGCCAACAAACCAACAAACCAACAAACCAACAAGCCAACAAACCAACAAACCAAAAAACCAACAAACCAACAAACCAACAAACTAAGTAAACAACAAGCCAACAAACCAACAAACCAACAAGCCAACAAGCCAACACACCAACAAACCAACAAACCAACAAACCAACCAACCAACAAACCAAAAAACCAACAAACCAACAAACCAACAAACCAACAAACCAACCAACCAACAAACCAAAAAACCAACAAACCAACAAGCCAACAAACCAACAAACCAACAAACTATGTAACCAACAAGCCAACAAACCAACAAACCAACAAGCAAACAAGCCAACATACCAACAAACCAACAAACCAACAAACCAACCAACCAACAAACCAAAAAACAAACAAACCAACAAACCAACAAACCAACAAACCAACAAACCAACAAGCCAACAAGCCAACAAACCAACAAACCAACAAACCAACAAGCCAACAAACCAACAAGCCAACAAACCAACAAACCAAGTAACCAAAAAGCCAACAAACTAACAAACCAACAAGCCAACAAGCCAACAAACCAACAAACCAACAAAGCAACAAGCAACCAAGCCAACAAACCAACAAACCAACAAGCCAACAAACCAACAAACCAACAAACCAACAAACCAACAAACCAACAAACCAACAAACCAACAAACCAACAAACCAACAAACCAACAAACCAACAAACCAACAAACCAACAAGCCAACAAGCCAACAAACCAACAAACCAACAAGCCAAAAAACCAACAAACCAACAAACCAACAAACCAACAAACCAACAAACCAACAAGCCAACAAGCCAACAAACCAACAAACTAACAAACCAACAAGCCAACAAACCAACAAACCAACAAGCCAATAAGCCAACAAACCAACAAACCCACAAACCAACAAACCAACAAGCCAACAAACCAACAAACCAACAAGCCAACAAGCCAACAAACCAACAAACCAACAAGCCAACAAACCAACAAGCCAACAAACGAACAAACAAACATACCAAGTAACCAAAAAGCGAACAAACTAACAAACCAACAAGCCAACAAGCCAACAAACCAACAAACCAACAAAGCAACAAGCCAACAAGCCAACAAACCAACAAACCAACAAACCAACAAACCAACAAACCATCAAACCAACAAGCCAACAAACCAACAAACAAATAAACCAACAAACCAACAAACCAACAAACCAACAAACTAACAAACCAAAAAACCAACAAACCAACAAACCAACAAGTCAACAAGCCAACAAACCAACAAACCAACAAGCCAACAAGCCAAAAAACCAACAAACCAACAAGCCAACAAACCAACAAACAAATAAACCAACAAACCAAAAAACCAACAAACCAACAAACCAACAAACCAACAAACCAACAAACCAACAAGCCAACAAGCCAACAAACCAACAAACCAATAAACCAACAAGCCAACAAACCAACAAGCCAACAAACCAGCAAACCAACAAACCAAGTAACCAAAAAGACAACAAACTAACAAACCAACAAGCCAACAAGCCAACAAGCCAACAAACCAACAAACCAACAAAGCAACAAGCCAACCAGCCAACAAACCAACAAACCAACAAGCCAAGAAACGAACAAACCAAAAAGCTAACAAGCCAACAAACCAACAAGCCAACAAGCCAACAAGCCAACAAACCAACAAACAAATAAACCAACAAACCAAAAAACCAACAAACCAACAAACCAACAAACCAACAAACCAACAAACCAACAAGCCATCAAGCCAACAAACCAACAAACCAACAAACCAACAAGCCAACAAACCAACAAGCCAACAAACCAACAAACCAACAAACCAAGTAACCAACAAGCCAACAAACCAACAAACCAACAAACCAACAAACCAACAAGCCAACAAACCAACAAACCAACAAACCAACAAGCTAACAAACCAACAAGCCAACAAACCAACAAGCCAACAAACCACAAACCAACAAGCCAACAAGCCAACAAACTAACAAACCAACAAACTAACAAACCAACAAACTAACTAACCAACAAACCAACAAGCCAACAAGCCAACAAACCAACAAAGCAACAAGCCAACAAGCCAACAAACCAACAAACCAACAAGCCAACAAACCGACAAACCAACAAGCCAACAAGCCAACAAACCAACAAACCAACAAGCCAACAAGCCAACACACCAACAAACCAACAAACCAACAAACCAACCAACCAACAAACCAAAAAACCAACAAACCAACAAACCAAACAACCAACAAACCAACAAACCAACAAGCCAACAAGCCAACAAACCAACAAACCAACAAACCAACAAGCCAACGAACCAACAAGCCAACAAACCAACAAACCAAGTAACCAAAAAGCCAACAAACTAACAAACCAACAAGCCAACAAGCCAACAAACCAACAAACCAACAAAGCCACAAGCCAACAAGCCAACAAACCAACAAACCAACAAGCCAACAAACCAACAAACCAACAAGCCAACAAGCCAACAAACCAACAAACCAACAAACCAACAAGACAACAAACCAACAAACCAAAAAACCAACAAACCAACAAACCAACAAACTAAGTAACCAACAAGCCAACAAACCAACAAACCAACAAGCCAACAAGCCAACACACCAACAAACCAACAAACAAACAAACCAACCAACCAACAAACCAAAAAACCAACAAACCAACAAACCAACCAACCAACAAACCAAAAAACCAACAAACCAACAAGCCAACAAGCCAACAAACCAACAAACCAACAAACCAACAAGCCAACAAACCAACAAACCAAAAAACCAACAAACCAACAAACCAACAAACTAAGTAAACAACAAGCCAACAAAACAACAAACCAACAAGCCAACAAGCCAACACACCAACAAACCAACAAACCAACAAACCAACCAACCAACAAACCAAAAAACCAACAAACCAACAAACCAACAAACCAACCAACCAACAAACCAAAAAACCAACAAACCAACAAGCCAACAAACCAACAAACCAACAAACTATGTAACCAACAAGCCAACAAACCAACAAACCAACAAGCAAACAAGCCAACATACCAACAAACCAACAAACCAACAAACCAACCAACCAACAAACCAAAAAACAAACAAACCAACAAACCAACAAACCAACAAACCAACAAACCAACAAACCAACAAACCAACAAGCCAACAAGCCAACAAGCCAACAAACCAACAAACCAACAAACCAACAAGCCAACAAACCAACAAGCCAACAAACCAAGTAACCAAAAAGCCAACAAACTAACAAACCAACAAGCCAACAAGCCAACAAACCAACAAACCAACAAACCAAAAAACCAACAAACCAACAAACCAACAAACCAACAAACCAACAAACCAACAAGCCAACAAGCCAACAAACCAACAAACTAACAAACCAACAAGCCAACAAACCAACAAACCAACAAGCCAATAAGCCAACAAACCAACAAACCCACAAACCAACAAACCAACAAGCCATCAAACCAACAAACCAACAAGCCAACAAGCCAACAAACCAACAAACCAACAAGCCAACAAACCAACAAGCCAACAAACGACCAAACAAACATACCAAGTAACCAAAAAGCGAACAAACTAACAAACCAACAAGCCAACAAGCCAACAAACCAACAAACCAACAAAGCAACAAGCCAACAAGCCAACAAACCAACAAACCAACAAACCAACAAACCAACAAACCAACAAACGAACAAGCCAACAAACCAACAAACAAATAAACCAACAAACCAACAAACCAACAAACCAACAAACTAACAAGCCAAAAAACCAACAAACCAACAAACCAACAAGTCAACAAGCCAACAAACCAACAAACCAACAAGCCAACAAGCCAAAAAACCAACAAACCAACAAGCCAACAAACCAACAAACCAACAAACCAACAAGCCAACAAACCAACAAACAAATAAACCAACAAACCAAAAAACCAACAAACCAACAAACCAACAAACCAACAAACCAACAAACCAACAAGCCAACAAGCCAACAAACCAACAAACCAATAAACCAACAAGCCAACAAACCAACAAGCCAACAAACCAGCAAACCAACAAACCAAGTAACCAAAAAGACAACAAACTAACAAACCAACAAGCCAACAAGCCAACAAGCCAACAAACCAACAAACCAACAAAGCAACAAGCCAACCAGCCAACAAACCAATAAACCAACAAGCCAACAAACCAACAAACCAACAAGCTAACAAGCCAACAAACCAACAAGCCAACAAGCCAACAAGCCAACAAACCAACAAACAAATAAACCAACAAACCAAAAAACCAACAAACCAACAAACCAACAAACCAACAAACCAACAAACCAACAAGCCATCAAGCCAACAAACCAACAAACCAACAAACCAACAAGCCAACAAACCAACAAGCCAACAAACCAACAAACCAACAAACCAACAAACCAACAAGCTAACAAACCAACAAGCCAACAAACCAACAAGCCAACAAACCACAAACCAACAAGCCAACAAGCCAACAAACTAACAAACCAACAAACTAACAAACCAACAAACTAACTAACCAACAAAACAACAAGCCAACGAGCCAACAAACCAACAAAGCAACAAGCCAACAAGCCAACAAACCAACAAACCAACAAGCCAACAAACCAACAAACCAACAAGCCAACAAGCCAACAAACCAACAAACCAACAAACCAACAAGCCAACAAACCAACAAACCAACAAACCAACAAACCAACAAACCAACAAACCAACAAACTAACAAGCCAACAAGCCAACAAACCAACAAACCAACAAGCCAACAAACCAACAAATCAACAAACCAACAAGCCAACAAACCAACAAGCCAACAAACCAACAAACCAATAAACCAAGTAACCAAAAAGCCAACAAACTAACAAACCAACAATTGAAAAAGCCAACAAACCAACAAACCAACAAAGCAACAAGCCAACAAGCCAACAAACCAACAAACCAACAAGCCAACAAACCAACAAACCAACAAACCAACAAACCAACAAACTAAGTAACCAACAAGCCAACAAACCAACAATTCAACAAGCCAACAAGCCAACACACCAACAAACCAACAAACCAACAAACCAACCAACCAACAAACCAAAAAACCAACAAACCAACAAACCAACAAGCCAACAAACCAACAAACCGACAAGCCAACAAACCAACAAACCAACAAGCCAACAAGCCAACACACCAACAAACCAACAAACAAATAAACCAACAAACCAACAAACCAACAAACCAACAAACTAACAAACCAAAAAACCAACAAACCAACAAACCAACAACTCAACAAGCCAACAAACCAACAAACCAACAAGCCAACAAGCCAAAAAACCAACAAACCAACAAGCCAACAAACCAACAAACCAACAAACCAACAAGCCAACAAACCAACAAACAAATAAACCAACAAACCAAAAAACCAACAAACCAACAAACCAACAAACCAACAAACCAACAAACCAACAAACCAACAAGCCAACAAGCCAACAAACCAACAAACCAATAAACCAACAAGCCAACAAACCAACAAGCCAACAAACCAGCAAACCAACAAACCAAGTAACCAAAAAGACAACAAACTAACAAACCAACAAGCCAACAAGCCAACAAGCCACCAAACCAACAAACCAACAAAGCAACAAGCCAACCAGCCAACAAACCAACAAACCAAGTAACCAACAAGCCAACAAACCAACAAGCCAACAAACCAACAAACCAACAAGCCAACAAACCAACAAACCAACAAACCAACAAGCTAACAAACCAACAAGCCAACAAACCAACAAGCCAACAAACCACAAACCAACAAGCCAACAAGCCAACAAACTAACAAACCAACAAACTAACAAACCAACAAACTAACTAACCAACAAACCAACAAGCCAACAAGCCAACAAACCAACAAAGCAACAAGCCAACAAGCCAACAAACCAACAAACCAACAAGCCAACAAACCAACAAACCAACAAGCCAACAAGCCAACAAACCAACAAACCAACAAGCCAACAAGCCAACACACCAACAAACCAACAAACCAACAAACCAACCAACCAACAAACCAAAAAACCAACAAACCAACAAACCAAACAACCAACAAACCAACAAACCAACAAGCCAACAAGCCAACAAACCAACAAACCAACAAACCAACAAGCCAACGAACCAACAAGCCAACAAACCAACAAACCAAGTAACCAAAAAGCCAACAAACTAACAAACCAACAAGCCAACAAGCCAACAAACCAACAAACCAACAAAGCCACAAGCCAACAAGCCAACAAACCAACAAACCAACAAGCCAACAAACCAACAAACCAACAAGCCAACAAGCCAACAAACCAACAAACCAACAAACCAACAAGACAATAAACCAACAAACCAAAAAACCAACAAACCAACAAACCAACAAACTAAGTAACCAACAAGCCAACAAACCAACAAACCAACAAGCCAACAAGCCAACACACCAACAAACCAACAAACAAACAAACCAACCAACCAACAAACCAAAAAACCAACAAACCAACAAACCAACCAACCAACAAACCAAAAAACCAACAAACCAACAAAGCAACAAGCAACCAAGCCAACAAACCAACAAACCAACAAGCCAACAAACCAACAAACCAACAAACCAAAAAACCAACAAACCAACAAACCAACAAACCAACCAACCAACAAAGCAAAAAACCAACAAACCAACAAGCCAACAAACCAACAAACCAACAAACTATGTAACCAACAAGCCAACAAACCAACAAACCAACAAGCAAACAAGCCAACATACCAACAAACCAACAAACCAACAAACCAACCAACCAACAAACCAAAAAACAAACAAACCAACAAACCAACAAACCAACAAACCAACAAACCAACAAACCAACAAGCCAACAAGCCAACAAGCCAACAAACCAACAAACCAACAAACCAACAAGCCAACAAACCAACAAGCCAACAAACCAACAAACCAAGTAACCAAAAAGCCAACAAACTAACAAACCAACAAGCCAACAAGCCAACAAACCAACAAACCAACAAAGCAACAAGCAACCAAGCCAACAAACCAACAAACCAACAAGCCAACAAACCAACAAACCAACAAACCAACAAACCAACAAACCAACAAACCAACAAACCAACAAACCAACAAACCAACAAACCAACAAACCAACAAACCAACAAACCAACAAACCAACAAGCCAACACGCCAACAAACCAACAAACCAACAAACCAAAAAACCAACAAACCAACAAACCAACAAACCAACAAACCAACAAACCAACAAGCCAACAAGCCAACAAACCAACAAACTAACAAACCAACAAGCCAACAAACCAACAAACCAACAAGCCAATAAGCCAACAAACCAACAAACCCACAAACCAACAAACCAACAAGCCATCAAACCAACAAACCAACAAGCCAACAAGCCAACAAACCAACAAACCAACAAGCCAACAAACCAACAAGCCAACAAACGAACAAACAAACATACCAAGTAACCAAAAAGCGAACAAACTAACAAACCAACAAGCCAACAAGCCAACAAACCAACAAACCAACAAAGCAACAAGCCAACAAGCCAACAAACCAACAAACCAACAAACCAACAAACCAACAAACCAACAAACCAACAAACCAACAAGCCAACAAACCAACAAACAAATAAACCAACAAACCAACAAACCAACAAACCAACAAACTAACAAACCAAAAAACCAACAAACCAACAAACCAACAAGTCAACAAGCCAACAAACCAACAAACCAACAAGCCAACAAGCCAAAAAACCAACAAACCAACAAGCCAACAAACCAACAAACCAACAAACCAACAAGCCAACAAACCAACAAACAAATAAACCAACAAACCAAAAAACCAACAAACCAACAAACCAACAAACCAACAAACCAACAAACCAACAAGCCAACAAGCCAACAAACCAACAAACCAATAAACCAACAAGCCAACAAACCAACAAGCCAACAAACCAGCAAACCAACAAACCAAGTAACCAAAAAGACAACAAACTAACAAACCAACAAGCCAACAAGCCAACAAGCCAACAAACCAACAAACCAACAAAGCAACAAGCCAACCAGCCAACAAACCAATAAACCAACAAGCCAACAAACCAACAAACCAACAAGCTAACAAGCCAACAAACCAACAAGCCAACAAGCCAACAAGCCAACAAACCAACAAACAAATAAACCAACAAACCAAAAAACCAACAAACCAACAAACCAACAAACCAACAAACCAACAAACCAACAAGCCATCAAGCCAACAAACCAACAAACCAACAAACCAACAAGCCAACAAACCAACAAGCCAACAAACCAACAAACCAACAAACCAAGTAACCAACAAGCCGACAAACCAACAAGCCAACAAACCAACAAACCAACAAGCCAACAAACCAACAAACCAACAAACCAACAAGCTAACAAACCAACAAGCCAACAAACCAACAAGCCAACAAACCACAAACCAACAAGCCAACAAGCCAACAAACTAACAAACCAACAAACTAACAAACCAACAAACTAACTAACCAACAAACCAACAAGCCAACAAGCCAACAAACCAACAAAGCAACAAGCCAACAAGCCAACAAACCAACAAACCAACAACCCAACAAACCAACAAACCAACAAGCCAACAAGCCAACAAACCAACAAACCAACAAACCAACAAGCCAACAAACCAACAAACCAACAAACCAACAAACCAACAAACCAACAAACCAACAAACTAACAAGCCAACAAGCCAACAAACCAACAAACCAACAAGCCAACAAACCAACAAATCAACAAACCAACAAGCCAACAAACCAACAAGCCAACAAACCAACAAACCAACAAACCAAGTAACCAAAAAGCCAACAAACTAACAAACCAACAATTGAAAAAGCCAACAAACCAACAAACCAACAAAGCAACAAGCCAACAAGCCAACAAACCAATAAACCAACAAGCCAACAAACCAACAAACCAACAAACCAACAAACCAACAAACTAAGTAACCAACAAGCCAACAAACCAACAATTCAACAAGCCAACAAGCCAACACACCAACAAACCAACAAACCAACAAACCAACCAACCAACAAACCAAAAAACCAACAAACCAACAAACCAACAAGCCAACAAACCAACAAACCAACAAGCCAACAAGCCAACAAACCTACAAACCAACAAGCCAACAAGCCAACACACCAACAAACCAACAAACAAATAAACCAACAAACCAACAAACCAACAAACCAACAAACTAACAAACCAAAAAACCAACAAACCAACAAACCAACAAGTCAACAAGCCAACAAACCAACAAACCAACAAGCCAACAAGCCAAAAAACCAACAAACCAACAAGCCAACAAACCAACAAACCAACAAACCAACAAGCCAACAAACCAACAAACAAATAAACCAACAAACCAAAAAACCAACAAACCAACAAACCAACAAACCAACAAACCAACAAACCAACAAGCCAACAAGCCAACAAACCAACAAACCAATAAACCAACAAGCCAACAAACCAACAAGCCAACAAACCAGCAAACCAACAAACCAAGTAACCAAAAAGACAACAAACTAACAAACCAACAAGCCAACCAGCCAACAAGCCAACAAACCAACAAACCAACAAAGCAACAAGCCAACCAGCCAACAAACCAACAAACCAACAAGCCAAGAAACCAACAAACCAACAAGCTAACAAGCCAACAAACCAACAAGCCAACAAGCCAACAAGCCAACAAACCAACAAACAAATAAACCAACAAACCAAAAAACCAACAAACCAACAAACCAACAAAGCAACAAACCAACAAACCAACAAGCCATCAAGCCAACAAACCAACAAACCAACAAACCAACAAGCCAACAAACCAACAAGCCAACAAACCAACAAACCAACAAACCAAGTAACCAACAAGCCAACAAACCAACAAGCCAACAAACCAACAAACCAACAAGCCAACAAACCAACAAACCAACAAACCAACAAGCTAACAAACCAACAAGCCAACAAACCAACAAGCCAACAAACCACAAACCAACAAGCCAACAAGCCAACAAACTAACAAACCAACAAACTAACAAACCAACAAACTAACTAACCAACAAACCAACAAGCCAACAAGCCAACAAACCAACAAAGAAACAAGCCAACAAGCCAACAAACCAACAAACCAACAAGCCAACAAACCAACAAACCAACAAGCCAACAAGCCAACAAACCAACAAACCAACAAGCCAACAAGCCAACACACCAACAAACCAACAAACCAACAAACCAACAAACCAAAAAACCAACAAACCAACAAACCAAACAACCAACAAACCAACAAACCAACAAGCCAACAAGCCAACAAACCAACAAACCAACAAACCAACAAGCCAACAAACCAACAAACCAAAAAACCAACAAACCAACAAACCAACAAACTAAGTAAACAACAAGCCAACAAACCAACAAACCAACAAGCCAACAAGCCAACACACCAACAAACCAACAAACCAACAAACCAATTAACCAACAAACCAAAAAACCAACAAACCAACAAACCAACAAACCAACCAACCAACAAACCAAAAAACCAACAAACCAACAAGCCAACAAACCAACAAACCAACAAACTATGTAACCAACAAGCCAACAAACCAACAAACCAACAAGCAAACAAGCCAACATACCAACAAACCAACAAACCAACAAACCAACCAACCAACCAACCAAAAAACAAACAAACCAACAAACCAACAAACCAACAAACCAATAAACCAACAAGCCAACAAGCCAACAAGCCAACAAACCAACAAACCAACAAACCAACAAGCCAACAAACCAACAAACCAAAAAACCAACAAACCAACAAACCAACAAACTAAGTAAACAACAAGCCAACAAACCAACAAACCAACAAGCCAACAAGCCAACACACCAACAAACCAACAAACCAACAAACCAACCAACCAACAAACCAAAAAACCAACAAACCAACAAACCAACAAACCAACCAACCAACAAACCAAAAAACCAACAAACCAACAAGCCAACAAACCAACAAACTATGTAACCAACAAGCCAACAAACCAACAAACCAACAAGCAAACAAGCCAACATACCAACAAACCAACAAACCAACAAACCAACCAACCAACAAACCAAAAAACAAACAAACCAACAAACCAACAAACCAACAAACCAACAAACCAACAAGCCAACAAGCCAACAAGCCAACAAACCAACAAACCAACAAACCAACAAGCCAACAAACCAACAAGCCAACAAACCAACAAACCAAGTAACCAAAAAGCCAACAAACTAACAAACCAACAAGCCAACAAGCCAACAAACCAACAAACCAACAAAGCAACAAGCAACCAAGCCAACAAACCAACAAACCAACAAGCCAACAAACCAACAAACCAACAAACCAACAAACCAACAAACCAACAAACCAACAAACCAACAAACCAACAAACCAACAAACCAACAAACCAACAAACCAACAAGCCAACAAGCCAACAAACCAACAAACCAACAAACCAAAAAACCAACAAACCAACAAACCAACAAACCAACAAACCAACAAACCAACAAGCCAACAAGCCAACAAACCAACAAACTAACAAACCAACAAGCCAACAAACCAACAAACCAACAAGCCAATAAGCCAACAAACCTACAAACCCACAAACCAACAAACCAACAAGCCAACAAACCAACAAACCAACAAGCCAACAAGCCAACAAACCAACAAACCAACAAGCCAACAAACCAACAAGCCAACAAACGAACAAACAAACATACCAAGTAACCAAAAAGCGAACAAAGTAACAAACCAACAAGCCAACAAGCCAACAAACCAACAAACCAACAAGCCAACAAACCAACAAACCAACAAGCCAACAAGCCAACAAACCAACAAACCAACAAACCAACAAGCCAACAAACCAACAAACCAACAAACCAACAAACCAACAAACCAACAAACCAACAAACCAACAAACCAACAAGCCAACAAGCCAACAAACCAACAAACCAACAAGCCAACAAACCAACAAACCAACAAACCAACAAGCCAACAAACCAACAAGCCAACAAACCAACAAACCAACAAACCAAGTAACCAAAAAGCCAACAAACTAACAAACCAACAATTGAAAAAGCCAACAAACCAACAAACCAACAAAGCAACAAGCCAACAAGCCAACACACCAACAAACCAACAAACCAACAAACCAACCAACCAACAAACCAAAAAACCAACAAACCAACAAACCAACAAACCAACCAACCAACAAACCAAAAAACCAACAAACCAACAAGCCAACAAACCAACAAACTATGTAACCAACAAGCCAACAAACCAACAAACCAACAAGCAAACAAGCCAACATACCAACAAACCAACAAACCAACAAACCAACCAACCAACAAACCAAAAAACAAACAAACCAACAAACCAACAAACCAACAAACCAACAAACCAACAAGCCAACAAGCCAACAAGCCAACAAACCAACAAACCAACAAACCAACAAGCCAACAAACCAACAAGCCAACAAACCAACAAACCAAGTAACCAAAAAGCCAACAAACTAACAAACCAACAAGCCAACAAGCCAACAAACCAACAAACCAACAAAGCAACAAGCAACCAAGCCAACAAACCAACAAACCAACAAGCCAACAAACCAACAAACCAACAAACCAACAAACCAACAAACCAACAAACCAACAAACCAACAAACCAACAAACCAACAAACCAACAAACCAACAAACCAACAAGCCAACAAGCCAACAAACCAACAAACCAACAAACCAAAAAACCAACAAACCAACAAACCAACAAACCAACAAACCAACAAACCAACAAGCCAACAAGCCAACAAACCAACAAACTAACAAACCAACAAGCCAACAAACCAACAAACCAACAAGCCAATAAGCCAACAAACCTACAAACCCACAAACCAACAAACCAACAAGCCAACAAACCAACAAACCAACAAGCCAACAAGCCAACAAACCAACAAACCAACAAGCCAACAAACCAACAAGCCAACAAACGAACAAACAAACATACCAAGTAACCAAAAAGCGAACAAAGTAACAAACCAACAAGCCAACAAGCCAACAAACCAACAAACCAACAAGCCAACAAACCAACAAACCAACAAGCCAACAAGCCAACAAACCAACAAACCAACAAACCAACAAGCCAACAAACCAACAAACCAACAAACCAACAAACCAACAAACCAACAAACCAACAAACCAACAAACCAACAAGCCAACAAGCCAACAAACCAACAAACCAACAAGCCAACAAACCAACAAACCAACAAACCAACAAGCCAACAAACCAACAAGCCAACAAACCAACAAACCAACAAACCAAGTAACCAAAAAGCCAACAAACTAACAAACCAACAATTGAAAAAGCCAACAAACCAACAAACCAACAAAGCAACAAGCCAACAAGCCAACAAACCAACAAACCAACAAGCCAACAAACCAACAAACCAACAAACCAAGTAACCAACAAGCCAACAAACCAACAAACCAACAAACCAACAAACCAACAAACCAACAAGCCATCAAGCCAACAAACCAACAAACCAACAAACCAACAAGCCAACAAACCAACAAGCCAACAAACCAACAAACCAACAAACCAAGTAACCAACAAGCCAACAAACCAACAAGCCAACAAACCAACAAACCAACAAGCCAACAAACCAACAAACCAACAAACCAACAAGCTAACAAACCAACAAGCCAACAAACCAACAAGCCAACAAACCACAAACCAACAAGCCAACAAGCCAACAAACTAACAAACCAACAAACTAACAAACCAACAAACTAACTAACCAACAAACCAACAAGCCAACAAGCCAACAAACCAACAAAGCAACAAGCCAACAAGCCAACAAACCAACAAACCAACAAGCCAACAAACCAACAAACCAACAAGCCAACAAGCCAACAAACCAACAAACCAACAAACCAACAAGCCAACAAACCAACAAACCAACAAACCAACAAACCAACAAACCAACAAACCAACAAACCAACAAACCAACAAGCCAACAAGCCAACAAACCAACAAACCAACAAGCCAACAAACCAACAAACCAACAAACCAACAAGCCAACAAACCAACAAGCCAACAAACCAACAAACCAACAAACCAAGTAACCAAAAAGCCAACAAACTAACAAACCAACAATTGAAAAAGCCAACAAACCAACAAACCAACAAAGCAACAAGCCAACAAGCCAACAAACCAACAAACCAACAAGCCAACAAACCAACAAACCAACAAACCAACAAACTAAGTAACCAACAAGCCAACAAACCAACAAACCAACAAGCAAACAAGCCAACACACCAACAAACCAACAAACCAACAAACCAACCAACCAACAAACCAAAAAACCAACAAACCAACAAACCAACAAACCAACAAACCAACCAACCAACAAACCAAAAAACCAACAAACCAACAAGCCAACAAGCCAACAAACCAACAAACCAACAAACCAACAAGCCAACAAACCAACAAACCAAAAAACCAACAAACCAACAAACTAAGTAACCAACAAGCCAACAAACCAACAAACCAACAAGCCAACAAGCCAACAAACCAACAAGCCAACAAACCAACAAACCAAGTAACCAAAAAACCAACAAACTAACAAACCAACAAGCCAACAAGCCAACAAACCAACAAACCAACAAAGCAACAAGCCAACAAGCCAACAAACCAACAAACCAACAAGCCAACAAACCAACAAACCAACAAGCCACCAAGCCAACAAACCAACAAACCAACAAACCAACAAGCCAACAAACCAACAAACCAAAAAACCAACAAACCTACAAACCAACAAACTAAGTAACCAACAAGCCAACAAACCAACAAACCAACAAGCCAACAAGCCAACACACCAACAAACCAACAAACCAACCAACCAACAAACCAAAAAACCAACAAACCAACAAACCAACAAACCAACCAACCAACAAACCAAAAAACCAACAAACCAACAAGCCAACAAGCCAACAAACCAACAAACCAACAAACCAACAAGCCAACAAACCAACAAACCAAAAAACCAACAAACCAACAAACCAACAAACCAACAAACCAAAAAACCAACAAACCAACAAACCAACAAACTAAGTAAACAACAAGCCAACAAACCAACAAGCCAACACACCAACAAACCAACAAACCAACAAACCAACCAACCAACAAACCAAAAAACCAACAAACCAACAAACCAACAAACCAACCAACCAACAAACCAAAAAACCAACAAACCAACAAGCCAACAAGCCAACAAACCAACAAACCAACAAGCCAACAAGCCAACAAACCAACAAGCCAACAAACCAACAAACCAAGTAACCAAAAAACCAACAAACTAACAAACCAACAAGCCAACAAGCCAACAAACCAACAAACCAACAAAGCAACAAACCAACCAACCAACAAACCAAAAAACCAACAAACCAAGTAACCAAAAAACCAACAAACTAACAAACCAACAAGCCAACAAGCCAACAAACCAACAAACCAACAAACCAACAAACCAACCAACCAACAAACCAAAAAACCAACAAACCAACAAACCAACAAACCAACCAACCAACAAACCAAAAAACCAACAAACCAACAAGCCAACAAGCCAACAAACCAACAAACCAACAAACCAACAAGCCAACAAACCAACAAACCAAAAAACCAACAAACCAACAAACCAACAAACCAACAAACCAAAAAACCAACAAACCAACAAACCAACAAACTAAGTAAACAACAAGCCAACAAACCAACAAGCCAACACACCAACAAACCAACAAACCAACAAACCAACCAACCAACAAACCAAAAAACCAACAAACCAACAAACCAACAAACCAACCAACCAACAAACCAAAAAACCAACAAACCAACAACCCAACAAGCCAACAAACCAACAAACCAACAAGCCAACAAGCCAACAAACCAACAAGCCAACAAACCAACAAACCAAGTAACCAAAAAACCAACAAACTAACAAACCAACAAGCCAACAAGCCAACAAACCAACAAACCAACAAAGCAACAAGCCAACAAGCCAACATACCAACAAACCAACAAGCCAACAAACCAACAAACCAACAAGCCACCAAGCCAACAAACCAACAAACCAACAAACCAACAAGCCAACAAACCAACAAACCAAAAAACCAACAAACCTACAAACCAACAAACTAAGTAACCAACAAGCCAACAAACCAACAAACCAACAAGCCAACAAGCCAACACACCAACAAACCAACAAACCAACAAACCAACCAACCAACAAACCAAAAAACCAACAAACCAACAAACCAACAAACCAACAAGCCAACAAACCAACAAACCAAAAAACCAACAAACCTACAAACCAACAAACTAAGTAACCAACAAACCAACAAGCCAACAAGCCAACACACCAACAAACCAACAAACCAACAAACCAACCAACCAACAAACCAAAAAACCAACAAACCAACAAACCAACAAACCAACCAACCAACAAACCAAAAAACCAACAAACCAACAAGCCAACAAACCAACAAACCAACAAACCAACAAGCCAACAAACCAACAAACCAACAAACCAAGTAACCAAAAAGCCAACAAACCAACAAACCAACAATTGAAAAAGCCAACAAACCAACAAACCAACAAAGCAACAAGCCAACAAGCCAACAAACCAACAAACCAACAAGCCAACAAACCAACAAACCAACAAACCAACAAACTAAGTAACCAACAAGCCAACAAACCAACAAACCAACAAGCCAACAAGCCAAAACACCAACAAACCAACAAACCAACAAACCAACCAACCAACAAACCAAAAAACCAACAAACCAACAAACCAACAAACCAACACACCAACAAACCAACAAACCAACAAACCAACCAACCAACAAACCAAAAAACCAACAAACCAACAAGCCAACAAACCAACAAACTAAGTAACCAACAAGCAACAAACCAACAAACCAACAAGCCAACAAGCCAACACACCAACAAACCAACAAACCAACAAACCAACCAACCAACAAACCAAAAAACCAACAAACCAACAAACCAAGAAACCAACAAACCAACAAACCAACAAGCCAACAAGCCAACAAACCAACAAACCAACAAACCAACAAGCCAACAAACCAACAAGCCAACAAACCAACAAACCAAGTAACCAAAAAGCCAACAAACTAACAAACCAACAAGCCAACAAGCCAACAAACCAACAAACCAACAAAGCAACAAGCCAACAAGCCAACAAACCAACAAACCAACAAGCCAACAAACCAACAAACCAACAAGCCAACAAGCCAACAAACCAACAAACCAACAAACCAACAAGCCAACAAACCAACAAACCAAAAAACCAACAAACCAACAAACCAACATAGCAACAAACCAACAAACCAACAACCAACAAACCAACAATCCAACAAACCAACAAACCAACAAATCAAAAAACCAACAAACCAACAAACTAATAAACCAACAAACCAACAAACGAACAAACCAACAAACCAACAAGCCAACAAACCAACAAACCAACAAGCCAACAAGCCAACAAACCAACAAACCAACAAACCAACAAACCAACAAACCAACAAGCCAACAAACCAACAAGCCAACAAACCAACAAACCAAGTAACCAAAAAACAAACAAACTAACAAACCAACAAGCCAACAAGCCAACAAACCAACAAACCAACAAAGCAACAAGCCAACAAGCCAACAAACCAACAAACCAACAAGTCAACAAACCAACAAACCAACAAGCCACCAAGCCAACAAACCAACAAACCAACATACCAACAAGCCAACAAACCAACAAACCAAAAAGCCAACAAACCTACAAACCAACAAACTAAGTAACCAACAAGCCAACAAACCAACAAACCAACAAGCCCACAAGCCAACACACCAACAAACCAACAAACCAACAAACCAACAAACCAACCAACCAACAAACCAAAAAACCAACAAACCAACAAACCAACAAACCAACCAACCAACAAACCAAAAAACCAACAAACCAACAAGCCAACAAGCCAACAAACCAACAAACCAACAAACCAACAAGCCAACAAACCAACAAACCAAAAAACCAACAAACCAACAAACTAAGTAAACAACAAGCCAAAAAACCAACAAACCAACAAGCCAACAAGCCAACACACCAACAAACCAACAAACCAACAAACCAACCAACCAACAAACCAAAAAACCAACAAACCAACAAACCAACAAACCAACAAACCAACCAACCAACAAACCAAAAAACCAACAAACCAACAAGAGAACAAACCAACAAACCAACAAACTAAGTAACCAACAAGCCAACAAACCAACAAACCAACAAGCCAACAAGCCAACATACCAACAAACCAACAAACCAACAAACCAACCAACCAACAAACCAAAAAACCAACAAACCAACAAACCAACAAACCAACAAACCAACAAACCAACAAACCAACAAGCCAACAAACCAACAAACCAAAAAACCAACAAACCAACAAACCAACAAACTAAGTAACCAACATGCCAACAAACCAACAAACCAACAAGCCAACAAGCCAACACACCAACAAACCAACAAACCAACAAACCAACCAACCAACAAACCAAAAAACCAACAAACCAACAAACCAACAAACCAACCAACCAACAAACCAAAAAACCAACAAACCAACAAGCCAACAAACCACAAACCAACAAACTAAGTAACCAACAAGCCAACAAACCAACAAACCAACAAGCCAACAAGCCAACACACCAACAAACCAACAAACCAACAAACCAACAAACTAACAAACCAAAAAACCAACAAACCAACAAACCAAGAAACCAACAAACCAACAAACCAACACGACAACAAGCCAACAAACCAACAAACCAACAAACCAACAAGCCAACAAACCAACAAGCCAACAAACCAACAAACCAAGTAACCAAAAAGCCAATAAAACTAACAAACCAACAAGCCAACAAGCCAACAAACCAACAAACCAACAAAGCAACAAGCCAACAAGCCAACAAACCAACAAACCAACAAGCCAACAAACCAACAAACCAACGAGCCAACAAGCCAACACACCAACAAACCAACAAACCAACAAACCAACCAACCAACAAACCAAAAAACCAACAAACCAACAAACCAACAAACCGGCCAACCAACAAACCAAAAAACCAACAAACCAACAAGCCAACAAGCCAACAAACCAACAAACCAACAAACCAACAAGCCAACAAACCAACAAACCAAAAAACCAACAAACCAACAAACTAAGTAAACAACAAGCCAACAAACCAACAAACCAACAAGCCAACAAGCCAACACACCAACAAACCAACAAACCAACAAACCAACAAACCAACCAACCAACAAACCAAAAAACCAACAAACCAACAAACCAACAAACCAACAAACCAACAAACCAACAAACCAACCAACCAACAAACCAAAAAACCAACAAACCAACAAGAGAACAAACCAACAAACCAACAAACTAAGTAACCAACAAGCCAACAAACCAACAAGCCAACAAGCCAACCAGCCAACATACCAACAAACCAACAAACCAACAAACCAACCAACCAACAAACCAAAAAACCAACAAACCAACAAACCAACAAACCAACAAACCAACAAACCAGCAAACCAACAAACCAACAAGCCAACAAACCAACAAACCAAAAAACCTACAAACCAACAAACTAAGTAACCAACAAGCCAACAAACCAACAAGCCAACAAGCCAACAAGCCAACACACCAACAAACCAACAAACCAACAAACCAACCAACCAACAAACCAAAAAACCAACAAACCAACAAACCAACAAACCAACCAACCAACAAACCAAAAAACCCACAAACCAAGAAGCCTACAAACCAACAAACTAAGTAACCAACAAGCCAACAAACCAACAAACCAACAAGCCAACAAGCCAACACACCAACAAACCAACAAACCAACAAACCAATAAACCAACCAACCAACAAACCAAAAAACCAACAAACCAACAAACCAAGAAACCAACAAACCAACAAACCAACAAGCCAACAAGCCAACAAACCAACAAACCAACAAACCAACAAGCCAACAAACCAACAAGCCAACAAACCAACAAACCAAGTAACCAAAAAGCCAACAAACTAACAAACTAACAAGCCAACAAGCCAACAAACCAACAAACCAACAAAGCAACAAGCCAACAAGCCAACAAACCAACAAACCAACAAGCCAACAAACCAACAAACCAACAAACCAACCAACCAACAAACCAAAAAACCAACAAACCAACAAACCAACAAACCAACAAACCAACCAACCAACAAACCAAAAAACCAACAAACCAACAAGAGAACAAACCAACAAACCAACAAACTAAGTAACCAACAAGCCAACAAACCAACAAACCAACAAGCCAACAAGCCAACATACCAACAAACCAACAAACCAACAAACCAACCAACCAACAAACCAAAAAACCAACAAACCAACAAACCAACAAACCAACAAACCAACAAACCAACAAACCAACAAGCCAACAAACCAACAAACCAAAAAACCAACAAACCAACAAACCAACAAACTAAGTAACCAACATGCCAACAAACCAACAAACCAACAAGCCAACAAGCCAACACACCAACAAACCAACAAACCAACAAACCAACCAACCAACAAACCAAAAAACCAACAAACCAACAAACCAACAAACCAACCAACCAACAAACCAAAAAACCAACAAACCAACAAGCCAACAAACCACAAACCAACAAACTAAGTAACCAACAAGCCAACAAACCAACAAACCAACAAGCCAACAAGCCAACACACCAACAAACCAACAAACCAACAAACCAACAAACTAACAAACCAAAAAACCAACAAACCAACAAACCAAGAAACCAACAAACCAACAAACCAACAAGACAACAAGCCAACAAACCAACAAACCAACAAACCAACAAGCCAACAAACCAACAAGCCAACAAACCAACAAACCAAGTAACCAAAAAGCCAATAAAACTAACAAACCAACAAGCCAACAAGCCAACAAACCAACAAACCAACAAAGCAACAAGCCAACAAGCCAACAAACCAACAAACCAACAAGCCAACAAACCAACAAACCAACAAGCCAACAAGCCAACACACCAACAAACCAACAAACCAACAAACCAACCAACCAACAAACCAAAAAACCAACAAACCAACAAACCAACAAACCGGCCAACCAACAAACCAAAAAACCAACAAACCAACAAGCCAACAAGCCAACAAACCAACAAACCAACAAACCAACAAGCCAACAAACCAACAAACCAAAAAACCAACAAACCAACAAACTAAGTAAACAACAAGCCAACAAACCAACAAACCAACAAGCCAACAAGCCAACACACCAACAAACCAACAAACCAACAAACCAACAAACCAACCAACCAACAAACCAAAAAACCAACAAACCAACAAACCAACAAACCAACAAACCAACAAACCAACAAACCAACCAACCAACAAACCAAAAAACCAACAAACCAACAAGAGAACAAACCAACAAACCAACAAACTAAGTAACCAACAAGCCAACAAACCAACAAGCCAACAAGCCAACAAGCCAACATACCAACAAACCAACAAACCAACAAACCAACCAACCAACAAACCAAAAAACCAACAAACCAACAAACCAACAAACCAACAAACCATCAAACCAGCAAACCAACAAACCAACAAGCCAACAAACCAACAAACCAAAAAACCAACAAACCAACAAACTAAGTAACCAACAAGCCAACAAACCAACAAGCCAACAAGCCAACAAGCCAACACACCAACAAACCAACAAACCAACAAACCAACCAACCAACAAACCAAAAAACCAACAAACCAACAAACCAACAAACCAACCAACCAACAAACCAAAAAACCCACAAACCAACAAGCCTACAAACCAACAAACTAAGTAACCAACAAGCCAACAAACCAACAAACCAACAAGCCAACAAGCCAACACACCAACAAACCAACAAACCAACAAACCAATAAACCAACCAACCAACAAACCAAAAAACCAACAAACCAACAAACCAAGAAACCAACAAACCAACAAACCAACAAGCCAACAAGCCAACAAACCAACAAACCAACAAACCAACAAGCCAACAAACCAACAAGCCAACAAACCAACAAACCAAGTAACCAAAAAGCCAACAAACTAACAAACTAACAAGCCAACAAGCCAACAAACCAACAAACCAACAAAGCAACAAGCCAACAAGCCAACAAACCAACAAACCAACAAGCCAACAAACCAACAAACCAACAAGCCAACAAGCCAACAAACCAACAAACCAACAAACCAACAAGCCAACAAACCAACAAACCAAAAAACCAACAAACCAACAAACCAACAAACTAAGTAACCAACAAGCCAACAAACCAACAAACCAACAAGCCAACAAGCCAACACACCAACAAACCAACAAACCAACAAACCAACCAACCAACAAACCAAAAAACCAACAAACCAACAAACCAACAAACCAACCAACCAACAAACCAAAAAACCAACAAACCAACAAGCCAACAAGCCAACAAACCAACAAACCAACAAACCAACAACCCAACAAACCAACAAACCAAAAAACCAACAAACCAACAAACTAAGTAACCAACAAGCCAACAAACCAACAAACCAACAAGCCAACAAGCCAACACACCAACAAACCAACAAACCAACAAACCAACCAACCAACAAACCAAAAAACCAACAAACTAACAAGCCAACAAACCAACAAACCAACAAACTAAGTAACCAACAAGCCAACAAACCAACAAACCAACAAGCCAACAAGCCAACACACCAACAAACCAACAAACCAACAAACCAACCAACCAACAAACCAAAAAACCAACAAACCAACAAACCAACAAACCAAGAAACCAACAAACCAACAAACCAACAAGACAACAAGCCAACAAACCAACAAACCAACAAACCAACAAGCCAACAAACCAACAAGCCAACAAACCAACAAACCAAGTAACCAAAAAGCCAATAAAACTAACAAACCAACAAGCCAACAAGCCAACAAACCAACAAACCAACAAAGCAACAAGCCAACAAGCCAACAAACCAACAAACCAACAAACCAACAAACCAACAAACCAACAAGCCAACAAGCCAACACACCAACAAACCAACAAACCAACAAACCAACCAACCAACAAACCAAAAAACCAACAAACCAACAAACCAACAAACCGGCCAACCAAAAAAACCAAAAAACCAACAAACCAACAAGCCAACAAGCCAACAAACCAACAAACCAACAAACCAACAAGCCAACAAACCAACAAACCAAAAAACCAACAAACCAACAAACTAAGTAAACAACAAGCCAACACACCAACAAACCAACAAGCCAACAAGCCAACACACCAACAAACCAACAAACCAACAAACCAACAAACCAACCAACCAACAAACCAAAAAACCAACAAACCAACAAACCAACAAACCAACAAACCAACCAACCAACAAACCAAAAAACCAACAAACCAACAAGAGAACAAACCAACAAACCAACAAACTAAGTAACCAACAAGCCAACAAACCAACAAGCCAACAAGCCAACAAGCCAACATACCAACAAACCAACAAACCAACAAACCAACCAACCAACAAACCAAAAAACCAACAAACCAACAAACCAACAAACCAACAAACCAACAAACCAGCAAACCAACAAACCAACAAGCCAACAAACCAACAAACCAAAAAACCAACAAACCAACAAACTAAGTAACCAACAAGCCAACAAACCAACAAACCAACAAGCCAACAAGCCAACACACCAACAAACCAACAAACCAACAAACCAACCAACCAACAAACCAAAAAACCAACAAACCAACAAACCAACAAACCAACCAACCAACAAACCAAAAAACCCACAAACCAACAAGCCTACAAACCAACAAACTAAGTAACCAACAAGCCAACAAACCAACAAACCAACAAGCCAACAAGCCAACACACCAACAAACCAACAAACCAACAAACCAATAAACCAACCAACCAACAAACCAAAAAACCAACAAACCAACAAACCAAGAAACCAACAAACCAACAAACCAACAAGCCAACAAGCCAACAAACCAACAAACCAACAAACCAACAAGCCAACAAACCAACAAGCCAACAAACCAACAAACCAAGTAACCAAAAAGCCAACAAACTAACAAACTAACAAGCCAACAAGCCAACAAACCAACAAACCAACAAAGCAACAAGCCAACAAGCCAACAAACCAACAAACCAACAAGCCAACAAACCAACAAACCAACAAGCCAACAAGCCAACAAACCAACAAACCAACAAACCAACAAGCCAACAAACCAACAAACCAAAAAACCAACAAACCAACAAACTAAGTAACCAACAAGCCAACAAACCAACAAACCAACAAGCCAACAAGCCAACACACCAACAAACCAACAAACCAACAAACCAACCAACCAACAAACCAAAAAACCAACAAACCAACAAACCAACAAACCAACAAACCAACCAACCAACAAACCAAAAAACCAACAAACCAACAAGCAAACAAGCCAACAAACCAACAAACCAACAAACCAACAACCCAACAAACCAACAAACCAAAAAACCAACAAACCAACAAACTAAGTAACCAACAAGCCAACAAACCAACAAACCAACAAGCCAACAAGCCAACACACCAACAAACCAACAAACCAACAAACCAACCAACCAACAAACCAAAAAACCAACAAACTAACAAGCCAACAAACCAACAAACCAACAAACTAAGTAACCAACAAGCCAACAAACCAACAAACCAACAAGCCAACAAGCCAACACACCAACAAACCAACAAACCAACAAACCAACCAACCAACAAACCAAAAAACCAACAAACCAACAAACCAAGAAACCAACAAACCAACAAACCAACAAGCCAACAAGCCAACAAACCAACAAACCAACAAACCAACAAGCCAACAAACCAACAAGCCAACAAACCAACAAACCAAGTAACCAAAAAGCCAACAAACTAACAAACCAACAAGCCAACAAGCCAACAAACCAACAAACCAACAAAGCAACAAGCCAACAAGCCAACAAACCAACAAACCAACAAGCCAACAAACCAACAAACCAACAAGCCAACAAGCCAACAAACAAACAAACCAACAAACCAACAAGCCAACAAACCAACAAACCAACAAACCAAAAAACCAACAAACCAACAAACCAACAAACTAAGTAACCAACAAGCCAACAAACCAACAAACCAACAAGCCAACAAGCCAACACACCAACAAACCAACAAACCAACAAACCAACCAACCAACAAACCAAAAAACCAACAAACGAACAAACCAACAAACCAACCAACCAACAAACCAAAAAACCAACAAACCAACAAGCCAACAAGCCAACAAACCAACAAACCAACAAACCAACAAGCCAACAAACCAACAAACCAAAAAACCAACAAACCAACAAACCAACAAACTAAGTAAACAACAAGCGAACAAACCAACAAACCAACAAGCCAACAAGCCAACACACCAACAAACCAACAAACCAACAAACCAACCAACCAACAAACCAAAAAACCAACAAACCAACAAACCAACAAACCAACAAACCAACCAACCAACAAACCAAAAAACCAACAAACCAACAAGAGAACAAACCAACAAACCAACAAACTAAGTAACCAACAAGCCAACAAACCAACAAACCAACAAGCCAACAAGCCAACATACCAACAAACCAACAAACCAACAAACCAACCAACCAACAAACCAAAAAACCAACAAACCAACAAACCAACAAACCAACAAACCAACAAACCAACAAACCAACAAGCCAACAAACCAACAAGCCAACAAACCAACAAACCAAAAAACCAACAAACCAACAAAGCAACAAACTAAGTAACCAACAAGCCAACAAACCAACAAACCAACAAGCCAACAAGCCAACACACCAACAAACCAACAAACCAACAAACCAACCAACCAACAAACCAAAAAACCAACAAACCAACAAACCAACAAACCAACCAACCAACAAACCAAAAAACCAACAAACCAACAAGCCAACAAGCCAACAAACCAACAAACCAACAAACCAACAAGCCAACAAACCAACAAACCAAAAAACCAACAAACCAACAAACCAACAAACTAAGTAACCAACAAGCCAACAAACCAACAAACCAACAAGCCAACAAGCCAACACACCAACAAACCAACAAACCAACAAACCAACCAACCAACAAACCAAAAAACCAATAAACCAACAAGCCAACAAACCAACAAACCAACAAACTAAGTAACCAACAAGCCAACAAACCAACAAACCAACAAGCCAACAAGCCAACACACCAACAAACCAACAAACCAACAAACCAACCAACCAACAAACCAAAAAACCAACAAACCAACAAACCAAGAAACCAACAAACCAACAAACCAACAAGCCAACAAGCCAACAAACCAACAAACCAACAAACCAACAAGCCAACCAACCAACAAGCCAACAAACCAACAAACCAAGTAACCAAAAAGCCAACAAACTAACAAACCAACAAGCCAACAAGCCAACAAACCAACAAACCAACAAAGCAACAAGCCAACAAGTCAACAAACCAACAAACCAACAAGCCAACAAACCAACAAACCAACAAGCCAACAAGCCAACAAACCAACAAACCAACAAACCAACAAGCCAACAAACCAACAAACCAAAAAACCAACAAACCAACAAACCAACAAACTAAGTAACCAACAAGCCAACAAACCAACAAACCAACAAGCCAACAAGCCAACACACCAACAAACCAACAAACCAACAAACCAACCAACCAGCAAACCAAAAAACCAACAAACCAACAAACCAACAAACCAACCAACCAACAAACCAAAAAACCAACAAACCAACAAGCCAACAAGCCAACAAACCAACAAACCAACAAACCAACAAGCCAACAAACCAACAAACCAAAAAACCAACAAACCAACAAACTAAGTAAACAACAAGCCAACAAACCAACAAACCAACAAGCCAACAAGCCAACACACCAACAAACCAACAAACCAACAAACCAACCAACCAACAAACCAAAAAACCAACAAACCAACAAACCAACAAACCAACAAACCAACCAACCAACAAACCAAAAAACCAACAAACCAACAAGAGAACAAACCAACAAACCAACAAACTAAGTAACCAACAAGCCAACAAACCAACAAACCAACAAGCCAACAAGCCAACATACCAACAAACCAACAAACCAACAAACCAACCAACCAACAAACCAAAAAACCAACAAACCAACAAACCAACAAACCAACAAACCAACAAACCAACAAACCAACAAACCAACAAGCCAACAAACCAACAAACCAAAAAACCAACAAACCAACAAACCAACAAACTAAGTAACCAACATGCCAACAAACCAACAAATCAACAAGTCAACAAGCCAACACACCAACAAACCAACAAACCAACAAACCAACCAACCAACAAACCAAAAAACCAACAAACCAACAAACCAACAAACCAACCAACCAGCAAACCAAAAAACCAACAAACCAACAAGCCAACAAACCAACAAACCAACAAACTAAGTAAACAACAAGCCAACAAACCAACAAACCAACAAGCCAACAAGCCAACACACCAACAAACCAACAAACCAACAAACCAACCAACCAACAAACCAAAAAACCAACAAACCAACAAACCAAGAAACCAACAAACCAACAAACCAACAAGCCAACAAGCCAACAAACCAACAAACCAACAAACCAACAAGCCAACAAACCAACGAGCCAACAAACCAACAAACCAACAAAACAAACAACCAACAAACCAACAAACCAACAAGCCAACAAGCCAACAAACCAACAAACCAACAAACCAACAAGCCAACAAACCAACAAGCCAACAAACCAACAAACCAAGTAACCAAAAAGCCAACAAACTAACAAACCAACAAGCCAACAAGCCAACAAACCAACAAACCAACAAAGCAACAAGCCAACAAGCCAACAAACCAACAAACCAACAAGCCAACAAACCAACAAACCAACAAGCCAACAAGCCAACAAACCAACAAACCAACAAACCAACAAGACAACAAACCAACAAACCAAAAAACCAACAAACCAACAAACCAACAAACTAAGTAACCAATAAGCCAACAAACCAACAAACCAACAAGCCAACAAGCCAACACACCAACAAACCAACAAACCAACAAACCAACCAACCAACCAACCAACAAACCAAAAAACCAACAAACCAACAAACCAACAAACCAACCAACCAACAAACCAAAAAACCAACAAACCAACAAGCCAACAAACCAACAAACCAACAAACTAAGTAACCAACAAGCCAACAAACCAATAAGCCAACAAGCCAACATACCAACAAACCAACAAACCAACAAACCAACCAACCAACAAACCAAAAAACCAACAAACCAACAAACCAAAAAACCAACAAACCAACAAACCAACAAGCCAACAAGCCAACAAACCAAGAAACCAACAAACCAACAAGCCAACAAACCAACAAGCCAACAAACCAACAAACCAAGTAACCAAAAAGCCAACAAACTAACAAACCAACAAGCCAACAAGCCAACAAGCCAACAAACAAACAAACCAACCAACCAACAAACCAAAAAACCAACAAACCAACAAGCCAACAAACCAACAAACCAACAAACTAAGTAACCAACAAGCCAACAAACCAACTAGCCAACAAGCCAACATACCAACAAACCAACAAACCCAAAAACCAACAAACCAACAAACCAAGAAACCAACAAACCAACAAAGCAACAAGCCAACAAGCCAACAAACCAACAAACCAACAAACCAACAAGCCAACAAACCAACAAGCCAACAAACCAACAAACCAAGTAACCAAAAAGCCAACAAACTAACAAACCAACAAGCCAACAAGCCAACAAACCAACAAACGAACAAACCAACAAACCAACCAACCAACAAACCAAAAAACCAACAAACCAACAAGCCAACAAGCCAACAAACCAACAAACCAACAAACCAACAAGCCAACAAACCAACAAACCAAAAAACCAACAAACCAACAAACCAACAAACTAAGTAAACAACAAGCGAACAAACCAACAAACCAACAAGCCAACAAGCCAACACACCAACAAACCAACAAACCAACAAACCAACCAACCAACAAACCAAAAAACCAACAAACCAACAAACCAACAAACCAACAAACCAACCAACCAACAAACCAAAAAACCAACAAACCAACAAGAGAACAAACCAACAAACCAACAAACTAAGTAACCAACAAGCCAACAAACCAACAAACCAACAAGCCAACAAGCCAACATACCAACAAACCAACAAACCAACAAACCAACCAACCAACAAACCAAAAAACCAACAAACCAACAAACCAACAAACCAACAAACCAACAAACCAACAAACCAACAAGCCAACAAACCAACAAGCCAACAAACCAACAAACCAAAAAACCAACAAACCAACAAAGCAACAAACTAAGTAACCAACAAGCCAACAAACCAACAAACCAACAAGCCAACAAGCCAACACACCAACAAACCAACAAACCAACAAACCAACAAACCAACAAACCAAAAAACCAACAAACCAACAAACCAACAAACCAACCAACCAACAAACCAAAAAACCAACAAACCAACAAGCCAACAAGCCAACAAACCAACAAACCAACAAACCAACAAGCCAACAAACCAACAAACCAAAAAACCAACAAACCAACAAACCAACAAACTAAGTAACCAACAAGCCAACAAACCAACAAACCAACAAGCCAACAAGCCAACACACCAACAAACCAACAAACCAACAAACCAACAAACCAACAAACCAACCAACCAACAAACCAAAAAACCAATAAACCAACAAGCCAACAAACCAACAAACCAACAACCTAAGTAACCAACAAGCCAACAAACCAACAAACCAACAAGCCAACAAGCCAACACACCAACAAACCAACAAACCAACAAACCAACCAACCAACAAACCAAAAAACCAACAAACCAACAAACCAAGAAACCAACAAACCAACAAACCAACAAGCCAACAAGCCAACAAACCAACAAACCAACAAACCAACAAGCCAACCAACCAACAAGCCAACAAACCAACAAACCAAGTAACCAAAAAGCCAACAAACTAACAAACCAACAAGCCAACAAGCCAACAAACCAACAAACCAACAAAGCAACAAGCCAACAAGTCAACAAACCAACAAACCAACAAGCCAACAAACCAACAAACCAACAAGCCAACAAGCCAACAAACCAACAAACCAACAAACCAACAAGCCAACAAACCAACAAACCAAAAAACCAACAAACCAACAAACCAACAAACTAAGTAACCAACAAGCCAACAAACCAACAAACCAACAAGCCAACAAGCCAACACACCAACAAACCAACAAACCAACAAACCAACCAACCAGCAAACCAAAAAACCAACAAACCAACAAACCAACAAACCAACGAACCAACAAACCAAAAAACCAACAAACCAACAAGCCAACAAGCCAACAAACCAACAAACCAACAAACCAACAAGCCAACAAACCAACAAACCAAAAAACCAACAAACCAACAAACTAAGTAAACAACAAGCCAACAAACCAACAAACCAACAAGCCAACAAGCCAACACACCAACAAACCAACAAACCAACAAACCAACCAACCAACAAACCAAAAAACCAACAAACCAACAAACCAACAAACCAACAAACCAACCAACCAACAAACCAAAAAACCAACAAACCAACAAGAGAACAAACCAACAAACCAACAAACTAAGTAACCAACAAGCCAACAAACCAACAAACCAACAAGCCAACAAGCCAACATACCAACAAACCAACAAACCAACAAACCAACCAACCAACAAACCAAAAAACCAACAAACCAACAAACCAACAAACCAACAAACCAACAAACCAACAAACCAACAAACCAACAAGCCAACAAACCAACAAACCAAAAAACCAACAAACCAACAAACCAACAAACTAAGTAACCAACATGCCAACAAACCAACAAATCAACAAGTCAACAAGCCAACACACCAACAAACCAACAAACCAACAAACCAACCAACCAACAAACCAAAAAACCAACAAACCAACAAACCAACAAACCAACCAACCAGCAAACCAAAAAACCAACAAACCAACAAGCCAACAAACCAACAAACCAACAAACTAAGTAAACAACAAGCCAACAAACCAACAAACCAACAAGCCAACAAGCCAACACACCAACAAACCAACAAACCAACAAACCAACCAACCAACAAACCAAAAAACCAACAAACCAACAAACCAAGAAACCAACAAACCAACAAACCAACAAGCCAACAAGCCAACAAACCAACAAACCAACAAACCAACAAGCCAACAAACCAACAAGCCAACAAACCAACAAACCAACAAAACAAACAACCAACAAACCAACAAACCAACAAGCCAACAAGCCAACAAACCAACAAACCAACAAACCAACAAGCCAACAAACCAACAAGCCAACAAACCAACAAACCAAGTAACCAAAAAGCCAACAAACTAACAAACCAACAAGCCAACAAGCCAACAAACCAACAAACCAACAAAGCAACAAGCCAACAAGCCAACAAACCAACAAACCAACAAGCCAACAAACCAACAAACCAACAAGCCAACAAGCCAACAAACCAACAAACCAACAAACCAACAAGACAACAAACCAACAAACCAAAAAACCAACAAACCAACAAACCAACAAACTAAGTAACCAATAAGCCAACAAACCAACAAACCAACAAGCCAACAAGCCAACACACCAACAAACCAACAAACCAACAAACCAACCAACCAACCAACCAACAAACCAAAAAACCAACAAACCAACAAACCAACAAACCAACCAACCAACAAACCAAAAAACCAACAAACCAACAAGCCAACAAACCAACAAACTAAGTAACCAACAAGCCAACAAACCAATAAGCCAACAAGCCAACATACCAACAAACCAACAAACCAACAAACCAACCAACCAACAAACCAAAAAACCAACAAACCAACAAACCAAAAAACCAACAAACCAACAAACCAACAAGCCAACAAGCCAACAAACCAAGAAACCAACAAACCAACAAGCCAACAAACCAACAAGCCAACAAACCAACAAACCAAGTAACCAAAAAGCCAACAAACTAACAAACCAACAAGCCAACAAGCCAACAAGCCAACAAACAAACAAACCAACCAACCAACAAACCAAAAAACCAACAAACCAACAAGCCAACAAACCAACAAACCAACAAACTAAGTAACCAACAAGCCAACAAACCAACTAGCCAACAAGCCAACATACCAACAAACCAACAAACCCAAAAACCAACAAACCAACAAACCAAGAAACCAACAAACCAACAAAGCAACAAGCCAACAAGCCAACAAACCAACAAACCAACAAACCAACAAGCCAACAAACCAACAAGCCAACAAACCAACAAACCAAGTAACCAAAAAGCCAACAAACTAACAAACCAACAAGCCAACAAGCCAACAAACCAACAAACCCACAAAGCAACAAGCCAACAAGCCAACAAACCAACAAGCCAACAAACCAACAAACCAACAAGCCAACAAGCCAACAAACCAACAAACCAACAAACCAACAAACCAACCAACCAACAAACCAAAAAACCAACAAACCAACAAACCAACAAACCAACAAACCAACCAACCAACAAACCAAAAAACCAACAAACCAACAAGAGAACAAACCAACAAACCAACAAACTAAGTAACCAACAAGCCAACAAACCAACAAACCAACAAGCCAACAAGCCACCATACCAACAAACCAACAAACCAACAAACCAACCAACCAACAAACCAAAAAACCAACAAACCAACAAACCAACAAACCAACAAACCAACAAACCAACAAACCAACAAACCAACAAGCCAACAAACCAACAAACCAAAAAACCAACAAACCAACAAACCAACAAACTAAGTAACCAACATGCCAACAAACCAACAAATCAACAAGCCAACAAGCCAACACACCAACAAACCAACAAACCAACAAACCAACCAACCAACAAACCAAAAAACCAACAAACCAACAAACCAACAAACCAACCAACCAGCAAACCAAAAAACCAACAAACCAACAAGCCAACAAACCAACAAACCAACAAACCAACAAACTAAGTAAACAACAAGCCAACAAACCAACAAACCAACAAGCCAACAAGCCAACACACCAACAAACCAACAAACCAACAAACCAACCAACCAACAAACCAAAAAACCAACAAACCAACAAACCAACCAACCAACAAACCAAAAAACCAACAAACCAACAAGCCAACAAGCCAACAAACCAACAAACCAACAAACCAACAAACCAACAAGCCAACAAACCAACAAACCAAAAAACCAACAAACCAACAAACCAACAAACTAAGTAACCAACAAGCCAACAAACCAACAAACCAACAAGCCAACAAGCCAACACACCAACAAACCAACAAACCAACAAACCAACCAACCAACAAACCAAAAAACCAACAAACCAACAAGCCAACAAACCAACAAACCAACAAACTAAGTAACCAACAAGCCAACAAACCAACAAACCAACAAGCCAACAAGCCAACACACCAACAAACCAACAAACCAACAAACCAACCAACCAACAAACCAAAAAACCAACAAACCAACAAACCAAGAAACCAACAAACCAACAAACCAACAAGCCAACAAGCCAACAAACCAAAAACCAACAAACCAACAAGCCAACAAACCAACAAGCCAACAAACCAACAAACCAAGTAACCAAAAAGCCAACAAACTAACAAACCAACAAGCCAACAAGCCAACAAACCAACAAACCAACAAAGCAACAAGCCAACAAGTCAACAAACCAACAAACCAACAAGCCAACAAACCAACAAACCAACAAGCCAACAAGCCAACAAACCAACAAACCAACAAACCAACAAGCCAACAAACCAACAAACCAAAAAACCAACAAACCAACAAACCAACAAACTAAGTAACCAACAAGCCAACAAACCAACAAACCAACAAGCCAACAAGCCAACACACCAACAAACCAACAAACCAACAAACCAACCAACCAACAAACCAAAAAACCAACAAACCAACAAACCAACAAACCAACCAACCAACAAACCAAAAAACCAACAAACCAACAAGCCAACAAGCCAACAAACCAACAAACCAACAAACCAACAAGCCAACAAGCCAACAAACCAACAAACCAAAAAACCAACAAACCAACAAACTAAGTAAACAACAAGCCAACAAACCAACAAACCAACAAGCCAACAAGCCAACACACCAACAAACCAACAAACCAACAAACCAACAAACCAACCAACCAACAAACCAAAAAACCAACAAACCAACAAACCAACAAACCAACAAACCAACCAACCAACAAACCAAAAAACCAACAAACCAACAAGAGAACAAACCAACAAACCAACAAACTAAGTAACCAACAAGCCAACAAACCAACAAACCAACAAGCCAACAAGCCAACATACCAACAAACCAACAAACCAACAAACCAACCAACCAACAAACCAAAAAACCAACAAACCAACAAACCAACAAACCAACAAACCAACAAACCAACAAACCAACAAGCCAACAAACCAACAAACCAAAAAACCAACAAACCAACAAACCAACAAACTAAGTATCCAACATGCCAACAAACCAACAAATCAACAAGCCAACAAGCCAACACACCAACAAACCAACAAACCAACAAACCAACCAACCAACCAACCAACAAACCAAAAAACCAACAAACCAACAAACCAACAAACCAACAAACCAACCAACCAGCAAACCAAAAAACCAACAAACCAACAAGCCAACAAACCAACAAACCAACAAACCAACAAACTAAGTAAACAACAAGCCAACAAACCAACAAACCAACAAGCCAACAAGCCAACACACCAACAAACCAACAAACCAACAAACCAACCAACCAACAAACCAAAAAACCAACAAACCAACAAACCAAGAAACCAACAAACCAACAAACCAACAAGCCAACAAGCCAACAAGCCAACAAACCAACAAACCAACAAACCAACAAGCCAACAAACCAACAAGCCAACAAACCAACAAACCAACAAAACAAACAACCAACAAACCAACAAACCAACAAGCCAACAAGCCAACAAACCAACAAACCAACAAACCAACAAGCCAACAAACCAACAAACCAAGTAACCAAAAAGCCAACAAACTAACAAACCAACAAGCCAACAAGCCAACAAACCAACAAACCAACAAAGCAACAAGCCAACAAGCCAACAAACCAACAAACCAACAAGCCAACAAACCAACAAACCAACAAGCCAACAAGCCAACAAACCAACAAACCAACAAACCAACAAGACAACAAACCAACAAACCAAAAAACCAACAAACCAACAAACCAACAAACTAAGTAACCAATAAGCCAACAAACCAACAAACCAACAAGCCAACAAGCCAACACACCAACAAACCAACAAACCAACAAACCAACCAACCAACCAACCAACAAACCAAAAAACCAACAAACCAACAAACCAACAAACCAACCAACCAGCAAACTAAAAAACCAACAAACCAACAAGCCAACAAACCAACAAACCAACAAACTAAGTAACCAACAAGCCAACAAACCAATAAGCCAACAAGCCAACATACCAACAAACCAACAAACCAACAAACCAACCAACCAACAAACCAAAAAACCAACAAACCAACAAACCAAAAAACCAACAAACCAACAAACCAACAAGCCAACAAGCCAACAAACCAAGAAACCAACAAACCAACAAGCCAACAAACCAACAAGCCAACAAACCAACAAACCAAGTAACCAAAAAGCCAACAAACTAACAAACCAACAAGCCAACAAGCCAACAAGCCAACAAACAAACAAACCAACCAACCAACAAACCAAAAAACCAACAAACCAACAAGCCAACAAACCAGCAAACCAACAAACTAAGTAACCAACAAGCCAACAAACCAACTAGCCAACAAGCCAACATACCAACAAACCAACAAACCCAAAAACCAACAAACCAACAAACCAAGAAACCAACAAACCAACAAAGCAACAAGCCAACAAGCCAACAAACCAACAAACCAACAAACCAACAAGCCAACAAACCAACAAGCCAACAAACCAACAAACCAAGTAACCAAAAAGCCAACAAACTAACAAACCAACAAGCCAACAAGCCAACAAACCAAAAAACCAACAAAGCAACAAGCCAACAAGCCAACAAACCAACAAACCAACAAGCCAACAAACCAACAAACCAACAAGCCAACAAGCCAACAAACCAACAAGCCAACAAACCAACACACCAACAAACCAACAAACCAACAAACCAACCAACCAACAAACCAAAAAACCAACAAACCAACAAACCAACAAACCAACAAACCAACCAACCAACAAACCAAAAAACCAACAAACCAACAAGAGAACAAACCAACAAACCAACAAACTAAGTAACCAACAAGCCAACAAACCAACAAACCAACAAGCCAACAAGCCAACATACCAACAAACCAACAAACCAACAAACCAACCAACCAACAAACCAAAAAACCAACAAACCAACAAACCAACAAACCAACAAACCAACAAACCAACAAACCAACAAGCCAACAAACCAACAAACCAAAAAACCAACAAACCAACAAACCAACAAACTAAGTAACCAACATGCCAACAAACCAACAAATCAACAAGCCAACAAGCCAACACACCAACAAACCAACAAACCAACAAACCAACAAACCAACAAACCAACCAACCAACAAACCAAAAAACCAACAAACCAACAAACCAACAAACCAACCAACCAGCAAACCAAAAAACCAACAAACCAACAAGCCAACAAACCAACAAACCAACAAACCAACAAACTAAGTAAACAACAAGCCAACAAGCCAACACACCAACAAACCAACAAACCAACAAACCAACCAACCAACAAACC
The DNA here is from genome assembly GCA_958298945.1 of Atherix ibis. Taxonomy (NCBI): domain Eukaryota; kingdom Metazoa; phylum Arthropoda; class Insecta; order Diptera; family Athericidae; genus Atherix; species Atherix ibis. The sequence continues at coordinate 31,249,358 of OY282608.1, forward strand.
AAAAAACCAACAAACCAACAAACCAAGAAACCAACAAACCAACAAACCAACAAGCCAACAAGCCAACAAACCAACAACCCACAAACCAACAAGCCAACAAACCAACAAGCCAACAAACCAACAAACCAAGTAACCAAAAAGCCAACAAACTAACAAACCAACAAGCCAACAAGCCAACAAACCAACAAACCAACAAAGCAACAAGCCAACAAGCCAACAAACCAACAAACCAACAAGCCAACAAACCAACAAACCAACAAGCCAACAAGCCAACACACCAACAAACCAACAAACCAACAAACCAACCAAGCAACAAACCAAAAAACCAACAAACCAACAAACCAACAAACCAACAAACCAACCAACCAACAAACCAAAAAACCAACAAACCAACAAGCCAACAAACCAACAAGCCAACACACCAACAAACCAACAAACCAACAAGCCAACAAACCAACAAACCAACAAACCAACAAGCCAACAAACCAACAAACCAAAAAACCAACAAACCAACAAACCAACAAACTAAGTAAACAACAAGCCAACAAACCAACAAACCAACAAGCCAACAAGCCAACACACCAACAAACCAACAAACCAACAAAACCAACCCACCAACAAACCAAAAAACCAACAAACCAACAAACCAACAAACCAACAAACCAACCAACCAACAAACCAAAAAACCAACAAACCAACAAGAGAACAAACCAACAAACCAACAAACTAAGTAACCAACAAGCCAACAAACCAACAAACCAACAAGCCAACAAGCCAACATACCAACAAACCAACAAACCAACAAACCAACCAACCAACAAACCAAAAAACCAACAAACCAACAAAATAACAAACCAACAAACCAACAAACCAACAAACCAACAAGCCAACAAACCAACAAACCAAAAAACCAACAAACCAACAAACCAACAAACTAAGTAACCAACAAGCCAACAAACCAACAAACCAACAAGCCAACAAGCCAACACACCAACAAACCAACAAACCAACAAACCAACCAACCAACAAACCAAAAAACCAACAAACCAACAAACCAACAAACCAACCAACCAACAAACCAAAAAACCAACAAACCAACAAGCCAACAAACCAACAAACCAACAAACCAACAAACTAAGTAACCAACAAGCCAACAAACCAACAAACCAACAAGCCAACAAGCCAACACACCAACAAACCAACAAACCAACAAACCAACCAACCAACAAACCAAAAAACCAACAAACCAACAAACCAAGAAACCAACAAACCAACAAACCAACAAGCCAACAAGCCAACAAACCAACAAACCAACAAACCAACAAGCCAACAAACCAACAAGCCAACAAACCAACAAACCAAGTAACCAAAAATCCAACAAACTAACAAACCAACAAGCCAACAAGCCAACAAACCAACAAACCAACAAAGCAACAAGCCAACAAGCCAACAAACCAACAAACCAACAAGCCAACAAACCAACAAACCAACAAGCCAACAAGCCAACAAACCAACAAACCAACAAACCAACAAGCCAACAAACCAACAAACCAAAAAACCAACAAACCAACAAACTAAGTAACCAACAAGCCAACAAACCAACAAACCAACAAGCCAACAAGCCAACACACCAACAAACCAACAAACCAACAAACCAACCAACCAACAAACCAAAAAACCAACAAACCAACAAACCAACAAATCAACAAGCCAACAAGCCAACAAACCAACAAACCGACAAGCCAACAAACCAACAAACCAATAAGCCAACAAGCCAACAAACCAACAAGCCAACAAGCCAACAAACCAACAAGCCAACAAACCAACAAACCAACAAGCCAACAAACCAATAAACCAAAAAACCAACAAACCAACAAACCAAGTAACCAAATAGCCAACAAACTAACAAACCAACAAGCCAACAAACTAACAAACCAACAAGCCAACAAGCCAACAAACCAACTAACCAACAAGCCAACAAACCAACAAACCAACAAACCAAAAAACCAACAAACCAACAAACCAACAAACCAACAAACCAACAAACCAACAAACCAACAAACCAACAAACGAACAAGCCAACAAGCCAACAAACCAACAAACCAACAAACCAACAAGCCAACAAACCAACAAGCCAACAATCCAACAAACCAACAAACCAAGTAACCAAAAAGCCAACAAACTAACAAACCAACAAGCCAACAAGCCAAAAAACCAACAAACCAACAAAGCAACAAGCCAACAAGCCAACAAACCAACAAACCAACAAGCCAACAAACCAACAAACCAACAAGCCAACAAGCCAACAAACCAACAAACCAACAAACCAACAAGCCAACAAGCCAACAAACCAACAAACCAACAAACCAACAAACCAACAAATCAACAAACCAACAAACCAACAAACCAACAAGCCAACAAGCCAACAAACCAACAAACCGACAAGCCAACAAACCAACAAACCAACAAACCAACAAACCAACAAGCCAACAAACCAACAAGCCAACAAACCAACAAACCAACAAATCAACCAACCAACAAACCAAAAAACCAACAAACCAACAAACCAAAAAACCAACAAACCAACAAACCAAGAAGCCAACAAGCCAACAAACCAAGAAACCAACAAACCAACAAGCCAACAAGCCAACAAACCAACAAACCAACAAGCCAACAAACCAACAAACCAACAAGCCAACAAGCCAACAAACCAACAAATTAACAAACCAACAAGCCAACAAACCAACAAACCAAAAAACCAACAAACCAACAAACCAACAAACTAAGTAACAAACAAGCCAACAAACCAACAAACCAACAAGCCAACAAGCCAACACACCAACAAACCAACAAGCCAACAAACCAACCAACCAACATACCAAAAAACCAACAAACCAACAAACCAACAAACCAACCAACCAACAAACCAAAAAACCAACAAACCAACAAGCCAACAAGCCAACAAACCAACAAACCAACAAACCAACAAGCCAACAAACAAACAAACCAAAAAACCAACAAACCAACAAACCAAAAAAAAAAGTAACCAACAAGCCAACAAACCAACAAACCAACAAGCCAACAAGCCAACACACCAACAAACCAACAAACCAACAAACCAACCAACCAACAAACCAAAAAACCAACAAACCAAAAAACCAACAAACCAACCAACCAACAAACCAAAAAACCAACAAACCAACAAGCCAAGAAACCAACAAACCAACAAACTAAGTAACCAACAAGCCAACAAACCAACAAACCAACAAGCCAAAGAGCCAACACACCAACAAACCAACAAACCAACAAACCAACCAACCCACAAACCAAAAAACCAACAAACCAACAAAACAAACAACCAACAAACCAACAAACCAACAAGCCAACAAGCCAACAAACCAACAAACCAACAAACCAACAAGCCAACAAACCAACAAGCCAACAAACCAACAAACCAAGTAACCAAAAAGCCAACAAACTAACAAACCAACAAGCCATCAAGCCAACAAACCAACAAACCAACAAAGCAACAAGCCAACAAGCCAACAAACCAACAAACCAACAAGCCAACAAACCAACAAACCAACAAGCCAACAAGCCAACAAACCAACAAACCAACAAACCAACAAGACAACAAACCAACAAACCAAAAAACCAACAAACCAACAAACCAACAAACTAAGTAACCAATAAGCCAACAAACCAACAAACCAACAAGCCAACAAGCCAACACACCAACAAACCAACAAACCAACAAACCAACCAACCAACCAACCAACAAACCAAAAAACCAACAAACCAACAAACCAACAAACCAACCAACCAACAAACCAAAAAACCAACAAACCAACAAGCCAACAAACCAACAAACCAACAAACTAAGTAACCAACAAGCCAACAAACCAATAAGCCAACAAGCCAACATACCAACAAACCAACAAACCAACAAACCAACCAACCAACAAACCAAAAAACCAACAAACCAACAAACCAAAAAACCAACAAACCAACAAACCAACAAGCCAACAAGCCAACAAACCAAGAAACCAACAAACCAACAAGCCAACAAACCAACAAGCCAACAAACCAACAAACCAAGTAACCAAAAAGCCAACAAACTAACAAACCAACAAGCCAACAAGCCAACAAGCCAACAAACAAACAAACCAACCAACCAACAAACCAAAAAACCAACAAACCAACAAGCCAACAAACCAACAAACCAACAAACTAAGTAACCAACAAGCCAACAAACCAACTAGCCAACAAGCCAACATACCAACAAACCAACAAACCCAAAAACCAACAAACCAACAAACCAAGAAACCAACAAACCAACAAAGCAACAAGCCAACAAGCCAACAAACAAACAAACCAACAAACCAACAAGCCAACAAACCAACAAGCCAACAAACCAACAAACCAAGTAACCAAAAAGCCAACAAACTAACAAACCAACAAGCCAACAAGCCAACAAACCAACAAACCAACAAAGCAACAAGCCAACAAGCCAACAAACCAACAAACCAACAAGCCAACAAACCAACAAACCAACAAGCCAACAAGCCAACAAACCAACAAACCAACAAACCAACAAGCCAACAAACCAACAAACCAAAAAACCAACAAACCAACAAACTAAGTAACCAACAAGCCAACAAACCAACAAACCAACAAGCCAACAAGCCAACACACCACCAAACCAACAAACCAACAAACCAACCAACCAACAAACCAAAAAACCAACAAACCAACAAGCCAACAAGCCAACAAGCCAACAAACCAACAAACCAACAAACCAACAAGCCAACAAACCAACAAACCAAAAAACCAACAAACCAACAAACCAACAAACTAAGTAAACAACAAGCCAACAAACCAACAAACCAACAAGCCAACAAGCCAACACACCAACAAACCAACAAACCAACAAACCAACCAACCAACAAACCAAAAAACCAACAAACCAACAAACCAACAAACCAACCAACCAACAAACCAAAAAACCAACAAACCAACAAGAGAACAAACCAACAAACCAACAAACTAAGTAACCAACAAGCCAACAAACCAACAAACCAACAAGCCAACAAGCCAACATACCAACAAACCAACAAACCAACAAACCAACCAACCAACAAACCAAAAAACCAACAAACCAACAAACCAACAAACCAACCAACCAACAAACCAAAAAACCAACAAACCAACAAGAGAACAAACCAACAAACCAACAAACTAAGTAACCAACAAGCCAACAAACCAACAAACCAACAAGCCAACAAGCCAACATACCAACAAACCAACAAACCAACAAACCAACCAACCAACAAACCAAAAAACCAACAAGCCAACAAACCAACAAACCAACAAACCAACAAACCAACAAACCAACAAACCAACAAACCAACAAGCCAACAAACCAACAAACCAAAAAACCAACAAACCAACAAACTAAGTAACCAACAAGCCAACAAACCAACAAACCAACAAGCCAACAAGCCAACACACCAACAAACCAACAAACCAACAAACCAACCAACCAACAAACCAAAAAACCAACAAACCAACAAACCAACAAACCAACCAACCAACAAACCAAAAAACCAACAAACCAACAAGCCAACAAACCAACAAACCAACAAACCAACAAACTAAGTAACCACCAAGCCAACAAACCAACAAACCAACAAGCCAACAAGCCAACACACCAACAAACCAACAAACCAACCAACCAACAAACCAAAAAACCAACAAACCAACAAACCAAGAAACCAACAAACCAACAAACCAACAAGCCAACAAGCCAACAAACCAACAAACCAACAAACCAACAAGCCAACAAACCAACAAGCCAACAAACCAACAAACCAAGTAACCAAAAATCCAACAAACTAACAAACCAACAAGCCAACAAGCCAACAAACCAACAAACCAACAAAGCAACAAGCCAACAAGCCAACAAACCAACAAACCAACAAGCCAACAAACCAACAAACCAACAAGCCAACAAGCCAACAAGCCAACAAGCCAACAAACCAACAAACCAACAAACCAACAAGCCAACAAACCAACAAACCAAAAAACCAACAAACCAACAAACTAAGTAACCAACAAGCCAACAAACCAACAAACCAACAAGCCAACAAGCCAACACACCAACAAACCAACAAACCAACAAACCAACCAACCAACAAACCAAAAAACCAACAAACCAACAAACCAACAAACCAACAAACCAACAAACCAACAAACCAAAAAACCAACAAACCAACAAGCCAACAAGCCAACAAACCAACAAACCAACAAACCAACAAGCCAACAAACCATCAAACCAAAAAACCAACAAACCAACAAACCAACAAACTAAGTAAACAACAAGCCAACAAACCAACAAACCAACAAGCCAACAAGCCAACACACCAACACACCAACAAACCAACAAACCAACAAACCAACCAACCAACAAACCAAAAAACCAACAAACCAACAAACCAACAAACCAACCAACCAACAAACCAAAAAACCAACAAACCAACAAGAGAACAAACCAACAAACCAACAAACTAAGTAACCAACAAGCCAACAAACCAACAAACCAACAAGCCAACAAGCCAACATAACCAACAAACCAACAAACCAACAAACCAACCAACCAACAAATCAAAACACCAACAAACCAACAAACCAACAAACCAACAAACCAACAAACCAACAAACCAACAAGCCAACAAGCCAACAAACCAACAAACCAACAAACCAACAAGCCAACAAACCAACAAGTCAACAAACCAACAAACCAAGTAACCAAAACGCCAACAAACTAACAAACCAACAAGCCAACAAACCAACAAACCAACAAACCAACAAATCAACAAGCCAACAAGCCAACAAACCAACAAACCGACAAGCCAACAAACCAACAAACCAATAAGCCAACAAGCCAACAAACCAACAAGCCAACAAGCCAACAAACCAACAAGCCAACAAGCCAAAAAACCAACAAGCCAACAAGCCAACAAACCAACAAACCAACAAACCAACAAACCAACAAGCCAACAAACCAATAAACCAAAAAACCAACAAACCAACAAACCAAGTAACCAAATAGCCAACAAACTAACAAACCAACAAGCCAACAAACTAACAAACCAACAAGCCAACAAGCCAACAAACCAACTAACCAACAAGCCAACAAACCAACAAACCAACAAACCAAAAAACCAACAAACCAACAAACCAACAAACCAACAAACCAACAAACCAACAAACCAACAAACCAACAAACGAACAAGCCAACAAGCCAACAAGCCAACAAACCAACAAACCAACAAACCAACAAGCCAACAAACCAACAAGCCAACAATCCAACAAACCAACAAACCAAGTAACCAAAAAGCCAACAAACTAACAAACCAACAAGCCAACAAGCCAAAAAACCAACAAACCAACAAAGCAACAAGCCAACAAGCCAACAAACCAACAAACCAACAAGCCAACAAACCAACAAACCAACAAGCCAACAAGCCAACAAACCAACAAACCAACAAACCAACAAGCCAACAAACCAACAAACCAACAAACCAACAAACCAACAAACCAACAAACCAACAAACCAACAAACCAACAAGCCAACAAGCCAACAAACCAACAAACCGACAAGCCAACAAACCAACAAACCAACAAACCAACAAACCAACAAGCCAACAAACCAACAAGCCAACAAACCAACAAACCAACAAATCAAGTAACCAAAAAGCCAACAAACTAACAAACCAACAAGTGAACAAGCCAACAAACCTACAAACCAACAAAGCAACAAGCCAACAAGCCAACAAACCAACAAACCAACAAGCCAACAAACCAACAAACCAACAAGCCAACAAGCCAACAAACCAACAAACCAACAAATTAACAAACCAACAAGCCAACAAACCAACAAACCAAAAAACCAACAAACCAACAAGCCAACACACCAACAAACCAACAAGCCAACAAACCAACCAACCAACATACCAAAAAACCAACAAACCAACAAACCAACAAACCAACCAACCAACAAACCAAAAAACCAACAAACCAACAAGCCAACAAGCCAACAAACCAACAAACCAACAAACCAACAAGCCAACAAACAAACAAACCAAAAAACCAACAAACCAACAAACCAAAAAAAAAAAGTAACCAACAAGCCAACAAACCAACAAACCAACAAGCCAACAAGCCAACACACCAACAAACCAACAAACCAACAAACCAACCAACCAACAAACCAAAAAACCAACAAACCAACAAACCAACAAACCAACCAACCAACAAACCAAAAAACCAACAAACCAACAAGCCAACAAACCAACAAACCAACAAACTAAGTAACCAACAAGCCAACAAACCAACAAACCAACAAGCCAAAGAGCCAACACACCAACAAACCAACAAACCAACAAACCAACCAACCAACAAACCAAAAAACCAACAAACCAACAAAACAAACAACCAACAAACCAACAAACCAACAAGCCAACAAGCCAACAAACCAACAAACCAACAAACCAACAAGCCAACAAACTAACAAGCCAACAAACCAACAAACCAAGTAACCAAAAAGCCAACAAACTAACAAACCAACAAGCCAACAAGCCAACAAACCAACAAACCAACAAAGCAACAAGCCAACAAGCCAACAAACCAACAAACCAACAAGCCAACAAACCAACAAACCAACAAGCCAACAAGCCAACAAACCAACAAACCAACAAACCAACAAGACAACAAACCAACAAACCAAAAAACCAACAAACCAACAAACCAACAAACTAAGTAACCAATAAGCCAACAAACCAACAAACCAACAAGCCAACAAGCCAACACACCAACAAACCAACAAACCAACAAACCAACCAACCAACCAACCAACAAACCAAAAAACCAACAAACCAACAAACCAACAAACCAACCAACCAACAAACCAAAAAACCAACAAACCAACAAGCCAACAAACCAACAAACCAACAAACTAAGTAACCAACAAGCCAACAAACCAATAAGCCAACAAGCCAACATACCAACAAACCAACAAACCAACAAACCAACCAACCAAGAAACCAAAAAACCAACAAACCAACAAACCAAAAAACCTACAAACCAACAAACCAACAAGCCAACAAGCCAACAAACCAAGAAACCAACAAACCAACAAGCCAACAAACCAACAAGCCAACTAACCAACAAACCAAGTAACCAAAAAGCCAACAAACTAACAAACCAACAAGGCAACAAGCCAACAAGCCAACAAACAAACAAACCAACCAACCAACAAACCAAAAAACCAACAAACCAACAAGCCAACAAACCAACAAACCAACAAACTAAGTAACCAACAAGCCAACAAACCAACTAGCCAACAAGCCAACATACCAACAAACCAACAAACCCAAAAACCAACAAACCAACAAACCAAGAAACCAACAAACCAACAAAGCAACAAGCCAACAAGCCAACAAACCAACAAACCAACAAACCAACAAGCCAACAAACCAACAAGCCAACAAACCAACAAACCAAGTAACCAAAAAGCCAACAAACTAACAAACCAACAAGCCAACAAGCCAACAATTCAACAAACCAACAAAGCAACAAGCCAACAAGCCAACAAACCAACAAACCAACAAGCCAACAAACCAACAAACCAACAAGCCAACAAGCCAACAAACCAACAAACCAACAAACCAACAAGCCAACAAACCAACAAACCAAAAAACCAACAAACCAACAAACCAACAAACTAAGTAACCAACAAGCCAACAAACCAACAAACCAACAAGCCAACACACCAACAAACCAACAAACCAACAAACCGACCAACCAACAAACCAAAAAACCAACAAACCAACAAACCAACAAACCAACCAACCAACAAACCAAAAAACCAACAAACCAACAAGCCAACAAGCCAACAAACCAACAAACCAACAAACCAACAAGCCAACAAACCAACAAACCAAAAAACCAACAAACCAACAAACTAAGTAAACAACAAGCCAACAAACCAACAAACCAACAAGCCAACAAGCCAACACACCAACAAACCAACAAACCAACAAACCAACCAACCAACAAACCAAAAAACCAACAAACCAACAAACCAACAAACCAACCAACCAACAAACCAAAAAACCAACAAACCAACAAGAGAACAAACCAACAAACCAACAAACTAAGTAACCAACAAGCCAACAAACCAACAAACCAACAAGCCAACAAGCCAACATACCAACAAACCAACAAACCAACAAACCAACCAACCAACAAACCAAAAAACCAACAAACCAACAAACCAACAAACCAACAAACCAACAAACCAACAAACCAACAAGCCAACAAGCCAACAAACCAACATACCAACAAACCAACAAGCCAACAAACCAACAAGCCAACAAACCAACAATCCTACAAACCAACAAGTCAACAAACCAACAAACCAAGTAACCAAAACGCCAACAAACTAACAAACCAACAAGCCAACAAACCAACAAACCAACAAACCAACAAATCAACAAGCCAACAAGCCAACAAACCAACAAACCGACAAGCCAACAAACCAACAAACCAATAAGCCAACAAGCCAACAAACCAACAAGCCAACAAGCCAACAAACCAACAAGCTAACAAGCCAAAAAACCAACAAGCCAACAAGCCAACAAACCAACAAACCAACAAACCAACAAACCAACAAGCCAACAAACCAATAAACCAAAAAACCAACAAACCAACAAACCAAGTAACCAAATAGCCAACAAACTAACAAACCAACAAGCCAACAAACTAACAAACCAACAAGCCAACAAGCCAACAAACCAACTAACCAACAAGCCAACAAACCAACAAACCAACAAACCAAAAAACCAACAAACCAACAAACCAACAAACCAACAAACCAACAAACCAACAAACCAACAAACGAACAAGCCAACAAGCCAACAAACCAACAAACCAACAAACCAACAAGCCAACAAACCAACAAGCCAACAATCCAACAAACCAACAAACCAAGTAACCAAAAAGCCAACAAACTAACAAACCAACAAGCCAACAAGCCAAAAAACCAACAAACCAACAAAGCAACAAGCCAACAAGCCAACAAACCAACAAACCAACAAGCCAACAAACCAACAAACCAACAAGCCAACAAACCAACAAACCAACAAACCAACAAACCAACAAGCCAACAAACCAACAAACCAACAAACCAACAAACCAACAAACCAACAAACCAACAAACCAACAAACCAACAAGCCAACAAGCCAACAAACCAACAAACCGACAAGCCAACAAGCCAACAAACCAACAAACCAACAAACCAACAAGCCAACAAACCAACAAGCCAACAAACCAACAAACCAACAAATCAAGTAACCAAAAAGCCAACAAACTAACAAACCAACAAGTGAACAAGCCAACAAACCAACAAACCAACAAAGCAACAAGCCAACAAGCCAACAAACCAACAAAACAACAAACCAACAAGCCAACAAACCAACAAACCAACAAGCCAACAAGCCAACAAACCAACAAATTAACAAACCAACAAGCCAACAAACCAACAAACCAAAAAACCAACAAACCAACAAACCAACAAACTAAGTAACAAACAAGCCAACAAACCAACAAACCAACAAGCCAACAAGCCAACACACCAACAAACCAACAAGCCAACAAACCAACCAACCAACATACCAAAAAACCAACAAACCAACAAACCAACAAACCAACCAACCAACAAACCAAAAAACCAACAAACCAACAAGCCAACAAGCCAACAAACCAACAAACCAACAAACCAACAAGCCAACAAACAAACAAACCAAAAAACCAACAAACCAACAAACCAAAAAAAAAGTAACCAACAAGCCAACAAACCAACAAACCAACAAGCCAACAAGCCAACACACCAACAAACCAACAAACCAACAAACCAACCAACCAACAAACCAAAAAACCAACAAACCAACAAACCAAAAAACCAACCAACCAACAAACCAAAAAACCAACAAACCAACAAGCCAACAAACCAACAAACCAACAAACTAAGTAACCAACAAGCCAACAAACCAACAAACCAACAAGCCAAAGAGCCAACACACCAACAAACCAACAAACCAACAAACCAACCAACCAACAAACCAAAAAACCAACAAACCAACAAAACAAACAACCAACAAACCAACAAACCAACAAGCCAACAAGCCAACAAACCAACAAACCAACAAACCAACAAGCCAACAAACCAACAAGCCAACAAACCAACAAACCAAGTAACCAAAAAGCCAACAAACTAACAAACCAACAAGCCAACAAGCCAACAAACCAACAAACCAACAAAGCAACAAGCCAACAAGCCAACAAACCAACAAACCAACAAGCCAACAAACCAACAAACCAACAAGCCAACAAGCCAACACACCAACAAACCAACAAACCAACAAACCAACCAACCAAAAACCAAAAAACCAACAAACCAACAAACCAACAAACCAACCAACCAACAAACCAAAAAACCAACAAACCAACAAGCCAACAAACCAACAAACTAAGTAACCAACAAGCCAACAAACCAATAAGCCAACAAGCCAACATACCAACAAACCAACAAACCAACAAACCAACCAACTAACAAACCAAAAAACCAACAAACCAACAAACCAAAAAACCAACAAACCAACAAACCAACAAGCCAACAAGCCAACAAACCAAGAAACCAACAAACCAACAAGCCAACAAACCAACAAGCCAACAAACCAACAAACCAGGTAACCAAAAAGCCAACAAACTAACAAACCAACAAGCCAACAAGCCAACAAGCCAACAAACAAACAAACCAACCAACCAACAAACCAAAAAACCAACAAACCAACAAGCCAACAAACCAACAAACCAACAAACTAAGTAACCAACAAGCCAACAAACCAACTAGCCAACAAGCCAACATACCAACAAACCAACAAACCCAAAAACCAACAAACCAACAAACCAAGAAACCAACAAACCAACAAAGCAACAAGCCAACAAGCCAACAAACCAACAAACCAACAAACCAACAAGCCAACAAACCAACAAGCCAACAAACCAACAAACCAAGTAACCAAAAAGCCAACAAACTAACAAACCAACAAGCCAACAAGCCAACAAACCAACAAACCAACAAAGCAACAAGCCAACAAGCCAACAAACCAACAAACCAACCAGCCAACAAACCAACAAACCAACAAGCCAACAAGCCAACAAACCAACAAACCAACAAACCAACAAGCCAACAAACCAACAAACCAAAAAACCAACAAACCAAAAAACCAACAAACCAACAAACCAAAAAACCAACAAACCAACAAACCAAGAAGCCAACAAGCCAACAAACCAAGAAACCAACAAACCAACAAGCCAACAAACCAACAAGCCAACAAACCAACAAACCAGGTAACCAAAAAGCCAACAAACTAACAAACCAACAAGCCAACAAGCCAACAAGCCAACAAACAAACAAACCAACCAACCAACAAACCAAAAAAACCAACAAACCAACAAGCCAACAAACCAACAAACCAACAAACTAAGTAACCAACAAGCCAACAAACCAACTAGCCAACAAGCCAACATACCAACAAACCAACAAACCCAAAAACCAACAAACCAACAAACCAAGAAACCAACAAACCAACAAAGCAACAAGCCAACAAGCCAACAAACCAACAAACCAACAAACCAACAAGCCAACAAACCAACAAGCCAACAAACCAACAAACCAAGTAACCAAAAAGCCAACAAACTAACAAACCAACAAGCCAACAAGCCAACAAACCAACAAACCAACAAAGCAACAAGCCAACAAGCCAACAAACCAACAAACCAACAAGCCAACAAACCAACAAACCAACAAGCCAACAAGCCAACAAACCAACAAACCAACAAACTAAGTAACCAACAAGCCAACAAACCAACAAACCAACAAGCCAAAGAGCCAACACACCAACAAACCAACAAACCAACAAACCAACTAGCCAACAAGCCAACATACCAACAAACCAACAAACCCAAAAACCAACAAACCAACAAACCAAGAAACCAACAAACCAACAAAGCAACAAGCCAACAAGCCAACAAACCAACAAACCAACAAACCAACAAGCCAACAAACCAACAAGCCAACAAACCAACAAACCAAGTAACCAAAAAGCCAACAAACTAACAAACCAACAAGCCAACAAGCCAACAAACCAACAAACCAACAAAGCAACAAGCCAACAAGCCAACAAACCAACAAACCAACCAGCCAACAAACCAACAAACCAACAAGCCAATAAGCCAACAAACCAACAAACCAACAAACCAACAAGCCAACAAACCAACAAACCAAAAAACCAACAAACCAAAAAACCAACAAACCAACAAACCAAATAACCAACAAACCAACAAACCAACAAGCCAACAAGCCAACAAACCAAGAAACCAACAAACCAACAAGCCAACAAACCAACAAGCCAACAAACCAACAAACCAGGTAACCAAAAAGCCAACAAACTAACAAACCAACAAGCCAACAAGCCAACAAGCCAACAAACAAACAAACCAACCAACCAACAAACCAAAAAAACCAACAAACCAACAAGCCAACAAACCAACAAACCAACAAACTAAGTAACCAACAAGCCAACAAACCAACTAGCCAACAAGCCAATATACCAACAAACCAACAAACCCAAAAACCAACAAACCAACAAACCAAGAAACCAACAAACCAACAAAGCAACAAGCCAACAAGCCAACAAACCAACAAACCAACAAACCAACAAGCCAACAAACCAACAAGCCAACAAACCAACAAACCAAGTAACCAAAAAGCCAACAAACTAACAAACCAACAAGCCAACAAGCCAACAAACCAACAAACCAACAAAGCAACAAGCCAACAAGCCAACAAACCAACAAACCAACAAGCCAACAAACCAACAAACCAACAAGCCAACAAGCCAAAAAACCAACAAACCAACAAACTAAGTAACCAACAAGCCAACAAACCAACAAACCAACAAGCCAAAGAGCCAACACACCAACAAACCAACAAACCAACAAACCAACCAACCAACAAACCAAAAAACCAACAAACCAACAAAACAAACAACCAACAAACCAACAAACCAACAAGCCAACAAGCCAACAAACCAACAAACCAACAAACCAACAAGCCAACAAACCAACAAGCCAACAAACCAACAAACCAAGTAACCAAAAAGCCAACAAACTAACAAACCAACAAGCCAACAAGCGAACAAACCAAGAAACCAACAAAGCAACAAGCCAACAAGCCAACAAACCAACAAACCAACAAGCCAACAAACCAACAAACCAACAAGCCAACAAGCCAACACACCAACAAACCAACAAACCAACAAACCAACCAACCAACCAACCAACAAACCAAAAAACCAACAAACTAACAAACCAACAAACCAACCAACCAACAAACCAAAAAACCAACAAACCAACAAGCCAACAAACCAACAAACTAAGTAACCAACAAGCCAACAAACCAACAAACCAACAAAGCAACAAGCCAACAAGCCAACAAACCAACAAACCAGCAAGCCAACAAACCAACAAACCAACAAGCCAACAAGCCAACAAACCAACAAATTAACAAACCAACAAGCCGACAAACCAACAAACCAAAAAACCAACAAACCAACAAACCAACAAACTAAGTAACCAACAAGCCAACAAACCAACAAACCAACAAGCCAACAAGCCAACACACCAACAAACCAATAAGCCAACAAACCAACCAACCAACAAACCAAAAAACCAACAAACCAACAAACCAACAAACCAACCAACCAACAAACCAAAAAACCAACAAACCAACAAGCCAACAAGCCAACAAACCAACAAACCAACAAACCAACAAGCCAACAAACCAACAAACCAAAAAACCAACAAACCAACAAACCAAAAAAAAAAGTAACCAACAAGCCAACAAACCAACAAACCAACAAGCCAACAAGCCAACACACCAACAAACCAACAAACCAACAAACCAACCAACCAACAAACCAAAAAACCAACAAACCAACAAACCAACAAACCAACCAACCAACAAACCAAAAAACCAACAAACCAACAAGCCAACAAACCAACAAACCAACAAACCAAACAACCAACAAACCAACAAACCAACAAGCCAACAAGCCAACAAACCAACAAACCAACAAACCAACAAGCCAACAAACCAACAAGCCAACAAACCAAGAAACCAAATAACCAAAAAGCCAACAAACTAACAAACCAACAAGCCAACAAGCCAACAAACCAACAAACCAACAAAGCAACAAGCCAACAAGCCAACAAACCAACAAACCAACAAGCCAACAAACCAACAAGCCAACAAGCCAACAAACCAACAAACCAACAAACCAAAAAAAAAAGTAACCAACAAGCCAACAAACCAACAAACCAACAAGCCAACAAGCCAACACACCAACAAACCAACAAACCAACAAACCAACCAACCAACAAACCAAAAAACCAACAAACCAACAAACCAACAAACCAACCAACCAACAAACCAAAAAACCAACAAACCAACAAGCCAACAAACCAACAAACCAACAAACTAAGTAACCAACAAGCCAACAAACCAACAAACCAACAAGCCAACAAGCCAACACACCAACAAACCAACAAACCAACAAACCAACCAACCAACAAACCAAAAAACCAACAAACCAACAAACCAGACAACCAACAAACCAACAAACCAACAAGCCAACAAGCCAACAAACCAACAAACCAACAAACCAACAAGCCAACAAACCAACAAGCCAACAAACCAACAAACCAAGTAACCAAAAAGCCAACAAACTAACAAACCAACAAGCCAACAAGCCAACAAACCAACAAATCAACAAGCCAACAAGCCAACAAACCAACAAACCAACAAACCAACAAGCCAACAAACCAACAAACCAAAAAACCAACAAACCAACAAACCAAAAAAAAAAGTAACCAACAAGCCAACAAACCAACAAACCAACAATCCAACAAGCCAACACACCAACAAACCAACAAACCAACAAACCAACCAACCAACAAACCAAAAAACCAACAAACCAACAAACCAACAAACCAACCAACCAACAAACCAAAAAACCAACAAACCAACAAGCCAACAAACCAACAAACCAACAAACTAAGTAACCAACAAGCCAACAAACCAACAAACCAACAAGCCAACAAGCCAACACACCAACAAACCAACAAACCAACAAACCAACAAACCAACCAACCAACAAACCAAAAAACCAACAAACCAACAAACCAAACAACCAACAAACCAACAAACCAACAAGCCAACAAGCCAACAAACCAACAAACCAACAAACCAACAAGCCAACAAACCAACAAGCCAACAAACCAAGTAACCGAAAAGCCAACAAACTAACAAACCAACAAGCCAACAAGCCAACAAACCAACAAACCAACAAAGCAACAAGCCAACAAGCCAACAAACCAACAAACCAACAAGCCAACAAACCAACAAACCAACAAGCCAACAAGCCAACAAACCAACAAACCAACAAACCAACAAGACAACAAACCAACAAACCAAAAAACCAACAAACCAACAAACTAAGTAACCAACAAGCCAACAAACCAACAAACCAACAAGCCAACAAGCCAACACACCAACAAACCAACAAACCAACAAACCAACCAACCAACAAACCAACAAACCAACAAGCCAACAAACCAACCAACCAACAAACCAACAAACCAACCAACCAACAAACCAAAAAACCAACAAACCAACAAACCAACAAACCAACCAACCAACAAACCAAAAAACCAACAAACCAACAAGCCAACAAACCAACAAACCAACAAACTAAGTAACCAACAAGCCAACAAACCAACAAGCCAACAAGCCAACATACCAACAAACCAACAAACCAACAAACCAACCAACCAACAAACCAAAAAACCAACAAACCAACAAACCAACAAACCAACAAACCAACAAACCAACAAACCAACAAACCAACAAGCCAACAAGCCAACAAACCAAGAAACCAACAAACCAACAAGCCAACAAACCAACAAGCCAACAAACCAACAAACCAAGTAACCAAAAAGCCAACAAACTAACAAACCAACAAGCCAACAAGCCAACAAACCAACAAACCAACAAAGCAACAAGCACACAAGCCAACAAACCAACAAACCAACAAGCCAACAAACCAAATAACCAGCAAACCAACAAACCAACAAACCAACAAACCAACAAACCAACAAACCAACAAACCAACAAACCAACAAACCAACAAGCCAACAAGCCAACAAACCAACAAACCAACAAACCAAAAAACCAACAAACCAACAAACCAACAAACCAACAAACCAACAAACCAACAATCCAACAAGCCAACAAACCAACAAACTAAGAAACCAACAAGCCAACAAACCAACAAACCAACAAGCCAATAAGCCAACAAACCAACAAACCCACAAACCAACAAAACAACAAGCCAACAAACCAACAAACCAACAAGCCAACAAGTCAACAAACCAACAAACCAACAAGCCAAAAACCAACAAGCCAACAAACCAACAAAAAAAAAACCAAGTAACCAAAAAGCGAACAAACTCACAAACCAACAAGCCAACAAGCCAACAAACCAACAAACCAACAAAGCAACAAGCCAACAAGCCAATAAACCAACAAACCAACAAACCAACAAACCAACAAACCAACAAGCCAACAAACCAACAAACAAATAAACCAACAAACCAACAAACCAACAAACCAACAAACTAACAAACCAAAAAACCAACAAACCAACAAACCAACAAACCAACAAACCAACAAACCAACAAGCCAACAAGCCAACAAACCAACAAACCAACAAACCAACAAGCCAACAAACCAACAAGCCAACAAACCAACAAACCAAGTAACCAAAAAGCCAACAAACTAACAAACCAACAAGCCAACAAGCCAACAAACCAACAAACCAACAAAGCAACAAGCAAACAAGCCAACAAACCAACAAACCAACAAGCCAACAAACCAACAAACCAGCAAACCAACAAACCAACAAACCAACAAACCAACAAACCAACAAACCAACAAGACAACAAACCAACAAACCAAAAAACCAACAAACCAACAAACCAACAAACTAAGTAACCAACAAGCCAACAAACCAACAAACCAACAAGCCAACAAGCCAACACACCAACAAACCAACAAACCAACAAACCAACCAACCAACAAACCAACAAAGCAACAAGCCAACAAGCCAACAAACCAACAAACCAACAAGCCAACAAACCAACAAACCAACAAGCCAACAAGCCAACAAACCAACAAACCAACAAACCAACAAGACAACAAACCAACAAACCAAAAAACCAACAAACCAACAAACCAACAAACTAAGTAACCAACAAGCCAACAAACCAACAAACCAACAAGCCAACAAGCCAACACACCAACAAACCAACAAACCAACAAACCAACCAACCAACAAACCAAAAAAACCAACAAAACAACAAGACAACAAACCAACAAACCAAAAAACCAACAAACCAACAAACTAAGTAACCAACAAGCCAACAAACCAACAAACCAACAAGCCAACAAGCCAACACACCAACAAACCAACAAACCAACAAACCAACCAACCAACAAACCAAAAAACCAACAAAACAACAAACCAACAAACCAACCAACCAACAAACCAACAAACCAACCAACCAACAAACCAAAAAACCAACAAACCAACAAACCAACAAACCAACCAACCAACAAACCAAAAAACCAACAAACCAACAAGCCAACAAACCAACAAACCAACAAACTAAGTAACCAACAAGCCAACAAACCAACAAGCCAACAAGCCAACATACCAACAAACCAACAAACCAACAAACCAACCAACCAACGAACCAAAAAACCAACAAACCAACAAACCAACAAACCAACAAACCAACAAACCAACAAACCAACAAACCAACAAGCCAACAAGCCAACAAACCAAGAAACCAACCAACCAACAAGCCAACAAACCTACAAGCCAACAAACCAATAAACCAAGTAACCAAAAAGCCAACAAACTAACAAACCAACAAGCCAACAAGCCAACAAACCAACAAACCAACAAAGCAACAAGCAAACAAGCCAACAAACCAACAAACCAACAAGCCAACAAACCAAATAACCAGCAAACCAACAAACCAACAAACCAACAAACCAACAAACCAACATACCAACAAACCAACAAACCAACAAGCCAACAAGCCAACAAACCAACAAACCAACAAACCAAAAAACCAACAAACCAACAAACCAACAAACCAACAAACCAACAAACCAACAAGCCAACAAGCCAACAAACCAACAAACTAAGAAACCAACAAGCCAACAAACCAACAAACCAACAAGCCAATAAGCCAACAAACCAACAAACCCACAAACCAACAAAACAACAAGCCAACAAACCAACAAACCAACAAGCCAACAAGTCAACAAACCAACAAACCAACAAGCCAACAAGCCAACAAACCAACAAAAAAAAAACCAAGTAACCAAAAAGCGAACAAACTAACAAACCAACAAGCCAACAAGCCAACAAACCAACAAACCAACAAAGCAACAAGCCAACAAGCCAATAAACCAACAAACCAACAAACCAACAAACCAACAAACCAACAAGCCAACAAACCAACAAACAAATAAACCAACAAACCAACAAACCAACAAACCAACAAACTAACAAACCAAAAAACCAACAAACCAACAAACCAACAAACCAACAAACCAACAAACCAAAAAACCAACAAACCAACAAACCAACAAACCAACAAACCAACAAACCAACAAACCAACAAACCAACAAACCAACAAGCCAACAAGCCAACAAACCAACAAACCAACAAACCAACAAGCCAACAAACCAACAAGCCAACAAGCCAACAAACCAACAAACCAACAAAGCAACAAGCCAACAAGCCAATAAACCAACAAACCAACAAACCAACAAACCAACAAACCAACAAGCCAACAAACCAACAAACAAATAAACCAACAAACCAACAAACCAACAAACCAACAAACTAACAAACCAAAAAACCAACAAACCAACAAACCAACAAACCAACAAACCAACAAACCAACAAGCCAACAAGCCAACAAACCAACAAACCAACAAACCAACAAGCCAACAAACCAACAAGCCAACAAACCAGCAAACCAACAAACCAAGTAACCAAAAAGCCAACAAACTAACAAACCAACAAGCCAACAAGCCAACAAGCCAACAAACCAACAAACCAACAAAGCAACAAGCCAACCAGCCAACAAACCAACAAACCAACAAGCCAACAAACAAACAAACCAACAAGCTAACAAGCCAACAAACCAACAAGCCAACAAGCCAACAAGCCAACAAACCAACAAACAAATAAACCAACAAACCAAAAAACCAACAAACCAACAAACCAACAAACCAACAAACCAACAAACCAACAAGCCAACAAGCCGACAAACCAACAAACCAACAAACCAACAAGCCAACAAACCAACAAGCCAACAAACCAACAAACCAACAAAACAAGTAACCAACAAGCCAACAAACCAACAAGCCAACAAACCAACAAACCAACAAGCCAACAAACCAACAAACCAACAAACCAACAAGCCAACAAACCAACAAGCCAACAAACCAACAAACCAACAAACCACAAACCAACAAGCCAACAAGCCAACAAACTAACAAACCAACAAACTAACAAACCAACAAACGAACTAACCAACAAACGAACAAGCCAACAAGCCAACAAACCAACAAAGCAACAAGCCAACAAGCCAACAAACCAACAAACCAACAAGCCAACAAACCAACAAACCAACAAACTAACAAGCCAACAAGGCAACACACCAACAAACCAACAAACCAACAAGCCAAAAAACCAACAAACCAACAAACCAACAAACCAACAAACCAACAAACCAACAAGCCAACAAGCCAACAAACCAACAAACCAACAAACCAACAAGCCAACAAACCAACAAACCAACAAACCAACAAACCAACAAGCCAACAAACCAACAAGCCAACAAACCAACAAACTAACAAATCAAGTAACCAAAAAGCCAACAAACTAACAAACCATCAATTGAACAAGCCAACAAACCAACAAACCAACAAAGCAACAAGCCAACAAGCCAACAAACCAACAAACCAACAAGCCAACAAACCAACAAACCAACAAGCCAACAAGCCAACAAACCAACAAAACAACAAGCCAACAAACCAACAAACCAAAAAACCAACAAACCAACAAACTAAGTAACCAACAAGCCAACAAACCAACAAACCAACAAACCAACAAGCCAACAAGCCAACACACCAACAAACCAACAAACCAACAAACCAACCAAACAACAAACCAAAAAACCAACAAACCAACAAACCAACAAACCAACCAACCAACAAACCAAAAAACCAACAAACCAACAAGCCAACAAGCCAACAAACCAACAAACCAACAAACCAACAAGCCAACAAACCAACAAACCAAAAAACCAACAAACCAACAAACCAACAAACTAAGTAACCAACAAGCCAACAAACCAACAAACCAACAATCCAACAAGCCAACACACCAACAAACCAACAAACCAACAAACCAACCAACCAAGAAACCAAAAAACCAACAAACCAACAAACCAACAAACCAACCAACCAACAAACCAAAAAACCAACAAACCAATAAACCAACAAACCAACAAACTAAGTAACCAACAAGCCAACAAACCAACAAACCAACAAGCCAACAACCCAACACACCAACAAACCAACAAACCAACAAACCAACAAACCAACCAACCAACAAACCAAAAAACCAACAAACCAACAAACCAAGAAACCAACCAACCAACAAACCAACAAGCCAACAAGCCAACAAACCAACAAACCAACAAACCAACAAACCAACAAGCCAACAAACCAACAAGCCAACAAACCAACAAACCAAGTAACCAAAAAACCAACAAACTAACAAACCAACAAGCCAACAAGCCAACAAACCAACAAACCAACAAAGCAACAAGCCAACAAGCCAACAAACCAACAAACGAACAAGCCAACAAACCAACAAACCAACAAGCCAACAAACCAACAAACCAACAAACCAACAAGCCGACAAACCAACAAAGCAAAAAACCAACAAACCAACAAACCAACAAACTAAGTAACCAACAAACCAACAAACTAAGTAACCAACAAGCCAACAAACCAACAAACCAACAAGCCAACAAGCCAACACACCAACAAACCAACAAACCAACAAACCAACCAACCAACAAACCAAAAAACCAACAAACCCACAAACCAACAAACCAACCAACCAGCAAACCAAAAAACCAACAAACCAACAAGCCAACAAGCCAACAAACCAACAAAGCAACAAAGCAACAAGCCAACAAACCAACAAACCAAAAAACCAACAAACCAACAAACTAAGTAAACAACAAGCCAACAAACCAACAAACCAACAAGCCAACAAACCAACAAACTAAGTAAACAACAAGCCAACAAACCAACAAACCAACAAGCCAACAAGCCAACACACCAACAGACCAACAAACCAACAAACCAACCAACCAACAAACCAAAAAACCAACAAACCAACAAACCAACAAACCAACCAACCAACAAACCAAAAAACCAACAAACCAACAAGAGAACAAACCAACAAACCAACAAACTAAGTAACCAACAAGCCAACCAACCAACAAACCAACAAGCCAACAAGCCAACATACCAACAAACCAACAAACCAACAAACCAACCAACCAACAAACCAAAAAACCAACAAACCAACAAAGCAACAAACCAACAAACCAACAAACCAACAAACCAACAAGCCAACAAGCCAACAAGCCAACAAACCAACAAACCAAAAAACCAAGAAGCCAACAAACCAACAAACCAACAAGCCAACAAGCCAACAAGCCAACAAACTAAAGAACCAACAAGCCAACAAACCAACAAACCAACAAGCCAATAAGCCAACAAACAAACAAACCCACAACCCAACAAACCAACAAGCCAACAAACCAACAAACCAACAATCCAACAAGCCAACAAACCAACAAACCAACAAGCCAACAAACCAACAAGCCAACAAACCAACAAACAAACAAACCAAGTAACCAAAAAGCGAACAAACTAACAAACCAACAAGCCAACAAGCCAACAAACCAACAAACCAACAAAGCAACAAACCAACAAGCCAACAAACAAACAAACCAACAAACCAACAAACCAACAAACCAACAAACCAACAAGCCAACAAACCAACAAACAAATAAACCAACAAACCAACAAACCAACAAACCAACAAACCAACAAACCAACAAACCAAAAAACCAACAAACCAACAAACCAACAAGTCAACAAGCCAACAAACCAACAAACCAACAAGCCAACAAGCCAACAAACCAACAAACCAACAAAGCAACAAGCCAACAAACCAACAAACCAAAAAACCAACAAACCAACAAACTAAGTAAACAACAAGCCAACAAACCAACAAACCAACAAGCCAACAAACCAACAAACTAAGTAAACAACAAGCCAACAAACCAACAAACCAACAAGCCAACAAGCCAACACACCAACAGACCAACAAACCAACAAACCAACCAACCAACAAACCAAAAAACCAACAAACCAACAAACCAACAAACCAACCAACCAACAAACCAAAAAACCAACAAACCAACAAGAGAACAAACCAACAAACCAACAAACTAAGTAACCAACAAGCCAACCAACCAACAAACCAACAAGCCAACAAGCCAACATACCAACAAACCAACAAACCAACAAACCAACCAACCAACAAACCAAAAAACCAACAAACCAACAAAGCAACAAACCAACAAACCAACAAACCAACAAACCAACAAGCCAACAAGCCAACAAGCCAACAAACCAACAAACCAAAAAACCAAGAAGCCAACAAACCAACAAACCAACAAGCCAACAAGCCAACAAGCCAACAAACTAAAGAACCAACAAGCCAACAAACCAACAAACCAACAAGCCAATAAGCCAACAAACAAACAAACCCACAACCCAACAAACCAACAAGCCAACAAACCAACAAACCAACAATCCAACAAGCCAACAAACCAACAAACCAACAAGCCAACAAACCAACAAGCCAACAAACCAACAAACAAACAAACCAAGTAACCAAAAAGCGAACAAACTAACAAACCAACAAGCCAACAAGCCAACAAACCAACAAACCAACAAAGCAACAAACCAACAAGCCAACAAACAAACAAACCAACAAACCAACAAACCAACAAACCAACAAACCAACAAGCCAACAAACCAACAAACAAATAAACCAACAAACCAACAAACCAACAAACCAACAAACCAACAAACCAACAAACCAAAAAACCAACAAACCAACAAACCAACAAGTCAACAAGCCAACAAACCAACAAACCAACAAGCCAACAAGCCAACAAACCAACAAACCAACAAGCCAACAAACCAACAAACCAACAAACCAACAAGCCAACAAACCAACAAACAAATAAACCAACAAACCAAAAAACCAACAAACCACCAAACCAACAAACCAACAAACCAACAAACCAACAAGCTAACAACCCAACAAACCAACAAACCAACAAACCAACAAACCAACAAGCCAACAAACCAACAAGCCAACAAACCAGCAAACCAACAAACCAAGTAACCAAAAAGACAACAAACTAACAAACCAACAAGCCAACAAGCCAACAAGCCAACAAACCAACAAACCAACAAAGCAACAAGCCAACCAGCAAACAAACCAACAAAACAACAAGCCAACAAACCAACAAACCAACAAGCTAACAAGCCAACAAACCAACAAGCCAACAAGCCAACAAGCCAACAAACCAACAAACAAATAAACCAACAAACCAAAAAACCAACAAACCAACAAACCAACAAACCAACAAACCAACAAACCAACAAACCAACAAGCCAACAAGCCAACAAACCAACAAACCAACAAACCAACAAGCCAACAAACCAACAAGCCAACAAACCAACAAACCAACAAACCAAGTAACCAACAAGCCAACAAACCAACAAACCAACAAGCCAACAAGCCAACAAACCAACAAACTAAGTAAACAACAAGCCAACAAACCAACAAACCAACAAGCCAACAAGCCAACACACCAACAGACCAACAAACCAACAAACCAACCAACCAACAAACCAAAAAACCAACAAACCAACAAACCAACAAACCAACCAACCAACAAACCAAAAAACCAACAAACCAACAAGAGAACAAACCAACAAACCAACAAACTAAGTAACCAACAAGCCAACCAACCAACAAACCAACAAGCCAACAAGCCAACATACCAACAAACCAACAAACCAACAAACCAACCAACCAACAAACCAAAAAACCAGCAAACCAACAAACCAACAAACCAACAAACCAACAAACCAACAAACCAACAAGCCAACAAGCCAACAAGCCAACAAACCAACAAACCAAAAAACCAAGAAGCCAACAAACCAACAAACCAACAAGCCAACAAGCCAACAAGCCAACAAACTAAAGAACCAACAAGCCAACAAACCAACAAACCAACAAGCCAATAAGCCAACAAACAAACAAACCCACAACCCAACAAACCAACAAGCCAACAAACCAACAAACCAACAATCCAACAAGCCAACAAACCAACAAACCAACAAGCCAACAAACCAACAAGCCAACAAACCAACAAACAAACAAACCAAGTAACCAAAAAGCGAACAAACTAACAAACCAACAAGCCAACAAGCCAACAAACCAACAAACCAACAAAGCGACAAACCAACAAGCCAACAAACAAACAAACCAACAAACCAACAAACCAACAAACCAACAAACCAACAAGCCAACAAACCAACAAACAAATAAACCAACAAACCAACAAACCAACAAACCAACAAACCAACAAACCAACAAACCAAAAAACCAACAAACCAACAAACCAACAAGTCAACAAGCCAACAAACCAACAAACCAACAAGCCAACAAGCCAACAAACCAACAAACCAACAAGCCAACAAACCAACAAACCAACAAACCAACAAGCCAACAAACCAACAAACAAATAAACCAACAAACCAAAAAACCAACAAACCACCAAACCAACAAACCAACAAACCAACAAACCAACAAGCTAACAAGCCAACAAACCAACAAACCAACAAACCAACAAACCAACAAGCCAACAAACCAACAAGCCAACAAACCGACAAACCAACAAACCAAGTAATTAACAAACCAACAAACCATCAAACGAACAAAGCAACAAACCAACAAGCCAACAAGCCAACAAACCAACAAACCAAATAACCAAAAAGCCAACAAACTAACAAACCAACAAGCCAACAAACCAACAAGCCAACAAACCATTAAACCAACAAAGCAACAAACCAAAAAACCAACAAACCAAAAAACCAACAAACCAACAAACCATCAAACGAACAAAGCAACAAGCCAACAAGCCAACAAGCCAACAAACCAACAAACCAACAAGCCAACAAACCAACAAACCAACAAGCCAACAAACTAAGAAACCAACAAACCAACAAACCAACAAACGAACAAACCAACAAACCAACAAACCAACAAACCAACAAACCAACAAACCAACAAACCAACAAACCAACAAACCAACAAACCAACAAGCCAACAAGCCAACAAACCAACAAACCAACAATCCAACAAACCAACAAACAAATAAAACAACAAACCAACAAACCAATAAACCAACAAGCCAACAAGCCAACAAACCAACAAACCAACAAGCCAACAAGCCAACAAACCAACAAGCCAACACACCAACAAACCAACAAGCCAACAAGCCAACAAACCAACAAACCAACAAGCCAACAAACCAAGTAACCAACAAACCAACAAACCATCAAACGAACAAAGCAACAAACCAACAAGCCAACAAGCCAACAAACCAACAAACCAACAAACCAAGTAACCAAAAAGCCAAAAAACTAACAAACCAACAAGCCAACAAACCAACAAGCCAACAAACCAACAAGCCAATAAACTAACAAACCAACAAACCAACAAACCAACAAGCCAACAAACCAACAAACAAATAAACCAACAAACCAAAAAACCAACAAACCAACAAACCAACAAACCAACAAACCAAAAAACCAACAAACCAACAAACCAACAAACCAACAAGCCAACAAGCCAACAAACCAACAAACCAACAAACCAACAAGCCAACAAACCAACAAGCCAACAAACCAACAAACCAACAAACCAAGTAACCAACAAGCCAACAAACCAACAAGCCAACAAACCAACAAACCAACAAGCCAACAAACCAACAAACCAACAAACCAACAAGCCAACAAACCAACAAGCCAACAAACCAACAAGCCAACAAGCCAACAAACTAACAAACCAACAAACTAACAAACCAACAAACGAACTAACCAACAAACCAAGAAGCCAACAAGCCAACAAACCAACAAACCAACAAGCCAACAAGCCAACAAACCAACAAACCAACAAACCAACAAGCCAACAAACCAACAAACCAACAAACGAACAAACCAACAAGCCAACAAACCAACAAACAAATAAACCAACAAACCAAAAAACCAACAAACCAACAAGCCAACAAGCCAACAAACCAACAAGCCAACAAACCAACAAGCCAACAAACCAACAAACCAACAAACCAACAAACCAACAAACTAACAAGCCAACAAACCAACAAACAAATAAACCAACAAACCAAAAAACCAACAAACCAACAAACCAACAAACCAACAAACCAACAAACCAACAAACCAACAAACTAACAAACCAACAAGCCAACAAGCCAACAAACCAACAAACCAACAAACCAACAAGCGAACAAACCAACAAGCCAACAAACCAACAATCGAACAAACCAAGTAACCAACAAACCAACAAACCATCAAACAAACAAAGCAACAAACCAACAAGCCAAGAAGCCAACAAACCAACAAACCAAGTAACAAAAAAGCCAACAAACTAACAAACCAACAAGCCAACAAACCAACAAGCCAACAAGCCAACAAACCAACACCCCAACAAAGCAACAAACCAAAAAACCAACAAACCAACAAGCCCACAAACCAACAAGCCAAAAAACAAGCAAATCAACAAGCCAAGTAAACAAAAAGCCAACAAACTAACAAACCAACAAGCCAACAAGCCAACAAACCAACAAACCAACAAAGCAACAAGCCAACCAGCCAACAAACCAACAAACCAACAAGCCAACAAACCAACAAACCAACAAGCTAACAAGCCAACAAACCAACAAGCCAACAAGCCAACAAACCAACAAACCAATAAACCAACAAACCAACAAACCAACAAACCAACAAGCCAACAAACCAACAAACAAATAAACCAACAAACCAAAAAACCAACAAACCAACAAACCAACAAACCAACAAACCAACAAGCCAACAAGCCAACAAACCAACAAACCAATAAACCAACAAGCCAACAAACCAACAAACCAACAAACCAAGTAACCAACAAGCCAACAAACCAACAAGCCAACAAACCAACAAACCAACAAGCCAACAAACCAACAAACCAACAAACCAACAAACCAACAAGCCAACAAACCAACAAACAAATAAACCAATAAACCAAAAAACCAACAAACCAACAAACCAACAAACCAACAAACCAAAAAACCAACAAACCAACAAACCAACAAACCAACAAGCCAACAAGCCAACAAACCAACAAACCAACAAACCAACAAGCCAACAAACCAACAAGCCAACAAACCAACAAACCAACAAACCAAGTAACCAACAAGCCAACAAACTAACAAGCCAACAAACCAACAAACCAACAAGCCAACAAACCAATAAGCCAAAAAACCAACAAGCCAACAAACCAACAAGCCAACAAGCCAACAAACTAACAAACCAACAAACTAACAAACCAACAAACGAACTAACCAACAAACCAAGAAGCCAACAAGCCAACAAACCAACAAACCAACAAGCCAACAAGCCAACAAACCAACAAACCAAAAATCCAACAAACCAACAAACAAATAAAACAACAAACCAACAAACCAACAAACCAACAAGCCAACAAGCCAACAAACCAACAAACCAACAAGCCAACAAGCCAACAAACCAACAAGCCAACAAACCAACAAACCAACAAGCCAACAAGCCAACAAACCAACAAACCAATAAACCAACAAACCAACAAACCAACAAACCAACAAACCAACAAGCCAACAAGCCAACAAACAAATAAACCAACAAGCCAACAAGCCAACAAGCCAACAAACCAACAAGCCAACAAACCAACAAACCAACAAGCCAACAAGCCAACAAACCAACAAACCAATAAACCAACAAACCAACAAACCAACAAACCAACAAACCAACAAGCCAACAAGCCAACAAACCAACAAGCCAACAAACCAACAAGCCAACAAACCAACAAGCCAACAAACCAACAAACCAACAAACCAACAAACCAAGAAGCCAACAAACCAACAAACAAATAAACCAACAAACCAAAAAACCAACAAACCAACAAACTAACAAACCAACAAACCAACAAACCAACAAGCCAACAAGCCAACAAACCAACAAACCAACAAACCAACAAGCCAACAAACCAACAAGCCAACAAACCGACAAACCGACAAACCAAGTAATTAACAAACCAACAAACCATCAAACGAACAAAGCAACAAACCCCCAAGCCAACAAGCCAACAAACCAACAAACCAAGTAACCAAAAAGCCAACAAACTAACAAACCAACAAGCCAACAAACCAACAAGCCAACAAACCAACAAACCAACAAAGCAACAAACCAAAAAACCAACAAACCAAAAAACCAACAAACCAACAAACCATCAAACGAACAAAGCAACAAGACAACAAGCCAACAAACCAACAAACCAACAAGCCAACAAACCAACAAACCAACAAGCCAACAAGCCAACAAACTAATAAACCAACAAACCAACAAACCAACAAACCAACAAACCAAACAAACCAACAAACCAACAAACCAACAAACCAACAAAGCAACAAACCAACAAACCAACAAACCAACAAACCAACAAGCCAACAA
Source organism: Atherix ibis (assembly GCA_958298945.1). Taxonomy (NCBI): domain Eukaryota; kingdom Metazoa; phylum Arthropoda; class Insecta; order Diptera; family Athericidae; genus Atherix; species Atherix ibis. The sequence continues at coordinate 31,280,627 of OY282608.1, forward strand.
GCCAACAAACCAACAAATCAACAATCCAACAAACCAACAAACAAATAAAACAACAAACCAACAAACCAACAAACCAACAAGCCAACAAGCCAACAAACCAACAAACCAACAAGCCAACAAGCCAACAAACCAACAAGCCAACAAACCAACAAACCAACAAGCCAACAAGCCAACAAACCAACAAACCAACAAGCCAACAAACCAAGTAACCAACAAACCAACAAACCATCAAACGAACAAAGCAACAAACCAGCAAGCCAACAAGCCGACAAACCAACAAACCAAGTAACCAAAAAGCCAAAAAACTAACAAACTAACAAGCCAACAAACCAACAAGCCAACAAACCAACGAGCCAACAAACCAACAAACCAACAAACCAACAAGCCAACAAACCAACAAGCCAACAAACCGACAAACCGACAAACCAAGTAATTAACAAACCAACATATCATCAAACGAACAAAGCAACAAACCAACAAGCCAACAAGCCAACAAACCAACAAACCAAGTAACCAAAAAGCCAACAAACTAACAAACCAACAAGCCAACAAACCAACAAGCCAACAAACCAACAAACCAACAAAGCAACAAACCAAAAAACCAGCAAACCAAAAAACCAACAAACCAACAAACCATCAAACGAACAAAGCAACAAGACAACAAGCCAACAAACCAACAAACCAACAAGCCAACAAACCAACAAACCAACAAGCCAACAAGCCAACAAACTAACAAACCAACAAACCAACAAACCAACAAACCAACAAACCAACAAACCAACAAACCAACAAAGCAACAAACCAACAAACAAACAAACCAACAAACCAACAAACAAATAAACCAACAAACCAAAAAACCAACAAACCAACAAACTAACAAACCAACAAACCAACAAACCAACAAGCCAACAAGCCAACAAACCAACAAACCAACAAACCAACAAGCCAACAAACCAACAAGCCAACAAACCGACAAACCGACAAACCTAGTAATTAACAAACCAACAAACCAACAAACGAACAAAGCAACAAACCAACAAGCCAACAAGCCAACAAACCAACAAACCAAGTAACCAAAAAGCCAACAAACTAACAAACCAACAAGCCAACAAACCAACAAGCCAACAAACCAACAAACCAACGAAGCAACAAACCAAAAAACCAACAAACCAAAAAACCAACAAACCAACAAACCATCAAACGAACAAAGCAACAAGACAACAAGCCAACAAACCAACAAACCAACAAGCCAACAAACCAACAAACCAACAAGCCAACAAGCCAACAAACTAACAAACCAACAAACCAACAAACCAACAAACCAACAAACCAACAAACAAACAAACCAACAAAGCAACAAACCAACAAACCAACAAACCAACAAACCAACAAGCCAACAAGCCAACAAACCAACAAACCAACAATCCAACAAACCAACAAACAAATAAAACAACAAACCAACAAACCAACAAACCAACAAGCCAACAAGCCAACAAACCAACAAACCAACAAGCCAACAAGCCAACAAACCAACAAGCCAACAAACCAACAAACCAACAAGCCAACAAGCCAACAAACCAACAAACCAACAAGCCAACAAACCAAATAACCAACAAACCAACAAACCATCAAACGAACAAAGCAACAAACCAGCAAGCCAACAAGCCGACAAACCAACAAACCAAGTAACCAAAAAGCCAAAAAACTAACAAACTAACAAGCCAACAAACCAACAAGCCAACAAACCAACAAGCCAACAAACTAACAAACCAACAAACCAACAAACCAACAAGCCAACAAACCAACAAACAAATAAACCAACAAACCAAAAAACCAACAAACCAACAAACCAACAAACCAACAAACCAAAAAACCAACAAACCAACAAACCAACAAACCAACAAGCCAACAAGCCAACAAACCAACAAACCAACAAGCCAACAAACCAACAAGCCAACAAACCAACAAACCAGCAAACCAAGTAATCAACAAGCCAACAAACCAACAAGCCAACAAACCAACAAACCAACAAGCCAACAAACCAACAAACCAACAAACCAACAAGCCAACAAACCAACAAGCCAACAAACCAACAAGCCAATAAGCCAACAAACTAACAAACCAACAAACTAACAAACCAACAAACGAACTAACCAACAAACCTAGAAGCCAACAAGCCAACAAACCAACAAACCAACAAGCCAACAAGCCAACAAACCAACAAACCAACAAACCAACTAGCCAACAAACCAACAAACCAACAAACGAACAAACCAACAAGCCAACAAACCAACAAACAAATAAACCAACAAACCAAAAAACCAACAAACAAACAAGCCAACAAGCCAACAAACCAACAAGCCAACAAACCAACAAGCCAACAAACCAACAAACCAACAAACCAACAAACTAACAAGCCAACAAACCAACAAACAAATAAACCAACAAACCAAAAAACCAACAAACCAACAAACCCACAAACCAACAAACCAACAAACCAAGAAACTAAAAAACCAACAAGCCAACAAGCCAACAAACTAACAAACCAACAAACCAACAAGCGAACAAACCAACAAGCCAAGAAGCCAACAAACCAACAAACCAAGTAACAAAAAAGCCAACAAACTAACAAACCAACAAGCCAACAAACCAACAAGCCAACAAGCCAACAAACCAACAAACCAACAAAGCAACAAACCAAAAAACCAACAAACCAACAAGCCCACAAACCAACAAGCCAAAAAACCAGCAAACCAACAAACCAAGTAAACAAAAAGCCAACAAACTAACAAACCAACAAGCCAAAAAGCCAACAAACCAACAAACCAACAAAGCAACAAGCCAACCAGCCAACAAACCAACAAACCAACAAGCCAACAAACCAACAAACCAACATGCTAACAAGCCAACAAACCAACAAGCCAACAAGCCAACAAACCAACAAACCAATAAACCAACAAACCAACAAACCAACAAACCAACAAACCAACAAGCCAACAAACCAACAAACAAATAAACCAACAAACCAAAAAACCAACAAACCAACAAACCAACAAACCAACAAACCAATAAACCAATAAGCCAACAAGCCAACAAACCAACAAACCAACAAACCAACAAGCCAACAAACCAACAAACCAACAAACCAAGTAACCAACAAGCCAACAAACCAACAAGCCAACAAACCAACAAACCAACAAGCCAACAAACCAACAAACCAACAAACCAACAAGCCAACAAACCAACAAGCCAACAAACCAACAAGCCAACAAACCACAAACCAACAAGCCAACAAGCCAACAAACTAACAAACCAACAAACTAACAAACCAACAAACGAACTAACCGACAAACCAACAAGCCAACAAGCCAACAAACCAACAAACCAACAAGCCAACAAGCCAACAAACCAACAAACCAACAAACCAACAAACCAACAAGCCAACAAACCAACAAACCAACAAACCAACAAACCAACAAGCAAACAAACCAACAAACAAATAAACCAACAAACCAAAAAACCAACAAACCAACAAGCCAACAAGCCAACAAACCAACAAGCCAACAAACCCACAAGCCAACAAACCAACAAACCAACAAACCAACAAACCAACAAACCAACAAACAAATAAACCAACAAACCAAAAAACCAACAAACCAACAAACCAACAAACCAACAAACCAACAAGCCAACAAGCTAACAAACCAACAAACCAACAAACCAACAAGCCAACAAACCAACAAGCCAACAAACCAACAAGCCAACAAACCAACAAGCCAACAAACCAACAAACAAATAAATAAACAAACCAAAAAACCAACAAACCAACAAACCAACAAACCAACAAACCAACAAGCCAACAAGCTAACAAACCAACAAACCAACAAACCAACAAGCCAACAAACCAACAAGCCAACAAACCAACAAACCAAGTAACCAAAAACCAACAAACTAACAAACCAACAAGCCAACAAGCCAACAAACCAACAAACCTACAAAGCAACAAGCAAACAAGCCAACAAACCAACAAACCAACAAGCCAACAAACCAACAAACCAACAAACCAACAAACCAACAAACCAACAAACCAACAAACCAACAAGCCAACAAGCCAACAATCCAACAAACTAACAAACCAACAAGCCAACAAACCAATAAACCAACAAGCCAACAATCCAACAAACCAACAAACCAACAAACCAACAAACCAACAAACCAACTAGCCAACAAACCAACAAACCAACAAGCCAACAAGCCAACAAACCAATAAACCAACAACCCAACAAACCAACAAGCCAACAAACCAACACACCAAGTAACCAAAAAGTCAACAAACTAACAAACCAATAAGCCAACAAGCCAACAAACTAACAAACCAACAAAGCAACAAGCCAACAAGCCAACAAACCAACAAACCAACAAACCAACAAGCCAACAAACCAACAAACCAATAAACCAACAAGCCAACAAACCAACAAACAAATAAACCAACAAACCAACTAACCAACAAACCAACAAACCAACAAACCAAAAAACCAAAAAACCAACAAACCAACAATCCAACAAGCCAACAAACCAACAAACCAACAAGCCAACAAGCCAACAAGCCAACAAACCAACAAACCAACAAGCCAACAAACCAACAAACCAACAAACCAACAAGCCAACAAACTAACAAACAAATAAACCAACAAACCAAAAAACCAACAAACCAACAAGCCAACAAGCCAACAAACCAACAAACCAACAACCCAACAAACCAATAAGCCAACAAACCAACACACCAAGTAACCAAAAAGCCAACAAACTAACAAACCAATAAGCCAACAAGCCAACAAACTAACAAACCAACAAAGCAACAAGCCAACAAGCCAACAAACCAACAAACCAACAAACCAACAAGCCAACAAACCAACAAACCAATAAACTAACAAGCCAACAAACCAACAAACAAATAAACCAACAAACCAACTAACCAACAAACCAACAAACCAACAAACCAAAAAACCAAAAAACCAACAAACCAACAATCCAACAAGCCAACAAACCAACAAACCAACAAGCCAACAAGCCAACAAGCCAACAAACCAACAAACCAACAAGCCAACAAACCAACAAACCAACAAGCCAACAAACCAACAAACCAACAAACCAACAAGCCAACAAACTAACAAACAAATAAACCAACAAACCAACAAACCAGCAAACCAACAAACCAACAAACCAACAAGCCAACAAGCCAACAAACCAACAAACCAACAAACCAACAAGCCAACAAACAAACAAGCCAACAAACCAACAAACCAACAATCCAAGTAACCAAAAAGCCAACAAACTAACAAACCAACAAGCCAACAAGCCAACAAACCAACAAACCAACAAAGCAACAAGCCAACAAGCCAACAAACCAACAAACAAACAAGCCAACAAACCAACAAACCAACAAGCTAACAAGCCAACAAACCAACAAGCCAACAAGCCAACAAACCAACAAACCAATAAACCAACAAACCAACAAACCAACAAACCAACAAACCAACAAGCCAACAAACCAACAAACAAGTAAACCAACAAACCAAAAAACCAACAAACCAACAAACCAACAAACCAACAAACCAACAAACCAACAAGCCAACAAGCCAACAAACCAACAAACCAACAAACCAACAAGCCAACAAACCAACAAGCCAACAAACCAACAAACCAAGTTACCAACAAGCCAACAAACCAACAAGCCAACAAACCAACAAACCAACAAGCCAACAAACCAACAAACCAATAAACCAACAAGCCAACAAACCAACAAACCAAGTTACCAACAAGCCAACAAACCAACAAGCCAACAAACCAACAAACCAACAAACCAACAAGCCAACAAACTAACAAACAAATAAACCAACAAACCAAAAAACCAACAAACCAACAAGCCAACAAGCCAACAAACCAACAAACCAACAACCCAACAAACCAACAAGCCAACAAACCAACACACCAAGTAACCAAAAAGCCAACAAACTAACAAACCAATAAGCCAACAAGCCAACAAACTAACAAACCAACAAAGCAACAAGCCAACAAGCCAACAAACCAACAAACCAACAAACCAACAAGCCAACAAACCAACAAACCAATAAACCAACAAGCCAACAAACCAACAAACAAATAAACCAACAAACCAACTAACCAACAAACCAACAAACGAACAAACCAAAAAACCAAAAAACCAACAAACCAACAATCCAACAAGCCAACAAACCAACAAACCAACAAGCCAACAAGCCAACAAGCCAACAAACCAACAAACCAACAAGCCAACAAACCAACAAACCAACAAGCCAACAAACCAACAAACCAACAAACCAACAAGCCAACAAACTAACAAACAAATAAACCAACAAACCAACAAACCAGCAAACCAACAAACCAACAAACCAACAAGCCAACAAGCCAACAAACCAACAAACCAACAAGCCAACAAACCAACAAGCCAACAAACCAACAAACCAACAAGCCAACAAACCAACAAACCAACAAAACAACAAGCCAACAAACTAACAAACAAATAAACCAACAAACCAAAAAACCAACAAACCAACAAGCCAACAAGCCAACAAACCAACAAACCAACAAACCAACAAGCCAACAAACCAACAAACCAACAAGCCAACAAACCAACAAGCCAACAAACCAACAAGCCAACAAACCAACAAGCCAACAAACCAACAAACAAATAAATAAACAAACCAAAAAACCAACAAACCAACAAACCAACAAACCAACAAACCAACAAGCCAACAAGCTAACAAACCAACAAACCAACAAACCAACAAGCCAACAAACCAACAAGCCAACAAACCAACAAACCAAGTAACCAAAAACCAACAAACTAACAAACCAACAAGCCAACAAGCCAACAAACCAACAAACCTACAAAGCAACAAGCAAACAAGCAAACAAACCAACAAACCAACAAGCCAACAAACCAACAAACCAACAAACCAACAAACCAACAAACCAACAAACCAACAAACCAACAAGCCAACAAGCCAACAATCCAACAAACTAACAAACCAACAAGCCAACAAACCAATAAACCAACAAGCCAACAATCCAACAAACCAACAAACCAACAAACCAACAAACCAACAAACCAACTAGCCAACAAACCAACAAACCAACAAGCCAACAAGCCAACAAACCAACAAACCAACAACCCAACAAACCAACAAGCCAACAAACCAACACACCAAGTAACCAAAAAGTCAACAAACTAACAAACCAATAAGCCAACAAGCCAACAAACTAACAAACCAACAAAGCAACAAGCCAACAAGCCAACAAACCAACAAACCAACAAACCAACAAGCCAACAAACCAACAAACCAATAAACCAACAAGCCAACAAACCAACAAACAAATAAACCAACAAACCAACTAACCAACAAACCAACAAACCAACAAACCAAAAAACCAAAAAACCAACAAACCAACAATCCAACAAGCCAACAAACCAACAAACCAACAAGCCAACAAGCCAACAAGCCAACAAACCAACAAACCAACAAGCCAACAAACCAACAAACCAACAAACCAACAAGCCAACAAACTAACAAACAAATAAACCAACAAACCAAAAAACCAACAAACCAACAAGCCAACAAGCCAACAAACCAACAAACCAACAACCCAACAAACCAATAAGCCAACAAACCAACACACCAAGTAACCAAAAAGCCAACAAACTAACAAACCAATAAGCCAACAAGCCAACAAACTAACAAACCAACAAAGCAACAAGCCAACAAGCCAACAAACCAACAAACCAACAAACCAACAAGCCAACAAACCAACAAACCAATAAACTAACAAGCCAACAAACCAACAAACAAATAAACCAACAAACCAACTAACCAACAAACCAACAAACCAACAAACCAAAAAACCAAAAAACCAACAAACCAACAATCCAACAAGCCAACAAACCAACAAACCAACAAGCCAACAAGCCAACAAGCCAACAAACCAACAAACCAACAAGCCAACAAACCAACAAACCAACAAGCCAACAAACCAACAAACCAACAAACCAACAAGCCAACAAACTAACAAACAAATAAACCAACAAACCAACAAACCAGCAAACCAACAAACCAACAAACCAACAAGCCAACAAGCCAACAAACCAACAAACCAACAAACCAACAAGCCAACAAACAAACAAGCCAACAAACCAACAAACCAACAATCCAAGTAACCAAAAAGCCAACAAACTAACAAACCAACAAGCCAACAAGCCAACAAACCAACAAACCAACAAAGCAACAAGCCAACAAGCCAACAAACCAACAAACAAACAAGCCAACAAACCAACAAACCAACAAGCTAACAAGCCAACAAACCAACAAGCCAACAAGCCAACAAACCAACAAACCAATAAACCAACAAACCAACAAACCAACAAACCAACAAACCAACAAGCCAACAAACCAACAAACAAGTAAACCAACAAACCAAAAAACCAACAAACCAACAAACCAACAAACCAACAAACCAACAAACCAACAAGCCAACAAGCCAACAAACCAACAAACCAACAAACCAACAAGCCAACAAACCAACAAGCCAACAAACCAACAAACCAAGTTACCAACAAGCCAACAAACCAACAAGCCAACAAACCAACAAACCAACAAGCCAACAAACCAACAAACCAATAAACCAACAAGCCAACAAACCAACAAACCAAGTTACCAACAAGCCAACAAACCAACAAGCCAACAAACCAACAAACCAACAAACCAACAAGCCAACAAACTAACAAACAAATAAACCAACAAACCAAAAAACCAACAAACCAACAAGCCAACAAGCCAACAAACCAACAAACCAACAACCCAACAAACCAACAAGCCAACAAACCAACACACCAAGTAACCAAAAAGCCAACAAACTAACAAACCAATAAGCCAACAAGCCAACAAACTAACAAACCAACAAAGCAACAAGCCAACAAGCCAACAAACCAACAAACCAACAAACCAACAAGCCAACAAACCAACAAACCAATAAACCAACAAGCCAACAAACCAACAAACAAATAAACCAACAAACCAACTAACCAACAAACCAACAAACGAACAAACCAAAAAACCAAAAAACCAACAAACCAACAATCCAACAAGCCAACAAACCAACAAACCAACAAGCCAACAAGCCAACAAGCCAACAAACCAACAAACCAACAAGCCAACAAACCAACAAACCAACAAGCCAACAAACCAACAAACCAACAAACCAACAAGCCAACAAACTAACAAACAAATAAACCAACAAACCAACAAACCAGCAAACCAACAAACCAACAAACCAACAAGCCAACAAGCCAACAAACCAACAAACCAACAAGCCAACAAACCAACAAGCCAACAAACCAACAAACCAACAAGCCAACAAACCAACAAACCAACAAAACAACAAGCCAACAAACTAACAAACAAATAAACCAACAAACCAAAAAACCAACAAACCAACAAGCCAACAAGCCAACAAACCAACAAACCAACAAACCAACAAGCCAACAAGCCAACAAGCCAACAAGCCAACAAACCAACAAACCAACAAGCCAACAAACCAACAAACCAACAAACCAACAAGCCAACAAACTAACAAACAAATAAACCAACAAACCAAAAAACCAACAAACCAACAAGCCATCAAGCCAACAAACCAACAAACCAACAACCCAACAAACCAACAAGCCAACAAACCAACACACCAAGTAACCAAAAAGCCAACAAACTAACAAACCAATAAGCCAACAAGCCAACGAACTAACAAACCAACAAAGCAACAAGCCAACAAGCCAACAAACCAACAAACCAACAAACCAACAAGCCAACAAGCCAACAAGCCAACAAACCAACAAACCAACAAGCCAACAAACCAACAAACCAACAAGCCAACAAACCAACAAACCAACAAACCAACAAGCCAACAAACTAACAAACAAATAAACCAACAAACCAACAAACCAGCAAACCAACAAACCAACAAACCAACAAGCCAACAAGCCAACAAACCAACAAACCAACAAACCAACAAGCCAACAAACCAACAAGCCAACAAACCAACAAACCAACAAGCCAACAAACCAACAAACCAACAAACCAACAAGCCAACAAACTAACAAACAAATAAACCGACAAACCAAAAAACCAACAAACCAACAAGCCAACAAGCCAACAAACCAACAAACCAACAAACCAACAAGCCAACAAGCCAACAAGCCAACAAACCAACAAACCAACAAGCCAACAAACCAACAAACCAACAAGCCAACAAACTAACAAACAAATAAACCAACAAACCAACAAACCAGCAAACCAACAAACCAACAAACCAACAAACCAACAAACCAACAAGCCAACAAACCAACAAACCAACAAGCCAACAAACCGACAAACCAACAAACCAACAAGCCAACAAGCCAACAAGCCAACAAACCAACAAACCAACAAGCCAACAAACCAACAAACCAACAAACCAACAAGCCAACAAACTAACAAACAAATAAACCAACAAACCAAAAAACCAACAAACCAACAAGCCAACAAGCCAACAAACCAACAAACCAACAACCCAACAAACCAACAAGCCAACAAACCAACACACCAAGTAACCAAAAAGCCAACAAACTAACAAACCAATAAGCCAACAAGCCAACAAACTAACAAACCAACAAAGCAACAAGCCAACAAGCCAACAAACCAACAAACCAACAAACCAACAAGCCAACAAACCAACAAACCAATAAACCAACAAGCCAACAAACCAACAAACAAATAAACCAACAAACCAACTAACCAACAAACCAACAAACCAACAAACCAAAAAACCAAAAAACCAACAAACCAACAATCCAACAAGCCAACAAACCAACAAACCAACAAGCCAACAAGCCAACAAGCCAACAAACCAACAAACCAACAAGCCAACAAACCAATAAACCAACAAGCCAACAAACCAACAAACCAACAAACCAACAAGCCAACAAACTAACAAACAAATAAACCAACAAACCAACAAACCAGCAAACCAACAAACCAACAAACCAACAAGCCAACAAGCCAACAAACCAACAAACCAACAAACCAACAAGCCAACAAACCAACAAGCCAACAAACCAACAAACAAACAATCCAAGTAACCAAAAAGCCAACAAACTAACAAACCAACAAGCCAACAAGCCAACAAACCAACAAACCAACAAAGCAACAAGCCAACAAGCCAACAAACCAACAAACAAACAAGCCAACAAACCAACAAACCAACAAGCTAACAAGCCAACAAACCAACAAGCCAACAAGCCAACAAACCAACAATCCAATAAACCAACAAACCAACAAACCAACAAACCAACAAACCAACAAGCCAACAAACCAACAAGCCAACAAACCAACAAACAAACAATCCAAGTAACCAAAAAGCCAACAAACTAACAAACCAACAAGCCAACAAGCCAACAAACCAACAAACCAACAAAGCAACAAGCCAACAAGCCAACAAACCAACAAACAAACAAGCCAACAAACCAACAAACCAACAAGCTAACAAGCCAACAAACCAACAAGCCAACAAGCCAACAAACCAACAAACCAATAAACCAACAAACCAACAAACCAACAAACCAACAAACCAACAAACCAACAAGCCAACAAACCAACAAACCAAGTTACCAACAAGCCAACAAACCAACAAGCCAACAAACCAACAAACCAACAAACCAACAAGCCAACAAACCACCAAACAAATAAACCAACAAACCAAAAAACCAACAAACCAACAAGCCAACAAGCCAACAAACCAACAAACCAACAACACAACAAACCAACAAGCCAACAAACCAACACACCAAGTAACCAAAAAGCCAACAAACTAACAAACCAATAAGCCAACAAGCCAACAAACTAACAAACCAACAAAGCAACAAAACAACAAGCCAACAAACCAACAAACCAACAAACCAACAAGCCAACAAACCAACAAACCAATAAACCAACAAGCCAACAAACCAACAAACAAATAAACCAACAAACCAACTAACCAACAAACCAACAAACCAACAAACCAAAAAACCAAAAAACCAACAAACCAACAATCCAACAAGCCAACAAACCAACAAACCAACAAGCCAACAAGCCAACAAGCCAACAAGCCAACAAACCAACAAACCAACAAGCCAACAAACCAACAAACCAACAAGCCAACAAACCAACAAACCAACAAACCAACAAGCCAACAAACTAACAAACAAATAAACCAACAAACCAACAAACCAGCAAACCAACAAACCAACAAAGCAACAAGCCAACAAGCCAACAAACCAACAAACTAACAAACCAACAAGCCAACAAACCAACAATCCAACAAACCAACAAACCAACAATCCAAGTAACCAAAAAGCCAACAAACTAACAAACCAACAAGCCAACAAGCCAACAAACCAACAAACCAACAAAGCAACAAGCCAACAAGCCAACAAACCAACAAACAAACAAGCCAACAAACCAACAAACCAACAAGCTAACAAGCCAACAAACCAACAAGCCAACAAGCCAACAAACCAACAAACCAATAAACCAACAAACCAACAAACAAACAAACCAACAAACCAACAAGCCAACAAACCAACAAACAAGTAAACCAACAAACCAAAAAACCAACAAACCAACAAACCAACAAACCAACAAACCAACAAACCAACAAACCAACAAGCCAACAAACCAACAAACCAACAAGCCAACAAACCAACAAGCCAACAAATCAACAAGCCAACAAACCAACAAGCGAACAAGCCAACAAACTAACAAACCAACAAACTAACAAACCAACAAACGAACTAACCAGCAAACCAACAAGCCAACAAGCCAACAAACCAACAAACCAACAAGCCAACAAGCCAACAAACCAACAAACCAACAAACCAACAAGCCAACAAATCAACAAACAAATAAACCAACAAACCAACAAACCAAAAAACCAACAAACCAACAAGCCAACAAGCCAACAAGCCAACAAACCAACAAGCCAACAAACCAACAAGCCAACAAACCAACAAACCAACAAACCAACAAACCAACAAGCCAACAAACCAACAAACAAACAAACAAACAAACCAAAAAACCAACAAACCAACAAACCAACAAACCAACAAACCAACAAACCAAAAAGCCAACAAGCCAACAAACCAACAAACCAACAAACCAACAAGCCAACAAACCAACAAGCCAACAAGCCAACAAACCAACAAACCAACAAACCAAGTAACCAACAAACCAAAAAACCATCAAACGAACAAAGTAACAAACCAACAAGCCAACAAGCCAACAAAGCAACAAACAAAAAAACCAACAAACCAAAAAACCAACAAACCAACAAACCATCAAACGAACAAAGCAACAAGTCAACAAACCAACAAACCAACAAGCCAACAAACCAACAAACCAACAAGCCAACAAGCCAACAAACCAACAAGCCAACAAGCCAACAAGCCAACAAACCAACAAGCCAACTAACCAACAAACCAACAAACCAACAAACCAACAAACCAACAAACCAACAAACCAACAAACCAACAAACCAACAAACCAACAAACCAACAAACCAACAAGCAAACAAGCCAACAAACCAACAAACCAACAAGCCAACAAGCCAACAAACCAACAAGCCAACAAACCAACAAACCAACAAGCCAACAAGCCAACAAATCAACAAACCAACAAGCCAACAAACCAACAAACCAACAAACCAACAAACCAACAAACAAACAAACCAACAATCCAAAAAGCCAACAAACCAACAAACCAACAAGCCAACAAACCAACAAACAAATAAACCAACAAACCAACAAACCAACAAACCAACAAGCCAACAAACCAACATACCAACAAGCCAACAAACCAACAAACCAACAAACCAACAAACCAACAAACCAACAAACCAACAAGCCAACAAGCCAACAAGCCAACAAGCCAACAAACCAACAAGCCAACTAACCAACAAACCAACAAACCAACAAACCAACAAACCAACAAACCAACAAACCAACAAACCAACAAACCAACAAGCAAACAAGCCAACAAACCAACAAACCAACAAGCCAACAAGCCAACAAACCAACAAGCCAACAAACCAACAAACCAACAAGCCAACAAGCCAACAAATCAACAAACCAACAAGCCAACAAACCAACAAACCAACAAACCAACAAACCAACAAACCAACAAACCAACAAACCAACAATCCAAAAAGCCAACAAACCAACAAACCAACAAGCCAACAAACCAACAAACAAATAAACCAACAAACCAACAAACCAACAAACCAACAAACCAACAAACCAACAAGCAAACACGCCAACAAACCAACAAACCAACAAGCCAACAAGCCAACAAACCAACAAGCCAACAAACCAACAAACCAACAAGCCAACAAGCCAACAAATCAACAAACCAACAAGCCAACAAACCAAGTAACCAACAAACCAACAAACCATCAAACGAACAAAGCAACAAACTAACAAGCCAACAAGCCAACAAACCAACAAACCAAGTAACCAAAAAGCCAACAAACTAACAAAGCAACAAGCCAACAAACCAACAAGCCAAAAATCCAACAAACCAACAAACCAACAAAGCAGCAAACCAAAAAACCAACAAACCAAAAAACCAACATACCAACAAACCATCAAACGAACAAAGCAACAAGCAAACAAGCCAACAAACCAACAAACCAACAAGCCAACAAGCCAACAAACCAACAAACCAACAAACCAACAAACCAACAAACCAACAAACCAACAAACCAACAAGCCAACAAACCAACAAACCAACAAGCCAACAAGCCAACAAACTAACAAACCAACAAGCTCACTAACCAACAATCCAACAAACCAACAAACCAACAAACCAAGTAACCAAAAAGCCAACAAACTAACAAACCAACAAGCCAACAAGCCAACAAACCAACAAACCAACAAAGCAACAAGCCAACAAGCCAACAAACCAACAAACCAACAAACCAAGTAACCAAAAAGCCAACAAACCAACAAACCAACAAGCCAACAAGCCAACAAACCAACAAACCAACAAAGTAACAAGCCAACAAGCCAACAAACCAACAAACCAACAAAGCAACAAGCCAACAAGCCAACAAGCGAACAAACCAACAAGCCAACAAACCAACAAACCAACAAACCAACAAACCAGCAAACCAACAAACCAACAAACCAACAAGCCAACAAGCCAACAACCCAACAAACCAACAAACCAAAAAACCAACAAACCAACAAACCAACAAACCAACTAACCAAAAAACCAACAAACCAACAAACAAACAAGCCAACAAACTAACAAACCAACGAGCCAACAAACCAACAAATCAACAAGCCAACAAGCCAACAAACCAACAAACCAACAAACCAATAAACCAACAAACCAACAAACCAACAAGCCAAGAAACCAACAAACCAACAAGCCAACAAGCCAACAAACCAACAAACCCACAAGCTAACAAACCAACAAGCCAACAAACCAACAAACAAATAAACCAACAAACCAACTAACCAACAAACCAACAAACCAACAAACCAAAAAACCAAAAAACCAACAAACCAACAAGCCAACAAGCCAACAAACCAACAAACCAACAAGCCAACAAGCCAACAAGCCAACAAACCAACAAACCAACAAGCCAACAAACCAACAAACCAACAAACCAACAAACCAACAAGCCAACAAACTAACAAACAAATAAACCAACAAACCAAAAAACCAACAAACCAACAAACCAACAAACCAACAAACCAGCAAACCAACAAACCAACAAACCAACAAGCCAACAAGCCAACAAACCAACAAACCAACAAACCAACAAGCTAACAAACCAACAAACCAACAAGCCAACAAACCAACAAACCAACAATCCAAGTAACCAAAAAGCCAACAAACTAACAAACCAACAAGCCAACAAGCCAACAAACCAACAAACCAACAAAGCAACAAGCCAACAAGCCAACAAACCAACAAACAAACAAGCCAACAAACCAACAAACCAACAAGCTAACAAGCCAACAAACCAACAAGCCAACAAGCCAACAAACCAACAAACCAATAAACCAACAAACCAACAAACCAACAAACCAACAAACCAACAAGCCAACAAACCAACAAACAAGTAAACCAACAAACCAAAAAGCCAACAAACCAAAAAACCAACAAACCAACAAACCAACAAACCAACAAACCAACAAACCAACAAGCCAAAAAGCCAACAAACCAACAAACCAACAAGCCAACAAACCAACAAACAAATAAACCAACAAACCAACAAACCAACAAACCAACAAACCAACAAACCAACAAGCCAACAAGCCAACAAACCAACAAACCAACAAGCCAACAAGCCAACAAACCAACAAGCCAACAAACCAACAAACCAACAAGCCAACAAGCCAACAAATCAACAAACCAACAAGCCAACAAACCAAGTAACCAACAAACCAACAAACCATCAAACGAACAAAGCAACAAACTAACAAGCCAACAAGCCAACAAACCAACAAACCAAGTAACCAAAAAGCCAACAAACTAACAAACCAACAAGCCAACAAACCAACAAGCCAAAAAGCCAACAAACCAACAAACCAACAAGCCAACAAACCAACAAACCAATAAACCAACAAGCCAACAAACCAACAAACAAATAAACCAACAAACCAACTAACCAACAAACCAACAAACCAACAAACCAAAAAACCAAAAAACCAACAAACCAACAAGCCAACAAGCCAACAAACCAACAAACCAACAAGCCAACAAGCCAACAAGCCAACAAACCAACAAACCAACAAGCCAACAAACCAACAAACCAACAAACCAACAAGCCAACAAACTAACAAACAAATAAACCAACAAACCAAAAAACCAACAAACCAACCAACCAACAAACCAACAAACCAGCAAACCAACAAACCAACAAACCAACAAGCCAACAAGCCAACAAACCAACAAACCAACAAACCAACAAGCCAACAAACCAACAAGCCAACAAACCAACAAACCAACAATCCAAGTAACCAAAAAGCCAACAAACTAACAAACCAACAAGCCAACAAGCCAACAAACCAACAAACCAACAAAGCAACAAGCCAACAAGCCAACAAACCAACAAACAAACAAGCCAACAAACCAACAAACCAACAAGCTAACAAGCCAACAAACCAACAAGCCAACAAGCCAACAAACCAACAAACCAATAAACCAACAAACCAACAAACCAACAAACCAACAAACCAACAAGCCAACAAACCAACAAAGAAGTAAACCAACAAACCAAAAAACCGACAAACCAACAAACCAACAAACCAACAAACCAACAAACCAACAAACCAACAAACCAACAAGCCAACAAGCCAACAAACCAACAAACCAACAAACCAACAAGCCAACAAACCAACAAGCCAACAAACCAACAAACCAATTTACCAACAAGCCAACAAACCATCAAACCAACAAGCCAACAAACCAACAAACAAATAAACCAACAAACCAACAAACCAACAAACCAACAAACCAACAAACCAACAAACCAACAAGCAAACAAGCCAACAAACCAACAAACCAACAAGCCAACAAGCCAACAAACCAACAAGCCAACAAACCAACAAACCAACAAGCCAACAAGCCAACAAATCAACAAACCAACAAGCCAACAAACCAAGTAACCAACAAACCAACAAACCATCAAACGAACAAAGCAACAAACTAACAAGCCAACAAGCCAACAAACCAACAAACCAAGTAACCAAAAAGCCAACAAACTAACAAACCAACAAGCCAACAAACCAACAAGCCAAAAAGCCAACAAACCAACAAACCAACAAAGCAGCAAACCAAAAAACCAACAAACCAAAAAACCAACATACCAACAAACCATCAAACGAACAAAGCAACAAGCAAACAAGCCAACAAACCAACAAACCAACAAGCCAACAAGCCAACAAACCAACAAACCAACAAACCAACAAACCAACAAACCAACAAACCAACAAGCCAACAAACCAACAAACCAACAAGCCAACAAGCCAACAAACTAACAAACCACAAAGCTCACTAACCAACAATCCAACAAACCAACAAACCAACAAACCAAGTAACCAAAAAGCCAACAAACTAACAAACCAACAAGCCAACAAGCCAACAAACCAACAAACCAACAAAGCAACAAGCCAACAAGCCAACAAACCAACAAACCAACAAACCAAGTAACCAAAAAGCCAACAAACCAACAAACCAACAAGCCAACAAGCCAACAAACCAACAAACCAACAAAGTAACAAGCCAACAAGCCAACAAACCAACAAAGCAACAAGCCAACAAGCCAACAAGCGAACAAACCAACAAGCCAACAAACCAACAAACCAACAAACCAACAAACCAGCAAACCAACAAACCAACAAACCAACAAACCAACAAGCCAACAAGCCAACAAACCAACAAACCAACAAACCAAAAAACCAACAAACCAACAAACCAACAAACCAACTAACCAAAAAACCAACAAACTAACAAACCAACAAGCTCACTAACCAACAATCCAACAAACCAACAAACCAACAAACCAAGTAACCAAAAAGCCAACAAACTAACAAACCAACAAGCCAACAAGCCAACAAACCAACAAACCAACAAAGCAACAAGCCAACAAGCCAACAAACCAACAAACCAACAAACCAAGTAACCAAAAAGCCAACAAACCAACAAACCAACAAGCCAACAAGCCAACAAACCAACAAACCAACAAAGTAACAAGCCAACAAGCCAACAAACCAACAAACTAACAAAGCAACAAGCCAACAAGCCAACAAGCGAACAAACCAACAAGCCAACAAACCAACAAACCAACAAACCAACAAACCAGCAAACCAACAAACCAACAAACCAACAAGCCAACAAGCCAACAACCCAACAAACCAACAAACCAAAAAACCAACAAACCAACAAACCAACAAACCAACTAACCAAAAAACCAACAAACCAACAAACCAACAAGCCAACAAACTAACAAACCAACGAGCCAACAAACCAACAAACCAACAAGCCAACAAGCCAACAAACCAACAAACCAACAAACCAATAAACCAACAAACCAACAAACCAACAAGCCAAGAAACCAACAAACCAACAAGCCAACAAGCCAACAAACCAACAAACCCACAAGCTAACAAACCAACAAGCCAACAAACCAACAAACAAATAAACCAACAAACCAACTAACCAACAAACCAACAAACCAACAAACCAAAAAACCAAAAAACCAACAAACCAACAAGCCAACAAGCCAACAAACCAACAAACCAACAAGCCAACAAGCCAACAAGCCAACAAACCAACAAACCAACAAGCCAACAAACCAACAAACCAACAAACCAACAAACCAACAAGCCAACAAACTAACAAACAAATAAACCAACAAACCAAAAAACCAATAAACCAACAAACCAACAAACCAACAAACCAGCAAACCAACAAACCAACAAACCAACAAGCCAACAAGCCAACAAACCAACAAACCAACAAACCAACAAGCTAACAAACCAACAAACCAACAAGCCAACAAACCAACAAACCAACAATCCAAGTAACCAAAAAGCCAACAAACTAACAAACCAACAAGCCAACAAGCCAACAAACCAACAAACCAACAAAGCAACAAGCCAACAAGCCAACAAACCAACAAACAAACAAGCCAACAAACCAACAAACCAACAAGCTAACAAGCCAACAAACCAACAAGCCAACAAGCCAACAAACCAACAAACCAATAAACCAACAAACCAACAAACCAACAAACCAACAAACCAACAAGCCAACAAACCAACAAACAAGTAAACCAACAAACCAAAAAGCCAACAAACCAAAAAACCAACAAACCAACAAACCAACAAACCAACAAACCAACAAACCAACAAGCCAAAAAGCCAACAAACCAACAAACCAACAAGCCAACAAACCAACAAACAAATAAACCAACAAACCAACAAACCAACAAACCAACAAACCAACAAGCCAACAAGCCAACAAACCAACAAACCAACAAGCCAACAAGCCAACAAACCAACAAACCAACAAGCCAACAAGCCAACAAATCAACAAACCAACAAGCCAACAAACCAAGTAACCAACAAACCAACAAACCATCAAACGAACAAAGCAACAAACTAACAAGCCAACAAGCCAACAAACCAACAAACCAAGTAACCAAAAAGCCAACAAACTAACAAACCAACAAGCCAACAAACCAACAAGCCAAAAAGCCAACAAACCAACAAACCAACAAGCCAACAAACCAACAAACCAATAAACCAACAAGCCAACAAACCAACAAACAAATAAACCAACAAACCAACTAACCAACAAACCAACAAACCAACAAACCAAAAAACCAAAAAACCAACAAACCAACAAGCCAACAAGCCAACAAACCAACAAACCAACAAGCCAACAAGCCAACAAGCCAACAAACCAACAAACCAACAAGCCAACAAACCAACAAACCAACAAACCAACAAGCCAACAAACTAACAAACAAATAAACCAACAAACCAAAAAACCAACAAACCAACCAACCAACAAACCAACAAACCAGCAAACCAACAAACCAACAAACCAACAAGCCAACAAGCCAACAAACCAACAAACCAACAAACCAACAAGCCAACAAACCAACAAGCCAACAAACCAACAAACCAACAATCCAAGTAACCAAAAAGCCAACAAACTAACAAACCAACAAGCCAACAAGCCAACAAACCAACAAACCAACAAAGCAACAAGCCAACAAGCCAACAAACCAACAAACAAACAAGCCAACAAACCAACAAACCAACAAGCTAACAAGCCAACAAACCAACAAGCCAACAAGCCAACAAACCAACAAACCAATAAACCAACAAACCAACAAACCAACAAACCAACAAACCAACAAGCCAACAAACCAACAAAGAAGTAAACCAACAAACCAAAAAACCGACAAACCAACAAACCAACAAACCAACAAACCAACAAACCAACAAACCAACAAACCAACAAGCCAACAAGCCAACAAACCAACAAACCAACAAACCAACAAGCCAACAAACCAACAAGCCAACAAACCAACAAACCAATTTACCAACAAGCCAACAAACCATCAAACCAACAAGCCAACAAGCCAACAAACCAACAAACAAATAAACCAACAAACCAACAAACCAACAAACCAACAAACCAACAAACCAACAAACCAACAAGCAAACAAGCCAACAAACCAACAAACCAACAAGCCAACAAGCCAACAAACCAACAAGCCAACAAACCAACAAACCAACAAGCCAACAAGCCAACAAATCAACAAACCAACAAGCCAACAAACCAAGTAACCAACAAACCAACAAACCATCAAACGAACAAAGCAACAAACTAACAAGCCAACAAGCCAACAAACCAACAAACCAAGTAACCAAAAAGCCAACAAACTAACAAACCAACAAGCCAACAAACCAACAAGCAAAAAAGCCAACAAACCAACAAACCAACAAAGAAGCAAACCAAAAAACCAACAAACCAAAAAACCAACATACCAACAAACCATCAAACGAACAAAGCAACAAGCAAACAAGCCAACAAACCAACAAACCAACAAGCCAACAAGCCAACAAACCAACAAACCAACAAACCAACAAACCAACAAACCAACAAACCAACAAACCAACAAGCCAACAAACCAACAAACCAACAAGCCAACAAGCCAACAAACTAACAAACCACAAAGCTTACTAACCAACAATCCAACAAACCAACAAACCAACAAACCAAGTAACCAAAAAGCCAACAAACTAACAAACCAACAAGCCAACAAGCCAACAAACCAACAAACCAACAAAGCAACAAGCCAACAAGCCAACAAACCAACAAACCAACAAACCAAGTAACCAAAAAGCCAACAAACCAACAAACCAACAAGCCAACAAGCCAACAAACCAACAAACCAACAAAGTAACAAGCCAACAAGCCAACAAACCAACAAAGCAACAAGCCAACAAGCCAACAAGCGAACAAACCAACAAGCCAACAAACCAACAAACCAACAAACCAACAAACCAGCAAACCAACAAACCAACAAACCAACAAACCAACAAGCCAACAAGCCAACAAACCAACAAACCAACAAACCAAAAAACCAACAAACCAACAAACCAACAAACCAACTAACCAAAAAACCAACAAACCAACAAACCAACAAGCCAACAAACTAACAAACCAACGAGCCAACAAACCAACAAACCAACAAGCCAACAAGCCAACAAACCAACAAACCAACAAACCAATAAACCAACAAACCAACAAACCAACAAGCCAAGAAACCAACAAACCAACAAGCCAACAAGCCAACAAACCAACAAACCAACAAGCTAACAAACCAACAAGCCAACAAACCAACAAACCAACAAACCAAGTAACCAAAAAGCCAACAAACTAACAAACCAACAAGCCAACAAGCCAACAAACCAACAAACCAATAAACCAACAAAGCAACAAGCCAACAAGCCAACAAACCAACAAACTAACAAGCCAACAAACCAACAAACCAACAAACCAACAAGCCAACAAACCAACAAACAAATAAACCAGCAAACCAACAAACCAACAAACCAACAAACCAACAAGCCAACAAGCCAACAAACCAACAAACCAACAAACCAAAAAACCAACAAACCAACAAACCAACAAACCAACAAACCAACAAACCAACAAGCCAACAAGCCAACAACCCAACAAACTAACAAACCAACAAGCCAACAAACCAACAAACCAACAAGCCAACAAGCCAACAAACCAACAAACCAACAAACCAATAAACCAACAAACCAACAAACCAACAAGCCAAGAAACCAACAAACCAACAAGCCAACAAGCCAACAAACCAACAAACCAACAAGCTAACAAACCAACAAGCCAACAAACCAACAAACCAACAAACCAAGTGACCAAAAAGCCAACAAACTAACAAACCAACAAGCCAACAAGCCAACAAACCAACAAACCAACAAACGCAACAAAGCAACAAGCCAACAAGCCAACAAACCAACAAACTAACAAGCCAACAAACCAACAAACCAACAAACCAACAGGCCAACAAACCAACAAACAAATAAACCAACAAACCAACAAACCAACAAGCCAACAAACCAATAAACCAAAAAACCAACAAACCAACAAACCAAGTAACCAAACAGCCAACAAACTAACAAACCAATAAGCCAAAAAACCAACAAACCAACAAGCCAACAAGCCAACAAACCAACAAACCAACAAGCCAACAAACCAACAAACCAACAAACCAAAAAACCAACAAACCAACAAACCAACAAACCAACAAACCAACAAACGAACAAGCCAACAAGCCAACAAACCAACAAACCAACAAACCAACAAGCAAACAAACCAACAAGCCAAGAAACCAACAAACCAACAAACCCAGTAACCAAAAAGCCAACAAACTAACAAACCAACAAGCCAATAAGCCAACAAACCAACAAACCAACAAAGCAACAAGCCAACAAGCCAACAAACCAACAAACCAACAAGCCAACAAACCAACAAACCAACAAGCCAACAAGCCAACAAACCAACAAACCAACAAACCAACAAGCCAACAAACCAACAAACCAACAAGCCAATAAACCAACAAACCAACAAACCAACAAACCATTAAGCCAACAAGCCAACAAACCAACAAACCAACAAGCCAACAAACCAACAAACCAACAAACCAACAAACCAACAAAGCAACAAACCAACAAGCCAACAAACCAACAAACCAACAAGCCAACAAACCAACAAACCAACAAGCCAACAAGCCAACAAACCAACAAACCAACAAACCAACAAGCCAACAAACCAACAAACCAAAAAATCAACAAACCAACAAACATACAAGCCAACAAGCCAACAAACCAACAAACCAACAAGCCAACAAACCAACAAACCAACAAACTAAGTAACCAAGAAGCCAACAAACCAACAAACCAACAAGCCAACAAGCCAACACACCAACAAACCATCAAACCAACAAATCAACCAACCAACAAACTAAAAAACCAACAAACCAACAAACCAATAAACCAACAAACCAACAAACCAACAAACCAACAAGCGAACAAGCCAACAAACCAACAAACCAACAAACCAACAAGCCAACAAACCAACAAGCCAATAAACCAACAAACCAAGTAACCAAAAAGCCAACAAACTAACAAACCAACAAGCCAACAAGCAAACAAACCAACAAACCAACAAACCAACAAACCAACAAACCAACAATCCAACAAACCAACAAGCCAACAAGCCAACAAACCTACAAACCAACAAACCAAAAAACCAACAAACCAACAAACCAACAAACGAACAAACCAACAAACCAACAAACCAACAAGCCAACAAGCCAACAAACCAACAAACTAACAAACCAACAAGCCAACAAACCAACAAACCAACAAGCCAATAAGCCAACAAACCAACAAACCCACAAATCAACAAACCAACAAGCCAACAAACCAACAAACCAACAAGCCAACAAGCCAACAAACCAACAAACCAACAAGCCAACAAACCAACAAACCAACAAACCAAGTAACCAAAAAGCCAACAAACTAACAAACCAACAAGCCAACAAGCCAACAAACTAACAAACCAACAAAGCAAGAAGCCAACAAGCCAACAAACCAACAAACCAACAAGCCAACAAACCAACAAACCAACAAACCAACAAGCCAACAAACCAACAAACAAATAAACCAACAAACCAACAAACCAACAAACCAACAAACCAAAAAACCAACAAACCAACAAACCAACAAACCATCAAACGAACAAAGCAACAAACTAACAAGCCAACAAGCCAACAAACCAACAAACCAAGTTACCAAAAAGCCAACAAACTAACAAACCAACAAGCCAACAAACCAACAAGCCAAAAAGCCAACAAACCAACAAACCAACAAAGCAGCAAACCAAAAAACAAATCAACAAGCCAACAAGCCAAGAAACCAACAAACCGACAAGCCAACAAACCAACAAACCAACAAGCCAACAAGCCAACAAACCAACAAGCCAACAAGCCAACAAACCAACAAGCCAACAAACCAACAAACCAACAAACCAACAAACCAACAAGCCAACAAACCAACAAACAAATAAACCAACAAACCAACAAACCAAATAACCAACAAACCAACAAGCCAACAAGCCAACAAACCAACAAGCCAACAAACCAACAAGCCAACAAACCAACAAACCAACAAACCAACAAACCAACAAGCCAACAAACTAACAAACAAATAAACAAACAAACCGAAAAATCAACAAACCAACAAACCAACAAACCAACAAACCAACAAACCAAAAAGCCAACAACCCAACAAACCAACAAACCAACAAACCAACAAGCCAACAAACCAACAAGCCAACAAGCCAACAAACCAACAAACCAACAAACCAAGTAACCAAGAAACCAACAAACCATCAAACGAACAAAGTAACAAACCAACAAGCCAACAAGCCAACAAAGCAACAAACAAAAAAACCAACAAACCAAATAACCAACAAACCATCAAACGAACAAAGCAACAAGCCAACAAACCAACAAACCAACAAGCCAACAAACTAACAAACCAACAAGCCAACAAGCCAACAAACCAACAAACCAACAAACCAACAAGCCAACAAACCAACATACCAACAAGCCAACAAACCAACAAACCAACAAACCAACAAACCAACAAGCCAACAAGCCAACAAACCAACAAACCAACAAGCCAACAAACCAACAAACCAAGAAACCAACAAACCAACAAACCAACAAACCAACAAACCAACAAACCAACAAACCAACAAACCAACAATCCAAAAAGCCAACAGACCAACAAACCAACAAGCCAACAAACCAACAAACAAATAAACCAACAAACCAACAAACCAACAAACCAACAAGCAAACAAGCCAACAAACCAACAAACCAACAAGCCAACAAGCCAACAAACCAACAAGCCAACAAACCAACAAACCAACAAGCCAACAAGCCAACAAACCAACAAACCAACAAGCCCACAAACCAAGTAAGCAACAAACCAACAAACCATCAAACGAACAAAGCAACAAACTAACAAGCCAACAAGCCAACAAACCAACAAACCAAGTAACCAAAAAGCCAACAAACTAACAAACCAACAAGCCAACAAACCAACAAGCCAAAAAGCCAACAAACCAACAAACCAACAAAGCAGCAAACCAAAAAACCAACAAACCAAAAAACCAACATACCAACAAACCATCAAACGAACAAAGCAACATGCCAACAAGCCAACAAACCAACAAACCAACAAGCCAACAAGCCAACAAACCAACAAACCAAACAAACCAACAAACCAACAAACCAACAAACCAACAAACCAACAAGCCAACAAACCAACAAACCAACAAGCCAACAAGCCAACAAACTAACAAACCAACAAGCTAACAAACCAACAATCCAACAAACCAACAAACCAACAAACCAAGTAACGAAAAAGCCAACAAACTAACAAACCAACAAGCCAACAAGCCAACAAACCAACAAACCAACAAAGCAACAAGCCAACAAGCCAACAAACCAACAAACCAACAAACCAAGTAACCAAAAAGCCAACAAACCAACAAACCAACAAGCCAACAAGCCAACAAACCAACAAACCAACAAAGTAACAAGCCAACAAGCCAACAAACCAACAAACCAACAAACCAACAAAGCAACAAGCCAACAAGCCAACAAACGAACAAACCAACAAGCCAACAAACCAACAAACCAACAAACCAACAAACCAGCAAACCAACAAACCAACAAACCAACAAGCCAACAAGCCAACAAACCAACAAACCAACAAACCAAAAAACCAACAAACCAACAAACCAACAAACCAACTAACCAAAAAACCAACAAACCAACAAACCAACAAGCCAACAAACTAACAAACCAACGAGCCAACAAGCCAACAAACCAACAAACCAACAAACCAATAAACCAACAAACCAACAAACCAACAAGCCAAGAAACCAACAAACCAACAAGCCAACAAGCCAACAAACCAACAAACCAACAAGCTAACAAACCAACAAGCCAACAAACAAACAAACCAACAACCCAAGTAACCAAAAAGCCAACAAACTAACAAACCAACAAGCCAACAAGCCAACAAACCAACAAACCAACAAACCAACAAAGCAACAAGCCAACAAGCTAACAAACCAACAAACTAACAAGCCAACAAACCAACAAAGCAACAAACCAACAAGCCAACAAACCAACAAACAAATAAACCAGCAAACCAACAAACCAACAAACCAACAAGCCAACAAGCCAACAAACCAACAAACCAACAAACCAAAAAACCAACAAACCAACAAACCAACAAACCAACAAACCAACAAACCAACAAGCCAACAAGCCAACAACCCAACAAACTAACAAACCAACAAGCCAACAAACCAACAAACCAACAAGCCAACAAGCCAACAAACCAACAAACCAACAAACCAATAAACCAACAAACCAACAAACCAACAAGCCAAGAAACCAACAAACCAACAAGCCAACAAGCCAACAAACCAACAAACCAACAAGCTAACAAACCAACAAGCCAACAAACCAACAAACCAACAAACCAAGTAACCAAAAAGCCAACAAACTAACAAACCAACAAGCCAACAAGCCAACAAACCAACAAACCAACAAACCAACAAAACAACAAGCCAACAAGCCAACAAACCAACAAACTAACAAGCCAACAAACCAACAAACCAACAAACCAACAGGCCAACAAACCAACAAACAAATAAACCAACAAACCAACAAACCAACAAGCCAACAAACCAATAAACCAAAAAACCAACAAACCAACAAACCAAGTAACCAAACAGCCAACAAACTAACAAACCAACATGCCAAAAAACCAACAAACCAACAAGCTAACAAGCCAACAAACCAACAAACCAACAAGCCAACAAACCAACAAACCAACAAACCAAAAAACCAACAAACCAACAAACCAACAAACCAACAAACCAACAAACCAACAAACCAACAAACGAACAAGCCAACAAGCCAACAAACCAACAAACCAACAAACCAACAAGCAAACAAACCAACAAGCCGACAAACCAACAAACCAACAAACCCAGTAACCAAAAAGCCAACAAACTAACAAACCAACAAGCCAATAAGCCAACAAACCAACAAGCCAACAAAGCAACAAGCCAACAAGCCAACAAACCAACAAACCAACAAACCAACCAACCAACAAACCAACAAGCCAACAAGCCAACAAACCAACAAACCAACAAACCAACAAGCCAACAAACCAACAAACCAACAAGCCAACAAACCAACAAACCAACAAACCAACAAACCATTAAGCCAACAAGCCAACAAACCAACAAACCAACAAGCCAACAAACCAACAAACCAACAAACCAACAAGCCAACAAACCAACAAACCAACAAGCCAATAAGCCAACAAACCAACAAACCCACAAATCAACAAACCAACAAGCCAACAAACCAAGAAACCAACAAGCCAACAAGCCAACAAACCAACAAACCAACAAGCCAACAAACCAACAAGCCAACAAACCAACAAACCAACAAAGCAAGTAACCAAAAAGCCAACAAACTAACAAACCAACAAGCCAACAAGCCAACAAGCCAACAAACTAACAAACCAACAAAGCAAGAAGCCGACAAGCCAACAAACCAACAAACCAACAAGCCAACAAACCAACAAACCAACAAACCAACAAGCCAACAAACCAACAAACAAATAAACCAACAAACCAACAAACCAACAAACCAACAAACCAAAAAACCAACAAACCACCAAACCAACAAACCATCAAACGAACAAAGCAACAAACTAACAAGCCAACAAGCCAACAAACCAACAAACCAAGTAACCAAAAAGCCAACAAACTAACAAACCAACAAGCCAACAAACCAACAAGCCAAAAAGCCAACAAACCAACAAACCAACAAAGCAGCAAACCAAAAAACAAATCAACAAGCCAACAAGCCAAGAAACCAACAAACCGACAAGCCAATAAACCAACAAACCAACAAGCCAACAAGCCAACAAACCAACAAGCCAACAAGCCAACAAACCAACAAGCCAACAAACCAACAAACCAACAAACCAACAAACCAACAAGCCAACAAACCCACAAACAAATAAACCAACAAACCAACAAACCAAAAAACCAACAAACCAACAAGCCAACAAGCCAACAAACCAACAAGCCAACAAACCAACAAGCCAACAAACCAACAAACCAACAAACCAACAAACCAACAAGCCAACAAACCAACAAACAAATAAACAAACAAACCGAAAAACCAACAAACCAACAAACCAACAAACCAACAAACCAACAAACCAACCAACCAAAAAGCCAACAAGCCAACAAACCAACAAACCAACAAACCAACAAGCCAACAAACCAACAAGCCAACAAGCCAACAAACCAACAAACCAACAAACCAAGTAACCAACAAACCAACAAACCATCAAACGAACAAAGCAACAAGCCAACAAACCAACAAACCAACAAGCCAACAAACCAAGTAACCAACAAGCCAACAAGCCAACAAACCAACAAACCAACAAACCAACAAGCCAACAAACCAACATACCAACAAGCCAACAAACCAACAAACCAACAAACCAACAAACCAACAAGCCAACAAGCCAACAAACCAACAAACCAACAAGCCAAGAAACCAACAAACCAACAAGCCAACAAGCCAACAAACCAACAAACCAACAAGCTAACAAACCAACAAGCCAACAAACCAACAAACCAACAAACCAAGTAACCAAAAAGCCAACAAACTAACAAACCAACAAGCCAACAAGCCAACAAACCAACAAACCAACAAACCAACAAAGCAACAAGCCAACAAGCTAACAAACCAACAAACTAACAAGCCAACAAACCAACAAACCAACAAACCAACAAGCCAACAAACCAACAAACAAATAAACCAGCAAACCAACAAACCAACAAACCAACAAGCCAACAAGCCAACAAACCAACAAACCAACAAACCAAAAAACCAACAAACCAACAAACCAACAAACCAACAAACCAACAAACCAACAAGCCAACAACCCAACAAACTAACAAACCAACAAGCCAACAAACCAACAAACCAACAAGCCAACAAGCCAACAAACCAACAAACCAACAAACCAATAAACCAACAAACCAACAAACCAACAAGCCAAGAAACCAACAAACCAACAAGCCAACAAGCCAACAAACCAACAAACCAACAAGCTAACAAACCAACAAGCCAACAAACCAACAAACCAACAAACCAAGTAACCAAAAAGCCAACAAGCCAACAAACCAACAAACTAACAAGCCAACAAACCAACAAACCGACAAACCAACAGGCCAACAAACCAACAAACAAATAAACCAACAAACCAACAAACCAACAAGCCAACAAACCAATAAACCAAAAAACCAACAAACCAACAAACCAAGTAACCAAACAGCCAACAAACTAACAAACAAACATGCCAAAAAACCAACAAACCAACAAGCTAACAAGCCAACAAACCAACAAACCAACAAGCCAACAAACCAACAAACCAACAAACCAAAAAACCAACAAACCAACAAACCAACAAGCCAATAAACCAACAAGCCAACAAACCAACAAGCCAACAAACCAACAAACCAACAAACCAACAAACCAACAAGCCAACAAACCAACAAACAAATAAACAAACAAACCGAAAAACCAACAAACCAACAAACCAACAAACCAACAAACCAACAAACCAAAAAGCCAACAACCCAACAAACCAACAAACCAACAAACCAACAAGCCAACAAACCAACAAGCCAACAAGCCAACAAACCAACAAACCAACAAACCAAGTAACCAACAAACCAACAAACCATCAAACGAACAAAGTAACAAACAAACAAGCCAACAAGCCAACAAAGCAACAAACAAAAAAACCAACAAACCAAAAAACCAACAAACCAACAAACCATCAAACGAACAAAGCAACAAGCCAACAAACCAACAAACCAACAAGCAAACAAACCAACAAACCAACAAGCCAACAAGCCAACAAACCAACAAACCAACAAACCAACAAGCCAACAAACCAACATACCAACAAGCCAACAAACCAACAAACCAACAAACCAACAAACCAACAAGCCAACAAACCAACAAACCAACAAACCAACAAGCCAACAAACCAACAAACCAACAAACCAACAAACCAACAAACCAACAAACCAACAAACCAACAAACCAACAAACCAACAAACCAACAATCCAAAAAGCCAACAGACCAACAAACCAACAAGCCAACAAACCAACAAACAAATAAACCAACAAACCAACAAACCAACAAACCAACAAGCAAACAAGCCAACAAACCAACAAACCAACAAGCCAACAAGCCAACAAGCCAACAAACCAACAAGCCAACAAACCAACAAACCAACAAGCCAACAAGCCAACAAACCAACAAACCAACAAGCCCACAAACCAAGTAACCAACAAACCAACAAACCATCAAACGAACAAAGCAACAAACTAACAAGCCAACAAGCCAACAAACCAACAAACCAAGTAACCAAAAAGCCAACAAACTAACAAACCAACAAGCCAACAAACCAACAAGCCAAAAAGCCAACAAACCAACAAACCAACAAAGCAGCAAACCAAAAAACCAACAAACCAAAAAACCAACATACCAACAAACCATCAAACGAACAAAGCAACATGCCAACAAGCCAACAAACCAACAAACCAACAAGCCAACAAGCCAACAAACCAACAAACCAACAAACCAACAAACCAACAAACCAACAAACCAACAAACCAACAAACCAACAAGCCAACAAACCAACAAACCAACAAGCCAACAAGCCAACAAACTAACAAACCAACAAGCTAACAAACCAACAATCCAACAAACCAACAAACCAACAAACCAAGTAACGAAAAAGCCAACAAACTAACAAACCAACAAGCCAACAAGCCAACAAACCAACAAACCAACAAAGCAACAAGCCAACAAGCCAACAAACCAACAAACCAACAAACCAAGTAACCAAAAAGCCAACAAACCAACAAACCAAGAAGCCAACAAGCCAACAAACCAACAAAGTAACAAGCCAACAAGCCAACAAACCAACAAACCAACAAAGCAACAAGCCAACAAGCCAACAAACGAACAAACCAACAAGCCAACAAACCAACAAACCAACAAACCAACAAACCAACAAACCAGCAAACCAACAAACCAACAAACCAACAAGCCAACAAGCCAACAAACCAACAAACCAACAAACCAAAAAACCAACAAACCAACAAACCAACAAACCAACTAACCAAAAAACCAACAAACCAACAAACCAACAAGCCAACAAACTAACAAACCAACGAGCCAACAAACCAACAAACCAACAAGCCAACAAGCCAACAAACCAACAAACCAACAAACCAATAAACCAACAAACCAACAAACCAACAAGCCAAGAAACCAACAAACCAACAAGCCAACAAGCCAACACACCAACAAACCAACAAGCTAACAAACCAACAAACCAACAAACCAACAAACAAACAAACCAAGTAACCAAAAAGCCAACAAACTAACAAACCAACAAGCCAACAAGCCAACAAACCAACAAACCAACAAACCAACAAAGCAACAAGCCAACAAGCTAACAAACCAACAAGCCAACAAACCAACAAACAAACAAACCAAGTAACCAAAAAGCCAACAAACTAACAAACCAACAAGCCAACAAGCCAACAAACCAACAAACCAACAAACCAACAAGCCAACAAACCAACAAGCAAATAAACCAGCAAACCAACAAACCAACAAACCAACAAGCCAACAAGCCAACAAACCAACAAACCAACAAACCAAAAAACCAACAAACCAACAAACAAATAAACCAGCAAACCAACAAACCAACAAACCAACAAGCCAACAAGCCAACAAACCAACAAACCAACAAACCAAAAAACCAACAAACCAACAAACCAACAAACCAACAAACCAACAAACCAACAAGCCAACAACCCAACAAACTAACAAACCAACAAGCCAACAAACCAACAAACCAACAAGCCAACAAGCCAACAAACCAACAAACCAACAAACCAATAAACCAACAAACCAACAAACCAACAAGCCAAGAAACCAACAAACCAACAAGCCAACAAGCCAACAAACCAACAAACCAACAAGCTAACAAACCAACAAGCCAACAAACCAACAAACCAACAAACCAAGTAACCAAAAAGCCAACAAGCCAACAAACCAACAAACTAACAAGCCAACAAACCAACAAACCGACAAACCAACAGGCCAACAAACCAACAAACAAATAAACCAACAAACCAACAAACCAACAAGCCAACAAACCAATAAACCAAAAAACCAACAAACCAACAAACCAAGTAACCAAACAGCCAACAAACTAACAAACAAACATGCCAAAAAACCAACAAACCAACAAGCTAACAAGCCAACAAACCAACAAACCAACAAGCCAACAAACCAACAAACCAACAAACCAAAAAACCAACAAACCAACAAACCAACAAGCCAATAAACCAACAAGCCAACAAACCAACAAGCCAACAAACCAACAAACCAACAAACCAACAAACCAACAAGCCAACAAACCAACAAACAAATAAACAAACAAACCGAAAAACCAACAAACCAACAAACCAACAAACCAACAAACCAACAAACCAAAAAGCCAACAACCCAACAAACCAACAAACCAACAAACCAACAAGCCAACAAACCAACAAGCCAACAAGCCAACAAACCAACAAACCAACAAACCAAGTAACCAACAAACCAACAAACCATCAAACGAACAAAGTAACAAACCAACAAGCCAACAAGCCAACAAAGCAACAAACAAAAAAACCAACAAACCAAAAAACCAACAAACCAACAAACCATCAAACGAACAAAGCAACAAGCCAACAAACCAACAAACCAACAAGCCAACAAACCAACAAACCAACAAGCCAACAAGCCAACAAACCAACAAACCAACAAACCAACAAGCCAACAAACCAACATACCAACAAGCCAACAAACCAACAAACCAACAAACCAACAAACCAACAAGCCAACAAGCCAACAAACCAACAAACCAACAAGCCAACAAACCAACAAACCAACAAACCAACAAACCAACAAACCAACAAACCAACAAACCAACAAACCAACAAACCAACAAACCAACAATCCAAAAAGCCAACAGACCAACAAACCAACAAGCCAACAAACCAACAAACAAATAAACCAACAAACCAACAAACCAACAAACCAACAAGCAAACAAGCCAACAAACCAACAAACCAACAAGCCAACAAGCCAACAAGCCAACAAACCAACAAGCCAACAAACCAACAAACCAACAAGCCAACAAGCCAACAAACCAACAAACCAACAAGCCCACAAACCAAGTAACCAACAAACCAACAAACCATCAAACGAACAAAGCAACAAACTAACAAGCCAACAAGCCAACAAACCAACAAACCAAGTAACCAAAAAGCCAACAAACTAACAAACCAACAAGCCAACAAACCAACAAGCCAAAAAGCCAACAAACCAACAAACCAACAAAGCAGCAAACCAAAAAACCAACAAACCAAAAAACCAACATACCAACAAACCATCAAACGAACAAAGCAACATGCCAACAAGCCAACAAACCAACAAACCAACAAGCCAACAAGCCAACAAACCAACAAACCAACAAACCAACAAACCAACAAACCAACAAACCAACAAACCAACAAACCAACAAGCCAACAAACCAACAAACCAACAAGCCAACAAGCCAACAAACTAACAAACCAACAAGCTAACAAACCAACAATCCAACAAACCAACAAACCAACAAACCAAGTAACGAAAAAGCCAACAAACTAACAAACCAACAAGCCAACAAGCCAACAAACCAACAAACCAACAAAGCAACAAGCCAACAAGCCAACAAACCAACAAACCAACAAACCAAGTAACCAAAAAGCCAACAAACCAACAAACCAACAAGCCAACAAGCCGACAAACCAACAAACCAACAAAGTAACAAGCCAACAAGCCAACAAACCAACAAACCAACAAAGCAACAAGCCAACAAGCCAACAAACGAACAAACCAACAAGCCAACAAACCAACAAACCAACAAACCAACAAACCAGCAAACCAACAAACCAACAAACCAACAAGCCAACAAGCCAACAAACCAACAAACCAACAAACCAAAAAACCAACAAACCAACAAACCAACAAACCAACTAACCAAAAAACCAACAAACCAACAAACCAACAAGCCAACAAACTAACAAACCAACGAGCCAACAAACCAACAAACCAACAAGCCAACAAGCCAACAAACCAACAAACCAACAAACCAATAAACCAACAAACCAACAAACCAACAAGCCAAGAAACCAACAAACCAACAAGCCAACAAGCCAACACACCAACAAACCAACAAGCTAACAAACCAACAAACCAACAAACCAACAAACAAACAAACCAAGTAACCAAAAAGCCAACAAACTAACAAACCAACAAGCCAACAAGCCAACAAACCAACAAACCAACAAACCAACAAAGCAACAAAGCAACAAGCCAACAAGCTAACAAACCAACAAGCCAACAAACCAACAAACAAACAAACCAAGTAACCAAAAAGCCAACAAACTAACAAACCAACAAGCCAACAAGCCAACAAACCAACAAACCAACAAACCAACAAGCCAACAAACCAACAAGCAAATAAACCAGCAAACCAACAAACCAACAAACCAACAAGCCAACAAGCCAACAAACCAACAAACCAACAAACCAAAAAACCAACAAACCAACAAACCAACAAACCAACAAACCAACAAACCAACAAGCCAACAAACCAACAAGCCAACAAGCCAACAACCCAACAAACTAACAAACCAACAAGCCAACAAACCAACAAACCAACAAGCCAACAAGCCAACAAACCAACAAACCAGCAAACCAATAAACCAACAAACCAACAAACCAACAAGCCAAGAAACCAACAAACCAACAAGCCAACAAGCCAACAAACTAACAAACCAACAAGCTAACAAACCAACAAGCCAACAAACCAACAAACCAACAAACCAAGTAACCAAAAAGCCAACAAACTAACAAACCAACAAGCCAACAAGCCAACAAACCAACAAACCAACAAACCAACAAAGCAACAAGCCAACAAGCCAACAAACCAACAAACTAACAAGCCAACAAACCAACAAACCAACAAACCAACAGGCCAACAAACCAACAAACAAATAAACCAACAAACCAACAAACCAACAAGCCAACAAACCAATAAACCAAAAAACCAACAAACCAACAAACCAAGTAACCAAACAGCCAACAAACTAACAAACCAACATGCCAAAAAACCAACAAACCAACAAGCTAACAAGCCAACAAACCAACAAACCAACAAGCCAACAAACCAACAAACCAACAAACCAAAAAACCAACAAACCAACAAACCAACAAACCAACAAACCAACAAACCAACAAACCAACAACCGGACAAGCCAAC
This sequence comes from Atherix ibis, assembly GCA_958298945.1. Taxonomy (NCBI): domain Eukaryota; kingdom Metazoa; phylum Arthropoda; class Insecta; order Diptera; family Athericidae; genus Atherix; species Atherix ibis. The sequence continues at coordinate 31,317,424 of OY282608.1, forward strand.
AAGCCAACAAACCAACAAACCAACAAACCAACAAGCAAACAAACCAACAAGCCGACAAACCAACAAACCAACAAACCCAGTAACCAAAAAGCCAACAAACTAACAAACCAACAAGCCAATAAGCCAACAAACCAACAAGCCAACAAAGCAACAAGCCAACAAGCCAACAAACCAACAAACCAACAAACCAACCAACCAACAAACCAACAAGCCAACAAGCCAACAAACCAACAAACCAACAAACCAACAAGCCAACAAACCAACAAACCAACAAGCCAACAAACCAACAAACCAACAAACCAACAAACCATTAAGCCAACAAGCCAACAAACCAACAAACCAACAAGCCAACAAACCAACAAACCAACAAACCAACAAGCCAACAAACCAACAAACCAACAAGCCAATAAGCCAACAAACCAACAAACCCACAAATCAACAAACCAACAAGCCAACAAACCAACAAACCAACAAGCCAACAAGCCAACAAACCAACAAACCAATAAGCCAACAAACCAACAAGCCAACAAACCAACAAACCAACAAAGCAAGTAACCAAAAAGCCAACAAACTAACAAACCAACAAGCCAACAAGCCAAGAAACTAACAAACCAACAAAGCAAGAAGCCAACAAGCCCACAAACCAACAAACCAACAAGCCAACAAACCAACAAACCAACAAACCAACAAGCCAACAAACCAACAAACAAATAAACCAACAAACCAACAAACCAACAAACCAACAAACCAAAAAACCAACAAACCAACAAACCAACAAACCATCAAACGAACAAAGCAACAAACTAACAAGCCAACAAGCCAACAAACCAACAAACCAAGTAACCAAAAAGCCAACAAACTAACAAACCAACAAGCCAACAAACCAACAAGCCAAAAAGCCAACAAACCAACAAACCAACAAAGCAGCAAACCAAAAAACAAATCAACAAGCCAACAAGCCAAGAAACCAACAAACCGACAAGCCAATAAACCAACAATTCAACAAGCCAACAAGCCAACAAACCAACAAGCCAACAAGCCAACAAACCAACAAGCCAACAAACCAACAAACCAACAAACCAACAAACCAACAAGCCAACAAACCCACAAACAAATAAACCAACAAACGAACAAACCAAAAAACCAACAAACCAACAAGCCAACAAGCCAACAAACCAACAAGCCAACAAACCAACAAGCCAACAAACCAACAAACCAACAAACCAACAAACCAACAAGCCAACAAACCAACAAACAAATAAACAAACAAACCGAAAAACCAACAAACCAACAAACCAACAAACCAACAAACCAACCAACCAAAAAGCCAACAAGCCAACAAACCAACAAACTAACAAACCAACAAGCCAACAAACCAACAAGCCAACAAGCCAACAAACCAACAAACCAACAAACCAAGTAACCAACAAACCAACAAACCATCAAACGAACAAAGCAACAAGCCAACAAACCAACAAACCAACAAGCCAACAAACCAAGTAACCAACAAGCCAACAAGCCAACAAACCAACAAACCAACAAACCAACAAGCCAACAAACCAACATACCAACAAGCCAACAAACCAACAAACCAACAAACCAACAAACCAACAAGCCAACAAGCCAACAAACCAACAAACCAACAAGCCAAGAAACCAACAAACCAACAAGCCAACAAGCCAACAAACCAACAAACCAACAAGCTAACAAACCAACAAGCCAACAAACCAACAAACCAACAAACCAAGTAACCAAAAAGCCAACAAACTAACAAACCAACAAGCCAACAAGCCAACAAACCAACAAACCAACAAACCAACAAAGCAACAAGCCAACAAGCTAACAAACCAACAAACTAACAAGCCAACAAACCAACAAACCAACAAACCAACAAGCCAACAAACCAACAAACAAATAAACCAGCAAACCAACAAACCAACAAACCAACAAGCCAACAAGCCAACAAACCAACAAACCAACAAACTAAAAAACCAACAAACCAACGAACCAACAAACCAACAAACCAACAAACCAACAAACCAACAAACCAACAAGCCAACAAGCCAACAACCCAACAAACTAACAAACCAACTAGCCAACAAACCAACAAACCAACAAGCCAACAAGCCAACAAACCAACAAACCAACAAACCAATAAACCAACAAACCAACAAACCAACAAGCCAAGAAACCAACAAACCAACAAGCCAACAAGCCAACAAACCAACAAACCAACAAGCTAACAAACCAACAAGCCAACAAACCAATAAACCAACAAACCAAGTAACCAAAAAGCCAACAAGCCAACAAACCAACAAACTTACAAGCCAACAAACCAACAAACCAACAAACCAACAGGCCAACAAACCAACAAACAAATAAACCAACAAACCAACAAACCAACAAGCCAACAAACCAATAAACCAAACAACCAACAAACCAACAAACCAAGTAACCAAACAGCCAACAAACTAACAAACAAAAATGCCAAAAAACCAACAAACCAACAAGCTAACAAGCCAACAAACCAACAAACCAACAAGCCAACAAACCAACAAACCAACAAACCAAAAAACCAACAAACCAACAAACCAACAAACCAACAAACCAACAAACCAACAAACCAACAAACGAACAAGCCAACAAGCCAACAAACCAACAAACCAACAAACCAACAAGCAAACAAACCAACAAGCCAACAAACCAACAAACCAACAAACCCAGTAACCAAAAAGCCAACAAACTAACAAACCAACAAGCCAATAAGCCAACAAACCAACAAACCAACAAAGCAACAAGCCAACAAGCCAACAAACCAACAAACCAACAAACCAACCAACCAACAAACCAACAAGCCAACAAGCCAACAGACCAACAAACCAACAAACCAACAAGCCAACAAACCAACAAACCAACAAGCCAACAAACCAACAAACCAACAAACCAACAAACCAACAAACCATTAAGCCAACAAGCCAACAAACCAACAAACCAACAAGCCAACAAACCAACAAACCAACAAACCAACAAGCCAACAAACCAACAAACCAACAAGCCAATAAGCCAACAAACCAACAAACCCACAAATCAACAAACCAACAAGCCAACAAACCAACAAACCAACAAGCCAACAAGCCAACAAATCAACAAACCAACAAGCCAACAAACCAACAAGCCAACAAACCAACAAACCAACTAACCAAAAAACCAACAAACCAACAAACCAACAAGCCAACAAACTAACAAACCAACGAGCCAACAAACCAACAAACCAACAAGCCAACAAGCCAACAAACCAACAAACCAACAAACCAATAAACCAACAAACCAACAAACCAACAAGCCAAGAAACCAACAAACCAACAAGCCAACAAGCCAACACACCAACAAACCAACAAGCTAACAAACCAACAAGCCAACAAACCAACAAACCAACAAACCAAATAACCAAAAAGCCAACAAACTAACAAACCAACAAGCCAACAAGCCAACAAACCAACAAACCAACAAACCAACAAAGCAACAAACCAAGTAACCAAACAGCCAACAAACTAACAAACAAAAATGCCAAAAAACCAACAAACCAACAAGCTAACAAGCCAACAAACCAACAAACCAACAAGCCAACAAACCAACAAACCAACAAACCAAAAAACCAACAAACCAACAAACCAACAAACCAACAAACCAACAAACCAACAAACCAACAAACGAACAAGCCAACAAGCCAACAAACCAACAAACCAACAAACCAACAAGCAAACAAACCAACAAGCCAACAAACCAACAAACCAACAAACCCAGTAACCAAAAAGCCAACAAACTAACAAACCAACAAGCCAATAAGCCAACAAACCAACAAACCAACAAAGCAACAAGCCAACAAGCCAACAAACCAACAAACCAACAAACCAACCAACCAACAAACCAACAAGCCAACAAGCCAACAGACCAACAAACCAACAAACCAACAAGCCAACAAACCAACAAACCAACAAGCCAACAAACCAACAAACCAACAAACCAACAAACCAACAAACCATTAAGCCAACAAGCCAACAAACCAACAAACCAACAAGCCAACAAACCAACAAACCAACAAACCAACAAGCCAACAAACCAACAAACCAACAAGCCAATAAGCCAACAAACCAACAAACCCACAAATCAACAAACCAACAAGCCAACAAACCAACAAACCAACAAGCCAACAAGCCAACAAATCAACAAACCAACAAGCCAACAAACCAACAAGCCAACAAACCAACAAACCAACTAACCAAAAAACCAACAAACCAACAAACCAACAAGCCAACAAACTAACAAACCAACGAGCCAACAAACCAACAAACCAACAAGCCAACAAGCCAACAAACCAACAAACCAACAAACCAATAAACCAACAAACCAACAAACCAACAAGCCAAGAAACCAACAAACCAACAAGCCAACAAGCCAACACACCAACAAACCAACAAGCTAACAAACCAACAAGCCAACAAACCAACAAACCAACAAACCAAATAACCAAAAAGCCAACAAACTAACAAACCAACAAGCCAACAAGCCAACAAACCAACAAACCAACAAACCAACAAAGCAACAAGCCAACAAGCTAACAAACCAACAAACTAACAAGCCAACAAACCAACAAACCAACAAACCAACAAGCCAACAAACTAACAAACAAATAAACCAGCAAACCACCAAACCAACAAACCAACAAGCCAACAAGCCAACAAACCAACAAACCAACAAACCAAAAAACCAACAAACCAACAAACCAACAAACCAACAAACCAACAAACAACAAGCCAACAAGCCAACAAACCAACAAACCAACAAACCAATAAACCAACAAACCAACAAACCAACAAGCCAAGAAACCAACAAACCAACAAACCAACAAGCCAACAAGCCAACAAACTAACAAACCAACAAGCTAACAAACCAACAAGCCAACAAACCAACAAACCAACAAACCAAGTAACCAAAAAGCCAACAAACTAACAAACCAACAAGCCAACAAGCCAACAAACCAACAAACCAACAAACCAACAAAGCAACAAGCCAACAAGCCAACAAACCAACAAACTAACAAGCCAACAAACCAACAAACCAACAAACCAACAGGCCAACAAACCAACAAACAAATAAACCAACAAACCAACAAACCAACAAGCCAACAAACCAATAAACCAAAAAACCAACAAACCAACAAACCAAGTAACCAAACAGCCAACAAACTAACAAACCAACATGCCAAAAAACCAACAAACCAACAAGCTAACAAGCCAACAAACCAACAAACCAACAAGCCAACAAACCAACAAACCAACAAACCAAAAAACCAACAAACCAACAAACCAACAAACCAACAAACCAACAAACCAACAAACCAACAAACGAACAAGCCAACAAGCCAACAAACCAACAAATCAACAAACCAACAAGCAAACAAACCAACAAGCCGACAAACCAACAAACCAACAAACCCAGTAACCAAAAAGCCAACAAACTAACAAACCAACAAGCCAATAAGCCAACAAACCAACAAGCCAACAAAGCAACAAGCCAACAAGCCAACAAACCAACAAACCAACAAACAAACCAACCAACAAACCAACAAGCCAACAAGCCAACAAACCAACAAACCAACAAACCAACAAGCCAACAAACCAACAAACCAACAAGCCAACAAACCAACAAACCAACAAACCAACAAACCATTAAGCCAACAAGCCAACAAACCAACAAACCAACAAGCCAACAAACCAACAAACCAACAAACCAACAAGCCAACAAACCAACAAACCAACAAGCCAATAAGCCAACAAACCAACAAACCCACAAATCAACAAACCAACAAGCCAACAAACCAACAAACCAACAAGCCAACAAGCCAACAAACCAACAAACCAACAAGCCAACAAACCAACAAGCCGACAAACCAACAAACCAACAAAGCAAGTAACCAAAAAGCCAACAAACTAACAAACCAACAAGCCAACAAGCCAACAAACTAACAAACCAACAAAGCAAGAAGCCAACAAGCCCACAAACCAACAAACCAACAAGCCAACAAACCAACAAACCAACAAACCAACAAGCCAACAAACCAACAAACAAATAAACCAACAAACCAACAAACTAGCAAACCAACAAACCAAAAAACCAACAAACCAACAAACCAACAAACCATCAAACGAACAAAGCAACAAACTAACAAGCCAACAAGCCAACAAACCAACAAACCAAGTAACCAAAAAGCCAACAAACTAACAAACCAACAAGCCAACAAACCAACAAGCCAAAAAGCCAACAAACCAACAAACCAACAAAGCAGCAAACCAAAAAACAAATCAACAAACCAACAAGCCAAGAAACCAACAAACCGACAAGCCAATAAACCAACAAACCAACAAGCCAACAAGCCAACAAACCAACAAGCCAACAAGCCAACAAACCAACAAGCCAACAAACCAACAAACCAACAAACCAACAAACCAACAAGCCAACAAACCCACAAACAAATAAACCAACAAACGAACAAACCAAAAAACCAACAAACCAACAAGCCAACAAGCCAACAAACCAACAAGCCAACAAACCAACAAGCCAACAAACCAACAAACCAACAAACCAAGAAACCAACAAGCCAACAAACCAACAAACAAATAAACAAACAAACCGAAAAACCAACAAACCAACAAACCAACAAACCAACAAACCAACCAACCAAAAAGCCAACAAGCCAACAAACCAACAAACCAACAAACCAACAAGCCAACAAACCAACAAGCCAACAAGCCAACAAACCAACAAACCAACAAACCAAGTAACCAACAAACCAACAAACCATCAAACGAACAAAGCAACAAGCCAACAAACCAACAAACCAACAAGCCAACAAACCAAGTAACCAACAACCCAACAAGCCAACAAACCAACAAACCAACAAACCAACAAGCCAACAAACCAACATACCAACAAGCCAACAAACCAACAAACCAACAAACCAACAAACCAACAAGCCAACAAGCCAACAAACCAACAAACCAACAAGCCAAGAAACCAACAAACCAACAAGCCAACAAGCCAACAAACCAACAAACCAACAAGCTAACAAACCAACAAGCCAACAAACCAACAAACTAACAAACCAAGTAACCAAAAAGCCAACAAACTAACAAACCAACAAGCCAACAAGCCAACAAACCAACAAACCAACAAACCAACAAAGCAACAAGCCAACAAGCTAACAAACCAACAAACTAACAAGCCAACAAACCAACAAACCAACAAACCAACAAGCCAACAAACCAACAAACAAATAAACCAGCAAACCAACAAACCAACAAACCAACAAGCCAACAAGCCAACAAACCAACAAACCAACAAACCAAAAAACCAACAAACCAACAAACCAACAAACCAACAAACCAACAAACCAACAAACCAACAAGCCAACAAGCCAACAACCCAACAAACTAACAAACCAACAAGCCAACAAACCAACAAACCAACAAGCCAACAAGCCAACAAACCAACAAACCAACAAACCAATAAACCAACAAACCAACAAACCAACAAGCCAAGAAACCAACAAACCAACAAGCCAACAAGCCAACAAACCAACAAACCAACAAGCTAACAAACCAACAAGCCAACAAACCAACAAACCAACAAACCAAGTAACCAAAAAGCCAACAAGCCAACAAACCAACAAACTAACTAGCCAACAAACCAACAAACCAACAAACCAACAGGCCAACAAACCAACAAACAAATAAACCAACAAACCAACAAACCAACAAGCCAACAAACCAATAAACCAAAAAACCAACAAACCAACAAACCAAGTAACCAAACAGCCAACAAACTAACAAACAAACATGCCAAAAAACCAACAAACCAACAAGCTAACAAGCCAACAAACCAACAAACCAACAAGCCAACAAACCAACAAACCAACAAACCAAAAAACCAACAAACCAACAAACCAACAAACCAACAAACCAACAAACCAACAAACCAACAAACGAACAAGCCAACAAGCCAACAAACCAACAAACCAACAAACCAACAAGCAAACAAACCAACAAGCCAACAAACCAACAAACCAACAAACCCAGTAACCAAAAAGCCAACAAACTAACAAACCAACAAGCCAATAAGCCAACAAACCAACAAACCAACAAAGCAACAAGCCAACAAGCCAACAAACCAACAAACCAACAAGCCAACAAACCAACAAACCAACAAGCCAACAAACCAACAAACCAACAAACCAACAAACCATTAAGCCAACAAGCCAACAAACCAACAAACCAACAAACCAACAAACCAACAAACCAACAAACCAACAAGCCAACAAACCAACAAACCAACAAGCCAATAAGCCAACAAACCAACAAACCCACAAATCAACAAACCAACAAGCCAACAAACCAACAAACCAACAAGCCAACAAGCCAACAAATCAACAAACCAACAAGCCAACAAACCAACAAGCCAACAAACCAACAAACCAACAAACCAAGTAACCAAAAAGCCAACAAACTAACAAACCAACAAGCCAACAAACCAACAAACCAACAAGCCAACAAGCCAACAAACCAACAAACCAACAAGCCAAGAAACCAACAAACCAACAAGCCAACAAGCCAACAAACCAACAAACCAACAAGCTAACAAACCAACAAGCCAACAAACCAACAAACCAACAAACCAAGTAACCAAAAAGCCAACAAACTAACAAACCAACAAGCCAACAAGCCAACAAACCAACAAACCAACAAACCAACAAAGCAACAAGCCAACAAGCTAACAAAACAACAAACTAACAAGCCAACAAACCAACAAACCAACAAACCAACAAGCCAACAAACCAACAAACAAATAAACCAGCAAACCAACAAACCAACAAACCAACAAGCCAACAAGCCAACAAACCAACAAACCAACAAACCAAAAAACCAACAAACCAACAAACCAACAAACCAACAAACCAACAAACCAACAAACCAACAAGCCAACAAGCCAACAACCCAACAAACTAACAAACCAACAAGCCAACAAACCAACAAACCAACAAGCCAACAAGCCAACAAACCAACAAACCAACAAACCAACAAACCAACAAACCAACAAGCAAACAAACCAACAAGCCAACAAACCAACAAACCAACAAACCCAGTAACCAAAAAGCCAACAAGCCAATAAGCCAACAAACCAACAAACCAACAAAGCAACAAGCCAACAAGCCAACAAACCAACAAACCAACAAGCCAACAAACCAACAAACCAACAAGCCAACAACCAACAAACCAACAAACCAACAAACCATTAAGCCAACAAGCCAACAAACCAACAAACCAACAAGCCAACAAACCAACAAACCAACAAACCAACAAGCCAACAAACCAACAAACCAACAAGCCAATAAGCCAACAAACCAACAAACCCACAAATCAACAAACCAACAAGCCAACAAACCAACAAACCAACAAGCCAACAAGCCAACAAATCAACAAACCAACAAGCCAACAAACCAACAAGCCAACAAACCAACAAACCAACAAACCAAGTAACCAAAAAGCCAACAAACTAACAAACCAACAAGCCAACAAGCCAACAAACTAACAAACCAACAAAGCAAGAAGCCAACAAGCCAACAAACCAACAAACCAACAAGCCAACAAACCAACAAACCAACAAACCAACAAGCCAACAAACCAACAAACAAATAAACCAACAAACCAACAAACCAACAAACCAACAAACTAAAAAACCAACAAACCAACAAACCAACAAACCATCAAACGAACAAAGCAACAAACTAACAAGCCAACAAGCCAACAAACCAACAAACCAAGTAACCAAAAAGCCAACAAACTAACAAACCAACAAGCCAACAAACCAACAAGCCAAAAAGCCAGCAAACCAACAAACCAACAAAGCAGCAAACCAAAAAACAAATCAACAAGCCAACAAGCCAAGAAACCAACAAACCGACAAACCAACAAACCAACAAGCCAACAAGCCAACAAACCAACAAGCCAACAAGCCAACAAGCCAACAAACCAACAAGCCAACAAACCAACAAACCAGCAAACCAACAAACCAACAAGCCAACAAACCAACAAACAAATAAACCAACAAACCAACAAACCAAAAAACCAACAAACCAACAAGCCAACAAGCCAACAAACCAACAAGCCAACAAACCAACAAGCCAACAAACCAACAAACCAACAAACCAACAAACCAACAAACCAACAAGCCAACAAAACCAACAAACAAATAAACAAACAAACCGAAAAACCAACAAACCAACAAACCAACAAACCAACAAACCAACAAACCAAAAAGCCAACAAGCCAACAAACCAACAAACCAACAAACCAACAAGCCAACAAACCAACAAGCCAACAAGCCAACAAACCAACAAACCAACAAACCAAGTAACCAACAAACCAACAAACCATCAAACGAACAAAGCAACAAGCCAACAAACCAACAAACCAACAAGCCAACAAACCAAGTAACCAACAAGCCAACAAGCCAACAAACCAACAAACCAACAAACGAACAAGCCAACAAACCAACATACCAACAAGCCAACAAACCAACAAACCAACAAACCAACAAACCAACAAGCCAACAAGCCAACAAACCAACAAACCAACAAGCCAACAAACCAACAAACCAACAAACCAACAAACCAACAAACCAACAAACCAACAAACCAACAAACCAACAAACCAACAAACCAACAAACCAACAAACCAACAATCCAAAAAGCCAACAAACCAACAAACCAACAAGCCAACAAACCAACAAACAAATAAACCAACAAACCAACAAACCAACAAACCAACAAGCAAACAAGCCAACAAACCAACAAACCAACAAGCCAACAAACCAACAAGCCAACAAACCAACAAACCAACAAGCCAACAAGCCAACAAACCAACAAACCAACAAGCCAACAAACCAAGTAACCAACAAACCAACAAACCATCAAACGAACAAAGCAACAAACTAACAAGCCAACAAGCCAACAAACCAACAAACCAAGTAACCAAAAAGCCAACAAACTAACAAACCAACAAGCCAACAAACCAACAAGCCAAAAAGCCAACAAACCAACAAACCAACAAAGCAGCAAACCAAAAAACCAACAAACCAAAAAACCAACATACCAACAAACCATCAAACGAACAAAGCAACATGCCAACAAGCCAACAAACCAACAAACCAACAAGCCAACAAGCCAACAAACCAACAAACCAACAAACCAACAAACCAACAAACCAACAAACCAACAAACCAACAAACCAACAAGCCAACAAACCAACAAACTAACAAGCCAACAAGCCAACAAACTAACAAACCAACAAGCTAACAAACCAACAATCCAACAAACCAACAAACCAACAAACCAAGTAACGAAAAAGCCAACAAACTAACAAACCAACAAGCCAACAAGCCAACAAACCAACAAACCAACAAAGCAACAAGCCAACAAGCCAACAAACCAACAAACCAACAAACCAAGTAACCAAAAAGCCAACAAACCAACAAACCAACAAGCCAACAAGCCAACAAACCAACAAACCAACAAAGTAACAAGCCAACAAGCCAACAAACCAACAAACCAACAAAGCAACAAGCCAACAAGCCAACAAACGAACAAACCAACAAGCCAACAAACCAACAAACCAACAAACCAACAAACCAGCAAACCAACAAGCCAACAAGCCAACAAACCAACAAACCAACAAACCAAAAAACCAACAAACCAACAAACCAACTAACCAAAAAACCAACAAACCAACAAACCAACAAGCCAACTAACCAAAAAACCAACAAACCAACAAACCAACAAGCCAACAAACCAACAAGCCAACAAACCAACAAACCAACAAACCAACAAACCATTAAGCCAACAAGCCAACAAACCAACAAATCAACAAGCCAACAAACCAACAAACCAACAAACCAACAAGCCAACAAACCAACAAACCAACAAGCCAATAAGCCAACAAACCAACAAACCCACAAATCAACAAACCAACAAGCCAACAAACCAACAAACCAACAAGCCAACAAGCCAACAAATCAACAAACCAACAAGCCAACAAACCAACAAGCCAACAAACCAACAAACCAACAAACCAAGTAACCAAAAAGCCAACAAACTAACAAACCAACAAGCCAACAAGCCAACAAACTAACAAACCAACAAAGCAAGAAGCCAACAAGCCAACAAACCAACAAACCAACATGCCAACAAACCAACAAACCAACAAACCAACAAGCCAACAAACCAACAAACAAATAAACCAACAAACCAACAAACCAACAAACCAACAAACTAAAAAACCAACAAACCAACAAACCAACAAACCATCAAACGAACAAAGCAACAAACTAACAAGCCAACAAGCCAACAAATTAACAAACCAAGTAACCAAAAAGCCAACAAACTAACAAACCAACAAGCCAACAAACCAACAAGCCAAAAAGCCAGCAAACCAACAAACCAACAAAGCAGCAAACTAAAAAACAAAGCAACAAGCCAACAAGCCAAGAAACCAACAAACCGACAAGCCAACAAACCAACAAACCAACAAGCCAACAAGCCAACAAACCAACAAGCCAACAAGCCAACAAGCCAACAAACCAACAAGCCAACAAACCAACAAACCAGCAAACCAACAAACCAACAAGCCAACAAACCAACAAACAAATAAACCAACAAACCAAAAAACCAACAAAACAACAAGCCAACAAGCCAACAAACCAACAAGCCAACAAACCAACAAGCCAACAAACCAACAAACCAACAAACCAACAAACCAACAAGCCAACAAACCAACAAACAAATAAACAAACAAACCGAAAAACCAACAAACCAACAAACCAACAAACCAACAAACCAACAAACCAAAAAGCCAACAAGCCAACAAACCAACAAACCAACAAACCAACAAGCCAACAAACCAACAAGCCAACAAGCCAACAAACCAACAAACCAACAAACCAAGTAACCAACAAACCAACAAACCATCAAACGAACAAAGCAACAAGCCAACAAACCAACAAACCAACAAGCCAACAAACCAAGTAACCAACAAGCCAACAAGCCAACAAACCAACAAACCAACAAACCAACAAGCCAACAAACCAACATACCAACAAGCCAACAAACCAACAAACCAACAAACCAACAAACCAACAAGCCAACAAGCCAACAAACCAACAAACCAACAAGCCAACAAACCAACAAACCAACAAACCAACAAACCAACAAACCAACAAACCAACAAACCAACAAACCAACAAACCAACAATCCAAAAAGCCAACAAACCAACAAACCAACAAGCCAACAAACCAACAAACAAATAAACCAACAAACCAACAAACCAACAAACCAACAAGCAAACAAGCCAACAAACCAACAAACCAACAAGCCAACAAACCAACAAGCCAACAAACCAACAAACCAACAAGCCAACAAGCCAACAAACCAACAAACCAACAAGCCAACAAACCAAGTAACCAACAAACCAACAAACCATCAAACGAACAAAGCAACAAACTAACAAGCCAACAAGCCAACAAACCAACAAACCAAGTAACCAAAAAGCCAACAAACTAACAAACCAACAAGCCAACAAACCAACAATCCATAAAGCCAACAAACCAACAAACCAACAAAGCAGCAAACCAAAAAACCAACAAACCAAAAAACCAACATACCAACAAACCATCAAACGAACAAAGCAACATGCCAACAAGCCAACAAACCAACAAACCAACAAGCCAACAAGCCAACAAACCAACAAACCAACAAACCAACAAACCAACAAACCAACAAACCAACAAACCAACAAACCAACAAACCAACAAGCCAACAAACCAACAAACCAACAAGCCATCAAGCCAACAAACTAACAAACCAACAAGCTAACAAACCAACAATCCAACAAACCAACAAACCAACAAACCAAGTAACGAAAAAGCCAACAAACTAACAAACCAACAAGCCAACAAGCCAACAAACCAACAAACCAACAAAGCAACAAGCCAACAAGCCAACAAACCAACAAACCAACAAACCAAGTAACCAAAAAGCCAACAAACCAACAAACCAACAAGCCAACAAGCCAACAAACCAACAAACCAACAAAGTAACAAGCCAACAAGCCAACAAACCAACAAACCAACAAAGCAACAAGCCAACAAGCCAACAAACGAACAAACCAACAAGCCAACAAACCAACAAACCAACAAACCAACAAACCAGCAAACCAACAAACCAACAAACCAACAAGCCAACAAGCCAACAAACCAACAAACCAACAAACCAAAAAACCAACAAACCAACAAACCAACTAACCAAAAAACCAACAAACCAACAAACCAACAAGCCAACAAACTAACAAACCAACGAGCCAACAAACCAACAAACCAACAAGCCAACAAGCCAACAAACCAACAAACCAACAAACCAATAAACAAACAAACCAACAAACCAACAAGCCAAGAAACCAACAAACCAACAAGCCAACAAGCCAACAAACCAACAAGTTAACAAACCAACAAGCCAACAAACCAACAAACCAACAAACCAAGTAACCAAAAAGCCAACAAACTAACAAACCAACAAGCCAACAAGCCAACAAACCAACAAACCAACAAACCAACAAAGCAACAAGCCAACAAGCCAACAAACCAACAAACTAACAAGCCAACAAACCAACAAACCAACAAACCAACAAGCCAACAAACCAACAAACAAATAAACCAGCAAACCAATAAACCAACAAACCAACAAGCCAACAAACCAACAAACCAACAAACCAACAAACCAAAAAACCAACAAACCAACAAACCAACAAACCAACAAACCAACAAACCAACACACCAACAAGCCAACAAGCCAACAACCCAACAACCCAACAAACTAACAAACCAACAAGCCAACAAACCAACAAACCAACAAGCCAACAAGCCAACAAACCAACAAACCAACAAACCAATAAACCAACAAACCAACAAACCAACAAGTCAAGAAACCAACAAACCAACAAGCCAATAAGCCAACAAACCAACAAACCAACAAGCTAACAAACCAACAAGCCAACAAACCAACAACCCAACAAACCAAGTAACCAAAAAGCCAAAAAACTAACAAACCAACAAGCCAACAAGCCAACAAACCAACAAACCAACAAACCAACAAAGCAACAAGCCAACAAGCCAACAAACTAACAAGCCAACAAACCAACAAACCAACAAACCAACAGGCCAACAAACCAACAAACCAATAAACCAAAAAACCAACAAACCAACAAACCAAGTAACCAAACAGCCAACAAACTAACAAACCAACAAGCCAAAAAACCAACAAACCAACAAGCTAACAAGCCAACAAACCAACAAGCCAACAAACCAACAAACCAACAAACCAAAAAACCAACAAACCAACAAACCAACAAACCAACAAACCAACAAACGAACAAGCCAACAAGCCAACAAACCAACAAACCAACAAACCAACAAGCAAACAAACCAACAAGCTAACAAACCAACAAACCAACAAACCCAGTAACCAAAAAGCCAACAAACTAACAAACCAACAAGCCAATAAGCCAACAAACCAACAAACCAACAAAGCAACAAGCCAACAAGCCAACAAACCAACAAACCAACAAACCAACCAACCAACAAACCAACAAGCCAACAAGCCAACAAACCAACAAACCAACAAACCAACAAGCCAACAAACCAACAAACCAACAAGCCAACAAACCAACAAACCAACAAACCATTAAGCCAACAAGCCAACAAACCAACAAACCAACAAGCTAACAAACCAACAAACCAACAAACCAACAAGCCAACAAACCAACAAACCAACAAGCCAACAAACCAACAAACCAACAAGCCAACAAACCAACAAACCAACAAACCAACAAACCATTAAGCCAACAAGCCAACAAACCAACAAATCAACAAGCCAACAAACCAACAAACCAACAAACCAACAAGCCAACAAACCAACAAACCAACAAGCCAATAAGCCAACAAACCAACAAACCCACAAATCAACAAACCAACAAGCCAACAAACCAACAAACCAACAAGCCAACAAGCCAACAAATCAACAAACCAACAAGCCAACAAACCAACAAGCCAACAAACCAACAAACCAACAAACCAAGTAACCAAAAAGCCAACAAACTAACAAACCAACAAGCCAACAAGCCAACAAACTAACAAACCAACAAAGCAAGAAGCCAACAAGCCAACAAACCAACAAACCAACAAGCCAACAAACCAACAAACCAACAAACCAACAAGCCAACAAACCAACAAACAAATAAACCAACAAACCAACAAACCAACAAACCAACAAACTAAAAAACCAACAAACCAACAAACCAACAAACCATCAAACGAACAAAGCAACAAACTAACAAGCCAACAAGCCAACAAACCAACAAACCAAGTAACCAAAAAGCCAACAAACTAACAAACCAACAAGCCAACAAACCAACAAGCCAAAAAGCCAGCAAACCAACAAACCAACAAAGCAGCAAACCAAAAAACAAATCAACAAGCCAACAAGCCAAGAAACCAACAAACCGACAAGCCAACAAACCAACAAACCAACAAGCCAACAAGCCAACAAACCAACAAACCAACAAACCAAAAAACCAACAAACCAACAAACCAACTAACCAAAAAACCAACAAACCAACAAACCAACAAGCCAACAAACTAACAAACCAACGAGCCAACAAACCAACAAACCAACAAGCCAACAAGCCAACAAACCAACAAACCAACAAACCAATAAACAAACAAACCAACAAACCAACAAGCCAAGAAACCAACAAACCAACAAGCCAACAAGCCAACAAACCAACAAGTTAACAAACCAACAAGCCAACAAACCAACAAACCAACAAACCAAGTAACCAAAAAGCCAACAAACTAACAAACCAACAAGCCAACAAGCCAACAAGCCAACAAGCCAACAAGCCAACAAACCAACAAGCCAACAAACCAACAAACCAGCAAACCAACAAACCAACAAGCCAACAAACCATCAAACAAATAAACCAACAAACCAAAAAACCAACAAAACAACAAGCCAACAAGCCAACAAACCAACAAGCCAACAAACCAACAAGCCAACAAACCAACAAACCAACAAACGAACAAACCAACAAGCCAACAAACCAACAAACAAATAAACAAACAAACCGAAAAACCAACAAACCAACAAACCAACAAACCAACAAACCAACAAACCAAAAAGCCAACAAGCCAACAAACCAACAAACCAACAAACCAACAAGCCAACAAACCAACAAGCCAACAAGCCAACAAACCAACAAACCAACAAACCAAGTAACCAACAAACCAACAAACCATCAAACGAACAAACCAAGTAACGAAAAAGCCAACAAACTAACAAACCAACAAGCCAACAAGCCAACAAACCAACAAACCAACAAAGCAACAAGCCAACAAGCCAACAAACCAACAAACCAACAAACCAAGTAACCAAAAAGCCAACAAACCAACAAACCAACAAGCCAACAAGCCAACAAACCAACAAACCAACAAAGTAACAAGCCAACAAGCCAACAAACCAACAAGCCAACAAACCAACAAGCCAACAAGCCATCAAGCCAACAAACTAACAAACCAACAAGCTAACAAACCAACAATCCAACAAACCAACAAACCAACAAACCAAGTAACGAAAAAGCCAACAAACTAACAAACCAACAAGCCAACAAGCCAACAAACCAACAAACCAACAAAGCAACAAGCCAACAAGCCAACAAACCAACAAACCAACAAACCAAGTAACCAAAAAGCCAACAAACCAACAAACCAACAAGCCAACAAGCCAACAAACCAACAAACCAACAAAGTAACAAGCCAACAAGCCAACAAACCAACAAACCAACAAAGCAACAAGCCAACAAGCCAACAAACGAACAAACCAACAAGCCAACAAACCAACAAACCAACAAACCAACAAACCAGCAAACCAACAAACCAACAAACCAACAAGCCAACAAGCCAACAAACCAACAAACCAACAAACCAAAAAACCAACAAACCAACAAACCAACTAACCAAAAAACCAACAAACCAACAAACCAACAAGCCAACAAACTAACAAACCAACGAGCCAACAAACCAACAAACCAACAAGCCAACAAGCCAACAAACCAACAAACCAACAAACCAATAAACAAACAAACCAACAAACCAACAAGCCAAGAAACCAACAAACCAACAAGCCAACAAGCCAACAAACCAACAAGTTAACAAACCAACAAGCCAACAAACCAACAAACCAACAAACCAAGTAACCAAAAAGCCAACAAACTAACAAACCAACAAGCCAACAAGCCAACAAACCAACAAACCAACAAACCAACAAAGCAACAAGCCAACAAGCCAACAAACCAACAAACTAACAAGCCAACAAACCAACAAACCAACAAACCAACAAGCCAACAAACCAACAAACAAATAAACCAGCAAACCAATAAACCAACAAACCAACAAGCCAACAAACCAACAAACCAACAAACCAACAAACCAAAAAACCAACAAACCAACAAACCAACAAACCAACAAACCAACAAACCAACACACCAACAAGCCAACAAGCCAACAACCCAACAACCAAACAAACTAACAAACCAACAAGCCAACAAACCAACAAACCAACAAGCCAACAAGCCAACAAACCAACAAACCAACAAACCAATAAACCAACAAACCAACAAACCAACAAGTCAAGAAACCAACAAACCAACAAGCCAATAAGCCAACAAACCAACAAACCAACAAGCTAACAAACCAACAAGCCAACAAACCAACAACCCAACAAACCAAGTAACCAAAAAGCCAAAAAACTAACAAACCAACAAGCCAACAAGCCAACAAACCAACAAACCAACAAACCAACAAAGCAACAAGCCAACAAGCCAACAAACTAACAAGCCAACAAACCAACAAACCAACAAACCAACAGGCCAACAAACCAACAAACCAATAAACCAAAAAACCAACAAACCAACAAACCAAGTAACCAAACAGCCAACAAACTAACAAACCAACAAGCCAAAAAACCAACAAACCAACAAGCTAACAAGCCAACAAACCAACAAACCAACAAGCCAACAAACCAACAAACCAACAAACCAAAAAACCAACAAACCAACAAACCAACAAACCAACAAACCAACAAACGAACAAGCCAACAAGCCAACAAACCAACAAACCAACAAACCAACAAGCAAACAAACCAACAAGCTAACAAACCAACAAACCAACAAACCCAGTAACCAAAAAGCCAACAAACTAACAAACCAACAAGCCAATAAGCCAACAAACCAACAAACCAACAAAGCAACAAGCCAACAAGCCAACAAACCAACAAACCAACAAACCAACCAACCAACAAACCAACAAGCCAACAAGCCAACAAACCAACAAACCAACAAACCAACAAGCCAACAAACCAACAAACCAACAAGCCAACAAACCAACAAACCAACAAACCATTAAGCCAACAAGCCAACAAACCAACAAACCAACAAGCTAACAAACCAACAAACCAACAAACCAACAAGCCAACAAACCAACAAACCAACAAGCCAACAAACCAACAAACCAACAAGCCAACAAACCAACAAACCAACAAACCAACAAACCATTAAGCCAACAAGCCAACAAACCAACAAATCAACAAGCCAACAAACCAACAAACCAACAAACCAACAAGCCAACAAACCAACAAACCAACAAGCCAATAAGCCAACAAACCAACAAACCCACAAATCAACAAACCAACAAGCCAACAAACCAACAAACCAACAAGCCAACAAGCCAACAAATCAACAAACCAACAAGCCAACAAACCAACAAGCCAACAAACCAACAAACCAACAAACCAAGTAACCAAAAAGCCAACAAACTAACAAACCAACAAGCCAACAAGCCAACAAACTAACAAACCAACAAAGCAAGAAGCCAACAAGCCAACAAACCAACAAACCAACAAGCCAACAAACCAACAAACCAACAAACCAACAAGCCAACAAACCAACAAACAAATAAACCAACAAACCAACAAACCAACAAACCAACAAACTAAAAAACCAACAAACCAACAAACCAACAAACCATCAAACGAACAAAGCAACAAACTAACAAGCCAACAAGCCAACAAACCAACAAACCAAGTAACCAAAAAGCCAACAAACTAACAAACCAACAAGCCAACAAACCAACAAGCCAAAAAGCCAGCAAACCAACAAACCAACAAAGCAGCAAACCAAAAAACAAATCAACAAGCCAACAAGCCAAGAAACCAACAAACCGACAAGCCAACAAACCAACAAACCAACAAGCCAACAAGCCAACAAACCAACAAGCCAACAAGCCAACAAGCCAACAAACCAACAAGCCAACAAACCAACAAACCAGCAAACCAACAAACCAACAAGCCAACAAACCATCAAACAAATAAACCAACAAACCAAAAAACCAACAAAACAACAAGCCAACAAGCCAACAAACCAACAAGCCAACAAACCAACAAGCCAACAAACCAACAAACCAACAAACGAACAAACCAACAAGCCAACAAACCAACAAACAAATAAACAAACAAACCGAAAAACCAACAAACCAACAAACCAACAAACCAACAAACCAACAAACCAAAAAGCCAACAAGCCAACAAACCAACAAACCAACAAACCAACAAGCCAACAAACCAACAAGCCAACAAGCCAACAAACCAACAAACCAACAAACCAAGTAACCAACAAACCAACAAACCATCAAACGAACAAAGCAACAAGCCAACAAACCAACAAACCAACAAGCCAACAAACCAAGTAACCAACAAGCCAACAAGCCAACAAACCAACAAACCAACAAACCAACAAGCCAACAAACCAACATACCAACAAGCCAACAAACCAACAAACCAACAAACCAACAAACCAACAAGCCAACAAGCCAACAAACCAACAAACCAACAAGCCAACAAACCAACAAACCAACAAACCAACAAACCAACAAACCAACAAACCAACAAACCAACAAACCAACAAACCAACAAACCAACAAACCAACAATCCAAAAAGCCAACAAACCAACAAACCAACAAGCCAACAAACCAACAAACAAATAAACCAACAAACCAACAAACCAACAAACCAACAAGCAAACAAGCCAACAAACCAACAAACCAACAAGCCAACAAACCAACAAGCCAACAAACCAACAAACCAACAAGCCAACAAGCCAACAAACCAACAAACCAACAAGCCAACAAACCAAGTAACCAACAAACCAACAAACCATCAAACGAACAAAGCAACAAACTAACAAGCCAACAAGCCAACAAACCAACAAACCAAGTAACCAAAAAGCCAACAAACTAACAAACCAACAAGCCAACAAACCAACAAGCCATAAAGCCAACAAACCAACAAACCAACAAAGCAGCAAACCAAAAAACCAACAAACCAAAAAACCAACATACCAACAAACCATCAAACGAACAAAGCAACATGCCAACAAGCCAACAAACCAACAAACCAACAAGCCAACAAGCCAACAAACCAACAAACCAACAAACCAACAAACCAACAAACCAACAAACCAACAAACCAACAAACCAACAAGCCAACAAACCAACAAACCAACAAGCCAACAAGCCAACAAACTAACAAACCAACAAGCTAACAAACCAACAATCCAACAAACCAACAAACCAACAAACCAAGTAACGAAAAAGCCAACAAACTAACAAACCAACAAGCCAACAAGCCAACAAACCAACAAACCAACAAAGCAACAAGCCAACAAGCCAACAAACCAACAAACCAACAAACCAAGTAACCAAAAAGCCAACAAACCAACAAACCAACAAGCCAACAAGCCAACAAACCAACAAACCAACAAAGTAACAAGCCAACAAGCCAACAAACCAACAAACCAACAAAGCAACAAGCCAACAAGCCAACAAACGAACAAACCAACAAGCCAACAAACCAACAAACCAACAAACCAACAAACCAGCAAACCAACAAACCAACAAACCAACAAGCCAACAAGCCAACAAACCAACAAACCAACAAACCAAAAAACCAACAAACCAACAAACCAACTAACCAAAAAACCAACAAACCAACAAACCAACAAGCCAACAAACTAACAAACCAACGAGCCAACAAACCAACAAACCAACAAGCCAACAAGCCAACAAACCAACAAACCAACAAACCAATAAACAAACAAACCAACAAACCAACAAGCCAAGAAACCAACAAACCAACAAGCCAACAAGCCAACAAACCAACAAACCAACAAGTTAACAAACCAACAAGCCAACAAACCAACAAACCAACAAACCAAGTAACCAAAAAGCCAACAAACTAACAAACCAACAAGCCAACAAACCAACAAACCAACAAACCAACAAACCAACAAAGCAACAAGCCAACAAGCCAACAAACCAACAAACTAACAAGCCAACAAACCAACAAACCAACAAACCAACAAGCCAACAAACCAACAAACAAATAAACCAGCAAACCAATAAACCAACAAACCAACAAGCCAACAAACCAACAAACCAACAAACCAACAAACCAAAAAACCAACAAACCAACAAACCAACAAACCAACAAACCAACAAACCAACACACCAACAAGCCAACAAGCCAACAACCCAACAAACTAACAAACCAACAAGCCAACAAACCAACAAACCAACAAGCCAACAAGCCAACAAACCAACAAACCAACAAACCAATAAACCAACAAACCAACAAGTCAAGAAACCAACAAACCAACAAGCCAATAAGCCAACAAACCAACAAACCAACAAGCTAACAAACCAACAAGCCAACAAACCAACAACCCAACAAACCAAGTAACCAAAAAGCCAAAAAACTAACAAACCAACAAGCCAACAAGCCAACAAACCAACAAACCAACAAACCAACAAAGCAACAAGCCAACAAGCCAACAAACTAACAAGCCAACAAACCAACAAACCAACAAACCAACAGGCCAACAAACCAACAAACCAATAAACCAAAAAACCAACAAACCAACAAACCAAGTAACCAAACAGCCAACAAACTAACAAACCAACAAGCCAAAAAACCAACAAACCAACAAGCTAACAAGCCAACAAACCAACAAACCAACAAGCCAACAAACCAACAAACCAACAAACCAAAAAACCAACAAACCAACAAACCAACAAACCAACAAACCAACAAACCAACAAACGAACAAGCCAACAAGCCAACAAACCAACAAACCAACAAACCAACAAGCAAACAAACCAACAAGCTAACAAACCAACAAACCAACAAACCCAGTAACCAAAAAGCCAACAAACTAACAAACCAACAAGCCAATAAGCCAACAAACCAACAAACCAACAAAGCAACAAGCCAACAAGCCAACAAACCAACAAACCAACAAACCAACCAACCAACAAACCAACAAGCCAACAAGCCAACAAACCAACAAACCAACAAACCAACAAGCCAACAAACCAACAAACCAACAAGCCAACAAACCAACAAACCAACAAACCATTAAGCCAACAAGCCAACAAACCAACAAACCAACAAGCTAACAAACCAACAAACCAACAAACCAACAAGCCAACAAATCAACAAGCCAACAAACCAACAAATCAAGTAACCAAAAAGCCAACAAACTAACAAACCAACAAGTGAACAAGCCAACAAACCAACAAACCAACAAAGCAACAAGCCAACAAGCCAACAAACCAACAAACCAACAAGCCAACCAACCAACAAACCAACAAGCCAACAAGCCAACAAACCAACAAACCAACAAACCAACAAGCCAACAAACCAACAAACCAAAAAATCAACAAACCAACAAACATACAAGCCAACAAGCCAACAAACGAACAAACCAACAAGCAAACAAATAAACAAACCAACAAACTAAGTAACCAACAAGCCAACAAACCAACAAACCAACAAGCCAACAAGCCAACACACCAACAAACCATCAAACCAACAAATCAACCAACCAACAAACCAAAAAACCAACAAACCAACAACCCAATAAACCAACAAACCAACAAACCAACAAACCAACAAGCCAACAAGCCAACAAACCAACAAACCAACAAACCAACAAGCCAACAAACCAACAAGCCAATAAACCAACAAACCAAGTAACCAAAAAGCCAACAAACTAACAAACCAACAAGCCAACAAGCGAACAATCCAACAAACCAACAAACCAACAAACCAACAAACCAACAAACCAACAGTCCATCAAACGAACAAAGCAACAAACTAACAAGCCAACAAGCCAACAAACCAACAAACCAAGTAACCAAAAAGCCAACAAACTAGCAAACCAACAAGCCAACAAACCAACAAGCCAAAAAGCCAACAAACCAACAAACCAACAAAGCAGCAAACCAAAAAACCAACAAACCAAAAAACCAACATACCAACAAACCATCAAACGAACAAAGCAACATGTCAACAAGCCAACAAACCAACAAACCAACAAGCCAACAAGCCAACAAACCAACAAACCAACAAACCAACAAACCAACAAACCAACAAACCAACAAACCAACAAACCAACAAGCCAACAAACCAACAAACCAACAAGCCAACAAGCCAACAAACTAACAAACCAACAAGCTAACAAACCAACAATCCAACAAACCAACAAACCAACAAACCAAGTAACGAAAAATCTAACAAACTAACAAACCAACAAGCCAACAAGCCAACAAACCAACAAACCAACAAAGCAACAAGCCAACAAGCCAACAAACCAACAAACCAACAAACCAAGTAACCAAAAAGCCAGCAAACCAACAAACCAACAAGCCAACAAGCCAACAAACCAACAAACCAACAAAGTAACGAGCCAACAAGCCAACAAACCAACAAACCAACAAAGCAACAAGCCAACAAGCCAACAAACGAACAAACCAACAAGCCAACAAACCAACAAACCAACAAACCAACAAACCAGAAAACCAACAAACCAACAAACCAACAAGCCAACAAGCCAACAAACCAACAAACCAACAAACCAAAAAACCAACAAACCAACAAACCAACTAACCAAAAAACCAACAAACCAACAAACCAACAAGCCAACAAACTAACAAACCAACGAGCCAACAAACCAACAAACCAACAAGCCAACAAGCCAACAAACCAACAAACCAACAAACCAATAAACCAACAAACCAACAAACCAACAAGCCAAGAAACCAACAAACCAACAAGCCAACAAGCCAACAAACCAACAAACCAACAAGTTAACAAACCAACAAGCCAACAAACCAACAAACCAACAAACCAAGTAACCAAAAAGCCAACAAACTAACAAACCAACAAGCCAACAAGCCAACAAACCAACAAACCAACAAACCAACAAAGCAACAAGCCAACAAGCCAACAAACCAACAAACTAACAAGCCAACAAACCAACAAACCAACAAACCAACAAGCCAACAAACCAACAAACAAATAAACCAGCAAACCAATAAACCAACAAACCAACAAGCCAACAAACCAACAAACCAACAAACCAACAAACCAAAAAACCAACAAACCAACAAACCAACAAACCAACAAACCAACACACCAACAAGCCAACAAGCCAACAACCCAACAAACTAACAAACCAACAAGCCAACAAACCAACAAACGAACAAGCCAACAAGCCAACAAACCAACAAACCAACAAACCAATAAACCAACAAACCAACAAACCAACAAGTCAAGAAACCAACAAACCAACAAGCCAACAAGCCAACAAACCAACAAACCAACAAGCTAACAAACCAACAAGCCAACAAACCAACAAACCAACAAACCAAGTAACCAAAAAGCCAAAAAACTAACAAACCAACAAGCCAACAAGCCAACAAACCAACAAACCAACAAACCAACAAAGCAACAAGCCAACAAGCCAACAAACCAACAAACTAACAAGCCAACAAACCAACAAACCAACAAACCAACAGGCCAACAAACCAACAAACAAATAAACCAACAAACCAACAAACCAACAAGCCAACAAACCAATAAACCAAAAAACCAACAAACCAACAAACCAAGTAACCAAACAGCCAACAAACTAACAAACCAACAAGCCAAAAAACCAACAAACCAACGAGCTAACAAGCCAACAAACCAACAAACCAACAAGCCAACAAACCAACAAACCAACAAACCAAAAAACCAACAAACCAACAAACCAACAAACCAACAAACCAACAAACCAACAAACCAACAAACGAACAAGCCAACAAGCCAACAAACCAACAAACCAACAAACCAACAAGCAAACAAACCAACAAGCCAACAAACCAACAAACCAACAAACCCAGTAACCAAAAAGCCAACAAACTAACAAACCAACAACCCAATAAGCCAACAAACCAACAAACCAACAAAGCAACAAGCCAACAAGCCAACAAACCAACAAACCAACAAACCAACCAACCAACAAACCAACAAACCAACAAGCCAACAAACCAACAAACCAACAAACCAACAAGCCAACAAACCAACAAACCAACAAGCCAACAAACCAACAAACCAACAAACCAACAAACCATTAAGCCAACAAACCAACAAACCAACAAACCAACAAGCTAACAAACCAACAAACCAACAAACCAACAAGCCAACAAATCAACAAGCCAACAAACCAACAAATCAAGTAACCAAAAAGCCAACAAACTAACAAACCAACAAGTGAACAAGCCAACAAACCAACAAACCAACAAAGCAACAAGCCAACAAGCCAACAAACCAACAAACCAACAAGCCAACAAACCAACAAACCAACAAGCCAACAAGCCAACAAACCAACAAACCAACAAACCAACAAGCCAACAAACCAACAAACCAAAAAATCAACAAACCAACAAACATACAAGTCAACAAGCCAACAAACGAACAAACCAACAAGCCAACAAACCAACAAACCAACAAACTAAGTAACCAACAAGCCAACAAACCAACAAACCAACAAGCCAACAAGCCAACACACCAACAAACCATAAAACCAACAAATCAACCTACCAACAAACCAAAAAACCAACAAACCAACAAACCAATAAACCAACAAACCAACAAACCAACAAACCAACAAGCCAACAAGCCAACAAACCAACAAACCAACAAACCAACAAGCCAACAAACCAACAAGCCAATAAACCAACAAACCAAGTAACCAAAAAGCCAACAAACTAACAAACCGACAAGCCAACAAGCCAACAATCCAACAAACCAACAAACCAACAAACCAACAAACCAGCAATCCAACAAACCAACAAGCCAACAAGCCAACAAACCAACAAACCAACAAACCAACAAACCAGCAAACCAACAAACCAACAAACCAACAAGCCAACAAGCCAACAAACCAACAAACCAACAAACCAAAAAACCAACAAGCCAACAAACCAACAAACCAACAAGCCAACAAGCCAACAAACCAACAAACCAACAAACCAACAAGCCAACAAACCAACATACCAACAAGCCAACAAACCAACAAACCAACAAACCAACAAACCAACAAGCCAACAAGCCAACAAACCAACAAACCAACAAGCCAACAAACCAACAAACCAACAAACCAACAAACCAGCAAACCAACAAACCAACAATCCAAAAAGCCAACAGACCAACAAACCAACAAGCCAACAAACCAACAAACAAATAAACCAACAAACCAACAAACCAACAAACCAACAAGCAAACAAACCAACAAACCAACAAACCAACAAACCAACAAGCAAACAAGCCAACAAACCAACAAACCAACAAGCCAACAAGCCAACAAACCAACAAGCCAACAAACCAACAAACCAACAAGCCAACAAGCCAACAAACCAACAAGCCAACAAGCCAACAAACCAACAAACCAACAAGCCAACAAACCAAGTAACCAACAAACCAACAAACCATCAAACGAACAAAGCAACAAACTAACAAGCCAACAAGCCAACAAACCAACAAACCAAGTAACCAAAAAGCCAACAAACTAACAAACCAACAAGCCAACAAACCAACAAGCAAAAAGCCAACAAACCAACAAACCAACAAAGCAGCAAACCAAATACCAACAAACCAAAAAACCAACATACCAACAAACCATCAAACGAACAAAGCAACATGTCAACAAGCCAACAAACCAACAAACCAACAAGCCAACAAGCCAACAAACCAACAAACCAACAAACCAACAAACCAACAAACCAACAAACCAACAAACCAACAAGCCAACAAACCAACAAACCAACAAGCCAACAAGCCAACAAACTAACAAACCAACAAGCTAACAAACCAACAATCCAACAAACCAACAAACCAACAAACCAAGTAACGAAAAAGCCAACAAACTAACAAACCAACAAGCCAACAAGCCAACAAACCAACAAACCAACAAAGCAACAAGCCAACAAGCCAACAAACCAACAAACAAACAAACCAAGTAACCAAAAAGCCAACAAACCAACAAACCAACAAGCCAACAAGCCAACAAACCAACAAACCAACAAAGTAACAAGCCAACAAGCCAACAAACCAACAAACCAACAAAGCAACAAGCCAACAAGCCAACAAACGAACAAACCAACAAGCCAACAAACCAACAAACCAACAAACCAACAAACCAACAAACCAACAAACCAGCAAACCAACAAACCAACAAACCAACAAGCCAACAAGCCAACAAACCAACAAACCAACAAACCAAAAAACCAACAAACCAACAAACCAACAAACCAACTAACCAAAAAACCAACAAACCAACAAACCAACAAGCCAACAAACTAACAAACCAACGAGCCAACAAACCAACAAACCAACAAGCCAACAAGCCAACAAACCAACAAACCAACAAACCAATAAACCAACAAACCAACAAACCAACAAGCCAAGAAACCAACAAAACAACATGCCAACAAGCCAACAAACCAACAAACCAACAAGCTAACAAACCAACAAGCCAACAAACCAACAAACCAACAACCAAGTAATCAAAAAGCCAACAAACTAACAAACCAACAAGCCAACAAGCCAACAAACCAACAAACCAATAAACCAACAAAGCAACAAGCCAACAAGCCAACAAACCAACAAACTAACAAGCCAACAAACCAACAAACCAACAAACCAACAAGCCAACAAACCAACAAACAAATAAACCAGCAAACCAACAAACCAACAAACCAACAAGCCAACAAGCCAACAAACCAACAAACCAACAAACCAACAAACCAAAAAACCAACAAACCAACAAACCAACAAACCAACAAACCAACAAACCAACAAACCAACAAGCCAACAAGCCAACAACCCAACAAACTAACAAACCAACAAGCCAACAAACCAACAAACCAACAAGCCAACAAGCCAACAAACCAACAAACCAACAAACCAATAAACCAACAAACCAACAAACCAACAAGCCAAGAAACCAACAAACCAACAAGCCAACAAGCCAACAAACCAACAAACCAACAAGCTAACAAACCAACAAGCCAACAAACCAACAAACCAACAAACCAAGTAACCAAAAAGCCAACAAACTAACAAACCAACAAGCCAACCAGCCAACAAACCAACAAACCAACAAACCAACAAAGCAACAAGCCAACAAGCCAACAAACCATCAAACGAACAAAGCAACATGCCAACAAGCCAACAAACCAACAGGCCAACAAACCAACAAACAAATAAACCAACAAACCAACAAACCAACAAGCCAACAAACCAATAAACCAAAAAACCAACAACCCAACAAACCAAGTAACCAAACAGCCAACAAACTAACAAACCAACATGCCAAAAAACCAACAAACCAACAAGCTAACAAGCCAACAAACCAACAAACCAACAAGCCAACAAACCAACAAACCAACAAACCAAAAAACCAACAAACCAACAAACCAACAAACCAACAAACCAACAAACCAACAAACGAACAAGCCAACAAGCCAACAAACCAACAAACCAACAAACCAACAAGCAAACAAACCAACAAGCCAACAAACCAACAAACCAATAAACCCAGTAACCAAAAAGCCAACAAACTAACAAACCAACAAGCCAATAAGCCAACAAACCAACAAACCAACAAAGCAACAAGCCAACAAGCCAACAAACCAACAAACCAACAAATCAACCAACCAACAAACCAACAAGCCAACAAGCCAACAAACCAACAAACCAACAAACCAACAAGCCAACAAACCAACAAACCAACAAGCCAACAAACCAACAAACCAACAAACCAACAAACCATTAAGTCAACAAGCCAACAAACCAACAAACCAACAAGCCAACAAACCAACAAACCAACAAACCAACAAGCCAACAAACCAACAAACCAAGTAACCAAAAAGCCAACAAACTAACAAACCAACAAGACAACAAACCAACAAGCCAACAAACCAACAAACCAACAAGCCAACAAGCCAACAAACCAACAAACAAACAAGCCAACAAACCAACAAGCCAACAAGCCAACAAATCAACAAGCCAACAAACCAACAAACCAACAAACCAACAAACCAACAAGCCAACAAGCCAACAAACCAACAAACCAATAAACCCAGTAACCAAAAAGCCAACAAACTAACAAACCAACAAGCCAATAAGCCAACAAACCAACAAACCAACAAAGCAACAAGCCAACAAGCCAACAAACCAACAAACCAACAAATCAACCAACCAACAAACCAACAAGCCAACAAGCCAACAAACCAACAAACCAACAAACCAACAAGCCAACAAACCAACAAACCAACAAGCCAACAAACCAACAAACCAACAAACCAACAAACCATTAAGTCAACAAGCCAACAAACCAACAAACCAACAAGCCAACAAACCAACAAACCAACAAACCAACAAGCCAACAAACCAACAAACCAAGTAACCAAAAAGCCAACAAACTAACAAACCAACAAGACAACAAACCAACAAGCCAACAAACCAACAAACCAACAAGCCAACAAGCCAACAAACCAACAAACCAACAAGCCAACAAACCAACAAGCCAACAAGCCAACAAATCAACAAGCCAACAAACCAACAAACCAACAAACCAACAAACCAACAAGCCAACAAACCAACAAACAAATAAACCAACAAACCAACAAACCAAAAAACCAACAAACCAACAAGCCAACAAGCCAACAAACCAACAAGCCAACAAACCAACAAGCCAACAAACCAACAAACCAACAAACCAACAAACCAACAAGCCAACAAGCCAACAAGCCAACAAACCAACAAACCAACAAACCAACAAACCAACAAACCAACAAACCAACAAACCAACAAGCCAACAAACCAACAAACCAACAAGCCAACAAGCCAACAAACTAACAAACCAACAAGCTAACAAGCCAACAAACTAACAAACCAACAAGCTAACAAACCAACAATCCAACAAACCAACAAACCAAGTAACGAAAAAGCCAACAAACTAACAAACCAACAAGCCAACAAGCCAACAAGCCAACAAACTAACAAACCAACAAGCTAACAAACCAACAATCCAACAAACCAACAAACCAAGTAACGAAAAAGCCAACAAACTAACAAACCAACAAGCCAACAAGCCAACAAACCAACAAACCAACAAAGCAACAAGCCAACAAGCCAACAAACCAACAAACCAACAAACCAAGTAACCAAAAAGCTAACAAACCAACAAACCAACAAGCCAACAAGCCAACAAACCAACAAACCAACAAAGTAACAAGCCAACAAGCCAAAAAACCAACAAACCAACAAAGCAACAAGCCAACAAGCCAACAAACGAACAAACAAACAAGCCAACAAACCAACAAACCAACAAACCAACAAACCAGCAAACCAACAAACCAACAAACCAACAAGCCAACAAGCCAACAAACCAACAAACCAACAAACCAAAAAACCAACAAACCAACAAACCAACAAACCAACTAACCAAAAAACCAACAAACCAACAAACCAACAAGCCAACAAACTAACAAACCAACGAGCCAACAAACCAACAAACCAACAAGCCAACAAGCCAACAAACCAACAAACCAACAAACCAATAAACCAACAAACCAACAAACCAACAAGCCAAGAAACCAACAAACCAACAAGCCAACAAGCCAACAAACCAACAAACCAACAAGTTAACAAACCAACAAGCCAACAAACCAACAAACCAACAAACCAAGTAACCAAAAAGCCAACAAACTAACAAACCAACAAGCCAACAAGCCACCAAACCAACAAACCAACAAACCAACAAAGCAACAAGCCAACAAGCCAACAAACCAACAAACTAACAAGCCAACAAACCAACAAACCAACAAACCAACAAGCCAACAAACCAACAAACAAATAAACCAGCAAACCAACAAACCAACAAACCAACAAGCCAACAAGCCAACAAACCAACAAACCAACAAACCAAAAAACCAACAAACCAACAAACCAACAAACCAACAAACCAACAAACCAACAAGCCAACAAGCCAACAACCCAACAAACTAACAAACCAACAAGCCAACAAACCAACAAACCAACAAGCCAACAAGCCAACAAACCAACAAACCAATAAACCAACAAACCAACAAACCAACAAGTCAAGAAACCAACAAACCAACAAGCCAACAAGCCAACAAACCAACAAACCAACAAGCTAACAAACCAACAAGCCAACAAACCAACAAACCAACAAACCAAGTAACCAAAAAGCCAACAAACTAACAAACCAACAAGCCAACAAGCCAACAAACCAACAAACCAACAAAGCAACAAGCCAACATGCCAACAAACCAACAAACTAACAAGCCAACAAACCAACAAACCAACAAACCAACAGGCCAACAAACCAACAAACAAATAAACCAACAAACCAACAAACCAACAAGCCAACAAACCAATAAACCAAAAAACCAACAAACCAAGTAACCAAACAGCCAACAAACTAACAAACCAACAAGCCAAAAAACCAACAAACCAACAAGCTAACAAGCCAACAAACCAACAAACCAACAAGCCAACAAACCAACAAACCAACAAACCAAAAAACCAACAAACCAACAAACCAACAAACCAACAAACCCAGTAACCAAAAAGCCAACAAACTAACAAACCAACAAGCCAATAAGCCAACAAACCAACAAACCAACAAAGCAACAAGCCAACAAGCCAACAAACCAACAAACCAACAAACCAACCAACCAACAAACCAACAAGCCAACAAGCCAACAAACCAACAAACCAACAAACCAACAAGCCAACAAACCAACAAACCAACAAGCCAACAAACCAACAAACCAACAAACCAACAAACCATTAAGCCAACAGGCCAACAAACCAACAAACCACCAAGCCAACAAACCAACAAACCAACAAACCAACAAACCAACAAATCAACAAGCCAACAAACCAACAAATCAAGTAATCAAAAAGCCAACTTACTAACAAACCAACAAGTGAACAACCCAACAAACCAACAAACCAACAAAGCAACAAGCCAACAAGCCAACAAACCAACAAACCAACAAGCCAACAAACCAACAAACCAACAAGCCAACAAGCCAACAAACCAACAAACCAACAAACCAACAAGCCAACAAACCAACAAACCAAAAAATCAACAAACCAACAAACATATAAGCCAACAAGCCAACAAACCAACAAACCAACAAGCCAACAAACCAACAAACTAAGTAACCAACAAGCCAACAAGCCAACACACCAACAAACCATCAAACCAACAAATCAACCAACCAACAAACCAAAAAACCAACAAACCAACAAACCAATAAACCAACAAACCAACAAACCAACAAACCAACAAGCCAACAAGCCAACAAACCAACAAACCAACAAACCAACAAGCCAACAAACCAACAAGCCAATAAACCAACAAACCAAGTAACCAAAAAGCCAACAAACTAACAAACCAACAAGCCAACAAGCCAACAATCCAACAAACCAACAAACCAACAAACCAACAAACCAACAATCCAACAAACCAACAAGCCAACAAGCCAACAAACCAACAAACCAACAAACCAAAAAACCAACAAACCAACAAACCAACAAACCAACAAACCAACAAACCAACAAGCCAACAAACCAACAAACTAACAAACCAACAAGCCAACAAACCAACAAACCAACAAGCCAATAAGCCAACAAACCAACAAACCCACAAATCAACAAACCAACAAGCCAACAAACCAACAAACCAACAAGCGAACAAGCCAACAAACCAACAAACCAACAAGCCAACAAACCAACAAGCCAACAAACCAACACACCAACAAACCAAGTAACCAAAAAGCCAACAAACTAACAAACCAACAAGCCAACAAGCCAACAAACTAACAAACCAACAAAGCAACAAGCCAACAAGCCAACAAACTAACAAACCAACAAGCCAACAAACCAACAAACCAACAAACCAACAAGCCAACAAACCAACAAACAAATAAACCAACAAACCAACAAACCAACAAACCAACAAACCAAAAAACCAACAAACCAACAAACCAACAAACCATCAAACGAACAAAGCAACAAACTAACAAGCCAACAAGCCAACAAACCAACAAACCAAGTAACCAAAAAGCCAACAAACTAACGAACCAACAAGCCAACAAACCAACAAGCCAAAAAGCCAACAAACCAACAAACCAACAAAGCAGCAAACCAAAAAACAAATCAACAAGCTAACAAGCCAACAAACCAACAAACCGACAAGCCAACAAACCAACAAACCAACAAGCCAACAAGCCAACAAACCAACAAGCCAACAAGCCAACAAACCAACAAGCCAACAAGCCAACAAACCAACAAGCCAACAAGCCAACAAACCAACAAACCAACAAACCAACAAGCCAACAAACCAATAAACCAAAAAACTAACAAACCAACAAACCAAGTAACCAAATAGCCAACAAACTAACAAACCAACAAGCCAAAAAACCAACAAACCAACAAGCCAACAAGCCAACAAACCAACAAACCAACAAGCCAACAAACCAACAAACCAACAAACCAAAAAACCAACAAACCAACAAACCAACAAACCAACAAACCAACAAACCACCAAACGAACAAGCCAACAAGCCAACAAACCAACAAACCAACAAACCAACAAGCCAACAAACCAACAAGCCAACAAACCAACAAAGCAACAAACCAAGTAACCAAAAAGCCAACAAACTAACAAACCAACAAGCCAATAAGCCAACAAACCAACAAACCAACAAAGCAACAAGCCAACACGCCAACAAACCAACAAACCAACAAGCCAACAAACCAACAAACCAACAAGCCAACAAGCCAACAAACCAACAAACCAACAAACCAACAAGCCAACAAATCAACAAACCAACAAGCCAACAAACCAACAAACCAACAAACCAACAAACCATTAAGCCAACAAGCCAACAAACCAACAAACCAACAAGCCAACAAACCAAAAAACCAACAAACCAACAAGCCAACAAACCAAGAAGCCAACAAACCAACAAACCAACAAATCAAGTAACCAAAAAGCCAACAAACTAACAAACCAACAAGCCAACAAGCCAACAAACCAACAAACCAACAAACCAACAAAGCAACAAGCCAACAAGCCAACAAGCCAACAAACCAACAAACCAACAAGCTAACAAACCAACAAGCCAACAAACCAACAAACCAAGTAACCAAAAAGCCAACAAACTAACAAACCAACAAGCCAACAAGCCAACAAACCAACAAACCAACAAACCAACAAAGCAACAAGCCAACAAGCCAACAAACCAACAAACTAACAAGCCAACAAACCAACAAACCAACAAACCAACAGGCCAACAAACCAACAAACAAATAAACCAACAAACCAACAAACCAACTAGCCAACAAACCAATAAACCAAAAAACCAACAAACCAACAAACCAAGTAACCAAACAGCCAACAAACTAACACACCAACAAGCCAAAAAACCAACAAACCAACAAGCCAACAAGCCAACAAACCAACAAACCAACAAGCCAACAAACCAACAAACCAACAAACCAACAAACCAACAAACCAACAAGCCAACAAATCAACAAGCCAACAAACCAACAAACCAACATATCAAGTAACCAAAAAGCCAACAAACTAACAAACCAACAAGTGAACAAGCCAACAAACCAACAAACCAACAAAGCAACAAACCAACAAGCCAACAAACCAACAAACCAACAAGCCAACAAACCAACAAACCAACAAGCCAACAAGCCAACAAACCAACAAACCAACAAACCAACAAGGCAACAAACCAACAAACCAAAAAATCAACAAACCAACAAACATACAAGCCAACAAGCCAACAAACCAACAAACCAACAAGCCAACAAACCAACAAACCAACAAACTAAGTAACCAACAAGCCAACAAACCAACAAACTAACAAGCCAACAAGCCAACACACCAACAAACCATCAAACCAACAAATCAACCAACCAACAAACTAAAAAACCAACAAACCAACAAACCAATAAACCAACAAACCAACAAACCAACAAACCAACAAGCGAACAAGCCAACAAACCAACAAACCAACAAACCAACAAGCCAACAAACCAACAAGCCAATAAACCAACAAACCAAGTAACCAACAAGCCAACAAACTAACAAACCAACAAGCCAACAAGCCAACAAACCAACAAACCAACAAACCAACAAACCAACAAACCAACAATCCAACAAACCAACAAGCCAACAAGCCAACAAACCAACAAACTAACAAACCAAAAAACCAACAAACCAACAAACCAACAAACCAACAAACCAACAAACCAACAAACCAACAAGCCAACAAGCCAACAAACCAACAAACTAACAAACCATCAATCCAACAAACCAACAAACCAACAAGCCAATAAGCCAACAAACCAACAAACCCACAAATCAACAAACCAACAAGCCAACAAACCAACAAACCAACAAGCCAACAAGCCAACAAACCAACAAACCAACAAGCCAACAAACCAACAAACCAACAAACCAAGTAACCAAAAAGCCAACAAACTAACAAACCAACAAGCCAACAAGCCAACAAACTAACAAACCAACAAAGCAAGAAGCCAACAAGCCAACAAACCAACAAACCAACAAGCCAACAAACCAACAAACCAACAAACCAACAAGCCAACAAACCAACAAACCAACAAACCAACAAACCAACAAACCAAAAAACCAACAAACCAACCAACCAACAAACCATCAAACGAACAAAGCAACAAACTAACAAGCCAACAAGCCAACAAACCAACAAACCAAGTAACCAAAAAGCAAACAAACTAACAAACCAACAAGCCAACAAACCAACAAGCCAAAAAGCCAACAAACCAACAAACCAACAAAGCAGCAAACCAAAAAACAAATCAACAAGCCAACAAGCCAAGAAACCAACAAACCGACAAGCCAACAAACCAACAAACCAATAAGCCAACAAGCCAACAAACCAACAAGCCAACAAGCCAACAAACGAACAAGCCAACAAACCAACAAACCAACAAACCAACAAACCAACAAGCCAACAAACCAACAAACAAATAAACTAACAAACCAACAAACCAAAAAACCAACAAACCAACAAGCCAACAAGCCAACAAACCAACAAGCCAACAAACCAACAAACCAACAAACCAACAAACCAACAAGCCAACAAACCAACAAACAAATAAACCAACAAACCGAAAAACCAACAAACCAACAAACCAACAAACCAACAAACCAACAAACCAAAAAGCCAACAAGCCAACAAACCAACAAACCAACAAACCAACAAGCCAACAAACCAACAAGCCAACAAGCCAACAAACCAACAAACCAACAAACCAAGTAACCAACAAACCAACAAACCATCAAACGAACAAAGTAACAAACCAACAAGCCAACAGGCCAACAAAGCAACAAACAAAAAAACCAACAAACCAAAAAACCAACAAACCAACAAACCATCAAACGAACAAAGCAACAAGCCAACAAACCAACAAACCAACAAGCCAACAAACCAACAAACCAACAAGCCAACAAGCCAACAAACCAACAAACCAACAAACCAACAAGCCAACAAACCAACATACCAACAAGCCAACAAACCAACAAACCAACAAACCAACAAACCAACAAGCCAACAAGCCAACAAACCAACAAACCAACAAGCCAACAAACCAACAAACCAACAAACCAACAAACCAACAAACCAACAAACCAACAAACCAACAAACCATTAAACCAACAAACCTACAAACCAACAATCCAAAAAGCCAACAAACCAACAAACCACCAAGCCAACAAACCAACAAACAAATAAACCAACAAACCAACAAACCAACAAACCAACAAGCAAACAAGCCAACAAACCAACAAACCAACAAAACCAACAAGCCCACAAGCCAACAAACCAACAAGCCAACAAACCAACAAACCAACAAGCCAACAAACCAACAAACCAACAAGCCAACAAACCAACAAACCAACAAACTAAGTAACCAACAAGCCAACAAACCAACAAACTAACAAGCCAACAAGCCAACACACCAACAAACCATCAAACCAACAAATCAACCAACCAACAAACTAAAAAACCAACAAACCAACAAACCAATAAACCAACAAACCAACAAACCAACAAACCAACAAGCGAACAAGCCAACAAACCAACAAACCAACAAACCAACAAGCCAACAAACCAACAAGCCAATAAACCAAAAAACCAAGTAACCAAAAAGCCAACAAACTAACAAACCAACAAGCCAACAAGCCAACAAACCAACAAACCAACAAACCAACAAACCAACAAACCAACAATCCAACAAACCAACAAGCCAACAAGCCAACAAACCAACAAACCAACAAACCAAAAAACCAACAAACCAACAAACCAACAAACCAACAAACCAACAAACCAACAAACCAACAAGCCAACAAGCCAAAAAACCAACAAACTAACAAACCATCAATCCAACAAACCAACAAACCAACAAGCCAATAAGCCAACAAACCAACAAACCCACAAATCAACAAACCAACAAGCCAACAAACCAACAAACCAACAAGCCAACAAGCCAACAAACCAACAAACCAACAAGCCAACAAACCAACAAACCAACAAACCAAGTAACCAAAAAGCCAACAAACTAACAAACCAACAAGCCAACAAGCCAACAAACTAACAAACCAACAAAGCAAGAAGCCAACAAGCCAACAAACCAACAAACCAACAAGCCAACAAACCAACAAACCAACAAACCAACAAGCCAACAAACCAACAAACAAATAAACCAACAAACCAACAAACCAACAAACCAACAAACCAAAAAACCAACAAACCAACAAACCAACAAACCATCAAACGAACAAAGCAACAAACTAACAAGCCAACAAGCCAACAAACCAACAAACCAAGTAACCAAAAAGCAAACAAACTAACAAACCAACAAGCCAACAAACCAACAAGCCAAAAAGCCAACAAACCAACAAACCAACAAAGCAGCAAACCAAAAAACAAATCAACAAGCCAACAAGCCAAGAAACCAACAAACCGACAAGCCAACAAACCAACAAACCAACAAGCCAACAAGCCAACAAACCAACAAGCCAACAAGCCAACAAACCAACAAGCCAACAAACCAACAAACCAACAAACCAACAAACCAACAAGCCAACAAACCAACAAACAAATAAACTAACAAACCAACAAACCAAAAAACCAACAAACCAACAAGCCAACAAGCCAACAAACCAACAAGCCAACAAACCAACAAACCAACAAACCAAAAAACCAACAAGCCAACAAACCAACAAACAAATAAACCAACAAACCGAAAAACCAACAAACCAACAAACCAACAAACCAACAAACCAACAAACCAAAAAGCCAACAAGCCAACAAACCAACAAACCAACAAACCAACAAGCCAACAAACCAACAAGCCAACAAGCCAACAAACCAACAAACCAACAAACCAAGTAGCCAACAAACCAACAAGCCAACAAACCAACAAGCCAACAAACCAACATACCAACAAGCCAACAAACCAACAAACCAACAAACCAACAAACAAATAAACCAACAAACCAACAAACCAACAAACCAACAAGCAAACAAGCCAACAAACCAACAAACCAACAAGCCCACAAGCCAACAAACCAACAAGCCAACAAACCAACAAACCAACAAACCAACAAACCAACAAACCAACAAACCAACAAACCAACAAACCATTAAACCAACAAACCAACAAACCGACAAACCAACAATCCAAAAAGCCAACAAACCAACAAACCACCAAGCCAACAAACCAACAAACAAATAAACCAACAAACCAACAAACCAACAAACCAACAAGCAAACAAGCCAACAAACCAACAAACCAACAAGCCCACAAGCCAACAAACCAACAAGCCAACAAACCAACAAACCAACAAGCCAACAAGCCAACAAACCAACAAACCAAGAAGCCAACAAACCAAGTAACCAACAAACCAACAAACCATCAAACGAACAAAGCAACAAACTAACAAGCCAACAAGCCAACAAACCAACAAACCAAGTAACCAAAAAGCCAACAAACTAACAAACCAACAAGCCAACAAACCAACAAGCCAAAAAGCCAACAAACCAACAAACCAACAAAGCAGCAAACCAAAAAACCAACAAACCAAAAAACCAACATACCAACAAACCATCAAACGAACAAAGCAACATGCCAACAAGCCAACAAACCAACAAACCAACAAGCCAACAAGCCAACAAACCAACAAACCAACAAACCAACAAACCAACAAACCAACAAACCAACAAACCAACAAGCCAACAAACCAACAAACCAACAAGCCAACAAGCCAACAAACTAACAAACCAACAAGCTAACAAACCAACAATCCAACAAACCAACAAACCAACAAACCAAGTAAGGAAAAAGCCAACAAACTAACAAACCAACAAGCCAACAAGCCAACAAACCAACAAACCAACAAAGCAACAAGCCAACAAGCCAACAAACCAACAAACCAAGTAACCAAAAAGCCAACAAACCAACAAACCAACAAACCAACAAGCCAACAAACCAACAAACCAATAAAGTAACAAGCCAACAAGCAACAAACCAACAAACCAACAAAGCAACAAGCCAACAAGCCAACAAACGAACAAACCAACAAGCCAACAAACCAACAAACCAACAAACCAACAAACCAGCAAACCAACAAACCAACAAACCAACAAGCCAACAAGCCAACAAACCAACAAACCAACAAACCAAAAAACCAACAAACCAACAAACCAACAAACCAACTAACCAAAAAACCAACAAACCAACAAACCAACAAGCCAACAAACTAACAAGCCAACGAGCCAACAAACCAACAAACCAACAAGCCAACAAGCCAACAAACCAACAAACCAACAAACCAATAAACCAACAAACCAACAAACCAACAAGCCAAGAAACCAACAAACCAACAAGCCAACAAGCCAACAAACCAACAAACCAACAAGCTAACAAACCAACAAGCCAACAAACCAACAAACCAACAAACCAAGTAACCAAAAAGCCAACAAACTAACAAACCAACAAGCCAACAAGCCAACAAACCAACAAACCAACAAACCAACAAAGCAACAAGCCAACAAGCCAACAAACCAACAAACTAACAAGCCAACAAACCAACAAACCAACAAACCAACAAACAAATAAACCAGCAAACCGACAAACCAACAAACCAACAAACCAACAAACCAAAAAACCAACAAACCAACAAACCAACAAACCAACAAACCAACAAACCAACAAGCCAACAAGCCAACAACCCAACAAACTAACAAACCAACAAGCCAACAAACCAACAAACCAACAAGCCAACAAGCCAACAAACCAACAAACCAACAAACCAATAAACCAACAAACCAGCAAACCAACAAGCCAAGAAACCAACAAACCATCAAGCCAACAAGCCAACAAACCAACAAACCAACAAGCTAACAAACCAACAAGCCAACAAACCAACAAACCAACAAACCAAGTAACCAAAAAGCCAACAAACTAACAAACCAACAAGCCAACAAGCCAACAAACCAACAAACCAACAAACCAACAAAGCAACAAGCCAACAAGCCAACAAACCAACAAACTAACAAGCCAACAAACCAACAAACCAACAAACCAACAGGCCAACAAACCAACAAACAAATAAACCAACAAACCAACAAACCAACAAGCCAACAAACCAATAAACCAAAAAACCAACAAACCAACAAACCAAGTAACCAAACAGCCAACAAACTAACAAACCAACAAGCCAAAAAACCAACAAACCAACAAGCCAATAAGCCAACAAACCAACAAACCCACAAATCAACAAACCAACAAGCCAACAAACCAACAAACCAACAAGCCAACAAGCCAAAAAACCAACAAACCAACAAGCCAACAAACCAACAAACCAACAAACCAAGTAACCAAAAAGCCAACAAACTAACAAACCAACAAGCCAACAAGCCAACAAACTAACAAACCAACAAAGCAAGAAGCCAACAAGCCAACAAACCAACAAACCAACAAGCCAACAAACCAACAAACCAACAAACCAACAAGCCAACAAACCAACAAACAAATAAACCAACAAACCAACAAACCAACAAACCAACAAACCAAAAAACCAACAAACCAACAAACCAACAAACCATCAAACGAACAAAGCAACAAACTAACAAGCCAACAAGCCAACAAACCAACAAACCAAGTAACCAAAAAGCAAACAAACTAACAAACCAACAAGCCAACAAACCAACAAGCCAAAAAGCCAACAAACCAACAAACCAACAAAGCAGCAAACCAAAAAACAAATCAACAAGCCAACAAGCCAAGAAACCAACAAACCGACAAGCCAACAAACCAACAAACCAACAAGCCAACAAGCCAACAAACCAACAAGCCAACAAGCCAACAAACCAACAAGCCAACAAACCAACAAACCAACAAACCAACAAACCAACAAGCCAACAAACCAACAAACAAATAAACTAACAAACCAACAAACCAAAAAACCAACAAACCAACAAGCCAACAAGCCAACAAACCAACAAGCCAACAAACCAACAAACCAACAAACCAAAAAACCAACAAGCCAACAAACCAACAAACAAATAAACCAACAAACCGAAAAACCAACAAACCAACAAACCAACAAACCAACAAACCAACAAACCAAAAAGCCAACAAGCCAACAAACCAACAAACCAACAAACCAACAAGCCAACAAACCAACAAGCCAACAAGCCAACAAGCCAACAAACCAACAAACCAAGTAGCCAACAAACCAAGAAGCCAACAAACCAACAAACCAACAAGCCAACAAACCAACATACCAACAAGCCAACAAACCAACAAACCAACAAACCAACAAACCAACAAGCCAACAAGCCAACAAACCAACAAACCAACAAGCCAACAAACCAACAAACCAACAAACCAACAAACCAACAAACCAACAAACCAACAAACCAACAAACCATTAAACCAACAAACCAACAAACCGACAAACCAACAATCCAAAAAGCCAACAAACCAACAAACCACCAAGCCAACAAACCAACAAACAAATAAACCAACAAACCAACAAACCAACAAACCAACAAGCAAACAAGCCAACAAACCAACAAACCAACAAGCCCACAAGCCAACAAACCAACAAGCCAACAAACCAACAAACCAACAAGCCAACAAGCCAACAAACCAACAAACCAAGAAGCCAACAAACCAAGTAACCAACAAACCAACAAACCATCAAACGAACAAAGCAACAAACTAACAAGCCAACAAGCCAACAAACCAACAAACCAAGTAACCAAAAAGCCAACAAACTAACAAACCAACAAGCCAACAAACCAACAAGCCAAAAAGCCAACAAACCAACAAACCAACAAAGCAGCAAACCAAAAAACCAACAAACCAAAAAACCAACATACCAACAAACCATC
Organism: Atherix ibis; assembly: GCA_958298945.1. Lineage (NCBI taxonomy): Eukaryota > Metazoa > Arthropoda > Insecta > Diptera > Athericidae > Atherix > Atherix ibis. The sequence goes on from OY282608.1 coordinate 31,361,580, forward strand.
AAACGAACAAAGCAACATGCCAACAAGCCAACAAACCAACAAACCAACAAGCCAACAAGCCAACAAACCAACAAACCAACAAACCAACAAACCAACAAACCAACAAACCAACAAACCAACAAGCCAACAAACCAACAAACCAACAAGCCAACAAGCCAACAAACTAACAAACCAACAAGCTAACAAACCAACAATCCAACAAACCAACAAACCAACAAACCAAGTAAGGAAAAAGCCAACAAACTAACAAACCAACAAGCCAACAAGCCAACAAACCAACAAACCAACAAAGCAACAAGCCAACAAGCCAACAAACCAACAAACCAACAAACCAAGTAACCAAAAAGCCAACAAACCAACAAACCAACAAACCAACAAGCCAACAAACCAACAAACCAATAAAGTAACAAGCCAACAAGCAACAAACCAACAAACCAACAAAGCAACAAGCCAACAAGCCAACAAACGAACAAACCAACAAGCCAACAAACCAACAAACCAACAAACCAACAAACCAGCAAACCAACAAACCAACAAACCAACAAGCCAACAAGCCAACAAACCAACAAACCAACAAACCAAAAAACCAACAAACCAACAAACCAACAAACCAACTAACCAAAAAACCAACAAACCAACAAACCAACAAGCCAACAAACTAACAAGCCAACGAGCCAACAAACCAACAAACCAACAAGCCAACAAGCCAACAAACCAACAAACCAACAAACCAATAAACCAACAAACCAACAAACCAACAAGCCAAGAAACCAACAAACCAACAAGCCAACAAGCCAACAAACCAACAAACCAACAAACCAACAAAGCAACAAGCCAACAAGCCAACAAACCAACAAACTAACAAGCCAACAAACCAACAAACCAACAAACCAACAAACAAATAAACCAGCAAACCGACAAACCAACAAACCAACAAACCAACAAACCAAAAAACCAACAAACCAACAAACCAACAAACCAACAAACCAACAAACCAACAAGCCAACAAGCCAACAACCCAACAAACTAACAAACCAACAAGCCAACAAACCAACAAACCAACAAGCCAACAAGCCAACAAACCAACAAACCAACAAACCAATAAACCAACAAACCAGCAAACCAACAAGCCAAGAAACCAACAAACCATCAAGCCAACAAGCCAACAAACCAACAAACCAACAAGCTAACAAACCAACAAGCCATCAAACCAACAAACCAACAAACCAAGTAACCAAAAAGCCAACAAACTAACAAACCAACAAGCCAACAAGCCAACAAACCAACAAACCAACAAACCAACAAAGCAACAAGCCAACAAGCCAACAAACCAACAAACTAACAAGCCAACAAACCAACAAACCAACAAACCAACAGGCCAACAAACGAACAAACAAATAAACCAACAAACCAACAAACCAACAAGCCAACAAACCAATAAACCAAAAAACCAACAAACCAACAAACCAAGTAACCAAACAGCCAACAAACTAACAAACCAACAAGCCAAAAAACCAACAAACCAACAAGCCAACAAGCCAACAAACCAACAAACCAACAAGCCAACAAACCAACAAACCAACAAACCAAAAAACCAACAAACCAACAAACCAACAAACCAACAAGCAAACAAACCAACAAGCCAACAAACCAACAAACCAACAAACCCAGTAACCAAAAAGCCAACAAACTAACAAACCAACAAGCCAATAAGCCAACAAACCAACAAACCAACAAAGCAAAAAGCCAACAAGCCAACAAACCAACAAACCAACAAACCAACAAACCAACAAGCCAACAAGCCAACAAACCAACAAACCAACAAACCAACAAGCCAACAAACCAACAAACCAACAAGCCAACAAACCAACAAACCAACAAACCAACAAACCATTAAGCCAACAAGCCAACAAACCAACAAACCAACAAGCCAACAAACCAACAAACCAACAAACCAACAAGCCAACAAATCAACAAGCCAACAAACCAACAAATCAAGTAACCAAAAAGCCAACAAACTAACAAACCAACAAGTGAACAAGCCAACAAACCAACAAACCAACAAAGCAACAAGCCAACAAGCCAACAAACCAACAAACCAACAAGCCAACAAACCAACAAACCAACAAGCCAACAAGCCAACAAACCAACAAACCAACAAACCAACAAGCCAACAAACCAACAAACCAAAAAATCAACAAACCAACAAACATACAAGCCAACAAGCCAACAAACCAACAAACCAACAAGCCAACAAACCAACAAACCAACAAACTAAGTAACCAACAAGCCAACAAACCAACAAACCAACAAGCCAACAAGCCAACACACCAACAAACCATCAAACCAACAAATCAACCAACCAACAAACCAAAAAACCAACAAACCAACAAACCAATAAACCAACAAACCAACAAACCAACAAACCAACAAGCCAACAAGCCAACAAACCAACAAACCAACAAACCAACAAGCCAACAAACCAACAAGCCAATAAACCAACAAACCAAGTAACCAAAAAGCCAACAAACTAACAAACCAACAAGCCAACAAGCCAACAATCCAACAAACCAACAAACCAACAAACCAACAAACCAACAATCCAACAAACCAACAAGCCAACAAGCCAACAAACCAACAAACCAACAAACCAAAAAACCAACAAACCAACAAACCAACAAACCAACAAACCAACAAACCAACAAACCAACAAGCCAACAAGCCAACAAACCAACAAACTAACAAACCAACAAGCCAACAAACCAACAAACCAACAAGCCAATAAGCCAACAAACCAACAAACCCACAAATCAACAAACCAACAAGCAACAAACCAACAAACCAACAAGCCAACAAGCCAACAAACCAACAAACCAACAAGCCAACAAACCAACAAGCCAACAATCCAACAAACCAACAAACCAAGTAACCAAAAAGCCAACAAACTAACAAACCAACAAGCCAACAAGCCAACAAACTAACAAACCAACAAAGCAACAAGCCAACAAGCCAACAAACCAACAAACCAACAAGCCAACAAACCAACAAACCAACAAACCAACAAGCCAACAAACCAACAAACAAATAAACCAACAAACCAACAAACCAACAAACCAACAAACCAAAAAACCAACAAACCAACAAACCAACAAGCCAACAAGCCAACAAACCAACAAACCAACAAGCCAACAAACCAACAAGCCAACAAACCAACAAACCAACAAACCAAGTAACCAAAAAGCCAACAAACTAACAAACCAACAAGCCAACAAACCAACAAGCCAAAAAGCCAACAAACCAACAAACCAACAAAGCAGCAAACCAAAAAACAAATCAACAAGCCAACAAGCCAACAAACCAACAAACCGACAAGCCAACAAACCAACTAACCAACAAACCAACAAACCAACAAACCAAGTAACCAAAAAGCCAACAAACTAACAAACCAACAAGCCAACAAGCCAACAAACCAACAAGCCAACAAGCCAACAAACCAACAAGCCAACAAGCCAACAAACCAACAAGCCAACAAGCCAATAAACCAAAAAACTAACAAACCAACAAACCAAGTAACCAAACAGCCAACAAACTAACAAACCAACAAGCCAAAAAACCAACAAACCAACAAGCCAACAAGCCAACAAACCAACAAACCAACAAGCCAACAAACCAACAAACCAACAAACCAAAAAACCAACAAACCAACAAACCAACAAACCAACAAACCAACAAACCAACAAACGAACAAGCCAACAAGCCAACAAACCAACAAACCAACAAACCAACAAGCCAACAAACCAACAAGCCAACAAACCAACAAACCAACAAACCAAGTAACCAAAAAGCCAACAAACTAACAAACCAACAAGCCAACAAGCCAACAAACCAACAAACCAACAAACCAACAAAGCAACAAGCCAACACGCCAACAAACCAACAAACCAACAAGCCAACAAACCAACAAGCCAACAAGCCAACAAACCAACAAACCAACAAACCAACAAGCCAACAAATCAACAAACCAACAAGCCAACAAACCAACAAGCCAACAAACCAACAAACCAACAAACCAACAAGCCAACAAACCAACAAGCCAACAAACCAACAAGCCAACAAACAAACAAACCAACAAATCAAGTAAACAAAAAGCCAACAAACTAGCAAACCAACAAGCCAACAAGCCAACAAACCAACAAACCAACAAACCAACAAAGCAACAAGCCAACAAGCCAACAAGCCAACAAACCAACAAACCAACAAGCTAACAAACCAACAAGCCAACAAACCAACAAACCAACAAACCAAGTAACCAAAAAGCCAACAAACTAACAAACCAACAAGCCAACAAGCCAACAAACTAACAAACCAACAAACCAACAAACCAACAAAGCAACAAGCCAACAAGCCAACAAACCAACAAACAAACAAGCCAACAAACCAACAAACCAACAAACCAACAGGCCAACAAACCAACAAACAAATAAACCAACAAACCAACAAACCAACAAGCCAACAAACCAATAAACCAAAAAACCAACAAACCAACAAACCAAGTAACCAAACAGCCAACAAACTAACAAACCAACAAGCCAAAAAACCAACAAACCAACAAACCAAGTAACCAAAAAGCCAACAAACTAACAAACTAACAAACCAACAAGCCAACAAGCCAACAAACCAACAAACCAACAAACCAACAAAGCAACAAGCCAACACGCCAACAAACCAACAAACCAACAAGCCAACAAACCAACAAGCCAACAAGCCAACAAACCAACAAACCAACAAACCAACAAGCCAACAAATCAACAAACCAACAAGCCAACAAACCAACAAGCCAACAAACCAACAAACCAACAAACCAACAAGCCAACAAACCAACAAGCCAACAAACCAACAAGCCAACAAACCAACAAATCAAGTAAACAAAAAGCCAACAAACTAGCAAACCAACAAGCCAACAAGCCAACAAACCAACAAACCAACAAACCAACAAAGCAACAAGCCAACAAGCCAACAAGCCAACAAACCAACAAACCAACAAGCTAACAAACCAACAAGCCAACAAACCAACAAACCAACAAACCAAGTAACCAAAATGCCAACAAACTAACAAACCAACAAGCCAACAAGCCAACAAACTAACAAACCAACAAACCAACAAACCAACAAAGCAACAAGCCAACAAGCCAACAAACCAACAAACAAACAAGCCAACAAACCAACAAACCAACAAACCAACAGGCCAACAAACCAACAAACAAAGAAACCAACAAACCAACAAACCAACAAGCCAACAAACCAATAAACCAAAAAACCAACAAACCAACAAACCAAGTAACCAAACAGCCAACAAACTAACAAACCAACAAGCCAAAAAACCAACAAACCAACAAGCCAACAAGCCAACAAACCAACAAACCAACAAGCCAACAAACCAACAAACCAACAAACCAACAAAGCAACAAGCCAACAAGCCAACAAGCCAACAAACCAACAAACCAACAAGCTAACAAACCAACAAGCCAACAAGCCAACAAACCAACAAACCAACAAACCAATAAACCAACAAACCAACAAACCAACAAGCCAAGAAACCAACAAACCAACAAGCCAACAAGCCAACAAACCAACAAACCAACAAGCTAACAAACCAACAAGCCAACAAACCAACAAACCAACAAACCAAGTAACCAAAAAGCCAACAAACTAACAAACCAACAAGCCAACAAGCCAACAAACCAACAAACCAACAAACCAACAAAGCAACAAGCCAACAAGCCAACAAACCAACAAACTAACAAGCCAACAAACCAACAAACCAACAAACCAACAGGCCAACAAACCAACAAACAAATAAACCAACAAACCAACAAACCAACAAGCCAACAAACCAATAAACCAAAAAACCAACAAACCAACAAACCAAGTAACCAAACAGCCAACAAACTAACAAACCAACAAGCCAAAAAACCAACAAACCAACAAGCCAACAAGCCAACAAACCAACAAACCAACAAGCCAACAAACCAACAAACCAACAAACCAAAAAACCAACAAACCAACAAACCAACAAACCAACAAGCAAACAAACCAACAAGCCAACAAACCAACAAACCAACAAACCCAGTAACCAAAAAGCCAACAAACTAACAAACCAACAAGCCAATAAGCCAACAAACCAACAAACCAACAAAGCAACAAGCCAACAAGCCAACAAACCAACAAACCAACAAACCAACAAACCAACAAGCCAACAAGCCAACAAACCAACAAACCAACAAACCAACAAGCCAACAAACCAACAAACCAACAAACCAACAAGCCAACAAACCAACAAACCAACAAACCAACAAACCATTAAGCCAACAAGCCAACAAACCAACAAACCAACAAGCCAACAAACCAACAAACCAACAAACCAACAAGCCAACAAATCAACAAGCCAACAAACCAACAAATCAAGTAACCAAAAAGCCAACAAACTAACAAACCAACAAGTGAACAAGCCAACAAACCAACAAACCAACAAAGCAACAAGCCAACAAGCCAACAAACCAACAAACCAACAAGCCAACAAACCAACAAACCAACAAGCCAACAAGCCAACAAACCAACAAACCAACAAACCAACAAGCCAACAAACCAACAAACCAAAAAATCAACAAACCAACAAACATACAAGCCAACAAGCCAACAAACCAACAAACCAACAAGCCAACAAACCAACAAACCAACAAACTAAGTAACCAACAAGCCAACAAACCAACAAACCAACAAGCCAACAAGCCAACACACCAACAAACCATCAAACCAACAAATCAACCAACCAACAAACCAAAAAACCAACAAACCAACAAACCAATAAACCAACAAACCAACAAACCAACAAACCAACAAGCCAACAAGCCAACAAACCAACAAACCAACAAACCAACAAGCCAACAAACCAACAAGCCAATTAACCAACAAACCAAGTAACCAAAAAGCCAACAAACTAACAAACCAACAAGCCAACAAGCCAACAATCCAACAAACCAACAAACCAACAAACCAACAAACCAACAAACCAACAAATCAACAAACCAACAAACCAACAAACCAACAAACCAACAAGCCAACAAGCCAACAAACAAACAAACTAACAAACCAACAAGCCAACAAACCAACAAACCAACAAGCCAATAAGCCAACAAACCAACAAACCCACAAATCAACAAACCAACAAGCCAACAAACCAACAAACCAACAAGCCAACAAGCCAACAAACCAACAAACCAACAAGCCAACAAACCAACAAGCCAACAAACCAACAAACCAACAAACCAAGTAACCAAAAAGCCAACAAACTAACAAACCAACAAGCCAACAAGCCAACAAACTAACAAACCAACAAAGCAACAAGCCAACAAGCCAACAAACCAACAAACCAACAAGCCAACAAACCAACAAACCAACAAACCAACAAGCCAACAAACCAACAAACAAATAAACCAACAAACCAACAAACCAACAAACCAACAAACCAAAAAACCAACAAACCAACAAACCAACAAGCCAACAAGCCAACAAACCAACAAACCAACAAGCCAACAAACCAACAAGCCAACAAACCAACAAACCAACAAGCCAACAAACCAACAAACCAACAAACCAACAAGCCAACAAATCAACAAGCCAACAAACCAACAAATCAAGTAACCAACAAGCCAACAAGCCAACAAACCAACAAACCAACAAACCAACAAGCCAACAAACCAACAAACCAAAAAATCAACAAACCAACAAACATACAAGCCAACAAGCCAACAAACCAACAAACCAACAAGCCAACAAACCAACAAACCAACAAACTAAGTAACTAACAAGCCAACAAACCAACAAACCAACAAGCCAACAAGCCAACACACCAACAAACCATCAAACCAACAAATCAACCAACCAACAAACCAAAAAACCAACAAACCAACAAACCAATAAACCAACAAACCAACAAACCAACAAACCAACAAGCCAACAAGCCAACAAACCAACAAACCAACAAACCAACAAGCCAACAAACCAACAAGCCAATTAACCAACAAACCAAGTAACCAAAAAGCCAACAAACTAACAAACCAACAAGCCAACAAGCCAACAATCCAACAAACCAACAAACCAACAAACCAACAAACCAACAATCCAACAAACCAACATGCCAACAAGCTTACAAACCAACAAACCAACAAACCAAAAAACCAACAAACCAACAAATCAACAAACCAACAAACCAACAAACCAACAAACCAACAAGCCAACAAGCCAACAAACAAACAAACTAACAAACCAACAAGCCAACAAACCAACAAACCAACAAGCCAATAAGCCAACAAACCAACAAACCCACAAATCAACAAACCAACAAGCCAACAAACCAACAAACCAACAAGCCAACAAGCCAACAAACCAACAAACCAACAAGCCAACAAACCAACAAGCCAACAAACCAACAAACCAACAAACCAAGTAACCAAAAAGCCAACAAACTAACAAACCAACAAGCCAACAAGCCAACAAACTAACAAACCAACAAAGCAACAAGCCAACAAGCCAACAAGCCAACAAACCAACAAACCAACAAGCCAACAAACCAACAAACCAACAAACCAACAAGCCAACAAACCAACAAACAAATAAACCAACAAACCAACAAACCAACAAACCAACAAACCAAAAAACCAACAAACCAACAAACCAACAAGCCAACAAGCCAACAAACCAACAAACCAACAAGCCAACAAACCAACAAGCCAACAAACCAACAAACCAACAAACCAAGTAACCAAAAAGCCAACAAACTAACAAACCAACAAGCCAACAAACCAACAAGCCAAAAAGCCAACAAACCAACAAACCAACAAAGCAGCAAACCAAAAAACAAATCAACAAGCCAACAAGCCAACAAACCAACAAACCGACAAGCCAACAAACCAACTAACCAACAAACCAACAAACCAACAAACCAAGTAACCAAAAAGCCAACAAACTAACAAACCAACAAGCCAACAAGCCAACAAACCAACAAGCCAACAAGCCAACAAACCAACAAGCCAACAAGCCAACAAACCAACAAGCCAACAAGCCAACAAACCAACAAACCAACAAACCAACAAGCCAACAAACCAATAAACCAAAAAACTAACAAACCAACAAACCAAGTAACCAAACAGCCAACAAACTAACAAACCAACAAGCCAAAAAACCAACAAACCAACAAGCCAACAAGCCAACAAACCAACAAACCAACAAGCCAACAAACCAACAAACCAACAAACCAAAAAACCAACAAACCAACAAACCAACAAACCAACAAACCAACAAACCAACAAACGAACAAGCCAACAAGCCAACAAACCAACAAACCAACAAACCAACAAGCCAACAAACCAACAAGCCAACAAACCAACAAACCAACAAACCAAGTAACCAAAAAGCCAACAAACTAACAAACCAACAAGCCAACAAGCTAACAAACCAACAAACCAACGAACCAACAAAGCAACAAGCCAACACGCCAACAAACCAACAAACCAACAAGCCAACAAACCAACAAACCAACAAGCCAACAAGCCAACAAACCAACAAACCAACAAACCAACAAGCCAACAAATCAACAAACCAACAAGCCAACAAACCAACAAACCAACAAACCAACAAACCATTAAGCCAACAAGCCAACAAACCAACAAACCAACAAGCCAACAAACCAACAAACCAACAAACCAACAAGCCAACAAACCAACAAGCCAACAAACCAACAAACCAACAAATCAAGTAAACAAAAAGCCAACAAACTAGCAAACCAACAAGCCAACAAGCCAACAAGCCAACAAACCAACAAACCAACAAACCAACAAAGCAACAAGCCAACAAGCCAACAAGCCAACAAACCAACAAACCAACAAGCTAACAAACCAACAAGCCAACAAACCAACAAACCAACAAACCAAGTAACCAAAAAGCCAACAAACTAACAAACCAACAAGCCAACAAGCCAACAAACCAACAAACCAACAAACCAACAAACCAACAAAGCAACAAGCCAACAAGTCAACAAACCAACAAACAAACAAGCCAACAAACCAACAAACCAACAAACCAACAGGCCAACAAACCAACAAACAAATAAACCAACAAACCAACAAACCAACAAGCCAACAAACCAACAAGCCAACAAACCAATAAACCAAAAAACCAACAAACCAACAAACCAAGTAACCAAACAGCCAACAAACTAACAAACCAACAAGCCAAAAAACCAACAAACCAACAAGCCAACAAGCCAACAAACCAACAAACCAACAAGCCAACAAACCAACAAACCAACAAACCAACAAAGCAACAAGCCAACAAGCCAACAAGCCAACAAACCAACAAACCAACAAGCTAACAAACCAACAAGCCAACAAACCAACAAACCAACAAACCAAGTAACCAAAAAGCCAACAAACTAACAAACCAACAAGCCAACAAGCCAACAAACCAACAAACCAACAAACCAACAAAGCAACAAGCCAACAAGCCAACAAACCAACAAACTAACAAGCCAACAAACCAACAAACCAACAAACCAACAGGCCAACAAACCAACAAACAAATAAACCAACAAACCAACAAACCAACAAGCCAACAAACCAATAAACCAAAAAACCAACAAACCAACAAACCAAGTAACCAAACAGCCAACAAACTAACAAACCAACAAGCCAAAAAACCAACAAACCAACAAGCCAACAAGCCAACAAACCAACAAACCAACAAGCCAACAAACCAACAAACCAACAAACAAAAAAACCAACAAACCAACAAACCAACAAACCAACAAACCAACAAACCAACAAACCAACAAACGAACAAGCCAACAAACCAACAAACCAACAAGCAAACAAACCAACAAGCCAACAAACCAACAAACCAACAAACCCAGTAACCAAAAAGCCAACAAACTAACAAACCAACACGCCAATAAGCCAACAAACCAACAAACCAACAAAGCAACAAGCCATCAAGCCAATAAACCAACAAACCAACAAACCAACAAACCAACAAACCAACAAGCCAACAAGCCAACAAACCAACAAACCAACAAACCAACAAGGCAACAAACCAACAAACCAACAAGCCAACAAACCAACAAACCAACAAACCAACAAACCATTAAGCCAACAAGCCAACAAACCAACAAACCAACAAGCCAACAAACCAACAAACCAACAAACCAACAAGCCAACAAATCAACAAGCCAACAAACCAACAAATCAAGTGACCAAAAAGCCAACAAACTAACAAACCAACAAGTGAACAAGCCAACAAACCAACAAACCAACAAAGCAACAAGCCAACAAGCCAACAAACCAACAAACCAACAAGCCAACAAACCAACAAACCAACAAGCCAACAAGCCAACAAACCAACAAACCAACAAACCAACAAGCCAACAAACCAACAAACCAAAAAATCAACAAACCAACAAACATACAAGCCAACAAGCCAACAAACCAACAAACCACTAAGCCAACAAACCAACAAACCAACAAACTAAGTAACCAACAAGCCAACAAACCAACAAACCAACAAGCCAACAAGCCAACACACCAACAAACCATCAAACCAACAAATCAACCAACCAACAAACCAAAAAACCAACAAACCAACAAACCAATAAACCAACAAACCAACAAACCAACAAACCAACAAACCAACAAGCCAACAAGCCAACAAACCAACAAACCAACAAACCAACAAGCCAACAAACCAACAAGCCAATAAACCAACAAACCAAGTAACCAAAAAGCCAACAAACTAACAAACCAACAAGCCAACAAGCCAACAAACCAACAAACCAACAAACCAACAAACCAACAATCCAACAAACCAACAAGCCAACAAGCCAACAAACCAACAAACCAACAAACCAAAAAACCAACAAACCAACAAACCAACAAACCAACAAGCCAACAAACCAACAAGCCAACAAACCAACAAACCAACAAACCAAGTAACCAAAAAGCCAACAAACTAACAAAACAACAAGCCAACAAACCGACCAACTAACAAACCAACAAACCAACAAAGCAACAAGCCAACAAGCCAACAAACCAACAAACTAACAAGCCAACAAACCAACAAACCTACAAACCAACAGGCCAACAAACCAACAAACAAATAAACCAACAAACCAACAAACCAACAAGCCAACAAACCAATAAACCAAAAAACCAACAAACCAACAAACCAAGTAACCAAACAGCCAACAAACTAACAAACCAACAAGCCAAAAAACCAACAAACCAACAAGCCAACAAACCAACAAACCAACAAACCAACAAGCCAACAAACCAACAAACCAACAAACCAAAAAACCAAGAAACCAACAAACCAACAAACCAACAAACCAACAAACCAACAAACGAACAAGCCAACAAACCAACAAACCAACAAGCAAACAAACCAACAAGCCAACAAACCAACAAACCAACAAACCCAGTAACCAAAAAGCCAACAAACTAACAAACCAACAAGCCAATAAGCCAACAAACCAACAAACCAACAAAGCAACAAGCCAACAAGCCAACAAACCAACAAACCAACAAACCAACAAACCAACAAACCAACAAGCCAACAAGCCAACAAACCAACAAACCAACAAACCAACAAGCCAACAAACCAACAAACCAACAAGCCAACAAACCAACAAACCAACAAACCAACAAACCATTAAGCCAACAAGCCAACAAACCAACAAACCAACAAGCCAACAAACCAACAAACCAACAAACCAACAAGCCAACAAATCAACAAGCCAACAAACCAACAAATCAAGTAACCAAAAAGCCAACAAACTAACAAACCAACAAGTGAACAAGCCAACAAACCAACAAACCAACAAAGCAACAAGCCAACAAGCCAACAAACCAACAAACCAACAAGCCAACAAACCAACAAACCAACAAGCCAACAAGCCAACAAACCAACAAACCAACAAACCAACAAGCCAACAAACCAACAAACCAAAAAATCAACAAACCAACAAACATACAAGCCAACAAGCCAACAAACCAACAAACCAACAAGCCAACAAACCAACAAACCAACAAACTAAGTAACCAACAAGCCAACAAACCAACAAACCAACAAGCCAACAAGCCAACACACCAACAAACCATCAAACCAACAAATCAACCAACCAACAAACCAAAAAACCAACAAACCAACAAACCAATAAACCAACAAACCAACAAACCAACAAACCAACAAACCAACAAGCCAACAAGCCAACAAACCAACAAACCAACAAACCAACAAGCCAACAAACCAACAAACCAACAAACCAACAAACCAACAAACCAACAAACCAACAATCCAACAAACCAACAAGCCAACAAGCCAACAAACCAACAAACCAACAAACCAAAAAACCAACAAACCAACAAACCAACAAACCAACAAACCAACAAACCAACAAACCAACAAGCCAACAAGCCAACAAACCAACAAACTAACAAACCAACAAGCCAACAAACCAACAAACCAACAAGCCAATAAGCCAACAAACCAACAAACCCACAAATCAACAAACCAACAAGCCAACAAACCAACAAACCAACAAGCCAACAAGCCAACAAACCAACAAACCAACAAGCCAACAAACCAACAAGCCAACAAACCAACAAACCAACAAACCAAGTAACCAAAAAGCCAACAAACTAACAAACCAACAAGCCAACAAGCCAACAAAATAACAAACCAACAAAGCAACAAGCCAACAAGCCAACAAACCAACAAACCAACAAGCCAACAAACCAACAAACCAACAAACCAACAAGCCAACAAACCAACAAACAAATAAACCAACAAACCAACAAACCAACCAACCAACAAACCAAAAAACCAACAAACCAACAAACCAACAAACCATCAAACGAACAAAGCAACAAACTAACAAGCCAACAAGCCAACAAACCAACAAACCAAGTAACCAAAAAGCCAACAAACTAACAAACCAACAAGCCAACAAACCAACAAGCCAAAAAGCCAACAAACCAACAAACCAACAAGCCAACAAACCAACAAGCCAACAAGCCAACAAACCAACAAGCCAACAAGCCAACAAACCAACAAACCAACAAACCAACAAGCCAACAAATCAATAAACCAAAAAACTAACAAACCAACAAACCAAGTAACCAAACAGCCAACAAACTAACAAACCAACAAGCCAAAAAACCAACAAACCAACAAGCCAACAAGCCAACAAACCAACAAACCAACAAACCAACAAACGAACAAGCCAACTAGCCAACAAACCAACAAACCAACAAACCAACAAGCCAACAAACCAACAAGCCAACAAACCAACAAACCAACAAACCAAGTAACCAAAAAGCCAACAAACTAACAAACCAACAAGCCAATAAGCCAACAAACCAACAAACCAACAAAGCAACAAGCCAACACGCCAACAAACCAACAAACCAACAAGCCAACAAACCAACAAACCAACAAGCCAACAAGCCAACAAACCAACAAACCAACAAACCAACAAGCCAACAAATCAACAAACCAACAAGCCAACAAACCAACAAACCAAAAAACTAACAAACCAACAAACCAAGTAACCAAACAGCCAACAAACTAACAAACCAACAAGCCAAAAAACCAACAAACCAACAAGCCAACAAGCCAACAAGCAAACAAACCAACAAGCCGACAAACCAACAAACCAACAAACAAAAAACCAACAAATCAACAAACCAACAAACCAACAAACCAACAAACCAACAAACCAACAAACCAACAAACCAACAAACGAACAAGCCAACAAGCCAACAAACCAACAAACCAACAAACCAACAAGTTAACAAACCAACAAGCCAACAAACCAACAAACCAACAAACCAAGTAACCAAAAAGCCAACAAACTAACAAACCAACAAGCCAATAAGGCAACAAACCAACAAACCAACAAAGCAACAAGCCAACACGCCAACAAACCAACAAACCAACAAGCCAACAAACCAACAAACCAACAAGCCAACAAGCCAACAAACCAACAAACCAACAAACCAACAAGCCAACAAATCAACAAACCAACAAGCCAACAAACCAACAAACCAACAAACCAACAAACCATTAAGCCAACAAGCCAACAAACCAACAACCAACAAGCCAACAAACCAACAAACCAACAACCCAACAAACAAACAAACCAACAAGCCAACAAACCAACAAACCAACAAATCAAGTAACCAAAAAGCCAACAAACTAACAAACCAACAAGTGAACAAGCCAACAAACCAACAAACCAACAAAGCAACAAACCAACAAGCCAACAAACCAACAAGCCAATAAACCAACAAACCAAGTAACCAAAAAGCCAACAAACTAACAAACCAACAAGCCAACAAGCCAACAAACAAACAAACCAACAAAGCAACAAGCCAACAAGCCAACAAACCAACAAACCAACAAGCCAACAAACCAACAAACCAACAAATTAACAAACCAAAAAACCAACAAACCAACAAACCAACAAACCAACAAACCAACAAGCCAACAAGCCAACAAACCAACAAACCAACAAACCAACAAACCAAAAAACCAACAAACCAACAAACCAACAAACCAACAAACCAACAAACCAATAAGCCAACAAGCCAACAAACCAACAAACTAACAAACCAACAAGCCAACAAACCAACAAACCAACAAGGAAATAAGCCAACAAACCAACAAACCCACAAACCAACAAACCAACAAGCCAACAAACCAACAAACCAACAAGCCAACAAGCCAACAAACCAACAAACCAACAAACCAACAAGCCAACAAACCAACAAGCCAACAAACCAACAAACCAACAAACCAAGCAACCAAAAAGCCAACAAACTAACAAAACAACAAGCCAACAAGCCGACCAACTAACAAACCAACAAAGCAACAAGCCAACAAGCCAACAAAGCCAACAAACCGACAAAACAACAAGCCAACAAGCCGACCAACTAACAAACCAACAAAGCCAACAAACCAACAAACCAACAAACCAAGAAGCTTTCAAGCCAACAAACCTACAAACCAACAAGCCAACAAACCAACAAACCAATAAACCAACAAACCAACAAACCAACAAACCAACAAACCAATAAGCCAACAAACCAACAAACAAATAAATCAACAAACCAAAAAACCAACAAACCAACAAACCAACAAACCAAAAAACCAACAAACCAACAAACCAACAAGCCAACAAGCCAACAAACCAACAAACCAACAAGCCAACAAGCCAACAAGCCAACAAACCAACAAGCCAACAAACCAACAAACCAACAAACCAAGCAACCAAAAAGCCAACAAACTAACAAAACAACAAGCCAACAAGCCGACCAACTAACAAACCAACAAAGCAACAAGCCAACAAGCCAACAAAGCCAACAAACCGACAAAACAACAAGCCAACAAGCCGACCAACTAACAAACCAACAAAGCCAACAAACCAACAAACCAACAAACCAAGAAGCTTTCAAGCCAACAAACCTACAAACCAACAAGCCAACAAACCAACAAACCAATAAACCAACAAACCAACAAACCAACAAACCAACAAACCAATAAGCCAACAAACCAACAAACAAATAAATCAACAAACCAAAAAACCAACAAACCAACAAACCAACAAACCAAAAAACCAACAAACCAACAAACCAACAAGCCAACAAGCCAACAAACCAACAAACCAACAAGCCAACAAGCCAACAAACCAACAAACCAACAAGCCAACAAACCAACAAACCAACAAACCAACAAGCCAACAAACCAACAAACAAATAAACCAACAAACCAAAAAACCAACAAACCAACAAACCAACAAACCATCAAACTCACAAACCAACAAACCAAGAAACCAACAAGCCAACAAGCCAAGAAACCAACAAACCAACAAACCAACAAGCCTACAAACCAACAAGCCAACAAACTAACAAACCAACAAACCAAGTAACCAAAAAGCCAACAAACTAAATAACCAACAAGCCAACAAGCCAACAAACCAACAAACCAACAAAGCAAGAAGCCAACATGCCAACAAACCAACAAACCAACAAGCCAACAAACCAAGAAGCTTTCAAGCCAACAAACCAACAAACCAAGAAGCTTTCAAGCCAACAAACCAACAAACCAACAAGCCAACAAACCAACAAACCAATAAACCAACAAACCAACAAACCAACAAACCAACAAACCAACAAGCCAACAAACCAACAAACAAATAAACCAACAAACCAACAAGCCAACAAGCCAACAAACCAACAAACCAACAAACCAACAAGCCAATAAACCAACAATCCAACAAACCAACAAACCAACAAACCAAGTTACCAACAAGCCAACAAACCAACAAGCCAACAAACCAACAAACCAACAAGCCACCAAACCAACAAACCAAGAAACCAACAAGCCAACAAACCAACAAGCCAACAAATCAACAAGCCAACAAAGCAAGAAGCCAACAAGCCAACAAACCAACAAACCAACAAACCAACAAACCAACAAATCAAGTAACCAAAAAGTCAACAAACTAACAAACCAACAAGTGAACAAACCAAAAAACCAACAAACCAACAAAGCAACAAGCCAACAAGCCAACAAGCCAACAAACCAACAAGCCAACAAACCAACAAACCAACAAGCCAACAAACCAACAAACCAACAAACCAACAAGCCAATAAACCAACAATCCAACAAACCAACAAACCAATAAACCAAGTTACCAACAAGCCAACAAACCAACAAGCCAACAAACCAACAAACCAGCAAGCCAACAAACCAACAAACCAAGAAACCAACAAGCCAACAAACCAACAAGCCAACAAATCAACAAGCCAACAAAGCAACAAGCCAACAAGCCAACAAACCAACAAACCAACAAACCAACAAATCAAGTAACCAAAAAGTCAACAAACTAACAAACCAACAAGTGAACAAGCCAACAAACCAACAAACCAACAAAGCAACAAGCCAACAAGCCAACAAACCAACAAACCAACAAGCCAACAAACCAACAAACCAACAAGCCAACAAGCCAACAAGCCAACAAACCAACAAACCAACAAACCAACAAGCCAACAAACCAACAAACCAAAAAATCAACAAACTAACAAACCAACAAGCCAACAAGCCGACAAACTAACAAACCAACAAAGCAACAAGCCAACAAGCCAAAAAACCAACAAACCAACAAGCCAACAAACCAACAAACCAACAAACAAACAAGCCAACAAACCAACAAACAAATAAACCAACAAACCAACAAACCAACAAACCAACAAACCAACAAACCAACAAACCAAAAAACCAACAAACCAACAAACCAACAAGCCAACAAGCCAACAAACCAACCAACCAACAAGCCAACAAGCCAACAAACCAACAAACCAACAAGCCAACAAACCAACAAACCAACAAACCAACAAGCCAACAAACCCACAAACAAATAAACCAACAAACCAAAAAACCAACAAACCAACAAACCAACAAACCATCAAACTCACAAACCAACAAACCAAGAAACCAACAAGCCAACAAGCCAAGAAACCAACAAACCAACAAGCCTACAAACCAACAAGCCAATAAACTAACAAACCAACAAACCAAGTAACCGAAAAGCCAACAAACTAAAAAACCAACAAGCCAATAAGCCAACAAACCAACAAACCAACAAAGCAACAAGCCAACAAGCCAACAAACCAACAAACCAACAAGCCAACAAACCAACAAACCAACAAACCAAGAAGCTTTCAAGCCAACAAACCAACAAACCAACAAGCCAACAAACCAACAAACCAATAAACCAACAAACCAACAAACCAACAAACCAACAAACCAATAAGCCAACAAACCAACAAACAAATAAACCAACAAACCAAAAAACCAACAAACCAACAAACCAACAAACCAAAAAACCAACAAACCAACAAACCAACAAGCCAACAAGCCAACAAACCAACAAACCAACAAGCCAACAAGCCAACAAACCATCAAACCAACAATTTAACAAACCAACAAACCAACAAACCAACAAGCCAACAAACCAACAAACAAATAAACCAACAAACCAAAAAACCAACAAACCAACAAACCAACAAACCATCAAACTCACAAACCAACAAACCAAGAAACCAACAAGCCAACAAGCCAAGAAACCAACAAACCAACAAACCAACAAGCCTACAAACCAACAAGGCAACAAACTAACAAACCAAAAAACCAAGTAACCAAAAAGCCAACAAACTAAAAAACCAACAAGCCAACAAGCCAACAAACCAACAAACCAACAAAGCAACAAGCCAACATGCCAACAAACCAACAAACCAACAAGCCAACAAACCAAGAAACTTTCAAGCCAAAAAACCAACAAACCAAGTAGCTTTCAAGCCAACAAACCAACAAACCAACAAGCCAACAAACCAACAAACCAATAAACCAACAAACCAACAAACCAACAAACCAACAAACCAACAAGCCAACAAATCAACAAACAAATAAACCAACAAACCAAAAAACCAACAAACCAACAAACCAACAAACCAACAAACCAACAAACCAACAAACCAACAAACCAACAAACCAACAAGCCAACAAGCCAACAAACCAACAAACCAACAAACCAACAAGCCAATAAACCAACAATCAAACAAACCAACAAACCAACAAACCAAGTTACCAACAAGCCAACAAACCAACAAGCCAACAAATCAACAAGCCAACAAAGCAACAAGCCAACAAGCCAACAAACCAACAAATCAACAAACCAACAAACCAACAAACCAACAAATCAAGTAACCAAAAAGCCAACAAACTAACAAACCAACAAGTGAACAAGCCAACAAACCAACAAACCAACAAAGCAACAAGCCAACAAGCCAACAAACCAACAAACCAACAAGCCAACAAACCAACAAACCAACAAGCCAACAAGCCAACAAGCCAACAAACCAACAAACCAACAAACCAACAAGCCAACAAACCAACAAACCAAAAAATCAACAAACCAACAGACATACAAGCCAACAAGCCAACAAACCAACAAACCAACAAGCCAACAAACCAACAAACTAAGTAACCAACAAGCCAACAAACCAACAAACCAACAAGCCAAAAAGCCAACACACCAACAAACCAACAAACCAACAAACCAACAAACCAACCAACCAACAAACCAAAAAACCAACAAACCAACAAACCAACAAACCACCAAACCAACAAACCAACAAACCAACAAGCCAACAAGCCAACAAACCAACAAACCAACAAGCCAACAAGCCAATAAACCAACAAACCAAGTAACCAAAAAGCCAACAAACTAACAAACCAACAAGCCAACAAGCCAACAAACCAACAAACCAACAAAGCAACAAGCCAACAAACCAACACACCAACAAGCCAACAAGCCAACAAACCAACAAACCAACAAATTAACAAACCAACAAACCAACAAACCAACAAACCAACAAACCAACAAACCAACAAGCCAACAAGCCAACAAACCAACAAACCAACAAACCAAAAAACCAACAAACCAACAAACCAACAAACCAACAAACCAACAAACCAATAAGCCAACAAGCCAACAAACCAACAAACTAACAAACCAACAAGCCAACAAACCAACAAACCAACAAGGCAATAAGCCAACAAACCAACAAACCCACAAACCAACAAACCAACAAGCCAACAAACCAACAAACCAACAAGCCAACAAGCCAACAAACCAACAAACCAACAAGCCCAGAAACCAACAAGCCAACAAACCAACAAACCAACAAACCAAGTAACCAAAAAGCCAACAAACTAACAAACCAACAAGCAAACAAGCCGACAAACTAACAAACCAACAAAGCAACAAGCCAACAAGCCAACAAACCAACAAACCAACAAGCCAACAAACCAACAAACCAACAAACAAACAAGCCAACAAACCAACAAACAAATAAACCAACAAACCAACAAACCAACAAACCAACAAACGAACAAACCAAAAAACCAACAAACCAACAAACCAACAAGCCAACAAGCCAACAAACCAACCAACCAACAAGCCAACAAGCCAACAAACCAACAAACCAACAAGCCAACAAACCAACAAACCAAAAAACCAACAAGCCAACAAACCAACAAACAAATAAACCAACAAACCAAAAAACCAACAAACCAACAAACCAACAAACCATCAAACTCACAAACCAACAAACCAAGAAACCAACAAGCCAACAAACCATCAAACTCACAAACCAACAAACCAACAAAGCAACAAGCCAACAAGCCAACAAACCAACAAACCAACAAGCCAACAAACCAACAAACCAACAAACCAAGAAGCTTTCAAGCCAACAAACCAACAAACCAATAAACCAACAAACCAACAAACTAACAAACCAACAAACCAATAAGCCAACAAACCAACAAACAAATAAACCAACAAACAAAAAAACCAACAAACCAACAAACCAACAAGCCAACAATCCAACAAACCAAGAAGCTTTCAAGCCAATAAACCAACAAACCAAGAAGCTTTCAAGCCAACAAACCAATAAACCAACAAGCCAACAAACCAACAAACCAATAAACTAACAAACCAACAAACCAACAAACCAACAAACCAACAAGCCAACAAACCAACAAACAAATAAACCAACAAACCAAAAAACCAACAAACCAACAAACCAACAAACCAACAAACCAACAAACCAACAAACCAACAAACCAACAAACCAACAAGCCAACAAGCCAACAAACCAACAAACCAACAAACCAACAAGCCAATAAACCAACAATCCAACAAACCAACAAACCAACAAACCAAGTTACCAACAAGCCAACAAACCAACAAGCCAACAAACCAACAAACCAACAAGCCAACAAACCAACAAACCAAGAAACCAACAAGCCAACAAACCAACAAGCCAAAAAATCAACAAGCCAACAAAGCAACAAGCCAACAAGCCAACAAACCAACAAACCAACAAACCAACAAACCAACAAACCAACAAATCAAGTAACCAAAAAGCCAACAAACTAACAAACCAACAAGTGAACAAGCCAACAAACCAACAAAGCAACAAGCCAACAAGCCAACAAACCAACAAACCAACAAGCCAACAAAACAACAAACCAACAAGCCAACAAGCCAACAAGCCAACAAACCAACAAACCAACAAACCAACAAGCCAACAAACCAACAAACCAAAAAATCAACAAACCAACAGACATGCAAGCCAACAAGCCAACAAACCAACAAACCAACAAGCCAACAAACCAACAAACCAACAAACTAAGTAACCAACAAGCCAACAAACCAACAAACCAACAAGCCAAAAAGCCAACACACCAACAAAGCAACAAACCAACAAACCAACCAACCAACAAACCAAAAAACAAACAAACCAACAAACCAACAAACCACCAAACCAACAACCCAACAAACCAACCAGCCAACAAGCCAACAAACCAACAAACCAACAAGTCAACAAACCAACAAGCCAATAAACCAACAAACCAAGTAACCAAAAAGCCAACAACCAACAAACCAACAAAGCAACAAGCCAACAAACCAAAAAGCCAACAAACCAACAAACCAACAAAGCAACAAGCCAACAAACCAACAAACCAACAAGCCAACAAGCCAACAGACCAACAAACCAACAAATTAACAAACCAACAAACCAACAAACCAACAAACCAACAAACCAACAAACCAACAAGCCAACAAGCCAACAAACCAACAAACCAACAAACCAACAAATTAAAAAACCAACAAACCAACAAACCAACAAACCAACAAACCAACAAACCAACAAGCCAACAAGCCAACAAACCAACAAACCAACAAACCAAAAAACCAACAAACCAACAAACCAACAAACCAACAAACCAACAAACCAATAAGCCAACAAGCCAACAAACCAACAAACTAACAAACCAACAAGCCAACAAACCAACAAACAAATAAACCAACAAACCAAAAAACCAACAAACCAACAAACCAACAAACCAACAAACCAACAAACCAACAAACCAACAAACCAACAAGCCAACAAGCCAACAAACCAACAAACCAACAAACCAACAAGCCAATAAACCAACAATCCAACAAACCAACAAACCAAAAAACCAAGTTACCAACAAGCCAACAAACCAACAAGCCAACAAACCAACAAACCAACAAGCCAACAAACCAACAAACCAAGAAACCAACAAGCCAACAAACCAACAAGCCAAAAAATCAACAAGCCAACAAAGCAACAAGCCAACAAGCCAACAAACCAACAAACCAACAAACCAACAAATCAAGTAACCAAAAAGCCAACAAACTAACAAACCAACAAGTGAACAAGCCAACAAACCAACAAAGCAACAAGCCAACAAGCCAACAAACCAACAAACCAACAAGCCAACAAAACAACAAACCAACAAGCCAACAAGCCAACAAGCCAACAAACCAACAAACCAACAAACCAACAAGCCAACAAACCAACAAACCAAAAAATCAACAAACCAACAGACATACAAGCCAACAAGCCAACAAACCAACAAACCAACAAGCCAACAAACCAACAAACCAACAAACTAAGTAACCAACAAGCCAACAAACCAACAAACCAACAAGCCAAAAAGCCAACACACCAACAAAGCAACAAACCAACAAACCAACCAACCAACAAACCAAAAAACAAACAAACCAACAAACCAACAAACCACCAAACCAACAACCCAACAAACCAACCAGCCAACAAGCCAACAAACCAACAAACCAACAAGCCAACAAACCAACAAGCCAATAAACCAACAAACCAAGTAACCAAAAAGCCAACAACCAACAAACCAACAAAGCAACAAGCCAACAAACCAAAAAGCCAACAAACCAACAAACCAACAAAGCAACAAGCCAACAAACCAACAAACCAACAAGCCAACAAGCCAACAGACCAACAAACCAACAAATTAACAAACCAACAAACCAACAAACCAACAAACCAACAAACCAACAAACCAACAAGCCAACAAGCCAACAAACCAACAAACCAACAAACCAACAAATTAACAAACCAACAAACCAACAAACCAACAAACCAACAAACCAACAAACCAACAAGCCAACAAGCCAACAAACCAACAAACCAACAAACCAAAAAACCAACAAACCAACAAACCAACAAACCAACAAACCAACAAACCAATAAGCCAACAAGCCAACAAACCAACAAACTAACAAACCAACAAGCCAACAAACCAACAAACCAACAAGGCAATAAGCCAACAAACCAACAAACCCACAAACCAACAAACCAACAAGCCAACAAACCAACAAACCAACAAGCCAACAAGCCAACAAACCAACAAACCAACAAGCCAACAAACCAACAAGCCAACAAACCAACAAACCAACAAACCAAGTAACCAAAAAGCCAACAAACTAACAAACCAACAAGCCAACAAGCCGACAAACTAACAAACCAACAAAGCAACAAGCCAACAAGCCAACAAACCAACAAACCAACAAGCCAACAAACCAACAAACCAACAAACAAACAAGCCAACAAACCAACAAACAAATAAACCAACAAACCAACAAACCAACAAACCAACAAACTAACAAACCAACAAACCAGAAAACCAACAAACCAACAAACCAACAAGCCAACAAGCCAACAAACCAACCAACCAACAAGCCAACAAGCCAACAAACCAACAAACCAACAAGCCAACAAACCAACAAACCAAAAAACCAACAAGCCAACAAACCAACAAACAAATAAACCAACAAACCAAAAAACCAACAAACCAACAAACCAACAAACCATCAAACTCACAAACCAACAAACCAAGAAACCAACAAGCCAACAAGCCAAGAAACCAACAAACCAACAAGCCTACAAACCAACAAGCCAATAAACTAACAAACCAACAAACCAAGTAACCAAAAAGCCAACAAACTAAAAAACCAACAAGCCAACAAGCCAACAAACCAACAAACCAACAAAGCAACAAGCCAACAAGCCAACAAACCAACAAACCAACAAGCCAACAAACCAACAAACCAACAAACCAAGAAGCTTTCAAGCCAACAAACCAACAAACCAACAAACCAACAAACCAACAAACCAACAAGCCAACAAGCCAACAAACCAACAAACCAACAAACCAAAAAACCAACAAACCAACAAACCAACAAACCAACAAACCAATAAGCCAACAAGCTAACAAACCAACAAACTAACAAACCAACAAGCCAACAAACCAACAAACCAACAAGGCAATAAGCCAACAAACCAACAAACCCACAAACCAACAAACCAACAAGCCAACAAACCAACAAACCAACAAGCCAACAAGCCAACAAACCAACAAACCAACAAGCCAACACACCAACAAACCAACAAACCAACAAACCAACAAACCAACCAACCAACAAACCAAAAAACCAAAAAACCAACAAACCAACAAACCAACAAACCACCAAACCAACAAACCAACAAACCAACAAGCCAACAAGCCAACAAACCAACAAACCAACAAGCCAACAAACCAACAAGCCAACAAACCAACAAACCAACAAGCCAACAAACCAACAAGCCAATAAACCAACAAACCAAGTAACCAAAAAGCCAACAAACTAACAAACCAACAAGCCAACAAGCCGACAAACTAACAAACCAACAAAGCAACAAGCCAACAAGCTAACAAACCAACAAACTAACAAACCAACAAGCCAACAAACCAACAAACCAACAAGGCAATAAGCCAACAAACCAACAAACCCACAAACCAACAAACCAACAAACCAACAAACTAAATAACCAACAAGCCAACAAACCAACAAACCAACAAACCACCAAACCAACAAACCAACAAACCAACAAGCCAACAAGCCAACAAACCAACAAACCAACAAGCCAACAAACCAACAAGCCAATAAACCAACAAACCAAGTAACCAAAAAGCCAACAAACTAACAAACCAACAAGCCAACAAGCCAACAAACCAACAAACCAACAAAGCATAAAGCCAACAAACCAACAAACCAACAAGCCAACAAGCCAACAAACCAACAAACCAACAAATTAACAAACCAACAAACCAACAAACCAACAAACCAACAAACCAACAAACCAACAAGCCAACAAGCCAACAAACCAACAAACCAACAAACCAAAAAACCAACAAACCAACAAACCAACAAACCAACAAACCAACAAACCAATAAGCCAACAAGCCAACAAACCAACAAACTAACAAACCAACAAGCCAACAAACCAACAAACCAACAAGGCAATAAGCCAACAAACCAACAAACCCACAAACCAACAAACCAACAAGCCAACAAACCAACAAACCAACAAGCCAACAAGCCAACAAACCAACAAACCAACAAGCCAACAAACCAACAAGCCAACAAACCAACAAACCAACAAACCAAGTAACCAAAAAGCCAACAAACTAACAAACCAACAAGCCAACAAGCCGACAAACTAACAAACCAACAAAGCAACAAGCCAACAAGCCAACAAACCAACAAACCAACAAGCCAACAAACCAACAAACCAACAAACAAACAAGCCAACAAACCAACAAACAAATAAACCAACAAACCAACAAACCAACAAACCAACAAACCAACAAACCAGAAAACCAACAAACCAACAAACCAACAAGCCAACAAGCCAACAAACCAACCAACCAACAAGCCAACAAGCCAACAAACCAACAAACCAACAAGCCAACAAACCAACAAACCAAAAAACCAACAAGCCAACAAACCAACAAACAAATAAACCAACAAACCAAAAAACCAACAAACCAACAAACCAACAAACCATCAAACTCACAAACCAACAAACCAAGAAACCAACAAGCCAACAAGCCAAGAAACCAACAAACCAACAAGCCTACAAACCAATAAGCCAATAAACTAACAAACCAACAAACCAAGTAACCAAAAAGCCTACAAACTAAAAAACCAACAAGCCAACAAGCCAACAAACCAACAAACCAACAAAGCAACAAGCCAACAAGCCAACAAACCAACAAACCAACAAGCCAACAAACCAACAAACCAACAAACCAAGAAGCTTTCAAGCCAACAAACAAATAAACCAACAAACAAAAAAACCAACAAGCCAACAAGCCAACAAACCAACAAACCAACAAAGCATAAAGCCAACAAACCAACAAACCAACAAGCCAACAAGCCAACAAACCAACAAACCAACAAATTAACAAACCAACAAACCAACAAACCAACAAACCAACAAACCAACAAACCAACAAGCCAACAAGCCAACAAACCAACAAACCAACAAACCAAAAAACCAACAAACCAACAAACCAACAAACCAACAAACCAACAAACCAATAAGCCAACAAGCCAACAAACCAACAAACTAACAAACCAACAAGCCAACAAACCAACAAACCAACAAGGCAATAAGCCAACAAACCAACAAACCCACAAACCAACAAACCAACAAGCCAACAAACCAACAAACCAACAAGCCAACAAGCCAACAAACCAACAAACCAACAAGCCAACAAACCAACAAGCCAACAAACCAACAAACCAACAAACCAAGTAACCAAAAAGCCAACAAACTAACACACCAACAAGCCAACAAGCCGACAAACTAACAAACCAACAAAGCAACAAGCCAACAAGCCAACAAACCAACAAACCAACAAGCCAACAAACCAAAAAACCAACAAACAAACAAGCCAACAAACCAACAAACAAATAAACCAACAAACCAACAAACCAACAAACCAACAAACCAACAAACCAGAAAACCAACAAACCAACAAACCAACAAGCCAACAAGCCAACAAACCAACCAACCAACAAGCCAACAAGCCAACAAACCAACAAACCAACAAGCCAACAAACCAACAAACCAAAAAACCAACAAGCCAACAAACCAACAAACAAATAAACCAACAAACCAAAAAACCAACAAACCAACAAACCAACAAACCATCAAACTCACAAACCAACAAACCAAGAAACCAACAAGCCAACAAGCCAAGAAACCAACAAACCAACAAGCCTACAAACCAATAAGCCAATAAACTAACAAACCAACAAACCAAGTAACCAAAAAGCCTACAAACTAAAAAACCAACAAGCCAACAAGCCAACAAACCAACAAACCAACAAAGCAACAAGCCAACAAGCCAACAAACCAACAAACCAACAAGCCAACAAACCAACAAACCAACAAACCAAGAAGCTTTCAAGCCAACAAACAAATAAACCAACAAACAAAAAAACCAACAAACCAACAAACCAACAAACCAACAAACCAACAAACCAAGAAGCTTTCAAGCCAACAAACCAACAAACCAAGAAGCTTTCAAGCCAACAAATCAATAAACCAACAAGCCAACAAACCAAGTAACCAAAAAGCCTACAAACTAAAAAACCAACAAGCCAACAAGCCAACAAACCAACAAACCAACAAACCAACAAACCAACAAACCATCAAACTCACAAACCAACAAACCAAGAAACCAACAAGCCAACAAGCCAAGAAACCAACAAACCAACAAGCCTACAAACCAATAAGCCAATAAACTAACAAACCAACAAACCAAGTAACCAAAAAGCCTACAAACTAAAAAACCAACAAGCCAACAAGCCAACAAACCAACAAACCAACAAAGCAACAAGCCAACAAACCAACAAACCAATAAACTAACAAACCAACAAACCAACAAACCAACAAACCAATAAGCCAACAAACCAACAAACAAATAAACCAACAAACAAAAAAACCAACAAACCAACAAACCAACAAACCAACAAATTAAGAAGCTTTCAAGCCAACAAACCAACAAACCAAGAAGCTTTCAAGCCAACAAATCAATAAACCAACAAGCCAACAAACCAACAAACCAATAAACCAACAAACCAACAAACCAACAAACTAACAAACCAACAAGCCAACAAACCAACAAACAAATAAACCAACAAACCAAAAAACCAACAAACCAACAAACCAACAAACCAACAAACCAACAAACCAACAAACCAACAAACCAACAAGCCAACAAGCCAACAAACCAACAAACCAACAAACCAACAAGCCAATAAACCAACAATCCAACAAACCAACAAACCAACAAACCAAGTTACCAACAAGCCAACAAACCAACAAGCCAACAAACCAACAAACCAACAAACCAACAAGCCAACAAACCAACAAACCAAGAAACCAACAAGCCAACAAACCAACAAGCCAACAAATCAACAAGCCAACAAAGCAAAAAGCCAACAAGCCAACAAACCAACAAACCAACAAACCAACAAACCAACAAACCAACTAATCAAGTAACCAAAAAGCCAACAAACTAACAAACCAACAAGTGAACAAGCCAACAAACCAACAAAGCAACAAGCCAACAAGCCAACAAACCAACAAACCAACAAGCCAACAAAACAACAAACCAACAAGCCAACAAGCCAACAAGCCAACAAACCAACAAACCAACAAACCAACAAGCCAACAAACCAACAAACCAAAAAATCAACAAACCAACAGACATACAAGCCAACAAGCCAACAAACCAACAAACCAACAAGCCAACAAACCAACAAACCAACAAACTAAGTAACCAACAAGCCAACAAACCAACAAACCAACAAGCCAAAAAGCCAACACACCAACAAAGCAACAAACCAACAAACCAACCAACCAACAAACCAAAAAACCAACAAACCAACAAACCAACAAACCACCAAACCAACAACCCAACAAACCAACAAGCCGACAAGCCAACAAACCAACAAACCAAAAAGCCAACAAACCAACAAGGCAATAAACCAACAAACCAAGTAACCAAAAAGCCAACAACCAACAAACCAACAAAGCAACAAGCCAACAAACCAAAAAGCCAACAAACCAACAAACCAACAAAGCAACAAGCCAACAAACCAACAAACCAACAAGCCAACAAGCCAACAGACCAACAAACCAACAAATTAACATACCAACAAACCAACAAACCAACAAACCAACAAACCAACAAACCAACAAGCCAACAAGCCAACAAACCAACAAACCAAAAAACCAACAAATTAACAAACCAACAAACCAACAAACCAACAAACCAACAAACCAACAAACCAACAAGCCAACAAGCCAACAAACCAACAAACCAACAAACCAAAAAACCAACAAACCAACAAACCAACAAACCAACAAACCAACAAACCAATAAGCCAACAAGCCAACAAACCAACAAACTAACAAACCAACAAGCCAACAAACCAACAAACCAACAAGGCAATAAGCCAACAAACCAACAAACCCACAAACCAACAAACCAACAAGCCAACAAGCCAACAAACCAACAAACCAACAAGCCAACAAGCCAACAAACCAACAAACCAACAAGCCAACAAACCAACAAGCCAACAAACCAACAAACCAAGTAACCAAAAAGCCAACAAACTAACAAACCAACAAGCCAACAAGCCGACAAACTAACAAACCAACAAAGCAACAAGCCAACAAGCCAACAAACCAACAAACCAACAAGCCAACAAACCAACAAACCAACAAACAAACAAGCCAACAAACCAACAAACAAATAAACCAACAAACCAACAAACCAACAAACCAACAAACCAGAAAACCAACAAACCAACAAACCAACAAGCCAACAAGCCAGCAAACCAACCAACCAACAAGCCAACAAGCCAACAAACCAACAAACCAACAAGCCAACAAACCAACAAACCAAAAAACCAACAAGCCAACAAACCAACAAACAAATAAACCAACAAACCAAAAAACCAAAAAACCAACAAACCAACAAACCATCAAACTCACAAACCAACAAACGAAGAAACCAACAAGCCAACAAGCCAAGAAACTAACAAACCAACAAGCCTACAAACCAACAAGCCAATAAACTAACAAACCAACAAACCAAGTAACCAAAAAGCCAACAAACTAAATAACCAACGAGCCAACAAGCCAACAAACCAACAAACCAACAAAGCAACAAGCCAACAAGCCAACAAACCAACAAACCAACAAGCCAACAAACCAACAAACCAACAAACCAAGAAGCTTTCAAGCCAACAAACCAACAAACCAACAAACCAACAAACCAACAAACCAACAAGCCAACAAGCCAACAAACCAACAAACCAACAAACCAACAAACCAAAAAACCAACAAACCAACAAACCAACAAACCAACAAACCAATAAGCCAACAAGCTAACAAACCAACAAACTAACAAACCAACAAGCCAACAAACCAACAAACCAACAAGGCAATAAGCCAACAAACCAACAAACCCACAAACCAACAAACCAACAAGCCAACAAACCAACAAACCAACAAGCCAACAAGCCAACAAACCAACAAACCAACAAGCCAACACACCAACAAACCAACAAACCAACAAACCAACAAACCAACCAACCAACAAACCAAAAAACCAACAAACCAACAAACCAACAAACCACCAAACCAACAAACCAACAAACCAACAAGCGAACAAGCCAACAAACCAACAAACCAACAAGCCAACAAACCAACAAGCCAACAAACCAACAAACCAACAAGCCAACAAACCAACAAGCCAATAAACCAACAAACCAAGTAACCAAAAAGCCAACAAACTAACAAACCAACAAGCCAACAAGCCGACAAACTAACAAACCAACAAAGCAACAAGCCAACTAGCTAACAAACCAACAAACTAACAAACCAACAAGCCAACAAACCAACAAACCAACAAGGTAATAAGCCAACAAACCAACAAACCCACAAACCAACAAACCAACAAACCAACAAACTAAGTAACCAACAAGCCAACAAACCAACAAACCAACAAACCACCAAACCAACAAACCAACAAACCAACAAGCCAACAAGCCAAGAAACCAACAAACCAACAAGCCAACAAACCAACAAGCCAATAAACCAACAAACCAAGTAACCAAAAAGCCAACAAACTAACAAACCAACAAGCCAACAAGCCAACAAACCAACAAACCAACAAAGCAACAAGCCAACAAACCAACAAACCAACAAGCCAACAAGCCAACAAACCAACAAACCAACAAATTAACAAACCAACAAACCAACAAACCAACAAACCAACAAACCAACAAACCAACAAACCAACAAGCCAACAAGCCAACAAACCAACAAACCAACAAACCAAAAAACCAACAAACCAACAAACCAACAAACCAACAAACCAACAAACCAATAAGCCAACAAGCCAACAAACCAACAAACTAACAAACCAACAAGCCAACAAACCAACAAACCAACAAGGCAATGAGCCAACAAACCAACAAACCCACAAACCAACAAACCAACAAGCCAACAAACCAACAAACCAACAAGCCAACAAGCCAACAAACCAACAAACCAACAAGCCAACAAACCAACAAGCCAACAAACCAACAAACCAACAAACCAAGTAACCAAAAAGCCAAAAAACTAACAAACCAACAAGCCAACAAGCCGACAAACTAACAAACCAACAAAGCAACAAGCCAACAAGCCAACAAACCAACAAACCAACAAGCCAACAAACCAACAAACCAACAAACAAACAAGCCAACAAACCAACAAACAAATAAACCAACAAACCAACAAACCAACAAACCAACAAACCAACAAACCAACAAACCAGAAAACCAACAAACCAACAAACCAACAAGCCAACAAGCCAACAAACCAACCAACCAACAATCCAACAAGCCAACAAACCAACAAACCAATAAGCCAACAAACCAACAAACCAAAAAACCAACAAGCCAACAAACCAACAAACAAATAAACCAACAAACCAAAAAACCAACAAACCAACAAACCAACAAACCATCAAACTCACAAACCAACAAACCAAGAAACCAACAAGCCAACAAGCCAAGAAACCAACAAACCAACAAGCCTACAAACCAACAAGCCAATAAACTAACAAACCAACAAACCAAGTAACCAAAAAGCCAACAAACTAAAAAACCAACAAGCCAACAAGCCAACAAACCAACAAACCAACAAAGCAACAAGCCAACAAGCCAACAAACCAACAAACCAACAAGCCAACAAACCAACAAACCAACAAACCAAGAAGCTTTCAAGCCAACAAACCAACAAACCAACAAGCCAAAAAACCAACAAACCAATAAACTAACAAACCAACAAACCAACAAACCAACAAACCAATAAGCCAACAAACCAACAAACAAATAAACCAACAAACAAAAAAACCAACAAACCAACAAACCAACAAGCCAACAAACCAACAAACCAAGAAGCTTTCAAGCCAACAAACCAACAAACCAAGAAGCTTTCAAGCCAACAAATCAATAAACCAACAAGCCAACAAACCAACAAACCAATAAACCAACAAACCAACAAACCAACAAACCAACAAACCAACAAGCCAACAAACCAACAAACAAATAAACCAACAAACCAAAAAACCAACAAACCAACAAACCAACAAACCAACAAACCAACAAACCAACAAACCAACAAACCAACAAGCCAACAAGCCAACAAACCAACAAACCAACAAACCAACAAGCCAATAAACCAACAATCCAACAAACCAACAAACCAACAAACCAAGTTACCAACAAGCCAACAAACCAACAAACCAACAAACCAACAAGCCAACAAACCAACAAACCAAGAAACCAACAAGCCAACAAACCAACAAGCCAACAAATCAACAAGCCAACAAAGCAACAAGCCAACAAGCCAACAAACCAACAAACCAACAAACCAACAAACCAACAAACCAACAAACCAACAAATCAAGTAACCAAAAAGCCAACAAACTAACAAACCAACAAGTGAACAAGCCAACAAACCAACAAAGCAACAAGCCAACAAGCCAACAAACCAACAAACCAACAAGCCAACAAAACAACAAACCAACAAGCCAACAAGCCAACAAGCCAACAAACCAACAAACCAACAAACCAACAAGCCAACAAACCAACAAACCAAAAAATCAACAAACCAACAGACATACAAGCCAACAAGCCAACAAACCAA
Organism: Atherix ibis; assembly: GCA_958298945.1. Classification (NCBI taxonomy): domain Eukaryota; kingdom Metazoa; phylum Arthropoda; class Insecta; order Diptera; family Athericidae; genus Atherix; species Atherix ibis. The sequence goes on from OY282608.1 coordinate 31,395,704, forward strand.
CAAACCAACAAGCCAACAAACCAACAAACCAACAAACTAAGTAACCAACAAGCCAACAAACCAACAAACCAACAACTCAAAAAGCCAACACACCAACAAACCAACAAACCAACAAACCAACCAACCAACAAACCAAAAAACCAACAAACCAATAAACCAACAAACCACCAAACCAACAACCCAACAAACCAACAAGCCAATAAACCAACAAACCAAGTAACCAAAAAGCCAACAAACTAACAAACCAACAAGCCAACAAGCCAACAAACCAACAAACCAACAAAGCAACAAGCCAAAAAACCAACAAACCAACAAGCCAACAAGCCAACAGACCAACAAACCAACAAATTAACAAACCAACAAACCAACAAACCAACAAACCAACAAACCAACAAACCAACAAGCCAACAAGCCAACAAACCAACAAACCAACAAACCAAAAAACCAACAAACCAACAAACCAACAAACCAATAAGCCAACAAGCTAACAAACCAACAAACTAACAAACCAACAAGCCAACAAACCAACAAACCAACAAGGCAATAAGCCAACAAACCAACAAACCCACAAACCAACAAACCAACAAGCCAACAAACCAACAAACCAAAAAGCCAACAAGCCAACAAACCAACAAACCAACAAGCCAACACACCAACAAACCAACCAACCAACAAACCAACCAACCAACAAACCAAAAAACCAACAAACCAACAAACCAACAAACCACCAAACCAACAAACCAACAAACCAACAAGCCAACAAGCCAACAAACCAACAAACCAACAAGCCAACAAACCAACAAGCCAATAAACCAACAAACCAAGTAACCAAAAAGCCAACAAACTAACAAACCAACAAGCCAACAAGCCGACAAACTAACAAACCAACAAAGCAACAAGCCAACAAGCTAACAAACCAACAAACTAACAAACCAACAAGCCAACAAACCAACAAGGCAATAGGCCAACAAACCAACAAACCCACAAACCAACAAACCAACAAACCAACAAACTAAGTAACCAACAAGCCAACAAACCAACAAACCAACAAGCCAAAAAGCCAACACACCAACAAACCAACAAACCAACAAACCAACCAACCAACAAACCAAAAAACCAACAAACCAACAAACCAACAAACCACCAAACCAACAAACCAACAAACCAACAAGCCAACAAGCCAACAAACCAACAAACCAACAAGTCAACAAACCAACAAGCCAATAAACCAACAAACCAAGTAACCAAAAAGCCAACAAACTAACAAACCAACAAGCCAACAAGACGACTAACTAACAAACCAACAAAGCAACAAGCCAACAAGCCAACAAACCAACAAACCAACAAGCCAACAAACCAACAAACCAACAAACAAACAAGCCAAGAAACCAACAAACAAATAAACCAACAAACCAACAAACCAACAAACCAACAAACCAACAAACCAATAAACCAAAAAACCAACAAACCAACAAACCAACCAGCCAACAAGCCAACAAACCAACCAACCAACAAGCCAACAAGCCAACAAACCAACAAACCAACAAGCCAACAAACCAACAAACCAAAAAACCAACAAGCCAACAAACCAACAAACCAACAAACAAATAAACCAACAAACCAACAAACCAACAAACCAACAAACCAACAAACCATCAAACTCACAAACCAACAAACCAAGAAACCAACAAGCCAACAAGCCAAGAAAACAACAAACCAACAAGCCTACAAACCAACAAGCCAATAAACTAACAAACCAACAAACCAAGTAATTAAAAAGCCAACAAACTAAAAAACCAACAAGCCAACAAGCCAACAAACCAACAAACCAACAAAGCAACAAGCCAACAAGCCAACAAACCAACAAACCAACAAGCCAACAAACCAACAAACCAACAAACCAAGAAGCTTTCAAGCCAACAAACCAAGAAACCAACAAGCCAACAAACCAACAAACCAATAAACCAACAAACCAACAAACCAACAAACCAACAAACCAATAAGGCAACAAACCAACAAACAAATAAACCAACAAACCAAAAAACCAACATACCAACAAACCAACAAACCAACAAACCAAAAAACCAACAAACCAACAAACCAACTACCCAACAAGCCAACAAACCAACAAACCAACAAGCCAACAAGCCAACAAACCAACAAACCAATAAGCCAACAAACCAACAAACCAACAAACCAACAAGCCAACAAACCAACAAACAAATAAACCAACAAACCAAAAAACCAACAAACCAACAAACCAACAAACCATCAAACTCACAAACCAACAAACCAAGAAACCAACAAGCCACCAAGCCAAGAAACCAACAAACCAACAAACCAACAAGCCTACAAACCAACAAAGCCAACAAACTAACAAACCAGCAAACCAAGTAATCAAAAAGCCAACAAACTAAAAAACCAACAAGCCAACAAGCCAACAAACCAACAAACCAACAAAGCAACAAGCCAACATGCCAACAAACCAACAAACCAACAAGCCAACAAACCAACAAACCAAGAAGCTTTCAAGCCAACAAACCAACAAACCAAGAAGCTTTCAAGCCAACAAACCAGCAAACCAACAAGCCAACAAACCAACAAACCAATAAACCAACAAACCAACAAACCAACAAACCAACAAACCAACAAGCCAACAAACCAACAAACAAATAAACCAACAAACCAAAAAACCAACAAACCAACAAACCAACAAACCAACAAACCAACAAACCAACAAACCAACAAACCAACAAACCAACAAACCAACAAGCCAACAAGCCAACAAACCAACAAACCAACAAACCAACAAGCCAACAAACCAACAAACAAATAAACCAACAAACCAAAAAACCAACAAACCAACAAACCAACAAACCATCAAACTCACAAACCAACAAACCAAGAACCCAACAAGCCAACAAGCCAAGAAACCAACAAACCAACAAACCAACAAGCCTACAAACCAACAAAGCCAACAAACTAACAAACCAACAAACCAAGTAACCAAAAAGCCAACAAACTCAAAAACCAACAAGCCAACAAGCCAACAAACCAACAAACCAACAAAGCAACAAGCCAACATGCCAACAAACCAACAAACCAACAAGCCAACAAACCAACAAACCAAGAAGCTTTCAAGCCAACAAACCAACAAACCAAGAAGCTTTCAAGCCAACAAACCAACAAACCAACAAGCCAACAAACCAACAAACCAATAAACCAACAAACCAACAAACCAACAAACCAACAAACCAACAAGCCAACAAACCAACAAACAAATAAACCAACAAACCAAAAAACCAACAAACCAACAAACCAACAAACCAACAAACCAACAAACCAACAAACCAACAAACCAACAAACCAACAAGCCAACAAGCCAACAAACCAACAAACCAACAAACCAACAAGCCAATAAACCAACCATCCAACAAACCAACAAACCAACAAACCAAGTTACCAACAAGCCAACAAACCAACAAGCCAACAAACCAACAAGCCAACAAGCCAACAAACCAACAAACCAAGAAACCAACAAGCCAACAAACCAACAAGCCAACAAATCAACAAGCCAACAAAGCAACAAGCCAACAAGCCAACAAACCAACAAACGAACAAACCAACAAACCAAAAAACCAACAAACCAACAAACCAACAAACCACCAAACCAACAAACCAACAAACCAACAAGCCAACAAGCCAACAAACCAACAAACCAACAAACCAACAAGCCAACAAACCAACAAGCCAATAAACCAACAAACCAAGTAAACAAAAAGCCAACAAACTAACAAACCAACAAGCCAACAAGCCAACAAACCAACAAAGCAACAAAGCAACAAACCAACAAACCAACAAGCCAACAAGCCAACAAACCAACAAACCAAAAAACCAACAAACCAACAAACCAACAAACCAACAAACCAACAAACCAACAAACCAATAAGCCAACAAACAAACAAACCAACAAACTAACAAACCAACAAGCCAACAAACCAACAAACCAACAAGGCAATAAGCCAACAAACCAACAAACCCACAAACCAACAAACCAACAAGCCAACAAACCAACAAACCAACAAACCAACAAGCCAACAAACCAACAAACCAACAAACCAAGTAACCAAAAAGCCAACAAACTAACAAACCAACAAGCCAACAAGTCGACAAACTAACAAACCAACAAAGCAACAAGCCAACAAGCCAACAAACCAACAAACCAACAAGCCAACAAACCAACAAACCAACAAACAAACAAGCCAACAAACCAACAAACAAATAAACCAACAAACCAACAAACCAACAAACCAACAAACCAACAAACCAAAAAACCAACAAACCAACAAACCAACAAGCCAACAAACCAACTAACCAACAAGCCAACAAGCCAACAAACCAACAAACCAACAAGCCAACAAACCAACAAACCAACAAACCAACAAGCCAACAAACCAACAAACAAATAAACCAACAAACCAAAAAACCAACAAACCAACAAACCAACAAACCATCAAACTCACAAACCAACAAACCAAGAAACCAACAAGCCAACAAGCCAAGAAACCAACAAACCAACAAACCAACAAGCCTACAAACCAACAAGCCAATAAAGTAACAAACCAACAAACCAAGTAACCAAAAAGCCAACAAACTAAAAAACCAACAAGCCAACAAGCCAACAAACCAACAAACCAACAAAGCAACAAGCCAACAAGCCAACAAACCAACAAACCAACAAGCCAACAAACCAACAAACCAACAAACCAAGAAGCTTTCAAGCCAACAAACCAACAAACCAACAAGCCAACAAACCAACAAACCAATTAACCAACAAACCAACAAACCAACAAACCAACAAACCAATAAGCCAACAAACCAACAAACAAATAAACCAACAAACCAAAAAACCAACAAACCAACAAACCAACAAACCAAAAAACCAACAAACCAACAAACCAACAAGCCAACAAGCCAACAAACCAACAAACCAACAAGCCAACAAGCCAACAAACCAACAAACCAACAAGCCAACAAACCAACAAACCAACAAACCAACAAGCCAACAAACATACAAACAAATAAACCAACAAACCAAAAAACCAACAAACCAACAAACCAACAAACCATCAAACTCACAAACCAACAAACCAAGAAACCAACAAGCCAACAAGCCAAGAAACCAACAAACCAACAAACCAACAAGCCTACAAACCAATAAGCCAACAAACTAACAAACCAACAAACCAAGTAACCAAAAAGCCAACAAACTAAAAAACCAACAAGCCAACAAGCCAACAAACCAACAAACCAACAAAGCAACAAGCCAACAAACCAACAAGCCAACAAACCAACAAACCAAGAAGCTTTCAAGCCAACAAACCAACAAACCAAGAAGCTTTCAAGCCAACAAACCAACAAACCAACAAGCCAACAAACCAACAAACCAATAAACCAACAAACCAACAAACCAACAAACCAACAAACCAACAAGTCAACAAACCAACAAACAAATAAACCAACAAACCAAAAAACCAACAAACCAACAAACCAACAAACCAACAAACCAACAAACCAACAAACCAACAATACAACAAACCAACAAGCCAACAAGCCAACAAACCAACAAACCAACAAACCAACAAGCCAACAAACCAACAATCCAACAAACCAACAAACCAACAAACCAATTTACCAACAAGCCAACAAACCAACAAGCCAACTAACCAACAAACCAACAAACCAACAAGCCAAGAAACCAACAAACCAAGAAACCAACAAGCCAACAAACCAACAAGCCAACAAATCAACAAGCCAACAAACCAACAAACCAACAAGCCAACAAGCCAACAAACTAACAAACCAGCAAACTAACAAACCAACAAACGAACTAACCAACAAACCAACAAGCCAACAAGCCAACAAACCAACAAACCAACAAGCCAACAAGCCAACAAACCAACAAACTAACAAACCAACAAGCCAACAAACCAACAAACCAACAAACCAACAAACCAACAAGCCAACAAACCAACAAACAAATAAACCAACAAACCAAAAAACCAACAAACCAACAAGCCAACAGCCAACAAACCAACAAGCCAACAAACCAGGAAGCCAACAAACCAACAAACCAACAGACCAACAAACCAACAAGCCAATAAACCAACAAACAAATAAACCAACAAACCAAAAAACCAACAAACCAACAAACCAACAAACCAACAAACCAACAAACCAACAAGCCAACAAGCCAACAAACCAACAAACCAACAAACCAACAAGCCAACAAACAAACAAGCCAACACACCAACAAACCAACAAACCAAGTAACCAACATACCAACAAACCATCAAACGAACAAAGCAACAAGCCAACAAGCCAACAAACCAACAAACCAACAAGCCAACAAGCCAACAAACCAACAAACTAACAAACCAACAAGCCAACAAACCAACAAACCAACAAACCAACAAACCAACAAGCCAACAAACCAACAAACAAATAAACCAACAAACCAAAAAACCAACAAACCAACAAGCCAACAGCCAACAAACCAACAAGCCAACAAACCAAGAAGCCAACAAACCAACAAACCAACAGACCAACAAACCAACAAGCCAATAAACCAACAAACAAATAAACCAACAAACCAACAAACCAACAAACCAACAAACCAACAAACCAACAAACCAACAAACCAACAAACCAACAAGCCAACAAGCCAACAAACCAACAAACCAACAAACCAACAAGCCAACAAACCAACAAGCCAACAGCCAACAAACCAACAAGCCAACAAACCAAAAAGCCAACAAACCAACAAACCAACAAACCAACAAACCAACAAACCAACAAACCAACAAGCCAACAAACCAACAAACCAACAAGCCAACAAGCCAACAAACCAGCAAACCAACAAGCTAACAAACCAACAATCCAACAAACCAACAAGGCAACAAACCAACAAACAAATAAACCAACAAACCAAAAAACCAACAAACCAACAAGCCAACAGCCAACAAACCAACAAGCCAACAAACCAAGAAGCCAACAAACCAACAAACCAACAAACCAACAAACCAACAAGCCAATAAACCAACAAACAAATAAACCAACAAACCAAAAAACCAACAAACCAACAAACCAACAAACCAACAAACCAACAAACCAACAAACCAACAAGCCAACAAGCCAACAAACCAACAAACCAACAAACCAACAAGCCAACAAACAAACAAGCCAACACACCAACAAACCAACAAACCAAGTAACCAACATACCAGCAAACCATCAAACGAACAAAGCAACAAGCCAACAAGCCAACAAACCAACAAACCAACAAGCCAACAAACCAACAAACCAACAAGCCAACAAGCCAACAAACCAACAAACCAACAAACCAACAAACCAACAAATCAACAAACCAACAAACCAACAAGCCAACAAACCAACAAGCCAACAAGCCAACAAACCAACAAACCAACAAACCAACAAGCCAACAAACAAACAAGCCAACACACCAACAAACCAACAAACCAAGTAACCAACATACCAACAAACCATCAAACGAACAAAGCAACAAGCCAACAAGCCAACAAACCAACAAACCAACAAGCCAACAAACCAACAAACCAACAAGCCAACAAGCCAACAAACCAACAAACCAACAAACCAACAAACCAACAAACCAACAAACCAACAAACCAACAAACCAACAAACCAACAAGCCAACAAACCAACAAACCAACAAGCCAACAAGCCAACAAACCAGCAAACCAACAAGCTAACAAACCAACAATCCAACAAACCAACAAGCCAACAAACCAACAAACAAATAAACCAATCAACCAAAAAACCAACAAACCAACAAGCCAACAGCCAACAAACCAACAAGCCAACAAACCAAGAAGCCAACAAACCAACAAACCAACAAACCAACAAACCAACAAGCCAATAAACCAACAAACAAATAAACCAACAAACCAAAAAACCAACAAACCAACAAACCAACAAACCAACAAACCAACAAACCAACAAACCAACAAGCCAACAAGCCAACAAACCAACAAACCAACAAACCAACAAGCCAACAAACCAACAAGCCAACAGCCAACAAACCAACAAGCCAACAAACCAAGAAGCCAACAAACCAACAAACCAACAAACCAACAAACCAACAAGCCAATAAACCAACAAACAAATAAACCAACAAACCAAAAAACCAACAAACCAACAAACCAACAAACCAACAAACCAACAAACCAACAAACCAACAAGCCAACAAGCCATCAAACCAATAAACCAACAAACCAACAAGCCAACAAACAAACAAGCCAACACACCAACAAACCAACAAACCAAGTAACCAACATACCAACAAACCATCAAACGAACAAAGCAACAAGCCAACAAGCCAACAAACCAACAAACCAACAAGCCAACAAACCAACAAACCAACAAGCCAACAAGCCAACAAACCAACAAACCAACAAACCAACAAACCAACAAACCAACAAACCAACAAACCAACAAACCAACAAACCAACAAGCCAACAAACCAACAAACCAACAAGCCAACAAGCCAACAAACCAGCAAACCAACAAGCTAACAAACCAACAATCCAACAAACCAACAAGCCAACAAACCAACAAACAAATAAACCAACAAACCAAAAAACCAACAAACCAACAAGCCAACAGCCAACAAACCAACAAGCCAACAAACCAAGAAGCCAACAAACCAACAAACCAACAAACCAACAAACCAACAAGCCAATAAACCAACAAACAATTAAACCAACAAACCAAAAAACCAACAAACCAACAAACCAACAAACCAACAAACCAACAAACCAACAAACCAACAAGCCAACAAGCCAACAAACCAACAAACCAACAAACCAACAAGCCAACAAACAAACAAGCCAACACACCAACAAACCAACAAACCAAGTAACCAACATACCAACAAACCATCAAACGAACAAAGCAACAAGCCAACAAGCCAACAAACCAACAAACCAACAAGCCAACAAACCAACAAACCAACAAGCCAACAAGCCAACAAACCAACAAACCAACAAACCAACAAACCAACAAACCAACAAACCAACAAACCAACAAACCAACAAACCAACAAGCCAACAAACCAACAAACCAACAAGCCAACAAGCCAACAAACCAACAAACCAACAAAGCAACAAGCCAACAAGCCAACAAACCAACAAACCAACAAGCCAACAAACCAGTAAACTAACAAACCAACAAGCCAACAAGCCAACAAACCAACAAACCAACAAACCAACAAACCAACAAGCCAACAAACCAACAAACCAACAAACTAAGTAACCAACAAGCCAACAAACCAACAAACCAACAAGCCAACAAGCCAACACACCAACAAACCAACAAACCAAAAAACCAACCAACCAACAAACCAAAAAACCAACAAACCAACAAACCAACAAACCAACAAACCAACAAACCAACAAACGAACTAACCAACAAACCAACAAGCCAACAAGCTAACAAACCAACAAATCAACAAGCCAACAAGCCAACAAACCAACAAACTAACAAGCCAACAAACCAACAAACCAACAAACCAACAAACCAACAAACCAACAAGCCAACAAACCAACAAACAAATAAACCAACAAACCAAAAAACCAACAAACCAACAAGCCAACAGCCAACAAACCAACAAGCCAACAAACCAAGAAGCCAACAAACCAACAAACCAACAAACCAACAAACCAACAAGCCAATAAACCAACAAACAAATAAACAAACAAACCAAAAAACCAACAAACCAACAGACCAACAAACCAACAAACCAACAAACCAACAAGCCAACAAGCCAACAAACCAACAAACAAACAAGCCAACAAGCCAACAAAGCAACAAGCCAACATACCAACAAACCAACAAACCAAGTAATTAACATACCAACAAACCATCAAACGAACAAAGCAACAAGCCTACAAGCCAACAACCCAACAAACCAACAAGCCAACAAACCAACAAACCAACAAGCCAACAAGCCAACAAGCCAACAAACCAACAAACCAACAAACCAACAAACCAACAAACCAACAAACCAACAAGCCAACAAACCAACAAACCAACAAGCCAATAAGCCAACAAACCAACAAACCAACAAGCTAACAAACCAACAATCCAACAAACCAACAAACCAACAAACCAAGTAACCAAAAAGCCAATAAACTAACAAACCAACAAGCCAACAAGCCAACAAACCAACAAACCAACAAAGCAACAAGCCAACAAGCCAACAAACCAACAAACCAACAAACTAAGTAACCAAAAAGCCAACAAACCAACAAGCCAACAAGCCAACAAACCAACAAACCTACAAAGCAACAAGCCAACAAGCCAACAAACGAACAAACCAACAAAGCAACAAGCCAACAAGCCAACAAACCAACAAACCAACAAGCCAACAAACCAACAAACCAACAAACCAACAAACCAACAAACCAACAAACCAACAAACCAACAAGCCAACAAGCCAACAAACCAACAAACCAACAAACCAAAAAACCAACAAACCAACAAACCAGCAAACCAATAAACTAACAAGCCAACAAGCCAAAAAACCAACAAACTAACAAACCAACAAGCCAACAAACCAACAAACCAACAAGCCAACAAAAAAACAAACCAACAAACCAATAAACCAACAAACCAACAAACCAACAAGCCAACAAACCAACAAACCAACAAGCCAACAAGCCAACAAACCAACAAACCAACAAGCTAACAAACCAACAAGCCAACAAACCAACAAACCAACAAACCAAGTAACCAAAAAGCCAACAAACTAACAAACCAACAAGCCAACAAGCCAACAAATAAACAAACCAACAAAGCAACAAGACAACAAGCCAACAAACCAACAAACCAACAAACCAACAAGCCAACAAACCAACAAACCAACAAACCAACAAACCAAGTAACCAAAGAGCCAACAAACTAACAAACCAACAAGCCAACAAGCCAACAAACCAACCAACCAACAAATCAACAAGCCAAGAAGCCAACAAACCAACAAACCGACAAGCCAACAAACCAACAAACCAACAAGCCAACAAGCCAACAAACCAACAAGCCAACAAGCCAACAAACCAACAAGCCAACAAGCCAAAAAACCAACAAGCCAACAAGCCAACAAACCAAAAACCAACAAACCAACAAACCCATAAACCAACAAGCCAACAAACCAATAAACCAAAAAACTAACAAACCAACAAACCAAGTAACCAAACAGCCAACAAACTAACAAACCAACAAGCCAACAAACCAACAAACCAACAAGCCAACAAGCCAACAAACCAACAAACCAACAAGCCAACAAACCAACAAACCAACAAACCAAAAAACCAACAAACCAACAAACCAACAAACCAACAAACCAACAAACCAACAAACGAACAAGCCAACAAGCCAACAAACCAACAAACCAACAAACCAACAAGCCAACAAACCAACAAGCCAACAATCCAACAAACCAACAAACCAAGTAATCAAAAAGATAACAAACTAACAAACCAACAAGCCAACAAGGCAACAAACCAACAAACAAACAAAGCAACAAGCCAACAAGCCAACAAACCAACAAACCAACAAGCCAACAAACCAACTAACCAACAAGCCAACAAGCCAACAAACCAACAAACCAACAAACCAACAAGCCAACAAACCAACAAACCAACAAGCCAACAAACCAACAAACCAACAAACCAACAAACCAACAAGCCAACAAGCCAACAAACCAACAAACCAACAAACCAACAAGTAAACAAGCCAACAAACCAACAAACCAACAAAGCAACAAACCAACAAGCCAACAAACCAACAAACCAACAAGCCAACAAACCAGTAAACCAACAAACCAACAAGCCAACAAGCCAACAAACCAACAAACCAACAAACCAACAAGCCAACAAACCAACAAACCAAAAAACCAACAAACCAACAAACATACAAGCCAACAAGCCAACAAACCAACAAACCAACAAACCAACAAACCAACAAGCCAACAAACCAACAAACCAACAAACTAAGTAACCAACAAGCCAACAAACCAACAAACCAACAAGCCAACAAGCCAACACACCAACAAACCAACAAACCAACAAACCAACCAACCAACAAACCAAAAAACCAACAAACCAACAAACCAACAAACCAACAAACCAACAAAACAACAAGCCAACAAACCAACAAACCAACAAGCCAACAAACCAACTAACCAACAAGCCAACAAGCCAACAAACCAACAAACCAACAAACCAACAAACAAACAAACCAACAAACCAACAAGCCAACAAACCAACAAGCCAACAAACCAACAAACCAACAAATCAAGTAACCAAAAAGCCAACAAACTAACAAACCAACAAGTAAACAAGCCAACAAACCAACAAACCAACAAAGCAACAAACCAACAAGCCAACAAACCAACAAACCAACAAGCCAACAAACCAGTAAACCAACAAACCAACAAGCCAACAAGCCAACAAACCAACAAACCAACAAACCAACAAGCCAACAAACCAACAAACCAAAAAACCAACAAACCAACAAACATACAAGCCAACAAGCCAACAAACCAACAAACCAACAAACCAACAAACCAACAAGCCAACAAACCAACAAACCAACAAACTAAGTAACCAACAAGCCAACAAACCAACAAACCAACAAGCCAACAAGCCAACACACCAACAAACCAACAAACCAACAAACCAACCAACCAACAAACCAAAAAACCAACAAACCAACAAACCAACAAACCAACAAACCAACAAAACAACAAACGAACTAACCAACAAACCAACAAGCCAACAAGCTAACAAACCAACAAACCAACAAGCCAACAAGCCAACAAACCAACAAACTAACAAACCAACAAGCCAACAAACCAACAAACCAACAAACCAACAAACCAACAAGCCAACAAACCAACAAACAAATAAACCAACAAACCAAAAAACCAACAAACCAACAAGCCAACAGCCAACAAACCAACAAGCCAACAAACCAAGAAGCCAACAAACCAACAAACCAACAAACCAACAAATCAGCAAGCCAATAAACCAACAAACAAATAAACCAACAAACCAAAAAACCAACAAACCAACAGACCAACAAACCAACAAACCAACAAGCCAACAAGCCAACAAGCCAACAAACCAACAAACCAACAAGCCAACGAGCCAACAAACCAACAAGCCAACACACCAACAAACCAACAAACCAAGTAACCAACATACCAACAAACCATCAAACGAACAAAGCAACAAGCCAACAAGCCAACAAACCAACAAACCAACAAACCAACAAGCCAACAAACCAACAAACCAACAAGCCAACAAGCCAACAAGCCAACAAACCAACAAACCAACAAACCAACAAACCAACAAACCAACAAACCAACAAGCCAACAAACCAACAAACCAACAAAACAACAAACCAACAAACCAACAAACCAACAAACCAACAAACCAACAAACCAACAAACCAACAAGCCAACAAACCAACAAACCAACAAGCCAATAAGCCAACAAACCAACAAACCAACAAGCTAACAAACCAACAATCCAACAAACCAACAAACCAACAAACCAAGTAACCAAAAAGCCAATAAACTAACAAACCAACAAGCCAACAAGCCAACAAACCAACAAACCAACAAAGCAACAAGCCAACAAGCCAACAAACCAACAAACCAACAAACTAAGTAACCAAAAAGCCAACAAACCAACAAACCAACAACCCAATAATCCAACAAACCAACAAACCAACAAAGCAACAAGCCAAAAAGCCAACAAACGAACAAACCAACAAAGCAACAAGCCAACAAGCCAACAAACCAACAAACCAACAAGCCAACAAACCAACAAACCAACAAACCAACAAACCAACAAACCAACAAACCAACAAACCAACAAACCAACAAACCAACAAGCCAACAAGCCAACAAACCAACAAACCAACAAACCAAAAAACCAACAAACCAACAAACCAGCAAACCAACAAACTAACAAGCCAACAAGCCAACAAACCAACAAACTAACAAACCAACAAGCCAACAAACCAACAAACCAACAAGCCAACAAGCCAACAAGCCAACAAACCAACAAACCAACAAACCAGTAAACCAACAAACCAACAAACCAAAAAGCCAACAAACCAACAAACCAACAAGCCAACAAGCCAACAAACCAACAAACCAACAAGCTAAAAAACCAACAAGCCAACAAACCAACAAACCAACAAACCAAGTAACCAAAAAGCCAACAAACTAACAAACCAACAAGCCAACAAGCAAACAAACCAACAAACCAACAAAGCAACAAGCCAACAAGCCAACAAACCAACAAACTAACAAGCCAACAAACCAACAAACCAACAAACCAACAAGCCAACAAACCAACAAACAACTAAACTAACAAACCAACAAACCAACAAACCAACAAACCAACAAACCAAAAAACCAACAAACCAACAAACCAACAAGCCAACAAGCCAGCAAACCAACAAACCAACAAACCAACAAGCTAACAAGCTTACAAACCAACAAACCAACAAGCCAACAAACCAACAAACCAACAAACCAACAAGCCAACAAACCAACAAACAAATAAACCAATAAACCAAAAAACGAACAAACCAACAAACCAACAAACCAACAAACCAACAAGCCAACAAGCCAACAAACCAACAAACCAACAAACCAACAAGCCAACAAACCAACAAGCCAACAAACCAACAAACCAACAAACCAAGTAACCAAAAAGCCAACAAACTAACAAACCAACAAGCCAACAAGCCAACAAACCAACAAACCAACAAATCAACAAGCCAACAAACCAACAAACCAACAAACCAACAAGCCAACAAACCAATAAACCAAAAAACCAACAAACCAACAAACCAAGTAACCAAACAGCCAACAAACTAACAAACCAACAAGCCAACAAACCAACAAACCAATAAGCCAACAAGCCAACAAACCAACTAACCAACAAGCCAACAAACCAACAAACCAACAAACCAACAAACCAACAAACCAACAAACCAACAAACGAACAAGCCAACAAGCCAACAAACCAACAAACCAACAAGCCAACAAACCAACAAGCCAACAATCCAACAAACCAACAAACCAAGTAACCAAAAAGCCAACAAACTAACAAACCAACAAGCCAACAAGCCAACAAACCAACAATTCAACAAAGCAACAAGCCAACAAGCCAACAAACCAACAAACCAACAAGCCAACAAACCAACAAACCAACAAGCCAACAAACCAACAAACCAACAAACCAACAAGCCAACAAACCAACAAACCAACAAACCAACAAACCATCAAACCAACAAACCAACAAACCAACAAGCCAACAAGCCAACAAACCAACAAACCAACAAGCCAGCAAACCAACAAACCAACAAACCAACAAACCAACAAGCCAAGAAACCAACAAGCCAACAAACCAACAAACCAACAAATCAAGTAACCAAAAAGCCAACAAACTAACAAACCAACAAGTGAACAAGCCAACAAACCAACAAACCAACAAAGCAACAAGCCAACAAGCCAAAAAACCAACAAACCAACAAGCCAACAAACCAACAAGCCAACAAGCCAACAAGCCAACAAGCCAACAAACCAACAAACCAACAAGCCAACAAACCAACAAACCAAAAAACCAACAAACCAACAAACCAACAAACTAAGTAACCAACAAGCCAACAAACCAACAAACCAACAAGCCAACAAGCCAACACACCAACAAACCAACAAACCAACAAACCAACCAACCAACAAACCAAAAAACCAACAAACCAACAAACCAACAAACCAACAAACCAACCAACCAACAAACCAAAAAACCAACAAACCAACAAGCCAACAAGCCAACAAACCAACAAACCAACAAACCAACAAGCCAACAAACCAACAAACCAAAAAACCAACAAACCAACAAACTAAGTAACCAACAAGCCAACAAACCAACAAACCAACAAGCCAACAAGCCAACACACCAACAAACCAACAAACCAAAAAACCAACCAACCAACAAACCAAAAAACCAACAAACCAACAAACCAACAAACGAACCAACAAACAAACCAAAAAACCAACAAACCAACAAGCCAACAAACCAACAAACCAACAAACTAAGTAACCAACAAGCCACCAAACCAACAAACCAACAAGCCAACAAGCCAACACACCAACAAACCAACAAACCAACAAACCAACCAACCAACAAACCAAAAAACCAACAAACCAACAAACCAAGAAACCAACAAACCAACAAACCAACAAGCTAACAAGCCAACAAACCAACAAACCAACAAACCAACAAGCCAACAAATCAACAAGCCAACAAACCAACAAATCAAGTAACCAAAAAGCCAACAAACTAACAAACCAACAAGCCAACAACCCAACAAACCAACAAACCAACAAAGCAACAAGCCAACAAGCCAACAAACCAACAAACCAACAAACCAACAAACTAAGTAACCAACAAGCCAACAAACCAACAAACCAACAAAGCAACAAGCCAACAAGCCAACAAACCAACAAACGAACAAACCAACAAACCAACAAACCAACAAGCCAACAAGCCAACAAACCAACAAACCAACAAACCAACAAGCCAACTAACCAACAAACCAAAAAACCAACAAACCAACAAACCAACAAACTAAGTAACCAACAAGCCAACAAACCAACAAACCAAAAAGTCAACAAGCCAACACACCAACAAAACAACAAACCAACAAACCAACCAACCAACAAACCAAAAAACCAACAAACCAACCAACCAATAAACCATCCAACCAACAAACCAAAAAACCAGCAAACCAACAAGCCAGCAAGCCAACAAACCAACAAACCAACAAAGCAACAAGCCAACAAACCAACAAACCAAAAAACCAACAAACCAACAAACTAAGTAACCAACAAGCCAACAAACCAACAAACCAACAAGCCAACAAGCCAACACACCAACAAACCAACAAACCAACAAACCAACCAACCAACAAACCAAAAAACCAACAAACCAACAAACCAACAAACCAACCAACCAACAAACCAAAAAACCAACAAACCAACAAGCCAACAAACCAACAAACCAACAAACTAAGTAACCAACAAGCCAACAAACCAACAAACCAACAAGCCAACAAGCCAACACACCAACAAACCAACAAACCAACAAACCAACCAACTAACAAACCAAAAAACCAACAAACCAACAAACCAAGAAACCAACAAACCAACAAACCAACAAGCCAACAAGCCAACAAACCAACAAACCAACAAACCAGCAAGCCAACAAATCAACAAGCCAACAAACCAACAAACCAAGTAACCAAAAAGCCAACAAACTAACAAACCGACAAGCCAACAACCCAACAAACCAACAAACCAACAAAGCAACAAGCCAGCAAGCCATTAAACCAACAAACCAACAAGCCAACAAACCAACAAACCAACAAGCCAACAAGCCAACAAACCAACAAACCAACAAACCAACAAGCCAACAAACCAACAAACCAAAAAACCAACAAACCAACAAACCAACAAACTAAGTAACCAACAAGCCAACAAACCAACAAACCAACAAGCCAACAAGCCAACACACCAACAAACCAAAAAACCAACAAACCAACAAACCAACAAACCAACCAACCAACCAACAACCCAAAAAACCAACAAACCAACAAGCCAACAAGCCAACAAACCAACAAACCAACAAACCAACAAACCAACAAGCCAACAAACCAACAAACCAAAAAACCAACAAACCAACAAACCAACAAACTAAGTAAACAACAAGCCAACAAACCAACAAACCAACAAGCCAACAAGCCAACACACCAACAAACCAACAAACCAACAAACCAACAAACTAAGTAACCAACAAGCCAATAAACCAACAAACCCACAAGCCAACAAGCCAACACACCAACAAACCAACAAACCAACAAACCAACAAACCAACAAACCAACAAACCAGAAAACCAACAAACCAACAAACCAACAAACCAACAAACCAACAAACCAACAAACCAACAAACCAACAAGCCAACAAGCCAACAAACCAACAAACCAACAAACCAACAAGCCAACAAACCAACAAGCCAACAAACCAACAAACCAAGTAACCAAAAAGCCAACAAACTAACAAACCAACAAGCCAACAAGCCAACAAACCAACAAACCAACAAAGCAACAAGCAAACAAGCCAACAAAACAACAAACCAACAAGCCAACAAACCAACAAACCAACAAACCAACAAAGCAACAAACCAATAAACCAACAAACCAACAAACCAACAAACCAACAAACCAACAAACCAACAAGCCAACAAACCAACAAACCAAAAAACCAACAAACCAACAAACCAACAAACTAAGTAACCAACAAGCCAACAAACCAACAAACCAACAAGCCAACAAGCCAACACACCAACAAACCAACAAACCAACAAACCAACCAACCAGCAAACCAAAAAACCAACAAACCAACAAACCAACAAACCAACCAACCAACCAACAAACCAAAAAACCAACAAACCAACAAGCCAACAAGCCAACAAACCAACAAACCAACAAACCAACAAACCAACAAGCCAACAAACCAACAAACCAAAAAACCAACAAACCAACAAACCAACAAACTAAGTAAACAACAAGCCAACAAACCAACAAACCAACCAACCAACAAACCAAAAAACCAACAAACCAACAAGCCAACAAACCAACAAATCAACAAACTAAGTAACCAACAAGCCAATAAACCAACAAACCAAAAAACCAACAAACCAACAAGCCAACAAACCAACAAATCAACAAACTAAGTAACCAACAAGCCAATAAACCAACAAACCCACAAGCCAACAAGCCAACACACCAACAAACCAACAAACCAACAAACCAACAAACCAACAAACCAGAAAACCAACAAACCAACAAACCAACAAACCAACAAACCAACAAACCAACAAACCAACAAGCCAACAAGCCAACAAACCAACAAACCAACAAACCAACAAGCCAACAAACCAACAAGCCAACAAACCAACAAACCAAGTAACCAAAAAGCCAACAAACTAACAAACCAACAAGCCAACAAGCCAACAAACCAACAAACCAACAAAGCAACAAGCAAACAAGCCAACAAAACAACAAACCAACAAGCCAACAAACCAACAAACCAACAAACCAACAAACCAACAAACCAACAAACCAACAAACCAACAAACCAACAAACCAACAAACCAACAAACCAACAAACCAACAAACCAACAAGCCAACAAGCCAACAAACCAACAAACCAACAAACCAAAAAACCAACAAACCAACAAACCAACAAACCAACAAACCAACAAACCAACAAGCCAACAAGCCAACAAACCAACAAACTAACAAACCAACAAGCCAACAAACCAACAAACCAACAAGCCAATAAGCCAACAAACCAACAAACCCACAAACCAACAAACCAACAAGCCAACAAACCAACAAACCAACAAGCCAACAAGCCAATAAACCAACAAACCAACAAGCCAACAAACCAACAAGCCAACAAACCAACAAACAAACAAACCAAGTAACCAAAAAGCGAACAAACTAACAAACCAATAAGCCAACAAGCCAACAAACCAACAAACCAACAAAGCAACAAGCCAACAAGCCAACAAACCAACAAACCAACAAACCAACAAACCAACAAACCAACAAGCCAACAAACCAACAAACAAATAAACCAACAAACCAACAAACCAACAAACCAACAAACCAAAAAACCAACAAACACACAAGTCAACAAGCCAACAAACCAACAAGCCAACAAGCCAACAAACCAACAAACCAACAAGCCAACAAACCAACAAACCAACAAACCAACAAGCCAACAAACCAACAAACAAATAAACCAACAAACCAACAAACCAACAAGCCAACAAGCCAACAAGCCAACAAACCAACAAACCAACAAACCAAAAAGCCAACAAACCAACAAGCCAACAAACCAGCAAACCAACAAACCAAGTAACCAAAAAGCCAACAAACTAACAAACCAACAAGCTAACAAGCCAACAAGCCAACAAACCAACAATCCAACAAAGCAACAAGCCAACCAGCCAACAAACCAACAAACCAACAAGCCAACAAACCAACAAACCAACAAGCTAACAAGCCAACAAACCAACAAGCCAACAAGCCAACAAGCCAACAAACCAACAAACAAATAAACCAACAAACCAAAAAACCAACAAACCAACACACTAACAAACCAACAAACCAACAAACCAACAAACCAACAAGCCAACAAGCCAACAAACCAACAAACCAACAAACCAACAAACCAACAAGCCAACAAACCAACAAGCCAACAAACCAACAAACCAACAAACCAAGCAACCAACAAGCCAACAAACCAACAAGCCAACAAACCAACAAACCAACAAACCAACAAGCCAACAAACCAACAAGCCAACAAACCAACAAGCCAACAAACCACAAACCAACAAGCCAACAAGCCAACAAACTAACAAACCAACAAACTAACAAACCAACAAACGAACTTACCAACAAACCAACAAGCCAACAAGCCAACAAACCAACAAACCAACAAACAAACAAGCCAACAAACCAACAAACCAACAAACCAACAAACCAACAAACCAACAAGCCAACAAACCAACAAACAAATAAACCAAAAAACCAAAAAACCAACAAACCAACAAGCCAACAAGCCAACAAACCAACAAGCCAACAAACCAACAAGCCAACAAACCAACAAGCCAACAAACCAGCAAACCAACAAACCAACAAACCAACAAGCCAACAAACCAACAAACAAATAAACCAACAAACCAAAAAACCAACAAACCAACAAACCAACATACCAACAAACTAACAAACCAACAAGCCAACAAGCCAACAAACCAACAAACCAACAAACCAACAAGCCAACAAACCAACAAGCCAACAAACCAACAAACCAACAAACCAAGTAATTAACAAACCAAAAAACCATCAAACGAACAAAGCAACAAACCAACAAGCCAACAAGCCAACAAGCCAACAAACCAACAAACCAAGTAACCAAAAAGCCAACAAACTAACAAACCAACAAGACAACAAACCAACAAGCCAACAAACCAACAAACCAACAAAGCAACAAACCAAAAAACCAACAAACCAAAAAACCAACAAACTAACAAACCATCAAACGAACAAAGCAACAAGCCAACAAGCCAACAAACCAACAAACCAACAAACCAACAAGCCAACAAACCAACAAACCAACAAGCCAACAAGCCAACAAACTAACAAACTAACAAACCAACAAACCAACAAACCAACAAACCAACAAACCAACAAACAAACAAACCAACAAACCAACAAACCAACAAACCAACAAACCAACAAGCCAACAAGCCAACAAACCAACAAACCAACAATCCAACAAACCAACAAACAAATAAAACAACAAACCAACAAACATATAAACCAACAAGCCAACAAGCCAACAAACCAACAAACCAACAAGCCAACAAGCCAACAAACCAACAAGCCAACAAACCAACAAACCAACAAGCCAACAACCCAACAAACCAACAAACCAACAAGCCAACAAACCAACAAACCATCAAACGAACAAAGCAACAA
Source organism: Atherix ibis (assembly GCA_958298945.1). Taxonomy (NCBI): domain Eukaryota; kingdom Metazoa; phylum Arthropoda; class Insecta; order Diptera; family Athericidae; genus Atherix; species Atherix ibis. The sequence goes on from OY282608.1 coordinate 31,417,434, forward strand.
ACCAAAAAGCCAACAAGCCAACAAACCAACAAACCAAGTAACCAAAAAGCCAAAAACCTAACAAACCAACAAGCCAACAAACCAACAAGCCAACAAACCAACAAGCCAACAAACTAACAAACCAACAAACCAACAAACCAACAAGCCAACAAACCAACAAACAAATAAACCAACAAACCAAAAAACCAACAAACCAACAAACCAACAAACCAACCAACCAACAAACCAGCAAACCAACAAACCAACAAACCAACAAGCCAACAAGAAAACAAACCAACAAACCAACAAACCAACAAGCCAACAAACCAACAAGCCAACAAACCAACAAACCAAGTAACCAACAAGCCAACAAACCAACAAGCTAACAAACCAACAAGCCAACAAGCCAACAAACCAACAAACCAACAAACCAACAAGCCAACAAACCAACAAGCCAACAAACCAACAAGCCAACAAGCCAACAAGCCAACAAACCAACAAACGAACAAACCAACAAGCCAACAAACCAACAAACAAATAAACCAACAAACCAAAAAACCAACAAACCAACAAGCCAACAAACCAACAAACAAACACACCAACAAACTAACAAACCAACAAACGAACTAACCGACAAACCAACAAGCCAACAAGCCAACAAACCAACAAACCAACAAGCCAACAAACAAATAAACCAACAAACCAAAAAACCAACAAGCCAACAAACCAACAAACCAACAAACGAACAAACCAACAAGCCAACAAACCAACAAACAAATAAACCAACAAACCAAAAAACCAACAAACCAACAAGCCAACAAACCAACAAACCAACAAAACAACAAACTAACAAGCCAACAAACCAACAAACAAATAAACCAACAAACCAAAAAACCAACAAACAAACAAACCAACAAACCAACAGACCAACAAACTAACAAACCAACAAGCCAACAAGCCAACAAACCAACAAACCAACAAACCAACAAACCAACAAGCAAACAAACCAACAAGCCAACAAACCAACAAACCAACAAACCAAGTAACCAACAAACCAACAAACCATCAAACGAACAAAGCAACAAACCAACAAGCCAAGAAGCCAACAAACCAACAAACCAAGTAACAAAAAAGCCAACAAACTAACAAACCAACAAGCCAACAAACCAACAAGCCAACAAGCCAACAAACCAACAAACCAACAAAGCAACAAACCAAAAAACCAACAAACCAACAAGCCCACAAACCAACAAGCCAAAAAACCAACAAACACACAAACCAAGTAAACAAAAAGCCAACAAACTAACAAACCAACAAGCCAACAAGCCAACAAACCAACAAACCAACAAAGCAACAAGCCAACCAGCCAACCAGCCAACAAACCAACAAACCAACATGCCAACAAACCACCAAACCAACAAGCTAACAAGCCAACAAACCAACAAGCCAACAAGCCAACAAACCAACAAACCAATAAACCAACAAACCAACAAACCAACAAACCAACAAACCAACAAGCCAACAAACCAACAAACAAATAAACCAACAAACCAAAAAACCAACAAACCAACAAACCAACAAACCAACAAACCAACAAACCAACAAGCCAACAAGCCAACAAACCAACAAACCAACAAACCAACAAGTCAACAAACCAACAAACCAACAAACCAAGTAACCAACAAGCCAACAAACCAACAAGCCAACAAACCAACAAACCAACAAGCCAACAAACCAACAAACCAACAAACCAACAAACCAACAAGCCAACAAACCAACAAACCAACAAACCAACAAACCAACGAGCCAACAAACCACAAACCAACAAGCCAACAAGCCAACAAACTAACAAACCAACAAACTAACAAACCAACAAACGAACTAACCAACAAACCAACAAGCCAACAAGCCAACAAACCCACAAACCAATAAGCCAACAAGCCAACAAACCAACAAACCAACAAACCAACAAACCAACAAGCCAACAAACCAACAAACTAACAAACCAACAAACCAACAAACCAACAAGCCAACAAACCAACAAACAAATAAACCAACAAACCAAAAAACCAACAAACCAACAAGCCAACAAGCCAACAAACCAACAAGCCAACAAACCAACAAGCCAACAAACCAACAAACCAACAAACCAACAAACCAACAAGCCAACAAACCAACAAACAAATAAACCAACAAACCGAAAAACCAACAAGCCAACAAGCAAACAAACCAACAAACCAACAATCCAACAAACCAACAAACAAATAAAACAACAAACCAACAAACCAACAAACCAACAAGCCAACAAGCCAACAAACCAACAAACCAACAAGCCAACAAGCCAACAAACCTACAAGCCAACAAACCAACAAACCAACAAGCCAACAAGCCAACAAACCAACAAACCAACAAGCCAACAAACCAAGTAACCAACAAACCAACAAACCATTAAACGAACAAAGCAACAAACCAACAAGCCAACAAGCCAACAAACCAACAAACCAACAAGCCAACAAACCAACAAGCCAACAAACCAACAAACCAACAAACCAAGTAACCAACAAGCCAACAAACCAACAAGCCAACAAACCAACAAGCCAACAAGCCAACAAACCAACAAACCAACAAACCAACAAGCCAACAAACCAACAAGCCAACAAACCAACAAGCCAACAAGCCAACAAACTAACAAACCAACAAACTAACAAACCAACAAACGAACTAACCGACAAACCAACAAACAAATAAACCAACAAACCAAAAAACCAACAAACCAACAAACCAACAAACCAACAGGCCAACAAACTAACAAACCAACAAGCCAACAAGCCAACAAACCAACAAACCATCAAGCCAACAAACTAACAAACCAACAAACCAACAAACCAACAAGCCAACAAACCAACAAACAAATAAACCAACAAACCAAAAAACCAACAAACCAACAAACCAACAAACCAACCAACCAACAAACCAGCAAACCAACAAACCAACAAACCAACAAGCCAACAAGCCAACAAACCAACAAACCAACAAACCAACAAGCCAACAAACCAACAAGCCAACAAATCAATAAACCAAGTAACCAACAAGCCAACAAACCAACAAGCCAACAAACCAACAAGCCAACAAGCCAACAAACCAACAAACCAACAAACCAACAAGCCAGCAAACCAACAAGCCAACAAACCAACAAGCCAACAAGCCAACAAACTAACAAACCAACAAACTAACAAACCAACAAACGAACTAACCGATAAACCAACAAACAAATAAACCAACAAACCAAAAAACCAACAAACCAACAAACCAACAAAACAACAAACTAACAAGCCAACAAACCAACAAACCAACAAACCAACAAACCAACAAACCAACAAACCAACAAACCAACAAACCAACAAACCAACAAACCAACAAACCAACAAACCAACAAGCCAACAAGCCAACAAACCAACAAACCAACAAACCAAAAAACCAACAAACCAACAAACCAACAAACCAACAAACCAACAAACCAACAAGCCAACAAGCCAACAAACCAACAAACTAACAAACCAACAAGCCAACAAACCAACAAACCAACAAGCCAATAAGCCAATAAGCCAACAAACCAACAAACCCACAAACCAACAAACCAACAAGCCAACAAACCAACAAACCAACAAGCCAACAAGCCAATAAACCAACAAACCAACAAGCCAACAAACCAACAAGCCAACAAACCAACAAACAAACAAACCAAGTAACCAAAAAGCGAACAAACTAACAAACCAATAAGCCAACAAGCCAACAAACCAACAAACCAACAAAGCAACAAGCCAACAAGCCAACAAACCAACAAACCAACAAACCAACAAACCAACAAACCAACAAACCAACAAGCCAACAAACCAACAAACAAATAAACCAACAAACCAACAAACCAACAAACCAACAAACCAACAAACCAAAAAACCAACAAACACACAAGTCAACAAGCCAACAAACCAACAAGCCAACAAGCCAACAAACCAACAAACCAACAAGCCAACAAACCAACAAACCAACAAACCAACAAACCAACAAGCCAACAAACCAACAAACAAATAAATCAACAAACCAACAAACCAACAAGCCAACAAGCCAACAAGCCAACAAACCAACAAACCAACAAACCAAAAAGCCAACAAACCAACAAGCCAACAAACCAGCAAACCAACAAACCAAGTAACCAAAAAGCCAACAAACTAACAAACCAACAAGCTAACAAGCCAACAAGCCAACAAACCAACAAACCAACAAAGCAACAAGCCAACCAGCCAACAAACCAACAAACCAACAAGCCAACAAACCAACAAACCAACAAGCTAACAAGCCAACAAACCAACAAGCCAACAAGCCAACAAGCCAACAAACCAACAAACAAATAAACCAACAAACAAAAAAACCAACAAACCAACACACCAACAAACTAACAAACCAACAAACCAACAAACCAACAAGCCAACAAGCCAACAAACCAACAAACCAACAAACCAACAAGCCAACAAACCAACAAGCCAACAAACCAACAAACCAACAAACCAAGCAACCAACAAGCCAACAAACCAACAAGCCAACAAACCAACAAACCAACAAACCAACAAGCCAACAAACCAACAAGCCAACAAACCAACAAGCCAACAAACCACAAACCAACAAGCCAACAAGCCAACAAACTAACAAACCAACAAACTAACAAACCAACAAACGAACTTACCAACAAACCAACAAGCCAACAAGCCAACAAACCAACAAACCAACAAACAAACAAGCCAACAAACCAACAAACCAACAAACCAACAAACCAACAAGCCAACAAACCAACAAACAAATAAACCAAAAAACCAAAAAACCAACAAACCAACAAGCCAACAAGCCAACAAACCAACAAGCCAACAAACCAACAAGCCAACAAACCAGCAAACCAACAAACCAACAAACCAACAAGCCAACAAACCAACAAACAAATAAACCAACAAACCAAAAAACCAACAAACCAACAAACCAACATACCAACAAACTAACAAACCAACAAGCCAACAAGCCAACAAGCCAACAAACCAACAAACCAACAAACCAACAAGCCAACAAACCAACAAGCCAACAAACCAACAAACCAACAAACCAAGTAATTAACAAACCAAAAAACCATCAAACGAACAAAGCAACAAACCAACAAGCCAACAAGCCAACAAGCCAACAAACCAACAAACCAAGTAACCAAAAAGCCAACAAACTAACAAACCAACAAGACAACAAACCAACAAGCCAACAAACCAACAAACCAACAAAGCAACAAACCAAAAAACCAACAAACCAAAAAACCAACAAACTAACAAACCATCAAACGAACAAAGCAACAAGCCAACAAGCCAACAAACCAACAAACCAACAAACCAACAAGCCAACAAACCAACAAACCAACAAGCCAACAAGCCAACAAACTAACAAACTAACAAACCAACAAACCAACAAACCAACAAACCAACAAACCAACAAACCAACAAACCAACAAACCAACAAACCAACAAACCATCAAACGAACAAAGCAACAAACCAACAAGCCAACAAGCCAACAAACCAACAAACCAAGTAACCAAAAAGCCAAAAACCTAACAAACCAACAAGCCAACAAACCAACAAGCCAACAAACCAACAAGCCAACAAACTAACAAACCAACAAACCAACAAACCAACAAGCCAACAAACCAACAAACAAATAAACCAACAAACCAAAAAACCAACAAACCAACAAACCAACAAACCAACCAACCAACAAACCAGCAAACCAACAAACCAACAAACCAACAAGCCAACAAGAAAACAAACCAACAAACCAACAAACCAACAAGCCAACAAACCAACAAGCCAACAAACCAACAAACCAACAAACCAAGTAACCAACAAGCCAACAAACCAACAAGCTAACAAACCAACAAGCCAACAAGCCAACAAACCAACAAACCAACAAACCAACAAGCCAACAAACCAACAAGCTAACAAACCAACAAGCCAAGAAGCCAACAAACTAACATACCAACAAACTAACAAACCAACAAACGAACTAACCGACAAACCAACAAGCCAACAAACCAACAAGCCAACAAACCAACAAGCCAACAAACCAACAAGCCAACAAACTAACGAACCAACAAACCAACAAACCAACAAGCCAACAAACCAACAAACAAATAAACCAACAAACCAAAAAACCAACAAACCAACAAACCAACAAACCAACCAACCAACAAACCAGCAAACCAACAAACCAACAAACCAACAAGCCAACAAGAAAACAAACCAACAAACCAACAAACCAACAAGCCAACAAACCAACAAGCCAACAAACCAACAAACCAACAAACCAAGTAACCAACAAGCCAACAAACCAACAAGCTAACAAACCAACAAGCCAACAAGCCAACAAACCAACAAACCAACAAACCAACAAGCCAACAAACCAACAAGCCAACAAACCAACAAGCCAACAAGCCAACAAACTAACATACCAACAAACTAACAAACCAACAAACCAACAAACCAACAAACCAACAAGCCAACAAACCAACAAGCCAACAAACCAACAAGCCAACAAGCCAACAAACTAACATACCAACAAACTAACAAACCAACAAACAAACTAACCGACAAACCAAAAAACCAACAAGCCAACAAACCAACAAACCAACAAACGAACAAACCAACAAGCCAACAAACCAACAAACAAATAAACCAACAAACCAAAAAACCAACAAACCAACAAGCCAACAAACCAACAAACCAACAAAACAACAAACTAACAAGCCAACAAACCAACAAACCAACAAAACAACAAGCTAACAAGCCAACAAACCAACAAACAAATAAACCAACAAACCAAAAAACCAACAAACCAACAAGCCAACAAGCCAACAAACCAACAAACCAACAAACCAACAAACCAACAAGCAAACAAACCAACAAGCCAACAAACCAACAAACCAACCTACCAAGTAACCAACAAACCAACAAACCATCAAACGAACAAAGCAACAAACCAACAAGCCAAGAAGCCAACAAACCAACAAACCAAGTAACAAAAAAGCCAACAAACTAACAAACCAACAAGCCAACAAACCAACAAGCCAACAAGCCAACAAACCAACAAACCAACAAAGCAACAAACCAAAAAACCAACAAACCAACAGACCCACAAACCAACAAGCCAAAAAACCAACATACCAACAAACCAAGTAAACAAAAAGCCAACAAACTAACAAACCAACAAGCCAACAAGCCAACAAACCAACAAACCAACAAAGCAACAAGCCAACCAGCCAACCAGCCAACAAACCAACAAACCAACATGCCAACAAACCAACAAACCAACAAGCTAACAAGCCAACAAACCAACAAGCCAACAAGCCAACAAACCAACAAACCAATAAACCAACAAACCAACAAACCAACAAACCAACAAACCAACAAGCCAACAAACCAACAAACAAATAAACCAACAAACCAAAAAACCAACAAACCAACAAACCAACAAACCAACAAACCAACAAACCAACAAGCCAACAAGCCAACAAACCAACAAACCAACAAACCAACAAGTCAACAAACCAACAAACCAACAAACCAAGTAACCAACAAGCCAACAAACCAACAAGCCAACAAACCAACAAACCAACAAGCCAACAAACCAACAAACCAACAAACCAACAAACCAACAAGCCAACAAACCAACAAACCAACAAACCAACAAACCAACGAGCCAACAAACCACAAACCAACAAGCCAACAAGCCAACAAACTAACAAACCAACAAACTAACAAACCAACAAACGAACTAACCAACAAACCAACAAGCCAACAAGCCAACAAACCAACAAACCAATAAGCCAACAAGCCAACAAACCAACAAACCAACAAACCAACAAACCAACAAGCCAACAAACCAACAAACTAACAAACCAACAAACCAACAAACCAACAAGCCAACAAACCAACAAACAAATAAACCAACAAACCAAAAAACCAACAAACCAACAAGCCAACAAGCCAACAAACCAACAAGCCAACAAACCAACAAGCCAACAAACCAACAAACCAACAAACCAACAAACCAACAAACCAACAAGCCAACAAACCAACAAACAAATAAACCAACAAACCGAAAAACCAACAAACCAACAAGCCAACAAGCAAACAAACCAACAAACCAACAATCCAACAAACCAACAAACAAATAAAACAACAAACCAACAAACCAACAAACCAACAAGCCAACAAGCCAACAAACCAACAAACCAACAAGCCAACAAGCCAACAAACCAACAAGCCAACAAACCAACAAATCAACAAGCCAACAAGCCAACAAACCAACAAACCAACAAGCCAACAAACCAAGTAACCAACAAACCAACAAACCATTAAACGAACAAAGCAACAAACCAACAAGCCAACAAGCCAACAAACCAACAAACCAACAAGCCAACAAACCAACAAGCCAACAAACCAACAAACCAACAAACCAAGTAACCAACAAGCCAACAAACCAACAAGCCAACAAACCAACAAGCCAACAAGCCAACAAACCAACAAACCAACAAACCAACAAGCCAACAAACCAACAAGCCAACAAACCAACAAGCCAACAAGCCAACAAACTAACAAACCAACAAACTAACAAACCAACAAACGAACTAACCGACAAACCAACAAACAAATAAACCAACAAACCAAAAAACCAACAAACCAACAAACCAACAAACCAACAGACCAACAAACTAACAAACCAACAAGCCAACAAGCCAACAAACCAACAAACCATCAAGCCAACAAACTAACAAACCAACAAACCAACAAACCAACAAGCCAACAAACCAACAAACAAATAAACCAACAAACCAAAAAACCAACAAACCAACAAACCAACAAACCAACCAACCAACAAACCAGCAAACCAACAAACCAACAAACCAACAAGCCAACAAGCCAACAAACCAACAAACCAACAAACCAACAAGCCAACAAACCAACAAGCCAACAAACCAACAAACCAATAAACCAAGTAACCAACAAGCCAACAAACCAACAAGCCAACAAACCAACAAGCCAACAAGCCAACAAACCAACAAACCAACAAACCAACAAGCCAACAAACCAACAAGCCAACAAACCAACAAGCCAACAAGCCAACAAACTAACAAACCAACAAACTAACAAACCAACAAACGAACTAACCGACAAACCGACAAACAAATAAACCAACAAACCAAAAAACCAACAAACCAACAAACCAACAAACCAACAGACCAACAAACTAACAAACCAACAAGCCAACAAGCCAACAAACCAACAAACCAACAAACCAACAAACTAACAAACCAACAAGCGAACAAACCAACAAGCCAACAAACCAACAAACCAACAAACCAAGTAACCAACAAACCAACAAACCATCAAACGAACAAAGCAACAAACCAACAAGCCAAGAAGCCAACAAACCAACAAACCAAGTAACAAAAAAGCCAACAAACTAACAAACCAACAAGCCAACAAACCAACAAGCCAACAAGCCAACAAACCAACAAACCAACAAAGCAACAAACCAAAAAACCAACAAACCAACAAGCCCACAAACCAACAAGCCAAAAAACCAGCAAACCAACAAACCAAGTAAACAAAAAGCCAACAAACTAACAAACCAACAAGCCAACAAGCCAACAAACCAACAAACCAACAAAGCAACAAGCCAACCAGCCAACAAACCAACAAACCAACAAGCCAACAAAACAACAAGCCAACAAGCCAACAAACCAACAAACCAATAAACCAACAAACCAACAAACCAACAAACCAACAAACCAACAAGCCAACAAACCAACAAACAAATAAACCAACAAACCAAAAAACCAACAAACCAACAAACCAACAAACCAACAAACCAATAAACCAACAAGCCAACAAGCCAACAAACCAACAAACCAACAAACCAACAAGCCAACAAACCAACAAACCCACAAACCAACAAACCAACCAACCAACAAACCAGCAAACCAACAAACCAACAAACCAACAAACCAACAAGCCAACAAGCCAACAAACCAACAAACCAACAAACCAACAAGCCAACAAACCAACAAGCCAACAAACCAACAAACCAACAAACCAAGTAACCAACAAGCCAACAAACCAACAAGCTAACAAACCAACAAGCCAACAAGCCAACAAACCAACAAACCAACAAACCAACAAACCAACAAGCCAACAAACCAACAAGCCAACAAACCAACAAGCCAACAAGCCAACAAATTAACAAACCAACAAACTAACAAACCAACAAACGAACTAACCGACAAACCAACAAGCCAACAAGCCAACAAACCAACAAACCAACAAGCCAACAAACAAATAAACCAACAAACCAAAAAACCAACAAGCCAACAAACCAACAAACCAACAAACGGACAAACCAACAAGCCAACAAACCAACAAACAAATAAACCAACAAACCAAAAAACCAACAAACCAACAAGCCAACAAACCAACAAACCAACAAACCAACAAACTAACAAGCCAACAAACCAACAAACAAATAAACCAACAAACCAAAAAACCAACAAACAAACAAACCAACAAACCAACAGACCAACAAACTAACAAACCAACAAGCCAACAAGCCAACAAACCAACAAACCAACAAACCAACAAACCAACAAGCGAACAAACCAACAAGCCAACAAACCAACAAACCAACAAACCAAGTAACCAACAAACCAACAAACCATCAAACGAACAAAGCAACAAACCAACAAGCCAAGAAGCCAACAAACCAACAAACCAAGTAACAAAAAAGCCAACAAACTAACAAACCAACAAGCCAACAAACCAACAAGCCAACAAGCCAACAAACCAACAAACCAACAAAGCAACAAACCAAAAAACCAACAAACCAACAAGCCCACAAACCAACAAGCCAAAAAACCAGCAAACCAACAAACCAAGTAAACAAAAAGCCAACAAACTAACAAACCAACAAGCCAACAAGCCAACAAACCAACAAACCAACAAAGCAACAAGCCAACCAGCTAACAAACCAACAGACCAACAAGCCAACAAACCAACAAACCAACAAGCTAACAAGCCATTAAACCAACAAGCCAACAAGCCAACAAACCAACAAACCAATAAACCAACAAACCAACAAACCAACAAAGAAACAAACCAACAAGCCAACAAACTAACAAACAAATAAACCAACAAACCAAAAAACCAACAAACCAACAAACCAACAAACCAACAAACCAATAAACCAACAAGCCAACAAGCCAACAAACCAACCAACCAACAAACCAACAAGTCAACAAACCAACAAACCAACAAACCAAGTAACCAACAAGCCAACAAACCAACAAGCCAACAAACCAACAAGCCAACAAGCCAACAAACCAACAAACCAACAAACCAACAAACCAACAAACCAACAAGCCAACAAACCAACAAACCAACAAACCAACAAGCCAACAAACCACAAACCAACAAGCCAACAAGCCAACAAACTAACAAACCAACAAACTAACAAACCAACAAACGAACTAACCGACAAACCAACAAGCCAACAAGCCAACAAACCAACAAACCAACAAACCAACAAGCCAACAAGGCAAGAAACCAACAAACCAACAAACCAACAAACCAACAAGCCAACAAACCAACAAACCAACAAACCAACAAACCAACAAACCAACAAGCCAACAAACCAACAAACAAATAAACCAACAAACCAAAAAACCAACAAACCAACAAGCCAACAAGCCAACAAACCAACAAGCCAACAAACCAAGAAGCCAACAAACCAACAAACCAACAAACCAACAAACCAACAAGCCAACAAACCAACAAACAAATAATCCAACAAACCGAAAAACCAACAAACCAACAAGCCAACAAGCCAACAAACCAACAAACCAACAATCCAACAAACCAACAAACAAATAAAACAACAAACCAACAAACCAACAAACCAATAAGCCAACAAGCCAACAAACCAACAAACCAACAAGCCAACAAGCCAACAAACCAACAAGCCAACAAACCAACAAACCAACAAGCCAACAAGCCAACAAACCAACAAACCAACAAGCCAACAAACCAAGTAACCAACAAACCAACGAACCATCAAACGAACAAAGCAACAAACCAACAAACCAACAAGCCAACAAGCCAACAAACCAATAAACCAAGTAACCAAAAAGCCAAAAAACTAACAAACCAACAAGCCAACAAACCAACAAGCCAACAAACCAACAAGCCAACAAACTAACAAACCAACAAACCAACAAACCAACAAGCCAACAAACCAACAAACAAATAAACCAACAAACCAAAAAACCAACAAACCAACAAACCAACAAACCAACCAACCAACAAACCAGCAAACCAACAAACCAACAAACCAACAAGCCAACAAGCCAACAAACCAACAAACCAACAAACCAACAAGCGAACAAACCAACAAGCCAACAAACCAACAAACCAACAAACCAAGTAACCAACAAGCCAACAAACCAACAAGCCAACAAACCAACAAGCCAACAAGCCAACAAACCAACAAACCAACAAACCAACAAGCCAACAAACCAACAAGCCAACAAACCAACAAGCCAACAAGCCAACAAACCAACAAACCAACAAAGCAACAAACCAAAAAACCAACAAACCAACAAGCCCACAAACCAACAAGCCATAAAACCAGCAAACCAACAAACCAAGTAAACAAAAAGCCAACAAACTAACAAACCAACAAGCCAACAAGCCAACAAACCAACAAACCAACAAAGCAACAAGCCAACCAGCCAACAAACCAACAAACCAACAAGCCAACAAAACAACAAGCCAACAAGCCAACAAACCAACAAACCAATAAACCAACAAACCAACAAACCAACAAACCAACAAACCAACAAACCAACAAACCAACAAACCAACAAACTAACAAGCCAACAAACCAACAAACAAATAAACCAACAAACCAAAAAACCAACAAACAAACAAACCAACAAACCAACAGACCAACAAACTAACAAACCAACAAGCCAACAAGCCAACAAACCAACAAACCAACAAACCAACAAACCAACAAGCGAACAAACCAACAAGCCAACAAACCAACAAACCAACAAACCAAGTAACCAACAAACCAACAAACCATCAAACGAACAAAGCAACAAACCAACAAGCCAAGAAGCCAACAAACCAACAAACCAAGTAACAAAAAAGCCAACAAACTAACAAACCAACAAGCCAACAAACCAACAAGCCAACAAGCCAACAAACCAACAAACCAACAAAGCAACAAACCAAAAAACCAACAAACCAACAAGCCCACAAACCAACAAGCCAAAAAACCAGCAAACCAACAAACCAAGTAAACAAAAAGCCAACAAACTAACAAACCAACAAGCCAACAAGCCAACAAACCAACAAACCAACAAAGCAACAAGCCAACCAGCCAACAAACCAACAGACCAACAAGCCAACAAACCAACAAACCAACAAGCTAACAAGCCATTAAACCAACAAGCCAACAAGCCAACAAACCAACAAACCAATAAACCAACAAACCAACAAACCAACAAAGAAACAAACCAACAAGCCAACAAACTAACAAACAAATAAACCAACAAACCAAAAAACCAACAAACCAACAAACCAACAAACCAACAAACCAATAAACCAACAAGCCAACAAGCCAACAAACCAACCAACCAACAAACCAACAAGTCAACAAACCAACAAACCAACAAACCAAGTAACCAACAAGCCAACAAACCAACAAGCCAACAAACCAACAAGCCAACAAGCCAACAAACCAACAAACCAACAAACCAACAAACCAACAAACCAACAAGCCAACAAACCAACAAACCAAGAAACCAACAAGCCAACAAACCACAAACCAACAAGCCAACAAGCCAACAAACTAACAAACCAACAAACTAACAAACCAACAAACGAACTAACCGACAAACCAACAAGCCAACAAGCCAACAAACCAACAAACCAACAAACCAACAAGCCAACAAGGCAACAAACCAACAAACCAACAAACCAACAAACCAACAAGCCAACAAACCAACAAACCAACAAACCAACAAACCAACAAACCAACAAACCAACAAGCCAACAAACCAACAAACAAATAAACCAACAAACCAAAAAACCAACAAACCAACAAGCCAACAAGCCAACAAACCAACAAGCCAACAAACCAAGAAGCCAACAAACCAACAAACCAACAAACCAACAAACCAACAAGCCAACAAACCAACAAACAAATAATCCAACAAACCGAAAAACCAACAAACCAACAAGCCAACAAGCCAACAAACCAACAAACCAACAATCCAACAAACCAACAAACAAATAAAACAACAAACCAACAAACCAACAAACCAATAAGCCAACAAGCCAACAAACCAACAAACCAACAAGCCAACAAGCCAACAAACCAACAAGCCAACAAACCAACAAACCAACAAGCCAACAAGCCAACAAACCAACAAACCAACAAGCCAACAAACCAAGTAACCAACAAACCAACGAACCATCAAACGAACAAAGCAAAAAACCAACAAACCAACAAGCCAACAAGCCAACAAACCAATAAACCAAGTAACCAAAAAGCCAAAAAACTAACAAACCAACAAGCCAACAAACCAACAAGCCAACAAACCAACAAGCCAACAAACTAACAAACCAACAAACCAACAAACCAACAAGCCAACAAACCAACAAACAAATAAACCAACAAACCAAAAAACCAACAAACCAACAAACCAACAAACCAACCAACCAACAAACCAGCAAACCAACAAACCAACAAACCAACAAGCCAACAAGCCAACAAACCAACAAACCAACAAACCAACAAGCGAACAAACCAACAAGCCAACAAACCAACAAACCAACAAACCAAGTAACCAACAAGCCAACAAACCAACAAGCCAACAAACCAACAAGCCAACAAGCCAACAAACCAACAAACCAACAAACCAACAAGCCAACAAACCAACAAGCCAACAAACCAACAAGCCAATAAGCCAACAAACTAACAAACCAACAAACTAACAAACCAACAAGCCAACAAACCAACAAACCAACAATCCAACAAACCAACAAACAAATAAAACAACAAACCAACAAACCAACAAACCAATAAGCCAACAAGCCAACAAACCAACAAACCAACAAGCCAACAAGCCAACAAACCAACAAGCCAACAAACCAACAAACCAACAAGCCAACAAGCCAACAAACCAACAAACCAACAAGCCAACAAACCAAGTAACCAACAAACCAACAAACCATCAAACGAACAAAGCAACAAACCAACAAACCAACAAGCCAACAAGCCAACAAACCAATAAACCAAGTAACCAAAAAGCCAAAAAACTAACAAACCAACAAGCCAACAAACCAACAAGCCAACAAACCAACAAGCCAACAAACTAACAAACCAACAAACCAACAAACCAACAAGCCAACAAACCAACAAACAAATAAACCAACAAACCAAAAAACCAACAAACCAACAAACCAACAAACCAACCAACCAACAAACCAGCAAACCAACAAACCAAGAAACCAACAAGCCAACAAGCCAACAAACCAACAAACCAACAAACCAACAAGCGAACAAACCAACAAGCCAACAAACCAACAAACCAACAAACCAAGTAACCAACAAGCCAACAAACCAACAAGCCAACAAACCAACAAGCCAACAAGCCAACAAACCAACAAACCAACAAACCAACAAGCCAACAAACCAACAAGCCAACAAACCAACAAGCCAATAAGCCAACAAACTAACAAACCAACAAACCAACAAACCAACAAACCAAGTAACCAACAAGCCAACAAACCAACAAGCCAACAAACCAACAAGCCAACAAGCCAACAAACCAACAAACCAACAAACCAACAAGCCAACAAACCAACAAGCCAACAAACCAACAAGCCAACAAGCCAACAAACCGAAAAACCAACAAACTAACAAACCAACAAGCCAACAAACCAACAAACCAACAATCCAACAAACCAACAAACAAATAAAACAACAAACCAACAAACCAACAAACCAATAAGCCAACAAGCCAACAAACCAACAAACCAACAAGCCAACAAGCCAACAAACCAACAAGCCAACAAACCAACAAACCAACAAGCCAACAAGCCAACAAACCAACAAACCAACAAGCCAACAAACCAAGTAACCAACAAACCAACAAACCATCAAACGAACAAAGCAACAAACCAACAAACCAACAAGCCAACAAGCCAACAAACCAATAAACCAAGTAACCAAAAAGCCAAAAAACTAACAAACCAACAAGCCAACAAACCAACAAGCCAACAAACCAACAAGCCAACAAACTAACAAACCAACAAACCAACAAACCAACAAGCCAACAAACCAACAAACAAATAAACCAACAAACCAAGAAACCAACAAACCAACAAACCAACAAACCAACCAACCAACAAACCAGCAAACCAACAAACCAACAAACCAACAAGCCAACAAGCCAACAAACCAACAAACCAACAAGCGAACAAACCAACAAGCCAACAAACCAACAAACCAACAAACCAAGTAACCAACAAGCCAACAAACCAACAAGCCAACAAACCAACAAGCCAACAAGCCAACAAACCAACAAACCAACAAACCAACAAGCCAACAAACCAACAAGCCAACAAACCAACAAGCCAATAAGCCAACAAACTAACAAACCAACAAACCAACAAACCAACAAACCAAGTAACCAACAAGCCAACAAACCAACAAGCCAACAAACCAACAAGCCAACAAGCCAACAAACCAACAAACCAACAAACCAACAAGCCAACAAACCAACAAGCCAACAAACCAACAAGCCAACAAGCCAACAAACCAACAAACCAACAAGCCAACAAACAAATAAACCAACAAACCAAAAAACCAACAAGCCAACAAACCAACAAACTAACAAACGAACAAACCAACAAGCCAACAAACCAACAAACAAATAAACCAACAAACCAAAAAACCAACAAACCAACAAGCCAACAAACCAACAAACCAACAAACCAAGAAACTAACAAGCCTACAAACCAACAAACAAATAAACCAACAAACCAAAAAACCAACAAAACAACAAACCAACAAACCAACAGACCAACAAACTAACAAACCAACAAGCCAACAAGCCAACAAACCAACAAACCAACAAACCAACAAACCAACAAGCGAACAAACCAACAAAACAACAAACGAACAAACCAACAAACCAAGTAACCAACAAACCAACCAACCATCAAACGAACAAAGCAACAAACCAACAAGCCAAGAACCAACAAACCAACAAACCAAGTAACAAAAAAGCCAACAAACTAACAAACCAACAAGCCAACAAATCAACAAGCCAACAAGCCAACAAACCAACAAACCAACAAAGCAACAAACCAAAAAACCAACAAGCCCACAAACCAACAAGCCAAAAAACCAGCAAACCAACAAACCAAGTAAACGAAAAGCCAACAAACTAACAAACCAACAAGCCAACAAGCCAACAAGCCACCAAACCAACAAACCAACAAAGCAACAAGCCAACCAGCCAACAAACCAACAAACCAACAAGCCAACAAACCAACAAACCAACAAGCTAACAAGCCAACAAACCAACAAGCCAACAAGCCAACAAACCAACAAACCAATAAACCAACAAACCAACAAACCAACAAACCAACAAACCAACAAGCCAACAAACCAACAAACAAATAAACCAACAAACCAAAAAACCAACAAACCAACAAACCAACAAACCAACAAACCAACAAACCAACAAGCCAACAAGCCAACAAACCAACAAACCAACAAACCAACAAGCCAACAAACCAACAAACCAACAAACCAAGTAACCAACAAGCCAACAAACCAACAAGCCAACAAACCAACAAACCAACAAGCCAACAAACCAACAAACCAACAAACCAACAAACCAACAAGCCAACAAACCAACAAACCAACAAACCAACAAGCCAACAAACCACAAACCAACAAGCCAACAAGCCAACAAACCAACAAACCAACAAGCCAAAAAGCCAATAAACCAACAAACCAACAAACCAACAAACCAACAAGCCAACAAACCAACAAACCAACAAACCAACAAACCAACAAGCCAACAAACCAACAAACAAATAAACCAACAAACCAAAAAACCAACAGACCAACAAGCCAACAAGCCAACAAACCAACAAGCCAACAAACCAACAAGCCAACAAACCAACAAACCAACAAACCAACAAACCAACAAACCAACAAACCAACAAGCCAACAAACCAACAAACAAATAAACCAACAAACCAAAAAACCAACAAACCAACAAACCAACAATCCAACAAACCAACAAACCAACAAGCCAACAAGCCAACAAACCAACAAACCAACAAACCAACAAGCCAACAAACCAACAAACCAACAAACCAAGTAATCAACAAGCCAACAAACCAACAAGCCAACAAACCAACAAACCACCCAGCCAACAAACCAACAAACCAACAAACCAACAAGCCAACAAACCAACAAACCAACAAACCAACAAACCAACAAGCCAACAAACCACAAACCAACAAGCCAACAAGCCAACAAACTAACAAACCAACAAACTAACAAACCAACAAACGAACTAACCGACAAACCAACAAGCCAACAAGCCAACAAACCATCAAACCAACAAGCCAACAAGCCAACAAACCAACAAACCAACAAACCAACAAACCAACAAGCCAACAAGCCATCAAACCAACAAACCAACAAACCAACAAACCAACAAACCAACAAGCCAACAAACCAACAAACAAATAAACCAACAAACCAAAAAACAAACAAATAAACCAACAAACCGAAAAACCAACAAACCAACAAACCAACAAACCAACAAACCAACAAGCCAACAAGCTAACAAACCAACAAACCAACAAACCAACAAGCCAACAAACCAACAAGCCAACAAACCAACAAACCAAGTAATTAACAAACCAACAAACCATCAAACGAACAAAGCAACAAACCAACAAGCCAACAAGCCAACAAACCAACAAACCAAGTAACCAAAAAGCCAACAAACTAACAAACCAACAAGCCAACAAACCAACAAGCCAACAAACCAACAAACCAACAAAGCAACAAACCAAAAAAACAACAAACCAAAAAACCAACAAACCAACAAACCATCAAACGAACAAAGCAACAAGCCAACAAGCCAACAAACCAACAAACCAACAAGCCAACAAACCAACAAACCAACAAGCCAACAAGCCAACAAACTAACAAACCAACAAACCAACAAACCAACAAACCAACAAACCAACAAACCAACAAACCAACAAACCAACAAACCAACAAACCAACAAACCAACAAACCAACAAACCAACAAACCAACGAACCAACAAACCAAAAAACCAACAAACCAACAAGCCAACAAGCCAACAAACCAACAAACCAACAATCCAACAAACCAACAAACAAATAAAACAACAAACCAACAAACCAACAAACCAACAAGCCAACAAGCCAACAAACCAACAAGCCAACAAGCCAACAAACCAACAAGCCAACAAACCAACAAACCAACAAGCCAACAAGCCAACAAACCAACAAACCAACAAGCCAACAAACCAAGTAACCAACAAACCAACAAACCATCAAACGAACAAAGCAACAAACCAACAAGCCAACAAGACAACAAACCAACAAACCAAGTAACCAAAAAGCCAACAAACTAACAAACCAACAAGCCAACAAACCAACAAGCCAACAAACCGACAAGCCAACAAACTAACAAACCAACAAACCAACAAACCAACAAGCCAACAAAACAACAAACAAATAAACAAACAAACCAAAAAACCAACAAACCAACAAACCAACAAACCAACAAACCAACAAACCAACAAACCTACAAACCAACAAACCAACAAGCCAACAAGCCAACAAGCCAACAAACCAACAAACCAACAAACCAACAAGCCAACAAACCAACAAGCCAACAAACCAACAAACCAACAAACCAAGTAACGAACAAGTTAACAAACCAACAAGCCAACAAACCAACAAACCAACAAGCCAACAAACCAACAAACCAACAAACTAACAAGCCAACAAACCAACAAGCCAACAAACCAACAAGCCAACAAGCCAACAAACTAACAAACCAACAAACTAACAAACCAACAAACGAACTAACCAACAAACAAACAAGCCAACAAAACAACAAACCAACAAACCAACAAGCCAACAAGCCAACAAACCAACAAACCAACAAACCAACAAACCAACAAACCAACAAACGAACAAACCAACAAGCCAACAAACCAACAAAAAAATAAACCAACAAACCAAAAAACCAACAAACCAACAAGCCAACAAGCCAACAAACCAACAAGCTAACAAACCAACAAGCCAACAAACCAACAAACCAACAAACCAACAAACTAACAAGCCAACAAACCAACAAACAAATAAACCAACAAACCAAAAAACCATCAAACCAACAAACCAACAAACCAACAAACCAACAAACCAACAAACCAACAAGCCAACAAGCCAACAAACCAACAAACCAACAAACCAACAAGCCAACAAACCAACAAGCCAACAAACCAACAAACCAACAAACCAAGAAGCCAACAAACCAACAAACCAAGTAACAAAAAAGCCAACAAACTAACAAACCAACAAACCAACAAACCAACAAACCAACAAACCAACAAGCCAACAAACCACAAACCAACAAGCCAACAAGCCAACAAACTAACAAACCAAAAAACTAACAAACCAACAAACGAACTAACCGACAAACCAACAAGCCAACAAGCCAACAAACCAACAAACCAACAAGCCAACAAGCCAACAAACCAACAAACTAACAAACCAACAAACCAACAAGCCATCAAACCAACAAACCAACAAACCAACAAACCAACAAACCAACAAGCCAACAAACCAACAAACAAATAAACCAACAAACCAAAAAACCAACAGACCAACAAGCCAACAAGCCAACAAACCAACAAGCCAACAAACCAACAAGCCAACAAACCAACAAACCAACAAACCAACAAACCAACAAACCAACAAACCAACAAGCCAACAAACCAACAAACAAATAAACCAACAAACCAAAAAACCAACAAACCAACAAACCAACAATCCAACAAACCAACAAACCAACAAGCCAACAAGCCAACAAACCAACAAACCAACAAACCAACAAGCCAACAAACCAACAAACCAACAAACCAAGTAATCAACAAGCCAACAAACCAACAAGCCAACAAACCAACAAACCACCCAGCCAACAAACCAACAAACCAACAAACCAACAAGCCAACAAACCAACAAACCAACAAACCAACAAACCAACAAGCCAACAAACCACAAACCAACAAGCCAACAAGCCAACAAACTAACAAACCAACAAACTAACAAACCAACAAACGAACTAACCGACAAACCAACAAGCCAACAAGCCAACAAACCATCAAACCAACAAGCCAACAAGCCAACAAACCAACAAACCAACAAACCAACAAACCAACAAGCCAACAAGCCATCAAACCAACAAACCAACAAACCAACAAACCAACAAACCAACAAGCCAACAAACCAACAAACAAATAAACCAACAAACCAAAAAACAAACAAATAAACCAACAAACCGAAAAACCAACAAACCAACAAACCAACAAACCAACAAACCAACAAGCCAACAAGCTAACAAACCAACAAACCAACAAACCAACAAGCCAACAAACCAACAAGCCAACAAACCAACAAACCAAGTAATTAACAAACCAACAAACCATCAAACGAACAAAGCAACAAACCAACAAGCCAACAAGCCAACAAACCAACAAACCAAGTAACCAAAAAGCCAACAAACTAACAAACCAACAAGCCAACAAACCAACAAGCCAACAAACCAACAAACCAACAAAGCAACAAACCAAAAAAACAACAAACCAAAAAACCAACAAACCAACAAACCATCAAACGAACAAAGCAACAAGCCAACAAGCCAACAAACCAACAAACCAACAAGCCAACAAACCAACAAACCAACAAGCCAACAAGCCAACAAACTAACAAACCAACAAACCAACAAACCAACAAACCAACAAACCAACAAACCAACAAACCAACAAACCAACAAACCAACAAACCAACAAACCAACAAACCAACAAACCAACAAACCAACGAACCAACAAACCAAAAAACCAACAAACCAACAAGCCAACAAGCCAACAAACCAACAAACCAACAATCCAACAAACCAACAAACAAATAAAACAACAAACCAACAAACCAACAAACCAACAAGCCAACAAGCCAACAAACCAACAAGCCAACAAGCCAACAAACCAACAAGCCAACAAACCAACAAACCAACAAGCCAACAAGCCAACAAACCAACAAACCAACAAGCCAACAAACCAAGTAACCAACAAACCAACAAACCATCAAACGAACAAAGCAACAAACCAACAAGCCAACAAGACAACAAACCAACAAACCAAGTAACCAAAAAGCCAACAAACTAACAAACCAACAAGCCAACAAACCAACAAGCCAACAAACCGACAAGCCAACAAACTAACAAACCAACAAACCAACAAACCAACAAGCCAACAAAACAACAAACAAATAAACAAACAAACCAAAAAACCAACAAACCAACAAACCAACAAACCAACAAACCAACAAACCAACAAACCTACAAACCAACAAACCAACAAGCCAACAAGCCAACAAGCCAACAAACCAACAAACCAACAAACCAACAAGCCAACAAACCAACAAGCCAACAAACCAACAAACCAACAAACCAAGTAACGAACAAGTTAACAAACCAACAAGCCAACAAACCAACAAACCAACAAGCCAACAAACCAACAAACCAACAAACTAACAAGCCAACAAACCAACAAGCCAACAAACCAACAAGCCAACAAGCCAACAAACTAACAAACCAACAAACTAACAAACCAACAAACGAACTAACCAACAAACAAACAAGCCAACAAAACAACAAACCAACAAACCAACAAGCCAACAAGCCAACAAACCAACAAACCAACAAACCAACAAACCAACAAACCAACAAACGAACAAACCAACAAGCCAACAAACCAACAAAAAAATAAACCAACAAACCAAAAAACCAACAAACCAACAAGCCAACAAGCCAACAAACCAACAAGCTAACAAACCAACAAGCCAACAAACCAACAAACCAACAAACCAACAAACTAACAAGCCAACAAACCAACAAACAAATAAACCAACAAACCAAAAAACCATCAAACCAACAAACCAACAAACCAACAAACCAACAAACCAACAAACCAACAAGCCAACAAGCCAACAAACCAACAAACCAACAAACCAACAAGCCAACAAACCAACAAGCCAACAAACCAACAAACCAACAAACCAAGAAGCCAACAAACCAACAAACCAAGTAACAAAAAAGCCAACAAACTAACAAACCAACAAACCAACAAACCAACAAACCAACAAACCAACAAGCCAACAAACCACAAACCAACAAGCCAACAAGCCAACAAACTAACAAACCAAAAAACTAACAAACCAACAAACGAACTAACCGACAAACCAACAAGCCAACAAGCCAACAAACCAACAAACCAACAAGCCAACAAGCCAACAAACCAACAAACTAACAAACCAACAAACCAACAAGCCATCAAACCAACAAACCAACAAACCAACAAACCAACAAACCAACAAGCCAACAAACCAACAAACCAACAAACAAATAAACCAACAAACCAAAAAACAAACAAATAAACCAACAAACCGAAAAACCAACAAACCAACAAACCAACAAACCAACAAACCAACAAGCCAACAAGCTAACAAACCAACAAACCAACAAACCAACAAGCCAACAAACCAACAAGCCAACAAACCAACAAACCAAGTAATTAACAAACCAACAAACCATCAAACGAACAAAGCAACAAACCAACAAGCCAACAAGCCAACAAACCAACAAACCAAGTAACCAAAAAGCCAACAAACTAACAAACCAACAAGCCAACAAACCAACAAGCCAACAAACCAACAAACCAACAAAGCAACAAACCAACAAACCAACAAACCAACAAACCAACAAACCAACAAACCAACAAACCAACAAACCAACGAACCAACAAACCAACAAACCAACAAACCAACAAGCCAACAAGCCAACAAACCAACAAACCAACAATCCAACAAACCAACAAACAAATAAAACAACAAACCAACAAACCAACAAACCAACAAGCCAACAAGCCAACAAACCAACAAGCCAACAAGCCAACAAACCAACAAGCCAACAAACCAACAAACCAACAAGCCAACAAGCCAACAAACCAACAAACCAACAAGCCAACAAGACAACAAACCAACAAACCAAGTAACCAAAAAGCCAACAAACTAACAAACCAACAAGCCAACAAACCAACAAGCCAACAAACCGACAAGCCAACAAACTAACAAACCAACAAACCAACAAACCAACAAGCCAACAAACCAACAAACAAATAAACCAACAAACCAAAAAACCAACAAACCAACAAACCAACAAACCAACAAACCAACAAACCAACAAACCAACAAACCTACAAACCAACAAACCAACAAGCCAACAAGCCAACAAGCCAACAAACCAACAAACCAACAAACCAACAAGCCAACAAACTAACAAGCCAACAAACCAACAAACCAACAAACCAAGTAACGAACAAGTTAACAAACCAACAAGCCAACAAACCAACAAACCAACAAGCTAACAAACCAACAAACCAACAAACTAACAAGCCAACAAACCAACAAGCCAACAAACCAACAAGCCAACAAGCCAACAAACTAACAAACCAACAAACTAACAAACCAACAAACGAACTAACCAACAAACAAACAAGCCAACAAAACAACAAACCAACAAACCAACAAGCCAACAAGCCAACAAACCAACAAACCAACAAACCAACAAACCAACAAGCCAACAAACCAACAAACCAACAAACGAACAAACCAACAAGCCAACAAACCAACAAAAAAATAAACCAACAAACCAAAAAACCAACAAACCAACAAGCCAACAAGCCAACAAACCAACAAGCCAACAAACCAACAAACCAACAAACCAACAAACTAACAAGCCAACAAACCAACAAACAAATAAACCAACAAACCAAAAAACCATCAAACCAACAAACCAACAAACCAACAAACCAACAAACCAACAAGCCAACAAGCCAACAAACCAACAAACCAACAAACCAACAAGCCAACAAACCAACAAGCCAACAAACCAACAAACCAACAAACCAAGAAGCCAACAAACCAACAAACCAAGTAACAAAAAAGCCAACAAACTAACAAACCAACAAGCCAACAAACCAACAAGCCAACAGCCAACAAACCAACAAACCAACAAAGTAACAAACCAAAAAACCAACAAACCAAAAAACCAACAAACCAACAAACCATCAAACGAACAAAGCAACAAGCCAACAAGCCAACAAACCAACAAACCAACAAGCCAACAAGCCAACAAACCAACAAACCAACAATCCAACAAGCCAACAAACCAACAAACCAACAAGCCAAGAAGCCAACAAACCAACAAGCCAACAAACCAACAAACCAACAAGCCAACAAACCAAGTAACCAACAAACCAATAAACCATCAAACGAACAATCCAACAAGCCAATAAACCAACAAACCAACAAGCCAAGAAGCCAACAAACCAACAAGCCAACAAACCAACAAACCAACAAGCCAACAAACCAACAAACCAACAAACCAACAAGCCAACAAACCAAGTAACCAACAAACCAATAAACCATCAAACGAACAAACCATCAAACGAACAAAGCAACAAGCCAACAAGCCAACAAACCAACAAACCAACAAGCCAACAAACCAAGTAACCAACAAACCAATAAACCATCAAACGAACAAAGCAACAAACCAACAAGCCAACAAGCCAATAAACCAACAAACCAATAAGCCAACAAGCCAACAAACCAACAAACCAACAAACCAACAAGCCAACAAACCAACAAACCAACAAACCAACAAACCAACAAGCCAACAAACCAACAAACAAATAAACCAACAAACCAAAAAACCAACAAACCAACAAGCCAACAAACCAACAAACCAACAAGCCAACAAACCAACAAGCCAACAAACCAACAAACCAACAAACCAACAAACCAACAAACCAACAAGCCAACAAACCAACAAACAAATAAACCAACAAACCAAAAAACCAACAAACCAACAAACCAACAAACCAACAAACCGACAAACCAACAAGCCAACAAGCCAGCAAACCAACAAACCAACAAACCAACAAGCCAACAAACCAACAAGCCAACAAACCAACAAACCAACAAACCAAGTAACCAACAAACCAACAAACCATAAAACGAACAAAGCAACAAACCAACAAGCCAACAAGCCAACAAACGAACAAACCAAGTAACCAAAAAGCCAACAAACTAACAACCAACAAGCCAACAAACCAACAAGCCAACAAGCTAACAAACCAACAAACCAACAAAGCAACAAACCGAAAAACCAACAAGCCAAAAAACCAACAAACCAACAACCCATCAAACGAACAAAGCAACAAGCCAACAAGCCATTAAACCAACAAACCAACAACCCAACAAACCAACAAACCAACAAGCCGACAAGCCAACAAACCAACAAACCAACAAACCAACAAGCCAACAAACCAACAAACCAACAAGCCAACAAACCAACAAACCAACAAACCAACAAACCAACAAACCAACAAGCCAACAAGCCAACAAACCAACAAACCAACAAGCCAACAAACCAACAAACCAACAAGCCAACAAACCAACAAACCAACAAACCAACAAACCAACAAACCAACAAACCAACAAACCAACAAACAAACAAACCAACAAGCCAACAAGCCAACAAACCAACAAACCAACAAACTAGCAAGCCAACAAACCAACAAACAAATAAACCAACAAACCAACATACCAACAAACCAACAAGCCAACAAGCCAACAAACCAACAAACCAACAAGGCAACAAGCCAACAAACCATCAAGCCAACAAACCAACAAACCAACAAGCCAAGAAGCCAACAAATCAACAAACCAACAAGCCAACAAACCAAGTAACCAACAAACCAACAAACCATCAAACGAACAAAGCAACAAACCAACAAGCCAACAAGCCAACAAACCAACAAAACCAAGTAACCAAAAAGCCAACAAACTAACAAACCAACAAGCCAACAAACCAACAAGCCAACAAACCAACAAGCCAACAAACCAACAAACCAACAAACCAACAAACCAACAAGCCAACAAACCAACAAACAAATAAACCAACAAACCAAAAAACCAACAAACCAACAAACCAACAAACCAAGAAACCAACAAACCAACAAACCAACAAACCAACAAACCACCAAGCCAACAAGCCAACAAACCAACAAACCAACAAACCAACAAGCCAACAAACCAGCAAGCCAACAAACCAACAAACCAACAAACCAAGTAACCAACAAGCCAACAAACCAACAAGCCAACAAACCAACAAACCAATAAGCCAACAAACCCACAAACCAACAAACCAACAAGCCAACAAACCAACAAGCCAACAAACCAACAAGCCAACAAACCAACAAACCAACAAGCCAACAAGCCATCAAACTAACAAACCAACAAACTAAACAACCAACAAACCAACAAACCAACAAACCAACAAGCCAACAAGCCAACAAACACACAAACCAACAAACCAACAAGCCAACAAACCAACAAGCCAACAAACTGAAAAACCAACAAACCAAGTAACCAACAAACCAACAAACCATCAAACGAACAAAGCAACAAACCAACAAGCCAACAAGCCAACAAACCAACAAACCAAGTAACAAAAAAGCCAAAAAACTAACAAACCAACAAGGCAACAAACCAACAAGCCAACAAGCCAACACACCAACAAACCAACAAAACAACAAACCAAAAAACCAACAAACCAAAAAACCAACAAACAAACAAACCAACAAACCAACAAGCCAACAAACCAACAAGCCAACAAACCAACAAACCAACAAACCAAGTTACCAACAAACCAACAAACCATCAAACGAACAAAGCAACAAACCAACAAGCCAACAAGCCAACAAACCAACAAACCAAGTAACAAAAAAGCCAACAAACTAACAAACCAACAAGCCAACAAACCAACAAGCCAACAAGCCAACAAGCCAACAAACCAACAAACCAACAAAGCAACAAACCAAAAAACCAACAAACCAAAAAACCAACAAACCAACAAACCATCAAACGAACAAAGAAACAAGCCAACAAGCCAACAAACCAACAAACCAACAAGCCAACAAACCAACAAACCAACAAGCCAACAAGCCAACAAACCAACAAACCAACAAACCAACAAGCCAACAAACCAACAAACCAACAAGCCAACAAACCAACAAACCAACAAACCAAGAAACCAACAAGCCAACAAGCCAACAAACCAACAAGCCAACAAACCAACAAACCAACAACCCAACAAACCAACAAACCAACAAACCAACAAACCAACAAACCAACAAACCAACAAGCCAACAAGCCAACAAACCAACAAACCAACAAGCCAACAAACCAACAAACAAATAAACCAACAAACCAACAAACCAAAAAACCAACAAGCCAACAAGCCAACAAACCAACAAACCAACAAGCCAACAAGCCAACAAACCAACAAGCCAACAAACCAACAAACCAACAAGCCAACAAACCAACAAACCAACAAACCAACAAGCCAACAAACCAAGTAACCAACAAGCCAACAAACCATCAAACGAACAAAGCAACAAACCAACAAGCCAAAAAGCTAACAAACCAACAAACCAACAAGCCAACAAGCCAACAAACCAACAAACGAACAAACCAACAAGCAAACAAACCAACAAACCAACCAACAAACAAACCAACGCGCCAACAAACCAACAAACAAATAAACCAACAAACCAAAAAACCAACAAACCAAGAAGCCAACAAGCCAACAAACCAACAAGCCAACAAACCAACAAGCCAACAAACCAACAAACCAACAAACCAACAAACCAACAAACCAACAAACCAACAAACCAACAAGCCAACAAACCAACAAACAAATAAACCAACAAACCAAAAAACCAACAAACCAACAAACCAACAAACCAACAAACCAACAAACCAACAAACCAACAAGCCAACAAGCCAACAAACCAACAAACCAACAAACCAACAAGCCAACAAACCAACAAGCCAACAAACCAACAAACCAACAAACCAAGTAACCAACAAACCAACAAACCATCAAACGAACAAAGCAACAAACCAACAAGCGAACAAGCCAACAAACCAACAAACCAAGAAACCAAAAAGCCAACAAGCCAACAAGCCAACAAGCTAACATACCAACAAACCAACAAAGCAACAAACCAAAAAACCAACAAACCAAAAAACTAACAAACCAACAAACCATCAAACGAACAAAGTAACAAGCCAACAAGCCAATAAACCAACAAACAAATAAACCAACAAACCAAAAAACCAAAAACCAACAAACCAACAAACCAACAAACCAACAAACCAACAAACCAACAAACCAAGAAACCAACAAACCAACAAACCAACAAACCAACAAACCAACAAGCCAACAAGCCAACAAACCAACAAACCAACAAACCAAGAAACCAACAAGCCAACAAGCCAACAAACCAACAAACCAACAAGCCAACAAACCAACAAACCAACAAACCAACAAACCAACAAACCAACAAACCAACAAACCAACAAACCAACAAACCAACAAGCCAACAAGCCAACAAACCAACAAACCAACAAGCCAAGAAGCCAACAAACCAACAAGCCAACAAACCAACAAACCAACAAGCCAACAAACCAACAAGCCAACAAACCAACAAACCAACAAACCAACAAGCCAACAAACCAAGTAACCAACAAACCAATAAACCATCAAACGAACAAAGCAACAAACCAACAAGCCAACAAGCCAATAAACCAACAAACCAACAAGCCAACAAGCCAACAAACCAACAAACCAACAAACCAACAAGCCAACAAACCAACAAACCAACAAACCAACAAACCAACAAGCCAACAAACTAACAAACAAATAAACCAACAAACCAAAAAACCAACAAACCAACAAGCCAACAAACCAACAAACCAACAAGCCAACAAACCAACAAGCCAACAAACCAACAAACCAACAAACCAACAAACCAACAAGCCAACAAACCAACAAACAAATAAACCAACAAACCAAAAAACCAACAAACCAACAAACCAACAAACCAACAAACCGACAAACCAACAAGCCAACAAGCCAACAAACCAACAAACCAACAAACCAACAAGCCAACAAACCAACAAGCCAACAAACCAACAAACCAACAAACCAAGTAACCAACAAACCAACAAACCATAAAACGAACAAAGCAACAAACCAACAAGCCAACAAGCCAACAAACGAACAAACCAAGTAACCAAAAAGCCAACAAACTAACAACCAAAAAGCCAACAAACCAACAAGCCAACAAGCTAACAAACCAACAAACCAACAAAGCAACAAACCAAAAAACCAACAAGCCAAAAAACCAACAAACCAACAACCCATCAAACGAACAAAGCAACAAGCCAACAAGCCATTAAACCAACAAACCAACAACCCAACAAACCAACAAACCAACAAGCCAACAAGCCAACAAACCAACAAACCAACAAACCAACAAGCCAACAAACCAACAAACCAACAAGCCAACAAACCAACAAACCAACAAACCAACAATCCAACAAGCCAACAAACCATCAAACCAACAAGCCAACAAACCAACAAACCAACAAACCAACAAACCGACAAACCAACAAACCAACAAACCAACAAACTAACAAACCAACAAGCCAACAAGCCAACAAACCAACAAACCAACAAACTAGCAAGCCAACAAACCAACAAACAAATAAACCAACAAACCAACATACCAACAAACCAACAAGCCAACAAGCCAACAAACCAACAAGCCAACAAACCAACAAACCAACAAGCCAAGAAGCCAACAAATCAACAAACCAACATGCCAACAAACCATTTAACCAACAAACCAACAAACCATCAAACGAACAAAGCAACAAACCAACAAGCCAACAAGCCAACAAACCAACAAACCAAGTAACCAAAAAGCCAACAAACTAACAAACCAACAAGCCAACAAACCAACAAGCCAACAAACCAACAAGCCAACAAACCAACAAACCAACAAACCAACAAACCAACAAGCCAACAAACCAACAAACAAATAGACCAACAAACCAAAAAACCAACAAACCAACAAACCAACAAACCAAGAAACCAACAAACCAACAAACCAACAAACCAACAAACCAACAAGCCAACAAGCCAACTAACCAACAAACCAACAAACCAACAAGCCAACAAACCAGCAAGCCAACAAACCAACAAACCAACAAACCAAGTAACCAACAAGCCAACAAACCAACAAGCCAACAAACCAACAAACCAATAAGCCAACAAACCAACAAACCAACAAACCAACAAGCCAACAAACCAGCAAGCCAACAAACCAACAAGCCAACAAACCAACAAACTAACAAGCCAACAAGCCATCAAACTAACAAACCAACAAACTAAACAACCAACAAACCAACAAACCAACAAACCAACAAACCAACAAGCCAACAAGCCAACAAACACACAAACCAACAAACCAACAAGCCAACAAACCAACAAGCCAACAAACTGAAAAACCAACAAACAAAGTAACCAACAAACCAACAAACCATCAAACGAACAAAGCAACAAACCAACAAGCCAACAAACCAAGTAACAAAAAAGCCAAAAAACTAACAAACCAACAAGCCAACAAACCAACAAGCCAACAAGCCAACAAACCAACAAGCCAACAAAACAACAAACCAAAAAACCAACAAACCAAAAAACCAACAAACAAACAAACCAACAAACCAACAAGCCAACAAGCCAACAAACCAACAAACCAACAAACCAACAAGCCAACAAACCAACAAGCCAACAAACCAACAAACCAACAAACCAAGTTACCAACAAACCAACAAACCATCAAACGAACAAAGCAACAAACCAACAAGCCAACAAGCCAACAAACCAACAAACCAAGTAACAAAAAAAAAAACAAACTAACAAACCAACAAGCCAACAAACCAACAAGCCAACAAGCCAACAAGCCAACAAACCAACAAACCAACAAAGCAACAAACCAAAAAACCAACAAACCAAAAAACCAACAAACCAACAAACCATCAAACGAACAAAGCAACAAACCAACAAGCCAACAAACCAACAAACCAACAAGCCAACAAACCAACAAACCAACAAGCCAACAAGCCAACAAACCAACAAACCAACAAACCAACAAGCCAACAAACCAACAAACCAACAAACCAACAAACCAACAAACCAACAAACCAAGAAACCAACAAGCCAACAAGCCAACAAACCAACAAGCCAACAAACCAACAAACCAACAACCCAACAAACCAACAAACCAACGAACCAACAAACCAACAAACCAACAAACCAACAAGCCAACAAGCCAACAAACCAACAAACCAACAAGCCAACAAACCAACAAACAAATAAACCAACAAACCAACAAACCAAAAAACCAACAAGCCAACAAGCCAACAAACCAACAAACCAACAAGCCAACAAGCCAACAAACCCACAAGCCAACAAACCAACAAACCAACAAGCCAACAAACCAACAAACCAACAAACCAACAAGCCAACAAATTAAGTAACCAACAAACCAACAAACCATCAAACGAACAAAGCAACAAACCAACAAGCCAAAAAGCTAACAAACCAACAAACCAACAAGCCAACAAGCCAACAAACCAACAAACCAACAAACCAACAAGCCAACAAACCAACAAACCAACAAACAAACAAACCAACGAGCCAACAAACCAACAAACAAATAAACCAACAAACCAAAAAACCAACAAACCAAGAAGCCAACAAGCCAACAAACCAACAAGCCAACAAACCAACAAGCCAACAAATCAACAAACGAACAAACCAACAAGTCAACAAACCAACAAACAAATAAACCAACAAACCAAAAAATCAACAAACCAACAAACCAACAAAACAACAAACCAACAAACCAACAAGCCAACAAGCCAACAAACCAACAAACCAACAAACCAACAAGCCAACAAACCAACAAAGCAACAAACCAACAAGCCAACAAGCTAACAAACCAACAAACCAACAAAGCAACAAACCAAAAAACCAACAAACCAAAAAACTAACAAACCAACAAACCATCAAACGAACAAAGTAACAAGCCAACAAGCCAACAAACCAACAAACAAATAAACCAACAAACCAAAAAACCAACAAACCAACAAACCAACAAACCAACAAACCAACAAACCAACAAACCAACAAACCAACAAACTAACAAACCAACAAACCAACAAGCCAACAAGCCAACAAGCCAACAAACCAACAAACCAACAAACCAACAAGCCAACAAACCAACAAGCCAACAAACCAACAAACCAACAAACCAAGTAACCAACAAACCAACAAACCATCAAACGAACAGAGCAACAAACCAACGCGCCAACAAGCCAACAAACCAACAAACGAAGTAACCAAAAAGCCAACAAACTAACAAACCAACAAGCCAACAAACCAACAAGCCAACAAGCTAACAAACCAACAAACCAACAAAGCGACAAACCAAAGAACCAACAAGCCAAAAAACCAACAAACCAACAAACCATAAACGAACAAAGCAACAAGCCAACAAGCCATCAAACCAACAAACCAACAACCCAACAAACCAACAAACCAACAAGCCAACAAGCCAACAAACCAACAAACCAACAAACCAACAAGCCAACAAATCAACAAACCAACAAGCCAACAAACCAACAAACCAACAAACCAACAAACCAACCAGCCAACAAGCCAACAAACCAACAAACCTACAATCCAACAAACCAACAAACCAATAAACCAACAAACCAACAAACCAACAAACCAACAAACCAACAAACTAACAAACCAACAAGCCAACAAGCCAACAAACCAACAAATCAACAAACCAGCAAGCCAACAAACCAACAAACAAATAAACCAACAAACCAATATACCAACAAACCAACAAGCCAACAAGGCAACAAGCCAACAAACCAACAAGCCAACAAGCCAACAAACCAACAAACCAACAAGCCAAGAAGCCAACAAATCAACAAACCAACAAGCCAACAAACCAAGTAACCAACAAACCAACAAACCATCAAACGAACAAAGCAACAAACCAACAAGCACACAAGCCAACAAACCAACAAACCAACAAACCAAGTAACCAAAAAGCCAACAAACTAACAAACCAACAAGCCAACAAACCAACAAGCCAACAAACCAACAAGCCAACAAACCAACAAGCCAACAAACCAACAAACCAACAAACCAACAAACCAACAAGCCAACAAACCAACAAACAAATAAACCAATAAACCAAAAAACCACCAAACCAACAAACCAACAAATCAAGAAACCAACAAACCAACAAACCAACAAACCAACAAGCCAACAAGCCAATAAACCAACAAACCAACAAACCAACAAGCCAACAAACCAATAAGCCAACAAACCAACAAACAAACAAACCAAGTAACCAACAAGCCAACAAACCAACAAGCCAACAAACCAACAAACCAATAAGCCAACAAACCAACAAACCAACAAACCAACAAGCCAACAAACCAACAAGCCAACAAACCAACAAACCAACAAGCCAACAAACCAACAAGCCAACAAACCAACAAACCAACAAGCCAACAAGCCAACAAACTAACAAACCAACAAACTAACCAACCAACAAACCAACAAACCAACAAACCAACAAGCCAACAAGCCAACAAACACACAAACCAACAAACCAACAAGCCAACAAACCAACAAGCCAACAAACTGAAAAACCAACAAACTAAGTAACCAACAAACCAACAAACCATCAAACGAACAAAGCAACCAACCAACAAGCCAACAAGCCAACAAACCAACAAACCAAGTAACCAAAAAAGCCAAAAAACTAACAAACCAACAAGCCGACAAACCAACAAGCCAATAAGCCAACAAACCAACAAACCAACTAAGCAAAAAACCAAAAAACCAACAAACCAAAAAACCAACAAACCAACAAACCAACGAACCAACAAACCAACAAGCCATCAAACGAACAAAGCAACAAACCAACAAGCCAACAAACCAACAAACCAACAAACCAAGTAACCAAAAAGCCAACAAACTAACAAACCAATAAGCCAACAAACCAACTAGCCAACAAGCTAACAAACCAACAAAGCAACAAACCAAAAAACCAACAAACCAAAAAACCAACAAACCAACAAACCATCAAACTAACAAAGCAACAAGCCAACAAGCCAACAAACCAACAAACCAACAAGCCATCAAACCAACAAACCAACAAGCCAACAAGCCAACAAACCAATAAACCAACAAACCAACAAGCCAACAAACCAACAAACCAACAAGCCAACAAACCAACAAACCAACAAACCAACAAACCAACAAGCCAATAAGCCAACAAACCAACAAACCAACAAGCCAACAAGCCAACAAACCAACAAACCAAGTAACCAAAAAGCCAACAAACTAACAAACCAACAAGCCAACAAACCAACAAGCCAACAAGCCAACAAACCAACAAACCAACAAAGCAACAAACCAAAAAACCAACAAACCAAAAAACGAACAAACCAAAAAACTATCAAACGAACAAAGCAACAAGCCAACAAGCCAACAAACCAACAAACCAACAAGCCAACAAACCAACAAACCAACAAGCCAACAAGCCAACAAACCAACAAACCAACAAACCAACAAGCCAACAAACCAACAAACCAACAAGCCAACAAACCAACAAACCAACAAACCAACCAACCAACAAGCCAACAAGCCAACAAACCAACAAACCAACAAACCAACAAGCCAACAAGCCAACAAACCAACAAACCAACAAGCCAACAAACCAACAAACTAAGTAACCAACAAGCCAACAAACCAACAAACCAACAAGCCAACAAGCCAACAAACCAACAAACCAACAAGCCAACAAACCAACAAACCAACAAACCAACAAACCAACAAATCAACAAAGCAACAAGCCAACAAGCCAACAAGCCAACAAACCAACAAACCAACAAGCCAACAAACCAGTAAACCAACAAACCAACAAACCAACAAGCCAACAAACCAACAAACAAATAAACTAACAAACCAACAAACCAACAAGCCAACAAGCCAACAAACCAACAAACTAACACACCAACAAACGAACTAACCAACAAACCAACAAGCCAACAAGCCAACAAACCAACAAACCAACAAACTAAGTAACCAACAAGCCAACAAACCAACAAACCAACAAGCCAACAAACCAACAAACTAACAAACCAACAAGCCAACAAACCAACAACCAACAAGCCAACAAGCCAACAAACCATCAAACCAACAAGCCAACAAGCCAACAAACCAACAAACCAACAAACCAACAAGCCAACAAACCAACAAACAAATAAACCAACAAACCAACAAACCAACAAACCAACAACCCAACAAACCAACAAACAAATAAACCAAAAAACCAACAAACCAACAAACCAACAAACCAACAAACCAACAAACCAACAAACCAATTAACCAACAAACCAACAAACGAACAAATCAACAAACCAACAAACCAACAAACCAGCAAATCAACAAACCAACAAACCAACAAACCTACAAACCAATAAACCAACAAACAAATAAACCAACAAACCAACAAACCAACAAACAAACAAACCAACAAACCAACAAACCAACAAGCCAACAAGCCAACAAACCAACAAACCAACAAGCCAACAAACTAACAAACCAACAAACCAACATGCCAACAAACCAACAAGCCAACAAACCAACAAACCAACAAACCAAGTAACCAACAAACCAACAAACCAACAAGCCAACAAGCCAATAAACCAACAAACCAACAAACCAACAAACCAACAAGCCAACA
This sequence comes from Atherix ibis, assembly GCA_958298945.1. Classification (NCBI taxonomy): domain Eukaryota; kingdom Metazoa; phylum Arthropoda; class Insecta; order Diptera; family Athericidae; genus Atherix; species Atherix ibis. The sequence continues at coordinate 31,454,726 of OY282608.1, forward strand.
AACAAACAAACCAACGAACCAACAAACCAACAAGCCAACAAACCAACAAACAAATAAACCAACAAACCAAAAAACCAACAAACCAACAAGCCAACAAGCCAACAAACCAACAAACTAACAAACCAACAAACAAACTAACCAACAAACCAACAAGCCAACAAGCCAAAAAACCAACAAACCAACAAACCAACAAACCAACAAACTAAGTAACCAACAAGCCAACAAACCAACCAGCCAACAAGCCAACAAATCTACAAACCAACAAGCCAACAAGCCAACAAACCTACAAACCAAAAAACCAACAAACCAACAAACCAACAAACTAACAAACCAACAAACCAACAAACCAACAAGCCAACAAGCCAACAAACCAACAAACTAACAAACCAACAAACAAACTAACCAACAAACCAACAAGCCAACAAGCCAAAAAACCAACAAACCAACAAACCAACAAACTAAGTAACCAACAAGCCAACAAACCAACCAGCCAACAAACCAACAAACCAACAAGCCAACAAGCCAACAAACCAACAAACCAACAAAGCAACAAGCCAACAAGCCAACAAACCAACAAACCAACAAGCCAACAAACCAACAATCCAACAAGCCAACAAGCCAACAAACCAACAAACCAACAAACCAACAAGCCAACAAAACAACAAACCAAAAGCCAACAAACCAACAAACCAACAAACCAACAAACCAACAAGCCAACAAGCCAAAAAGCCAACAAACCAACAAACCAACAAGCGAACAAACCAACAAACCAACAAGCCAACAAACCAACAAGCCAACAAACCAACAAACCAACAAACCAAGTAACCAAAAAGCCAATAAACTAACAAACCAACAAGCCAACAAAGCAACAAGCCAACAAGCCAACAAACCAACAAACCAACAAGCCAACAAACCAACAAACGAACAAGCCAACAAGCCATTAAACCAAGAAACCAACAAACCAACAAACCAACAAGCCAACAAACCAACAAACCAAAAAACCAAAAAACCAACAAACCAACAAGCCAACAAGCCAACAAGCCAACAAACCAACAAACCAACAAACCAACAAACTTAGTAACCAACAAGCCAACAAACCAACAAACCAACAAGCCAACAGGCCAACAAACCAACAAACCAACAAACCAACAAGCCAACAAACCAACAAACCAACAAGCCAATGAACCAACAAGCCAACAAACCAACAAACCAACAAACCAACAAACCAACAAGCCAACAAACCAACAAGCCAACAAACTAACAAATCAACAAACGAACTAACCAACAAACCAAGAAGCCAACAAGCCAAGAAACCAACAAACCAACAAACTAAGTAACCAACAAGCCAACAAACCAACAAACTAACAAGCCAACAAGCCAACAAACCAACAAACCAACAAGCCAACCAACCAACAAACCAACAAACCAACAAACCAAGTAACCAAAAAGCCAACAAACTAACAAACCAACAAACCAACAAAGCAACAAGCCAACAAGCCAACGAAACAACAAATCAACAAGCCAACAAACCAAGTAACCAAAAAGCCAACAAACTAACAAACCAACAAGCCAACAAACCAACAAGCCAACAAGCCAACAAACCAACAAACCAACAAACCAACAAACCAACAAACTAAAAAACCAACAAACCAACAAACCAATAAGCCAACAAACCAACAAACTAACAAACCAACAAACGAACTAGCCAACAAACCAACAAGCCAACAAGCCAACAAACCAACAAACCAACAAACCAACAAACCAACAAACTAACAAACCAACAAGCCAACAAACCAACAAACCAACAAGCCAACAAACCAACAAACCAACAACCCAACATGCCAACAAACCAACAAACTAAGTAACCAACAAGCCAACAAACCAACAAACTAACAAACCAAGAAGCCAACAAGCCAACAAACCAACAAAGCAACAAGCCAACAAACGAACAAACCAACAAACCAAAAAACCAACAAACCAACAAACCGACAAACCAACAAACCAACAAACCAACAAACCAACAAGCCAACAAGCCAACAAACCAACATACCAACAAACCAACAAGCCAACAAACCACCAAGCCAACAAACCAACAAACCAACAAACCAAGTAACCAAAAAGCCAATAAACTAACAAACCACCAAGCCAACAAGCCAACAAACCAACAAACCAACAAAGCAACAAGCCAACAAACCAACAAACCAAAAAACCAACAAGCCAACAAACCAACAAACCAACAAGCCGACAAGCCAACAAACCAACAAGCCAACAAACCAACAAACCAACAAGCCAACAAACCAACAAACCAACAAACCAACAAACCAACAAACCAACAAACCAACAAGCCAACAAGCCAACAAACCAACAAATTAACAAACCAACAAACCAACAAACCAACAAACCAACGAGCCAACAAACCAACAAGCCAACAAACCAACAAACGAACAAACCAAGTAACCAAAAAGCCAACCAACTAACAAACCAACAAGCCAACAAGCCAACAAACCAACAAACCAACAAAGCAACAAGACAATAAGCCACCAAACCAACAAACCAACAAGCCAACAAACCAACAAACCAACAAGCCAAAAAGCCAACAAACCAACAAACCAACAAATCAACAAGCCAACAAACCAACAAACCAAAAAACCAACAAACCAACAAACCAACAAGCCAACAAGCCAACAAACAAACAAACCAACAAGCCAACAAACCAACAAACCAACAAACTAAGTAACCAACAAGCCAACAAACCAACAAACCAACAAGCCAACAAGCCAACAAACAAACAAACCAACAAACCAACAAACCAACAAGCCAACAAGCCAACAAACAAACAAACCAACGAGCCAACAAACCAACAAACCAACAAACTAAGTAACCAACAAGCCAACAAACCAACAAACCAACAAGCCAACAAGCCAACAAACAAACAAACCAACAAGCCAACAAACCAACAAACCAACAAACCAAAAAACCAACAAACCAACAAGCCAACAAACCAACAAACAAACAAACCAACAAACCAACAAACCAACAAACCAACAAACCTACAAACCAAAAAACCAACAAACCAACAAGCCAACAAGCCAACAAAACAACAAACTAACAAACCAACAAACGAACTAACCAACAAACCAACAAGCCAACAAGCCAACAAACCAACAAACCAACAAACTAAGTAACCAACAAGCCAACAAACCAACAAACCAACAAGCCAACAAGCCAACAAACCAACAAACCAACAAGCCAACAAACCAACAAACCAACAAACCAAAAAACCAACAAACCAATAAACCAACAAACCAACAAACCAAGTAACCAAAAAGCTAACAAACTAGCAAACCAACAAGCCAACAAACCAACAAACCAACAAGCCAACAAACCAAGAAACCAACAAGCCAACAAGCCAACAAACCAACAAATCAAAAAGCCAACAAGCCAACAAACCAACAAACCGACATGCCAACAAACCAACAAACTAAGTAACCAACAAGCCAACAAACCAACAAACCAACAAACCAACAAGCCAACAAACCAACAAACCAAAAACCCAACAAACCAACAAAACAACAAACCAACAAACGAACAAACCAACAAACCAACAAGCCAACAAGCCAACAAACCAACAAACTAACAAACCAACAAGCCAACAAACCAACAAACCAACAAGCCAACAAGCCAACATACCAACAAGACAAGTAACCAACAAGCCAAGAAACCAACAAGCCAACAAACCAACAAAACAACAAACCAACAAACCAACAAGCCAGCAAGCCAACAAACCAACAAACCAATAAACCAACAAGCCAACAAACCAACAAGCCAACAAACCAACAAACCAACAAACCAATTAACCAAAAAGCCAACAAACTAACAAACCAACAAGCCAACAAGCCAACAAACGAACAAACCAACAAAGCAACAAACCAACAAACCAACAAACCAACAAACCAACAAACCAACAAACCAACAAACCAACAAACCAACAAGCCAACAAGCAACAAACCAACAAACTAACAAACCAACAAGCCAACAAACCAACAAACCAACAAGCCAACAAGCCAACAAACCAACAAACCAAGTAACCAAAAAGCCAACAAGCTAACAAACCAACAAGCCAACAAACCAACAAGCCAGCAAGCCAACAAACCAACAAACCAACATAGCAACAAACCAACAAACCAACAAACTAACAAACCAACAAACTAACAAACTAACAAGCCAACAAACCAACAAACCAACAAGCCAACAAACCAACAAACCAACAAACCAACAAACTATGTAACCAACAAGCCAACAAACCAACCAACCAACAAGCCAACAAGCCAACAAACAAACAAACCAACAAGCCAACAAACCAACAAACCAACAAACCAAAAAACCAACAAACCAACAAACCAACAAACCAACAAACCAACAAACCAACAAACCAACGAGCCAACAAACCAACAAACTAAGAAACCAACAAACCAAGTAACCAAAACGCCAACAAACTAACAAACCAACAAGCCAACAAGCCAACAAACCAACAAGCCAACAAACCAACAAACCAACAAAGCAACAAGCCAACAAGCCAACAAACCAACAAACCAACAAGCCAACAAACCAACAAACCAACAAACCAACAAGCCAACAAACCAACAAAACAAAAAACCAAGTAACCAAAAAGCCAACAAACTAACAAACCAACAAGCCAACAAGCCAATAAACCAACAAACCAACAAACCAACAAGCCAACAAACCAACAAACAAACAAACCAACAAACCAACAAACCAACAAACCAACAAACCTACAAACCAAAAAACCAACAAACCAACGAGCCAACAAGCCAACAAACCAACAAACTAACAAACCAACAAACGAACTAACCAACAAACCAACAAGCCAACAAGCCAACAAACCAACAAACCAACAAACTAAGTAACCAACAAGCCAACAAACCAACAAACCAACAAGCCAACAAGCCAACAAACCAACAAACCAACAAGCCAACAAACCAACAAACCAACAAACCAAAAAACCAACAAACCAATAAACCAACAAACCAACAAACCAAGTAACCAAAAAGCTAACAAACTAGCAAACCAACAAGCTAACAAACCAACAAACCAACAAGCCAACAAACCAAGAAACCAACAAGCCAACAAGCCAACAAACCAACAAATCAAAAAGCCAACAAGCCAACAAACCGACATGCCAACAAACCAACAAGCCAACAAGCCAACAAACCAATAAACCAACGAGCCAACAAGCCAACAAACCAACAAACCAAAAAACCAACAAACCAACAAAACAACAAACCAACAAACGAACAAACCAACAAACCAACAAGCCAACAAGCCAACAAACCAACAAACTAACAAACCAACAAGCCAATAAACCAACAAACCAACAAGCCAACAAGCCAACATACCAACAAGACAAGTAACCAACAAGCCAAGAAACCAACAAGCCAACAAACCAACAAAACAACAAACCAACAAACCAACAAGCCAGCAAGCCAACAAACCAACAAACCAATAAACCAACAAGCCAACAAACCAACAATCCAACAAACCAACAAACCAACGAACCAATTAACCAAAAAGCCAACAAACTAACAAACCAACAAGCCAACAAGCCAACAAACCAACAAACCAACAAAGCAACAAACCAACAAACCAACAAACCAACAAACCAACAAACCAACAAACCAACAAACCAACAAACCAACAAACCAACAAGCCAACAAGCAACAAACCAACAAACTAACAAACCAACAAGCCAACAAACCAACAAACCAACAAGCCAACAAGCCAACAAACCAACAAACCAAGTAACCAAAAAGCCAACAAGCTAACAAACCAACAAGCCAACAAACCAACAAGCTTGCAAGCCAACAAACCAACAAACCAACATAGCAACAAACCAACAAACCAACAAACTAACAAACCAACAAACTAACAAACCAACAAGCCAACAAACCAACAAACCAACAAGCCAACAAACCAACAAACCAACAAACCAACAAGCCAACAAGCCAACAAACCAACAAACCAACGAGCCAACAAACCAACAAACTAACAAACCAACAAGCCAACAAACCAACAAACCAACAAGCCAACAAGCCAACATACCAACAAGACAAGTAACCAACAAGCCAAGAAACCAACAAGCCAACAAACCAACAAAACAACAAACCAACAAACCAACAAGCCAGCAAGCCAACAAACCAACAAACCAATAAACCAACAAGCCAACAAACCAACAATCCAACAAACCAACAAACCAACGAACCAATTAACCAAAAAGCCAACAAACTAACAAACCAACAAGCCAACAAGCCAACAAACCAACAAACCAACAAAGCAACAAACCAACAAACCAACAAACCAACAAACCAACAAACCAACAAACCAACAAACCAACAAACTAACAAACCAACAAGCCAACAAGCAACAAACCAACAAACTAACAAACCAACAAGCCAACAAACCAACAAACCAACAAGCCAACAAGCCAACAAACCAACAAACCAAGTAACCAAAAAGCCAACAAGCTAACAAACCAACAAGCCAACAAACCAACAAGCTTGCAAGCCAACAAACCAACAAACCAACATAGCAACAAACCAACAAACCAACAAACTAACAAACCAACAAACTAACAAACCAACAAGCCAACAAACCAACAAACCAACAAGCCAACAAACCAACAAACCAACAAACCAACAAGCCAACAAGCCAACAAACCAACAAACCAACGAGCCAACAAACCAACAAACCAAAAAACCAACATGCCAACAAACCAACAAACTAAGTAACCAACAAGCCAACAAACCAACAAACCAACAAGCCAACAAGCCAAAAAACCAACAAACCAACAAGCCAACAAACCAACAAACCAACAAACCAACAAGCCAACAAACCAACAAACAAATAAACCAACTAACCAACAAACCAACAAACAAACAAACCAACAAACCAAAAAACCAGCAAACCAACAAACCAACAAACCAACAAGCCAACAAACCAACAAACCAACAAACCAACAAACAAATAAACCAGCAAACCAACAAACGAACAAACCAAAAAACCAACAAACCAAAAAACCAACAAACCAACAAGCCAACAAGCTAACAAACCAACAAACTAACAAACCAACAAGCCAACAAACCAACAAACCAACAAGCCAACAAGCCAACAAACCAACAAACCAACAAACCAAAAAACCAACAAACCAACAAACCATCAAACGAACAAAGCAACAAGCCAAAAAGCCAACAAATCAACAAACAAACATGCCAACAAACCAACAAACCAACAAGCCAACAAGCCAACAAACCATCAAACCAACAAACCAACAAGCCAACAAACCAACAAACCAACAAACCAAAAAACCAACAAACCAACAAACCAACAAACCAACAAACCAACAAACCAACAAACCAACAAACCAACAAACCAACAAGCCAACAAACCAACAAACCAACAAACCAAAAAACCAACAAACCAACAAACCAACGAGCCAACAAACCAACAAACCAACAAACCAACAAACCAAGTAACCAAAACGCCAACAAACTAACAAACCAACAAGCCAACAAGCCAACAAACCAACAAGCCAACAAACCAACAAACCAACAAAGCAACAAGCCAACAAGCCAACAAACCAACAAACCAACAAGCCAACAAACCAACAAACCAACAAACCAACAAGCCAACAAACCAACAAAACAAAAAACCAAGTAACCAAAAAGCCAACAAACTAACAAACCAACAAGCCAACAAGCCAATAAACCAACAAACCAACAAACCAACAAGCCAACAAACCAACAAACAAACAAACCAACAAACCAACAAACCAACAAACCAACAAACCTACAAACCAAAAAACCAACAAACCAACAAGCCAACAAGCCAACAAACCAACAAACTAACAAACCAACAAACGAACTAACCAACAAACCAACAAGCCAAAAAGCCAACAAACCAACAAGCCAACAAACCAACAAACCAACAAACCAATTTACCAAAAAGCCAACAAACTAACAAACCAACAAGCCAACAAGCCAACAAACCAACAAACTAACAAACCAACAAACGAACTAACCAACAAACCAACAAGCCAACAAGCCAACAAACCAACAAGCCAACAAACCAACAAACCAATTTACCAAAAAGCCAACAAACTAACAAACCAACAAGCTAACAAACCAACAAGCCAGCAAACCAACAAGCCAGCAAGCCAACAAACCAACAAACCAACAAGCCAACAAACCAACAAACCAACAAGCCAACAAACCAACAAACCAACAAACCAACAAGCCAACAAGCCAACAAACCAACAAACCAACAAGCCAAAAAACCAACAAACCAAAAAATCAACATGCCAACAAACCAACAAACTAAGTAACCAACAAGCCAACAAACCAACAAACCAACAAGCCAACAAGCCAACAAACCAACAAGCCAACAAACCAACAAACCAACAAACCAACAAGCCAACAAACCAACAAACAAATAAACCAACTAACCAACAAACCAACAAACAAACAAACAGACAAACCAAAAAACCAGCAAACCAACAAACCAACAAGCCAACAAACCAACAAACCAACAAACCAACAAACCAACAAACAAATAAACCAGCAAACAAACAAACGAACAAACCAACAAACCAACAAACCAAAAAACCAACAAACCAACAAGCCAACAAGCTAACAAACCAACAAACTAACAAACCAACAAGCCAGCAAGCCAACAAACCAACAAACCAATAAACCAACAAGCCAACAAACCAACAAGCCAACAAACCAACAAACCAACAAACCAATTAACCAAAAAGCCAACAAACTAACAAACCAACAAGCCAACAAGCCAACAAACGAACAAACCAACAAAGCAACAAACCAACAAACCAACAAACCAACAAACCAACAAACCAACAAACCAACAAACCAACAAACCAACAAGCCAACAAGCAACAAACCAACAAACTAACAAACCAACAAGCCAACAAACCAACAAACCAACAAGCCAACAAGCCAACAAACCAACAAACCAAGTAACCAAAAAGCCAACAAGCTAACAAACCAACAAGCCAACAAACCAACAAGCCAGCAAGCCAACAAACCAACAAACCAACATAGCAACAAACCAACAAACCAACAAACTAACAAACCAACAAACTAACAAACCAACAAGCCAACAAACCAACAAACCAACAAGCCAACAAACCAACAAACCAACAAACTAAGTAACCAACAAGCCAACAAACCAACCAACCAACAAGCCAACAGCCAACAAACAAACAAACCAACAAGCCAACAAACCAACAAACCAACAAACCAAAAAACCAACAAACCAACAAACCAACAAACCAACAAACCAACAAACCAACAAACCAACGAGCCAACAAACCAACAAACTAACAAACCAACAAACCAAGTAACCAAAACGCCAACAAACTAACAAACCAACAAGCCAACAAGCCAACAAACCAACAAGCCAACAAACCAACAAACCAACAAAGCAACAAGCCAACAAGCCAACAAACCAACAAACCAACAAGCCAACAAACCAACAAACCAACAAACCAACAAGCCAACAAACCAACAAAACAAAAAACCAAGTAACCAAAAAGCCAACAAACTAACAAACCAACAAGCCAACAAGCCAATAAACCAACAAACCAACAAACCAACAAGCCAACAAACCAACAAACAAACAAACCAACAAACCAACAAACCAACAAACCAACAAACCTACAAACCAAAAAACCAACAAACCAACGAGCCAACAAGCCAACGAACCAACAAACTAACAAACCAACAAACGAACTAACCAACAAACCAACAAGCCAACAAGCCAACAAACCAACAAACCAACAAACTAAGTAACCAACAAGCCAACAAACCAACAAACCAACAAGCCAACAAGCCAACAAACCAACAAACCAACAAGCCAACAAACCAACAAACCAACAAACCAAAAAACCAACAAACCAATAAACCAACAAACCAACAAACCAAGTAACCAAAAAGCTAACAAACTAGCAAACCAACAAGCCAACAAACCAACAAACCAACAAGCCAACAAACCAAGAAACCAACAAGCCAACAAGCCAACAAACCAACAAATCAAAAAGCCAACAAGCCAACAAACCGACATGCCAACAAACCAACAAACTAAGTAACCAACAAGCCAACAAACCAACAAACCAACAAACCAACAAGCCAACAAACCAACAAACCAAAAAACCAACAAACCAACAAAACAACAAACCAACAAACGAACAAACCAACAAACCAACAAGCCAACAAGCCAACAAACCAACAAACTAACAAACTAACAAGCCAACAAACCAACAAACCAACAAGCCAACAAGCCAACATACCAACAAGACAAGTAACCAACAAGCCAAGAAACCAACAAGCCAACAAACCAACAAAACAACAAACCAACAAACCAACAAGCCAGCAAGCCAACAAACCAACAAACCAATAAACCAACAAGCCAACAAACCAACAATCCAACAAACCAACAAACCAACGAACCAATTAACCAAAAAGCCAACAAACTAACAAACCAACAAGCCAACAAGCCAACAAACCAATAAACCAACAAAGCAACAAACCAACAAACCAACAAACCAACAAACCAACAAACCAACAAACCAACAAACCAACAAACCAACATATCAACAAGCCAACAAGCAACAAACCAACAAACTAACAAACCAACAAGCCAACAAACCAACAAACCAACAAGCCAACAAGCCAACAAACCAACAAACCAAGTAACCAAAAAGCCAACAAGCTAACAAACCAACAAGCCAACAAACCAACAAGCTTGCAAGCCAACAAACCAACAAACCAACATAGCAACAAACCAACAAACCAACAAACTAACAAACCAACAAACTAACAAACCAACAAGCCAACAAACCAACAAACCAACAAGCCAACAAACCAACAAACCAACAAACCAACAAGCCAACAAGCCAACAAACCAACAAACCAACGAGCCAACAAACCAACAAACCAAAAAACCAACATGCCAACAAACCAACAAACTAAGTAACCAACAAGCCAAAAAACCAACAAACCAACAAGCCAACAAGCCAAAAAACCAACAAACCAACAAGCCAACAAACCAACAAACCAACAAACCAACAAGCCAACAAACCAACAAACAAATAAACCAACTAACCAACAAACCAACAAACAAACAAACCAACAAACCAAAAAACCAGCAAACCAACAAACCAACAAACCAACAAGCCAACAAACCAACAAACCAACAAACCAACAAACCAACAAACAAATAAACCAGCAAACCAACAAACGAACAAACCAAAAAACCAACAAACCAAAAAACCAACAAACCAACAAGCCAACAAGCTAACAAACCAACAAACTAACAAACCAACAAGCCAACAAACCAACAAACCAACAAGCCAACAAGCCAACAAACCAACAAACCAACAAACCAAAAAACCAACAAACCAACAAACCATCAAACGAACAAAGCAACAAGCCAAAAAGCCAACAAATCAACAAACAAACATGCCAACAAACCAACAAACCAACAAGCCAACAAGCCAACAAACCATCAAACCAACAAACCAACAAGCCAACAAACCAACAAACCAACAAACCAAAAAACCAACAAACCAACAAACCAACAAACCAACAAACCAACAAACCAACAAACCAACAAACCAACAAACCAACAAGCCAACAAACCAACAAACCAACAAACCAAAAAACCAACAAACCAACAAACCAACGAGCCAACAAACCAACAAACCAACAAACCAACAAACCAAGTAACCAAAACGCCAACAAACTAACAAACCAACAAGCCAACAAGCCAACAAACCAACAAGCCAACAAACCAACAAACCAACAAAGCAACAAGCCAACAAGCCAACAAACCAACAAACCAACAAGCCAACAAACCAACAAACCAACAAACCAACAAGCCAACAAACCAACAAAACAAAAAACCAAGTAACCAAGAAGCCAACAAACTAACAAACCAACAAGCCAACAAGCCAATAAACCAACAAACCAACAAACCAACAAGCCAACAAACCAACAAACAAACAAACCAACAAACCAACAAACCAACAAACCAACAAACCTACAAACCAAAAAACCAACAAACCAACAAGCCAACAAGCCAACAAACCAACAAACTAACAAACCAACAAACGAACTAACCAACAAACCAACAAGCCAAAAAGCCAACAAACCAACAAGCCAACAAACCAACAAACCAACAAACCAATTTACCAAAAAGCCAACAAACTAACAAACCAACAAGACAACAAGCCAACAAACCAACAAACTAACAAACCAACAAACGAACTAACCAACAAACCAACAAGCCAACAAGCCAACAAACCAACAAGCCAACAAACCAACAAACCAATTTACCAAAAAGCCAACAAACTAACAAACCAACAAGCTAACAAACCAACAAGCCAGCAAACCAACAAGCCAGCAAGCCAACAAACCAACAAACCAACAAGCCAACAAACCAACAAACCAACAAGCCAACAAACCAACAAACCAACAAACCAACAAGCCAACAAGCCAACAAACCAACAAACAAACAAGCCAAAAAACCAACAAACCAAAAAATCAACATGCCAACAAACCAACAAACTAAGTAACCAACAAGCCAACAAACCAACAAACCAACAAGCCAACAAGCCAACAAACCAACAAGCCAACAAACCAACAAACCAACAAACCAACAAGCCAACAAACCAACAAACAAATAAACCAACTAACCAACAAACCAACAAACAAACAAACAGACAAACCAAAAAACCAGCAAACCAACAAACCAACAAGCCAACAAACCAACAAACCAACAAACCAACAAACCAACAAACAAATAAACCAGCAAACCAACAAACGAACAAACCAACAAACCAACAAACCAAAAAACCAACAAACCAACAAGCCAACAAGCTAACAAACCAACAAACTAACAAACCAACAAGCCAACAAACCAACAAACCAACAAGCCAACAAGCCAGCAAACCAACAAACCAACAAACCAACAAACCAACAAGTCAACAAACCAACAAACCAACAAACCAAAAAACCAACAAGCCAACAAGCCAACAAACCAACAAACCAACAAGCCAACAAACCAACAAACCAACAAACCAACAAACCAACAATACAACAAACCAACAAACCAACAAACCAACAAGCCAACAAGCCAACAAACCAACAAACCAACAAGCCAACAAACCAACAAACAAATAAACCAACAAACCAACAAATCAACAAACCAACAAACTAATAAACCAACAAGCCAACAAACCAACAAACCAACAAGCCAACATACCAACAAACCTACAAACCAACATGCCAACAAACCAACAAACTAAGTAACCAACAAGCCAACAAACCAACAAACCAACAAGCCAAAAAGCCAACAAACCAACAAACAAATAAACCTACAAACCAACAAACAAATAAACCAACAAACCAACAAACCAACAAGCCAACAAAACAACAAACCAACAAACCAACAAGCCAACAAACCAACAAGCCAACAAACCAACAAACCAACAAACCAACAAGCCAACAAACCAACAAACCAACAAGCCAACAAACCAACAAACAAATAAACCAACAAACCAACAAGCCAACAAGCCAACAAACCAACAAACCAACAAACGAACTAACCAACAAACCAACAAGCCAACAAGCCAACAAACCAACAAACCAACAAACCAACAAACCAACAAACCAACAAACCAACAAACCAACAAACCAACAAACCAACAAACCAACAAACCAACGAGCCAACAAACCAACAAACCAACAAACCAACAAACCAAGTAACCAAAACGCCAACAAACTAACAAACCAACAAGCCAACAAGCCAACAAACCAACAAGCCAACAAACGAACAAACCAACAAACCAACAAGCCAACAAGCCAACAAACCAACAAACTAACAAACCAACAAGCCAACAAACCAACAAACCAACAAGCCAACAAGCCAACAAGCCAACATACCAACAAGACAAGTAACCAACAAGCCAAGAAACCAACAAGCCAACAAACCAACAAAACAACAAACCAACAAACCAACAAGCCAGCAAGCCAACAAACCAACAAACCAATAAACCAACAAGCCAACAAACCAACAAGCCAACAAACCAACAAACCAACAAACCAATTAACCAAAAAGCCAACAAACTAACAAACCAACAAGCCAACAAGCCAACAAACCAACAAACCAACAAAGCAACAAACCAACAAACCAACAAACCAACAAACCAACAAACCAATAAACCAACAAACCAACAAACCAACAAACCATCAAACCAACAAACCAACAAACCAACAAACCAACAAGCCAACACACCAACAAACCAACAAACCAAAAAACCAACCAACCAACAAACCAACAAACCAACAAACCAACAAACCAACAAACCAACGAGCCAACAAACCAACAAACCAACAAACCAACAAACCAACAAACCAAGTAACCAAAACGCCAACAAACTAACAAACCAACAAGCCAACAAGCCAACAAACCAACAAGCCAACAAACCAACAAACCAACAAAGCAACAAGCCAACAAGCCAACAAACCAACAAACCAACAAGCCAACAAACCAACAAACCAACAAACCAACAAGCCAACAAACCAACAAAACAAAAAACCAAGTAACCAAAAAGCCAACAAACTAACAAACCAACAAGCCAACAAGCCAATAAACCAACAAACCAACATACCAACAAGCCAACAAACCAACAAACAAACAAACCAACAAACCAACAAACCAACAAACCAACAAACCTACAAACCAAAAAACCAACAAACCAACAAGCCAACAAGCCAACAAACCAACAAACTAACAAACCAACAAACGAACTAACCAACAAACCAACAAACTAACAAACCAACAAGCCAACAAGCCAACAAACCAACAAACTAACAAACCAACAAACGAACTAACCAACAAACCAACAAGCCAACAAGCCAACAAACCAACAAGCCAACAAACCAACAAACCAATTTACCAAAAAGCCAACAAACTAACAAACCAACAAGCTAACAAACCAACAAGCCAGCAAACCAACAAGCCAGCAAGCCAACAAACCAACAAACCAACAAGCCAACAAACCAACAAACCAACAAGCCAACAAACCAACAAACCAACAAACCAACAAACCAACAAGCCAACAAGCCAACAAACCAACAAACCAACAAGCCAAAAAACCAACAAACCAAAAAATCAACATGCCAACAAACCAACAAACTAAGTAACCAACAAGCCAACAAACCAACAAACCAACAAGCCAACAAGCCAACAAACCATCAAGCCAACAAACCAACAAACCAACAAACCAACAAGCCAACAAACCAACAAACAAATAAACCAACTAACCAACAAACCAACAAACAAACAAACAGACAAACCAAAAAAACAGCAAACCAACAAACCAACAAGCCAACAAACCAACAAACCAACAAACCAACAAACCAACAAACAAATAAACCAGCAAACCAACAAACGAACAAACCAACAAACCAACAAACCAAAAAACCAACAAACCAACAAGCCAACAAGCTAACAAACCAACAAACTAACAAACCAACAAGCCAACAAACCAACAAACCAACAAGCCAACAAGCCAACAAACCAACAAACCAACAAACCAAAAAACCAACAAACCAACAAACCATCAAACGAACAAAACAACAAGCCAACAAGCCAACAAACGAACAAATAAACATGCCAACAAACCAACAAACCAACAAGCCAACAAGCCAACAAACCAACAAACCAACAAACCAACAAGCCAACAAACCAACAAACCAACAAACCAACAAGCCAACAAACCAACAAACCAACAAACCAACAATCCAACAAACTAACAAACCAACAAACCAACAAGCCAACAAGCCAACAAACCAACAAACCAACAAGCCAACAAACCAACAAACCAACAAACCAACAAGCCAACAAACCAACAAAACAAAAAACCAAGTAACCAAGAAGCCAACAAACTAACAAACCAACAAGCCAACAAGCCAATAAACCAACAAACCAACAAACCAACAAGCCAACAAACCAACAAACAAACAAACCAACAAACCAACAAACCAACAAACCAACAAACCTACAAACCAAAAAACCAACAAACCAACAAGCCAACAAGCCAACAAACCAACAAACTAACAAACCAACAAACGAACTAACCAACAAACCAACAAGCCAAAAAGCCAACAAACCAACAAGCCAACAAACCAACAAACCAACAAACCAATTTACCAAAAAGCCAACAAACTAACAAACCAACAAGCCAACAAGCCAACAAACCAACAAACTAACAAACCAACAAACGAACTAACCAACAAACCAACAAGCCAACAAGCCAACAAACCAACAAGCCAACAAACCAACAAACCAATTTACCAAAAAGCCAACAAACTAACAAACCAACAAGCTAACAAACCAACAAGCCAGCAAACCAACAAGCCAGCAAGCCAACAAACCAACAAACCAACAAGCCAACAAACCAACAAACCAACAAGCCAACAAACCAACAAACCAACAAGCCAACAAGCCAACAAACCAACAAACAAACAAGCCAAAAAACCAACAAACCAAAAAATCAACATGCCAACAAACCAACAAACTAAGTAACCAACAAGCCAACAAACCAACAAACCAACAAGCCAACAAGCCAACAAACCAACAAGCCAACAAACCAACAAACCAACAAACCAACAAGCCAACAAACCAACAAACAAATAAACCAACTAACCAACAAACCAACAAACAAACAAACAGACAAACCAAAAAACCAGCAAACCAACAAACCAACAAGCCAACAAACCAACAAACCAACAAACCAACAAACCAACAAACAAATAAACCAGCAAACCAACAAACGAACAAACCAACAAACCAACAAACCAAAAAACCAACAAACCAACAAGCCAACAAGCTAACAAACCAACAAACTAACAAACCAACAAGCCAACAAACCAACAAACCAACAAGCCAACAAGCCAACAAACCAACAAACCAACAAACCAACAAACCAACAAGTCAACAAACCAACAAACCAACAAACCAAAAAACCAACAAGCCAACAAGCCAACAAACCAACAAACCAACAAGCCAACAAACCAACAAACCAACAAACCAACAAACCAACAATACAACAAACCAACAAACCAACAAACCAACAAGCCAACAAGCCAACAAACCAACAAACCAACAAGCCAACAAACCAACAAACAAATAAACCAACAAACCAACAAATCAACAAACCAACAAACTAATAAACCAACAAGCCAACAAACCAACAAACCAACAAGCCAACATACCAACAAACCTACAAACCAACATGCCAACAAACCAACAAACTAAGTAACCAACAAGCCAACAAACCAACAAACCAACAAGCCAAAAAGCCAACAAACCAACAAACAAATAAACCTACAAACCAACAAACAAATAAACCAACAAACCAACAAACCAACAAGCCAACAAAACAACAAACCAACAAACCAACAAGCCAACAAACCAACAAGCCAACAAACCAACAAACCAACAAACCAACAAGCCAACAAACCAACAAACCAACAAGCCAACAAACCAACAAACAAATAAACCAACAAACCAACAAGCCAACAAGCCAACAAACCAACAAACCAACAAACGAACTAACCAACAAACCAACAAGCCAACAAGCCAACAAACCAACAAACCAACAAACCAACAAACCAACAAACCAACAAACCAACAAACCAACAAACCAACAAACCAACAAACCAACAAACCAACGTGCCAACAAACCAACAAACCAACAAACCAACAAACCAAGTAACCAAAACGCCAACAAACTAACAAACCAACAAGCCAACAAGCCAACAAACCAACAAGCCAACAAACGAACAAACCAACAAACCAACAAGCCAACAAGCCAACAAACCAACAAACTAACAAACCAACAAGCCAACAAACCAACAAACCAACAAGCCAACAAGCCAACAAGCCAACATACCAACAAGACAAGTAACCAACAAGCCAAGAAACCAACAAGCCAACAAACCAACAAAACAACAAACCAACAAACCAACAAGCCAGCAAGCCAACAAACCAACAAACCAATAAACCAACAAGCCAACAAACCAACAAGCCAACAAACCAACAAACCAACAAACCAACAAACCAACAAACCAACAAACCAACAAACCAAAAAACCAACAAACCAACAAGCCAACAAGCCAACAAACCAACAAACTAACAAACCAACAAACGAACTAACCAACAAACCAACAAACTAACAAACCAACAAGCCAACAAGCCAACAAACCAACAAACTAACAAACCAACAAACGAACTAACCAACAAACCAACAAGCCAACAAGCCAACAAACCAACAAGCCAACAAACCAACAAACCAATTTACCAAAAAGCCAACAAACTAACAAACCAACAAGCTAACAAACCAACAAGCCAGCAAACCAACAAGCCAGCAAGCCAACAAACCAACAAACCAACAAGCCAACAAACCAACAAACCAACAAGCCAACAAACCAACAAACCAACAAACCAACAAACCAACAAGCCAACAAGCCAACAAACCAACAAACCAACAAGCCAAAAAACCAACAAACCAAAAAATCAACATGCCAACAAACCAACAAACTAAGTAACCAACAAGCCAACAAACCAACAAACCAACAAGCCAACAAGCCAACAAACCATCAAGCCAACAAACCAACAAACCAACAAACCAACAAGCCAACAAACCAACAAACAAATAAACCAACTAACCAACAAACCAACAAACAAACAAACAGACAAACCAAAAAAACAGCAAACCAACAAACCAACAAGCCAACAAACCAACAAACCAACAAACCAACAAACCAACAAACAAATAAACCAGCAAACCAACAAACGAACAAACCAACAAACCAACAAACCAAAAAACCAACAAACCAACAAGCCAACAAGCTAACAAACCAACAAACTAACAAACCAACAAGCCAACAAACCAACAAACCAACAAGCCAACAAGCCAACAAACCAACAAACCAACAAACCAAAAAACCAACAAACCAACAAACCATCAAACGAACAAAACAACAAGCCAACAAGCCAACAAACGAACAAATAAACATGCCAACAAACCAACAAACCAACAAGCCAACAAGCCAACAAACCAACAAACCAACAAACCAACAAGCCAACAAACCAACAAACCAACAAACCAACAAGCCAACAAACCAACAAACCAACAAACCAACAATCCAACAAACTAACAAACCAACAAACCAACAAGCCAACAAGCCAACAAACCAACAAACCAACAAGCCAACAAACCAACAAACAAATAAACCAACAAACCAACAAATCAACAAACCAACAAACTAATAAACCAACAAGCCAACAAACCAACAAACCAACAAGCCAACATACCAACAAACCTACAAACCAACATGCCAACAAACCAACAAACTAAGTAACCAACAAGCCAACAAACCAACAAACCAACAAGCCAACAAGCCAACAAACCAACAAACAAATAAACCTACAAACCAACAAACAAATAAACCAACAAACCAACAAACCAACAAGCCAACAAAACAACAAACCAACAAACCAACAAGCCAACAAACCAACAAGCCAACAAACCAACAAACCAACAAACCAACAAGCCAACAAACCAACAAACCAACAAGCTAACAAACCAACAAACAAATAAACCAACAAACCAACAAGCCAACAAGCCAACAAATCAACAAACCAACAAACGAACTAACCAACAAACCAACAAGCCAACAAGCCAACAAACCAACAAACCAACAAACCAACAAACTAGCAAACCAACAAACCAACAAACCAACAAACCAACAAACCAACAAACCAACAAACCAACAAACCAACAAACCAACAAACCAACGAGCCAACAAACCAACAAACCAACAAACCAACAAACCAAGTAACCAAAACGCCAACAAACTAACAAACCAACAAGCCAACAAGCCAACAAACCAACAAGCCAACAAACCAACAAACCAACAAACCAACAAAGCAACAAGCCAACAAGCCAACAAACCAACAAACCAACAAGCCAACAAACCAACAAACCAACAAACCAACAAGCCAACAAACCAACAAAACAAAAAAACCAAGTAACCAAAAAGCCAACAAACTAACAAACCAACAAGCCAACAAGCCAATAAACCAACAAACCAACAAACCAACAAGCCAACAAACCAACAAACAAACAAACCAACAAACCAACAAACCAACAAACCAACAAACCAACAAACCTACAAACCAAAAAACCAACAAACCAACAAGCCAACAAGCCAACAAACCAACAAAATTAAAAAACCAACAAACGAACTAACCAACAAACCAACAAGCCAACAAGCCAACAAACCAACAAACCAACAAACCAACAAACTAAGTAACCAACAAGCCAACAAACCAACAAACCAACAAGCCAACAAGCCAACAAACCAACAAACCAACAAGCCAACAAACCAACAAACCAACAAACCAAAAAACCAACAAACCAATAAACCAACAAACCAACAAACCAAGTAACCAAAAAGCCAACAAACTAGCAAACCAACAAGCCAACAAACCAACAAACCAACAAGCCAACAAGCCAACAAACCAACAAATCAAAAAGCCAACAAGCCAACAAACCAACAAACCGACATGCCAACAAACCAACAAACTAAGTAACCAACAAGCCAACAAACCAACAAACCAACAAACCAACAAGCCAACAAACCAACAAACCAAAAAACCAACAAACCAACAAAACAACAAACCAACAAACGAACAAACCAACAAACCAACAAACCGACATGCCAACAAACCAACAAACTAAGTAACCAACAAGCCAACAAACCAACAAACCAACAAACCAACAAGCCAACAAACCAACAAACCAAAAAACCAACAAACCAACAAAACAACAAACCAACAAACGAACAAACCAACAAACCAACAAGACAACAAGCCAACAAACCAACAAACTAACAAACCAACAAGCCAACAAACAAACAAACCAACAAGCCAACAAGCCAACAAACCAACAAACCAACAAGCCAACAAGCCAACAAACCAACAAATCAAAAAGCCAACAAGCCAACAAACCAACAAACCGACATGCCAACAAACCAACAAACTAAGTAACCAACAAGCCAACAAGCCAACAAACCAACAAACCAACAAACCAACAAGCCAACAAACCAACAAACCAAAAAACCAACAAACCAACAAAACAACAAACCAACAAACGAACAAACCAACAAACCAACAAGCCAACAAACCAACAAAACAACAAACCAACAAACCAACAAGCCAAGAAGCCAACAAACCAACAAACCAATAAACCAACAAGCCAACAAACCAACAAGCCAACAAACCAACAAACCAACAAACCAATTAACCAAAAAGCCAACAAACTAACAAACCAACAAGCCAACAAGCCAACAAACCAACAAACCAACAAAGCAACAAACCAACAAACCAACAAACCAACAAACCAACAAACCAACAAACCAACAAACCAACAAACCAACAAACCAACAAACCAACAAACCCACAAGCCAACAAGCAACAAACCAACAAACTAACAAACCAACAAGCCAACAAACCAACAAACCAACAAACCAAGTAACCAAAAAGCCAGCAAGCTAACAAACCAACAAGCCAACAAACCAACAAGCCAGCAAGCCAACAAACCAACAAACCAACATAGCAACAAACCAACAAACCTACAAACCAACAAACCAACAAACTAACAAACCAACAAGCCAACAAACCAACAAACCAACAAGCCAACAAACCAACAAACCAACAAACCAACAAACCAACAAGCCAACAAGCCAACAAACCAACAAACCAACAAGCCAACAAACCAACAAACCAAAAAACCAACATGCCAACAAACCAACAAACTAAGTAACCAACAAGCCAACAAACCAACAAACCAACAAGCCAACAAACCAACAAACCAATAAACCAACAAGCCAACAAACCAACAAACCAACAAACCAACAAGCCAACAAACCAACAAACAAATAAACCAACTAACCAACAAACCAACAAACAAACAAACCAACAAACCAAAAAACCAGCAAACCAACAAACCAACAAGCCAATAAACCAACAAACCAACAAACCAACAAACCAACAAACAAATAAACCAGCAAACCAACAAACCAACAAAACAACAAACCAACAAACGAACAAACCAACAAACCAACAAGACAACAAGCCAACAAACCAACAAACTAACAAACCAACAAGCCAACAAACAAACAAACCAACAAGCCAACAAGCCAACAAACCAACAAACCAACAAGCCAACAAGCCAACAAACCAACAAATCAAAAAGCCAACAAGCCAACAAACCAACAAACCGACATGCCAACAAACCAACAAACTAAGTAACCAACAAGCCAACAAGCCAACAAACCAACAAACCAACAAACCAACAAGCCAACAAACCAACAAACCAAAAAACCAACAAACCAACAAAACAACAAACCAACAAACGAACAAACCAACAAACCAACAAGCCAACAAACCAACAAAACAACAAACCAACAAACCAACAAGCCAAGAAGCCAACAAACCAACAAACCAATAAACCAACAAGCCAACAAACCAACAAGCCAACAAACCAACAAACCAACAAACCAATTAACCAAAAAGCCAACAAACTAACAAACCAACAAGCCAACAAGCCAACAAACCAACAAACCAACAAAGCAACAAACCAACAAACCAACAAACCAACAAACCAACAAACCAACAAACCAACAAACCAACAAAAACACAAGCCAACAAGCAACAAACCAACAAACTAACAAACCAACAAGCCAACAAACCAACAAACCAACAAACCAAGTAACCAAAAAGCCAGCAAGCTAACAAACCAACAAGCCAACAAACCAACAAGCCAGCAAGCCAACAAACCAACAAACCAACATAGCAACAAACCAACAAACCAACAAACCAACAAACCAACAAACTAACAAACCAACAAGCCAACAAACCAACAAACCAACAAGCCAACAAACCAACAAACCAACAAACCAACAAACCAACAAGCCAACAAGCCAACAAACCAACAAACCAACAAGCCAACAAACCAACAAACCAAAAAACCAACATGCCAACAAACCAACAAACTAAGTAACCAACAAGCCAACAAACCAACAAACCAACAAGCCAACAAACCAACAAACCAATAAACCAACAAGCCAACAAACAAACAAACCAACAAACCAACAAGCCAACAAACCAACAAACAAATAAACCAACTAACCAACAAACCAACAAACAAACAAACCAACAAACCAAAAAACCAGCAAACCAACAAACCAACAAGCCAATAAACGAACAAACCAACAAACCAACAAACCAAAAAACCAACAAACCAACAAACCAAAAAACCAACAAACCAACAAACCATCAAACGAACAAAGCAACAAGCCAACAAGCCAACAAACCAATAAACCAACAATCCAACAAACTAACAAACCAACAAACCAACAAGCCAACAAGCCAACAAACCAACAAACCAACAAGCCAACAAACCAACAAACAAATAAACCAACAAACCAACAAATCAACAAACCAACAAACTAATAAACCAACAAGCCAACAAACCAACAAACCAACAAGCCAACATACCAACAAACCTACAAACCAACATGCCAACAAACCAACAAACCAAAAAACCAACATGCCAACAAACCAACAAACTAAGTAACCAACAAGCCAACAAACCAACAAACCAACAAGCCAACAAACCAACAAACCAATAAACCAACAAGCCAACAAACCAACAAACCAAAAAACCAACATGCCAACAAACCAACAAACTAAGTAACCAACAAGCCAACAAACCAACAAACCAACAAGCCAACAAACCAACAAACCAATAAACCAACAAGCCAACAAACCAACAAACCAACAAACCAACAAACCAACAAGCCAACAAGCCAACAAACCAACAAACCAACAAACCAAAAAACCAACAAACCAACAAACCATCAAACGAACAAAGCAACAAGCCAACAAGCCAACAAACCAATAAACCAACAATCCAACAAACTAACAAACCAACAAACCAACAAGCCAACAAGCCAACAAACCAACAAACCAACAAGCCAACAAACCAACAAACAAATAAACCAACAAACCAACAAATCAACAAACCAACAAACTAATAAACCAACAAGCCAACAAACCAACAAACCAACAAGCCAACATACCAACAAACCTACAAACCAACATGCCAACAAACCAACAAACCAAAAAACCAACATGCCAACAAACCAACAAACTAAGTAACCAACAAGCCAACAAACCAACAAACCAACAAGCCAACAAACCAACAAACCAATAAACCAACAAGCCAACAAACCAACAAACCAACAAACCAACAAGCCAACAAGCCAACAAACCAACAAACCAACAAACCAAAAAACCAACAAACCAACAAACCATCAAACGAACAAAGCAACAAGCCAACAAGCCAACAAACCAATAAACCAACAATCCAACAAACTAACAAACCAACAAACCAACAAGCCAACAAGCCAACAAACCAACAAACCAACAAGCCAACAAACCAACAAACAAATAAACCAACAAACCAACAAATCAACAAACCAACAAACTAATAAACCAACAAGCCAACAAACCAACAAACCAACAAGCCAACATACCAACAAACCTACAAACCAACATGCCAACAAACCAACAAACTAAGTAACCAACAAGCCAACAAACCAACAAACCAACAAGCCAACAAGCCAACAAACCAACAAACAAATAAACCTACAAACCAACAAACAAATAAACCAACAAACCAACAAACCAACAAGCCAACAAAACAACAAACCAACAAACCAACAAGCCAACAAACCAACAAGCCAACAAACCAACAAACCAACAAACCAACAAGCCAACAAACCAACAAACCAACAAGCTAACAAACCAACAAACAAATAAACCAACAAACCAACAAGCCAACAAGCCAACAAACCAACAAACCAACAAACGAACTAACCAACAAACCAACAAGCCAACAAGCCAACAAACCAACAAACCAACAAACCAACAAACTAGCAAACCAACAAACCAACAAACCAACAAACAAATAAACCAACTAACCAACAAACCAACAAACAAACAAACCAACAAACCAAAAAACCAGCAAACCAACAAACCAACAAGCCAATAAACCAACAAACCAACAAACCAACAAACCAACAAACAAATAAACCAGCAAACCAACAAACGAACAAACCAACAAACCAACAAACCAAAAAACCAACAAACCAACAAACCATCAAACGAACAAAGCAACAAGCCAACAAGCCAACAAACCAATTAACCAAAAAGCCAACAAACTAACAAACCAACAAGCCAACAAGCCAACAAACCAACAAACCAACAAAGCAACAAACCAACAAACCAACAAACCAACAAACCAACAAACCAACAAACCAACAAACCAACAAACCAACAAACCCACAAGCCAACAAGCAACAAACCAACAAACTAACAAACCAACAAGCCAACAAACCAACAAACCAACAAACCAAGTAACCAAAAAGCCAGCAAGCTAACAAACCAACAAGCCAACAAACCAACAAGCCAGCAAGCCAACAAACCAACAAACCAACATAGCAACAAACCAACAAACCAACAAACCAACAAACTAAGTAACCAACAAGCCAACAAACCAACAAACCAACAAGCCAACAAACCAACAAACCAATAAACCAACAAGCCAACAAACCAACAAACCAACAAACCAACAAGCCAACAAACCAACAAACAAATAAACCAACTAACCAACAAACCAACAAACAAACAAACCAACAAACCAAAAAACCAGCAAACCAACAAACCAACAAGCCAATAAACCAACAAACCAACAAACCAACAAACCAACAAACAAATAAACCAGCAAACCAACAAACGAACAAACCAACAAACCAACAAACCAAAAAACCAACAAACCAACAAGCCAACAACCTAACAAACCAACAAACTAACAAACCAACAAGCCAACAAACCAACAAACCAACAAGCCAACAAGCCAACAAACCAACAAAACAACAAACCAAAAAACCAACAAACCAACAAACCATCAAACGAACAAAGCAACAAGCCAACAAGCCAACAAACCAATTAACCAAAAAGCCAACAAACTAACAAACCAACAAGCCAACAAGCCAACAAACCAACAAACCAACAAAGCAACAAACCAACAAACCAACAAACCAACAAACCAACAAACCAACAAACCAACAAACCAACAAACCCACAAGCCAACAAGCAACAAACCAACAAACTAACAAACCAACAAGCCAACAAACCAACAAACCAACAAACCAAGTAACCAAAAAGCCAGCAAGCTAACAAACCAACAAGCCAACAAACCAACAAGCCAGCAAGCCAACAAACCAACAAACCAACAAAGCAACAAACCAACAAACCAACAAACCAACAAACCAACAAACTAACAAACCAACAAGCCAACAAACCAACAAACCAACAAGCCAACAAACCAACAAACCAACAAACCAACAAACCAACAAGCCAACAAGCCAACAAACCAACAAACCAACAAGCCAACAAACCAACAAACCAAAAAACCAACATGCCAACAAACCAACAAACTAAGTAACCAACAAGCCAACAAACCAACAAACCAACAAGCCAACAAACCAACAAACCAATAAACCAACAAGCCAACAAACCAACAAACCAACAAACCAACAAGCCAACAAACCAACAAACAAATAAACCAACTAACCAACAAACCAACAAACAAACAAACCAACAAACCAAAAAACCAGCAAACCAACAAACCAACAAGCCAATAAACCAACAAACCAACAAACCGACAAACCAACAAACAAATAAACCAGCAAACCAACAAACGAACAAACCAACAAACCAACAAACCAAAAAACCAACAAACCAACAAGCCAACAAGCTAACAAACCAACAAACTAACAAACC
The DNA here is from genome assembly GCA_958298945.1 of Atherix ibis. Classification (NCBI taxonomy): domain Eukaryota; kingdom Metazoa; phylum Arthropoda; class Insecta; order Diptera; family Athericidae; genus Atherix; species Atherix ibis. Next base: position 31,481,801 of record OY282608.1, read on the forward strand.
AACAAGCCAACAAACCAACAAACCAACAAGCCAACAAGCCAACAAACCAACAAACCAACAAACCAAAAAACCAACAAACCAACAAACCATCAAACGAACAAAGCAACAAGCCAACAAGCCAACAAACCAATAAACCAACAATCCAACAAACTAACAAACCAACAAACCAACAAGCCAACAAGCCAACAAACCAACAAACCAACAAGCCAACAAACCAACAAACAAATAAACCAACAAACCAACAAATCAACAAACCAACAAACTAATAAACCAACAAGCCAACAAACCAACAAACCAACAAGCCAACATACCAACAAACCTACAAACCAACATGCCAACAAACCAACAAACTAAGTAACCAACAAGCCAACAAACCAACAAACCAACAAGCCAACAAGCCAACAAACCAACAAACAAATAAACCTACAAACCAACAAACAAATAAACCAACAAACCAACAAACCAACAAGCCAACAAAACAACAAACCAACAAACCAACAAGCCAACAAACCAACAAGGCAACAAACCAACAAACCAACAAACCAACAAGCCAACAAACCAACAAACCAACAAGCTAACAAACCAACAAACAAATAAACCAACAAACCAACAAGCCAACAAGCCAACAAACCAACAAACCAACAAACGAACTAACCAACAAACCAACAAGCCAACAAGCCAACAAACCAACAAACCAACAAACTAGCAAACCAACAAACCAACAAACCAACAAACCAACAAACCAACAAACCAACAAACCAACAAACCAACAAACCAACAAACCAACGAGCCAACAAACCAACAAACCAACAAACCAACAAACCAAGTAACCAAAACGCCAACAAACTAACAAACCAACAAGCCAACAAACTAACAAACCAACAAGCCAACAAACCAACAAACCAACAAACCAACAAAGCAACAAGCCAACAAGCCAACAAACCAACAAACCAACAAGCCAACAAACCAACAAACCAACAAACCAACAAGCCAACAAACCAACAAAACAAAAAACCAAGTAACCAAAAAGCCAACAAACTAACAAACCAACAAGCCAACAAGCCAATAAACCAACAAACCAACAAACCAACAAGCCAACAAACCAACAAACAAACAAACCAACAAACCAACAAACCAACAAACCAACAAACCTACAAACCAAAAAACCAACAAACCAACAAGCCAACAAGCCAACAAGCCAACAAACCAACAAACTAAAAAACCAACAAACGAACTAACCAACAAACCAACAAGCCAACAAGCCAACAAACCAACAAACCAACAAACCAACAAACTATGTAACCAACAAGCCAACAAACCAACAAACCAACAAGCCAACAAGCCAACAAACCAACAAACCAACAAGCCAACAAACCAACAAACCAACAAACCAAAAAACCAACAAACCAATAAACCAACAAACCAACAAACCAAGTAACCAAAAAGCCAACAAACTAGCAAACCAACAAGCCAACAAACCAACAAACCAACAAGCCAACAAGCCAACAAACCAACAAATCAAAAAGCCAACAAGCCAACAAACCAACAAACCGACATGCCAACAAACCAACAAACTAAGTAACCAACAAGCCAACAAACCAACAAACCAACAAACCAACAAGCCAACAAACCAACAAACCAAAAAACCAACAAACCAACAAAACAACAAACCAACAAACGAACAAACCAACAAACCAACAAACCGACATGCCAACAAACCAACAAACTAAATAACCAACAAGCCAACAAACCAACAAACCAACAAGCCAACAAACCAACAAACCAAAAAACCAACAAACCAACAAAACAACAAACCAACAAACGAACAAACCAACAAACCAACAAGACAACAAGCCAACAAACCAACAAACTAACAAACCAACAAGCCAACAAACAAACAAACCAACAAGCCAACAAGCCAACAAACCAACAAACCAACAAGCCAACAAGCCAACAAACCAACAAATCAAAAAGCCAACAAGCCAACAAACCAACAAACCGACATGCCAACAAACCAACAAACTAAGTAACCAACAAGCCACCAAACCAACAAACCAACAAACCAACAAGCCAACAAACCAACAAACCAAAAAACCAACAAACCAACAAAACAACAAACCAACAAACGAACAACCAACAAACCAACAAGCCAACAAACCAACAAACCAACAAAACAACAAACCAACAAACCAACAAGCCAACAAGCCAACAAACCAACAAACCAATAAACCAACAAGCCAACAAACCAACAAGCCAACAAACCAACAAACCAACAAACCAATTAACCAAAAAGCCAACAAACTAACAAACCAACAAGCCAACAAGCCAACAAACCAACAAACCAACAAAGCAACAAACCAACAAACCAACAAACCAACAAACAAATAAACCAACTAACCAACAAACCAACAAACAAACAAACCAACAAACCAAAAAACCAGCAAACCAACAAACCAACAAGCCAATAAACCAACAAACCAACAAACCAACAAACAAATAAACCAGCAAACCAACAAACGAACAAACCAACAAACCAACAAACCAAAAAACCAACAAACCAACAAGCCAACAAGCTAACAAACCAACAAACTAACAAACCAACAAGCCAACAAACCAACAAACCAACAAGCCAACAAGCCAACAAACCAACAAACCAACAAACCAAAAAACCAACAAACCAACAAACCATCAAACGAACAAAGCAACAAGCCAACAAGCCAACAAACCAACAAACAAACATGCCAACAAACCAACAAACCAACAAGCCAACAAGCCAACAAACCAACAAACCAACAAACCAACAAACCAACAAGCCAACAAACCAACAAACCAACAAGCCAACAAACCAACAAACCAACAAACCAACGAACCAACAAGCCAACAAGCCAACAAACCAACAAACCAACAAGCCAACAAACCAACAAACCAACAAACCAACAAACCAACAAACCAACAATCCAACAAACCAACAAACCAACAAACCAACAAGCCAACAAGCCAACAAACCAACAAACCAACAAGCCAACAAACCAACAAACAAGTAAACCAACAAACCAACAAATCAACAAACCAACAAACTAACAAACCAACAAGCCAACAAACCAACAAACCAACAAGCCAACATACCAACAAACCTACAAACCAACATGCCAACAAACCAACAAACTAAGTAACCAACAAGCCAACAAACCAACAAACCAACAAGCCAACAAGCCAACAAACCAACAAACCAACAAACCAACAAACCAACAAACAGATAAACCAACAAACCAACAAACCAACAAGCCAACAAAACAACAAACCAACAAACCAACAAACCAACAAGCCAACAAACCAACAAGCCAACAAACCAACAAACCAACAAACCAACAAGCCAACAAACCAACAAACCAACAAGCCAACAAACCAACAAACAAATAAACCAACAAGCCAACAAGCCAACAAACCAACAAACCAACAAACGAACTAACCAACAAACCAACAAGCCAACAAGCCAACAAACCAACAAACCAACAAACCAACAAACCAACAAACTAGCAAACCAACAAGCCAACAAACCAACAAACCAACAAGCCAACAAACCAACAAACCAACAAACCAACATGCCAACAAACCAACAAACTAAGTAACCAACAAGCCAACAAACCAACAAACCAACAAGCCAACAAGCCAACAAACCAACAAACCAACAAGCCAACAAACCAACAAACCAACAAACCAAAAAACCAACAAACCAACAAACCAACAAACCAACAAACCAACAAACCAACAAACCAACGAGCCAACAAACCAACAAACCAACAAACCAACAAACCAAGTAACCAAAACGCCAACAAACTAACAAACCAACAAGCCAACATGCCAACAAACCAACAAGCCAACAAACCAACAAACCAACAAAGCAACAAGCCAACAAGCCAACAAACCAACAAACCAACAAGCCAACAAGCCAACAAACCAACAAACCAACAAGCCAACAAACCAACAAAACAAAAAACCAAGTAACCAAAAAGCCAACAAACTAACAAACCAACAAGCCAACAAGCCAATAAACCAACAAACCAACAAACCAACAAGCCAACAAACCAACAAAACAAAAAACCAAGTAACCAAAAAGCCAACAAAATAACAAACCAACAAGCCAACAAGCCAATAAACCAACAAACCAACAAACCAACAAGCCAACAAACTAACAAACCAACAAACGAACTAACCAACAAACCAATAAGCCAACAAGCCAACAAACCAACAAACCAACAAACTAAGTAACCAACAAGCCAACAAACCAACAAACCAACAAGCCAACAAGCCAACAAACCAACAAACCAACAAGCCAACAAACCAACAAAGCAACAAACCAAAAAACCAACAAACCAATAAACCAACAAACAAACAAACAAAGTAACCAAAAAGCCAACAAACTAGCAAACCAACAAGCCAACAAACCAACAAACCAACAAGCCAACAAACCAACAAACCAACAAGCCAACAAGCCAACAAACCAACAAATCAAAAAGCCAACAAGCCAACAAACCAACAAGCCGACATGCCAACAAACCAACAAGCCAACAAACCAACAAACCAACAAACCAACAAGCCAACAAACCAACAAACCAAAAAACCAACAAACCAACAAAACAACAAACCAACAAACGAACAAACCAACAAACCAACAAGCCAACAAGCCAACAAACCAACAAACTAACAAACCAACAAGCAAACAAACCAACAAACCAACAAGCCAACATACCAACAAGACAAGTAACCAACAAGCCAAGAAACCAACAAGCCAACAAACCAACAAACCAACAAACCAACAAGCCAATGAGCCAACAAACCAACAAACCAATAAACCAACAAGCCAACAAACCAACAAGCCAACAAACCAACAAACCAACAAACCAATTAACCAAAAAGCCAACAAACTAACAAACCAACAAGCCAACAAGCCAACAAACCAACAAACCAACAAACCAACAAAGCAACAAACCAACAAACCAACAAACCAACAAACCAACAAACCAACAAACCAACAAACCAACAAACCAACAAGCCAACAGGCAACAAACCAACAAACTAACAAACCATCAAGCCAACAAACCAACAAACCAACAAGCCAACAAGCCAACAAACCAACAAACCAAGTAACCAAAAAGCCAACAAGCTAACAAACCAACAAGCCAACAAACCAAAAAGCCAGCAAGCCAACAAACCAACAAACCAACATAGCCACAAACCAACAAACCAACAAACCAACAAACCAACAAACTAACAAACCAACAAGCCAGCAAACCAACAAACCAACAAGCCAACAAACCAACAAACCAACAAACCAACAAGCCAACAAGCCAACAAACCAACAAACCAACAAGCCAACAAACCAAAAAACCAACATGCCAACAAACCAACAAACTAAGTAACCAACAAGCCCACAAACGAACAAACCAACAAACCAACAAGCCAACAAACCAACAAACCAACAAGCCAACAAACCAACAAACCAACAAACAAATAAACCAACTAACCAACAAACCAACAAACAAACAAACCAACAAACCAAAAAACCAGCAAACCAACAAACCAACAAGCCAACAAACCAACAAACCAACAAACCAACAAACCAACAAACAAATAAACCAGCAAACCAACAAACGAACAAACCAACAAACAAACAAACCAAAAAACCAACAAACCAACAAGCCAACAAGCTAACAAACCAACAAACTAACAAACCAACAAGCCAACAAACCAACAAACCAACAAGCCAACAAGCCAACAAACCAACAAACCAACAAACCAAAAAACTAACAAACCAACAAACCATCAAACGAACAAAGCAACAAGCCAACAAGCCAACAAACCAACAAACAAACATGCCAACAAACCAACAAACCAACAAGCCAACAAGCCAACAAACCAACAAACCAACAAACCAACAAACCAACAAGCCAACAAACCAACAAACCAACAAGCCAACAAACCAACAAACCAACAAACCAACAAACCAACAAGCCAACAAGACAACAAACCAACAAACCAACAAGCCAACAAACCAACAAACCAACAAACCAACAAACCAACAAACCAACAATCCAACAAACCAACAAACCAACAAACCAACAAGCCAACAAGCCAACAAACCAACAAACCAACAAGCAAACAAACCAACAAACAAATAAACCAACAAACCAACAAATCAACAAACCAACAAACTAACAAACCAACAATCCAACAAACCAACAAACCAACAAGCCAACATACCAACAAACCTACAAACCAACATGCCAACAAACCAACAAACTAAGTAACCAACAAGCCAACAAACCAACAAACCAACAAGCCAACAAGCCAACAAACCAACAAACAAATAAACCAACAAACCAACAAACAAATAAACCAACAAACCAACAAACCAATAAGCCAACAAAACAACAAACCAACAAACCAACAAGCCAACAAACCAACAAGCCAACAAACCAACAAACCAACAAACCAACAAACCAACAAACCAACAAGCCAACAAACCAACAAACCAACAAGCCAACAAACCAACAAACAAATAAACCAACAAATCAACAAGCCAACAAGCCAACAAACCAACAAACCAAGAAACGAACTAACCAACAAACCAACAAGCCAACAAGCCAACAAACCAACAAACCAACAAACCAACAAACCAACAAACTAGCAAACCAACAAGCCAACAAACTAACAAACCAACAAACCAACAAACCAACAAACTAGCAAACCAACAAGCCAACAAACTAACAAACCAACAAGCCAACAAACCAACAAACCAACAAACCAACATGCCAACAAACCAACAAACTAAGTAACCAACAAACCAACAAGCCAACAAGCCAACAAACCAACAAACCAACAGGCCAACAAACCAACAAACAAACATGCCAACAAACCAACAAACCAACAAGCCAACAAACCAACAAACCAACAAACCAACAAGCCAACAAACCAACAAACAAATAAACCAACAAACCAAAAAACCAACAAACCAACAAACCAACAAACCAACAAACCAACAATACAAAAAGGCAACAAGCCAATAAACCAACAAACCAACAAACCAACAAGCCAACAAACCAACAAGCCAACATACCAACAAACCAACAAACCAAGTAACCAAAAAGCCAACAAACTAACAAACCAACAAGCCAACAAGCCAACAAACCAACAAACCAACAAAGCAACAAGCCAACAAGCCAACAAACCAACAAACCAACAAGCCAACAAACCAACAAACCAACAAGCCAACAAGCCAACAAACCAACAAACCAACAAACTAACAAGCCAACAAACTAACAAACCAACAAGCCAACAAACCAACAAACCAACAAACTAACAAACCAACAAACCAACAAGCCAACAAACCAACAAACCAACAAACCAACAAACCAATAAGCAAACAAACCAACAAACAAATAAACCAACAAACCAACAAACCAACAAAACCAACAAACCAACAAACTAACAAACCAACAAGCCAACAAACCAACAAACCAACAAGCCAACAAACCAACAAACCAACAAATTAACAAACCAACAAGCCAACAAGCCAGCAAGCCAACAAGCCAACAAACCAACAAACCAACAAGCCAACAAACCAACAAACCAACAAACCAACAAACTAAGTAACCAACAAGCCAACAAACCAACAAACCAACAAGCCAACAAGCCAACAAACCAACAAACAAATAAACCAACAAACCAACAAACCAACAAACCAACAAGCCAACAAACCAACAAACAAATAAACCAACAAACCAACAAACCAACAAACCAACAAACCAACAAGCCAACAAGCCAACAAACCAACAAACCAACAAGCCAACAAACCAACAAGCCAACAAACCAACAAACCAACAAGCCAACAAACCAACAAACCAACATGCCAACAAACCAACAAACTAAGTAACCAACAAGCCAACAAACCAACAAACCAACAAGCCAACAAGCCAACAAACCAACAAACCAACAAGCCAACAAACCAACAAACCAACAAACCAAAAAACCAACAAACCAACAAACCAACAAACCAACAAACCAACAAACCAACAAACCAACGAGCCAACAAACCAACAAACCAACAAACCAACAAACCAAGTAACCAAAACGCCAACAAACTAACAAACCAACAAGCCAACAAGCCAACAAACCAACAAGCCAACAAACCAACAAACCAACAAAGCAACAAGCCAACAAGCCAACAAACCAACAAACCAACAAGCCAACAAGCCAACAAACCAACAAACCAACAAGCCAACAAACCAACAAAACAAAAAACCAAGTAACCAAAAAGCCAACAAACTAACAAACCAACAAGCCAACAAGCCAATAAACCAACAAACCAACAAACCAACAAGCCAACAAACCAACAAAACAAAAAACCAAGTAACCAAAAAGCCAACAAAATAACAAACCAACAAGCCAACAAGCCAATAAACCAACAAACCAACAAACCAACAAGCCAACAAACTAACAAACCAACAAACGAACTAACCAACAAACCAATAAGCCAACAAGCCAACAAACCAACAAACCAACAAATTAAGTAACCAACAAGCCAACAAACCAACAAACCAACAAGCCAACAAGCCAACAAACCAACAAACCAACAAGCCAACAAACCAACAAACCAACAAACCAAAAAACCAACAAACCAATAAACCAACAAACAAACAAACAAAGTAACCAAAAAGCCAACAAACTAGCAAACCAACAAGCCAACAAACCAACAAACCAACAAGCCAACAAACCAACAAACCAACAAGCCAACAAGCCAACAAACCAACAAATCAAAAAGCCAACAAGCCAACAAACCAACAAACCGACATGCCAACAAACCAACAAACTAAGTTACCAACAAGCCAACAAACCAACAAACCAACAAACCAACAAGCCAACAAACCAACAAACCAAAAAACCAACAAACCAACAAAACAACAAACCAACAAACGAACAAACCGACAAACCAACAAGCCAACAAGCCAACAAACCAACAAACTAACAAACCAACAAGCCAACAAACCAACAAACCAACAAGCCAACAAGCCAACATACCAACAAGACAAGTAACCAACAAGCCAAGAAACCAACAAGCCAACAAACCAACAAACCAACAAACCAACAAACCAACAAGCCAATGAGCCAACAAACCAACAAACCAATAAACCAACAAGCCAACAAACCAACAAGCCAACAAACCAACAAACCAACAAACCAATTAACCAAAAAGCCAACAAACTAACAAACCAACAAGCCAACAAGCCAACAAACCAACAAAACAAAAAACCAAGTAACCAAAAAGCCAACAAACTAACGAACAAACCAACAAACCAACAAGCCAACAAGCCAACAAACCAACAAACTAACAAACCAACAAGCCAACAAACCAACAAACCAACAAGCCAACAAGCCAACATACCAACAAGACAAATAACCAACAAGCCAAGAAACCAACAAGCCAACAAACCAACAAACCAACAAACCAACAAACCAACAAGCCAATGAGCCAACAAACCAACAAACCAATAAACCAACAAGCCAACAAACCAACAAGCCAACAAACCAACAAACCAATTAACCAAAAAGCCAACAAACTAACAAACCAACAAGCCAACAAGCCAACAAACCAACAAACCAACAAACCAACAAAGCAACAAACCAACAAACCAACAAACCAACAAACCAACAAACCAACAAACCAACAAACCAACAAACCAACAAACCAACAAGCCAACAAGCAACAAACCAACAAACTAACAAACCAACAAGCCAACAAACCAACAAACCAACAAGCCAACAAGCCAACAAACCAACAAACCAAGTAACCAAAAAGCCAACAAGCTAACAAACCAACAAGCCAACAAACCAAAAAGCCAGCAAGCCAACAAACCAACAAACCAACATAGCCACAAACCAACAAACCAACAAACCAACAAACCAACAAACTAACAAACCAACAAGCCAACAAACCAACAAACCAACAAGCCAACAAACCAACAAACCAACAAACCAACAAGCCAACAAGCCAACAAACCAACAAACCAACAAGCCAACAAACCAAAAAACCAACATGCCAACAAACCAACAAACTAAGTAACCAACAAGCCCACAAACGAACAAACCAACAAACCAACAAGCCAACAAACCAACAAACCAACAAGCCAACAAACCAACAAACTAAGTAACCAACAAGCCCACAAACGAGCAAACCAAAAAACCAGCAAACCAACAAACCAACAAGCCAACAAACCAACAAACCAACAAACCAACAAACCAACAAACAAATAAACCAGCAAACCAACAAACGAACAAACCAACAAACAAACAAACCAAAAAACCAACAAACCAACAAACCAACAAACCAAAAAACCAACAAACCAACAAACCATCAAACGAACAAAGCAACAAGCCAATAAGCCAACAAACCAACAAACAAACATGCCAACAAACCAACAAACCAACAAGCCAACAAGCCAACAAACCGACAAACCAACAAACCAACAAACCAACAAGCCAACAAACCAACAAACCAACAAGCCAACAAACCAACAAACCAACAAACCAACAAACCAACAAGCCAACAAGACAACAAACCAACAAACCAACAAGCCAACAAACCAACAAACCAACAAACCAACAAACCAACAAACCAACAATCCAACAAACCAACAAACCAACAAACCAACAAGCCAACAAGCCAACAAACCAACAAACTAACAAGCCAACAAACCAACAAACAAATAAAAAAACAAACCAACAAATCAACAAACCAACAAACTAACAAACCAACAATCCAACAAACCAACAAACCAACAAGCCAACATACCAACAAACCTACAAACCAACATGCCAACAAACCAACAAACTAAGTAACCAACAAGCCAACAAACCAACAAACCAACAAGCCAACAAGCCAACAAACCAACAAACAAATAAACCAACAAACCAACAAACAAATAAACCAACAAACCAACAAACCAATAAGCCAACAAAACAACAAACCAACAAACCAACAAGCCAACAAACCAACAAGCCAACAAACCAACAAACCAACAAACCAACAAGCCAACAAACCAACAAACCAACAAGCCAACAAACCAACAAACAAATAAACCAACAAATCAACAAGCCAACAAGCCAACAAACCAACAAACCAAGAAACGAACTAACCAACAAACCAACAAGCCAACAAGCCAACAAACCAACAAACCAACAAACCAACAAACCAACAAACTAGCAAACCAACAAGCCAACAAACTAACAAACCAACAAACCAACAAACCAACAAACTAGCAAACCAACAAGCCAACAAACTAACAAACCAACAAGCCAACAAACCAACAAACCAACAAACCAACATGCCAACAAACCAACAAACTAAGTAACCAACAAACCAACAAGCCAACAAGCCAACAAACCAACAAACCAACAGGCCAACAAACCAACAAACAAACATGCCAACAAACCAACAAACCAACAAGCCAACAAACCAACAAACCAACAAACCAACAAGCCAACAAACCAACAAACAAATAAACCAACAAACCAAAAAACCAACAAACCAACAAACCAACAAACCAACAAACCAACAAACCAAAAAGCCAACAAGCCAATAAACCAACAAACCAACAAACCAACAAGCCAACAAACCAACAAGCCAACATACCAACAAACCAACAAACCAAGTAACCAAAAAGCCAACAAACTAACAAACCAACAAGCCAACAAGCCAACAAACCAACAAACCAACAAAGCAACAAGCCAACAAGCCAACAAACCAACAAACCAACAAGCCAACAAACCAACAAACCAACAAGCCAACAAGCCAACAAACCAACAAACCAACAAACTAACAAGCCAACAAACTAACAAACCAACAAGCCAACAAACCAACAAACCAACAAACTAACAAGCCAACAAGCCAACAAACCAACAAACCAACAAGCCAACAAGCCAACAAACCAACAAACCAACAAGCCAACAAACCAACAAACCAACAAACCAACAAACCAATAAGCAAACAAACCAACAAACAAATAAACCAACAAACCAACAAACCAACAAAACCAACAAACCAACAAACTAACAAACCAACAAGCCAACAAACCAACAAACCAACAAACCAACAAGCCAACAAACCAACAAACCAACAAATTAACAAACCAACAAGCCAACAAGCCAGCAAGCCAACAAGCCAACAAACCAACAAACCAACAAGCCAACAAACCAACAAACCAACAAACCAACAAACTAAGTAACTAACAAGCCAACAAACCAACAAACCAACAAGCCAACAAGCCAACAAACCAACAAACAAATAAACCAACAAACCAACAAACCAACAAACCAACAAGCCAACAAACCAACAAACAAATAAACCAACAAACCAACAAACCAACAAACCAACAAACCAACAAGCCAACAAGCCAACAAACCAACAAACCAACAAGCCAACAAACCAACAAGCCAACAAACCAACAAACCAACAAGCCAACAAACCAACAAACCAACATGCCAACAAACCAACAAACTAAGTAACCAACAAGCCAACAAACCAACAAACCAACAAGCCAACAAGCCAACAAACCAACAAACCAACAAGCCAACAAACCAACAAACCAACAAACCAAAAAACCAACAAACCAACAAACCAACAAACCAACAAACCAACAAACCAACAAACCAACGAGCCAACAAACCAACAAACCAACAAACCAACAAACCAAGTAACCAAAACGCCAACAAACTAACAAACCAACAAGCCAACAAGCCAACAAACCAACAAGCCAACAAACCAACAAACCAACAAAGCAACAAGCCAACAAGCCAACAAACCAACAAACCAACAAGCCAACAAGCCAACAAACCAACAAACCAACAAGCCAACAAACCAACAAAACAAAAAACCAAGTAACCAAAAAGCCAACAAACTAACAAACCAACAAGCCAACAAGCCAATAAACCAACAAACCAACAAACCAACAAGCCAACAAACCAACAAAACAAAAAACCAAGTAACCAAAAAGCCAACAAAATAACAAACCAACAAGCCAACAAGCCAATAAACCAACAAACCAACAAACCAACAAGCCAACAAACTAACAAACCAACAAACGAACTAACCAACAAACCAATTAGCCAACAAGCCAACAAACCAACAAACCAACAAACTAAGTAACCAACAAGCCAACAAACCAACAAACCAACAAGCCAACAAGCCAACAAACCAACAAACCAACAAGCCAACAAACCAACAAACCAACAAACCAAAAAACCAACAAACCAATAAACCAACAAACAAACAAACAAAGTAACCAAAAAGCCAACAAACTAGCAAACCAACAAGCCAACAAACCAACAAACCAACAAGCCAACAAACCAACAAACCAACAAGCCAACAAGCCAACAAGCCAACAAATCAAAAAGCCAACAAGCCAACAAACCAACAAACCGACATGCCAACAAACCAACAAACTAAGTTACCAACAAGCCAACAAACCAACAAACCAACAAACCAACAAGCCAACAAACCAACAAACCAAAAAACCAACAAACCAACAAAACAACAAACCAACAAACGAACAAACCAACAAACCAACAAGCCAACAAGCCAACAAACCAACAAACTAACAAACCAACAAGCCAACAAACCAACAAACCAACAAGCCAACAAGCCAACATACCAACAAGACAAGTAACCAACAAGCCAAGAAACCAACAAGCCAACAAACCAACAAACCAACAAACCAACAAACCAACAAGCCAATGAGCCAACAAACCAACAAACCAATAAACCAACAAGCCAACAAACCAACAAGCCAACAAACCAACAAACCAACAAACCAATTAACCAAAAAGCCAACAAACTAACAAACCAACAAGCCAACAAGCCAACAAACCAACAAACCAACAAACCAACAAAGCAACAAACCAACAAACCAACAAACCAACAAACCAACAAACCAACAAACCAACAAACCAACAACCCAACAAGCCAACAAGCAACAAACCAACAAACTAACAAACCAACAAGCCAACAAACCAACAAACCAACAAGCCAACAAGCCAACAAACCAACAAACCAAGTAACCAAAAAGCCAACAAGCTAACAAACCAACAAGCCAACAAACCAAAAAGCCAGCAAGCCAACAAACCAACAAACCAACATAGCCACAAACCAACAAACCAACAAACCAACAAACCAACAAACTAACAAACCAACAAGCCAACAAACCAACAAACCAACAAGCCAACAAACCAACAAACCAACAAACCAACAAGCCAACAAGCCAACAAGCCAACAAACCAACAAACCAACAAGCCAACAAACCAAAAAACCAACATGCCAACAAACCAACAAACTAAGTAACCAACAAGCCAACAAACGAACAAACCAACAAACCAACAAGCCAACAAACCAACAAACCAACAAGCCAACAAACCAACAAACCAACAAACAAATAAACCAACTAACCAACAAACCAACAAACAAACAAACCAACAAACCAAAAAACCAGCAAACCAACAAACCAACAAGCCAACAAACCAACAAACCAACAAACCAACAAACTAACAAACAAATAAACCAGCAAACCAACAAACGAACAAACCAACAAACAAACAAACCAAAAAACCAACAAACCAACAAGCCAACAAGCTAACAAACCAACAAACTAACAAACCAACAAGCCAACAAACCAACAAACCAACAAGCCAACAAGCCAACAAACCAACAAACCAACAAACCAAAAAACCAACAAACCAACAAACCAGCAAACGAACAAAGCAACAAGCCAACAAACCAAAAAACCAACATGCCAACAAACCAACAAACTAAGTAACCAACAAGCCAACAAACGAACAAACCAACAAACCAACAAGCCAACAAACCAACAAACCAACAAGCCAACAAACCAACAAACCAACAAACAAATAAACCAACTAACCAACAAACCAACAAACAAACAAACCAACAAACCAAAAAACCAGCAAACCAACAAACCAACAAGCCAACAAACCAACAAACCAACAAACCAACAAACTAACAAACAAATAAACCAGCAAACCAACAAACGAACAAACCAACAAACAAACAAACCAAAAAACCAACAAACCAACAAGCCAACAAGCTAACAAACCAACAAACTAACAAACCAACAAGCCAACAAACCAACAAACCAACAAGCCAACAAGCCAACAAACCAACAAACCAACAAACCAAAAAACCAACAAACCAACAAACCAGCAAACGAACAAAGCAACAAGCCAACAAGCCAACAAACCAACAAACAAACATGCCAACAAACCAACAAACCAACAAGCCAACAAGCCAACAAGCCAACAAGCCAACAAACCAACAAACCAATAAACCAACAAACCAACAAGCCAACAAACCAACAAACCAACAAGCCAACAAACCAACAAACCAACAAACCAACAAACCAACAAGCCAACAAGACAACAAACCAACCAACCAACAAGCCAACAAACCAACAAACCAACAAACCAACAAACCAACAAACCAACAATCCAACAAACCAACAAACCAACAAACCAACAAGCCAACAAGCCAACAAACCAACAAACCAACAAGCCAACAAACCAACAAACAAATAAACCAACAAACCAACAAATCAACAAACCAACAAACTAACAAATCAACAATCCAACAAACCAACAAACCAACAAGCCAACATACCAACAAACCTACAAACCAACATGCCAACAAACCAACAAACTAAGTAACCAACAACCCAACAAACCAACAAACCAACAAGCCAACAAGCCAACAAACCAACAAACAAATAAACCAACAAACCAACAAACAAATAAACCAACAAACCAACAAACCAATAAGCCAACAAAACAACAAACCAACAAACCAACAAGCCAACAAACGAACAAGCCAACAAACCAACAAACCAACAAACCAACAAGCCAACAAACCAGCAAACCAACAAGCCAACAAACCAACAAACAAATAAACCAACAAATCAACAAGCCAACAAGCCAACAAACCAACAAACCAAGAAACGAACTAACCAACAAACCAACAAGCCAACAAGCCAACAAACCAACAAACCAACAAACCAACAAACCAACAAACTAGCAAACCAACAAGCCAACAAACTAACAAACCAACAAACCAACAAACCAACAAACTAGCAAACCAACAAGCCAACAAACTAACAAACCAACAAGCCAACAAACCAACAAACCAACAAACCAACATGCCAACAAACCAACAAACTAAGTAACCAACAAACCAACAAGCCAACAAGCCAACAAACCAACAAACCAACAGGCCAACAAACCAACAAACAAACATGCCAACAAACCAACAAACCAACAAGCCAACAAACCAACAAACCAACAAACCAACAAGCCAACAAACCAACAAACAAATAAACCAACAAACCAAAAAACCAACAAACCAACAAACCAACAAACCAACAAACCAACAAACCAAAAAGCCAACAAGCCAATAAACCAACAAACCAACAAACCAACAAGCCAACAAACCAACAAGCCAACATACCAACAAACCAACAAACCAAGTAACCAAAAAGCCAACAAACTAACAAACCAACAAGCCAACAAGCCAACAAACCAACAAACCAACAAAGCAACAAGCCAACAAGCCAACAAACCAACAAACCAACAAGCCAACAAACCAACAAACCAACAAGCCAACAAGCCAACAAACCAACAAACCAACAAACTAACAAGCCAACAAACTAACAAACCAACAAGCCAACAAACCAACAAACCAACAAACTAACAAGCCAACAAGCCAACAAACCAACAAACCAACAAGCCAACAAGCCAACAAACCAACAAACCAACAAGCCAACAAACCAACAAACCAACAAACCAACAAACCAATAAGCCAACAAACCAACAAACAAATAAACCAACAAACCAACAAACCAACAAAACCAACAAACCAACAAACTAACAAACCAACAAGCCAACAAACCAACAAACCAACAAGCCAACAAACCAACAAACCAACAAATTAACAAACCAACAAGCCAACAAGCCAGCAAGCCAACAAGCCAACAAACCAACAAACCAAAAAGCCAACAAACCAACAAACCAACAAACTAAGTAACCAACAAGCCAACAAACCAACAAACCAACAAGCCAACAAGCCAACAAACCAACAAACAAATAAACCAACAAACCAACAAACCAACAAACCAACAAGCCAACAAACCAACAAACAAATAAACCAACAAACCAACAAACCAACAAACCAACAAACCAACAAGCCAACAAGCCAACAAACCAACAAACCAACAAGCCAACAAACCAACAAGCCAACAAACCAACAAACCAACAAACCAACAAACCAACAAACCAACAAACTAAGTAACCAACAAGCCAACAAACCAACAAACCAACAAGCCAACAAGCCAACAAACCAACAAACCAACAAGCCAACAAACCAACAAACCAAGAAACCAAAAAACCAACAATCCAACAAACCAACATGCCAACAAACCAACAAACTAAGTAACCAATAAGCCAACAAACCAATAAACCAACAAGCTAACAAGCCAACAAACCAACAAACCAACAAGCCAACAAACCAACAAACCAAAAATCCAACAAGCCAACAACCCAACAAACCAACAAACAAATAAAACAACAAACCAACAAACCAACAGACCAACAAACCAAAAAAACCAAAAAACCAACAAGCCAAAAAGCCAACAAACCAACAAACCAACAAACCAACAAACAAACAAACTAAGTAACCAACAAGCCAACAAACCAACAAACCAAGAAGCCAACAAGCCAACAAACCAACAAACCAACAAGCCAACAAACCGACAAACCAACAAGCCAACAAGCCAACAAGCCAACAAGCCAACAAACCAACAAACCAACAAACCAAAAAACCAACAAACCAACAAACCAGCAAACGAACAAAGCAACAAGCCAACAAGCCAACAAACCAACAAACCAACAAGCCAACAAGCCAACAAACCAACAAACCAACAAGCCAACAAACCAACAAAACAAAAAACCAAGTAACCAAAAAGCCAACAAACTAACAAACCAACAAGCCAACAAGCCAATAAACCAACAAACCAACAAACCAACAAGCCAACAAACCAACAAAACAAAAAACCAAGTAACCAAAAAGCCAACAAAATAACAAACCAACAAGCCAACAAGCCAATAAACCAACAAACCAACAAACCAACAAGCCAACAAACTAACAAACCAACAAACGAACTAACCAACAAACCAATTAGCCAACAAGCCAACAAACCAACAAACCAACAAACTAAGTAACCAACAAGCCAACAAACCAACAAACCAACAAGCCAACAAGCCAACAAACCAACAAACCAACAAGCCAACAAACCAACAAACCAACAAACCAAAAAACCAACAAACCAATAAACCAACAAACAAACAAACAAAGTAACCAAAAAGCCAACAAACTAGCAAACCAACAAGCCAACAAACCAACAAACCAACAAGCCAACAAACCAACAAACCAACAAGCCAACAAGCCAACAAATCAAAAAGCCAACAAGCCAACAAACCAACAAACCGACATGCCAACAAACCAACAAACTAAGTTACCAACAAGCCAACAAACCAACAAACCAACAAACCAACAAGCCAACAAACCAACAAACCAAAAAACCAACAAACCAACAAAACAACAAACCAACAAACGAACAAACCAACAAACCAACAAGCCAACAAGCCAACAAACCAACAAACTAACAAACCAACAAGCCAACAAACCAACAAACCAACAAGCCAACAAGCCAACATACCAACAAGACAAGTAACCAACAAGCCAAGAAACCAACAAGCCAACAAACCAACAAACCAACAAACCAACAAACCAACAAGCCAATGAGCCAACAAACCAACAAACCAATAAACCAACAAGCCAACAAACCAACAAGCCAACAAACCAACAAACCAACAAACCAATTAACCAAAAAGCCAACAAACTAACAAACCAACAAGCCAACAAGCCAACAAACCAACAAACCAACAAACCAACAAAGCAACAAACCAACAAACCAACAAACCAACAAACCAACAAACCAACAAACCAACAAACCAACAACCCAACAAGCCAACAAGCAACAAACCAACAAACTAACAAACCAACAAGCCAACAAACCAACAAACCAACAAGCCAACAAGCCAACAAACCAACAAACCAAGTAACCAAAAAGCCAACAAGCTAACAAACCAACAAGCCAACAAACCAAAAAGCCAGCAAGCCAACAAACCAACAAACCAACATAGCCACAAACCAACAAACCAACAAACCAACAAACCAACAAACTAACAAACCAACAAGCCAACAAACCAACAAACCAACAAGCCAACAAACCAACAAACCAACAAACCAACAAGCCAACAAGCCAACAAACCAACAAACCAACAAGCCAACAAACCAAAAAACCAACATGCCAACAAACCAACAAACTAAGTAACCAACAAGCCAACAAACGAACAAACCAACAAACCAACAAGCCAACAAACCAACAAACCAACAAGCCAACAAACCAACAAACCAACAAACAAATAAACCAACTAACCAACAAACCAACAAACAAACAAACCAACAAACCAAAAAACCAGCAAACCAACAAACCAACAAGCCAACAAACCAACAAACCAACAAACCAACAAACTAACAAACAAATAAACCAGCAAACCAACAAACGAACAAACCAACAAACAAACAAACCAAAAAACCAACAAACCAACAAGCCAACAAGCTAACAAACCAACAAACTAACAAACCAACAAGCCAACAAACCAACAAACCAACAAGCCAACAAGCCAACAAACCAACAAACCAACAAACCAAAAAACCAACAAACCAACAAACCAGCAAACGAACAAAGCAACAAGCCAACAAGCCAACAAACCAACAAACAAACATGCCAACAAACCAACAAACCAACAAGCCAACAAGCCAACAAGCCAACAAACCAACAAACCAACAAACCAACAAACCAACAAGCCAACAAACCAACAAACCAACAAGCCAACAAACCAACAAACCAACAAACCAACAAACCAACAAGCCAACAAGACAACAAACCAACCAACCAACAAGCCAACAAACCAACAAACCAACAAACCAACAAACCAACAAACCAACAATCCAACAAACCAACAAACCAACAAACCAACAAGCCAACAAGCCAACAAACCAACAAACCAACAAGCCAACAAACCAACAAACAAATAAACCAACAAACCAACAAATCAACAAACCAACAAACTAACAAATCAACAATCCAACAAACCAACAAACCAACAAGCCAACATACCAACAAACCTACAAACCAACATGCCAACAAACCAACAAACTAAGTAACCAACAAGCCAACAAACCAACAAACCAACAAGCCAACAAGCCAACAAACCAACAAACAAATAAACCAACAAACCAACAAACAAATAAACCAACAAACCAACAAACCAATAAGCCAACAAAACAACAAACCAACAAACCAACAAGCCAACAAACCAACAAGCCAACAAACCAACAAACCAACAAACCAACAAGCCAACAAACCAGCAAACCAACAAGCCAACAAACCAACAAACAAATAAACCAACAAATCAACAAGCCAACAAGCCAACAAACCAACAAACCAAGAAACGAACTAACCAACAAACCAACAAGCCAACAAGCCAACAAACCAACAAACCAACAAACCAACAAACCAACAAACTAGCAAACCAACAAGCCAACAAACTAACAAACCAACAAACCAACAAACTAGCAAACCAACAAGCCAACAAACTAACAAACCAACAAGCCAACAAACCAACAAACCAACAAACCAACATGCCAACAAACCAACAAACTAAGTAACCAACAAACCAACAAGCCAACAAGCCAACAAACCAACAAACCAACAGGCCAACAAACCAACAAACAAACATGCCAACAAACCAACAAACCAACAAGCCAACAAACCAACAAACCAACAAACCAACAAGCCAACAAACCAACAAACAAATAAACCAACAAACCAAAAAACCAACAAACCAACAAACCAACAAACCAACAAACAAACAAACCAAAAAGCCAACAAGCCAATAAACCAACAAACCAACAAACCAACAAGCCAACAAACCAACAAGCCAACATACCAACAAACCAACAAACCAAGTAACCAAAAAGCCAACAAACTAACAAACCAACAAGCCAACAAGCCAACAAACCAACAAACCAACAAAGCAACAAGCCAACAAGCCAACAAACCAACAAACCAACAAGCCAACAAACCAACAAACCAACAAGCCAACAAGCCAACAAACCAACAAACCAACAAACTAACAAGCCAACAAACTAACAAACCAACAAGCCAACAAACCAACAAACCAACAAACTAACAAGCCAACAAGCCAACAAACCAACAAACCAACAAGCCAACAAGCCAACAAACCAACAAACCAACAAGCCAACAAACCAACAAACCAACAAACCAACAAACCAATAAGCCAACAAACCAACAAACAAATAAACCAACAAACCAACAAACCAACAAAACCAACAAACCAACAAACTAACAAACCAACAAGCCAACAAACCAACAAACCAACAAGCCAACAAACCAACAAACCAACAAATTAACAAACCAACAAGCCAACAAGCCAGCAAGCCAACAAGCCAACAAACCAACAAACCAACAAGCCAACAAACCAACAAACCAACAAACTAAGTAACCAACAAGCCAACAAACCAACAAACCAACAAGCCAACAAGCCAACAAACCAACAAACAAATAAACCAACAAACCAACAAACCAACAAACCAACAAGCCAACAAACCAACAAACAAATAAACCAACAAACCAACAAACCAACAAACCAACAAACCAACAAGCCAACAAGCCAACAAACCAACAAACCAACAAGCCAACAAACCAACAAGCCAACAAACCAACAAACCAACAAACCAACAAACCAACAAACCAACAAACTAAGTAACCAACAAGCCAACAAACCAACAAACCAACAAGCCAACAAGCCAACAAACCAACAAACCAACAAGCCAACAAACCAACAAACCAAGAAACCAAAAAACCAACAATCCAACAAACCAACATGCCAACAAACCAACAAACTAAGTAACCAATAAGCCAACAAACCAATAAACCAACAAGCTAACAAGCCAACAAACCAACAAACCAACAAGCCAACAAACCAACAAACCAAAAATCCAACAAGCCAACAACCCAACAAACCAACAAACAAATAAAACAACAAACCAACAAACCAACAGACCAACAAACCAAAAAAACCAAAAAACCAACAAGCCAACAAGCCAACAAACCAACAAACCAACAAACCAACAAACAAACAAACTGAGTAACCAACAAGCCAACAAACCAACAAACCAAGAAGCCAACAAGCCAACAAACCAACAAACCAACAAGCCAACAAACCGACAAACCAACAAGCCAACAAGCCAACAAGCCAACAAGCCAACAAACCAACAAACCAACAAACCAACAAACCAACAAACCAACAAGCCAACAAGCCAGCAAACCAACAAACCAACAAGCCAACAAACCGACAAACCAACAAGCCAACAAACCAACGAACCAACAAACCAAAAAAATAACAAACCAACAAACCAACAAGCCAACAAACCAACAAACCAATAAGCCAACAAACCAACAAACCAACAAACCAACAAACCAAAAAACCAACAAACCAACAAGCCAACTAGCCAACAAACCAACAAACTAACAAATCAACAAACGAACTAACCAACAAACCAACAACCCAACAAGCCAACAAACCAACAAACCAACAAACCAACAAACAAAGTAACCAACAAGCCAACAAACCAACAAACCAACAAGCCAACAAGCCAAAAACCAACAAACCAACAAGCCAACAAACCAACAAACCAACAAACCAATAAGCCAACAAACCAACAAACCAACAAACCAACAAACCAAAAAACCAACAAACCAACAAGCCAACTAGCCAACAAACCAACAAACCAACAAACCAACAAACCAACAAACCAACAAACCAACAAACCAACAAACCAACAAACCAACAAACCAACAAGCCAACAAACCAACAAACCAACAAACCAAGTAACCAAAAAGCCAACAAACTAACAAACCCTCAAGCCAACAAGCCAACAAACCAACAAACCAACAAAGCAACAAGCCAAAAAGCCAACAAATTAACAAACCAACAAACAAATAAACCAACAAACCAACAAACAAATATACCAACAAACCAACAAACCAACAAATCAACAAACCAACAAACCAAAAAACCAACAAACCAACAATCCAACAAACCAACAAGCCAACAAGCCAACAAACCAACAAACCAACAAACAAATAAACTAACAAACAAATAAACCAACAAACCAACAAACAAATAAACCAACAAACCAACAAACCAATAAGCCAACAAAACAACAAACCAACAAACCAAAAAGCCAACAAACCAAGAAGCCAACAAACCAACAAACCAACAAACCAACAAGCCAACAAACCAACAAACCAACAAGCCAACAAACCAACAAACAAATAAACCAACAAATCAACAAGCCAACAAGCCAACAAACCAACAAACCAAGAAACGAACTAACTAACAAACCAACAAGCCAACAAGCCAACAAACCAACAAACCAACAAACCAACAAACTAGCAAACCAACAAGCCAACAAACTAACAAACCAACAAGCCAACAAACCAACAAACCAACAAACCAACATGCCAACAAACCAACAAACTAAGTAACCAACAAGCCAACAAGCCAACAAACCGACAAACCAACAAGCCAACAAACCAACAAGCCAACAAACTAACAAGCCAACAAACCAACAAACCAACAAACCAATAAGCCAACAAACCAACAAACCAACAAGCCAACAAACCAACAAACAAACATGCCAACAAACCAACAAACCAACAAGCCAACAAACCAACAAACCAACAAACCAACAAGCCAACAAACCAACAAACAAATAAACCAACAAACCAAAAAACCAACAAACCAACAAACCAACAAACCAACAAACCAACAAACCAAAAAGCCAACAAGCCAATAAACCAACAAACCAACAAACCAACAAGCCAACAAACCAACAAGCCAACATACCAACAAACCAACAAACCAAGTAACCAAAAAGCCAACAAACTAACAAACCAACAAGCCAACAAGCCAACAAACCAACAAACCAACAAAGCAACAAGCCAACAAGCCAACAAACCAACAAACCAACAAGCCAACAAACCAACAAACCAACAAGCCAACAAGCCAACAAACCAACAAACAAACAAACTAACAAGCCAACAAACTAACAAACCAACAAGCCAACAAACCAACAAACCAACAAACTAACAAGCCGACAAGCCAACAAACCAACAAACCAACAAGCCATAAAGCCAACAAACCAACAAACCAACAAGCCAACAAACCAACAAACCAACAAACCAACAAACCAATAAGCCAACAAACCAACAAACAAATAAACCAACAAACCAACAAACCAACAAAACCAACAAACCAACAAACTAACAAACCAACAAGCCAACAAACCAACAAACCAACAAGCCAACAAACCAACAAACCAACAAATTAACAAACCAACAAGCCAACAAGCCAGCAAGCCAACAAGCCAACAAACCAACAAACCAACAAGCCAACAAACCAACAAACCAACAAACCAACAAACTAAGTAACCAACAAGCCAACAAACCAACAAACCAACAAGCCAACAAGCCAACAAACCAACAAACAAATAAGCCAACAAACCAACAAACCAACAAACCAACAAGCCAACAAACCAACAAACAAATAAACCAACAAACCAACAAACCAACAAACCAACAAGCCAACAAGCCAACAAACCAATAAACCAACAAGCCAACAAACCAACAAGCCAACAAACCAACAAACCAACAAACCAACAAACCAACAAACCAACAAACCAACAAACTAAGTAACCAACAAGCCAACAAACCAACAAACCAACAAGCCAACAAGCCAACAAACCAACAAACCAACAAGCCAACAAACCAACAAACCAACATGCCAACAAACCAACAAACTAAGTAACCAATAAGCCAACAAACCAATAAACCAACAAGCTAACAAGCTAACAAACCAACAAACCAACAAGCCAACAAACCAACAAACCAAAAAACCAACAAGCCAACAACCCAACAAACCAACAAACAAATAAAACAACAAACCAACAAACCAACAGACCAACAAACCAAAAAAACCAACAAACCAACAAGCCAACAAGCCAACAAACCAACAAACCAACAAACCAACAAACCAACAAACCAACAAACAAACAAACTAAGTAACCAACAAGCCAACAAACCAACAAACGAAGAAGCCAACAAGCCAACAAACCAACAAACCAACAAGCCAACAAACCAACAAGCCAACAAGCCAACAAGACAACAAGCCAACAAACCAACAAACCAACAAACCAACAAACCAACAAACCAACAAGCCAACAAGCCAGCAAACCAACAAACCAACAAGCCAACAAACCGACAAACCAACAAGCCAACAAACCAAAAAAACAACAAACCAACAAACCAACAAGCCAACAAACCAACAAACCAATAAGCCAACAAACCAACAAACCAACAAACCAACAAACCAACAAACCAAAAAACCAACAAACCAACAAGCCAACTAGCCAACAAACCAACAAACTAACAAACCAACAAACGAACTAACCAACAAACGAACTAACCAACAAACCAACAACCCAACAAGCCAACAAACCAACAAACCAACAAACAAAGTAGCCAACATGCCAACAAACCAACAAACCAACAAGCCAACAAGCCAACAAACCAACAAACGAACTAACCAACAAACCAACAACCCAATAAGCCAACAAACCAACAAACCAACAAACCAACAAACCAACAAACCAACAAACCAACAAACGAACAAACCAACAAGCCAACAAACCAACAAACCAACAAACCAAGTAACCAAAAAGCCAACAAACTAACAAACCCTCAAGCCAACAAGCCAACAAACCAACAAACCAACAAAGCAACAAGCCAACAAGCCAACAAACCAACAAACCAACAAACCAACAAACCAACAAACCAACAAACCAACAAACTAAGTAACCAACAAGCCAACAAACCAACAAACCAACAAGCCAACAAGCCAACAAACCAACAAACCAACAAGCCAACAAACCAACAAACCAAGAAACCAAAAAACCAACAATCCAACAAACCAACAAACCAACAAACCAACATGCCAACAAACCAACAAACTAAGTAACCAATAAGCCAACAAACCAATAAACCAACAAGCTAACAAGCTAACAAACCAACAAACCAACAAGCCAACAAACCAACAAACCAAAAAACCAACAAGCCAACAACCCAACAAACCAACAAACAAATAAAACAACAAACCAACAAACCAACAGACCAACAAACCAAAAAAACCAACAAACCAACAAGCCAACAAGCCAACAAGCCAACAAACCAACAAACCAACAAACCAACAAACAAACAAACTAAGTAACCAACAAGCCAACAAACCAACAAACCAAGAAGCCAACAAGCCAACAAACCAACAAACCAACAAGCCAACAAACCGACAAACCAACAAGCCAACAAGCCAACAAGACAACAAGCCAACAAACCAACAAACCAACAAACCAACAAACCAACAAACCAACAAGCCAACAAGCCAGCAAACCAACAAACCAACAAGCCAACAAACCGACAAACCAACAAGCCAACAAACCAAAAAAACAACAAACCAACAAACCAACAAGCCAACAAACCAACAAACCAATAAGCCAACAAACCAACAAACCAACAAACCAACAAACCAAAAAACCAACAAACCAACAAGCCAACTAGCCAACAAACCAACAAACTAACAAACCAACAAACGAACTAACCAACAAACGAACTAACCAACAAACCAACAACCCAACAAGCCAACAAACCAACAAACCAACAAACAAAGTAACCAACAAGCCAACAAACCAACAAACCAACAAGCCAACAAGCCAACAAACCAACAAACGAACTAACCAACAAACCAACAACCCAACAAGCCAACAAACCAACAAACCAACAAACCAACAAACCAACAAACCAACAAACCAACAAACCAACAAACCAACAAGCCAACAAGCCAGCAAACCAACAAACCAACAAGCCAACAAACCGACAAACCAACAAGCCAACAAACCAAAAAAACAACAAACCAACAAACCAACAAGCCAACAAACCAACAAACCAATAAACCAACAAACCAACAAACCAACAAACCAACAAACCAAAAAACCAACAAACCAACAAGCCAACTAGCCAACAAACCAACAAACTAACAAACCAACAAACGAACTAACCAACAAACGAACTAACCAACAAACCAACAACCCAACAAGCCAACAAACCAACAAACCAACAAACAAAGTAGCCAACATGCCAACAAACCAACAAACCAACAAGCCAACAAGCCAACAAACCAACAAACGAACTAACCAACAAACCAACAACCCAACAAGCCAACAAACCAACAAACCAACAAACCAACAAACCAACAAACCAACAAACCAACAAACGAACAAACCAACAAGCCAACAAACCAACAAACCAACAAACCAAGTAACCAAAAAGCCAACAAACTAACAAACCCTCAAGCCAACAAGCCAACAAACCAACAAACCAACAAAGCAACAAGCCAACAAGCCAACAAACCAACAAACCAACAAACCAACAAACCAACAAACCAACAAACCAACAAACTAAGTAACCAACAAGCCAACAAACCAACAAACCAACAAGCCAACAAGCCAACAAACCAACAAACCAACAAGCCAACAAACCAACAAACCAAGAAACCAAAAAACCAACAATCCAACAAACCAACAAACCAACAAACCAACATGCCAACAAACCAACAAACTAAGTAACCAATAAGCCAACAAACCAATAAACCAACAAGCTAACAAGCTAACAAACCAACAAACCAACAAGCCAACAAACCAACAAACCAAAAAACCAACAAGCCAACAACCCAACAAACCAACAAACAAATAAAACAACAAACCAACAAACCAACAGACCAACAAACCAAAAAAACCAACAAACCAACAAGCCAACAAGCCAACAAGCCAACAAACCAACAAACCAACAAACCAACAAACAAACAAACTAAGTAACCAACAAGCCAACAAACCAACAAACCAAGAAGCCAACAAGCCAACAAACCAACAAACCAACAAGCCAACAAACCGACAAACCAACAAGCCAACAAGCCAACAAGACAACAAGCCAACAAACCAACAAACCAACAAACCAACAAACCAACAAACCAACAAGCCAACAAGCCAGCAAACCAACAAACCAACAAGCCAACAAACCGACAAACCAACAAGCCAACAAACCAAAAAAACAACAAACCAACAAACCAACAAGCCAACAAACCAACAAACCAATAAGCCAACAAACCAACAAACCAACAAACCAACAAACCAAAAAACCAACAAACCAACAAGCCAACTAGCCAACAAACCAACAAACTAACAAACCAACAAACGAACTAACCAACAAACGAACTAACCAACAAACCAACAACCCAACAAGCCAACAAACCAACAAACCAACAAACAAAGTAACCAACAAGCCAACAAACCAACAAACCAACAAGCCAACAAGCCAACAAACCAACAAACGAACTAACCAACAAACCAACAACCCAACAAGCCAACAAACCAACAAACCAACAAACCAACATGCCAACAAACCAACAAACTAAGTAACCAATAAGCCAACAAACCAATAAACCAACAAGCTAACAAGCTAACAAACCAACAAACCAACAAGCCAACAAACCAACAAACCAAAAAACCAACAAGCCAACAACCCAACAAACCAACAAACAAATAAAACAACAAACCAACAAACCAACAGACCAACAAACCAAAAAAACCAACAAACCAACAAGCCAACAAGCCAACAAACCAACAAACCAACAAACCAACAAACCAACAAACCAACAAACAAACAAACTAAGTAACCAACAAGCCAACAAACCAACAAACGAAGAAGCCAACAAGCCAACAAACCAACAAACCAACAAGCCAACAAACCAACAAGCCAACAAGCCAACAAGACAACAAGCCAACAAACCAACAAACCAACAAACCAACAAACCAACAAACCAACAAGCCAACAAGCCAGCAAACCAACAAACCAACAAGCCAACAAACCGACAAACCAACAAGCCAACAAACCAAAAAAACAACAAACCAACAAACCAACAAGCCAACAAACCAACAAACCAATAAGCCAACAAACCAACAAACCAACAAACCAACAAACCAAAAAACCAACAAACCAACAAGCCAACTAGCCAACAAACCAACAAACTAACAAACCAACAAACGAACTAACCAACAAACGAACTAACCAACAAACCAACAACCCAACAAGCCAACAAACCAACAAACCAACAAACAAAGTAGCCAACATGCCAACAAACCAACAAACCAACAAGCCAACAAGCCAACAAACCAACAAACGAACTAACCAACAAACCAACAACCCAACAAGCCAACAAACCAACAAACCAACAAACCAACAAACCAACAAACCAACAAACCAACAAACGAACAAACCAACAAGCCAACAAACCAACAAACCAACAAACCAAGTAACCAAAAAGCCAACAAACTAACAAACCCTCAAGCCAACAAGCCAACAAACCAACAAACCAACAAAGCAACAAGCCAACAAGCCAACAAACCAACAAACCAACAAACCAACAAACCAACAAACCAACAAACCAACAAACTAAGTAACCAACAAGCCAACAAACCAACAAACCAACAAGCCAACAAGCCAACAAACCAACAAACCAACAAGCCAACAAACCAACAAACCAAGAAACCAAAAAACCAACAATCCAACAAACCAACAAACCAACAAACCAACATGCCAACAAACCAACAAACTAAGTAACCAATAAGCCAACAAACCAATAAACCAACAAGCTAACAAGCTAACAAACCAACAAACCAACAAGCCAACAAACCAACAAACCAAAAAACCAACAAGCCAACAACCCAACAAACCAACAAACAAATAAAACAACAAACCAACAAACCAACAGACCAACAAACCAAAAAAACCAACAAACCAACAAGCCAACAAGCCAACAAGCCAACAAACCAACAAACCAACAAACCAACAAACAAACAAACTAAGTAACCAACAAGCCAACAAACCAACAAACCAAGAAGCCAACAAGCCAACAAACCAACAAACCAACAAGCCAACAAACCGACAAACCAACAAGCCAACAAGCCAACAAGACAACAAGCCAACAAACCAACAAACCAACAAACCAACAAACCAACAAACCAACAAGCCAACAAGCCAGCAAACCAACAAACCAACAAGCCAACAAACCGACAAACCAACAAGCCAACAAACCAAAAAAACAACAAACCAACAAACCAACAAGCCAACAAACCAACAAACCAATAAGCCAACAAACCAACAAACCAACAAACCAACAAACCAAAAAACCAACAAACCAACAAGCCAACTAGCCAACAAACCAACAAACTAACAAACCAACAAACGAACTAACCAACAAACGAACTAACCAACAAACCAACAACCCAACAAGCCAACAAACCAACAAACCAACAAACAAAGTAACCAACAAGCCAACAAACCAACAAACCAACAAGCCAACAAGCCAACAAACCAACAAACGAACTAACCAACAAACCAACAACCCAACAAGCCAACAAACCAACAAACCAACAAACCAACAAACCAACAAACCAACAAACCAACAAACCAACAAACCAACAAGCCAACAAACCAACAAACCAACAAACCAAGTAACCAAAAAGCCAACAAACTAACAAACCCTCAAGCCAACAAGCCAACAAACCAACAAACCAACAAAGCAACAAGCCAACAAGCCAACAAATTAACAAACCAACAAACAAATAAACCAACAAACCAACAAACAAATATACCAACAAACCAACAAACCAACAAATCAACAAACCAACAAACCAAAAAACCAACAAACCAACAATCCAACAAACCAACAAGCCAACAAGCCAACAAACCAACAAACCAACAAACCATCAAGCCAACAAACCAACAAACCAACAAACCAACAAACCAACAAGCCAACAAACCAACAAACAAATAAACCAACCAACCGACAAGCCAACAAACCAACAAACCAACAAACCAACAAGCCAACAAACCAACAAACCAACAAACCAACATGCCAACAAACCAACAAACTAAGTAACCAACAAGCCAACAAACCAACAAACCAACAAGCCAACAAGCCAACAAATCAACAAACCAACAAGCCAACAAACCAACAAACCAACAAACCAACAAACCAACAAGCCAACAAACCAACAAACAAATAAACCAACAAACAAACAAACCAACAAACCTACAAATCAAAAAACCAACAAACCAACAAGCCAACAAGCCAACAAACCAACAAACTAACAATTCAACAAACGAACTAACCAACAAACCAACAAGCCAACAAGCCAACAAACCAAAAAACCAACAAACCAACAAACCAACAAACCAACAAACTAAGTAACCAACAAGCCAACAAACCAACAAACCAACAAGCCAACAAGCCAACAAACCAACAAACCAACAAGCCAACAAACCAACAAACCAACAAACCAAAAAACCAACAAACCAACAAACCAACAAACCAACAAACTAACACGCTAACAAGCCAACAAACCAACAAACCAACAAACCAACAAGCCAACAAACCAATAAGCGAACAAACCAACTAACCAACAAACCAACAAACCAACAAACTAAGTAACCAACAAGCCAACAAACCAACAAACCAGCAAGCCAACAAACCAACAAACCAACAAACCAACAAGCCAACAAACCAACAAACCAACAAACTAACAAACCAACAAACGAACTAACCAACAAACCAACAAGCCAACAAGCCAACAAACCTACAAACCAACAAACCAACAAACCAACAAACCAACAAACCAAAAAACCAACAAACCAACAAACCAACAAACCAACAAACCAACAAACCATCAAGCCAACAAGCCAACAAACCAACAAACCAACAAACCAACACGCCAACAAACCAACAAGCCAACAAACCAACAAACCAACAAACCAACAAACCAACAAACCAACAAACAACAAACTAAGTAACCAACAAGCCAACAAACCAACAAACCAACAAACCAACAAACCAACAAACCAACAAACGAACAAACCAACAAGCCAACAAACCAACAAACCAACAAACCAAGTAACCAAAAAGCCAACAAACTAACAAACCCTCAAGCCAACAAGCCAACAAACCAACAAACCAACAAAGCAACAAGCCAACAAGCCAACAAACCAACAAACCAACAAACCAACAAACCAACAAACTAAGTAACCAACAAGCCAACAAACCAACAAACCAACAAGCCAACAAGCCAACAAACCAACAAACCAACAAGCCAACAAACCAACAAACCAAGAAACCAAAAAACCAACAATCCAACAAACCAACAAACCAACAAACCAACATGCCAACAAACCAACAAACTAAGTAACCAATAAGCCAACAAACCAATAAACCAACAAGCTAACAAGCTAACAAACCAACAAACCAACAAGCCAACAAACCAACAAACCAAAAAACCAACAAGCCAACAACCCAACAAACCAACAAACAAATAAAACAACAAACCAACAAACCAACAGACCAACAAACCAAAAAAACCAACAAACCAACAAGCCAACAAGCCAACAAACCAACAAACCAACAAACCAACAAACCAACAAACAAACAAACTAAGTAACCAACAAGCCAACAAACCAACAAACCAAGAAGCCAACAAGCCAACAAACCAACAAACCAACAAGCCAACAAACCGACAAACCAACAAGCCAACAAGCCAACAAGACAACAAGCCAACAAACCAACAAACCAACAAACCAACAAACCAACAAACCAACAAGCCAACAAGCCAGCAAACCAACAAACCAACAAGCCAACAAACCGACAAACCAACAAGCCAACAAACCAAAAAAACAACAAACCAACAAACCAACAAGCCAACAAACCAACAAACCAATAAGCCAACAAACCAACAAACCAACAAACCAACAAACCAAAAAACTAACAAACCAACAAGCCAACTAGCCAACAAACCAACAAACTAACAAACCAACAAACGAACTAACCAACAAACGAACTAACCAACAAATCAACAACCCAACAAGCCAACAAACCAACAAACCAACAAACAAAGTAACCAACAAGCCAACAAACCAACAAACCAACAAGCCAACAAGCCAACAAACCAACAAACGAACTAACCAACAAACCAACAGCCCAACAAGCCAACAAACCAACAAACCAACAAACCAACAAACCAACAAACCAACAAACCAACAAACCAACAAACCAACAAGCCAACAAACCAACAAACCAACAAACCAAGTAACCAAAAAGCCAACAAACTAACAAGCCCTCAAGCCAACAAGCCAACAAACCAACAAACCAACAAAGCAACAAGCCAACAAGCCAACAAATTAACAAACCAACAAACAAATAAACCAACAAACCAACAAACAAATATACCAACAAACCAACAAACCAACAAATCAACAAACCAACAAACCAAAAAACCAACAAACCAACAATCCAACAAACCAACAAGCCAACAAGCCAACAAACCAACAAACCAACAAACCATCAAGCCAACAAACCAACAAACCAACAAACCAACAAACCAACAAGCCAACAAACCAACAAACAAATAAACCAACCAACCGACAAGCCAACAAACCAACAAACCAACAAACCAACAAGCCAACAAACCAACAAACCAACAAACCAACATGCCAACAAACCAACAAACTAAGTAACCAACAAGCCAACAAGCCAACAAATCAACAAACCAACAAGCCAACAAACCAACAAACCAACAAACCAACAAACCAACAAGCCAACAAACCAACAAACAAATAAACCAACAAACAAACAAACCAACAAACCTACAAATCAAAAAACCAACAAACCAACAAGCCAACAAGCCAACAAACCAACAAACTAACAAACCAACAAACGAACTAACCAACAAACCAACAAGCCAACAAGCCAACAAACCAAAAAACCAACAAACCAACAAACCAACAAACCAACAAACTAAGTAACCAACAAGCCAACAAACCAACAAACCAACAAGCCAACAAGCCAACAAACCAACAAACCAACAAGCCAACAAACCAACAAACCAACAAATCAAAAAACCAACAAACCAACAAACCAACAAACCAACAAACTAACACGCTAACAAGCCAACAAACCAACAAACCAACAAACCAACAAGCCAACAAACCAATAAGCGAACAAACCAACAAACCAACAAACCAACAAACCAACAAACCAACAAACTAAGTAACCAACAAGCCAACAAACCAACAAACCAGCAAGCCAACAAACCAACAAACCAACAAACCAACAAGCCAACAAACCAACAAACCAACAAACTAACAAACCAACAAACGAACTAACCAACAAACCAACAAGCCAACAAGCCAACAAACCTACAAACCAACAAACCAACAAACCAACAAACCAACAAACCAAAAAACCAACAAACCAACAAACCAACAAACCAACAAACCAACAAACCATCAAGCCAACAAACCAACAAACCAACAAGCCAACAAACCAATAAGCGAACAAACCAACAAACCAACAAACCAACAAACTAAGTAACCAACAAGCCAACAAACCAACAAACCAGCAAGCCAACAAACCAACAAACCAACAAACCAACAAGCCAACAAACCAACAAACCAACAAACTAACAAACCAACAAACGAACTAACCAACAAACCAACAAGCCAACAAGCCAACAAACCTACAAACCAACAAACCAACAAACCAACAAACCAACAAACCAAAAAACCAACAAACCAACAAACCAACAAACCAACAAACCAACAAACCATCAAGCCAACAAGCCAACAAACCAACAAACCAACAAACCAACACGCCAACAAACCAACAAGCCAACAAACCAACAAACCAACAAACCAACAAACCAACAAACCAACAAACAACAAACTAAGTAACCAACAAGCCAACAAACCAACAAACCAACAAACCAACAAACCAACAAACCAACAAACGAACAAACCAACAAGCCAACAAACCAACAAACCAACAAACCAAGTAACCAAAAAGCCAACAAACTAACAAACCCTCAAGCCAACAAGCCAACAAACCAACAAACCAA
This sequence comes from Atherix ibis, assembly GCA_958298945.1. Taxonomy (NCBI): domain Eukaryota; kingdom Metazoa; phylum Arthropoda; class Insecta; order Diptera; family Athericidae; genus Atherix; species Atherix ibis. Next base: position 31,517,172 of record OY282608.1, read on the forward strand.
CAAAGCAACAAGCCAACAAGCCAACAAACCAACAAACCAACAAACCAACAAACCAACAAACTAAGTAACCAACAAGCCAACAAACCAACAAACCAACAAGCCAACAAGCCAACAAACCAACAAACCAACAAGCCAACAAACCAACAAGCCAAGAAACCAAAAAACCAACAATCCAACAAACCAACAAACCAACAAACCAACATGCCAACAAACCAACAAACTAAGTAACCAATAAGCCAACAAACCAATAAACCAACAAGCTAACAAGCTAACAAACCAACAAACCAACAAGCCAACAAACCAACAAACCAAAAAACCAACAAGCCAACAACCCAACAAACCAACAAACAAATAAAACAACAAACCAACAAAACAACAGACCAACAAACCAAAAAAACCAACAAACCAACAAGCCAACAAGCCAACAAACCAACAAACCAACAAACCAACAAACCAACAAACAAACAAACTAAGTAACCAACAAGCCAACAAACCAACAAACCAAGAAGCCAACAAGCCAACAAACCAACAAACCAACAAGCCAACAAACCGACAAACCAACAAGCCAACAAGCCAACAAGACAACAAGCCAACAAACCAACAAACCAACAAACCAACAAACCAACAAACCAACAAGCCAACAAGCCAGCAAACCAACAAACCAACAAGCCAACAAACCGACAAACCAACAAGCCAACAAACCAAAAAAACAACAAACCAACAAACCAACAAGCCAACAAACCAACAAACCAATAAACCAACAAACCAACAAACCAACAAACCAACAAACCAAAAAACCAACAAACCAACAAGCCCAGTAGCCAACAAACCAACAAACTAACAAACCAACAAACGAACTAACCAACAAACGAACTAACCAACAAACCAACAACCCAACAAACCAACAAGCCAACAAGCCAACAAACCAACAAACGAACTAACAAACTAACCAACAAACCAACAACCCAACAAGCCAACAAACCAACAAACCAACAAACCAACAAACCAACAAACCAACAAACCAACAAACCAACAAGCCAACAAACCAACAAACCAACAAACCAAGTAACCAAAAAGCCAACAAACTAACAAACTCTCAAGCCAACAAGCCAACAAGCCAACAAACCAACAAAGCAACAAGCCAACAAGCCAACAAATTAACAAACCAACAAACAAATAAACCAACAAACCAACAAACAAATATACCAACAAACCAACAAACCAACAAATCAACAAACCAACAAACCAAAAAACCAACAAACCAACAATCCAACAAACCAACAAGCCAACAAGCCAACAAACCAACAAACCAACAAACCATCAAGCCAACAAACCAACAAACCAACAAACCAACAAACCAACAAGCCAACAAACCAACAAACAAATAAACCAACCAACCGACAAGCCAACAAACCAACAAACCAACAAACCAACAAGCCAACAATCCAACAAACCAACAAACCAACATGCCAACAAACCAACAAACTAAGTAACCAACAAGCCAACAAACCAACAAACCAACAAGCCAACAAGCCAACAAATCAACAAACCAACAAGCCAACAAACCAACAAACCAACAAACCAACAAACCAACAAGCCAACAAACCAACAAACAAATAAACCAACAAACAAACAAACCAACAAACCTACAAATCAAAAAACCAACAAACCAACAAGCCAACAAGCCAACAAACCAACAAACTAACAAACCAACAAACGAACTAACCAACAAACCAACAAGCCAACAAGCCAACAAACCAAAAAACCAACAAACCAACAAACCAACAAACTAAGTAACCAACAAGCCAACAAACCAACAAACCAACAAGCCAACAAGCCAACAAACCAACAAACCAACAAGCCAACAAACCAACAAACCAACAAACCAAAAAACCAACAAACCAACAAACCAACAAACCAACAAACTAACACGCTAACAAGCCAACAAACTAACAAACCAACAAACCAACAAACCAACAAGCCAACAAACCAATAAGCGAACAAACCAACAAACCAACAAACCAACAAACCAACAAACCAACAAACTAAGTAACCAACAAGCCAACAAACCAACAAACCAGCAAGCCAACAAACCAACAAACCAACAAACCAACAAGCCAACAAACCAACAAACCAACAAACTAACAAACCAACAAACGAACTAACCAACAAACCAACAAGCCAACAAGCCAACAAACCTACAAACCAACAAACCAACAAACCAACAAACCAACAAACCAACAAACCATCAAGCCAACAAGCCAACAAACCAACAAACCAAAAAACCAACACGCCAACAAACCAACAAGCCAACAAACCAACAAACCAACAAACCAACAAACCAACAAACCAACAAACAACAAACTAAGTAACCAACAAGCCAACAAACCAACAAACCAACAAGCCAACAAGCCAAGAAACCAACAAACCAACAAGCCAACAAACCAACAAACCAACAAACCAACAAACCAAAAAACCAATATACCAACAAACCAACAAACCAACATGCCAACAAACCAACAAACTAAGTAACCAACAAGCCAACAAACCAACAAACCAACAAGCCAACAAGCCAACAAACTAACAAACCAACAAGCAAACAAACCAACAAACCAACAAACCAATAAGCCAACAAACCAACAAACAAATAAACCAACAAACCAACAAGCCAACAAACCAACAAACCAACAAACCAACAAACCAACAAACTAAGTAACCAACAAGCCAACAAACCAACAAACCAACAAGCCAACAAGCCAAGAAACCAACAAACCAAATAACCAACAAACCAACAAACCAACAAACCAACAAACCAAAAAACCAACATACCAACAAACCAACAAACTAAGTAACCAACAAACGAACTAACCAACAAACCAACAACCCAACAAACCAACAAGCCAACAAGCCAACAAACCAACAAACGAACTAACAAACTAACCAACAAACCAACAACCCAACAAGCCAACAAACCAACAAACCAACAAACCAACAAACCAACAAACCAACAAACCAACAAACCAACAAACCAACAAGCCAACAAACCAACAAACCAACAAACCAAGTAACCAAAAAGCCAACAAACTAACAAACTCTCAAGCCAACAAGCCAACAAGCCAACAAACCAACAAAGCAACAAGCCAACAAGCCAACAAATTAACAAACCAACAAACAAATAAACCAACAAACCAACAAACAAATATACCAACAAACCAACAAACCAACAAATCAACAAACCAACAAACCAAAAAACCAACAAACGAACAATCCAACAAACCAACAAGCCAACAAGCCAACAAACCAACAAACCAACAAACCATCAAGCCAACAAACCAACAAACCAACAAACCAACAAACCAACAAGCCAACAAACCAACAAACAAATAAACCAACCAACCGACAAGCCAACAAACCAACAAACCAACAAACCAACAAGCCAACAATCCAACAAACCAACAAACCAACATGCCAACAAACCAACAAACTAAGTAACCAACAAGCCAACAAACCAACAAACCAACAAGCCAACAAGCCAACAAATCAACAAACCAACAAGCCAACAAACCAACAAACCAACAAACCAACAAACCAACAAGCCAACAAACCAACAAACAAATAAACCAACAAACAAACAAACCAACAAACCTACAAATCAAAAAACCAACAAACCAACAAGCCAACAAGCCAACAAACCAACAAACTAACAAACCAACAAACGAACTAACCAACAAACCAACAAGCCAACAAGCCAACAAACCAAAAAACCAACAAACCAACAAACCAACAAACTAAGTAACCAACAAGCCAACAAACCAACAAACCAACAAGCCAACAAGCCAACAAACCAACAAACCAACAAGCCAACAAACCAACAAACCAACAAACCAAAAAACCAACAAACCAACAAACCAACAAACCAACAAACTAACACGCTAACAAGCCAACAAACTAACAAACCAACAAACCAACAAACCAACAAGCCAACAAACCAATAAGCGAACAAACCAACAAACCAACAAACAAACAAACCAACAAACCAACAAACTAAGTAACCAACAAGCCAACAAACCAACAAACCAGCAAGCCAACAAACCAACAAACCAACAAACCAACAAGCCAACAAACCAACAAACCAACAAACTAACAAACCAACAAACGAACTAACCAACAAACCAACAAGCCAACAAGCCAACAAACCTACAAACCAACAAACCAACAAACCAACAAACCAACAAACCAACAAACCATCAAGCCAACAAGCCAACAAACCAACAAACCAAAAAACCAACACGCCAACAAACCAACAAGCCAACAAACCAACAAACCAACAAACCAACAAACCAACAAACCAACAAACAACAAACTAAGTAACCAACAAGCCAACAAACCAACAAACCAACAAGCCAACAAGCCAAGAAACCAACAAACCAACAAGCCAACAAACCAACAAACCAACAAACCAACAAACCAAAAAACCAATATACCAACAAACCAACAAACCAACATGCCAACAAACCAACAAACTAAGTAACCAACAAGCCAACAAACCAACAAACCAACAAGCCAACAAGCCAACAAACTAACAAACCAACAAGCAAACAAACCAACAAACCAACAAACCAATAAGCCAACAAACCAACAAACAAATAAACCAACAAACCAACAAGCCAACAAACCAACAAACCAACAAACCAACAAACCAACAAACTAAGTAACCAACAAGCCAACAAACCAACAAACCAACAAGCCAACAAGCCAAGAAACCAACAAACCAAATAACCAACAAACCAACAAACCAACAAACCAACAAACCAAAAAACCAACATACCAACAAACCAACAAACTAAGTAACCAACAAGCCAACAAACCAACAAACCAACAAGCCAACAAGCCAACAAACCAACAAACCAACAAACCAACAAACCAACAAACCAACATGCCAACAAACCAACAAACTAAGTAACCAACAAGCCAACAAACCAACAAACCAACAAGCCAACAAGCCAACAAACTAACAAACCAACAAGCAAACAAGCCAACAAGCCAACAAACCAACAAACCAACAAACCAACAAGCCAACAAACCAACAAACTAACAAACCAATAAACGAACTAACCAACAAACCAATAAGCGAACAAACCAACAAACCAACAAACCAACAAACCAACAAACCAACAAACTAAGTAACCAACAAGCCAACAAACCAACAAACCAGCAAGCCAACAAGCCAACAAACCAACAAACCAACAAGCCAACAAACCAACAAACCAACAAACAAACAAACCAACAAACGAACTAACCAACAAACCAACAAGCCAACAAGCCAACAAACCAACAAACCAACAAGCCAACAAGCCAACAAACCAACAAACCAACAAGCCAACAAACCAACAAACCAACAAACCAAAAAACCAACAAACCAACTAACCAACAAACCAACAAACTAACACGCTAACAAGCCAACAAACCAACAAACCAACAAACCAACAAGCCAACAAACCAATAAGCGAACAAACCAACAAACCAACAAACCAACAAACCAACAAACCAACAAACTAAGTAACCAACAAGCCAACAAACCAACAAACCAGCAAGCTAACAAACCAACAAACCAACAAACCAACAAGCCAACAAACCAACAAACCAACAAACTAACAAACCAACAAACGAACTAACCAACAAACCAACAAGCCAACAAGCCAACAAACCTACAAACCAACAAACCAACAAACCAACAAACCAACAAACCAACAAACCATCAAGCCAACAAGCCAACAAACCAACAAACCAAAAAACCAACACGCCAACAAACCAACAAGCCAACAAACCAACAAACCAACAAACCAACAAACCAACAAACCAACAAACAACAAACTAAGTAACCAACAAGCCAACAAACCAACAAACCAACAAGCCAACAAGCCAAGAAACCAACAAACCAACAAGCCAACAAACCAACAAACCAACAAACCAACAAACCAAAAAACCAATATACCAACAAACCAACAAACCAACATGCCAACAAACCAACAAACTAAGTAACCAACAAGCCAACAAACCAACAAACCAACAAGCCAACAAGCCAACAAACTAACAAACCAACAAGCCAACAAACCAACAAACCAACAAACCAATAAGCCAACAAACCAACAAACAAATAAACCAACAAACCAACAAGCCAACAAACCAACAAACCAACAAACCAACAAACCAACAAACTAAGTAACCAACAAGCCAACAAACCAACAAACCAACAAGCCAACAAGCCAAGAAACCAACAAACCAAATAACCAACAAACCAACAAACCAACAAACCAACAAACCAAAAAACCAACATACCAACAAACCAACAAACTAAGTAACCAACAAGCCAACAAACCAACAAACCAACAAGCCAACAAGCCAACAAACCAACAAACCAACAAACCAACAAACCAACAAACCAACAAGCCAACAAACCAACCAACAAATAAACCAACAAACCAACAAGCCAACAAACCAACAAACTAACAAACCAATAAACGAACTAACCAACAAACCAATAAGCGAACAAACCAACAAACCAACAAACCAACAAACCAACAAACCAACAAACTAAGTAACCAACAAGCCAACAAACCAACAAACCAGCAAGCCAACAAGCCAACAAACCAACAAACCAACAAGCCAACAAACCAACAAACCAACAAACAAACAAACCAACAAACGAACTAACCAACAAACCAACAAGCCAACAAGCCAACAAACCTACAAACCAACAAACCAACAAACCAACAAACCAACAAACCAACAAACCAACAAACCATCAAGCCAACAAGCCAACAAACCAACAAACCAACAAACCAACACGCCAACAAACCAACAAGCCAACAAACCAACAAACCAACAAACCAACAAACCAACAAACCAACAAACAACAAACTAAGTAACCAACAAGCCAACAAACCAACAAACCAACAAGCCAACAAGCCAAGAAACCAACAAACCAACAAGCCAACAAACCAACAAACCAACAAACCAACAAACCAAAAAACCAATATACCAACAAACCAACAAACCAACATGCCAACAAACCAACAAACTAAGTAACCAACAAGCCAACAAACCAACAAACCAACAAACCAACAAACCAACAAACCAACAAACCAATAAGCCAACAAACCAACAAACAAATAAACCAACAAACCAACAAGCCAACAAACCAACAAACCAACAAACCAACAAACTAAGTAACCAACAAGCCAACAAACCAACAAACCAACAAGCCAACAAGCCAAGAAACCAACAAACCAAATAGCCAACAAACCAACAAACCAACAAACCAACAAACCAACAAACCAAAAAACCAACATACCAACAAACCAACAAACTAAGTAACCAACAAGCCAACAAACCAACAAACCAACAAGCCAACAAGCCAACAAACCAACAAACCAACAAACCAACAAGCCAACAAACCAACCAACAAATAAACCAACAAACCAACAAGCCAACAAACCAACAAACTAACAAACCAATAAACGAACTAACCAACAAACCAACAAACCAACAAGCTAACAAACCAAACAAACCAACAAACCAACAAACCAACAAACTAAGTAACCAACAAGCCAACAAACCAACAAACTTACAAACCCTCAAGCCAACAAGCCAACAAACCAACAAACCAACAAAGCAACAAGCCAACAAGCCAACAAATTAACCAAAAAACCAATATACCAACAAACCAACAAACCAACATGCCAACAAACCAACAAACTAAGTAACCAACAAGCCAACAAACCAACAAACCAACAAGCCAACAAGCCAACAAACTAACAAACCAACAAGCCAACAAACCAACAAACCAACAAACCAATAAGCCAACAAACCAACAAACAAATAAACCAACAAACCAACAACCCAACAAACCAACAAACCAACAAACCAACAAACTAAGTAACCAACAAGCCAACAAACCAACAAACCAACAAGCCAACAAGCCAAGAAACCAACAAACCAAATAGCCAACAAACCAACAAACCAACAAACCAACAAACCAACAAACCAACAAACCAAAAAACCAACATACCAACAAACCAACAAACTAAGTAACCAACAAGCCAACAAACCAACAAACCAACAAGCCAACAAGCCAACAAACCAACAAACCAACAAACCAACAAACCAACAAGCCAACAAACCAACCAACAAATAAACCAACAAACCAACAAGCCAACAAACCAACAAACTAACAAACCAATAAACGAACTAACCAACAAACCAATAAGCGAACAAACCAACAAACCAACAAACCAACAAACCAACAAACTAAGTAACCAACAAGCCAACAAACCAACAAACCAGCAAGCCAACAAGCCAACAAACCAACAAACCAACAAGCCAACAAACCAACAAACCAACAAACTAACAAACCAACAAACGAACTAACCAACAAACCAACAAGCCAACAAGCCAACAAACCTACAAACCAACAAACCAACAAACCAACAAACCAACAAACCAAAAAACCAACAAACCAACAAACCAACAAACCAACAAACCAACAAACCATCAAGCCAACAAGCCAACAAACCAACAAACCAACAAACCAACACGCCAACAAACCAACAAGCCAACAAACCAACAAACCAACAAACCAACAAACCAACAAACCAACAAACAACAAACTAAGTAACCAACAAGCCAACAAACCAACAAACCAACAAGCCAACAAGCCAAGAAACCAACAAACCAACAAGCCAACAAACCAATAAACCAACAAACCAACAAACCAAAAAACCAATATACCAACAAACCAACAAACCAACATGCCAATAAACCAACAAACTAAGTAACCAACAAGCCAACAAACCAACAAACCAACAAGCCAACAAACCAACAAACCAACAAACCAATAAGCCAACAAACCAACAAACAAATAAACCAACAAACCAACAAGCCAACAAACCAACAAACCAACAAATCAACAAACCAACAAACTAAGTAACCAACAAGCCAACAAACCAACAAACCAACAAGCCAACAAGCCAAGAAACCAACAAACCAAATAGCCAACAAACCAACAAACCAACAAGCCAACAAACCAAAAAACCAACATACCAACAAACCAACAAACTAAGTAACCAACAAGCCAACAAACCAACAAACCAACAAGCCAACAAGCCAACAAACCAACAAACCAACAAACCAACAAGCCAACAAACCAACCAACAAATAAACCAACAAACCAACAAGCCAACAAACCAACAAACTAACAAACCAATGAACGAACTAACCAACAAACCAACAAACCAACAAGCTAACAAACCAAACAAACCAACAAACCAACAAACCAACAAATTAAGTAACCAACAAGCCAACAAACCAACAAACTTACAAACCCTCAAGCCAACAAGCCAACAAACCAACAAACCAACAAAGCAACAAGCCAACAAGCCAACAAATTAACAAACCAACAAACAAATAAACCAACAAACCAACAAACAAATATACCAACAAACCAACAAACCAACAAATCAACAAACCAACAAACCAACAAACCAAAAAACCAACAAACCAACAAACCAACAAGCCAACAAGCCAACAAACCAATAAACCAACAAACCAACAAGCCAACAAACCAACAAACCAACAAACCAAAAAACCAACAAACCAACAAACCAACAAACCAACAAACCATCAAGCCAACAAGCCAACAAACCAACAAACCAACACGCCAACAAACCAACAAACCAACAAACAACAAACTAAGTAACCAACAAGCCAACAAACCAACAAACCAACAAGCCAACAAGCCAAGAAACCAACAAACCAACAAGCCAACAAACCAACAAACCAACAAACCAACAAACCAAAAAACCAATATACTAACAAACCAACAAACCAACATGCCAATAAACCAACAAACTAAGTAACCAACAAGCCAACAAACCAACAAACCAACAAGCCAACAAACCAACAAACCAACAAACCAATAAGCCAACAAACCAACAAACAAATAAACCAACAAACCAACAAGCCAACAAACCAACAAACCAACAAACCAACAAACCAACAAACTCAGTAACCAACAAGCCAACAAACCAACAAACCAACAAGCCAACAAGCCAAGAAACCAACAAACCAAATAGCCAACAAACCAACAAACCAACAAACCAACAAACCAAAAAACCAACATACCAACAAACCAACAAACTAAGTAACCAACAAGCCAACAAACCAACAAACCAACAAGCCAACAAGCCAACCAACCAACAAACCAACAAACCAACAAGCCAACAAACCAACCAACAAATAAACCAACAAACCAACAAGCCAACAAACCAACAAACTAACAAACCAATAAACGAACTAACCAACAAACCAACAAACCAACAAGCTAACAAACCAAACAAACCAACAAACCAACAAACCAACAAACTAAGTAACCAACAAGCCAACAAACCAACAAACTAACAAACCCTCAAGCCAACAAGCCAACAAACCAACAAACCAACAAAGCAACAAGCCAACAAGCCAACAAATTAACAAACCAACAAACAAATAAACCAACAAACCAACAAACAAATATACCAACAAACCAACAAACCAACAAATCAACAAACCAACAAACCAACAAACCAAAAAACCAACAAACCAACAAACCAACAAGCCAACAAGCCAACAAACAAACAAACCAACAAACCAACAAACCAACAAACCAACAAACCATCAAGCCAACAAGCCAACAAACCAACAAACCAACAAACCAACACGCCAACAAACCAACAAGCCAACAAACCAACAAACCAACAAACCAACAAACCAACAAACCAACAAACAACAAACTAAGTAACCAACAAGCCAACAAACCAACAAACCGACAAGCCAACAAGCCAAGAAACCAACAAACCAACAAGCCAACAAACCAACAAACCAACAAACCAACAAACCAAAAAACCAATATACCAACAAACCAACAAACCAATATGCCAACAAACCAACAAACTCAGTAACCAATAAGCCAACAAACCAACAAACCAACAAGCCAACAAACCAACAAACCAATAAGCCAACAAACCAACAAACAAATAAACCAACAAACCAACAAGCCAACAAACCAACAAACCAACAAACCAACAAACCAACAAACTAAGTAACCAACAAGCCAACAAACCAACAAACCAACAAGCCAACAAGCCAAGAAACCAACAAACCAAATAGCCAACAAACCAACAAACCAACAAACCAACAAACCAAAAAACCAACATACCAACAAACCAACAAACTAAGTAACCAACAAGCCAACAAACCAACAAACTAACAAGCCAACAAGCCAACAAACCAACAAACCAACAAACCAACAAGCCAACAAACCAACCAACAAATAAACCAACAAACCAACAAGCCAAGAAACCAACAAACTAACAAACCAATAAACGAACTAACCAACAAACCAACAAACCAACAAGCTAACAAACCAAACAAACCAACAAACCAACAAACCAACAAACTAAGTAACCAACAAGCCAACAAACCAACAAACTAACAAACCCTCAAGCCAACAAGCCAACAAACCAACAAACCAACAAAGCAACAAGCCAACAAGCCAACAAATTAACAAACCAACAAACAAATAAACCAACAAACCAACAAACAAATATACCAACAAACCAACAAACCAACAAATCAACAAACCAACAAACCAACAAACCAAAAAACCAACAAACCAACAAACCAACAAGCCAACAAGCCAACAAACCAACAAACCAACAAACCAACAAGCCAACAAACCAACAAACCGACAAACCAAAAAACCAACAAACCAACAAACCAACAAAGCAACAAGCCAACAAGCCAACAAATTAACAAACCAACAAACAAATAAACCAACAAACTAACAAACAAATATACCAACAAACCAACAAACCAACAAATCAACAAACCAACAAACCAACAAACCAAAAAACCAACAAACCAACAAACCAACAAGCCAACAAGCCAACAAACCAACAAACCAACAAACCAACAAACCAAAAAACCAACAAACCAACAAATCAACAAGCCAACAAGCCAACAAACCAACAAACCAACAAACCAACACGCCAACAAACCAACAAGCCAACAAACCAACAAACCAACAAACCAACAAACCAACAAACCAACAAACTAAGTAACCAACAAGCCAACAAACCAACAAACCAACAAACCAACAAGCCAACAAGCCAAGAAACCAACAAACCAACAAGCCAACAAACCAACAAACCAACAAACCAACAAACCAAAAAACCAACATACCAACAAACCAATAAACCAACATGCCAACAAACCAACAAACTAAGTAACCAACAAGCCAACAAGCCAACAAACCAACAAGCCAACAAGCCAACAAACCAACAAACCAACAAGCCATCAAACCAACAAACCAACAAACCAACAAGCCAACAAACCAACAAACAAATAAACCAACAAACCAACAAGCCAACAAACCAACAAACCAAAAAACCAACAAACCAACAAGCCAACAAGCCAACAAACCAACAAACTAACAAACCAACAAACGAACTAACCAACAAACCAACAAACCAACAAGCCAACAAACCAACAAACCAACAAGCCAAGAAACCAACAAACCAACAAACTAACAAACCAACAAACCAACAAATCAACAAACCAACAAACCAACAAACTAAGTAACCAACAAGCCAACAAACCAACAAGCCAACAAGCCAACAAACCAACAAACCAACAAACTAAGTAACCAACAAGCCAACAAACCAACAAGCCAACAAGCCAACAAACCAACAAACCAACAAGCCAAGAAACCAACAAACCAACAAACTAACAAACCAACAAACGAACTAACCAACAAACCAACAACCCAACAAGCCAACAAACCAACAAACCAACAAACAAACAAACTAAGTAACCAACAAGCCAACAAACCAACAAACCAACAAGCGAACAAGCCAACAAACCAACAAACCAACAAGCCAACAAACCAACAAACCAACAAACTAAGTAACCAACAAGCCAACAAACCAACAAACCAACAAACCAACAAGCCAACAAGCCAAGAAACCAACAAACCAACAAGCCAACAAACCAACAAACCAAAAAACTAACAAACCAAAAAACCAACATACCAACAAACCAATAAACCAACATGCCAACAAACCAACAAACTAAGTAACCAACAAGCCAACAAGCCAACAAACCAACAAGCCAACAAGCCAACAAAGCAACAAACCAGCAAGCCATCAAACCAACAAACCAACAAACCAACAAACCAACAAGCCAACAAACCAACAAACAAATAAACCAACAAACCAACAAGCCAACAAACCAACACACCGAAAAACCAACAAACCAACAAGCCAACAAGCCAACAAACCAACAAACTAACAAACCAACAAACGAACTAACCAACTAACCAACAAACCAACAAGCCAACAAACCAACAAACCAACAAACCAACAAACTAAGTAACCAACAAGCCAACAAACCAACAAACCAACAAGCCAACAAGCCAACAAAGCAACAAACCAACAAGCAAACAAACCAACAAACCAACAAGCCAACAAACCAACAAACCAACAAACCAAAAAACCAGCAAACCAACAAACCAACAAACCAATAAACCAACAAACCAACAAGCCAACAAACCAACAAACCAACAAACCAACAAACCAAGTAACCAAAAAGTCAACAAACTAACAAACCAACAAGCCAACAAGCGAACAAACCAACAAGCCAACAAACCAACAAACCAACAAAGCAACAAGCCAACAAGCCAACAAACCAACAAACCAACAAACCAACAAACCAAAAAGCCAACAAGCCAACAAACCGACAAACAAACAAACCAACAAACCAACAAGCCAACAAACCAACCAACAAATAAACCAACAAACCAACAAACCAACAAACCAACAAACCAACAAACCAACAAACCAAAAAACAAAAAAACCAACAAACCAACAAGCCAACAAACCAACAAACTAACAAACCAACAAACCAACAAACTAAGTAACCAACAAGCCAACAAACCAACAAACCAACAAGCCAACAAGCCAACAAACCAAGAAACCAACAAGCCAAAATACCAACAAACCAACAAACCAAAAAACCAACAAACCAACAAACCAACAAACTAACAAACCAACAAGCCAACAAGCCAACAAACCAACAAACCAACAAACCAACAAGCCAACAAACCAACAAGCCAACAAACCAACAAACCAACAAACCAAGTAACCAAAAAGACAACAAACTAACAAACCAACAAGCCAACAAACCAACAAACCAACAAAGCAACAAGCCAACAAGCCAACAAGCCAACAAACCAACAAACCAACAAGCCAACAAACCAACAAACCAACAAGCCAACAAGCCAACAAACCAACAAACCAACAAACCAACAAGCCAACAAACCAACAAACCAACAAGCCAACAAACCAACAAACCAACAAACCAACAAGCCAACAAACCAACAAACCAACAAACGAAAAAACCAACAAACCAACAAACCAACAAACCAACAAACCAACAAACCAACAAGCCAACAAGCCAACAAACCAACAAACCAACAAACCAGCAAGCCAACAAACCAACAAACCAACAAACCAAGCAACCAAAAAGCCAACAAACTAACAAACCAACAAGCCAACAAACCAACAAACCAACAAGCCAACAAACCAACAAACCAACAAAGCAACAAACCAAAAAACCAACAAACCAAAAAACCAACAAACCAACAAACCATCAAATGACCAAAACAACAAGCCAACAAGCCAACAAACCAACAAACCAACAAAGCAACAAACCAAAAAAACCAACAAACCAAAAAACCAACAAACCAACAAACCATCAAACGACCAAAGCAACAAGCCACCAAGCCAACAAACCAACAAACCAACAAGCCAACAAATCAACAAACCAACAAGCCAACAAGCCAACAAACCAACAAACCAACAAACCAACAAGCCAACAACAAGCCAACAAACCAACAAATAAATAAACCAACAAACCAACAAACCAACAAACCAACAAACCAAAAAACCAAAAAACCAACAAACCAACAAGCCAACAAGCCAACAAACTAGCAAACCAACAAACGAACTAACAAACAAACCAACAAACCAACAAGCCAACAAACTAACAAACCAACAAACCAACAAACTAAGTATCCAACAAGCCAACAAACCAAGAAACCAACAAGCCAACAAGCCAACAAAGCAACAAACCAACAAGCCAACAAACCAACAAACCAACAAGCCAACAAACCAACAAACCAACAAACCAAAAAACAAACAAACCAACAAACCAACAAACCTACAAACTAACAAACCAAAAAACGAACTAACAAACAAACCAACGAACCAACAAGCCAACAAACCAACAAACCAACAAACCAACAAACCAAGTAACCAAAAAGCCAACAAACTAACAAACCAACAAGCCAACAAGCCAACAAACCAACAAACCAACAAAGCAACAAGCCAACAAGCCAACAAACCAACAAACCAACAAGCCAACAAACCAACAAACCAACAAGCCAACAAACCAACAAACAAATAAACCAACAAACAAACAAACAAACAAACCAACAAACCAAAAAACCAACAAACCAACAAGCCAACAAGCCAACAAACCAACAAACTAACAAACCAACAAATGAACTAACCAACAAACCAACAAACCAACAAGCCAACAAGCCAACAAACCAACAAACCAACAAACCAACAAACCAACAAACCAACAAACTAAGTAACCAACAAGCCAACAAACCAACAAACCAACAAGCCAACAAGCCAACAAGCCAACAAACCAACAAACCAACAAGCCAACAAACCAACAAACCAACAAACCAAAAAACCAACAAACCAACAAACCAACAAACCAACAAACCAACAAACCAACAAGCCAACAAACCAACAAGCCAACAAACCAACAAACTAAGTAACCAACAAGCCAACAAACCAACAAACCAACAAGCCAACAAGCCAACAAACCAACAAACCAACAAACCAACAAACCAACAAACTAAGTAACCAACAAGCCAACAAACCAACAAACCAACAAGCCAACAAGCCAACAAACCAACAAACCAACAAGCCAACAAACCAATAAACCAAAAAACCAACAAACCAACAAACCAACAAACCAACAAACCAACAAACCATCAAGCCAACAAGCCAACAAACCAACAAACCAACAAACCAACACGCCAACAAACCAACAAACCAACAAGCCAACAAACCAACAAACCAACAAACCAACAAACCAGCAAACTAAGTAACCAACAAGCCAACAAACCAACAAACCAACAAGCCAAGAAACCAACAAACCAACAAGCCAACAAACCAACAAACCAACAAACCAACAAACCAAAAAACCAACATACCAACAAACCAACAAACCAACATGCCAACAAACCAACAAACTAAGTAACCAACAAACCAACAAACCACCAAACCACCAAACCAACAAGCCAACAAACCAACAAACAAATAAACCAACAAACCAACAAGCCAACAAACCAACAAACCAACAAACCAACAAACCAACAAACCAACAAACTAAGTAACCAACAAGCCAACAAACCAACAAACCAACAAGCCAACAAGCCAAGAAACCAACAAACCAACAAGCCAACAAACCAACAAACCAACAAACCAACAAACCAAAAAACCAACATACCAACAAACCGAGAAACCAACATGCCAACAAACCAACAAACTAAGTAACCAACAAGCCAACAAACCAACAAACCAACAAGCCAACAAGCCAACAAACCAACAAACCAACAAACCAACAAGCCAACAAACCAACAAACAAATAAACCAACAAACCAACAAGCCAACAAACCAACAAACTAACAAACCAACAAACGAACTAACCAACAAACCAACAAACCAACAAGCCAACAAACCAACAAACCAACAAACTAAGTAACCAACAAGCCAACAAACCAACAAACCAACAAGCCAACAAGCCAACAAACCAACAAACCAACAAACCAACAAGCCAACAAACCAACAAACCAACAAACCAACAAGCCAACAAACCAACAAACAAATAAACCAACAAACCAACAAGCCAACAAACCATCAAAACAAAAAACCAACAAACCAACAAACCAACAAGCCAACAAACCAACAAACTAGCAAACCAACAAACGAACTA
The DNA here is from genome assembly GCA_958298945.1 of Atherix ibis. Lineage (NCBI taxonomy): Eukaryota > Metazoa > Arthropoda > Insecta > Diptera > Athericidae > Atherix > Atherix ibis. The sequence continues at coordinate 31,534,341 of OY282608.1, forward strand.
ACCAACAAACCAACAAACCAACAAGCCAACAAACCAACAAACCAACAAACTAAGTAACCAACAAGCCAACAAAATAACAGACCAAAAAGCCAACAAGCCAACAAAGCAACAAACCAACAAGCCAACAAACCAACAAACCAACAAGCCAACAAACCACCAAACCAACAAACCAAAAAACCAATAAACCAACAAACCAACAAACCAATAAACCAACAAACCAACAAGCCAACAAACCAAGTAGCCAAAAAGTCAACAAACTAACAAACAAACAAGCCAACAAGCCAACAAACCAACAAGCCAACAAACCAACAAACCAACAAAGCAACAAGCCAACAAGCCAACAAACCAACAAACCAACAAACCAACAAACCAACAAACCAACAAGCCAACAAGCCAACAAACAACAAACCAAGTAACCAAAAAGCCAACAAACTAACAAACCAACAAGCCAACAAGCCAACAAACCAACAAACCAACAAACCAACAAGCCAACAAACCAACAAACAAACAAACCAACAAACCAACAAACCAACAAACCAACAAACCAACAAACCAACAAACCAACAAACCAAAAAACCAACAAACCAACAAACCAACAAGCCAACAAACCAACAAACTGACAAACCAACAAACGAACTAACCAACAAACCAACAAGCCAACAGGCCAACAAACCAACAAACCAACAAACCAACAAACTAAGTAACCAACAAGCCAACAAACCAACAAACCAACAAGCCAACAAGCCAACAAACCAAGAAACCAACAAGCCAACAAACCAACAAACCAACAAACCAAAAAACCAACAAACCAACAAACCAACAAACCAACAAACCAACAATCCAACAAGCCAACAAGCCAACAAACCAACAAACCAACAAACCAACAAGCCAACAAACCAACAAGCCAACAAACCAACAAACCGACAAACCAAGTAAACAAAAAGCCAACAAACTAACAAACCAACAAGCCAACAAGCCAACAAGCCAACAAACCAACAAACCAACAAGCCAACAAATCAACAAACCAAGAAGCCAACAAGCCAACAAACCAACAAACCAACAAACCAACAAGCCAACAACAAGCCAACAAACCAACAAATAAATAAATCAACAAACCAACAAACCAACAAACCAACAAACCAACAAACCAACAAACCAACAAGCCAACAAGCCAGCAAACCAACAAACCAACAAGCCAACAAACCAACAAACCAAAAAACCAACAAACCAACAAACCAACAAACCAACAAACCAACAAACCATCAAGCCAACAAGCCAACAAACCAACAAACCAGCAAACCAACAAATCAACAAACCAACAAGCCAACAAGCCAACAAACGAACTAACCAACAAACCAACAAGCCAACAAGCCAACAAACCAACAAACCAACAAACCAACAAACCAATAAACTAAGTAACCAACAAGCCAACAAACCAACAAACCAACAAGCCCACAAGCCAGCAAACCAACAAACCAACAAGCCAACAAACCAACAAACCAAAAAACCAACAAACCAACAAACCAACAAACCAACAAACCAACAAACCATCAAGCCAACAAGCCAACAAACCAACAAACCAACAAACCAACACGCCAACAAACCAACAAGCCAACAAACCAACAAACCAACAAACCAACAAACCAACAAACCAACAAACCAACAAACTAAGTAACCAACAAGCCAACAAACCAACAAACAAACAAGCCAACAAGCCAAGAAACCAACAAACCAACAAGCCAACAAACCAACCAACCAACAAACCAACAAACCAAAAAACCAACATACCAACAAACCATCAAAACAAAAAACCAACAAACCAACAAACCAACAAGCCAACAAACCAACAAACTAACAAACCAACAAACGAACTAACTAACAAACCAACAAACCAACAAGCCAACAAACCAACAAACCAACAAACTAAGTAACCAACAAGCCAACAAACCAACAAACCAAAAAGCCAACAAGCCAACAAAGCAACAAACCAACAAGCCAACAAACCAACAAACCAACAAGCCAACAAACCAACAAACCAACAAACCAAAAAACCAACAAACCAACAAACCAACAAACCAATAAACCAACAAACCAACAAGCCAACAAACCAACAAACCAACAAGCCAACAAGCCAACAAGCCAGCAAACCAACAAACCAACAAGCCAACAAACCAACAAACCAAAAAACCAACAAACCAACAAACCAACAAACCAACAAACCAACAAACCATCAAGCCAACAATCCAACAAACCAACAAACCAGCAAACCAACAAATCAACAAACCAACAAGCCAACAAGCCAACAAACGAACTAACCAACAAACCAACAAGCCAACAAGCCAACAAACCAACAAACCAACAAACCAACAAACCAATAAACTAAGTAACCAACAAGCCAGCAAACCAACAAACCAACAAGCCAACAAACCAACAAACCAAAAAACCAACAAACCAACAAACCAACAAACCAACAAACCAACAAACCATCAAGCCAACAAGCCAACAAACCAACAAACCAACAAACCAACACGCCAACAAACCAACAAGCCAACAAACCAACAAACCAACAAACCAACAAACCAACAAACCAACAAACCAACAAACTAAGTAACCAACAAGCCAACAAACCAACAAACCAACAAGCCAACAAGCCGAGAAACCAACAAACCAACAAGCCAACAAACCAACCAACCAACAAACCAACAAACCAAAAAACCAACATACCAACAAACCATCAAAACAAAAAACCAACAAACCAACAAACCAACAAGCCAACAAACCAACAAACTAACAAACCAACAAACGAACTAACCAACAAACCAACAAACCAACAAGCCAACAAACCAACAAACCAACAAACTAAGTAACCAACAAGCCAACAAACCAACAAACCAAAAAGCCAACAAGCCAACAAAGCAACAAACCAACAAGCCAACAAACCAACAAACCAACAAGCCAACAAACCAAAAAACCAACAAACCAACAAACCAAAAAACCAACAAACCAACAAACCAACAAACCAATAAACCAACAAACCAACAAGCCAACAAACCAACAAACCAACAAGCCAACAAGCCAACAAGCCAGCAAACCAACAAACCAACAAGCCAACAAACCAACAAACCAAAAAACCAACAAACCAACAAACCAACAAACCAACAAACCAACAAACCATCAAGCCAACAAGCCAACAAATTAACAAACCAGCAAACCAACAAATCAACAAACCAACAAGCCAACAAGCCAACAAACGAACTAACCAACAAACCAACAAGCCAACAAGCCAACAAACCAACAAACCAACAAACCAACAAACCAATAAACTAAGTAACCAACAAGCCAACAAACCAACAAACCAACAAGCTAAAAAGCCAGCAAACCAACAAGCCAACAAGCCAACAAGCCAACAAACCAACAAACCAACAAACCAACAAACCAACAAACCAACAAACTAAGTAACCAACAAGCCAACAAACCAACAAACCAACAAGCCAACAAGCCAAGAAACCAACAAACCAACAAGCCAACAAACCAACAAACCAACAAACCAACAAACCAAAAAACCAACATACCAACAAACCGAGAAACCAACATGCCAACAAACTAAGTAACCAACAAGCCAACAAACCAACAAACCAACAAGCCAACAAGCCAACAAACCAACAAACCAACAAACCAACAAGCCAACAAACCAACAAACAAATAAACCAACAAACCAACAAGCCAACAAACCAACAAACTAACAAACCAACAAACGAACTAACCAACAAACCAACAAACCAACAAGCCAACAAACCAACAAACCAACAAACTAAGTAACCAACAAGCCAACAAACCAACAAACCAACAAGCCAACAAGCCAACAAACCAACAAACCAACAAACCAACAAGCCAACAAACCAACAAACCAACAAACCAACAAGCCAACAAACCAACAAACAAATAAACCAACAAACCAACAAGCCAACAAACCATCAAAACAAAAAACCAACAAACCAACAAACCAACAAGCCAACAAACCAACAAACTAGCAAACCAACAAACGAACTAACCAACAAACCAACAAACCAACAAGCCAACAAACCAACAAACCAACAAACTAAGTAACCAACAAGCCAACAAAATAACAGACCAAAAAGCCAACAAGCCAACAAAGCAACAAACCAACAAGCCAACAAACCAACAAACCAACAAGCCAACAAACCACCAAACCAACAAACCAAAAAACCAATAAACCAACAAACCAACAAACCAATAAACCAACAAACCAACAAGCCAACAAACCAAGTAGCCAAAAAGTCAACAAACTAACAAACAAACAAGCCAACAAGCCAACAAACCAACAAGCCAACAAACCAACAAACCAACAAAGCAACAAGCCAACAAGCCAACAAACCAACAAACCAACAAACCAACAAACCAACAAACCAACAAGCCAACAAGCCAACAAACAACAAACCAAGTAACCAAAAAGCTAACAAACTAACAAACCAACAAGCCAACAAGCCAACAAACCAACAAACCAACAAACCAACAAGCCAACAAACCAACAAACAAACAAACCAACAAACCAACAAACCAACAAACCAACAAACCAACAAACCAAAAAACCAACAAACCAACAAACCAACAAGCCAACAAACCAACAAACTGACAAACCAACAAACGAACTAACCAACAAACCAACAAGCCAACAGGCCAACAAACCAACAAACCAACAAACTAAGTAACCAACAAGCCAACAAACCAACAAACCAACAAGCCAACAAGCCAACAAACCAAGAAACCAACAAGCCAACAAACCAACAAACCAACAAACCAAAAAACCAACAAACCAACAAACCAACAAACCAACAAACCAACAATCCAACAAGCCAACAAGCCAACAAACCAACAAACCAACAAACCAACAAGCCAACAAACCAACAAGCCAACAAACCAACAAACCGACAAACCAAGTAAACAAAAAGCCAACAAACTAACAAACCAACAAGCCAACAAGCCAACAAGCCAACAAACCAACAAACCAACAAGCCAACAAATCAACAAACCAAGAAGCCAACAAGCCAACAAACCAACAAACCAACAAACCAACAAGCCAACAACAAGCCAACAAACCAACAAATAAATAAATCAACAAACCAACAAACCAACAAACCAACAAACCAACAAACCAACAAACCAACAAGCCAACAAGCCAGCAAACCAACAAACCAACAAGCCAACAAACCAACAAACCAAAAAACCAACAAACCAACAAACCAACAAACCAACAAACCAACAAACCATCAAGCCAACAAGCCAACAAACCAACAAACCAGCAAACCAACAAATCAACAAACCAACAAGCCAACAAGCCAACAAACGAACTAACCAACAAACCAACAAGCCAACAAGCCAACAAACCAACAAACCAAAAAACCAACAAACCAATAAACTAAGTAACCAACAAGCCAACAAACCAACAAACCAACAAGCCAACAAGCCAGCAAACCAACAAACCAACAAGCCAACAAACCAACAAACCAAAAAACCAACAAACCAACAAACCAACAAACCAACAAACCAACAAACCATCAAGCCAACAAGCCAACAAACCAACAAACCAACAAACCAACACGCCAACAAACCAACAAGCCAACAAACCAACAAACCAACAAACCAACAAACCAACAAACCAACAAACTAAGTAACCAACAAGCCAACAAACCAACAAACAAACAAGCCAACAAGCCAAGAAACCAACAAACCAACAAGCCAACAAACCAACCAACCAACAAACCAACAAACCAAAAAACCAACATACCAACAAACCATCAAAACAAAAAACCAACAAACCAACAAACCAACAAGCCAACAAACCAACAAACTAACAAACCAACAAACGAACTAACCAACAAACCAACAAACCAACAAGCCAACAAACCAACAAACCAACAAACTAAGTAACCAACAAGCCAACAAACCAACAAACCAAAAAGCCAACAAGCCAACAAAGCAACAAACCAACAAGCCAACAAACCAACAAACCAACAAGCCAACAAACCAACAAACCAAAAAACCAACAAACCAACAAACCAACAAACCAATAAACCAACAAACCAACAAGCCAACAAGCCAACAAACCAACAAGCCAACAAGCCAACAAGCCAGCAAACCAACAAACCAACAAGCCAACAAACCAACAAACCAAAAAACCAACAAACCAACAAATCAACAAACCAACAAACCAACAAACCATCAAGCCAACAATCCAACAAACCAACAAACCAGCAAACCAACAAATCAACAAACCAACAAGCCAACAAGCCAACAAACGAACTAACCAACAAACCAACAAGCCAACAAGCCAACAAACCAACAAACCAACAAACCAACAAACCAATAAACTAAGTAACCAACAAGCCAGCAAACCAACAAACCAACAAGCCAACAAACCAACAAACCAAAAAACCAACAAACCAACAAACCAACAAACCAACAAACCAACAAACCATCAAGCCAACAAGCCAACAAACCAACAAACCAACAAACCAACACGCCAACAAACCAACAAGCCAACAAACCAACAAACCAACAAACCAACAAACCAACAAACCAACAAACCAACAAACTAAGTAACCAACAAGCCAACAAACCAACAAACCAACAAGCCAACAAGCCAAGAAACCAACAAACCAACAAGCCAACAAACCAACCAACCAACAAACCAACAAACCAAAAAACCAACATACCAACAAACCATCAAAACAAAAAACCAACAAACCAACAAACCAACAAGCCAACAAACCAACAAACTAACAAACCAACAAACGAACTAACCAACAAACCAACAAACCAACAAGCCAACAAACCAACAAACCAACAAACTAAGTAACCAACAAGCCAACAAACCAACAAACCAAAAAGCCAACAAGCCAACAAAGCAACAAACCAACAAGCCAACAAACCAACAAACCAACAAGCCAACAAACCAACAAACCAACAAACCAAAAAACCAACAAACCAACAAACCAACAAACCAATAAACCAACAAACCAACAAGCCAACAAACCAACAAACCAACAAGCCAACAAGCCAACAAGCCAGCAAACCAACAAACCAACAAGCCAACAAACCAACAAACCAAAAAACCAACAAACCAACAAACCAACAAACCAACAAACCAACAAACCATCAAGCCAACAAGCCAACAAATTAACAAACCAGCAAACCAACAAATCAACAAACCAACAAGCCAACAAGCCAACAAACGAACTAACCAACAAACCAACAAGCCAACAAGCCAACAAACCAACAAACCAACAAACCTACAAACCAATAAACTAAGTAACCAACAAGCCAACAAACCAACAAACCAACAAGCTAAAAAGCCAGCAAACCAACAAACCAACAAGCCAACAAACCAACAAACCAACAAACCAAAAAACCAACAAACCAACAAACCAACAAACCAACAAACCAACAAACCCTCAAGCCAACAAGCCAACAAACCAACAAACCAACACGCCAACAAACCAACAAGCCAACAAACCAACAAACCAACAAACCAACAAACCAACAAACCAACAAACCAACAAACTAAGTACCCAAAAAGCCAACAAACCAACAAACCAACAAGCCAACAAGCCAAGAAACCAACAAACCAACAAGCCAACAAACCAACCAACCAACAAACCAACAAACCAAAAAACCAACATACCAACAAACCAACAAACCAACATGCCAACAAACCAACAAACTAAGTAACCAACAAGCCAACAAACCAACAAACCAACAAGCCAACAAGCCAACAAACCAACAAACCAACAAGCCAACAAACCAACAAACCAACAAACCAACAAGCCAACAAACCAACAAACAAATAAACCAACAAACCAACAAGCCAACAAACCATCAAAACAAAAAACCAACAAACCAACAAACCAACAAGCCAACAAACCAACAAACTAACAAACCAACAAACGAACTAACCAACAAACCAACAAACCAACAAGCCAACAAACCAACAAACCAACAAACTAAGTAACCAACAAGCCAACAAACCAACAAACCAAAAAGCCAACAAGCCAACAAAGCAACAAACCAACAAGCCAACAAACCAACAAACCAACAAGCCAACAAACCAACAAACCAACAAACCAAAAAACCAACAAACCAACAAACCAACAAACCAATAAACCAACAAACCAACAAGCCAACAAACCAAGTAACCAAAAAGTCAACAAACCAACAAACCAACAAAGCAACAAGCCAACAAGCCAACAAACCAACAAACCAACAAACCAATAAACCAACAAACCAACAAGCCAACAAGCCAACAAACCGACAAACCAACAAACCAAGTAACCAAAAAGCCAACAAACTAACAAACCAACAAGCCAACAAGCCAACAAACCAACAAACCAACAAACTAACAAACCAACAAGCCAACAAACCAACAAACAAACAAACCAACAAACCAACAAACCAACAAACCAACAAACCAACAAACCAACAAACCAACAAACCAAAAAACCAACAAACCAACAAGCCAACAAACCAACAAACTGACAAACCAACAAACGAACTAACCAAAAAGCCAACAAGCCAACAAACCAAGAAACCAACAAGCCAACAAACCAACAAACCAACAAACCAAAAAACCAACAAACCAACAAACCAACAAACCAACAAACCAACAAACCAACAAGCCAACAAACCAACAAACCAACAAACCAACAAACCAACAAGCCAACAAACCAACAAGCCAACAAACCAACAAACCGACAAACCAAGTAAACAAAAAGCCAACAAACTAACAAACCAACAAACCAACAAGCCAACAAGCCAACAAACCAACAAACCAACAAGCCAACAAATCAACAAACCAACAAGCCAACAAGCCAACAAACCAACAAACCACCAAACCAACAAGCCAACAACAAGCCAACAAACCAACAAATAAATAAATCAACAAACCAACAAACCAACAAACCAACAAACCAAAAAACCAACAAACCAACAAGCCAACAAGCCAACAAACCAACAAACTAACAAACCAACAAACGAACTAACAAACAAACCAACAAACCAACAAGCCAACAAACCAACAAACCAACAAACCAACAAACTAAGTAACCAACAAGCCAACAAACCAACAAACCAACAAGCCAACAAGCCAATAAAGCAACAAACCAACAAACCAACAAGCCAACAAACCAACAAACCAACAAGCCAACAAACCAACAAACCAACAAACCAAAAAACAAACAAACCAACAAACCAACAAACCAATAAACCAACGAACCAACAAGCCAACAAACCAACAAACCAAAAAAACCAACAAACCAAGTAACCAAAAAGCCAACAAACTAACAAACCAACAAGCCAACAAGCCATCAAACCAACAAGCCAACAAACCAACAAACCAACAAACCAACAAAGCAACAAGCCAACAAGCCAACCAACCAACAAACCTACAAGCCAACAAACCAACAAACCAACAAGCCAACAAGCCAACAAACCGACAAACCAACAAACCAAGTAACCAAAAAGCCAACAAACTAACAAACCAACAAGCCAACAAGCCAACAAACCAACAAACCAACAAACCAACAAGCCAACAAACGAACTAACAAACAAACCAACAAACCAACAAGCCAACAAACCAACAAACTAACAAACCAACAAACGAACTAACCAACAAACCAACAAACCAACAAGCCAACAAACCAACAAACCAACAAACCAACAAACCAACAAACTAAGTAACCAACAAGCCAACAAACCAACAAACTAACAAACCCTCAAGCCAACAAGCCAACAAACCAACAAACCAACAAAGCAACAAGCCAACAAGCCAACAAATTAACAAACCAACAAACAAATAAACCAACAAACCAACAAACAAATATACCAACAAACCAACAAACCAACAAATCAACAAACCAACGAACCAAAAAACCAACAAACCAACAAACCAACAAGCCAACAAGCCAACAAACCAACAAACCAACAAACCAACAAGCCAACAAACCAACAAACCAACAAACCAACAAACCAACAAGCCAACAAACCAATAAACAAATAAACCAACAAACCTACAAGCCAACAAGCCAACAAACCAACAAACCAACAAGCCAACAAACCAACAAACCAACAAACCAACATGCCAACAAACCAACTAACTAAGTAACCAACAAGCCAACAAACCAACAACCCAACAAGCCAACAAGCCAACAAACCAACAAACCAACAAGCCAATAAACCAACAAACCAACAAACCAACAAACCAACAAGCCAACAAACCAACAAACAAATAAACCAACAAACAAACAAACCAACAAACCAACAAATCAAAAAACCAACAAACCAACAAGCCAACAAGCCAACAAACCAACAAACTAACAAACCAACAAACGAACTAACCAACAAACCAACAAGCCAACAAGCCAACAAACCAACAAACCAACAAACCAACAAACTAAGTAACCAACAAGCAAACAAACCAACAAACCAACAAGCCAACAATCCAACAAACCAACAAACCAACAAGCCAAAAAACCAACAAACCCACGAACCAAAAAACCAACAAACCAACAAACCAACATACCAACAAACCAACAAACCAACAAGCCAACAAGCCAACAAACCAACAAACCAACAAACCAACAAGCCAACAAACCAACAAGCCAACAAACCAACAAACCAACAAACCAACAAACCAACAAACTAAGTAACCAACAAGCCAACAAACCAACAAACCAACAAGCCAACAAGCCAACAAACCAAAAAACTAACAAGCCATCAAACCAAAAAACCAACAAACTAACAAACCAACAAACGAACTAACCAACAAACCAACAAGCCAACAAGCCAACAAACCAACAAACCAACAAACCAACAAACCAACAAACCAACAAACTAAGTAACCAACAAGCCAACAAACCAACAAACCAACAAGCCAACAAGCCAGCAAACCAACAAACCAACAAGCCAACCAACCAACAAACCAAAAAACCAACAAACCAACAAACCAACAAACCAACAAACCAACAAACCAACAAACCATCAAGCCAACAAGCCAACAAACCAACAAACCAACAAACCAACACGCCAACAAACCAACAAGCCAACAAACCAACAAACCAACAAACCAACAAACCAACAAACCAACAAACCAACAAACCAACAAACCAACAAACCAACAAACTAAGTAACCAACAAGCCAACAAACCAACAAACCAACAAGCCAACAAGCCAAGAAACCAACAAACCAACAAGCCAACAAACCAACAAACCAACAAACCAAAAAACCAACATACCAACAAACCAACAAACCAACATGCCAACAAACCAACAAACTAAGTAACCAAGAAGCCAACAAACCAACAAACCAACAAGCCAACAAGCCAACAAACCAACAAACCAACAAGCCAACAAACCAACAAACCAACAAACCAACAAGCCAACAAACCAACAAACAAATAAACCAACAAACCAACAAGCCAACAAACCATCAAACCAAAAAACCAACAAACCAACAAGCCAACAAGCCAACAAACCAACAAACTAACAAACCAACAAACGAACTAACCAACAAACCAACAAACCAACAAGCCAACAAACCAACAAACCAACAAACCAACAAACTAAGTAACCAACAAGCCAACAAACCAACAAACCAACAAGCCAACAAAGCAACAAACCAACAAGCCAACAAACCAACAAACCAACAAGCCAACAAACCAACAAACCAACAAACCAACAAACCAAAAAACCAACAAACCAACAAACCAACAAACCAATAAACCAACAAACCAACAAGCCAACAAACCAACATACCAACAAACCAACAAACCAAGTAACCAAAAAGTCAACAAACTAACAAACCAACAAGCCAACAAGCCAACAAACCAACAAGCCAACAAACCAACAAAACAACAAAGCAACAAGCCAACAAGCCAACAAGCCAACAAACCAACAAACCAACAAACCAACAAACCAACAAGCCAACAAGCCAACAAACCGACAAACCAACAAACCAAGTAACCAAAAAGCCAACAAACTAACAAACCAACAAGCCAACAAGCCAACAAACCAACAAACCAACAAACCAACAAGGCAACAAACCAACAAACAAATAAACCAACAAAACAACAAACCAACAAACCAACAAACCAACAAACCAAAAAACCAACAAACCAACAAACCAAAAAACCAACAAACCAACAAACCAACAAACCAACAAACCAACAAACCATCAAGCCAACAAGCCAACAAACCAACAAACCAACAAACCAACACGCCAACAAACCAACAAACCAACAAGCCAAGAAACCAACAAACCAACAAACCAACAAACCAACAAACCAGCAAACTAAGTAACCAACAAGCCAACAAACCAACAAACCAACAAGCCAACAAGCCAAGAAACCAACAAACCAACAAGCCAACAAACCAACAATCCAACAAACCAAAAAACTAACAAACCAACAAACCAACAAACCAACAAACCAACAAACCAACAAACCAACAAACCAACAAACCAACAAACCAACAAACCATCAAGCCAACAAGCCAACAAACCAACAAACCAACAAACCAACACGCCAAGAAACCAACAAACCAACAAGCCAACAAACCAACAAACCAACAAACCAACAAACCAACAAACCAGCAAACTAAGTAACCAACAAGCCAACAAACCAACAAACCAACAAGCCAACAAGCCAAGAAACCAACAAACCAACAAGCCAACAAACCAACAATCCAACAAACTAAAAAACCAACAAACCAACAAACCAACAAACCAACAAACCAACAAACCAACAAACCAACGAACCAACAAACCAACAAGCCAACAAGCCAACAAACCAACAAACCAACAAACCAACAAACCAACAAACTAAGTAACCAACAAGCCAACAAACCAACAAACCAACAAGCCAACAAGCCAACAAACCAACAAACCAACAAGCCAACAAACCAACAAACCAAAAAACCAACAAACCAACAAACCAACAAACCAACAAACCAACAAACCAACAAACCATCAAGCCAACAAGCCAACAAACCAACAAACCAACAAACCAACACGCCAACAAACCAACAAACCAACAAGCCAAAAAACCAACAAACCAACAAACCAACAAACCAACAAACCAGCAAACTAAGTAACCAACAAGCCAACAAACCAACAAACCAACAAGCCAACAAGCCAAGAAACCAACAAACCAACAAGCCAACAAACCAACAAACCAACAAACCAACAAACCAAAAAACCAACATACCAATAAACCAACAAACCAACATGCCAACAAACCAACAAACTAAGTAACCAACAAGCCAACAAACCAACAAACCAACAAGCCAACAAGCCAACATACCAACAAACCAACAAGCCAACAAACCAACAAACCAACAAACCAACAAGCCAACAAACCAACAAACAAATAAACCAACAAACCAACAAGCCAACAAACCAACAAACCAACAAACCAACAAGCCAACAAGCCAAGAAACCAAAAAACCAACAAGCCAACAAACCAACAAACCAACAAACCAACAAACCAAAAAACCAACATACCAACAAACCAAGAAACCAACATGCCAACAAACCAACAAACTAAGTAACCAACAAGCCAACAAACCAACAAACCAACAAGCCAACAAGCCAACAAACCAACAAACCAACAAACCAACAAGCCAACAAACCAACAAACAAATAAACCAACAAACCAACAAGCCAACAAACCAACAAACTAACAAACCAACAAACGAACTAACCAACAAACCAACAAACCAACAAGCCAACAAACCAACAAACCAACAAACCAACAAACTAAGTAACCAACAAGCCAACAAACCAACAAACTAACAAACGCTCAAGCCAACAAGCCAACAAACCAACAAACCAACAAAGCAACAAGCCAACAAGCCAACAAATTAACAAACCAACAAACAAATAAACCAACAAACCAACAAACAAATATACCAACAAACCAACAAACCAACAAATCAACAAAACAACGAACCAAAAAACCAACAAACCAACAAACCTACAAGCCAACAAGCCAACAAACCAATAAACCAACAAACCAACAAACCAACAAACCAACAAACCAACAAACCAACAAACCAACAAGCCAACAAACCAACAAACAAATAAACCAACAAACCTACAAGCCAACAAGCCAACAAACCAACAAACCAACAAGCCAACAAACCAACAAACCAACAAACCAACATGCCAACAAACCAACAAACTAAGTAACCAACAAGCCAACAAACCAACAAACCAACAAGCCAACAAGCCAACAAACCAACAAACCAACAAGCCAACAAACCAACAAACCAACAAACCAACAAACCAACAAACCAACAAGCCAACAAACCAACAAACAAATAAACCAACAAACAAACAAACCAACAAACCAACAAATCAAAAAACCAACAAACCAACAAGCCAACAAGCCAACAAACCAACAAACTAACAAACCAACAAACGAACTAACCAACAAACCAACAAGCCAACAAGCCAACAAACCAACAAACCAACAAACCAACAAACCAACAAACTAAGTAACCAACAAGCCAACAAACCAACAACCCAACAAGCCAACAAGCCAACAAACCAACAAACCAACAAGCCAAAAAACCAACAAACCAACAAACCAACAAACCAACAATCCAGCAAACCAACAAGCCAACAAGCCAACAAACCAACAAACCAACAAACCAACAAACCAACAAGCCAACAAACCAACAAGCCAACAAACCAACAAACCAACAAACCAACAAACCAACAAACTAAGTAACCAACAAGCCAACAAACCAACAAACCAACAAGCCAACAAGCCAACAAACCAACAAACCAACAAGTCAACAAACCAAAAAACCAACAAACTAACAAACCAACAAACGAACTAACCAACAAACCAACAAGCCAACAAGCCATCAAACCAAAAACCAACAAACCAACAAACCAACAAACTAAGTAACCAACAAGCCAACAAACCAACAAACCAACAAGCCAACAAGCCAGCAAACCAACAAACCAACAAGCCAACAAACCAACAAACCAAAAAACCAACAAACCAACAAACCAACAAACTAAGTAACCAACAAGCCAACAAACCAACAAACCAACAAGCCAACAAGCCAAGAAACCAACAAACCAACAAGCCAACAAACCAACAAACCAACAAACCAAAAACCAAAAAACCAACATACCAACAAACCAACAAACCAACATGCCAACAAACCAACAAACTAAGTAATCAACAAGCCAACAAACCAACAAACCAACAAGCCAACAAGCCAACAAACCAACAAACCAACAAGCCAACAAACCAACAAACCAACAAACCAACAAGCCAACAAACCAACAAACAAATAAACCAACAAACCAACAAGCCAACAAACCATCAAAACAAAAAACCAACAAACCAACAAACCAACAAGCCAACAAACCAACAAACTAACAAACCAACAAACGAACTAACCAACAAACCAACAAACCAACAAGCCAACAAACCAACAAACCAACAAACTAAGTAACCAACAAGCCAACAAACCAACAAACCAAAAAGCCAACAAGCCAACAAAGCAATAAACCAACAAGCCAACAAACCAACAAACCAACAAGCCAACAAACCACCAAACCAACAAACCAAAAAACCAATAAACCAACAAACCAACAAACCAATAAACCAACAAACCAACAAGCCAACAAACCAAGTAACCAAAAAGTCAACAAACTAACAAACCAACAAGCCAACAAGCCAACAAACCAACAAGCCAACAAACCAACAAACCAACAAAGCAACAAGCCAACAAGCCAACAAACCAACAAACCAACAAACCAACAAACCAACAAACCAACAAGCCAACAAGCCAACAAACCGACAAACCAACAAACCAAGTAACCAAAAAGCCAACAAACTAACAAACCAACAAGCCAACAAGCCAACAAACCAACAAACCAACAAACCAACAAGCCAACAAACCAACAAACAAACAAACCAACAAACCAACAAACCAACAAACCAACAAACCAACAAACCAACAAACCAACAAACCAAAAAACCAACAAACCAACAAACCAACAAACTGACAAACCAACAAACGAACTAACCAACAAACCAACAAGCCAACAGGCCAACAAACCAACAAACCAACAAACCAACAAACTAAGTAACCAACAAGCCAACAAACCAACAAACCAACAAGCCAACAAGCCAACAAACCAAGAAACCAACAAGCCAACAAACCAACAAACCAACAAACCAAAAAACCAACAAACCAACAAACCAACAAACCAACAAACCAACAAACCAACAAACCAACAAGCCAACAAGCCAACAAACCAACAAACCAACAAGCCAACAAACCAACAAACCAACAAACCAACAAACCGACAAACCAAGTAAACAAAAAACCAACAAACCAACAAACCAACAAACTGACAAACCAACAAACGAACTAACCAACAAACCAACAAGCCAACAGGCCAACAAACCAACAAACCAACAAACCAACAAACTAAGTAACCAACAAGCCAACAAACCAACAAACCAACAAGCCAACAAGCCAACAAACCAAGAAACCAACAAGCCAACAAACCAACAAACCAACAAACCAAAAAACCAACAAACCAACAAACCAACAAATCAACAAACCAACAAGCCAACAAGCCAACAAGCCAACAAACCAACAAACCAACAAACCAACAAACCAACAAGCCAACAAACCAACAAGCCAACAAACCAACAAACCAACAAACCAACAAACCAACAAACTAAGTAACCAACAAGCCAACAAACCAACAAACCAAGAAGCCAACAAGCCAACAAACCAACAAACCAACAAGACAACAAACCAAAAAACCAACAAACTAACAAACCAACAAACGAACTAACCAACAAACCAACAAGCCAACAAGCCATCAAAACAACAAACCAACAAACCAACAAACCAACAAACTAAGTAACCAACAAGCCAACAAACCAACAAACCAACAAGCCAACAAGCCAGCAAACCAACAAACCAACAAGCCAACAAACCAACAAACCAAAAAACCAACAAACCAACAAACCAACAAACTAAGTAACCAACAAGCCAACAAACCAACAAACCAACAAGCCAACAAGCAAAGAAACCAACAAACCAACAAGCCAACAAACCAACAAACCAACAAACCAAAAACCAAAAAACCAACATACCAACAAACCAACAAACCAACATGCCAACAAACCAACAAACTAAGTAACCAACAAGCCAACAAACCAACAAACCAACAAGCCAACAAGCCAACAAACCAACAAACCAACAAGCCAACAAACCAACAAACCAACAAACCAACAAGCCAACAAACCAACAAACAAATAAACCAACAAACCAACAAGCCAACAAACCATCAAAACAAAAAACCAACAAACCAACAAACCAACAAGCCAACAAACCAACAAACTAACAAACCAACAAACGAACTAACCAACAAACCAACAAACCAACAAACCAACAAGCCAACAAACCAACAAACCAACAAACTAAGTAACCAACAAGCCCACAAACCAACAAACCAAAAAGCCAACAAGCCAACAAAGCAATAAACCAACAAGCCAACAAACCAACAAACCAACAAGCCAACAAACCACCAAACCAACAAACCAAAAAACCAATAAACCAACAAACCAACAAACCAATAAACCAACAAACCAACAAGCCAACAAACCAAGTAACCAAAAAGTCAACAAACTAACAAACCAACAAGCCAACAAGCCAACAAACCAACAAGCCAACAAACCAACAAACCAACAAAGCAACAAGCCAACAAGCCAACAAACCAACAAACCAACAAACCAACAAACCAACAAACCAACAAGCCAACAAGCCAACAAACCGACAAACCAACAAACCAAGTAACCAAAAAGCCAACAACCTAACAAACCAACAAGCCAACAAGCCAACAAACCAACAAACCAACAAACCAACAAGCCAACAAACCAACAAACAAACAAACCAACAAACCAACAAACCAACAAACCAACAAACCAACAAACCAACAAACCAAAAAACCAACAAACCAACAAACCAACAAACTGACAAACCAACAAACGAACTAACCAACAAACCAACAAGCCAACAGGCCAACAAACCAACAAACCAACAAACCAACAAACTAAGTAACCAACAAGCCAACAAACCAACAAACCAACAAGCCAACAAGCCAACAAGCCAACAAACCAAGAAACCAACAAGCCAACAAACCAACAAACCAACAAACCAAAAAACCAACAAACCAACAAACCAACAAATCAACAAACCAACAAGCCAACAAGCCAACAAACCAACAAACCAACAAGCCAACAAACCAACAAACCAACAAACCAACAAACCAACAAACCGACAAACCAAGTAAACAAAAAACCAACAAACCAACAAACCAACAAACTGACAAACCAACAAACGAACTAACCAACAAACCAACAAGCCAACAGGCCAACAAACCAACAAACCAACAAACCAACAAACTAAGTAACCAACAAGCCAACAAACCAACAAACCAACAAGCCAACAAGCCAACAAACCAAGAAACCAACAAGCCAACAAACCAACAAACCAACAAACCAAAAAACCAACAAACCAACAAACCAACAAACCAACAAACCAACAAGCCAACAAGCCAACAAGCCAACAAACCAACAAACCAACAAGCCAACAAATCAACAAACCAAGAAGCCAACAAGCCAACAAACCAACAAACCAGCAAACCAACA
The DNA here is from genome assembly GCA_958298945.1 of Atherix ibis. NCBI lineage: Eukaryota > Metazoa > Arthropoda > Insecta > Diptera > Athericidae > Atherix > Atherix ibis. The sequence continues at coordinate 31,553,105 of OY282608.1, forward strand.
AGCCAACAACAAGCCAACAAACCAACAAATAAATAAATCAACAAACCAACAAACCAACAAACCAACAAACCAACAAACCAACAAACCAACAAACCAACAAGCCAACAAGCCAGCAAACCAACAAACCAACAAGCCAACAAACCAACAAACCAAAAAACCAACAAACCAACAAACCAACAAACCAACAAACCAACAAACCATCAAGCCAACAAGCCAACAAACCAACAAACCAGCAAACCAACAAATCAACAAACCAACAAGCCAACAAACCAACAAACCAACAAACCAACAAACCAACAAACTAAGTAACCAACAAGCCAACAAACCAACAAACCAACAAGCCAACAAGCCAGCAAACCAACAAACCAACAAGCCAACAAACCAACAAACCAAAAAACCAACAAACCAACAAACCAACAAACCAACAAACCAACAAACCATCAAGCCAACAAGCCAACAAACCAACAAACCAACAAACCAACTCGCCAACAAACCAACAAGCCAACAAACCAACAAACCAACAAACCAACAAACCAACAAACCAACAAACTAAGTAACCAACAAGCCAACAAACCAACAAACCAACAAGCCAACAAGCCAAGAAACCAACAAACCAACAAGCCAACAAACCAACAAACCAACAAACCAACAAACCAAAAAACCAACATACCAACAAACCAACAAACCAACATGCCAACAAACCAACAAACTAAGTAACCAACAAGCCAACAAACCAACAAACCAACAAGCCAACAAGCCAACAAACCAACAAACCAACAAGCCAACAAACCAACAAACCAACAAACCAACAAGCCAACAAACCAACAAACAAATAAACCAACAAACCAACAAGCCAACAAACCATCAAAACAAAAAACCAACAAACCAACAAACCAACAAGCCAACAAACCAACAAACTAACAAACCAACAAACGAACTAACCAACAAACCAACAAACCAACAAGCCAACAAACCAACAAACCAACAAACTAAGTAACCAACAAGCCAACAAACCAACAAACCAAAAAGCCAACAAGCCAACAAAGCAACAAACCAACAAGCCACCAAACCAACAAACCAACAAGCCAACAAACCAACAAACCAACAAACCAAAAAACCAACAAACCAACAAACCAACAAACCAATAAACCAACAAACCAACAAGCCAACAAACCAAGTAACCAAAAAGTCAACAAACTAACAAACCAACAAGCCAACAAGCCAAAAATCCAACAAGCCAACAAACCAACAAACCAACAAAGCAACAAGCCAACAAGCCAACAAACCAACAAACCAACAAACCAATAAACCAACAAACCAACAAGCCAACAAGCCAACAAATCGACAAACCAACAAACCAGGTAACCAAAAAGCCAACAAACTAACAAACCAACAAGCCAACAAGCCAACAAACCAACAAACCAACAAACCAACAAACCAACAAGCCAACAAACCAACAAACAAACAAACCAACAAACCAACAAACCAACAAACCAAAAAACCAACAAACCAACAAGCCAACAAACCAACAAACTGACAAACCAACAAACGAACTAACCAACAAGCCAACAAGCAAACAAACCAAGAAACCAACAAGCCAACAAACCAACAAACCAACAAGCCAACAAACCAACAAACCAACAAACCAAAAAACCAACAAACCAACAAACCAACAAACCAACAAACCAACAAGCTAACAAGCCAACAAACCAACAAACCAACAAACCAACAAACCAACAAGCCAACAAACCAACAAACCGACAAACCAAGTAAACAAAAAGCCAACAAACTAACAAACCAACAAGCCAACAAGCCAACAAGCCAACAAACCAACAAACCAACAAGCCAACAAATCAACAAACCAACAAGCCAACAAGCCAACAAACCAACAAACCAATAAACCAACAAGCCAACAACAAGCCAACAAACCAACAAATAAATAAATCAACAAACCAACAAACCAACAAACCAACAAACCAAAAAACCAACAAACCAACAAGCCAACAAGCCAACAAACCAACAAACTAACAAACCAACAAACGAACTAACAAACAAACCAACAAACCAACAAGCCAACAAACCAACAAACCAACAAACTAAGTAACCAACAAGCCAACAAACCAACAAACCAACAAGCCAACAAGCCAACAAAGCAACAAACCAACAAACCAACAAGCCAACAAACCAACAAACCAACAAGCCAACAAACCAACAAACCAACAAACCAACAAGCCAACAAACCAACAAACAAATAAACCAACAAACCAACAAGCCAACAAACCATCAAAACAAAAAACCAACAAACCAACAAACCAACAAGCCAACAAACCAACAAACTAACAAACCAACAAACGAACTAACCAACAAACCAACAAACCAACAAGCCAACAAACCAACAAACCAACAAACTAAGTAACCAACAAGCCAACAAACCAACAAACCAAAAAGCCAACAAGCCAACAAAGCAACAAACCAACAAGCCACCAAACCAACAAACCAACAAGCCAACAAACCAACAAACCAACAAACCAAAAAACCAACAAACCAACAAACCAACAAACCAATAAACCAACAAACCAACAAGCCAACAAACCAAGTAACCAAAAAGTCAACAAACTAACAAACCAACAAGCCAACAAGCCAAAAATCCAACAAGCCAACAAACCAACAAACCAACAAAGCAACAAGCCAACAAGCCAACAAACCAACAAACCAACAAACCAATAAACCAACAAACCAACAAGCCAACAAGCCAACAAATCGACAAACCAACAAACCAGGTAACCAAAAAGCCAACAAACTAACAAACCAACAAGCCAACAAGCCAACAAACCAACAAACCAACAAACCAACAAACCAACAAGCCAACAAACCAACAAACAAACAAACCAACAAACCAACAAACCAACAAACCAAAAAACCAACAAACCAACAAGCCAACAAACCAACAAACTGACAAACCAACAAACGAACTAACCAACAAGCCAACAAGCAAACAAACCAAGAAACCAACAAGCCAACAAACCAACAAACCAACAAACCAAAAAACCCACAAACCAACAAACCAACAAACCAACAAACCAACAAGCTAACAAGCCAACAAACCAACAAACCAACAAACCAACAAACCAACAAGCCAACAAATCAACAAACCGACAAACCAAGTAAACAAAAAGCCAACAAACTAACAAACCAACAAGCCAACAAGCCAACAAGCCAACAAACCAACAAACCAACAAGCCAACAAATCAACAAACCAACAAGCCAACAAGCCAACAAACCAACAAACCAATAAACCAACAAGCCAACAACAAGCCAACAAACCAACAAATAAATAAATCAACAAACCAACAAACCAACAAACCAACAAACCAAAAAACCAACAAACCAACAAGCCAACAAGCCAACAAACCAACAAACTAACAAACCAACAAACGAACTAACAAACAAACCAACAAACCAACAAGCCAACAAACCAACAAACCAACAAACCAACAAACTAAGTAACCAACAAGCCAACAAACCAACAAACCAACAAGCCAACAAGCCAACAAAGCAACAAACCAACAAACCAACAAGCCAACAAACCAACAAACCAACAAGCCAACAAACCAACAAACCAACAAACGAAAAAACAAACAAACCAACAAACCAACAAACCAATAAACCAACGAACCAACAAGCCAACAAACCAACAAACCAAACAAACCAACAAACCAAGTAACCAAAAAGCCAACAAACTAACAAACCAACAAGCCAACAAGCCATCAAACCAACAAGCCAACAAACCAACAAACCAACAAACCAACAAAGCAACAAGCCAACAAGCCAACAAACCAACAAACCTACAAGCCAACAAACCAACAAACCAACAAGCCAACAAGCCAACAAACCGACAAACCAACAAACCAAGTAACCAAAAAGCCAACAAACTAACAAACCAACAAGCCAACAAGCCAACAAACCAACAAACCAACAAACCAACAAGCCAACAAACGAACTAACAAACAAACCAATAAACCAACAAGCCAACAAACCAACAAACTAACAAACCAACAAACGAACTAACCAACAAACCAACAAACCAACAAGCCAACAAACCAACAAACCAACAAACCAACAAACCAACAAACTAAGTAACCAACAAGCCAACAAACCAACAAACTAACAAACCCTCAAGCCAACAAGCCAACAAACCAACAAACCAACAAAGGAACAAGCCAACAAGCCAACAAATTAACAAACCAACAAACAAATGAACCAACAAACCAACAAACAAATATACGAACAAACCAACAAACCAAAAAACCAACAAACCAACAAACCAACAAGCCAACAAGCCAACAAACCAACAAACCAACAAACCAACAAGCCAACAAACCAACAAACCAACAAACCAACAAACCGACAAGCCAACAAACCAACAAACCAACAAACCAACAAACCAACAAACCAACAAGCCAACAAACCAACAAACAAATAAATAAACAAACCTACAAGCCAACAAGCCAACAAACCAACAAACCAACAAGCCAACAAACCAACAAACCAACAAACCAACATGCCAACAAACCAACAAGCCAACCAACCAACAAACCAACAAACCAACAAGCCAACAAGCCAACAAACCAACAAACCAACAAACCAACAAGCCAACAAACTAACAAACAAATAAACCAACAAACCTACAAGCCAACAAGCCAACAAACCAACAAACCAACAAGCCAACAAACCAACAAACCAACAAACCAACATGCCAACAAACCAACTAACTAAGTAACCAACAAGCCAACAAACCAACAAACCAACAAGCCAACAAGCCAACAAACTAACAAACCAACAAGCCAATAAACCAACAAACCAACAAACCAACAAACCAACAAGCCAACAAACCAACAAACAAATAAACCAACAAACAAACAAACCAACAAACCAACAAATAAAAAAACCAACAAACCAACAAGCCAACAAGCCAACAAACCAACAAACTAACAAACCAACAAACGAACTAACCAACAAACCAACAAGCCAACAAGCCAACAAACCAACAAACCAACAAACCAACAAACCAACAAACCAACAAACTAAGTAACCAACAATCCAACAAACCAACAAACCAACAAACTAAGTAACCAACAAGCCAACAAACCAACAAACCAACAAGCCAACAAGCCAACAAACCAAAAAACCAACAAGCCAACAAACCAAAAAACCAACAAACTAACAAACCAACAAACGAACTAACCAACAAACCAACAAGCCAACAAGCCAGCAAACCAACAAACCAACAAACCAACAAACCAACAAACCAACAAACTAAGTAACCAACAAGCCAACAAACCAACAAACCAACAAGCCAAGAAGCCAGCAAACCAACAAACCAACAAGCCAAAAAACCAACAAACCAACAAACCAAAAAACCAACAAACCAACAAACCAACATACCAACAAACCAACAAACCAACAAGCCAACAAGCCAACAAACCAACAAACCAACAAACCAACAAGCCAACAAACCAACAAGCCAACAAACCAACAAACCAACAAACCAACAAACCAACAAACTAAGTAACCAACAAGCCAACAAACCAACAAACCAACAAGCCAACAAGCCAACAAACCAAAAAACCAACAAGCCAACAAACCAAAAAACCAACAAACTAACAAACCAACAAACGAACTAACCAACAAACCAACAAGCCAACAAGCCAACAAACCAACAAACCAACAAAACAACAAACCAACAAACCAACAAACTAAGTAACCAACAAGCCAACAAACCAACAAACCAACAAGCCAAGAAGCCAGCAAACCAACAAACCAACAAACCAACAAACCAACAAACCAACATGCCAACAAACCAACTAACTAAGTAACCAACAAGCCAACAAACCAACAAACCAACAAGCCAACAAGCCAACAAACCAACAAACCAACAAGCCAATAAACCAACAAACCAACAAACCAACAAACCAACAAACCAACAAGCCAACAAACCAACAAACAAATAAACCAACGAACAAACAAACCAACAAACCAACAAATCAAAAAACCAACAAACCAACAAGCCAACAAGCCAACAAACCAACAAACTAACAAACCAGCAAACGAACTAACCAACAAACCAACAAGCCAACAAGCCAACAAGCCAACAAACCAACAAACCAACAAACCAACAAACCAACAAACTAAGTAACCAACAAGCCAACAAACCAACAAACCAACAAGCCAACAAGCCAACAAACCAACAAACCAAGAAGCCAAAAAACCAACAAACCAACAAACCAAAAAACCAACAAACCAACAAACCAACATACCAACAAACCAACAAACCAACAAGCCAACAAGCCAACAAACCAACAAACCAACAAACCAACAAGCCAACAAACCAACAAGCCAACAAACCAACAAACCAACAAACCAACAAACCAACAAACTAAGTAACCAACAAGCCAACAAACCAACAAACCAACAAGCCAACAAGCCAACAAACCAACAAACCAACAAGCCAACAAGCCAGCAAACCAACAAACCAACAAGCCAACCAACCAACAAACCAAAAAACCAACAAACCAACAAACCAACAGACCAACAAACCAACAAACCATCAAGCCAACAAGCCAACAAACCAACAAACCAACAAACCAACACGCCAACAAACCAACAAGCCAACAAACCAACAAACCAACAAACCAACAAACCAACAAACCAACAAACTAAGTAACCAACAAGCCAACAAACCAACAAACCAACAAGCCAACAAGCCAAGAAACCAACAAACCAACAAGACAACAAACCAACAAACCAACAAACCAAAAAACCAACATACCAACAAACCAACAAACCAACATGCCAACAAACCAACAAACTAAGTAACCAACAAGCCAACAAACCAACAAACCAACAAGCCAACAAGCCAACAAACCAACAAACCAACAAGCCAACAAACCAACAAACCAACAAACCAACAAGCCAACAAACCAACAAACAAATAAACCAACAAACCAACAAGCCAACAAACCATCAAACCAAAAAACCAACAAACCAACAAGCCAACAAGCCAACAAACCAACAAACTAACAAACCAACAAACGAACTAACCAACAAACCAACAAACCAACAAGCCAACAAACCAACAAACCAACAAACCAACAAACTAAGTAACCAACAAGCCAACAAACCAACAAACCAACAAGCCAACAAAGCAACAAACCAACAAGCCAACAAACCAACAAACCAACAAGCCAACAAACCAACAAACCAACAAACCAACAAACCAAAAAACCAACAAACCAACAAACCAACAAACCAATAAACCAACAAACCAACAAGCCAACAAACCAACAAACCAACAAACCAAGTAACCAAAAAGTCAACAAACTAACAAACCAACAAGCCAACAAGCCAACAAACCAACAAGCCAACAAACCAACAAAACAACAAAGCAACAAGCCAACAAGCCAACAAGCCAACAAACCAACAAACCAACAAACCAACAAACCAACAAACCAACAAGCCAACAAGCCAACAAACCGACAAACCAACAAACCAAGTAACCAAAAAGCCAACAAACTAACAAACCAACAAGCCAACAAGCCAACAAACCAACAAACCAACAAACCAACAAGCCAACAAACCAACAAACAAATAAACCAACAAAACAACAAACCAACAAACCAACAAACCAACAAACCAAAAAACCAACAAACCAACAAGCCAACAAACCAACAAACTAACAAACCAACAAACGAACTAACCAACAAACCAACAAGCCAACAGACCAACAAACCAACAAACCAACAAACCAACAAACCAACAAACTAAGTAACCAACAAGCCAACAAACCAACAAACCAACAAGCCAACAAGCCAACAAACCAAGAAACCAACAAGCCAACAAACCAACAAACCAACAAACCAAAAAACCAACAAACCAACAGACCAACAAACCAACAAACCAACAAGCCAACAAGCCAACAAACCAACAAACCAACAAACCAACAAGCCAACAAACCAACAAGCCAACAAACCAACAAACCAACAAACCAAGTAAACAAAAAGCCAACAAACTAACAAACCAACAAGCCAACAAGCCAACAAGCCAACAAACCAACAAACCAACAAGCCAACAAATCAACAAACCATCAAGCCAACAAGCCAACAAACCAACAAACCAACAAACCAACAAGCCAACAACAAGCCAACAAACCAACAAATAAATAAATCAACAAACCAACAAACCAACACCTCAACAAACCAAAAAACCAACAAACCAACAATCCAACAAGCCAACAAACCAACAAACTAACAAACCAACAAACGAACTAACAAACAAACCAACAAACCAAGAAGCCAACAAACCAACAAACCAACAAACCAACAAACTAAGTAACCAACAAGCCAACAAACCAACAAACCAACAAGCCAACAAGCCAACAAAGCAACAAACCAACAAGCCAACAAACCAACAAACCAATAAGCCAACAAACCAACAAACCAACAAACCAAAAAACAAACAAACCAACAAACCAACAAACCAATAAACCAACGAACCAACAAGCCAACAAACCAACAAACCAACAAACCAACAAACCAAGTAACCAAAAAGCCAACAAACTAACAAACCAACAAGCCAACCAACCAACAAACCAAAAAACCAACAAACCAACAAACCAACAGACCAACAAACCAACAAACCATCAAGCCAACAAGCCAACAAACCAACAAACCAACAAACCAACACGCCAACAAACCAACAAGCCAACAAACCAACAAACCAACAAACCAACAAACCAACAAACCAACAAACTAAGTAACCAACAAGCCAACAAACCAACAAACCAACAAGCCAACAAGCCAAGAAACCAACAAACCAATAAGACAACAAACCAACAAACCAACAAACCAAAAAACCAACATACCAACAAACCAACAAACCAACATGCCAACAAACCAACAAACTAAGTAACCAACAAGCCAACAAACCAACAAACCAACAAGCCAACAAGCCAACAAACCAACAAACCAACAAGCCAACAAACCAACAAACCAACAAACCAACAAGCCAACAAACCAACAAACAAATAAACCAACAAACCAACAAGCCAACAAACCATCAAACCAAAAAACCAACAAACCAACAAGCCAACAAGCCAACAAACCAACAAACTAACAAACCAACAAACGAACTAACCAACAAACCAACAAACCAACAAGCCAACAAACCAACAAACCAACAAACCAACAAACTAAGTAACCAACAAGCCAACAAACCAACAAACCAACAAGCCAACAAAGCAACAAACCAACAAGCCAACAAACCAACAAACCAACAAGCCAACAAACCAACAAACCAACAAACCAACAAACCAAAAAACCAACAAACCAACAAACCAACAAACCAATAAACCAACAAACCAACAAGCCAACAAACCAACAAACCAACAAACCAAGTAACCAAAAAGTCAACAAACTAACAAACCAACAAGCCAACAAGCCAACAAACCAACAAGCCAACAAACCAACAAAACAACAAAGCAACAAGCCAACAAGCCAACAAGCCAACAAACCAACAAACCAACAAACCAACAAACCAACAAACCAACAAGCCAACAAGCCAACAAACCGACAAACCAACAAACCAAGTAACCAAAAAGCCAACAAACTAACAAACCAACAAGCCAACAAGCCAACAAACCAACAAACCAACAAACCAACAAGCCAACAAACCAACAAACAAATAAACCAACAAAACAACAAACCAACAAACCAACAAACCAACAAACCAAAAAACCAACAAACCAACAAGCCAACAAACCAACAAACTAACAAACCAACAAACGAACTAACCAACAAACCAACAAGCCAACAGACCAACAAACCAACAAACCAACAAACCAACAAACCAACAAACTAAGTAACCAACAAGCCAACAAACCAACAAACCAACAAGCCAACAAGCCAACAAACCAAGAAACCAACAAGCCAACAAACCAACAAACCAACAAACCAAAAAACCAACAAACCAACAAACCAACAAACCAACAAACCAAGTAAACAAAAAGCCAACAAACTAACAAACCAACAAGCCAACAAGCCAACAAGCCAACAAACCAACAAACCAACAAGCCAACAAATCAACAAACCAACAAGCCAACAAGCCAACAAACCAACAAACCAACAAACCAACAAGCCAACAACAAGCCAACAAACCAACAAATAAATAAATCAACAAACCAACAAACCAACACCTCAACAAACCAAAAAACCAACAAACCAACAATCCAACAAGCCAACAAACCAACAAACTAACAAACCAACAAACGAACTAACAAACAAACCAACAAACCAAGAAGCCAACAAACCAACAAACCAACAAACCAACAAACTAAGTAACCAACAAGCCAACAAACCAACAAACCAACAAGCCAACAAGCCAACAAAGCAACAAACCAACAAGCCAACAAACCAACAAACCAATAAGCCAACAAACCAACAAACCAACAAACCAAAAAACAAACAAACCAACAAACCAACAAACCAATAAACCAACGAACCAACAAGCCAACAAACCAACAAACCAACAAACCAACAAACCAAGTAACCAAAAAGCCAACAAACTAACAAACCAACAAGCCAACAAGCCATCAAACCAACAAGCCAACAAACCAACAAACCAACAAAGCAACAAGCCAACAAGCCAACAAACCAACAAACCAACAAGCCAACAAACCAACAAACCAACAAGCCAACAAGCCAACAAACCGACAAACCAACAAACCAAGTAACCAAAAAGCCAACAAACTAACAAACCAACAAGCCAACAAGCCAACAAACCAACAAACCAACAAACCAACAAACCAACAAACCAACAAACAAATAAACCAACAGACCAACAAACCAACAAACCAACAAACCACCAAACCAACAAACCAAAAAACCAACAAACCAACAAGCCAACAAGCCAACAAACCAACAAATTAACAAACCAACAAACTAAGTAACCAACAAGCCAACAAACCAACAAACCAACAAACCAAAAAGCCAACAAGCCAACAAACCGACAAACCAACAAACCAAGTAACCAAAAAGCCAACAAACTAACAAACCAACAAGCCAACAAGCCAACAAACCAACAAACCAACAAATCAACAAGCCAACAAACGAACTAACAAACAAACCAACAAACCAACAAGCCAACAAACCAACAAACTAACAAACCAACAAACGAACTAACCAACAAACCAACAAACCAACAAGCCAACAAACCAACAAACCAACAAACCAACAAACCAACAAACCAACAAACTAAGTAACCAACAAGCCAACAAACCAACAAACTAACAAACCCTCAAGCCAACAAGCCAACAAACCAACAAACCAACAAAGCAACAAGCCAACAAGCCAACAAATTAACAAACCAACAAACAAATAAACTAACAAACCAACAAACAAATATACGAACAAACCAACAAACCAACAAATCAACAAACCAACAAACCAAAAAACCAACAAACCAACAAACCAACAAGCCAACAAGCCAACAAACCAACAAACCAACAAACCAAGTAAACAAAAAGCCAACAAACTAACAAACCAACAAGCCAACAAGCCAACAAGCCAACAAACCAACAAACCAACAAGCCAACAAATCAACAAACCAACAAGCCAACAAGCCAACAAACCAACAAACCAACAAACCAACAAGCCAACAACAAGCCAACAAACCAACAAATAAATAAATCAACAAACCAACAAACCAACACCTCAACAAACCAAAAAACCAACAAACCAACAATCCAACAAGCCAACAAACCAACAAACTAACAAACCAACAAACGAACTAACAAACAAACCAACAAACCAAGAAGCCAACAAACCAACAAACCAACAAACCAACAAACTAAGTAACCAACAAGCCAACAAACCAACAAACCAACAAGCCAACAAGCCAACAAAGCAACAAACCAACAAGCCAACAAACCAACAAACCAATAAGCCAACAAACCAACAAACCAACAAACCAAAAAACAAACAAACCAACAAACCAACAAACCAATAAACCAACGAACCAACAAGCCAACAAACCAACAAACCAACAAACCAACAAACCAAGTAACCAAAAAGCCAACAAACTAACAAACCAACAAGCCAACAAGCCATCAAACCAACAAGCCAACAAACCAACAAACCAACAAAGCAACAAGCCAACAAGCCAACAAACCAACAAACCAACAAGCCAACAAACCAACAAACCAACAAGCCAACAAGCCAACAAACCGACAAACCAACAAACCAAGTAACCAAAAAGCCAACAAACTAACAAACCAACAAGCCAACAAGCCAACAAACCAACAAACCAACAAACCAACAAACCAACAAACCAACAAACAAATAAACCAACAGACCAACAAACCAACAAACCAACAAACCACCAAACCAACAAACCAAAAAACCAACAAACCAACAAGCCAACAAGCCAACAAACCAACAAATTAACAAACCAACAAACTAAGTAACCAACAAGCCAACAAACCAACAAACCAACAAACCAAAAAGCCAACAAGCCAACAAACCGACAAACCAACAAACCAAGTAACCAAAAAGCCAACAAACTAACAAACCAACAAGCCAACAAGCCAACAAACCAACAAACCAACAAATCAACAAGCCAACAAACGAACTAACAAACAAACCAACAAACCAACAAGCCAACAAACCAACAAACTAACAAACCAACAAACGAACTAACCAACAAACCAACAAACCAACAAGCCAACAAACCAAAAAACCAACAAACCAACAAACCAACAAACCAACAAACTAAGTAACCAACAAGCCAACAAACCAACAAACTAACAAACCCTCAAGCCAACAAGCCAACAAACCAACAAACCAACAAAGCAACAAGCCAACAAGCCAACAAATTAACAAACCAACAAACAAATAAACTAACAAACCAACAAACAAATATACGAACAAACCAACAAACCAACAAATCAACAAACCAACAAACCAAAAAACCAACAAACCAACAAACCAACAAGCCAACAAGCCAACAAACCAACAAACCAACAAACCAACAAGCCAACAAACCAACAAACCAACAAACCAACAAACCAACAAGCCAACAAACCAACATGCCAACAAACCAACTAACTAAGTAACCAACAAGCCAACAAACCAACAAACCAACAAGCCAACAAACCAACAAACCAACAAACCAACAAGCCAACAAACCAACAAACCAACAAGCCAACAAGCCAAGAAACCAACAAACCAACAAGCCAACAAACCAACAAACCAACAAACCAACAAACCAAAAAACCAACATACCAACAAACCAACAAACCAACATGCCAACAAACCAACAAACTAAGTAACCAACAAGCCAACAAACCAACAAACCAACAAGCCAACAAGCCAACAAACCAACAAACCAACAAGCCAACAAACCAACAAACCAACAAACCAACAAGCCAACAAACCAACAAACAAATAAACCAACAAACCAACAAGCACACAAACCATCAAAACAAAAAACCAACAAACCAACAAACCAACAAGCCAACAAACCAACAAACTAACAAACCAACAAACGAACTAACCAACAAACCAACAAACCAACAAACCAAAAAACCAACAAACCAACAAACCAACATACCAACAAACCAACAAACCAACAAGCCAACAAGCCAACAACCCAACAAACCAACAAACCAACAAGCCAAGAAACCAACAAGCCAACAAACCAACAAACCAACAAACCAACAAACTAAGTAACCAACAAGCCAACAAACCAACAAACCAACAAGCCAACAAGCCAACAAACCAAAAAACCAACAAGCCAACAAACCAAAAAACCAACAAACTAACAAACCAACAAACGAACTAACCAACAAACCAACAAGCCAACAAGCCAACAAACCAACAAACCAACAAACGAACAAACCAACAAACCAACAAACTAAGTAACCAACAAGCCAACAAACCAACAAACCAACAAGCCAACAAGCCAGCAAACCAACAAACCAACAAACCAACAAACCAACAAACCAACATGCCAACAAACCAACTAACTAAGTAACCAACAAGCCAACAAACTAACAAACCAACAAGCCAACAAACCAACAAACCAACAAGCCAATAAACCAACAAACCAACAAACCAACAAACCAACAAGCCAACAAACCAACAAACAAATAAACCAACAAACAAACAAACCAACAAACCAACAAATCAAAAAAACCAACAAACCAACAAGCCAACAAGCCAACAAACCAACAAACTAACAAACCAACAAACGAACTAACCAACAAACCAACAAGCCAACAAGCCAACAAGCCAACAAACCAACAAACCAACAAACAAACAAACCAACAAACCAACAAACTAAGTAACCAACAAGCCAACAAACCAACAAACCAACAAGCCAACAAGCCAACAAACCAACAAACCAACAAGCCAAAAAACCAACAAACCAACAAACCAAAAAACCAACAAACCAACAAACCAACATACCAACAAACCAACAAACCAACAAGCCAACAAGCCAACAAACCAACAAACCAACAAACCAACAAGCCAACAAACCAACAAGCCAACAAACCAACAAACCAACAAACCAACAAACCAACAAACTAAGTAACCAACAAGCCAACAAACCAACAAACCAACAATCCAACAAGCCAACAAACCAAAAAACCAACAAGCCAACAAACCAAAAAACCAACAAGCCAACAAACCAACAAACCAACAAACCAACAAACCAACAAACCAACAAACTAAGTAACCAACAAACCAACAAACCAACAAACCAACAAACCAACAAACTAAGTAACCAACAAGCCAACAAACCAACAAACCAACAAGCCAACAAGCCAGCAAACCAACAAACCAACAAGCCAACCAACCAACAAACCAAAAAACCAACAAACCAACAAACCAACAGACCAACAAACCAACAAACCATCAAGCCAACAAGCCAACAAACCAACAAACAAACAAACCAACACGCCAACAAACCAACAAGCCAACAAACCAACAAACCAACAAACCAACAAACCAACAAACCAACAAACTAAGTAACCAACAAGCCAACAAACCAACAAACCAACAAGCCAATAAGCCAAGAAACCAACAAACCAACAAGCCAACAAACCAACAAACCAACAAACCAAAAAACCAACATACCAACAAACCAACAAACCAACATGCCAACAAACCAACAAACTAAGTAACCAACAAGCCAACAAACCAACAAACCAACAAGCCAACAAGCCAACAAACCAGCAAACCAACAAACCAACAAACCAACAAGCCAACAAACCAACAAACAAATAAACCAACAAACCAACAAGCCAACAAACAATCAAACCAAAAAACCAACAAACCAACAAGCCAACAAGCCAACAAACCAACAAACTAACAAACCAACAAACGAACTAACCAACAAACCAACAAACCAACAAGCCAACAAACCAACAAACCAACAAACCAACAAACTAAGTAACCAACAAGCCAACAAACCAACAAACCAACAAGCCAACAAAGCAACAAACCAACAAGCCAACAAACCAACAAACCAACAAGCCAACAAACCAACAAACCAACAAACCAACAAACCAAAAAACCAACAAACCAGCAAACCAACAAACCAATAAACCAACAAACCAACAAGCCAACAAACCAACAAACCAACAAACCAAGTAACCAAAAAGTCAACAAACTAACAAACCAACAAGCCAACAAGCCAACAAACCAACAAGCCAACAAACCAACAAAACAACAAAGCAACAAGCCAACAAGCCAACAAGCCAACAAACTAACAAACCAACAAGCCAACAAGCCAACAAACCAACAAACCAACAAACCAACAAGCCAACAAACCAACAAACAAATAAACCAACAAAACAACAAACCAACAAACCAACAAACCAACAAACCAAAAAACCAACAAACCAACAAACCAATAAGCCAACAAACCAACAAACCAACAAACTAAGTAACCAACAAGCCAACAAACCAACAAACCAACAAGCCAACAAGCCAACAAACCAAGAAACCAACAAGCCAACAAACCAACAAACCAACAAACCAAAAAACGAACTAACCAACAAACCAACAAACCAACAAACCAACAAACCAACAAAACAACAAACCAACAAACCAACAAACCAACAAACTAACAAACCAACAAACGAACTAACCAACAAACCAACAAGCCAACAGACCAACAAACCAACAAACCAACAAACCAACAAACCAACAAACTAAGTAACCAACAAGCCAACAAACCAACAAACCAACAAGCCAACAAGCCAACAAACCAAGAAACCAACAAGCCAACAAACCAACAAACCAACAAACCAAAAAACCAACAAACCAACAGACCAACAAACCAACAAACCAACAAGCCAACAAGCCAACAAACCAACAAACCAACAAACCAACAAGCCAACAAACCAACAAGCCAACAAACCAACAAACCAACAAACCAAGTAAACAAAAAGCCAACAAACTAACAAACCAACAAGCCATCAAGCCAACAAGCCAACAAACCAACAAACCAACAAGCCAACAAATCAACAAACCAACAAGCCAACAAGCCAACAAACCAACAAACCAACAAACCAACAAGCCAACAACAAGCCAACAAACCAACAAATAAATAAATCAACAAACCAACAAACCAACACCTCAACAAACCAAAAAACCAACAAACCAACAATCCAACAAGCCAACAAACCAACAAACTAACAAACCAACAAACGAACTAACAAACAAACCAACAAACCAAGAAGCCAACAGACCAACAAACCAACAAACTAAGTAACCAACAAGCCAACAAACCAACAAACCAACAAGCCAACAAGCCAACAAAGCAACAAACCAACAAGCCAACAAACCAACAAACCAATAAGCCAACAAACCAACAAACCAACAAACCAAAAAACAAACAAATCAACAAACCAACAAACCAATAAACCAACGAACCAACAAGCCAACAAACCAACAAACCAACAAACCAACAAACCAAGTAACCAAAAAGCCAACAAACTAACAAACCAACAAGCCAATAAGCCATCAAACCAACAAGCCAACAAACCAACAAACCAACAAAGCAACAAGCCAACAAGCCAACAAACCAACAAACCAACAAGCCAACAAGCCAACAAACCAACAAACCAACAAGCCAACAAGCCAACAAACCGACAAACCAACAAACCAAGTAACCAAAAAGCCAACAAACTAACAAACCAACAAGCCAACAAGCCAACAAACCAACAAACCAACAAACCAACAAACCAACAAACCAACAAACAAATAAACCAACAGACCAACAAACCAACAAACCAACAAACCACCAAACCAACAAACCAAAAAACCAACAAACCAACAAGCCAACAAGCCAACAAACCAACAAACCAACAAACCAACAAACTAAGTAACCAACAAGCCAACAAACCAACAAACCAACAAGCCAACAAGCCAACAAACCAAGAAACCAACAAGCCAACAAACCAACAAACCAACAAACCAAAAAACCAACAAACCAACAAACCAACAAACCAACAAACCAACAAACCAACAAACCAACAAACCAACAAGCCAACAAGCTAACAAACCAACAAACCAACAAACCAACAAGCCAACAAACCAACAAACCAACAAGCCAACAAACCAGCAAACCAAGTAACCAAAAAGCCAACAAACTAACAAACCAACAAGCCAACAAGCCAACAAACCAACAAACCAACAAAGCAACAAGCTAACAAGCCCACAAACCAACAAACCAACAAGCCAACAAACCAACAAACCAACAAGCCAACAAGCCAACAAGCCAACAAACCAACAAGCCAACAAACCAACAAACCAACAAGCCAACAAACCAACAAACCAACAAACCAACAAACCAACAAACCAACAAGCCAACAAACCAACAAACCAACAAACGAAAAAACCAACAAACCAACAAACCAACAAACCAACAAACCAACAAACCAACAAGCCAACAAGCCAACAAACCAACAAACCAACAAACCAACAAGCCAACAAACCAACAAACCAACAAACGAAAAAACCAACAAACCAACAAACCAACAAACCAACAAACCAACAAACCAACAAGCCAACAAGCCAACAAACCAACAAACCAACAAACCAACAAGCCAACAAACCAACAAACCAACAAGCCAACAAACCAACAAGCCAAGAAGCCAACAAACCAACAAACCAACAAAGCAACAAACTAAAAAACCAACAAACCAACAAACCATCAAACGACCAAAGCAACAAGCCAACAAGCCAACAAACCAACAAACCAACAAGCCAACAAATCAACAAACCAACAAGCCAACAAGCCAACAAACCAACAAACCAACAAACCAACAAGCCAACAACAAGCCAACAATCCAACAAATAAATAAACAAACAAAACAACAAACCAACAAACCAAAAAACCAACAAACCAACAAGCCAACAAGCCAACAAACCAATAAACTAACAAACCAACAAACGAACTAACAAACAAACCAACAAACCAACAAACCAACAAACCAACAAGCCAACAAACCAACAAACCAACAAAACAACAAACCAACAAAACAACAAACTAAGTAACCAACAAGCCAACAAACCAACAAACCAACAAGCCAACAAGCCAACAAAGCAACAAACCAACAAACCAACAAGCCAACAAACCAACAAACCACAAAAACCAACAAACCAACAAACCAACAAACCAACAAACCAATAAACCAACGAACCAACAAGCCAACAAACCAACAAACCAACAAACCAAGTAACCAAAGAGCCAACAAACTAACAAACCAACAAGCCAACAAGCCAACAAACCAACAAGCCAACAAACCAATAAAGCAACAAGCCAACAAGCCAACAAACCAACAAACCAACAAACCAACAAGCCAACAAACCAACAAACCAACAAGCCAACAAGCCAACAAACCGACAAACCAACAAACCAAGTAACCAAAAAGCCAACAAACTAACAAACCAACAAGCCAACAAGCCAACAAACCAACAAACCAAAAAACCAACAAACCAAAAAACCAACAAACCAACAAACCATCAAATGACCAAACCACCAAGCCAACAAGCCAACAAACCAATAAACCAACAAAGCAACAAACCAAAAAAACCAACAAACCAAAAAACCAACAAACCAACAAACCATCAAACGACCAAAGCAACAAGCCAACAAGCCAACAAACCAACAAACCAACAAGCCAACAAATCAACAAACCAATAAGCCAACAAGCCAATAAACCAACAAACCAACAAACCAACAAGCCAACAACAAACCAACAAACCAACAAATAAATAAACCAACAAACCAACAAACCAACAAACCAACAAACCAAAAAACCAACAAACCAACAAGCCAACAAGCCAACAAACCAACAAACTAACAAACCAACAAATGAACTAACAAACAAACCAACAAACCAACAAGCAAACAAAACAACAAACCAACAAACTAAGTAACCAACAAGCCAACAAACCAACAAACCAACAAGCCAACAAGCCAACAAAGCAACAAACCAACAAGCCAACAAACCAACAAACCAACAAGCCAACAAACCAACAAACCAACAAACCAAAAAACAAACAAACCAACAAACCAACAAAACCAATAAACCAACGAACCAACAAGCCAACAAACCAACAAACCAACAAGCCATCAAACTAAGTAACCAAAAAGCCAACAAACTAACAAACCAAGAAGACAACAAGCCATCAAACCAACAAGCCAACAAACCAACAAACCAACAAAGCAACAAGCCAACAAGCCAACAAACCAGTAAACCAACAAGCCAACAAACCAACAAACCAACAAGCCAACAAGCCAACAAACCGACAAACCAACAAACCAAGTAACCAAAAAGCCAACAAACTAACAAACCAACAAACCACCAAACCAACAAACCAAAAAACCAACAAACCAACAAGCCAACAAGCCAACAAACCAACAAACCAACAAAACAACAAACTAAGTAACCAACAAGCCAACAAACCAACAAACCAACAAGCCAACAAGCCAACAAACCAAGAAACCAACAAGCCAACAAACCAACAAACCAACAAACCAAAAAACCAACAAACCAACAAACCAACAAACCAACAAACCAACAAACCAACAAACCAACAAACCAACAAGCCAACAAGCTAACAAACCAACAAACCAACAAACCAACAAGCCAACAAACCAACAAACCAACAAGCCAACAAACCAGCAAACCAAGTAACCAAAAAGCCAACAAACTAACAAACCAACAAGCCAACAAGCCAACAAACCAACAAACCAACAAAGCAACAAGCTAACAAGCCCACAAACCAACAAACCAACAAGCCAACAAACCAACAAACCAACAAGCCAACAAGCCAACAAGCCAACAAGCCAACAAGCCAACAAACCAACAAGCCAACAAACCAACAAACCAACAAACCAACAAACCAACAAACCAACAAACCAACAAACCAACAAACCAACAAGCCAACAAACCAACAAACCAACAAACGAAAAAACCAACAAACCAACAAACCAACAAACCAACAAACCAACAAACCAACAAGCCAACAAGCCAACAAACCAACAAACCAACAAGCCAACAAGCCAACAAACCAACAAACCAACAAACGAAAAAACCAACAAACCAACAAACCAACAAACCAACAAACCAACAAACCAACAAGCCAACAAGCCAACAAACCAACAAACCAACAAACCAACAAGCCAACAAACCAACAAACCAACAAGCCAACAAACCAACAAGCCAAGAAGCCAACAAACCAACAAACCAACAAAGCAACAAACTAAAAAACCAACAAACCAACAAACCATCAAACGACCAAAGCAACAAGCCAACAAGCCAACAAACCAACAAACCAACAAGCCAACAAATCAACAAACCAACAAGCCAACAAGCCAACAAACCAACAAACCAACAAACCAACAAGCCAACAACAAGCCAACAATCCAACAAATAAATAAACAAACAAACCAACAAACCAACAAACCAAAAAACCAACAAACCAACAAGCCAACAAGCCAACAAACCAACAAACTAACAAACCAACAAACGAACTAACAAACAAACCAACAAACCAACAAACCAACAAACCAACAAGCCAACAAACCAACAAACCAACAAAACAACAAACTAAGTAACCAACAAGCCAACAAACCAACAAACCAACAAGCCAACAAGCCAACAAAGCAACAAACCAACAAGCCAACAAACCAACAAACCAACAAGCCAACAAACCAACAAACCACAAAAACCAACAAACCAACAAACCAACAAACCAACAAACCAATAAACCAACGAACCAACAAGCCAACAAACCAACAAACCAACAAACCAAGTAACCAAAGAGCCAACAAACTAACAAACCAACAAGCCAACAAGCCAACAAACCAACAAGCCAACAAACCAATAAAGCAACAAGCCAACAAGCCAACAAACCAACAAACCAACAAACCAACAAGCCAACAAACCAACAAACCAACAAGCCAACAAGCCAACAAACCGACAAACCAACAAACCAAGTAACCAAAAAGCCAACAAACTAACAAACCAACAAGCCAACAAGCCAACAAACCAACAAACCAAAAAACCAACAAACCAAAAAACCAACAAACCAACAAACCATCAAATGACCAAACCAACAAGCCAACAAGCCAACAAACCAATAAACCAACAAAGCAACAAACCAAAAAAACCAACAAACCAAAAAACCAACAAACCAACAAACCATCAAACGACCAAAGCAACAAGCCAACAAGCCAACAAACCAACAAACCAACAAGTCAACAAATCAACAAACCAATAAGCCAACAAGCCAATAAACCAACAAACCAACAAACCAACAAGCCAACAACAAGCCAACAAACCAACAAATAAATAAACCAACAAACCAACAAACCAACAAACCAACAAACCAAAAAACCAACAAACCAACAAGCCAACAAGCCAACAAACCAACAAACTAACAAACCAACAAATGAACTAACAAACAAACCAACAAACCAACAAGCAAACAAAACAACAAACCAACAAACTAAGTAACCAACAAGCCAACAAACCAACAAACCAACAAGCCAACAAGCCAACAAAGCAACAAACCAACAAGCCAACAAACCAACAAACCAACAAGCCAACAAACCAACAAACCAACAAACCAAAAAACAAACAAACCAACAAACCAACAAAACCAATAAACCAACGAACCAACAAGCCAACAAACCAACAAACCAACAAGCCATCAAACTAAGTAACCAAAAAGCCAACAAACTAACAAACCAAGAAGACAACAAGCCATCAAACCAACAAGCCAACAAACCAACAAACCAACAAAGCAACAAGCCAACAAGCCAACAAACCAGTAAACCAACAAGCCAACAAACCAACAAACCAACAAGCCAACAAGCCAACAAACCGACAAACCAACAAACCAAGTAACCAAAAAGCCAACAAACTAACAAACCAACAAGCCAACAAGCCAACAAACCAACAAACCAACAAACCAACAAGCCAACAAATCAACAAACAAATAAACCAACAAACCAACAAACCAACAAACCAACAAGCCAAGAAGCCAACAAACCAACAAACCAACAAAGCAACAAACTAAAAAACCAACAAACCAACAAACCATCAAACGACCAAAGCAACAAGCCAACAAGCCAACAAACCAACAAACCAACAAACCAACAAGCCAACAAATCAACAAACCAACAAGCCAACAAGCCAACAAACCAACAAACCAACAAACCAACAAGCCAACAACAAGCCAACAAACCAACAAATAAATAAACAAACAAACCAACAAACCAACAAACCAAAAAACCAACAAACCAACAAGCCAACAAGCCAACAAACCAACAAACTAACAAACCAACAAACGAACTAACAAACAAACCAACAAACCAACAAACCAACAAGCCAACAAACCAACAAACCAACAAACCAACAAACTAAGTAACCAACAAGCCAACAAACCAACAAACCAACAAGCCAACAAGCCAACAAAGCAACAAACGAACAAGCCAACAAACCAACAAACCAACAAGCCAACAAACCAACAAACCACAAAAACCAACAAACCAACAAACCAACAAACCAACAAACCAATAAACCAACGAACCAACAAGCCAACAAACCAACAAACCAACAAACCAAGTAACCAAAGAGCAAACAAACTAACAAACCAACAAGCCAACAAGCCAACAAACCAACAAGCCCACAAACCAACAAACCAACAAAGCAACAAGCCAACAAGCCAACAAACCAACAAACCAACAAACCAACAAGCCAACAAACCAACAAACCAACAAGCCAACAAGCCAACAAACCGACAAACCAACAAACCAAGTAACCAAAAAGCCAACAAACTAACAAACCAACAAGCCAACAAGCCAACAAACCAACAAACCAAAAAACCAACAAACCAAAAAACCAACAAACCAAAAAACCAACAAACCAACAAACCATCAAATGACCAAACCAACAAGCCAACAAGCCAACAAACCAACAAACCAACAAGCCAACAAACCAACAAACCAACAAGCCAACAAATCAACAAACCAATAAGCCAACAAGCCAACAAACCAACAAACCAACAAACCAACAAGCCAACAACAAGCCAACAAACCAACAAATAAATAAGCCAACAAACCAACAAACCAACAAACCAACAAACCAAAAAACCAACAAATTAACAAGCCAACAAGCCAACAAACCAACAAACTAACAAACCAACAAACGAACTAACAAACAAACCAACAAACAAACAAGCAAACAAACCAACAAACTAAGTAACCAACAAGCCAACAAACCAACAAACCAACAAGCCAACAAGCCAACAAAGCAACAAACCAACAAGCCAACAAACCAACAAACCAACAAGCCAACAAACCAACAAACCAACAAACCAAAAAACCAACAAACCAACAAACCAACAAAACCAATAAACCAACGAACCAACAAGCCAACAAACCAACAAACCAACAAGCCATCAAACCAAGTAACCAAAAAGCCAACAAACTAACAAACCAACAAGACAACAAGCCATCAAACCAACAAGCCAACAAACCAACAAACCAGCAAAGCAACAAGCCAACAAGCCAACAAACCAGTAAACCAACAAGCCAACAAACCAACAAACCAACAAGCCAACAAGCCAACAAACCGACAAACCAACAAACCAAGTAACCAAAAAGCCAACAAACTAACAAACCAACAAGCCAACAAGCCAACAAACCAACAAACCAACAAACCAACAAGCCAACAAATCAACAAACAAATAAACCAATAAACCAACAAACCAACAAACCAACAAACCAACAAACCAACAAACCAACAAACCAACAAACCAAAAAACCAACAAACCAACACGCCAACAAGCCAACAAACCAACAAACCAACAAACCAACAAAGCAACAAACTAAGTAACCAACAAGCCAACAAACCAACAAACCAACAAGCCAACAAGCCAACAAACCAAGAAACCAACAAGCCAACAAACCAACAAACCAACAAACCAAAAAACCAACAACCCAACAACCCAACAAACCAACAAACCAACAAACCAACAAACCAACAAGCCAACAAGCCAACAACCCAACAAACCAACAAACCAACAAGCCAACAAACCAACAAGCCAACAAACCAACATACCAACAAACCAAGTAACCAAAAAGCCAACAAACTAACAAACCAACAAACGAAAAAACCAACAAACCAACAAACTAACAAACCAGCAAACCAACAAACCAACAAGCCAACAAGCCAACAAACCAACAAACGAACAAACCAACAAGCCAACAAACCAACAAACCAACAAACCAAGCAACCAAAAAGCCAACAAACTAACAAACCAACAAGCCAACAAACCAACAAGCCAACAAGCCAACAAACCAAGAAACCAACAGAGCAACAAACCAAAAAACCAACAAACCAAAAAACCAACAAACCAACAAACCATCAAACGACCAAATCAACAAGCCAACAAGCCAACAAACCAACAAACCAACAAGCCAACAAATCAATAAACCAACAAGCCAACAAGCCAACAAGCCAACAAACCAACAAACCAACAAACCAACAAGCCAACAACAAGCCAACAAACCAACAAACCAAAAAACCAACAAACCAACAAGCCAACAAGCCAACAAACCAACAAACTAACAAACCAACAAACGAACTAACAAACAAACCAACAAACCAACAAGCCAACAAACCAACAAACCAACAAACTAAGTAACCAACAAGCCAACAAACCAACAAACCAACAAGCCAACAAGCCAACAAAGCAACAAACCAACAAGCCAACAAACCAACAAACCAACAAGCCAACAAACCAACAAACCAAAAAACCAACAAACCAACAAACCAATAAACCAACGAACCAACAAGCCAACAAACCAACAAACCAAGTAACCAAAGAGCCAACAAACTAACAAACCAACAAGCCAACAAGCCAACAAACCAACAAGCCAACAAACCAACAAACCAACAAAGCAACAAGCCAACAAGCCAACAAACCAACAAACCAACAAGCCAACAAACCAACAAACCAACAAGCCAACAAGCCAACAAACCGACAAACCAACAAACCAAGTAACCAAAAAGCCAACAAACTAACAAACCAACAAGCCAACAAGCCAACAAACCAACGAACCAACAAACCAACAAGCCAACAAACCAACAAACAAATAAACTAACAAACCAACAAACCAACAAACCAACAAACCAACAAACCAAAAAACCAACAAACCAACAAGCCAACAAGCCAACAAACCAACAAACCAACAAACCAACAAACGAACTAATCAACAAGCCAACAAGCCAACAAACCAACAAACCAACAAACCAACAAACTAAGTAACCAACAAACCAACAAACCAACAAGCCAACAAACAAACAAACCAACAAGCCAACAAGCCAACAAACCAACAAAACAACAAACCAACAAACCAACAAGCCAACAAACCAACAAACCAACAAGCCAACAAACCAACAAACCAACAAACCAACAAGCCAACAAACCAACAAACCAACAAACCAACAAACCAACAAACCAACAAACCAACAAACCAACAAACCAACAAACCAACAAGCCAACAAGCCAACAAACCAACAAACCAACAAACCGACAAGCCAACAAACCAACAAGCCAACAAACCAACAAACCAAGTAACCAAAAAGCCAACAAACTAACAAACCAACAAGCCAACAAACCAACAAGCCAACAAGCCAACAAACCTACAAACCAACAAAGCAACAAACCAAAAAAACCAACAAACCAAAAACCAACAAACCAACAAACCATCAAACGGCCAAACCAACAAGCCAACAAGCCAACAAACCAACAAACCAACAAAGCAACAAACTAAAAAACCAACAAACCAAAAAACCAACAAACCAACAAACCATCAAACGACCAAAGCAACAAGCCAACAAGCCAACAAACCAACAAACCAACAAGCCAACAAATCAACAAACCAACAATCCAACAAGCCAACAAACCAACAAACCAACAAACCAATAAGCCAACAAACCAACAAACTTAAAAGCCAACAAACCAAGAAACCAACAAACCAACAAACCAACAAACCAACAAACCAACAAGCCAACAAACCAATAAACCAACAAACCAACATGCCAACAAACCAACAAACTAAGTAACCAACAAGCCAACAAACCAACAAACCAACAAGCCAACAAGCCAACAAACCAACAAACCAACAAACCAACAAACCAACAAACCATCAAACGAACAAAGCAACAAACCAACAAACCAACAAACCAACAAGCCAACAAACCAACAAACAATAAACCAACAAACCAACAAACAAATAAACCAACAAACCAACAAACCAACAAACCAACAAACCAACAAACCAACAAGCCAACAAACCAACAAACAAATAAACCAACAAACCAACAAACCAACAAGCCAACAAGCCAACAAACCAACAAACCAACAAGCCAACAAACCAACAAACCAACAAACAAACAAGCCAACAAGCCAACAAACCAACAAACCAACAAGCCAACAAACCAACAAACCAACAAACCAACATGCCAATAAACTAACAAACTAAGTAACCAAGAAGCCAACAAACCAACAAACCAACAAACCAACATGCAAACAAACCAACAAACTAAGTAACCAACAAGCCAACAAACCAACAAACCAGCAAGCCAACAAGCCAATAAACCAACAAAACAACAAACCAACAAGCCAACAAACCAACAAGCCAACAAACCAACAAACCAACAAGTCAACAAGCCAACAAACCAACAAACCAACAAACCAACAAGCCAACAAACCAACAAACCAACAAGCCAACAAACCAACAAACCAACAAACCAACAAACCAACAAGCCAACAAGCGAACAAACCAACAAACCAACAAACCAACAAACTAAGTAACCAAGAAGCCAACAAACCAAAAAACCAACAAGCCAACAAACCAACAAACAAATAAACCAACAAACCAACAAGCCAACAAGCCAACAAACCAACAAACCAACAAGCCACCAAGCCAACAAACCAACAAACCAAGTAACCAAAAAGCCAACAAACTAACAAACCAACAAGCCAAGAAGCCAACAAACCAACAAACCAACAAAGCAACAAACCAACAAACCAACAAACCTACAAACCAACAATCTAACAAACCAACAAGCCAACAAACCAACAAACCAACAAACCAAAAAACCAACAAACCAACAAACCAACAAACCAACAAACCAACAAACCAACAAACCAACAAACCAACAAGCCAACAAACCAACAAACCAACAAACCAACAAACCAACAAGCCAACAAACCAACAAACCAACAAACCAACAAAGCAACAAACTAAGTAACCAACAAGCCAACAAGCCAACAAACCAACAAGCCAACAAGCCAACAAACCATCAAACTAACAAAGCAACAAGCCAACAAACCAACAAACCAACAAGCCAACAAGCCAACAAAACAACAAACCAACAAACCAACAAGCCAACAAACCAACAAACCAACAAGCCAACAAACCAACAAACCAACAAACCAACAAGCCAACGAACCAACAAACCAACAAACCAAAAAATAAACAAACCAACAAACCAACAAACCAACAAACCAACAAACCAACAAGCCAACAAGCCAACAAACCAACAAACCAACAAACAAACAAGCCAACAAACCAACAAACCAACAAACCAACAAAGCAACAAACTAAGTAACCAACAAGCCAACAAACCAACAAACCAACAAGCCAACAAGCCAACAAACCAACAAACCAACAAACAAATAAATCAACAAACCAACAAACCAACAAACTAACAAACCAAAAAACCAACAAACCAACAAGCCAATAAGCCAACAAACCAACAAACTAACAAACCAACAAGCCAACAAGCCAACAAACCAACAAACCAACAAACCAACAAACCAACAAACCAACAAGCCAACAAGCCAACAAACCGACAAACCAACAAACCAAGTAACCAAAGAGCCAACAAACTTACAAACCAACAAGCCAACAAGCCAACAAACCAACAAGCCAACAAACCAACAAACCAACAAAGCAACAAGCCAACAAGCCAACAAACCAACAAACCAACAAGCCAACAAACCAACAAACCAACAAGCCAACAAGCCAACAAACCGACAAACCAACAAACCAAGTAACCAAAAAGCCAACAAACTAACAAACCAACAAGCCAACAAGCCAACAAACCAACCAACCAACAAACCAACAAGCCAACAAACCAACAAACAAATAAACCAACAAACCAACAAACCAACAAACCAACAAACCAACAAACCAAAAAACCAACAAACCAACAAGCCAACAAGCCAACAAACCAACAAACCAACAAACCAACAAACGAACTAATCAACAAACCAACAAGCCAACAAGCCAACAAACCAATAAACCAACAAGCCAACAAGCGAACAAACCAACAAACCAACAAACCAACAAACTAAGTAACCAAGAAGCCAACAAACCAAAAAACCAACAAGCCAACAAACCAACAAACAAATAAACCAACAAACCAACAAGCCAACAAGCCAACAAACCAACAAACCAACAAGCCAACAAGCCAACAAACCAACAAACCAAGTAACCAAAAAGCCAACAAACTAACAAACCAACAAGCCAAGAAGCCAACAAACCAACAAACCAACAAAGCAACAAACCAACAAACCAACAAACCTACAAACCAACAATCTAACAAACCAACAAGCCAACAAACCAACAAACCAACAAACCAAAAAACCAACAAACCAACAAACCAACAAACCAACAAACCAACAAACCAACAAACCAACAAACCAACAAGCCAACAAACCAACAAACCAACAAACCAACAAGCCAACAAACCAACAAACCAACAAACCAACAAAGCAACAAACTAAGTAACCAACAAGCCAACAAGCCAACAAACCAACAAGCCAACAAGCCAACAAACCATCAAACTAACAAAGCAACAAGCCAACAAACCAACAAACCAACAAGCCAACAAGCCAACAAAACAACAAACCAACAAACCAACAAGCCAACAAACCAACAAACCAACAAGCCAACAAACCAACAAACCAACAAACCAACAAGCCAACGAACCAACAAACCAACAAACCAAAAAATAAACAAACCAACAAACCAACAAACCAACAAACCAACAAACCAACAAACCAACAAGCCAATAAGCCAACAAACCAACAAACCAACAAACCAACAAGCCAACAAACCAACAAACCAACAAAGCAACAAACTAAGTAACCAACAAGCCAACAAAACAACAAACCAACAAGCCAACAAGCCAACAAACCAACAAACCAACAAACAAATAAATCAACAAACCAACAAACCAACAAACTAACAAACCAAAAACCCAACAAACCAACAAGCCAATAAGCCAACAAACCAACAAACTAACAAACCAACAAGCCAACAAGCCAACAAACCAACAAACCAACAAACCAACAAACCAACAAGCCAACAAGCCAACAAACCGACAAACCAACAAACCAAGTAACCAAAGAGCCAACAAACTTACAAACCAACAAGCCAACAAGCCAACAAACCAACAAGCCAACAAACCAACAAACCAACAAAGCAACAAGCCAAAAAGCCAACAAACCAACAAACCAACAAGCCAACAAATCAACAAACCAACAAGCCAACAAGCCAACAAACCGACAAACCAACAAACCAAGTAACCAAAAAGCCAACAAACTAACAAACCAACAAGCCAACAAGCCAACAAACCAACAAACCAACAAACCAACAAGCCAACAAGCCAACAAACCAACAAACCAACAAACCAACAAACTAAGTAACCAAGAAGCCAACAAACCAAAAAACCAACAAGCCAACAAACCAACAAACAAATAAACCAACAAACCAACAAGCCAACAAGCCAACAAACCAACAAACCAAAAAGCCAACAAGCCAACAAACCAACAAACCAAATAACCAAAAAGCCAACAAACTAACAAACCAACAAGCCAAGAAGCCAACAAACCAACAAACCAACAAAGCAACAAACCAACAAACCAACAAACCTACAAACCAACAAACTAACAAACCAACAAACCAACAAACCAACAAACCAACAAACCAAAAAACCAACAAACCAACAAACCAAGAAACCAACAAACCAACAAACCAACAAACCAACAAACCAACAAACCAAGTAACCAAAAAGCCAACAAACTAAAAAACCAACAAGCCAACAAACCAACAAGCCAACAAGCCAACAAACCATCAAACTAACAAAGCAACAAGCCAACAAACCAACAAACCAACAAGCCAACAAGCCAACAAACCAACAAGCCAACAAACCAACAAGCCAACAAACCAACAAACCAACAAGCCAACAAACCAACAAACCAACAAACCAACAAGCCAACAGACCAACAAACCAACAAACCAAAAAACCAACAAACCAACAAACCAACAAACCAACAAACCAACAAACCAACAAACCAACAAGCCAACAAGCCAACAAACCAACAAACCAACAAACCAACAAGCCAACAAACCAACAAACCAACAAACCAACAAAGCAACAAACTAAGTAACCAACAAGCCAACAAACCAAAAAACTAACAAACCAACAAGCCAACAAACCAACAAACCAACAAACAAATAAAACAACAAACCAACAAACCAACAAACCAACAAACCAAAAAACCAACAAACCAACAAGCCAATAAGCCAACAAACCAACAAACTAACAAACCAACAAACGAACTAACCAACAAACCAACAAGCCAACAAGCCAACAAACCAACAAATCAACAAACCAACAAACCAACAAACTAAGAAACCAACAAGCCAACAAACCAACAAACCAACAAGCCAACAAGCCAACAAAGCAACAAACCAACAAGCCAACAAACCAACAAACCAACAAGCCAGCAAACCAACAAGCCAACAAACCAACAAACCAACAAACCAACAAACCAACAAACCGACAAACCAACAAACCAGGTAACCAAAAAGGCAACAAACTAACAAACCAACAAGCCAACAAGCTAACAAACCAACAAACCAACAAACCAACAAGCCAACAAACCAACAAACAAATAAACCAACAAACCAACAAACCAACAAACCAACAAACCAACAAACCAACAAACCAAAAAACCAACAAACCAACAAGCCAACAAGCCAACAAACCAACAAACTAACAAACCAACAAACGAACTAACCAACAAACCAACAAGACAACAAGCCAACAAACCAACAAACCAACAAACCAAAAAACTAAGTAACCAACAAGCCAACAAACCAACACACCAACAAGCCAACAAGCCAACAAACCAAGAAACCAACAAGCCAACAAACCAACAAACCAACAAACCAAAAAACCTACAAACCAACAAACCAATAAGCCAACAAACCAACAAACCAACAAACCAACAAGCCAACAAACCAACAAGCCAACAAACCAACAAACCAAGTAATCAAAAAGCCAACAAACTAACAAACCAACAAAGCAACAAGCCAACAAGCCAACAAACCAACAAACCAACAAGCCAACAAACCAACAAACCAACAAGCCAACAAGCCAACAAGCCAACAAACCAACAAACCAACAAACCAACAAGACAACAAACCAACAAACCAACAAGCCAACAAACCAACAAACCAACAAACCAACAAACCAACAAGCCAACAAACCAACAAACCAACAAACCAACAAACCAAAAAACCAACAAACCAACAAACCAACAAACCAACAAACCAACAAACCAGCAAGCCAACAAGCCAACAAATCAACAAACCAACAAACCAACAAGCCAACAAACCAACAAACCAACAAACCAACAAACCAAGAAACCAAAAAGCCAACAAACTAACAAACCAACAAGCCAACAAACCAACAAGCCAACAAGCCAACAAACGAACAAACCAATAAAGCAACAAATCAAAAAACCAACAAACCAAAAAAACAACAAACCAACAAACCATCAAACGAACAAAGCAACAAACCAACAAGCCAACAAACCAACAAACCAACAAGCCAACAAATCAACAAACCAACAAGCACACAAACCAACAAACAAACAAACCAACAAGCCAACAAACCAAAAAGCTAACAAACCACCAATCCAACAAGCCAAGAAACCAACAAACCAACAAACCAACATGCCAACAAACCAACAAACTAAGTAACCAACAAGCCAACAAACCAACAAACCAACAAGCCAACAAGCCAACAAACCAACAAACCAACGAACCAACAAGCCAACATGCCAACAAACCAACAAACTAAGTAACCAACAAGCCAACAAACCAACAAACCAACAAGCCAACAAGCTAACAAACCAACAAACCAACAAACCAACAAGCCAACAAGCCAACAAACCAACAAACCAACAAAGCAACAAACCAACAAACCAACAAACCAACAAACCAACAAACTAAAAAACCAACAAGCCAACAAACCAACAAACCAACAAACCAAAAAACCAACAAACCAACAAACCAACAAACCAACAAACCAACAAACCAACAAACCAACAAGCCAACAAGCCAACAAACCAACAAACCAACAAACCAACAAACCATCAAACGAACAAAGCAACAAACCAACAAACCAACAAACCAACAAACCAACAAACCAACAAGCCCACAAATCAATAAACAATAAACCAACAAACCAACAAACAAATAAACCAATAAACCAACAAACAAACAAACCAACAAACCAACAAACCAACAAACTAAGTAACCAACAAGCCAACAAACCAACAAACCAACAAACCAACAAGCCAACAAACCAACAAACCAACAAGCCAACAAACCAACAAACCAACAAGCCAACAAGCCAACAAACCAACAAACCAACAAACCAACAAACCAACAAGCCAACAAACCAACAAACCAACAAGCCAACAAACCAACAAACCAACAAACCAACAAGCCAACAAACCAACAAACCAACAAACCAAAAAACCAACAAACCAACAAACCAACAAACCAACAAGCCAACAAGCCAACAAACCAACAAACTAACAAACCAGCAAACGAACTAACCAACAAACCAACAAGCCAACAACCCAACAACCCAACAAACCAACAAACTAAGTAACCAACAAGCCAACAAACCAACAAACCAACAAACCAACAAGCCAACAAACCAACAAACCAACAAGCCAACAAACCAACAAACCAACAAGCCAACAAGCCAACAAACCAACAAACCAACAAACCAACAAGCCAACAAACCAACAAACCAACAAGCCAACAAACCAACAAACCAACAAACCAACAAGCCAACAAACCAACAAACCAACAAACCAAAAAACCAACAAACCAACAAACCAACAAACCAACAAACCAACAAACCAACAAGCCAACAAGCCAACAAACCAACAAACCAACAATCCAACAAGCCAACAAACCAACAAGCCAACAAACCAAAAAACAAAGTAACCAAAAAGCCAACAAACTAACAAACCAACAAGCCAACAAACCAACAAGCCAACAAGCCAACAAACCAACAAACCAACAAAGCAACAAACCAAAAAACCAACAAACCAAAAAACCAACAAACCAACAAACCATCAAACGACCAAACCAACAAGCCAACAAGCCAACAAACCAACAAACCAACAAAGCAACAAACCAAAAAAAACAACAAACCAAAAAACCAACAAACCAACAAACCATCAAACGACCAAAGCAACAAGCCAACAAGCCAACAAACCAACAAACCAACAAGCCAACAAATCAACAAACCAACAAGCCAACAAGCCAACAAACCAACAAACCAATAAGCCAACAAACCAACAAACCAAAAAGCCAACAAACCAACAAAGCAACAAACCAACAAACCAACAAGCCAACAAACCAATAAACCAACAAACCAACAAACCAACAAACCATCAAACGAACAAAGCAACAAACCAACAAACCAACAAACCAACAAACCAACAAACCAACAAGCCAACAAATCAACAAACAATAAACCAACAAACCAACAAACAAATAAACCAATAAACCAACAAACAAACAAGCCAACAAGCCAACAAACCAACAAACCAACGAACCAACAAGCCAACAAGCCAACAAACCAACAAACCAACAAAGCAACAAACCAACATGCCAACAAACCAACAAACTAAGTAACCAACAAGCCAACAAACCAACAAACCAACAAGCCAACAAGCCAACAAACCAACAAACCAACAAACCAACAAGCCAACAAGCCAACAAACCAACAAACCAACAAAGCAACAAACAAACAAACCAACAAACCAACAAACCAACAAACTAAAAAACCAACAAGCCAACAAACCAACAAACCAACAAACCAAAAAACCAACAAACCAACAAACCAACAAACCAACAAACCAACAAACCAACAAACCAACAAGCCAACAAGCCAACAAACCAACAAACCAACAAACCAACAAACCAACAAACCATCAAACGAACAAAGCAACAAACCAACAAACCAACAAACCAACAAACCAACAAACCAACAAGCCAACAAATCAACAAACAATAAACCAACAAACCAACAAACAAATAAACCAATAAACCAACAAACAAACAAACCAACAAACCAACAAACCAACAAACTAAGTAACCAACAAGCCAACAAACCAACAAACCAACAAACCAACAAGCCAACAAACCAACAAACCAACAAGCCAACAAACCAACAAACCAACAAGCCAACAAGCCAACAAACCAACAAACCAACAAACCAACAAACCAACAAGCCAACAAACCAACAAACCAACAAGCCAACAAACCAACAAACCAACAAACCAACAAGCCAACAAACCAACAAACCAACAAACTAAAAAACCAACAAACCAACAAACCAACAAACCAACAAGCCAACAAACCAACAAACCAACAAACCAACAAGCCAACAAGCCAACAAACCAACAAACTAACAAACCAGCAAACGAACTAACCAACAAACCAACAAGCCAACAAGCCAACAAACCAACAAACCAACAAACCAACAAACGAAGTAACCAACAAGCCAACAAACCAACAAACCAACAAACCAACAAGCCAACAAACCAACAAACCAACAAGCCAACAAACCAACAAACCAACAAGCCAACAAGCCAACAAACCAACAAACCAACAAATCAACAAGCCAACAAACCAACAAACCAACAAGCCAACAAACCAACAAACCAACAAACCAACAAGCCAACAAACCAACAAACCAACAAACCAAAAAACCAACAAACCAACAAACCAACAAACCAACAAACCAACAAGCCAACAAGCCAACAAACCAACAAACCAACAATCCAACAAGCCAACAAACCAACAAGCCAACAAACCAAGAAACAAAGTAACCAAAAAGCCAACAAACTAACAAACCAACAAGCCAACAAACCAACAAGCCAACAAGCCAACAAACCAACAAACCAACAAAGCAACAAACCAAAAAACCAACAAACCAAAAAACCAACAAACCAACAAACCATCAAACGACCAAACCAACAAGCCAACAAGCCAACAAACCAACAAACCAACAAAGCAACAAACCAAAAAAACAACAAACCAAAAAACCAACAAACCAACAAACCATCAAACGACCAAAGCAACAAGCCAACAAGCCAACAAACCAACAAACCAACAAGCCAACAAATCAACAAACCAACAAGCCAACAAGCCAACAAACCAACAAACCAATAAGCCAACAAACCAACAAACCAAAAAGCCAACAAACCAACAAACCAACAAACCAACAAACCAACAAGCCAACAAACCAATAAACCAACAAACCAACATGCCAACAAACCAACAAACTAATAACCAACAAGCCAACAAACCAACAAACCAACAAGCCAACAAGCCAACAAACCAACAAACCAACAAACCAACAAACCCACAAACCAACAAACCATCAAACGAACAAAGCAACAAACCAACAAACCAACAAACCAACAAACCAACAAACCAACAAGCCAACAAACCAACAAACCAACAAACCAACAAACCAACAAACTAACAAACCAACAAGCCAACAAACCAACAAACCAACAAGCCAACAAACCAACAAACCAAAAAACCAACATGCCAACAAACCAACAAAGTAAGTAACCAACAAGCCAACAAACCAACAAACCAACAAGGCAGCAAACCAACAAACCAACAAACCAACAAGCCAACAAACCAACAAACAAATAAACCAACAAACCAACAAACCAACAAGCCAACAAGCCAACAAACCAACAAACCAACAAACCAACAAACCAACAAGCCAACAAACCAACAAACCAACAAGCCAACAAGCCAACAAACCAACAAACCAACAAACCAACAAACCAACAAGCCAACAAACCAACAAACCAACAAGCCAACAAACCAACAAACCAACAAACCAACAAGCCAACAAACCAACAAACCAACAA
The DNA here is from genome assembly GCA_958298945.1 of Atherix ibis. NCBI lineage: Eukaryota > Metazoa > Arthropoda > Insecta > Diptera > Athericidae > Atherix > Atherix ibis. The sequence goes on from OY282608.1 coordinate 31,590,034, forward strand.
ACCAAAAAACCAACAAACCAACAAACCAACAAACCAACAAGCCAACAAGCCAACAAACCAACAAACTAACAAACCAGCAAACGAACTAACCAACAAACCAACAAGCCAACAACCCAACAACCCAACAAACCAACAAACTAAGTAACCAACAAGCCAACAAACCAACAAACCAACAAACCAACAAGCCAACAAACCAACAAACCAACAAGCCAACAAACCAACAAACCAACAAGCCAACAAGCCAACAAACCAACAAACCAACAAACCAACAAGCCAACAAACCAACAAACCAACAAGCCAACAAACCAACAAACCAACAAACCAACAAGCCAACAAACCAACAAACCAACAAACCAAAAAACCAACAAACCAACAAACCAACAAACCAACAAACCAACAAACCAACAAGCCAACAAGCCAACAAACCAACAAACCAACAATCCAACAAGCCAACAAACCAACAAGCCAACAAACCAAAAAACAAAGTAACCAAAAAGCCAACAAACTAACAAACCAACAAGCCAACAAACCAACAAGCCAACAAGCCAACAAACCAACAAACCAACAAAGCAACAAACCAAAAAACCAACAAACCAAAAAACCAACAAACCAACAAACCATCAAACGACCAAACCAACAAGCCAACAAGCCAACAAACCAACAAACCAACAAAGCAACAAACCAAAAAAAACAACAAACCAAAAAACCAACAAACCAACAAACCATCAAACGACCAAAGCAACAAGCCAACAAGCCAACAAACCAACAAACCAACAAGCCAACAAATCAACAAACCAACAAGCCAACAAGCCAACAAACCAACAAACCAATAAGCCAACAAACCAACAAACCAAAAAGCCAACAAACCAACAAAGCAACAAACCAACAAACCAACAAGCCAACAAACCAATAAACCAACAAACCAACAAACCAACAAACCATCAAACGAACAAAGCAACAAACCAACAAACCAACAAACCAACAAACCAACAAACCAACAAGCCAACAAATCAACAAACAATAAACCAACAAACCAACAAACAAATAAACCAATAAACCAACAAACAAACAAGCCAACAAGCCAACAAACCAACAAACCAACGAACCAACAAGCCAACAAGCCAACAAACCAACAAACCAACAAAGCAACAAACCAACATGCCAACAAACCAACAAACTAAGTAACCAACAAGCCAACAAACCAACAAACCAACAAGCCAACAAGCCAACAAACCAACAAACCAACAAACCAACAAACCAACAAGCCAACAAACCAACAAACCAACAAGCCAACAAACCAACAAACCAACAAACCAACAAGCCAACAAACCAACAAACCAACAAACTAAAAAACCAACAAACCAACAAACCAACAAACCAACAAGCCAACAAACCAACAAACCAACAAACCAACAAGCCAACAAGCCAACAAACCAACAAACTAACAAACCAGCAAACGAACTAACCAACAAACCAACAAGCCAACAAGCCAACAAACCAACAAACCAACAAACCAACAAACGAAGTAACCAACAAGCCAACAAACCAACAAACCAACAAACCAACAAGCCAACAAACCAACAAACCAACAAGCCAACAAACCAACAAACCAACAAGCCAACAAGCCAACAAACCAACAAACCAACAAATCAACAAGCCAACAAACCAACAAACCAACAAGCCAACAAACCAACAAACCAACAAACCAACAAGCCAACAAACCAACAAACCAACAAACCAAAAAACCAACAAACCAACAAACCAACAAACCAACAAACCAACAAGCCAACAAGCCAACAAACCAACAAACCAACAATCCAACAAGCCAACAAACCAACAAGCCAACAAACCAAGAAACAAAGTAACCAAAAAGCCAACAAACTAACAAACCAACAAGCCAACAAACCAACAAGCCAACAAGCCAACAAACCAACAAACCAACAAAGCAACAAACCAAAAAACCAACAAACCAAAAAACCAACAAACCAACAAACCATCAAACGACCAAACCAACAAGCCAACAAGCCAACAAACCAACAAACCAACAAAGCAACAAACCAAAAAAACAACAAACCAAAAAACCAACAAACCAACAAACCATCAAACGACCAAAGCAACAAGCCAACAAGCCAACAAACCAACAAACCAACAAGCCAACAAATCAACAAACCAACAAGCCAACAAGCCAACAAACCAACAAACCAATAAGCCAACAAACCAACAAACCAAAAAGCCAACAAACCAACAAACCAACAAACCAACAAACCAACAAGCCAACAAACCAATAAACCAACAAACCAACATGCCAACAAACCAACAAACTAATAACCAACAAGCCAACAAACCAACAAACCAACAAGCCAACAAGCCAACAAACCAACAAACCAACAAACCAACAAACCCACAAACCAACAAACCATCAAACGAACAAAGCAACAAACCAACAAACCAACAAACCAACAAACCAACAAACCAACAAGCCAACAAACCAACAAACCAACAAACCAACAAACCAACAAACTAACAAACCAACAAGCCAACAAACCAACAAACCAACAAGCCAACAAACCAACAAACCAAAAAACCAACATGCCAACAAACCAACAAAGTAAGTAACCAACAAGCCAACAAACCAACAAACCAACAAGCCAGCAAACCAACAAACCAACAAACCAACAAGCCAACAAACCAACAAACAAATAAACCAACAAACCAACAAACCAACAAGCCAACAAGCCAACAAACCAACAAACCAACAAGCCAACAAACCAACAAACCAACAAACAAACAAGCCAACAAGCCAACAAACCAACAAGCCAACAAGCCAACAAACCAACAAACCAACATGCCAACAAACCAACAAACTAAGTAACCAACAAGCCAACAAACCAACAAACCAACATGCAAACAAACCAACAAACTAAGTAACCAACAAGCCAACAAACCAACAAACCAACAAGCCAAAAAGCCAACAAACCAACAAACCAACAAACCAACAAGCCAACAAACCAACAAGCCAACAAACCAACAAACCAACAAGCCAACAAGCCAACAAACCAACAAACCAACAAACCAACAAGCCAACAAACCAACAAACCAACAATGCAACAAACCAACAAACCAACAAACCAACAAACCAACAAGCCAACAAGCCAACAAACCAACAAACCAACAAACCTACAAACTAAGTAACCAACAAGCCAACAAACCAACAAACCAACAAGCCAACAAACCAACAAACAAATAAACCAACAAGCCAACAAGCCAACAAACCAACAAACCATGTAACCAAAAAGCCAACAAACTAACAAACCAACAAGCTAACAAGCCAACAAACCAACAAACCAACAAAGCAACAAACCAACAAACCAACAAACCAACAAACCAACAAACTAACAAACCAACAAGCCAACAAACCAACAAACCAACAAACCAAAAAACCAACAAACCAACAAACCAACAAACCAACAAACCAACAAACCAACAAACCAACAAACCAACAAACCAACAAACCAACAAGCCAACAAACCAACAAACCAACAAATAAACAAACCAAGTAACCAAAAAGCCAACAAACTAAAAAACCAACAAGCCAACAAACCAACAAGCAAACAAGCCAACAAACCAACAAACCAACAAAGCAACAAGCCAACAAACCAACAAACCAACAAGCCAACAAGCCAACAAACCAACAAACCAACAAACCAACAAGCCAATAAACCAACAAACCTACAAGCCAACAAACCAACAAACCAACAAACCAACAAGCCAACAAACCAACAAACCAACAAACCAAAAAACCAACAATCCAACAAACCAACAAACCAACAAACCAACAAACCAACAAACCAACAAGCCAACAAGCCAACAAACCAACAAACCAACAAACCAACAAGCCAACAAACCAACAAACCAACAAACCAACAAAGCAACAAACTAAGTAACGAACAAGCCAAAAAACCAACAAACCAACAAGTAAACAAGCCAACAAACCAACAAACCAACAACCCAACAAACCAACAAACCAACAAACCAACAAAGCAAGAAACCAACAAACCAACAAACCAACAAACCAACAAACTAACAAACCAACAAGCCAACAAACCAACAAACCAACAAACCAAAAAACCAACAAACCAACAAACCAACAAACCAACAAACCAACAAACCAACAAACCAACAAACCAACAAACCAACAAACCAACAAACCAACAAACCAACAAACCAACAAACCAACAAACCAACAAGCCAACAAACCAACAAACCAACAAACCAACAAAGAAACAAACCAACAAACCAACATGCCAACAAACCAACAAAGTAAGTAACCAACAAGCCAACAAACCAACAAACCAACAAGCCAACAAACCAACAAACCAACAAACCAACAAGCCAACAAACCAATAAACAAATTAACCAACAAACCAACAAACCAACAAGCCAACAAGCCAACAAACCAACAAACCAACAAGCCAACAAACCAACAAACCAACAAACAAACAAGCCAACAAGCCAACAAACCAACAAACCAACAAGCCAACAAACCAACAAACCAACAAACCAACATGCCAACAAACCAACAAACTAAGTAACCAACAAGCCAACAAACCAACAAACCAACATGCAAACAAACCAACAAACTAAGTAACCAACAAGCCAGCAAACCAACAAACCAACAAACCAACAAGCCAACAAACCAACAAGCCAACAAATCAACAAACAATAAACCAACAAACCAACAAACAAATAAACCAATAAACCAACAAACAAACAAGCCAACAAGCCAACAAACCAACAAACCAACGAACCAACAAGCCAACAAGCCAACAAACCAACAAACCAACAAAGCAACAAACCAACATGCCAACAAACCAACAAACTAAGTAACCAACAAGCCAACAAACCAACAAACCAACAAGCCAACAAGCCAACAAACCAACAAACCAACAAACCAACAAACCAACAAGCCAACAAACCAACAAACCAACAAGCCAACAAACCAACAAACCAACAAACCAACAAGCCAACAAACCAACAAACTAAAAAACCAACAAACCAACAAACCAACAAACCAACAAGCCAACAAACCAACAAACCAACAAACCAACAAGCCAACAAGCCAACAAACCAACAAACTAACAAACCAGCAAACGAACTAACCAACAAACCAACAAGCCAACAAGCCAACAAACCAACAAACCAACAAACCAACAAACGAAGTAACCAACAAGCCAACAAACCAACAAACCAACAAACCAACAAGCCAACAAACCAACAAACCAACAAGCCAACAAACCAACAAACCAACAAGCCAACAAGCCAACAAACCAACAAACCAACAAATCAACAAGCCAACAAACCAACAAACCAACAAGCCAACAAACCAACAAACCAACAAACCAACAAGCCAACAAACCAACAAACCAACAAACCAAAAAACCAACAAACCGACAAACCAACAAACCAACAAACCAACAAGCCAACAAGCCAACAAACCAACAAACCAACAATCCAACAAGCCAACAAACCAACAAGCCAACAAACCAAGAAACAAAGTAACCAAAAAGCCAACAAACTAACAAACCAACAAGCCAACAAACCAACAAGCCAACAAGCCAACAAACCAACAAACCAACAAAGCAACAAACCAAAAAACCAACAAACCAAAAAACCAACAAACCAACAAACCATCAAACGACCAAACCAACAAGCCAACAAGCCAACAAACCAACAAACCAACAAAGCAACAAACCAAAAAAACAACAAACCAAAAAACCAACAAACCAACAAACCATCAAACGACCAAAGCAACAAGCCAACAAGCCAACAAACCAACAAACCAACAAGCCAACAAATCAACAAACCAACAAGCCAACAAGCCAACAAACCAACAAACCAATAAGCCAACAAACCAACAAACCAAAAAGCCAACAAACCAACAAACCAACAAACCAACAAACCAACAAGCCAACAAACCAATAAACCAACAAACCAACATGCCAACAAACCAACAAACTAATAACCAACAAGCCAACAAACCAACAAACCAACAAGCCAACAAGCCAACAAACCAACAAACCAACAAACCAACAAACCCACAAACCAACAAACCATCAAACGAACAAAGCAACAAACCAACAAACCAACAAACCAACAAACCAACAAACCAACAAGCCAACAAACCAACAAACCAACAAACCAACAAACCAACAAACTAACAAACCAACAAGCCAACAAACCAACAAACCAACAAGCCAACAAACCAACAAACCAAAAAACCAACATGCCAACAAACCAACAAAGTAAGTAACCAACAAGCCAACAAACCAACAAACCAACAAGCCAGCAAACCAACAAACCAACAAACCAACAAGCCAACAAACCAACAAACAAATAAACCAACAAACCAACAAACCAACAAGCCAACAAGCCAACAAACCAACAAACCAACAAGCCAACAAACCAACAAACCAACAAACAAACAAGCCAACAAGCCAACAAACCAACAAGCCAACAAGCCAACAAACCAACAAACCAACATGCCAACAAACCAACAAACTAAGTAACCAACAAGCCAACAAACCAACAAACCAACATGCAAACAAACCAACAAACTAAGTAACCAACAAGCCAACAAACCAACAAACCAACAAGCCAAAAAGCCAACAAACCAACAAACCAACAAACCAACAAGCCAACAAACCAACAAGCCAACAAACCAACAAACCAACAAGCCAACAAGCCAACAAACCAACAAACCAACAAACCAACAAGCCAACAAACCAACAAACCAACAATGCAACAAACCAACAAACCAACAAACCAACAAACCAACAAGCCAACAAGCCAACAAACCAACAAACCAACAAACCTACAAACTAAGTAACCAACAAGCCAACAAACCAACAAACCAACAAGCCAACAAACCAACAAACAAATAAACCAACAAGCCAACAAGCCAACAAACCAACAAACCATGTAACCAAAAAGCCAACAAACTAACAAACCAACAAGCTAACAAGCCAACAAACCAACAAACCAACAAAGCAACAAACCAACAAACCAACAAACCAACAAACCAACAAACTAACAAACCAACAAGCCAACAAACCAACAAACCAACAAACCAAAAAACCAACAAACCAACAAACCAACAAACCAACAAACCAACAAACCAACAAACCAACAAACCAACAAACCAACAAACCAACAAGCCAACAAACCAACAAATAAACAAATAAACAAACCAAGTAACCAAAAAGCCAACAAACTAAAAAACCAACAAGCCAACAAACCAACAAGCAAACAAGCCAACAAACCAACAAACCAACAAAGCAACAAGCCAACAAACCAACAAACCAACAAGCCAACAAGCCAACAAACCAACAAACCAACAAACCAACAAGCCAATAAACCAACAAACCTACAAGCCAACAAACCAACAAACCAACAAACCAACAAGCCAACAAACCAACAAACCAACAAACCAAAAAACCAACAATCCAACAAACCAACAAACCAACAAACCAACAAACCAACAAACCAACAAGCCAACAAGCCAACAAACCAACAAACCAACAAACCAACAAGCCAACAAACCAACAAACCAACAAACCAACAAAGCAACAAACTAAGTAACGAACAAGCCAAAAAACCAACAAACCAACAAGTAAACAAGCCAACAAACCAACAAACCAACAACCCAACAAACCAACAAACCAACAAACCAACAAAGCAAGAAACCAACAAACCAACAAACCAACAAACCAACAAACTAACAAACCAACAAGCCAACAAACCAACAAACCAACAAACCAAAAAACCAACAAACCAACAAACCAACAAACCAACAAACCAACAAACCAACAAACCAACAAACCAACAAACCAACAAACCAACAAACCAACAAACCAACAAACCAACAAACCAACAAACCAACAAGCCAACAAACCAACAAACCAACAAACCAACAAAGAAACAAACCAACAAACCAACATGCCAACAAACCAACAAAGTAAGTAACCAACAAGCCAACAAACCAACAAACCAACAAGCCAACAAACCAACAAACCAACAAACCAACAAGCCAACAAACCAATAAACAAATTAACCAACAAACCAACAAACCAACAAGCCAACAAGCCAACAAACCAACAAACCAACAAGCCAACAAACCAACAAACCAACAAACAAACAAGCCAACAAGCCAACAAACCAACAAACCAACAAGCCAACAAACCAACAAACCAACAAACCAACATGCCAACAAACCAACAAACTAAGTAACCAACAAGCCAACAAACCAACAAACCAACATGCAAACAAACCAACAAACTAAGTAACCAACAAGCCAGCAAACCAACAAACCAACAAACCAACAAGCCAACAAACCAACAAGCCAACAAACCAACAAACCAACAAGCCAACAAGCCAACAAACCAACAAACCAACAAACCAACAAGCCAACAAACCAACAAACCAACAAGGCAACAAACCAACAAACCAACAAACCAACAAACCAACAAGCCAACAAGCCAACAAACCAACAAACTAACAAACCTACAAACTAAGTAACCAACAAGCCAACAAACCAACAAACCAACAAGCCAACAAACCAACAAACATATAAACCAACAAGCCAACAAGCCAACAAACCAACAAACCAAGTAACCAAAAAGCCAACAAACTAACAAACCAACAAGCTAACAAGCCAACAAACCAACAAACCAACAAAGCAACAAACCAACAAACCAACAAACCAACAAACCAACAAACTAACAAACCAACAAGCCAACAAACCAACAAACCAACAAACCAAAAAAACCAACAAACCAACAAACCAACAAACCAACAAAACAACAAACCAACAAACCAACAAACCAACAAACCAACAAGCCAACAAACCAACAAACCAACAAATAAACAAACCAAGTAACCAAAAAGCCAAAAAACTAAAAAACCAACAAGCCAACAAACCAACAAGCAAACAAGCCAACAAACCAACAAACCAACAAAGCAACAAGCCAACAAACCAACAAACCAACAAGCCAACAAGCCAACAAACCAACAAACCAACAAACCAACAAGCCAACAAACCAACAAACCAACAAGACAACAAACCAACAAACCAACAAACCAACAAACCAACAAGCCAACAAACCAACAAACCAACAAACCAAAAAACCAACAAACCAACAAACCAACAAACCAACAAACCAACAAACCAACAAGCCAACAAGCCAACAAACCAACAAACCAACAAACCAACAAGCCAACAAACCAACAAACCAACAAACCAACAAAGCAACAAACTAAGTAACCAACAAGCCAACAAACCAAAAAACCAACAAGCCATCAAGCCAACAAACCAACAAACCAACAACCCAACAAACCAACAAACCAACAAACCAACAAAGCAAGAAACCAACAAACCAACAAACCAACAAACCAACAAACTAACAAACCAACAAGCCAACAAACCAACAAACCAACAAACCAAAAAACCAACAAACCAACAAACCAACAAACCAACAAACCAACAAACCAACAAACCAACAAGCCAACAAGCCAACAAATAAACAAACCAAATAACCAAAAAGCCAACAAACTAAAAAACCAACAAGCCAACAAACCAACAAGCAAACAAGCCAACAAACCAACAAACCAACAAAGCAACAAGCCAACAAGCCAACAAACCAACAAACCAACAAGCCAACAAGCCAACAAACCAACAAACCAACAAGCCAACAAACCAACAAACCAACAAGCCAATAAACCAACAAACCAACAAACCACCAAGCCAACAAACCAACAAACCAACAAACCAAAAAACCAACAAACCAACAAACCAACAAACCAACAAACCAACAAACCAACAAACCAACAAGCCAACAAGCCAACAAACCAACAAACCAACAAACCAACAAGCCAACAAACCAACAAACCAACAAACCAACAAACCAACAAAGCAACAAACTAAGTAACCAACAAGCCAACAAACCAACAAACCAACAAGCCAACAAGCCAACAAACCAACAAACCAACAACTCAACAAACCAACAAACCAACAAACCAACAAGCCAAGAAACCAACAAACAAATAAACCAACAAACCAACAAACCAACAAACCAACAAACCAAAAAACCAACAAACCAACAAGCCAACAAGCCAACAAACCAACAAACTAACAAACCAACAAACGAACTAACCAACAAACCAACAAGACAACAAGCCAACAAACCAACAAACCAACAAACCAACAAACCAACAAACTAAGTAACCAACAAGCCAACAAACCAACAAACCAACAAGCCAACAAGCCAACAAAGCAACAAACCAACAAGCCAACAAACCAACAAACCAACAAGCCAACAAACCAACAAACCAACAAACCAAAAAACCAACAAACCAACAAACCAACAAACCAATAAACCAACAAACCAACAAGCCAACAAACCAACAAACCAAAAACCGACAAACCGACAAACCAACAAACCAAGTAAACAAAAAGCCAACAAACTAACAAACCAACAAGCCAACAAGCCAACAAACCAACAAACCAACAAACCAACAAGCCAACAAACCAACACACAAATAAACCAACAAACCAACAAACCAACAAACCAACAAACCAACAAACCAACAAACCAAAAAACCAACAAACCAACAAGCCAACAAGCCAACAAACCAACAAACCAACAAGCCAACAAACCAACAAACATATAAACCAACAAGCCAACAAGCCAACAAACCAACAAACCAAGTAACCAAAAAGCCAACAAACTAACAAACCAACAAGCTAACAAGCCAACAAACCAACAAACCAACAAAGCAACAAACCAACAAACCAACAAACCAACAAACCAACAAACTAACAAACCAACAAGCCAACAAACCAACAAACCAACAAACCAAAAAAACCAACAAACCAACAAACCAACAAACCAACAAACCAACAAACCAACAAACCAACAAACCAACAAACCAACAAGCCAACAAACCAACAAACCAACAAATAAACAAACCAAGTAACCAAAAAGCCAAAAAACTAAAAAACCAACAAGCCAACAAACCAACAAGCAAACAAGCCAACAAACCAACAAACCAACAAAGCAACAAGCCAACAAACCAACAAACCAACAAGCCAACAAGCCAACAAACCAACAAACCAACAAACCAACAAGCCAACAAACCAACAAACCAACAAGACAACAAACCAACAAACCAACAAACCAACAAACCAACAAGCCAACAAACCAACAAACCAACAAACCAAAAAACCAACAAACCAACAAACCAACAAACCAACAAACCAACAAACCAACAAGCCAACAAGCCAACAAACCAACAAACCAACAAACCAACAAGCCAACAAACCAACAAACCAACAAACCAACAAAGCAACAAACTAAGTAACCAACAAGCCAACAAACCAACAAACCAACAAGCCATCAAGCCAACAAACCAACAAACCAACAACCCAACAAACCAACAAACCAACAAACCAACAAAGCAAGAAACCAACAAACCAACAAACCAACAAACCAACAAACTAACAAACCAACAAGCCAACAAACCAACAAACCAACAAACCAAAAAACCAACAAACCAACAAACCAACAAACCAACAAACCAACAAACCAACAAACCAACAAGCCAACAAGCCAACAAATAAACAAACCAAATAACCAAAAAGCCAACAAACTAAAAAACCAACAAGCCAACAAACCAACAAGCAAACAAGCCAACAAACCAACAAACCAACAAAGCAACAAGCCAACAAGCCAACAAACCAACAAACCAACAAGCCAACAAGCCAACAAACCAACAAACCAACAAGCCAACAAACCAACAAACCAACAAGCCAATAAACCAACAAACCAACAAACCACCAAGCCAACAAACCAACAAACCAACAAACCAAAAAACCAACAAACCAACAAACCAACAAACCAACAAACCAACAAACCAACAAACCAACAAGCCAACAAGCCAACAAACCAACAAACCAACAAACCAACAAGCCAACAAACCAACAAACCAACAAACCAACAAACCAACAAAGCAACAAACTAAGTAACCAACAAGCCAACAAACCAACAAACCAACAAGCCAACAAGCCAACAAACCAACAAACCAACAACTCAACAAACCAACAAACCAACAAACCAACAAGCCAAGAAACCAACAAACAAATAAACCAACAAACCAACAAACCAACAAACCAACAAACCAAAAAACCAACAAACCAACAAGCCAACAAGCCAACAAACCAACAAACTAACAAACCAACAAACGAACTAACCAACAAACCAACAAGACAACAAGCCAACAAACCAACAAACCAACAAACCAACAAACCAACAAACTAAGTAACCAACAAGCCAACAAACCAACAAACCAACAAGCCAACAAGCCAACAAAGCAACAAACCAACAAGCCAACAAACCAACAAACCAACAAGCCAACAAACCAACAAACCAACAAACCAAAAAACCAACAAACCAACAAACCAACAAACCAATAAACCAACAAACCAACAAGCCAACAAACCAACAAACCAAAAACCGACAAACCGACAAACCAACAAACCAAGTAAACAAAAAGCCAACAAACTAACAAACCAACAAGCCAACAAGCCAACAAACCAACAAACCAACAAACCAACAAGCCAACAAACCAACACACAAATAAACCAACAAACCAACAAACCAACAAACCAACAAACCAACAAACCAACAAACCAAAAAACCAACAAACCAACAAGCCAACAAGCCAACAAACCAACAAACTAACAAACCAACAAACGAACTAACCAACAAACCAACAAATTAACAAGCCAACAAACCAACAAACCAACAAACCAACAAACTAAGTAACCAACAAGCCAATAAACCAACAAACCAACAAGTCAACAAGCCAACAAACCAACAAACCAAGAAACCAACAAGCCAACAAACCAACAAACCAACAAACCAAAAAACCAATAAACCAACAAACCAACAAACCAACAAACCAACAAACCAACAAGCCAGCAAGCCAACAAACAAACAAACCAACAAACCAATAAACCAAAAAACCAACAAGTCAACAAGCCAACAAACCAAGAAACCAACAAGCCAACAAACCAACAAACCAACAAACCAAAAAACCAATAAACCAACAAACCAACAAACCAACAAACCAACAAACCAACAAGCCAGCAAGCCAACAAACAAACAAACAAACCAACAAACTAACAAAGCAACAAACGAACTAACCAACAAACCAACAAGACAACAAGCCAACAAACCAACAAACCAACAAACCAACAAGCCAACAAACTAAGTAACCAACAAGCCAACAAACCAACAAACCAACAAGCCAACAAACCAACAAAGGAACAAACCAACAAGCCAACAAACCAACAAACCAACAAGCCAACAAACCAACAAACCAACAAACCAACAAACCAACAAACCAACAAACCAACAAACCAACAAATAAACAAACCAAGTAACCAAAAAGCCAACAAACTAAAAAACCAACAAGCCAACAAACCAACAAGCAAACAAGCCAACAAACCAACAAACCAACAGAGCAACAAGCCAACAAACCAACAAACCAACAAGCCAACAAGCCAACAAACCAACAAACCAACAAACCAACAAGCCAACAAACCAACAAACCTACAAGCCAACAAACCAACAAACCAACAAACCAACAAGCCAACAAACCAACAAACCAACAAACCAAAAAACCAACAAACCAACAAACCAACAAACCAACAAACCAACAAACCAACAAACCAACAAGCCAACAAGCCAACAAACCAACAAACCAACAAACCAACAAGCCAACAAACCAACAAACCAACAAACCAACAAAGCAACAAACTAAGTAACGAACAAGCCAAAAAACCAACAAACCAACAAGTAAACAAGCCAACAAACCAACAAACCAACAACCCAACAAACCAACAAACCAACAAACCAACAAAGCAAGAAACCAACAAACCAACAAACCAACAAACCAACAAACTAACAAACCAACAAGCCAACAAACCAACAAACCAACAAACCAAAAAACCAACAAACCAACAAACCAACAAACCAACAAACCAACAAACCAACAAACCAACAAACCAACAAACCAACAAACCAACAAACCAACAAACCAACAAGCCAACAAACCAACAAACCAACAAAGAAACAAACCAACAAACCAACATGCCAACAAACCAACAAAGTAAGTAACCAACAAGCCAACAAACCAACAAACCAACAAGCCAACAAACCAACAAACCAACAAACCAACAAGCCAACAAACCAATAAACAAATTAACCAACAAACCAACAAACCAACAAGCCAACAAGCCAACAAACCAACAAACCAACAAGCCAACAAACCAACAAACCAACAAACAAACAAGCCAACAAGCCAACAAACCAACAAACCAACAAGCCAACAAACCAACAAACCAACAAACCAACATGCCAACAAACCAACAAACTAAGTAACCAACAAGCCAACAAACCAACAAACCAACATTCAAACAAACCAACAAACTAAGTAACTAACAAGCCAACAAACCAACAAACCAACAAACCAACAAGCCAACAAACCAACAAGCCAACAAACCAACAAACCAACAAGCCAACAAGCCAACAAACCAACAAACCAACAAACCAACAAGCCAACAAACCAACAAACCAACAAGGCAACAAACCAACAAACCAACAAACCAACAAACCAACAAGCCAACAAGCCAACAAACCAACAAACTAACAAACCTACAAACTAAGTAACCAACAAGCCAACAAACCAACAAACCAACAAGCCAACAAACCAACAAACATATAAACCAACAAGCCAACAAGCCAACAAACCAACAAACCAAGTAACCAAAAAGCCAACAAACTAACAAACCAACAAGCTAACAAGCCAACAAACCAACAAACCAACAAAGCAACAAACCAACAAACCAACAAACCAACAAACCAACAAACTAACAAACCAACAAGCCAACAAACCAACAAACCAACAAACCAAAAAAACGAACAAACCAACAAACCAACAAACCAACAAACCAACAAACCAACAAACCAACAAACCAACAAACCAACAAGCCAACAAACCAACAAACCAACAAATAAACAAACCAAGTAACCAAAAAGCCAAAAAACTAAAAAACCAACAAGCCAACAAACCAACAAGCAAACAAGCCAACAAACCAACAAACCAACAAAGCAACAAGCCAACAAACCAACAAACCAACAAGCCAACAAGCCAACAAACCAACAAACCAACAAACCAACAAGCCAACAAACCAACAAACCAACAAGACAACAAACCAACAAACCAACAAACCAACAAACCAACAAGCCAACAAACCAACAAACCAACAAACCAAAAAACCAAAAAACCAACAAACCAACAAACCAACAAACCAACAAACCAACAAACCAACAAGCCAACAAGCCAACAAACCAACAAACCAACAAACCAACAAGCCAACAAACCAACAAACCAACAAACCAACAAAGCAACAAACTAAGTAACCAACAAGCCAACAAACCAACAAACCAATAAGCCAACAAGCCAACAAACCAACAAACCAACAACCCAACAACCCAACAAACCAACAAACCAACAAACCAACAAAGCAAGAAACCAACAAACCAACAAACCAACAAACCAACAAACTAACAAACCAACAAGCCAACAAACCAACAAACCAACAAACCAACAAACCAAAAAACCAACAAACCAACAAACCAACAAACCAACAAACCAACAAACCAACAAACCAACAAGCCAACAAGCCAACAAATAAACAAACCAAATAACCAAAAAGCCAACAAACTAAAAAACCAACAAGCCAACAAACCAACAAGCAAACAAGCCAACAAACCAACAAACCAACAAAGCAACAAGCCAACAAGCCAACAAACCAACAAACCAACAAGCCAACAAGCCAACAAACCAACAAACCAACAAGCCAACAAACCAACAAACCAACAAGCCAACAAACCAACAAACCAACAAACCACCAAGCCAACAAACCAACAAACCAACAAACCAAAAAACCAACAAACCAACAAACCAACAAACCAACAAACCAACAAACCAACAAACTAACAAGCCAACAAGCCAACAAACCAACAAACCAACAAACCAACAAGCCAACAAACCAACAAACCAACAAACCAACAAACCAACAAAGCAACAAACTAAGTAACCAACAAGCCAACAAACCAACAAACCAACAAGCCAACAAGCCAACAAACCAACAAACCAACAACTCAACAAACCAACAAACCAACAAACCAACAAGCCAAGAAACCAACAAACAAATAAACCAACAAACCAACAAACCAACAAACCAAAAAACCAACAAACCAACAAGCCAACAAGCCAACAAACCAACAAACTAACAAACCAACAAACGAACTAACCAACAAACCAACAAGACAACAAGCCAACAAACCAACAAACCAACAAACCAACAAACCAACAAACTAAGTAACCAACAAGCCAACAAACCAACAAACCAACAAGCCAACAAGCCAACAAAGCAACAAACCAACAAGCCATCAAACCAACAAACCAACAAGCCAACAAACCAACAAACCAACAAACCAAAAAACCAACAAACCAACAAACCAACAAACCAATAAACCAACAAACCAACAAGCCAACAAACCAACAAACCAAAAACCGACAAACCGACAAACCAACAAACCAAGTAACCAAAAAGCCAACAAACTAACAAACCAACAAGCCAACAAGCCAACAAACCAATAAACCAACAAACCAACAAGCCAACAAACCAACACACAAATAAACCAACAAACCAACAAACCAACAAACCAACAAACCAACAAACCAACAAACCAAAAAACCAACAAACCAACAAGCCAACAAGCCAACAAACCAACAAACTAACAAACCAACAAACGAACTAACCAACAAACCAACAAATTAACAAGCCAACAAACCAACAAACCAACAAACCAACAAACCAACAAACTAAGTAACCAACAAGCCAATAAACCAACAAACCAACAAGTCAACAAGCCAACAAACCAACAAACCAAGAAACCAACAAGCCAACAAACCAACAAACCAACAAACCAAAAAACCAATAAACCAACAAACCAACAAACCAACAAACCAACAAACCAACAAGCCAGCAAGCCAACAAACAAACAAACCAACAAACCAATAAACCAAAAAACCAACAAGTCAACAAGCCAACAAACCAAGAAACCAACAAGCCAACAAACCAACAAACCAACAAACCAAAAAACCAATAAACCAACAAACCAACAAACCAACAAACCAACAAACCAACAAGCCAGCAAGCCAACAAACAAACAAACCAAAAAACCAACAAACCAACAAGCCAACAAGCCAACAAACCAACAAACTAACAAACCAACAAACGAACTAACCAACAAACCAACAAGACAACAAGCCAACAAACCAACAAACCAACAAACCAACAAACCAACAAACTAAGTAACCAACAAGCCAACAAACCAACAAACCAACAAGCCAACAAACCAACAAAGCAACAAACCAACAAGCCAACAAACCAACAAACCAACAAGCCAACAAACCAACAAACCAACAAACCAAAAAACCAACAAACCAACAAACCAACAAACCAATAAACCAACAAACCAACAAGCCAACAAACCAACAAACCAACAAACCGACAAACCGACAAACCAACAAACAAATAAACCAACAAACCAACAAACCAACAAACCAACAAACCAACAAACCAACAAACCAAAAAACCAACAAACCAACAAGCCAACAAGCCAACAAACCAACAAACTAACAAACCAACAAACGAACTAACCAACAAACCAACAAGCCAACAAGCCAACAAACCAACAAACCAACAAACTAAGTAACCAACAAGCCAATAAACCAACAAACCAACAAGTCAACAAGCCAACAAACCAAGAAACCAACAAGCCAACAAACCAACAAACCAACAAACCAAAAAACCAATAAACCAACAAACCAACAAACCAACAAACCAACAAACCAACAAACCAACAAGCCAGCAAGCCAACAAACAAACAAACCAACAAACTAACAAGCCAACAAACCAACAAGCCGACAAACCAACAAACTAACAAACCAAGTAATCAAAAAGCCAACAAACAAACAAACCAATAAACCAACAAGCCAACAAACCAATAAACCAACAAACCAACATGCCAACAAACCAACAAACCAAGTAACCAACAAGCCAACAAACCAACAAACCAACAAGCCAACAAGCCAACAAACCAACAAACCAACAAACCAACAAACCAACAAACCATCAAACGAACAAAGCAAAAAACCAACAAACCAACAAACCAACAAGCCAACAAACCAACAAACAATAAACCAACAAACCAACAAACAAATAAAACAACAAACCAACAAACCAACAAACCAACAAACCAACAAACCAACAAACCAACAAACCAACAAACCAACAAACTAACAAACCAACAAGCCAACAAACCAACAAACCAACAAGCCAACAAACCAACAAACCAACATGCCAACAAACCAACAAACTAAGTAACCAACAAGCCAACAAACCAACAAACCAACAAGCCAACAAGCCAACAAACCAAGAAACCAACAAGCCAACAAACCAACAAACCAACAAACCAAAAAACCAATAAACCAACAAACCAACAAACCAACAAACCAACAAACTAACAAGCCAGCAAGCCAACAAACAAACAAACCAACAAACCAACAAGCCAACAAACCAACAAGCCAACAAACCAACAAACCAACAAACCAAGTAATCAAAAAGCCAACAAACTAACAAAACAATAAACCAACAAGCCAACAAACCAATAAACCAACAAACCAACATGCCAACAAACCAACAAACCAAGTAACCAACAAGCCAACAAACCAACAAACCAACAAGCCAACAAGCCAACAAGCCAATAAACCAACAAACAAACAAACCAACAAACCAACAAACCATCAAACGAACAAAGCAACAAACCAACAAACCAACAAACCAACAAGCCAACAAACCAACAAACAATAAACCAACAAACCAACAAACAAATAAACCAACAAACCAACAAACCAACAAACCAACAAACCAACAAGCCAACAAACCAACAAACCAACAAACTAACAAACCAACAAGCCAACAAACCAACAAACCAACAAGCCAACAAACCAACAAACCAACAAACCAACATGCCAACAAACCAACAAACTAAGTAACCAACAAGCCAACAAACCAACAAACCAACAAGCCAACAAACCAACAAACCAACAAACCAACAAGCCAAGAAACCAACAAACAAATAAACCAACAAACCAACAAACCAACAAGCCAACAAGCCAACAAACCAAGAAACCAACAAGCCAACAAACCAACAAACCAACAAACAAACAAGCCAACAAGCCAACCAACCAACAAACCAACAAGCCAACAAACCAACAAACCAACAAACCAACATGCCAACAAACCAACAAACTAAGTAACCAACAAGCCAACAAACAAACAAACCAACAAACCAACATGCAAACAAACCAACAAACTAAGTAACCAACAAGCCAACAAACCAACAAACCAACAAGCCAACAAGCCAACAAACCAGCAAACCAACAAACCAACAAGCCAACAAACCAACAAGCCAACAAACCAACAAACCAACAAGCCAACAAGCCAACAAACTAACAAACCAACAAACCAACAAACTAACAAGCCAACAAACCAACGAACCAACAAGCCAACAAACCAACAAACCAACAACCCAACAAACCAACAAACCAACAAGCCAACAAACTAACAAACCAACAAACCAACAAACCTACAAACTAAGTAACCAACAAGCCAGCAAACCAACAAACCAACAAGCCAACAAACCAACAAACAAATAAACCAACAAACCAACAAACCAACAAACCAACAAACCAACAAGCCAACAAGCCAACTAACCAACAAACCAACAAGCCAACAAGCACACAAACCAACAAACCAAGTAACCAAAAAGCCAAAAAACTAACAAACCAACAAGCCAACAAGCCAACAAACCAACAAACCAAAAAACCAACAAACCAAAAAACCAACAAACCAACAAACCAACAAACCAAAAAACCAACAAACCAACAAACCAACAAGCCAACAAACCAACAAATAAACACACCAAGTAACCAAAAAGCCAACAAACTAAAAACCCAACAAGCCAACAAACCAACAAGCAAACAAGCCAACAAACCAACAAACCAACAAAGCAACAAGCCAACAAACCAACAAACCAACAAGCCAACAAGCCAACAAACCAACAAACCAGCAAACCAACAAGCCAACAAACCAACAAACCAACAAGCCAACAAACCAACAAACCAACAAACCAACAAGCCAACAAGCCAACAAACCAAAAAACCAAAAAACCAACAAACCAACAAACCAACAAACCAACAAACCAACAAGCCAGCAAGCCAACAAACAAACAAACCAACAAACCAACAAGCCAACAAACCAACAAGCCAACAAACCAACAAACCAACAAACCAAGTAATCAAAACGCCAACAAACTAACAAACCAATAAACCAACAAACCAACAAACCAACAAACCAACAAGCCAACAAACCAACAAACAATAAACCAACAAACCAAAAAACCAACAAACCAACAAACCAACAAGCCAACAAACCAACAAATAAACACACCAAGTAACCAAAAAGCCAACAAACTAAAAACCCAACAAGCCAACAAACCAACAAGCAAACAAGCCAACAAACCAACAAACCAACAAAGCAACAAGCCAACAAACCAACAAACCAACAAGCCAACAAGCCAACAAACCAACAAACCAACAAACCAACAAGCCAACAAACCAACAAACCAACAAGCCAACAAACCAACAAACCAACAAACCAACAAGCCAACAAGCCAACAAACCAAAAAACCAAAAAACCAACAAACCAACAAACCAAAAAACCAACAAACCAACAAGCCAGCAAGCCAACAAACAAACAAACCAACAAACCAACAAGCCAACAAACCAACAAGCCAACAAACCAACAAACCAACAAACCAAGTAATCAAAAAGCCAACAAACTAACAAACCAATAAACCAACAAGCCAACAAACCAATAAACCAACAAACCAACATGCCAACAAACCAACAAACCAAGTAACCAACAAGCCAACAAACCAACAAACCAACAAGCCAACAAGCCAACAAGCCAACAAACCAACAAACAAACAAACCAACAAACCAACAAACCATCAAACGAACAAAGCAACAAACCAACAAACCAACAAACCAACAAGCCAACAAACCAACAAACAATAAACCAACAAACCAACAAACAAATAAACCAACAAACCAACAAACCAACAAACCAACAAACCAACAAACCAACAAACCAACAAACCAACAAACTAACAAACCAACAAGCCAACAAACCAACAAACCAACAAGCCAACAAACCAACAAACCAACAAACCAACATGCCAACAAACCAACAAACTAAGTAACCAACAAGCCAACAAACCAACAAACCAACAAGCCAACAAACCAACAAACCAACAAACCAACAAGCCAAGAAACCAACAAACAAATAAACCAACAAACCAACAAACCAACAAGCCAACAAGCCAATAAACCAAGAAACCAACAAGCCAACAAACCAACAAACCAACAAACAAACAAGCCAACAAGCCAACAAACCAACAAACCAACAAGCCAACAAACCAACAAACCAACAAACCAACATGCCAACAAACCAACAAACTAAGTAACCAACAAGCCAACAAACAAACAAACCAACAAACCAACATGCAAACAAACCAACAAACTAAGTAACCAACAAGCCAACAAACCAACAAACCAACAAGCCAACAAGCCAACAAACCAACAAACCAACAAACCAACAAGCCAACAAACCAACAAGCCAACAAACTAACAAACCAACAAACCAACAAACTAACAAGCCAACAAACCAACGAACCAACAAGCCAACAAACCAACAAACCAACAACCCAACAAACCAACAAATCAACAAGCCAACAAACCAACAAACCAACAAACCAACAAACCTACAAACCAACAAACCATCAAACGAACAAAGCAACAAACCAACAAACCAACAAACCAACAAGCCAACAAACCAACAAACAATAAACCAACAAACCAACAAACAAATAAACCAACAAACTAACAAACCAATAAACTAACAAGCCAACAAACCAATAAACCAACAAACCAACATGCCAACAAACCAACAAACCAAGTAACCAACAAGCCAACAAACCAACAAACCAACAAGCCAACAAGCCGACAAGCCAACAAACCAACAAACAAACAAACCAACAAACCAACAAACCATCAAACGAACAAAGCAACAAACCAACAAACCAACAAACCAACAAGCCAACAAACCAACAAACAATAAAACAACAAACCAACAAACAAATAAACCAACAAACCAACAAACCAACAAACCAACAAACCAACAAACCAACAAACCAACAAACCAACAAACCAACAAACCAACAAACTAACAAACCAACAAGCCAACAAACCAACAAACCAACAAGCCAACAAACCAACAAACCAACAAACCAACATGCCAACAAAAAAACAAACTAAGTAACCAACAAGCCAACAAAGCAACAAACCAACAAGCCAACAAACCAACAAACCAACAAACCAACAAGCCAAGAAACCAACAAACAAATAAACCAACAAACCAACAAACCAACAAGCCAACAAGCCAACAAACCAAGAAACCAACAAGCCAACAAACCAACAAACCAACAAACAAACAAGCCAACAAGCCAACAAACCAACAAACCAACAAGCCAACAAACCAACAAACCAACAAACCAACATGCCAACAAACCAACAAACTAAGTAACCAACAAGCCAACAAACAAACAAACCAACAAACCAACATGCAAACAAACCAACAAACTAAGTAACCAACAAGCCAACAAACCAACAAACCAACAAGCCAACAAGCCAACAAACCAACAAACCAACAAACCAACAAGCCAACAAACCAACAAGCCAACAAACCAACAAACCAACAAGCCAACAAGCCAACAAACTAACAAACCAACAAACCAACAAACTAACAAGCCAACAAACCAACGAACCAACAAGCCAACAAACCAACAAACCAACAACCCAACAAACCAACAAACCAACAAGCCAACAAACCAACAAACCAACAAACCAACAAACCAACAAACCTACAAACTAAGTAACCAACAAGCCAGCAAACCAACAAACCAACAAGCCAACAAACCAACAAACAAATAAACCAACAAACCAACAAACCAACAAACCAACAAGCCAACAAGCCAACTAACCAACAAACCAACAAGCCAACAAGCCAACAAACCAACAAACCAAGTAACCAAAAAGCCAAAAAACTAACAAACCAACAAGCCAACAAGCCAACAAACCAACAAAGCAACAAACCAACAAACCAACAAACCAACAAACCAACAAACCAACAAACTAACAAACCAACAAGCCAACAAACCAACAAACCAACAAACCAAAAAACCAACAAACCAAAAAACCAACAAACCAACAAACCAACAAACCAAAAAACCAACAAACCAACAAACCAACAAGCCAACAAACCAACAAATAAACACACCAAGTAACCAAAAAGCCAACAAACTAAAAACCCAACAAGCCAACAAACCAAGAAGCAAACAAGCCAACAAACCAACAAACCAACAAAGCAACAAGCCAACAAACCAACAAACCAACAAGCCAACAAGCCAACAAACCAACAAACCAACAAACCAACAAGCCAACAAACCAACAAACCAACAAGCCAACAAACCAACAAACCAACAAACCAACAAGCCAACAAGCCAACAAACCAAAAAACCAAAAAACCAACAAACCAACAAACCAACAAACCAACAAACCAACAAACCAACAAGCCAACAAGCCAACAAACCAACACACCAACAAACCAACAAGGCAACAAACCAACAAACCAACAAACCAACAAACCAACAAAGCAACAAACTAAGTAACCAACAAGCCAACAAACCAACAAGCCAACAAGCCAACAAGCCAACAAACCAACAACCCAACAAACCAACAAACCAACAAACCAACAAACCAACAAGCGAAGAAACCAACAAACAAATAAACCAACAAACCAACAAACCAACAAACCAACACACCAAAAAACCAACAAACCAACAAGCCAACAAGCCAACAAACCAACAAACTAACAAACCAACAAACGAATTAACCAACAAACCAACAAGCCAACAAGCCAACAAACCAACAAACCAACAAACCAACAAACCAACAAACCAACAAACTAAGTAACCAACAAGCCAACAAACCAACAAACCAACAAACAAAAAAACTAACAAACCAACAAACCAACAAACCAATAAACCAACAAACCAACAAGCCAACAAACCAATAAACCAACAAACCAACAAACCAACAAACCAACAAACCAAGTAACCAAAAAGCCAACAAACTAACAAACCAACAAGCCAACAAGCCAACAAACCAGCAAACCAACAAACCAACAAACCAACAAGCCAACAAACCAACAAATAAACACACCAAGTAACCAAAAAGCCAACAAACTAAAAACCCAACAAGCCAACAAACCAAGAAGCAAACAAGCCAACAAACCAACAAACCAACAAAGCAACAAGCCAACAAACCAACAAACCAACAAGCCAACAAGCCAACAAACCAACAAACCAACAAACCAACAAGCCAAAAAACCAACAAACCAACAAGCCAACAAACCAACAAACCAACAAACCAACAAGCCAACAAGCCAACAAACCAAAAAACCAAAAAACCAACAAACCAACAAACCAACAAACCAACAAACCAACAAACCAACAAGCCAACAAGCCAACAAGCCAACAAACCAACAAACTAACAAACCAACAAACGAATTAACCAACAAACCAACAAGCCAACAAGCCAAAAAACCAACAAACCAACAAACCAACAAACCAACAAACCAACAAACTAAGTAACCAACAAGCCAACAAACCAACAAACCAACAAACAAAAAAACTAACAAACCAACAAACCAACAAACCAATAAACCAACAAACCAACAAGCCAACAAACCAATAAACCAACAAACCAACAAACCAACAAACCAACAAACCAAGTAACCAAAAAGCCAACAAACTAACAAACCAACAAGCCAACAAGCCAACAAACCAGCAAACCAACAAACCAACAAGCGAACAAACCAACAAACAAATAAACCAACAAACCAACAAACCAACAAACCAACAAACCAAAAAATCAACAAACCAACAAGCCAACAAGCCAACAAACCAGCAAACTAACAAACCAACACACGAACTAACCAACAAACCAACAAGCCAACAAGCCAACAAACCAACAAACTAACAAACCAACAAACGAATTAACCAACAAACCAACAAGCCAACAAGCCAACAAACCAACAAACCAACAAACCAACAAACCAACAAACCAACAAACTAAGTAACCAACAAGCCAACAAACCAACAAACCAACAAACAAAAAAACTAACAAACCAACAAACCAACAAACCAATAAACCAACAAACCAACAAGCCAACAAACCAATAAACCAACAAACCAACAAACCAACAAACCAACAAACCAAGTAACCAAAAAGCCAACAAACTAACAAACCAACAAGCCAACAAGCCAACAAACCAGCAAACCAACAAACCAACAAGCGAACAAACCAACAAACAAATAAACCAACAAACCAACAAACCAACAAACCAACAAACCAAAAAATCAACAAACCAACAAGCCAACAAGCCAACAAACCAACAAACTAACAAACCAACACACGAACTAACCAACAAACCAACAAGCCAACAAGCCAACAAACCAACAAACCAACAAACCAACAAACTAAGTAATCAACAAGCCAACAAACCAACAAACCAACAAGCCAACAAGCCAACAAACCAAGAAACCAACAAACCAACAAACCAACAAACCAACAAACCAAAAAACCAACAAACCAACAAACCAACAAACCAACAAACCAACAAGCCAGCAAGCCAACAAACCAACAAACCAACAAACCAACAAGCCAACAAACCAACAAGACAACAAACCAACAAACCAAGTAATCAAAAAGCCATCAAACTAACAAACCAACAAAGCAACAAGCCAACAAGCCAACAAACCAACAAACCAACAAGCCAACAAACCAACAAACCAACAAGCCAACAAGCCAACAAACCAACAAAACAACAAACCAACAAGCCAACAAACCAACAAACCAACAAGCCAACAAACCAACAAACGAACAAACCAACAAGCCAACAAACCACCAAACCAACAAACCAAAAAACCAACAAACCAACAAACCAACAAACCAACAAACCAACAAACCAACAAACCAACAAGCCAAGTAACCAAAAAGCCAACAAACTAACAAACCAACAAACCAACAAAGCAACAAACCAAAAAACCAACAAACCAAAAAACCAACAAACCAACAAACCATCAAACGAACAAAGCAACAAGCCAACAAGCCAACAAACCAACAAACCAACAAGCCAACAAATCAACAAACCAACAAGTCAACAAGCCAACAAACCAACAAACCAACAAACCAACAAGCCAACAAACAAACAAACCAAAAAGCCAACAAACCAACAAACCAACAAACCAACAAACCAACAAGCCAACAAGCCAACAAACCAACAAACCAACAAGCAAACAAACCAACAAACCAATAAGCCAACAAACCAACAAACCAACAAACCAACATGCCAACAAACCAACAAACTAAGTAACCAACAAGCCAACAAACCAACAAACCAACAAGCCAACAAGCCAACAAACCAACAAACCAACGAACCAACAAACCAACAAACCATCAAACGAACAAAGCAACGAACCAACAAACCAACAAACCAACAAGCCAACAAACAAATAAACCAACAAACCAACACACAAATAAACCAACAAACCAACAAACCAACAAACCAACAAACCAACAAACCAACAAACCAACAAACCAACAAACCAACAAACCAACAAACTAACAAACCAACAAGCCAACAAACCAACAAGCCAACAAACCAACAAACCAACAAACCAACATGCCAACAAACCAACAAGCCAACAAACCAACAAACCAAGTAATCAACAAGCCAACAAACCAACAAACCAACAAGCCAACAAACCAACAAACCAATAAACCAACAAGCCAACAAACCAACAAACCACCAAAAAAACAAGCCAACAAGCCAACAAACCAACAAACCAACAAGCCAACAAACCAACAAACCAACAAACCAACAAACCAACATGCCAACAAACCAACAAACTAAGTAACCAACAAGCCAACAAACCAACAAACCAACAAACCAACATGCAAACAAACCAACAAACTAAGTAACCAACAAGCCAACAAACAAACAAACCAACAATATAACAAGCCAACAAACCAACAAACCAACAAACCAACAAGCCAACAAGCCAACAAACCAACAAGCCAACAAACCAACAAACCAACAAGCCAACAAGCCAACAAACCAACAAACCAACAAACCAACAAGCCAACAAACCAACAAACCAACAAGCCAACAAACCAACAAACCAACAAACCAACAAACCAACAAACCAACAAGCCACACACCAACAAACAAATAAACCAACAAACCAACAAACTAACAAACTAACAAGCCAACAAACCAACAAGCCAACAAGCCAACAAGCCAACAAACCAACAAACCAACAAGCCAACAAACCAACAAACTAACAAACCAACATGCCAACAAACCAACAAGCCAACAAACCAACAAACCAACAAACTAAGTAATCAACAAGCCAACAAACCAACAAACCAACAAGCCAACAAACCAACAAACACACAAGCCAAAAAACCAACAAACCAACAAACAAACAAGCCAACAAGCCAAAAAACCAACAAACCAACAAGCCAACAAACCAACAAACCAACAAACCAACATGCCAACAAACCAACAAACTAAGTAACCAACAAGCCAACAAACCAACAAACCAACAAACCAACATGCAAACAAACCAACAAACTAAGTAACCAACAAGCCAACAAACCAACAAACCAACAAGCCAACAAGCCCACAAACCAACAAACCAACAAACCAACAAGCCAACAAACCAACAAGCCAACAAACCAACAAACCAACAAGCCAACAAGCCAACAAACCAACAAACCAACAAACCAACAAGCCAACAAACCAACAAACCAACAAGCCAACAAACCAACAAACCAACAAACCAACATGCCAACAAACCAACAAACTAAGTAACCAACAAGCCAACAAACCAACAAGCCAACAAGCCAACAAACCAACAAACCAACAAAGCAACAAACCAACAAACCAACAAACCAACAAACCAACAAACTAACAAACCAACAAGCCAACAAACCAAAAACCACAAACCAAAAAACCAACAAACCAACAAACCAACAAACCAACAAACCAACAAACCAACAAACCAACAAGCCAACAAACCAACAAACCAACAAACCAACAAACCAAGTAACCAAAAAGCCAACAAACTAACAAACCAACAAGCCAACAAACCAACAAGCCAACAAGCCAACAAACCAACAAACCAACAAAGCAACAAGCCAACAAACCAACAAACCAACAAGCCAATAAGCCAGCAAACCAACAAACCAACTAATCAACAAGCCAACAAACCAACAAACCAACAAGCCAACAAACCAACAAACCAACAAACCAACAAGCCAACAAACCAACAAACCAACAAACCAACAAACCAAAAAAACAACAAACCAACAAACCAACAAACCAACAAAACCAACAAACCAACAAACCAACAAGCCAACAAGCCAACAAACCAACAAACCAACAAACCAACAAGCCAAAAAACCAACAAGCCAACAAACCAACAAAGCAACAAACCAACAAGCCAACAAACCAACAAGCCAACAAACCAACAAACCAACAAACCAACAAACCAACAAACCAACAAACTAAGTAACCAACAAGCCAACAAACCATTAAACCAACAAGCCAACAAACCAACAAACCAACAAACCAACAAGCCAACAAATTAACAAACCATCAAACCAACAAACGAACAAGCCAACAAGCCAACAAACCAACTAACCAACAAACCAACAAGCCAACAAACCAACAAACCAACAAGCCAACAAGCCAACAAGCCAACAAACCAACAAACCAACAAGCCAACAAACCAACAAACCAACAAACCAACATGCCAACAAACCAACAAACTAAGTAACCAACAAGCCAACAAACTAACAAACCAACAAACCAACAAGCCAACAAGCCAACAAACCAACAAACCAACAAACCAACTTACCAACAAACCAACAAGCCAACAAACCAACAAACAAATAAACCAACAAACCAAAAAACCAACAAACCAACAAACCAACAAACCAACGAACCAACAAACCAACAAACCAACAAGCCAACAAAACAACAAACCAACAAACCAACAAGCCATCAAACGAACAAAGCAACAAACCAACAAGCCAACAAGCCAACAAACCAACAAACACACAAGCCAAAAAACCAACAAACCAACAAACAAACAAGCCAACAAGCCAAAAAACCAACAAACCAACAAACAAACAAGCCAACAAGCCAAAAAACCAACAAACCAACAAGCCAACAAACCAACAAACCAACAAACTAACATGCCAACAAACCAACAAACTAAGTAACCAACAAGTCAACAAACCAACAAACCAACAAACCAACATGCAAACAAACCAACAAACTAAGTAACCAACAAACCAACAAACCAACAAACCAACAAGCCAACAAACCAACAAGCCAACAAACCAACAAACCAACAAGCCAACAAGCCAACAAACCAACAAACCAACAAACCAACAAGCCAACAAACCAACAAACCAACAAGCCAACAAACCAACAAACCAACAAACCAACAAACCAACAAACCAACAAACCAACAAACCAACAAACCAACAAACTAACAAACCAACAAGCCAACAAACCAACAAACCACAAACCAAAAAACCAACAAACCAACAAACCAACAAACCAACAAACTAACAAACCAACAAACTAACAAGCCAACAAACCAACAAACCAACAAACCAACAAACCAACAAACCAAAAAAACAACAAACCAACAAACCAACAAACCAACAAAACCAACAAACCAACAAACCAACAAGCCAACAAGCCAACAAACCAACAAACCAACAAAGCAACAAACCAACAAACCAACAAACCAACAAACCAACAAACTAACAAACCAACAAGCCAACAAACCAAAAACCACAAACCAAAAAACCAACAAACCAACAAACCAACAAACCAACAAACCAACAAACCAACAAACCAACAAGCCAACAAACCAACAAACCAACAAACCAACAAACCAAGTAACCAAAAAGCCAACAAACTAACAAACCAACAAGCCAACAAACCAACAAGCCAACAAGCCAACAAACCAACAAACCAACAAAGCAACAAGCCAACAAACCAACAAACCAACAAGCCAATAAGCCAGCAAACCAACAAACCAACTAATCAACAAGCCAACAAACCAACAAACCAACAAGCCAACAAACCAACAAACCAACAAACCAACAAGCCAACAAACCAACAAACCAACAAACCAACAAACCAAAAAAACAACAAACCAACAAACCAACAAACCAACAAAACCAACAAACCAACAAACCAACAAGCCAACAAGCCAACAAACCAACAAACCAACAAACCAACAAGCCAAAAAACCAACAAGCCAACAAACCAACAAAGCAACAAACCAACAAGCCAACAAACCAACAAGCCAACAAACCAACAAACCAACAAACCAACAAACCAACAAACCAACAAACTAAGTAACCAACAAGCCAACAAACCATTAAACCAACAAGCCAACAAACCAACAAACCAACAAACCAACAAGCCAACAAATTAACAAACCATCAAACCAACAAACGAACAAGCCAACAAGCCAACAAACCAACTAACCAACAAACCAACAAGCCAACAAACCAACAAACCAACAAGCCAACAAGCCAACAAGCCAACAAACCAACAAACCAACAAGCCAACAAACCAACAAACCAACAAACCAACATGCCAACAAACCAACAAACTAAGTAACCAACAAGCCAACAAACTAACAAACCAACAAACCAACAAGCCAACAAGCCAACAAACCAACAAACCAACAAACCAACTTACCAACAAACCAACAAGCCAACAAACCAACAAACAAATAAACCAACAAACCAAAAAACCAACAAACCAACAAACCAACAAACCAACGAACCAACAAACCAACAAACCAACAAGCCAACAAAACAACAAACCAACAAACCAACAAGCCATCAAACGAACAAAGCAACAAACCAACAAGCCAACAAGCCAACAAACCAACAAACACACAAGCCAAAAAACCAACAAACCAACAAACAAACAAGCCAACAAGCCAAAAAACCAACAAACCAACAAACAAACAAGCCAACAAGCCAAAAAACCAACAAACCAACAAGCCAACAAACCAACAAACCAACAAACTAACATGCCAACAAACCAACAAACTAAGTAACCAACAAGTCAACAAACCAACAAACCAACAAACCAACATGCAAACAAACCAACAAACTAAGTAACCAACAAACCAACAAACCAACAAACCAACAAGCCAACAAACCAACAAGCCAACAAACCAACAAACCAACAAGCCAACAAGCCAACAAACCAACAAACCAACAAACCAACAAGCCAACAAACCAACAAACCAACAAGCCAACAAACCAACAAACCAACAAACCAACAAACCAACAAACCAACAAGCCAAAACACCAACAAACAAATAAACCAACAAAACCAACAAACTAACAAACCAACAAGCCAACAAACCAACAAGCCAACAAGCCAACAAACCAACAAACCAACAAAGCAACAAACCAACAAACCAACAAACCAACAAACCAACAAACTAACAAACCAACAAGCCAACAAACCAACAAACCACAAACCAAAAAACCAACAAACCAACAAACCAACAAACCAACAAACTAACAAACCAACAAACTAACAAGCCAACAAACCAACAAACCAACAAACCAACAAACCAAGTAACCAAAAAGCCAACAAACTAACAAACCAACAAGCCAACAAACCAACAAGCCAACAAGCCAACAAACCAACAAACCAACAAAGCAACAAGCCAACAAACCAACAAACCAACAAGCCAACAAGCCAGCAAACCAACAAACCAACTAACCAACAAGCCAACAAACCAACAAACCAACAAGCCAACAAACCAACAAACCAACAAACCAACAAACCAACAAGCCAACAAACCAAGAAACCAACAAACCAACAAACCAAAAAACCAACAAACCAACAAACCAACAAACCAACAAAACCAACAAACCAACAAACCAACAAGCCAACAAGCCAACAAACCAACAAACCAACAAGCCAACAAACCAACAAACCAACAAACCAACAAACCAACAAACCAACAAGCCAAAACACCAACAAACAAATAAACCAACAAAACCAACAAACTAACAAACCAACAAGCCAACCAACCAACAAGCCAACAAGCCAACAAACCAACAAACCAACAAAGCAACAAACCAACAAACCAACAAACCAACAAACCAACAAACTAACAAACCAACAAGCCAACAAACCAACAAACCACAAACCAAAAAACCAACAAACCAACAAACCAACAAACCAACAAGCCAACAAACCAACAAACCAACAAGCCAACAAACCAACAAACCAACAAACCAACAAGCCAACAAACCAACAAGCCAAAACACCAACAAACAAATAAACCAACAAAACCAACAAACTAACACACCAACAAGCCAACAAACCAACAAGCCAACAAGCCAACAAACCAACAAACCAACAAAGCAAGAAACCAACAAACCAACAAACCAACAAACCAACAAACTAACAAACCAACAAGCCAACAAACCAACAAACCACAAACCAAAAAACCAACAAACCAACAAACCAACAAACCAACAAACCAACAAACCAACAAACCAACAAGCCAACAAACCAACAAACCAACAAACCAACAAACCAAGTAACCAAAAAGCCAACAAACTAACAAACCAACAAGCCAACAAACCAACAAGCCAACAAGCCAACAAACCAACAAACCAACAAAGCAACAAGCCAACAAACCAACAAACCAACAAGCCAACAAGCCAGCAAACCAACAAACCAACTAATCAACAAGCCAACAAACCAACAAACCAACAAGCCAACAAACCAACAAACCAACAAACCAACAAGCCAACAAACCAACAAACCAACAAACCAACAAACCAAAAAACCAACAAACCAACAAACCAACAAACCAACAAAACCAACAAACCAACAAACCAACAAGCCAACAAGCCAACAAACCAACAAACCAACAAGCCAACAAACCAACAAACCAACAAACCAACAAACCAACAAGCCAAAACACCAACAAACAAATAAACCAACAAAACCAACAAACTAACAAACCAACAAGCCAACAAACCAACAAGCCAACAAGCCAACAAACCAACAAACCAACACAGCAACAAACCAACAAACCAACAAACTAACAAACCAACAAACTAACAAACCAACAAGCCAACAAACCAACAAACCAACAAGCCAACAAGCCAACAAACCAACAAACCAACAAACCAACAAGCCAACAAACCAACAAACCAACAAGCCAACAAACCAACAAACCAACAAACCAACAAACCAACAAACCAACAAACCAACAAACCAACAAGCCAAAACACCAACAAACAAATAAACCAACAAAACCAACAAACTAACAAACCAACAAGCCAACAAACCAACAAGCCAACAAGCCAACAAACCAACAAAGCAACAAACCAACAAACCAACAAACCAACAAACCAACAAACTAACAAACCAACAAGCCAACAAACCAACAAACCACAAACCAAAAAACCAACAAACCAACAAACCAACAAACCAACAAACCAACAAACCAACAAACCAACAAGCCAACAAACCAACAAACCAACAAACCAACAAACCAAGTAACCAAAAAGCCAACAAACTAACAAACCAACAAGCCAACAAACCAACAAGCCAACAAGCCAACAAATCAACAAACCAACAAAGCAACAAGCCAACAAACCAACAAACCAACAAGCCAACAAGCCAGCAAACCAACAAACCAACTAATCAACAAGCCAACAAACCAACAAACCAACAAGCCAACAAACCAACAAACCAACAAACCAACAAGCCAACAAACCAACAAACCAACAAACCAACAAACCAAAAAACCAACAAACCAACAAACCAACAAACCAACAAAACCAACAAACCAACAAACCAACAAGCCAACAAGCCAACAAACCAACAAACCAACAAACCAACAAGCCAAAAAACCAACAAGCCAACAAACCAACAAAGCAACAAACCAACAAGCCAACAAACCAACAAGCCAACAAACCAACAAGCCAACAAACCAACAAACCAACAAACCAACAAACCAACAAACTAAGTAACCAACAAGCCAACAAACCATTAAACCAACAAGCCAACAAACCAACAAACCAACAAACCAACAAGCCAACAAATTAACAAACCAACAAACCAACAAACGAACAAGCCAACAAGCCAACAAACCAACTAACCAACAAACCAACAAGCCAACAAACCAACAAACCAACAAGCCAACAAGCCAACAAGCCAACAAACCAACAAACCAACAAGCCAACAAACCAACAAACCAACAAACCAACATGCCAACAAACCAACAAACTAAGTAACCAACAAGCCAACAAACTAACAAACCAACAAACCAACAAGCCAACAAGCCAACAAACCAACAAACCAACAAACCAACTTACCAACAAACCAACAAGCCAACAAACCAACAAACAAATAAACCAACAAACCAAAAAACCAACAAATCAACAAACCAACAAACCAACGAACCAACAAACCAACAAACCAACAAGCCAACAAAACAACAAACCAACAAACCAACAAACCAACAAACCAACAAACCAACAAACCAACAAACCAACAAACCAACAAGCCAAAACACCAACAAACAAATAAACCAACAAAACCAACAAACTAACAAACCAACAAGCCAACAAACCAACAAGCCAACAAGCCAACAAACCAACAAAGCAACAAACCAACAAACCAACAAACCAACAAACCAACAAACTAACAAACCAACAAGCCAACAAACCAACAAACCACAAACCAAAAAACCAACAAACCAACAAACCAACAAACCAACAAACCAACAAACCAACAAACCAACAAGCCAACAAACCAACAAACCAACAAACCAACAAACCAAGTAACCAAAAAGCCAACAAACTAACAAACCAACAAGCCAACAAACCAACAAGCCAACAAGCCAACAAATCAACAAACCAACAAAGCAACAAGCCAACAAACCAACAAACCAACAAGCCAACAAGCCAGCAAACCAACAAACCAACTAATCAACAAGCCAACAAACCAACAAACCAACAAGCCAACAAACCAACAAACCAACAAACCAACAAGCCAACAAACCAACAAACCAACAAACCAACAAACCAAAAAACCAACAAACCAACAAACCAACAAACCAACAAAACCAACAAACCAACAAACCAACAAGCCAACAAGCCAACAAACCAACAAACCAACAAACCAACAAGCCAAAAAACCAACAAGCCAACAAACCAACAAAGCAACAAACCAACAAGCCAACAAACCAACAAGCCAACAAACCAACAAGCCAACAAACCAACAAACCAACAAACCAACAAACCAACAAACTAAGTAACCAACAAGCCAACAAACCATTAAACCAACAAGCCAACAAACCAACAAACCAACAAACCAACAAGCCAACAAATTAACAAACCAACAAACCAACAAACGAACAAGCCAACAAGCCAACAAACCAACTAACCAACAAACCAACAAGCCAACAAACCAACAAACCAACAAGCCAACAAGCCAACAAGCCAACAAACCAACAAACCAACAAGCCAACAAACCAACAAACCAACAAACCAACATGCCAACAAACCAACAAACTAAGTAACCAACAAGCCAACAAACTAACAAACCAACAAACCAACAAGCCAACAAGCCAACAAACCAACAAACCAACAAACCAACTTACCAACAAACCAACAAGCCAACAAACCAACAAACAAATAAACCAACAAACCAAAAAACCAACAAATCAACAAACCAACAAACCAACGAACCAACAAACCAACAAACCAACAAGCCAACAAAACAACAAACCAACAAACCAACAAGCCATCAAACGAACAAAGCAACAAACCAACAAGCCAACAAGCCAACAAACCAACAAACACACAAGCCAAAAAACCAACAAACCAACAAACAAACAAGCCAACAAGCCAAAAAACCAACAAACCAACAAGCCAACAAACCAACAAACCAACAAACCAACATGCCAACAAACCAACAAACTAAGTAACCAACAAGCCGACAAACCAACAAACCAACAAACCAACATGCAAACAAACCAACAAACTAAGTAACCAACAAGCCAACAAACCAACAAACCAACAAGCCAACAAGCCAACAAACCAACAAACCAACAAACCAACAAGCCAACAAACCAACAAGCCAACAAACCAACAAACCAACAAGCCAACAAGCCAACAAACCAACAAACCAACAAACCAACAAGCCAACAAACCAACAAACCAACAAGCCAACAAACCAACAAACCAACAAACCAACAAACCAACAAACCAACAAGCCAAAACACCAACAAACAAATAAACCAACAAAACCAACAAACTAACAAACCAACAAGCCAACAAACCAACAAGCCAACAAGCCAACAAACCAACAAACCAACAAACCAACAAACCAACAAACCAACAAACCAACAAACCAACAAACCAACAAACCAACAAACCAACAAACCAACAAGCCAACAAACCAACAAACCAACAATCCAAGTAACCAAAAAGCTAACAAACTAACAAACCAACAAGCCAACAAACCAACAAGCCAACAAGCCAACAAACCAACAAACCAACAAAGCAACAAGCCAACAAACCAACAAACCAACAAGCCAACAAGCCAGCAAACCAACAAACCAACTAACCAACAAGCCAACAAACCAACAAACCAACAAGCCAACAAACCAACAAACCAACAAACCAACAAGCCAACAAACCAACAAACCAACAAACCAACAAACCAAAAAACCAACAAACCAACAAACCAACAAACCAACAAAACCAACAAACCAACAAACCAACAAGCCAACAAGCCAACAAACCAACAAACCAACAAACCAACAAACCAACAAGCCAAAAAACCAACAAGCCAACAAACCAACAAAGCAACAAACCAACAAGCCAACAAACCAACAAGCCAACAAACCAACAAGCCAACAAACCAACAAACCAACAAACCAACAAACTAAGTAACCAACAAGCCAACAAACCAACAAACCAACAAGCCAACAAACCAACAAACCAACAAACCAACAAGCCAACTAATTAACAAACCAACAAACCAACAAACGAACAAGCCAACAAGCCAACAAACCAACTAACCAACAAACCAACAAGCCAACAAACCAACAAACCAACAAGCCAACAAGCCAACAAACCAACAAACCAACAAGCCAACAAACCAACAAACCAACAAACCAACATGCCAACAAACCAACAAACTAAGTAACCAACAAGCCAACAAACTAACAAACCAACAAACCAACAAGCCAACAAGCCAACAAACCAACAAACCAACAAACCAACTTACCAACAAACCAACAAGCCAACAAACCAACAAACAAATAAACCAACAAACCAAAACACCAACAAACCAACAAACCAACAAACCAACGAACCAACAAACCAACAAACCAACAAGCCAACAAAACAACAAACCAACAAACCAACAAGCCATCAAACGAACAAAGCAACAAACCAACAAGCCAACAAGCCAACAAACCAACAAACCAACAAACCAACTTACCAACAAACCAACAAGCCAACAAACCAACAAACAAATAAACCAACAAACCAAAACACCAACAAACCAACAAACCAACAAACCAACGAACCAACAAACCAACAAGCCAACAAGCCAACAAACCAAGTAACCAAAAAGCCAACAAACTAACAAACCAACAAGCCAACAAGCCAACAAGCCAACAAGCCAACAAACCAACAAACCATCAAGCCAACAAACCAACAAACCAACAAACCAACAAACCAACAAGCCAACAAACCAACAAACAAATAAACCAACAAACCAAAAAACCTAAAAAATAACAAACCAACAAACCAACAAACCAACAAACCAACAAACCAACAAGCCAACAAACCAACAAACCAACAAACCAACAAGCCAACAAACCAACAAGCCAACAAACCAACAGACCAACAAACCAAGTAACCAATAAACCAACAAACCATCAAACGAACAAAGCAACAAACCAACAAGCCAACAAACCAACAAAGCAACAAACCAACAAAACAACAAGCCAACAAGCCAACAAGCCAACAAACCAACAAACCAAGTAACCAAAAAGCCAACAAACTAACAAACCAGGTAACCAAGTAACCAAAAAGCCAACAAACTAACAAACAAACAAGCCAACAAGCCAACAAACCAACAAGCCAACAAGCCAACAAACCAACAAACCAACAAACCAACAAGCCAACAAACCACCAAACCAAAAAACCAACAAACCAACAAGCCAACAAGCCAACAAACCAACAAACTAACAAACCAACAAACGAACTAACCAACAAACCAACAAACCAACAAGCCAACAAACCAACAAACCAACAAGCCAACAAACCAACAAACCAACAAACCAACAAACCAACAAGCCAACAAACCAACAAACAAACCAACAAGCCAACAAGCCAACAAACCAACCAACCAACAAACCAACAAACCAAAAAACCAAAAAGCCAACAAACTAACAAACGAACAAGCCAACAAGCCAACAAACCAACAAACCAACAAACCAACAAGCCAACAAACCAACAATCAAATAAACCAACAAACCAACAAACCAAAAAACCAAAAAACCAACAAACCAAAAAACCAACAAACCAACAAGCCAACAAGCCAACAAACCAACAAACTAACAAACCAACAAACGAACTAACCAACAAACCAACAAACCAACGAACCAACAAACCAACAAACCAACAAGCCAACAAACCAACAAACCAACAAACCAACAAACCAACAAACCAACAAGCCAGCAAGCCAACAAACCAACAAACCAACAAACCAACAAGCCAACAAACCAACAAGACAACAAACCAACAAACCAAGTAATCAAAAAGCCAACAAACTAACAAACCAACAAAGCAACAAGCCAACAAGCCAACAAACCAACAAACCAACAAGCCAACAAACCAACAAACCAACAAGCCAACAAGCCAACAAACCAACAAAACAACAAACCAACAAGCCAACAAACCAACAAACCAACAAGCCAACAAACCAACAAACCAACAAACCAACAAGCCAACAAACCACCAAACCAACAAACCAAAAAACCAACAAACCAACAAACCAACAAACCAACAAACCAACAAACCAACAAACCAACAAGCCAAGTAACCAAAAAGGTAACAAACTAACAAACCAACAAGCCAACAAACCAACAAGCCAACAAGCCAACAAACCAACAAACCAACAAAGCAACAAACCAAAAAACCAACAAACCAAAAAACCAACAAACCAACAAACCATCAAACGAACAAAGCAACAAGCCAACAAGCCAACAAACCAACAAACCAACAAGCCAACAAATCAACAAACCAACAAGCCAACAAGCCAACAAACCAACAAACCAACAAACCAACAAGCCAACAAACCAACAAACCAAAAAGCCAACAAACCAACAAACCAACAAACCAACAAACCAACAAGCCAACAAGCCAACAAACCAACAAACCAACAAGCAAACAAACCAACAAACCAATAAGCCAACAAACCAACAAACCAACAAACCAACATGCCAACAAACCAACAAACTAAGTAACCAACAAGCCAACAAACCAACAAACCAACAAGCCAACAAGCCAACAAACCAACAAACCAACGAACCAACAAACCAACAAACCATCAAACGAACAAAGCAACGAACCAACAAACCAACAAACCAACAAGCCAACATACAAATAAACCAACAAACCAACACACAAATAAACCAACAAACCAACAAACCAACAAACCAACAAACCAACAAACCAACAAACCAACAAACCAACAAACCAACAAACCAACAAACCAACAAACCAACAAACTAACAAACCAACAAGCCAACAAACCAACAAGCCAACAAACCAACAAACCAACAAACCAACATGCCAACAAACCAACAAGCCAACAAACCAACAAACCAACAAACTAAGTAATCAACAAGCCAACAAACCAACAAACCAACAAGCCAACAAACCAACAAACCAATAAACCAACAAGCCAACAAACCAACAAACCACCAAAAAAACAAGCCAACAAGCCAACAAACCAACAAACCAACAAGCCAACAAACCAACAAACCAACAAACCAACAAACCAACATGCCAACAAACCAACAAACTAAGTAACCAACAAGCCAACAAACCAACAAACCAACATGCAAACAAACCAACAAACTAAGTAACCAACAAGCCAACAAACAAACAAACCAACAAGCTAACAAGCCAACAAACCAACAAACCAACAAACCAACAAGCCAACAAACCAACAAACCAACAAACCAACAAACCAACAAGCCAACAAGCCAATAAACCAACAAACCAACAAACCAACAAGCCAACAAACCAACAAACCAACAAGCCAACAAACCAACAAACCAACAAACCAACAAACCAACAAACCAACAAGCCACACACCAACACACAAATAAACCAACAAACCAACAAACCAACAAACTAACAAGCCAACAAACCAACAAACCAACAAACTAACAAGCCAACAAACCAACAAACCAACAAGCCAACAAACCAACAAACCAACAAACCAACATGCCAACAAACCAACAAGCCAACAAACCAACAAACCAACAAACTAAGTAATCAACAAGCCAACAAACCAACAAACCAACAAGCCAACAAACCATTAAACACACAAGCCAAAAAACCAACAAACCAACAAACAAACAAGCCAACAAGCCAAAAAACCAACAAACCAACAAGCCAACAAGCCAACAAACCAACAAACCAACAAACCAACATGCCAACAAACCAACAAACTAAGTAACCAACAAGCCAACAAACCAACAAACCAAAAAACCAACATGCAAACAAACCAACAAACTAAGTAACCAACAAGCCAACAAACCAACAAACCAACAAGCCAACAAGCCCACAAACCAACAAACCAACAAACCAACAAGCCAACAAACCAACAAGCCAACAAACCAACAAACCAACAAGTCAACAAGCCAACAAACCAACAAACCAACAAACCAACAAGCCAACAAACCAACAAACCAACAAGCCAACAAACCAACAAACCAACAAACCAACAAACCAACAAACCAACAAGCCAAAACACCAACAAACAAATAAACCAACAAAACCAACAAACTAACAAACCAACAAGCCAACAAACCAACAAGCCAACAAGCCAACAAACCAACAAACCAACAAAGCAACAAACCAACAAACCAACAAACCAACAAACCAACAAACCAACAAACTAACAAACCAACAAGCCAACAAACCAACAAACCACAAACCAAAAAACCAACAAACCAACAAACCAACAAACCAACAAACCAACAAACCAACAAACCAACAAGCCAACAAACCAACAAACCAACAAACCAACAAACCAAGTAACCAAAAAGTCAACAAACTAACAAACCAACAAGCCAACAAACCAACAAGCCAACAAGCCAACAAACCAACAAACCAACAAAGCAACAAGCCAACAAACCAACAAACCAACAAGCCAACAAGCCAGCAAACCAACAAACCAACTAATCAACAAGCCAACAAACCAACAAACCAACAAGCCAACAAACCAACAAACCAACAAACCAACAAGCCAACAAACCAACAAACCAACAAACCAACAAACCAACAAACCAAAAAACCAACAAACCAACAAACCAACAAACCAACAAACCAACAAACCAACAAACCAACAAGCCAACAAGCCAACAAACCAACAAACCAACAAACAAACAAGCCAAAAAACCAACAAGCCAACAAACCAACAAAGCAACAAACCAACAAGCCAACAAACCAACAAGCCAACAAACCAACAAGCCAACAAACCAACAAACCAACAAACCAACAAACCAACAAACTAAGTAACCAACAAGCCAACAAACCAACAAACCAACAAGCCAACAAACCAACAAACCAATAAACCAACAAGTCAACAAATTAACAAACCAACAAACCAACAAACGAACAAGCCAACAAGCCAACAAACCAACTAACCAACAAACCAACAAGCCAACAAACCAATAAACCAACAAGCCAACAAGCCAACAAGCCAACAAACCAACAAACCAACAAGCCAACAAACCAACAAACCAACAAACCAACATGCCAACAAACCAACAAACTAAGTAACCAACAAGCCAACAAACTAACAAACCAACAAACCAACAAGCCAACAAGCCAACAAACCAACAAACCAACAAACCAACTTACCAACAAACCAACAAGCCAACAAACCAACAAACAAATAAACCAACAAACCAAAAAACCAACAAACCAACAAACCAACAAACCAACGAACCAACAAACCAACAAACCAACAAGCCAACAAAACAACAAACCAACAAACCAACAAGCCATCAAACGAACAAAGCAACAAACCAACAAGCCAACAAGCCAACAAACCAACAAACACACAAGCCAAAAAACCAACAAACTAACAAACAAACAAGCCAACAAGCTAAAAAACCAACAAACCAACAAGCCAACAAACCAACAAACCAACAAACCAGCATGCCAACAAACCAACAAACTAAGTAACCAACAAGCCAACAAACCAACAAACCAACAAACCAACATGCAAACAAACCAACAAACTAAGTAACCAACAAGCCAACAAACCAACAAACCAACAAGCCAACAAGCCAACAAACCAACAAACCAACAAACCAACAAACCAACAAGCCAACAAACCAACAAGCCAACAAACCAACAAACCAACAAGCCAACAAACCAACAAACCAACAAACCAACAAACCAACAAGCCAACAAACCAACAAACCAACAAACCAACAAGCCAAAACACCAACAAACAAATAAACCAACAAAACCAACAAACTAACAAACCAACAAGCCAACAAACCAACAAGCCAACAAGCCAACAAACCAACAAACCAACAAAGCAACAAACCAACAAACCAACAAACCAACAAACCAACAAACTAACAAACCAACAAGCCAACAAACCAACAAACCACAAACCAAAAAACCAACA
This sequence comes from Atherix ibis, assembly GCA_958298945.1. NCBI lineage: Eukaryota > Metazoa > Arthropoda > Insecta > Diptera > Athericidae > Atherix > Atherix ibis. Next base: position 31,633,523 of record OY282608.1, read on the forward strand.
AACCAACAAACCAACAAACCAACAAACCAACAAACCAACAAACCAACAAACCAACAAGCCAACAAACCAACAAACCAACAAACCAACAAACCAAGTAACCAAAAAGCCAACAAACTAACAAACCAACAAGCCAACAAACCAACAAGCCAACAAGCCAACAAACCAACAAACCAACAAAGCAACAAGCCAACAAACCAACAAACCAACAAGCCAACAAGCCAGCAAACAAACAAACCAACTAACCAACAAGCCAACAAACCAACAAACCAACAAGCCAACAAACCAACAAACCAACAAACCAACAAGCCAACAAACCAACAAACCAACAAACCAACAAACCAAAAAACCAACAAACCAACAAACCAACAAGCCAACAAGCCAACAAACCAACAAACCAACAAACCAACAAGCCAAAAAACCAACAAGCCAACAAACCAACAAAGCAACAAACCAACAAGCCAACAAACCAACAAGCCAACAAACCAACAAGCCAACAAGCCAACAAACCAACAAACCAACAAACTAAGTAACCAACAAGCCAACAAACCAACAAACCAACAAGCCAACAAACCAACAAACCAACAAACCAACAAGCCAACAAATTAACAAACCAACAAACGAACAAGCCAACAAGCCAACAAACCAACTAACCAACAAACCAACAAACCAACAAACCAACAAACCAACAAGCCAACAAGCCAACAAACCAACAAACCAACAAGCCAACAAACCAACAAACCAACAAACCAACAAACTAAGTAACAAACAAGCCAACAAACTAACAAACCAACAAACCAACAAGCCAACAAGCCAACAAACCAACAAACCAACAAACCAACTTACCAACAAACCAACAAGCCAACAAACCAACAAACCAACAAACCAACAAACCAACAAACCAACAAGCCAACAAACCAACAAACCAACAAACCAACAAACCAAGTAACCAAAAAGCCAACAAACTAACAAACCAACAAGCCAACAAACCAACAAGCCAACAAGCCAACAAACCAACAAACCAACAAAGCAACAAGCCAACAAACCAACAAACCAACAAGCCAACAAGCCAGCAAACCAACAAACCAACTAACCAACAAGCCAACAAACCAACAAACCAACAAGCCAACAAACCAACAAACCAACAAACCAACAAGCCAACAAACCAACAAACCAACAAACCAACAAACCAAAAAACCAACAAACCAACAAACCAACAAACCAACAAAACCAACAAACCAACAAACCAACAAGCCAACAAGCCAACAAACCAACAAACCAACAAACCAACAAGCCAAAAAACCAACAAGCCAACAAACCAACAAAGCAACAAACCAACAAGCCAACAAACCAACAAGCCAACAAACCAACAAGCCAACAAACCAACAAACCAACAAACCAACAAACCAACAAACTAAGTAACCAACAAGCCAACAAACCAACAAACCAACAAGCCAACAAACCAACAAACCAACAAACCAACAAGCCAACAAATTAACAAACCAACAAACCAACAAACGAACAAGCCAACAAGCCAACAAACCAACTAACCAACAAACCAACAAGCCAACAAACCAACAAACCAACAAGCCAACAAGGCAACAAACCAACAAACCAACAAGCCAACAAACCAACAAACCAACAAACCAACATGCCAACAAACCAACAAACTAAGTAACCAACAAGCCAACAAACTAACAAACCAACAAACCAACAAGCCAACAAGCCAACAAACCAACAAACCAACAAACCAACTTATCAACAAACCAACAAGCCAACAAACCAACAAACAAATAAACCAACAAACCAAAACACCAATAAACCAACAAACCAACAAACCAACGAACCAACAAACCAACAAACCAACAAGCCAACAAAACAACAAACCAACAAACCAACAAGCCATCAAACGAACAAAGCAACAAACCAACAAGCCAACAAGCCAACAAACCAAGTAACCAAAAAGCCAACAAACTAACAAACCAACAAGCCAACAAGCCAACAAGCCAACAAGCCAACAAACCAACAAACCAAGTAACCAGAAAGCCAACAAACTAACAAACCAACAAACCAAAAAACCAACAAACCAACAAACCAACAAGCCAACAAACCAACAAACAAATAAACCAACAAACCAAAAAACCTAAAAAATAACAAACCAACAAACCAACAAACCAACAAACCAACAAACCAACAAGCCAACAAACCAACAAACCAACAAACCAACAAGCCAACAAACCAACAAGCCAACAAACCAACAGACCAACAAACCAAGTAACCAACAAACCAACAAACCATCAAACGAACAAAGCAACAAACCAACAAAACAACAAGCCAACAAGCCAACAAGCTAACAAACCAACAAACCAAGTAACCAACAAGCCAACAAACTAACAAACCAACAAACCAACAAGCCAACAAACAAACAAGCCAACAAACCAACAGACCAACAAACCAAGTAACCAACAAACCAACAAACCAACAAACCAACAAACCAACAAACCAACAAGCCAAAACACCAACAAACAAATAAACCAACAAAACCAACAAACTAACAAACCAACAAGCCAACAAACCAACAAGCCAACAAGCCAACAAACCAACAAACCAACAAAGCAACAAACCAACAAACCAACAAACCAACAAACCAACAAACTAACAAACCAACAAGCCAACAAACCAACAAACCACAAACCAAAAAACCAACAAACCAACAAACCAACAAACCAACAAACCAACAAACCAACAAACCAACAAGCCAACAAACCAACAAACCAACAAACCAACAAACCAAGTAACCAAAAAGTCAACAAACTAACAAACCAACAAGCCAACAAACCAACAAGCCAACAAGCCAACAAACCAACAAACCAACAAAGCAACAAGCCAACAAACCAACAAACCAACAAGCCAACAAGCCAGCAAACCAACAAACCAACTAATCAACAAGCCAACAAACCAACAAACCAACAAGCCAACAAACCAACAAACCAACAAACCAACAAGCCAACAAACCAACAAACCAACAAACCAACAAACCAAAAAACCAACAAACCAACAAACCAACAAACCAACAAACCAACAAACCAACAAACCAACAAGCCAACAAGCCAACAAACCAACAAACCAACAAACAAACAAGCCAAAAAACCAACAAGCCAACAAACCAACAAAGCAACAAACCAACAAGCCAACAAACCAACAAGCCAACAAACCAACAAGCCAACAAACCAACAAACCAACAAACCAACAAACCAACAAACTAAGTAACCAACAAGCCAACAAACCAACTAACCAACAAACCAACAAGCCAACAAACCAATAAACCAACAAGCCAACAAGCCAACAAGCCAACAAACCAACAAACCAACAAGCCAACAAACCAACAAACCAACAAACCAACATGCCAACAAACCAACAAACTAAGTAACCAACAAGCCAACAAACTAACAAACCAACAAACCAACAAGCCAACAAGCCAACAAACCAACAAACCAACAAACCAACTTACCAACAAACCAACAAGCCAACAAACCAACAAACAAATAAACCAACAAACCAAAAAACCAACAAACCAACAAACCAACAAACCAACGAACCAACAAACCAACAAACCAACAAGCCAACAAAACAACAAACCAACAAACCAACAAGCCATCAAACGAACAAAGCAACAAACCAACAAGCCAACAAGCCAACAAACCAACAAACACACAAGCCAAAAAACCAACAAACTAACAAACAAACAAGCCAACAAGCTAAAAAACCAACAAACCAACAAGCCAACAAACCAACAAACCAACAAACCAGCATGCCAACAAACCAACAAACTAAGTAACCAACAAGCCAACAAACCAACAAACCAACAAACCAACATGCAAACAAACCAACAAACTAAGTAACCAACAAGCCAACAAACCAACAAACCAACAAGCCAACAAGCCAACAAACCAACAAACCAACAAACCAACAAACCAACAAGCCAACAAACCAACAAGCCAACAAACCAACAAACCAACAAGCCAACAAACCAACAAACCAACAAACCAACAAACCAACAAGCCAACAAACCAACAAACCAACAAACCAACAAGCCAAAACACCAACAAACAAATAAACCAACAAAACCAACAAACTAACAAACCAACAAGCCAACAAACCAACAAGCCAACAAGCCAACAAACCAACAAACCAACAAAGCAACAAACCAACAAACCAACAAACCAACAAACCAACAAACTAACAAACCAACAAGCCAACAAACCAACAAACCACAAACCAAAAAACCAACAAACCAACAAACCAACAAACCAACAAACCAACAAACCAACAAACCAACAAACCAACAAGCCAACAAACCAACAAACCAACAAACCAACAAACCAAGTAACCAAAAAGCCAACAAACTAACAAACCAACAAGCCAACAAACCAACAAGCCAACAAGCCAACAAACCAACAAACCAACAAAGCAACAAGCCAACAAACCAACAAACCAACAAGCCAACAAGCCAGCAAACAAACAAACCAACTAACCAACAAGCCAACAAACCAACAAACCAACAAGCCAACAAACCAACAAACCAACAAACCAACAAGCCAACAAACCAACAAACCAACAAACCAACAAACCAAAAAACCAACAAACCAACAAACCAACAAGCCAACAAGCCAACAAACCAACAAACCAACAAACCAACAAGCCAAAAAACCAACAAGCCAACAAACCAACAAAGCAACAAACCAACAAGCCAACAAACCAACAAGCCAACAAACCAACAAGCCAACAAGCCAACAAACCAACAAACCAACAAACTAAGTAACCAACAAGCCAACAAACCAACAAACCAACAAGCCAACAAACCAACAAACCAACAAACCAACAAGCCAACAAATTAACAAACCAACAAACGAACAAGCCAACAAGCCAACAAACCAACTAACCAACAAACCAACAAACCAACAAACCAACAAACCAACAAGCCAACAAGCCAACAAACCAACAAACCAACAAGCCAACAAACCAACAAACCAACAAACCAACAAACTAAGTAACAAACAAGCCAACAAACTAACAAACCAACAAACCAACAAGCCAACAAGCCAACAAACCAACAAACCAACAAACCAACTTACCAACAAACCAACAAGCCAACAAACCAACAAACCAACAAACCAACAAACCAACAAACCAACAAGCCAACAAACCAACAAACCAACAAACCAACAAACCAAGTAACCAAAAAGCCAACAAACTAACAAACCAACAAGCCAACAAACCAACAAACCAACAAGCCAACAAACCAACAAACCAACAAAGCAACAAGCCAACAAACCAACAAACCAACAAGCCAACAAGCCAGCAAACCAACAAACCAACTAACCAACAAGCCAACAAACCAACAAACCAACAAGCCAACAAACCAACAAACCAACAAACCAACAAGCCAACAAACCAACAAACCAACAAACCAACAAACCAAAAAACCAACAAACCAACAAACCAACAAACCAACAAAACCAACAAACCAACAAACCAACAAGCCAACAAGCCAACAAACCAACAAACCAACAAACCAACAAGCCAAAAAACCAACAAGCCAACAAACCAACAAAGCAACAAACCAACAAGCCAACAAACCAACAAGCCAACAAACCAACAAGCCAACAAACCAACAAACCAACAAACCAACAAACCAACAAACTAAGTAACCAACAAGCCAACAAACCAACAAACCAACAAGCCAACAAACCAACAAACCAACAAACCAACAAGCCAACAAATTAACAAACCAACAAACCAACAAACGAACAAGCCAACAAGCCAACAAACCAACTAACCAACAAACCAACAAGCCAACAAACCAACAAACCAACAAGCCAACAAGGCAACAAACCAACAAACCAACAAGCCAACAAACCAACAAACCAACAAACCAACATGCCAACAAACCAACAAACTAAGTAACCAACAAGCCAACAAACTAACAAACCAACAAACCAACAAGCCAACAAGCCAACAAACCAACAAACCAACAAACCAACTTATCAACAAACCAACAAGCCAACAAACCAACAAACAAATAAACCAACAAACCAAAACACCAATAAACCAACAAACCAACAAACCAACGAACCAACAAACCAACAAACCAACAAGCCAACAAAACAACAAACCAACAAACCAACAAGCCATCAAACGAACAAAGCAACAAACCAACAAGCCAACAAGCCAACAAACCAAGTAACCAAAAAGCCAACAAACTAACAAACCAACAAGCCAACAAGCCAACAAGCCAACAAGCCAACAAACCAACAAACCAAGTAACCAGAAAGCCAACAAACTAACAAACCAACAAACCAAAAAACCAACAAACCAACAAACCAACAAGCCAACAAACCAACAAACAAATAAACCAACAAACCAAAAAACCTAAAAAATAACAAACCAACAAACCAACAAACCAACAAACCAACAAACCAACAAGCCAACAAACCAACAAACCAACAAACCAACAAGCCAACAAACCAACAAGCCAACAAACCAACAGACCAACAAACCAAGTAACCAACAAACCAACAAACCATCAAACGAACAAAGCAACAAACCAACAAAACAACAAGCCAACAAGCCAACAAGCTAACAAACCAACAAACCAAGTAACCAACAAGCCAACAAACTAACAAACCAACAAACCAACAAGCCAACAAACAAACAAGCCAACAAACCAACAGACCAACAAACCAAGTAACCAACAAACCAACAAACCATCAAACGAACAAAGCAACAAACCAACAAGCCAACAAACCAACAAACCAACAAGCCAACAAACCAACAAACCAACAAACCAACATGCCAACAAACCAACAAACTAAGTAACCAACAAGCCAACAAACAAACAAACCAACAAACCAACAAGCCAACAAGCCAACAAACCAACAAACCAACAAACCAACTTAGCAACAAACCAACAAGCCAACAAACCAACAAACAAATAAACCAACAAACCAAAACACCAACAAACCAACAAACCAACAAACCAACGAACCAACAAACCAACAAACCAACAAGCCAACAAAACAACAAACCAACAAACCACCAAGCCATCAAACGAACAAAGCAACAAACCAACAAGCCAACAAGCCAACAAACCAAGTAACCAAAAAGCCAACAAACTAACAAACCAACAAGCCAACAAGCCAACAAGCCAACAAGCCAACAAACCAACAAACCAAGTAACCAGAAAGCCAACAAACTAACAAACCAACAAACCAACAAACCAACAAACCAACAAACCAACAAGCCAACAAACCAACAAACAAATAAACCAACAAACCAAAAAACCTAAAAAATAACAAACCAACAAACCAACAAACCAACAAACCAACAAACCAACAAGCCAACAAACCAACAAACCAACAAACCAACAAGCCAACAAACCAACAAGCCAACAAACCAACAAACCAACAAACCAAGTAACCAACAAACCAACAAACCATCAAACGAACAAAGCAACAAACCAACAAGCCAACAAACCAACAAAGCAACAAACCAACAAAACAACAAGCCAACAAGCCAACAAGCTAACAAACCAACAAACCAAGTAACCAAAAAGCCAACAAACTAACAAACCAAGTAACCAAGTAACCAAAAAGCCAACAAACTAACAAACAAACAAGCCAACAAGCCAACAAACCAACAAGCCAACAAGCCAACAAACCAACAAACCAACAAACCAACAAGCCAACAAACCACCAAACCAAAAAACCAACAAACCAACAAGCCAACAAGCCAACAAACCAACAAACTAACAAACCAACAAACGAACTAACCAACAAACCAACAAACCAACAAGCCAACAAACCAACAAACCAACAAGCCAACAAACCAACAAACCAACAAACCAACAAACCAACAAACCAACAAGCCAACAAAACCAACAAACCAACAAACCAAGTAACCAAAAAGCCAACAATCTAACAAACCAACAAGCCAACAAACCAACAAGCCAACAAGCCAACAAACCAACAAACCAACAAAGCAACAAACCAAAAAACCAACAAACCAACAAACCAACAAACCAACAAACCAACAAGCCAACAAGCCAACAAACCAACCAACCAACAAACCAACAAACCAAAAAACCAAAAAGCCAACAAACTAACAAACGAACAAGCCAACAAGCCAACAAACCAACAAACCAACAAACCAACAAGCCAACAAACCAACAATCAAATAAACCAACAAACCAACAAACCAAAAAACCAAAAAACCAACAAACCAAAAAACCAACAAACCAACAAGCCAACAAGCCAACAAACCAACAAACTAACAAACCAACAAACGAACTAACCAATAAACCAACAAGCCAACAAGCCAACAAACCAACAAACCAACGAACCAACAAACTAAGTAACCAACAAGCCAACAAACCAACAAACCAACAAGCCAACAAGCCAACAAACCAACAAACCAACAAGCCAACAAACCAACAAACCAACAAGCCAACAAGCCAACAAACCAACAAACCAACAAACCAAGTAACCAACAAACCAACATGCCAACAAACCAACAAACTAAGTAACCAACAAGCCAACAAACCAACAAACCAACAAACCAACAAGCCAACAAACCAACAAACCAACAAGCCAACAAACCAACAAACCACCAAACCAACAAACCAACAAGCCAACAAGCCAACAAACCAACAAACCAACAAGCCAACAAACCAACAAACCAACAAACCAACAAGCCAACAAACCAACAAGCCAACAAACCAACAAACCAACAAGCCAACAAGCCAACAAACCAACAAACCAACAAGCCAACAAACCAACAAACCAACAAACCAAGAAGCCAACAAACCAACAAATAAATAAACCAACAAACCAACAAACCAACAAGCCAACAAGCCAACAAACCAACAAACCAACAAACCAACAAACCAACAAACCAACAAACCAACAAAACAACAAACCAACAAGCCAACAAACCAACAAGCCAACAAACCAACAAACCAACAAACCAAGGAACCAACAAACCAACAAACCATCAAACGAACAAAGCAACAAACCAACAAGCCAACAATCCAACAAACCAACAAACCAAGTAACCAAAAAGCCAACAACTAACAAACCAACAAGCCAACAAGCCAAAAAGCCAACAAACCAACAAACCAACAAACCAACAAACCAACAAGCCAACAAACCAACAAACAAATAAACCAACAAACCAAGAAACCAAAAAACCAACAAACCAACAAACCAACAAACCAACAAACCAACAAACCAACAAGCCAACAAGCCCACTAACCAACAAACCAACAAACCAACAAGCCAACAAACCAAAAAGCCAACAAACCAACAAACCAACAAACCAAGTAACCAACCAACCAACAAACCATTAAACGAACAAAACAACAAACCAACAAGCCAACAAACCAACAAACCAACAAACCAACAAACCAACAAGCCAACAAACCAACATATCAACAAACCAACAAACCAAGTAACCAAAATCCCAACAAACTAACAAACCAACAGACCAACAAACCGACAAGCCAACAAACCAACAAGCCAACAAAACAACAAACCAACAAACCAAGTAACCAAAAAGCCAACAAACCACCAAACCAAAAAACCAACAAACCAACAAGCCAACAAGCCAACAAACCAGTAAACTAACAAACCAACAAACGAACTAACCAACAAACCAACAAACCAAAAAGCCAACAAACCAACAAACCAACAAGCCAACAAACCAACAAACCAACAAACCAACAAACCAACAAACCAACAAGCCAACAAACCAACAAACCAACAAACCAAGTAACCAAAAAGCCAACAATCTAACAAACCAACAAGCCAACAAACCAACAAGCCAACAAGCCAACAAACCAACAAACCAACAAAGCAACAAACCAACAAACCAACAAACCAACAAACTAACAAACCAACAAGCCAACAAGCCAACAAACCAACAAACTAACAAACCAACAAACGAACTAACCAACAAACCAACAAGCCAACAAGCCAACAAACCAACCAACCAACAAACCAACAAACCAAAAAACCAAAAAGCCAACAAACTAACAAACGAACAAGCCAACAAGCCAAAAAACCAACAAACCAACAAACCAACAAGCCAACAAACCAACAATCAAATAAACCAACAAACCAACAAACCAAAAAACCAAAAAACCAACAAACCAAAAAACCAACAAACCAACAAGCCAACAAGCCAACAAACCAACAAACTAACAAACCAACACACGAACTAACCAATAAACCAACAAGCCAACAAGCCAACAAACCAACAAACTAAGTAACCAACAAGCCAACAAACCAACAAACCAACAAGCCAACAAGCCAACAAACCAACAAACCAACAAGCCAACAAACCAACAAACCAACAAGCCAACAAGCCAACAAACCAACAAACCAACAAACCAAGTAACCAACAAACCAACATGCCAACAAACCAACAAACTAAGTAACCAACAAGCCAACAAACCAACAAACCAACAAACCAACAAGCCAACAAACCAACAAACCAACAAGCCAACAAACCAACAAACCACCAAACCAACAAACCAACAAGCCAACAAGCCAATAAACCAACAAACCAACAAGCCAACAAACCAACAAACCAACAAACCAACAAGCCAACAAACCAACAAGCCAACAAACCAACAAACCAACAAGCCAACAAGCCAACAAACCAACAAGCCAACAAACCAACCAACCAACAAACCAAGAAGCCAACAAACCAACAAACAAATAAACCAACAAACCAACAAACCAACAAGCCAACAAGCCAACAAACCAACAAACCAACAAACCAACAAACCAACAAGCCAACAAACCAACAAACAAATAAATTAACAAACCAAAAAACCAACAAACCAACAAACCAACAAACCAACAAACCAACAAACCAACAAGCCAACAAGCCAATAAACCAACAAAACAACAAACCAACAAGCCAACAAACCAACAAGCCAACAAACCAACAAACCAACAAACCAAGGAACCAACAAACCAACAAACCATCAAACGAACAAAGCAACAAACCAACAAGCCAACAATCCAACAAACCAACAAACCAAGTAACCAAAAAGCCAACAACTAACAAACCAACAAGCCAACAAGCCAAAAAGCCAACAAACCAACAAACCAACAAACCAACAAACCAACAAGCCAACAAACCAACAAACAAATAAACCAACAAACCAAGAAACCAAAAAACCAACAAACCAACAAACCAACAAACCAACAAACCAACAAACCAACAAACCAACAAGCCAACAAGCCAACAAACCAACAAACCAACAAACCAACAAGCCAACAAACCAAAAAGCCAACAAACCAACAAACCAACAAACCAAGTAACCAACAAACCAACAAACCATTAAACGAACAAAACAACAAACCAACAAACCAACAAGCCAACAAACCAACAAACCAACAAACCAACAAACCAACAAGCCAACAAACCAACATATCAACAAACCAACAAACCAAGTAACCAAAAACCCAACAAACTAACAAACCAACAGACCAACAAACCGACAAGCCAACAAACCAACAAGCCAACAAAACAACAAACCAACAAACCAAGTAACCAAAAAGCCAACAAACTAACAAACCAACAAGCCAACAAGACAACAAACCAACAAGCCAACAAGCATATAAACCAAAAAACCAACAAACAAACAAGCCAACAAACCAACAAACCAAAAAACCAACAAACCAACAAGCCAACAAGCCAACAAACCAACAAATTAACAGACCAACAAACGAACCAACCAACAAACCAACAAACCAACAAACCAACAAGCCAACAAGCCACCAAACCAACAAACCAAAAAGCCAACAAACCAACAAACCAACAAGCCAACAAACCAACAAACCAACAAACTAAGTAACCAACAAGCCAACAAGCCAACACACCAACAAACCAACAAACCAACAACCCAACAAACCAACAAGCCAACAAACCAACAAACCAACAAACCAAAAAACCAACAAACCAACAAACCAACAAACCAACAAACCAACATGCCAACAAGCCAACAAACCAGCAAACCAACAAGCCAACAAACCAACAAACACAAACCAACAAGCCAACAACCCAACAAACAAATAAACCAACAAACCAACAAACCAACAAACCAACAAACCAACAAACCAACAATCAAATAAACCAACAAACCAACAAACCAACAAACCAACAAACCAACAAACCAACAAACCAATAAACCAACAAACCAACAAAAGAACAAACCAACAAACCAACAAACCAACAAACCAACAAACCAACAAGCCAACAAGCCAACAAACCAACAAACCAACAAGCCAACAAGCCAACAAACCAACAAACCAACAAGCCAACAAGCCAACAAACCAACAAGCCAACAAACCAACAAACCAACAAGCCAACAAACCAACAAACCAACAAACCAACAAACCAACAAGCCAACAAACCAACAAACAAATAAACCAACAAACCAACAAACCAACAAACCAACAAGCCAACAAGCCAACAAACCAACAAACCAACAAACCAACAAACCAACAAGCCAACAAACCAACAAGCCAACAAACCAACAAACCAACAAACCAACAAGCCAACAAGCCAACGAACCAACAAACCAACAAGCCAACAAACCAACAAACCAACAAACCAACAAACCAACAAACCAACAAGCCAACAAACCAAAAAACCAACAAGCCAACAAGCCAACAAACCAACAAACCAACAAGCCAACAAGCCAACAAACCAACAAACCAACAAGCCTACAAACCAACAAACAAATAAACCAACAAACCAACAAACCAACAAGCCAACAAGCCAACAAACCAACAAACCAATAAACCAACAAGCCAACGAACCAACAAACTAACAAACCAACAAACCAACAAACCAACAAACCAACAAGCCAACAAGCCAACAAACCAACAAACCAACAAACCAACAAGCCAACAAACCAACAAACCAACAAAACAACAAGCTAACAAGCCAACAAACCAACAAACCAACAAACCAACATACCAACAAACCAACAAACCAACATGCCAACAAACCAACAAACTAAGTAACCAACAAGCCAACAAACCAACAAACCAACAAATCAACAAGCCAACAAACCAACAAACCAACAAGCCAACAAACCAACCAACCAACAAACCAACAGGCCAACAAGCCAACAAACCAATAAACCAAGAAGCCAACAAACCTACAAACCAACAAACCAACAAGCCAACAAACCAACAAGCGAACAACAAACAAACCAACAAGCCAACAAACCAACAAACCAACAAGCCAACATGCCAACAAACCAACAAACCAACAAACCAACAAGCCAACAAACCAACATATAAATAAACCAACAAACCAACAAACCAACAAGCCAACAAGCCAACAAACCAACAAACCAACAAACCAAGAAGCCAACAAACCAACAACCCGACAAAACAACAAACCAACAAGCCAACAAACCAACAAGCCAACAAGCCGACAAGCCAACAAACCAACAAACGAACAAACCAACAAACCAACAAACTAAGTAACCAACAAGCCAACAAACCAACAAACCAACAAGCCAACAAGCCAAAAAACCAACAAACCAACAAGCCAACAAACCAACAAACCAACAAACCAAAAAACCAACAAACCAACAAACCAACAAACCAACAAACCAACAATCCAAAAAGCCAACAAGCCAACAAACCAACAAACCAACAAACCAATAAGCCAACAAACCAACAAGCCAACAAACCAACAAACCAACAAACCAAGTAACCAAAAAGCCAACAAAATAACAAACCAACAAGCCAACAATCCAACAAACCAACAAACCAACAAACCAACAAGCCAACAAGCCAACAAACCAACAAACCAACAAGCCAACAAGCCAACAAACCAACAAGCCAACAAACCAACAAACCAACAAACTAACAAACCAACAAGCCTACAAACCAACAAACCAAAAAACCAACAAACCAACAAACCAACAAACCAACAAACCAAGTAACCAAAAAGACAACAAACTAGCAAACCAACAAACCAACAAACCAACAAGCCAACAAACCAACAAGCGAACAAACCAACAAACCAACAAACCAAGTAACCAAAAAGCCAACAAACTAACAAACCAACAAGCCAACAACCCAACAAACCAACAAGCCAACAAGCCAACAAACCAACAAATCAACAAACCAACAAGCCAACAAACCATCAAACCAACAAACCAACAAACCAACAAACAAATAAACCAACAAACCAACAAACCAACAAGCCAACAAACCAACAAACCAACAAGCCAACAAACCAACAAACCAACAAACCAACAAACCAACAAGCCAACAAACCAACAAACCAAGTAACCAAAAAGCCAACAATCTAACAAACCAACAAGCCAACAAACCAACAAGCCAACAAGCCAACAAACCAACAAACCAACAAAGCAACAAACCAACAAACCAACAAACCAACAAACCAAAAAACCAACAAGCCAACAAGCCAACAAACCGACAAACTAACAAACCAACAAACGAACTAACCAACAAACCAACCAACCAAAAAACCAACAAACCAAGTAACCAAAAAGCCAACAAACTAACAAGCGAACAAGCCAACAAGCCAACAAACCAACAAACCAACAAACCAACAAGCCAACAATCAAATAAACCAACAAACCAACAAACCAACAAACCAAAAAACCAACAAACCAAAAAACCAACAAACCAACAAGCCAACAAGCCAACAAACCAACAAACTAACAAACCAACAAACAAACTAACCAATAAACCAACAAGCCAACAAGCCAACAAACCAACAAACCAACAAACCAACGAACCAACAAACTAAGTAACCAACAAGCCGACAAACCAACAAACCAACAAGCCAACAAGCAAACAAACCAACAAACTAACAAGCCAACAAACCAACAAACCAACAAGCCAACAAGCCAACAAACCAACAAACCAAGTAACCAACAAACCAACATGCCAACAAACCAACAAACTAAGTAACCAACAAGCCAACAAACCAACAAACCAACAAACCAACAAGCCAACAAACGAACAAACCAACAAGCCAACAAACCAACAAACCACCAAACCAACAAACCAACAAGCCAACAAGCCAACAAACCAACAAACCAACAAGCCAACAAACCAACAAACCAACAAACCAACAAGCCAACAAACCAACAAGCCAACAAACCAACAAACCAACAAGCCAACAAGCCAACAAGCCAACAAACCAACAAACCAACAAGCCAACAAACCAACAAACCAAGAAGCCAACAAACCAACAAACATATAAACCAACAAACCAACAAACCAACAAGCCAACAAGCCAACAAACCAACAAACCAACAAACCAACAAACCAACAAGCCAACAAACCAACAAACAAATAAACCAACAAACCAAAAAACCAACAAACCAACAAACCAACAAACCAACAAACCAACAAACTAACAAACCAACAAGCCTACAAACCAACAAACCAAAAAACCAACAAACCAACAAACCAACAAACCAACAAACCAAGTAACCAAAAAGACAACAAACTAGCAAACCAACAAACCAACAAACCAACAAGCCAACAAACCAACAAGCGAACAAACCAACAAACCAACAAACCAAGTAACCAAAAAGCCAACAAATTAACAAACCAACAAGCCAACAACCCAACAAACCAACAAGCCAACAAGCCAACAAACCAACAAACCAACAAACCAACAAGCCAACAAACCATCAAACCAACAAACCAACAAACCAACAAACAAATAAACCAACAAACCAACAAACCAACAAGCCAACAAACCAACAAACCAACAAGCCAACAAACCAACAAACCAACAAACCAACAAACTAACAAGCCAACAAACCAACAAACCAACAAGCCAACAAACCAACAAACCAACAAACCAACAAGCCAACAAACCAACAAGCCAACAAACCAACAAACCAACAAGCCAACAAGCCAACAAGCCAACAAACCAACAAACCAACAAGCCAACAAACCAACAAACCAAGAAGCCAACAAACCAACAAACATATAAACCAACAAACCAACAAACCAACAAGCCAACAAGCCAACAAACCAACAAACCAACAAACCAACAAACCAACAAGCCAACAAACCAACAAACAAATAAACCAACAAACCAAAAAACCAACAAACCAACAAACCAACAAACCAACAAACCAACAAACTAACAAACCAACAAGCCTACAAACCAACAAACCAAAAAACCAACAAACCAACAAACCAACAAACCAACAAACCAAGTAACCAAAAAGACAACAAACTAGCAAACCAACAAACCAACAAACCAACAAGCCAACAAACCAACAAGCGAACAAACCAACAAACCAACAAACCAAGTAACCAAAAAGCCAACAAATTAACAAACCAACAAGCCAACAACCCAACAAACCAACAAGCCAACAAGCCAATAAACCAACAAACCAACAAACCAACAAGCCAACAAACCATCAAACCAACAAACCAACAAACCAACAAACAAATAAACCAACAAACCAACAAACCAACAAGCCAACAAACCAACAAACCAACAAGCCAACAAACCAACAAACCAACAAACCAACAAACTAACAAGCCAACAAACCAACAAACCAAGTAACCAAAAAGCCAACAATCTAACAAACCAACAAGCCAACAAACCAACAAGCCAACAAGCCAACAAACCAACAACCCAAGAAGCCAACAAACCAACAAACATATAAACCAACAAACCAACAAACCAACAAGCCAACAAGCCAACAAACCAACAAACCAACAAACCAACAAACCAACAAGCCAACAAACCAACAAACAAATAAACCAACAAACCAAAAAACCAACAAACCAACAAACCAACAAACCAACAAACCAACAAACTAACAAACCAACAAGCCTACAAACCAACAAACCAAAAAACCAACAAACCAACAAACCAACAAACCAACAAACCAAGTAACCAAAAAGACAACAAACTAGCAAACCAACAAACCAACAAACCAACAAGCCAACAAACCAACAAGCGAACAAACCAACAAACCAACAAACCAAGTAACCAAAAAGCCAACAAATTAACAAACCAACAAGCCAACAACCCAACAAACCAACAAGCCAACAAGCCAACAAACCAACAAACCAACAAACCAACAAGCCAACAAACCATCAAACCAACAAACCAGCAAACCAACAAACAAATAAACCAACAAACCAACAAACCAACAAGCCAACAAACCAACAAACCAACAAGCCAACAAACCAACAAACCAACAAACCAACAAACTAACAAGCCAACAAACCAACAAACCAACAAGCCAACAAACCAACAAACCAACAAACCAACAAGCCAACAAACCAACAAGCCAACAAACCAACAAACCAACAAGCCAACAAGCCAACAAGCCAACAAACCAACAAACCAACAAGCCAACAAACCAACAAACCAAGAAGCCAACAAACCAACAAACATATAAACCAACAAACCAACAAACCAACAAGCCAACAAGCCAACAAACCAACAAACCAACAAACCAACAAACCAACAAGCCAACAAACCAACAAACAAATAAACCAACAAACCAAAAAACCAACAAACCAACAAACCAACAAACCAACAAACCAACAAACTAACAAACCAACAAGCCTACAAACCAACAAACCAAAAAACCAACAAACCAACAAACCAACAAACCAACAAACCAAGTAACCAAAAAGACAACAAATTAGCAAACCAACAAACCAACAAACCAACAAGCCAACAAACCAACAAGCGAACAAACCAACAAACCAACAAACCAAGTAACCAAAAAGCCAACAAATTAACAAACCAACAAGCCAACAACCCAACAAACCAACAAGCCAACAAGCCAACAAACCAACAAACCAACAAACCAACAAGCCAACAAACCATCAAACCAACAAACCAACAAACCAACAAACAAATAAACCAACAAACCAACAAACCAACAAGCCAACAAACCAACAAACCAACAAGCCAACAAACCAACAAACCAACAAACCAACAAACTAACAAGCCAACAAACCAACAAACCAAGTAACCAAAAAGCCAACAATCTAACAAACCAACAAGCCAACAAACCAACAAGCCAACAAGCCAACAAACCAACAAACCAACAAAGCAACAAACCAACAAACCAACAAACCAACAAACCAAAAAACCAACAAGCCTACAAGCCAACAAACCGACAAAATAACAAACCAACAAACGAACTAACCAACAAACCAACAAGCCAACAAGCCAACAAACCAACCAACCAAAAAACCAACAAACCAAGTAACCAAAAAGCCAACAAACTAACAAGCGAACAAGCCAACAAGCCAACAAACAAACAAACCAACAAACCAACAAGCCAACAATCAAATAAACCAACAAACCAACAAACCAACAAACCAAAAAACCAACAAACCAAAAAACCAACAAACCAACAAGCCAACAAGCCAACAAACCAACAAACTAACAAACCAACAAACAAACTAACCAATAAACCAACAAGCCAACAAGCCAACAAACCAACAAACCAACAAACCAACGAACCAACAAACTAAGTAACCAACAAGCCAACAAACCAACAAACCAACAAGCCAACAAGCCAACAAACCAACAAACTAACAAGCCAACAAACCAACAAACCAACAAGCCAACAAGCCAACAAACCAACAAACCAAGTAACCAACAAAACAACATGCCAACAAACCAACAAACTAAGTAACCAACAAGCCAACAAACCAACAAACCAACAAACCAACAAGCCAACAAACGAACAAACCAACAAGCCAACAAACCAACAAACCACCAAACCAACAAACCAACAAGCCAACAAGCCAACAAACCAACAAACCAACAAGCCAACAAACCAACAAACCAACAAACCAACAAGCCAACAAACCAACAAGAAACAAACCAACAAACCAACAAGCCAACAAGCCAACAAACCAACAAACCAACAAGCCAACAAACCAACAAACCAACAAACCAAGAAGCCAACAAACCAACAAACATATAAACCAACAAACCAACAAACCAACAAGCCAACAAGCCAACAAACCAACAAACCAACAAACCAACAAACGAACAAGCCAACAAACCAACAAACAAATAAACCAACAAACCAAAAAACCAACAAACCAACAAACCAACAAACCAACAAACCAACAAGCCAACAAGCCAACAAACCAACAAAACAACAAACCAACAAGCCAACAAACCCACAAGCCAACAAACCAACAAACCAACAAACCAAGTAATTAACAAACCAACAAACCATCAAACGAACAAAGCAACAAACCAACAAGCCAACAATCCAACAAACCAACAAACCAAGTAACCAAAAAGCCAACAAACTAACAAACCAACAAGCCAACAAGCCAAAAAGCCAACAAACCAACAAACCAACAAACCAACAAACCAACAAGCCAACAAACCAACAAACAAATAAACCAACAAACCAAAAAACCAAAAAACCAACAAACCAACAAACCAAAAAACCAACAAACCAACAAACCAACAAGCCAACAAACCAACAAGCCAACAAACCAACAAACCAACAAACCAACAAGCCAACAAACCAACAAACCAACAAACCAACAAACCAACAAGCCAACAAACCAACAAACAAACAAACCAAGTAATCAAAAACCCAACAAACTAACAAACCAACAAACCAACAAACCAACAAGCCAACAAACCAACAAGCCAACAAACCAACAAACCAACAAACCAAGTAACCAAAAAGCCAACAAACTAACAAACCAACAAGCCAACAAGCCAACAAACCAACAAGCCAACAAGCATATAAACCAACAAACCAACAAACCAACAAACCAACAAGCCAACAAACCAACAAACCAAAAAACCAACAAACCAACAAGCCAACAAGCCAACAAACCAACAAACTAACAAACTAACAAACCAACAAACGAACTAACCAACAAACCAACAAACCAACAAGCCAACAAACCAACAAAGTAACAAGCCAACAAGCCAACAAACCAACAAACCAACAAGCCAACAAACCAACAAACCAACAAACCAACAAGCCAACAAACCAACAAGACAACAAACCAACAAGCCAACAAACCAACAAACCAACAAAGCAACAAGCCAACAAACCAACAAGCCAACAAACCAACAAACCAACAAACTAAGTAACCAACAAGCCAACAAGCCAACAAACCAACAAACCAACAAACCAACAACCCAACAAACCAACAAGCCAACTAACCAACAAACCAACAAACCAAACAACCAACAAGCCAACAAACCAACAAACCAACAAACCAACAAACCAACAAACCAACAAGCCAACAAGCCAACAAACCAACAAATCAACAAATCAACAAGCCAACAAACCAACAAACACACAAACCAACAAGCCAACAACCCAACAAACAAATAAACCAACAAACCAACAAACCAACAAACCAACAAGCCAACGAACCAACAAACCAACAAACAAACAAGCCAACAAACCAACAAGCCAACAAACCAATAAACCAACAAGCCAACAAGCCAACAAACCAACAAACCAACAAGCCAACAAACCAACAAACCAACAAACCAACAAACCAAGAAGCCAACAAACCAACAAACAAATAAACCAACAAACCAACAAACCAACAAGCCAACAAGCCAACAAACCAACAAACCAACAAACAAACAAACCAACAAGCCAACAAACCAACAAACAAATAAACCAACAAACCAAAAAACCAACAAACCAACAAACCAACAAACCAACAAACCAACAAACCAACAAACCAACAAACCAACAAACCAACAAACCAACAAGCCAACAAACCAACAAAACAACAAACCAACAAGCCAACAAACCAACAAGCCAACAAACCAAGAAACCAACAAACCAAATAACCAACAAACCAACAAACCATCAAACGAACAAAGCAACAAACCAACAAGCCAACAATCCAACAAACCAACAAACCAAGTAACCAAAAAGCCAACAAACTAACAAACCGACAAGCCAACAAGCCAAAAAGCCAACAAACCAACAAACCAACAAACCAACAAACCAACAAGCCAACAAACCAACAAACAAATAAACCAACAAACCAAAAAACCAAAAAACCAACAAACCAACAAACCAAAAAACCAACAAACCAACAAACCAACAAGCCAACAAGCCAACAAACCGACAAACCAACAAACCAACAAGCCAACAAACCAACAATCCAACAAACCAACAAACCAACAAACCAAGTAACCAACAAACCAACAAACCATCAAACGAACAAAGCAACAAACCAACAAGCCAACAAACCAACAAACCAACAAACCAAAAAATTAACAAGCCAACAAACCAACAAACCAACAAACCAAGTAATCAAAAACCCAACAAACTAACAAACCAACAAACCAACAAACCAACAAACCAACAAGCCAACAAGCCAACAAACCAACAAACCAACAAACCAACAAAGCAACAAACCAAGTAACCAAAAAGCCAACAAACTAACAAACCAACAAGCCAACAAGCCAACAAACCAACAAGCCAACAAGCATATGAACCAACAAAACAACAAACCAACAAGCCAACAAACCAACAAACCAAAAAACCAACAAACCAACAAGCCAACAAGCCAACAAACCAACAAACTAACAAACCAACAAACAAACTAACCAACAAACCAACAAACCAACAAGCCAACAAACCAACAAACCAACAAGCCAACAAACCACAAACCAACAAACCAACAAACCAACAAGCCAACAAGCCAACAAACCAACAAACCAACAAGCCAACAAACCAACAAACCAACAAACCAACAAGCCAACAAACCAACAAGCCAACAAACCAACAAGCCAACAAACCAACAAACCAACAAAGCAAAAAGCCAACAAACCAACAAGCCAACAAACCAACAAACTAAGTAACCAACAAGCCAACAAGCCAACAAACCAACAAACCAATAAACCAACAACCCAACAAACCAACAAGCCAACTATCCAACAAACCAACAAACCAAAAAACCAACAAACTAACAAACCAACAAACCAACAAACCAACAAACCAACAAGCCAACAAGCCAACAAACCAACAAACCAACAAGCCAACAAACCAACAAACACAAAAACCAATAAGCCAACAACCCAACAAACAAATAGACCAACAAACCAACAAACCAACAAACCAACAAACCAACAAACCAACAATCAAATAAACCAACAAACCAACAAACCAACAAACCAACAAATGAACTAACCAACAAGCCAACAAACCAACAAGCCAACAAACCAACAAACCAACAAGCCAACAAACCAACAAACCAACAAACCAACAAACCAACAAACCAACAATCAAATAAACCAACAAACCAACAAACCAACAAACCAACAAATGAACTAACCAACAAACCAACAAAGCAACAAGCCAACAAACCAACAAGCCAACAAACCAACAAACCAACAAACTAAGTAACCAACAAGCCAACAAGCCAACAAACCAACAAACCAACAAACCAACAAACCAACAACCCAACAAACCAACAAGCCAACTAACCAACAAACCAACAAACCAAAAAACCAACAAACCAACAAACCAACAAACCACCAAACCAACAAACCAATAAACCAACAAGCCAACAAGCCAACAAACCAACAAACCAACAAGCCAACAAACCAACAAACACACAAACCAACAAGCCAACAACCCAACAAACCAACAAACCAACAAACCAACAAACCAACAAACCAACAATCAAATAAACCAACAAACCAACAAACCAACAAACCAACAAACCAACAAACCAACAAACCAACAAACCAACAAACCAACAAACCAATTAACCAACAAACCAACAAACGAACAAACCAACAAACCAACAAACCAACAAACGAACAAACCAACAAGCCAACAAGCCAACAAGCCAACAAACCAACAAACCAACAAGCCAACAAACCAACAAACCAACAAACCAACAAACCAACAAGCCAACAAACCAACAAACCAACAAGCCAACAAACCAACAAGCCAACGAACCAACAAACCAACAAGCCAACAAACCAACAAACCAACAAACCAACAAGCCAACAAGCCAACAAACCAACAAACCAACAAGCCAACAAGCCAACAAACCAACAAACCAACAAGCCAACAAGCCAACAAACCAACAAACCAACAAGCCTACAAACCAACAAACAAATAAACCAACAAACCAACAAACCAACAAGCCAACAAGCCAACAAACCAACAAACCAATAAACCAACAAGCCAACGAACCAACGAACTAACAAACCAACAAACCAACAAACCAACAAACCAACAAGCCAACAAGCCAACAAACCAACAAACCAACAAGCCAACAAACCAACAAACCAACAAACCAACAAGCTAACAAGCCAACAAACCAACAAACCAACAAGCCAACAAACCAACAAACCAACAAACCAACATGCCAACAAACCAACAAACTAAGTAACCAACAAGCCAACAAACCAACAAACCAACAAATCAATAAGCCAACAAACCAACAAACCAACAAGCCAACAAACCAACAAACCAACAAACCAACAAGCCAACAAGCCAACAAACCAACAAACCAAGAAGCCAACAAACCAACAAACCAACAAACCAACAAGCCAACAAACCAACAAGCCAACAACAAACAAACCAACAAGCCAACAAGCCAACAAACCAACAAACCAACAAGCCAACAAGCCAATAAACCAACAAAGCAACAAGCCAACAAACCAACAAATAAATAAACCAACAAACCAACAAACCAACAAGCCAACAAGCCAACAAACCAACAAACCAACAAACCAACAAGCCAACAAACCAACAAACCAACAAACCAAAAAACCAACAAACCAACAAACCAACAAATGAACAAACCAACAAACCAACAAGCCAACAAGCCAACAAACCAACAAACCAACAAACCAACAAGCCAACAAACCAACAAACCAACAAACCAAGTAACCAAAAAGCCAACAAACTAACAAACCAACAAGCCAACAATCCAACAAACCAACAAACAACAAACCTACAAGCCAACAAGCCAACAAACCAACAAACCAACAAGCCAACAAGCCAACAAACCAACAAGCCAACAAACCAACAAACCAACAAACTAACAAACCAACAAGCCAACAAACCAACAAACCAACAAGCCAACAAACCAACAAACCAAAAAACCAACAAGCCAACAAGCCAACAAACCAACAAACCAACATAGCAACAAACCAACAAACCAACAAACCAACAAACCAACAAACTAACAAACCAACAAGCCAACAAACCAACAAACCAACAAGCCAACAAACCAACAAACCAACAAACCAACAAACCAACAAACCAACAAACCAAAAAACCAACAAACCAACAAGCCAACAAGCAAACAAACCAACAAACTAACAAACCAACAAACGAACTAACCAACAAACCAACAACTTAATAAGCACACAAACCAACAAACCAAGCAACCAAAAAGCCATCAAACTAACAAACCAACAAGCCAACAAGCCAGCAAACCAACAAACCAACAAAGCAACAAGCCAACATGCCAACTAACCAACAAACCAACAAACCAAGTAACCAAAAAGCAAACAAATTAACAAACCAACAAGCCAACAAACCAACAAGCCAACAAGCCAACAAACCAACAAACCAACAAACCAACAAACCAACAAACCAAAAAACCAACAAACCAACAAGCCAACAAGCCAACAAACCAACAAACTAACAAACCAACAAACGAACTAACCAACAAACCAACAAGCCAACAAGCCAACAAACCAACAAACCAACAAACCAACAAACCAACAAACCAACAAGCCAACAAACCAACAAACCAACAAGCCAACAAACCAACAAACCAACAAACCAACATTCCAACAAACCAACAAACCAACAAACCAAGTAACCAAAAAGCCAACAAACTAACAAACCAACAAACCAACAAACCAACAAGCCAACAAACCAACAAACCAACAAGCCAACAAGCCAACAAACCAACAAACCAACAAGCCAACAAACCAACAAACCAACAAACCAACAAGCTAACAAGCCAACAAACCAACAAACCAACAAGCCAACAAACCAACAAACCAACAAACCAACATGCCAACAAACCAACAAACCAACAAACCAACAAGCCTACAAACCAACAAACAAATAAACCAACAAACCAACAAACCAACAAGCCAACAAGCCAACAAACCAACAAACCAATAAACCAACAAGCCAACGAACCAACGAACTAACAAACCAACAAACCAACAAACCAACAAACCAACAAGCCAACAAGCCAACAAACCAACAAACCAACAAGCCAACAAACCAACAAACCAACAAACCAACAAGCTAACAAGCCAACAAACCAACAAACCAACAAGCCAACAAACCAACAAACCAACAAACCAACATGCCAACAAACCAACAAACTAAGTAACCAACAAGCCAACAAACCAACAAACCAACAAATCAATAAGCCAACAAACCAACAAACCAACAAGCCAACAAACCAACAAACCAACAAACCAACAAGCCAACAAACCAAGAAGCCAACAAACCAACAAACCAACAAACCAACAAACCAACAAACCAACAAACCAACAAGCCAACAAGCCAACAAGCCAACATATCAACAAACTAACAAACAAACAAACCAACAAACTAAGTAACCAACAAGCCAACAAACCAACAAACCAACAAGCCAACAAGCCAAAAAAACCAACAAACCAAGAAGCCAACAAACCAACAAACCAACAAACCAAAAAACCAACAAACCAACAAACCAACAAATGAACAAACCAACAAACCAACAAGCCAACAAGCCAACAAACCAACAAACCAACAAACCAACAAGCCAACAAACCAACAAACCAACAAACCAAGTAACCAAAAAGCCAACAAACTAACAAACCAACAAGCCAACAATCCAACAAACCAACAAACAACAAACCTACAAGCCAACAAGCCAACAAACCAACAAACCAACAAGCCAACAAGCCAACAAACCAACAAGCCAACAAACCAACAAACCAACAAACTAACAAACCAACAAGCCAACAAACCAACAAACCAACAAGCCAACAAACCAACAAACCAAAAAACCAACAAGCCAACAAGCCAACAAACCAACAAACCAACATAGCAACAAACCAACAAACCAACAAACCAACAAACCAACAAACTAACAAACCAACAAGCCAACAAACCAACAAACCAACAAGCCAACAAACCAACAAACCAACAAACCAACAAACCAACAAACCAACAAACCAACAAACCAAAAAACCAACAAACCAACAAGCCAACAAGCAAACAAACCAACAAACTAACAAACCAACAAACGAACTAACCAACAAACCAACAACTTAATAAGCACACAAACCAACAAACCAAGCAACCAAAAAGCCATCAAACTAACAAACCAACAAGCCAACAAGCCAGCAAACCAACAAACCAACAAAGCAACAAGCCAACAAGCCAACTAACCAACAAACCAACAAACCAAGTAACCAAAAAGCAAACAAATTAACAAACCAACAAGCCAACAAACCAACAAGCCAACAAGCCAACAAACCAACAAACCAACAAACCAACAAACCAACAAACCAAAAAACCAACAAACCAACAAGCCAACAAGCCAACAAACCAACAAACTAACAAACCAACAAACGAACTAACCAACAAACCAACAAGCCAACAAGCCAACAAACCAACAAACCAACAAACCAACAAACCAACAAACCAACAAGCCAACAAACCAACAAACCAACAAGCCAACAAACCAACAAACCAACAAACCAACATTCCAACAAACCAACAAACCAACAAACCAAGTAACCAAAAAGCCAACAAACTAACAAACCAACAAACCAACAAACCAACAAGCCAACAAACCAACAAACCAACAAACCAACAAGCCAACAAACCAACAAACCAACAAACCAACAAACCAACAAACCAACAAGCCAACAAACCAACAAACCAACAAACCAACAAACCAACAAACCAAGTAACCAAAAAGCCAACAAACTAACAAACCAACAAGCCAACAAACCAACAAGCCAACAAGCCAACAAACCAACAAACCAACAAACCAACAAACCAACAAACCAAAAAACCAACAAACCAACAAGCCAACAAGCCAACAAACCAACAAACAACAAACCAACAAACGAACTAACCAACAAACCAACAAGCCAACAAGCCAACAAACCAACAAACCAACAAACCAACAAACCAACAAGCCAACAAACCAACAAACCAACAAACCAACATTCCAACAAACCAACAAACTAAGTAACCAACAAGCCAACAAACCAACAAACCAACAAGCCAACAAGCCAACAAGCCAACAAACCAACAAACCAACAAACCAACAAACCAACAAACCAACAAACCAAGTAACCAACAAACCAACAAACTATCAAACGAACAAAGCAACAAACCAACAAGCCAACAAGCCAACAAACCAAGTAACCAAAAAGCCAACAAACTAACAAACCAACAAACCAACAAACCAACAAGCCAACAAACCAACAAACCAACAAACCAACAAGCCAACAAACCAACAAACCAACAAACCAACAAACCAACAAACCAACAAGCCAACAAACCAACAAACCAACAAGCCAACAAACCAACAAACCAACATGCCAACAAACCAACAAACTAAGTAACCAACAAGCCAACGAACCAACAAACCAACAAGCCAACAAACCAACAAACCAACAAGCCAACAAACCAACAAACCAACAAACAAATAAACCAACAAACCAACAAACCAACAAGCTAACAAGCCAACAAACCAACAAACCAACAAACCAACAAACCAGCAAGCCAACAAACCAACAAACCAACAAATTAACAAACCAACAAACCAACAAACCAACAAACTAACAAGCCAACAAGCCAACAAGCCAACAAACCAACAAACCAACAAACCAACAAACCAACAAACCAACAAACTAAGTAACCAACAAGCCAACAAACCAACAAACCAACAAGCCAACAAGCCAAAAAACCAACAAACCAACAAACCAACAAACCAACAAGCCAACAAACCAACAAACTAACAAACCAAAAAACCAACAAACCAACAAACCAACAAACCAACAAACCCACAAACCAACAAGCCAACAAACCAACAAACCAACAAACGAAGTAACCAAAAAGCCAACAAACTAACAAACTAACAAGCCAACAAGCCAACAATCCAACAAACCAACAAGCCAACAAACCAACAAACCAACAAACTAACAAAGCAACAAGCCAACAAACCAACAAACCAACAAGCCAACAAACCAACAAACCAACAAACCAACAAGCCAACAAGCCAACAAACCAACAAACCAACAAAGCAACAAACCAACAAACCAACAAACCAACAAACCAACAAACCAACAAACTAACAAACCAACAAGCCAACAAACCAACAAACCAACAAGCCAACAAACCAACAAACCAACAAACCAACAAACCAACAAACCAATAAACCAAAAAACCAACAAACCAACAAGCCAACAACCCAACAAACCAACAAACTAACAAACCAACAAACGAACTAACCAACAAACCAACAAGCCAACAAGCCAACAAACCAACAAACCAAGTAACCAAAAACCCAACAAACTAACAAAATAACAAGCCAACAAGCCAACAAACCAACAAACCAACAAAGCAACAAGCCAACAAGCCAACAAACCAACAAACCAACAAGCCAACAAACCAAGTAACCAAAAAGCCAACAAACTAACAAACCAACAAGCCAACAAACAAACAAGCCAACAAGCCAACAAGCCAACAAAACAACAAACCAACAAACCAACAAACCAACAAACCAACAAACCAAAAAACCAACAAACCAACAAGCCAACAAGCCAACAAACCAACAAACTAACAAACCAACAAACGAACTAACCAACAAACCAACAAGCCGACAAGCCAAAAAACTAACAAACCAACAAACCAACAAACCAACAAACTAACAAACCAACAAGCCAACAAACCAACAAACCAACAAGCCAACAAACCAACAAACCAACAAACCAACATGCCAACAAACCAACAAACTAAGTAACCAACAAGCCAACAAACCAACAAACCAACAAGCTAACAAGCCAACAAACCAACAAACCAACAAACCAACAAACCAACAAACCATCAAACGAACAAAGCAACAAACCAAAAAGCCAACAAGCCAACAAACCAACAAGCCAACAAGCCAACAAACCAACAAACCAACAAACCAACAAACAAATAAACCAACAAACCAACAAACCAACAATCCAACAAGCCAACAAGCCAACAAACCAACAAACGAACAAACCAACAAACCAACAAACCAAGTAACCAAAAAGCCAACAAACTAACAAACCAACAAGCCAACAAGCCAACAAACCAACAAACCAACAAAGCAACAAACCAACAAACCAAAAAGCCAACAAACCAACAATCCAACATGCCAGCAAACCAACAAACCAACAAACCAACAAACCAACAAACCAACAAACTAACAAAGCAACAAGCCAACAAACCAACAAACGAACAAACCAACAAGCCAACAAGCCAACAAACCAACAAACCAGAAACCAACAAGCCAACAAACCAACTAGCCAACAAACCAATAAACAAACAAACCAACAAACCAACAAACCAACAAACCAACAAGCCAACAAACCAACAAGCCAACAAACCAACAAACCAACAAGCAAACCAGCCAACAAACCAACAAACCAACAAACCAACAAGCCAGCAAGCCAACAAACCAACAAACCAACAAACCAACAAGTCAACAAACCAACAAACCAACAAACCAACAAACCAACAAACCAACAAACCAACAAACCAACAAACCAAAAAACCAACAAACCAACAAGCCAACAAGCCAACAAACCAACAAACTAACAAACCAACAAACGAACTAACCAACAAACCAACAAGCCGACAAGCCAAAAAACTAACAAACCAACAAACCAACAAACCAACAAACTAACAAACCAACAAGCCAACAAACCAACAAACCAACAAGCCAACAAACCAACAAACCAACAAACCAACATGCCAACAAACCAACAAACTAAGTAACCAACAAGCCAACAAACCAACAAACCAACAAGCAAACAAACCAACAAACCATCAAACGAACAAAGCAACAAACCAAAAAGCCAACAAGCCAACAAACGAACAAACCAACAAACCAACAAGCCAACAAACCAACAAACCAAGTAACCAAAAAGCCAACAAACTAACAAACCAACGAGTCAACAAGCCAACAAACCAACAAACCAACAAAGCAACAAACCAACAAACCATCAAACGAACAAAGCAACAAACCAAAAAGCCAACAAGCCAACAAACCAACAAACCAACAAACCAACAAGACAACAAACCAACAAACGAACAAACCAACAAACCAACAAGCCAACAAACCAACAAACCAAGTAACCAAAAAGCCAACAAACTAACAAACCAACGAGCCAACAAGCCAACAAACCAACAAACCAACAAAGCAACAAACCAACAAACCAACAAGCCAACAAACCAAAAAACCAACAAACCAACAAGCCAACAAGCCAACAAACCAACAAACAACAAACCAACAAACGAACTAACCAACAAACCAACAAGCCAACAAGCCAACAAACCAACAAACCAACAAACCAACAAACCAACAAGCCAACAAACCAACAAACCAACAAACCAACATTCCAACAAACCAACAAACTAAGTACCCAACAAGCCAACAAACCAACAAACCAACAAGCCAACAAGCCAACAAGCCAACAAACCAACAAACCAACAAACCAACAAACCAACAAACCAACAAACCAAGTAACCAACAAACCAACAAACTATCAAACGAACAAAGCAACAAACCAACAAGCCAACAAGCCAACAAACCAAGTAACCAAAAAGCCAACAAACTAACAAACCAACAAACCAACAAACCAACAAGCCAACAAACCAACAAACCAACAAACCAACAAGCCAACAAACCAACAAACCAACAAACCAACAAGCCAACAAACTAAGTAACCAACAAGCCAACAAACCAACAAACCAACAAGCCAACAAACCAACAAAGGAACAAACCAACAAGCCAACAAACCAACAAACCAACAAGCCAACAAACCAACAAACCAACAAACCAACAAACCAACAAACCAACAAACCAACAAACCAACAAATAAACAAACCAAGTAACCAAAAAGCCAACAAACTAAAAAACCAACAAGCCAACAAACCAACAAGCAAACAAGCCAACAAACCAACAAACCAACAGAGCAACAAGCCAACAAACCAACAAACCAACAAGCCAACAAGCCAACAAACCAACAAACCAACAAACCAACAAGCCAACAAACCAACAAACCTACAAGCCAACAAACCAACAAACCAACAAACCAACAAGCCAACAAACCAACAAACCAACAAACCAAAAAACCAACAAACCAACAAACCAACAAACCAACAAACCAACAAACCAACAAACCAACAAGCCAACAAGCCAACAAACCAACAAACCAACAAACCAACAAGCCAACAAACCAACAAACCAACAAACCAACAAAGCAACAAACTAAGTAACGAACAAGCCAAAAAACCAACAAACCAACAAGTAAACAAGCCAACAAACCAACAAACCAACAACCCAACAAACCAACAAACCAACAAACCAACAAAGCAAGAAACCAACAAACCAACAAACCAACAAACCAACAAACTAACAAACCAACAAGCCAACAAACCAACAAACCAACAAACCAAAAAACCAACAAACCAACAAACCAACAAACCAACAAACCAACAAACCAACAAACCAACAAACCAACAAACCAACAAACCAACAAACCAACAAACCAACAAGCCAACAAACCAACAAACCAACAAACCAACAAAGAAACAAACCAACAAACCAACATGCCAACAAACCAACAAAGTAAGTAACCAACAAGCCAACAAACCAACAAACCAACAAGCCAACAAACCAACAAACCAACAAACCAACAAGCCAACAAACCAATAAACAAATTAACCAACAAACCAACAAACCAACAAGCCAACAAGCCAACAAACCAACAAACCAACAAGCCAACAAACCAACAAACCAACAAACAAACAAGCCAACAAGCCAACAAACCAACAAACCAACAAGCCAACAAACCAACAAACCAACAAACCAACATGCCAACAAACCAACAAACTAAGTAACCAACAAGCCAACAAACCAACAAACCAACATTCAAACAAACCAACAAACTAAGTAACTAACAAGCCAACAAACCAACAAACCAACAAACCAACAAGCCAACAAACCAACAAGCCAACAAACCAACAAACCAACAAGCCAACAAGCCAACAAACCAACAAACCAACAAACCAACAAGCCAACAAACCAACAAACCAACAAGGCAACAAACCAACAAACCAACAAACCAACAAACCAACAAGCCAACAAGCCAACAAACCAACAAACTAACAAACCTACAAACTAAGTAACCAACAAGCCAACAAACCAACAAACCAACAAGCCAACAAACCAACAAACATATAAACCAACAAGCCAACAAGCCAACAAACCAACAAACCAAGTAACCAAAAAGCCAACAAACTAACAAACCAACAAGCTAACAAGCCAACAAACCAACAAACCAACAAAGCAACAAACCAACAAACCAACAAACCAACAAACCAACAAACTAACAAACCAACAAGCCAACAAACCAACAAACCAACAAACCAAAAAAACGAACAAACCAACAAACCAACAAACCAACAAACCAACAAACCAACAAACCAACAAACCAACAAACCAACAAGCCAACAAACCAACAAACCAACAAATAAACAAACCAAGTAACCAAAAAGCCAAAAAACTAAAAAACCAACAAGCCAACAAACCAACAAGCAAACAAGCCAACAAACCAACAAACCAACAAAGCAACAAGCCAACAAACCAACAAACCAACAAGCCAACAAGCCAACAAACCAACAAACCAACAAACCAACAAGCCAACAAACCAACAAACCAACAAGACAACAAACCAACAAACCAACAAACCAACAAACCAACAAGCCAACAAACCAACAAACCAACAAACCAAAAAACCAAAAAACCAACAAACCAACAAACCAACAAACCAACAAACCAACAAACCAACAAGCCAACAAGCCAACAAACCAACAAACCAACAAACCAACAAGCCAACAAACCAACAAACCAACAAACCAACAAAGCAACAAACTAAGTAACCAACAAGCCAACAAACCAACAAACCAACAAGCCAACAAGCCAACAAACCAACAAACCAACAACCCAACAACCCAACAAACCAACAAACCAACAAACCAACAAAGCAAGAAACCAACAAACCAACAAACCAACAAACCAACAAACTAACAAACCAACAAGCCAACAAACCAACAAACCAACAAACCAAAAAACCAACAAACCAACAAACCAACAAACCAACAAACCAACAAACCAACAAACCAACAAGCCAACAAGCCAACAAATAAACAAACCAAATAACCAAAAAGCCAACAAACTAAAAAACCAACAAGCCAACAAACCAACAAGCAAACAAGCCAACAAACCAACAAACCAACAAAGCAACAAGCCAACAAGCCAACAAACCAACAAACCAACAAGCCAACAAGCCAACAAACCAACAAACCAACAAGCCAACAAACCAACAAACCAACAAGCCAACAAACCAACAAACCAACAAACCACCAAGCCAACAAACCAACAAACCAACAAACCAAAAAACCAACAAACCAACAAACCAACAAACCAACAAACCAACAAACCAACAAACTAACAAGCCAACAAGCCAACAAACCAACAAACCAACAAACCAACAAGCCAACAAACCAACAAACCAACAAACCAACAAACCAACAAAGCAACAAACTAAGTAACCAACAAGCCAACAAACCAACAAACCAACAAGCCAACAAGCCAACAAACCAACAAACCAACAACTCAACAAACCAACAAACCAACAAACCAACAAGCCAAGAAACCAACAAACAAATAAACCAACAAACCAACAAACCAACAACCCAAAAAACCAACAAACCAACAAGCCAACAAGCCAACAAACCAACAAACTAACAAACCAACAAACGAACTAACCAACAAACCAACAAGACAACAAGCCAACAAACCAACAAACCAACAAACCAACAAACCAACAAACTAAGTAACCAACAAGCCAACAAACCAACAAACCAACAAGCCAACAAGCCAACAAAGCAACAAACCAACAAGCCATCAAACCAACAAACCAACAAGCCAACAAACCAACAAACCAACAAACCAAAAAACCAACAAACCAACAAACCAACAAACCAATAAACCAACAAACCAACAAGCCAACAAACCAACAAACCAAAAACCGACAAACCGACAAACCAACAAACCAAGTAACCAAAAAGCCAACAAACTAACAAACCAACAAGCCAACAAGCCAACAAACCAATAAACCAACAAACCAACAAGCCAACAAACCAACACACAAATAAACCAACAAACCAACAAACCAACAAACCAACAAACCAACAAACCAACAAACCAAAAAACCAACAAACCAACAAGCCAACAAGCCAACAAACCAACAAACTAACAAACCAACAAACGAACTAACCAACAAACCAACAAATTAACAAGCCAACAAACCAACAAACCAACAAACCAACAAACCAACAAACTAAGTAACCAACAAGCCAATAAACCAACAAACCAACAAGTCAACAAGCCAACAAACCAACAAACCAAGAAACCAACAAGCCAACAAACCAACAAACCAACAAACCAAAAAACCAATAAACCAACAAACCAACAAACCAACAAACCAACAAACCAACAAGCGAGCAAGCCAACAAACAAACAAACCAACAAACCAATAAACCAATAAACCAACAAGTCAACAAGCCAACAAACCAAGAAACCAACAAGCCAACAAACCAACAAACCAACAAACCAAAAAACCAATAAACCAACAAACCAACAAACCAACAAACCAACAAACCAACAAGCCAGCAAGCCAACAAACAAACAAACCAAAAAACCAACAAACCAACAAGCCAACAAGCCAACAAACCAACAAACTAACAAACCAACAAACGAACTAACCAACAAACCAACAAGACAACAAGCCAACAAACCAACAAACCAACAAACCAACAAACCAACAAACTAAGTAACCAACAAGCCAACAAACCAACAAACCAACAAGCCAACAAACCAACAAAGCAACAAACCAACAAGCCAACAAACCAACAAACCAACAAGCCAACAAACCAACAAACCAACAAACCAAAAAACCAACAAACCAACAAACCAACAAACCAATAAACCAACAAACCAACAAGCCAACAAACCAAAAAACCAACAAACCGACAAACCGACAAACCAACAAACAAATAAACCAACAAACCAACAAACCAACAAACCAACAAACCAACAAACCAACAAACCAAAAAACCAACAAACCAACAAGCCAACAAGCCAACAAACCAACAAACTAACAAACCAACAAACGAACTAACCAACAAACCAACAAGCCAACAAGCCAACAAACCAACAAACCAACAAACTAAGTAACCAACAAGCCAATAAACCAACAAACCAACAAGTCAACAAGCCAACAAACCAAGAAACCAACAAGCCAACAAACCAACAAACCAACAAACCAAAAAACCAATAAACCAACAAACCAACAAACCAACAAACCAACAAACCAACAAACCAACAAGCCAGCAAGCCAACAAACAAACAAACCAACAAACTAACAAGCCAACAAACCAACAAGCCGACAAACCAACAAACTAACAAACCAAGTAATCAAAAAGCCAACAAACAAACAAACCAATAAACCAACAAGCCAACAAACCAATAAACCAACAAACCAACATGCCAACAAACCAACAAACCAAGTAACCAACAAGCCAACAAACCAACAAACCAACAAGCCAACAAGCCAACAAACCAACAAACCAACAAACCAACAAACCAACAAACCATCAAACGAACAAAGCAAAAAACCAACAAACCAACAAACCAACAAGCCAACAAACCAACAAACAATAAACCAACAAACCAACAAACAAATAAAACAACAAACCAACAAACCAACAAACCAACAAACCAACAAACCAACAAACCAACAAACCAACAAACCAACAAACTAACAAACCAACAAGCCAACAAACCAACAAACCAACAAGCCAACAAACCAACAAACCAACATGCCAACAAACCAACAAACTAAGTAACCAACAAGCCAACAAACCAACAAACCAACAAGCCAACAAGCCAACAAACCAAGAAACCAACAAGCCAACAAACCAACAAACCAACAAACCAAAAAACCAATAAACCAACAAACCAACAAACCAACAAACCAACAAACTAACAAGCCAGCAAGCCAACAAACAAACAAACCAACAAACCAACAAGCCAACAAACCAACAAGCCAACAAACCAACAAACCAACAAACCAAGTAATCAAAAAGCCAACAAACTAACAAACCAATAAACCAACAAGCCAACAAACCAATAAACCAACAAACCAACATGCCAACAAACCAACAAACCAAGTAACCAACAAGCCAACAAACCAACAAACCAACAAGCCAACAAGCCAACAAGCCAATAAACCAACAAACAAACAAACCAACAAACCAACAAACCATCAAACGAACAAAGCAACAAACCAACAAACCAACAAACCAACAAGCCAACAAACCAACAAACAATAAACCAACAAACCAACAAACAAATAAACCAACAAACCAACAAACCAACAAACCAACAAACCAACAAGCCAACAAACCAACAAACCAACAAACTAACAAACCAACAAGCCAACAAACCAACAAACCAACAAGCCAACAAACCAACAAACCAACAAACCAACATGCCAACAAACCAACAAACTAAGTAACCAACAAGCCAACAAACCAACAAACCAACAAGCCAACAAACCAACAAACCAACAAACCAACAAGCCAAGAAACCAACAAACAAATAAACCAACAAACCAACAAACCAACAAGCCAACAAGCCAACAAACCAAGAAACCAACAAGCCAACAAACCAACAAACCAACAAACAAACAAGCCAACAAGCCAACCAACCAACAAACCAACAAGCCAACAAACCAACAAACCAACAAACCAACATGCCAACAAACCAACAAACTAAGTAACCAACAAGCCAACAAACAAACAAACCAACAAACCAACATGCAAACAAACCAACAAACTAAGTAACCAACAAGCCAACAAACCAACAAACCAACAAGCCAACAAGCCAACAAACCAGCAAACCAACAAACCAACAAGCCAACAAACCAACAAGCCAACAAACCAACAAACCAACAAGCCAACAAGCCAACAAACTAACAAACCAACAAACCAACAAACTAACAAGCCAACAAACCAACGAACCAACAAGCCAACAAACCAACAAACCAACAACCCAACAAACCAACAAACCAACAAGCCAACAAACTAACAAACCAACAAACCAACAAACCTACAAACTAAGTAACCAACAAGCCAGCAAACCAACAAACCAACAAGCCAACAAACCAACAAACAAATAAACCAACAAACCAACAAACCAACAAACCAACAAACCAACAAGCCAACAAGCCAACTAACCAACAAACCAACAAGCCAACAAGCACACAAACCAACAAACCAAGTAACCAAAAAGCCAAAAAACTAACAAACCAACAAGCCAACAAGCCAACAAACCAACAAACCAAAAAACCAACAAACCAAAAAACCAACAAACCAACAAACCAACAAACCAAAAAACCAACAAACCAACAAACCAACAAGCCAACAAACCAACAAATAAACACACCAAGTAACCAAAAAGCCAACAAACTAAAAACCCAACAAGCCAACAAACCAACAAGCAAACAAGCCAACAAACCAACAAACCAACAAAGCAACAAGCCAACAAACCAACAAACCAACAAGCCAACAAGCCAACAAACCAACAAACCAGCAAACCAACAAGCCAACAAACCAACAAACCAACAAGCCAACAAACCAACAAACCAACAAACCAACAAGCCAACAAGCCAACAAACCAAAAAACCAAAAAACCAACAAACCAACAAACCAACAAACCAACAAACCAACAAGCCAGCAAGCCAACAAACAAACAAACCAACAAACCAACAAGCCAACAAACCAACAAGCCAACAAACCAACAAACCAACAAACCAAGTAATCAAAACGCCAACAAACTAACAAACCAATAAACCAACAAACCAACAAACCAACAAACCAACAAGCCAACAAACCAACAAACAATAAACCAACAAACCAAAAAACCAACAAACCAACAAACCAACAAGCCAACAAACCAACAAATAAACACACCAAGTAACCAAAAAGCCAACAAACTAAAAACCCAACAAGCCAACAAACCAACAAGCAAACAAGCCAACAAACCAACAAACCAACAAAGGAACAAGCCAACAAACCAACAAACCAACAAGCCAACAAGCCAACAAACCAACAAACCAACAAACCAACAAGCCAACAAACCAACAAACCAACAAGCCAACAAACCAACAAACCAACAAACCAACAAGCCAACAAGCCAACAAACCAAAAAACCAAAAAACCAACAAACCAACAAACCAAAAAACCAACAAACCAACAAGCCAGCAAGCCAACAAACAAACAAACCAACAAACCAACAAGCCAGCAAACCAACAAGCCAACAAACCAACAAACCAACAAACCAAGTAATCAAAAAGCCAACAAACTAACAAACCAATAAACCAACAAGCCAACAAACCAATAAACCAACAAACCAACATGCCAACAAACCAACAAACCAAGTAACCAACAAGCCAACAAACCAACAAACCAACAAGCCAACAAGCCAACAAGCCAACAAACCAACAAACAAACAAACCAACAAACCAACAAACCATCAAACGAACAAAGCAACAAACCAACAAACCAACAAACCAACAAGCCAACAAACCAACAAACAATAAACCAACAAACCAACAAACAAATAAACCAACAAACCAACAAACCAACAAACCAACAAACCAACAAACCAACAAACCAACAAACCAACAAACTAACAAACCAACAAGCCAACAAACCAACAAACCAACAAGCCAACAAACCAACAAACCAACAAACCAACATGCCAACAAACCAACAAACTAAGTAACCAACAAGCCAACAAACCAACAAACCAACAAGCCAACAAACCAACAAACCAACAAACCAACAAGCCAAGAAACCAACAAACAAATAAACCAACAAACCAACAAACCAACAAGCCAACAAGCCAATAAACCAAGAAACCAACAAGCCAACAAACCAACAAACCAACAAACAAACAAGCCAACAAGCCAACAAACCAACAAACCAACAAGCCAACAAACCAACAAACCAACAAACCAACATGCCAACAAACCAACAAACTAAGTAACCAACAAGCCAACAAACAAACAAACCAACAAACCAACATGCAAACAAACCAACAAACTAAGTAACCAACAAGCCAACAAACCAACAAACCAACAAGCCAACAAGCCAACAAACCAACAAACCAACAAACCAACAAGCCAACAAACCAACAAGCCAACAAACTAACAAACCAACAAACCAACAAACTAACAAGCCAACAAACCAACGAACCAACAAGCCAACAAACCAACAAACCAACAACCCAACAAACCAACAAATCAACAAGCCAACAAACCAACAAACCAACAAACCAACAAACCTACAAACCAACAAACCATCAAACGAACAAAGCAACAAACCAACAAACCAACAAACCAACAAGCCAACAAACCAACAAACAATAAACCAACAAACCAACAAACAAATAAACCAACAAACTAACAAACCAATAAACTAACAAGCCAACAAACCAATAAACCAACAAACCAACATGCCAACAAACCAACAAACCAAGTAACCAACAAGCCAACAAACCAACAAACCAACAAGCCAACAAGCCGACAAGCCAACAAACCAACAAACAAACAAACCAACAAACCAACAAACCATCAAACGAACAAAGCAACAAACCAACAAACCAACAAACCAACAAGCCAACAAACCAACAAACAATAAAACAACAAACCAACAAACAAATAAACCAACAAACCAACAAACCAACAAACCAACAAACCAACAAACCAACAAACCAACAAACCAACAAACCAACAAACCAACAAACTAACAAACCAACAAGCCAACAAACCAACAAACCAACAAGCCAACAAACCAACAAACCAACAAACCAACATGCCAACAAACCAACAAACTAAGTAACCAACAAGCCAACAAAGCAACAAACCAACAAGCCAACAAACCAACAAACCAACAAACCAACAAGCCAAGAAACCAACAAACAAATAAACCAACAAACCAACAAACCAACAAGCCAACAAGCCAACAAACCAAGAAACCAACAAGCCAACAAACCAACAAACCAACAAACAAACAAGCCAACAAGCCAACAAACCAACAAACCAACAAGCCAACAAACCAACAAACCAACAAACCAACATGCCAACAAACCAACAAACTAAGTAACCAACAAGCCAACAAACAAACAAACCAACAAACCAACATGCAAACAAACCAACAAACTAAGTAACCAACAAGCCAACAAACCAACAAACCAACAAGCCAACAAGCCAACAAACCAACAAACCAACAAACCAACAAGCCAACAAACCAACAAGCCAACAAACCAACAAACCAACAAGCCAACAAGCCAACAAACTAACAAACCAACAAACCAACAAACTAACAAGCCAACAAACCAACGAACCAACAAGCCAACAAACCAACAAACCAACAACCCAACAAACCAACAAACCAACAAGCCAACAAACCAACAAACCAACAAACCAACAAACCAACAAACCTACAAACTAAATAACCAACAAGCCAGCAAACCAACAAACCAACAAGCCAACAAACCAACAAACA
Organism: Atherix ibis; assembly: GCA_958298945.1. Classification (NCBI taxonomy): domain Eukaryota; kingdom Metazoa; phylum Arthropoda; class Insecta; order Diptera; family Athericidae; genus Atherix; species Atherix ibis. Next base: position 31,674,552 of record OY282608.1, read on the forward strand.
AATAAACCAACAAACCAACAAACCAACAAACCAACAAGCCAACAAGCCAACTAACCAACAAACCAACAAGCCAACAAGCCAACAAACCAACAAACCAAGTAACCAAAAAGCCAAAAAACTAACAAACCAACAAGCCAACAAGCCAACAAACCAACAAAGCAACAAACCAACAAACCAACAAACCAACAAACCAACAAACCAACAAACTAACAAACCAACAAGCCAACAAACCAACAAACCAACAAACCAAAAAACCAACAAACCAAAAAACCAACAAACCAACAAACCAACAAACCAAAAAACCAACAAACCAACAAACCAACAAGCCAACAAACCAACAAATAAACACACCAAGTAACCAAAAAGCCAACAAACTAAAAACCCAACAAGCCAACAAACCAAGAAGCAAACAAGCCAACAAACCAACAAACCAACAAAGCAACAAGCCAACAAACCAACAAACCAACAAGCCAACAAGCCAACAAACCAACAAACCAACAAACCAACAAGCCAACAAACCAACAAACCAACAAGCCAACAAACCAACAAACCAACAAACCAACAAGCCAACAAGCCAACAAACCAAAAAACCAAAAAACCAACAAACCAACAAACCAACAAACCAACAAACCAACAAACCAACAAGCCAACAAGCCAACAAACCAACACACCAACAAACCAACAAGGCAACAAACCAACAAACCAACAAACCAACAAACCAACAAAGCAACAAACTAAGTAACCAACAAGCCAACAAACCAACAAGCCAACAAGCCAACAAGCCAACAAACCAACAACCCAACAAACCAACAAACCAACAAACCAACAAACCAACAAGCGAAGAAACCAACAAACAAATAAACCAACAAACCAACAAACCAACAAACCAACACACCAAAAAACCAACAAACCAACAAGCCAACAAGCCAACAAACCAACAAACTAACAAACCAACAAACGAATTAACCAACAAACCAACAAGCCAACAAGCCAACAAACCAACAAACCAACAAACCAACAAACCAACAAACCAACAAACTAAGTAACCAACAAGCCAACAAACCAACAAACCAACAAACAAAAAAACTAACAAACCAACAAACCAACAAACCAATAAACCAACAAACCAACAAGCCAACAAACCAATAAACCAACAAACCAACAAACCAACAAACCAACAAACCAAGTAACCAAAAAGCCAACAAACTAACAAACCAACAAGCCAACAAGCCAACAAACCAGCAAACCAACAAACCAACAAACCAACAAGCCAACAAACCAACAAATAAACACACCAAGTAACCAAAAAGCCAACAAACTAAAAACCCAACAAGCCAACAAACCAAGAAGCAAACAAGCCAACAAACCAACAAACCAACAAAGCAACAAGCCAACAAACCAACAAACCAACAAGCCAACAAGCCAACAAACCAACAAACCAACAAACCAACAAGCCAAAAAACCAACAAACCAACAAGCCAACAAACCAACAAACCAACAAACCAACAAGCCAACAAGCCAACAAACCAAAAAACCAAAAAACCAACAAACCAACAAACCAACAAACCAACAAACCAACAAACCAACAAGCCAACAAGCCAACAAGCCAACAAACCAACAAACTAACAAACCAACAAACGAATTAACCAACAAACCAACAAGCCAACAAGCCAACAAACCAACAAACCAACAAACCAACAAACCAACAAACCAACAAACTAAGTAACCAACAAGCCAACAAACCAACAAACCAACAAACAAAAAAACTAACAAACCAACAAACCAACAAACCAATAAACCAACAAACCAACAAGCCAACAAACCAATAAACCAACAAACCAACAAACCAACAAACCAACAAACCAAGTAACCAAAAAGCCAACAAACTAACAAACCAACAAGCCAACAAGCCAACAAACCAGCAAACCAACAAACCAACAAGCGAACAAACCAACAAACAAATAAACCAACAAACCAACAAACCAACAAACCAACAAACCAAAAAATCAACAAACCAACAAGCCAACAAGCCAACAAACCAACAAACTAACAAACCAACACACGAACTAACCAACAAACCAACAAGCCAACAAGCCAACAAACCAACAAACTAACAAACCAACAAACGAATTAACCAACAAACCAACAAGCCAACAAGCCAACAAACCAACAAACCAACAAACCAACAAACCAACAAACCAACAAACTAAGTAACCAACAAGCCAACAAACCAACAAACCAACAAACAAAAAAACTAACAAACCAACAAACCAACAAACCAATAAACCAACAAACCAACAAGCCAACAAACCAATAAACCAACAAACCAACAAACCAACAAACCAACAAACCAAGTAACCAAAAAGCCAACAAACTAACAAACCAACAAGCCAACAAGCCAACAAACCAGCAAACCAACAAACCAACAAGCGAACAAACCAACAAACAAATAAACCAACAAACCAACAAACCAACAAACCAACAAACCAAAAAATCAACAAACCAACAAGCCAACAAGCCAACAAACCAACAAACTAACAAACCAACACACGAACTAACCAACAAACCAACAAGCCAACAAGCCAACAAACCAACAAACCAACAAACCAACAAACTAAGTAATCAACAAGCCAACAAACCAACAAACCAACAAGCCAACAAGCCAACAAACCAAGAAACCAACAAGCCAACAAACCAACAAACCAACAAACCAAAAAACCAACAAACCAACAAACCAACAAACCAACAAACCAACAAGCCAGCAAGCCAACAAACCAACAAACCAACAAACCAACAAGCCAACAAACCAACAAGACAACAAACCAACAAACCAAGTAATCAAAAAGCCATCAAACTAACAAACCAACAAAGCAACAAGCCAACAAGCCAACAAACCAACAAACCAACAAGCCAACAAACCAACAAACCAACAAGCCAACAAGCCAACAAACCAACAAAACAACAAACCAACAAGCCAACAAACCAACAAACCAACAAGCCAACAAACCAACAAACGAACAAACCAACAAGCCAACAAACCACCAAACCAACAAACCAAAAAACCAACAAACCAACAAACCAACAAACCAACAAACCAACAAACCAACAAACCAACAAGCCAAGTAACCAAAAAGCCAACAAACTAACAAACCAACAAACCAACAAAGCAACAAACCAAAAAACCAACAAACCAAAAAACCAACAAACCAACAAACCATCAAACGAACAAAGCAACAAGCCAACAAGCCAACAAACCAACAAACCAACAAGCCAACAAATCAACAAACCAACAAGTCAACAAGCCAACAAACCAACAAACCAACAAACCAACAAGCCAACAAACAAACAAACCAAAAAGCCAACAAACCAACAAACCAACAAACCAACAAACCAACAAGCCAACAAGCCAACAAACCAACAAACCAACAAGCAAACAAACCAACAAACCAATAAGCCAACAAACCAACAAACCAACAAACCAACATGCCAACAAACCAACAAACTAAGTAACCAACAAGCCAACAAACCAACAAACCAACAAGCCAACAAGCCAACAAACCAACAAACCAACGAACCAACAAACCAACAAACCATCAAACGAACAAAGCAACGAACCAACAAACCAACAAACCAACAAGCCAACAAACAAATAAACCAACAAACCAACACACAAATAAACCAACAAACCAACAAACCAACAAACCAACAAACCAACAAACCAACAAACCAACAAACCAACAAACCAACAAACCAACAAACTAACAAACCAACAAGCCAACAAACCAACAAGCCAACAAACCAACAAACCAACAAACCAACATGCCAACAAACCAACAAGCCAACAAACCAACAAACTAAGTAATCAACAAGCCAACAAACCAACAAACCAACAAGCCAACAAACCAACAAACCAATAAACCAACAAGCCAACAAACCAACAAACCACCAAAAAAACAAGCCAACAAGCCAACAAACCAACAAACCAACAAGCCAACAAACCAACAAACCAACAAACCAACAAACCAACATGCCAACAAACCAACAAACTAAGTAACCAACAAGCCAACAAACCAACAAACCAACAAACCAACATGCAAACAAACCAACAAACTAAGTAACCAACAAGCCAACAAACAAACAAACCAACAATATAACAAGCCAACAAACCAACAAACCAACAAACCAACAAGCCAACAAGCCAACAAACCAACAAGCCAACAAACCAACAAACCAACAAGCCAACAAGCCAACAAACCAACAAACCAACAAACCAACAAGCCAACAAACCAACAAACCAACAAGCCAACAAACCAACAAACCAACAAACCAACAAACCAACAAACCAACAAGCCACACACCAACAAACAAATAAACCAACAAACCAACAAACTAACAAACTAACAAGCCAACAAACCAACAAGCCAACAAGCCAACAAGCCAACAAACCAACAAACCAACAAGCCAACAAACCAACAAACTAACAAACCAACATGCCAACAAACCAACAAGCCAACAAACCAACAAACCAACAAACTAAGTAATCAACAAGCCAACAAACCAACAAACCAACAAGCCAACAAACCAACAAACACACAAGCCAAAAAACCAACAAACCAACAAACAAACAAGCCAACAAGCCAAAAAACCAACAAACCAACAAGCCAACAAACCAACAAACCAACAAACCAACATGCCAACAAACCAACAAACTAAGTAACCAACAAGCCAACAAACCAACAAACCAACAAACCAACATGCAAACAAACCAACAAACTAAGTAACCAACAAGCCAACAAACCAACAAACCAACAAGCCAACAAGCCCACAAACCAACAAACCAACAAACCAACAAGCCAACAAACCAACAAGCCAACAAACCAACAAACCAACAAGCCAACAAGCCAACAAACCAACAAACCAACAAACCAACAAGCCAACAAACCAACAAACCAACAAGCCAACAAACCAACAAACCAACAAACCAACATGCCAACAAACCAACAAACTAAGTAACCAACAAGCCAACAAACCAACAAGCCAACAAGCCAACAAACCAACAAACCAACAAAGCAACAAACCAACAAACCAACAAACCAACAAACCAACAAACTAACAAACCAACAAGCCAACAAACCAAAAACCACAAACCAAAAAACCAACAAACCAACAAACCAACAAACCAACAAACCAACAAACCAACAAACCAACAAGCCAACAAACCAACAAACCAACAAACCAACAAACCAAGTAACCAAAAAGCCAACAAACTAACAAACCAACAAGCCAACAAACCAACAAGCCAACAAGCCAACAAACCAACAAACCAACAAAGCAACAAGCCAACAAACCAACAAACCAACAAGCCAATAAGCCAGCAAACCAACAAACCAACTAATCAACAAGCCAACAAACCAACAAACCAACAAGCCAACAAACCAACAAACCAACAAACCAACAAGCCAACAAACCAACAAACCAACAAACCAACAAACCAAAAAAACAACAAACCAACAAACCAACAAACCAACAAAACCAACAAACCAACAAACCAACAAGCCAACAAGCCAACAAACCAACAAACCAACAAACCAACAAGCCAAAAAACCAACAAGCCAACAAACCAACAAAGCAACAAACCAACAAGCCAACAAACCAACAAGCCAACAAACCAACAAACCAACAAACCAACAAACCAACAAACCAACAAACTAAGTAACCAACAAGCCAACAAACCATTAAACCAACAAGCCAACAAACCAACAAACCAACAAACCAACAAGCCAACAAATTAACAAACCATCAAACCAACAAACGAACAAGCCAACAAGCCAACAAACCAACTAACCAACAAACCAACAAGCCAACAAACCAACAAACCAACAAGCCAACAAGCCAACAAGCCAACAAACCAACAAACCAACAAGCCAACAAACCAACAAACCAACAAACCAACATGCCAACAAACCAACAAACTAAGTAACCAACAAGCCAACAAACTAACAAACCAACAAACCAACAAGCCAACAAGCCAACAAACCAACAAACCAACAAACCAACTTACCAACAAACCAACAAGCCAACAAACCAACAAACAAATAAACCAACAAACCAAAAAACCAACAAACCAACAAACCAACAAACCAACGAACCAACAAACCAACAAACCAACAAGCCAACAAAACAACAAACCAACAAACCAACAAGCCATGAAACGAACAAAGCAACAAACCAACAAGCCAACAAGCCAACAAACCAACAAACACACAAGCCAAAAAACCAACAAACCAACAAACAAACAAGCCAACAAGCCAAAAAACCAACAAACCAACAAACAAACAAGCCAACAAGCCAAAAAACCAACAAACCAACAAGCCAACAAACCAACAAACCAACAAACTAACATGCCAACAAACCAACAAACTAAGTAACCAACAAGTCAACAAACCAACAAACCAACAAACCAACATGCAAACAAACCAACAAACTAAGTAACCAACAAACCAACAAACCAACAAACCAACAAGCCAACAAACCAACAAGCCAACAAACCAACAAACCAACAAGCCAACAAGCCAACAAACCAACAAACCAACAAACCAACAAGCCAACAAACCAACAAACCAACAAGCCAACAAACCAACAAACCAACAAACCAACAAACCAACAAACCAACAAGCCAAAACACCAACAAACAAATAAACCAACAAAACCAACAAACTAACAAACCAACAAGCCAACAAACCAACAAGCCAACAAGCCAACAAACCAACAAACCAACAAAGCAACAAACCAACAAACCAACAAACCAACAAACCAACAAACTAACAAACCAACAAGCCAACAAACCAACAAACCACAAACCAAAAAACCAACAAACCAACAAACCAACAAACCAACAAACTAACAAACCAACAAACTAACAAGCCAACAAACCAACAAACCAACAAACCAACAAACCAAGTAACCAAAAAGCCAACAAACTAACAAACCAACAAGCCAACAAACCAACAAGCCAACAAGCCAACAAACCAACAAACCAACAAAGCAACAAGCCAACAAACCAACAAACCAACAAGCCAACAAGCCAGCAAACCAACAAACCAACTAACCAACAAGCCAACAAACCAACAAACCAACAAGCCAACAAACCAACAAACCAACAAACCAACAAACCAACAAGCCAACAAACCAAGAAACCAACAAACCAACAAACCAAAAAACCAACAAACCAACAAACCAACAAACCAACAAAACCAACAAACCAACAAACCAACAAGCCAACAAGCCAACAAACCAACAAACCAACAAGCCAACAAACCAACAAACCAACAAACCAACAAACCAACAAACCAACAAGCCAAAACACCAACAAACAAATAAACCAACAAAACCAACAAACTAACAAACCAACAAGCCAACAAACCAACAAGCCAACAAGCCAACAAACCAACAAACCAACAAAGCAACAAACCAACAAACCAACAAACCAACAAACCAACAAACTAACAAACCAACAAGCCAACAAACCAACAAACCACAAACCAAAAAACCAACAAACCAACAAACCAACAAACCAACAAGCCAACAAACCAACAAACCAACAAGCCAACAAACCAACAAACCAACAAACCAACAAGCCAACAAACCAACAAGCCAAAACACCAACAAACAAATAAACCAACAAAACCAACAAACTAACACACCAACAAGCCAACAAACCAACAAGCCAACAAGCCAACAAACCAACAAACCAACAAAGCAAGAAACCAACAAACCAACAAACCAACAAACCAACAAACTAACAAACCAACAAGCCAACAAACCAACAAACCACAAACCAAAAAACCAACAAACCAACAAACCAACAAACCAACAAACCAACAAACCAACAAACCAACAAGCCAACAAACCAACAAACCAACAAACCAACAAACCAAGTAACCAAAAAGCCAACAAACTAACAAACCAACAAGCCAACAAACCAACAAGCCAACAAGCCAACAAACCAACAAACCAACAAAGCAACAAGCCAACAAACCAACAAACCAACAAGCCAACAAGCCAGCAAACCAACAAACCAACTAATCAACAAGCCAACAAACCAACAAACCAACAAGCCAACAAACCAACAAACCAACAAACCAACAAGCCAACAAACCAACAAACCAACAAACCAACAAACCAAAAAACCAACAAACCAACAAACCAACAAACCAACAAAACCAACAAACCAACAAACCAACAAGCCAACAAGCCAACAAACCAACAAACCAACAAGCCAACAAACCAACAAACCAACAAACCAACAAACCAACAAGCCAAAACACCAACAAACAAATAAACCAACAAAACCAACAAACTAACAAACCAACAAGCCAACAAACCAACAAGCCAACAAGCCAACAAACCAACAAACCAACACAGCAACAAACCAACAAACCAACAAACTAACAAACCAACAAACTAACAAACCAACAAGCCAACAAACCAACAAACCAACAAGCCAACAAGCCAACAAACCAACAAACCAACAAACCAACAAGCCAACAAACCAACAAACCAACAAGCCAACAAACCAACAAACCAACAAACCAACAAACCAACAAACCAACAAACCAACAAACCAACAAGCCAAAACACCAACAAACAAATAAACCAACAAAACCAACAAACTAACAAACCAACAAGCCAACAAACCAACAAGCCAACAAGCCAACAAACCAACAAAGCAACAAACCAACAAACCAACAAACCAACAAACCAACAAACTAACAAACCAACAAGCCAACAAACCAACAAACCACAAACCAAAAAACCAACAAACCAACAAACCAACAAACCAACAAACCAACAAACCAACAAACCAACAAGCCAACAAACCAACAAACCAACAAACCAACAAACCAAGTAACCAAAAAGCTAACAAACTAACAAACCAACAAGCCAACAAACCAACAAGCCAACAAGCCAACAAATCAACAAACCAACAAAGCAACAAGCCAACAAACCAACAAACCAACAAGCCAACAAGCCAGCAAACCAACAAACCAACTAATCAACAAGCCAACAAACCAACAAACCAACAAGCCAACAAACCAACAAACCAACAAACCAACAAGCCAACAAACCAACAAACCAACAAACCAACAAACCAAAAAACCAACAAACCAACAAACCAACAAACCAACAAAACCAACAAACCAACAAACCAACAAGCCAACAAGCCAACAAACCAACAAACCAACAAACCAACAAGCCAAAAAACCAACAAGCCAACAAACCAACAAAGCAACAAACCAACAAGCCAACAAACCAACAAGCCAACAAACCAACAAGCCAACAAACCAACAAACCAACAAACCAACAAACCAACAAACTAAGTAACCAACAAGCCAACAAACCATTAAACCAACAAGCCAACAAACCAACAAACCAACAAACCAACAAGCCAACAAATTAACAAACCAACAAACCAACAAACGAACAAGCCAACAAGCCAACAAACCAACTAACCAACAAACCAACAAGCCAACAAACCAACAAACCAACAAGCCAACAAGCCAACAAGCCAACAAACCAACAAACCAACAAGCCAACAAACCAACAAACCAACAAACCAACATGCCAACAAACCAACAAACTAAGTAACCAACAAGCCAACAAACTAACAAACCAACAAACCAACAAGCCAACAAGCCAACAAACCAACAAACCAACAAACCAACTTACCAACAAACCAACAAGCCAACAAACCAACAAACAAATAAACCAACAAACCAAAAAACCAACAAACCAACAAACCAACAAACCAACGAACCAACAAACCAACAAACCAACAAGCCAACAAAACAACAAACCAACAAACCAACAAGCCATCAAACGAACAAAGCAACAAACCAACAAGCCAACAAGCCAACAAACCAACAAACACACAAGCCAAAAAACCAACAAACCAACAAACAAACAAGCCAACAAGCCAAAAAACCAACAAACCAACAAGCCAACAAACCAACAAACCAACAAACCAACATGCCAACAAACCAACAAACTAAGTAACCAACAAGCCGACAAACCAACAAACCAACAAACCAACATGCAAACAAACCAACAAACTAAGTAACCAACAAGCCAACAAACCAACAAACCAACAAGCCAACAAGCCAACAAACCAACAAACCAACAAACCAACAAGCCAACAAACCAACAAGCCAACAAACCAACAAACCAACAAGCCAACAAGCCAACAAACCAACAAACCAACAAACCAACAAGCCAACAAACCAACAAACCAACAAGCCAACAAACCAACAAACCAACAAACCAACAAACCAACAAACCAACAAGCCAAAACACCAACAAACAAATAAACCAACAAAACCAACAAACTAACAAACCAACAAGCCAACAAACCAACAAGCCAACAAGCCAACAAACCAACAAACCAACAAACCAACAAACCAACAAACCAACAAACCAACAAACCAACAAACCAACAAACCAACAAACCAACAAGCCAACAAACCAACAAACCAACAATCCAAGTAACCAAAAAGCTAACAAACTAACAAACCAACAAGCCAACAAACCAACAAGCCAACAAGCCAACAAACCAACAAACCAACAAAGCAACAAGCCAACAAACCAACAAACCAACAAGCCAACAAGCCAGCAAACCAACAAACCAACTAACCAACAAGCCAACAAACCAACAAACCAACAAGCCAACAAACCAACAAACCAACAAACCAACAAGCCAACAAACCAACAAACCAACAAACCAACAAACCAAAAAACCAACAAACCAACAAACCAACAAACCAACAAAACCAACAAACCAACAAACCAACAAGCCAACAAGCCAACAAACCAACAAACCAACAAACCAACAAACCAACAAGCCAAAAAACCAACAAGCCAACAAACCAACAAAGCAACAAACCAACAAGCCAACAAACCAACAAGCCAACAAACCAACAAGCCAACAAACCAACAAACCAACAAACCAACAAACTAAGTAACCAACAAGCCAACAAACCAACAAACCAACAAGCCAACAAACCAACAAACCAACAAACCAACAAGCCAACTAATTAACAAACCAACAAACCAACAAACGAACAAGCCAACAAGCCAACAAACCAACTAACCAACAAACCAACAAGCCAACAAACCAACAAACCAACAAGCCAACAAGCCAACAAACCAACAAACCAACAAGCCAACAAACCAACAAACCAACAAACCAACATGCCAACAAACCAACAAACTAAGTAACCAACAAGCCAACAAACTAACAAACCAACAAACCAACAAGCCAACAAGCCAACAAACCAACAAACCAACAAACCAACTTACCAACAAACCAACAAGCCAACAAACCAACAAACAAATAAACCAACAAACCAAAACACCAACAAACCAACAAACCAACAAACCAACGAACCAACAAACCAACAAACCAACAAGCCAACAAAACAACAAACCAACAAACCAACAAGCCATCAAACGAACAAAGCAACAAACCAACAAGCCAACAAGCCAACAAACCAACAAACCAACAAACCAACTTACCAACAAACCAACAAGCCAACAAACCAACAAACAAATAAACCAACAAACCAAAACACCAACAAACCAACAAACCAACAAACCAACGAACCAACAAACCAACAAGCCAACAAGCCAACAAACCAAGTAACCAAAAAGCCAACAAACTAACAAACCAACAAGCCAACAAGCCAACAAGCCAACAAGCCAACAAACCAACAAACCATCAAGCCAACAAACCAACAAACCAACAAACCAACAAACCAACAAGCCAACAAACCAACAAACAAATAAACCAACAAACCAAAAAACCTAAAAAATAACAAACCAACAAACCAACAAACCAACAAACCAACAAACCAACAAGCCAACAAACCAACAAACCAACAAACCAACAAGCCAACAAACCAACAAGCCAACAAACCAACAGACCAACAAACCAAGTAACCAATAAACCAACAAACCATCAAACGAACAAAGCAACAAACCAACAAGCCAACAAACCAACAAAGCAACAAACCAACAAAACAACAAGCCAACAAGCCAACAAGCCAACAAACCAACAAACCAAGTAACCAAAAAGCCAACAAACTAACAAACCAGGTAACCAAGTAACCAAAAAGCCAACAAACTAACAAACAAACAAGCCAACAAGCCAACAAACCAACAAGCCAACAAGCCAACAAACCAACAAACCAACAAACCAACAAGCCAACAAACCACCAAACCAAAAAACCAACAAACCAACAAGCCAACAAGCCAACAAACCAACAAACTAACAAACCAACAAACGAACTAACCAACAAACCAACAAACCAACAAGCCAACAAACCAACAAACCAACAAGCCAACAAACCAACAAACCAACAAACCAACAAACCAACAAGCCAACAAACCAACAAACAAACCAACAAGCCAACAAGCCAACAAACCAACCAACCAACAAACCAACAAACCAAAAAACCAAAAAGCCAACAAACTAACAAACGAACAAGCCAACAAGCCAACAAACCAACAAACCAACAAACTAACAAGCCAACAAACCAACAATCAAATAAACCAACAAACCAACAAACCAAAAAACCAAAAAACCAACAAACCAAAAAACCAACAAACCAACAAGCCAACAAGCCAACAAACCAACAAACTAACAAACCAACACACGAACTAACCAACAAACCAACAAACCAACGAACCAACAAACCAACAAACCAACAAGCCAACAAACCAACAAACCAACAAACCAACAAACCAACAAACCAACAAGCCAGCAAGCCAACAAACCAACAAACCAACAAACCAACAAGCCAACAAACCAACAAGACAACAAACCAACAAACCAAGTAATCAAAAAGCCAACAAACTAACAAACCAACAAAGCAACAAGCCAACAAGCCAACAAACCAACAAACCAACAAGCCAACAAACCAACAAACCAACAAGCCAACAAGCCAACAAACCAACAAAACAACAAACCAACAAGCCAACAAACCAACAAACCAACAAGCCAACAAACCAACAAACCAACAAACCAACAAGCCAACAAACCACCAAACCAACAAACCAAAAAACCAACAAACCAACAAACCAACAAACCAACAAACCAACAAACCAACAAACCAACAAGCCAAGTAACCAAAAAGGTAACAAACTAACAAACCAACAAGCCAACAAACCAACAAGCCAACAAGCCAACAAACCAACAAACCAACAAAGCAACAAACCAAAAAACCAACAAACCAAAAAACCAACAAACCAACAAACCATCAAACGAACCAAGCAACAAGCCAACAAGCCAACAAACCAACAAACCAACAAGCCAACAAATCAACAAACCAACAAGCCAACAAGCCAACAAACCAACAAACCAACAAACCAACAAGCCAACAAACCAACAAACCAAAAAGCCAACAAACCAACAAACCAACAAACCAACAAACCAACAAGCCAACAAGCCAACAAACCAACAAACCAACAAGCAAACAAACCAACAAACCAATAAGCCAACAAACCAACAAACCAACAAACCAACATGCCAACAAACCAACAAACTAAGTAACCAACAAGCCAACAAACCAACAAACCAACAAGCCAACAAGCCAACAAACCAACAAACCAACGAACCAACAAACCAACAAACCATCAAACGAACAAAGCAACGAACCAACAAACCAACAAACCAACAAGCCAACATACAAATAAACCAACAAACCAACACACAAATAAACCAACAAACCAACAAACCAACAAACCAACAAACCAACAAACCAACAAACCAACAAACCAACAAACCAACAAACCAACAAACCAACAAACCAACAAACTAACAAACCAACAAGCCAACAAACCAACAAGCCAACAAACCAACAAACCAACAAACCAACATGCCAACAAACCAACAAGCCAACAAACCAACAAACCAACAAACTAAGTAATCAACAAGCCAACAAACCAACAAACCAACAAGCCAACAAACCAACAAACCAATAAACCAACAAGCCAACAAACCAACAAACCACCAAAAAAACAAGCCAACAAGCCAACAAACCAACAAACCAACAAGCCAACAAACCAACAAACCAACAAACCAACAAACCAACATGCCAACAAACCAACAAACTAAGTAACCAACAAGCCAACAAACCAACAAACCAACATGCAAACAAACCAACAAACTAAGTAACCAACAAGCCAACAAACAAACAAGCCAACAAGCTAACAAGCCAACAAACCAACAAACCAACAAACCAACAAGCCAACAAACCAACAAGCCAACAAACCAACAAACCAACAAGCCAACAAGCCAACAAACCAACAAACCAACAAACCAACAAGCCAACAAACCAACAAACCAACAAGCCAACAAACCAACAAACCAACAAACCAACAAACCAACAAACCAACAAGCCACACACCAACACACAAATAAACCAACAAACCAACAAACCAACAAACTAACAAGCCAACAAACCAACAAACCAACAAACTAACAAGCCAACAAACCAACAAACCAACAAGCCAACAAACCAACAAACCAACAAACCAACATGCCAACAAACCAACAAGCCAACAAACCAACAAACCAACAAACTAAGTAATCAACAAGCCAACAAACCAACAAACCAACAAGCCAACAAACCATTAAACACACAAGCCAAAAAACCAACAAACCAACAAACAAACAAGCCAACAAGCCAAAAAACCAACAAACCAACAAGCCAACAAGCCAACAAACCAACAAACCAACAAACCAACATGCCAACAAACCAACAAACTAAGTAACCAACAAGCCAACAAACCAACAAACCAAAAAACCAACATGCAAACAAACCAACAAACTAAGTAACCAACAAGCCAACAAACCAACAAACCAACAAGCCAACAAGCCCACAAACCAACAAACCAACAAACCAACAAGCCAACAAACCAACAAGCCAACAAACCAACAAACCAACAAGTCAACAAGCCAACAAACCAACAAACCAACAAACCAACAAGCCAACAAACCAACAAACCAACAAGCCAACAAACCAACAAACCAACAAACCAACAAACCAACAAACCAACAAGCCAAAACACCAACAAACAAATAAACCAACAAAACCAACAAACTAACAAACCAACAAGCCAACAAACCAACAAGCCAACAAGCCAACAAACCAACAAACCAACAAAGCAACAAACCAACAAACCAACAAACCAACAAACCAACAAACTAACAAACCAACAAGCCAACAAACCAACAAACCACAAACCAAAAAACCAACAAACCAACAAACCAACAAACCAACAAACCAACAAACCAACAAACCAACAAGCCAACAAACCAACAAACCAACAAACCAACAAACCAAGTAACCAAAAAGTCAACAAACTAACAAACCAACAAGCCAACAAACCAACAAGCCAACAAGCCAACAAACCAACAAACCAACAAAGCAACAAGCCAACAAACCAACAAACCAACAAGCCAACAAGCCAGCAAACCAACAAACCAACTAATCAACAAGCCAACAAACCAACAAACCAACAAGCCAACAAACCAACAAACCAACAAACCAACAAGCCAACAAACCAACAAACCAACAAACCAACAAACCAAAAAACCAACAAACCAACAAACCAACAAACCAACAAACCAACAAACCAACAAACCAACAAGCCAACAAGCCAACAAACCAACAAACCAACAAACAAACAAGCCAAAAAACCAACAAGCCAACAAACCAACAAAGCAACAAACCAACAAGCCAACAAACCAACAAGCCAACAAACCAACAAGCCAACAAACCAACAAACCAACAAACCAACAAACTAAGTAACCAACAAGCCAACAAACCAACAAACCAACAAGCCAACAAACCAACAAACTAATAAACCAACAAGTCAACAAATTAACAAACCAACAAACCAACAAACGAACAAGCCAACAAGCCAACAAACCAACTAACCAACAAACCAACAAGCCAACAAACCAATAAACCAACAAGCCAACAAGCCAACAAGCCAACAAACCAACAAACCAACAAGCCAACAAACCAACAAACCAACAAACCAACATGCCAACAAACCAACAAACTAAGTAACCAACAAGCCAACAAACTAACAAACCAACAAACCAACAAGCCAACAAGCCAACAAACCAACAAACCAACAAACCAACTTACCAACAAACCAACAAGCCAACAAACCAACAAACAAATAAACCAACAAACCAAAAAACCAACAAACCAACAAACCAACAAACCAACGAACCAACAAACCAACAAACCAACAAGCCAACAAAACAACAAACCAACAAACCAACAAGCCATCAAACGAACAAAGCAACAAACCAACAAGCCAACAAGCCAACAAACCAACAAACACACAAGCCAAAAAACCAACAAACTAACAAACAAACAAGCCAACAAGCTAAAAAACCAACAAACCAACAAGCCAACAAACCAACAAACCAACAAACCAGCATGCCAACAAACCAACAAACTAAGTAACCAACAAGCCAACAAACCAACAAACCAACAAACCAACATGCAAACAAACCAACAAACTAAGTAACCAACAAGCCAACAAACCAACAAACCAACAAGCCAACAAGCCAACAAACCAACAAACCAACAAACCAACAAACCAACAAGCCAACAAACCAACAAGCCAACAAACCAACAAACCAACAAGCCAACAAACCAACAAACCAACAAACCAACAAACCAACAAGCCAACAAACCAACAAACCAACAAACCAACAAGCCAAAACACCAACAAACAAATAAACCAACAAAACCAACAAACTAACAAACCAACAAGCCAACAAACCAACAAGCCAACAAGCCAACAAACCAACAAACCAACAAAGCAACAAACCAACAAACCAACAAACCAACAAACCAACAAACTAACAAACCAACAAGCCAACAAACCAACAAACCACAAACCAAAAAACCAACAAACCAACAAACCAACAAACCAACAAACCAACAAACCAACAAACCAACAAACCAACAAGCCAACAAACCAACAAACCAACAAACCAACAAACCAAGTAACCAAAAAGCCAACAAACTAACAAACCAACAAGCCAACAAACCAACAAGCCAACAAGCCAACAAACCAACAAACCAACAAAGCAACAAGCCAACAAACCAACAAACCAACAAGCCAACAAGCCAGCAAACAAACAAACCAACTAACCAACAAGCCAACAAACCAACAAACCAACAAGCCAACAAACCAACAAACCAACAAACCAACAAGCCAACAAACCAACAAACCAACAAACCAACAAACCAAAAAACCAACAAACCAACAAACCAACAAGCCAACAAGCCAACAAACCAACAAACCAACAAACCAACAAGCCAAAAAACCAACAAGCCAACAAACCAACAAAGCAACAAACCAACAAGCCAACAAACCAACAAGCCAACAAACCAACAAGCCAACAAGCCAACAAACCAACAAACCAACAAACTAAGTAACCAACAAGCCAACAAACCAACAAACCAACAAGCCAACAAACCAACAAACCAACAAACCAACAAGCCAACAAATTAACAAACCAACAAACGAACAAGCCAACAAGCCAACAAACCAACTAACCAACAAACCAACAAACCAACAAACCAACAAACCAACAAGCCAACAAGCCAACAAACCAACAAACCAACAAGCCAACAAACCAACAAACCAACAAACCAACAAACTAAGTAACAAACAAGCCAACAAACTAACAAACCAACAAACCAACAAGCCAACAAGCCAACAAACCAACAAACCAACAAACCAACTTACCAACAAACCAACAAGCCAACAAACCAACAAACCAACAAACCAACAAACCAACAAACCAACAAGCCAACAAACCAACAAACCAACAAACCAACAAACCAAGTAACCAAAAAGCCAACAAACTAACAAACCAACAAGCCAACAAACCAACAAGCCAACAAGCCAACAAACCAACAAACCAACAAAGCAACAAGCCAACAAACCAACAAACCAACAAGCCAACAAGCCAGCAAACCAACAAACCAACTAACCAACAAGCCAACAAACCAACAAACCAACAAGCCAACAAACCAACAAACCAACAAACCAACAAGCCAACAAACCAACAAACCAACAAACCAACAAACCAAAAAACCAACAAACCAACAAACCAACAAACCAACAAAACCAACAAACCAACAAACCAACAAGCCAACAAGCCAACAAACCAACAAACCAACAAACCAACAAGCCAAAAAACCAACAAGCCAACAAACCAACAAAGCAACAAACCAACAAGCCAACAAACCAACAAGCCAACAAACCAACAAGCCAACAAACCAACAAACCAACAAACCAACAAACCAACAAACTAAGTAACCAACAAGCCAACAAACCAACAAACCAACAAGCCAACAAACCAACAAACCAACAAACCAACAAGCCAACAAATTAACAAACCAACAAACCAACAAACGAACAAGCCAACAAGCCAACAAACCAACTAACCAACAAACCAACAAGCCAACAAACCAACAAACCAACAAGCCAACAAGGCAACAAACCAACAAACCAACAAGCCAACAAACCAACAAACCAACAAACCAACATGCCAACAAACCAACAAACTAAGTAACCAACAAGCCAACAAACTAACAAACCAACAAACCAACAAGCCAACAAGCCAACAAACCAACAAACCAACAAACCAACTTATCAACAAACCAACAAGCCAACAAACCAACAAACAAATAAACCAACAAACCAAAACACCAATAAACCAACAAACCAACAAACCAACGAACCAACAAACCAACAAACCAACAAGCCAACAAAACAACAAACCAACAAACCAACAAGCCATCAAACGAACAAAGCAACAAACCAACAAGCCAACAAGCCAACAAACCAAGTAACCAAAAAGCCAACAAACTAACAAACCAACAAGCCAACAAGCCAACAAGCCAACAAGCCAACAAACCAACAAACCAAGTAACCAGAAAGCCAACAAACTAACAAACCAACAAACCAAAAAACCAACAAACCAACAAACCAACAAGCCAACAAACCAACAAACAAATAAACCAACAAACCAAAAAACCTAAAAAATAACAAACCAACAAACCAACAAACCAACAAACCAACAAACCAACAAGCCAACAAACCAACAAACCAACAAACCAACAAGCCAACAAACCAACAAGCCAACAAACCAACAGACCAACAAACCAAGTAACCAACAAACCAACAAACCATCAAACGAACAAAGCAACAAACCAACAAAACAACAAGCCAACAAGCCAACAAGCTAACAAACCAACAAACCAAGTAACCAACAAGCCAACAAACTAACAAACCAACAAACCAACAAGCCAACAAACAAACAAGCCAACAAACCAACAGACCAACAAACCAAGTAACCAACAAACCAACAAACCATCAAACGAACAAAGCAACAAACCAACAAGCCAACAAACCAACAAACCAACAAGCCAACAAACCAACAAACCAACAAACCAACATGCCAACAAACCAACAAACTAAGTAACCAACAAGCCAACAAACAAACAAACCAACAAACCAACAAGCCAACAAGCCAACAAACCAACAAACCAACAAACCAACTTAGCAACAAACCAACAAGCCAACAAACCAACAAACAAATAAACCAACAAACCAAAACACCAACAAACCAACAAACCAACAAACCAACGAACCAACAAACCAACAAACCAACAAGCCAACAAAACAACAAACCAACAAACCACCAAGCCATCAAACGAACAAAGCAACAAACCAACAAGCCAACAAGCCAACAAACCAAGTAACCAAAAAGCCAACAAACTAACAAACCAACAAGCCAACAAGCCAACAAGCCAACAAGCCAACAAACCAACAAACCAAGTAACCAGAAAGCCAACAAACTAACAAACCAACAAACCAACAAACCAACAAACCAACAAACCAACAAGCCAACAAACCAACAAACAAATAAACCAACAAACCAAAAAACCTAAAAAATAACAAACCAACAAACCAACAAACCAACAAACCAACAAACCAACAAGCCAACAAACCAACAAACCAACAAACCAACAAGCCAACAAACCAACAAGCCAACAAACCAACAAACCAACAAACCAAGTAACCAACAAACCAACAAACCATCAAACGAACAAAGCAACAAACCAACAAGCCAACAAACCAACAAAGCAACAAACCAACAAAACAACAAGCCAACAAGCCAACAAGCTAACAAACCAACAAACCAAGTAACCAAAAAGCCAACAAACTAACAAACCAAGTAACCAAGTAACCAAAAAGCCAACAAACTAACAAACAAACAAGCCAACAAGCCAACAAACCAACAAGCCAACAAGCCAACAAACCAACAAACCAACAAACCAACAAGCCAACAAACCACCAAACCAAAAAACCAACAAACCAACAAGCCAACAAGCCAACAAACCAACAAACTAACAAACCAACAAACGAACTAACCAACAAACCAACAAACCAACAAGCCAACAAACCAACAAACCAACAAGCCAACAAACCAACAAACCAACAAACCAACAAACCAACAAACCAACAAGCCAACAAAACCAACAAACCAACAAACCAAGTAACCAAAAAGCCAACAATCTAACAAACCAACAAGCCAACAAACCAACAAGCCAACAAGCCAACAAACCAACAAACCAACAAAGCAACAAACCAAAAAACCAACAAACCAACAAACCAACAAACCAACAAACCAACAAGCCAACAAGCCAACAAACCAACAAACTAACAAACCAACAAACGAACTAACCAACAAACCAACAAGCCAACAAGCCAACAAACCAACCAACCAACAAACCAACAAACTAAAAAACCAAAAAGCCAACAAACTAACAAACGAACAAGCCAACAAGCCAACAAACCAACAAACCAACAAACCAACAAGCCAACAAACCAACAATCAAATAAACCAACAAACCAACAAACCAAAAAACCAAAAAACCAACAAACCAAAAAACCAACAAACCAACAAGCCAACAAGCCAACAAACCAACAAACTAACAAACCAACAAACGAACTAACCAATAAACCAACAAGCCAACAAGCCAACAAACCAACAAACCAACGAACCAACAAACTAAGTAACCAACAAGCCAACAAACCAACAAACCAACAAGCCAACAAGCCAACAAACCAACAAACCAACAAGCCAACAAACCAACAAACCAACAAGCCAACAAGCCAACAAACCAACAAACCAACAAACCAAGTAACCAACAAACCAACATGCCAACAAACCAACAAACTAAGTAACCAACAAGCCAACAAACCAACAAACCAACAAACCAACAAGCCAACAAACCAACAAACCAACAAGCCAACAAACCAACAAACCACCAAACCAACAAACCAACAAGCCAACAAGCCAACAAACCAACAAACCAACAAGCCAACAAACCAACAAACCAACAAACCAACAAGCCAACAAACCAACAAGCCAACAAACCAACAAACCAACAAGCCAACAAGCCAACAAACCAACAAACCAACAAGCCAACAAACCAACAAACCAACAAACCAAGAAGCCAACAAACCAACAAATAAATAAACCAACAAACCAACAAACCAACAAGCCAACAAGCCAACAAACCAACAAACCAACAAACCAACAAACCAACAAACCAACAAACCAACAAAACAACAAACCAACAAGCCAACAAACCAACAAGCCAACAAACCAACAAACCAACAAACCAAGGAACCAACAAACCAACAAACCATCAAACGAACAAAGCAACAAACCAACAAGCCAACAATCCAACAAACCAACAAACCAAGTAACCAAAAAGCCAACAACTAACAAACCAACAAGCCAACAAGCCAAAAAGCCAACAAACCAACAAACCAACAAACCAACAAACCAACAAGCCAACAAACCAACAAACAAATAAACCAACAAACCAAGAAACCAAAAAACCAACAAACCAACAAACCAACAAACCAACAAACCAACAAACCAACAAGCCAACAAGCCCACTAACCAACAAACCAACAAACCAACAAGCCAACAAACCAAAAAGCCAACAAACCAACAAACCAACAAACCAAGTAACCAACCAACCAACAAACCATTAAACGAACAAAACAACAAACCAACAAGCCAACAAACCAACAAACCAACAAACCAACAAACCAACAAGCCAACAAACCAACATATCAACAAACCAACAAACCAAGTAACCAAAATCCCAACAAACTAACAAACCAACAGACCAACAAACCGACAAGCCAACAAACCAACAAGCCAACAAAACAACAAACCAACAAACCAAGTAACCAAAAAGCCAACAAACCACCAAACCAAAAAACCAACAAACCAACAAGCCAACAAGCCAACAAACCAGTAAACTAACAAACCAACAAACGAACTAACCAACAAACCAACAAACCAAAAAGCCAACAAACCAACAAACCAACAAGCCAACAAACCAACAAACCAACAAACCAACAAACCAACAAACCAACAAGCCAACAAACCAACAAACCAACAAACCAAGTAACCAAAAAGCCAACAATCTAACAAACCAACAAGCCAACAAACCAACAAGCCAACAAGCCAACAAACCAACAAACCAACAAAGCAACAAACCAACAAACCAACAAACCAACAAACTAACAAACCAACAAGCCAACAAGCCAACAAACCAACAAACTAACAAACCAACAAACGAACTAACCAACAAACCAACAAGCCAACAAGCCAACAAACCAACCAACCAACAAACCAACAAACCAAAAAACCAAAAAGCCAACAAACTAACAAACGAACAAGCCAACAAGCCAAAAAACCAACAAACCAACAAACCAACAAGCCAACAAACCAACAATCAAATAAACCAACAAACCAACAAACCAAAAAACCAAAAAACCAACAAACCAAAAAACCAACAAACCAACAAGCCAACAAGCCAACAAACCAACAAACTAACAAACCAACACACGAACTAACCAATAAACCAACAAGCCAACAAGCCAACAAACCAACAAACTAAGTAACCAACAAGCCAACAAACCAACAAACCAACAAGCCAACAAGCCAACAAACCAACAAACCAACAAGCCAACAAACCAACAAACCAACAAGCCAACAAGCCAACAAACCAACAAACCAACAAACCAAGTAACCAACAAACCAACATGCCAACAAACCAACAAACTAAGTAACCAACAAGCCAACAAACCAACAAACCAACAAACCAACAAGCCAACAAACCAACAAACCAACAAGCCAACAAACCAACAAACCACCAAACCAACAAACCAACAAGCCAACAAGCCAATAAACCAACAAACCAACAAGCCAACAAACCAACAAACCAACAAACCAACAAGCCAACAAACCAACAAGCCAACAAACCAACAAACCAACAAGCCAACAAGCCAACAAACCAACAAGCCAACAAACCAACCAACCAACAAACCAAGAAGCCAACAAACCAACAAACAAATAAACCAACAAACCAACAAACCAACAAGCCAACAAGCCAACAAACCAACAAACCAACAAACCAACAAACCAACAAGCCAACAAACCAACAAACAAATAAATTAACAAACCAAAAAACCAACAAACCAACAAACCAACAAACCAACAAACCAACAAACCAACAAGCCAACAAGCCAATAAACCAACAAAACAACAAACCAACAAGCCAACAAACCAACAAGCCAACAAACCAACAAACCAACAAACCAAGGAACCAACAAACCAACAAACCATCAAACGAACAAAGCAACAAACCAACAAGCCAACAATCCAACAAACCAACAAACCAAGTAACCAAAAAGCCAACAACTAACAAACCAACAAGCCAACAAGCCAAAAAGCCAACAAACCAACAAACCAACAAACCAACAAACCAACAAGCCAACAAACCAACAAACAAATAAACCAACAAACCAAGAAACCAAAAAACCAACAAACCAACAAACCAACAAACCAACAAACCAACAAACCAACAAACCAACAAGCCAACAAGCCAACAAACCAACAAACCAACAAACCAACAAGCCAACAAACCAAAAAGCCAACAAACCAACAAACCAACAAACCAAGTAACCAACAAACCAACAAACCATTAAACGAACAAAACAACAAACCAACAAACCAACAAGCCAACAAACCAACAAACCAACAAACCAACAAACCAACAAGCCAACAAACCAACATATCAACAAACCAACAAACCAAGTAACCAAAAACCCAACAAACTAACAAACCAACAGACCAACAAACCGACAAGCCAACAAACCAACAAGCCAACAAAACAACAAACCAACAAACCAAGTAACCAAAAAGCCAACAAACTAACAAACCAACAAGCCAACAAGACAACAAACCAACAAGCCAACAAGCATATAAACCAAAAAACCAACAAACAAACAAGCCAACAAACCAACAAACCAAAAAACCAACAAACCAACAAGCCAACAAGCCAACAAACCAACAAATTAACAGACCAACAAACGAACCAACCAACAAACCAACAAACCAACAAACCAACAAGCCAACAAGCCACCAAACCAACAAACCAAAAAGCCAACAAACCAACAAACCAACAAGCCAACAAACCAACAAACCAACAAACTAAGTAACCAACAAGCCAACAAGCCAACACACCAACAAACCAACAAACCAACAACCCAACAAACCAACAAGCCAACAAACCAACAAACCAACAAACCAAAAAACCAACAAACCAACAAACCAACAAACCAACAAACCAACATGCCAACAAGCCAACAAACCAGCAAACCAACAAGCCAACAAACCAACAAACACAAACCAACAAGCCAACAACCCAACAAACAAATAAACCAACAAACCAACAAACCAACAAACCAACAAACCAACAAACCAACAATCAAATAAACCAACAAACCAACAAACCAACAAACCAACAAACCAACAAACCAACAAACCAATAAACCAACAAACCAACAAAAGAACAAACCAACAAACCAACAAACCAACAAACCAACAAACCAACAAGCCAACAAGCCAACAAACCAACAAACCAACAAGCCAACAAGCCAACAAACCAACAAACCAACAAGCCAACAAGCCAACAAACCAACAAGCCAACAAACCAACAAACCAACAAGCCAACAAACCAACAAACCAACAAACCAACAAACCAACAAGCCAACAAACCAACAAACAAATAAACCAACAAACCAACAAACCAACAAACCAACAAGCCAACAAGCCAACAAACCAACAAACCAACAAACCAACAAACCAACAAGCCAACAAACCAACAAGCCAACAAACCAACAAACCAACAAACCAACAAGCCAACAAGCCAACGAACCAACAAACCAACAAGCCAACAAACCAACAAACCAACAAACCAACAAACCAACAAACCAACAAGCCAACAAACCAAAAAACCAACAAGCCAACAAGCCAACAAACCAACAAACCAACAAGCCAACAAGCCAACAAACCAACAAACCAACAAGCCTACAAACCAACAAACAAATAAACCAACAAACCAACAAACCAACAAGCCAACAAGCCAACAAACCAACAAACCAATAAACCAACAAGCCAACGAACCAACAAACTAACAAACCAACAAACCAACAAACCAACAAACCAACAAGCCAACAAGCCAACAAACCAACAAAACAACAAGCTAACAAGCCAACAAACCAACAAACCAACAAACCAACATACCAACAAACCAACAAACCAACATGCCAACAAACCAACAAACTAAGTAACCAACAAGCCAACAAACCAACAAACCAACAAATCAACAAGCCAACAAACCAACAAACCAACAAGCCAACAAACCAACCAACCAACAAACCAACAGGCCAACAAGCCAACAAACCAGCAAACCAACAAGCCAACAAACCAACAAACACAAACCAACAAGCCAACAACCCAACAAACAAATAAACCAACAAACCAACAAACCAACAAACCAACAAACCAACAAACCAACAATCAAATAAACCAACAAACCAACAAACCAACAAACCAACAAACCAACAAACCAACAAGCCAACAAACCAAAAAACCAACAAGCCAACAAGCCAACAAACCAACAAACCAACAAGCCAACAAGCCAACAAACCAACAAACCAACAAGCCTACAAACCAACAAACAAATAAACCAACAAACCAACAAACCAACAAGCCAACAAGCCAACAAACCAACAAACCAATAAACCAACAAGCCAACGAACCAACAAACTAACAAACCAACAAACCAACAAACCAACAAACCAACAAGCCAACAAGCCAACAAACCAACAAAACAACAAGCTAACAAGCCAACAAACCAACAAACCAACAAACCAACATACCAACAAACCAACAAACCAACATGCCAACAAACCAACAAACTAAGTAACCAACAAGCCAACAAACCAACAAACCAACAAATCAACAAGCCAACAAACCAACAAACCAACAAGCCAACAAACCAACCAACCAACAAACCAACAGGCCAACAAGCCAACAAACCAATAAACCAAGAAGCCAACAAACCTACAAACCAACAAACCAACAAGCCAACAAACCAACAAGCGAACAACAAACAAACCAACAAGCCAACAAACCAACAAACCAACAAGCCAACATGCCAACAAACCAACAAACCAACAAACCAACAAGCCAACAAACCAACATATAAATAAACCAACAAACCAACAAACCAACAAGCCAACAAGCCAACAAACCAACAAACCAACAAACCAAGAAGCCAACAAACCAACAACCCGACAAAACAACAAACCAACAAGCCAACAAACCAACAAGCCAACAAGCCGACAAGCCAACAAACCAACAAACGAACAAACCAACAAACCAACAAACTAAGTAACCAACAAGCCAACAAACCAACAAACCAACAAGCCAACAAGCCAAAAAACCAACAAACCAACAAGCCAACAAACCAACAAACCAACAAACCAAAAAACCAACAAACCAACAAACCAACAAACCAACAAACCAACAATCCAAAAAGCCAACAAGCCAACAAACCAACAAACCAACAAACCAATAAGCCAACAAACCAACAAGCCAACAAACCAACAAACCAACAAACCAAGTAACCAAAAAGCCAACAAAATAACAAACCAACAAGCCAACAATCCAACAAACCAACAAACCAACAAACCAACAAGCCAACAAGCCAACAAACCAACAAACCAACAAGCCAACAAGCCAACAAACCAACAAGCCAACAAACCAACAAACCAACAAACTAACAAACCAACAAGCCTACAAACCAACAAACCAAAAAACCAACAAACCAACAAACCAACAAACCAACAAACCAAGTAACCAAAAAGACAACAAACTAGCAAACCAACAAACCAACAAACCAACAAGCCAACAAACCAACAAGCGAACAAACCAACAAACCAACAAACCAAGTAACCAAAAAGCCAACAAACTAACAAACCAACAAGCCAACAACCCAACAAACCAACAAGCCAACAAGCCAACAAACCAACAAATCAACAAACCAACAAGCCAACAAACCATCAAACCAACAAACCAACAAACCAACAAACAAATAAACCAACAAACCAACAAACCAACAAGCCAACAAACCAACAAACCAACAAGCCAACAAACCAACAAACCAACAAACCAACAAACCAACAAGCCAACAAACCAACAAACCAAGTAACCAAAAAGCCAACAATCTAACAAACCAACAAGCCAACAAACCAACAAGCCAACAAGCCAACAAACCAACAAACCAACAAAGCAACAAACCAACAAACCAACAAACCAACAAACCAAAAAACCAACAAGCCAACAAGCCAACAAACCGACAAACTAACAAACCAACAAACGAACTAACCAACAAACCAACCAACCAAAAAACCAACAAACCAAGTAACCAAAAAGCCAACAAACTAACAAGCGAACAAGCCAACAAGCCAACAAACCAACAAACCAACAAACCAACAAGCCAACAATCAAATAAACCAACAAACCAACAAACCAACAAACCAAAAAACCAACAAACCAAAAAACCAACAAACCAACAAGCCAACAAGCCAACAAACCAACAAACTAACAAACCAACAAACAAACTAACCAATAAACCAACAAGCCAACAAGCCAACAAACCAACAAACCAACAAACCAACGAACCAACAAACTAAGTAACCAACAAGCCGACAAACCAACAAACCAACAAGCCAACAAGCAAACAAACCAACAAACTAACAAGCCAACAAACCAACAAACCAACAAGCCAACAAGCCAACAAACCAACAAACCAAGTAACCAACAAACCAACATGCCAACAAACCAACAAACTAAGTAACCAACAAGCCAACAAACCAACAAACCAACAAACCAACAAGCCAACAAACGAACAAACCAACAAGCCAACAAACCAACAAACCACCAAACCAACAAACCAACAAGCCAACAAGCCAACAAACCAACAAACCAACAAGCCAACAAACCAACAAACCAACAAACCAACAAGCCAACAAACCAACAAGCCAACAAACCAACAAACCAACAAGCCAACAAGCCAACAAGCCAACAAACCAACAAACCAACAAGCCAACAAACCAACAAACCAAGAAGCCAACAAACCAACAAACATATAAACCAACAAACCAACAAACCAACAAGCCAACAAGCCAACAAACCAACAAACCAACAAACCAACAAACCAACAAGCCAACAAACCAACAAACAAATAAACCAACAAACCAAAAAACCAACAAACCAACAAACCAACAAACCAACAAACCAACAAACTAACAAACCAACAAGCCTACAAACCAACAAACCAAAAAACCAACAAACCAACAAACCAACAAACCAACAAACCAAGTAACCAAAAAGACAACAAACTAGCAAACCAACAAACCAACAAACCAACAAGCCAACAAACCAACAAGCGAACAAACCAACAAACCAACAAACCAAGTAACCAAAAAGCCAACAAATTAACAAACCAACAAGCCAACAACCCAACAAACCAACAAGCCAACAAGCCAACAAACCAACAAACCAACAAACCAACAAGCCAACAAACCATCAAACCAACAAACCAACAAACCAACAAACAAATAAACCAACAAACCAACAAACCAACAAGCCAACAAACCAACAAACCAACAAGCCAACAAACCAACAAACCAACAAACCAACAAACTAACAAGCCAACAAACCAACAAACCAACAAGCCAACAAACCAACAAACCAACAAACCAACAAGCCAACAAACCAACAAGCCAACAAACCAACAAACCAACAAGCCAACAAGCCAACAAGCCAACAAACCAACAAACCAACAAGCCAACAAACCAACAAACCAAGAAGCCAACAAACCAACAAACATATAAACCAACAAACCAACAAACCAACAAGCCAACAAGCCAACAAACCAACAAACCAACAAACCAACAAACCAACAAGCCAACAAACCAACAAACAAATAAACCAACAAACCAAAAAACCAACAAACCAACAAACCAACAAACCAACAAACCAACAAACTAACAAACCAACAAGCCTACAAACCAACAAACCAAAAAACCAACAAACCAACAAACCAACAAACCAACAAACCAAGTAACCAAAAAGACAACAAACTAGCAAACCAACAAACCAACAAACCAACAAGCCAACAAACCAACAAGCGAACAAACCAACAAACCAACAAACCAAGTAACCAAAAAGCCAACAAATTAACAAACCAACAAGCCAACAACCCAACAAACCAACAAGCCAACAAGCCAACAAACCAACAAACCAACAAACCAACAAGCCAACAAACCATCAAACCAACAAACCAACAAACCAACAAACAAATAAACCAACAAACCAACAAACCAACAAGCCAACAAACCAACAAACCAACAAGCCAACAAACCAACAAACCAACAAACCAACAAACTAACAAGCCAACAAACCAACAAACCAAGTAACCAAAAAGCCAACAATCTAACAAACCAACAAGCCAACAAACCAACAAGCCAACAAGCCAACAAACCAACAAACCAAGAAGCCAACAAACCAACAAACATATAAACCAACAAACCAACAAACCAACAAGCCAACAAGCCAACAAACCAACAAACCAACAAACCAACAAACCAACAAGCCAACAAACCAACAAACAAATAAACCAACAAACCAAAAAACCAACAAACCAACAAACCAACAAACCAACAAACCAACAAACTAACAAACCAACAAGCCTACAAACCAACAAACCAAAAAACCAACAAACCAACAAACCAACAAACCAACAAACCAAGTAACCAAAAAGACAACAAACTAGCAAACCAACAAACCAACAAACCAACAAGCCAACAAACCAACAAGCGAACAAACCAACAAACCAACAAACCAAGTAACCAAAAAGCCAACAAATTAACAAACCAACAAGCCAACAACCCAACAAACCAACAAGCCAACAAGCCAACAAACCAACAAACCAACAAACCAACAAGCCAACAAACCATCAAACCAACAAACCAGCAAACCAACAAACAAATAAACCAACAAACCAACAAACCAACAAGCCAACAAACCAACAAACCAACAAGCCAACAAACCAACAAACCAACAAACCAACAAACTAACAAGCCAACAAACCAACAAACCAACAAGCCAACAAACCAACAAACCAACAAACCAACAAGCCAACAAACCAACAAGCCAACAAACCAACAAACCAACAAGCCAACAAGCCAACAAGCCAACAAACCAACAAACCAACAAGCCAACAAACCAACAAACCAAGAAGCCAACAAACCAACAAACATATAAACCAACAAACCAACAAACCAACAAGCCAACAAGCCAACAAACCAACAAACCAACAAACCAACAAACCAACAAGCCAACAAACCAACAAACAAATAAACCAACAAACCAAAAAACCAACAAACCAACAAACCAACAAACCAACAAACCAACAAACTAACAAACCAACAAGCCTACAAACCAACAAACCAAAAAACCAACAAACCAACAAACCAACAAACCAACAAACCAAGTAACCAAAAAGACAACAAACTAGCAAACCAACAAACCAACAAACCAACAAGCCAACAAACCAACAAGCGAACAAACCAACAAACCAACAAACCAAGTAACCAAAAAGCCAACAAATTAACAAACCAACAAGCCAACAACCCAACAAACCAACAAGCCAACAAGCCAACAAACCAACAAACCAACAAACCAACAAGCCAACAAACCATCAAACCAACAAACCAACAAACCAACAAACAAATAAACCAACAAACCAACAAACCAACAAGCCAACAAACCAACAAACCAACAAGCCAACAAACCAACAAACCAACAAACCAACAAACTAACAAGCCAACAAACCAACAAACCAAGTAACCAAAAAGCCAACAATCTAACAAACCAACAAGCCAACAAACCAACAAGCCAACAAGCCAACAAACCAACAAACCAACAAAGCAACAAACCAACAAACCAACAAACCAACAAACCAAAAAACCAACAAGCCTACAAGCCAACAAACCGACAAAATAACAAACCAACAAACGAACTAACCAACAAACCAACAAGCCAACAAGCCAACAAACCAACCAACCAAAAAACCAACAAACCAAGTAACCAAAAAGCCAACAAACTAACAAGCGAACAAGCCAACAAGCCAACAAACAAACAAACCAACAAACCAACAAGCCAACAATCAAATAAACCAACAAACCAACAAACCAACAAACCAAAAAACCAACAAACCAAAAAACCAACAAACCAACAAGCCAACAAGCCAACAAACCAACAAACTAACAAACCAACAAACAAACTAACCAATAAACCAACAAGCCAACAAGCCAACAAACCAACAAACCAACAAACCAACGAACCAACAAACTAAGTAACCAACAAGCCAACAAACCAACAAACCAACAAGCCAACAAGCCAACAAACCAACAAACTAACAAGCCAACAAACCAACAAACCAACAAGCCAACAAGCCAACAAACCAACAAACCAAGTAACCAACAAAACAACATGCCAACAAACCAACAAACTAAGTAACCAACAAGCCAACAAACCAACAAACCAACAAACCAACAAGCCAACAAACGAACAAACCAACAAGCCAACAAACCAACAAACCACCAAACCAACAAACCAACAAGCCAACAAGCCAACAAACCAACAAACCAACAAGCCAACAAACCAACAAACCAACAAACCAACAAGCCAACAAACCAACAAGAAACAAACCAACAAACCAACAAGCCAACAAGCCAACAAACCAACAAACCAACAAGCCAACAAACCAACAAACCAACAAACCAAGAAGCCAACAAACCAACAAACATATAAACCAACAAACCAACAAACCAACAAGCCAACAAGCCAACAAACCAACAAACCAACAAACCAACAAACGAACAAGCCAACAAACCAACAAACAAATAAACCAACAAACCAAAAAACCAACAAACCAACAAACCAACAAACCAACAAACCAACAAGCCAACAAGCCAACAAACCAACAAAACAACAAACCAACAAGCCAACAAACCCACAAGCCAACAAACCAACAAACCAACAAACCAAGTAATTAACAAACCAACAAACCATCAAACGAACAAAGCAACAAACCAACAAGCCAACAATCCAACAAACCAACAAACCAAGTAACCAAAAAGCCAACAAACTAACAAACCAACAAGCCAACAAGCCAAAAAGCCAACAAACCAACAAACCAACAAACCAACAAACCAACAAGCCAACAAACCAACAAACAAATAAACCAACAAACCAAAAAACCAAAAAACCAACAAACCAACAAACCAAAAAACCAACAAACCAACAAACCAACAAGCCAACAAACCAACAAGCCAACAAACCAACAAACCAACAAACCAACAAGCCAACAAACCAACAAACCAACAAACCAACAAACCAACAAGCCAACAAACCAACAAACAAACAAACCAAGTAATCAAAAACCCAACAAACTAACAAACCAACAAACCAACAAACCAACAAGCCAACAAACCAACAAGCCAACAAACCAACAAACCAACAAACCAAGTAACCAAAAAGCCAACAAACTAACAAACCAACAAGCCAACAAGCCAACAAACCAACAAGCCAACAAGCATATAAACCAACAAACCAACAAACCAACAAACCAACAAGCCAACAAACCAACAAACCAAAAAACCAACAAACCAACAAGCCAACAAGCCAACAAACCAACAAACTAACAAACTAACAAACCAACAAACGAACTAACCAACAAACCAACAAACCAACAAGCCAACAAACCAACAAAGTAACAAGCCAACAAGCCAACAAACCAACAAACCAACAAGCCAACAAACCAACAAACCAACAAACCAACAAGCCAACAAACCAACAAGACAACAAACCAACAAGCCAACAAACCAACAAACCAACAAAGCAACAAGCCAACAAACCAACAAGCCAACAAACCAACAAACCAACAAACTAAGTAACCAACAAGCCAACAAGCCAACAAACCAACAAACCAACAAACCAACAACCCAACAAACCAACAAGCCAACTAACCAACAAACCAACAAACCAAACAACCAACAAGCCAACAAACCAACAAACCAACAAACCAACAAACCAACAAACCAACAAGCCAACAAGCCAACAAACCAACAAATCAACAAATCAACAAGCCAACAAACCAACAAACACACAAACCAACAAGCCAACAACCCAACAAACAAATAAACCAACAAACCAACAAACCAACAAACCAACAAGCCAACGAACCAACAAACCAACAAACAAACAAGCCAACAAACCAACAAGCCAACAAACCAATAAACCAACAAGCCAACAAGCCAACAAACCAACAAACCAACAAGCCAACAAACCAACAAACCAACAAACCAACAAACCAAGAAGCCAACAAACCAACAAACAAATAAACCAACAAACCAACAAACCAACAAGCCAACAAGCCAACAAACCAACAAACCAACAAACAAACAAACCAACAAGCCAACAAACCAACAAACAAATAAACCAACAAACCAAAAAACCAACAAACCAACAAACCAACAAACCAACAAACCAACAAACCAACAAACCAACAAACCAACAAACCAACAAACCAACAAGCCAACAAACCAACAAAACAACAAACCAACAAGCCAACAAACCAACAAGCCAACAAACCAAGAAACCAACAAACCAAATAACCAACAAACCAACAAACCATCAAACGAACAAAGCAACAAACCAACAAGCCAACAATCCAACAAACCAACAAACCAAGTAACCAAAAAGCCAACAAACTAACAAACCGACAAGCCAACAAGCCAAAAAGCCAACAAACCAACAAACCAACAAACCAACAAACCAACAAGCCAACAAACCAACAAACAAATAAACCAACAAACCAAAAAACCAAAAAACCAACAAACCAACAAACCAAAAAACCAACAAACCAACAAACCAACAAGCCAACAAGCCAACAAACCGACAAACCAACAAACCAACAAGCCAACAAACCAACAATCCAACAAACCAACAAACCAACAAACCAAGTAACCAACAAACCAACAAACCATCAAACGAACAAAGCAACAAACCAACAAGCCAACAAACCAACAAACCAACAAACCAAAAAATTAACAAGCCAACAAACCAACAAACCAACAAACCAAGTAATCAAAAACCCAACAAACTAACAAACCAACAAACCAACAAACCAACAAACCAACAAGCCAACAAGCCAACAAACCAACAAACCAACAAACCAACAAAGCAACAAACCAAGTAACCAAAAAGCCAACAAACTAACAAACCAACAAGCCAACAAGCCAACAAACCAACAAGCCAACAAGCATATGAACCAACAAAACAACAAACCAACAAGCCAACAAACCAACAAACCAAAAAACCAACAAACCAACAAGCCAACAAGCCAACAAACCAACAAACTAACAAACCAACAAACAAACTAACCAACAAACCAACAAACCAACAAGCCAACAAACCAACAAACCAACAAGCCAACAAACCACAAACCAACAAACCAACAAACCAACAAGCCAACAAGCCAACAAACCAACAAACCAACAAGCCAACAAACCAACAAACCAACAAACCAACAAGCCAACAAACCAACAAGCCAACAAACCAACAAGCCAACAAACCAACAAACCAACAAAGCAAAAAGCCAACAAACCAACAAGCCAACAAACCAACAAACTAAGTAACCAACAAGCCAACAAGCCAACAAACCAACAAACCAATAAACCAACAACCCAACAAACCAACAAGCCAACTATCCAACAAACCAACAAACCAAAAAACCAACAAACTAACAAACCAACAAACCAACAAACCAACAAACCAACAAGCCAACAAGCCAACAAACCAACAAACCAACAAGCCAACAAACCAACAAACACACAAACCAATAAGCCAACAACCCAACAAACAAATAGACCAACAAACCAACAAACCAACAAACCAACAAACCAACAAACCAACAATCAAATAAACCAACAAACCAACAAACCAACAAACCAACAAATGAACTAACCAACAAGCCAACAAACCAACAAGCCAACAAACCAACAAACCAACAAGCCAACAAACCAACAAACCAACAAACCAACAAACCAACAAACCAACAATCAAATAAACCAACAAACCAACAAACCAACAAACCAACAAATGAACTAACCAACAAACCAACAAAGCAACAAGCCAACAAACCAACAAGCCAACAAACCAACAAACCAACAAACTAAGTAACCAACAAGCCAACAAGCCAACAAACCAACAAACCAACAAACCAACAAACCAACAACCCAACAAACCAACAAGCCAACTAACCAACAAACCAACAAACCAAAAAACCAACAAACCAACAAACCAACAAACCACCAAACCAACAAACCAATAAACCAACAAGCCAACAAGCCAACAAACCAACAAACCAACAAGCCAACAAACCAACAAACACACAAACCAACAAGCCAACAGCCCAACAAACCAACAAACCAACAAACCAACAAACCAACAAACCAACAATCAAATAAACCAACAAACCAACAAACCAACAAACCAACAAACCAACAAACCAACAAACCAACAAACCAACAAACCAACAAACCAATTAACCAACAAACCAACAAACGAACAAACCAACAAACCAACAAACCAACAAACGAACAAACCAACAAGCCAACAAGCCAACAAGCCAACAAACCAACAAACCAACAAGCCAACAAACCAACAAACCAACAAACCAACAAACCAACAAGCCAACAAACCAACAAACCAACAAGCCAACAAACCAACAAGCCAACGAACCAACAAACCAACAAGCCAACAAACCAACAAACCAACAAACCAACAAGCCAACAAGCCAACAAACCAACAAACCAACAAGCCAACAAGCCAACAAACCAACAAACCAACAAGCCAACAAGCCAACAAACCAACAAACCAACAAGCCTACAAACCAACAAACAAATAAACCAACAAACCAACAAACCAACAAGCCAACAAGCCAACAAACCAACAAACCAATAAACCAACAAGCCAACGAACCAACGAACTAACAAACCAACAAACCAACAAACCAACAAACCAACAAGCCAACAAGCCAACAAACCAACAAACCAACAAGCCAACAAACCAACAAACCAACAAACCAACAAGCTAACAAGCCAACAAACCAACAAACCAACAAGCCAACAAACCAACAAACCAACAAACCAACATGCCAACAAACCAACAAACTAAGTAACCAACAAGCCAACAAACCAACAAACCAACAAATCAATAAGCCAACAAACCAACAAACCAACAAGCCAACAAACCAACAAACCAACAAACCAACAAGCCAACAAGCCAACAAACCAACAAACCAAGAAGCCAACAAACCAACAAACCAACAAACCAACAAGCCAACAAACCAACAAGCCAACAACAAACAAACCAACAAGCCAACAAGCCAACAAACCAACAAACCAACAAGCCAACAAGCCAATAAACCAACAAAGCAACAAGCCAACAAACCAACAAATAAATAAACCAACAAACCAACAAACCAACAAGCCAACAAGCCAACAAACCAACAAACCAACAAACCAACAAGCCAACAAACCAACAAACCAACAAACCAAAAAACCAACAAACCAACAAACCAACAAATGAACAAACCAACAAACCAACAAGCCAACAAGCCAACAAACCAACAAACCAACAAACCAACAAGCCAACAAACCAACAAACCAACAAACCAAGTAACCAAAAAGCCAACAAACTAACAAACCAACAAGCCAACAATCCAACAAACCAACAAACAACAAACCTACAAGCCAACAAGCCAACAAACCAACAAACCAACAAGCCAACAAGCCAACAAACCAACAAGCCAACAAACCAACAAACCAACAAACTAACAAACCAACAAGCCAACAAACCAACAAACCAACAAGCCAACAAACCAACAAACCAAAAAACCAACAAGCCAACAAGCCAACAAACCAACAAACCAACATAGCAACAAACCAACAAACCAACAAACCAACAAACCAACAAACTAACAAACCAACAAGCCAACAAACCAACAAACCAACAAGCCAACAAACCAACAAACCAACAAACCAACAAACCAACAAACCAACAAACCAAAAAACCAACAAACCAACAAGCCAACAAGCAAACAAACCAACAAACTAACAAACCAACAAACGAACTAACCAACAAACCAACAACTTAATAAGCACACAAACCAACAAACCAAGCAACCAAAAAGCCATCAAACTAACAAACCAACAAGCCAACAAGCCAGCAAACCAACAAACCAACAAAGCAACAAGCCAACAAGCCAACTAACCAACAAACCAACATACCAAGTAACCAAAAAGCAAACAAATTAACAAACCAACAAGCCAACAAACCAACAAGCCAACAAGCCAACAAACCAACAAACCAACAAACCAACAAACCAACAAACCAAAAAACCAACAAACCAACAAGCCAACAAGCCAACAAACCAACAAACTAACAAACCAACAAACGAACTAACCAACAAACCAACAAGCCAACAAGCCAACAAACCAACAAACCAACAAACCAACAAACCAACAAACCAACAAGCCAACAAACCAACAAACCAACAAGCCAACAAACCAACAAACCAACAAACCAACATTCCAACAAACCAACAAACCAACAAACCAAGTAACCAAAAAGCCAACAAACTAACAAACCAACAAACCAACAAACCAACAAGCCAACAAACCAACAAACCAACAAGCCAACAAGCCAACAAACCAACAAACCAACAAGCCAACAAACCAACAAACCAACAAACCAACAAGCTAACAAGCCAACAAACCAACAAACCAACAAGCCAACAAACCAACAAACCAACAAACCAACATGCCAACAAACCAACAAACCAACAAACCAACAAGCCTACAAACCAACAAACAAATAAACCAACAAACCAACAAACCAACAAGCCAACAAGCCAACAAACCAACAAACCAATAAACCAACAAGCCAACGAACCAACGAACTAACAAACCAACAAACCAACAAACCAACAAACCAACAAGCCAACAAGCCAACAAACCAACAAACCAACAAGCCAACAAACCAACAAACCAACAAACCAACAAGCTAACAAGCCAACAAACCAACAAACCAACAAGCCAACAAACCAACAAACCAACAAACCAACATGCCAACAAACCAACAAACTAAGTAACCAACAAGCCAACAAACCAACAAACCAACAAATCAATAAGCCAACAAACCAACAAACCAACAAGCCAACAAACCAACAAACCAACAAACCAACAAGCCAACAAACCAAGAAGCCAACAAACCAACAAACCAACAAACCAACAAACCAACAAACCAACAAACCAACAAGCCAACAAGCCAACAAGCCAACATATCAACAAACTAACAAACAAACAAACCAACAAACTAAGTAACCAACAAGCCAACAAACCAACAAACCAACAAGCCAACAAGCCAAAAAAACCAACAAACCAAGAAGCCAACAAACCAACAAACCAACAAACCAAAAAACCAACAAACCAACAAACCAACAAATGAACAAACCAACAAACCAACAAGCCAACAAGCCAACAAACCAACAAACCAACAAACCAACAAGCCAACAAACCAACAAACCAACAAACCAAGTAACCAAAAAGCCAACAAACTAACAAACCAACAAGCCAACAATCCAACAAACCAACAAACAACAAACCTACAAGCCAACAAGCCAACAAACCAACAAACCAACAAGCCAACAAGCCAACAAACCAACAAGCCAACAAACCAACAAACCAACAAACTAACAAACCAACAAGCCAACAAACCAACAAACCAACAAGCCAACAAACCAACAAACCAAAAAACCAACAAGCCAACAAGCCAACAAACCAACAAACCAACATAGCAACAAACCAACAAACCAACAAACCAACAAACCAACAAACTAACAAACCAACAAGCCAACAAACCAACAAACCAACAAGCCAACAAACCAACAAACCAACAAACCAACAAACCAACAAACCAACAAACCAAAAAACCAACAAACCAACAAGCCAACAAGCAAACAAACCAACAAACTAACAAACCAACAAACGAACTAACCAACAAACCAACAACTTAATAAGCACACAAACCAACAAACCAAGCAACCAAAAAGCCATCAAACTAACAAACCAACAAGCCAACAAGCCAGCAAACCAACAAACCAACAAAGCAACAAGCCAACAAGCCAACTAACCAACAAACCAACAAACCAAGTAACCAAAAAGCAAACAAATTAACAAACCAACAAGCCAACAAACCAACAAGCCAACAAGCCAACAAACCAACAAACCAACAAACCAACAAACCAACAAACCAAAAAACCAACAAACCAACAAGCCAACAAGCCAACAAACCAACAAACTAACAAACCAACAAACGAACTAACCAACAAACCAACAAGCCAACAAGCCAACAAACCAACAAACCAACAAACCAACAAACCAACAAACCAACAAGCCAACAAACCAACAAACCAACAAGCCAACAAACCAACAAACCAACAAACCAACATTCCAACAAACCAACAAACCAACAAACCAAGTAACCAAAAAGCCAACAAACTAACAAACCAACAAACCAACAAACCAACAAGCCAACAAACCAACAAACCAACAAACCAACAAGCCAACAAACCAACAAACCAACAAACCAACAAACCAACAAACCAACAAGCCAACAAACCAACAAACCAACAAACCAACAAACCAACAAACCAAGTAACCAAAAAGCCAACAAACTAACAAACCAACAAGCCAACAAACCAACAAGCCAACAAGCCAACAAACCAACAAACCAACAAACCAACAAACCAACAAACCAAAAAACCAACAAACCAACAAGCCAACAAGCCAACAAACCAACAAACAACAAACCAACAAACGAACTAACCAACAAACCAACAAGCCAACAAGCCAACAAACCAACAAACCAACAAACCAACAAACCAACAAGCCAACAAACCAACAAACCAACAAACCAACATTCCAACAAACCAACAAACTAAGTAACCAACAAGCCAACAAACCAACAAACCAACAAGCCAACAAGCCAACAAGCCAACAAACCAACAAACCAACAAACCAACAAACCAACAAACCAACAAACCAAGTAACCAACAAACCAACAAACTATCAAACGAACAAAGCAACAAACCAACAAGCCAACAAGCCAACAAACCAAGTAACCAAAAAGCCAACAAACTAACAAACCAACAAACCAACAAACCAACAAGCCAACAAACCAACAAACCAACAAACCAACAAGCCAACAAACCAACAAACCAACAAACCAACAAACCAACAAACCAACAAGCCAACAAACCAACAAACCAACAAGCCAACAAACCAACAAACCAACATGCCAACAAACCAACAAACTAAGTAACCAACAAGCCAACGAACCAACAAACCAACAAGCCAACAAACCAACAAACCAACAAGCCAACAAACCAACAAACCAACAAACAAATAAACCAACAAACCAACAAACCAACAAGCTAACAAGCCAACAAACCAACAAACCAACAAACCAACAAACCAGCAAGCCAACAAACCAACAAACCAACAAATTAACAAACCAACAAACCAACAAACCAACAAACTAACAAGCCAACAAGCCAACAAGCCAACAAACCAACAAACCAACAAACCAACAAACCAACAAACCAACAAACTAAGTAACCAACAAGCCAACAAACCAACAAACCAACAAGCCAACAAGCCAAAAAACCAACAAACCAACAAACCAACAAACCAACAAGCCAACAAACCAACAAACTAACAAACCAAAAAACCAACAAACCAACAAACCAACAAACCAACAAACCCACAAACCAACAAGCCAACAAGCCAACAAACCAACAAACCAACAAACCAACAAACCAACAAGCCAACAAACCAACAAGCCAACAAACCAACAAACCAACAAACGAAGTAACCAAAAAGCCAACAAACTAACAAACTAACAAGCCAACAAGCCAACAATCCAACAAACCAACAAGCCAACAAACCAACAAACCAACAAACTAACAAAGCAACAAGCCAACAAACCAACAAACCAACAAGCCAACAAACCAACAAACCAACAAACCAACAAGCCAACAAGCCAACAAACCAACAAACCAACAAAGCAACAAACCAACAAACCAACAAACCAACAAACCAACAAACCAACAAACTAACAAACCAACAAGCCAACAAACCAACAAACCAACAAGCCAACAAACCAACAAACCAACAAACCAACAAACCAACAAACCAATAAACCAAAAAACCAACAAACCAACAAGCCAACAACCCAACAAACCAACAAACTAACAAACCAACAAACGAACTAACCAACAAACCAACAAGCCAACAAGCCAACAAACCAACAAACCAAGTAACCAAAAACCCAACAAACTAACAAAATAACAAGCCAACAAGCCAACAAACCAACAAACCAACAAAGCAACAAGCCAACAAGCCAACAAACCAACAAACCAACAAGCCAACAAACCAAGTAACCAAAAAGCCAACAAACTAACAAACCAACAAGCCAACAAACAAACAAGCCAACAAGCCAACAAGCCAACAAACCAACAAACCAACAAACCAACAAACCAACAAACCAACAAACCAAAAAACCAACAAACCAACAAGCCAACAAGCCAACAAACCAACAAACTAACAAACCAACAAACGAACTAACCAACAAACCAACAAGCCGACAAGCCAAAAAACTAACAAACCAACAAACCAACAAACCAACAAACTAACAAACCAACAAGCCAACAAACCAACAAACCAACAAGCCAACAAACCAACAAACCAACAAACCAACATGCCAACAAACCAACAAACTAAGTAACCAACAAGCCAACAAACCAACAAACCAACAAGCTAACAAGCCAACAAACCAACAAACCAACAAACCAACAAACCAACAAACCATCAAACGAACAAAGCAACAAACCAAAAAGCCAACAAGCCAACAAACCAACAAGCCAACAAGCCAACAAACCAACAAACCAACAAACCAACAAACAAATAAACCAACAAACCAACAAACCAACAATCCAACAAGCCAACAAGCCAACAAACCAACAAACGAACAAACCAACAAACCAACAAACCAAGTAACCAAAAAGCCAACAAACTAACAAACCAACAAGCCAACAAGCCAACAAACCAACAAACCAACAAAGCAACAAACCAACAAACCAAAAAGCCAACAAACCAACAATCCAACATGCCAGCAAACCAACAAACCAACAAACCAACAAACCAACAAACCAACAAACTAACAAAGCAACAAGCCAACAAACCAACAAACGAACAAACCAACAAGCCAACAAGCCAACAAACCAACAAACCAGAAACCAACAAGCCAACAAACCAACTAGCCAACAAACCAATAAACAAACAAACCAACAAACCAACAAACCAACAAACCAACAAGCCAACAAACCAACAAGCCAACAAACCAACAAACCAACAAGCAAACCAGCCAACAAACCAACAAACCAACAAACCAACAAGCCAGCAAGCCAACAAACCAACAAACCAACAAACCAACAAGTCAACAAACCAACAAACCAACAAACCAACAAACCAACAAACCAACAAACCAACAAACCAACAAACCAAAAAACCAACAAACCAACAAGCCAACAAGCCAACAAACCAACAAACTAACAAACCAACAAACGAACTAACCAACAAACCAACAAGCCGACAAGCCAAAAAACTAACAAACCAACAAACCAACAAACCAACAAACTAACAAACCAACAAGCCAACAAACCAACAAACCAACAAGCCAACAAACCAACAAACCAACAAACCAACATGCCAACAAACCAACAAACTAAGTAACCAACAAGCCAACAAACCAACAAACCAACAAGCAAACAAAC
This sequence comes from Atherix ibis, assembly GCA_958298945.1. NCBI lineage: Eukaryota > Metazoa > Arthropoda > Insecta > Diptera > Athericidae > Atherix > Atherix ibis. The sequence goes on from OY282608.1 coordinate 31,718,123, forward strand.
CAACAAACCATCAAACGAACAAAGCAACAAACCAAAAAGCCAACAAGCCAACAAACGAACAAACCAACAAACCAACAAGCCAACAAACCAACAAACCAAGTAACCAAAAAGCCAACAAACTAACAAACCAACGAGTCAACAAGCCAACAAACCAACAAACCAACAAAGCAACAAACCAACAAACCATCAAACGAACAAAGCAACAAACCAAAAAGCCAACAAGCCAACAAACCAACAAACCAACAAACCAACAAGACAACAAACCAACAAACGAACAAACCAACAAACCAACAAGCCAACAAACCAACAAACCAAGTAACCAAAAAGCCAACAAACTAACAAACCAACGAGCCAACAAGCCAACAAACCAACAAACCAACAAAGCAACAAACCAACAAACCAACAAGCCAACAAACCAAAAAACCAACAAACCAACAAGCCAACAAGCCAACAAACCAACAAACAACAAACCAACAAACGAACTAACCAACAAACCAACAAGCCAACAAGCCAACAAACCAACAAACCAACAAACCAACAAACCAACAAGCCAACAAACCAACAAACCAACAAACCAACATTCCAACAAACCAACAAACTAAGTACCCAACAAGCCAACAAACCAACAAACCAACAAGCCAACAAGCCAACAAGCCAACAAACCAACAAACCAACAAACCAACAAACCAACAAACCAACAAACCAAGTAACCAACAAACCAACAAACTATCAAACGAACAAAGCAACAAACCAACAAGCCAACAAGCCAACAAACCAAGTAACCAAAAAGCCAACAAACTAACAAACCAACAAACCAACAAACCAACAAGCCAACAAACCAACAAACCAACAAACCAACAAGCCAACAAACCAACAAACCAACAAACCAACAAACCAACAAACCAACAAGCCAACAAACCAACAAACCAATAAGCCAACAAACCAACAAACCAACATGCCAACAAACCAACAAACTAAGTAACCAACAAGCCAACGAACCAACAAACCAACAAGCCAACAAACCAACAAACCAACAAGCCAACAAACCAACAAACCAACAAACAAATAAACCAACAAACCAACAAACCAACAAGCTAACAAGCCAACAAACCAACAAACCAACAAACCAGCAAGCCAACAAACCAACAAACCAACAAATTAACAAACCAACAAACCAACAAACCAACAAACTAACAAGCCAACAAGCCAACAAGCCAACAAACCAACAAACCAACAAACCAACAAACCAACAAACCAACAAACTAAGTAACCAACAAGCCAACAAACCAACAAACCAACAAGCCAACAAGCCAAAAAACCAACAAACCAACAAACCAACAAACCAACAAGCCAACAAACCAACAAACCAACAAACCAAAAAACCAACAAACCAACAAACCAACAAACCAACAAACCAACAAACCAACAAGCCAACAAGCCAACAAACCAACAAACCAACAAACCAACAAACCAACAAGCCAACAAACCAACAAGCCAACAAACCAACAAACGAAGTAACCAAAAAGCCAACAAACTAACAAACTAACAAGCCAACAAGCCAACAATCCAACAAACCAACAAAGCAACAAACCAACAAACCAACAAACCAACAAGCCAACAAGCCAACAAACCAACAAACCAACAAGCCAACAAGCCAACAAACCAACAAGCCAACAAACCAACAAACCAACAAACTAACAAAGCAACAAGCCAACAAACCAACAAACCAACAAGCCAACAAACCAACAAACCAACAAACCAACAAGCCAACAAGCCAACAAACCAACAAACCAACAAAGCAACAAACCAACAAACCAACAAACCAACAAACCAACAAACTAACAAACCAACAAGCCAACAAACCAACAAACCAACAAGCCAACAAACCAACAAACCAACAAACCAACAAACCAACAAACCAATAAACCAAAAAACCAACAAACCAACAAGCCAACAACCCAACAAACCAACAAACTAACAAACCAACAAACGAACTAACCAACAAACCAACAAGCCAACAAGCCAACAAACCAACAAACCAAGTAACCAAAAACCCAACAAACTAACAAAATAACAAGCCAACAAGCCAACAAACCAACAAACCAACAAAGCAACAAGCCAACAAGCCAACAAACCAACAAACCAACAAGCCAACAAACCAAGTAACCAAAAAGCCAACAAACTAACAAACCAACAAGCCAACAAACAAACAAGCCAACAAGCCAACAAGCCAACAAACCAACAAACCAACAAACCAACAAACCAACAAACCAACAAACCAAAAAACCAACAAACCAACAAGCCAACAAGCCAACAAACCAACAAACTAACAAACCAACAAACGAACTAACCAACAAACCAACAAGCCGACAAGCCAAAAAACTAACAAACCAACAAACCAACAAACCAACAAACTAACAAACCAACAAGCCAACAAACCAACAAACCAACAAGCCAACAAACCAACAAACCAACAAACCAACATGCCAACAAACCAACAAACTAAGTAACCAACAAGCCAACAAACCAACAAACCAACAAGCTAACAAGCCAACAAACCAACAAACCAACAAACCAACAAACCAACAAACCAAGTAACCAACAAACCAACAAACCATCAAACGAACAAAGCAACAAACCAAAAAGCCAACAAGCCAACAAACCAACAAGCCAACAAGCCAACAAACCAACAAACCAACAAACCAACAAACAAATAAACCAACAAACCAACAAACCAACAATCCAACAAGCCAACAAGCCAACAAACCAACAAACGAACAAACCAACAAACCAACAAACCAAGTAACCAAAAAGCCAACAAACTAACAAACCAACAAGCCAACAAGCCAACAAACCAACAAACCAACAAAGCAACAAACCAACAAACCAAAAAGCCAACAAACCAACAATCCAACATGCCAGCAAACCAACAAACCAACAAACCAACAAACCAACAAACCAACAAACTAACAAAGCAACAAGCCAACAAACCAACAAACGAACAAACCAACAAGCCAACAAGCCAACAAACCAACAAACCAGAAACCAACAAGCCAACAAACCAACTAGCCAACAAACCAATAAACAAACAAACCAACAAACCAACAAACCAACAAACCAACAAGCCAACAAACCAACAAGCCAACAAACCAACAAACCAACAAGCAAACCAGCCAACAAACCAACAAACCAACAAACCAACAAGCCAGCAAGCCAACAAACCAACAAACCAACAAACCAACAAGTCAACAAACCAACAAACCAACAAACCAACAAACCAACAAACCAACAAACCAACAAACCAACAAACCAAAAAACCAACAAACCAACAAGCCAACAAGCCAACAAACCAACAAACTAACAAACCAACAAACGAACTAACCAACAAACCAACAAGCCGACAAGCCAAAAAACTAACAAACCAACAAACCAACAAACCAACAAACTAACAAACCAACAAGCCAACAAACCAACAAACCAACAAGCCAACAAACCAACAAACCAACAAACCAACATGCCAACAAACCAACAAACTAAGAAACCAACAAGCCAACAAACCAACAAACCAACAAGCAAACAAACCAACAAACCATCAAACGAACAAAGCAACAAACCAAAAAGCCAACAAGCCAACAAACGAACAAACCAACAAACCAACAAGCCAACAAACCAACAAACCAAGTAACCAAAAAGCCAACAAACTAACAAACCAACGAGTCAACAAGCCAACAAGCCAACAAACCAACAAACCAACAAAGCAACAAACCAACAAACCAACAAGCCAACAAGCCGACAAACCAACAAACCAAGAAACCAACAAACCAACAAACCATAAAACGAACAAAGCAACAAACCAACAAACCAACAAACCATCAAACGAACAAAGCAACAAACCAAAAAGCCAACAAGCCAACAAACCAACAAACCAACAAACCAACAAGACAACAAACCAACAAACGAACAAACCAACAAACCAACAAGCCAACAAACCAACAAACCAAGTAACCAAAAAGCCAACAAACTAACAAACCAACGAGCCAACAAGCCAACAAACCAACAAACCAACAAAGCAACAAACCAACAAACCAACAAGCCAACAAGCCGACAAACCAACAAACCAACAAGCCAACAAGCCAACAAGCCAACAAACCAACAAACCAAAAAGCCAACAAACCAACAATCCAACATGCCAGCAAACCAACAAACCAACAAACCAACAAACCAACAAACCAACAAGCCAACAAATCAACAAGCCAACAAACCAACAAACCAACAAGCCAACCAGCCAACAAACCAACAAACCAACAAACCAACAAGCCAACAAGCCAACAAACCAACAAACCAACAAACCAACAAGTCAACAAACCAACAAATCAACAAACCAACAAGCCGACAAACCAACAAGCCAACAAACCAACAAACCAACAAGGCTACAAGCCAACAACCCAACAAACCAACAAGCCAACAAGCCAACAAACCAACAAACCAACAAACCAACAAACAAATAAACCAACAAACCAACAAACCAACAATCCAACAAGCCAACAAGCCAACAAACCAACAAACCAACAAACCATCAAACGAACAAAGCAACAAACCAAAAAGCCAACAAGCCAACAAACGAACAAACGAACAAACCAACAAGCCAACAAACCAACAAACCAAGTAACCAAAAAGCCAACAAACTAACAAACCAACGAGTCAACAAGCCAACAAACCAACAAACCAACAAAGCAACAAACCAACAAACCAACAAGCCAACAAGCCGACAAACCAACAAACCAAGTAACCAACAAACCAACAAACCATCAAACGAACAAAGCAACAAACCAACAAACCAACAAACCATCAAACGAACAAAGCAACAAACCAAAAAGCTAACAAGCCAACAAACCAACAAACCAACAAACCAACAAGCCAACAAACCAACAAACGAACAAACCAACAAACCAACAAACCAACAAGCCAACAAACCAACAAACCAAGTAACCAAAAAGCCAACAAACTAACAAACCAACGATCCAACAAGCCAACAAACCAACAAACCAATAAAGCAACAAACCAACAAACCAACAAACCAACAAGCCGACAAACCAACAAACCAACAAGCCAACAAGCCAACAAGCCAACAAACCAACAAACCAAAAAGCCAACAAACCAACAATCCAACATGCCAGCAAACCAACAAACCAACAAACCAACAAACCAACAAACCAACAAGCCAACAAATCAACAAGCCAACAAACCAACAAACCAACAAGCCAACCAGCCAACAAACCAACAAACCAACAAACCAACAAGCCAACAAGCCAACAAACCAACAAACCAACAACCCAACAAGTCAACAAACCAACAAATCAACAAACCAACAAGCCGACAAACCAACAAGCCAACAAACCAACAAACCAACAAGGAAACAAGCCAACAACCCAACAAACCAACAAGCCAACAAGCCAACAAACCAACAAACCAACAAACCAACAAACAAATAAACCAACAAACCAACAAACCAACAAGCCAAAAAGCCAACAAACCAACAAACCAACAAACCAACAAGCCAACAAACCAACAAACAAACAAACCAACAAACCAACAAACCAACAAACCAACAATCCAACAAGCCAACAAGCCAACAAACGAACAAACGAACAAATAAACAAGCCAACAAACCAACAAACCAAGTAACCAAAAAGCCAACAAACTAACAAACCAACGAGTCAACAAGCCAACAAACCAACAAACCAACAAAGCAACAAACCAACAAACCAACAAGCCAACAAGCCGACAAACCAACAAACCAAGTAACCAACAAACCAACAAACCATCAAACGAACAAAGCAACAAACCAACAAACCAACAAACCATCAAACGAACAAAGCAACAAACCAAAAAGCTAACAAGCCAACAAACCAACAAACCAACAAACCAACAAGCCAACAAACCAACAAACGAACAAACCAACAAACCAACAAACCAACAAGCCAACAAACCAACAAACCAAGTAACCAAAAAGCCAACAAACTAACAAACCAACGATCCAACAAGCCAACAAACCAACAAACCAACAAAGCAACAAACCAACAAACCAACAAACCAACAAGCCGACAAACCAACAAACCAACAAGCCAACAAGCCAACAAGCCAACAAACCAACAAACCAAAAAGCCAACAAACCAACAATCCAACATGCCAGCAAACCAACAAACCAACAAACCAACAAACCAACAAACCAACAAGCCAACAAATCAACAAGCCAACAAACCAACAAACCAACAAGCCAACCAGCCAACAAACCAACAAACCAACAAACCAACAAGCCAACAAGCCAACAAACCAACAAACCAAGAAACCAACAAGTCAACAAACCAACAAATCAACAAACCAACAAGCCGACAAACCAACAAGCCAACAAACCAACAAACCAACAAGGAAACAAGCCAACAACCCAACAAACCAACAAGCCAACAAGCCAACAAACCAACAAACCAACAAACCAACAAACAAATAAACCAACAAACCAACAAACCAACAAGCCAAAAAGCCAACAAACCAACAAACCAACAAACCAACAAGCCAACAAACCAACAAACAAACAAACCAACAAACCAACAAACCAACAAACCAACAATCCAACAAGCCAACAAGCCAACAAACCAACAAACCAACAAACCAACAAGCCAACAAGCCAACAAACAAACAAACAAACAAACCAACAATCCAACAAGCCAACAAACCAACAAACCCACAAGCCAACAAACCAACAAGCCAACAAACCAACAAGCCAGCAAACCAACAAGGCAACAAGAAAACAAACCAACAAGCCAACAAACCAACAAACTAAGTAACCAACAAGCCAACAAGCCAACAAACCAACAAACCAACAAGCCAACAAACCAACAAACCGACAAACCAACAAACCAAAAAACCAACAAACAAACAAACCAACAAACCAACAAACCAACAAACCAACAATCCAACAAGCCAACAAGCCAACAAACCAACAAACCAACAAACCAACAAGCCAACAAACCAACAAACCAACAAACCAACAAGCCAACAAACCAACAAACGAACAAACCAACAAACCAACAAACCAACAAGCCAACAAACCAACAAACCAAGTAACCAAAAAGCCAACAAACTAACAAACCAACGATCCAACAAGCCAACAAACCAACAAACCAACAAAGCAACAAACCAACAAACCAACAAACCAACAAGCCGACAAACCAACAAACCAACAAGCCAACAAGCCAACAAGCCAACAAACCAACAAACCAAAAAGCCAACAAACCAACAATCCAACATGCCAGCAAACCAACAAACCAACAAACCAACAAACCAACAAACCAACAAGCCAACAAATCAACAAGCCAACAAACCAACAAACCAACAAGCCAACCAGCCAACAAACCAACAAACCAACAAACCAACAAGCCAACAAGCCAACAAACCAACAAACCAACAAACCAACAAGTCAACAAACCAACAAATCAACAAACCAACAAGCCGACAAACCAACAAGCCAACAAACCAACAAACCAACAAGGAAACAAGCCAACAACCCAACAAACCAACAAGCCAACAAGCCAACAAACCAACAAACCAACAAACCAACAAACAAATAAACCAACAAACCAACAAACCAACAAGCCAAAAAGCCAACAAACCAACAAACCAACAAACCAACAAGCCAACAAACCAACAAACAAACAAACCAACAAACCAACAAACCAACAAACCAACAATCCAACAAGCCAACAAGCCAACAAACCAACAAACCAACAAACCAACAAGCCAACAAGCCAACAAACAAACAAACAAACAAACCAACAAGCCAACAAGCCAACAAACCAACAAACCCACAAGCCAACAAACCAACAAGCCAACAAACCAACAAGCCAGCAAACCAACAAGGCAACAAGAAAACAAACCAACAAGCCAACAAACCAACAAACTAAGTAACCAACAAGCCAACAAGCCAACAAACCAACAAACCAACAAGCCAACAAACCAACAAACCGACAAACCAACAAACCAAAAAACCAACAAGTCAACAAACCAACAAACCAAGTAACCAAAAAGCCAACAAACTAACAAACCAACAAGCCAACAAGCCAACAAACCAACAAACCAACAAAGCAACACGCCAACAAGCCAACAATCCAACAAACCAACAAGCCAACAAACCAACAAACCAACAAGCCAACAAGCCAACAAACCAACAAACCAAAAAACCAACAAACCAACAAACCAACAAACCAACAAACCAACAAACCAACAAACCAACAAACAAATAAACCAACAAACCAACAAACCAACAAGCCAACAAGCCAGCAAACCAACAAACCAACAAACCAACCAGCCAACAAACCAACAAACAAATAAACCAACAAACCAAAAAACCAACAAACCAACAAACCAACAAACCAACAAGCCAACAAGCCAACAAGCCAACAAGCCAACAAACCAACAAGCCAACAAACCAACAAACCAACAAACCAACAAACAAATAAACCAACAAACCAACAAACCAACAAACCAACAAACCAACAAACCAACAAACCAACAAACAAACAAACCAACAAACCAACAAACCAACAAACCAACAAGCCAACAAGCCAACAAACCAACAAACCAACAAACCAACAAGCCAACAAACCAACAAGCCAACAAACCAACAAACCAACAAACCAAGTAACCAAAAAGCCAACAAACTAACAAACCAACAAGCCAACAAACCAACAAACCAACAAAGCAACAATCCAACAAGCCAACAAACTAACAAGCCAACAAACCAACAAACCAACAAACCAACAAATCAACAAACCAAGTAACCAAAAATCCAACAAGCCAACAAACCAACAAACCAACAAACCAACAACAAGCCAACAAACCAACAAAACAACAAGCCAACAAGCCAACAAACCAACAAACCAACAAACCAACAAGCCAACAAACCAACAAACCAACAAGCCAACAAGCCAACAAACCAACAAACCAACAAACCAACAAGCCAACAAGCCAACAAACCAACAAACCAACAAGCCAACAAACCAACAAACCAAGAAGCCAACAAGCCAACAAACCAACAAACTAACAAGCCAACAAGCCAACAAACCAACAAACAAATAAACCAACAAACCAACAAACCAACAAGCCAACAAGCCAACAAGCCAACAAACCAACAAACCAACAAACCAACAAGCCAACAAACCAACAAACCAACAAACCAACAAACCAACAAACCAACAAACCAACAAGCCAACAAGCCAACAAACCAACAAACCAACAAACCAACAAGCCAACAAACCAACAAACAAACAAACCAACAAGCCAACAAGCCAACAAACCAACAAACCAACAAGCCAACAAACCAACAAACAAACAAACCAACATGCCAACAAATCAACAAACTAAGTAAACAACAAGCCAATAAACCAACAAACCAACAAACCAACAAGCCAACAAACCAACAAACCAACAAGCCAACAAACCAACAAACCAACAAACCAACAAGCCAACAAGCCAACAAACCAACAAACCAACAAGCCACCAAACCAACAAACCAACAAACCAACAAGCCAACAAACCAACATGCCAACAAACCAACAAACCAACAAGCCAACAAGCCAACAAACCAACAAACCAACAAGCCAACAGGCCAACAAACTAACAAACCAACAAGCCAACAAACCAACAAACAAATAAACCAACAAACCAACAAACCAACAAACCAACAAGCCAACAATCCAACAAACCAACAAACCAACAAACCTACAAGCCAACAAAACAACAAACCAACAAACCAACAAATCAACAAACCAACAAACCAACAAACCAACAAACCAACAAACCAACAACCCAACAAGCCAACAAACCAACAAACCAACAAGTCAACATGCCAACAAACCAACAAACAAATAAACCAACAAACCAATAAACCAACAAACCAACAAAACAACAAACCAAAAAACCAACAAACCAACAAGCCAACAAGCCAACAAACCAACAAACTAACAAACCAACAAACGAACTAACCAACAAACCAACAAACCAACAAGCCAACAAACCAACAAACCAACAAACCAACAAACCAACAAACCAACAAACCAACAAACTAACAAGCCAACAAGCCAACAAACCAACAAACCAACAAGCCAACAAACCAACAAACCAACAAACCAACAAGCCAACAAACCAACAAACCAACAAACCAACAAACCAACAAACCAAGTAACCAACAAGCCAACAAACCAACAAGCCAACAAACCAACAAGCCAACAAGCCAACAAACCAACAAACCAACAAAGCAACAAACCAAAAAACCAACAAACCAAAAAACCAACAAACCAACAAACCATCAAACGAACAAAGCAACAAGCCAACAAACCAACAAACGAACTAGCCAACAAACCAACAAACCAACAAGCCAACAAGCCAACAAACCAACAAACCAACAAACCAACAAGCCAACAAACCAACAAACCAACAAACCAACAAGCCAACAAACCAACAAGCCAACAAACCAACAAACCAACAAACCAAGTAACCAAAAAGCCAACAAACTAACAAACCAACAAGCCAACAAACCAACAAACCAACAAGCCAACTAGCCAACAAACCAACAAACCAACAAACCAACAAACCCACAAGCCAACAAACCAACAAGCCAACAAACCAACAAATCAACAAACCAACAAACCAAAAAACAACAAACCAACAAACCATCAAACGAACAAAGCAAGAAACCAACAAGCCAACAAACCAACAAGCCAACAAACCAAAAAACCAACAAACCAACATGCCAACAAACCAACAAACTAAGTAACCAACAAACCAACAAACAAACAAACCAACAAACCAACAAACCAACAAACCAACAAACCAACAAACCAACAAACCAACAAACTAACAAACCAACAAACTAATTAACCAACAAACCAACAAACGAACAAACCAACAAAACAACAAACCAACAAACCAACAAACCAACAAGCCAACAAGCCAACAAACCAACAAACTAACAAACCAACAAGCCAACAAGCCAACAAACCAACAAACCAACAAACCAAGTAACCAAAAAGCCAACAAACTAACAAACCAACAAGCCAACAGGCCAACAAACCAACAAACCAACAAGCCAACAAACCAACAAAACAACAAGCCAACAAGCCAACAAACCAACAAACCAACAAACCAACAAACCAACAAACCAACAAGCCAACAAACCAACAAACCAACAAACCAACAAACCAACAAACCAACAAACCAACAAACCAACAAACCAACAAGCCAACAAGCCAACAAACCAACAAACCAACAAACCAACAAGCCAACAAACCAACAAACCAACAAACCAACAAGCCAACAAGCCAACAAACCAACAAACCAACAAACCAACAAACCAACAAACTAACAAGCCAACAAGCCAACAAACCAACAAACCAACAAGCCAACAAACCAACAAACCAACAAACCAACAAACCAACAAGCCAACAAACCAACAAACCAACAAACCAACAAACGAACAAACCAAGTAACCAACAAGCCAACAAACCAACAAAACAACAAACCAACAAGCCAACAAGCCAACAAACCAACAAACCAACAAAGCAACAAACCAAAAAACCAACAAACCAAAAAACCAACAAACCAACAAACCATCAAACGAACAAAGCAACAAGCCAACAAGCCAACAAACCAACAAACGAACAAGCCAACAAACCAACAAACCAACAAGCCAACAAGCCAACAAACCAACAAACCAACAAACCAACAAGCCAACAAACCAACAAACCAACAAACCAACAAGCCAACAAACCAACAAGCCAACAACGCAACAAACCAACAAACCAAGTAACCAAAAAGCCAACAAACTAACAAACCAACCAGCCAACAAACCAACAAACCAACAAGCCAACTAGCCAACAAACCAACAAACCAACAAACCTACAAGCCAACAAACCAACAAGCCAACAAACCAACAAATCAACAAACCAACAAACCAAGAAACCAACAAACCAACAAACCATCAAACGAACAAAGCAACAAACCAACAAGCCAACAAACCAACAAGCCAACAAACCAAAAAACCAACAAACCAACATGCCAACAAACCAACAAACTAAGTAACCAACAATCCAACCAACAAACAAACCAACAAACCAACAAACCAACAAACCAACAAACCAACAAACTAACAAACCAACAAACCAATTAACCAACAAGCCAACAAACCAACAAACCAACAAACCAAGTAACCAAAAAGCCAACAAACTAACAAACCAACAAGCCAACAGGCCAACAAACCAACAAACCAACAAAGCAACAAGCCAACAAGCCAACAAACTAACAAGCCAACAAACCAACAAACCAACAAACCAACAAACCAACAAACCAACAAATCAACAAACCAACTAACCAAAAATCCAACAAACCAACAAACCAACAAACCAACAAACCAACAAGCCAACAAACCAACAAGCTAACAAACCAACAAAACAACAAGCCAACAAGCCAACAAACCAACAAACCAACAAACCAACAAGCCAACAAACCAACAAACCAACAAGCCAACAAGCCAACAAACCAACAAACCAACAAACCAACAAGCCAACAAGCCAACAAACCAACAAACCAACAAGCCAACAAACCAACAAACCAACAAGCCAACAAGCCAACAAACCAACAAATCAACAAACCAACAAACCAAGAAACCAACAAACCAACAAACCATCAAACAAACAAAGCAACAAACCAACAAGCCAACAAACCAACAAGCCAACAAACCAAAAAACCAACAAACCAACATGCCAACAAACCAACAAACTAAGTAACCAACAAACCAACAAACAAACAAACCAACAAACCAACAAACCAACAAACCAACAAACCAACAAACCAACAAACCAACAAACTAACAAACCAACAAACCAATTAACCAACAAACCAACAAACGAACAAACCAACAAACCAACAAACCAACAAACCAACAAGCCAACAAGCCAACAAACCAACAAACTAACAAACCAACAAGCCAACAAACCAACAAGCCAACAAACCAACAAACCAAGTAACCAAAAAGCCAACAAACTAACAAACCAACAAGCCAACAGGCCAACAAACCAACAAACCAACAAGCCAACAAACCAACAAAACAACAAGCCAACAAGCCAACAAACCAACAAACCAACAAACCAACAAGCCAACAAACCAACAAACCGACAAACCAAGTAACCAAAAAGCCAACAAACTAACAAACCAACAAGCCAACAAACCAACAAACCAACAAGCCAACTAGCCAACAAACCAACAAACCAACAAACCCACAAGCCAACAAACCAACAAGCCAACAAACCAACAAATCAACAAACCAACAAACCAAGAAACCAACAAACCAACAAACCATCAAACGAACAAAGCAACAAACCAACAAGCCAACAAACCAACAAGCAAACAAACCAAAAAACCAACAAACCAACATGCCAACAAACCAACAAACTAAGTAACCAACAAACCAACAAACAAACAAACCAACAAACCAACAAACCAACAAACAAACAAACCAACAAACCAACAAGCCAACAAGCCAACAAACCAACAAACTAACAAACCAACAAGCCAACAAACCAACAAGCCAACAAACCAACAAACCAACAAACCAAGTAACCAAAAAGCCAACAAACTAACAAACCAACAAGCCAACAGGCCAACAAATCAACAAACCAACAAGCCAACAAACCAACAAAACAACAAGCCAACAAACCAACAAACCAACAAACCAACAAGCCAACAAACCAACAAACCAACAAACCAACAAGCCAACAAGCCAACAAACCAACAAACCAACAAACCAACAAGCCAACAAGCCAACAAACCAACAAACCAACAAGCCAACAAACCAACAAACCAACAAGCCAACAAGCCAACAAACCAACAAACCAACAAGCCAACAAGCCAACAAACCAACAAACCAACAAGCCAACAAAACAACAAACAAATAAACCAACAAACCAACAAACCAACAAACCAACAAGCCAACAAACCAACAAACCAACAAACCAACAAACCAACAAACCAACAAACCAACAAGCCAACAAGCCAACAAACCAACAAACCAACAAACCAACAAGCCAACAAACCAACAAACCAACAAACCAACAAGCCAACAAGCCAACAAACCAACAAACCAACAAACCAACAAACCAACAAACTAACAAGCCAACAAGCCAACAAACCAACAAACCAACCAGCCAACAAACCAACAAACCAACAAACCAACAAACCAACAAGCCAACAAACCAACAAACCAACAAACGAACAAACCAAGTAACCAACAAGCCAACAAACCAACAAGCCAACAAACCAACAAGCCAACAAGCCAACAAACCAACAAACCAACAAAGCAACAAACCAAAAAACCAACAAACCAAAAAACCAACAAACCAACAAACCATCAAACGAACAAAGCAACAAGCCAACAAGCCAACAAACCAACAAACGAACAAGCCAACAAACCAACAAACCAACAAGCCAACAAGCCAACAAACCAACAAACCAACAAACCAACAAGCCAACAAACCAACAAACCAACAAACCAACAAGCCAACAAACCAACAAGCCAACAAACCAACAAACCAACAAACCAAGTAACCAAAAAGCCAACAAACTAACAAACCAACAAGCCAACAAACCAACAAACCAACAAGCCAACTAGCCAACAAACCAACAAACCAACAAACCTACAAGCCAACAAACCAACAAGCCAACAAACCAACAAATCAACAAACCAACAAACCAAGAAACCAACAAACCAACAAACCAACAAACCATCAAACGAACAAAGCAACAAACCAACAAGCCAACAAAGCAACAAGCCAACAAATCAAAAAAACCAACAAACCAACATGCCAACAAACCAGCAAACTAAGTAACCAACAAACCAACACACAAACAAACCAACAAACCAACAAACCAACAAACCAACAAACCAACAAACTAACAAACCAACAAACCAATTAACCAACAAACCAACAAACGAACAAACCAACAAACCAACAAACCAACAAACCAACAAACCAACAAGCCAACAAGCCAACAAACCAACAAACTAACAAACCAACAAGCCAACAAACCAACAAGCCAACAAACCAACAAACCAACAAACCAAGTAACCAAAAAGCCAACAAACTAACAAACCAACAAGCCAACAGGCCAACAAACCAACAAACCAACAAAGCAACAAGCCAACAAGCCAACAAACTAACAAGCCAACAAACCAACAAACCAACAAGCCAACAAACCAACAAACCAACAAACCAAAAAACCAACAAACCAACATGCCAACAAACCAACAAACTAAGTAACCAACAAACCAACAAACAAACAAACCAACAAACCAACAAACCAACAAACCAACAAACAAACAAACCAACAAACCAACAAACTAACAAACCAACAAACCAATTAACCAACAAACCAACAAACGAACAAACCAACAAACCAACAAACCAACAAACCAACAAACCAACAAGCCGACAAGCCAACAAACCAACAAACTAACAAACCAACAAGCCAACAAACCAACAAGCCAACAAACCAACAAACCAACAAACCAAGTAACCAAAAAGCCAACAAACTAACAAACCAACAAGCCAACAGGCCAACAAACCAACAAACCAACAAGCCAACAAACCAACAAAACAACAAGCCAACAAGCCAACAAACCAACAAACCAACAAACCAACAAGCCAACAAACCAACAAACCAACAAGCCAACAAGCCAACAAACCAACAAACCAACAAACCAACAAGCCAACAAGCCAACAAACCAACAAACAAACAAGCCAACAAACTAACAAACCAACAAGCCAACAAGCCAACAAACCAACAAACTAACAAGCCAACAAACCAACAAACCAACATGCCAACAAACCAGCAAACTAAGTAACCAACAAGCCAACAAACCAACAAGCTAACAAACCAACAAAACAACAAGCCAACAAGCCAACAAACCAACAAACCAACAAACCAACAAGCCAACAAACCAACAAACCAACAAGCCAACAAGCCAACAAACCAACAAACCAACAAACCAACAAGCCAACAAGCCAACAAGCCAACAAACCAACAAACCAACAAGCCAACAAACCAACAAACCAACAAGCCAACAAGCCAACAAACCAACAAACCAACAAACCAACAAGCCAACAAGCCAACAAACCAACAAACCAACAAGAAAACAAAACAACAAACAAATAAACCAACAAACCAACAAACCAACAAGCCAACAAGCCAACAAACCAACAAACCAACAAGCCAACAAACCAACAAACCAACAAACCAACAAACCAACAAACCAACAAACCAACAAGCCAACAAGCCAACAAACCAACAAACCAACAAACCAACAAGCCAACAAACCAACAAACCAACAAACCAATAAGCCAACAAGTCAACAAACCAACAAACCAACAAGCCAACAAACCAACAAACAAACAAACCCACATGCCAATAAATCAACAAACTAAGTAAACAACAAGCCAATAAACCAACAAACCAACAAACCAACAAGCCAACAAACCAACAAACCAACAAGCCAACAAACCAACAAACCAACAAACCAACAAGCCAACAAGCCAACAAACCAACAAACCAACAAGCCAACAAACCAACAAACCAACAAACCAACAAGCCAACAAACCAACATGCCAAAAAACCAACAAACCAACAAGCCAACAAGCCAACAAACCAACAAACCAACAAGCCAACAAACTAACAAACCAACAAGCCAACAAACCAACAAACAAATAAACCAACAAACCAACAAACCAACAAGCCAACAAGCCAACAAACCAACAAGCCAACAAGCCAACAAACCAACAAACCAACAAAGCAACAAACCAAAAAACCAACAAACCAAAAAACCAACAAACCAACAAACCATCAAACGAACAAAGCAACAAGCCAACAAGCCAACAAACCAACAAACGAACAAGCCAACAAACCAACAAACCAACAAGCCAACAAGCCAACAAGCCAACAAACCAACAAACCAACAAACCAACAAGCCAACAAACCAACAAACCAACAAACCAACAAGCCAACAAACCAACAAGCCAACAAACCAACAAACCAACAAACCAAGTAACCAAAAAGCCAACAAACTAACAAACCAACAAGCCAACAAACCAACAAACCAACAAGCCAACTAGCCAACAAACCAACAAACCAACAAACCTACAAGCCAACAAACCAACAAGCCAACAAACCAACAAATCAACAAACCAACAAACCAAGAAACCAACAAACCAACAAACCATCAAACGAACAAAGCAACAAACCAACAAGCCAACAAACCAACAAGCCAACAAACCAAAAAACCAACAAACCAACATGCCAACAAACCAACAAACTAAGTAACCAACAAACCAACACACAAACAAACCAACAAACCAACAAACCAACAAACCAACAAACCAACAAACCAACAAACTAACAAACCAACAAACCAATTAACCAACAAACCAACAAACGAACAAACCAACAAACCAACAAACCAACAAACCAACAAACCAACAAGCCAACAAGCCAACAAACCAACAAACTAACAAACCAACAAGCCAACAAACCAACAAGCCAACAAACCAACAAACCAACAAACCAAGTAACCAAAAACCAACAAACTAACAAACCAACAAGCCAACAGGCCAACAAACCAACAAACCAACAAAGCAACAAGCCAACAAGCCAACAAACTAACAAGCCAACAAACCAACAAACCAACAAACCAACAAACCAACAAATCAACAAACCAAGTAACCAAAAATCCAACAAACCAACAAACCAACAAACCAACAAACCAACAAGCCAACAAACCAACAAGCTAACAAACCAACAAAACAACAAGCCAACAAGCCAACAAACCAACAAACCAAAAAACCAACAAACCAACATGCCAACAAACCAACAAACTAAGTAACCAACAAACCAACAAACAAACAAACCAACAAACCAACAAACCAACAAACCAACAAACAAACAAACCAACAAACCAACAAACTAACAAACCAACAACCAATTAACCAACAAACCAACAAACGAACAAACCAACAAACCAACAAACCAACAAACCAACAAACCAACAAGCCGACAAGCCAACAAACCAACAAACTAACAAACCAACAAGCCAACAAACCAACAAGCCAACAAACCAACAAACCAACAAACCAAGTAACCAAAAAGCCAACAAACTAACAAACCAACAAGCCAACAGGCCAACAAACCAACAAACCAACAAGCCAACAAACCAACAAAACAACAAGCCAACAAGCCAACAAACCAACAAACCAACAAACCAACAAGCCAACAAACCAACAAACCAACAAGCCAACAAGCCAACAAACCAACAAACCAACAAACCAACAAGCCAACAAGCCAACAAACCAACAAACAAACAAGCCAACAAACTAACAAACCAACAAGCCAACAAGCCAACAAACCAACAAACCAACAAACCAACAAACCAACAAGCCAACAAACCAACAAACCAACAAACCAACAAGCCAACAAGCCAACAAACCAACAAACCAACAAACCAACAAACCAACAAACTAACAAGCCAACAAGCCAACAAACCAACAAACCAACAAGCCAACAAACCAACAAACCAACAAACCAACAAACCAACAAGCCAACAAACCAACAAACCAACAAACCAACAAACGAACAAACCAAGTTACCAACAAGCCAACAAACCAACAAGCCAACAAACCAACAAGCCAACAAGCCAACAAACCAACAAACCAACAAAGCAACAAACCAAAAAACCAACAAACCAAAAAACCAACAAACCAACAAACCATCAAACGAACAAAGCAACAAGCCAACAAGCCAACAAACCAACAAACGAACAAGCCAACAAACCAACAAACCAACAAGCCAACAAGCCAACAAACCAACAAACCAACAAACCAACAAGCCAACAAACCAACAAACCAACAAACCAACAAGCCAACAAACCAACAAGCCAACAAACCAACAAACCAACAAACCAAGTAACCAAAAAGCCAACAAACTAACAAACCAACAAGCCAACAAACCAACAAACCAATAAGCCAACAAACCAACAAATCAACAAACCAACAAACCAAGAAACCAACAAACCAACAAACCATCAAACGAACAAAGCAACAAACCAACAAGCCAACAAACCAACAAGCCAACAAACCAAAAAACCAACAAACCAACATGCCAACAAACCAACAAACTAAGTAACCAACAAGCCAACACACAAACAAACCAACAAACCAACAAACCAACAAACCAACAAACCAACAAACTAACAAACCAACAAACCAATTAACCAACAAACCAACAAACGAACAAACCAACAAACCAACAAACCAACAAACCAACAAACCAACAAGCCAACAAGCCAACAAACCAACAAACTAACAAACCAACAAGCCAACAAACCAACAAGCCAACAAACCAACAAACCAACAAACCAAGTAACCAAAAAGCCAACAAACTAACAAACCAACAAGCCAACAGGCCAAAAAACCAACAAACCAACAAAGCAACAAGCCAACAAGCCAACAAACTAACAAGCCAACAAACCAACAAACCAACAAACCAATAAACCAACAAACCAACAAACCAACAAATCAACAAACCAAGTAACCAAAAATCCAACAAACCAACAAACCAACAAACCAACAAACCAACAAGCCAACAAACCAACAAGCTAACAAACCAACAAAACAACAAGCCAACAAGCCAACAAACCAACACACCAACAAACCAACAAGCCAACAAACCAACAAACCAACAAGCCAACAAGCCAACAAACCAACAAACCAACAAACCAGCAAGCCAACAAGCCAACAAAACAACAAACCAACAAGCCAACAAACCAACAAACCAACAAGCCAACAAGCCAACAAACCAACAAACCAACAAACCAACAAGCCAACAAGCCAACAAACCAACAAACCAACAAGAAAACAAAACAACAAACAAATAAACCAACAAACCAACAAACCAACAAGCCAACAAGCCAACAAACCAACAAACCAACAAACCAACAAGCCAACAAACCAACAAACCAACAAACCAACAAACCAACAAACCAACAAACCAACAAGCCAACAAGCCAACAAACCAACAAACCAACAAACCAACAAGCCAACAAACCAACAAACCAACAAGCCAACAAACCAACAAACCAACAAGCTAACAAACCAACAAACAAACAAACCCACATGCCAATAAATCAACAAACTAAGTAAACAACAAGCCAATAAACCAACAAACCAACAAACCAACAAGCCAACAAACCAACAAACCAACAAGCCAACAAACCAACAAACCAACAAACCAACAAGCCAACAAGCCAACCAACCAACAAACCAACAAGCCAACAAACCAACAAACCAACAAACCAACAAGCCAACAAACCAACATGCCAACAAACCAACAAACCAACAAGCCAACAAGCCAACAAACCAACAAACCAACAAGCCAACAAGCCAACAAACTAACAAACCAACAAGCCAACAAACCAACAAACAAATAAACCAACAAACCAACAAACCAACAAGCCAACAAGCCAACAAACCAACAAGCCAACAAGCCAACAAACCAACAAACCAACAAAGCAACAAACCAAAAAACCAACAAACCAAAAAACCAACAAACCAACAAACCATCAAACGAACAAAGCAACAAGCCAACAAGCCAACAAACCAACAAACGAACAAGCCAACAAACCAACAAACCAACAAGCCAACAAGCCAACAAACCAACAAACCAACAAACCAACAAGCCAACAAACCAACAAACCAACAAACCAACAAGCCAACAAACCAACAAGCCAACAAACCAACAAACCAACAAACCAAGTAACCAAAAAGCCAACAAACTAACAAACCAACAAGCCAACAAACCAACAAACCAACAAGCCAACTAGCCAACAAACCAACAAACCAACAAACCTACAAGCCAACAAACCAACAAGCCAACAAACCAACAAATCAACAAACCAACAAACCAAGAAACCAACAAACCAACAAACCATCAAACGAACAAAGCAACAAACCAACAAGCCAACAAACCAACAAGCCAACAAACCAAAAAACCAACAAACCAACATGCCAACAAACCAACAAACTAAGTAACCAACAAACCAACACACAAACAAAGCAACAAACCAACAAACCAACAAACCAACAAACTAACAAACCAACAAACCAATTAACCAACAAACCAACAAACGAACAAACCAACAAACCAACAAACCAACAAACCAACAAACCAACAAGCCAACAAGCCAACAAACCAACAAACTAACAAACCAACAAGCCAACAAACCAACAAGCCAACAAACCAACAAACCAACAAACCAAGTAACCAAAAAGCCAACAAACTAACAAACCAACAAGCCAACAGGCCAACACCAACAAACCAACAACCAACAAGCCAACAAACCAACAAGCTAACAAACCAACAAAACAACAAGCCAACAAGCCAACAAACCAACAAACCAACAAACCAACAAGCCAACAAACCAACAAACCAACAAGCCAACAAGCCAACAAACCAACAAACCAACAAACCAACAAGCCAACAAGCCAACAAACCAACAAACCAACAAGCCAACAAACCAACAAACCAACAAGCCAACAAGCCAACAAACCAACAAACCAACAAACCAACAAGCCAACAAGCCAACAAACCAACAAACCAACAAGAAAACAAAACAACAAACAAATAAACCAACAAACCAACAAACCAACAAGCCAACAAGCCAACAAACCAACAAACCAACAAACCAACAAACCAACAAGCCAACAAACCAACAAACCAACAAACCAACAAACCAACAAACCAACAAACCAACAAGCCAACAAGCCAACAAACCAACAAACCAACAAACCAACAAGCCAACAAACCAACAAACCAACAAACCAATAAGCCAACAAGTCAACAAACCAACAAACCAACAAGCCAACAAACCAACAAACAAACAAACCCACATGCCAACAAATCAACAAACTAAGTAAACAACAAGCCAATAAACCAACAAACCAACAAACCAACAAGCCAACAAACCAACAAACCAACAAGCCAGCAAACCAACAAACCAACAAACCAACAAGCCAACAAGCCAACAAACCAACAAACCAACAAGCCAACAAACCAACAAACCAACAAACCAACAAGCCAACAAACCAACATGCCAACAAACCAACAAACCAACAAGCCAACAAGCCAACAAACCAACAAACCAACAAGCCAACAAGCCAACAAACTAACAAACCAACAAGCCAACAAACCAACAAACAAATAAACCAACAAACCAACAAACCAACAAGCCAACAAGCCAACAAACCAACAAACCAACAAACCAACAAACCTACAAGCCAACAAATCAACAAACCAACAAACCAACAAACCAACAAACCAACAAACCAACAAACCAACAAACCAACAACCCAACAAGCCAACAAACCAACAAACCAACAAGCCAACATGCCAACAAACCATCAAACAAATAAACCAATAAACCAATAAACCAACAAACCAACAAACCAACAAACCAACAAGCCAACAAGCCAACAAACCAACAAACCAACAAACCAACAAACCAACAAGCCAACAAACCAACAAACCAACAAACCAACAAACCAACAAACCAACAAACCAACAAGCCAACAAGCCAACAAACCAACAAACCAACAAACCAACAAGCCAACAAACCAACAAACCAACAAACCAATAAGCCAACAAGTCAACAAACCAACAAACCAACAAGCCAACAAACCAACAAACAAACAAACCCACATGCCAACAAATCAACAAACTAAGTAAACAACAAGCCAATAAACCAACAAACCAACAAACCAACAAGCCAACAAGCCAACAAACCAACAAACCAACAAACCAACAAACCAACAAGCCAACAAACCAACAAACCAACAAACCAACAAACCAACAAACCAACAAACCAACAAACCAACAAGCCAACAAGCCAACAAGCCAACACACCAACAAACCAACAAACCAACAAGCCAACAAACCAACAAACCAACAAACCAATAAGCCAACAAGTCAACAAACCAACAAACCAACAAGCCAACAAACCAACAAACAAACAAACCCACATGCCAACAAATCAACAAACTAAGTAAACAACAAGCCAATAAACCAACAAACCAACAAACCAACAAGCCAACAAACCAACAAACCAACAAGCCAGCAAACCAACAAACCAACAAACCAACAAGCCAACAAGCCAACAAACCAACAAACCAACAAGCCAACAAACCAACAAACCAACAAACCAACAAGCCAACAAACCAACATGCCAACAAACCAACAAACCAACAAGCCAACAAGCCAACAAACCAACAAACCAACAAGCCAACAAGCCAACAAACTAACAAACCAACAAGCCAACAAACCAACAAACAAATAAACCAACAAACCAACAAACCAATAAGCCAACAAGCCAACAAACCAACAAACCAACAAACCAACAAACCTACAAGCCAACAAACCAACAAACCAACAAACCAACAAACCAACAAACCAACAAACCAACAAACCAACAAACCAACAACCCAACAAGCCAACAAACCAACAAACCAACAAGCCAACATGCCAACAAACCATCAAACAAATAAACCAATAAACCAATAAACCAACAAACCAACAAACCAACAAACCAAAAAACCAACAAACCAACAAGCCAACAAGCCAACAAACCAACAAACTAGCAAACCAACAAACGAACTAACCAACAAACCAACAAGCCAACAAGCCAACAAACCAACAAACCAATAAACCAACAAACCAACAAACTAACAAGCCAACAAGCCAACAAACCAACAAACCAACAAGCCAACAAACCAACAAACCAACAAACCAACAAACCAACAAGCCAACAAACCAACAAACCAGCAAACCAACAAACCAAGTAACCAACAAGCCAACAAACCAACAAGCCAACAAACCAACAAACCAACAAACCAACAAGCCAACAAACCAACAAACCAACAAGCCAGCAAACCAACAAACCAACAAACCAACAAGCCAACAAGCCAACAAACCAACAAACCAACAAGCCAACAAACCAACAAACCAACAAACCAACAAGCCAACAAACCAACATGCCAACAAACCAACAAACCAACAAGCCAACAAGCCAACAAACCAACAAACCAACAAGCCAACAAGCCAACAAACTAACAAACCAACAAGCCAACAAACCAACAAACAAATAAACCATCAAACCAACAAACCAACAAGCCAACAAGCCAACAAACCAACAAACCAACAAACCAACAAACCTACAAGCCAACAAACCAACAAACCAACAAACCAACAAACCAACAAACCAACAAACCAACAAACCAACAAACCAACAACCCAACAAGCCAACAAACCAACAAACCAACAAGCCAACATGCCAACAAACCATCAAACAAATAAACCATCAAACCAACAAACCAACAAGCCAACAAGCCAACAAACCAACAAACCAACAAACCAACAAACCTACAAGCCAACAAACCAACAAACCAACAAACCAACAAACCAACAAACCAACAAACCAACAAACCAACAAACCAACAACCCAACAAGCCAACAAACCAACAAACCAACAAGCCAACATGCCAACAAACCATCAAACAAATAAACCAATAAACCAACAAGCCAACAAGCCAACAAACCAACAAACCAACAAACCAACAAACCTACAAGCCAACAAACCAACAAACCAACAAACCAACAAACCAACAAACCAACAAACCAACAAACCAACAAACCAACAACCCAACAAGCCAACAAACCAACAAACCAACAAGCCAACATGCCAACAAACCATCAAACAAATAAACCAATAAACCAATAAACCAACAAACCAACAAACCAACAAACCAAAAAACCAACAAACCAACAAGCCAACAAGCCAACAAACCAACAAACTAGCAAACCAACAAACGAACTAACCAACAAACCAACAAGCCAACAAGCCAACAAACCAACAAACCAATAAACCAACAAACCAACAAACTAACAAGCCAACAAGCCAACAAACCAACAAACCAACAAGCCAACAAACCAACAAACCAACAAACCAACAAACCAACAAGCCAACAAACCAACAAACCAACAAACCAACAAACCAAGTAACCAACAAGCCAACAAACCAACAAGCCAACAAACCAACAAGCCAACAAGCCAACAAACCAACAAACCAACAAAGCAACAAACCAAAAAACCAACAAACCAACAAACCATCAAACGAACAAAGCAACAAGCCAACAAGCCAACAAACCAACAAACGAACAAGCCAACAAACTAACAAACCAACAAGCCAACAAGCCAACAAACCAACAAACTAACAAACCAACAAGCCAACAAACCAACAAACCAACAAACCAACAAGCCAACAAACTAACAAGCCAACAAACCAACAAACCAACAAACCAAGTAACCAAAAAGTCAACAAACTAACAAACCAACAAGCCAACAAGCCAACTAGCCAACAAACCAACAAACCAACAAACCCACTAGCCAACAAACCAACAAGCCAACAAACCAACAAACCAACAAACCAACAAACCAAGAAACCAACAAACCAACAAACCATCAAACGAACAAAGCAACAAACCAACAAGCCAACAAACCAACAAGCCAACAAACCAAAAAACCAACAAACCAACATGCCAACAAACCAACAAACTAAGTAACCAACAAGCCAACAAACCAACAAACCAACAAACCAACATGCCAACAAACCAACAAACTAAGTAACCAACAAGCCAAAAAACCAACAAACCAACAAACCAACATGCCAACAAACCAACAAACTAAGTAACCAACAAGCCAAAAAACCAACAAACAAACAAGCCAACAAGCCAACAAACCAACAAGCCAACAAACCAACAAACCAACAAACTAGCAAGCCAACAAACTAACAAACCAACAAACTAACAAGCCAACAAACCAACAAACCAACAAGCCAACAAGCCAACAAACCAACAAACCAACAAACTAGCAAGCCAACAAACTAACAAACCAACAAGCCAACAAACCAACAAACCAACAAACCAACAAACCAACAAACCAACAAACCAACAAGCCAACAAGCCAACAAACCAACAAACCAACAAAGCAACAAGCCAACAAACCAACAAGCCAACAAACCAACAAACCAACAAACCAACAAGCCAACAAACCAACAAACCAACAAACCAACATGCTAACAAACCAACAAACTAAGTAACCAACAAGCCAACAAACCAACAAACCAACAAACCAACAAACCAACATGCCAACAAACCAACCAACTAAGTAACCAACAAGCCAACAAACCAACAAACCAACAAGCCAACAAGCCAACAAACCAACAAACCAACAAACCAACAAGCCAACAAACCAACAAGCCAACAAACCAACAAACCAACAAGCCAACAAGCCAACAAACCAACAAACCAACAAACCAACAAGCCAACAAACCAACAAACCAACAAGCCAACAAACCAACAAATTAACAAACCAACAAACCAACAAGCCAACAAAACAACAAACCAACAAAGCAACAAGCCAACAAACCAACAAGCCAACAAACTAACAAACCAACAAGCCAAGTAACCAAAAAGCGAACAAACTAACAAACCAACAAGCCAACAAACCAAAAAACCAACAAAGCAACAAACCAACAAACCAAGAAACCAACAAACCAACAAGCCAACAAGCCAACAAGCCAACAAACCAACAAACCAACAAGCCAACAAGCCAACAAACCAACAAACCAAAAAGCCAACAAACCAACAAACCAACAAACCAAAAAACCAACAAACCAACAAGCCAACAAACCAACAAACTAAGTAACCAACAAGCCAACAAACCAACAAACCAACAAGCCAACAAACCAACAAACCAACGAGCCAACAAACCAACAAACCAACAAACCAACAAACCAACAAACCAACAAACCAACAAACAAATAAACCAACAAACCAACAAACCAACAAGCCAACAAGCCAACAAACCAACAAACCAACAAACCAACAAGCCAACAAGCCAACAAACCAACAATACAACAAACCAACAAGCCAACAAACCAACAAACAAATAAACCAACAAACCAAAAAACCAAAAAATCAACAAACCAACAAACCAACAAACCAACAAGCCAACAAACCAACAAACCAACAAACCAAGTAACCAAAAAGCCAACAAACTAAGAAACCAACAAGCCAACAAGCCAACAAACCAACAAGCCAACAAACCAACAAACCAACAAAGCAACAAGCCAACAAGCCAACAAACCAACAAACCAACAAGCCAACAAACCAACAAACCAACAAGCCAACAAGCCAACGAACCAACAAACCAACAAACCAAGTAACCAAAAAGCCAACAAACTAACAAACCAACAAGCCAACATGCCAACAAACCAACAAACCAACAAGCCAACAAGCCAATAAACCAACAAACCAACAAACCAACAAACCAACAAACTAAGTAAACAACAAGCCAACAAACCAACAAACTAAAAAACCAAAAAACCAACAAACCAACAAACCAACAAACCAACAAACCAACAAACCAACAAGCCAACAAACCAACAAACCAACAAACCAACAAACCAAGTAACCAAAAAGCCAACAAACTAACAAACCAACAAGCCAACAAGCCAACAAACCAACAAGCCAACAAACCAACAAACCAACAAAGCAACAAGCCAACAAGCCAACAAACCAACAAACCAACAAGCCAACAAACCAACAAACCAACAAACCAACAAGCCAACAAGCCAACAAGCCAACAAACCAACAAACCAACAAACCACGTAACCATAAAGCCAATAAACTAACAAACCAGCATGCCAAAAAGCCAACAAACCAACAAACCAACAAACCAACAAGCCAACAAACCAACAAACAAATAAACCAACAAACCAACAAACCAACAAACCAACAAACCAACAAACCAACAAACCAACAAACCAAAAAACCAACAAACCAACAAGCCAACAAGCCAACAAACCAACAAACTAACAAACCAACAAACGAACTAACCAACAAACAAACAAACCAACAAGCCAACAAGCCAACAAACCAACAAACCAACAAACCAACAAACCGACAAACTAAGTAACCAACAAGCCAACAAACCAACAAACCAATAAGCCAACAAGCCAACAAACCAACAAACCAACAAACTAACAAACCAACAAACCAACAAACCAAAAAACCAACAAACCAACAAACTAACAAACTAACAAACCAACAAACCAACAAACCAACAAGCTAACAAGCCAACAAACCAACAAACCAGCAACCCAACAAGCCAACAAACCACAAGCCAACAAACCAACAAACCGACAAACCAAGTAACCAAAAAGCCAACAAACTAACAAACCAACAAGCCAACAAGCCAACAAACCAACAAACCAACAAAGCAACAAGCCAACAAGCCAACAAACCAACAAACCAACAAGCCAACAAACCAACAAACCAACAAGCCAACAAGCCAACAAACCAACAAACCAACAAACCAACAAGCCAACAAGCCAACAAACCAACAAACCAACAAGCCAATAAACCAACAAACCAACAAACCAACAAGCCAACAAACCAACAAACCAACAAACCAAAAAACCAACAAACCAACAAACCAACAAACCAACAAACCAACAAACCAACAAGCCAACAAGCCAACAAACCAACAAACCAACAAACCAACAAGCCAACAAACCAACAAGCCAACAAACCAACAAACCAACAAACCAAGTAACCAAAAAGCCAACAAACTAACAAACCAACAAGCCAACAAACCAACAAGCCAACAAGCCAACAAACCAACAAACCAACAAAGCAACAAACCAAAAAACCAACAAACCAAAAAACTAACAAACCAACAAACCATCAAACGAACAAAGCAACAAGCCAACAAACCAACAAACCAACAAGCCAACAAACCAATAAACCAACAAGCCAACAAGCCAACAAACCAACAAATCAACAAACCAACAAGCCAACAAACTAACCAGCCAACAAACCAACAAACCAACAAACCAACAAGCCAATAAGCCAACAAACCAACAAACCAACAAACCAACAAACCAACAAGCCAACAAACCAACAAACCAAAAAACCAACAAGCCAACAAACCAACAAACCAGCAAACCAACAAACCAAAAAACCAACAAACCAACAAACCAACAAACCAACAAACCAACAAACCAACAAACCAACAAGCCAACAAACCAACAAACCAAGTAACCAAAAAGCCAACAAACTAACAAACCAACAAGCCAACAAGCCAACAAACCAACAAGCCAACAAACCAACAAACCAACAAAGCAACAAGCCAACAAGCCAACAAACCAATAAACCAACAAATTAACAAACGAATAAACCAACAAACCAAAAAACCAACAAACCAACAAACCAACAAACCAACAAACCAACAAACCAACAAACCAACAAGCCAACAAGCCAACAAACCAACAAACCAACAAACCACGTAACCAAAAAGCCAATAAACTGACAAACCAACAAGCCAAAAAGCCAACAAACCAACAAACCAACAAACCAACAAGCCAACAAACCAACAAACAAATAAACCAACAAACCAACAAACCAACAAACCAACAAACCAACAAACCAACAAACCAACAAACCAAAAAACCAACAAACCAACAAGCCAACAAGCCAACAAACCAACAAACTGACAAACCAACAAACGAACTTACCAACAAACAAACAAACCAACAAGCCAACAAGCCAACAAACCAACAAACCAACAAACCAACAAACCGACAAACTAAGTAACCAATAAGCCAACAAACCAACAAACCAATAATCCAACAAGCCAACAAACCAACAAACCAACAAACTAACAAACCAACAAACCAACAAACCAAAAAACCAACAAACCAACAAACCAACAAACCAACAAACCAACAAACCAACAAACCAACAAGCTAACAAGCCAACAAACCAACAAACCAGCAACCCAACAAGCCAACAAACCACAAGCCAACAAACCAACAAACCAACAAACCAAGTAACCAAAAAGCCAACAAACTAACAAACTAACAAGCCAACAAGCCAACAAGCCAACAAACTAACAAACCAACAAACCAACAAAGCAACAAGCCAACAAGCCAACAAACCAACAAACCAACAAGCCAACAAACCAACAAACCAACAAGCCAACAAGCCAACAAACCAACAAACCAACAAACCAACAAGCCAACAAACCAACAAGCCAACAAACCAACAAACCAACAAACCAAAAAACCAACAAACCAACAAATCAACAAACCAACAAACCAACAAACCAACAAGCCAACAAACCAACAAGCCAACAAGCCAACAAACCAACAAACCAACAAACCAACAAGCCAACAAACCAACGAGCCAACAAACCAACAAACCAACAAACCAAGTAACCAAAAAGCCAACAAACTAACAAACCAACAAGCCAACAAACCAACAAGCCAACAAGCCAACAAACCAACAAACCAACAAAGCAACAAACCAAAAAACCAACAAACCAAAAAACTAACAAACCAACAAACCATCAAACGAACAAACCAACAAGCCAACAAACCAACAAACCAACAAGCCAACAAACCAACAAACCAACAAGCCAACAAGCCAACAAACCAACAAATCAACAAACCAACAAGCCAACAAACTAACCAGCCAACAAACCAACAAACCAACAAACCAACAAGCCAATAAGCCAACAAACCAACAAACCAACAAGCCAACAAACCAACAAACCAACAAGCCAACAAACCAACAAACCAAAAAACCAACAAACCAACAAACGAACAAACCAGCAAACCAACAAACCAAAAAACCAACAAACCAACAAACCAACAAACCAACAAACCAAAAAACCAACAAACCAACAAACCAACAAACCAACAAACCAACAAACCAACAAGCCAACAAGCCAACAAACCAACAAACCAACAAACCAACAAACCAACAAACCAACAAGCCAACAAACCAATAAACCAACAAACCAAGTAACCAAAAAGCCAACAAACTAACAAAACAACAAGCCAACAAACCAACAAGCCAACAAGCTAACAAACCAACAAACCAACAAAGCCACAAACAAAGAAACCAACAAACCAAAAAACTAACAAACCAACAAACCATCAAACGAACAAAGCAACAAGCCAACAAGCCAACAAACCAACAAACCAATAACCCAACAAACCAACAAACCAACAAGCCAACAAGCCAATAAACCAACAAATCAACAAACCTACAAGCCAACAAACCAACAAACTAACCAGCCAACAAACCAACAAACCAACAAACCGACAAGCCAACAAGCCAACAAATCAACAAACCAACAAGCCAACAAACCAATAAACCAACAAGCCAACAAACCAACAAACCAACAAACCAACAAACCAACAAACCAAGTAACCAACAAACCAATAAACCATCAAACGAACAAAGCAACAAACCAACAAACCAACAAACCAACAAACCAACACACCAACAAACCAACAAATCAACAAGCCAACAAGCCAACAAATCAACAAACCAACAAACCAACAAGCCAACAAACCAACAAGCTAACAAACCAACAAACCAACAAACCAAGTAACCAAAAAGCCAACAAACTAACAAACCAACAAACCAACAAACCAAAAAGCCAACAAGCCAACAAACCAACAAACCAACAAAGCAACAAACCAAAAAACCAACAAACCAAAAAACTAACAAACCAACAAACCATCAAACGAACAAAGCAACAAGCCAACAAGCCAACAAACCAACAAACCAACAAGCCAACAAACCAACAAACCAACAAGCCAACAAGCCAACAAACCAACAAATCAATAAACCAACAAGCCAACAAACCAACAAACTAACCAGCCAACAAACTAACCAGCCAACAAACCAACAAACCAACAAACCAACAAACCAACAAGCCAACACGCCAACAAACCAACAAACCAACAAGCCAACAAACCAACAAACCAACAAACCAACAAACCAACAAACAAATAAACCAACAAACAAATAAACCAACAAACCAACAAACCAACAAACCAACAAACCAACAAACCAACAAACCAAAAAACCAACAAACCAACAAACCAACAAGCCAAC
This sequence comes from Atherix ibis, assembly GCA_958298945.1. Taxonomy (NCBI): domain Eukaryota; kingdom Metazoa; phylum Arthropoda; class Insecta; order Diptera; family Athericidae; genus Atherix; species Atherix ibis. The sequence continues at coordinate 31,750,297 of OY282608.1, forward strand.
AAGCCAACAAACCAACAAACCAACAAACCAACAAGCCAACAAACCAACAAACCAACAAACCAACAAGCCTACAAACCAACAAACAAATAAACCAACAAACCAAAAAACCAATAAACCAACAAACCAACAAACCAACAAACCAACCGGCCAACAAACCAACAAACCAACAAACCAACAAGCCAACAAACCAAAAAACAAATAAACCAACAAACCAACAAACCAACAAACCAACAAACCAAAAAACCAAAAAACCAACAAACCAACAAGCCAACAAGCCAACAAACCAACAAACTAATAAACCAACAAACGAACTAACCAACAAACCAACAAACTAAGTAACCAACAAGCCAACAAACCAACAAACCAACAAGCCAACAAACCAACAACCCAACAAGCCAACAAACCAACAAACCAATAAACCAACAAACCAACAAACCAACAAGCCAACAAGCCAACAAGCCAACAAGCCAACAAACCAACAAACCAACAAACCAACAAGCCAACAAGCAAACAAACCAACAAACCAACAAACCAACAAGCCAACAAACCAACAAACCATCAAACCAAGTAACCAAAAAGCCAACAAACTAACAAGCCAACAAACCAACAAACCAACAAACCAAAAAACCAACAAACCAACAAGCCAACAAACCAACAAACCAACAAACCAACAAGCCAACAAGCCAACAAACCAACAAACCAACAAGCCAAGAAACCAACAAACCAACAAACCAATAAGCCAACAAGCCAACAAGCCAACAAACTAATAAACCAACAAACGAACTAACCAACAAACCAACAAACTAAGTAACCAACAAGCCAACAAACCAACAAACCAACAAGCCAACAAACCAACAACCCAACAAGCCAACAAACCAACAAACCAACAAACCAACAAACCAACAAGCCAACAAGCCAACAAGCCAACAAGCCAACAAACCAACAAACCAACAAACCAACAAGCCAACAAGCAAACAAACCAACAAACCAACAAACCAACAAACCAACAAGCCAACAAACCAACAAACCATCAAACCAAGTAACCAAAAAGCCAACAAACTAACAAGCCAACAAACCAACAAACCAACAAACCAAAAAACCAACAAACCAACAAGCCAACAAACCAACAAACCAACAAACCAACCAGCCAACAAGCCAACAAACCAACAAACCAACAAGCCAACAAACCAACAAACCAACAAACCAACAAGCCAACAAACCAACAAACCAAAAACCAAAAACCCAACAAACCAACAAACCAAAAAACCAACAAACCAAAAACCAAAAACCCAACAAACCAACAAGTCAACACACCAACAAACCAACAAACCATCAAACCAAGTAACCAAAAAGCCAACAAACTAACAAACCAACAAGCCAACAAACCAACAAGCCAACAAGCCAATAAAACAACAAACCAACAAAGCAACAAACCAAAAAACCAACAAACCAACAAACCATCAAACGAACAAAGCAACAAGCCAACAAGCCAATAAACCAACAAACCAACAAGCCAACAAACCAACAAACCAACAAGCCAACAAGCCAACAAACCAACAAACTAATAAACCAACAAACCAACAAACCAACTAGCAAACAAACCAACACACAAATAAACCAACAAACCAAAAAACCAACAAACCAACAAACCAACAAGCCAACAAACCAACAAACCAACAAACCAACAAACCAACAAGCCAACAAGCCAACAAGCCAACAAACCAACAAACCAACAAACCAACAAGCCAACAAGCCAACAAACCAACAAACCAACAAGCCAAAAAACCAACAACCCAACAAGCCAACAAAATAAACAAACCAACAAACCAACAAACCAACAAGCCAACAAGCCAACAAGCCAACAAGCCAACAAACCAACAAACCAACAAACCAACAAGCCAACAAGCAAACAAACCAACAAACCAACAAACCAAGAAGCCAACAAACCAACAAACCATCAAACCAAGTAACCAAAAAGCCAACAAACTAACAAGCCAACAAACCAACAAACCAACAAACCAAAAAACCAACAAACCAACAAGCCAACAAACCAACAAACCAACAAACCAACAAGCCAACAAGCCAACAAACCAACAAACCAACAAGCCAACAAACCAACAAACCAAAAACCAAAAACCCAACAAACCAACAAGCCAACAAACCAACAAACCAACAAACCAAGTAACCAAAAAGCCAACAAACTAACAAACCAACAAGCCAACAAACCAACAAGCCAACAAGCCAATAAAACAACAAACCAACAAAGCAACAAACTAAAAATCCAACAAACCAAAAAACCAACAAACCAGCAAACCATCAAACGAACTAAGCAACAAGCCAACAAGCCAATAAACCAACAAACCAACAAGCCAACAAACCAACAAACCAACAAGCCAACAAGCCAACAAACCAACAAACCAACAAACCAACAAGCCAACAAACCAACAAACCAACAAGCCAACAAACCAACAAACTAAGTAACCAACAAGCCAACAAACCAACAAACCAACAAGCCAACAAGCCAACAAACCAGTAAACCACCAAACCAACAGACCAACAAGCCAACAAACCAACAAACAAATAAACTAACAAGCCAACAAACCAACAAACCAACAAACCAACAAAACATCAAACGAACAAAGCAACAAACCAACAAACCAACAAACCAACAAACCAACAAGCCAACAAACCAACAAATAAATAAACCAACAAACCAACAAACAAATAAACCAACAAACCAACAAACCAACAAACCAACAAACCAACAAACCAAAAAACCAACAAACCAACAAACCAACAAGCCAACAAGCCAACAAATCAACAAACCAACAAACCAACAAGCCAACAAACCAACAAACCAACAAACCAACAAGCCAACAAACCAACAAACAAATAAACCAACAAACCAAAAACCCAACAAACCAACAAACCAACAAACCAACAAACCAACAAACCAACAAACCAACAAGCCAACAAACCAACAAACCAACAAACCAACAAACCAACAAGCCAACAAACCAACAAACAAATAAACTAACAAGCCAACAAACCAACAAACCAACAAACCAACAAGCCAACAAACCAACAAACGAAAAACCAAAAACCCAACAAACCAACAAGCCAACAAACCAACAAACCAACAAACCAACAAACCAAAAAACCAACAAACCAACAAACCAACAAGCCAACAAGCCAACAAATCAACAAACCAACAAACCAACAAGCCAACAAACCAACAAACCAACAAACCAACAAGCCAACAAACCAACAAACAAATAAACCAACAAACCAAAAACCCAACAAACCAACAAACCAACAAACCAACAAACCAACAAACCAACAAACCAACAAGCCAACAAACCAACAAACCAACAAACCAACAAACCAACAAGCCAACAAACCAACAAACAAATAAACTAACAAACCAACAAACCAACAAACCGACAAACCAACAAACCAACAAACCAAAAAACCAACAAACCAACAAGCCAACAAGCCAACAAACCAACAAACTAACAAACCAACAAACGAACTAACCAACAAACTAAGTAACCAACAAGCCAACAAACCAACAAACCAGCAAACCAACATGCCAACAAACCAACAAACTAAGTAGCCAACAAGCCAACAAACCAACAAACCAACAAACCAACAAACCAACAAAGCAACAAGCCAACAAGCCAACAAACCAACAAACCAACAAGCCAACAAACCAACAAACCAACATACCAACAAACCAACAAACCAACATGCCAACAAACCAACAAACTAAGTAACCAACAAGCCAACAAACGAACAAACCAACAAACCAACATGCCAAAAAATCAACAAACTAAGTAACTAACAAGCCAACAAACCTACAAACCAACAAGACAACAAGCCAACAAACCAACAAACCAACAAACCAACAAGCCAACAAACCAACAAGCCAACAAACCAACAAACCAACAAGCCAACAAGCCGACAAACCAACAAACCAACAAACCAACAAGCCAACAAACCAACAAACCAACAAGCCAACACACCAACAAACCAACAAACCAACAAACCAACAAGCTAACAAACCAACAAACCAACATACCAACAAACCAATAAACCAACATGCCAACAAACCAACAAACTAAGTAACCAACAAGCCAACAAACCAACAAACCAACAAACCAACATGCCAATAAACCAACAAACTAAGTAACCAACAAGCCAACAAACCAACAAACCAACAAGCTAACAAGCCAACAAACCAACAAACCAACAAACCAACAAGCCAACAAACCAACAAGCCAACAAACCAACAAACCAACAAGCCAACAAGCCAACAAACCAACAAACCAACAAACCAACAAGCCAACAAACCAACAAACCAACAAGCCAACAAACCAACAAACCAACAAACCAACAAACCAACAAGCCAACAAGCCAACAAACCAACAAACCAATAAAGCAACATGCCAACAAACCAACATGCCAACCAACCAACAAACCAACAAACCAAGTAACCAAAAAGCCAACAAACTAACAAACCAACAAAGCAACAAACCAACAAACCATCAAACCAAAAAACCAATAAGCCAATAAACCAACAAACCAACAAACCAACAAGCCAATAAGCCAACAAACCAACAAACCAACAATCCAACAAACCAACAAACCAACAAACCAAAAAACCAAAAAGCCAACAAACTAACCAACCAACAAGCCAACAAACCAACAAGCCAACAAGCCAACAAACCAACAAATCAACAAAGCAACAAACCAACAAACCAACAAACCAACAAGCCAACAAACTAACAAACCAACAAACGAACTAACCAACAAACCAACAAGCCAACAAGCCAACAAACCAACAAACCAACAAACCAACAAACCAAGTAACCAACAAGCCAACTAACCAACAAACCAACAAGCAAAAAAGCCAACAAACCAACAAACCAACAAGCCAACAAACCAACAAACCAACAAGCCAACAAACCAACAAACCAACAAACCAACAAACCAAAAAACCAACAAACCAACAAACCAACAAACCAACAAACCAACAAACCAACAAACCAACAAGCCAGCAAACCAACAAACACATAAACCAACAAACCAACTAACCAACAAGCCAACAAGCCAACAAACCAACAAACCAACAAACCAACAAGCCAACAAACCAACAAACCAACAAACCAACAATTCAACAAACCAACAAACCAACAAGCCAACAAGCCAACAAAGCGACAAACCAAAAAACCAAAAAACCAAAAAACAAACAAACCAACAAACCATCAAACGAACAAAGCAACAAGCCAACAAGCCAACAAACCAACAAACCAACAAACTAAGTAACCAAAAAGCCAACAAACTAACAAACCAACAAGCCAACAAACCAACAAGCCAACAAGCCAACAAACCAACAAACCAACAAAGCGACAAACCAAAAAACAACAAACCAAAAAACCAACAAACCAACAAACCATCAAACGAACAAAGCAACAAGCCAAGAAGCCAACAAACCAACAAACCAACAAACCAACAAACCAACAAACCAACAAACCAACAAACCAACAAGCCAACAAACCAACAAACCAACAACCCGACAAACCAATAAGCCAACAAACCAACAAACCAACAAACCAACAAAGCGACAAACCAAAAAACAACAAACCAAAAAACCAACAAACCAACAAACCATCAAACGAACAAAGCAACAAGCCAACAAGCCAACAAACCAACAAACCAACAAACCAACAAACCAACAAGCCAACAAACCAACAAACCAACATACCAACAAACCAACAAACCAACATGCCAACAAACCAGCAAACTAAGTAACCAACAAGCCAACAAACCAACAAACCAACAAACCAACATGCCAAAAAATCAACAAACTAAGTAACTAACAAGCCAACAAACCTACAAACCAACAAGGCAACAAGCCAACAAACCAACAAACCAACAACCAACAAGTCAACAAACCAACAAGCCAAACAAACTAACAAACCAACAAGCCAACAAGCCGACAAACCAACAAACCAACAAACCAACAAGCCAACAAACCAACAAACCAACAAGCCAACACACCAACAAACCAACAAACCAACAAACCAACAAGCCAACAAACCAACAAACCAACATACCAACAAACCAATAAACCAACATGCCAACAAACCAACAAACTAAGTAACCAACAAGCCAACAAACCAACAAACCAACAAACCAACATGCCAATAAACCAACAAACTAAGTAATCAACAAGCCAACAAACCAACAAACCAACAAGCCAACAAACCAACAAACCAACAAACCAAGTAACCAAAAAGCCAACAAACTAACAAGCCAACAAGCCAACAAACGAACAAACCAACACACCAACAAGCCAACAAACCAACAAACAAATAAACCAACAAACCAACAAACCAACACACCAACAAACCAACAAACCAACAAACCAACAAGCCAACAAACCAACAAACCAACAAGCCAACAAACCAACAAACCAACAAACCAATAAGCCAACAAACCAACAAGCCAACAAACCAACTAACCAACAAGCCAACAAGCCAACAAACCAACAAACCAACAAACCAACAAACCAACAAGCCAACAAACCAACAAACCAACAAACCAACAATTCAACAAACCAACAAACCAACAAGCCAACAAGCCAACAAAGCGACAAACCAAAAAACCAACTAACCAAAAAACCAACAAACCAACAAACCATCAAACGAACAAAGCAACAAGCCAACAAGCCAACAAACCAACAAACCAACAAACCAAGTAACCAAAAAGCCAACAAACTACCCAACCAACAAGCCAACAAACCAACAAGCCAACAAGCCAACAAACCAACAAACCAACAAAGCGACAAACCAAAAAACAACAAACCAAAAAACCAACAAACCAATAAACCATCAAACGAACAAAGCAACAAGCCAACAAGCCAACAAACCAACAAACCAACAAGCCAAAAATCCAACAAACCAACAAGCCAACAAGCTAACAAACCAACAAACCAACAAACCAACAAGCCAACAAGCTAACAAACCAACAAACCAACAAGCCAACAAACCAACAAACCAACAAACCAACAAGCCAACAAGCCAACAAGCCAACAAACCAACAAACCAACAAACCAACAAGCCAACAAACCAACAAACCAACAAACCAACATGCCAACAAACCAAATAACTAAGTAACCAACAAGCCAACAAACCAACAAACCAACAAACCAACAAGCCAATAAACCAACAAACCAACAAACCAAAAAGCCAACAAACCAACAAACCAACAAGCCAACAAACCAATAAACCAAGTAACCAAAAAGCCAACAAACTAACAAACCAACAAACCAACAAGCCAACAAACCAACAAACCAACAAACCAACAAGCCAACAAACCAACAAACCAACAAACCAACAAACCAACAAACTAACAAACAAATAAACCAACAAACCAACAAACCAATAAGCCAACAAGCCAACAAACCAACAAACCAACAAACCAACAAGCCAACGAACCAATAAACCAACAAACCAACAAAGCAACAAACCAAAAAACAACAAACCAAAAAACCAACAAACCAATAAACCATCAAACGAACAAAGCAACAAGCCAACAAGCCAACAAACCAACAAACCAACAAGCCAAAAATCCAACAAACCAACAAGCCAACAAGCTAACAAACCAACAAACCAACAAACCAACAAGCCAACAAGCTAACAAACCAATAAACCAACAAACCAACAAAGCGACAAACCAAAAAACAACAAACCAAAAAACCAACAAACCAATAAACCATCAAACGAACAAAGCAACAAGCCAACAAGCCAACAAACCAACAAACCAACAAGCCAAAAATCCAACAAACCAACAAGCCAACAAGCTAACAAACCAACAAACCAACAAACCAACAAGCCAACAAGCTAACAAACCAACAAACCAACAAGCCAACAAACCAACAAACCAACAAACCAACAAGCCAACAAGCCAACAAGCCAACAAACCAACAAACCAACAAACCAACAAGCCAACAAACCAACAAACCAACAAACCAACATGCCAACAAACCAAATAACTAAGTAACCAACAAGCCAACAAACCAACAAACCAACAAACCAACAAACCAACAATCCAATAAACCAACAAACCAACAAACCAAAAAGCCAACAAACCAACAAACCAACAAGCCAACAAACCAATAAACCAAGTAACCAAAAAGCCAACAAACTAACAAACCAACAAACCAACAAGCCAACAAACCAACAAACCAACAAACCAACAAGCCAACAAACCAACAAACCAACAAACCAACAAACCAACAAACTAACAAACAAATAAACCAACAAACCAACAAACCAACAAGCCAACAAGCCAACAAACCAACAAACCAACAAACCAACAAGCCAACGAACCAATAAACCAACAAACCAACAAGCCAACAAGCCAAAACCAACAAGCCAACAAACCAACAAACCAACAAACCAACAAACCAACAAACCAACAAACCAACAAACCAACAAACCAACAAACCAACAAACCAACAAGCCAACAAGCCAACAAACCAACAAACCAACAAGCCAACAAACCAACAAACCAACAAGCCAACAAGCCAACAAATCAACAAACCAACAAGCCAACAAACCAACAAACCAACAAACCAACATGCCAACAAACCAACAAACTAAGTAACCAACAAGCCAACAAACCAACAAACCAAAAAGCCAACAAGCCAACAAGCCAACAAACCAACAACCCAACAAGCCAACAAGCCAACAAACCAACAAACCTACAAGCCAACAAACCAACAAACACATAAACCAACAAAGCAACTAACCAACAAGCCAACAAGCCAACAAACCAACAAACCAACAAACCAACAAACCAACAAGCCAACAAACCAACAAACCAACAAACCAACAATTCAACAAACCAACAAACCAACAAGCCAACAAGCCAACAACGCGACAAACCAAAAAACCAACTAACCAAAAAACCAACAAACCAACCAACCATCAAACGAACAAAGCAACAAGCCAACAAGCCAACAAACCAACAAACCAACAAACCAAGTAACCAAAAAGCCAACAAACTACCAAACCAACAAGCCAACAAACCAACAAGCCAACAAGCCAACAAACCAACAAACCAACAAAGCGACAAACCAAAAAACAACAAACCAAAAAACCAACAAACCAATAAACCATCAAACGAACAAAGCAACAAGCCAACAAGCCAACAAACCAACAAACCAACAAGCCAAAAATCCAACAAACCAACAAGCCAACAAGCCAACAAACCAACAAACCAACAAACCAACAAACCAACAAACCAACAAGCCAACAAACCAACAACCCGACAAACCAATAAGCCAAGAAACCAACAAACCAACAAACCAACAAGCCAACAAACCAACAAACCAACAAACCAACAAACCAACAAACCAACAAACCAACAAACCAACAAACCAACAAGCCAACAAGCTAACAAACCAACAAACCAACAAGCCAACAAACCAACAAACCAACAAACCAACAAACCAACAAGCCAACAAGCCAACAAGCCAACAAGCCAACAAACCAACAAACCAACAAACCAACAAACCAACAAGCCAACAAACCAACAAACCAACAAACCAACATGCCAACAAACCAAATAACTAAGTAACCAACAAGCCAACAAACCAACAAACCAACAAAACAACAAGCCAAAAAACCAACAAACCAACAAACCAAAAAGCCAACAAACCAACAAACCAACAAGCCCACAAACCAATAAACCAAGTAACCAAAAAGCCAACAAACTAACAAACCAACAAACCAACAAGCCAACAAACCAACAAACCAACAAACCAACAAGCGAACAAACCAACAAACCAACAAACCAACAAACCAACAAACTAACAAACCAACAAGCCAACAAGCCAAACAAACCAACAAACCAACAAGCCAACAAACCAACAAACAAATAAACCAACAAACAAATAAACCAACAAGCCAACAAGCCAACAAACCAACAAACCAACAAACCAACAAGCCAACAAACCAACAAACCAACAAACCAACAAAGCAACAAAACAAAAAACCAACAAACCAAAAAACCAACAAACCAACAAATCATCAAACGAACAAAGCAACAAGCCAACAAGCCAACAAACCAACAAACCAACAAGCCAACAAACCAGCAAACCAACAAGCCAACAAGCCAACAAGCCAACAAACCAACAAACCAACAAACCAACAAACCAACAAACCAACAAACCAACAAACCAACAAGCCAACAAGCCAACAAGCCAAAACCAACAAGCCAACAAACCAACAAACCAACAAACCAACAAACCAACAAACCAACAAACCAACAAACCAACAAACCACAAACCAACAAACCAACAAGCCAACAAGCCAACAAACCAACAAACCAACAAGCCAACAAACCAACAAACCAACAAGCCAACAAGCCAACAAATCAACAAATTAACAAGCCAACAAACCAACAAACCAACAAACCAACATGCCAACAAACCAACAAACTAAGTAACCAACAAGCCAAGAAACCAACAAACCAACAAGCCAACAAGCCAACAAACCAACAAACCAACAAACCAACAAGCCAACAAACCAAAAAGCCAACAAACAAACAAACCAACAAGCCAACAAGCCAACAAACCAACAAAACAACAAACCAACAAGCCAACAAACAAACAAACCAACAAGCCAACAAACCAACAAACCAACAAGCCAACAAACCAACAAACAAATAAACCAACAAACCAACAAACCAACAAACCAACAAGCCAACAAACCAACAAGCCAACAAACCAACAAACCAACAAACCAACAAACAAATACACCAACAAACCAACAAACCAACAAACCAACAAACCAACAAACCAACAAACAAATAAACCAACAATCCAACAAACCAACAAACCAACAAACCAACAAGCCAACAAACCAACAAACTAAGTAACCAACAAGCCAAGAAACCAACAAACCAACAAGCCAACAAGCCAACAAACCAACAAACCAACAAACCAACAAGCCAACAAACCAAAAAGCCAACAAACAAACAAACCAACAAGCCAACAAGCCAACAAACCAACAAAACAACAAACCAACAAGCCAACAAACAAACAAACCAACAAGCCAACAAACCAACAAACCAACAAGCCAACAAACCAACAAACAAATAAACCAACAAACCAACAAACCAACAAACCAACAAGCCAACAAACCAACAAGCCAACAAACCAACAAACCAACAAACCAACAAACAAATACACCAACAAACCAACAAACCAACAAACCAACAAACCAACAAACCAACAAACAAATAAACCAACAATCCAACAAACCAACAAACCAACAAACCAACAAACCAATTAACCAACAAACCAACAAACGAACAAACCAACAAACCAACAAGCCAACAAACCACCAAACCAACAAACCAACAAGCCAACAAACCAACAACCCAACAAGCCAACACACAAACAAACCAACAAAGTAACAAACCAACAAACCAACAAACCAACAAACCAACAAACCAACAAGCCAATAAGCCAACAAACCAACAAACTAACAAACCAACAAACGAACTAACCAACAAACCAACAAGCCAACAAGCCAACAAACCAACAAACCAACAAACCAACAAACCAACAAACCAAGTAACCAAAAAGCCAACAAACTAACAAGCCAACAAGCCAACAAACCAACAAACCAACACACCAACAAGCCAACAAACCAACAAACAAATAAACCAACAAACCAACAAACCAACAAACCAACAAACCAACAAACCAACAAACCAACAAACCAACAAACCAACAAACCAACAAACCAACAAACCAACAAGCCAACAAACCAACAAACCAACAAGCCAACAAACCAACAAACCAACAAACCAATAAGCCAACAAACCAACAAGCCAACAAACCAACAAACCAAAAAGCCAACAAGCCAACAAGCCAACAAACCAACAACCCAACAAGCCAACAAGCCAACAAACCAACAAACCTACAAGCCAACAAACCAACAAACACATAAACCAACAAACCAACTAACCAACAAGCCAACAAGCCAACAAACCAACAAACCAACAAACCAACAAACCAACAAGCCAACAAACCAACAAACCAACAAACCAACAATTCAACAAACCAACAAACCAACAAGCCAACAAGCCAACAAAGCTACAAACCAAAAAACCAACTAACCAAAAAACCAACAAACCAACAAACCATCAAACGAACAAAGCAACAAGCCAACAAGCCAACAAACCAACAAACCAACAAACCAAGTAACCAAAAAGCCAACAAACTACCAAACCAACAAGCCAACAAACCAACAAGCCAACAAGTCAACAAGCCAACAAACCAACAAACCAACAAAGCGACAAACCAAAAAACAACAAACCAAAAAACCAACAAACCAATAAACCATAAAACGAACAAAGCAACAAGCCAACAAGCCAACAAACCAACAAACCAACAAGCCAAAAATCCAACAAACCAACAAGCCAACAAGCCAACAAACCAACAAACCAACAAACCAACAAACCAACAAACCAACAAGCCAACAAACCAACAACCCGACAAACCAATAAGCCAACAAACCAACAAACCAACAAACCAACAAGCCAACAAACCAACAAACAAAAACAAACCAACAAACCAACAAACCAACAAACCAACAAACCAACAAACCAACAAACCAACAAACCAACAAACCAACAAGCCAACAAGCTAACAAACCAACAAACCAACAAGCCAACAAACCAACAAACCAACAAACCAACAAACCAACAAACCAACATACCAACAAACCAACAAGCCAACAAACCAACAAACCAACAAACCAACATGCCAACAAACCAAATAACTAAGTAACCAACAAGCCAACAAACCAACAAACCAACAAACCAACAAGCCAATAAACCAACAAGCCAATAAACCAACAAACCAACAAACCAAAAAGCCAACAAATCAACAAACCAACAAGCCAACAAACCAATAAACCAAGTAACCAAAAAGCCAACAAACTAACAAACCAACAAACCAACAAGCCAACAAACCAACAAACCAACAAACCAACAAGCCAATAAACCAACAAACCAACAAACCAACAAACCAACAAACTAACAAACCAACAAGACAACAAGCCAAACAAACCAACAAACCAACAAGCCAACAAACCAACAAACAAATAAACCAACAAACCAACAAACCAACAAGCCAACAAGCCAACAAACCAACAAACCAACAAACCAACAAGCCAACAAACCAACAAACCAACAAACCAACAAAGCAACAAACCAAAAACCAACAAACCAAAAAACCAACAAACCAACAAATCATCAAACGAACAAAGCAACAAGCCAACAAGCCAACAAACCAACAAACCAACAAGCCAACAAACCAGCAAACCAACAAACCAACAAGCCAACAAGCCAACAAACCAACAAACCAACAAACCAACAAACCAACAAACCAACAAACCAACAAACCAACAAACCAACAAACCAACAAACCAACAAACCAACAAACCAACAAACCAACAAGCCAACAAGCCAACAAGCCAACAAACCAACAAGCCAACAAACCAACAAACCAACAAACCAACAAACCAACAAACCAACAAACCAACAAACCAACAAGCCAACAAGCCAACAAACCAACAAACCAACAAGCCAACAAACCAACAAACCAACAAGCCAACAAGCCAACAAACCAACAAACCAACATGCCAACAAACCAACAAACTAAGTAACCAACAAGCCAACAAACCAACAAACCAACATGCCAACAAGCCAACAAACCAACAAACCAACAAACCAACAAGCCAACAAACCAAAAAGCCAACAAACCAACAAACCAACAAGCCAACAAGCCAACAAACCAACAAACAAACAAACCAACAAACCAACAAGCCAACAAGCCAACAAACCAACAAACCAACAAGCCAACAAACCAACAAACCAACAAGCCAACAAGCCAACAAACCAACAAATTAACACACCAACAAACCAACAAACCAACATGCCAACAAACCAACAAACTAAGTAACCAACAAGCCAACAAACCAACAAACCAACAAGCCAACAAGCCAACAAACCAACAAACCAACAAACCAACAAGCCAACCAACCAAAAAAAAACAAAAAAACAAACCAACAAGCCAACAAGCCAACAAACCAACAAACCAACAAACCAACAAGCCAACAAACAAACAAACCAACAACCCAACAAACCAACAAACCAACAAGCCAACAAACCAACAAACAAATAAACCAACAAACCAACAAACCAACAAACCAACAAGCCAACAAACCAACAAGCCAACAAACCAACAAACCAACAAACCAACAAACAAATACACCAACAAACCAACAAACCAACAAACCAACAAACCAACAAACCAAGAAACAAATAAACCAACAAACCAACAAACCAACAAACCAACAAACCAACAAACCAACAAACCAACAAACCAATTAACCAACAAACCAAGAAACGAACAAACCAACAAACCAACAAACCAACAAACCAACAAACCAACAAGCCAACAAACCACCAAACCAACAAACCAACAAGCCAACAAGCCAACAAACCAACAATCCAACAAGCCAACACACAAACAAACCAACAAAGTAACAAACCAACAAACCAACAAACCAACAAACCAACAAACCAACAAACCAACAAGCCAATAAGCCAACAAACCAACAAACTAACAAACCAACAAACGAACTAATCAACAAACCAACAAGCCAACAAGCCAACAAACCAACAAACCAACAAACCAACAAACCAACAAGCCAACAAACCAACAAACCAACAAACAATTAAACCAACAAACCAACAAACCAACAAACCACCAAACCAACAAACCAACAAACCAACAAACCAACAAGCCAACAAACCAACAAACCAACAAGCCAACAAACCAACAAACTAACAAACCAACAAGCCAACAAACCATCAAGCCAACAAACCAACAAACCAACAAGCCAACAAGCCAACAAACCAACAACCCAACAAGCCAACAAGCCAACAAACCAACAAACCAATAAGCCAACAAACCAACAAACACATAAACCAACAAACCAACTAACGAACAAGCCAACAAGCCAACAAACCAACAAACCAACAAACCAACAAACCAACAAGCCAACAAACCAACAAACCAACAAACCAACAAACCAACAAACCAACAAACCAACAAACCAACAAGCAAACAAGCCAACAAACCAACAAACCAAGCAACAAAAAGCCAACAAACTAACAAACCAACAAGGTAACAAACCAACAAGCCAACAAACCAACAAAGCGACAAACCAAAAAACCAACAAACCAAAAAACCAACAAACCAACAAACCATCAAACGAACAAAGCAACAAGCCAACAAGCCAACAAAACAACAAACCAACAAACCAAGTAACCAAAAAGCCAACAAACTAACAAACCAACAAGTCAACAAACCAACAAGCCAACAAGCCAACAAACCAACAAACCAACAAAGCGACAAACCAAAAAACAACAAACCAAAAAAACCAACAAACCAACAAACCATCAAACAAACAAAGCAACAAGCCAACAAGCCAACAAACCAACAAACCAACAAGCCAAAAAACCAACAAACCAATAAGCCAACAAGCCAACAAGCCAACAAACCAACAAACCAACAAACCAACAAACCAACAAACCAACAAACCAACAAGCCAACAAACCAACAAACCAACAACCCGACAAACCAACAAGCCAACAAACCAACAAACCAACAAACCAACAAGCCAACAAACCAACAAACCAACAAACCAACAAACCAACAAACCAACAAACCAACAAACCAACAAACCAACAAACCAACAAACCAACAAGCCAACAAGCCAACAAACCAACAAACCAACAAGCCAACAAACCAACAAACATACAAACCAACAAGCCAACAAGCCGACAAGCCAACAAATCAACAAACCAACAAGCCAACAAACCAACAAACCAACAAACCAACATGCCAACAAACCATCAAACTAAGTAACCAACAAGCCAACAAACCAACAAACCAACAAGGCAACAAGCCAACAAACCAACAAACCAACAAACCAAAAAGCCAACAAACCAACAAGCCAACAAACCAACAAACCAACAAGCCAACAAGCCAATAAACCAACAAACTAACAAACCAACAAGCCAACAAACAACAAACCAAGAAGCCAACAAACCAACAAACCAACAAACCAACAAACCAACAAGCCAACAAACCAACAAACCAACAAACCAACAAGCCAACAAGCCAACAAACCAACAAACCAACAAGCCAATAAACCAACAAACCAACAAACCAAAAAGCCAACAAACCAACAAGCCAACAAGCCAACAAACCAACAAACCAAGTAACCAAAAAGCCAACAAACTAACAAACCAACAAACCAACAAGCCAACAAACCAACAAACCAACAAACCAACAAACCAACAAGCCAACAAACCAACAAACCAACAAACCAACAAACCAACAAACCAACAAACTAACAAACCAACAAGCCAACAATCTTACAAACCAACAAACCAAAAAGCCAACAAACCAACAAACAAAAAAACCAACAAACCAACAAACCAACAAACCAACAAACCAACAAGCCAACAAACCAACAAACCAACAAGCCAACAAGCCAACAAA
Organism: Atherix ibis; assembly: GCA_958298945.1. Classification (NCBI taxonomy): domain Eukaryota; kingdom Metazoa; phylum Arthropoda; class Insecta; order Diptera; family Athericidae; genus Atherix; species Atherix ibis. Next base: position 31,766,957 of record OY282608.1, read on the forward strand.
CCAACAAACCAACAAACCAACAAGCCAACAAACCAAAAAGCCAACAAACCAACAAACCAACAAACCAAAAAGCCAACAAACCAACAAACCAACAAGCCAACAAACCAATAAACCAAGTAACCAAAAAGCCAACAAACTAACAAACCAACAAACCAACAAGCCAACAAACCAACAAACCAACAAACCAACAAGCCAACAAACCAACAAACCAACAAACCAACAAACCAACAAACTAACAAACCAACAAGCCAACAAGCCAAACAAACCAACAAACCAACAAGCCAACAAACCAACAAACAAATAAACCAACAAACCAACAAACCAACAAGCCAACAAGCCAACAAACCAACAAACGAACAAAGCAACAAGCCAACAAGCCAACAAACCAACAAACCAACAAGCCAACAAACCAGCAAACCAACAAGCCAACAAGCCAACAAACCAACAAACCAACAAACCAACAAACCAACAAACCAACAAACCAACAAACCAACAAACCAACAAACCAACAAACCAACAAGCCAACAAGCCAACAAGCCAACAAGCCAACAAACCAACAAGCCAACAAACCAACAAACCAACAAACCAACAAACCAACAAACCAACAAACCAACAAACCAACAAACCAACAAGCCAACAAGCCAACAAACCAACAAACCAACAAGCCAACAAACCAACAAACCAACAAGCCAACAAGCCAACAAACCAACAAACCAACATGCCAACAAACCAACAAACTAAGTAACCAACAAGCCAACAAACCAACAAACCAACATGCCAACAAGCCAACAAACCAACAAACCAACAAACCAACAAGCCAACAAACCAAAAAGCCAACAAACCAACAAACCAACAAGCCAACAAGCCAACAAACCAACAAACAAACTAACCAACAAACCAACAAGCCAACAAGCCAACAAACCAACAAACCAACAAGCCAACAAACCAACAAACCAACAAGTCAACAAGCCAACAAACCAACAAACCAACAAGCCAACAAACCAACAAACCAACAAACCAACATGCCAACAAACCAACAAACTAAGTAACCAACAAGCCAACAAACCAACAAACCAACAAGCCAACAAGCCAACAAACCAACAAACCAACAAACCAACAAGCCAACAAACCAAAAAAAAACAAAAAAACAAACCAACAAGCCAACAAGCCAACAAACCAACAAACCAACAAACCAACAAGCCAACAAACAAACAAACCAACAACCCAACAAACCAACAAACCAACAAGCCAACAAACCAACAAACAAATAAACCAACAAACCAACAAACCAACAAACCAACAAGCCAACAAACCAACAAGCCAACAAACCAACAAACCAACAAACCAACAAACAAATACACCAACAAACCAACAAACCAACAAACCAACAAACCAACAAACCAACAAACCAACAAACAAATAAACCAACAAACCAACAAACCAACAAACCAACAAACCAACAAACCAACAAACCAACAAACCAACAAACCAATTAACCAACAAACCAACAAACGAACAAACCAACAAACCAACAAACCAACAAACCAACAAACCAACAAGCCAACAAACCACCAAACCAACAAACCAACAAGCCAACAAGCCAACAAACCAACAATCCAACAAGCCAACACACAAACAAACCAACAAAGTAACAAACCAACAAACCAACAAACCAACAAACCAACAAACCAACAAGCCAATAAGCCAACAAACCAACAAACTAACAAACCAACAAACGAACTAACCAACAAACCAAAAAGCCAACAAGCCAACAAACCAACAAACCAACAAACCAACAAACGAACAAGCCAACAAACCAACAAACAATTAAACCAACAAACCAACAAACCAACAAACCACCAAACCAACAAACCAACAAACCAACAAACCAACAAGCCAACAAACCAACAAACCAACAAGCCAACAAACCAACAAACCAACAAACCAACAAGCCAACAAACCATCAAGCCAACAAACCAACAAACCAACAAGCCAACAAGCCAACAAACCAACAACCCAACAAGCCAACAAGCCAACAAACCAACAAACCAATAAGCCAACAAACCAACAAACACATAAACCAACAAACCAACTAACGAACAAGCCAACAAGCCAACAAACCAACAAACCAACAAACCAACAAACCAACAAGCCAACAAACCAACAAACCAACAAACCAACAAACCAACAAACCAACAAACCAACAAACCAACAAACCAACAAGCAAACAAGCCAACAAACCAACAAACCAAGTAACAAAAAGCCAACAAACTAACAAACCAACAAGCCAACAAACCAACAAGCCAACAAGCCAACAAACCAACAAACCAACAAAGCGACAAACTAAAAAACCAACAAACCAAAAAACCAACAAACCAACAAACCATCAAACGAACAAAGCAACAAGCCAACAAGCCAACAAAACAACAAACCAACAAACCAAGTAACCAAAAAGCCAACAAACTAACAAACCAACAAGTCAACAAACCAACAAGCCAACAAGCCAACAAACCAACAAACCAACAAAGCGACAAACCAAAAAACAACAAACCAAAAAAACCAACAAACCAACAAACCATCAAACAAACAAAGCAACAAGCCAACAAGCCAACAAACCAACAAACCAACAAGCCAAAAAACCAACAAACCAATAAGCCAACAAGCCAACAAACCAACAAACCAACAAACCAACAAACCAACAAACCAACAAACCAACAAGCCAACAAACCAACAAACCAACAACCCGACAAACCAACAAGCCAACAAACCAACAAACCAACAAACCAACAAGCCAACAAACCAACAAACCAACAAACCAACAAACCAACAAACCAACAAACCAACAAACCAACAAACCAACAAACCAACAAACCAACAAGCCAACAAGCCAACAAACCAACAAACCAACAAGCCAACAAACCAACAAACCAACAAACCAACAAGCCAACAAGCCGACAAGCCAACAAACCAACAAACCAACAAGCCAACAAACCAACAAACCAACAAACCAACATGCCAACAAACCAACAAACTAAGTAACCAACAAGCCAACAAACCAACAAACCAACAAGGCAACAAGCCAACAAACCAACAAACCAACAAACCAAAAAGCCAACAAACCAACAAGCCGACAAACCAACAAACCAACAAGCCAACAAGCCAATAAACCAACAAACTAACAAACCAACAAGCCAACAAACAACAAACCAAGAAGCCAACAAACCAACAAACCAACAAACCAACAAACCAACAAACCAACAAGCCAACAAACCAACAAACCAACAAACCAACAAGCCAACAAGCCAACAAACCAACAAACCAACAAGCCAATAAACCAACAAACCAACAAACCAAAAAGCCAACAAACCAACAAGCCAACAAGCCAACAAACCAACAAACCAAGTAACCAAAAAGCCAACAAACTAACAAACCAACAAACCAACAAGCCAACAAACCAACAAACCAACAAACCAACAAACCAACAAGCCAACAAACCAACAAACCAACAAACCAACAAACCAACAAACCAACAAACTAACAAACCAACAAGCCAACAAGCTTACAAACCAACAAACCAAAAAGCCAACAAACCAACAAACAAAAAAACCAACAAACCAACAAACCAACAAACCAACAAACCAACAAGCCATCAAGCCAACAAACCAACAAACCAACAAACCAACAAGCCAACAAACCAAAAAGCCAACAAACCAACAAACCAACAAGCCAACAAGCCAACAAGCCAACAAACCAACAATCCAACAAGCCAACACACAAACAAACCAACAAAGTAACAAACCAACAAACCAACAAACCAACAAACCAACAACCCAACAAGCCAATAAGCCAACAAACCAACAAACTAACAAAACAACAAACGAACTAACCAACAAACCAACAAGCCAACAAGCCAACAAACCAACAAACCAACAAACCAACAAGCCAACAAACCAACAAACAATTAAACCAACAAACCAACAAACCAACAAACCAACAAACCAACAAACCAACAAACCAACAAGCCAACAAACCAACAAACCAACAAGCCAACAAACCAACAAACCAACAAACCAACAAGCCAACAAACCAACAAGCCAACAAACCGACAAACCAACAAGCCAACAAGCCAACAAACCAACAACCCAACAAGCCAACAAGCCAACAAACCAATAAACCAATAAGCCAACAAACACATAAACCAACAAATCAACTAACGAACAAGCCAACAAGCTAACAAACCAACAAACCAACAAACCAACAAACCAACAAACCAACAAGCCAACAAACCAACAAACCAACAAACCAACAAACCAACAAACCAACAAGCAAACAAGCCAACAAACCAACAAACCAAGTAACAAAAAGCCAACAAACTAACAAACCAACAAGCCAACAAACCAACAAGCCAACAAGCCAACAAACCAACAAACCAACAAAGCGACAAACCAAAAAACCAACAAACCAAAAAACCAACAAACCAACAAACCATCAAACGAACAAAGCAACAAGCCAACAAGCCAACAAAACAACAAACCAACAAACCAAGTAACCAAAAAGCCAACAAACTAACAAACCAACAAGCCAACAAACCAACAAGCCAACAAGCCAACAAACCAACAAACCAACAAAGCGACAAACCAAAAAACAACAAACCAAAAAACCAACAAACCAACAAACCATCAAACAAACAAAGCAACAAGCCAACAAGCCAACAAACCAACAAACCAACAAGCCAAAAAACCAACAAACCAATAAGCCAACAAGCCAACAAACCAACAAACCAACAAACCAACAAACCAACAAACCAACAAACCAACAAGCCAACAAACCAACAAACCAACAACCCGACAAACCAACAAGCCAACAAACCAACAAACCAACAAACTAACAAGCCAACAAACCAACAAACCAACAAACCAACAAACCAACAAACCAACAAAGCAACAAGCCAACAAACCAACAAACCAACAAACCAACAAACCAACAAACCAACAAACCAACAAGCAAACAAGCCAACAAACCAACAAACCAAGTAACAAAAAGCCAACAAACTAACAAACTAACAAGCCAACAAACCAACAAGCCAACAAGCCAACAAACCAACAAACCAACAAAGCGACAAACCAAAAAACCAACAAACCAAAAAACCAACAAACCAACAAACCATCAAACGAACAAAGCAACAAGCCAACAAGCCAACAAAACAACAAACCAACAAACCAAGTAACCAAAAAGCCAACAAACTAACAAACCAACAAGCCAACAAACCAACAAGCCAACAAGCCAACAAACCAACAAACCAACAAAGCGACAAACCAAAAAACAACAAACCAAAAAACCAACAAACCAACAAACCATCAAACAAACAAAGCAACAAGCCAACAAGCCAACAAACCAACAAACCAACAAGCCAAAAAACCAACAAACCAATAAGCCAACAAGCCAACAAACCAACAAACCAACAAACCAACAAACCAACAAACCAACAAACCAACAAACCAACAAACCAACAAACCAACAACCCGACAAACCAACAAGCCAACAAACCAACAAACCAAAAAACCAACAAGCCAACAAACCAACAAACCAACAAACCAACAAACCAACAAACCAACAAACCAACAAACCAACAAACCAACAAACCAACAAACCAACAAACCAACAAGCCAACAAGCCAACAAACCAACAAACCAACAAGCCAACAAACCAACAAACCAACAAACCAACAAGCCAACAAGCCAACAAGCCAACAAACCAACAAACCAAAAAGCCAACAAACTAACAAACCAACAAGCCAACAAACCAACAAGCCAACAAGCCAACAAACCAACAAACCAACAAAGCGACAAACCAAAAAACAACAAACCAACAAACCAACAAACCAACAAGCCAACAAGCCAACAAACCAACAAACCAACAAGCCAACAAACCAACAAGCCAACAAACCAACAATCCAACAAGCCAACACACAAACAAACCAACAAAGTAACAAACCAACAAACCAACAAACCAACAAACCAACAAACCAACAAGCCAATAAGCCAACAAACCAACAAACTAACAAAACAACAAACGAACTAACCAACAAACCAACAAGCCAACAAGCCAACAAACCAACAAACCAACAAACCAACAAACCAACAAGCCAACAAACCAACAAACAATTAAACCAACAAACCAACAAACCAACAAACCAACAAACCAACAAACCAACAAACCAACAAACCAACAAACCAACAAGCCAACAAACCAACAAACCAACAAGCCAACAAACCAACAAACCAACAAACCAACAAGCCAACAAACCAACAAGCCAACAAACCAATAAACCAACAAGCCAACAAGCCAACAAACCAACAACCCAACAAGCCAACAAGCCAACAAACCAACAAACCAATAAGCCAACAAACACATAAACCAACAAACCAACTAACGAACAAGCCAACAAGCCAACAAACCAACAAACCAACAAACCAACAAACCAACAAGCCAACAAACCAACAAACCAACAAACCAACAAACCAACAAACCAACAAACCAACAAGCAAACAAGCCAACAAACCAACAAACCAAGTAACAAAAAGCCAACAAACTAACAAACCAACAAGCCAACAAACCAACAAGCCAACAAGCCAACAAACCAACAAACCAACAAAGCGACAAACCAAAAAACCAACAAACCAAAAAACCAACAAACCAACAAACCATCAAAGGAACAAAGCAACAAGCCAACAAGCCAACAAAACAACAAACCAACAAACCAAGTAACCAAAAAGCCAACAAACTAACAAACCAACAAGCCAACAAACCAACAAGCCAACAAGCCAACAAACCAACAAACCAACAAAGCGACAAACCAAAAAACAACAAACCAAAAAACCAACAAACCAACAAACCATCAAACAAACAAAGCAACAAGCCAACAAGCTAACAAACCAACAAACCAACAAGCCAAAAAACCAACAAACCAATAAGCCAACAAGCCAACAAGCCAACAAACCAACAAACCAACAAACCAACAAACCAACAAACCAACAAGCCAACAAACCAACAAACCAACAACCCGACAAACCAACAAGCCAACAAACCAACAAACCAACAAACCAACAAGCCAACAAACCAACAAACCAACAAACTAAGTAACCAACAAGCCAACAAACCAACAAACCAACAAGGCAACAAGCCAACAAACCAACAAACCAACAAACCAAAAAGCCAACAAACCAACAAGCCAACAAACCAACAAACCAACAAGCCAACAAGCCAATAAACCAACAAACTAACAAACCAACAAGCCAACAAACCAAGAAGCCAACAAACCAACAAACCAACAAACCAACAAATCAACAAGCCAACAAACCAACAAACCAACAAACCAACAAGCCAACAAGCCAACAAACCAACAAACCAACAAGCCAATAAACCAACAAACCAACAAACCAAAAAGCCAACAAACCAACAAGCCAACAAGCCAACAAACCAACAAACCAAGTAACCAAAAAGCCAACAAACTAACAAACCAACAAACCAACAAGCCAACAAACCAACAAACCAACAAACCAACATGCCAATAAACTAACAAACTAAGTAAACAACAAGCCAACAAACCAACAAACCAACAAGCCAACAAGCCAACAAACCAACAAACCAACAAGCCAACAAACCAAAAAGCCAACAAACCAACAAACCAACAAGCCAACAAGCCAACAAACCAACAAACAAACAAACTAACAAACCAACAAGCCAACAAGCCAATAAGCCAACAAACCAAAAAACCAACAAGCCAACAAACCAACAAACCAACAAGCCAACAAGCTAACAAACCAACAAACCAACAAGCCAACAAACCAACAAACCAACAAACCAACATACCAACAAACCAACAAACCCACAAACCAACAAGCCAACAAACAAACAAACCAACAAGCTAACAAACCAACAAACTAACAAGCCAACAAACCAACAAACAAATAAACCAACAAACCAACAAACCAACAAACCAACAAGCCAACAAACCAACAAGCCAACAAACCAACAAACCAACAAACAAATACACCAACAAACCAACAAACCAACAAACCAACAAACCAACAAACCAACAAACCAACAAACAAAAAAACCAGCAAACCAACAAACCAACAAACCAACAAACCAACAAATCAACAAACCAATTAACCAACAAACCAACAAACGAACAAACCAACAAACCAACAAACCAACAAACCAACAAGCCAACAAACCAACAAACCAACAAACCAATAAGCCAACAAACCAACAAGCCAACAAGCCAACAAGCCAACACACCAACAAACCAACAAAGTAACAAACCAACAAACCAACAAACCAACAAACCAACAAACCAACAAACCAACAAACCAAGTAACCAAAAAGCCAACAAACTAACAAGACAACAAGCCAACAAACCAACAAACCAACAAACTAACATGCCAACAAACCAACAAACAAATAAACGAACAAACCAACAAACCAACAAACCAACAAACCAACAAACCAACAAACCAACAAGCCAACAAACCAACACACCAACAAGCCAACAAACCAACAAACCAACAAACCAACAAGCCAAAAAACCAACAAGCCAACAAACCAACAAACCAACAAACCAACAAGCCAACCAGCCAACAAACCAACAAACCAACAAGCCAACAAGCCAACAAACCAACAAACCAACAAACCAACAAGCCAACAAACCAACAAACACATAAACCAACAAACCAACTAACCAACAAGCCAACAAGCCAACAAACCAACAAACCAACAAACCAACAAGCCAACAAACCAACAAACCAACAAACCAACAAACCAACAAACCAACAAACCAACAAGCCAACAAGCCAATAAACCAACAAACCAAGTAACCAAAAAGCCAACAAAATAACAAACCAACAAGCCAACAAACCAACAAGCCAAGAAGCCAACAAACCAACAAACCAGCAAAGCGCCAAACCAAAAAACCAACAAACCAAAAAACCAACAAACCAACAAACCATCAAACGAACAAAGCAACAAGCCAACAAGCCAACAAAACAACAAACCAACAAACCAAGTAACCAAAAAGCCAACAAACTAACAAAACAACAAGCCAACAAACAAACAAGCCAATAAGCCAACAAACCAACAAACCAACAAAGCGACAAACCAAAAAACAATAAACCAAAAAACCAACAAACCAACATACCATCAAACGAACAAAGCAACAAGCCAACAAGCTAACAAACAAACAAACCAACAAGCCAAAAAACCAACAAACCAACAAGCCAACAAGCCAACAAACCAACAAACTAACAAACCAACAAACCAACAAACCAACAAACCAACAAGCCAACAAACCAACAAACCAACAACTCGACAAACCAACAAGCCAACAAACCAACAAACGAACAAACCAACAAGCCAACAAGCCAACAAACCAACAAACCAACAAGCCAACAAACCAACAAACCAACAAACCAACAAGCCAACAAACCAACAATCCAACAAAGCAACAAACCAACAAGCCAACAAACCAACAAACCAACAAACCAACATGCCAACATACCAACAAACTAAGTAACCAACAAGCCAACAAACCAACAAACCAACAAGCCAACAAGCCAACAAACCAACAAACCAACAAACCAAAAAGCCAACATACCAACAAGCCAACAAACCAACAAACCAACAAGCCAACAAGCCAATAAACCAACAAACTAACAAACCCACAAGCCAACAAACAACAAACCAACAAGCCAACAAACCAACAAACCAACAAACCAACAAACCAACAAACCAACAAGCCAACAAACCAACAAACCAACAAACCAACAAACCAACAAGCCAAAAACCCAACAAGCCAACAAACCAACAAACCAACAAGCCAATAAACCAACAAACCAAAAAGCCAACAAACCAACAAGCCAACAAGCCAACAAACCAACAAACCAAGTAACCAAAAAGCCAACAAACTAGCAAACCAAAAAGCCAACAAACCAACAAACCAACAAACCAACAAGCCAACAAACCAACAAACCAACAAACCAACAAACCAACCAACTAACAAACTAACAAACCAACAAGCCAACAAGCAAACAAACCAACAAACCAACAAGCCAACAAACCAACAAACAAATAAACCAACAAACCAACAAACCAACAAGCCAACAAGCCAACAAGCCAACAAACCAACAAACCAACAAGCCAACAAACCAACAAACCAACAAACCAACAAACCAACAAGCCAACAAACCAACAAACAAATAAACCAACAAACCAAAAAACCAACAAGCCAACAAGCCAACAAACCAACAAACCAACAAACTAACAAGCCAACAAACCAACAAGCCAACAAACCAACAAACCAACAAACCAAGTAACCAACAAACCAACAAACCATCAAACAAACAAAGCAACAAACCAATAAGCCAACAAGCCAACAAAACCAACAAACCAAGTAACCAAAAAGCCAACAAACTAACAAACCAACAAGCCAACAAACGAACAAGCCAACAAGCCAACAAACCAATAAACCAACAAACCATCAAACGGACAAAGCAACAAGCCAAGAAGCCAACAAACCAACAAACCAGCAAACCAACAAGCCAACAAGCCAACAAACCAACAAACCAACAAACCAACAAACGAACAAGCCAACAAACCAACAAACCAACAAACCAACGAACCAACAAACCAACAAACCAACAAACCAACAAACCAACAAGCCAACAAGCCAACAAACCAACAAACCAACAAGCCAACAAACCAACACACCAACAAGCCAACAAGCCAACAAACCAACAAACCAACAAGCCAACAAACCAACAAACCAGCAAACCAACATGCCAACAAACCAACAAACTAAGTAACCAACAAGCCAACAAACCAACAAACCAACAAGCCAACAAGCCAACAAACCAGCAAACCAACAAACCAACAAACCAACAAGCCAACAAGCCAACAAACCAACAAACCAACAAGCCAACAAGCCAACAAACCAACAAACCAACAAGCCAACAAAGCAACAGGCCAACAAGCCAACAAACCAACAAACCAGCAAAGCGCCAAACCAAAAAACCAACAAATCAAAAAACCAACAAACCATCAAACGAACAAAGCAACAAGCCAACAAGCCGACAAAACAACAAACCAACAAACCAAATAACCAAAAAGCCAACAAACTAACAAACCAACAAGCCAACAAACCAACAAGCCAACAAGCCAACAAACCAACAAACCAACAAAGCGACAAACCAAAAAACAACAAACCAAAAAACCAACAATCCAACAAACCATCAAACGAACATAGCAACAAGCCAACAAGCCAACAAACCAACAAACCAACAGGCCAAAAAACCAACAAGCTTACAAACCAACAAACCAAAAAGCCAACAAACCAACAAACACATAAACCAACAAACCAACAAACCAACAAACCAACAAACCAACATGCCAACAAACCAACAAACTAAGTAACCAACAAGCCAACAAACCAACAAACCAACAAGCCAACAAGCCAACAAACCAACAAACCAACAAATCAACAAGCCAACAAACCAAAAAGCCAACAAACCAACAAACCAACAAGCCAACAAGCCAACAAACCAACAAACAAACAAACCAACAAACCAACAAGCCAACAAGCCAACAAGCCAACAAACCAACAAACCAACAAGCCAACAAACCAACAAACCAACAAGCCAACAAGCTAACAAACCAACAAACCAACAAGCCAACAAACCAACAAACCAACAAACCAACATGCCAACAAACCAACAAACCAACAAACCAACAAGCCAACAAACAAACAAACCAACAAGCTAACAAACCAACAAACTAACAAGCCAACAAACCAACAAACAAATAAACCAACAAACCAACAAACCAACAATCCAACAAGCCAACAAACCAACAAGCCAACAAACCAACAAACCAACAAACAAATACATCAACAAACCAACAAACCAACAAACCAACAAACCAACAAACCAACAAACCAACAAACCAACAAACCAACAAACAAAAAAACCAACAAACCAACAAACCAACAAACCAACAAACCAACAAATCAACAAACCAATTAACCAACAAACCAACAAACGAACAAACCAACAAACCAACAAACCAACAAACCAACAAGCCAACAAACCAACAAACCAACAAACCAATAAGCCAACAAACCAAAAAGCCAACACACCAACAAACCAACAAAGTAACAAACCAACAAACCAACAAACCAACAAACCAACAAACCAACAAACCAACTAGCCAACAGGCCAACAAACCAACAAACTAACAAACTAACAAACGAACTAACCAACAAACCAACAAGCCAACAAGCCAACAAACCAACAAACCAACAAACCAACAAACCAAGTAACCAAAAAGCCAACAAACTAACAAGCCAACAAGCCAACAAACCAACAAACCAACAAACCAACACGCCAACAAACCAACAAACAAATAAACCAACAAACCAACAAACCAACAAACCAACAAACCAACAAACCAACAAACCAACAAGCCAACAAACCAACACACCAACAAGCCAACAAACCAACAAACCAACAAACCAACAAGCCAAAAAACCAACAAGCCAACAAACCAACAAACCAACAAACCAACAAGCCAACCAGCCATCAAACCAACAAACCAACAAGCCAACAAGCCAACAAACCAACAAACCAACAAACCAACAAGCCAACAAACCAACAAACACATAAACCAACAAACCAACTAACCAACAAGCCAACAAACCAACAAACCAACAAACCAACAAGCCAACAAACCAACAAACCAACAAACCAACAAACCAACAAACCAACAAACCAACAAGCCAACAAGCCAACAAACCAACAAACCAAGTAACCAAAAAGCCAACAAAATAACAAACCAACAAGCCAACAAACCAACAAGCCAAGAAGCCAACAAACCAACAAACCAGCAAAGCGCCAAACCAAAAAACCAACAAACCAAAAAACCAACAAACCAACAAACCATCAAACGAACAAAGCAACAAGCCAACAAGCCAACAAAACAACAAACCAACAAACCAAGTAACCAAAAAGCCAACAAACTAACAAAACAACAAGCCAACAAACCAACAAGCCAATAAGCCAACAAACCAACAAACCAACAAAGCGACAAACCAAAAAACAATAAACCAAAAAACCAACAAACCAACATACCATCAAACGAACAAAGCAACAAGCCAACAAGCCAACAAACCAACGAACCAACAAGCCAAAAAACCAACAAACCAACAAGCCAACAAGCCAACAAACCAACAAACTAACAAACCAACAAACCAACAAACCAACAAACCAACAAGCCAACAAACCAACAAACCAACAACTCGACAAACCAACAAGCCAACAAACCAACAAACCAACAAACCAACAAACGAACAAACCAACAAGCCAACAAGCCAACAAGCCAACAAACCAACAAACCAACAAGCCAACAAACCAACAAACCAACAAACCAACAAGCCAACAAACCAACAAGCCAACAAACCAACAAACCAACAAGCCAACAAGCCAACAAACCAACAAACCAACAAACCAACAAACCAAAAAGCCAACAAACCAACAAGCCAACAGACCAACAAACCAACAAGCCAACAAGCCAATAAACCAACAAACGAACAAACCCACAAGCCAACAAACAACAAACCAACAAGCCAACAAACCAACAAACCAACAAAACAACAAACCATCAAACCAACAAGCCAACAAACCAACAAACCAACAAACCAACAAACCAACAAGCCAAAAAATCCAACAAGCCAACAAACCAACAAACCAACAAGCCAATAAACCAACAAACCAAAAAGCCAACAAACCAACAAACCAACAAGCCAACAAGCCAACAAACCAACAAACCAAGTAACCAAAAAGCGAACAAACTAGCAAACCAAAAAGCCAACAAACCAACAAACCAACAAACCAACAAGCCAACAAACCAACAAACCAACAAACCAACAAACCAACAAACTAACAAATCAAGTAACCAACAAACCAACAAACCATCAAACAAACAAAGCAACAAACCAATAAGCCAACAAGCCAACAAACCAACAAACCAAGTAACCAAAAAGCCAACAAACTAACAAACCAACAAGCCAACAAACCAACAAGCCAACAAGCCAACAAACCAACAAACCAACAAACCATCAAACGGACAAAGCAACAAGCCAAGAAGCCAACAAACCAACAAACCAGCAAACCAACAAGCCAACAAGCCAACAAACCAACAAACCAACAAACCAACAAACGAACAAGCCAACAAACCAACAAACCAACAAACCAACGAACCAACAAACCAACAAACCAACAAACCAACAAACCAACAAGCCAACAAACCAACAAACCAATAAGCCAACAAACCAACAAACCAACAAACCATCAAACGGACAAAGCAACAAGCCAAGAAGCCAACAAACCAACAAACCAGCAAACCAACAAGCCAACAAGCCATCAAACCAACAAACCAACAAGCCAACAAACCAACAAACCAGCAAACCAACATGCCAACAAACCAACAAACTAAGTAACCAACCAGCCAACAAACCAACAAACCAACAAGCCAACAAGCCAACAAAGCAGCAAACCAACAAACCAACAAACCAACAAGCCAACAAACCAACAAACCAACAAGCCAACAAGCCAACAAACCAACAAACCAACAAGCCAACAAAGCAACAAGCCAACAAGCCAACAAACCAACAAACCAGAAAAGCGCCAAACCAAAAAACCAACAAACCAAAAAACCAACAAACCATCAAACGAACAAAGCAACAAGCCAACAAGCCGACAAAACAACAAACCAAGTAACCAAAAAGCCAACAAACTAACAAACCAACAAGCCAACAAACCAACAAGCCAACAAGCCAACAAACCAACAAACCAACAAAGCGACAAACCAAAAAACAACAAACCAAAAAACCAACAAACCAACAAACCATCAAACGAACATAGCAACAAGCCAACAAGCCAACAAACCAACAAACCAACAGGCCAAAAAACCAACAAACCAACAAGCCAACAAGCCAACAAACCAACAAACTAACAAACCAACAAACCAACAAACCAACAAACCAACAAGCCAACAAACCAACAAACCAACAACCCGACAAACCAACAAGCCAACAAACCAACAAACCAACAAACCAACAAGCCAACAAACCAACAAACCAACAAACCAACAAACCAACAAACCAACAAACCAACAAACCAACAAACCAACAAACCAACAAACGAGCAAACCAACAAGCCAACAAACCAACAAACCAACAAGCCAACAAGCCAATAAACCAACAAACTAACAAACCAACAAGCCAACAAACCAAAAAGTAAACAAACCAACAAACCAACAAACCAACAAACCAACAAGCCAACAAACCAACAAACCAACAAACCAACAAACCAACAAGCCAACAATCCAACAAGCCAACAAACCAACAAACCAACAAGCCAATAAACCAACAAACCAACAAACCAAAAAGCCAACAAACCAACAAGCCAACAAGCCAACAAAACAACAAACCAAGTAACCAAAAAGCCAACAAACTAGCAAACCAAGAAACCAACAAGCCAACAACCAACAAACCAACAAACCAACAAACCAACAAACCAAGAAACCAACAAACCAACAAACCAACAAATCAACAAACTAACAAACCAACAAGCCAACAAGCCAACAAGCCAACAAACCAACAAACCAACAAGCCAACAAACCAACAAACAAATAAACCAACAAACCAACAAACCAACAAGCCAACAAGCCAACAAACCAACAAACCAACAAGCCAACAAACCAACAAACCAGCAAACCAACATGACAACAAACCAACAAACCAACAAACCAACAAGCCAACAAACCAACAAACAAATAAACCAACAAACCAACAAACCAACAAGCCAACAAGCCAACAAACCAACAAACCAACAAGCCAACAAACCAACAAACCAGCAAACCAACAAGCCAACAAGCCAACAAACCAACAAACCAACAAGCCAACAAACCAACAAACAAATAAACCAACAAACCAACAAACCAACAAGCCAACAAGCCAACAAACCAACAAACCAACAAGCCAACAAACCAACAAACCAGCAAACCAACATGCCAACAAACCAACAAACTAAGTAACCAACAAGCCAAAAAACCAACAAACCAACAAGCCAACAAGCCAACAAACCAGCAAACCAACAAACCAACAAGCCAACAAGCCAACAAGCCAACAAACCAACAAACCAACAAGCCAACAAGCCAACAAACCAACAAACCAACAAGCCAACAAAGCAACAAGCCAACAAGCCAACAAACCAACAAACCAGCAAAGCGCCAAACCAAAAAACCAACAAACCAAAAAACCAACAAACCATCAAACGAACAAAGCAACAAGCCAACAAGCCGACAAAACAACAAACCAACAAACCAAGTAACCAAAAAGCCAACAAACTAACAAACCAACAAGCCAACAAACCAACAAGCCAACAAGCCAACAAACCAACAAACCAACAAAGCGACAAACCAAAAAACAACAAACCAAAAAACCAACAAACCAAAAAAACCATCAAACGAACATAGCAACAAGCCAACAAGCCAACAAACCAACAAACCAACAGGCCAAAAAACCAACAAACCAACAAGCCAACAAGCCAACAAACCAACAAACTAACAAACCAACAAACCAACAAACCAACAAACCAACAAGCCAACAAACCAACAAACCAACAACCCGACAAACCAACAAGCCAACAAACCAACAAACCAACAAACCAACAAGCCAACAAACCAACAAACCAACAAACCAACAAACCAACAAACGAAAAACCAACAAGCCAACAAACCAACAAACCAACAAGCCAACAAGCCAATAAACCAACAAACTAACAAACCAACAAGCCAACAAACAACAAACCAACAAGTAAACAAACCAACAAACCAACAAACCAACAAACCAACAAGCCAACAAACCAACAAACCAACAAACCAACAAACCAACAAGCCAACAATCCAACAAGCCAACAAACCAACAAACCAACAAGCCAATAAACCAACAAACCAACAAACCAAAAAGCCAACAAACCAACAAGCCAACAAGCCAACAAAACAACAAACCAAGTAACCAAAAAGCCAACAAACTAGCAAACCAAGAAACCAACAAGCCAACAACCAACAAACCAACAAACCAACAAGCCAACAAACCAAGAAACTAACAAACCAACAAACCAACAAACTAACAAACCAACAAGCCAACAAACCAACAAACCAACAACTCGACAAACCAACAAGCCAACAAACCAACAAACCAACAAACCAAAAAGCCAACAAACCAACAAACCAACAAACCAACAAACCAACAAACCAACAAACCAACAAACGAACAAACCAACAAGCCAACAAGCCAACAAACCAACAAACCAACAAGCCAACAAACCAACAAACCAACAAACCAACAAGCCAACAAACCAACAAGCCAACAAAGCAACAAACCAACAAGCCAACAAACCAACAAACCAACAAACCAACATGCCAACATACCAACAAACTTAGTAACCAACAAGCCAACAAACCAACAAACCAACAAGCCAACAAGCCAACAAACCAACAAACCAACAAACCAAAAAGCCAACAAACCAACAAGCCAACAAACCAACAAACCAACAAGCCAACAAGCCAATAAACCAACAAACTAACAAACCCACAAGCCAACAAACAACAAACCAACAAGCCAACAAACCAACAAACCAACAAACCAACAAACCAACAAACCAACAAGCCAACAAACCAACAAACCAACAAACCAACAAACCAACAAGCCAAAAATCCAACAAGCCAACAAACCAACAAACCAACAAGCCAATAAACCAACAAACCAAAAAGCCAACAAACCAACAAGCCAACAAGCCAACAAACCAACAAACCAAGTAACCAAAAAGCCAACAAACTAGCAAACCAAAAAGCCAACAAACCAACAAACCAACAAACCAACAAGCCAACAAACCAACAAACCAACAAACCAACAAACCAACAAACTAACAAACCAACAAGCCAACAAGCAAACAAACCAACAAACCAACAAGCCAACAAACCAACAAACAAATAAACCAACAAACCAACAAACCAACAAGCCAACAAGCCAACAAGTCAACAAACCAACAAACCAACAAACCAACAAACCAACAAACCAACAAACTAACAAGCCAACAAACCAACAAGCCAACAAACCAACAAACCAACAAACCAAGTAACCAACAAACCAACAAACCATCAAACAAACAAAGCAACAAACCAATAAGCCAACAAGCCAACAAACCAACAAACCAAGTAACCAAAAAGCCAACAAACTAACAAACCAACAAGCCAACAAACCAACAAGCCAACAAGCCAACAAACCAACAAACCAACAAACCATCAAACGGACAAAGCAACAAGCCAAGAAGCCAACAAACCAACAAACCAGCAAACCAACAAGCCAACAAGCCAACAAACCAACAAACCAACAAACCAACAAACGAACAAGCCAACAAACCAACAAACCAACAAACCAACGAACCAACAAACCAACAAACCAACAAACCAACAAACCAACAAGCCAACAAGCCAACAAACCAACAAACCAATAAGCCAACAAACCAACACACCAACAAGCCAACAAGCCATCAAACCAACAAACCAACAAGCCAACAAACCAACAAACCAGCAAACCAACATGCCAACAAACCAACAAACTAAGTAACCAACAAGCCAACAAACCAACAAACCAACAAGCCAACAAGCCAACAAACCAGCAAACCAACAAACCAACAAACCAACAAGCCAACAAACCAACAAACCAACAAGCCAACAAGCCAACAAACCAACAAACCAACAAGCCAACAAAACAACAAGCCAACAAGCCAACAAACCAACAAACCAGAAAAGCGCCAAACCAAAAAACCAACAAACCAAAAAACCAACAAACCATCAAACGAACAAAGCAACAAGCCGACAAGCCGACAAAACAACAAACCAACAAACCAAGTAACCAAAAAGCCAACAAACTAACAAACCAACAAGCCAACAAACCAACAAGCCAACAAGCCAACAAACCAACAAACCAACAAAGCGACAAACCAAAAAACAACAAACCAAAAAACCAACAAACCAACAAACCATCAAACGAACATAGCAACAAGCCAACAAGCCAACAAACCAACAAACCAACAGGCCAAAAAACCAACAAACCAACAAGCCAGCAAGCCAACAAACCAACAAACTAACAAACCAACAAACCAACAAACCAACAAACCAACAAGCCAACAAACCAACAAACCAACAACCCGACAAACCAACAAGCCAACAAACCAACAAACCAACAAACCAACAAGCCAACAAACCAACAAACCAACAAACCAACAAACCAACAAACCAACAAACCAACAAACCAACAAACCAACAAACGAACAAACCAACAAGCCAACAAACCAACAAACCAACAAGCCAACAAGCCAATAAACCAACAAACTAACAAACCAACAAGCCAAAAAACAACAAACCAACAAGTAAACAAACCAACAAACCAACAAACCAACAAACCAACAAGCCAACAAACCAACAAACCAACAAACCAACAAACCAACAAGCCAACAATCCAACAAGCCAACAAACCAACAAACCAACAAGCCAATAAACCAACAAACCAACAAACCAAAAAGCCAACAAACCAACAAGCCAACAAGCCAACAAAACAACAAACCAAGTAACCAAAAAGCCAACAAACTAGCAAACCAAGAAACCAACAAGCCAACAACCAACAAACCAACAAACCAACAAACCAACAAACCAAGAAACCAACAAACCAACAAACCAACAAACCAACAAACTAACAAACCAACAAGCCAACAAGCCAACAAGCCAACAAACCAACAAACCAACAAGCCAATAAACCAACAAACAAATAAACCAACAAACCAACAAACCAACAAACCAACAAGCCAACAAGCCAACAAACCAACAAACCAACAAGCCAACAAACCAACAAACCAGCAAACCAACATGCCAACAAACCAACAAACCAACAAACCAACAAGCCAACAAACCAACAAACAAATAAACCAACAAACCAACAAACCAACAAGCCAACAAGCCAACAAACCAACAAACCAACAAGCCAACAAACCAACAAACCAGCAAACCAACAAGCCAACAAGCTAACAAACCAACAAACCAACAAGCCAACAAACCAACAAACAAATAAACCAACAAACCAACAAACCAACAAGCCAACAAGCCAACAAACCAACAAACCAACAAGCCAACAAACCAACAAACCAGCAAACCAACATGCCAACAAACCAACAAACTAAGTAACCAACAAGCCAAAAAACCAACAAACCAACAAGCCAACAAGCCAACAAACCAGCAAACCAACAAACCAACAAACCAACAAGCCAACAAGCCAACAAACCAACAAACCAACAAGCCAACAAGCCAACAAACCAACAAACCAACAAGCCAACAAAGCAGCAAGCCAACAAGCCAACAAACCAACAAACCAGCAAAGCGTCAAACCAAAAAACCAACAAACCAAAAAACCAACAAACCATCAAACGAACAAAGCAACAAGCCAACAAGCCGACAAAACAACAAACCAACAAACCAAGTAACCAAAAAGCCAACAAACTAACAAACCAACAAGCCAACAAACCAACAAGCCAACAAGCCAACAAACCAACAAACCAACAAAGCGACAAACCAAAAAACAACAAACCAAAAAACCAACAAACCAAAAAAACCATCAAACGAACATAGCAACAAGCCAACAAGCCAACAAACCAACAAACCAACAGGCCAAAAAACCAACAAACCAACAAGCCAACAAGCCAACAAACCAACAAACTAACAAACCAACAAACCAACAAACCAACAAACCAACAAGCCAACAAACCAACAAACCAACAACCCGACAAACCAACAAGCCAACAAACCAACAAACCAACAAACCAACAAGCCAACAAACCAACAAACCGACAAACCAACAAACCAACAAACCAACAAACCAACAAACGAAAAACCAACAAGCCAACAAACCAACAAACCAACAAGCCAACAAGCCAACAAACCAACAAACCAACAAGCCAACAAAGCAGCAAGCCAACAAGCCAACAAACCAACAAACCAGCAAAGCGTCAAACCAAAAAACCAACAAACCAAAAAACCAACAAACCATCAAACGAACAAAGCAACAAGCCAACAAGCCGACAAAACAACAAACCAACAAACCAAGTAACCAAAAAGCCAACAAACTAACAAACCAACAAGCCAACAAACCAACAAGCCAACAAGCCAACAAACCAACAAACCAACAAAGCGACAAACCAAAAAACAACAAACCAAAAAACCAACAAACCAAAAAAACCATCAAACGAACATAGCAACAAGCCAACAAGCCAACAAACCAACAAACCAACAGGCCAAAAAACCAACAAACCAACAAGCCAACAAGCCAACAAACCAACAAACTAACAAACCAACAAACCAACAAACCAACAAACCAACAAGCCAACAAACCAACAAACCAACAACCCGACAAACCAACAAGCCAACAAACCAACAAACCAACAAACCAACAAGCCAACAAACCAACAAACCGACAAACCAACAAACCAACAAACCAACAAACCAACAAACGAAAAACCAACAAGCCAACAAACCAACAAACCAACAAGCCAACAAGCCAATGAACCAACAAACTAACAAACCAACAAGCCAACAAACAACAAACCAACAAGTAAACAAACCAACAAACCAACAAACCAACAAACCAACAAGCCAACAAACCAACAAACCAACAAACCAACAAACCAACAAGCCAACAATCCAACAAGCCAACAAACCAACAAACCAACAAGCCAATAAACCAACAAACCAACAAACCAAAAAGCCAACAAACCAACAAGCCAACAAGCCAACAAAACAACAAACCAAGTAACCAAAAAGCCAACAAACTAGCAAACCAAGAAACCAACAAGCCAACAACCAACAAACCAACAAACCAACAAGCCAACAAACCAAGAAACCAACAAACCAACAAACCAACAAACCAACAAACTAACAAACCAACAAGCCAACAAGCCAACAAACCAACAAACCAACAAGCCAACAAACCAACAAACAAATAAACCAACAAACCACAAACCAACAAGCCAACAAGCCAACAAACCAACAAACCAACAAACCAACAAGCCAACAAACCAACAAACCAACAAACCAACAAACCAACAAGCCAACAAACCAACAAACAAATAAACCAACAAACAAAAAACCAACAAGCCAACAAGCCAACAAACCAACAAACCAACAAACTAACAAGCCAATAAACCAACAAGCCAACAAACCAACAAACCAACAAACCAAGTAACCAGCAAACCAACAAACCATCAAACGAACAAAGCAACAAACCAATAAGCCAACAAGCCAACAAACCAACAAACCAAGTAACCAAAAAGCCAACAAACTAACAAACCAACAAGCCAACAAACCAACAAGCCAACAAGCCAACAGACCAACAAACCAACAAAGCAACAAACCAAAAAACCAACAAACCAAAAAACCAACAAACCAACAAACCATCAAACGAACAAAGCAACAAGCCAACAAGGCAACAAACCAACAAACCAACAAGCCAACAAACCAGCAAACCAACAAGCCAACAAGCCAACAAACCAACAAACAAACAAACCAACAAACCAACAAGCCAACAAACCAACAAATTAACAAGCCAACAAACCAACAAACCAACAAACCAACAAACCAACAAGCCAACAAGCCAACAAGCCAACAAGCCAACAAGCCAACAAACCAACAAACCAACAAACCAACAAACCAACAAACCAACAAACCAACAAACCAACAAACCAACAAACCAATAAACCAACAAACCAACAAACCAACAAGCCAACAAGCCAACAAACCAACAAACCAACAAGCAAACAAACCAACAAACCAACAAGCCAAGAAGCCAACAAGCTAACAAACCAACAAGCCAACAAACCAACAAACCAACAAACAAATACACCAACAAACCAACAAACCAGCAAACAAATTAACCAACAAACCAACAAACCAACAAACCAACAAACCAACAAACCAATTAACCAACAAACCAACAAACGAACAAACCAACAAACCAACAAACCAACAAACCAACAAACCAACAAGCCATCAAACCAACAAACCAACAAACCAACCAGCCAACAAACCAACCAGCCAACAAACCAACAAGCCAACAAACCAACAAACCAACAAACCAAGTAACCAAAAAGCCAACAAACTAACAAACCAACAAGCCAACAAGCCAACAAACCAACAAACCAACAAAGCAACAAACCAACAAAGCGACAAACCAAAAAACAACAAACCAAAAAACTAACAAACCAACAAACCATCAAACGAACAAAGCAACAAGCCAACAAGCCAACAAACCAACAAACCAACAAGCCAAAAAACCAACAAACCAACAAGCCAACAAGCCAACAAACCAACAAACTAACAAACCAACAAACCAACGAACCAAGAAACCAACAAGCCAACAAACCAACGAACCAACAACCCGACAAACCAACAAGCCAACAAACCAACAAACCAACAAACCAATAAGCCAACAAACCAACAAACCAACAAACCAACAAACCAACAAACTAACAAACCAACAAACCAACAAACGAACAAACCAACAAGCCAACAAACCAACAAACCAACAAGCCAACAAGCCAACAAGCCAATAAACCAACAAACTAACAAACCAACAAGCCAACAAACAACAAACCAACAAGCCAACAAACCAACAAACCAACAAACCAACAACCCAATAAACCAACAAACCAACAAACCAACAAACCAACAAGCCAACAATCCAACAAGCCAACAAACCAACAAACCAACAAGCCAATAAACCAACAAACCAACAAACCAAAAAGCCAACAAACCAACAAGCCAACAAGCCAACAAAACAACAAACCAAGTAACCAAAAAGCCAACAAACTAGCAAACCAACAAACTAACAAGCCAACAACCAACAAACCAACAAACCAACAAGCCAACAAACCAAGAAACCAACAAACCAGCAAACCAACAAACTAACAAACCAACAAGCCAACAAGCCAACAAACCAACAAACCAACAAGCCAACAAACCAACAAACAAACAAACCAACAAACCAACAAACCAACAAGCCAACAAGCCAACAAACCAACAAACCAACAAACCAACAAGCCAACAAACCAACAAACCAACAAACCAACAAACCAACAAGCCAACAAACCAACAAACAAATAAACCAACAAACAAAAAACCAACAAGCCAACAAGCCAACAAACCAACAAACCAACAAACTAACAAGCTAACAAACCAACAAGCCAACAAACCAACAAACCAACAAACCAAGTAACCAGCAAACCAACAAACCATCAAACGAATAAAGCAACAAACCAATAAGCCAACAAGCCAACAAACCAACAAACCAAGTAACCAAAAAGCCAACAAACTAACAAACCAACAAGCCAACAAACCAACAAGCCAACAAGCCAACAAACCAACAAACCAACAAACCAAAAAACCGACAAACCAAAAAACCAACAAACCAACAAACCATCAAACGAACAAAGCAACAAGCCAACAAGGCAACAAACCAACAAACCAACAAGCCAACAAACCAGCAAACCAACAAGCCAACAAGCCAACAAACCAACAAACCAACAAACCAACAAACCAACAAACCAACAAAACAACAAATTAACAAGCCAACAAACCAACAAACCAACAAACCAACAAACCAACTAACCAACAAGCCAACAAGCCAACAAGCCAACAAACCAACAAGCCAACAAACCAACAAACCAACAAACCAACAAACCAACAAACCAACAAACCAACAAACCAACAAACCAACAAACCAACAAGCCAACAAGCCAACAAACCAACAAACCAACAAGCCAACAAACAAACAAACCAACAAGCCAAGAAGCCAACAAGCCAACAAACCAACAAGCCAACAAACCAACAAACCAACAAACAAATACACCAACAAACCAACAAACCAACAAACCAACAAACCAACAAACCAACAAAAAAATTAACCAACAAACCAACAAACCAACAAACCAACAAACCAACAAACCAACAAACCAACAAACCAACAAACCAATTAACCAACAAACCAACAAACGAACAAACCAACAAACCAACAAACCAACAAACCAACAAGCCATCAAACCAACAAACCAACAAACCAACCAGCCAACAAACCAACAAGCCAACAAACCAACAAACCAACAAACCGAGTAACCAAAAAGCCAACAAACTAACAAACCAACAAACCAACAAGCCAACAAACCAACAAACCAACAAAGCAACAAGCCAACAAGCCCACAAACCAACAAGCCAACAAACAAACAAACCAACAAACCAACAAGCCAACAAGCCAATAAACCAACAAGCCAACAAGCCAACAAACCAACAAACCAACAAACCAACAAGCCAACAAACCAAAAAACCAATAAGCCAACAAACCAACAAACCAACAAACCAACAAACCCACAAGCTAACAAGCTAACAAACCAACAAACCAACACGCCAACAAACCAACAAACCAACAAACCAACAAGCCAACAAACCAACAAGCCAACAAACCAAAAAGCCAACAAACCAACAAACCAACAAACAAACAAACCAACAAGCCAACAAGCCAACAAACCAACAAACCAACAAACCAATAAACCAACAAACCAACAAACCAACAAGCCAACAAGCCAACAAACCAACAAACCAACAAGCCAACAAACCAACAAACCAACAAGCCAAGAAGCCAACAAGCTAACAAACCAACAAGCCAACAAACCAACAAACCAACAAACAAATACACCAACAAACCAACAAACCAGCAAACAAATTAACCAACAAACCAACAAACCAACAAACCAACAAACCAACAAACCAATTAACCAACAAACCAACAAACGAACAAACCAACAAACCAACAAACCAACAAACCAACAAACCAACAAGCCATCAAACCAACAAACCAACAAACCAACAAACCAACCAGCCAACAAACCAACCAGCCAACAAACCAACAAGCCAACAAACCAACAAACCAACAAACCAAGTAACCAAAAAGCCAACAAACTAACAAACCAACAAGCCAACAAGCCAACAAACCAACAAACCAACAAAGCAACAAACCAACAAAGCGACAAACCAAAAAACAACAAACCAAAAAACTAACAAACCAACAAACCATCAAACGAACAAAGCAACAAGCCAACAAGCCAACAAACCAACAAACCAACAAGCCAAAAAACCAACAAACCAATAAGCCAACAAGCCAACAAACCAACAAACTAACAAACCAACAAACCAACGAACCAACAAACCAACAAGCCAACAAACCAACAAACCAACAACCCGTCAAACCAACAAGCCAACAAACCAACAAACCAACAAACCAACAAGCCAACAAACCAACAAACCAACAAACCAACAAACCAACAAACTAACAAACCAACAAACCAACAAACGAACAAACCAACAAGCCAACAAACCAACAAACCAACAAGCCAACAAGCCAACAAGCCAATAAACCAACAAACTAACAAACCAACAAGCCAACAAACAACAAACCAACAAGCCAACAAACCAACAAACCAACAAACCAACAAGCCAATAAACCAACAAACCAACAAACCAACAAACCAACAAGCCAACAATCCAACAAACCAACAAACCAACAAGCCAATAAACCAACAAACCAACAAACCAAAAAGCCAACAAACCAACAAGCCAACAAGCCAACAAAACAACAAACCAAGTAACCAAAAAGCCAACAAACTAGCAAACCAACAAACTAACAAGCCAACAACCAACAAACCAACAAACCAACAAGCCAACAAACCAAGAAACCAACAAACCAGCAAACCAACAAACTAACAAACCAACAAGCCAACAAGCCAACAAACCAACAAACCAACAAGCCAACAAACCAACAAACAAACAAACCAACAAACCAACAAACCAACAAGCCAACAAGCCAACAAACCAACAAACCAACAAACCAACAAGCCAACAAACCAACAAACCAACAAACCAACAAGCCAACAAGCCAACAAACCAACAAACAAATAAACCAACAAACAAAAAACCAACAAGCCAACAAGCCAACAAACCAACAAACCAACAAACTAACAAGCCAACAAACCAACAAGCCAACAAACCAACAAACCAACAAACCAAGTAACCAGCAAACCAACAAATCATCAAACGAACAAAGCAACAAACCAATAAGCCAACAAGCCAACAAACCAACAAACCAAGTAACCAAAAAGCCAACAAACTAACAAACCAACAAGCCAACAAACCAACAAGCCAACAAGCCAACAAACCAACAAACCAACAAACCAAAAAACCGACAAACCAAAAAACCAACAAACCAACAAACCATCAAACGAACAAAGCAACAAGCCAACAAGGCAACAAACCAACAAACCAACAAGCCAACAAACCAGCAAACCAACAAGCCAACAAGCCAACAAACCAACAAACCAACAAACCAACAAACCAACAAGCCAACAAAACAACAAATTAACAAGCCAACAAACCAACAAACCAACAAACCAACAAACCAACTAACCAACAAGCCAACAAGCCAACAAGCCAACAAACCAACAAGCCAACAAACCAACAAACCAACAAACCAACAAACCAACAAACCAACAAACCAACAAACCAACAAACCAACAAGCCAACAAGCCAACAAACCAACAAGCCAACAAGCCAACAAACAAACAAACCAACAAGCCAAGAAGCCAACAAGCCAACAAACCAACAAGCCAACAAACCAACAAACCAACAAACAAATACACCAACAAACCAACAAACCAACAAACCAACAAACCAACAAACCAACAAAAAAATTAACCAACAAACCAACAAACCAACAAACCAACAAACCAACAAACCAACAAACCAACAAACCAACAAACCAATTAACCAACAAACCAACAAACGAACAAACCAACAAACCAACAAACCAACAAACCAACAAGCCATCAAACCAACAAACCAACAAACCAACCAGCCAACAAACCAACCAGCCAACAAACCAACAAGCCAACAAACCAACAAACCAACAAACCGAGTAACCAAAAAGCCAACAAACTAACAAACCAACAAACCAACAAGCCAACAAACCAACAAACCAACAAAGCAACAAGCCAACAAGCCCACAAACCAACAAGCCAACAAACAAACAAACCAACAAACCAACAAGCCAACAAGCCAATAAACCAACAAGCCAACAAGCCAACAAACCAACAAACCAACAAACCAACAAGCCAACAAACCAACAAACCAATAAGCCAACAAACCAACAAACCAACAAACCAACAAACCCACAAGCTAACAAGCTAACAAACCAACAAACCAACACGCCAACAAACCAACAAACCAACAAACCAACAAGCCAACAAACCAACAAGCCAACAAACCAAAAAGCCAACAAACCAACAAACCAACAAACAAACAAACCAACAAGCCAACAAGCCAACAAACCAACAAACCAACAAACCAACAAGCCAACAAACCAACAAACCAACAAGTCAACAAACCAACAAACCAACAAACCAACAAACCAACAAGCCAACAAGCCAACAAGCCAACAAACCAACAAGCCAACAAACCAACAAACCAACAAACCAACAATCCAACAAATCAACAAGCCAACAAATTAACAAGCCAACAAGCCAACAAACCAACAAACCAACAAAGCAACAAACCAAAAAACCAACAATTCAAAAAACCTACAAACCAACAAACCATCAAACGAACAAAGCAACAAGCCAACAAGCCAACAAACCAACAAACCAACAAGCCAACAAACCAGCAAACCAACATTCCAACAAGCCAACAAACCAAAAAACCAACAAACCAACAAACCAACCAGCCAACCAGCCAACAAACCAACAAACCAACAAACCAACAAACCAACAAGCCAACAAGCCAACAAGCCAACAAACCAACCAGCCAACAAACCAACAAACCAACAAACCAACAAACCAACAAACCAACAAGCCAACAAGCCAACAAACCAACAAACCAACAAGCCAACAAACCAACAAACCAACAAACCATCATGCCAACAAACCAACAAACTAAGTAACCAACAAGCCAACAAACCAACAAACCAACAAGCTACAAGCCAACAAACCAACAAACCAACAAACCAACAAACCAACAAACCAACAAGCCAACAAACCACAAAGCCAACTAACCAACAAACGAACAAGCCAACAAGCCAACAAACCAACAAACAAATACACCAACAAACCAACAAACCAACAAACCAACAAACCAACAAACCAACAAACCAACAAACCAACAAACCAACAAACAAATAAACCAACAAACCAACAAACCAACAAACCAACAAGCCAACAAACCAACAAACAAATAAACCAACAAACAAAAAACCAACAAGCCAACAAGCCAACAAACCAACAAACCAACAAACTAACAAGCCAACAAACCAACAAGCCAACAAACCAACAAACCAACAAACCAAGTAACCAGCAAACCAACAAACCATCAAACGAACAAAGCAACAAACCAATAAGCCAACAAGCCAACAAACCAACAAACCAAGTAACCAAAAAGCCGACAAACTAACAAACCAACAAGCCAACAAACCAACAAGCCAACAAGCCAACAAACCAACAAACCAACAAACCAAAAAACCGACAAACCAAAAAACCAACAAACCAACAAACCATCAAACGAACAAAGCAACAAGCCAACAAGGCAACAAACCAACAAACCAACAAGCCAACAAACCAGCAAACCAACAAGCCAACAAGCCAACAAACCAACAAACCAACAAACCAACAAACCAACAAGCCAACAAAACAACAAATTAACAAGCCAACAAACCAACAAACCAACAAACCAACAAACCAACTAACCAACAAGCCAACAAGCCAACAAGCCAACAAACCAACAAGCCAACAAACCAACAAACCAACAAACCAACAAACCAACAAACCAACAAACCAACAAACCAACAAACCAACAAGCCAACAAGCCAACAAACCAACAAACCAACAAGCCAACAAACAAACAAACCAACAAGCCAAGAAGCCAACAAGCCAACAAACCAACAAGCCAACAAACCAACAAACCAACAAACAAATACACCAACAAACCAACAAACCAACAAACCAACAAAAAAATTAACCAACAAACCAACAAACCAACAAACCAACAAACCAACAAACCAACAAACCAACAAACCAACAAACCAATTAACCAACAAACCAACAAACGAACAAACCAACAAACCAACAAACCAACAAACCAACAAACCAACAAGCCATCAAACCAACAAACCAACAAACCAACCAGCCAACAAACCAACCAGCCAACAAACCAACAAGCCAACAAACCAACAAACCAACAAACCGAGTAACCAAAAAGCCAACAAACTAACAAACCAACAAACCAACAAGCCAACAAACCAACAAACCAACAAAGCAACAAGCCAACAAGCCCACAAACCAACAAGCCAACAAACAAACAAACCAACAAACCAACAAGCCAACAAGCCAATAAACCAACAAGCCAACAAGCCAACAAACCAACAAACCAACAAACCAACAAGCCAACAAACCAACAAACCAATAAGCCAACAAACCAACAAACCAACAAACCAACAAACCCACAAGCTAACAAGCTAACAAACCAACAAACCAACACGCCAACAAACCAACAAACCAACAAACCAACAAGCCAACAAACCAACAAGCCAACAAACCAAAAAGCCAACAAACCAACAAACCAACAAACAAACAAACCAACAAGCCAACAAGCCAACAAACCAACAAACCAACAAACCAACAAGCCAACAAACCAACAAACCAACAAGTCAACAAACCAACAAAACAACAAACCAACAAACCAACAAGCCAACAAGCCAACAAGCCAACAAACCAACAAGCCAACAAACCAACAAACCAACAAACCAACAATCCAACAAATCAACAAGCCAACAAATTAACAAGCCAACAAGCCAACAAACCAACAAACCAACAAAGCAACAAACCAAAAAACCAACAATTCAAAAAACCTACAAACCAACAAACCATCAAACGAACAAAGCAACAAGCCAACAAGCCAACAAACCAACAAACCAACAAGCCAACAAACCAGCAAACCAACATTCCAACAAGCCAACAAACCAAAAAACCAACAAACCAACAAACCAACCAGCCAACCAGCCAACAAACCAACAAACCAACAAACCAACAAACCAACAAGCCAACAAGCCAACAAGCCAACAAACCAACCAGCCAACAAACTAACAAACCAACAAACCAACAAACCAACAAACCAACAAGCCAACAAGCCAACAAACCAACAAACCAACAAGCCAACAAACCAACAAACCAACAAACCATCATGCCAACAAACCAACAAACTAAGTAACCAACAAGCCAACAAACCAACAAACCAACAAGCTACAAGCCAACAAACCAACAAACCAACAAACCAACAAACCAACAAACCAACAAGCCAACAAACCACAAAGCCAACAAACCAACAAACCAACAAGCCAACAAGCCAACAAACCAACAAACAAATACACCAACAAACCAACAAACCAACAAACCAACAAACCAACAAACCAACAAACCAACAAACCAACAAACAAATAAACCAACAAACCAACAAATCAACAAACCAACAAGCTAACAAACCAACAAACCAACAAACCAACAAACCAACAAACCAACAAACAAATACACCAACAAACCAACAAACCAACAAACCAACAAACCAACAAACCAACAAACCAACAAACCAACAAACCAACAAACCAACAAACAAATAAACCAACAAACCAACAAGCCAACAAACCAACAAGCCAACAAACCAACAAACCAACAAACAAATAAACCAACAAACCAACAAGCCAACAAACCAACAAGCCAACAAACCAACAAACCAACAAACCAACAAACCAACAAACCAACAAACCAACAAAGCAACAAACCAAAAAACCAACAAACCAAAAAACCTACAAATCAACAAACAAATTAACCAACAAACCAACAAACCAACAAACCAACAAACCAACAAACCAACAAACCAACTAACCAACAAACGAACAAACCAACAAACCAACAAACCAACAAACCAACAAGCCATCAAACCAACAAACCAACCAGCCAACAAACCAACCAGCCAACAAACCAACAAGCTAACAAACCAACAAACCAACAAACCAAGTAACCAAAAAGCCAACAAACTAACAAACCAACAAACCAACAAGCCAACAAACCAACAAACCAACAAAGCAACAAGCCAACAAGCCCACAAACCAACAAGCCAACAAACAAACAAACCAACAAACCAACAAGCCAACAAGCCAATAAACCAACAAGCCAACAAGCCAACAAACCAACAAACCAACAAACCAACAAGCCAACAAACCAACAAACCAATAAGCCAACAAACCAACAAACCAACAAACCAACAAACCCACAAGCTAACAAGCTAACAAACCAACAAACCAACAAGCCAACAAACCAACAAACCAACAAACCAACAAGCCAACAAACCAACAAGCCAACAAACCAAAAAGCCAACAAACCAACAAACCAACAAACAAACAAACCAACAAACCAACAAGCAAACAAGCCAACAAACCAACAAACCAACAAACCAACAAACCAACAAACCAACAAGCCAACAAGCCAACAAACCAACAAGCCAGCAAACTAACAAACCAACAAGCCAACAAGCCAACAAGCCAACAAGCCAACAAACCAACAAACCAACAAACCAACAAGCCAACAAACCAACAAACCATCAAGCCAACAAACCAACAAACCAACAAACCAACAAACCAACAAGCCAACAAGCCAACAAGCCAACAAACCAACAAGCCAACAAACCAACAAACCAACAAACCAACAATCCAACAAATCAACAAGCCAACAAACCAACAAACCAACAAGCCAACAATCCAACAAGCCAACAAACCAACAAACCAACAAGCCAATAAACCAACAAACCAACAAACCAAAAAGCCAACAAACCAACAAGCCAACAAGCCAACAAAACAACAAACCAAGTAACCAAAAAGCCAACAAACTAGCAAACCAACAAACCAACAAGCCAACAACCAACAAACCAACAAACCAACAAGCCAACAAACCAAGAAACCAACAAACCAGCAAACCAACAAACTAACAAACCAACAAGCCAACAAGCCAACAAACCAACAAATCAACAAGCCAACAAAGCAACAAACAAATAAACCAACAAACCAACAAACCAACAAGCCAACAAGCCAACAAACCAACAAACCAACAAACCAACAAGCCAACAAACCAACAAACCAACAAACCAACAAACCAACAAGCCAACAAACCAACAAACAAATAAACCAACAAACAAAAAACGAACAAGCCAACAAGCCAACAAACCAACAAACCAACAAACTAACAAGCCAACAAACCAACAAGCCAACAAACCTACAAACCAACAAACCAAGTAACCAGCAAACCAACAAACCATCAAACGAACAAAGCAACAAACCAATAAGCCAACAAGCCAACAAACCAACAAACCAAGTAACCAAAAATCCAACAAACTAACAAACCAACAAGCCAACAAACCAACAAGCCAACAAGCCAACAAACCAACAAACCAACAAAGCAACAAACCAAAAAACCAACAAACCAAAAAACCAACAAACCAACAAATCATCAAACGAACAAAGCAACAAGCCAACAAGGCAACAAACCAACAAACCAACAAGCCAACAAACCAGCAAACCAACAAGCCAACAAGCCAACAAACCAACAAACCAACAAACCAACAAACCAACAAGCCAACAAACCAACAAATTAACAAGCCAACAAACCAACAAACCAACAAACCAACTAACCAACAAGCCAACAAGCCAACAAGCCAACAAACCAACAAGCCAACAAACCAACAAACCAACAAACCAACAAACCAACAAACCAACAAACCAACAAACCAACAAACCAACAAACCAACAAGCCAACAAGCCAACAAACCAACAAACCAACAAGCCAACAAACCAATAAACCAACAAGCCAAGAAGCCAACAAGCCAACAAACCAACAAGCCAACAAACCAACAAACCAACAAACAAATACACCAACAAACCAACAAACCAACAAACCAACAAACAAACAAACCAACAAACAAATTAACCAACAAACCAACAAACCAACAAACCAACAAACCAACAAACCAACAAACCAACAAACCAACAAACCAATTAACCAACAAACCAACAAACGAACAAACCAACAAACCAACAAACCAACAAACCAACAAGCCATCAAACCAACAAACCAACAAACCAACCAGCCAACAAACCAACCAGCCAACAAACCAACAAGCCAACAAACCAACAAACCAACAAACCAAGTAACCAAAAAGCCAACAAACTAACAAACCAACAAACCAACAAGCCAACAAACCAACAAACCAACAAAGCAACAAGCCAACAAGCCCACAAACCAACAAGCCAACAAACAAGCAAACCAACAAACCAACAAGCCAACAAGCCAATAAACCAACAAGCCAACAAGCCAACAAACCAACAAACCAACAAACCAACAAGCCAACAAACCAACAAACCAATAAGCCAACAAACCAACAAACCAACAAACCAACAAACCCACAAGCTAACAAGCTAACAAACCAACAAACCAACAAGCCAACAAACCAACAAACCAACAAACCAACAAGCCAACAAACCAACAAGCCAACAAACCAAAAAGCCAACAAACCAACAAACCAACAAACAAACAAACCAACAAACCAACAAGCAAACAAGCCAACAAACCAACAAACCAACAAACCAACAAACCAAGAAACCAACAAGCCAACAAACCAACAAGCCAGCAAACTAACAAACCAACAAGCCAACAAGCCAACAAGCCAACAAGCCAACAAACCAACAAACCAACAAACCAACCAGCCAACAAACCAACAAACCAACAAGCCAACAAACCAACAAACCAACAAACCAATAAACCAACAAGCCAACAAGCCAACAAGCCAACAAACCAACAAGCCAACAAACCAACAAACCAACAAACCAACAATCCAACAAATCAACAAGCCAACAAATTAACAAGCCAACAAGCCAACAAACCAACAAACCAACAAAGCAACAAACCAAAAAACCAACAATTCAAAAAACCAACAAACCAACAAACCATCAAACGAACAAAGCAACAAGCCAACAAGCCAACAAACCAACAAACCAACAAGCCAACAAACCAGCAAACCAACATGCCAACAAGCCAACAAACCAAAAAACCAACAAACCAACAAACCAACCAGCCAACCAGCCAACAAACCAACAAACCAACAAACCAACAAACCAACAAACCAACAAGCCAACAAGCCAACAAGCCAACAAACCAACAAGCGAACAAACCAAAAAACCAACAAACCAACAAACCAACAAAGCAACAAGCCAACAAGCCAACAAACCAACAAACCAACAAGCCAACAAACCAACAAACCAACAAACCATCATGCCAACAAACCAACAAACTAAGTAACCAACAAGCCAACAAACCAACAAACCAACAAGCAACAAGCCAACAAACCAACAAACCAACAAACCAACAAACCAACAAACCAACAAGAAAACAAACCACAAAGCCAACAAACCAACAAACCAACAAGCCAACAAGCCAACAAACCAACAAACAAATACACCAACAAACCAACAAACCAACAAACCAACAAACCAACAAACAAATAAACCAACAAACCAACAAACCAACAAACCAACAAGCTAACAAACCAACAAACCAACAAACCAACAAACCAACAAACAAATACACCAACAAACCAACAAACCAACAAACCAACAAACCAACAAACCAACAAACCAACAAACAAATAAACCAACAAACCAACAAGCCAACAAACCAACAAGCCAACAAACCAACAAACCAACAAACCAACAAACAAATAAACCAACAAACCAACAAGCCAACAAACCAACAAGCCAACAAACCAACAAACCAACAAACCAACAAACCAACAAACCAACAAACCAACAAAGCAACAAACCAAAAAACCAACAAACCAAAAAACCAACAAATCAACAAACAAATTAACCAACAAACCAACAAACCAACAAACCAACAAACCAACAAACCAACAAACCAACAAGCCAATTAACCAACAAACCAACAAACGAACAAACCAACAAACCAACAAACCAACAAACCAACAAGCCATCAAACCAACAAACCAACAAACCAACCAGCCAACAAACCAACCAGCCAACAAACCAACAAGCTAACAAACCAACAAACCAACAAACCAAGTAACCAAAAAGCCAACAAACTAACAAACCAACAAACCAACAAGCCAACAAACCAACAAACCAACAAAGCAACAAGCCAACAAGCCCACAAACCAACAAGCCAACAAACAAACAAACCAACAAACCAACAAGCCAACAAGCCAATAAACCAACAAGCCAACAAGCCAACAAACCAACAAACCAACAAACCAACAAACCAACAAACCCACAAGCTAACAAGCTAACAAACCAACAAACCAACAAGCCAACAAACCAACAAACCAACAAACCAACAAGCCAACAAACCAACAAGCCAACAAACCAAAAAGCCAACAAACCAACAAACCAACAAACAAACAAACCAACAAACCAACAAGCAAACAAGCCAACAAACCAACAAACCAACAAACCAACAAACCAACAAACCAACAAACCAACAAACCAACAAGCCAACAAACCAACAAGCCAGCAAACTAACAAACCAACAAGCCAACAAGCCAACAAGCCAACAAGCCAACAAACCAACAAACCAACAAACCAACAAGCCAACAAACCAACAAACCAACAAGCCAACAAACCAACAAACCAACAAACCAACAAACCAACAAGCCAACAAGCCAACAAGCCAACAAACCAACAAGCCAACAAACCAACAAACCAAGAATCCAACAAATCAACAAGCCAACAAACCAACAACCCAACAAGCCAACAAACCAACAAACCAACAAAGCAACAAACCAAAAAACCAACAATTCAAAAAACCAACAAACCATCAAACGAACAAAGCAACAAGCCAACAAGCCAACAAACCAACAAACCAACAAGCCAACAAACCAGCAAACCAACATGCCAACAAGCCAACAAACCAAAAAACCAACAAACCAACAAACCAACCAGCCAACCAGCCAACAAACCAACAAACCAACAAACCAACAAACCAACAAGCCAACAAGCCAACAAGCCAACAAGCCAACAAACCAACAAGCCAACAAACCAACAAACCAACAAACCAACAAACCAACAAACCAACAAGCCAACAAGCCAACAAACCAACAAACCAACAAGCCAACAAACCAACAAACCAACAAACAATCATGCCAACAAACCAACAAACTAAGTAACCAACAAGCCAACAAACCAACAAACCAACAAGCAACAAGCCAACAAACCAACAAACCAACAAACCAACAAACCAACAAGCCAACAAACCACAAAGCCAACAAACCAACAAACCAACAAGCCAACAAGCCAACAAACCAACAAACAAATACACCAACAAACCAACAAACCAACAAACCAACAAACCAACAAACCAACAAACCAACAAACCAACAAACCAACAAACAAATAAACCAACAAACCAACAAACCAACAAACCAACAAGCTAACAAACCAACAAACCAACAAACCAACAAACCAACAAACCAACAAACAAATACACCAACAAACCAACAAACCAACAAACCAACAAACCAACAAACCAACAAACCAACAAACCAACAAACCAACAAACAAATAAACCAACAAACCAACAAGCCAACAAACCAATAAGCCAACAAACCAACAAACCAACAAACCAACAAGCAAATAAACCAACAAACCAACAAGCCAACAAACCAACAAGCCAACAAACCAACAAACCAACAAACCAACAAACCAACAAACCAACAAAGCAACAAACCAAAAAACCAACAAACCAAAAAACCAACAAACCAACAAACCATCAAACGAACAAAGCAACAAACCAACAAGCCAACAAACCAACAAACCAACAAGCCAACAAACCAGCAAACCAACAAGCCAACAAGCCAACAAACCAAAAAACCAACAAACCAACAAACCAACAAGCCAACAAACCAACAAACCAACAAACCAACAAACCAACAAACCAACAAGCCAACAAGCCAACAAGCCAACAAACCAACAAGCCAACAAACCAACAAACCAACAAACCAACAAACCAACAAACCAACAAGCCAACAAGCCAACAAACCAACAAACCAACAAGCCAACAAACCAACAAACCAACAAACCAACATGCCAACAAACCAACAAACTAAGTAACCAACAAGCCAACAAACCAACAACCCAACAAGCCAACAAGTCAACAAACCAACAAACCAACAAACCAACAAACCAACAAGCCAACAAACCAAAAAGCCAACAAACCAACAAACCAACAAGCCAACAAGCCAACAAACCAACAAACCAACAAACCAACAAGCCAACAAACAAACAAACCAAGAAGCCAACAAACCAACAAACCAACAAGCCAACAAACCAACAAACAAATAAACCAACAAACCAACAAACCAACAAACCAACAAGCTAACAAACCAACAAGCCAACAAACCAACAAATAAATACACCAACAAACCAACAAACCAACAAGCCAACAAACCAACAAACCAACAACCCGACATACCAACAAGCCAACAAACCAACAAGCCAACAAACCAACAAACCAACAAACCAACAAGCCAACAAACCAACAAACCAAAAAACCAACAAACCAACAAACCAACAAACCAACAAACGAACAAACCAAAAAGCCAACAAACCAACAAACCAACAAGCCAACAAGCCAATAAACCAACAAACTAACAAACCAACAAGCCAACAAACAACAAACCAACAAGCCAACAAACCAACAAACCAACAAACCAACAAACCAACAAGCCAACAAACCAACAAACCAACAAACCAACAAACCAACAAGCCAACAATCCAACAAGCCAATAAACCAACAAACCAACAAGCCAATAAACCAGCAAACCAACAAACCAAAAAGCCAACAAACCAAAAAGCC
Source organism: Atherix ibis (assembly GCA_958298945.1). Taxonomy (NCBI): domain Eukaryota; kingdom Metazoa; phylum Arthropoda; class Insecta; order Diptera; family Athericidae; genus Atherix; species Atherix ibis. Next base: position 31,806,172 of record OY282608.1, read on the forward strand.
AACAAGCCAACAAACCAACAAACCAAGTAACCAAAAAGCCAACAAACTAGCATACCAACAAACCAACAAGCCAACAACCAACAAACCAACAAACCAACAAGCCAACAAACCAACAAACCAACAAACCAACAAACCAACAAACTAACAAACCAACAAGCCAACAAGCCAACAAACCAACAAACCAACAAGCCAACAAACCAACAAACAAATAAACCAACAAACCAACCAACCAACAAGCCAACAAGCCAACAAACCAACAAACCAACAAACCAACAAGCCAACAAACCAACAAACCAACAAACCAACAAACCAACAAGCCAACAAACCAACAAACAAATAAACCAACAAACCAAAAAACCAACAAGCCAACAAGCCAACAAACCAACAAACCAACAAACTAACAAGCCAACAAACCAACAAGCCAACAAACCAACAAACCAACAAACCAAGTAACCAACAAACCAACAAACGAACAAAGCAACAAACCAATAAGCCAACAAGCCAACAAACCGACAAACCAAGTAACCAAAAAGCCAACAAACTAACAAACCAACAAGCCAACAAACCAACAAGCCAACAAGCCAACAAACCAACAAACCAACAAAGCAACAAACCAAAAAACCAACAAACCAAAAAACCAACAAACCAAAAAACCAACAAACCATCAAACCATCAAACGAACAAAGCAATAAGCCAACAAGCCAACAAACCAACAAACCAACAAGCCAACAAACCAGCAAACCAACAAACCAACAAGCCAACAAGCCAACAAACCAACAAACCAACAAACCAACAAACCAACAAGCCAACAAACCAACAAATTAACAAGCCAACAAACCAACAAACCAACAAACCAACAAACCGACAAACCAACAAGCCAAGAAGCCAACAAGCCAATAAACCAACAAGCCAACAAACCAACAAACCAACAAACCAACAAACCAACAAACCAACAAACCAACAAACCAACAAACCATCAAACCAACAAACCAACAAACCAACAAGCCAACAAGCCAACAAACCAACAAACCAACAAGCCAACAAACCAACAGACCAACAAGCCAAGAAGCCAACAAACCAACAAACCAACAAGCCAACAAACCAACAAACCAACAAAGCAACAAACCAAAAAACCAATAATTCAAAAAACCAACAAACCAACAAACCATCAAACGAACAAAGCAACAAGCCAACAAGCCAACAAACCAACAAACCAACAAGCCAACAAACCAGCAAGCCAACAAGCCAACAAGCCAACAAACCAAAAAACCAACAAACCAACAAACCAACCAGCCAACAAACCAACAAACCAACAAACCAACAAACCAACAAACCAACAAACCAACAAACCAACAAACCAACAAACCAACAAACCAACAAACCAACAAACCAACAAGCCAACAAGCCAACAAACCAACAAACCAACAAGCCAACAAACCAACAAACGATCATGCCAACAAACCAACAAACTAAGTAACCAACAAGCCAACAAACCAACAAACCAACAAGCAACAAGCCAACAAACCAACAAACCAACAAACCAACAAACCAACAAACCAACAAACCAACAAGCCAACAAACCACAAAGCCAACAAACCAACAAACCAACAAGCCAACAAGCCAACAAACCAACAAACAAATACACCAACAAACCAACAAACCAACAAACCAACAAACCAACAAACCAACAAACCGACAAACCAACAAACAAATAAATCAACAAACCAACAAACCAACAAACCAACAAACCAACAAACCAACAAACCAACAAACAAATACACCAACAAACAAACAAACCAACAAACCAACAAACCAACAAACCAACAAACCAACAAACAAATAAACCAACAAACCAACAAGCCAACAAACCAACAAGCCAACAAACCAACAAACCAACAAACCAACAAACAAATAAACCAACAAACCAACAAGCCAACAAACCAAAAAGCCAACAAACCAACAAACCAACAAACCAACAAACCAACAAACCAACAAACCAACAAAGCAACAAACCAAAAAACCAACAAACCAAAAAACCAACAAACCAACAAACCATCAAACGAACAAAGCAACAAACCAACAAGCCAACAAACCAACAAACCAACAAGCCAACAAACCAGCAAACCAACAAGCCAACAAACCAACAAACCAAAAAACCAACAAACCAACAAACCAACAAGCCAACAAACCAACAAACCAACAAACCAACAAACCAACAAACCAACAAGCCAACAAGCCAACAAGCCAACAAACCAACAAGCCAACAAACCAACAAACCAACAAACCAACAAACCAACAAACCAACAAGCCAACAAGCCAACAAACCAACAAACCAACAAGCCAACAAACCAACAAACAAAACAAACCAACATGCCAACAAACCAACAAACTAAGTAACCAACAAGCCAACAAACCAACAACCCAACAAGCCAACAAGTCAACAAACCAACAAACCAACAAACCAACAAACCAACAAGCCAACAAACCAAAAAGCCAACAATCCAACAAACCAACAAGCCAACAAGCCAACAAACCAACAAACCAACAAACCAACAAGCCAACAAACAAACAAACCAAGAAGCCAACAAACGAACAAACCAACAAGCCAACAAACCAACAAACAAATAAACCAACAAACCAACAAACCAACAAGCTAACAAACCAACAAGCCAACAAACCAACAAACCAACAAATAAATACACCAACAAACCAACAAGCCAACAAACCAACAAACCAACAACCCGACAAACCAACAAGCCAACAAACCAACAAACCAACAAACCAACAAGCCAACAAACCAACAAACCAACAAACCAACAAACCAACAAACCAACAAACCAACAACCGAACAAACCAAAAAGCCAACAAACCGACAAACCAACAAGCCAACAAGCCAATAAACCAACAAACTAACAAACCAACAAGCCAACAAACAACAAACCAACAAGCCAACAAACCAACAAACCAACAAACCAACAAACCAACAAGCCAACAAACCAACAAACCAACAAACCAACAAACCAACAAGCCAACAATCCAACAAGCCAACAAACCAACAAACCAACAAGCCAATAAACCAACAAACCAACAAACCAAAAGGCCAACAAACCAACAAGCCAACAAGCCAACAAACCAACAAACCAAGTAACCAAAAAGCCAACAAACTAGCAAACCAACAAACCAACAAGCCAACAACCAACAAACCAACAAACCAACCAGCCAACAAACCAACAAACCAACAAACCAACAAACCAACAAACTAACAAACCAACAAGCCAACAAGCCAACAAACCAACAAACCAACAAGCCACCAAACCAACAAACAAATAAACCAACAAACCAACAAACCAACAAGCCAACAAGCCAACAAACCAACAAACCAACAAACCAACAAGCCAACAAACCAACAAACCAACAAACCAACAAACCAACAAGCCAACAAACCAACAAACAAATAAACCAACAAACCAAAAAACCAATAAGCCAACAAGCCAACAAACCAACAAACCAACAAACTAACAAGCCAACAAACCAACAAGCCAACAAACCAACAAACCAACAAACCAAGTAACCAACAAACCAACAAACCATCAAACGAACAAAGCAACAAACCAATAAGCCAACAAGCCAACAAACCAACAAACCAAGTAACCAAAAAGCCAACAAACTGACAAACCAACAAGCCAACAAAGCAACAAGCCAACAAGCCAACAAACCAACAAACCAACAAAGCAACAAACCAAAAAACCAACAAACCAAAAAACCAACAAACAACCAAACCATCAAACGAACAAATCAACAAGCCAACAAGCCAACAAACCAACAAACCAACAAGCCAACAAACCAGCAATCCAACAAGCCAACAAGCCAACAAACCAACAAACCAACAAACCAACAAACCAACAAGCCAACAAACCAACAAATTAACAAGCCAACAAACCAACAAACCAACAAACCAACAAACCAACAAACCAACAAGCCAACAAGCCAACAAGCCAACAAACCAACAAGCCAACAAACCAACAAACCAACAAACCAACAAACCAACAAACCAACAAACCAACAAACCAACAAACCAACAAACCAACAAACCAACAAGCCAACAAGCCAACAAACCAACAAACCAACAAGCCAACAAACCAACAAATCAACAAGCCAAGAAGCCAACAAACCAAGAAACCAACAAGCCAACAAACCAACAAACCAACAAACCAACATGCCAACAAACCAACAAACTAAGTAACCAACAAGCAAACAAACCAACAAGCCAACAAACCAACAAACCAACAAACAAATACACCAACAAACCAACAAACCAACAAACCAACAAACCAACAAACCAACAAACCAACAAACAAATAAACCAACAAACCAACAAACCAACAAGCCAACAAACCAACAAACCAACAAACCAATTAACCAACAAACCAACAAACGAACAAACCAACAAACCAACAAACTAACAAACCAACAAGCCATCAAACCAACAAACCAACAAACCAACCAGCCAAAAAACCAACAAGCCAACAAACCAACAAACCAACAAACCAAGTAACCAAAAAGCCAACAAACTAACAAACCAACAAGCCAACAAGCCAACAAACCAACAACCCAACAAAGCAACAAGCCAACAAGCCCACAAACCAACAAGCCAACAAACAAACAAACCAACAAACCATAAAGCCAACAAGCCAATAAACCAACAAGCCAACAAGCCAAAAAACCAACAAACCAACAAACCAACAAGCCAACAAACCAATAAACCAATAAGCCAACAAACCAACAAACCAACAAACCAACAAACCTACAAGCTAACAAGCTAACAAACCAACAAACCAACAAGCCAACAAACCAACAAACCACCAAACCAACAAGCCAACAAACCAACAAACCAAAAAGCCAACAAACCAACAAACCAACAAACCAACAAACCAACAAACCAACAAGCAAACAAGCCAACAAACCAACAAACCAACAAACCAACAAACCAACAAACCAACAAGCCAACAAACCAACAAGCCAACAAACTAACAAACCAACAAGCCAACAAGCCAACAAGCCAACAAGCCAACAAACCAAGAAACCAACAAACCAACAAACCAACAAGCCAACAAACTAACAAACCAACAAGCCAACAAACCAACAAACCAACAAACCAACAAACCAACAAGCCAACAAGCCAACAAGCCAACAAACCAACAAGCCAACAAACCAACAAACCAACAAACCAACAAACCAACAATCCAACAAATCAACAAGCCAACAAACCAACAAGCCAACAAGCCAACAAACCAACAAACCAACAAAGCAACAAACCAAAAAACCAACTATTCAAAAAACCAACAAACCAACAAACAAAGCAACAAGCCAACAAGCCAACAAACCAACAAACCAACAAGCCAACAAACCAGCAAACCAACAAGCCAACAAGCCAACAAACCAAAAAACCAACAAACCAACAAACCAACCAGCCAACAAACCAACAAACCAACAAACCAACAAACCAACAAACCAACAAGCCAACAAGCCAACAAGCCAACAAACCAACAAGCCAACAAACCAACAAACCAACAAACCAACAAACCAACAAACCAACAAGCCAACAAGCCAACAAACCAACAAACCAACAAGCCAACAAACCAACAAACCAACAAACCATCATGCCAACAAACCAACAAAGTAAGTAACCAACAAGCCAACAAACCAACAAACCAACAAGCAACAAGCCAACAAACCAACAAACCAACAAACCAACAAACCAACAAACCAACAAGCCAACAAACCACAAAGCCAACAAACCAACAAACCAACAAGCCAATTAGCCAACAAACCAACAAACAAATACACCAACAAACCAACAAACCAACAAACCAACAAACCAACAAACCAACAAACAAATAAACCAACAAGCCAACAAACCAGCAAACCAACAAGCCAACAAGCCAACAAACCAAAAAACCAACAAACCAACAAACCAACAAGCCTACAAACCAACAAACCAACAAACCAACAAACCAACAAACCAACAAGCCAACAAGCCAACAAGCCAACAAACCAACAAGCCAACAAACCAACAAACCAACAAACCAACAAACCAACAAACCAACAAGCCAACAAGCCAACAAACCAACAAACCAACAAGCCAACAAACCAACAAACCAACAAACCATCATGCCAACAAACCAACAAACTAAGTAACCAACAAGCCAACAAACCAACAAACCAACAAGCAACAAGCCAACAAACCAACAAACCAACAAACCAACAAACCAACAAACCAACAAGCCAACAAACCACAAAGCCAACAAACCAACAAACCAACAAGCCAATTAGCCAACAAACCAACAAACAAATACACCAACAAACCAACAAACCAACAAACCAACAAAACAACAAACCAACAAACCAACAAACAAATAAACCAACAAACCAACAAACCAACAAACCAACAAGCTAACAAACCAACAAACCAACAAACCAACAAACCAACAAGCCAAGAAGCCAACAAACCAACAAACCAACAAGCCACCAAACCAACAAACCAACAAACCAACATGCCAACAAACCAACAAACTAAGTAACCAACAAGCAAACAAACCAACAAGCCAACAAACCAACAAACCAACAAACAAATACACCAACAAACCAACAAACCAACAAACCAACAAACCAACAAACCAACAAACCAACAAACCAACAAACAAATAAACCAACAAACCAACAAACCAACAAACCAACAAACCAACAAACCAACAAACCAATTAACCAACAAACCAACAAACGAACAAACCAACAAACCAACAAACTAACAAACCAACAAGCCATCAAACCAACAAACCAACAAACCAACCAGCCAACAAACCAACAAGCCAACAAACCAACAAACCAACAAACCAAGTAACCAAAAAGCCAACAAACTAACAAACCAACAAGCCAACAAGCCAACAAACCAACAACCCAACAAAGCAACAAGCCAACAAGCCCACAAACCAACAAGCCAACAAACAAACAAACCAACAAACCATAAAGCCAACAAGCCAATAAACCAACAAGCCAACAAGCCAAAAAACCAACAAACCAACAAACCAACAAGCCAACAAACCAACAAACCAATAAGCCAACAAACCAACAAACCAACAAACCAACAAACCAACAAACCTACAAGCTAACAAGCTAACAAGCTAACAAACCAACAAACCAACAAGCCAACAAACCAACAAACCAACAAACCAACAAGCCAACAAACCAACAAGCCAACAAACCAAAAAGCCAACAAACCAACAAACCAACAAACCAACAAACCAACAAATCAACAAGCAAACAAGCCAACAAACCAACAAACCAACAAACCAACAAACCAACAAACCAACAAGCCAACAAACCAACAAGCCAACAAACTAACAAACAAACAAGCCAACAAGCCAACAAGCCAACAAGCCAACAAACCAAGAAACCAACAAACCAACAAACCAACAAGCCAACAAACTAACAAACCAACAAGCCAACAAACCAACAAACCAACAAACCAACAAACCAACAAGCCAACAAGCCAACAAGCCAACAAACCAACAAGCCAACAAACCAACAAACCAACAAACCAACAATCCAACAAATCAACAAGCCAACAAACCAACAAGCCAACAAGCCAACAAACCAACAAACCAACAAAGCAACAAACCAAAAAACCAACAATTTAAAAAACCAACAAACCAACAAACCATCAAACAAACAAAGCAACAAGCCAACAAGCCAACAAACCAACAAACCAACAAGCCAACAAACCAGCAAACCAACAAGCCAACAAGCCAACAAACCAACAAACTAAGTAACCAACAAGCCAACAAACCAACAAACCAACAAACCATCATGCCAACAAACCAACAAACTAAGTAACCAACAAGCCAACAAACCAACAAACCAACAAGCAACAAGCCAACAAGCCAACAAACCAACAAACCAACAAACCAACAAACCAACAAACCAACAAGCCAACAAACCACAAAGCCAACAAACCAACAAACCAACAAGCCAATTAGCCAACAAACCAACAAACAAATACACCAACAAACCAACAAACCAACAAACCAACAAACCAACAAACCAACAAACCAACAAAGAAAACAAACAAAGCAACAAACCAAAAAACCAACCAACCAAAAAACCAACAAACCAACAAACCATCAAACGAACAAAGCAACAAACCAACAAGCCAACAAACCAACAAACCAACAAGCCAACAAACCAGCAAACCAACAAGCCAACAAGCCAACAAACCAAAAAACCAACAAACCAACAAACCAACAAGCCAACAAACCAACAAACCAACAAACCAACAAACCAACAAACCAACAAGCCAACAAGCCAACAAGCCAACAAACCAACAAGCCAACAAACCAAGAAACCAACAGACCAACAAACCAACAAACCAACAAGCCAACAAGCCAACAAACCAACAAACCAACAAGCCAACAAACCAACAAACCAACAAACCAACATGCCAACAAACCAACAAACTAAGTAACCAACAAGCCAACAAACCAACAAACCAACAAGCCAACAAGCCAACAAACCAACAAACCAACAAACCAACAAACCAACAAACCAACAAGCCAACAAACCAAAAAGCCAACAAACCAACAAACCAACAAGCCAACAAGCCAACAAACCAACAAACCAACAAACCAACAAACCAACAAGCCAACAAACAAACAAACCAAGAAGCCAACAAACCAACAAACCAACAAGCCAACAAACCAACAAACAAATAAACCAACAAACCAACAAACCAACAAACCAACAAGCTAACAAACCAACAAACCAACAAACCAACAAACCAACAATCCAACAAATCAACAAGCCAACAAACCAACAAACCAACAAAGCAACAAACCAAAAAACCAACAATTCAAAAAACCAACAAACCAACAAACCATCAAACGAACAAAGCAACTAGCCAACAAGCCAACAAACCAACAAACCAACAAGCCAACAAACCAGCAAACCAACAAGCCAACAAGCCAACAAACCAAAAAAGCAACAAACCAACAAACCAACCAGCCAACAAACCAACAAACCAACAAACCAACAAACCAACAAACCAACAAGCCAACAAGCCAACAAGCCAACAAGCCAAAAAACCAACAAGCCAACAAACCAACAAACCAACAAACCAACAAACCAACAAGCCAACAAGCCAACAAACCAACAAACCAACAAGCCAACAAACCAACAAACCAACAAACCATCATGCCAACAAACCAACAAACTAAGTAACCAACAAGCCAACAAACCAACAAACCAACAAGCAACAAGCCAACAAGCCAACAAACCAACAAACCAACAAACCAACAAACCAACAAACCAACAAGCCAACAAACCACAAAGCCAACAAACCAACAAACCAACAAGCCAACAAACCAACAAACAAATACACCAACAAACCAACAAACCAACAAACCAACAAACCAACAAACCAACAAACCAACAAACAAATAAACCAACAAACCAACAAACCAACAAACCAACAAGCTAACAAACCAACAAACTGACAAACCAACAAACCAACAAACAAATACACCAACAAACCAACAAACCAACAAACCAACAAACCAACAAACCAACAAACAAATAAACCAACAAACCAACAAGCCAACAAACCAACAAGCCAACAAACCAACAAACCAACAAACCAACAAACAAATAAACCAACAAACCAACAAGCCAACAAACCAAAAAGCCAACAAACCAACAAACCAACAAACCAACAAACCAACAAACCAACAAAGCAACAAACCAAAAAACCAACAAACCAAAAAACCAACAAACCAACAAACCATCAAACGAACAAAGCAACAAACCAACAAGCCAACAAACCAACAAACCAACACGCCAACAAACCAGCAAACCAACAAGCCAATAAGCCAACAAACCAAAAAACCAACAAACCAACAAACCAACAAGCCAACAAACCAACAAACCAACAAACCAACAAACCAACAAACCAACAAGCCAACAAGCCAACAAGACAACAAACCAACAAGCCAACAAACCAAGAAACCAACAAACCAACAAACCAACAAACCAACAAGCCAACAAGCCAACAAACCAACAAACCAACAAGCCAACAAACCAACAAACCAACAAACCAACATGCCAACAAACCAACAAACTAAGTAACCAACAAGCCAACAAACCAACAAACCAACAAGCCAACAAGCCAACAAACCAACAAACCAACAAACCAACAAACCAACAAGCCAACAAACAAACAAACCAAGAAGCCAACAAACCAACAAACCAACAAGCCAACAAACCAACAAACAAATAAACCAACAAACCAACAAACCAACAAACCAACAAGCTAACAAACCAACAAGCCAACAAACCAACAAACCAACAAATAAATACACCAACAAACCAACAAACCAACAAGCCAACAAACCAACAAACCAACAACCCGACAAACCAACAAGCCAACAAACCAACAAACCAACAAACCAACAAGCCAACAAACCAACAAACCAACAAACCAACAAACCAACAAACCAACAAACCAACAAACGAACAAACCAAAAAGCCAACAAACCAACAAACCAACAAGCCAACAAGCCAATAAACCAACAAACTAACAAACCAACAAGCCAACAAACAACAAACCAACAAGCCAACAAACCAACAAACCAACAAACCAACAAACCAACAAGCCAACAAACCAACAAACCAACAATCCAACAAGCCAACAAACCAACAAACCAACAAGCCAATAAACCAACAAACCAACAAACCAAAAAGCCAACAAACCAACAAGCCAACAAGCCAACAAACCAACAAACCAAGTAACCAAAAAGCCAACAAACTAGCAAACCAACAAACCAACAAGCCAACAACCAACAAACCAACAAACCAACAAGCCAACAATCAAACAAACCAACAAACCAACAAACCAACAAACTAACAAACCAACAAGCCAACAAGCCAACAAACCAACAAACCAACAAGCCAACAAACCAACAAACAAATAAACCAACAAACCAACAAACCAACAAGCCCACAAGCCAACAAACCAACAAACCAACAAACCAACAAGCCAACAAACCAACAAACCAACAAACCAACAAACCAACAAGCCAACAAACCAACAAACAAATAAACCAACAAACCAAAAAACCAACAAGCCAACAAGCCAACAAACCAACAAACCAACAAACTAACAAGCCAACAAACCAACAAGCCAACAAACCAACAAACCAACAAACCAAGTAACCATCAAACCAACAAACCATCAAACGAACAAAGCAACAAACCAATAAGCCAACAAGCCAACAAACCGACAAACCAAGTAACCAAAAAGCCAACAAACTAACAAACCAACAAGCCAACAAACCAACAAGCCAACAAGCCAACAAACCAACAAACCAACAAAGCAACAAACCAAAAAACCAACAAACCAAAAAACCAACAAACCACCAAACCATCAAACGAACAAAGCAACAAGCCAACAAGCCAACAAACCAATAAACCAACAAGCCAACAAACCAGCAAACCAACAAGCCAACAAGCCAACAAACCAACAAACCAACAAACCAACAAACCAACAAGCCAACAAACCAACAAATTAACAAGCCAACAAACCAACAAACCAACAAACCAACAAACCGACAAACCAACAAGGCAACAAGCCAACAAGCCAACAAACCAACAAGCCAACAAACCAACAAACCAACAAACCAACAAACCAACAAACCAACAAACCAACAAACCAACAAACCAACAAACCAACAAACCAACAAACCAACAAACCAACAAACCAACAAACCAACAAGCCAACAAACCAACAAACTAACAAGCCAACAAACCGACAAACCAACAAGCCAAGAAGCCAACAAACCAGCAAACCAACAAGCCAACAAGCCAACAAACCAACAAACCAACAAACCAACAAACCAACAAGCCAACAAACCAACAAATTAACAAGCCAACAAACCAACAAACCAACAAACCAACAAACCGACAAACCAACAAGGCAACAAGCCAACAAGCCAACAAACCAACAAGCCAACAAACCAACAAACCAACAAACCAACAAACCAACAAACCAACAAACCAACAAACCAACAAACCAACAAACCAACAAACCAACAAACCAACAAACCAACAAACCAACAAACCAACAAACCAACAAGCCAACAAGCCAACAAACCAACAAACCAACAAGCCAACAAACCAACAAACCAACAAGCCAAGAAGCCAACAAACCAACAAGCCAACAAGCCAACAAACCAACAAACCAACAAGCCAACAAACCAGCAAACCAACAAGCCAACAAGCCAACAAACCAAAAAACCAACAAACCAACAAACCAACCAGCCAACAAACCAACAAACCAACAAACCAACAAACCAACAAACCAACAAGCCAACAAGCCAACAAGCCAACAAACCAACAAGCCAACAAACCAACAAACCAACAAACCAACAAACCAACAAACCAACAAGCCAACAAGCCAACAAACCAACAAACCAACAAGCCAACAAACCAACAAACCAACAAACCATCATGCCAACAAACCAACAAACTAAGTAACCAACAAGCCAACAAACCAACAAACCAACAAGCAACAAGCCAACAAACCAACAAACCAACAAACCAACAAACCAACAAACCAACAAGCCAACAAACCACAAAGCCAACAAACCAACAAACCAACAAGCCAACAAGCCAACAAACCAACAAACAAATACACCAACAAACCAACAAACCAACAAACCAACAAGCCAACAAACCAACAAACCAACAAACCAACAAGCCAACAAACCAACAAACCAACAAACCAACAAGCCAACAAACCAAAAAGCCAACAAACCAACAAACCAACAAGCCAACAAGCCAACAAACGAACAAACCAACAAACCAACAAGCCAACAAACAAACAAACCAAGAAGCCAACAAACCAACAAACCAACAAACCAACAAGCCAACAAACCAACAAACAAATAAACCAACAAACCAACAAACCAACAAACCAACAAGCTAACAAACCAACAAGCCAACAAACCAACAAACCAACAAATAAATACACCAACAAACAAACAAACCAACAAGCCAACAAACCAACAAACCAACAACCCGACAAACCAACAAGCCAACAAACCAACAAACCAACAAACCAACAAGCCAACAAACCAACAAACCAACAAACCAACAAACCAACAAACCAACAAACCAACAAACCAACAAACCAACAAACCAACAAGCCAACAAGCCAATAAACCAACAAACTAACAAACCAACAAGCCAACAAACAACAAACCAACAAGCCAACAAACCAACAAACCAACAAACCAACAAACCAACAAGCCAACAAACCAACAAACCAACAAACCAACAAACCAACAACACAACAATCCAACAAGCCAACAAACCAACAAACCAACAAGCCAATAAACCAACAAACCAACAAACCAAAAAGCCAACAAACCAACAAGCCAACAAGCCAACAAACCAACAAACCAAGTAACCAAAAAGCCAACAAACTAGCAAACCAACAAACCAACAAGCCAACAACCAACAAACCAACAAACCAACAAGCCAACAAACCAACAAACCAACAAACCAACAAACTAACAAACCAACAAGCCAACAAGCCAACAAACCAACAAACCAACAAACCAACAAGATAACAAACCAACAAACAAATAAACCAACAAACCAACAAACCAACAAGCCAACAAGCCAACAAACCAACAAACCAATAAACCAACAAGCCAACAAACCAACAAACCAACAAACCAACAAACCAACAAGCCAACAAACCAACAAACAAATAAACCAACAAACCAAAAAACCAACAAGCCAACAAGCCAACAAACCAACAAACCAACAAACTAACAAGCCAACAAACCAACAAGCCAACAAACCAACAAACCAACAAACCAAGTAACCAACAAACCAACAAACCATCAAACGAACAAAGCAACAAACCAATAAGCCAACAAGCCAACAAACCAACAAACCAAGTAACCAAAAAGCCAACAAACTAACGAACCAACAAGCCAACAAACCAACAAGCCAACAAGCCAACAAACCAACAAACCAACAAAGCAACAAACCAAAAAACCAACAAACCAAAAAACCAACAAACCACCAAACCATCAAACGAACAAAGCAACAAGCCAACAAGCCAACAAACCAACAAACCAACAAGCCAACAAACCAGCAAACCAACAAGCCAACAAGCCAACAAACCAACAAACCAACAAACCAACAAACCAACAAGCCAACAAACCAACAAATTAACAAGCCAACAAACCAACAAACCAACAAACCAACAAACCAACAAACCAACAAGCCAACAAACCAACAAACCAACAAACCAACAAACCAACAAACCAACAAACCAACAAACGAACAAACCAAAAAGCCAACAAACCAACAAACCAACAAGCCAACAAGCCAATAAACCAACAAACTAAGAAACCAACAAGCCAACAAACAACAAACCAACAAGCCAACAAACCAACAAACCAACAAACCAACAAACCAACAAGCCAACAAACCAACAAACCAACAAACCAACAAACCAACAAGCCAACAATCCAACAAGCCAACAAACCAACAAACCAACAAGCCAATAAACCAACAAACCAACAAACCAAAAAGCCAACAAACCAACAAGCCAACAAGCCAACAAACCAACAAACCAAGTAACCAAAAAGCCAACAAACTAGCAAACCAACAAACCAACAAGCCAACAACCAACAAACCAACAAACCAACAAGCCAACAAACCAACAAACCAACAAACCAACAAACCAACAAACTAACAAACCAACAAGCCAACAAGCCAACAAACCAACAAACCAACAAGCCAACAAACCAACAAACAAATAAACCAACAAACCAACAAACCAACAAGCCAACAAGCCAACAAACCAACAAACCAACAAACCAACAAGCCAACAAACCAACAAACCAACAAACCAACAAACCAACAAGCCAACAAACCAACAAACCAACAAACAAATAAACCAACAAACCAAAAAACCAACAAGCCAACAAGCCAACAAACCAAAAAACCAACAAACTAACAAGCCAACAAACCAACAAGCCAACAAACCAACAAACCAACAAACCAAGTAACCAACAAACCAACAAACCATCAAACGAACAAAGCAACAAACCAATAAGCCAACAAGCCAACAAACCAACAAACCAAGTAACCAAAAAGCCAACAAACTAACAAACCAACAAGCCAACAAAGCAACAAGCCAACAAGCCAACAAACCAACAAACCAACAAAGCAACAAACCAAAAAACCAACAAACCAAGAAACCAACAAACCACCAAACCATCAAACGAACAAAGCAACAAGCCAACAATCCAACAAACCAACAAACCAACAAGCCAACAAACCAGCAAACCAACAAGCCAACAAGCCAACAAACCAACAAACCAACAAGCCAACAAACCAACAAATTAACAAGCCAACAAACCAACAAACCAACAAACCAACAAACCAACAAACCAACAAGCCAACAAGCCAACAAGCCAACAAACCAACAAGCCAACAAACCAACAAACCAACAAACCAACAAACCAACAAACCAACAAACCAACAAACCAACAAACCAACAAACCAACAAACCAACAAGCCAACAAGCCAACAAACCAACAAACCAACAAGCCAACAAACCAACAAACCAACAAGCCAAGAAGCCAACAAACCAACAAACCAACAAACCAACAAACCAACAAACCAACAAGCCAACAAACCAACAAGCAAACTAACAAACCAACAAGCCAACAAGCCAACAAGCCAACAAGCCAACAAACCAAGAAACCAACAAACCAACAAACCAACAAGCCAACAAACTAACAAACCAACAAGCCAACAAACCAACAAACCAACAAACCAACAAACCAACAAGCCAACAAGCCAACAAGCCAACAAACCAACAAGCCAACAAACCAACAAACCAACAAACCAACAATCCAACAAATCAACAAGCCAACAAACCAACAAGCCAACAAGCCAACAAACCAACAAACCAACAAAGCAACAAACCAAAAAACCAACAATTCAAAAAACCAACAAACCAACAAACCATCAAACGAACAAAGCAACAAGCCAACAAGCCAACAAACCAACAAACCAACAAGCCAACAAACCAGCAAACCAACAAGCCAACAAGCCAACAAACCAAAAAACCAACAAACCAACAAACCAACCAGCCAACAAACCAACAAACCAACAAACCAACAAACCAACAAACCAACAAGCCAACAAGCCAACAAGCCAACAAACCAACAAGCCAACAAACCAACAAACCAACAAACCAACAAACCAACAAACCAACAAGCCAACAAGCCAACAAACCAACAAACCAACAAGCCAACAAGCCAACAAACCAACAAACCAACAAACCATCATGCCAACAAACCAACAAACTAAGTAACCAACAAGCCAACAAACCAACAAACCAACAAGCAACAAGCCAACAAACCAACAAACCAACAAACCAACAAACCAACAAACCAACAAGCCAACAAACCACAAAGCCAACAAACCAACAAACCAACAAGCCAATTAGCCAACAAACCAACAAACAAATACACCAACAAACCAACAAACCAACAAACCAACAAACCAAAAAACCAACAAACAAATAAATTAACAAACCAAAAAACCAACAAACCAACAAGCTAATAAAACAACAAACCAACAAACCAACAAACCAACAAACCGACAAACAAATACACCAACAAACCAACAAACCAACAAACCAACAAACCAACAAACCAACAAACCAACAAACCAACAAACAAATAAACCATCAAACCAACAAGCCAACAAACCAACAAGCCAACAAACCAACAAACCAACAAACCAACAAACAAATAAACCAACAAACCAACAAGCCAACAAACCAACGAGCCAACAAACCAACAAACCAACAAACCAACAAACCAACAAACCAACAAAGCAACAAACCAAAAAACCAACAAACCAAAAAACCAACAAACCAACAAACCATCAAACGAACAAAGCAACAAACCAACAAGCCAACAAACCAACAAACCAACAAGCCAACAAACCAGCAAACCAACAAGCCAACAAGCCAACAAACCAAAAAACCAACAAACCAACAAACCAACAAGCCAACAAACCAACAAACCAACAAACCAACAAACCAACAAACCAACAAGCCAACAAGCCAACAAACCAACAAGCCAACAAACCAAGAAATCAACAGACCAACAAACCAACAAACCAACAAGCCAACAAGCCAACAAGCCAACAAACCAACAAACCAACAAGCCAACAAACCAACAAACCAACAAACCAACATGCCAACAAACCAACAAACTAAGTAACCAACAAGCCAACAAACCAACAAACCAACAAGCCAACAAGCCAACAAACCAACAAACCAACAAACCAATAAACCAACAAACCAACAAGCCAACAAACCAAAAAGCCAACAAACCAACAAACCAACAAGCCAACAAGCCAACAAACCAACAAACCAACAAACCAACAAGCCAACAAACAAACAAACCAAGAAGCCAACAAACCAACAAACCAACAAGCCAACAAACCAACAAACAAATAAACCAACAAACCAACAAACCAACAAACCAACAAGCTAACAAACCAACAAACCAAAAAACCAACAAACCAACAATCCAACAAATCAACAAGCCAACAAACCAACAAGCCAACAAGCCAACAAACCAACAAACCAACAAAGCAACAAACCAAAAAACCAACAATTCAAAAAACCAACAAACCAACAAACCATCAAACGAACAAAGCAACTAGCCAACAAGCCAACAAACCAACAAACCAACAAGCCAACAAACCAGCAAACCAACAAGCCAACAAGCCCACAAACCAAAAAACCAACAAACCAACAAACCAACCAGCCAACAAACCAACAAACCAACAAACCAACAAACCAACAAACCAACAAACCAACAAGCCAACAAGCCAACAAGCCAACAAACCAACAAGCCAACAAACCAACAAACCAACAAACCAACAAACCAACAAGCCAACAAGCCAACAAACCAACAAACCAACAAGCCAACAAACCAACAAACCAACAAACCATCATGCCAACAAACCAACAAACTAAGTAACCAACAAGCCAACAAACCAACAAACCAACAAGCCAACAAACCAACAAACCAACAAACCAACAAACCAACAAACCAACAAGCCAACAAACCACAAAGCCAACAAACCAACAAACCAACAAGCCAACAAGCCAACAAATCAACAAACAAATACACCAACAAACCAACAAACCAACAAACCAACAAACCAACAAACCAACAAACCAACAAACCAACAAACCAACAAACAAATAAACCAACAAACCAACAAACCAACAAACCAACAAGCTAACAAACCAACAAACCAACAAACCAACAAACCAACAAACGAACAAACCAACAAACAAATACACCAACAAACCAACAAACCAACAAACCAACAAACCAACAAACCAACAAACAAATAAACAAATAAACCAACAAACCAACAAGCCAACAAACCAACAAGCCAACAAACCAACAAACCAACAAACCAACAAACAAATAAACCAACAAACCAACAAGCCAACAAACCAAAAAGCCAACAAACCAACAAACCAACAAACCAACAAACCAACAAAGCAACAAACCAAAAAACCAACAAACCAAAAAACCAACAAACCAACAAACCATCAAACGAACAAAGCAACAAACCAACAAGCCAACAAACCAACAAACCAACAAACCAACAAGCCAACAAGCCAACAAGCCAACAAACCAACAAGCCAACAAACCAACAAACCAACAAACCAACAAACCAACAAACCAACAAGCCAACAAGCACACAAACCAACAAACCAACAAGCCAACAAACCAACAAACCAACAAACCATCATGCCAACAAACCAACAAACTAAGTAACCAACAAGCCAACAAACCAACAAACCAACAAGCAACAAGCCAACAAACCAACAAACCAATAAACCAACAAACCAACAAACCAACAAGCCAACAAACCACAAAGCCAACAAACCAACAAACCAACAAGCCAATTAGCCAACAAACCAACAAACAAATACACCAACAAACCAACAAACCAACAAACCAACAAACCAACAAACCAACAAACCAACAAACAAATATACCAACAAACCAACAAACCAACAAACCAACAAGCTAACAAACCAACAAACCAACAAACCAACAAACCAACAAACCGACAAACAAATACACCAACAAACCAACAAACCAACAAACCAACAAACCAACAAACCAACAAACCAACAAACCAACAAACCAACAAACCAACAAACAAATAAACCATCAAACCAACAAGCCAACAAACCAACAAGCCAACAAACCAACAAACCAACAAACCAACAAACAAATAAACCAACAAACCAACAAGCCAACAAACCAACAAGCCAACAAACCAACAAGCCAACAAACCAACAAACCAACAAACCAACAAACCAACAAAGCAACAAACTATCAAACGAACAAAGCAACAAACCAACAAGCCAACAAACCAACAAACCAACAAGCCAACAAACCAGCAAACCAACAAGCCAACAAGCCAACAAGCCAACAAACCAACAAGCCAACAAACCAAGAAACCAACAGGCCAACAAACCAACAAACCAACAAGCCAACAAACCAACAAACCAACAAACCAACAAACCAACAAACCAACAAGCCAACAAGCCAACAAGCCAACAAACCAACAAGCCAACAAACCAAGAAACCAACAGGCCAACAAACCAACAAACCAACAAGCCAACAAGCCAACAAACCAACAAACCAACAAGCCAACAAACCAACAAACCAACAAACCAACATGCCAACAAACCAACAAACTAAGTAACCAACAAGCCAACAAACCAACAAACCAACAAGCCAACAAGCCACCAAACCAACAAACCAACAAACCAACAAACCAAAAAGCCAACAAACCAACAAACCAACAAGCCAACAAGCCAACAAACCAACAAACCAACAAACCAACAAGCCAACAAACAAACAAACCAAGAAGCCAACAAACCAACAAACCAACAAGCCAACAAACCAACAAACAAATAAACCAACAAACCAACAAACCAACAAACCAACAAGCTAACAAACCAACAAACCAACAAACCAACAAACCAACAAACCAACAAACCAACAATCCAACAAATCAACAAGCCAACAAACCAACAAGCCAACAAGCCAACAAACTAACAAACCAACAAAGCAACAAACCAAAAAACCAACAATTCAAAAAACCAACAAACCAACAAACCATCAAACGAACAAAGTAACTAGCCAACAAGCCAACAAACCAACAAACCAACAAGCCAACAAACCAGCAAACCAACAAGCCAACAAGCCAACAAACCAAAAAACCAACAAACCAACAAACCAACCAGCCAACAAACCAACAAACCAACAAACCAACCAACCAACAAACCAACAAGCCAACAAGCCAACAAGCCAACAAACCAACAAGCCAACAAACCAACAAACCAACAAACCAACAAACCAACAAGCCAACAAGCCAACAAACCAACAAACCAACAAGCCAACAAACCAACAAACCAACAAACCATCATGCCAACAAACCAACAAACTAAGTAACCAACAAGCCAACAAACCAACAAACCAACAAGCCAACAAACCAACAAACCAACAAACCAACAAACCAACAAACCAACAAACCAACAAGCCAACAAACCACAAAGCTAACAAACCAACAAACCAACAAGCCAACAAGCCAACAAATCAACAAACAAATACACCAACAAACCAACAAACCAACAAACCAACAAACCAACAAACCAACAAACCAACAAACCAACAAACAAATAAACCAACAAACCAACAAACCAACAAACCAACAAGCTAACAAACCAACAAACCAACAAACCAACAAACCAACAAACCAACAAACCAACAAACAAATACACCAACAAACCAACAAACCAACAAACCAATAAACCAACAAACTAACAAACAAATAAACCAACAAACCAACAAGCCAACAAACCAACAAGCCAACAAACCAACAAACCAACAAACCAACAAACAAATAAACCAACAAACCAACAAGCCAACAAACCAAAAAGCCAACAAACCAACAAACCAACAAACCAACAAACCAACAAACCAACAAAGCAACAAACCAAAAAACCAACAAACCAAAAAACCAACAAACCAACAAACCATCAAACGAACAAAGCAACAAACCAACAAGCCAACAAACCAACAAACCAACAAGCCAACAAACCAGCAAACCAACAAGCCAACAAGCCAACAAACCAAAAAACCAACAAACCAACAAACCAACAAGCCAACAAACCAACAAACCAACAAACCAACAAACCAACAAACCAACAAGCCAACAAGCCAACAAGCCAACAAACCAACAAGCCAACAAACCAAGAAACCAACAAACCAACAAAACAACAAACCAACAAGCCAACAAGCCAACAAACCAACAAACTAACAAGCCAACAAACCAACAAACCAACAAACCAACAAACCAACATGCCAACAAACCAACAAACTAAGTAACCAACAAGCCAACAAACCAACAAACCAACAAGCCAACAAGCCAACAAACCAACAAACCAACAAACCAACAAACCAACAAGCCAACAAACAAACAAACCAAGAAGCCAACAAACCAACAAACCAACAAGCCAACAAACCAACAAACAAATAAACCAACAAACCAACAAACCAACAAACCAACAAGCTAACAAACCAACAAGCCAACAAACCAACAAACCAACAAATAAATACACCAACAAACCAACAAACCAACAAGCCAACAAACCAACAAACCAACAACCCGACAAACCAACAAGCCAACAAGCCAACAAACCAACAAACCAACAAACCAACAAGCCAACAAACCAACAAACCAACAAACCAACAAACCAACAAACCAACAAACCAACAAACCAACAAACGAACAAACCAAAAAGCCAACAAACCAACAAACCAACAAGCCAACAAGCCAATAAACCAACAAACTAACAAACCAACAAGCCAACAAACAACAAACCAACAAGCCAACAAACCAACAAACCAACAAACCAACAAACCAACAAGCCAACAAACCAACAAACCAACAAACCAACAATCCAACAAGCCAACAAACCAACAAACCAACAAGCCCATAAACCAACAAACCAACAAACCAAAAAGCCAACAAACCAACAAGCCAACAAGCCAACAAACCAACAAACCAAGTAACCAAAAAGCCAACAAACTAGCAAACCAACAAACCAACAAGCCAACAACCAACAAACCAACAAACCAACAAGCCAACAAACCAACAAACCAACAAACCAACAAACCAACAAACCAACAAACTAACAAACCAACAAGCCAACAAGCCAACAAACCAACAAACCAACAAGCCAACAAACCAACAAACAAATAAACCAACAAACCAATAAACCAACAAGCCAACAAGCCAACAAACCAACAAACCAACAAACCAACAAGCCAACAAACCAACAAACCAACAAACCAACAAACCAACAAGCCAACAAACCAACAAACAAATAAACCAACAAACCAAAAAACCAACAAGCCAACAAGCCAACAAACCAACAAACCAACAAACTAACAAGCCAACAAACCAACAAGCCAACAAACCAACAAACCAACAAACCAAGTAACCAACAAACCAACAAACCATCAAACGAACAAAGCAACAAACCAATAAGCCAACAAGCCAACAAACCGACAAACCAAGTAACCAAAAAGCCAACAAACTAACACACCAACAAGCCAACAAACCAACAAGCCAACAAGCCAACAAACCAACAAACCAACAAAGCAACAAACCAAAAAACCAACAAACCAAAAAACCAACAAACCACCAAACCATCAAACGAACAAAGCAACAAGCCAACAAGCCAACAAACCAACAAACCGACAAGCCAACAAACCAGCAAACCAACAAGCCAACAAGCCAACAAACCAACAAACCAACAAACCAACAAGCCAACAAGCCAACAAATCAACAAACAAATACACCAACAAACCAACAAACCAACAAACCAACAAACCAACAAACCAACAAACCAACAAACCAACAAACAAATAAACCAACAAACCAACAAACCAACAAACCAACAAGCTAACAAACCAACAAACCAACAAACCAACAAACCAACAAACCAACAAACCAACAAACAAATACACCAACAAACCAACAAACCAACAAACCAATAAACCAACAAACTAACAAACAAATAAACCAACAAACCAACAAGCCAACAAACCAACAAGCCAACAAACCAACAAACCAACAAACCAACAAACAAATAAACCAACAAACCAACAAGCCAACAAACCAAAAAGCCAACAAACCAACAAACCAACAAACCAACAAACCAACAAACCAACAAAGCAACAAACCAAAAAACCAACAAACCAAAAAACCAACAAACCAACAAACCATCAAACGAACAAAGCAACAAACCAACAAGCCAACAAACCAACAAACCAACAAGCCAACAAACCAGCAAACCAACAAGCCAACAAGCCAACAAACCAAAAAACCAACAAACCAACAAACCAACAAGCCAACAAACCAACAAACCAACAAACCAACAAACCAACAAACCAACAAGCCAACAAGCCAACAAGCCAACAAACCAACAAGCCAACAAACCAAGAAACCAACAAACCAACAAAACAACAAACCAACAAGCCAACAAGCCAACAAACCAACAAACTAACAAGCCAACAAACCAACAAACCAAAAAACCAACAAACCAACATGCCAACAAACCAACAAACTAAGTAACCAACAAGCCAACAAACCAACAAACCAACAAGCCAACAAGCCAACAAACCAACAAACCAACAAACCAACAAACCAACAAGCCAACAAACAAACAAACCAAGAAGCCAACAAACCAACAAACCAACAAGCCAACAAACCAACAAACAAATAAACCAACAAACCAACAAACCAACAAACCAACAAGCTAACAAACCAACAAGCCAACAAACCAACAAACCAACAAATAAATACACCAACAAACCAACAAACCAACAAGCCAACAAACCAACAAACCAACAACCCGACAAACCAACAAGCCAACAAGCCAACAAACCAACAAACCAACAAACCAACAAGCCAACAAACCAACAAACCAACAAACCAACAAACCAACAAACCAACAAACCAACAAACCAACAAACGAACAAACCAAAAAGCCAACAAACCAACAAACCAACAAGCCAACAAGCCAATAAACCAACAAACTAACAAACCAACAAGCCAACAAACAACAAACCAACAAGCCAACAAACCAACAAACCAACAAACCAACAAACCAACAAGCCAACAAACGAACAAACCAACAAACCAACAATCCAACAAGCCAACAAACCAACAAACCAACAAGCCAATAAACCAACAAACCAACAAACCAAAAAGCCAACAAACCAACAAGCCAACAAGCCAACAAACCAACAAACCAAGTAACCAAAAAGCCAACAAACTAGCAAACCAACAAACCAACAAGCCAACAACCAACAAACCAACAAACCAACAAGCCAACAAACCAACAAATCAACAAACCAACAAACCAACAAACCAACAAACTAACAAACCAACAAGCCAACAAGCCAACAAACCAACAAACCAACAAGCCAACAAACCAACAAACAAATAAACCAACAAACCAATAAACCAACAAGCCAACAAGCCAACAAACCAACAAACCAACAAACCAACAAGCCAACAAACCAACAAACCAACAAACCAACAAACCAACAAGCCAACAAACCAACAAACAAATAAACCAACAAACCAAAAAACCAACAAGCCAACAAGCCAACAAACCAACAAACCAACAAACTAACAAGCCAACAAACCAACAAGCCAACAAACCAACAAACCAACAAACCAAGTAACCAACAAACCAACAAACCATCAAACGAACAAAGCAACAAACCAATAAGCCAACAAGCCAACAAACCGACAAACCAAGTAACCAAAAAGCCAACAAACTAACAAACCAACAAGCCAACAAACCAACAAGCCAACAAGCCAACAAACCAACAAACCAACAAAGCAACAAACCAAAAAACCAACAAACCAAAAAACCAACAAACCACCAAACCATCAAACGAACAAAGCAACAAGCCAACAAGCCAACAAACCAACAAACCGACAAGCCAACAAACCAGCAAACCAACAAGCCAACAAGCCAACAAACCAACAAACCAACAAACCAACAAACCAACAAGCCAACAAACCAACAAATTAACAAGCCAACAAACCAACAAACCAACAAACCAACAAACCGACAAACCAACAAGGCAACAAGCCAACAAGCCAACAAACCAACAAGCCAACAAACCAACAAACCAACAAACCAACAAACCAACAAACCAACAAACCAACAAACCAACAAACCAACAAACCAACAAACCAACAAGCCAACAAGCCAACAAACCAACAAACCAACAAGCCAACAAACCAACAAACCAACAAGCCAAGGAGCCAACAAACCAACAAACCAACAAGCCAACAAACCAACAAACCAACAAAGCAACAAACCAAAAAACCAACAATTCAAAAAACCAACAAACCAACAAACCATCAAACGAACAAAGCAACAAGCCAACAAGCCAACAACCCAACAAACCAACAAGCCAACAAACCAGCAAACCAACAAGCCAACAAACCAAAAAACCAACAAACCAACAAACCAACCAGCCAACAAACCAACAAACCAGCAAACCAACAAACCAACAAACCAACAAGCCAACAAGCCAACAAGCCAACAAACCAACAAGCCAACAAACCAACAAACCAACAAACCAACAAACCAACAAACCAACAAGCCAACAAGCCAACAAACCAACAAACCAACAAGCCAACAAACCAACAAACCAACAAACCATCATGCCAACAAACCAACAAACTAAGTAACCAACAAGCCAACAAACCAACAAACCAACAAGCAACAAGCCAACAAACCAACAAACCAACAAACCAACAAACCAACAAACCAACAAGCCAACAAACCACAAACCCAACAAACCAACAAACCAACAAGCCAACAAGCCAACAAACCAACAAACAAATACACCAACAAACCAACAAACCAACAAACCAACAAACCAACAAACCAACAAACCAACAAACAAATAAACCAACAAACCAACAAACCAACAAACCAACAAGCTAACAAACCAACAAACCAACAAACCAACAAATCAACAAACCAACAAACCAACAAACAAATACACCAACAACCCAACAAACCAACAAACCAACAAACCAACAAACCAACAAACCAACAAACAAATAAACCAACAAACCAACAAGCCAACAAACCAACAAGCCAACAAACCAACAAACCAACAAACCAACAAACAAATAAACCAACAAACCAACAAGCCAACAAACCAACAAGACAACAAACCAACAAACCAACAAACCAACAAACCAACAAACCAACAAAGCAACAAAACAAAAAACCAACAAACCAAAAAACCAACAAACCAACAAACCATCAAACGAACAAAGCAACAAACCAACAAGCCAACAAACCAACAAACCAACAAGCCAACAAACCAACAAACCAACAAGCCAACAAGCCAACAAACCAAAAAACCAACAAACCAACAAACCAACAAGCCAACAAACCAACAAACCAACAAACCAACAAACCAACAAACCAACAAGCCAACAAGCCAACAAGCCAACAAACCAACAAGCCAACAAACCAACAAACCAACAAACCAACAAACCAACAAACCAACAAGCCAACAAGCCAACAAACCAACAAACCAACAAGCCAACAAACCAACAAACCAACAAACCAACATGCCAACAAACCAACAAACTAAGTAACCAACAAGCCAACAAACCAACAACCCAACAAGCCAACAAGTCAACAAACCAACAAACCAACAAACCAACAAACCAACAAGCCAACAAACCAAAAAGCCAACAAACCAACAAACCAACAAGCCAACAAGCCAACAAACCAACAAACCAACAAACCAACAAGCTAACAAACAAACAAACCAAGAAGCCAACAAACCAACAAACCAACAAGCCAACAAACCAACAAACAAATAAACCAACAAACCAACAAACCAACAAACCAACAAGCTAACAAACCAACAAGCCAACAAACCAACAAACCAACAAATAAATACACCAACAAACCAACAAACCAACAATCCAACAAACCAACAAACCAACAACCCGACAAACCAACAAGCCAACAAACCAACAAACCAACAAACCAACCAGCCAACAAACCAACAAACCAGCAAACCAACAAACCAACAAACCAACAAGCCAACAAGCCAACAAGCCAACAAACCAACAAGCCAACAAACCAACAAACCAACAAACCAACAAACCAACAAACCAACAAGCCAACAAGCCAACAAACCAACAAACCAACAAGCCAACAAACCAACAAACCAACAAACCATCATGCCAACAAACCAACAAACTAAGTAACCAACAAGCCAACAAACCAACAAACCAACAAGCAACAAGCCAACAAACCAACAAACCAACAAACCAACAAACCAACAAACCAACAAGCCAACAAACCACAAAGCCAACAAACCAACAAACCAACAAGCCAACAAGCCAACAAACCAACAAACAAATACACCAACAAACCAACAAACCAACAAACCAACAAACCAACAAACCAACAAACCAACAAACAAATAAACCAACAAACCAACAAACCAACAAACCAACAAGCTAACAAACCAACAAACCAACAAACCAACAAATCAACAAACCAACAAACCAACAAACAAATACACCAACAACCCAACAAACCAACAAACCAACAAACCAACAAACCAACAAACAAATAAACCAACAAACCAACAAGCCAACAAACCAACAAGCCAACAAACCAACAAACCAACAAACCAACAAACAAATAAACCAACAAACCAACAAGCCAACAAACCAACAAGACAACAAACCAACAAACCAACAAACCAACAAACCAACAAACCAACAAAGCAACAAAACAAAAAACCAACAAACCAAAAAACCAACAAACCAACAAACCATCAAACGAACAAAGCAACAAACCAACAAGCCAACAAACCAACAAACCAACAAGCCAACAAACCAACAAACCAACAAGCCAACAAGCCAACAAACCAAAAAACCAACAAACCAACAAACCAACAAGCCAACAAACCAACAAACCAACAAACCAACAAACCAACAAACCAACAAGCCAACAAGCCAACAAGCCAACAAACCAACAAGCCAACAAACCAACAAACCAACAAACCAACAAACCAACAAACCAACAAGCCAACAAGCCAACAAACCAACAAACCAACAAGCCAACAAACCAACAAACCAACAAACCAACATGCCAACAAACCAACAAACTAAGTAACCAACAAGCCAACAAACCAACAACCCAACAAGCCAACAAGTCAACAAACCAACAAACCAACAAACCAACAAACCAACAAGCCAACAAACCAAAAAGCCAACAAACCAACAAACCAACAAGCCAACAAGCCAACAAACCAACAAACCAACAAACCAACAAGCTAACAAACAAACAAACCAAGAAGCCAACAAACCAACAAACCAACAAGCCAACAAACCAACAAACAAATAAACCAACAAACCAACAAACCAACAAACCAACAAGCTAACAAACCAACAAGCCAACAAACCAACAAACCAACAAATAAATACACCAACAAACCAACAAACCAACAATCCAACAAACCAACAAACCAACAACCCGACAAACCAACAAGCCAACAAACCAACAAACCAACAAACCAACAAGCCAACAAACCAACAAACCAACAAACCAACAAACCAACAAACCAACAAACCAATAAACCAACAAACCAACAAGCCAACAAGCCAATAAACCAACAAACTAACAAACCAACAAGCCAACAAACAACAAACCAACAAGCCAACAAACCAACAAACCAACAAACCAACAAGCCAACAAACCAACAAACCAACAAACCAACAAACCAACAACACAACAATCCAACAAGCCAACAAACCAACAAACCAACAAGCCAATAAACCAACAAACCAACAAACCAAAAAGCCAACAAACCAACAAGCCAACAAGCCAACAAACCAACAAACCAAGTAACCAAAAAGCCAACAAACTAGCAAACCAACAAACCAACAAGCCAACAACCAACAAACCAACAAACCAACAAGCCAACAAACCAACAAACCAACAAACCAACAAACCAACAAACTAACAAACCAACAAACCAACAAGCCAACAAGCCAACAAACCAACAAACCAATAAACCAACAAGCCAACAAACCAACAAACAAATAAACCAACAAACCAACAAACCAACAAGCCAACAAGCCAACAAACCAACAAACCAACAAACCAACAAGCCAACAAACCAACAAACCAACAAACCAACAAACCAACAAGCCAACAAACCAACAAACAAATAAACCAACAAACCAAAAAACCAACAAGCCAACAAGCCAACAAACCAACAAACCAACAAACTAACAAGCCAACAAACCAACAAGCCAACAAACCAACAAACCAACAAACCAAGTAACCAACAAACCAACAAACCATCAAACGAAAAAAGCAACAAACCAATAAGCCAACAAGCCAACAAACCAACAAACCAAGTAACCAAAAAGCCAACAAACTAACGAACCAACAAGCCAACAAACCAACAAGCCAACAAGCCAACAAACCAACAAACCAACAAAGCAACAAACCAAAAAACCAACAAACCAAAAAACCAACAAACCACCAAACCATCAAACGAACAAAGCAACAAGCCAACAAGCCAACAAACCAACAAACCAACAAGCCAACAAACCAGCAAACCAACAAGCCAACAAGCCAACAAACCAACAAACCAACAAACCAACAAACCAACAAGCCAACAAACCAACAAATTAACAAGCCAACAAACCAACAAACCAACAAACCAACAAACCAACAAACCAACAAACCAACAAACCAACAAGCCAACAAGCTAACAAGCCAACAAACCAACAAGCCAACAAACCAACAAACCAACAAACCAACAAACCAACAAACCAACAAACCAACAAACCAACAAACCAACAAACCAACATGCCAACAAACCAACAAACTAAGTAACCAACAAGCAAACAAACCAACAAGCCAACAAACCAACAAACCAACAAACAAATACACCAACAAACCAACAAACCAACAAACCAACAAACCAACAAACCAACAAACCAACAAACCAACAAACCAACAAACAAATAAACCAACAAACCAACAAACCAACAAACCAACAAACCAACAAACCAACAAACCAATTAACCAACAAACCAACAAACGAACAAACCAACAAACCAACAAACTAACAAACCAACAAGCCATCAAACCAACAAACCAACAAACCAACCACCCAACAAACCAACAAGCCAACAAACCAACAAACCAACAAACCAAGTAACCAAAAAGCCAACAAACTAACAAACCAACAAGCCAACAAGCCAACAAACCAACAACCCAACAAAGCAACAAGCCAACAAGCCCACAAACCAACAAGCCAACAAACAAACAAACCAACAAACCAACAAGCCAACAAGCCAATAAACCAACAAGCCAACAAGCCAAAAAACCAACAAACCAACAAACCAACAAGCCAACAAACCAACAAACCAATAAGCCAACAAACCAACAAACCAACAAACCAACAAACCTACAAGCTAACAAGCTAACAAACCAACAAACCAACAAGCCAACAAACAAACAAACCAACAAACCAACAAGCCAACAAACCAACAAACCAACAAGCCAACAAGCCAACAAACCAACAAACCAACAAACCAACAAGCCAACAAACAAACAAACCAAGAAGCCAACAAACCAACAAACCAGCAAGCCAACAAACCAACAAACAAATAAACCAACAAACTAACAAACCAACAAACCAACAAGCTAACAAACCAACAAGCCAACAAACCAACAAACCAACAAATAAATACACCAACAAACCAACAAACCAACAAGCCAACAAACCAACAAACCAACAACCCGACAAACCAACAAGCCAACAAACCAACAAACCAACAAACCAACAAGCCAACAAACCAACAAACCAACAAACCAACAAACCAACAAACCAACAAACCAACAAACCAACAAACCAACAAACCAACAAGCCAACAAGCCAATAAACCAACAAACTAACAAACCAACAAGCCAACAAACAACAAACCACCAAGCCAACAAACCAACAAACCAACAAACCAACAAACCAACAAGCCAACAAACCAACAAACCAACAAACCAACAAACCAACAACACAACAATCCAACAAGCCAACAAACCAACAAACCTACAAACCAACAAACCAACAAACCAACAAACCAACAAACCAACAAACCAACAAGCCAACAAGCCAATAAACCAACAAACTAACAAACCAACAAGCCAACAAACAACAAACCAACAAGCCAACAAACCAACAAACCAACAAACCAACAAACCAACAAGCCAACAAGCCAACAAACCAACAAACCAACAAACCAACAAGCCAACAAACCAACAAACCAGCAAACCAACAAACCAACAAACCAACAAGCCAACAAGCCAACAAGCCAACAAACCAACAAGCCAACAAACCAACAAACCAACAAACCAACAAACCAACAAACCAACAAACCAACAAGCCAACAAGCCAACAAACCAACAAACCAACAAGCCAACAAACCAACAAACCAACAAACCATCATGCCAACAAACCAACAAACTAAGTAACCAACAAGCCAACAAACCAACAAACCAACAAGCAACAAGCCAACAAACCAACAAACCAACAAACCAACAAACCAACAAACCAACAAGCCAACAAACCACAAAGCCAACAAACCAACAAACCAACAAGCCAACAAGCCAACAAACCAACAAACAAATACACCAACAAACCAACAAACCAACAAACCAACAAACCAACAAACCAACAAACCAACAAACAAATAAACCAACAAACCAACAAACCAACAAACCAACAAGCTAACAAACCAACAAACCAACAAACAAATAAACCAACAAACCAACAAACCAACAACACAACAATCCAACAAGCCAACAAACCAACAAACCTACAAACCAACAAACCAACAAACCAACAAACCAACAAACCAACAAACCAACAAGCCAACAAGCCAATAAACCAACAAACTAACAAACCAACAAGCCAACAAACAACAAACCAACAAGCCAACAAACCAACAAACCAACAAACCAACAAACCAACAAGCCAACAAGCCAACAAACCAACAAACCAACAAACCAACAAGCCAACAAACCAACAAACCAGCAAACCAACAAACCAACAAACCAACAAGCCAACAAGCCAACAAGCCAACAAACCAACAAGCCAACAAACCAACAAACCAACAAACCAACAAACCAACAAACCAACAAACCAACCAACCAACAAGCCAACAAGCCAACAAACC
Organism: Atherix ibis; assembly: GCA_958298945.1. Lineage (NCBI taxonomy): Eukaryota > Metazoa > Arthropoda > Insecta > Diptera > Athericidae > Atherix > Atherix ibis. The sequence goes on from OY282608.1 coordinate 31,838,701, forward strand.
AACAAACCAACAAGCCAACAAACCAACAAACCAACAAACCATCATGCCAACAAACCAACAAACTAAGTAACCAACAAGCCAACAAACCAACAAACCAACAAGCAACAAGCCAACAAACCAACAAACCAACAAACCAACAAACCAACAAACCAACAAGCCAACAAACCACAAAGCCAACAAACCAACAAACCAACAAGCCAACAAGCCAACAAACCAACAAACAAATACACCAACAAACCAACAAACCAACAAACCAACAAACCAACAAACCAACAAACCAACAAACAAATAAACCAACAAACCAACAAACCAACAAACCAACAAGCTAACAAACCAACAAACCAACAAACCAACAAACCAACAAACCAACAAACAAATACACCAACAAACCAACAAACCAACAAACCAACAAACCAACAAACCAACAAACCAACAAACAAATAAACCAACAAACCAACAAGCCAACAAACCAACAAGCCAACAAACCAACAAACCAACAAACCAACAAACAAATAAACCAACAAACCAACAAGCCAACAAACCAACAAGCCAACAAACCAACAAACCAACAAGCCAACAAGCCAACAAGCCAACAAACCAACAAGCCAACAAACCAACAAACCAACAAACCAACAAACCAACAAACCAACAAGCCAACAAGCCAACAAACCAACAAACCAACAAGCCAACAAACCAACAAACCAACAAACCAACATGCCAACAAACCAACAAACTAAGTAACCAACAAGCCAACAAACCAACAACCCAACAAGCCAACAAGTCAACAAACCAACAAACCAACAAACCAACAAACCAACAAGCCAACAAACCAAAAAGCCAACAAACCAACAAACCAACAAGCCAACAAGCCAACAAACCAACAAACCAACAAACCAACAAGCCAACAAACAAACAAACCAAGAAGCCAACAAACCAACAAACCAACAAGCCAACAAGCTAACAAACCAACAAGCCAACAAACCAACAAACCAACAAATAAATACACCAACAAACCAACAAACCAACAAGCCAACAAACCAACAAACCAACAACCCGACAAACCAACAAGCCAACAAACCAAAAAACCAACAAACCAACAAGCCAACAAACCAACAAACCAACAAACCAACAAACCAACAAACCAACAAACCAATAAACCAACAAACCAACAAGCCAACAAGCCAATAAACCAACAAACTAACAAACCAACAAGCCAACAAACAACAAACCAACAAGCCAACAAACCAACAAACCAACAAACCAACAAACCAACAAGCCAACAAACCAACAAACCAACAAACCAACAAACCAACAACACAACAATCCAACAAGCCAACAAACCAACAAACCAACAAACCAACAAACCAATAAACCAACAAGCCAACAAACCAACAAACAAATAAACCAACAAACCAACAAGCCAACAAGCCAACAAACCAACAAACCAACAAACCAACAAGCCAACAAACCAACAAACCAACAAACCAACAAACCAACAAGCCAACAAACCAACAAACAAATAAACCAACAAACCAAAAAACCAACAAGCCAACAAGCCAACAAACCAACAAACCAACAAACTAACAAGCCAACAAACCAACAAGCCAACAAACCAACAAACCAACAAACCAAGTAACCAACAAACCAACAAACCATCAAACGAACAAAGCAACAAACCAATAAGCCAACAAGCCAACAAGCCAACAAACCAAGTAACCAAAAAGCCAACAAACTAACGAACCAACAAGCCAACAAACCAACAAGCCAACAAGCCAACAAACCAACAAACCAACAAAGCAACAAACCAAAAAACCAACAAACCAAAAAACCAACAAACCACCAAACCATCAAACGAACAAAGCAACAAGCCAACAAGCCAATAAACCATTAAACCAACAAGCCAACAAACCAGCAAACCAACAAGCCAACAAGCCAACAAACCAACAAACCAACAAACCAACAAACCAACAAGCCAACAAACCAACAAATTAACAAGCCAACAAACCAACAAACCAACAAACCAACAAACCAACAAACCAACAAGCCAACAAGCTAACAAGCCAACAAACCAACAAGCCAACAAACCAACAAACCAACAAACCAACAAACCAACAAACCAACAAACCAACAAACCAACAAACCAACAAACCAACAAACCAACATGCCAACAAACCAACAAACTAAGTAACCAACAAGCAAACAAACCAACAAGCCAACAAACCAACAAACCAACAAACAAATACACCAACAAACCAACAAACCAACAAACCAACAAACCAACAAACCAACAAACCAACAAACCAACAAACCAACAAACAAATAAACCAACAAACCAACAAACCAACAAACCAACAAACCAACAAACCAACAAACCAACAAACCAATTAACCAACAAACCAACAAACGAACAAACCAACAAACCAACAAACTAACAAACCAACAAGCCATCAAACCAACAAACCAACAAACCAACCAGCCAACAAACCAACAAGCCAACAAACCAACAAACCAACAAACCAAGTAACCAAAAAGCCAACAAACTAACAAACCAACAAGCCAACAAGCCAACAAACCAACAACCCAACAAAGCAACAAGCCAACAAGCCCACAAACCAACAAGCCAACAAACAAACAAACCAACAAACCAACAAGCCAACAAGCCAATAAACCAACAAGCCAACAAGCCAAAAAACCAACAAACCAACAAACCAACAAGCCAACAAACCAACAAACCAATAAGCCAACAAACCAACAAACCAACAAACCAACAAACCTACAAGCTAACAAGCTAACAAACCAACAAACCAACAAGCCAACAAACAAACAAACCAACAAACCAACAAGCCAACAAACCAACAAACCAACAAGCCAACAAGCCAACAAACCAACAAACCAACAAACCAACAAGCCAACAAACAAACAAACCAAGAAGCCAACAAACCAACAAACCAGCAAGCCAACAAACCAACAAACAAATAAACCAACAAATTAACAAACCAACAAACCAACAAGCTAACAAACCAACAAGCCAACAAACCAACAAACCAACAAATAAATACACCAACAAACCAACAAACCAACAAGCCAACAAACCAACAAACCAACAACCCGACAAACCAACAAGCCAACAAACCAACAAACCAACAAACCAACAAGCCAACAAACCAACAAACCAACAAACCAACAAACCAACAAACCAACAAACCAACAAACCAACAAACCAACAAACCAACAAGCCAACAAGCCAATAAACCAACAAACTAACAAACCAACAAGCCAACAAACAACAAACCACCAAGCCAACAAACCAACAAACCAACAAACCAACAAACCAACAAGCCAACAAACCAACAAACCAACAAACCAACAAACCAACAACACAACAATCCAACAAGCCAACAAACCAACAAACCTACAAACCAACAAACCAACAAACCAACAAACCAACAAACCAACAAACCAACAAGCCAACAAGCCAATAAACCAACAAACTAACAAACCAACAAGCCAACAAACAACAAACCAACAAGCCAACAAACCAACAAACCAACAAACCAACAAACCAACAAGCCAACAAGCCAACAAACCAACAAACCAACAAACCAACAAGCCAACAAACCAACAAACCAGCAAACCAACAAACCAACAAACCAACAAGCCAACAAGCCAACAAGCCAACAAACCAACAAGCCAACAAACCAACAAACCAACAAACCAACAAACCAACAAACCAACAAACCAACAAGCCAACAAGCCAACAAACCAACAAACCAACAAGCCAACAAACCAACAAACCAACAAACCATCATGCCAACAAACCAACAAACTAAGTAACCAACAAGCCAACAAACCAACAAACCAACAAGCAACAAGCCAACAAACCAACAAACCAACAAACCAACAAACCAACAAACCAACAAGCCAACAAACCACAAAGCCAACAAACCAACAAACCAACAAGCCAACAAGCCAACAAACCAACAAACAAATACACCAACAAACCAACAAACCAACAAACCAACAAACCAACAAACCAACAAACCAACAAACAAATAAACCAACAAACCAACAAACCAACAAACCAACAAGCTAACAAACCAACAAACCAACAAATCAACAAACCAACAAACCAACAAACCAACAAACAAATACACCAACAAACCAACAAACCAACAAACCAACAAACCAACAAACCAACAAACCAACAAACCAACAAACAAATAAACCAACAAACCAACAAGCCAACAAACCAACAAGCCAACAAACCAACAAACAACAAACCAACAAACAAATAAATCAACAAACCAACAAGCCAACAAACCAACAAGCCAACAAACCAACAAACCAACAAACCAACAAACCAACAAACCAACAAAGCAACAAAACAAAAAACCAACAAACCAAAAAACCAACAAACCAACAAACCATCAAACGAACAAAGCAACAAACCAACAAGCCAACAAACCAACAAACCAACAAGCCAACAAACCAACAAACCAACAAGCCAACAAGCCAACAAACCAAAAAACCAACAAACCAACAAACCAACAAGCCAACAAACCAACAAACCAACAAACCAACAAACCAACAAACCAACAAGCCAACAAGCCAACAAGCCAACAAGCCAACAAACCAACAAGCCAACAAACCAACAAACCAACAAACCAACAAACCAACAAACCAACAAGCCAACAAGCCAACAAACCAACAAACCAACAAGCCAACAAACCAACAAACCAACAAACCAACATGCCAACAAACCAACAAACTAAGTAACCAACAAGCCAACAAACCAACAACCCAACAAGCCAACAAGTCAACAAACCAACAAACCAACAAACCAACAAACCAACAAGCCAACAAACCAAAAAGCCAACAAACCAACAAACCAACAAGCCAACAAGCCAACAAACCAACAAACCAACAAACCAACAAGCCAACAAACAAACAAACCAAGAAGCCAACAAACCAACAAACCAACAAGCCAACAAACCAACAAACAAATAAACCAACAAACCAACAAACCAACAAACCAACAAGCTAACAAACCAACAAGCCAACAAACCAACAAACCAACAAATAAATACACCAACAAACCAACAAACCAACAAGCCAACAAACCAACAAACCAACAACCCGACAAACCAACAAGCCAACAAACCAACAAACCAACAAACCAACAAGCCAACAAACCAACAAACCAACAAACCAACAAACCAACAAACCAACAAACCAACAAACCAACAAACCAACAAGCCAACAAGCCAATAAACCAACAAACTAACAAACCAACAAGCCAACAAACAACAAACCAACAAGCCAACAAACCAACAAGCCAACAAACCAACAAACCAACAAACCAACAAACCAACAAGCCAACAAACCAACAAACCAACAAACCAACAAACCAACAACACAACAATCCAACAAGCCAACAAACCAACAAACCAACAAGCCAATAAACCAACAAACCAACAAACCAAAAAGCCAACAAACCAACAAGCCAACAAGCCAACAAACCAACAAACCAAGTAACCAAAAAGCCAACAAACTAGCAAACCAACAAACCAACAAGCCAACAACCAACAAACCAACAAACCAACAAGCCAACAAACCAACAAACCAACAAACCAACAAACCAACAAACTAACAAACCAACAAGCCAACAAGCCAACAAACCAACAAACCAATAAACCAACAAGCCAACAAACCAACAAACAAATAAACCAACAAACCAACAAACCAACAAGCCAACAAGCCAACAAGCCAACACACCAACAAACCAACAAACCAACAAGCCAACAAACCAACAAACCAACAAACCAACAAACCAACAAGCCAACAAACCAACAAACAAATAAACCAACAAACCAAAAAACCAACAAGCCAACAAGCCAACAAACCAACAAACCAACAAACTAACAAGCCAACAAACCAACAAGCCAACAAACCAACAAACCAACAAACCAAGTAACCAACAAACCAACAAACCATCAAACGAACAAAGCAACAAACCAATAAGCCAACAAGCCAACAAACCAACAAACCAAGTAACCAAAAAGCCAACAAACTAACGAACCAACAAGCCAACAAACCAACAAGCCAACAAGCCAACAAACCAACAAACCAACAAAGCAACAAACCAAAAAACCAACAAACCAAAAAACCAACAAACCACCAAACCATCAAACGAACAAAGCAACAAGCCAACAAGCCAACAAACCAACAAACCAACAAGCCAACAAACCAGCAAACCAACAAGCCAACAAGCCAACAAACCAACAAACCAACAAACCAACAAACCAACAAGCCAACAAACCAACAAATTAACAAGCCAACAAACCAATAAACCAACAAACCAACAAACCAACAAACCAACAAGCCAACAAGCCAACAAGCCAACAAACCAACAAGCCAACAAACCAACAAACCAACAAACCAACAGACCAACAAACCAACAAACCAACAAACCAACAAACCAACAAACCAACAAACCAACAAACCAACATGCCAACAAACTAAGTAACCAACAAGCAAACAAACCAACAAGCCAACAAACCAACAAACCAACAAACAAATACACCAACAAACCAACAAACCAACAAACCAACAAACCAACAAACCAACAAACCAACAAACCAACAAACCAACAAACAAATAAACCAACAAACCAACAAACCAACAAACCAACAAACCAACAAACCAACAAACCAACAAACCAATTAACCAACAAACCAACAAACGAACAAACCAACAAACCAACAAACTAACAAACCAACAAGCCATCAAACCAACAAACCAACAAACCAACCAGCCAACAAACCAACAAGCCAACAAACCAACAAACCAAGTAACCAAAAAGCCAACAAACTAACAAACCAACAAGCCAACAAGCCAACAAACCAACAACCCAACAAAGCAACAAGCCAACAAGCCCACAAACCAACAAGCCAACAAACAAACAAACCAACAAACCAACAAGCCAACAAGCCAATAAACCAACAAGCCAACAAGCCAAAAAACCAACAAACCAACAAACCAACAAGCCAATAAACCAACAAACCAATAAGCCAACAAACCAACAAACCAACAAACCAACAAACCTACAAGCTAACAAGCTAACAAACCAACAAACCAACAAGCCAACAAACAAACAAACCAACAAACCAACAAGCCAACAAACCAACAAACCAACAAGCCAACAAGCCAACAAACCAACAAACCAACAAACCAACAAGCCAACAAACAAACAAACCAAGAAGCCAACAAACCAACAAACCAGCAAGCCAACAAACCAACAAACAAATAAACCAACAAACCAACAAACCATCAAACCAACAAGCTAACAAACCAACAAGCCAACAAACCAACAAACCAACAAATAAATACACCAACAAACCAACAAACCAACAAGCCAACAAACCAACAAACCAACAACCCGACAAACCAACAAGCCAACAAACCAACAAACCAACAAACCAACAAGCCAACAAACCAACAAACCAACAAACCAACAAACCAACAAACCAACAAACCAACAAACCAACAAACCAACAAACCAACAAGCCAACAAGCCAATAAAACAACAAACTAACAAACCAACAAGCCAACAAACAACAAACCACCAAGCCAACAAACCAACAAACCAACAAACCAACAAACCAACAAGCCAACAAACCAACAAACCAACAAACCAACAAACCAACAACACAACAATCCAACAAGCCAACAAACCAACAAACCTACAAACCAACAAACCAACAAACCAACAAACCAACAAACCAACAAACCAACAAGCCAACAAGCCAACAAACCAACAAACTAACAAACCAACAAGCCAACAAACAACAAACCAACAAGCCAACAAACCAACAAACCAACAAACCAACAAACCAACAAGCCAACAAGCCAACAAACCAACAAACCAACAAACCAACAAGCCAACAAACCAACAAACCAACAAACCAACAAACCAACAAGCCAACAAACCAACAAACAAATAAACCAACAAACCAAAAAACCAACAAGCCAACAAGCCAACAAACCAACAAACCAACAAACTAACAAGCCAACAAACCAAAAAGCCAACAAACCAACAAACCAACAAACCAAGTAACCAACAAACCAACAAACCATCAAACGAACAAAGCAACAAACCAATAAGCCAACAAGCCAACAAACCGACAAACCAAGTAACCAAATAGCCAACAAACTAACAAACCAACAAGCCAACAAACCAACAAGCCAACAAGCCAACAAACCAACAAACCAACAAAGCAACAAACCAAAAAACCAACAAACCAAAAAACCAACAAACCACCAAACCATCAAACGAACAAAGCAACAAGCCAACAAGCCAACAAACCAACAAACCAACAAACCAACAAACCAACAAGCCAACAAACCAACAAACCAACAAATTAACAAGCCAACAAACCAACAAACCAACAAACCAACAAACCGACAAACCAACAAGGCAACAAGCCAACAAGCCAACAAACCAACAAGCCAACAAACCAACAAACCAACAAACCAACAAACCAACAAACCAACAAACCAACAAACCAACAAACCAACAAACCAACAAACCAACAAGCCAACAAGCCAACAAACAAACAAACCAACAAGCCAACAAACCAACAAACCAACAAGCCAAGAAGCCAACAAACCAACAAACCAACAAGCCAACAAACCAACAAACCAACAAAGCAACAAACCAAAAAACCAACAATTCAAAAAACCAACAAACCAACAAACCATCAAACGAACAAAGCAAGAAGCCAACAAGCCAACAAACCAACAAACCAACAAGCCAACAAACCAGCAAACCAACAAGCCAACAAGCCAACAAACCAAAAAACCAACAAACCAACAAACCAACCAGCCAACAAACCAACAAACCAACAAACCAACAAACCAACAAGCCAACAAGCCAACAAGCCAACAAACCAACAAGCCAACAAACCAACAAACCAACAAACCAACAAACCAACAAACCAACAAGCCAACAAGCCAACAAACCAACAAACCAACAAGCCAACAAACCAACAAACCAACAAACCATCATGCCAACAAACCAACAAACTAAGTAACCAACAAGCCAACAAACCAACAAACCAACAAGCAACAAGCCAACAAACCAACAAACCAACAAACCAACAAACCAACAAACCAACAAGCCAACAAACCACAAGGCCAACAAACCAACAAACCAACAAGCCAACAAGCCAACAAACCAACAAACAAATACACCAACAAACCAACAAACCAACAAACCGACAAACCAACAAACCAACAAACCAACAAACCAACAAACAAATAAACCAACAAACCAACAAACCAACAAACCAACAAGCTAACAAACCAACAAACCAACAAACCAACAAACCAACAAACCAACAAACCAACAAACCAACAAACCAACAAACAAATACACCAACAAACCAACAAACCAACAAACCAACAAACCAACAAACCAACAAACCAACAAACCAACAAACAAATAAACCAACAAACCAACAAGCCAACAAACCAAAAAACCAACAAACCAACAAACCATCAAACGAACAAAGCAACAAACCAACATGCCAACAAACCAACAAACCAACAAGCCAACAAACCAACAAACCAACAAGCCAACAAGCCAACAAACCAAAAAACCAACAAACCAACAAACCAACAAGCCAACAAACCAACAAACCAACAAACCAACAAACCAACAAACCAACAAGCCAACAAACCAACAAGCCAACAAACCAACAAACCAACAAACCAACAAACCAACAAACCAACAAACCAACAAACCAACAAGCCAACAAGCCAACAAACCAACAAACCAACAAGCCAACAAACCAACAAACCAACAAACCAACATGCCAACAAACCAACAAACTAAGTAACCAACAAGCCAACAAACCAACAACCCAACAAGCCAACAAGTCAACAAACCAACAAACCAACAAACCAACAAACCAACAAGCCAACAAACCAAAAAGCCAACAAACCAACAAACCAACAAGCCAACAAGCCAACAAACCAACAAACCAACAAACCAACAAGCCAACAAACAAACAAACCAAGAAGCCAACAAACCAACAAACCAACAAGCCAACAAACCAACAAACAAATAAACCAACAAACCAACAAACCAACAAACCAACAAGCTAACAAACCAACAAGCCAACAAACCAACAAACCAACAAATAAATACACCAACAAACCAACAAACCAACAAGCCAACAAACCAACAAACCAACAAACCAACAAGCCAACAAACCAACAAACCAACAAACCAACAAACCAACAAACCAACAAACCAACAAACCAACAAACCAACAAGCCAACAAGCCAATAAACCAACAAACTAACAAACCAACAAGCCAACAAACAACAAACCAACAAGCCAACAAACCAACAAACCAACAAACCAACAAACCAACAAGCCAACAAACCAACAAACCAACAAGCCAATAAACCAACAAACCAACAAACCAAAAAGCCAACAAACCAACAAGCCAACAAGCCAACAAACAAACAAACCAAGTAACCAAAAAGCCAACAAACTAGCAAACCAACAAACCAACAAGCCAACAACCAACAAACCAACAAACCAACAAGCCAACAAACCAACAAACCAACAAACCAACAAACCAACAAACTAACAAACCAACAAGCCAACAAGCCAACAAACCAACAAACCAACAAACCAACAAACCAACAAGCCAACAAACCAACAAACAAATAAACCAACAAACCAACAAACCAACAAGCCAACAAGCCAACAAACCAACAAACCAACAAACCAACAAGCCAACAAACCAACAAACCAACAAACCAACAAACCAACAAGCCAACAAACCAACAAACAAATAAACCAACAAACCAAAAAACCAACAAGCCAACAAGCCAACAAACCAACAAACCAACAAACTAACAAGCCAACAAACCAACAAGCCAACAAACCAACAAACCAACAAACCAAGTAACCAACAAACCAACAAACCATCAAACGAAAAAAGCAACAAACCAATAAGCCAACAAGCCAACAAACCAACAAACCAAGTAACCAAAAAGCCAACAAACTAACGAACCAACAAGCCAACAAACCAACAAGCCAACAAGCCAACAAACCAACAAACCAACAAAGCAACAAACCAAAAAACCAACAAACCAACAAACCAACAAACCCACAAACCAACAAACCAACAAACCAACATGCCAACAAACCAACAAACTAAGTAACCAACAAGCAAACAAACCAACAAGCCGACAAACCAACAAACCAACAAACAAATACACCAACAAACCAACAAACCAACAAACCAACACACCAACAAACCAACAAACCAACAAACCAACAAACAAATAAACCAACAAACCAACAAACCAACAAACCAACAAGCCAACAAACCAACAAACCAACAAAACAACAAACCAACAAACCAACAAGCCAACAAACCAACAAATTAACAAGCCAACAAACCAACAAACCAACAAACCAACAAACCAACAAACCAACAAACCAACAAGCCAACAAACCAACAAACCAACAAACCAACAAACCAACAAACAAATACACCAACAAGCCAACAAACCAGGAAACCAACAAGCCAACAAGCCAACAAACCAACAAACCAACAAACCAACAAACCAACAAACCAACAAGCCAACAAACCAACAAATTAACAAGCCAACAAACCAACAAACCCACAAACCAACAAACCAACAAACCAACAAGCCAACAAGCCAACAAGCCAACAAACCAACAAGCCAACAAACCAACAAACCAACAAACCAACAAACCAACAAACCAACAAACCAACAAACCAACAAACCAACAAACCAACAAACCAACAAACCAACATGCCAACAAACCAACAAACTAAGTAACCAACAAGCAAACAAACCAACAAGCCAACAAACCAACAAACCAACAAACAAATACACCAACAAACCAACAAACCAACAAACCAACACACCAACAAACCAACAAACCAACAAACAAATAAACCAACAAACCAACAAACCAACAAACCAACAAACCACAAACCAACAAACCAACAAACCAACACACCAACAAACCAACAAACCAACAAACCAACAAACAAATAAACCAACAAACCAACAAACCAACAAACCAACAAACCACAAACCAACAAACCAACCAGCCAACAAACCAACAAGCCAACAAACCAACAAACCAACAAACCAAGTAACCAAAAAGCCAACAAACTAACAAACCAACAAGCCAACAAGCCAACAAACCAACAACCCAACAAAGCAACAAGCCAACAAGCCCACAAACCAACAAGCCAACAAACAAACAAACCAACAAACCAACAAGCCAACAAGCCAATAAACCAACAAGCCAACAAGCCAAAAAACCAACAAACCAACAAACCAACAAGCCAACAAACCAGCAAACTAATAAGCCAACAAACCAACAAACCTACAAGCTAACAAGCTAACAAACCAACAAACCAACAAGCCAACAAACCAACAAACCAACAAACCAACAAGCCAACAAACCAACAAGCCAACAAACCAAAAAGCCAACAAACCAACAAACCAACAAACCAACAAACCAACAAATCAACAAACCAACAAGCAAACAAGCCAACAAACCAACAAACCAACAAACCAACAAACCAACAAACCAACAAGCCAACAAACCAACAAGCCAACAAACTAACAAACCAACAAGCCAACAAGCCAACAAGCCAACAAGCCAACAAACCAACAAACCAACAAACCAACAAACCAACAAGCCAACAAACTAACTAACCAACAAGCCAACAAACCAACAAACCAACAAACCAACAAACCAACAAGCCAGCAAGCCAACAAACCAACAAGCCAACAAACCAACAAACCAACAAACCAACAATCCAACAAATCAACAAGCCAACAAACCAACAAGCCAACAATCCAACAAACCAACAAACCAACAAAGCAACAAACCAAAAAACCAACAATTCAAAAAACCAACAAACCAAAAAACCATCAAACGAACAAAGCAACAAGCCAACAAGCCAACAAACCAACAAACCAACAAGCCAACAAACCAGCAAACCAACAAGCCAACAAGCCAACAAACCAAAAAACCAACAAACCAACAAACCAACCAGCCAACAAACCAACAAACCAACAAACCAACAAACCAACAAACCAACAAGCCAACAAGCCAACAAGCCAACAAACCAACAAGCCAACAAACCAACAAACCAACAAACCAACAAACAAATAAACCAACAAACCAAAAAACCAACAAGCCAACAAGCCAACAAACCAACAAACCAACAAACTAACAAGCCAACAAACCAACAAGCCAACAAACCAACAAACCAACAAACCAAGTAACCAACAAACCAACAAACCATCAAACGAACAAAGCAACAAACCAATAAGCCAACAAGCCAACAAACCAACAAACCAAGTAACCAAAAAGCCAACAAACTAACGAACCAACAAGCCAACAAACCAACAAGCCAACAAGCCAACAAACCAACAAACCAACAAAGCAACAAACCAAAAAACCAACAAACCAACAAACCAACAAACCAACAAACCAACAAACCAACAAACCAACATGCCAACAAACCAACAAACTAAGTAACCAACAAGCAAACAAACCAACAAGCCAACAAACCAACAAACCAACAAACAAATACACCAACAAACCAACAAACCAACAAACCAACACACCAACAAACCAACAAACCAACAAACCAACAAACAAATAAACCAACAAACCAACAAACCAACAAACCAACAAGCCAACAAACCAACAAACCAACAAAACAACAAACCAACAAACCAACAAGCCAACAAACCAACAAATTAACAAGCCAACAAACCAACAAACCAACAAACCAACAAACCAACAAACCAACAAACCAACAAGCCAACAAACCAACAAACCAACAAACCAACAAACCAACAAACCAACAAACAAATACACCAACAAGCCAACAAACCAGCAAACCAACAAGCCAACAAGCCAACAAACCAACAAACCAACAAACCAACAAACCAACAAACCAACAAGCCAACAAACCAACAAATTAACAAGCCAACAAACCAACAAACCAACAAACCAACAAACCAACAAACCAACAAGCCAACAAGCCAACAAGCCAACAAACCAACAAGCCAACAAACCAACAAACCAACAAACCAACAAACCAACAAACCAACAAACCAACAAACCAACAAACCAACAAACCAACAAACCAACAAACCAACAAACCAACATGCCAACAAACCAACAAACTAAGTAACCAACAAGCAAACAAACCAACAAGCCAACAAACCAACAAACCAACAAACAAATACACCAACAAACCAACAAACCAACAAACCAACACACCAACAAACCAACAAACCAACAAACAAATAAACCAACAAACCAACAAACCAACAAACCAACAAACCACAAACCAACAAACCAACAAACCAACACACCAACAAACCAACAAACCAACAAACCAACAAACAAATAAACCAACAAACCAACAAACCAACAAACCAACAAACCACAAACCAACAAACCAACCAGCCAACAAACCAACAAGCCAACAAACCAACAAACCAACAAACCAAGTCACCAAAAAGCCAACAAACTAACAAACCAACAAGCCAACAAGCCAACAAACCAACAACCCAACAAAGCAACAAGCCAACAAGCCCACAAACCAACAAGCCAACAAACAAACAAACCAACAAACCAACAAGCCAACAAGCCAATAAACCAACAAGCCAACAAGCCAAAAAACCAACAAACCAACAAACCAACAAGCCAACAAACCAGCAAACCAATAAGCCAACAAACCAACAAACCAACAAACCAACAAACCTACAAGCTAACAAGCTAACAAACCAACAAACCAACAAGCCAACAAACCAACAAACCAACAAACCAACAAGCCAACAAACCAACAAGCCAACAAACCAAAAAGCCAACAAACCAACAAACCAACAAACCAACAAACCAACAAACCAACAAATCAACAAACCAACAAGCAAACAAGCCAACAAACCAACAAACCAACAAACCAACAAACCAACAAACCAACAAGCCAACAAACCAACAAGCCAACAAACTAACAAACCAACAAGCCAACAAGCCAACAAGCCAACAAGCCAACAAACCAACAAACCAACAAACCAACAAACCAACAAGCCAACAAACTAACTAACCAACAAGCCAACAAACCAACAAACCAACAAACCAACAAACCAACAAGCCAGCAAGCCAACAAACCAACAAGCCAACAAACCAACAAACCAACAAACCAACAATCCAACAAATCAACAAGCCAACAAACCAACAAGCCAACAATCCAACAAACCAACAAACCAACAAAGCAACAAACCAAAAAACCAACAATTCAAAAAACCAACAAACCAAAAAACCATCAAACGAACAAAGCAACAAGCCAACAAGCCAACAAACCAACAAACCAACAAGCCAACAAACCAGCAAACCAACAAGCCAACAAGCCAACAAACCAAAAAACCAACAAACCAACAAACCAACCAGCCAACAAACCAACAAACCAACAAACCAACAAACCAACAAACCAACAAGCCAACAAGCCAACAAGCCAACAAACCAACAAGCCAACAAACCAACAAACCAACAAACCAATAAACCAACAAACCAACAAGCCAACAAGCCAACAAACCAACAAACCAACAAGCCAACAAACCAACAAACCAACAAACCATCATGCCAACAAACCAACAAACTAAGTAACCAATAAGCCAACAAACCAACAAACCAACAAGCAACAAGCCAACAAACCAACAAACCAACAAACCAACAAACCAACAAACCAACAAGCCAACAAACCACAAAGCCAACAAACCAACAAACCGACAAGCCAATAAGCCAACAAACCAACAAACAAATACACCAACAAACCAACAAACCAACAAACCAACAAACCAACAAACCAACAAACAAATAAACCAACAAACCAACAAACCAACAAACCAACAAGCTAACAAACCAACAAACCAACAAACCAACAAACCAACAAACAAATACACCAACAAACCAACAAACCAACAAACCAACAAACCAACAAACCAACAAACCAACAAACAAATAAACCAACAAACCAACAAGCCAACAAACCAACAAGCCAACAAACCAACAAACCAACAAACCAACAAACAAATAAACCAACAAACCAACAAGCCAACAAACCAACAAGCCAACAAACCAACAAACCAACAAACCAACAAACCAACAAACCAACAAACCAACAAAGCAACAAACCAAAAAACCAACAAACCAAAAAACCAACAAACCAACAAACCATCAAACGAACAAAGCAACAAACCAACAAGCCAACAAACCAACAAACCAACAAGCCAACAAACCAGCAAACCAACAAGCCAACAAGCCAACAAACCAAAAAACCAACAAACCAACAAACCAACAAGCCAACAAACCAACAAACCAACAAACCAACAAACCAACAAACCAACAAGCCAACAAGCCAACAAGCCAACAAACCAACAAGCCAACAAACCAAGAAACCAACAAACCAACAAACCAACAAACCAACAAGCCAACAAGCCAACAAACCAACAAACCAACAAGCCAACAAACCAACAAACCAACAAACCAACATGCCAACAAACCAACAAACTAAGTAACCAACAAGCCAACAAACCAACAAACCAACAAGGCAACAAGCCAACCAACCAACAAACCCACAAACCAACAAACCAACAAGCCAACAAACCAAAAAGCCAACAAACCAACAAACTAACAAGCCAACAAGCCAACAAACCAACAAACCAACAAACCAACAAACCAACAAACCAACAAGCCAACAAACAAACAAACCAAGAAGCCAACAAACCAACAAACCAACAAACCAACAAGCCAACAAACCAACAAACAAATAAACCAACAAACCAACAAACCAACAAACCAACAAGCTCACAAACCAACAAACCAACAAACCAACAATCCAACAAATCAACAAGCCAACAAACCAACAAGCCAACAAGCCAACAAACCAACAAACCAACAAAGCAACAAACCAAAAAACCAACAATTCAAAAAACCAACAAACCAACAAACCATCAAACGAACAAAGCAACAAGCCAACAAGCCAACAAACCAACAAACCAACAAGCCACCAAACCAGCAAACCAACAAGCCAACAAGCCAACAAGCCAACAAACCAAAAAACCAACAAACCAACAAACCAACCAGCCAACAAACCAACAAACCAACAAACCAACAAACCAACAAACCAACAAGCCAACAAGCCAACAAGCCAACAAACCAACAAGCCAACAAACCAACAAACCAACAAACCAACAAACCAACAAGCCAACAAGCCAACAAACCAACAAACTAACAAGCCAACAAACCAACAAACCATCATGCCAACAAACCAACAAACTAAGTAACCAACAAGCCAACAAACCAACAAACCAACAAGCAACAAGCCAACAAACCAACAAACCAACAAACCAACAAACCAACAAACCAACAACCCAACAAACCACAAAGCCAACAAACCAACAAACCAACAAGCCAACAAGCCAACAAACCAACAAACAAATACACCAACAAACCAAAAAACCAACAAACCAACAAACCAACAAACCAACAAACCAACTAACCAACAAACAAATAAACCAACAAACCAACAAACCAACAAACCAACAAGCTAACAAACCAACAAACCAACAAACCAACAAACCAAGAAACAAATACACCAACAAACCAACAAACCAACAAACCAACAAACCAACAAACCAACAAACAAATAAACCAACAAACCAACAAGCCAACAAACCAACAAGTCAACAAACCAACAAACCAACAAACCAACAAACCAACAAACCAACAAAGCAACAAACCAAAAAACCAACAAACCAAAAAACCAACAAACCAACAAACCATCAAACGAACAAAGCAACAAACCAACAAGCCAACAAACCAACAAACCAACAAGCCAACAAACCAGCAAACCAACAAGCCAACAAGCCAACAAACCAAAAAACCAACAAACCAACAAACCAACAAGCCAACAAACCAACAAACCAACAAACCAACAAACCAACAAACCAACAAGCCAACAAGCCAACAAGCCAACAAACCAAGAAACCAACAAACCAACAAACCAACAAACCAACAAGCCAACAAGCCAACAAACCAACAAACCAACAAGCCAACAAACCAACAAACCAACAAACCAACTAACCAACATGCCAACAAACCAACAAACTAAGTAACCAACAAGCCAACAAACCAACAAACCAACAAGCCAACAAGCCAACAAACCAACAAACCAACAAACCAACAAACCAACAAACCAACAAGCCAACAAACCAAAAAGCCAAACCAACAAACCAACAAGCCAACAAGCCACTAAACCAACAAACCAACAAACCAACAAGCAAACTAAACAACAAGCCAACAAACCAACAAACCAACAAACAAACAAGCCAACAAACCAACAAACCAACAAACCAACAAGCCAACAAACCAACAAACCAACAAGCCAACAAACCAACAAACTAACAAACCAACAAACCAACAAGCCAACAAACCAACAAACCAAGTAACCAAAAAGCCAACAAACTAACAAACCAACAAACCAACAAGCCAACAAACCTTCAAACGAACAAAGCAACAAGCCAACAAGCAAACAAACCAACAAGCCAACAAGCCAACAAACCAGCAAACCAACAAGCCAACAAGCCGACAAACCAACAAGCCAACAAACCAACAAACCAACAAACCAACAAACCAACAAACCAACAAGCCAACAAGCCACCAAACCAACAAACCAACAAACCAACAAGCCAACAAACCAACAAGCCAACAAACCAACAAACCAACAAGCCAACAAGCCAACAAACCAACAAGCCAACAAACCAACAAACCAACAAACCAACAAGCCAACAAGCCAACAAACCAACAAACCAACAAACCAACAAGCCAACAAACCAACAAACCAACAAGCCAACAAACCAACAAACCAACAAACCAACAAGCCAACAAGCCAACAAACCAACAAACCAACAAACCAACAAACCAACAAACCAACAAACCAACAAACCAATTAACCAACAAACCAACAAATGAACAAACCAACAAACCAACAAACTAGCAAACCAACAAGCCATCAAACCAACAAACCAACAAACCAACCAGCCAACAAACCAACAAGCCAACAAACCAACAAACCAACAAACCAAGTAACCAAAAAGCCAACAAACTAACAAACCAACAAGCCAACAAGCCATCAAACCAACAACCCAACAAAGCAACAAGCCAACAAGCCCACAAATCAACAAGCCAACAAACAAACAAACCAACAAACCAACAAGCCAACAAGCCAATAAACCAACAAGCCAACAAGCCAAAAAACCAACAAACCAACAAACCAACAAGCCAACAAACCAACAAACCAATAAGCCAACAAACCAACAAACCAACAAACCAACAAACCTACAAGCTAACAAGCTAACAAACCAACAAACCAACAAGCCAACAAACCAACAAACCAACAAACCAACAAGCCAACAAACCAACAAGCCATTAAACCAAAAAGCCAACAAACCAACAAACCAACAAACCAACAAACCAACAAACCAACAAGCAAACAAGCCAACAAACCAACAAACCAACAAACCAACAAACCAACAAGCCAACAAACCAACAAGCCAACAAACTAACAAACCAACAAGCCAATAAGCCAACAAGCCAACAAACCAACAAACCAACAAACCAACAAACCAACAAGCCAACAAACTAACAAACCAACAAACTAACAAACCAACAAGCCAACAAACCAACAAACCAACAAACCAACAAACCAACAAGCCAACAAGCCAACAAGCCAACAAACCAACAAGCCAACAAACCAACAAACCAACAAACCAACAATCCAACAAATCAACAAGCCAACAAACCAACAAGCCAACAAGCCAACCAACCAACAAACTAACAAAGCAACAAACCAAAAAACCAACAATTCAAAAAACCAACAAACCAACAAGCCAACAAGCCAACAAACCAACAAACCAACAAGCCCACAAGCCAACAAACCAACAAACCAACAAGCCAACAAACCAACAAACAAATAAACCAACAAACCAACAAACCAACAAACCAACAAACCAACCAGCCAACAAACCAACAAACCAACAAACCAACAAACCAACAAACCAACAAGCCAACAAGCCAACAAGCCAACAAACCAACAAGCCAACAAACCACAAACCAACAAACCAACAAACCAACAAACCAACAAACCAACAAGCCAACAAGCCAACAAACCAACAAACCAACAAGCCAACGAACCAACAAACCAACAAACCATCATGCCAACAAACCAACAAACTAAGTAACCAACAAGCCAACAAACCAACAAACCAACAAGCAACAAGCCAACAAACCAACAAACCAACAAACCAACAAACCAACAAACCAACAAGCCAACAAACCACAAAGCCAACAAACCAACAAACCAACAAGCCAATAAGCCAACAAACCAACAAACAAATACACCAACAAACCAACAAACCAACAAACCAACAAACCAACAAACCAACAAACCAACAAACCAACAAACAAATAAACCAATAAACCAACAAACCAACAAACCAACAAGCTAACAAACCAACAAACCAACAAACCAACAAACCAACAAACCAACAAACAAATACACCAACAAACCAACAAACCAACAAACCAACAAACCAACAAACCAACAAACAAATAAACCAACAAACCAACAAGCCAACAAACCAACAAGCCAACAAACCAACAAACCAACAAACCAACAAACAAATAAACCAACAAACCAACAAGCCAACAAACCAACAAGCCAACAAACCAACAAACCAACAAACCAACAAACCAACAAACCAACAAAGCAACAAACCAAAAAACCAACAAACCAACAAACCAAAAAACCAACAAACCAACAAACCAACAAACCAACAAACCAACAAACCAACAAGCCAACAAGCCAACAAGCCAACAAACTAACAAGCCAACAAACCAAGAAACCAACAAACCAACAAACCAACAAACCAACAAGCCAACAAGCCAACAAACCAACAAACCAACAAGCCAACAAACCAACAAACCAACAAACCAACATGCCAACAAACCAACAAACTAAGTAACCAGCAAGCCAACAAACCAACAAACCAACAAGCCAACAAGCCAACAAACCAACAAACCAACAAACCAACAAACCAACAAGCCAACAAACCAAAAAGCCAACAAACCAACAAACCAACAAGCCAACAAGCCAACAAACCAACAAACCAACAAACCAACAAGCCAACAAACAAACAAACCAAGAAGCCAACAAACCAACAAACCAACAAGCCAACAAACCAACAAACAAATAAATCAACAAACCAACAAACCAACAAACCAACAAGCTAACAAACCAACAAACCAACAAACCAACAATCCAACAAATCAACAAGCCAACAAACCAACAAGCCAACAAGCCAACAAACCAACAAACCAACAAAGCAACAAACCAAAAAACCAACAATTCAAAAAACCAACAAACCAACAAACCATCAAACGAACAAAGCAACAAGCCAACAAGCCAACAAACCAACAAACCAACAAGCCAACAAACCAGCAAACCAACAAGCCAACAAGCCAACAAACCAAAAAACCAACAAACCAACAAACCAACCAGCCAACAAACCAACAAACCAACAAACCAACAAACCAACAAACCAACAAGCCAACAAGCCAACAAGCCAACAAACCAACAAGCCAACAAACCAACAAACCAACAAACCAACAAACCAACAAGCCAACAAGCCAACTAACCAACAAACCAACAAGCCAACAAACCAACAAACCAACAAACGATCATGCCAACAAACCAACAAACTAAGTAACCAACAAGCCAACAAACCAACAAACCAACAAGCAACAAGCCAACAAACCAACAAACCAACAAACCAACAAACCAACAAACCAACAAGCCAACAAACCACAAAGCCAACAAACCAACAAACCAACAAGCCAACAAGCCAACAAACCAACAAACAAATACACCAACAAACCAACAAACCAACAATCCAACAAACCAACAAACCAACAAACCAACAAACCAACAAACAAATAAACCAACAAACCAACAAACCAACAAACCAACAAGCTAACAAACCAACAAACCAACAAGCCAACAAACCAACAAGCAAATACACCAACAAACCAACAAACCAACAAACCAACAAACCAACAAACCAACAAACCAACAAACCAACAAACCAACAAACAAATAAACCAACAAACCAACAAGCCAACAAACCAACAAGCCAACAAACCAACAAACCAACAAACCAACAAACAAATAAACCAACAAACCAACAAGCCAACAAACCAACAAGCCAACAAACCAACAAACCAACAAACCAACAAACCAACAAACCAACAAAGCAACAAACCAAAAAACCAACAAACCAAAAAACCAACAAACCAACAAACCATCAAACGAACAAAGCAACAAACCAACAAGCCAACAAACCAACAAACCAACAAGCCAACAAACCAGCAAACCAACAAGTCAACAAACCAACAAACCAAAAAACCAACAAACCAACAAACCAACAAGCCAACAAACCAACAAACCAACAAACCAACAAACCAACAAACCAACAAGCCAACAAGCCAACAAGCCAACAAACCAACAAGCCAACAAACCAAGAAACCAACAAACCAACAAACCAACAAACCAACAAGCCAACAAGCCAACCAACCAACAAACCAACAAGCCAACAAACCAACAAACCAACAAACCAACAAACCAACATGCCAACAAACCAACAAACTAAGTAACCAACAAGCCAACAAACCAACAAACCAACAAGCCAACAAGCCAACAAATCAACAAACCAACAAACCAACAAACCAACAAGCCAACAAACCAAAAAGCCAACAAACCAACAAACGAACAAGACAACAAGCCAACAAACCAACAAACCAACAAACCAACAAGCCAACAAACAAACAAACCAAGAAGCCAACAAACCAACAAACCAACAAGCCAACAAACCAACAAACAAATAAACCAACAAACCAACAAACCAACAAACCAACAAACCAACAAACCAACAAACCAACAAACCAACAAGCTAACAAACCAACAAGTCAACAAGCCAACAAACCAAAAAACCAACAAACCAACAAACCAACAAGCCAACAAACCAACAAACCAACAAACCAACAAACCAACAAACCAACAAGCCAACAAGCCAACAAGCCAACAAACCAACAAGCCAACAAACCAAGAAACCAACAAACCAACAAACCAACAAACCAACAAGCCAACAAGCCAACCAACCAACAAACCAACAAGCCAACAAACCCACAAACCAACAAACCAACAAACCAACATGCCAACAAACCAACAAACTAAGTAACCAACAAGCCAACAAACCAACAAACCAACAAGCCAACAAGCCAACAAATCAACAAACCAACAAACCAACAAACCAACAAGCCAACAAACCAAAAAGCCAACAAACCAACAAACGAACAAGACAACAAGCCAACAAACCAACAAACCAACAAACCAACAAGCCAACAAACAAACAAACCAAGAAGCCAACAAACCAACAAACCAACAAGCCAACAAACCAACAAACAAATAAACCAACAAGCCAACAAACCAAAAAGCCAACAAACCAACAAACGAACAAGACAACAAGCCAACAAACCAACAAACCAACAAACCAACAAGCCAACAAACAAACAAACCAAGAAGCCAACAAACCAACAAACCAACAAGCCAACAAACCAACAAACAAATAAACCAACAAACCAACAAACCAACAAGCCAACAAGCCAACAAACCAACAAACCAACAAGCCAACGAACCAACAAACCAACAAACCATCATGCCAACAAACCAACAAACTAAGTAACCAACAAGCCAACAAACCAACAAACCAACAAGCAACAAGCCAACAAACCAACAAACCAACAAACCAACAAACCAACAAACCAACAAGCCAACAAACCACAAAGCCAACAAACCAACAAACCAACAAGCCAATAAGCCAACAAACCAACAAACAAATACACCAACAAACCAACAAACCAACAAACCAACAAACCAACAAACCAACAAACCAACAAACCAACAAACAAATAAACCAATAAACCAACAAACCAACAAACCAACAAGCTAACAAACCAACAAACCAACAAACCAACAAACCAACAAACCAACAAACAAATACACCAACAAACCAACAAACCAACAAACCAACAAACCAACAAACCAACAAACAAATAAACCAACAAACCAACAAGCCAACAAACCAACAAGCCAACAAACCAACAAACCAACAAACCAACAAACAAATAAACCAACAAACCAACAAGCCAACAAACCAACAAGCCAACAAACCAACAAACCAACAAACCAACAAACCAACAAACCAACAAAGCAACAAACCAAAAAACCAACAAACCAACAAACCAAAAAACCAACAAACCAACAAACCAACAAACCAACAAACCAACAAACCAACAAGCCAACAAGCCAACAAGCCAACAAACTAACAAGCCAACAAACCAAGAAACCAACAAACCAACAAACCAACAAACCAACAAGCCAACAAGCCAACAAACCAACAAACCAACAAGCCAACAAACCAACAAACCAACAAACCAACATGCCAACAAACCAACAAACTAAGTAACCAGCAAGCCAACAAACCAACAAACCAACAAGCCAACAAGCCAACAAACCAACAAACCAACAAACCAACAAACCAACAAGCCAACAAACCAAAAAGCCAACAAACCAACAAACCAACAAGCCAACAAGCCAACAAACCAACAAGCCAACAAACAAACAAACCAAGAAGCCAACAAACCAACAAACCAACAAGCCAACAAACCAACAAACAAATAAATCAACAAACCAACAAACCAACAAACCAACAAGCTAACAAACCAACAAACCAACAAACCAACAATCCAACAAATCAACAAGCCAACAAACCAACAAGCCAACAAGCCAACAAACCAACAAACCAACAAAGCAACAAACCAAAAAACCAACAATTCAAAAAACCAACAAACCAACAAACCATCAAACGAACAAAGCAACAAGCCAACAAGCCAACAAACCAACAAACCAACAAGCCAACAAACCAGCAAACCAACAAGCCAACAAGCCAACAAACCAAAAAACCAACAAACCAACAAACCAACCAGCCAACAAACCAACAAACCAACAAACCAACAAACCAACAAACCAACAAGCCAACAAGCCAACAAGCCAACAAACCAACAAGCCAACAAACCAACAAACCAACAAACCAACAAACCAACAAGCCAACAAGCCAACTAACCAACAAACCAACAAGCCAACAAACCAACAAACCAACAAACGATCATGCCAACAAACCAACAAACTAAGTAACCAACAAGCCAACAAACCAACAAACCAACAAGCAACAAGCCAACAAACCAACAAACCAACAAACCAACAAACCAACAAACCAACAAGCCAACAAACCACAAAGCCAACAAACCAACAAACCAACAAGCCAACAAGCCAACAAACCAACAAACAAATACACCAACAAACCAACAAACCAACAATCCAACAAACCAACAAACCAACAAACCAACAAACCAACAAACAAATAAACCAACAAACCAACAAACCAACAAACCAACAAGCTAACAAACCAACAAACCAACAAGCCAACAAACCAACAAGCAAATACACCAACAAACCAACAAACCAACAAACCAACAAACCAACAAACCAACAAACCAACAAACCAACAAACCAACAAACAAATAAACCAACAAACCAACAAGCCAACAAACCAACAAGCCAACAAACCAACAAACCAACAAACCAACAAACAAATAAACCAACAAACCAACAAGCCAACAAACCAACAAGCCAACAAACCAACAAACCAACAAACCAACAAACCAACAAACCAACAAAGCAACAAACCAAAAAACCAACAAACCAAAAAACCAACAAACCAACAAACCATCAAACGAACAAAGCAACAAACCAACAAGCCAACAAACCAACAAACCAACAAGCCAACAAACCAGCAAACCAACAAGTCAACAAGCCAACAAACCAAAAAACCAACAAACCAACAAACCAACAAGCCAACAAACCAACAAACCAACAAACCAACAAACCAACAAACCAACAAGCCAACAAGCCAACAAGCCAACAAACCAACAAGCCAACAAACCAAGAAACCAACAAACCAACAAACCAACAAACCAACAAGCCAACAAGCCAACCAACCAACAAACCAACAAGCCAACAAACCAACAAACCAACAAACCAACAAACCAACATGCCAACAAACCAACAAACTAAGTAACCAACAAGCCAACAAACCAACAAACCAACAAGCCAACAAGCCAACAAATCAACAAACCAACAAACCAACAAACCAACAAGCCAACAAACCAAAAAGCCAACAAACCAACAAACGAACAAGACAACAAGCCAACAAACCAACAAACCAACAAACCAACAAGCCAACAAACAAACAAACCAAGAAGCCAACAAACCAACAAACCAACAAGCCAACAAACCAACAAACAAATAAACCAACAAACCAACAAACCAACAAACCAACAAACCAACAAGCTAACAAACCAACAAGCCAACAAACCAACAAACCAACAAATAATTACACCAACAAACCAACAAACCAACAAACCAACAAACCAACAAACCAACAAACCAACAAACCAACAAACCAACAAACCAACAAACCAACAAACCAACAAACCAACAAACCAACAAACCAACAAGCCAACAAACCAACAAGCCAACAAACCAACAAACCAACAAGCCAACAAACCAACAAACCAACAAACCAACAAACCAACAAACCAACAAGCCAACAAGCCACCAAACCAACAAACCAACAAACCAACAAGCAAACAAACCAACAAGCCAACAAACCAACAAACCAACAAACCAACAAGCCAACAAACCAACAAACCAACAAACCAACAAGCCAACAAACCAACAAACCAACAAGCCAACAAACCAACAAACTAACAAACCAACAAACCAACAAGCCAACAAACCAACAAACCAAGTAACCAAAAAGCCAACAAACTAACAAACCAACAAACCAACAAGCCAACAAACCATCAAACGAACAAAGCAACAAGCCAACAAGCAAACAATCCAACAAGCCAACAAGCCAACAAACCAGCAAACCAACAAGCCAACAAGCCAACAAACCAACAAGCCAACAAACCAACAAACCAACAAACCAACAAACCAACAAACCAACAAACCAACAAGCCAACAAGCCACCAAACCAACAAACCAACAAACCAACAAGCCAAAAAACCAACAAGCCAACAAACCAACAAACCAACAAGCCAACAAGCCAACAAACCAACAAGCCAACAAACCAACAAACCAACAAACCAACAAGCCAACAAGCCAAAAAACCAACAAACCAACAAACCAACAAGCCAACAAACCAACAAACCAACAAACCAACAAGCCAACAAACCAACAAACCAACAAACCAACAAGCCAAAAAGCCAACAAACCAACAAACCAACAAACCAACAAGCCAACAAACCAACAAACCAACAAGCCAACAAACCAACAAACTAACAAACCAACAAACCAACAAGCCAACAAACCAACAAACCAAGTAACCAAAAAGCCAACAAACTAACAAACCAACAAACCAACAAGCCAACAAACTATCAAACGAACAAAGCAACAAGCCAACAAGCCAACAAACGAACAAGCCAACAAGCCAACAAACCAGCAAACCAACAAGCCAACAAGCCAACAAACCAACAAGCCAACAAACCAACAAACCAATAAATCAACAAACCAACAAACCAGCAAGCCAACAAGCCACCAAACCAACAAACCAACAAACCAACAAGCCAGCAAACCAACAAGCCAACAAACCAACAAACCAACAAGCCAACAAGCCAACAAACCAACAAGCCAACAAACCAACAAACCAACAAACCAACAAGCCAACAAGCCAACAAGCCATTAAACCAACAAACCAACAAACCGACAAGCCAACAAACCAACAAACCAACAAGCCAACCAACCAACAAACCAACAAACCAACAAACCAACAAGCCAACAAGCCCACAAACCAACAAACCAACAAGCCAACAAACCAACAAACCAACAAACCAACAAACCAACAAGCCAACAAACCAACAAGCCAACAAACCAACAAACAAACAAGCCAACAAACCAACAAACCAACAAACCAACAAACTAACAAACCAACAAGCCAACAAGCCACCAAACCAACAAACCAACAAACCAACAAGTCAACAAACCAACAAGCCAACAAACCAACAAACCAACAAGCCAACAAGCCAACAAACCAACAAACCAACAAACCAACAAGCCAACAAACCAACAAACCAACAAGCCAACAAACCAACAAACTAACAAACCAACAAACCAACAAGCCAACAAGCCCACAAGCCAACAAACCAACAAACCAACAAGCCAACCAACCAACAAACCAACAAACCAACAAGCCAACAGATCAACAAGCCAACAAACCAACAAACCAACAAGCCAACAAGCCAACAAACCAACAAACCAACAAGCCCACAAGCCAACAAACCAACAAACCAACAAGCCAACAAACCAACAAACAAATAAACCAACAAACCAACAAACCAACAAACCAACAAACCAACCAGCCAACAAACCAACAAACCAACAAACCAACAAACCAACAAACCAACAAGCCAACAAGCCAACAAGCCAACAAACCAACAAGCCAACAAACCAACAAACCAACAAACCAACAAACCAACAAACCAACAAGCCAACAAGCCAACAAACCAACAAACCAACAAGCCAACAAACCAACAAACCATCATGCCAACAAACCAACAAACTAAGTAGCCAACAAGCCAACAAACCAACAAACCAACAAGCAACAAGCCAACAAACCAACAAACCAACAAACCAACAAACCAACAAACCAACAAACCAACAAACCACAAAGCCAACAAACCAACAAACCAACAAGCCAACAAGCCAACAAACCAACAAACAAATACACCAACAAACCAACAAACCAACAAACCAACAAACCAACAAACCAACAAACCAACAAACCAACAAACCAACAAACAAATAAACCAACAAACCAACAAACCAACAAACCAACAAGCTAACAAACCAACAAACCAACAAACCAACAAACCAACAAACCAACAAACCAACAAACAAATACACCAACAAACCAACAAACCAACAAACCAACAAACCAACAAACCAACAAACCAACAAACAAATAAACCAACAAACCAACAAGCCAACAAACCAACAAGCCAACAAACCAACAAACCAACAAACCAACAAACAAATAAACCAACAAACCAACAAGCCAACAAACCAACAAGCCAACAAACCAACAAACCAACAAACCAACAAACCAACAAAGCAACAAACCAAAAAACCAACAAACCAAAAAACCAACAAACCAACAAACCATCAAACGAACAAAGCAACAAACCAACAAGCCAACAAACCAACAAACCAACAAGCCAACAAACCAACAAACCAACAAGCCAACAAGCCAACAAACCAACAAACCAACAAGCCCACAAGCCAACAAACCAACAAACCAACAAGCCAACAAACCAACAAACAAATAAACCAACAAACCAACAAACCAACAAACCAACAAACCAACAAACCAACCAGCCAACAAACCAACAAACCAACAAACCAACAAACCAACAAGCCAACAAGCCAACAAGCCAACAAACCAACAAGCCAACAAACCAACAAACCAACAAACCAACAAACCAACAAACCAACAAGCCAACAAGCCAACAAACCAACAAACCAACAAGCCAACAAACCAACAAACCAACAAACCATCATGCCAACAAACCAACAAACTAAGTAACCAACAAGCCAACAAACCAACAAACCAACAAGCAACAAGCCAACAAACCAACAAACCAACAAACCAACAAACCAACAAACAAATAAACCAACAAACCAACAAACCAACAAACCAACAAGCTAACAAACCAACAAACCAACAAACCAACAAACCAACAAACCAACAAACAAATACACCAACAAACCAACAAACCAACAAACCAACAAACCAACAAACCAACAAACAAATAAACCAACAAACCAACAAGCCAACAAACCAACAAGCCAACAAACCAACAAACCAACAAACCAACAAACAAATAAACCAACAAACCAACAAGCCAACAAACCAACAAGCCAACAAACCAACAAACCAACAAACCAACAAACCAACAAACCAACGAAGCAACAAACCAAAAAACCAACAAACCAAAAAACCAACAAACCAACAAACCAAAAAACCAACAAACCAACAAACCATCAAACGAACAAAGCAACAAACCAACAAGCCAACAAACCAACAAACCAACAAGCCAACAAACCAACAAACCAACAAGCCAACAAGCCAACAAACCAACAAACCAACAAGCCCACAAGCCAACAAACCAACAAACCAACAAGCCAACAAACCAACAAACAAATAAACCAACAAACCAACAAACCAACAAACCAACAAACCAACAAACCAACCAGCCAACAAACCAACAAACCAACAAACCAACAAACCAACAAGCCAACAAGCCAACAAGCCAACAAACCAACAAGCCAACAAACCAACAAACCAACAAACCAACAAACCAACAAACCAACAAGCCAACAAGCCAACAAACCAACAAACCAACAAGCCAACAAACCAACAAACCAACAAACCATCATGCCAACAAACCAACAAACTAAGTAACCAACAAGCCAACAAACCAACAAACCAACAAGCAACAAGCCAACAAACCAACAAACCAACAAACCAACAAACCAACAAACAAATAAACCAACAAACCAACAAACCAACAAACCAACAAACAAATAAACCAACAAACCAACAAACCAACAAACCAACAAACCAACAAACCAACCAGCCAACAAACCAACAAACCAACAAACCAACAAACCAACAAGCCAACAAGCCAACAAGCCAACAAACCAACAAGCCAACAAACCAACAAACCAACAAACCAACAAACCAACAAACCAACAAGCCAACAAGCCAACAAACCAACAAACCAACAAGCCAACAAACCAACAAACCAACAAACCATCATGCCAACAAACCAACAAACTAAGTAACCAACAAGCCAACAAACCAACAAACCAACAAGCAACAAGCCAACAAACCAACAAACCAACAAACCAACAAACCAACAAACAAATAAACCAACAAACCAACAAACCAACAAACCAACAAGCTAACAAACCAACAAACCAACAAACCAACAAACCAACAAACCAACAAACAAATACACCAACAAACCAACAAACCAACAAACCAACAAACCAACAAACCAACAAACAAATAAACCAACAAACCAACAAGCCAACAAACCAACAAGCCAACAAACCAACAAACCAACAAACCAACAAACAAATAAACCAACAAACCAACAAGCCAACAAACCAACAAGCCAACAAACCAACAAACCAACAAACCAACAAACCAACAAACCAACGAAGCAACAAACCAAAAAACCAACAAACCAAAAAACCAACAAACCAACAAACCAAAAAACCAACAAACCAACAAACCATCAAACGAACAAAGCAACAAACCAACAAGCCAACAAACCAACAAACCAACAAGCCAACAAACCAACAAACCAACAAGCCAACAAGCCAACAAGCCAACAAACCAACAAACCAACAAGCCCACAAGCCAACAAACCAACAAACCAACAAGCCAACAAACCAACAAACAAATAAACCAACAAACCAACAAACCAACAAACCAACAAACCAACAAACCAACCAGCCAACAAACCAACAAACCAACAAACCAACAAACCAACAAGCCAACAAGCCAACAAGCCAACAAACCAACAAGCCAACAAACCAACAAACCAACAAACCAACAAACCAACAAACCAACAAGCCAACAAGCCAACAAACCAACAAACCAACAAGCCAACAAACCAACAAACCAACAAACCATCATGCCAACAAACCAACAAACTAAGTAACCAACAAGCCAACAAACCAACAAACCAACAAGCAACAAGCCAACAAACCAACAAACCAACAAACCAACAAACAAATAAACCAACAAACCAACAAACCAACAAACCAACAAGCTAACAAACCAACAAACCAACAAACCAACAAACCAACAAACCAACAAACAAATACACCAACAAACCAACAAACCAACAAACCAACAAACCAACAAACCAACAAACAAATAAACCAACAAACCAACAAGCCAACAAACCAACAAGCCAACAAACCAACAAACCAACAAACCAACAAACAAATAAACCAACAAACCAACAAGCCAACAAACCAACAAGCCAACAAACCAACAAACCAACAAACCAACAAACCAACAAACCAACGAAGCAACAAACCAAAAAACCAACAAACCAAAAAACCAACAAACCAACAAACCATCAAACGAACAAAGCAACAAACCAACAAGCCAACAAACCAACAAACCAACAAGCCAACAAACCAGCAAACCAACAAGCCAACAAGCCAACAAACCAAAAAACCAACAAACCAACAAACCAACAAGCCAACAAACCAACAAACCAACAAGCCAACAAGCCAACAAACCAACAAACCAACAAACCAACAAACCAACAAACCAACAAACCAACATGCCAACAAACCAACAAACTAAGTAACCAACAAGCCAACAAACCAACAAACCAACAAGCCAACAAGCCAACAAACCAACAAACCAACAAACCAACAAACCAACAAGCCAACAAACCAAAAAGCCAACAAACCAACAAACCAACAAGCCAACAAGCCAACAAACCAACAAACCAACAAACCAACAAACCAACAAGCCAACAAACAAACAAACCAAGAAGCCAACAAACCAACAAACCAACAAACCAACAAACCAACAAACCAACAAACCAACATGCCAACAAACCAACAAACTAAGTAACCAACAAGCCAACAAACCAACAAACCAACAAACCAACAAACCAACAAACCAACAAACCACAAAGCCAACAAACCAACAAACCAACAAGCCAACAAGCCAACAAACCAACAAACAAATACACCAACAAACCAACAAACCAACAAGCCAACAAACCAACAAACCAACAAACCAACAAACCAACAAACAAATAAACCAACAAACCAACAAACCAACAAACCAACAAGCTAACAAACCAACAAACCAACAAACCAACAAACCAACAAACAAATACACCAACAAACCAACAAACCAACAAACCAACAAACCAACAAACCAACAAACCAACAAACAAATAAACCAACAAACCAACAAGCCAACAAACCAACAAGCCAACAAACCAACAAACCAACAAACCAACAAACAAATAAACCAACAAACCAACAAGCCAACAAACCAACAAGCCAACAAACCAACAAACCAACAAACCAACAAACCAACAAAGCAACAAACCAAAAAACCAACAAACCAAAAAACCAACAAACCAACAAACCATCAAACGAACAAAGCAACAAACCAACAAGCCAACAAACCAACAAACCAACAAGCCAACAAACCAGCAAACCAACAAGCCAACAAGCCAACAAACCAAAAAACCAACAAACCAACAAACCAACAAGCCAACAAACCAACAAACCAACAAACCAACAAACCAACAAACCAACAAACCAACAAGCCAACAAACCAACAAGCCAACAAACCAAGAAACCAACAAACCAACAAACCAACAAACCAACAAGCCAACAAGCCAACAAACCAACAAACCAACAAACCAACAAACCAACAAACCAACAAACCAACAAGCCAACAAACAAACAAACCAAGAAGCCAACAAACCAACAAACCAACAAGCCAACAAACCAGCAAACAAATAAACCAACAAACCAACAAACCAACAAACCAACAAGCTAACAAACCAACAAACCAACAAACCAACAATCCAACAAATCAATAAGCCAACAAACCAACAAGCCAACAAGCCAACAAACTAAGTAACCAACAAGCCAACAAACCAACAAACCAACAAGCCAACAAGCCAACAAACCAACAAACCAACAAACCAACAAACCAAAAGCCAACAAACAAACAAACCAAGAAGCCAACAAACCAACAAACCAACAAGCCAACAAACCAGCAAACAAATAAACCAACAAACCAACAAACCAACAAACCAACAAGCTAACAAACCAACAAACCAACAAACCAACAATCCAACAAATCAACAAGCCAACAAACCAACAAGCCAACAAGCCAACAAACCAACAAACCAACAAAGCAACAAACCAAAAAACCAACAATTCAAAAAACCAACAAACCAACAAACCATCAAACGAACAAAGCAACAAGCCAACAAGCCAACAAACCAACAAACCAACAAGCCAACAAACCAGCAAACCAACAAGCCAACAAGCCAACAAACCAAAAAACCAACAAACCAACAAACCAACCAGCCAACAAACCAACGAACCAACAAACCAACAAACCAACAAACCAACAAGCCAACAAGCCAACAAGCCAACAAACCAACAAGCCAACAAACCAACAAACCAACAATCCAACAAACCAACAAACCAACAAGCCAACAAGCCAACAAACCAACAAACCAACAAGACAACAAACCAACAAACCAACAAACCATCATGCCAACAAACCAACAAACTAAGTAACCAACAAGCCAACAAACCAACAAACCAACAAGCAACAAGCCAACAAACCAACAAACCAACAAACCAACAAACCAACAAACCAACAAACCAACAAGCCAACAAACCACAAAGCAAACAAACCAACAAACCAACAAGCCAACAAGCCAACAAACCAACAAACAAATACACCAACAAACCAACAAACCAACAAACCAACAAACCAACAAACCAACAAACAAATAAACCAACAAACCAATAAACCAACAAGCTAACAAACCAACAAACCAACAAACCAACAAACCAACAAACTAACAAACCAACAAACAAATACACCAACAAACCAACAAACCAACAAACCAACAAACCAACAAACCAACAAACCAACAAACCAACAAACCAACAAACAAATAAACCAACAAACCAACAATCCAACAAACCAACAAGCCAACAAACCAACAAACCAACAAACCAACAAACAAATAAACAAACAAACCAACAAGCCAACAAACCAACAAGCCAACCAACCAACAAACCAACAAACCAACAAACCAACAAACCAACAAAGCAACAAACCAAAAAACCAACAAACCAAAAAACCAACAAACCAACAAACCATCAAACGAACAAAGCAACAAACCAACAAGCCAACAAACCAACAAACCAACAAGCCAACAAACCAGCAAACCAACAAGCCAACAAGCCAACAAACCAAAAAAC
The DNA here is from genome assembly GCA_958298945.1 of Atherix ibis. Classification (NCBI taxonomy): domain Eukaryota; kingdom Metazoa; phylum Arthropoda; class Insecta; order Diptera; family Athericidae; genus Atherix; species Atherix ibis. Next base: position 31,874,154 of record OY282608.1, read on the forward strand.
CAACAAACCAACAAACCAACAAGCCAACAAACCAACAAACCAACAAACCAACAAACCAACAAACCAACAAGCCAACAAGCCAACAAGCCAACAAACCAACAAGCCAACAAACCAAGAAACCAAGAAACCAACAAGCCAACAAACCAACAAGCCAACTAGCCAACAAACCAACAAACCAACAAGCCAACAAACCAACAAACCAACAAACCAACATGCCAACAAACCAACAAACTAAGTAACCAACAAGCCAACAAACCAACAAACCAACAAGCCAACAAGCCAACAAACCAACAAACCAACAAACCAACAAACCAACAAGCCAACAAACCAAAAAGCCAACAAACCAACAAACCAACAAACCAACAAGCCAACAAACCAACAAACCAACAAACCAACAAGCCAACAAACAAACAAACCAAGAAGCAAACAAACCAACAAACCAACAAGCCAACAAACCAACAAACCAACAAACAAATAAACCAACAAACCAACAAACCAACAAGCTAACAAACCAACAAGCCAAGAAACCAACAAACCAACAAATAAATACACCAACAAGCCAACAAACCAACAAACCAACAAGCCAACAAACCAACAAACCAACAAACCAACAAACCAACATGCCAACAAACCAACAAACTAAGTAACCAACAAGCCAACAAACCAACAAACCAACAAGCCAACAAGCCAACAAATCAACAAACCAACAAACCAACAAACCAACAAGCCAACAAACCAAAAAGCCAACAAACCAACAAACCAACAAACCAACAAGCCAACAAACAAACAAACCAAGAAGCCAACAAACCAACAAACCAACAAGCCAACCAACCAACAAACAAATAAACCAACAAACCAACAAACCAACAAACCAACAAACCAACAAGCTAACAAACCAACAAGCCAACAAACCACCAAACCAACAAATAAATACACCAACAAACCAACAAACCAACAAACCAACAAACCAACAAACCAACAAACCAACAAACCAACAAACCAACAAACCAACAAACCAACAAACCAACAAACCAACAAACCAACAAACCAACAAACCAACAAACCAACAAGCCAACAAACCAACAAGCCAACAAACCAACAAACCAACAAGCCAACAAACCAACAAACCAACAAACCAACAAACCAACAAACCAACAAACCAACAAGCCAACAAGCCACCAAACCAACAAACCAACAAACCAACAAGCAAACAAACCAACAAGCCAACAAACCAACAAACCAACAAACCAACAAGCCAACAAACCAACAAACCAACAAACCAACAAGCCAACAAACCAACAAACCAACAAGCCAACAAACCAACAAACTAACAAACCAACAAACCAACAAGCCAACAAACCAACAAACCAAGTAACCAAAAAGCCAACAAACTAACAAACCAACAAACCAACAAGCCAACAAACCATCAAACGAACAAAGCAACAAGCCAACAAGCAAACAATCCAACAAGCCAACAAGCCAACAAACCAGCAAACCAACAAGCCAACAAGCCAACAAACCAACAAGCCAACAAACCAACAAACCAACAAACCAACAAACCAACAAACCAACAAACCAACAAGCCAACAAGCCACCAAACCAACAAACCAACAAACCAACAAGCCAAAAAGCCAACAAGCCAACAAACCAACAAACCAACAAGCCAACAAGCCAACAAACCAACAAGCCAACAAACCAACAAACCAACAAACCAACAAGCCAACAAGCCAACAAACCAACAAACCAACAAACCAACAAGCCAACAAACCAACAAACCAACAAACCAACAAGCAAACAAACCAACAAACCAACAAACCAACAAGCCAAAAAGCGAACAAACCAACAAACCAACAAACCAACAAGCCAACAAACCAACAAACAAACAAGCCAACAAACCAACAAACTAACAAACCAACAAACCAACAAGCCAACAAACCAACAAACCAAGTAATCAAAAAGCCAACAAACTAACAAACCAACAAACCAACAAGCCAACAAACTATCAAACGAACAAAGCAACAAGGCAACAAGCCAACAAACCAACAAGCCAACAAGTCAACAAACCAGCAAACCAACAAGCCAACAAGCCAACAAACCAACAAGCCAACAAACCAACAAACCAATAAATCAACAAACCAACAAACCAGCAAGCCAACAAGCCACCAAACCAACAAACCAACAAACCAACAAGCCAGCAAACCAACAAGCCAACAAACCAACAAACCAACAAGCCAACAAGCCAACAAACCAACAAGCCAACAAACCAACAAACCAACAAACCAACAAGCCAACAAGCCATTAAACCAACAAACCAACAAACCAACAAGCCAACAAACCAACAAACCAACAAGCCAACCAACCAACAAACCAACAAACCAACAAACCAACAAGCCAACAAGCCAACAAGCCAACAAACCAACAAGCCAACAAACCAACAAACCAACAAACCAACAAACCAACAAGCCAACAAACCAACAAGCCAACAAACCAACAAACAAACAAGCCAACAAACCAACAAACCAACAAACCAACAAACTAACAAACCAACAAGCCAAGAAGCCACCAAACCAACAAACCAACAAACCAACAAGTCAACAAACCAACAAGCCAACAAACCAACAAACCAACAAGCCAACAAGCCAACAAACCAACAAACCAACAAACCAACAAGCCAACAAACCAACAAACCAACAAGCCAACAAACCAACAAACTAACAAACCAACAAACCAACAAGCCAACAAGCCAACAAACCAACAAACCAACAAGCCAACCAACCAACAAACCAACAAACCAACAAGCCAACAGATCAACAAGCCAACAAACCAACAAACCAACAAGCCAACAAGCCAACAAACCAACAAACCAACAAGCCCACAAGCCAACAAACCAACAAACCAACAAGCCAACAAACCAACAATCAAATAAACCAACAAACCAACAAACCAACAAACCAACAAACCAACAAACCAACCAGCCAACAAACCAACAAACCAACAAACCAACAAACCAACAAACCAACAAGCCAACAAGCCAACAAGCCAACAAACCAACAAGCCAACAAACCAACAAACCAACAAACCAACAAACCAACAAACCAACAAGCCAACAAGCCAACAAACCAACAAACCAACAAGCCAACAAACCAACAAACCAACAAACCATCATGCCAACAAACCAACAAACTAAGTAACCAACAAGCCAACAAACCAACAAACCAACAAGCAACAAGCCAACAAGCCAACAAACCAACAAACCAACAAACCAACAAACCAACAAACCAACAAACCACAAAGCCAACAAATCAACAAACCAACAAGCCAACAAGCCAACAAACCAACAAACAAATACACCAACAAACCAACAAACCAACAAACCAACAAACCAACAAACCAACAAACCAACAAACCAACAAACCAACAAACAAATAAACCAACAAACCAACAAACCAACAAACCAACAAGCTAACAAACCAACAAACCAACAAACCAACAAACCAACAAACCAACAAACAAATACACCAACAAACCAACAAACCAACAAACCAACAAACCAACAAACAAATAAACCAACAAACCAACAAGCCAACAAACCAACAAGACAACAAACCAACAAACCAACAAACCAACAAACCAACAAAGCAACAAACCAAAAAACCAACAAACCAAAAAACCAACAAACCAACAAACCATCAAACGAACAAAGCAACAAACCAACAAGCCAACAAACCAACAAACCAACAAGCCAACAAACCAACAAACCAACAAGCCAACAAGCCAACAAACCAACAAACCAACAAGCCCACAAGCCAACAAACCAACAAACCAACAAGCCAACAAACCAACAAACAAATAAACCAACAAACCAACAAACCAACAAACCAACAAACCAACAAACCAACCAGCCAACAAACCAACAAACCAACAAACCAACAAACCAACAAACCAACAAGCCAACAAGCCAACAAGCCAACAAACCAACAAGCCAACAAACCAACAAACCAACAAACCAACAAACCAACAAACCAACAAGCCAACAAGCCAACAAACCAACAAACCAACAAGCCAACAAACCAACAAACCAACAAACTAACAAACCAACAAACCAACAAGCCAACAAACCAACAAACCAAGTAACCAAAAAGCCAACAAACTAACAAACCAACAAACCAACAAGCCAACAAACCATCAAACGAACAAAGCAACAAGCCAACAAGCAAACAATCCAACAAGCCAACAAGCCAACAAACCAGCAAACCAACAAGCCAACAAGCCAACAAACCAACAAGCCAACAAACCAACAAACCAACAAACCAACAAACCAACAAACCAACAAACCAACAAGCCAACAAGCCACCAAACCAACAAACAAACAAACCAACAAGCCAAAAAACCAACAAGCCAACAAACCAACAAACCAACAAGCCAACAAGCCAACAAACCAACAAGCCAACAAACCAACAAACCAACAAACCAACAAGCCAACAAGCCAACAAACCAACAAACCAACAAACCAACAAGCCAACAAACCAAAAAACCAACAAACCAACAAGCAAACAAACCAACAAACCAACAAACCAACAAGCCAAAAAGCCAACAAACCAACAAACCAACAAACCAACAAGCCAACAAACCAACAAACAAACAAGCCAACAAACCAACAAACTAACAAACCAACAAACCAACAAGCCAACAAACCAACAAACCAAGTAACCAAAAAGCCAACAAACTAACAAACCAACAAACCAACAAGCCAACAAACTATCAAACGAACAAAGCAACAAGCCAACAAGCCAACAAACCAACAAGCCAACAAGCCAACAAACCAGCAAACCAACAAGCCAACAAGCCAACAAACCAACAAGCCAACAAACCAACAAACCAATAAATCAACAAACCAACAAACCAGCAAGCCAACAAGCCACCAAACCAACAAACCAACAAACCAACAAGCCAGCAAACCAACAAGCCAACAAACCAACAAACCAACAAGCCAACAAGCCAACAAACCAACAAGCCAACAAACCAACAAACCAACAAACCAACAAGCCAACAAGCCATTAAACCAACAAACCAACAAACCAACAAGCCAACAAACCAACAAACCAACAAGCCAACCAACCAACAAACCAACAAACCAACAAACCAACAAGCCAACAAGCCAACAAACCAACAAACCAACAAGCCAACAAACAAACAAACCAACAAACCAACAAACCAACAAGCCAACAAACCAACAAGCCAACAAACCAACAAACAAACAAGCCAACAAACCAACAAACCAACAAACCAACAAACTAACAAACCAACAAGCCAACAAGCCACCAAACCAACAAACCAACAAACCAACAAGTCAACAAACCAACAAGCCAACAAACCAACAAACCAACAAGCCAACAAGCCAACAAACCAACAAACCAACAAACCAACAAGCCAACAAACCAACAAACCAACAAGCCAACAAACCAACAAACTAACAAACCAACAAACCAACAAGCCAACAAGCCAACAAACCAACAAACCAACAAGCCAACCAACCAACAAACCAACAAACCAACAAGCCAACAGATCAACAAGCCAACAAACCAACAAACCAACAAGCCAACAAGCCAACAAACCAACAAACCAACAAGCCCACAAGCCAACAAACCAACAAACCAACAAGCCAACAAACCAACAAACAAAAAAACCAACAAACCAACAAACCAACAAACCAACAAACCAACAAACCAACCAGCCAACAAACCAACAAACCAACAAACCAACAAACCAACAAACCAACAAACCAACAAGCCAACAAGCCAACAAGCCAACAAACCAACAAGCCAACAAACCAACAAACCAACAAACCAACAAACCAACAAACCAACAAGCCAACAAGCCAACAAACCAACAAACCAACAAGCCAACAAACCAACAAACCATCATGCCAACAAACCAACAAACTAAGTAACCAACAAGCCAACAAACCAACAAACCAACAAGCAACAAGCCAACAAGCCAATAAACCAACAAGCCAACAAACCAACAAACCAACAAACCAACAAACCACAAAGCCAACAAATCAACAAACCAACAAGCCAACAAGCCAACAAACCAACAAACAAATACACCAACAAACCAACACACCAACAAACCAACAAACCAACAAACCAACAAACCAACAAACCAACAAACAAATAAACCAACAAACCAACAAACCAACAAACCAACAAGCTAACAAACCAACAAACCAACAAACCAACAAACCAACAAACCAACAAACAAATACACCAACAAACCAACAAACCAACAAACCAACAAACCAACAAACCAACAAACCAACAAACAAATAAACCAACAAACCAACAAGCCAACAAACCAACAAGCCAACAAACCAACAAACCAACAAACCAACAAACAAATAAACCAGCAAACCAACAAGCCAACAAACCAACAAGCCAACAAACCAACAAACCAACAAACCAACAAACCAACAAAGCAACAAACCAAAAAACCAACAAACCAAAAAACCAACAAACCAACAAACCATCAAACGAACAAAGCAACAAACCGACAAGCCAACAAACCAACAAACCAACAAGCCAACAAACCAACAAACCAACAAGCCAACAAGCCAACAAACCAACAAACCAACAAGCCCACAAGCCAACAAACCAACAAACCAACAAGCCAACAAACCAACAAACAAATAAACCAACAAACCAACAAACCAACAAACCAACAAACCAACAAACCAACAAACCAACAAACCAACCAACCAACAAACCAACAAACCAACAAACCAACAAACCAACAAACCAACAAGCCAACAAGCCAACAAGCCAACAAACCAACAAGCCAACAAACCAACAAACCAACAAACCAACAAACCAACAAACCAACAAGCCAACAAGCCAACAAACCAACAAACCAACAAGCCAACAAACCAACAAACCAACAAACTATCATGCCAACAAACCAACAAACTAAGTAACCAACAAGCCAACAAACCAACAAACCAACAAGCAACAAGCCAACAAACCAACAAACCAACAAACCAACAAACCAACAAACCAACAAACCAACAAACCACAAAGCCAACAAACCAACAAACCAACAAGCCAACAAGCCAACAAACCAACAAAAAAATACACCAACAAACCAACAAACCAACAAACCAACAAACCAACAAACCAACAAACCAACAAACAAATAAACCAACAAACCAACAAACCAACAAACCAACAAGCTAACAAACCAACAAACCAACAAACCAACAAACCAACAAACCAACAAACAAATACACCAACAAACCAACAAACCAACAAACCAACAAACCAACAAACCAACAAACCAACAAACAAATAAACCAACAAACCAACAAGCCAACAAACCAACAAGCCAACAAACCAACAAACCAACAAACCAACAAACAAATAAACCAACAAACCAACAAGCCAACAAACCAACAAGCCAACAAACCAACAAACCAACAAACCAACAAACCAACAAAGCAACAAACCAAAAAACCAACAAACCAAAAAACCAACAAACCAACAAACCATCAAACGAACAAAGCAACAAACCAACAAGCCAACAAACCAACAAACCAACAAGCCAACAAACCAGCAAACCAACAAGCCAACAAGCCAACAAACCAAAAAACCAACAAACCAACAAACCAACAAGCCAACAAACCAACAAACCAACAAACCAACAAACCAACAAACCAACAAGCCAACAAGCCAACAAACCAACAAGCCAACAAACCAAGAAACCAACAAACCAACAAACCAACAAACCAACAAGCCAACAAGCCAACAAACCAACAAACCAACAAACCAACAAACCAACAAACCAACAAACCAACATGCCAACAAACCAACAAACTAAGTAACCAACAAGCCAACAAACCTACAAACCAACAAGCCAACAAGCCAACAAACCAACAAACCAACAAACCAACAAACCAACAAGCCAACAAACCAAAAAGCCAACAAACCAACAAACCAACAAGCCAACAAGCCAACAAACCAACAAACCAACAAACCAACAAGCCAACAAACAAACAAACCAAGAAGCCAACAAACTAACAAACCAACAAGCCAACAAACCAGCAAACAAATAAACCAACAAACCAACAAACCAACAAACCAACAAGCTAACAAACCAACAAACCAACAAACCAACAATCCAACAAATCAACAAGCCAACAAACCAACAAGCCAACAAGCCAACAAACCAACAAACCAACAAAGCAACAAACCAAAAAACCAACAATTCAAAAAACCAACAAACCAACAAACCATCAAACGAACAAAGAAACAAGCCAACAAGCCAACAAACCAACAAACCAACAAGCCAACAAACCAGCAAACCAACAAGCCAACAAGCCAACAAACCAAAAAAACCAACAAACCAACAAACCAACAAACCAACAAACCAACAAGCCAACAAGCCAACAAGCCAACAAACCAACAAGCCAACAAACCAACAAACCAACAATCCAACAAACCAACAAACCAACAAGCCAACAAGCCAACAAACCAACAAACCAACAAGACAACAAACCAACAAACCAACAAACCATCATGCCAACAAACCAACAAACTAAGTAACCAACAAGCCAACAAACCAACAAACCAACAAGCAACAAGCCAACAAACCAACAAACCAACAAACCAACAAACCAACAAGCCAACAAACCACAAAGTCAACAAACCAACAAACCAACAAGCCAACAAGCCAACAAACCAACAAACAAAGACACCAACAAACCAACAAACCAACAAACCAACAAACCAACAAACCAACAAGCCAACAAACCAACAAACAAACAAGCCAACAAACCAACAAACTAACAAACCAACAAACCAACAAGCCAACAAACCAACAAACCAAGTAACCAAAAAGCCAACAAACTAACAAACCAACAAACCAACAAGCCAACAAACTATCAAACGAACAAAGCAACAAGCCAACAAGCCAACAAACCAACAAGCCAACAAGCCAACAAACCAGCAAACCAACAAGCCAACAAGCCAACAAACCAACAAGCCAACAAACCAACAAACCAATAAATCAACAAACCAACAAACCAGCAAGCCAACAAGCCACCAAACCAACAAACCAACAAACCAACAAGCCAGCAAACCAACAAGCCAACAAACCAACAAACCAACAAGCCAACAAGCCAACAAACCAACAAGCCAACAAACCAACAAACCAACAAGCCAACAAGCCATTAAACCAACAAACCAACAAACCAACAAGCCAACAAACCAACAAACCAACAAGCCAACCAACCAACAAACCAACAAACCAACAAACCAACAAGCCAACAAGCCAACAAGCCAACAAACCAACAAGCCAACAAACCAACAAACCAACAAACCAACAAACCAACAAGCCAACAAACCAACAAGCCAACAAACCAACAAACAAACAAGCCAACAAACCAACAAACCAACAAACCAACAAACTAACAAACCAACAAGCCAACAAGCCACCAAACCAACAAACCAACAAACCAACAAGTCAACAAACCAACAAGCCAACAAACCAACAAACCAACAAGCCAACAAGCCAACAAACCAACAAACCAACAAACCAACAAGCCAACAAACCAACAAACCAACAAGCCAACAAACCAACAAACTAACAAACCAACAAACCAACAAGCCAACAAGCCAACAAACCAACAAACCAACAAGCCAACCAACCAACAAACCAACAAACCAACAAGCCAACAGATCAACAAGCCAACAAACCAACAAGCCAACAAGCCAACAAACCAACAAACCAACAAGCCCACAAGCCAACAAACCAACAAACCAACAAGCCAACAAACCAACAAACAAATAAACCAACAAACCAACAAACCAACAAACCAACAAACCAACAAACCAACCAGCCAACAAACCAACAAACCAACAAACCAACAAACCAACAAACCAACAAGCCAACAAGCCAACAAGCCAACAAACCAACAAGCCAACAAACCAACAAACCAACAAACCAACAAACCAACAAACCAACAAGCCAACAAGCCCACAAACCAACAAACCAACAAGCCAACAAACCAACAAACCAACAAACCATCATGCCAACAAACCAACAAACTAAGTAACCAACAAGCCAACAAACCAACAAACCAACAAGCAACAAGCCAACAAGCCAACAAACCAACAAACCAACAAACCAACAAACCAACAAACCAACAAACCACAAAGCCAACAAATCAACAAACCAACAAGCCAACAAGCCAACAAACCAACAAACAAATACACCAACAAACCAACAAACCAACAAACCAACAAACCAACAAACCAACAAACCAACAAACCAACAAACAAATAAACCAACAAACCAACAAACCAACAAACCAACAAGCTAACAAACCAACAAACCAACAAACCAACAAACCAACAAACCAACAAACAAATACACCAACAAACCAACAAACCAACAAACCAACAAACCAACAAACAAATAAACCAACAAACCAACAAGCCAACAAACCAACAAGCCAACAAACCAACAAACCAACAAACCAACAAACAAATAAACCAACAAACCAACAAGCCAACAAACCAACAAGCCAACAAACCAACAAACCAACAAACCAACAAACCAACAAAGCAACAAACCAAAAAACCAACAAACCAAAAAACCAACAAACCAACAAACCATCAAACGAACAAAGCAACAAACCAACAAGCCCACAAACCAACAAACCAACAAGCCAACAAACCAACAAACCAACAAGCCAACAAGCCAACAAACCAACAAACCAACAAGCCCACAAGCCAACAAACCAACAAACCAACAAGCCAACAAACCAACAAACAAATAAACCAACAAACCAACACACCAACAAAACAACAAACCAACAAAACAACCAGCCAACAAACCAACAAACCAACAAACCAACAAACCAAGTAACCAAAAAGCCAACAAACTAACAAACCAACAAACCAACAAGCCAACAAACTATCAAACGAACAAAGCAACAAGCCAACAAGCCAACAAACCAACAAGCCAACAAGCCAACAAACCAGCAAACCAACAAGCCAACAAGCCAACAAACCAACAAGCCAACAAACCAACAAACCAATAAATCAACAAACCAACAAACCAGCAAGCCAACAAGCCACCAAACCAACAAACCAACAAACCAACAAGCCAGCAAACCAACAAGCCAACAAACCAACAAACCAACAAGCCAACAAGCCAACAAACCAACAAGCCAACAAACCAACAAACCAACAAACCAACAAGCCAACAAGCCATTAAACCAACAAACCAACAAACCAACAAGCCAACAAACCAACAAACCAACAAGCCAACCAACCAACAAACCAACAAACCAACAAACCAACAAGCCAACAAGCCAACAAGCCAACAAACCAACAAGCCAACAAACCAACAAACCAACAAACCAACAAACCAACAAGCCAACAAACCAACAAACCAACAAACAAACAAGCCAACAAACCAACAAACCAACAAACCAACAAACTAACAAACCAACAAGCCAACAAGCCACCAAACCAACAAACCAACAAACCAACAAGTCAACAAACCAACAAGCCAACAAACCAACAAACCAACAAGCCAACAAGCCAACAAACCAACAAACCAACAAACCAACAAGCCAACAAACCAACAAACCAACAAGCCAACAAACCAACAAACTAACAAACCAACAAACCAACAAGCCAACAAGCCAACAAACCAACAAACCAACAAGCCAACCAACCAACAAACCAACAAACCAACAAGCCAACAGATCAACAAGCCAACAAACCAACAAACCAACAAGCCAACAAGCCAACAAACCAACAAACCAACAAGCCCACAAGCCAACAAACCAACAAACCAACAAGCCAACAAACCAACAAACAAATAAACCAACAAACCAACAAACCAACAAACCAACAAACCAACAAACCAACCAGCCAACAAACCAACAAACCAACAAACCAACAAACCAACAAACCAACAAGCCAACAAGCCAACAAGCCAACAAACCAACAAGCCAACAAACCAACAAACCAACAAACCAACAAACCAACAAACCAACAAGCCAACAAGCCAACAAACCAACAAACCAACAAGCCAACAAACCAACAAACCAACAAACCATCATGCCAACAAACCAACAAACTAAGTAACCAACAAGCCAACAAACCAACAAACCAACAAGCAACAAGCCAACAAGCCAACAAACCAACAAACCAACAAACCAACAAACCAACAAACCAACAAACCACAAAGCCAACAAATCAACAAACCAACAAGCCAACAAGCCAACAAACCAACAAACAAATACACCAACAAACCAACAAACCAACAAACCAACAAACCAACAAACCAACAAACCAACAAACCAACAAACAAATAAACCAACAAACCAACAAACCAACAAACCAACAAGCTAACAAACCAACAAACCAACAAACCAACAAACCAACAAACCGACAAACAAATACACCAACAAACCAACAAACCAACAAACCAACAAACCAACAAACAAATAAACCAACAAACCAACAAGCCAACAAACCAACAAGCCAACAAACCAACAAACCAACAAACCAACAAACAAATAAACCAACAAACCAACAAGCCAACAAACCAACAAGCCAACAAACCAACAAACCAACAAACCAACAAACCAACAAAGCAACAAACCAAAAAACCAACAAACCAAAAAACCAACAAACCAACAAACCATCAAACGAACAAAGCAACAAACCAACAAGCCAACAAACCAACAAACCAACAAGCCAACAAACCAACAAACCAACAAGCCAACAAGCCAACAAACCAACAAACCAACAAGCCCACAAGCCAACAAACCAACAAACCAACAAGCCAACAAACCAACAAACAAATAAACCAACAAACCAACACACCAACAAACCAACAAACCAACAAAACAACCAGCCAACAAACCAACAAACCAACAAACCAACAAACCAACAAACCAACAAGCCAACAAGCCAACAAGCCAACAAACCAACAAGCCAACAAACCAACAAACCAACAAACCAACAAACCAACAAACCAACAAGCCAACAAGCCAACAAACCAACAAACCAACAAGCCAACAAACCAACAAACCAACAAACTAACAAACCAACAAACCAACAAGCCAACAAACCAACAAACCAAGTAACCAAAAAGCCAACAAACTAACAAACCAACAAACCAACAAGCCAACAAACCATCAAACGAACAAAGCAACAAGCCAACAAGCAAACAATCCAACAAGCCAACAAGCCAACAAACCAGCAAACCAACAAGCCAACAAGCCAACAAACCAACAAGCCAACAAACCAACAAACCAACAAACCAACAAACCAACAAACCAACAAACCAACAAGCCAACAAGCCACCAAACCAACAAACCAACAAACCAACAAGCCAAAAAACCAACAAGCCAACAAACCAACAAACCAGCAAGCCAACAAGCCAACAAACCAACAAGCCAACAAACCAACAAACCAACAAACCAACAAGCCAACAAGCCAACAAACCAACAAACCAACAAACCAACAAGCCAACAAACTAACAAACCAACAAACCAACAAGCAAACAAACCAACAAACCAACAAACCAACAAGCCAAAAAGCCAACAAACCAACAAACCAACAAACCAACAAGCCAACAAACCAACAAACAAACAAGCCAACAAACCAACAAACTAACAAACCAACAAACCAACAAGCCAACAAACCAACAAACCAAGTAACCAAAAAGCCAACAAACTAACAAACCAACAAACCAACAAGCCAACAAACTATCAAACGAACAAAGCAACAAGCAAACAAGCCAACAAACCAACAAGCCAACAAGCCAACAAACCAGCAAACCAACAAGCCAACAAGCCAACAAACCAACAAGCCAACAAACCAACAAACCAATAAATCAACAAACCAACAAACCAGCAAGCCGACAAGCCACCAAACCAACAAACCAACAAACCAACAAGCCAGCAAACCAACAAGCCAACAAACCAACAAACCAACAAGCCAACAAGCCAACAAACCAACAAGCCAACAAACCAACAAACCAACAAACCAACAAGCCAACAAGCCATTAAACCAACAAACCAACAAACCAACAAGCCAACAAACCAACAAACCAACAAGCCAACCAACCAACAAACCAACAAACCAACAAACCAACAAGCCAACAAGCCAACAAACCAACAAACCAACAAGCCAACAAACCAACAAACCAACAAACCAACAAACCAACAAGCCAACAAACCAACAAGCCAACAAACCAACAAACAAACAAGCCAACAAACCAACAAACCAACAAACCAACAAACTAACAAACCAACAAGCCAACAAGCCACCAAACCAACAAACCAACAAACCAACAAGTCAACAAACCAACAAGCCAACAAACCAACAAACCAACAAGCCAACAGGCCAACAAACCAACAAACCAACAAACCAACAAGCCAACAAACCAACAAACCAACAAGCCAACAAACCAACAAACTAACAAACCAACAAACCAACAAGCCAACAAGCCAACAAACCAACAAACCAACAAGCCAACCAACCAACAAACCAACAAACCAACAAGCCAACATATCAACAAGCCAACAAACCAACAAGCCAACAGATCAACAAGCCAACAAACCAACAAACCAACAAGCCAACAAGCCAACAAACCAACAAACCAACAAGCCCACAAGCCAACAAACCAACAAGCCAACAAACCAACAAACCAATAAATCAACAAACCAACAAACCAGCAAGCCAACAAGCCACCAAACCAACAAACCAACAAACCAACAAGCCAGCAAACCAACAAGCCAATAAACCAACAAACCAACAAGCCAACAAGCCAACAAACCAACAAGCCAACAAACCAACAAACCAACAAACCAACAAGCCAACAAGCCATTAAACCAACAAACCAACAAACCAACAAGCCAACAAACCAACAAACCAACAAGCCAACCAACCAACAAACCAACAAACCAACAAACCAACAAGCCAACAAGCCAACAAACCAACAAACCAACAAGCCAACAAACCAACAAACCAACAAACCAACAAACCAACAAGCCAACAAACCAACAAGCCAACAAACCAACAAACAAACAAGCCAACAAACCAACAAACCAACAAACCAACAAACTAACAAACCAACAAGCCAACAAGCCACCAAACCAACAAACCAACAAACCAACAAGTCAACAAACCAACATGCCAACAAACCAACAAACCAACAAGCCAACAAGCCAACAAACCAACAAACCAACAGACCAACAAGCCAACAAACCAACAAACCAACAAGCCAACAAACCAACAAACTAACAAACCAACAAACCAACAAGCCAACAAGCCAACAAACCAACAAACCAACAAGCCAACCAACCAACAAACCAACAAACCAACAAGCCAACAGATCAACAAGCCAACAAACCAACAAACCAACAAGCCAACAAGCCAACAAACCAACAAACCAACAAGCCCACAAGCCAACAAACCAACAAACCAACAAGTCAACAAACCAACAAACAAATAAACCAACAAACCAACAAACCAACAAACCAACAAACCAACAAACCAACCAGCCAACAAACCAACAAACCAACAAACCAACAAACCAACAAACCAACAAGCCAACAAGCCAACAAGCCAACAAACCAACAAGCCAACAAACCAACAAACCAACAAACCAACAAACCAACAAACCAACAAGCCAACAAGCCAACAAACCAACAAACCAACAAGCCAACAAACCTACAAACCAACAAACCATCATGCCAACAAACCAACAAACTAAGTAACCAACAAGCCAACAAACCAACAAACCAACAAGCAACAAGCCAACAAGCCAACAAACCAACAAACCAACAAACCAACAAACCAACAAACCAACAAACCACAAAGCCAACAAATCAACAAACCAACAAGCCAACAAGCCAACAAACCAACAAACAAATACACCAACAAACCAACAAACCAACAAACCAACAAACCAACAAACCAACAAACTAACAAACCATTAAACCAACAAACAAATAAACCAACAAACCAACAAACCAACAAACCAACAAGCTAACAAACCAACAAACCAACAAACCAACAAACCAACAAACCAACAAACCAACAAACAAATACACCAACAAACCAACAAACCAACAAACCAACAAACCAACAAACCAACAAACCAACAAACAAATAAACCAACAAACCAACAAGCCAACAAACCAACAAGCCAACAAACCAACAAACCAACAAACCAACAAACAAATAAACCAGCAAACCAACAAACCAACAAGCCAACAAACCAACAAACCAACAAACCAACAAACCAACAAAGCAACAAACCAAAAAACCAACAAACCAAAAAACCAACAAACCAACAAACCATCAAACGAACAAAGCAACAAACCAACAAGCCAACAAACCAACAAACCAACAAGCCAACAAACCAACAAACCAACAAGCCAACAAGCCAACAAACCAACAAACCAACAAGCCCACAAGCCAACAAACCAACAAACCAACAAGCCAACAAACCAACAAACAAATAAACCAACAAACCAACAAACCAACAAACCAACAAACCAACAAACCAACCAGCCAACAAACCAACAAACCAACAAACCAACAAACCAACAAACCAACAAACCAACAAGCCAACAAGCCAACAAGCCAACAAACCAACAAGCCAACAAACCAACAAACCAACAAACCAACAAACCAACAAACCAACAAACCACAAAGCCAACAAACCAACAAACCAACAAGCCAACAAGCCAACAAACCAACAAAAAAATACACCAACAAACCAACAAACCAACAAACCAACAAACCAACAAACCAACAAACCAACAAACAATTAAACCAACAAACCAACAAACCAACAAACCAACAAGCTAACAAACCAACAAACCAACAAACCAACAAACCAACAAACCAACAAACAAATACACCAACAAACCAACAAACCAACAAACCAACAAACCAACAAACCAACAAACCAACAAACAAATAAACCAACAAACCAACAAGCCAACAAACCAACAAGCCAACAAACCAACAAACCAACAAACCAACAAACAAATAAACCAACAAACCAACAAGCCAACAAACCAACAAGCCAACAAACCAACAAACCAACAAACCAACAAACCAACAAAGCAACAAACCAAAAAACCAACAAACCAAAAAACCAACAAACCAACAAACCATCAAACGAACAAAGCAACAAACCAACAAGCCAACAAACCAACAAACCAACAAGCCAACAAACCAGCAAACCAACAAGCCAACAAGCCAACAAACCAAAAAACCAACAAACCAACAAACCAACAAGCCAACAAACCAACAAACCAACAAACCAACAAACCAACAAACCAACAAGCCAACAAGCCAACAAACCAACAAGCCAACAAACCAAGAAAACAACAAACCAACAAACCAACAAACCAACAAGCCAACAAGCCAACAAACCAACAAACCAACAAACCAACAAACCAACAAACCAACAAACCAACAAACCAACATGCCAACAAACCAACAAACTAAGTAACCAACAAGCCAACAAACCTACAAACCAACAAGCCAACAAGCCAACAAACCAACAAACCAACAAACCAACAAACCAACAAGCCAACAAACCAAAAAGCCAACAAACCAACAAACCAACAAGCCAACAAGCCAACAAACCAACAAACCAACAAACCAACAAGCCAACAAACAAACAAACCAAGAAGCCAACAAACCAACAAACCAACAAGCCAACAAACCAGCAAACAAATAAACCAACAAACCAACAAACCAACAAACCAACAAGCTAACAAACCAACAAACCAACAAACCAACAATCCAACAAATCAACAAGCCAACAAACCAACAAGCCAACAAGCCAACAAACCAACAAACCAACAAACAAATACACCAACAAACCAACAAACCAACAAACCAACAAACCAACAAACAAATAAACCAACAAACCAACAAGCCAACAAACCAACAAGCCAACAAACCAACAAACCAACAAACCAACAAACAAATAAACCAACAAACCAACAAGCCAACAAACCAACAAGCCAACAAACCAACAAACCAACAAACCAACAAACCAACAAAGCAACAAACCAAAAAACCAACAAACCAAAAAACCAACAAACCAACAAACCATCAAACGAACAAAGCAACAAACCAACAAGCCCACAAACCAACAAACCAACAAGCCAACAAACCAACAAACCAACAAGCCAACAAGCCAACAAACCAACAAACCAACAAGCCCACAAGCCAACAAACCAACAAACCAACAAGCCAACAAACCAACAAACAAATAAACCAACAAACCAACACACCAACAAAACAACAAACCAACAAAACAACCAGCCAACAAACCAACAAACCAACAAACCAACAAACCAAGTAACCAAAAAGCCAACAAACTAACAAACCAACAAACCAACAAGCCAACAAACTATCAAACGAACAAAGCAACAAGCCAACAAGCCAACAAACCAACAAGCCAACAAGCCAACAAACCAGCAAACCAACAAGCCAACAAGCCAACAAACCAACAAGCCAACAAACCAACAAACCAATAAATCAACAAACCAACAAACCAGCAAGCCAACAAGCCACCAAACCAACAAACCAACAAACCAACAAGCCAGCAAACCAACAAGCCAACAAACCAACAAACCAACAAGCCAACAAGCCAACAAACCAACAAGCCAACAAACCAACAAACCAACAAACCAACAAGCCAACAAGCCATTAAACCAACAAACCAACAAACCAACAAGCCAACAAACCAACAAACCAACAAGCCAACCAACCAACAAACCAACAAACCAACAAACCAACAAGCCAACAAGCCAACAAGCCAACAAACCAACAAGCCAACAAACCAACAAACCAACAAACCAACAAACCAACAAGCCAACAAACCAACAAACCAACAAACAAACAAGCCAACAAACCAACAAACCAACAAACCAACAAACTAACAAACCAACAAGCCAACAAGCCACCAAACCAACAAACCAACAAACCAACAAGTCAACAAACCAACAAGCCAACAAACCAACAAACCAACAAGCCAACAAGCCAACAAACCAACAAACCAACAAACCAACAAGCCAACAAACCAACAAACCAACAAGCCAACAAACCAACAAACTAACAAACCAACAAACCAACAAGCCAACAAGCCAACAAACCAACAAACCAACAAGCCAACCAACCAACAAACCAACAAACCAACAAGCCAACAGATCAACAAGCCAACAAACCAACAAACCAACAAGCCAACAAGCCAACAAACCAACAAACCAACAAGCCCACAAGCCAACAAACCAACAAACCAACAAGCCAACAAACCAACAAACAAATAAACCAACAAACCAACAAACCAACAAACCAACAAACCAACAAACCAACCAGCCAACAAACCAACAAACCAACAAACCAACAAACCAACAAACCAACAAGCCAACAAGCCAACAAGCCAACAAACCAACAAGCCAACAAACCAACAAACCAACAAACCAACAAACCAACAAACCAACAAGCCAACAAGCCAACAAACCAACAAACCAACAAGCCAACAAACCAACAAACCAACAAACCATCATGCCAACAAACCAACAAACTAAGTAACCAACAAGCCAACAAACCAACAAACCAACAAGCAACAAGCCAACAAGCCAACAAACCAACAAACCAACAAACCAACAAACCAACAAACCAACAAACCACAAAGCCAACAAATCAACAAACCAACAAGCCAACAAGCCAACAAACCAACAAACAAATACACCAACAAACCAACAAACCAACAAACCAACAAACCAACAAACCAACAAACCAACAAACCAACAAACAAATAAACCAACAAACCAACAAACCAACAAACCAACAAGCTAACAAACCAACAAACCAACAAACCAACAAACCAACAAACCGACAAACAAATACACCAACAAACCAACAAACCAACAAACCAACAAACCAACAAACAAATAAACCAACAAACCAACAAGCCAACAAACCAACAAGCCAACAAACCAACAAACCAACAAACCAACAATTCAAAAAACCAACAAACGAACAAAGCAACAAACCAACAAGCCAACAAACCAACAAACCAACAAACCAACAAACCAACAAAGCAACAAACCAAAAAACCAACAAACCAAAAAACCAACAAACCAACAAACCATCAAACGAACAAAGCAACAAACCAACAAGCCAACAAACCAACAAACCAACAAGCCAACAAACCAACAAACCAACAAGCCAACAAGCCAACAAACCAACAAACCAACAAGCCCACAAGCCAACAAACCAACAAACCAACAAGCCAACAAACCAACAAACAAATAAACCAACAAACCAACACACCAACAAACCAACAAACCAACAAAACAACCAGCCAACAAACCAACAAACCAACAAACCAACAAACCAACAAACCAACAAGCCAACAAGCCAACAAGCCAACAAACCAACAAGCCAACAAACCAACAAACCAACAAACCAACAAACCAACAAACCAACAAGCCAACAAGCCAACAAACCAACAAACCAACAAGCCAACAAACCAACAAACCAACAAACTAACAAACCAACAAACCAACAAGCCAACAAACCAACAAACCAAGTAACCAAAAAGCCAACAAACTAACAAACCAACAAACCAACAAGCCAACAAACCATCAAACGAACAAAGCAACAAGCCAACAAGCAAACAATCCAACAAGCCAACAAGCCAACAAACCAGCAAACCAACAAGCCAACAAGCCAACAAACCAACAAGCCAACAAACCAACAAACCAACAAACCAACAAACCAACAAACCAACAAACCAACAAGCCAACAAGCCACCAAACCAACAAACCAACAAACCAACAAGCCAAAAAACCAACAAGCCAACAAACCAACAAACCAGCAAGCCAACAAGCCAACAAACCAACAAGCCAACAAACCAACAAACCAACAAACCAACAAGCCAACAAGCCAACAAACCAACAAACCAACAAACCAACAAGCCAACAAACTAACAAACCAACAAACCAACAAGCAAACAAACCAACAAACCAACAAACCAACAAGCCAAAAAGCCAACAAACCAACAAACCAACAAACCAACAAGCCAACAAACCAACAAACAAACAAGCCAACAAACCAACAAACTAACAAACCAACAAACCAACAAGCCAACAAACCAACAAACCAAGTAACCAAAAAGCCAACAAACTAACAAACCAACAAACCAACAAGCCAACAAACTATCAAACGAACAAAGCAACAAGCAAACAAGCCAACAAACCAACAAGCCAACAAGCCAACAAACCAGCAAACCAACAAGCCAACAAGCCAACAAACCAACAAGCCAACAAACCAACAAACCAATAAATCAACAAACCAACAAACCAGCAAGCCGACAAGCCACCAAACCAACAAACCAACAAACCAACAAGCCAGCAAACCAACAAGCCAACAAACCAACAAACCAACAAGCCAACAAGCCAACAAACCAACAAGCCAACAAACCAACAAACCAACAAACCAACAAGCCAACAAGCCATTAAACCAACAAACCAACAAACCAACAAGCCAACAAACCAACAAACCAACAAGCCAACCAACCAACAAACCAACAAACCAACAAACCAACAAGCCAACAAGCCAACAAACCAACAAACCAACAAGCCAACAAACCAACAAACCAACAAACCAACAAACCAACAAGCCAACAAACCAACAAGCCAACAAACCAACAAACAAACAAGCCAACAAACCAACAAACCAACAAACCAACAAACTAACAAACCAACAAGCCAACAAGCCACCAAACCAACAAACCAACAAACCAACAAGTCAACAAACCAACAAGCCAACAAACCAACAAACCAACAAGCCAACAGGCCAACAAACCAACAAACCAACAAACCAACAAGCCAACAAACCAACAAACCAACAAGCCAACAAACCAACAAACTAACAAACCAACAAACCAACAAGCCAACAAGCCAACAAACCAACAAACCAACAAGCCAACCAACCAACAAACCAACAAACCAACAAGCCAACATATCAACAAGCCAACAAACCAACAAGCCAACAGATCAACAAGCCAACAAACCAACAAACCAACAAGCCAACAAGCCAACAAACCAACAAACCAACAAGCCCACAAGCCAACAAACCAACAAGCCAACAAACCAACAAACCAATAAATCAACAAACCAACAAACCAGCAAGCCAACAAGCCACCAAACCAACAAACCAACAAACCAACAAGCCAGCAAACCAACAAGCCAATAAACCAACAAACCAACAAGCCAACAAGCCAACAAACCAACAAGCCAACAAACCAACAAACCAACAAACCAACAAGCCAACAAGCCATTAAACCAACAAACCAACAAACCAACAAGCCAACAAACCAACAAACCAACAAGCCAACCAACCAACAAACCAACAAACCAACAAACCAACAAGCCAACAAGCCAACAAACCAACAAACCAACAAGCCAACAAACCAACAAACCAACAAACCAACAAACCAACAAGCCAACAAACCAACAAGCCAACAAACCAACAAACAAACAAGCCAACAAACCAACAAACCAACAAACCAACAAACTAACAAACCAACAAGCCAACAAGCCACCAAACCAACAAACCAACAAACCAACAAGTCAACAAACCAACATGCCAACAAACCAACAAACCAACAAGCCAACAAGCCAACAAACCAACAAACCAACAGACCAACAAGCCAACAAACCAACAAACCAACAAGCCAACAAACCAACAAACTAACAAACCAACAAACCAACAAGCCAACAAGCCAACAAACCAACAAACCAACAAGCCAACCAACCAACAAACCAACAAACCAACAAGCCAACAGATCAACAAGCCAACAAACCAACAAACCAACAAGCCAACAAGCCAACAAACCAACAAACCAACAAGCCCACAAGCCAACAAACCAACAAACCAACAAGTCAACAAACCAACAAACAAATAAACCAACAAACCAACAAACCAACAAACCAACAAACCAACAAACCAACCAGCCAACAAACCAACAAACCAACAAACCAACAAACCAACAAACCAACAAGCCAACAAGCCAACAAGCCAACAAACCAACAAGCCAACAAACCAACAAACCAACAAACCAACAAACCAACAAACCAACAAGCCAACAAGCCAACAAACCAACAAACCAACAAGCCAACAAACCTACAAACCAACAAACCATCATGCCAACAAACCAACAAACTAAGTAACCAACAAGCCAACAAACCAACAAACCAACAAGCAACAAGCCAACAAGCCAACAAACCAACAAACCAACAAACCAACAAACCAACAAACCAACAAACCACAAAGCCAACAAATCAACAAACCAACAAGCCAACAAGCCAACAAACCAACAAACAAATACACCAACAAACCAACAAACCAACAAACCAACAAACCAACAAACCAACAAACTAACAAACCATTAAACCAACAAACAAATAAACCAACAAACCAACAAACCAACAAACCAACAAGCTAACAAACCAACAAACCAACAAACCAACAAACCAACAAACCAACAAACCAACAAACAAATACACCAACAAACCAACAAACCAACAAACCAACAAACCAACAAACCAACAAACCAACAAACAAATAAACCAACAAACCAACAAGCCAACAAACCAACAAGCCAACAAACCAACAAACCAACAAACCAACAAACAAATAAACCAGCAAACCAACAAACCAACAAGCCAACAAACCAACAAACCAACAAACCAACAAACCAACAAAGCAACAAACCAAAAAACCAACAAACCAAAAAACCAACAAACCAACAAACCATCAAACGAACAAAGCAACAAACCAACAAGCCAACAAACCAACAAACCAACAAGCCAACAAACCAACAAACCAACAAGCCAACAAGCCAACAAACCAACAAACCAACAAGCCCACAAGCCAACAAACCAACAAACCAACAAGCCAACAAACCAACAAACAAATAAACCAACAAACCAACAAACCAACAAACCAACAAACCAACAAACCAACCAGCCAACAAACCAACAAACCAACAAACCAACAAACCAACAAACCAACAAACCAACAAGCCAACAAGCCAACAAGCCAACAAACCAACAAGCCAACAAACCAACAAACCAACAAACCAACAAACCAACAAACCAACAAACCACAAAGCCAACAAACCAACAAACCAACAAGCCAACAAGCCAACAAACCAACAAAAAAATACACCAACAAACCAACAAACCAACAAACCAACAAACCAACAAACCAACAAACCAACAAACAATTAAACCAACAAACCAACAAACCAACAAACCAACAAGCTAACAAACCAACAAACCAACAAACCAACAAACCAACAAACCAACAAACAAATACACCAACAAACCAACAAACCAACAAACCAACAAACCAACAAACCAACAAACCAACAAACAAATAAACCAACAAACCAACAAGCCAACAAACCAACAAGCCAACAAACCAACAAACCAACAAACCAACAAACAAATAAACCAACAAACCAACAAGCCAACAAACCAACAAGCCAACAAACCAACAAACCAACAAACCAACAAACCAACAAAGCAACAAACCAAAAAACCAACAAACCAAAAAACCAACAAACCAACAAACCATCAAACGAACAAAGCAACAAACCAACAAGCCAACAAACCAACAAACCAACAAGCCAACAAACCAGCAAACCAACAAGCCAACAAGCCAACAAACCAAAAAACCAACAAACCAACAAACCAACAAGCCAACAAACCAACAAACCAACAAACCAACAAACCAACAAACCAACAAGCCAACAAGCCAACAAACCAACAAGCCAACAAACCAAGAAAACAACAAACCAACAAACCAACAAACCAACAAGCCAACAAGCCAACAAACCAACAAACCAACAAACCAACAAACCAACAAACCAACAAACCAACAAACCAACATGCCAACAAACCAACAAACTAAGTAACCAACAAGCCAACAAACCTACAAACCAACAAGCCAACAAGCCAACAAACCAACAAACCAACAAACCAACAAACCAACAAGCCAACAAACCAAAAAGCCAACAAACCAACAAACCAACAAGCCAACAAGCCAACAAACCAACAAACCAACAAACCAACAAGCCAACAAACAAACAAACCAAGAAGCCAACAAACCAACAAACCAACAAGCCAACAAACCAGCAAACAAATAAACCAACAAACCAACAAACCAACAAACCAACAAGCTAACAAACCAACAAACCAACAAACCAACAATCCAACAAATCAACAAGCCAACAAACCAACAAGCCAACAAGCCAACAAACCAACAAACCAACAAAGCAACAAACCAAAAAACCAACAATTCAAAAAACCAACAAACCAACAAACCATCAAACGAACAAAGCAACAAGCCAACAAGCCAACAAACCAACAAACCAACAAGCCAACAAACCAGCAAACCAACAAGCCAACAAGCCAACAAACCAAAAAACCAACAAACCAACAAACCAACCAGCCAACAAACCAACAAACCAACAAACCAACAAACCAACAAACCAACAAGCCAACAAGCCAACAAGCCAACAAACCAACAAGCCAACAAACCAACAAACCAACAATCCAACAAACCAACAAACCAACAAGCCAACAAGCCAACAAACCAACAAACCAACAAGACAACAAACCAACAAACCAACAAACCATCATGCCAACAAACCAACAAACTAAGTAACCAACAAGCCAACAAACCAACAAACCAACAAGCAACAAGCCAACAAACCAACAAACCAACAAACCAACAAACCAACAAACCAACAAGCCAACAAACCACAAAGCCAACAAACCAAAAACCAACAAGCCAACAAGCCAACAAACCAACAAACAAATACACCAACAAACCAACAAACCAACAAACCAACAAACCAACAAACCAACAAACCAACAAACCAACAAACAAATAAACCAACAAACCAACAAACCAACAAACCAACAAGCTAACAAACCAACAAACCAACAAACTAACAAACCAACAAACCAACAAACAAATACACCAACAAACCAACAAACCAACAAACCAACAAACCAACAAACCAACAAACCAACAAACAAATAAACCAACAAACCAACAATCCAACAAACCAACAAGCCAACAAACCAACAAACCAACAAACCAACAAACAAATAAACCAACAAACCAACAAGCCAACAAACCAACAAGCCAACCAACCAACAAACCAACAAACCAACAAACCAACAAACCAACAAAGCAACAAACCAAAAAACCAACAAACCAACAAACCATCAAACGAACAAAGCAACAAACCAACAAGCCAACAAACCAACAAACCAACAAGCCAACAAACCAGCAAACCAACAAGCCAACAAGCCAACAAACCAAAAAACCAACAAACCAACAAACCAACAAGCCAACAAACCAACAAACCAACAAACCAACAAACCAACAAACCAACAAGCCAACAAGCCAACAAGCCAACAAACCAACAAGCCAACAAACCAAGAAACCAAGAAACCAACAAGCCAACAAACCAACAAGCCAACTAGCCAACAAACCAACAAACCAACAAGCCAACAAACCAACAAACTAACAAACCAACATGCCAACAAACCAACAAACTAAGTAACCAACAAGCCAACAAACCAACAAACCAACAAGAAAACAAGCCAACAAACCAACAAACCAACAAACCAACAAACCAACAAGCCAACAAACCAAAAAGCCAACAAACCAACAAACCAACAAACCAACAAGCCAACAAACCAACAAACCAACAAACCAACAAGCCAACAAACAAACAAACCAAGAAGCAAACAAACCAACAAACCAACAAGCCAACAAACCAACAAACAAATAAACCAACAAACCAACAAACCAACAAACCAACAAGCTAACAAACCAACAAGCCAACAAACCAACAAACCAACAAATAAATACACCAACAAACCAACAAACCAACAAACCAACAAACCAACAAACCAACAAACCAACAAACCAACAAACCAACAAACCAACAAACCAACAAACCAACAAACCAACAAGCCAACAAACCAACAAGCCAACAAACCAACAAACCAACAAGCCAACAAACCAACAAACCAACAAACCAACAAACCAACAAACCAACAAACCAACAAGCCAACAAGCCACCAAACCAACAAACCAACAAACCAACAAGCAAACAAACCAACAAGCCAACAAACCAACAAACCAACAAGCCAACAAACCAACAAACCAACAAGCCAACAAACCAACAAACCAAGTAATCAAAAAGCCAACAAACTAACAAACCAACAAACCAACAAGCCAACAAGCCATCAAACGAACAAAGCAACAAGCCAACAAGCCAACAAACCAACAAGCCAACAAGCCAACAAACCAACAAACCAGCAAACCAACAAGCCAACAAGCCAACAAACCAACAAGCCAACAAACCAACAAACCAACAAACCAACAAACCGACAAACTAACAAGCCAACAAGCCACCAAACCAACAAACCAACAAACCAACAAGCCAACAAACCAACAAGCCAACAAACCAACAAACCAACAAGCCAACAAGCCAACAAACCAACAAGCCAACAAACCAACAAACCAACAAACCAACAAGCCAACAAGCCAACAAACCAACAAACCAACAAACCAACAAGCCAACAAACCAACAAACCAACAAGCCAACAAACCAACAAACCAACAAACCAACAAGCCAACAAGCCAACAAACTAACAAACCAACAAACCAACAAGCCAACAAACCAACAAACCAACAAGCCAACAAACCAACAAACTAACAAACCAACAAACCAACAAGCCAACAAACCAACAAATCAAATAACCAAAAAGCCAACAAACTAACAAACCAACAAACCAACAAGCCAACAAACTATCAAACGAACAAAGCAACAAGCCAACAAGCCAACAAACCAACAAGCCAACAAGCCAACAAACCAGCAAACCAACAAGCCAACAAGCCAACAAACCAACAAGCCAACAAACCAACAAACCAACAAACCAACAAACCAACAAACCAACAAGCCAACAAGCCACCAAACCAACAAACCAACAAACCAACAAGCCAACAAACCAACAAGCCAACAAACCAACAAACCAACAAGCCAACAAGCCAAGTAACTAACAAGCCAACAAACCAACAAACCAACAAACCAACAAGCCAACAAGCCAACAAGCCATTAAACCTACAAACCAACAAACCAACAAGCCAACAAACCAACAAACCAACAAGCCAACAAACCAACAAACCAACAAACCAACAAACCAACAAGCCAACAAGCCAACAAACCAACAAACCAACAAGCCAACAAACCAACAAACCAACAAGCCAACAAGCCACCAAACCAACAAACCAACAAACCAACAAGCCAACAAACCAACAAGCCAACAAACCAACAAACCAACAAGCCAACAAGCCAACAAACCAACAAACCAACAAGCCAACAAACCAACAAACTAACAAACCAACAAACCAACAAACCAACAAGCCAACAAACCAACAAACCAACAAGCCAACCAACCAACAAACCAAAAAACCAACAAGCCAACAAACAAACAAACCAACAAGCCAATAAGCCAACAAACCAACAAACCAACAAGAACACAAGCCAACAAACCAACAAACCAACAAGCCAACAAACCAACAAACAAATAAACCAACAAACCAACAAACCAACAAACCAACAAACCAACAAGCCAACAAGCCAACAAGCCAACAAACCAACAAACCAACAAGCCAACAAACCAACAAACCAACAAACCAACAAACCAACAAGCCAACAAGCCAACAAACCAACAAACCAACAAGCCAACAAACCAACAAACCAACAAACCAACATGCCAACAAACCAACAAACTAAGTAACCAACAAGCCAAAAAACCAACAAACCAAAAAGTGAACAAGCCAACAAACCAACAAACCAACAAGCCAAAAAGCCAACAAACCAACAAACCAAGTAACCAAAAAGCCAACAAACTAACAAACCAACAAACCAACAAACCATCAAACGAACAAAGCAACAATCAAACAAGCCAACAAACCAACAAACTAACAAGCCAACAAACCAGCAAACCAACAAGCCAACAAGCCAACAAACCAACAAACCAACAAGCCAACAAGCCAACAAACCAACAAACCAACAAACCAACAAGCCAACAAACCAACAAACCAACAAGCCAACAAACCAACAAACTAACAAACCAACAAACCAACAAGCCAACAAGCCAACAAACCAACAAACCAACAAGCCAACAAACCAGCAAACAAATAAACCAACAAACCAACAAACCAACAAACCAACAAACCAACAAGCCAACAAGCCAATAAGCCAACAAACCAACAAACCAACAAACCAGCAAGCCAACAAACCAACAAACCAACAAACCAACAAGCCAACAAGCCAACAAACCAACAAACCAACAAGCCAACAAACCAACAAACCAACAAACCAACATGCCAAGAAACCAACAAACTAACTAACCAACAAGCCAACAAACCAACAAACCAACAAGCCAACAAGCCAACAAAACAACAAACCAACAAGCCAAAAAGCCAACAAACCAACAAACCAAGGAACCAAAAAGCCAACAAACTAACAAACCAACAAACCAACAAGCCAACAAACCAACAAACCAACAAACCAACAAGCCAACAAACCAACAAACAAATAAACCAACAAACCAACAAGCCAACAAACCAACAAGCCGACAAACCAACAAGCCAACAAACCAACAAACCAACAAACAAATACACCAACAAACCAACAAACTAACAAACCAACAAACCAACAAACCAACAAGCCAAAAAACCAACAAACCAACAAGCCAACAAGCCAACAAACCAACAAACCAACAAGCCAAAAAGCCAACAAACCAACAAACCAAGTAACCAAAAAGCCAACAAACTAACAAACCAACAAACCAACAAACGAACAAAGCAACAATCAAACAAGCCAACAAACCAACAAACTAACAAGCCAACAAACCAGCAAACCAACAAGCCAACAAGCCAACAAACCAACAAACCAACAAGCCAACAAGCCCACAAACCAACAAACCAACAAACCAACAAGCCAACAAACCAACAAACCAACAAGCCAACAAACCAACAAACTAACAAACCAACAAACCAACAAACCAACAAGCC
Organism: Atherix ibis; assembly: GCA_958298945.1. Classification (NCBI taxonomy): domain Eukaryota; kingdom Metazoa; phylum Arthropoda; class Insecta; order Diptera; family Athericidae; genus Atherix; species Atherix ibis. The sequence goes on from OY282608.1 coordinate 31,904,393, forward strand.
AACAAGCCAACAAACCAACAAACCAACAAACCAACCAACCAACAAACCAACAAACCAACAAGTTAACAAATCAACAAGCCAACAAACCAACAAACCAACAAACCAACAAACCAACAAGCCAACAAGCCAACAAACCAACAAACCAACAAACCAACAAGCCAACAAGCCAACAAACCAACAAACCAACAAGCCAACAAACCAACAAACAAATAAACCAACAAACCAACAAACCAACAAACCAACAAACCAACAAGCCAACAAGCCAACAAACCAACAAACCAACAAACCAACAAGCCAACAAACCAAAAAACCAACAAACCAACAAGCCAACAAGCCAACAAGCCAACAAACCAACAAACCAACAAACCAACAAACCAACAAACCAATAAACCAACAAACCAACAAACCAACATGCCAACAAACCAACAAACTAAGTAACCAAAAAGGCAACAAACCAACAAACCAACAAGCCAACAAGCCAACAAACCAACAAACCAACAAGCCAAAAAGCCAACAAACCAACAAACCAAATAACCAAAAAGCCAACAAACTAACAAACCAACAAACCAACAAGCCAACAAACCAACAAACCAACAAAATAACAAGCCAACAAACCAACAAACAAATAAACCAACAAACCAACAAACCAACAAGCCAACAAACCAACAAGCCAACAAACCAACAAACCAACAAACCAACAAACAAATACACCAACAAACCAACATACCAACAAACCAACAAACCAACAAACCAACAAACCAACAAACCAACAAGCAAACAAACCAACAAACCAACAAACCAACAAGCCAACAAACCAACAAGCCAACAAACCAACAAACCAACAAACCAACAAACCAAGTAACCAAAAAGCCAACAAACTAACAAACCAACAAGCCAACAAGCCAACAAACCAACAAACCAACAAAGCAACAAGCCAACAAGCCAACAAACCAACAAGCCAACAAACCAACAAACCAACAAACCAACAAAGCCAACAAGCCAACAAACCAACAAACCAACAAACCAACAAGCCAACAAACCAACAAACCAACAAACCAACAAGCCAACAAACCAACAAACCAACAAACCAACAAACCAACAAGCCAACAAGCCAACAAACCAACAAACCAACAAGCCAACAAACCAACAAACCAAGTAACCAAAAAGCCAACACACTAACAAACCAACAAACCAACAAGCCAACAAACTATCAAACGAACGAAGCAACAAGCCAACAAGCCAACAAACCAACAAGCCAACAAGCCAACAAACCAGCAAACCAACAAGCCAACAAGCCTACAAACCAACAAGCCAACAAACCAACAAACCAACAAACCAACAAACCAACAAACCAACAAGCCAACAAGCCACCAAACCAACAAACCAACAAACCAACAAGCCAACAAACCAACAAGCCAACAAACCAACAAACCAACAAGCCAACAAGCCAACAAACCAACAAGCCAACAAACCAACAAACCAACAAACCAACAAACCAACAAGCCAACAAGCCAACAAGCCATTAAACCAACAAACCAACAAACCAACAAGCCAACAAACCAACAAACCAACAAGCCAACAAACCAACAAACCAACAAACCAACAAAACAACAAACCAACAAGCCAACAAGCCAACAAACCAACAAACCAACAAGCCAACAAACCAACAAACCAACAAACCAACAAGCCAACAAACAAACAAGCCAACAAACCAACAAACAAACAAGCCAACAAACCAACAAACCAACAAACCAACAAACTACAAACAACAAGCCAACAAGCCACCAAACCAACAAACCAACAAACCAACAAGCCAACAAACCAACAAGCCAACAAACCAACAAACCAACAAGCCAACAAGCCAACAAACAAACAAACCAACAAACCAACAAGCCAACAAACCAACAAACCAACAAGCCAACAAACCAACAAACTAACAAACCAACAAACCAACAAGCCAACAAGCCAACAAACTAACAAACCAACAAGCCAACCAACCAACAAACCAACAAACCAACAAGCCAACAAATCAACAAGCCAACAAACCAACAAACCAACAAGCCAACAAGCCAACAAACCAACAAACCAACAAGCCCACAAGCCAACAGACCAACAAACCAACAAGCCAACAAACCAACAAACAAATAAACCAACAAACCAACAAACCAACAAACCAACAAACCAACAAGCCAACAAGCCAACAAGCCAACAAACCAACAAACCAACAAACCAACAAGCCAACAAACCAACAAACCAACAAACCAACAAACCAACAAGCCAACAAGCCAACAAACCAACAAACCAACAAGCCAACTAACCAACAAACCAACAAACCAACAAGCCAACAAACCAACAAACCAACAAGCCAAAAAGCCAACAAACCAACAAACCAAGTAACCAAAAAGCCAACAAAATAACAAACCAACAAACCAACAAGCCAACAAACCATCAAACGAACAAAGCAACAAGCCAACACGCCAACAAACCAACAAACCAACAAACTAACAAGCCAACAAACCAGCAAATCAACAAGCCAACAAGCCAACAAACCAACAAATTAACAAGCCAACAAACCAACAAACCAACAAACGAACAAGCCAACAAACCAACAAACCAACAAGCCAACAACCCAACAAACTAACAAACCAACAAACCAACAAACCAACAAACCAACAAGCCAACAAACCAACAAACCAACAAACCAACAAGCCAACAAACTAACAAGCCAACAAACCAACAAGCCAACAAACCAACAACCCAACAAACCAACAAACCAACAACCAACAAGCCAATAGGCCAACAAAACAACAAACCAACAAACCAACAAGCCAACAAACCAACAAGCCAACAAACCAACAAACCAACAAGCCAACAAGCCAACAAACCAACAAACCAACAAACCAACAAGCCAACAAACCAACAAACCAACAAGCCAACAAACCAACAAACTAACAAACCAACAAACCAACAAGCCAACAAGCCAACAAACCAACAAGCCAGCCAACCAACAAACCAACAAACCAACAAGCCAACAAATCAACAAGCCAACAAACCAACAAACTAACAAGCCAACAAGCCAAGAAGCCAACAAACCAACAAGCCAACAAGCCAACAAACCAACAAACCAACAAGCCAACAAACCAACAAACAAATAACCCAACAAACCAACAAACCAACAAGCCAACAAACAAACAAACCAACAAACCAACAAGCCAACAAACCAACAAACCAACAAGCCAACAAACCAACAAACTAACAAACCAACAAACCAACAAGCCAACAAGCCAACAAACTAACAAACCAACAAGCAAACCAACCAACAAACCAACAAACCAACAAGCCAACAAATCAACAAGCCAACAAACCAACAAACCAACAAGCCAACAAGCCAACAAACCAACAAACCAACAAGCCCACAAGCCAACAGACCAACAAACCAACAAGCCAACAAACCAACAAACAAATAAACCAACAAACCAACAAACCAACAAACCAACAAACCAACAAGCCAACAAGCCAACAAGCCAACAAACCAACAAACCAACAAACCAACAAGCCAACAAACCAACAAACCAACAAACCAACAAACCAACAAGCCAACAAGCCAACAAACTAACAAACCAACAAGCCAACCAACCAACAAACCAACAAACCAACAAGCCAACAAATCAACAAGCCAACAAACCAACAAACCAACAAGCCAACAAGCCAACAAACCAACAAACCAACAAGCCCACAAGCCAACAGACCAACAAACCAACAAGCCAACAAACCAACAAACAAATAAACCAACAAACCAACAAACCAACAAGCCAACTAACCAACAAACCAACAAACCAACAAGCCAACAAACCAACAAACCAACAAGCCAAAAAGCCAACAAACCAACAAACCAAGTAACCAAAAAGCCAACAAACTAACAAACCAACAAACCAACAAGCCAACAAACCATCAAACGAACAAAGCAACAAGCCAACACGCCAACAAACCAACAAACCAACAAACTAACAAGCCAACAAACCAGCAAACCAACAAGCCAACAAGCCAACAAACCAACAAACCAACAAGCCAACAAGCCAACAAACCAACAAACCAACAAACGAACAAGCCAACAAACCAACAAACCAACAAACCAACAAACCAACAAACCAACAAGCCAACAAGCCAACAAGCCAACAAGCCAACAAACCAACAAACCAACAAGCCAACCAACCAACAAACCAACAAACCAACAAGCCAACAAATCAACAAGCCAACAAACCAACAAACCAACAAGCCAACAAGCCGACAAACCAACAAACCAACAAGCCAACAAGCCAACAAACCAACAAACCAACAAGCCAACAAACCAACAAACAAATAAACCAACAAACCAACAAACCAACAAACCAACAAACCAACAAGCCAACAAGCCAACAAACCAACAAACCAACAAACCAACAAGCCAACAAACCAACAAACCAACAAACCAACAAGCCAACAAGCCAACAAACCAACAAACCAACAAACCAACAAACCAACAAACCAACAAATCAACAAACCAACATGTCAACAAACCAACAAACTAAGTAACCAACAAGGCAACAAACCAACAAACCAACAAGCCAACAAGCCAACAAACCAACAAACCAACAAGCCAAAAAGCCAACAAACCAACAAACCAAGTAACCAAAAAGCCAACAAACTAACAAACCAACAAACCAACAAGCCAACAAACCAACAAACCAACAAACCAACAAGCCAACAAACCAACAAACAAATAAACCAACAAACCAACAAACCAACAAACCAACAAGCCAACAAACCAACAAGCCAACAAACCAACAAACCAACAAACCAACAAACAAATACACCAACAAACCAACATACCAACAAACCAACAAACCAACAAACCAACAAACCAACAAACCAACAAGCAAACAAACCAACAAACCAACAAACCAACAAGCCAACAAACCAACAAGCCAACAAACCAACAAACCAAGTAACCAAAAAGCCAACAAACTAACAAACCAACAAGCCAACAAGCCAACAAACCAACAAATTAACAAAGCAACAAGCCAACAAGCCAACAAACCAACAAGCCACCAAACCAACAAACCAACAAACCAACAACCCAACAAACCAACAAACCAACAACAAACAAGCCAATAAGCCAACAAAACAACAAACCAACAAGCCAACAAACCAACAAACCAACAAACCAACAAGCTAACAAACTAACAAGCCAACAAACCAACAAGCCAACAAACCAACAAACCAACAAACCAACAAGCCAACAAACCAACAAACCAACAAGCCAACAAACCAACAAACCAACAAACCAACAAACCAACAAACCAACAAGCCAACAAGCCAACAAACCAACAAACCAACAAGCCAACAAACCAACAAACCAACAAACCAACAAGCTAACAAACTAACAAGCCAACAAACCAACAAGCCAACAAACCAACAACCCAACAAACCAACAAACCAACAACCAACAAGCCAATAAGCCAACAAAACAACAAACCAACAAACCAACAAGCCAACAAACCAACAAGCCAACAAACCAACAAACCAACAAGCCAACAAGCCAACAAACCAACAAACCAACAAACCAACAAGCCAACAAACCAACAAACCAACAAGCCAACAAACCAACAAACTAACAAACCAACAAACCAACAAGCCAACAAGCCAACAAACCAACAAACCAACAAGCCAGCCAACCAACAAACCAACAAACCAACAAGCCAACAAATCAACAAGCCAACAAACCAACAAACTAACAAGCCAACAAGCCAAGAAGCCAACAAACCAACAAGCCAACAAGCCAACAAGCCAACAAACCAACAAACCAACAAGCCAACAAACCAACAAACAAATAACCCAACAAACCAACAAACCAACAAGTCAACAAGCCAACAAACCAACAAACCAAGTAACCAAAAAGCCAACAAACTAACAAACCAACAAACCAACAAGCCAACAAACATACAAACCAACAAACCAACAAGCCAACAAACCAACAAACAAATAAACCAACAAACCAACAAACCAACAAACCAACAAGCCAACAAACCAATAAGCCAACAAACCAAAAAACCAACAAACCAACAAACAAATACACCAACAAACCAACAAACCAACAAACCAACAAACCAACAAACCAACAAACCAACAAACAAATAAACCAACAAACCAACAAACCAACAAACCAACAAACCAACAAACCAACAAACCAACAAACCAATTAACCCACAAACCAACAAACGAACAAACCAACAAACCAACAAACCAACAAGCCAACAAACCAACAAACCAACAAACCAACAAGCCAACAAACCAAAGAGCCAACAAACCAACAAACCAACAAACCAAGTAACCAAAAAGCCAACAAACTAACAAACCAACAAGCCAACAAGCCAACAAGCCAACAAACCAACAAACCAACAAAGCAACAAGCCAACAAGCCAACAAACCAACAAGCCAACAAACCAACAAACCAACAAGCCAACAAGCCAACAAACCAACAAGCCAACAAGCCAACAAACCAACAAACCAACAAACCAACAAGCCAACAAACCAACAAACCAACAAGCCAACAAACCAACAAACCAACAAACCAACAAGCCAACAAGCCAAAAAACCAACAAACCAACAAGCCAACAAACCAACAAACCAACAAACCAACAAGCCAACAAACCAACAAGCCATCAAGCCATCAAACCAACAAGCCAACAAACCAACAAACCAACAAACCAACAAACCAACAAGCCAACAAGCCAACAAGCCAACAAACCAACAAGCCAACCAACCAACAAACCAACAAACCAACAAGCCAACAAATCAACAAGCCAACAAACCAACAAGCCAACATACCAACAAACCAACAAGCCGACAAACCAACAAACCAACAAACCAACATGCCAACAAACCAACAAACTAAGTAACCAACAAGCCAACAAACCAACAAACCAACAAACCAACAAGCCAACAAGCCAACAAACCAACAAACCAACAAGCCAAAAAGTCAACAAACCAACAAACCAAGTAACCAAAAAGCCAACAAACGAACAAACCAACAAACCAACAAGCCAACAAGCCAACAAACCAACAAACCAACAAGCCAAAAAGCCAACAAACCAACAAACCAAGTAACCAAAAAGCCAACAAACTAATAAACCAACAAACCAACAAGGCAACAAACCATCAAACGAACAAAGACACAAGCCAACAAGCCAACAAACCAACAAACCAACAAGCCAACAAACCAGCAAACCAACAAGCCAAGAAGCCAACAAACCAACAAACCAACAAGCCAACAAACCAGCAAACAAATAAACCAACAAACCAACAAACCAACAAACCAACAAACCAACAAGCCAACAAGCCAACAAGCCAACAAACCAACAAACCAACAAACCAACAAGCCAACAAACGAACAAACCAACAAACCAACAAGCCAGCAAGCCAACAAACCAACAAACCAACAAGCCAACAAACCAACAAACCAGCAAACCAACATGCCAAGAAACCAACAAACTAAGTAACCAACAAGCCAACAAACCAACAAACCAACAAGCCAACAAGCCAACAAAACAACAAACCAACAAGCCAAAAAGCCAACAAACCAACAAACCAAGTAACCAAAAAGCCAACAAACTAACAAACCAACAAACCAACAAGCCAACAAACCAACAAACCAACAAACCAACAAGCTAACAAACCAACAAACAAATAAACCAACAAACCAACAAACCAACAAACCAACAAACCAACAAGCCAACAAACCAACAAACAAATAAACCAACAAACCAACAAACCAACAAACCAACAAACCAACAAGCCAACAAGCCAACAAACCAACAAACCAACAAACCAACAAGCCAACAAACCAACAAACCAACAAACCAACAAGCCAACAAGCCAACAAACCAACAAACCAACAAACCAACAAACCAACAAACCAACAAATCAACAAACCAACATGTCAACAAACCAACAAACTAAGTAACCAACAAGGCAACAAACCAACAAACCAACAAGCCAACAAGCCAACAAACCAACAAACCAACAAGCCAAAAAGCCAACAAACCAACAAACCAAGTAACCAAAAAGCCAACAAACTAACAAACCAACAAACCAACAAGCCAACAAACCAACAAACCAACAAACCAACAAGCCAACAAACCAACAAACAAATAAACCAACAAACCAACAAACCAACAAACCAACAAGCCAACAAACCAACAAGCCAACAAACCAACAAACCAACAAACCAACAAACAAATACACCAACAAACCAACATACCAACAAACCAACAAACCAACAAACCAACAAACCAACAAACCAACAAGCAAACAAACCAACAAACCAACAAACCAACAAGCCAACAAACCAACAAGCCAACAAACCAACAAACCAAGTAACCAAAAAGCCAACAAACTAACAAACCAACAAGCCAACAAGCCAACAAACCAACAAATTAACAAAGCAACAAGCCAACAAGCCAACAAACCAACAAGCCACCAAACCAACAAACCAACAAACCAACAACCCAACAAACCAACAAACCAACAACAAACAAGCCAATAAGCCAACAAAACAACAAACCAACAAGCCAACAAACCAACAAACCAACAAACCAACAAGCTAACAAACTAACAAGCCAACAAACCAACAAGCCAACAAACCAACAAACCAACAAACCAACAAGCCAACAAACCAACAAACCAACAAGCCAACAAACCAACAAACCAACAAACCAACAAACCAACAAACCAACAAGCCAACAAGCCAACAAACCAACAAACCAACAAGCCAACAAACCAACAAACCAACAAACCAACAAGCTAACAAACTAACAAGCCAACAAACCAACAAGCCAACAAACCAACAACCCAACAAACCAACAAACCAACAACCAACAAGCCAATAAGCCAACAAAACAACAAACCAACAAACCAACAAGCCAACAAACCAACAAGCCAACAAACCAACAAACCAACAAGCCAACAAGCCAACAAACCAACAAACCAACAAACCAACAAGCCAACAAACCAACAAACCAACAAGCCAACAAACCAACAAACTAACAAACCAACAAACCAACAAGCCAACAAGCCAACAAACCAACAAACCAACAAGCCAGCCAACCAACAAACCAACAAACCAACAAGCCAACAAATCAACAAGCCAACAAACCAACAAACTAACAAGCCAACAAGCCAAGAAGCCAACAAACCAACAAGCCAACAAGCCAACAAGCCAACAAACCAACAAACCAACAAGCCAACAAACCAACAAACAAATAACCCAACAAACCAACAAACCAACAAGTCAACAAGCCAACAAACCAACAAACCAAGTAACCAAAAAGCCAACAAACTAACAAACCAACAAACCAACAAGCCAACAAACATACAAACCAACAAACCAACAAGCCAACAAACCAACAAACAAATAAACCAACAAACCAACAAACCAACAAACCAACAAGCCAACAAACCAATAAGCCAACAAACCAAAAAACCAACAAACCAACAAACAAATACACCAACAAACCAACAAACCAACAAACCAACAAACCAACAAACCAACAAACCAACAAACAAATAAACCAACAAACCAACAAACCAACAAACCAACAAACCAACAAACCAACAAACCAACAAACCAATTAACCCACAAACCAACAAACGAACAAACCAACAAACCAACAAACCAACAAGCCAACAAACCAACAAACCAACAAACCAACAAGCCAACAAACCAAAGAGCCAACAAACCAACAAACCAACAAACCAAGTAACCAAAAAGCCAACAAACTAACAAACCAACAAGCCAACAAGCCAACAAGCCAACAAACCAACAAACCAACAAAGCAACAAGCCAACAAGCCAACAAACCAACAAGCCAACAAACCAACAAACCAACAAGCCAACAAGCCAACAAACCAACAAGCCAACAAGCCAACAAACCAACAAACCAACAAACCAACAAGCCAACAAACCAACAAACCAACAAGCCAACAAACCAACAAACCAACAAACCAACAAGCCAACAAGCCAAAAAACCAACAAACCAACAAGCCAACAAACCAACAAACCAACAAACCAACAAGCCAACAAACCAACAAGCCATCAAGCCATCAAACCAACAAGCCAACAAACCAACAAACCAACAAACCAACAAACCAACAAGCCAACAAGCCAACAAGCCAACAAACCAACAAGCCAACCAACCAACAAACCAACAAACCAACAAGCCAACAAATCAACAAGCCAACAAACCAACAAGCCAACAAGCCAACATACCAACAAACCAACAAGCCGACAAACCAACAAACCAACAAACCAACATGCCAACAAACCAACAAACTAAGTAACCAACAAGCCAACAAACCAACAAACCAACAAACCAACAAGCCAACAAGCCAACAAACCAACAAACCAACAAGCCAAAAAGTCAACAAACCAACAAACCAAGTAACCAAAAAGCCAACAAACGAACAAACCAACAAACCAACAAGCCAACAAGCCAACAAACCAACAAACCAACAAGCCAAAAAGCCAACAAACCAACAAACCAAGTAACCAAAAAGCCAACAAACTAATAAACCAACAAACCAACAAGGCAACAAACCATCAAACGAACAAAGACACAAGCCAACAAGCCAACAAACCAACAAACCAACAAGCCAACAAACCAGCAAACCAACAAGCCAAGAAGCCAACAAACCAACAAACCAACAAGCCAACAAACCAGCAAACAAATAAACCAACAAACCAACAAACCAACAAACCAACAAACCAACAAGCCAACAAGCCAACAAGCCAACAAACCAACAAACCAACAAACCAACAAGCCAACAAACGAACAAACCAACAAACCAACAAGCCAGCAAGCCAACAAACCAACAAACCAACAAGCCAACAAACCAACAAACCAGCAAACCAACATGCCAAGAAACCAACAAACTAAGTAACCAACAAGCCAACAAACCAACAAACCAACAAGCCAACAAGCCAACAAAACAACAAACCAACAAGCCAAAAAGCCAACAAACCAACAAACCAAGTAACCAAAAAGCCAACAAACTAACAAACCAACAAACCAACAAGCCAACAAACCAACAAACCAACAAACCAACAAGCTAACAAACCAACAAACAAATAAACCAACAAACCAACAAACCAACAAACCAACAAGCCAACAAACCAACAAGCCAACAAACCAACAAGCCAAAAAGCCAACAAACCAACAAACCAAGTAACCAAAAAGCCAACAAACTAATAAACCAACAAACCAACAAGGCAACAAACCATCAAACGAACAAAGACACAAGCCAACAAGCCAACAAACCAACAAACCAACAAGCCAACAAACCAGCAAACCAACAAGCCAACAAGCCAACAAACCAACAAACCAACAAGCCAAAAAGCCAACAAACCAACAAACCAACAAACCAACAAGCCAACAAGCCAACAAACCAACAAACCAACAAGCCAACAAGCCAACAAACCAACAAACCAACAAGCCAACAAACCAGCAAACAAATAAACCAACAAACCAACAAACCAACAAACCAACAAACCAACAAGCCAACAAGCCAACAAGCCAACAAACCAACAAACCAACAAACCAACAAGCCAACAAACCAACAAACCAACAAACCAACAAGCCAACAAGCCAACAAACCAACAAACCAACAAGCCAAGAAACCAACAAACCAGCAAACCAACATGCCAAGAAACCAACAAACTAAGTAACCAACAAGCCAACAAACCAACAAACCAACAAGCCAACAAGCCAACAAAACAACAAACCAACAAGCCAAAAAGCCAACAAACCAACAAACCAAGTAACCAAAAAGCCAACAAACTAACAAACCAACAAACCAACAAGCCAACAAACCAACAAACCAACAAACCAACAAGCCAACAAACCAACAAACAAATAAACCAACAAACCAACAAACCAACAAACCAACAAGCCAACAAACCAACAAGCCAACAAACCAACAAGCCAACAAACGAACAAACCAACAAACCAACAAACCAAGTAACCAAAAAGCCAACAAACTAACAAACCAACAAGCCAACAAACCAAAAAACCAACAAACCAACAAGCCAACAAGCCAACAAACCAACAATCCAACAAACCAACAAGCCAACAAACAAACAAACCAACAAGCCAACAAACCAACAAACCAACAAACCAAAAAACCAACAAGCCAACAAGCCAACAAACCAACAAACCAACAAGCCAACAAACCAACAAACCAACAAACCAACAAGCCAACAAACCAACAAACCAACAAGCCAACAAACCAACAAACTAAAAAACCAACAAACCAACAAGCCAACAAGCCAACAAACCAACAAACCAACAAGCCAACCAACCAACAAACCAACAAACCAACAAGCCAACAAATCAACAAGCCAACAAACCAACAAACCAACAAGCCAACAAGCCAACAAACCAACAAACCAACAAGCCAACAAGCCAACAAACCAACAAACCAACAAGCCAACAAACCAACAAACCAATTAACCAACAAACCAACAAACGAACAAACGAACAAACCAACAAACCAACAAGCCAACAAACCAACAAACCAACAAACCAACAAGCCAACAAACGAAAGAGCCAACAAACCAACAAACCAACAAACCAAGTAACCAAGAAGCCAACAAACTAACAAACCAACAAGCCAACAAGCCAACAAACCAACAAACCAACAAAGCAACAAGCTAACAAGCCAACAAACCAACAAGCCAACAAGCCAACAAGCCAACAAGCCAACAAACCAACAAGCCAACAAGCCAACAAACCAACAAGCCAACAAGCCAACAAGCCAACAAACCAACAAACCAACAAACCAACAAGCCAACAAACCAACCAACCAACAAGCCAACAAACCAACAAACCAACAAACCAACAAGCCAACAAGCCAACAAACCAACAAACCAAGAAGCCAACAAACCAACAAACCAACAAACCAACAAGCCAACAAACCAACAAGCCAACAAACCAACAAGCCAACAAATCAACAAACCAACAAACCAACAAACCAACAAACCAACAAGCCAACAAGCCAACAAGCCAACAAACCAACAAACCAACAAACCAACTAGCTAACAAACCAACAAGCCAACAAACCAACAAACCAACAAGCCAACAAACCAACAAACCAACAAGCCAACAAACCAACAAACCAACAAACCAACAAACCAACAAGCCAACAAGCCAACAAATCAACAAGCCAACAAACCAACAAACCAACAAGCCAACAAGCCAACAAACCAACAAACCAACAAGCCAACAAGCCAACAAACTAACAAACCAACAAGCCAACAAACCAACAAATAAATAAACCAACAAACCAACAAACCAACAAGCCAACAAGCCAACAAACCAACAAACCAACAAACCAACAAGCCAACAAGCCAACAAACGAACAAGCCAACAAGCCAACAAACCAACAAACCAACAAACCAACAAGCCAACAAGCCAACAAACCAACAAACCAACAAACCAACAAACCAACAAACCAACAAACCAACAAGCCAACAAACCAACAAACAAATAAACCAACAAACCAAAAAACCAACAAGCCAACAAGCCAACAAACCAACAAACCAACAAACCAACAAGCCAATAAACCAACAAGCCAACAAACCAACAAACCAACAAACCAAGTAACCAACAAACCAACAAACCATCAAACGAACAAAGCAACAAACCAACAAGCCAACAAGCCAACAAACCAACAAACCCAGTAACCAAAAAGCCAACAAACTAAGAAACCAACAAGCCAACAAACCAACAAGCCAACAAGCCAACAAACCAACAAACCAACAAAGCAACAAACCAAAAAAACCAACAAACCAAAAAACCAACAAACCAACAAACCATCAAACGAACAAAGCAACAAGCCAACAAGCCAACAAACCAACAAACCAACAAGCCAACAAACCAGCAAACCAACAAGCCAATAAGCCAACAAACGAACAAACCAACAAACCAACAAACCAACAAGCCAACAAACCAACAAGCCAACAAACCAACAAACCAACAAACCAACAAACCAACAAACCAACAAACCAACAAGCCAACAAACCAACAAACCAACAAACCAACAAGCCAACAAACCAACAAACAAATAAACCAACAAACCAACAAACCAACAAACCAACAAGCCAACAAACCAACAAGCCAACAAACCAACAAGCCAACAAACGAACAAACCAACAAACCAACAAACCAAGTAACCAAAAAGCCAACAAACTAACAAACCAACAAGCCAACAAACCAACAAACCAACAAACCAACAAGCCAACAAGCCAACAAACCAACAATCCAACAAACCAACAAGCCAACAAACAAACAAACCAACAAGCCAACAAACCAACAAACCAACAAACCAAAAAACCAACAAGCCAACAAGCCAACAAACCAACAAACCAACAAGCCAACAAACCAACAAACCAACAAACCAACAAGCCAACAAACCAACAAACCAACAAGCCAACAAACCAACAAACTAAAAAACCAACAAACCAACAAGCCAACAAGCCAACAAACCAACAAACCAACAAGCCAACCAACCAACAAACCAACAAACCAACAAGCCAACAAATCAACAAGCCAACAAACCAACAAACCAACAAGCCAACAAGCCAACAAACCAACAAACCAACAAGCCAACAAGCCAACAAACCAACAAACCAACAAGCCAACAAACCAACAAACCAATTAACCAACAAACCAACAAACGAACAAACGAACAAACCAACAAACCAACAAGCCAACAAACCAACAAACCAACAAACCAACAAGCCAACAAACGAAAGAGCCAACAAACCAACAAACCAACAAACCAAGTAACCAAGAAGCCAACAAACTAACAAACCAACAAGCCAACAAGCCAACAAACCAACAAACCAACAAAGCAACAAGCTAACAAGCCAACAAACCAACAAGCCAACAAGCCAACAAGCCAACAAGCCAACAAACCAACAAGCCAACAAGCCAACAAACCAACAAGCCAACAAGCCAACAAGCCAACAAACCAACAAACCAACAAACCAACAAGCCAACAAACCAACCAACCAACAAGCCAACAAACCAACAAACCAACAAACCAACAAGCCAACAAGCCAACAAACCAACAAACCAAGAAGCCAACAAACCAACAAACCAACAAACCAACAAGCCAACAAACCAACAAGCCAACAAACCAACAAGCCAACAAATCAACAAACCAACAAACCAACAAACCAACAAACCAACAAGCCAACAAGCCAACAAGCCAACAAACCAACAAACCAACAAACCAACTAGCTAACAAACCAACAAGCCAACAAACCAACAAGCCAACAAACCAACAAGCCAACAAACCAACAAGCCAACAAACGAACAAACCAACAAACCAACAAACCAAGTAACCAAAAAGCCAACAAACTAACAAACCAACAAGCCAACAAACCAACAAACCAACAAACCAACAAGCCAACAAGCCAACAAACCAACAATCCAACAAACCAACAAGCCAACAAACAAACAAACCAACAAGCCAACAAACCAACAAACCAACAAACCAAAAAACCAACAAGCCAACAAGCCAACAAACCAACAAACCAACAAGCCAACAAACCAACAAACCAACAAACCAACAAGCCAACAAACCAACAAACCAACAAGCCAACAAACCAACAAACTAAAAAACCAACAAACCAACAAGCCAACAAGCCAACAAACCAACAAACCAACAAGCCAACCAACCAACAAACCAACAAACCAACAAGCCAACAAATCAACAAGCCAACAAACCAACAAACCAACAAGCCAACAAGCCAACAAACCAACAAACCAACAAGCCAACAAGCCAACAAACCAACAAACCAACAAGCCAACAAACCAACAAACCAATTAACCAACAAACCAACAAACGAACAAACGAACAAACCAACAAACCAACAAGCCAACAAACCAACAAACCAACAAACCAACAAGCCAACAAACGAAAGAGCCAACAAACCAACAAACCAACAAACCAAGTAACCAAGAAGCCAACAAACTAACAAACCAACAAGCCAACAAGCCAACAAACCAACAAACCAACAAAGCAACAAGCTAACAAGCCAACAAAGCAACAAGCCAACAAGCCAACAAGCCAACAAGCCAACAAACCAACAAGCCAACAAGCCAACAAACCAACAAGCCAACAAGCCAACAAGCCAACAAACCAACAAACCAACAAACCAACAAGCCAACAAACCAACCAACCAACAAGCCAACAAACCAACAAACCAACAAACCAACAAGCCAACAAGCCAACAAACCAACAAACCAAGAAGCCAACAAACCAACAAACCAACAAACCAACAAGCCAACAAACCAACAAGCCAACAAACCAACAAGCCAACAAATCAACAAACCAACAAACCAACAAACCAACAAACCAACAAGCCAACAAGCCAACAAGCCAACAAACCAACAAACCAACAAACCAACTAGCTAACAAACCAACAAGCCAACAAACCAACAAACCAACAAGCCAACAAACCAACAAACCAACAAGCCAACAAACCAACAAACCAACAAACCAACAAACCAACAAGCCAACAAGCCAACAAATCAACAAGCCAACAAACCAACAAACCAACAAGCCAACAAGCCAACAAACCAACAAACCAACAAGCCAACAAGCCAACAAACTAACAAACCAACAAGCCAACAAACCAACAAATAAATAAACCAACAAACCAACAAACCAACAAGCCAACAAGCCAACAAACCAACAAACCAACAAACCAACAAGCCAACAAGCCAACAAACGAACAAGCCAACAAGCCAACAAACCAACAAACCAACAAACCAACAAGCCAACAAGCCAACAAACCAACAAACCAACAAACCAACAAACCAACAAACCAACAAACCAACAAGCCAACAAACCAACAAACAAATAAACCAACAAACCAAAAAACCAACAAGCCAACAAGCCAACAAACCAACAAACCAACAAACCAACAAGCCAATAAACCAACAAGCCAACAAACCAACAAACCAACAAACCAAGTAACCAACAAACCAACAAACCATCAAACGAACAAAGCAACAAACCAACAAGCCAACAAGCCAACAAACCAACAAACCCAGTAACCAAAAAGCCAACAAACTAAGAAACCAACAAGCCAACAAACCAACAAGCCAACAAGCCAACAAACCAACAAACCAACAAAGCAACAAACCAAAAAAACCAACAAACCAAAAAACCAACAAACCAACAAACCATCAAACGAACAAAGCAACAAGCCAACAAGCCAACAAACCAACAAACCAACAAGCCAACAAACCAGCAAACCAACAAGCCAACAAGCCAACAAACCAACAAACCAACAAACCAACAAACCAACAAGCCAACAAACCAACAAGCCAACAAACCAACAAACCAACAAACCAACAAACCAACAAGCCAACAAGCCAACAAGCCAACAAACCAACAAGCCAACAAACCAACAAACCAACAAACCAACAAACCAACAAACCAACAAACCAACAAACCAACAAACCAACAAACCAACAAACCAACAAACCAACAAACCAACAAGCCAACAAGCCAACAAACCAACAAACCAACAAGCCAACAAACGAACAAACCAACAAACCAACAAGCCAACAAGCCAACAAGTCAACAAACCAACAAACCAACAAACCAACATGCCAACAAACCAACAAACTAAGTAACCAACAAGCCAACAAACCAACAACCCAACAAGCCTGCAAGCCAACAAGCCAACAAGCCAACAAACCAACAAGCCAACAAACCAACAAACCAACAAACCAACAAGCGAACAAACCAAAAAGCCAACCAACCAACAAACCAACAAGCCAACAAGTCAACAAACCAACAAACCAACAAACCAACAAGCCAACAAACAAACAAACCAACAAGCCAACAAACCAACAAGCCAACAAACCAACAAACAAATAAACCAACAAACCAACAAACCAACAAACCAATAAGCCGACAAACCAACAAGCCAACAAACCAACAAACCAACAAACCAACAAACAAATACACCAACAAACCAACAAACCAACAAACCAACAAACCAACAAACCAACAAACCAACAAACCAACAAACCAACAAACCAATAAACCAACAAACCAACAAACAAATAAACCAACAAACCAACAAACCAACAAACCAACAAACCAATTAACCAACAAACCAACAAACGAACAAACCAACAAACCAACAAACCAACAAACCAACAAGCCAACAAACCAACAAACCAACAAACCAACAAGATAACAAACCAACAAGCCAACAAACCAACAAACCAACAAACCAAGTAACCAAAAAGCCAACAAACTAACAAACCAACAAGCTAATAAGCCAACAAGCCAACAAACCAACAAACCAACAAAGCAACAAGCCAACAAGCCAACAAACCAACAAGCCAACAAACCAACAAACCAACAAACAAACAAGCCAACAAACCAACAAGCCAACAAACCAACAAACCAACAAACCAACAAGCCAACAAGCCAACAAACCAACAAACCAACAAGCCAACAAACCAACAAACCAACAAACCAACAAACCAACAAGCCAACAAGCCAACAAACCAACAAACCAACAAGCCAACAAACCAACAAACCAACCAACCAACAAGCCAACAAACCAACAAGACAACAAACCAAAGAGCCAACAAACCAACAAACCAACAAACCAACAAACCAACAAGCCAACAAGCTAACAAAACAACAAACCAACAAACCAACAAGCCAACAAACCAACAAGCCAACAAATCAACAAACCAACAAGCCAACAAGCCAACAAACCAACAAACCACCAAACCAACAAACCAACAAACCAACAAGCCAACAAACAAACAAACCAACAAACCAACAAACCAACAAGCCATTAAACCACCAAACCAACAAGCCAACAAACCAACAAACCAACAAACCAACAAGCCAACAAATCAACAAGCCAACAAACCAACAAACCAACAAACCAACAAACCAACAAGCCAACAAGCCAACAAACCAACAAACCAATAAACCAACAAGCCAACAAACCAACAAACCAACAAACCAAGTAACCAACAAACCAACAAACCATCAAACGAACAAAGCAACAAACCAACAAGCCAACAAGCCAACAAACCAACAAACCCAGTAACCAAAAAGCCAACAAACTAAGAAACCAACAAGCCAACAAACCAACAAGCCAACAAGCCAACAAACCAACAAACCAACAAAGCAACAAACCAAAAAAACCAACAAACCAAAAAACCAACAAACCAACAAACCATCAAACGAACAAAGCAACAAGCCAACAAGCCAACAAACCAACAAACCAACAAGCCAACAAACCAGCAAACCAACAAGCCAACAAGCCAACAAACCAACAAACCAACAAACCAACAAACCAACAAGCCAACAAACCAACAAGCCAACAAACCAACAAACCAACAAACCAACAAACCAACAAGCCAACAAGCCAACAAGCCAACAAACCAACAAGCCAACAAACCAACAAACCAACAAACCAACAAACCAACAAACCAACAAACCAACAAACCAACAAACCAACAAACCAACAAACCAACAAACCAACAAACCAACAAACCAACAAGCCAACAAGCCAACAAACCAACAAACCAACAAGCCAACAAACGAACAAACCAACAAAGCAACAAGCCAACAAGCCAACAAGTCAACAAACCAACAAACCAACAAACCAACATGCCAACAAACCAACAAACTAAGTAACCAACAAGCCAACAAACCAACAACCCAACAAGCCTGCAAGCCAACAAGCCAACAAGCCAACAAACCAACAAGCCAACAAACCAACAAACCAACAAACCAACAAGCGAACAAACCAAAAAGCCAACCAACCAACAAACCAACAAGCCAACAAGTCAACAAACCAACAAACCAACAAACCAACAAGCCAACAAACAAACAAACCAACAAGCCAACAAACCAACAAGCCAACAAACCAACAAACAAATAAACCAACAAACCAACAAACCAACAAACCAATAAGCCGACAAACCAACAAGCCAACAAACCAACAAACCAACAAACCAACAAACAAATACACCAACAAACCAACAAACCAACAAACCAACAAACCAACAAACCAACAAACCAACAAACCAACAAACCAATAAACCAACAAACCAACAAACAAATAAACCAACAAACCAACAAACCAACAAACCAACAAACCAATTAACCAACAAACCAACAAACGAACAAACCAACAAACCAACAAACCAACAAACCAACAAGCCAACAAACCAACAAACCAACAAACCAACAAGATAACAAACCAACAAGCCAACAAACCAACAAACCAACAAACCAAGTAACCAAAAAGCCAACAAACTAACAAACCAACAAGCTAATAAGCCAACAAGCCAACAAACCAACAAACCAACAAAGCAACAAGCCAACAAGCCAACAAACCAACAAGCCAACAAACCAACAAACCAACAAACCAACAAACAAACAAGCCAACAAACCAACAAGCCAACAAACCAACAAACCAACAAACCAACAAGCCAACAAGCCAACAAACCAACAAACCAACAAGCCAACAAACCAACAAACCAACAAACCAACAAACCAACAAGCCAACAAGCCAACAAACCAACAAACCAACAAGCCAACAAACCAACAAACCAACCAACCAACAAGCCAACAAACCAACAAGACAACAAACCAAAGAGCCAACAAACCAACAAACCAACAAACCAACAAACCAACAAGCCAACAAGCTAACAAAACAACAAACCAACAAACCAACAAGCCAACAAACCAACAAGCCAACAAATCAACAAACCAACAAGCCAACAAGCCAACAAACCAACAAACCACTAAACCAACAAACCAACAAACCAACAAGCCAACAAACAAACAAACCAACAAACCAACAAACCAACAAGCCATTAAACCACCAAACCAACAAGCCAACAAACCAACAAACCAACAAACCAACAAGCCAACAAATCAACAAGCCAACAAACCAACAAACCAACAAACCAACAAACCAACAAGCCAACAAGCCAACAAACCAACAAACCAACAAAGCAACAATACAAAAAACCAACAAACCAAAAAACCAACAAACCAACAAACCATCAAACGAACAAAGCAAAAAACCAACAAGCCAACAAATTAACAAACCAACAAGCCAACAAACCAGCAAACCAACAAGCTAACAAGCCAACAAACCAACAAACCAACAAACCAACAAACTAACAAACCAACAAGCCAACAAACCAACAAACCAACAAGCCAACAAACCAACAAGCCAACAAACCAACAAACCAACAAAACAACAAACCAACAAACCAACAAGCCAACAAGCAAACAAGCCAACAAACCAACAAGCCAACAAACCAACAAACCAACAAACCAACAAACCAACAAACCAACAAACCAACAACCCAACAAACCAACAAACCAACAAGCCAACAAGCCAACAAACCAACAAACCAACAAGCCATCAAACCAACAAACCAACAAACCAACAAGCCAACAAGCCAACAAACCAACAAACCAACAAGCTAACAAACCAACAAACCAACAAACCAACAAATCAACATGCCAACAAACCAACAAACTAAGTAACCAACAAGCCAACAAACCAACAAATCAACAAGCCAACAAGCCAACAAACAAACAAACCAACAAACCAACAAGCCAACAAACCAAAAAGCCAACAAACCAACAAACCAACAACCCAACAAACAAATACACCAACAAAGCAACAAACCAACAAACCAACAAGCCAACAAGCCAACAAACCAACAAACCAACAAGCCAACAAACCAACAAGCCAACAAACCAACAAACCAACAAACCAAGTAACCAAAAAGCCAACAAACTAACAAACCAACAAGCCAACAAGCCAACAAACCAACAAGCCAACAAAGCAACAAGCCAATAAGCCAACAAACCAACAAGCCAACAAACCAACAAACCAACAAACCAACAAGCCAACAAGCCAACAAACCAACAAGCCAACAAGCCAACAAGCCAACAAACCGACAAACCAACAAACCGACAAACCAACAAACCAACAAACCAACAAACCAACAAACCAACAAGCCAACAAACCAATAAACCAACAAACCAACAAACCAACAAACCGACAAACCAACAAACCAACAAGCCAACAAACCAACAAACCAACAAGCCAACAAGCCAACAAACCAACAAACCAACAAACCAACAAACCAACAAACCAACAAGCCAACAAGCCAGCAAGCCAACAAACCAACAAGCCAACACACCAACAAACCTACAAACCAACAAACCAACAAACCAACAAACCAACAAACCAACAAACCAACAAGCCAACAAACCAACAAACCAACAAACCAACAAGCCAACAAACCAACAAGCCAACAAACCAACAAACCAACAAACCAACAAACCAACAAACCAACAAGCCAACAAGCCAACAAACCAACAAGCCAACAAACCAACAAACCAACAAACCAACAAACCAACAAACCAACAAACCAACAAGCCAACAAGCCAACAAACCAACAAGCCAACAAACAAACAAGCCAACAAACCAACAAACCAACAAGCCATCAAGCCAACAAACAAACAAACCAACAAACCAACAACCCAACAAACCAACAAACCAACAAGCCAACAAACCAACAAACCAACAAACCAACAAACCAACAAGCCAACAAGCCAACAAACCAACAAACCAACAAGCCAACAAACCAACAAGCCAACAAACCAACAAGCCAACAAACCAACAAGCCAACAAACCAACAAACCAACAAACCAACAAACCAACAAACCGACAAACCAACAAACCAACAAACCAACAAGCCAACAAGCCAACAAACCAACAAACCAACAAACCAACAAACCAACAAACCAACAAGCCAACAAGCCAGCAAGCCAACAAACCAACAAGCCAACAAACCAACAAACCAACAAACCAACAAACCAACAAACCAACAAACCAACAAACCAACAAACCAACAAGCCAACAAACCAACAAACCAACAAACCAACAAACCAACAAACCAACAAGCCAACAAACCAACAAACCAACAAACCAACAAACCAACAAACCAACAAAGCAACAAACCAACAAGCCAACAAGCCAACAAACCAACAAACCAACAAGCTAACAAACCACCAAACCAACAAACCAACAAACCAACATGCCAACAAACCAACAAACTAAGTAACCAACAAGCCAACAAACCAACAAACCAACAAGCCAAGAAGCCAACAAACCAACAAACCAACAAACCAACAAGCCAACAAACCAAAAAGCCAACAAACCAACAAACCAACAAACCAACAAACAAATAGACCAACAAACCAACAAACCAACAAACCAACAAACCAATTAACCAACAAACCAACAAACGAACAAACCAACAAACCAACAAACCAACAAGCCAACAAACCAACAAACCAACAAGCCAACAAACCAATAAGCCAACAAACCAACAAACCAACAAACCAAGTAACCAAAAAGCCAACAAACTAACAAACCAACAAGCCAACAAGCCAACAAACCAACAAGCCAACTAAGCAACAAGCCAACAAGCCAACAAACCAACAAGCCAACAAACCAACAAACCAACAAACCAACAAACCAACAAGCCAACAAGCCAACAAGCCAACAAACCAACAAGCCAACAAACCAACAAACTAACAAACCAACAAACCAACAAACCAACAAACTAACAAACCAACAAACCAACAAGCCAACAAACCAACAAACCAACAAGCCAACAAACCAACAAACCAACAAACCAACAAACCAACAAGCCAACAAGCCAACAAAACAACAAACCAACAAACCAACAAACCAATAAACCAACAAACCAACAAACCAACAAACAAACAAACCAACAAACAAATAAACCAACAAACCAACAAACCAACAAACCAACAAGCCGACAAACCAACAAGCCAACAAACCAACAAACCAACAAACCAACAAACAAATACACCAACAAACCAACAAACCAACAAACCAACAAACCAACAAACCAACAAACCAACAAACCAACAAACAAATAAACCAACAAACCAACAAACCAACAAACCAACAAACCAATTAACCAACAAACCAACAAACGAACAAACCAACAAACCAAGAAACCAACAAACCAACAAGCCAACAAACCAACAAACCAACAAACCAACAAGCCAACAAACCAACAAGCCAACAAACCAACAAACCAACAAACCAAGTAACCAAAAAGTCAACAAACTAACAAACCAAAGGGTCAACAAGCCAACAAACCAACAAACCAACAAAGCAACAAGCCAACAAGCCAACAAACCAACAAGCCAACAAACCAACAAGCCAACAAACCAACAAACCAACAAACCAACAAGCCAACAAGCCAACAAACCGACAAGCCAACAAGCCAACAAACCAACAAACCAACAAACCAACAAGCCAACAAACCAACAAACCAACAAGCCAACAAACCAACAAACCAACAAACCAACAAACCAACAAACCAACAAGCCAACAAATCAACAAGCCAACAAACCAACAAACCAACAAGCCAACAAGCCAACAAACCAACAAACCAACAAAGCAACAATCCAACAAACCAACAAACCAACAAACCAACAAACCAACAAACCAACAAGCCATCAAGCCAACAAACCGACAAGCCAACAAGCCAACAAACCGACAAACCAACAAACCGACAAACCAACAAACCAACAAGCCAACAAACCAACAAACCAACAAGCCAACAAACCAACAAACCAACAAACCAACAAACCAACAACCCATTAAGCCAACAAACCAACAAACCAACAAGCCAACAAACCAACAAGCCAACAAACCAACAAGCCAACAAACCAACAAGCCAACAAACCAACAAACCAACAAACCAACAAACCAACAAACCAACAAACCAACAAGCCAACAAGCCAACAAACCAACAAGCCAACAAACCAACAAGCCAACAAACCAACAAACCAACAAGCCATCAAGCCAACAAACCAACAAACCAACAAGCCAACAAACCAACAAGCCAACAAACCAACAAGCCAATAATCCAACAAACCAACAAACCAACAAACCAGCAAACCAACAAACCAACAAGCCAACAAGCCAACAAACCAACAAACCAACAAACCAACAAACCAACAAACCAACAAGCCAACAAGCCAACAAGCCAACAAACCAACAAGCCAACAAACCAACAAACCAACAAACCAAGAAACCAACAAGCCAACAAGCCAACAAACCAACAAGCCAACAAGCCAACAAACCAACAAACCAACAAACCAACAAACCAACAAGCCAACAAGCCAACAAACCAACAAACCAGCAAGCTAACAAACCAACAAACCAACAAACCAACAAACCAACATGCCAACAAACCAACAAACTAAGTAACCAACAAGCCAACAAACCAACAAACCAACAAACCAACAAGCCAACAAACCAAAAAGCCAACAAACCAACAAACCAACAAACCAACAAACAAATAGACCAACAATCCAACAAACCAACAAACCAACAAACCAATTAACCAACAAATCAACAAACGAACAAACCAACAAACCAACAAACCAACAAGCCAACAAACCAACAAACCAACAAACCAACAAGCCAACAAACCAATAACCCAACAAACCAACAAACCAAATAACCGAAAAGCCAACAAACTAACAAACCAACAAGCCAACAAGCCAACAAACCAACAAGCCAACAAACCAACAAGCCAACAAGCCAACAAACCAAAAAGCCAACAAACCAACAAACCAACAAACCAACAAGCCAACAAGCCAACAAACCGACAAACCAACAAACCGACAAACCAACAAACCAACAAGCCAACAAACCAAGAAACCAACAAGCCAACAAACCAACAAACCAACAAACCAACAAACAAACAAGCCAACAAGCCAACAAACCAACAAACCAACAAGCCAACAAACCAACAAACCAACAAGCCAACAAACCAACAAACCAACAAACCAACAAACCAACAAACCAACAAGCCAACAAGCCAACAAAACATTAAACCAACAAACCAACAAACCAACAAACAAATAAACCAACAAACCAACAAACCAATGAACCAACAAGTCGACAAACCAACAAGCCAACAAACCAACAAACCAACAAACCAACAAACAAATACACCAACAAACCAACAAACCAACAAACCAACAAACCAAAGAAACCAACAAACCAACAAACGAATAAACCAACAAACCAACAAACCAACAAACCAATTAACCAACAAACCAACAAACGAACAAATCAACAAACCAACAAACCAACAAACCAACAAGCCAACAAACCAACAAACCAACAAACCAACAAGCCAACAAATCAACAAACCAACAAGCCAACAAACCAACAAACCAACAAACCAAGTAACCAAAAAGCCAACAAACTAACAAACCAACAAGCCAACAAGCCAACAAACCAACAAACCAACAAAGCAACAAGCCAACAAGCCAACAAACCAACAAACCAACAAGCCAACAAACCAACAAACCAACAAACCAACAAGCCAACAAACCAACAAGCCAACAAACCAATAAACCAACAAACCAACAAACCAACAAGCCAACAAGTCAACAAAACAACAAACCAACAAACCAATAAGCCAACAAACCAACAAGCCAACAAATCAACAATCCAACAAGCCAACAAGCCAACAAACCAACAAACCAACAAACCACCAAACCAACAAGCCAACAAACCAACAAACCAACAAGCCAACAAACCAACAAACCAACAAACCAACAAACCAACAAGCCAACAAGCCAACAAACCAACAAACCAACAAGCCAACAAACCAACAAACCAACAAACCAACAAGCCAACCAATCAACAAGCCAACAAACCAACAAACCAACAAGCCAACAAGCCAACAAACCAACAAACCAACAAAGCAACAATACAAAAAACCAACAAACCAAAAAACCAACAAACCAACAAACCATCAAACGAACAAAGCAACAAACCAACAAGCCAACAAATTAACAAACCAACAAGCCAACAAACCAGCAAACCAACAAGCTAACAAGCCAACAAACCAACAAACCAACAAACCAACAAACCAACAAGACAACAAACCAACAAACCAACAAGCCAACAAACCAACAAGCCAACAAACCAACAAACCAACAAACCAACAAGCCAACAAGCCAACAAGCCAACAAACCAACAAGCCAACAAACCAACAAACCAACAAACCAACAAACCAACAAACCAACAAACCAACAAACCAACAAACCAACAAACCAACAAACCAACAAACCAACAAACCAACAAGCCAACAAGCCAACAAGCCAACAAACCAACAAACCTACAAGCTAACAAACCAACAAACCAGCAAACTAACAAACCAACATGCCAACAAACCAACAAACGAAGTAACCAACAAGCCAACAAACCAACAAACCAACAAGCCAACAAGCCAACAAACAAACAAACCAACAAACCAACAAGCCAACAAACCAAAAAGCCAACAAACCAACAAACCAACAAACAAATACACCAACAAACCAACAAACCAACAAACCAACAAACCAATAAACCAACAAACCAACAAACGAACAAACCAACAAACCAACAAACCAACAAGCCAACAAACCAACAAACCAACAAACCAACAAGCCAACAAACCAACAAGCCAACAAACCAACAAACCAAGTAACCAAAAAGCCAACAAACTAACAAACCAACAAGCCAACAAGCCAACAAACCAACAAGCCAACAAAGCAACAAGCCAACAAGCCAACAAACCAACAAGCCAACAAACCAACAAACCAACAAACCAACAAGCCAACAAGCCAACAAACCAACAAGCCAACAAGCCAACAAACCGACAAACCAACAAACCGACAAACCAACAAACCAACAAGCCAACAAACCAACAAACCAACAAGCCAACAAACCAACAAACCAACAAAGCAACAAACCAACAAGCCAACAAGCCAACAAACCAACAAACCAACAAGCCAACAAACCAACAAGCCAACAAACCAACAAGAAAACAAACCAACAAGCCAACAAACCAACAAACCAACAAACCAACAAACCAACAAACCAACAAACCAACAAACCAACAAGCCAACAAGCCAACAAACCAACAAGCCAACAAACCAACAAGCCAACAAACCAACAAACCAACAAGCCATCAAGCCAACAAACCAACAAACCAACAAACCAACAAGCCAACAAACCAACAAACCAACAAGGCAACAAACCAACAAGACAACAAACCAACAAACCAACAAGCCAACAAACCAACAAGCCAACAAACCAACAAACCAACAAACCAACAAGCCAACACGCCAACAAGCCAACAAACCAACAAGCCAACAAACCAACAAACCAACAAACCAACAAACCAACAAACCAACAAACCAACAAACCAACAAACCAACAAACCAACAAACCAACAAACCAACAAACCAACAAGCCAACAAGCCAACAAGCCAACAAACCAACAAACCTACAAGCTAACAAACCAACAAACCAGCAAGCCAACAAGCCAACAAACCAACAAACCAACAAGCCAACAAACCAACAAGCCAACAAACCAACAAGCCAACAAACCAACAAACCAACAAACCAACAAACCAACAAGCCAACAAGCCAACAAGCCAACAAACCAACAAACCTACAAGCTAACAAACCAACAAACCAGCAAACTAACAAACCAACATGCCAACAAACCAACAAGCCAACAAACAAAGAAACCAACAAACCAACAAGCCAACAAACCAAAAAGCCAACAAACCAACAAACCAACAAACAAATACACCAACAAACCAACAAACCAACAAACCAACAAACCAATAAACCAACAAACCAACAAACCAACAAACCAATAAACCAACAAACCAACAAACGAACAAACCAACAAACCAACAAACCAACAAACCAACAAACCAACAAACCAACAAGCCAACAAGCCAACAAGCCAACAAACCAACAAACCTACAAGCTAACAAACCAACAAACCAGCAAACTAACAAACCAACATGCCAACAAACCAACAAACGAAGTAACCAACAAGCCAACAAACCAACAAAACAACAAGCCAACAAGCCAACAAACAAACAAACCAACAAACCAACAAGCCAACAAACCAAAAAGCCAACAAACCAACAAACCAACAAACAAATACACCAACAAACCAACAAACCAACAAACCAACAAACCAATAAACCAACAAACCAACAAACGAACAAACCAACAAACCAACAAACCAACAAGCCAACAAACCAACAAACCAACAAACCAACAAGCCAACAAACCAACAAGCCAACAAACCAACAAACCAAGTAACCAAAAAGCCAACAAACTAACAAACCAACAAGCCAACAAGCCAACAAACCAACAAGCCAACAAAGCAACAAGCCAACAAGCCAACAAACCAACAAGCCAACAAACCAACAAACCAACAAACCAACAAGCCAACAAGCCAACAAACCAACAAGCCAACAAGCCAACAAACCGACAAACCAACAAACCGACAAACCAACAAACCAACAAGCCAACAAACCAACAAACCAACAAGCCAACAAACCAACAAACCAACAAAGCAACAAACCAACAAGCCAACAAGCCAACAAACCAACAAACCAACAAGCCAACAAACCAACAAGCCAACAAACCAACAAGAAAACAAACCAACAAGCCAACAAACCAACAAACCAACAAACCAACAAACCAACAAACCAACAAACCAACAAACCAACAAGCCAACAAGCCAACAAACCAACAAGCCAACAAACCAACAAGCCAACAAACCAACAAACCAACAAGCCATCAAGCCAACAAACCAACAAACCAACAAACCAACAAGCCAACAAACCAACAAACCAACAAGGCAACAAACCAACAAGACAACAAACCAACAAACCAACAAGCCAACAAACCAACAAGCCAACAAACCAACAAACCAACAAACCAACAAGCCAACAAGCCAACAAACCAACAAGCCAACAAACCAACAAACCAACAAACCAACAAACCAACAAACCAACAAACCAACAAACCAACAAACCAACAAACCAACAAACCAACAAACCAACAAACCAACAAGCCAACAAGCCAACAAGCCAACAAACCAACAAACCTACAAGCTAACAAACCAACAAACCAGCAAACTAACAAACCAACATGCCAACAAACCAACAAACGAAGTAACCAACAAGCCAACAAACCAACAAACCAACAAGCCAACAAGCCAACAAACAAACAAACCAACAAACCAACAAGCCAACAAACCAAAAAGCCAACAAACCAACAAACCAACAAACAAATACACCAACAAACCAACAAACCAACAAACCAACAAACCAATAAACCAACAAACCAACAAACGAACAAACCAACAAACCAACAAACCAACAAGCCAACAAACCAACAAACCAACAAACCAACAAGCCAACAAACCAACAAGCCAACAAACCAACAAACCAAGTAACCAAAAAGCCAACAAACTAACAAACCAACAAGCCAACAAGCCAACAAACCAACAAGCCAACAAAGCAACAAGCCAACAAGCCAACAAACCAACAAGCCAACAAACCAACAAACCAACAAACCAACAAACCAACAAGCCAACAAGCCAACAAACCAACAAGCCAACAAGCCAACAAACCGACAAACCAACAAACCGACAAACCAACAAACCAACAAGCCAACAAACCAACAAACCAACAAGCCAACAAACCAACAAACCAACAAAGCAACAAACCAACAAGCCAACAAGCCAACAAACCAACAAACCAACAAGCCAACAAACCAACAAGCCAACAAACCAACAAGAAAACAAACCAACAAGCCAACAAACCAACAAACCAACAAGCCAACAAGCCAACAAACCAACAAACCAACAAGCCAACAAACCAACAAGCCAACAAACCAACAAGCCAACAAACCAACAAGCCAACAAACCAACAAACCAACAAACCAACAAACCAACAAACCAACAAGCCAACAAACCAACAAACCAACAAACCAACAAACCAACAAACCAACAAACCAACAAACCAACAAGCTTACAAGCCAACAAACCAACAAACCAACAAGCCAACAAACCAACAAACCAACAAACCAACAAACCAACAAACCAACAAACCAACAAACCAACAAACCAACAAACAAACAAGCCAACAAACCAACAAGCCAACAAACCAACAAACCAACAAACCAACAAACCAACAAGCCAACAAGCCAACAAACCAACAAACCAACAAGCTAACAAACCAACAAACCAACAAACCAACAAACCAACATGCCAACAAACCAACAAACTAAGTAACCAACAAGCCAACAAACCAACAAACCAACAAGCCAACAAGCCAACAAACCAACAAACCAACAAACCAACAAGCCAACAAACCAAAAAGCCAACAAACCAACAAACCAACAAACAAATAGACCAACAAACCAACAAACCAACAAACCAACAAACCAACAAACCAACAAACCAATTAACCAACAAACCAACAAACCAACAAACCAACAAACCAACAAACCAACAAACCAAAAAACAACAAGCCAACAAACCAACAAACCAACAAACCAAGAAGCCAACAAACCAATAAGCCAACAAACCAACAAACCAACAAACCAAGTAACCAAAAAGCCAACAAACTAACAAACCAACTAGCCAACAAGCCAACAAACCAACAAGCCAACAAAGCAACAAGCCAACAAGCCAACAAACCAACAAGCCAACAAACCAACAAACCAACAAACCAACAAGCCAACAAGCCAACAAACCAACAAACCAACAAGCCAACAAGCCAACAAACCGACAAACCAACAAACCGACAAACCAACAAACCAACAAGCTAACAAAGCAACAAACCAACAAGCCAACAAACCACCAACCAACAAACCAACAAACCAACAAACCAACAAACCAACAAACCAATAAGCCAACAAGCTACCAAACCAACAAGCCAACAAACCAACAAGCCAACAAACCAACAAACCAACAAGCCAACAAGCCAACAAACCAACAAACCAACACACCAACAAGCCAACAAACCAACAAACCAACAAGCCAACAAACCAACAAACCAACAAACCAACAAACCAACAAGCCAACAAGCCAACAAACCAACAAGCCAACAAGCCAATAAACCAACAAACCAACAAACCAAAAAACCAACAAATCAACAAACCAACAAGCCAACAAACCAACAAACCAACAAACCAACAAACCAACAAGCCAACAAACCAACAAATAAATAAACCAACAAACCAACAAACCAACAAGCCAACAAGCCAAAAAGCCAGCAATTCAACAAACCAACAAACCAACAAGCCAACAAACCAACAAACTAACAAACCAACAAACCAACAAGCCAACAAACCAACAAACAAATAAACCAACATACCAAAAAACGAACAAACCAACAAACCAACAAACCAACACACCAACAAACCAACAAGCCAACAAGCCAAAAAACCAACAAGCCAACAAACCAACAAACCAACAAACCAACAAACAAATAAACCAACAAACCAACAAACCAACAAACCAACCAACCAACAAACAAATAAACCAACAAACCAACAAACCAACAAACCAACAAACCAACAAACCAACAAACCAATTAACCAACAAACCAACAAACGAACAAACCAACAAACCAACAAACCAACAAACCAATAAACCAACAAGCCAACAAGCCAACAAACCAACAAACCAACAAACCAACAAACCAACAAGCCAACAAACCAACAAGCCAACAAACCAACAAACCAACAAACCAAGTAACCAAAAAGCCAACAAACTAACAAACCAACAAGCCAACAAGCCAACAAACCAACAAACCAACAAAGCAACAAGCCAACAAGCCAACAAACCAACAAACCAACAAACCAACAAGCCAACAAGCCAACAAGCCAACAAACCAACAAACCAACAAGCCAACAAACCAACAAACCAACAAACCAACAATCCAACAAGCCAACAAACCAACAAACCAACAAGCCAACAAACCAAAAAACCAACAAACCAACATGCCAACAAACCAACAAACTAAGTAACCAACAAGCCAACAAACAACAAAGCAACAAGACAACAAGCCAACAAACCAACAAACCAACAAACCAACAAGCCAACAAACCAACAAGCCAACAAACCAACAAACCAACAAACCAACAAGCCAACAAACCAACAAACCAACAAGCCAACAAGCCAACAAGCCAACAAACTAACAAACCAACAAACCAACAAGCCAACAAGCCAACAAACCAACAAACCAACAAGCCGACAAACCAACAAACCAACAAACCAACAAGCCAACAAGCCAACAAACCAACAAACCAACAAGCCAACAAACCAACAAACCAACATGCCAACAAACCAACAAACTAAGTATCCAACAAGCCAACAAACCAACAAACCTACAAACTAACATGCCAACAAACCAACAAACTAAGTAACCAACAAGCCAACAAACCAACAAACCAACAGGCCAACAAGCCAACAAATTAACAAACCAACAAACCAACAAGCCAACAAGCCAACAAACCAACAAGCCAACAAACCAACAAACCAACAAGCCAACAAGCCAACAAACCAACAAACCAACAAACCAACAAGCCAACAAACCAACAAACCAACAAGCCAACAAACCAACAAAAAAAACCAACCAACAAACCAACAAACCAACAAGCCAACAAGCCAACAAACCAACAAACCAACAAGCCAACAAACCAACTAACCAACAAACAAACAAGCCAACAAAGCAATAAACCAACAAACCAACAAGCCAACAAACCAACAAACTAAGTAGCCAACAAGCCAACAAACCAACAAACCAACAAACCAACAAGCCAACAAACCAACAATCACACAAACCAACAAACCAACAAGCCAACAAGCCAACAAACCAACAAACCAACAAGCCAACAAACCAACAAACCAACAAACCAACAAACCAACAAACCAACAAGCCAACAAACCAACAAACCAACAAACCAACAAACCAACAAGCTAACAAGCCAACAAACCAACAAACCAACAAGCCAACAAACCAACAAACCAACAAACCAACAAACCAACAAACCAACAAACCAACAAACCAACAAGCCAACAAGCCAACAAACCAACAAACCAACAAGCCAACAAACCAACAAACCAACAAACCAACAAGCCAACGAGCCAACAAACCAACAAACCAACAAGCCAACAAGCCAACAAACCGACAAACCAACAAACCGACAAACCAACAAACCAACAAGCTAACAAACCAACAAACCAACAAGCCAACAAACCAACAAACCAACAAACCAACAAACCAACAAACCAACAAACCAACAAACCAATAAGCCAACAAGCTACCAAACCAACAAGCCAACAAACCAACAAGCCAACAAACCAACAAACCAACAAGCCAACAAGCCAACAAACCAACAAACCAACACACCAACAAGCCAACAAACCAACAACCCAACAAGCCAACAAATTAACAAACCAACAAACCAACAAACCAACAAGCCAACAAGCCAACAAACCAACAAGCCAACAAGCCAATAAACCAACAAACCAACAAACCAACAAACCAACAAGCCAACAAACCAACAAATAAATAAACCAACAAACCAACAAACCAACAAGCCAACAAGCCAAAAAGCCAGCAATTCAACAAACCAACAAACCAACAAGCCAACAAACCAACAAACCAACAAACCAACAAACTAACAAGCCAACAAACCAACAAACAAATAAACCAACATACCAAAAAACGAACAAACCAACAAACCAACAAACCAACACACCAACAAACCAACAAGCCAACAAGCCAAAAAACCAACAAGCCAACAAACCAACAAACCAACAAGCCAACAAACAAATAAACCAACAAACCAACAAACCAACAAACCAACCAACCAACAAACAAATAAACCAACAAACCAACAAACCAACAAACCAACAAACCAACAAACCAACAAACCAATTAACCAACAAACCAACAAACGAATAAACCAACAAACCAACAAACCAACAAACCAATAAACCAACAAGCCAACAAGCCAACAAACCAACAAACCAACAAACCAACAAACCAACAAGCCAACAAACCAACAAGCCAACAAACCAACAAACCAACAAACCAAGTAACCAAAAAGCCAACAAACTAACAAACCAACATGCCAACAAACCAACAAACTAAGTAACCAACAAGCCAACAAACAACAAAGCAACAAGACAACAAGCCAACAAACCAACAAACCAACAAACCAACAAGCCAACAAACCAACAAGCCAACAAACCAACAAACCAACAAACCAACAAACCAACAAACCAACAAACCAACAAGCCAACAAGCCAACAAGCCAACAAACTAACAAACCAACAAACCAACAAGCCAACAAGCCAACAAACCAACAAACCAACAAGCCAACAAACCAACAAACCAACAAACCAACAAGCCAACAAGCCAACAAACCAACAAACCAACAAGCCAACAAACCAACAAACCAACATGCCAACAAACCAACAAACTAAGTATCCAACAAGCCAACAAACCAACAAACCTACAAACTAACATGCCAACAAACCAACAAACTAAGTAACCAACAAGCCAACAAACCAACAAACCAACAGGCCAACAAGCCAACAAATTAACAAACCAACAAACCAACAAGCCAACAAGCCAACAAACCAACAAGCCAACAAACCAACAAACCAACAAGCCAACAAGCCAACAAACCAACAAACCAACAAACCAACAAGCCAACAAACCAACAAACCAACAAGCCAACAAACCAACAAAAAAAACCAACCAACAAACCAACAAACTAACAAGCCAACAAGCCAACAAACCAACAAACCAACAAGCCAACAAACCAACTAACCAACAAACAAACAAGCCAACAAAGCAATAAACCAACAAACCAACAAGCCAACAAACCAACAAACTAAGTAGCCAACAAGCCAACAAACCAACAAACCAACAAACCAACAAGCCAACAAACCAACAATCACACAAACCAACAAACCAACAAGCCAACAAGCCAACAAACCAACAAACCAACAAGCCAACAAACCAACAAACCAACAAACCAACAAGCCAACAAGCCAACAAACCAACAATCCAACAAACCAACAAGCCAAAAAACCAACAAACCAACAAACCAACAAACCAACATGCCAACAAACCAACAAACTAGGTAACCAACAAGCCAACAAACCAACAAACCAACAAGCCAACAAGCCAACAAACCAAAAAACCAACAAACCAACAAACTAATAAACCAACAAGCCAACAAACCAACAAACCAACAAGCCAACAAGCCAACAAACCAACAAACCAACAAACCAACAAGCCAACAAACCAACAAATCAACAAGCTAACAAACCAACAAACCAACAAACCAACAAACCAACAAGCCAACAAGCCACCAAACCAACAAACCAACAAGCCAACAAACCAACAAACCATTAAACCAACAATCCAACAAACCAACAAGCCAACAAACCAACAAACCAACAAACCAATAACCAAAAAGCCAACAAACTAACAAAGCAACAAGCCAAATGCCAACAAACCAACAAACCAACAAACAACAAGCAACAAGCCAACAAACAAACAAACCAACAAGCCAACAAACCAACAAACCAACAAGCCAACAAGCCAACAAACCAACAAACCAACAAACCAGCAAGCCAACAAACCAACAAACCAACAAAGCAACAAACTAAGTAACCAACAAGCCAACAAACCAACAAACCAACAAGCCAACAAGCCAACAAACCAACAAACCAACAAGCCAACAAACCAACAAAGCAACAAACTAATTACCAACAAGCCAACAAACCAACAAACCAACAAGCCAACAAGCCAACAAACCAACAAACCAACAAGCCAACAAATCAACAAACCAACAAACCAAAAAACCAACAAACCAACAAACCAACAAACCAACAAACCAACAAACCAAGAAGCCAACAAACCAACAAACCAACAAAACAACAAACCAAGTAACCAAAAAGCCAACAAACTAGCAAACCAACAAGCCAACAAGCCCACAAACCAACAAACCAACAAACCAACAAGCCAACAAGCCAACAAAACAACAAACCAACAAGCCAACAAACCAACAAGCCAACAAGCCAACGAGCCAACAAACCAACAAACCAACAAGCCAACAGGCCAACAAACCAACAAACCAACAAACCAACAAACCTACAAACCAACAAACCAACAAACCAACAAACCAACAAGCCAACAAACCAACAAACCAACAAAACAACAAACCAAGTAACCAAAAAGCCAACAAACTAGCAAACCAACAAGCCAACAAGCCCACAAACCAACAAAACAACAAACCAACAAGCCAACAAACCAACAAGCCAACAAGCCAACGAGCCAACAAACCAACAAACCAACAAGCCAACAGGCCAACAAACCAACAAACCAACAAACCAACAAACCAACAAGCCAACAAACCAACAAACAAATAAACCAACAAACCAAAAAACCAACAAACCAACAAACCAACAAGCCAACAAACCAACAAACCAACAAACCAACAAGCCAACAAACCAACAAATCAACAAGCCAACAAACCAACAAACCAACAAACCAACAAACCGACAAGCCAACAAGCCAACAAACCAACAAGCCAACAAACCAAAAACCAACAAGCCAACAAGCCAACAAACCAACAAACCAACAAACCAACAAGCCAACAAGCCAACAAGCCAACAAACCAACAAACCAACAAGCCAACAAACCAACAAACCAACAAACCAACAAGCCAACAAGCCAACAAACCAACAAACCAACAAACCAACAAACCAACAAACCAACAAACCAACAAGCCAACAAACCAACAAACCAACAAACCAACAAACCAACAAACCAACAAGCCAACAAGCCAACAAACCAACAAACCAACAAGCCAACAAACCAACAAACCAACAAACAAACAAGCCAACAAAGCAACAAGCCAACAAACCAACAAGCCAACAAACCAACAAACTAAGTAGCCAACAAGCCAACAAACCAACAAACCAACAAACCAACAAACCAACAAGCCAACAAACCAACAAGCACACAAACCAACAAACCAACAAGCCAACAAGCCAACAAACCAACAAACCAACAAACCAACAAGCCAACAAACCAACAAACCAACAAGCCAAGAAACCAACAAACCAACAAACCAACAAACCAACAAGTCAACAAGCCAACAAACCAACAAACCAACAAGCCAACAAACCAACAAACCAACAAACCAACAAACCAAAAAAACCAACAAACCAATAAACCAACAAACCAACAAACCAACAAGCCAACAAGCCAACAAACCAACAAACCAACAAGCCAACAAACCAACAAACCAACAAACCAACAATCCAACAAGCCAACAAACCAACAAACCAACAAACCAACAAGCCAACAAACCAACAAACCAACAAATTAACATGCCAACCAACCAACAAACTAAGTAACCAACAAGCCAACAAACCAACAAACCAACAAGCCAACAAGCCAACAAACCAAAAAACCAACAAACCAACAAGCTAACAAACCAACAAGCCAACAAACCAACAAACCAACAAGCCAACAAGCCAACAAACCAACAAACCAACATACCAACAAGCCAACAAACCAACAAACCAACAAGCTAACAAACCAACAAACCAACAAACCAACAAACCAACAAGCCAACAAGCCAACAAACCAACAAACCAACAAGCCAACAAACCAACAAAACAACAAGCCAACAAACCAACAAGCCAACAAACCAACAAACCAACAAACCAATAACCAAAAAGCCAACAAACTAACAAACCAACAAGCCAAATGCCAACAAACCAACAAACCAACAAAGCAACAAGCAACAAGCCAACAAACAAACAAACCAACAAGCCAACAAACCAACAAACCAACAAACCAGCAAGCCAACAAACCAACAAACAAAAAAACCAACAAACCAACAAACCAACAAGCCAACAAGCCAACAAACCAACAAACCAACAAGCCAAAAAACCAACAAAGCAACAAACTAAGTAACCAACAAACCAACAAACCAACAAACCAACAAACCAACAAACCAACAAACCAACAAGCCAACAAATCAACAAACCAACAAACCAACAAACCAAGTAACCAAAAAGCCAACAAATTAACAAACCAACAAGCCCACAAGCCCACAAACCAACAAACCAACAAACCAACAAGCCAACAAGCCAACAAACCAACAAACCAACAAACCAACAAACCAACAAGCCAACAAACCAACAAACCAACAAGCCAAAAAACCAACAAAGCAACAAACTAAGTAACCAACAAGCCAACAAACCAACAAACCAACAAGCCAACAAGCCAACAAACCAACAAACCAACAAGCCAACAAACCAACAAACCAACAAACCAAAAAACCAACAAACCAACAAACCAACAAACCAACAAACCAACAAACCAACAAGCCAACAAACCAACAAACCAACAAACCAAGTAACCAAAAGGCCAACAAACTAACAAACCAACAAGCCAACAAGCCCACAAACCAACAAACCAACAAACCAACAAGCCAACAAGCCAACAAACCAACAAACCAACAAGCCAACAAACCAACAAGCCAACAAGCCAACAAGCCAACAAACCAACAAACCAACAAGCCAACAGGCCAACAAACCAACAAACCAACGAGCCAACAAACCAACAAACCAACAAACCATCAAACCAACAAACCAACAAACAAATAAACCAACAAACCAAAAAACCAACAAACCAACAAACCAACAAGCCAACAAACCAACAAACCAACAAACCAACAAGCCAACAAACCAACAAATCAACAAGCCAACAAACCAACAAACCAACAAACCAACAAACCGACAAGCCAACAAGCCAACAAACCAACAAGCCAACAAACCAAAAACCAACAAGCCAACAAGCCAACAAACCAACAAACCAACAAACCAACATGCCAACAAACCAACAAACTAGGTAACCAACAAGCCAACAAACCAACAAACCAACAAGCCAACAAACCAACAAACCAAAAAACCAACAAACCAACAAACTAACAAACCAACAAGCCAACAAACCAACAAACCAACAAGCCAACAAGCCAACAAACCAACAAACCAACAAACCAAAAAACCAACAAATCAACAAACCAACAAGCTAACAAACCAACAAACCAACAAACCAACAAACCAACAAGCCAACAAGCCACCAAACCAACAAACCAACAAGCCAACAAACCAACAAACCAACAAACCAACAAGCCAACAAACCAACAAGCCAACAAACCAACAAACCAACAAACTAATAACCAAAAAGCCAACAAACTAACAAACCAACAAGCCAAATGCCAACAAACCAACAAACCAACAAACAACAAGGAACAAGCCAACAAACAAACAAACCAACAAGCCAACAAACCAACAAACCAACAAGCCAACAAGCCAACAAACCAACAAACCAACAAACCAGCAAGCCAACAAACCAACAAACCAAAAAACCAACAAACCAACAAACCAACAACCCAACAAGCCAACAAACCAACAAACAAACAGGCCAACAAACCAACAAAGCAACAAACTAAGTAACCAACAAGCCAACAAACCAACAAACCAACAAGACAACAAGCCAACAAACCAACAAACCAACAAGCCAACAAATCAACAAACCAACAAACCAAAAAACCAACAAACCAACAAACCAACAAACCAACA
This sequence comes from Atherix ibis, assembly GCA_958298945.1. NCBI lineage: Eukaryota > Metazoa > Arthropoda > Insecta > Diptera > Athericidae > Atherix > Atherix ibis. Next base: position 31,945,140 of record OY282608.1, read on the forward strand.
AACCAACAAACCAACAAGCCAACAAACCAACAAATCAACAAAACAACAAACCAAGTAACCAAAAAGCCAACAAACTAACAAACCGACAAGCCAACAAGCCCACAAACCAACAAACCAACAAACCAACAAGCCAACAAACCAACAAGCCAACAAGCCAACGAGCCAACAAACCAACAAACCAACAAGCCAACAGGCCAACAAACCAACAAACCAACAAACCAACAAACCAACAAGCCAACAAACCAACAAACAAATAAACCAACAAACCAAAAAACCAACAAACCAACAAACCAACAAGCCAACAAACCAACAAACCAACAAACCAACAAGCCAACAAACCAACAAATCAACAAGCCAACAAACCAACAAACCAACAAACCAACAAACCGACAAGCCAACAAGCCAACAAACCAACAAGCCAACAAACCAAAAACCAACAAGCCAACAAGCCTACAAACCAACAAACCAACAAATCAACAAGCCAACAAACCAACAAACCAACAAGCCAACAAGCCAACAAACCAACAAACCAACAAGCCAACAAACCAACAAACCAACAAACCAAAAAACCAAAAAACCAACAAACCAACAAACCAACAAACCAACAAACCAACAAACCAACAAACCAACAAGCCAACAAACCAACAAACCAACAAACCAACAAACCAAGTAACCAAAAAGCCAACAAACTAACAAACCAACAAGCCAACAAGCCCACAAACCAACAAACAAACAAACCAACAAGCCAACAAGCCAACAAACCAACAAACCAACAAGCCAACAAACCAACAAGCCAACAAGCCAACAAGCCAACAAACCAACAAACCAACAAGCCAACAGGCCAACAAACCAACAAACCAACGAGCTAACAAACCAACAAACCAACAAACCAACAAACCAACAAACCAACAAACAAATAAACCAACAAACCAAAAAACCAACAAACCAACAAACCAACAAACCAACAAACCAACAAGCCAACAAACCAACAAATCAACAAGCCAACAAACCAACAAACCAACAAACCAACAAACCGACAAGCCAACAAGCCAACAAACCAACAAGCCAACAAACCAAAAACCAACAAGCCAACAAGCCAACAAACCAACAAACCAACAAACCAACAAGCCAACAAACCAACAAACCAACAAGCCAACAAGCCAACAAACCAACAAACCAACAAGCCAACAAACTAACAAACCAACAAGCCAAATGCCAACAAACCAACAAACCAACAAACAACAAGGAACAAGCCAACAAACAAACAAACCAACAAGCCAACAAACCAACAAACCAACAAGCCAACAAGCCAACAAACCAACAAACCAACAAACCAGCAAGCCAACAAACCAACAAACCAAAAAACCAACAAACCAACAAACCAACAACCCAACAAGCCAACAAACCAACAAACAAACAGGCCAACAAACCAACAAAGCAACAAACTAAGTAACCAACAAGCCAACAAACCAACAAACCAACAAGACAACAAGCCAACAAACCAACAAACCAACAAGCCAACAAATCAACAAACCAACAAACCAAAAAACCAACAAACCAACAAACCAACAAACCAACAAACCAACAAACCAACAAGCCAACAAACCAACAAATCAACAAAACAACAAACCAAGTAACCAAAAAGCCAACAAACTAACAAACCGACAAGCCAACAAGCCCACAAACCAACAAACCAACAAACCAACAAGCCAACAAACCAACAAGCCAACAAGCCAACGAGCCAACAAACCAACAAACCAACAAGCCAACAGGCCAACAAACCAACAAACCAACAAACCAACAAACCAACAAGCCAACAAACCAACAAACAAATAAACCAACAAACCAAAAAACCAACAAACCAACAAACCAACAAGCCAACAAACCAACAAACCAACAAACCAACAAGCCAACAAACCAACAAATCAACAAGCCAACAAACCAACAAACCAACAAACCAACAAACCGACAAGCCAACAAGCCAACAAACCAACAAGCCAACAAACCAAAAACCAACAAGCCAACAAGCCTACAAACCAACAAACCAACAAATCAACAAGCCAACAAACCAACAAACCAACAAGCCAACAAGCCAACAAACCAACAAACCAACAAGCCAACAAACCAACAAACCAACAAACCAAAAAACCAAAAAACCAACAAACCAACAAACCAACAAACCAACAAACCAACAAACCAACAAACCAACAAGCCAACAAACCAACAAACCAACAAACCAACAAACCAAGTAACCAAAAAGCCAACAAACTAACAAACCAACAAGCCAACAAGCCCACAAACCAACAAACAAACAAACCAACAAGCCAACAAGCCAACAAACCAACAAACCAACAAGCCAACAAACCAACAAGCCAACAAGCCAACAAGCCAACAAACCAACAAACCAACAAGCCAACAGGCCAACAAACCAACAAACCAACGAGCCAACAAACCAACAAACCAACAAACCAACAAACCAACAAACCAACAAACAAATAAACCAACAAACCAAAAAACCAACAAACCAACAAACCAACAAACCAACAAACCAACAAGCCAACAAACCAACAAATCAACAAGCCAACAAACCAACAAACCAACAAACCAACAAACCGACAAGCCAACAAGCCAACAAACCAACAAGCTAACAAACCAAAAACCAACAAGCCAACAAGCCAACAAACCAACAAACCAACAAACCAACAAGCCAACAAACCAACAAACCAACAAGCCAACAAGCCAACAAACCAACAAACCAACAAGCCAACAAACCAACAAACCAACATGCCAACAAACCAACAAACTAAGTATCCAACAAGCCAACAAACCAACAAACTAACATGCCAACAAACCAACAAACTAAGTAACCAACAAGCCAACAAACCAACAAACCAACAAGCCAACAATCCAACAAACTAACAAACCAACAAACCACCAAGCCAACAAGCCAACAAACCAACAAGCCAACAAACCAACAAACCAACAAGCCAACAAGCCAACAAACCAACAAACCAACAAACCAACAAGCCAACAAACAACAAACCAACAAGCCAACAAAACAACAAACCAACAAACCAACAAACCAACAAACCAACAAACCAACAAGCCAACAAGCCAACAATTCAACAAACCAACAAGCCAACAAACCAACAAACCAACAAACAAACAAGCCAACAAAGCAACAAGCCAACAAACCAACAAGCCAACAAACCAAAAAACTAAGTAGCCAACAAGCCAACAAACCAACAAACCAACAAACCAACAAGCCAACAAACCAACAATCACACAAACCAACAAACCAACAAGCCAACAAGCCAACAAACCAACAAACCAACAAACCAACAAGCCAACAAACCAACAACCCAACAAACCAACAAGCCAACAAACCAACAAACCAACAAACCAACAAACCGACAAGCCAACAAGCCAACAAACCAACAAACCAACAAGCCAACAAACCAACAAACCAACAAACTAACAAACCAACAAACCAACAAACCAACAAACCAACAAACCAACAAACCAACAAGCCAACAAACCAACAAATAAATAAACCAACAAACCAACAAACCAACAAGCCAACAAGCCAAAAAGCCAACAATTCAACAAACCAACAAACCAACAAACCAACAAACCAACAAGCCAACAAGCCAACAAACCAACAAACAAATAAACCAACAAACCAAAAAACGAACAAACCAACAAACTAACAAACCAACAAACAAATAAACCAACAAACCAACAAACCAACAAACCAACCAACCAACAAACCAACAAACAAATAAACCAACAAACCAACAAACCAACAAACCAACAAACCAACAAACCAACAAACCAACAAACCAATTAACCAACAAACCAACAAACGAACAAACCAACAAACCAACAAACCAACAAACCAATAAACCAACAAGCCAACAAGCCAACAAACTAACAAACCAACAAACCAACAAGCCAACAAACCAACAAGCCAACAAACCAACAAACCAACAAACCAAGTAACCAAAAAGCCAACAAACCAACATGCCAACAAACCAACAAGCCAACAAGCCAACAAGCCAACAAACCAACAAAGCAACAAGCCAACAAGCCAACAAACCAACAAGCCAACAAACCAACAAACCAACAAACCAACAAGCCAACAAGCCAACAAACCAACAAACCAACAAGCCAACAAACCAACAAACCAACAAACCAACAATCCAACAAGCCAACAAACCAACAAACCAACAAACCAACAAGCCAACAAACCAAAAAACCAACAAACCAACATGCCAACAAACCAACAAACTAAGTAACCAACAAGTCAACAAACCAACAAACCAACAAGCCAACAAGCCAACAAACCAACAAACCAACAAACCAACAAGCCAACAAACCATCAAGCCAACAAACCAACAAACCAACAGTCCAAGAAGCCAACAAACCAACAAACCAACAAACCAACAAGCCAACAAACAAACAAACCAACAAACCAACAAGCCAACAAGCCAACAAACCAACAAACCAACAAACCAACAAGCCAACAAGCCAACAAACCAACAAACCAACAAACCAACAAACCAACAAACCAACAAACCAACAAGCCAACAAGCCAACAAACCAACAAACCACAAGCCAACAAACCAACATGCCAATATGCCAACAAACCAACAAACTAAGTATCCAACAAGCCAACAAGCCAACAAACCAACAAACCAACAAACTAACATTCCAACAAACCAACAAACTAAGTAACCAACAAGCCAACAAACCAACAAACCAACAAGCCAACAAGCCAACAAATTAACAAACCAACAAACCAACAAGCCAACAAGCCAACAAACCAACAAGCCAACAAACCAGCAAACCAACAAGCCAACAAACCAACAAACCAACAAACCAACAAACCCACAAGCCAACAAACCAACAAACCAACAAGCCAACAAACCAACAAACCAACAAACCAACAAACCAACAAACCAACAAGCCAACAAACCAACAAACCAACAAGCCAACAAACCAACAAACCAACAAACAAACAAGCCAACAAAGCAACAAGCCAACAAACCAACAAGCCAATAAACCATCAAACTACGTAGCCAACAAGCCAACAAACCAACAAACCAACAAACCAACAAACCAACAAGCCAACAAACCAACAATCACACAAACCAACAAACCAACAAGCCAACAAGCCAACAAACCAACAAACCAACAAACCAACAAGCCAACAAACCAACAAACCAACAAACCAACAAGCCAACAAACCAACAAACCAACAAACCAACAAACCAACAAGCCAACAAGCCAACAAGCCAACAAACCAACAAACCAACAAGCCAACAAACCAACAAACCAACAAACCAACAAACCAACAAACCAACAAACCAACAAACCAACAAACCAACAAACCAACAAGCCAACAAACCAACAAGCCAACAAGCCAACAAACCAACAAACCAACACGCCAACAAACCAACAAACCAACAAACCAACAAGCCAACAAGCCAACAAACCAACAATCCAACAAACCAACAAGCCAACAAACCAACAAACCAACAAACCAACATGCCAACAAACCAACAAACTAGGTAACCAACAAGCCAACAAACCAACAAACCAACAAGCCAACAAGATAACAAACCAACAAACCAACAAACCAACAAGCCAACAAACAAACAAACCAACAAACCAACAAGCCAACAAGCCAACAAACCAACAAACCAACAAACCAACAAGCCAACAAGCCAACAAACCAACAAACCAACAAACCAACAAACCAACAAACCAACAAGCCAACAAGCCAACAAACCAACAAACCACAAGCCAACAAACCAACATACCAATATGCCAATAAACCAACAAACTAAGTATCCAACAAGCCAACAAGCCAACAAACCAACAAACTAACATTCCAACAAACCAACAAACTAAGTAACCAACAAGCCAACAAACCAACAAACCAACAAGCCAACAAGCCAACAAATTAACAAACCAACAAACCAACAAGCCAACAAGCCAACAAACCAACAAGCCAACAAACCAGCAAACCAACAAGCCAACAAACCAACAAACCAACAAACCAACAAACCCACAAGCCAACAAACCAACAAACCAACAAGCCAACAAACCAACAAACCAACAAACCAACAAACCAACAAACCAACAAGCCAACAAACCAACAAACCAACAAGCCAACAAACCAACAAACCAACAAACAAACAAGCCAACAAAGCAACAAGCCAACAAACCAACAAGCCAATAAACCATCAAACTACGTAGCCAACAAGCCAACAAACCAACAAACCAACAAACCAACAAACCAACAAGCCAACAAACCAACAATCACACAAACCAACAAACCAACAAGCCAACAAGCCAACAAGCCAACAAACCAACAAACCAACAAACCAACAAACCAACAAGCCAACAAACCAACAAACCAACAAACCAACAAGCCAACAAACCAACAAACCAACAAACCAACAAACCAACAAGCCAACAAGCCAACAAGCCAACAAACCAACAAACCAACAAGCCAACAAACCAACAAACCAACAAACCAAGAAACCAACAAACCAACAAACCAACAAACCAACAAACCAACAAACCAACAAGCCAACAAACCAACAAGCCAACAAGCCAACAAGCCAACAAACCAACAAACCAACACGCCAACAAACCAACAAACCAACAAACCAACAAGCCAACAAGCCAACAAACCAACAATCCAACAAACCAACAAGCCAACAAACCAACAAACCAACAAACCAACATGCCAACAAACCAACAAACTAGGTAACCAACAAGCCAACAAACCAACAAACCAACAAGCCAACAAGATAACAAACCAAAAAAACCAACAAACCAACAAGCTAACAAACCAACAAGCCAACAAACCAACAAACCAACAAGCCAACAAACCAACAAGCCAACAAGCCAACAAGCCAACAAACCAACAAACCAACACGCCAACAAACCAACAAACCAACAAACCAACAAGCCAACAAGCCAACAAACCAACAATCCAACAAACCAACAAGCCAACAAACCAACAAACCAACAAACCAACATGCCAACAAACCAACAAACTAGGTAACCAACAAGCTAACAAACCAACAGACTAACAAACCAACAAACCAACAAGCCAACAAGCCAACAAACCAACAAATTAACAAGCCAACAAACCAACAAACCAACAAACCAACAAGCCAACAAACCAACAAACCAACAAACCAACAAACCAACAAGCCAAAAAACCAACAAGCCAGCAAACCAACAAGCCAACAAACCAACAAACCAACAAGCCAACAAACCAACAAACCAACAAACCAACAAACCAACAAACCAACAAACCAACAAACCAACAAACCAACAAACCAACAAGCCAACAAGCCAACAAACCAACACGCCAACCAACCAACAAACCAACAAACCAACAAACCAACAAGCCAACAAGCCAACAAACTAAGTATCCAACAAGCCAACAAACCAACAAACCAACAAACTAACATACCAATAAACCAACAAGCCAACAAACCAACAAACCAACAAGCCAACAATCCAACAAATTAACAAACCAACAAACCACCAAGCCAACAAGCCAACAAACCAACAAGCCAACAAACCAACAAACCAACAAGCCAACAAGCCAACAAACCAACAAACCAACAAACCAACAAGCCAACAAACCAACAAACCAACAAGCCAACAAACCAACAAACCAACAAACCAACAAACCAACAAACCAACAAACCAACAAGCCAACAAGCCAACAAACCAACAAACCAACAAGCCAACAAACCAACAAACCAACAAACAAACAAGCCAACAAAGCAACAAGCCAACAAACCAACAAGCCAACAAACCAAAAAACTAAGTAGCCAACAAGCCAACAAACCAACAAACCAACAAACCAACAAGCCAACAAACCAACAATCACACAAACCAACAAACCAACAAGCCAACAAGCCAACAAACCAACAAACCAACAAACCCTCAAGCCAACAAACCAACAAACCAACAAACCAACAAGCCAACAAACCAACAAACCAACAAACCAACAAACCGACAAGCCAACAAGCCAACAAACCAACAAACCAACAAGCCAACAAACCAACAAACCAACAAACCAACAAACCAACAAACCAACAAACCAACAAACCAACAAACCAACAAACCAACAAGCCAACAAACCAACAAATAAATAAACCAACAAACTAACAAACCAACAAGCCAACAAGCCAAAAAGCCAACAATTCAACAAACCAACAAACCAACAAACCAACAAACCAACAAGCCAACAAACCAACAAACAAATAAACCAACAAACCAAAAAACGAACAAACCAACAAACTAACAAACCAACACACCAACAAACCAACAAGCCAACAAGCCAAAAAACCAACAAGCCAACAAACCAACAAACCAACAAACCAACAAACAAATAAACCAACAAACCAACAAACCAACAAACCAACCAACCAACAAACCAACAAACAAATAAACCAACAAACCAACAAACCAACAAACCAACAAACCAACAAACCAACAAACCAACAAACCAACAAACCAACAAACCAACAAACCAATTAACCAACAAACCAACAAACGAACAAACCAACAAACCAACAAACCAACAAACCAATAAACCAACAAGCCAACAAGCCAACAAACTAACAAACCAACAAACCAACAAGCCAACAAACCAACAAGCCAACAAACCAACAAACCAACAAACCAAGTAACCAAAAAGCCAACAAACTAACAAGCCAACAAGCCAACAAGCCAACAAGCCAACAAACCAACAAAGCAACAAGCCAACAAGCCAACAAACCAACAAGCCAACAAACCAACAAACCAACAAACCAACAAGCCAACAAGCCAACAAACCAACAAACCAACAAGCCAACAAACCAACAAACCAACAAACCAACAATCCAACAAGCCAACAAACCAACAAACCAACAAACCAACAAGCCAACAACCCAAAAAACCAACAAACCAACATGCCAACAAACCAACAAACTAAGTAACCAACAAGCCAACAAACCAACAAACCAACAAGCCAACAAGCCAACAAACCAACAAACCAACAAACCAACAAGCCAGCAAACCAACAAGCCAACAAACCAACAAACCAACAAGCCAAGAAGCCAACAAACCAACAAACCAACAAACCAACAAGCCAACAAACCAACAAACCAACAAGCCAACAAGCCAACAAACCAACAAACCAACAAACCAACAAGCCAACAAGCCAACAAACCAACAAACCAACAAACCAACAAACAAACAAACCAACAAACCAACAAGCCAACAAGCCAACAAACCAACAAACCACAAGCCAACAAACCAACATGCCAGCATGCCAACAAACCAACAAACTAAGTATCCAACAAGCCAACAAGCCAACAAACCAACAAACCAACAAACTAACATTCCAACAAACCAACAAACTAAGTAACCAACAAGCCAACAAACCAACAAACCAACAAGCCAACAAGCCAACAAATTAACAAACCAACAAACCAACAAGCCAACAAGCCAACAAACCAACAAGCCAACAAACCAACAAACCAACAAGCCAACAAACCAACAAACCAACAAACCAACAAACCAACAAGCCAACAAACCAACAAACCAACAAGCCAACAAACCAACAAACCAACAAACCAACAAACCAACAAACCAACAAGCCAACAAACCAACAAACCAACAAGCCAACAAACCAACAAACCAACAAACAAACAAGCCAACAAAGCAACAAGCCAACAAACCAACAAGCCAATAAACCAACAAACTAAGTAGCCAACAAGCCAACAAACCAACAGACCAACAAACCAACAAATCAACAAACCAACAAGCCAACAAACCAACAAACCAACAAGCCAACAAGCCAACAAACCAACAAACCAACAAACCAACAAGCCAACAAGCCAACAAACCAACAAACCAACAAACCAACAAACAAACAAACCAACAAACCAACAAGCCAACAAGCCAACAAACCAACAAACCACAAGCCAACAAACCAACATGCCAGCATGCCAACAAACCAACAAACTAAGTATCCAACAAGCCAACAAGCCAACAAGCCAACAAACCAACAAACCAACAAACTAACATTCCAACAAACCAACAAACTAAGTAACCAACAAGCCAACAAGCCAACAAACCAACAAACCAACAAACCAACAAGCCAACAAACCAACAAACCAACAAACCAACAAGCCAACAAACCAACAAACCAACAAACCAACAAACCAACAAGCCAACAAGCCAGCAAACCAACAAACCAACAAGCCAACAAACCAACAAACCAACAAACCAACAAACCAACAAACCAACAAACCAACAAACCAACAAACCAACAAACCAACAAGCCAACAAGCCAACAAACCAACAAACCAACACGCCAACAAACCAACAAACCAACAAACCAACAAGCCAACAAGCCAACAAACCAACAATCCAACAAACCAACAAGCCAACAAACCAACAAACCAACAAACCAACATGCCAACAAACCAACAAACTAGGTAACCAACAAGCCAACAAACCAACAAACCAACAAGCCAACAAGCCAACAAACCAAAAAAACCAACAAACCAACAAGCTAACAAACCAACAAGCCAACAAACCAACAAACCAACAAACCAACAAGCCAACAAACCAACAAACCAACAAACCAACAAACCAACAAGCCAACAAACCAACAAACCAACAAGCTAACAAACCAACAAACCCACAAACAACAAACCAACAAGCCAACAAGCCAACAAACCAACAAACCAACAAGCCAACAAACCAACAAACCAATAAACCAACAAACCAACAAGCCAAAAAACCAACAAGCCAGCAAACCAACAAGCCAACAAACCAACAAACCAACAAGCCAACAAACCAACAAACCAACAAACCAACAAACCAACAAACCAACAAACCAACAAACCAACAAACCAACAAGCCAACAAGCCAACAAACCAACAAACCAACACGCCAACAAACCAACAAACCAACAAACCAACAAGCCAACAAGCCAACAAACCAACAATCTAACAAACCAACAAGCCAACAAACCAACAAACCAACAAACCAACAAACCAAGAAACCAACATGCCAACAAACCAACAAACTAGGTAACCAACAAGCCAACAAACCAACAAACCAACAAGCCAACAAGCCAACAAACTAAAAAAACCAACAAACCAACAAGCCAACAAACCAACAAGCCAACAAACCAACAAGCCAAGAAGCCAACAAACCAACAAACCAACAAACCAACAAGCCAACAAACCAACAAACCAACAAGCCAACAAGCCAACAAACCAACAAACCAACAAACCAACAAGCCAACAAGCCAACAAACCAACAAACCAACAAACCAACAAACAAACAAACCAACAAACCAACAAGCCAACAAGCCAACAAACCAACAAACCACAAGCCAACAAACCAACATGCCAGCATGCCAACAAACCAACAAACTAAGTATCCAACAAGCCAACAAGCCAACAAACCAACAAACCAACAAACTAACATTCCAACAAACCAACAAACTAAGTAACCAACAAGCCAACAAACCAACAAACCAACAAGCCAACAAGCCAACAAATTAACAAACCAACAAACCAACAAGCCAACAAGCCAACAAACCAACAAGCCAACAAACCAACAAACCAACAAGCCAACAAACCAACAAACCAACACACCAACAAACCAACAAGCCAACAAACCAACAAACCAACAAGCCAACAAACCATCAAACCAACAAACCAACAAACCAACAAACCAACAAGCCAACAAACCAACAAACCAACAAGCCAACAAACCAACAAACCAACAAACAAACAAGCCAACAAAGCAACAAGCCAACAAACCAACAAGCCAATAAACCAACAAACTAAGTAGCCAACAAGCCAACAAACCAACAGACCAACAAACCAACAAATCAACAAACCAACAAGCCAACAAACCAACAAACCAACAAGCCAACAAGCCAACAAACCAACAAACCAACAAACCAACAAGCCAACAAGCCAACAAACCAACAAACCAACAAACCAACAAACAAACAAACCAACAAACCAACAAGCCAACAAGCCAACAAACCAACAAACCACAAGCCAACAAACCAACATGTCAGCATGCCAACAAACCAACAAACTAAGTATCCAACAAACCAACAAGCCAACAAGCCAACAAACCAACAAACCAACAAACTAACAATCCAACAAACCAACAAACTAAGTAACCAACAAGCCAACAAGCCAACAAACCAACAAACCAACAAGCCAACAAACCAACAAATAAATAAACCAACAAACCAACAAACCAACAAGCCAACAAGCCAAAAAGCCAACAATTCAACAAACCAACAAACCAACAAACCAACAAACCAACAAGATAACAAGCCAACAAACCAACAAACAAATAAACCAACAAACCAAAAAACGAACAAACCAACAAACTAACAAACCAACACACCAACAAACCAACAAGCCAATAAGCCAAAAAACCAACAAGCCAATAAACCAACAAACCAACAAACCAACAAACAAATAAACCAACAAACCAACAAACCAACAAACCAACCAACCAACAAACCAACAAACAAATAAACCAACAAACCAACAAACCAACAAACCAACAAACCAACAAACCAACAAACCAACAAACCAACAATCCAACAAGCCAACAAACCAACAAACCAACAAACCAACAAGCCAACAAACCAAAAAACCAACAAACCAACATGCCAACAAACCAACAAACTAAGTAACCAACAAGTCAACAAACCAACAAACCAACAAGCCAACAAGCCAACAAACCAACAAACCAACAAACCAACAAGCCAACAAACCATCAAGCCAACAAACCAACAAACCAACAAGCCAAGAAGCCAACAAACCAACAAACCAACAAACTAACAAGCCAACAAACAAACAAACCAACAAACCAACTAGCCAACAAGCCAACAAACCAACAAACCAACAAACCAACAAGCCAACAAGCCAACAAACCAACAAACCAACAAACCAACAAACCAACAAACCAACAAACCAACAAACCAACAAGCCAACAAGCCAACAAACCAACAAACCACAAGCCAACAAACCAACATGCCAATATGCCAACAAACCAACAAACTAAGTATCCAACAAGCCAACAAGCCAACAAACCAACAAACCAACAAACTAACATTCCAACAAACCAACAAACTAAGTAACCAACAAGCCAACAAACCAACAAACCAACAAGCCAACAAGCCAACAAATTAACAAACCAACAAACCAACAAGCCAACAAGCCAACAAACCAACAAGCCAACAAACCAACAAACCAACAAGCCAACAAACCAACAAGCCAACAAACCAACAAACCCACAAGCCAACAAACCAACAAACCAACAAGCCAACAAACCAACAAACCAACAAACCAACAAACCAACAAACCAACAAGCCAACAAACCAACAAACCAACAAGCCAACAAACCAACAAACCAACAAACAAACAAGCCAACAAAGCAACAAGCCAACAAACCAACAAGCCAATAAACCAACAAACTAAGTAGCCAACAAGCCAACAAACCAACAAACCAACAAACCAACAAACCAACAAGCCAACAAACCAACAATCACACAAACCAACAAACCAACAAGCCAACAAGCCAACAAACCAACAAACCAACAAACCAACAAGCCAACAAACCAACAAACCAACAAACCAACAAGCCAACAAACCAACAAACCAACAAACCAACAAACCAACAAGCCAACAAGCCAACAAACCAACAAACCAACAAGCCAACAAACCACCAAACCAACAAACCAACAAACCAACAAACCAACAAACCAACAAACCAACAAACCAACAAACCAACAAGCCAACAAGCCAACAAACCAACACGCCAACAAACCAACAAACCAACAAACCAACAAGCCAACAAGCCAACAAACCAACAATCCAACAAACCAACAAGCCAACAAACCAACAAACCAACAAACCAACATGCCAACAAACCAACAAACTAGGTAACCAACAAGCCAACAAACCAACAAACCAACAAGCCAACAAGCCAACAAACCAAAAAAACCAACAAACCAACAAGCTAACAAACCAACAAGCCAACAAACCAACAAACCAACAAACCAACAAGCCAACAAACCAACAAACCAACAAACCAACAAACCAACAAGCCAACAAACCAACAAACCAACAAGCTTACAAACCAACAGACTAACAAACCAACAAACCAACAAGCCAACAAGCCAACAAACCAACAAACCAACAAGCCAACAAACCAACAAACCAACAAACCAACAAGCCAACAAACCAACAAACCAACAAACCAACAAACCAACAAGCCAAAAAACCAACAAGCCAGCAAACCAACAAGCCAACAAACCAACAAACCAACAAGCCAACAAACCAACAAACCAACAAACCAACAAACCAACAAACCAACAAACCAACAAACCAACAAACCAACAAACCAACAAGCCAACAAGCCAACAAACCAACACGCCAACAAACCAACAAACCAACAAACCAACAAACCAACAAGCCAACAAGCCAACAAACTAAGTATCCAACAAGCCAACAAACCAACAAACCAACAAACTAATATGCCAATAAACCAACAAACTAAGTAACCAACAAGCCAACAAACCAACAAACCAACAAACCAACAAACCAACAAACCAACAAACCAACAAACCACCAAGCCAACAAGCCAACAAACCAACAAGCCAACAAACCAACAAACCAACAAGCCAACAAGCCAACAAACCAACAAACCAACAAACCAACAAGCCAACAAACCAACAAACCAACAAGCCAACAAACCAACAAACCAACAAACCAACAAACCAACAAACCAACAAGCCAACAAGCCAACAAGCCAACAAACCAACAAACCAACAAGCCAACAAACCAACAAACAAACAAGCCAACAAAGCAACAAGCCAACAAACCAACAAGCCAACAAACCAAAAAACTAAGTAGCCAACAAGCCAACAAACCAACAAACCAACAAACCAACAAGCCAACGAACCAACAATCACACAAACCAACAAACCAACAAGCCAAAAAGCCAACAAACCAACAAACCAGCAAACCCACAAGCCAACAAACCAACAAACCAACAAACCAACAAGCCAACAAACCAACAAACCAACAAACCAACAAACCGACAAGCCAACAAGCCAACAAACCAACAAACCAACAAGCCAACAAACCAACAAACCAACAAACCAACAAACCAACAAACCAACAAACCAACAAACCAACAAACCAACAAACCAACAAGCCAACAAACCAACAAATAAATAAACCAACAAACCAACAAACCAACAAGCCAACAAGCCAAAAAGCCAACAATTCAACAAACCAACAAACCAACAAACCAACAAACCAACAAGCCAACAAACCAACAAACAAATAAACCAACAAACCAAAAAACGAACAAACCAACAAACTAACAAACCAACACACCAACAAACCAACAAGCCAACAAACCAACAAACCAACAAACCAACAAACCAACAAGCCAACAAGCCAACAAACTAAGTATCCAACAAGCCAACAAACCAACAAACCAACAAACTAACATGCCAATAAACCAACAAACTAAGTAACCAACAAGCCAACAAACCAACAAACCAACAAACCAACAAACCAACAAACCAACAAACCAACAAACCACCAAGCCAACAAGCCAACAAACCAACAAGCCAACAAACCAACAAACCAACAAGCCAACAAGCCAACAAACCAACAAACCAACAAACCAACAAGCCAACAAACCAACAAACCAACAAGCCAACAAACCAACAAACCAACAAACCAACAAACCAACAAACCAACAAGCCAACAAGCCAACAAACCAACAAACCAACAAGCCAACAAACCAACAAACAAACAAGCCAACAAAGCAACAAGCCAACAAACCAACAAGCCAACAAACCAAAACACTAAGTAGCCAACAAGCCAACAAACCAACAAACCAACAAACCAACAAGCCAACAAACCAACAATCACACAAACCAACAAACCAACAAGCCAAAAAGCCAACAAACCAACAAACCAACAAACCCACAAGCCAACAAACCAACAAACCAACAAACCAACAAGCCAACAAACCAACAAACCAACAAACCAACAAACCGACAAGCCAACAAGCCAACAAACCAACAAACCAACAAGCCAACAAACCAACAAACCAACAAACCAACAAACCAACAAACCAACAAACCAACAAACCAACAAACCAACAAACCAACAAACCAACAAGCCAACAAACCAACAAATAAATAAACCAACAAACCAACAAACCAACAAGCCAACAAGCCAAAAAGCCAACAATTCAACAAACCAACAAACCAACAAACCAACAAACCAACAAGCCAACAAACCAACAAACAAATAAACCAACAAACCAAAAAACGAACAAACCAACAAACTAACAAACCAACACACCAACAAACCAACAAGCCAACAAGCCAAAAAACCAACAAGCCAACAAACCAATAAACCAACAAACCAACAAACAAATAAACCAACAAACCAACAAACCAACAAACCAACCAACCAACAAACCAACAAACAAATAAACCAACAAACCAACAAACCAACAAACCAACAAACCAACAAACCAACAAACCAACAAACCAATTAACCAACAAACCAACAAACGAACAAACCAACAAACCAACAAACCAACAAACCAATAAACCAACAAGCCAACAAGCCAACAAACTAACAAACCAACAAACCAACAAGCCAACAAACCAACAAGCCAACAAACCAACAAACCAACAAACCAAGTAACCAAAAAGCCAACAAACTAACAAACCAACAAGCCAACAAGCCAACAAGCCAACAAACCAACAAAGCAACAAGCCAACAAGCCAACAAACCAACAAGCCAACAAACCAACAAACCAACAAACCAACAAGCCAACAAGCCAACAAACCAACAAACCAACAAGCCAACAAACCAACAAACCAACAAACCAACAATCCAACAAGCCAACAAACCAACAAACCAACAAACCAACAAGCCAACAAACCAAAAAACCAACAAACCAACATGCCAACAAACCAACAAACTAAGTAAACAACAAGCCAACAAACCAACAAACCAACAAGCCAACAAGCCAACAAACCAACAAACCAACAAACCAACAAGCCAACAAACCAACAAGCCAACAAACCAACAAACCAACAAGCCAAGAAGCCAACAAACCAACAAACCAACAAACCAACAAGCCAACAAACCAACAAACCAACAAGCCAACAAGCCAACAAACCAACAAACCAACAAACCAACAAGCCAACAAGACAACAAACCAACAAACCAACAAACCAACAAACAAACAAACCAACAAACCAACAAGCCAACTAGCCAACAAACCAACAAACCACAAGCCAACAAACCAACATGCCAGCATGCCAACAAACCAACAAACTAAGTATCCAACAAGCCAACAAGCCAACAAACCAACAAACCAACAAACTAACATTCCAACAAACCAACAAACTAAGTAACCAACAAACCAACAAACCAACAAACCAACAAGCCAACAAGCCAACAAATTAACAAACCAACAAACCAACAAGCCAACAAGCCAACAAACCAACAAGCCAACAAACCAACAAACCAACAAGCCAACAAACCAACAAACCAACAAACCAACAAACCAACAAGCCAACAAACCAACAAACCAACAAGCCAACAAACCAACAAACCAACAAACCAACAAACCAACAAACCAACAAACCAACAAGCCAACAAACCAACAAACCAACAAGCCAACAAACCAACAAACCAAAAAACAAACAAGCCAACAAAGCAACAAGCCAACAAAGCAACAAGCCAACAAACCAACAAGCCAATAAACCAACAAACTAAGTAGCCAACTAGCCAACAAACCAACAGACCAACAAACCAACAAATCAACAAACCAAAAAGCCAACAAACCAACAAACCAACAAGCCAACAAGCCAACAAACCAACAAACCAACAAACCAACAAGCCAACAAGCCAACAAACCAACAAACCAACAAACCAACAAACAAACAAACCAACAAACCAACAAGCCAACAAGCCAACAAACCAACAAACCACAAGCCAACAAACCAACATGCCAGCATGCCAACAAACCAACAAACTAAGTATCCAACAAGCCAACAAGCCAACAAGCCAACAAACCAACAAACCAACAAACTAACATTCCAACAAACCAACAAACTAAGTAACCAACAAGCCAACAAGCCAACAAACCAACAAACCAACAAACCAACAAACCAACAAGCCAACAAACTAACAAACCAACAAACCAACAAGCCAACAAACCAACAAACCAACAAACCAACAAACCAACAAGCCAACAAGCCAGCAAACCAACAAACCAACAAGCCAACAAACCAACAAACCAACAAACCAACAAACCAACAAACCAACAAACCAACAAACCAACAAACCAACAAACCAACAAACCAACAAGCCAACAAGCCAACAAACCAACAAACCAACACGCCAACAAACCAACAAACCAACAAACCAACAAGCCAACAAGCCAACAAACCAACAATCCAACAAACCAACAAGCCAACAAACCAACAAACCAACAAACCAACATGCCAACAAACCAACAAACTAGGTAACCAACAAGCCAACAAACCAACAAACCAACAAGCCAACAAGCCAACAAACCAAAAAAACCAACAAACCAACAAGCTAACAAACCAACAAGCCAACAAACCAACAAACCAACAAACCAACAAGCCAACAAACCAACAAACCAACAAGCTAACAAACCAACAGACTAACAAACCAACAAACCAACAAGCCAACAAGCCAACAAACCAACAAACCAACAAGCCAACAAACCAACAAACCAACAAACCAACAAGCCAACAAACCAACAAACCAACAAACCAACAAACCAACAAGCCAAAAAACCAACAAGCCAGCAAACCAACAAGCCAACAAACCAACAAACCAACAAGCCAACAAACCAACAAACCAACAAACCAACAAACCAACAAACCAACAAACCAACAAACCAACAAACCAACAAGCCAACAAGCCAACAAACCAACACGCCAACAAACCAACAAACCAACAAACCAACAAACCAACAAGCCAACAAGCCAACAAACTAAGTATCCAACAAGCCAACAAACCAACAAACCAACAAACCAACAAACTAACATGCCAATAAACCAACAAACTAAGTAACCAACAAGCCAACAAACCAACAAACCAACAAGCCAACAATCCAGCAAATTAACAAACCAACAAACCACCAAGCCAACAAGCCAACAAACCAACAAGCCAACAAACCAACAAACCAACAAGCCAACAAGCCAACAAACCAACAAACCAACAAACCAACAAGCCAACAAACCAACAAACCAACAAGCCAACAAACCAACAAACCAAAAAACCAACAAACCAACAAACCAACAAGCCAACAAGCCAACAAACCAACAAACCAACAAGCCAACAAACCAACAAACCAACAAACAAACAAGCCAACAAAGCAACAAGCCAACAAACCAACAAGCCAACAAACCAAAAAACTAAATAGCCAACAAGCCAACAAACCGACAAACCAACAAACCAACAAGCCAACAAACCAACAATCACACAAACCAACAAACCAACAAGCCAACAAGCCAACAAACCAACAAACCAACAAACCAACAAACCCACAAGCCAACAAACCAACAAACCAACAAACCAACAAGCCAACAAACCAACAAACCAACAAACCAACAAACCGACAAGCCAACAAGCCAACAAACCAACAAACCAACAAGCCAACAAACCAACAAACCAACAAACCAACAAACCAACAAACCAACAAACCAACAAACCAACAAACCAACAAACCAACAAACCAACAAGCCAACAAACCAATAAATAAATAAACCAACAAACCAACAAACCAACAAGCCAACAAGCCAAAAAGCCAACAATTCAACAAACCAACAAACCAACAAACCAACAAACCAACAAACCAACAAGCCAACAAACCAACAAACAAATAAACCAACAAACCAAAAAAAGAACAAACCAACAAACTAACAAACCAACACACCAACAAACCAACAAGCCAACAAGCCAAAAAACCAACAAGCCAACAAACCAACAAACAAATAAACCAACAAACCAACAAACCGACAAACCAACCAACCAACAAACCAACAAACAAATAAACCAACAAACCAACAAACCAACAAACCAACAAACCAACAAACCAACAAACCAACAAACCAATTAACCAACAAACCAACAAACGAACAAACCAACAAACCAACAAACCAACAAACCAATAAACCAACAAGCCAACAAGCCAACAAACTAACAAACCAACAAACCAACAAGCCAACAAACCAACAAGCCAACAAACCAACAAACCAACAAACCAAGTAACCAAAAAGCCAACAAACTAACAAACCAACAAGCCAACAAGCCAACAAGCCAACAAACCAACAAAGCAACAAGCCAACAAGCCAACAAACCAACAAGCCAACAAACCAACAAACCAACAAACCAACAAGTCAACAAACCAACAAACCAACAAGCCAACAAACCAACAAACCAACAAACCAACAATCCAACAAGCCAACAAACCAACAAACCAACAAACCAACAAGCCAACAAACCAAAAAACCAACAAACCAACATGCCAACAAACCAACAAACTAAGTAACCAACAAGCCAACAAACCAACAAACCAACAAGCCAACAAGCCAACAAACCAACAAACCAACAAACCAACAAGCCAACAAACCAACAAGCCAACAAACCAACAAACCAACAAACCA
Organism: Atherix ibis; assembly: GCA_958298945.1. Classification (NCBI taxonomy): domain Eukaryota; kingdom Metazoa; phylum Arthropoda; class Insecta; order Diptera; family Athericidae; genus Atherix; species Atherix ibis. The sequence continues at coordinate 31,965,964 of OY282608.1, forward strand.
ACAAACCAACAAGCCAACAAGCCAACAAACCAACAAACCAACAAACCAACAAACAAACAAACCAACAAACCAACAAGCCAACAAGCCAACAAACCAACAAACCACAAGCCAACAAACCAACATGCCAGCATGCCAACAAACCAACAAACTAAGTATCCAACAAGCCAACAAGCCAACAAACCAACAAACCAACAAACTAACATTCCAACAAACCAACAAACTAAGTAACCAACAAGCCAACAAACCAACAAACCAACAAGCCAACAAGCCAACAAATTAACAAACCAACAAACCAACAAGCCAACAAGCCAACAAACCAACAAGCCAACAAACCAACAAACCAACAAGCCAACAAACCAACAAACCAACAAACCAACAAACCAACAAGCCAACAAACCAACAAACCAACAAGCCAACAAACCAACAAACCAACAAACCAACAAACCAACAAACCAACAAGCCAACAAACCAACAAACCAACAAGCCAACAAACCAACAAACCAACAAACAAACAAGCCAACAAAGCAACAAGCCAACAAACCAACAAGCCAATAAACCAACAAACTAAGTAGCCAACAAGCCAACAAACCAACAGACCAACAAACCAACAAATCAACAAACCAACAAGCCAACAAACCAACAAACCAACAAGCCAACAAGCCAACAAACCAACAAACCAACAAACCAACAAGCCAACAAGCCAACAAACCAACAAACCAACAAACCAACAAACAAACAAACCAACAAACCAACAAGCCAACAAGCCAACAAACCAACAAACCACAAGCCAACAAACCAACATGCCAGCATGCCAACAAACCAACAAACTAAGTATCCAACAAGCCAACAAGCCAACAAGCCAACAAACCAACAAACCTACAAACTAACATTCCAACAAACCAACAAACTAAGTAACCAACAAGCCAACAAGCCAACAAACCAACAAACCAACAAACCAACAAGCCAACAAACCAACAAACCAACAAACCAACAAGCCAACAAACCAACAAACCAACAAACCAACAAACCAACAAGCCAACAAGCCAGCAAACCAACAAACCAACAAGCCAACAAACCAACAAACCAACAAACCAACAAACCAACAAACCAACAAACCAACAAACCAACAAACCAACAAACCAACAAGCCAACAAGCCAACAAACCAACAAACCAACACGCCAACAAACCAACAAACCAACAAACCAACAAGCCAACAAGCCAACAAACCAACAATCCAACAAACCAACAAGCCAACAAACCAACAAACCAACAAACCAACATGCCAACAAACCAACAAACTAGGTAACCAACAAGCCAACAAACCAACAAACCAACAAGCCAACAAGCCAACAAACCAAAAAAACCAACAAACCAACAAGCTACCAAACCAACAAGCCAACAAACCAACAAACCAACAAACCAACAAGCCAACAAACCAACAAACCAACAAACCAACAAACCAACAAACCAACAAACCAACAAGCCAACAAACCAACAAGCTAACAAACCAACAAACCAACAAACCAACAAACCAACAAGCCAACAAGCCAACAAACCAACAAACCAACAAACCAACAAACCAACAAACCAATAAACCAACAAACCAACAAGCCAAAAAACCAACAAGCCAGCAAACCAACAAGCCAACAAACCAACAAACCAACAAGCCAACAAACCAACAAACCAACAAACCAACAAACCAACAAACCAACAAACCAACAAACCAACAAACCAACAAACCAACAAGCCAACAAGCCAACAAACCAACAAACCAACACGCCAACAAACCAACAAACCAACAAACCAACAAGCCAACAAGCCAACAAACCAACAATCCAACAAACCAACAAGCCAACAAACCAACAAACCAACAAACCAAGAAACCAACATGCCAACAAACCAACAAACTAGGTAACCAACAAGCCAACAAACCAACAAACCAACAAGCCAACAAGCCAACAAACTAAAAAAACCAACAAACCAACAAGCTAACAAACCAACAAGCCAACAAACCAACAAACCAACAAACCAACAAGCCAACAAACCAACAAACCAACAAACCAACAAACCAACAAGCCAACAAACCAACAAACCAACAAGCTAACAAACCACCAAACCAACAAACCAACAAACCAACAAACCAACAAGCCAACAAGCCAACAAACCAACAAACCAACAAGCCAACAAGCCAACAAACCAACAAACCAACAAGCCAACAAACCAACAAGCCAGCAAACCAACAAACCAACAAACCAATAACCAAAAAGCCAACAAACTAACAAACCAACAAGCCAAATGCCAACAAACCAACAAACCAACAAACAACAAGCAACAAGCCAACAAACAAACAAACCAACAAGCCAACAAACCAACAAGCCAACAAGCCAACAAACCAACAAACCAACAAGCCAACAAACCAACAAACCAACAAACCAACAAACCAACAAGCCAAAAAACCAACAAGCCAGCAAACCAACAAGCCAACAAACCAACAAACCAACAAGCCAACAAACCAACAAACCAACAAACCAACAAACCAACAAACCAACAAACCAACAAACCAACAAACCAACAAACCAACAAGCCAACAAGCCAACAAACCAACAAACCAACACGCCAACAAACCAACAAACCAACAAACCAACAAACCAACAAGCCAACAAGCCAACAAACTAAGTATCCAACAAGCCAACAAACCAACAAACCAACAAACTAACATGCCAATAAACCAACAAACTAAGTAACCAACAAGCCAACAAACCAACAAACCAACAAGCCAACAATCCAACAAATTAACAAACCAACAAACCACCAAGCCAACAAGCCAACAAACCAACAAGCCAACAAACCAACAAACCAACAAGCCAACAAGCCAACAAACCAACAAAAACCAACAAACCAACAAGCCAACAAACCAACAAACCAACAAGCCAACAAACCAAAAAACAACAAACCAACAAACCAACAAACCAACAAGCCAACAAGCCAACAAACCAACAAACCAACAAGCCAACAAACCAATAAACCAACAAACCAACAAGCCAACAAACCAAAAAACTAAGTAGCCAACAAGCCAACAAACCAACAAACCAACAAACCAACAAGCCAACAAACCAACAATCACACAAACCAACAAACCAACAAGCCAACAAGCCAACAAACCAACAAACCAACAAACCAACAAACCAACAAGCCAACAAACCAACAAATAAATAAACCAACAAACCAACAAACCAACAAGCCAACAAACCAACAAGCCAACAAACCAACAAGCCAGCAAACCAACAAACCAACAAACCAATAACCAAAAAGCCAACAAACTAACAAACCAACAAGCCAAATGCCAACAAACCAACAAACCAACAAACAACAAGCAACAAGCCAACAAACAAACAAACCAACAAGCCAACAAACCAACAAGCCAACAAGCCAACAAACCAACAAACCAACAAGCCAACAAACCAACAAACCAACAGACCAACAAACCAACAAGCCAAAAAACCAACAAGCCAACAAGCCAGCAAACCAACAAGCCAACAAACCAACAAACCAACAAGCCAACAAACCAACAAACCAACAAACCCACAAACCAACAAACCAACAAACCAACAAACCAACAAACCAACAAACCAACAAGCCAACAAGCCAACAAACCAACAAACCAACACGCCAACAAACCAACAAACCAACAAACCAACAAACCAACAAGCCAACAAGCCAACAAACTAAGTATCCAACAAGCCAACAAACCAACAAACCAACAAACTAACATGCCAATAAACCAACAAACTAAGTAACCAACAAGCCAACAAACCAACAAACCAACAAGCCAACAATCCAACAAATTAACAAACCAACAAACCACCAAGCCAACAAGCGAACAAACCAACAAGCCAACAAACCAACAAACCAACAAGCCAACAAGCCAACAAACCAACAAACCAACAAACCAACAAACCAACAAGCCAACAAACCAACAAACCAACAAGCCAACAAACCAACAAACCAACAAACCAACAAACCAACAAACCAACAAGCCAACAAGCCAACAAACCAACAAACCAACAAGCCAACAAACCAAGAAACCAACAAACAAACAAGCCAACAAAGCAACAAGCCAACAAACCAACAAGCCAACAAACCAAAAAACTAAGTAGCCAACAAGCCAACAAACCAACAAACCAACAAACCAACAAGCCAACAAACCAACAATCACACAAACCAACAAACCAACAAGCCAACAAGCCAACAAACCAACAAACCAACAAACCAACAAGCCAACAAACCAACAAACCAACAAACCAACAAGCCAACAAACCAACAAACCAACAAACCAACAAACCGACAAGCCAACAAGCCAACAAACCAACAAACCAACAAGCCAACAAACCAACAAACCAACAAACCAACAAACCAACAAACCAACAAACCAACAAACCAACAAACCAACAAACCAACAAGCCAACAAACCAACAAATAAATAAACCAACAAACCAACAAACCAACAAGCCAACAAGCCAAAAAGCCAACAATTCAACAAACCAACAAACCAACAAACCAACAAACCAACAAGCCAACAAACCAACAAACAAATAAACCAAAAAAACAAAAAACGAACAAACCAACAAACTAACAAACCAACACACCAACAAACCAACAAGCCAACCAGCCAAAAAACCAACAAGCCAACAAACCAACAAACCAACAAACCAACAAACAAATAAACCAACAAACCAACAAACCAACAAACCAACCAACCAACAAACCAACAAACAAATAAACCAACAAACCAACAAACCAACAAACCAACAAACCAACAAACCAACAAACCAATTAACCAACAAACCAACAAACGAACAAACCAACAAACCAACAAACCAACAAACCAATAAACCAACAAGCCAACAAGCCAACAAACTAACAAACCAACAAACCAACAAGCCAACAAACCAACAAGCCAACAAACCAACAAACCAACAAACCAAGTAACCAAAAAGCCAACAAACTAACAAACCAACAAGCCAACAAGCCAACAAGCCAACAAACCAACAAAGCAACAAGCCAACAAGCCAACAAACCAACAAGCCAGCAAACCAACAAACCAACAAACCAACAAGCCAACAAGCCAACAAACCAACAAACCAACAAGCCAACAAACCAACAAACCAACAAACCAACAATCCAACAAGCCAACAAACCAACAAACCAACAAACCAACAAGCCAACAAACCAAAAAACCAACAAACCAACATGCCAACAAACCAACAAACTAAGTAACCAACAAGCCAACAAACCAACAAACCAACAAGCCAACAAGCCAACAAACCAACAAACCAACAAGCCAACAAACCAACAAGCCAACAAACCAACAAACCAACAAGCCAAGAAGCCAACAAACCAACAAACCAACAAACCAACAAGCCAACAAACCAACAAACCAACAAGCCAACAAGCCAACAAACCAACAAACCAACAAACCAACAAGCCAACAAGCCAACAAACCAACAAACCAACAAACCAACAAACCAACAAACCAACAAACCAACAAGCCAACAAGCCAACAAACCAACAAACCACAAGCCAACAAACCAACATGCCAACATGCCAACAAACCAACAAACTAAGTATCCAACAAGCCAACAAGCCAACAAACCAACAAACCAACAAACTAACATTCCAACAAACCAACAAACTAAGTAACCAACAAGCCAACAAACCAACAAACCAACAAGCCAACAAGCCAACAAATTAACAAACCAACAAACCAACAAGCCAACAAGCCAACAAACCAAAAAGCCAACAAACCAACAAACCAACAAGCCAACAAACCAACAAACCAACAAACCAACAAACCAACAAGCCAACAAACCAACAAACCAACAAGCCAACAAACCAACAAACCAACAAACCAACAAGCCAACAAGCCAACAAACTAAGTATCCAACAAGCCAACAAACCAACAAACCAACAAACTAACATGCCAATAAACCAACAAACTAAGTAACCAACAAGCCAACAAACCAACAAACCAACAAGCCAACAATCCAACAAATTAACAAACCAACAAACCACCAAGCCAACAAGCCAACAAACCAACAAGCCAACAAACCAACAAACCAACAAGCCAACAAGCCAACAAACCAACAAAAACCAACAAACCAACAAGCCAACAAACCAACAAACCAACAAGCCAACAAACCAAAAAACAACAAACCAACAAACCAACAAACCAACAAGCCAACAAGCCAACAAACCAACAAACCAACAAGCCAACAAACCAACAAACCAACAAACCAACAAGCCAACAAACCAAAAAACTAGGTAGCCAACAAGCCAACAAACCAACAAACCAACAAACCAACAAGCCAACAAACCAACAATCACACAAACCAACAAACCAACAAGCCAACAAGCCAACAAACCAACAAACCAACAAACCAACAAACCAACAAGCCAACAAATAAATAAACCAACAAACCAACAAACCAACAAGCCAACAAACCAACAAGCCAACAAACCAACAAGCCAGCAAACCAACAAACCAACAAACCAATAACCAAAAAGCCAACAAACTAACAAACCAACAAGCCAAATGCCAACAAACCAACAAACCAACAAACAACAAGCAACAAGCCAACAAACAAACAAACCAACAAGCCAACAAACCAACAAGCCAACAAGCCAACAAACCAACAAACCAACAAGCCAACAAACCAACAAACCAACAAACCAACAAACCAACAAGCCAAAAAACCAACAAGCAAAACAAGCCAGCAAACCAACAAGCCAACAAACCAACAAACCAACAAGCCAACAAACCAACAAACCAACAAACCCACAAACCAACAAACCAACAAACCAACAAACCAACAAACCAACAAACCAACAAGCCAACAAGCCAACAAACCAACAAACCAACACGCCAACAAACCAACAAACCAACAAACCAACAAACCAACAAGCCAACAAGCCAACAAACTAAGTATCCAACAAGCCAACAAACCAACAAACCAACAAACTAACATGCCAATAAACCAACAAACTAAGTAACCAACAAGCCAACAAACCAACAAACCAACAAGCCAACAATCCAACAAATTAACAAACCAACAAACCACCAAGCCAACAAGCGAACAAACCAACAAGCCAACAAACCAACAAACCAACAAGCCAACAAGCCAACAAACCAACAAGCCAACAAGCCAACAAACCAACAAACCAACAAGCCAACAAACCAAGAAACCAACAAACAAACAAGCCAACAAAGCAACAAGCCAACAAACCAACAAGCCAACAAACCAAAAAACTAAGTAGCCAACAAGCCAACAAACCAACAAACCAACAAACCAACAAGCCAACAAACCAACAATCACACAAACCAACAAACCAACAAGCCAACAAGCAACAAACCAACAAACCAACAAACCAACAAGCCAACAAACCAACAAACCAACAAACCAACAAGCCAACAAACCAACAAACCAACAAACCAACAAACCGACAAGCCAACAAGCCAACAAACCAACAAACCAACAAGCCAACAAACCAACAAACCAACAAACCAACAAACCAACAAACCAACAAACCAACAAACCAACAAACCAACAAACCAACAAGCCAACAAACCAACAAATAAATAAACCAACAAACCAACAAACCAACAAGCCAACAAGCCAAAAAGCCAACAATTCAACAAACCAACAAACCAACAAACCAACAAACCAACAAGCCAACAAACCAACAAACAAATAAACCAAAAAAACAAAAAACGAACAAACCAACAAACTAACAAACCAACACACCAACAAACCAACAAGCCAACCAGCCAAAAAACCAACAAGCCAACAAACCAACAAACCAGCAAACCAACAAACAAATAAACCAACAAACCAACAAACCAACAAACCAACCAACCAACAAACCAACAAACAAATAAACCAACAAACCAACAAACCAACAAACCAACAAACCAACAAACCAACAAACCAACAAACCAATTAACCAACAAACCAACAAACGAACAAACCAACAAACCAACAAACCAACAAACCAATAAACCAACAAGCCAACAAGCCAACAAACTAACAAACCAACAAACCAACAAGCCAACAAACCAACAAGCCAACAAACCAACAAACCAACAATCCAAGTAACCAAAAAGCCAACAAACTAACAAACCAACAAGCCAACAAGCCAACAAGCCAACAAACCAACAAAGCAACAAGCCAACAAGCCAACAAACCAACAAGCCAACAAACCAACAAACCAACAAACCAACAAGCCAACAAGCCAACAAACCAACAAACCAACAAGCCAACAAACCAACAAACCAACAAACCAACAATCCAACAAGCCAACAAACCAACAAACCAACAAACCAACAAGCCAACAAACCAAAAAACCAACAAACCAACATGCCAACAAACCAACAAACTAAGTAACCAACAAGCCAACAAACCAACAAACCAACAAGCCAACAAGCCAACAAACCAACAAACCAACAAACCAACAAGCCAACAAACCAACAAGCCAGCAAACCAACAAACCAACAAGCCAAGAAGCCAACAAACCAACAAACCAACAAACCAACAAGCCAACAAACCAACAAACCAACAAGCCAACAAGCCAACAAACCAACAAACCAACAAACCAACAAGCCAACAAGCCAACAAACCAACAAACCAACAAACCAACAAACCAACAAACCAACAAACCAACAAGCCAACAAGCCAACAAACCAACAAACCACAAGCCAACAAACCAACATGCCAACATGCCAACAAACCAACAAACTAAGTATCCAACAAGCCAACAAGCCAACAAACCAACAAACCAACAAACTAACATTCCAACAAACCAACAAACTAAGTAACCAACAAGCCAACAAACCAACAAACCAACAAGCCAACAAGCCAACAAATTAACAAACCAACAAACCAACAAGCCAACAAGCCAACAAACCAAAAAGCCAACAAACCAACCAACCAACAAGCCAACAAACCAACAAACCAACAAACCAACAAACCAACAAGCCAACAAACCAACAAACCAACAAGCCAACAAACCAACAAACCAACAAACCAACAAACCAACAAACCAACAAGCCAACAAACCAACAAACCAACAAGCCAACAAACCAACAAACCAACAAACAAACAAGCCAACAAAGCAACAAGCCAACAAACCAACAAGCCAATAAACCAACAAACTAAGTAGCCAACAAGCCAACAAACCAACAAACCAACAAACCAACAAACCAACAAGCCAACAAACCAACAATCACACAAACCAACAAACCAACAAGCCAACAAGCCAACAAACCAACAAACCAACAAACCAACAAGCCAACAAACCAACAAACCAACAAACCAACAAGCCAACAAACCAACAAACCAACAAACCAACAAACCAACAAGCCAACAAGCCAACAAACCAACAAACCAACAAGCCAACAAACCAACAAACCAACAAACCAACAAACCAACAAACCAACAAACCAACAAACCAACAAACCAACAAGCCAACAAGCCAACAAACCAACAATCCAACAAACCAACAAGCCAACAAACCAACAAACCAACAAACCAACATGCCAACAAACCAACAAACTAGGTAACCAACAAGCCAACAAACCAACAAACCCACAAGCCAACAAGCCAACAAACCAAAAAAACCAACAAACCAACAAGCTAACAAACCAACAAGCCAACAAACCAACAAACCAACAAACCAACAAGCCAACAAACCAACAAACCAACAAACCAACAAACCAACAAGCCAACAAACCAACAAACCAACAAGCTAACAAACCAACAAACCAACAAACCAACAAACCAACAAGCCAACAAGCCAACAAGCCAACAAACCAACAAGCCAACAAACCAACAAACCAACAAACCAACAAACCAACAATCCAAAAAACCAACAAGCCAGCAAACCAACAAGCCAACAAACCAACAAACCAACAAGCCAACAAACCAACAAACCAACAAACCAACAAACCAACAAACCAACAAACCAACAAACTAACAAACCAACAAACCAACAAGCCAACAAGCCAACAAACCAACAAACCAACACGCCAACAAACCAACAAACCAACAAGCCAAAAAGCCAACAAACCAACAATCCAACAAACCAACAAGCCAACAAACCAACAAACCAACAAACCAACAAACCAACATGCCAACAAACCAACAAACTAGGTAACCAACAAGCCAACAAACCAACAAACCAACAAGCCAACAAGCCAACAAACTAAAAAAAACCAACAAACCAACAAGCTAACAAACCAACAAGCCAACAAACCAACAAACCAACAAACCAACAAGCCAACAAGCCAACAAACCAACAAACCAACAAACCAACAAACCAACAAGCCAACAAACCAACAAACCAACAAGCTAACAAACCAACAAACCAACAAACCAACAAACCAACAAGCCAACAAGCCAACAAACCAACAAACCAACAAGCCAACAAACCAACAAACCAACAAACCAACAAGCCAACAAACCAACAAGCCAGCAAACCAACAAACCAACAAACCAATAACCAAAAAGCCAACAAACTAACAAACCAACAAGCCAAATGCCAACAAACCAACAAACCAACAAACAACAAGCAACAAGCCAACAAACAAACAAACCAACAAGCCAACAAACCAACAAACCAACAAGCCAACAAGCTAACAAACCAACAAACCAACAAACCAGCAAGCCAACAAACCAACAAACCAAAAAACCAACAAACCAACAAACCAACAAGCCAACAAGCCAACAAACCAACAAACCAACAAGCCAACAAACCAACAAAGCAACAAACTAAGTAACCAACAAGCCAACAAACCAACAAACCAACAAGCCAACAAGCCAACAAACCAAGAAACCAACAAGCCAACAAACCAACAAACCAACAAACCAAAAAACCTACAAACCAACAAACCAACAAACCAACAAACCAACAAACTAACAAGCCAACAAACCAACAAACCAACAAACCAACAAACCAAGTAACCAAAAAGCCAACAAACTAACAAACCAACAAGCCAACAAGCCCACAAACCAACAAACCAACAAACCAACAAGCCAACAAGCCAACAAACCAATAAACCAACAAGCCAACAAACCAACAAGCCAACAAGCCAACAAGCCAACAAACCAACAAACCAACAAGCCAACAGGCCAACAAACCAACAAACCAACAAACCAAGAAACCAACAAGCCAACAAACCAACAAACAAATAAACCAACAAACCAAAAAACCAACAAACCAACAAACCAACAAGCCAACAAACCAAAAAACCAACAAACCAACAAGCCAACAAACCAACAAATCAACAAGCCAACAAACCAACAAACCAACAAACCAACAAACCGACAAGCCAACAAGCCAACAAACCAACAAGCCAACAAACCAAAAACCAACATGCCAACAAGCCAACAAACCAACAAACCAACAAACCAACAAGCCAACAAGCCAACAAACCAACAAGCCAACAAACCAACAAACCAACAAGCCAACAAGCCAACAAACCAACAAACCAACAAACCAACAAGCCAACAAACCAACAAACCAACAAGCCAACAAACCAACAAACCAACAAACCAATAAACCAACAAACCAACAAGCCAACAAGCCAACAAACCAACAAACCAACAAGCCAACAAACCAACAAACCAACAAACAAACAAGCCAACAAAGCAACAAACCAACAAACTAAGTAGCCAACAAGCCAAAAAACCAACAAACCAACAAACCAACAAACCAACAAGCCAACAAACCAACAAGCACACAAACCAACAAACCAACAAGCCAACAAGCCAACAAACCAACAAACCAACAAACCAACAAGCCAACAAACCAACAAACCAACAAACCAACAAGCCAACAAGCCAACAAGCCAACAAACCAACAAACCAACAAACCAACAAGCCAACAAACCAACAAACCAACAAACCAACATGCCAACCAACCAACAAACTAAGTAACCAACAAGCCAACAAACCAACAAACCAACAAGCCAACAAGCCAACAAACCAAAAAACCAACAAACCAACAAGCTAACAAACCAACAAGCCAACAAACCAACAAACCAACAAGCCAACAAGCCAAAAACCAACAAACCAACATACCAACAAGCCAACAAACCAACAAACCAACAACCTAACAAACCAACAAACCAACAAACCAAGAAGCCAACAAGCCAACAAACCAACAAACCAACAAGCCAACAAACCAACAAACCAACAAACCAACAAGCAAACAAACCAACAAGCCAACAAACCAACAAACCAACAAACCAATAACCAGAAAGCCAACAAACTAACAAACCAACAAGCCAAATGCCAACAAACCAACAAACCAACAAAGCAACAAGCAACAAGCCAACAAACAAACAAACTAACAAGCCAACAAACCAACAAACCAACAAGCCAACAAGCCAACAAACCAACAAACCAACAAACCAACAAACCAACAAACCAACAAACCAACAAGCCAACAAACCAACAAACCAACAAACCAAGTAACCAAAAAGCCAACAAACTAACAAACCAACAAGCCAACAAGCCCATCAACCAACAAACCAACAAACCAACAAGCCAACAAGCCAACAAACCAACAAACCAACAAGCCAACAAACCAACAAGCCAACAAGCCAACAAGCCAACAAACCAACAAACCAACAAGCCAACAGGCCAACAAACCAACAAACCAACAAACCAACGAGCCAACAAACCAACAAAGCAACAAACTAAGTAAACAACAAGCCAACAAACCAACAAACCAACAAGCCAACAAGCCAACAAACCAACAAACCAACAAGCCAACAAACCAACAAACCAACAAACCAAAAAACCAACAAACCAACAAACCAACAAACCAACAAACCAACAAACCAACAAGCCAACAAACCAACAAACCAACAAACCAAGTAACCAAAAAGCCAACAAACTAACAAACCAACAAGCCAACAAGCCCATCAACCAACAAACCAACAAACCAACAAGCCAACAAGCCAACAAACCAACAAACCAACAAGCCAACAAACCAACAAGCCAACAAGCCAACAAGCCAACAAACCAACAAACCAACAAGCCAACAGGCCAACAAACCAACAAACCAACAAACCAACGAGCCAACAAACCAACAAACCAACAAACCAACAAACCAACAAACCAACAAACCAACAAACAAATAAACCAACAAACCAAAAAACCAACAAACCAACAAACCAACAAGCCAACAAACCAACAAACCAACAAACCAACAAGCCAACAAACCAGCAAATCAACAAGCCAACAAACCAACAAACCAACAAACCAACAAACCGACAAGCCAACAAGCCAACAAACCAACAAGCCAACAAACCAAAAACCAACAAGCCAACAAGCCAACAAACCAACAAACCAACAAACCAACAAGCCAACAAACCAACAAACCAACAAGCCAACAAACCAACAAACCAAAAAACCAACAAGCCAACAAACCAACCAACCAACAAACCAATATGCCAACAAACCAACAAATTAAGTGACCAACAAACCAACAAACCAAGTAACCAAAAAGCCAACAAACTAACAAACCAACAAGCCAACAAGCCCACAAACCAACAAACCAACAAACCAACAAGCCAACAAGCCAACAAACCAACAAACCAACAAGCCAACAAACCAACAAGCCAACAAGCCAACAAGCCAACAAACCAACAAACCAACAAGCCAACAGGCCAACAAACCAACAAACCAACAAACCAACGAGCCAACAAACCAACAAACCAACAAACCAACAAACCAACAAACCAACAAACAAATAAACCAACAAACCAACAAACCAACAAACGAAAAAACCAACAAACCAACAAACCAACAAACCAACAAGCCAACAAGCCAACAAACCAACAAACCAACAAACCAACAAACCAACAAACCAACAAACGAAAAAACCAACAAACCAACAAACGAACAAACCAACAAACCAACAAGCCAACAAGCCAACAAACTAACAAACCAACAAGCCAACAAACCAACAAACCAACAAACCAACAAGCCAACAAGCCAACAAACCAACAAACCAACAAACCAACAAGCCAACAAACCAACAAACCAACAAACCAACAAACCAACATGCCAACCAACCAACAAACTAAGTAAACAACAAGCCAACAAACCAACAAACCAACAAGCCAACAAGCCAACAAACCAAAAAACCAACAAACCAACAAGCTAACAAACCAACAAGCCAACAAACCAACAAACCATCAAGCCAACAAGCCAAAAACCAACAAACCAACATACCAACAAGCCAACAAACCAACAAACCAACAACCTAACAAACCAACAAACCAACAAACCAACAAACCAACAAGCCAACAAGCCAACAAACCAACAAACCAACAAGCCAACAAACCAACAAACCAACAAACCAACAAGCCAACAAACCAACAAGCCAACAAACCAACAAACCAACAAACCAATAACCAAAAAGCCAACAAACTAACAAACCAACAAGCCAAAAAAACCAACAAAGCAACAAACTCAGTAACCAACAAGCCAACAAACCAACAAACCAACAAGCCAACAAGCCAACAAACCAACAAACCAACAAGCCAACAAACCAACAAACCAACAAGCCAACAAGCCAACAAACCAACAAACCAACAAACCAGCAAGCCAACAAACCAATAAACAAAAAAACCAACAAACCAACAAACCAACAAGCCAACAAGCCAACAAACCAACAAACCAACAAGCCAAAAAACCAACAAACCAACAAACCAACAAACCAACAAACCAACAAACCAACAAGAAAACAAACCAACAAGCCAACAAGCCAAAAAGCCAACAATCCAACAAACCAACAAGCCAACAGGCCAACAAACCAACAAACCAAAAAACCAACAAACCAACAAACCAACAAACCAACAAACCAACAAACCAACAAGCCAACAAACCAACAAACCAACAAACCAAGTAACCAAAAAGCCAACAAACTAACAAACCAACAAGCTAACAAGCCCACAAACCAACAAACCAACAAACCAACAAGCCAACAAGCCAACAAACCAACAAACCAACAAGAAAACAAACCAACAAGCCAACAAGCCAAAAAGCCAACAATCCAACAAACCAACAAGCCAACAGGCCAACAAACCAACAAACCAACAAACCAACGAGCCAACAAACCAACAAACCAACAAACCAACAAACCAACAAACCAACAAACAAATAAACAACAAACCAAAAAACCAACAAACCAACAAACCAACAAGCCAACAAACCAACAAACCAACAAACCAACAAGCCAACAAACCAACAAATCAACAAGCCAACAAACCAACAAACCAACAAACCAACAAACCGACAAGCCAACAAGCCAACAAACGAACAAGCCAACAAACCAAAAACCAACAAGCCAACAAGCCAACAAACCAACAAACCAACAAACCAACAAGCCAACAAACCAACAAACCAACAAGCCAACAAACCAACAAACCAAAAAACCAACAAGCCAACAAACCAACCAACCAACAAACCAATATGCCAACAAACCAACAAATTAAGTAACCAACAAACCAACAAACCAAGTAACCAAAAAGCCAACAAACTAACAAACCAACAAGCCAACAAGCCCACAAACCAACAAACCAACAAACCAACAAGCCAACAAGCCAACAAACCAACAAACCAACAAGCCAACAAACCAACAAGCCAACAAGCCAACAAGCCAACAAACCAACAAACCAACAAGCCAACAGGCCAACAAACCAACAAACCAACAAACCAACGAGCCAACAAACCAACAAACCAACAAACCAACAAACCAACAAACCAACAAACAAATAAACCAACAAACCAAAAAACCAACAAACCAACAAACCAACAAGCCAACAAACCAACAAATCAACAAGCCAACAAACCAACAAACCAACAAACCAACAAACCAACAAACGAAAAAACCAACAAACCAACAAACCAACAAACCAACAAACCAACAAGCCAACAAGCCAACAAACCAACAAACCAACAAGCCAACAAACCAACAAACCAAAAAACCAACAAGCCAACAAGCCAACAAACCAACAAACCAACAAACCAACAAGCCAACAAACCAACAAACCAACAAACCAACATGCCAACCAACCAACAAACTAAGTAACCAACAAGCCAACAAACCAAAAAGCCAACAAACCAACAAGCTAACAAACCAACAAGCCAACAAACCAACAAACCAACAAGCCAACAAGCCAAAACCCAACAAACCAACATACCAACAAGCCAACAAACCAACAAACCAACAACCTAACAAACCAACAAACCAACACACCAACAAACCAACAAGCCAACAAGCCAACAAACCAACAAACCAACAAGCCAACAAACCAACAAACCAACAAACCAACAAGCCAACAAACCAACAAGCCAACAAACCAACAAACCAACAAACCAATAACCAAAAAGCCAACAAACTAACAAACCAACAAGCCAAATGCCAACAAACCAACAAACCAACAATGCAACAAGCAACAAGCCAACAAACAAACAAACCAACAAGCCAACAAACCAACAAACCAACAAGCCAACAAGCCAACAAACCAACAAACCAACAAACCAACAAGCCAAAAAACCAACAAAGCAACAAACTAAGTAAGCAACAAGCCAACAAACCAACAAACCAACAAGCCAACAAGCCAACAAACCAATAAACCAACAAGCCAACAAACCAACAAACCAACAAACCAAAAAACCAACAAACCAACAAACCAACAAACCAACAAACCAACAAACCAACAAGCCAACAAACCAACAAACCAACAAACCAAGTAACCAAAAAGCCAACAAACTAACAAACCAACAAGCCAACAAGCCCACAAACCAACAAACCAACAAACCAACAAGCCAACAAGCCAACAAGCCAACAAACCAACAAACCAACAAGCCAACAAACCAACAAGCCAACAAGCCAACAAGCCAACAAACCAACAAACCAACAAGCCAACAGGCCAACAAACCAACAAACCAACAAACCAACGAGCCAACAAACCAACAAACCGACAAGCCAACAAACCAACAAACCAAAAAACCAACAAGCCAACAAACCAACAAATCAACAAGCCAACAAACCAACAAACCAACAAACCAACAAACCAAAAAACCAACAAGCCAACAAACCAACAAATCAACAAACCAACAAACCAACAAACAAATAAACCAACAAACCAAAAAACCAACAAACCAACAAACCAACAAGGCAACAAACCAACAAATCAACAGGCCAACAAACCAACAAACCAACAAACCAACAAACCAACAAACCAACAAACCAACAAACCAACAAACCAACAAACCAACAAACGAAAAAACCAACAAACCAACAAACCAACAAACCAACAAACCAACAAGCCAACAAGCCAACAAACCAACAAACCAACAAGCCAACAAACCAACAAACCAACAAACCAACAAGCCAACAAGCCAACAAACCAACAAACCAACAAACCAACAAGCCAACAAACCAACAAACCAACAAACCAACATGCCAACCAACCAACAAACTAAGTAACCAACAAGCCAACAAACCAAAAAACCAACAAACCAACAAGCTAACAAACCAACAAGCCAACAAACCAACAAACCAACAAGCCAACAAGCCAAAACCCAACAAACCAACATACCAACAAGCCAACAAACCAACAAACCAACAACCTAACAAACCAACAAACCAACACACCAACAAACCAACAAGCCAACAAGCCAACAAACCAACAAACCAACAAGCCAACAAACCAACAAACCAACAAACCAACAAGCCAACAAACCAACAAGCCAACAAACCAACAAACCAACAAACCAATAACCAAAAAGCCAACAAACTAACAAACCAACGAGCCAAATGCCAACAAACCAACAAACCAACAATGCAACAAGCAACAAGCCAACAAACAAACAAACCAACAAGCCAACAAACCAACAAACCAACAAGCCAACAAGCCAACAAACCAACAAACCAACAAACCAACAAACCAACAAGCCAAAAAACCAACAAAGCAACAAACTAAGTAAGCAACAAGCCAACAAACCAACAAACCAACAAGCCAACAAGCCAACAAACCAACAAATCAACAAGCCAACAAACCAACAAACTAAAAAACCAACAAACCAACAAACCAACAAACCAACAAACCAACAAACCAACAAACCAACAAACCAACAAGCCAACAAACCAACAAACCAACAAACCAAGTAACCAAAAAGCCAACAAACTAACAAACCAACAAGCCAACAAGCCCACAAACCAACAAACCAACAAACCAACAAGCCAACAAGCCAACAAGCCAACAAACCAACAAACCAACAAGCCAACAAACCAACAAGCCAACAAGCCAACAAGCCAACAAACCAACAAACCAACAAGCCAACAGGCCAACAAACCAACAAACCAACAAACCAACGAGCCAACAAACCAACAAACCAACAAACCAACAAACCAACAAACCAACAAACAAATAAACCAACAATCCAAAAAACCAACAAACCAACAAACCAACAAGCCAACAAACCAACAAACCAAAAAACCAACAAGCCAACAAACCAACAAATCAACAAGCCAACAAACCAACAAACCAACAAACCAACAAACCGACAAGCCAACAAGCCAACAAACCAACAAGCCAACAAACCAAAAACCAACAAGCCAACAAGCCAACAAACCAACAAACCAACAAACCAACAAGCCAACAAACCAACAAACCAACAAGCCAACAAACCAACAAACCAAAAAACCAACAAGCCAACAAACCAACCAACCAACAAACCAATATACCAACAAACCAACAAATTAAGTAACCAACAAGCCAACAAACCAACAAACCAACAAACCAACATGCCAACAAACCAACAAACTAAGTAACCAAAAAGCCAACAAACCAACAAGCCAACAAGCCAACAAACCAAAAAACCAACAAACCAACAAGCCAACAAACCAACAAGCCAACAAACCAACAAATCAAAAAGCCAACAAGCCAACAAACCAACAAACCAACAAACCAACAAGCCAACAAACCAACAAACTAACAAGCCAACAAACCAACAAACCAACAAACCAACAAACCAACAAACCAACAAGCCAACAAGCCAACAAACCAACAAACCAACAAAGCAACAAGCCAACAAACCAACAAGCAAACAAACCAACAAACCAAGTAACCTAAAAGCCAACAAACTAACAAACCAACAAGCCAACAAGCCAACAAACCAACAAACCAACAAAGCAACAAACCAACAAACCAACAAACCAACAAGCCAACAAGCCAACAAACCAACAAACCAACAAAGCAACAAACTAACAAACCAAAAAACCAACAAACCAACAAGCCAACAAACCAACAAACCAACAAACCAAAAAACAAACAAACCAACAAAACAACAAGCCAACAAACCAACAAACCAACAAACCAACAAGCCAACAAACCAACAAACAAATAAACCAACAAACCAAAAAACCAACAAACCAACAAACCAACAAGCCAACAAACCAACAAACCAACAAACTAACAAGCCAACATACCAACAATCCAACAAGCCAACATACCAACAAACCAACAAAGCTAAAAGCCAACTAGCCAACAAACCAACAAACCAACAAACCAACCAACCAACAAACCAATATGCCAACAAACCAACAAATTAAGTGACCAACAAACCAACAAACCAAGTAACCAAAAAGCCAACAAACTAACAAACCAACAAGCCAACAAGCCCACAAACCAACAAACCAACAAACCAACAAGCCAACAAGCCAACAAACCAACAAACCAACAAGCCAACAAACCAACAAGCCAACAAGCCAACAAGCCAACAAACCAACAAACCAACAAGCCAACAGGCCAACAAACCAACAAACCAACAAACCAACGAGCCAACAAACCAACAAACCAACAAACCAACAAACCAACAAACCAACAAACAAATAAACCAACAAACCAACAAACCAACAAACGAAAAAACCAACAAACCAACAAACCAACAAACCAACAAGCCAACAAGCCAACAAACCAACAAACCAACAAACCAACAAACCAACAAACCAACAAACGAAAAAACCAACAAACCAACAAACCAACAAACCAACAAACCAACAAGCCAACAAGCCAACAAACCAACAAACCAACAAGCCAACAAACCAACAAACCAACAAACCAACAAGCCAACAAGCCAACAAACCAACAAACCAACAAACCAACAAGCCAACAAACCAACAAACCAACAAACCAACATGCCAACCAACCAACAAACTAAGTAAACAACAAGCCAACAAACCAACAAACCAACAAGCCAACAAGCCAACAAACCAAAAAACCAACAAACCAACAAGCTAACAAACCAACAAGCCAACAAACCAACAAACCATCAAGCCAACAAGCCAAAAACCAACAAACCAACATACCAACAAGCCAACAAACCAACAAACCAACAACCTAACAAACCAACAAACCAACAAACCAACAAACCAACAAGCCAACAAGCCAACAAACCAACAAACCAACAAGCCAACAAACCAACAAACCAACAAACCAACAAGCCAACAAACCAACAAGCCAACAAATAAACAAACCAACAAACCAATAACCAAAAAGCCAACAAACTAACAAACCAACAAGCCAAAAAAACCAACAAAGCAACAAACTCAGTAACCAACAAGCCAACAAACCAACAAACCAACAAGCCAACAAGCCAACAAGCCAACAAACCAACAAGCCAACAAACCAACAAACCAACAAGCCAACAAGCCAACAAACCAACAAACCAACAAACCAGCAAGCCAACAAACCAACAAACAAAAAAACCAACAAACCAACAAACCAACAAGCCAACAAGCCAACAAACCAACAAACCAACAAGCCAAAAAACCCACAAAGCAACAAACTAAGTAACCAACAAGCCAACAAACCAACAAACCAACAAGCCAACAAGCCAACAAACCAACAAACCAACAAACCAACAAACCAACAAACCAACAAACCAAAAAACCAACAAACCAACAAACCAACAAACCAACAAACCAACAAACCAACAAGCCAACAAACCAACAAACCAACAAACCAAGTAACCAAAAAGCCAACAAACTAACAAACCAACAAGCTAACAAGCCCACAAACCAACAAACCAACAAACCAACAAGCCAACAAGCCAACAAACCAACAAACCAACAAGCCAACAAACCAACAAGCCAACAAGCCAAAAAGCCAACAAACCAACAAACCAACAAGCCAACAGGCCAACAAACCAACAAACCAACAAACCAACGAGCCAACAAACCAACAAACCAACAAACCAACAAACCAACAAACCAACAAACAAATAAACCAACAAACCAAAAAACCAACAAACCAACAAACCAACAAGCCAACAAACCAACAAACCAACAAACCAACAAGCCAACAAACCAACAAATCAACAAGCCAACAAACCAACAAACCAACAAACCAACAAACCGACAAGCCAACAAGCCAACAAACGAACAAGCCAACAAACCAAAAACCAACAAGCCAACAAGCCAACAAACCAACAAACCAACAAACCAACAAGCCAACAAACCAACAAACCAACAAGCCAACAAACCAACAAACCAAAAAACCAACAAGCCAACAAACCAACCAACCAACAAACCAATATGCCAACAAACCAACAAATTAAGTAACCAACACACCAACAAACCAAGTAACCAAAAAGCCAACAAACTAACAAACCAACAAGCCAACAAGCCCACAAACCAACAAACCAACAAACCAACAAGCCAACAAGCCAACAAACCAACAAACCAACAAGCCAACAAACCAACAAGCCAACAAGCCAACAAGCCAACAAACCAACAAACCAACAAGCCAACAGGCCAACAAACCAACAAACCAACAAACCAACGAGCCAACAAACCAACAAACCAACAAACCAACAAACCAACAAACCAACAAACCAACAAACAAATAAACCAACAAACCAAAAAACCAACAAACCAACAAACCAACAAGCCAACAAACCAACAAATCAACAAGCCAACAAACCAACAAACCAACAAACCAACAAACCAACAAACGAAAAAACCAACAAACCAACAAACCAACAAACCAACAAACCAACAAGCCAACAAGCCAACAAACCAACAAACCAACAAGCCAACAAACCAACAAACCAACAAGCC
Organism: Atherix ibis; assembly: GCA_958298945.1. Lineage (NCBI taxonomy): Eukaryota > Metazoa > Arthropoda > Insecta > Diptera > Athericidae > Atherix > Atherix ibis. The sequence continues at coordinate 31,988,162 of OY282608.1, forward strand.
AACAAGCCAACAAACCAACAAACCAACAAACCAACAAGCCAACAAACCAACAAACCAACAAACCAACATGCCAACCAACCAACAAACTAAGTAACCAACAAGCCAACAAACCAAAAAACCAACAAACCAACAAGCTAACAAACCAACAAGCCAACAAACCAACAAACCAACAAGCCAACAAGCCAAAACCCAACAAACCAACATACCAACAAGCCAACAAACCAACAAACCAACAACCTAACAAACCAACAAACCAACACACCAACAAACCAACAAGCCAACAAGCCAACAAACCAACAAACCAACAAGCCAACAAACCAACAAACCAACAAACCAACAAGCCAACAAACCAACAAGCCAACAAACCAACAAACCAACAAACCAATAACCAAAAAGCCAACAAACTAACAAACCAACAAGCCAAATGCCAACAAACCAACAAACCAACAATGCAACAAGCAACAAGCCAACAAACAAACAAACCAACAAGCCAACAAACCAACAAACCAACAAGCCAACAAGCCAACAAACCAACAAACCAACAAACCAACAAGCCAAAAAACCAACAAAGCAACAAACTAAGTAAGCAACAAGCCAACAAACCAACAAACCAACAAGCCAACAAGCCAACAAACCAATAAACCAACAAGCCAACAAACCAACAAACCAACAAACCAAAAAACCAACAAACCAACAAACCAACAAACCAACAAACCAACAAACCAACAAGCCAACAAACCAACAAACCAACAAACCAAGTAACCAAAAAGCCAACAAACTAACAAACCAACAAGCCAACAAGCCCACAAACCAACAAACCAACAAACCAACAAGCCAACAAGCCAACAAGCCAACAAACCAACAAACCAACAAGCCAACAGGCCAACAAACCAACAAACCAACAAACCAACGAGCCAACAAACCAACAAACCGACAAGCCAACAAACCAACAAACCAAAAAACCAACAAGCTTACAAACCAACAAATCAACAAGCCAACAAACCAACAAACCAACAAACCAACAAACCAAAAAACCAACAAGCCAACAAACCAACAAATCAACAAACCAACAAACCAACAAACAAATAAACCAACAAACCAAAAAACCAACAAACCAACAAGGCAACAAACCAACAAATCAACAAGCCAACAAACCAACAAACCAACAAACCAACAAACCAACAAACCAACAAACCAACAAACCAACAAACCAACAAACGAAAAAACCAACAAACCAACAAACCAACAAACCAACAAACCAACAAGCCAACAAGCCAACAAACCAACAAACCAACAAGCCAACAAACCAACAAACCAACAAACCAACAAGCCAACAAGCCAACAAACCAACAAACCAACAAACCAACAAGCCAACAAACCAACAAACCAACAAACCAACATGCCAACCAACCAACAAACTAAGTAACCAACAAGCCAACAAACCAAAAAACCAACAAACCAACAAGCTAACAAACCAACAAGCCAACAAACCAACAAACCAACAAGCCAACAAGCCAAAACCCAACAAACCAACATACCAACAAGCCAACAAACCAACAAACCAACAACCTAACAAACCAACAAACCAACACACCAACAAACCAACAAGCCAACAAGCCAACAAACCAACAAACCAACAAGCCAACATACCAACAAACCAACAAACCAACAAGCCAACAAACCAACAAGCCAACAAACCAACAAACCAACAAACCAATAACCAAAAAGCCAACAAACTAACAAACCAACAAGCCAAATGCCAACAAACCAACAAACCAACAATGCAACAAGCAACAAGCCAACAAACAAACAAACCAACAAGCCAACAAACCAACAAACCAACAAGCCAACAAGCCAACAAACCAACAAACCAACAAACCAACAAACCAACAAGCCAAAAAACCAACAAAGCAACAAACTAAGTAAGCAACAAGCCAACAAACCAACAAACCAACAAGCCAACAAGCCAACAAACCAACAAATCAACAAGCCAACAAACCAACAAACCAACAAACTAAAAAACCAACAAACCAACAAACCAACAAACCAACAAACCAACAAACCAACAAACCAACAAACCAACAAGCCAACAAACCAACAAACCAACAAACCAAGTAACCAAAAAGCCAACAAACTAACAAACAAACAAGCCAACAAGCCCACAAACCAACAAACCAACAAACCAACAAAGCCAACAAGCCAACAAGCCAACAAACCAACAAACCAACAAGCCAACAAACCAACAAGCCAACAAGCCAACAAGCCAACAAACCAACAAGCCAACAGGCCAACAAACCAACAAACCAACAAACCAACGAGCCAACAAACCAACAAACCAACAAACCAACAAACCAACAAACAAATAAACCAACAATCCAAAAAACCAACAAACCAACAAACCAACAAGCCAACAAACCAACAAACCAAAAAACCAACAAGCCAACAAACCAACAAATCAACAAGCCAACAAACCAACAAACCAACAAACCAACAAACCGACAAGCCAACAAGCCAACAAACCAACAAGCCAACAAACCAAAAACCAACAAGCCAACAAGCCAACAAACCAACAAACCAACAAACCAACAAGCCAACAAACCAACAAACCAACAAGCCAACAAACCAACAAACCAAAAAACCAACAAGCCAACAAACCAACCAACCAACAAACCAATATACCAACAAACCAACAAATTAAGTAACCAACAAGCCAACAAACCAACAAACCAACAAACCAACATGCCAACAAACCACCAAACTAAGTAACCAAAAAGCCAACAAACCAACAAGCCAACAAGCCAACAAACCAAAAAACCAACAAACCAACAAGCCAACAAACCAACAAGCCAACAAACCAACAAATCAAAAAGCCAACAAGCCAACAAGCCAACAAACCAACAAACCAACAAACCAACAAGCCAACAAACCAACAAACTAACAAGCCAACAAACCAACAAACCAACAAACCAACAAACCAACAAACCAACAAGCCAACAAGCCAACAAACCAACAAACCAACAAAGCAACAAGCCAACAAACCAACAAGCAAACAAACCAACAAACCAAGTAACCTAAAAGCCAACAAACTAACAAACCAACAAGCCAACAAGCCAACAAACCAACAAACCAACAAAGCAACAAACCAACAAACCAACAAACCAACAAGCCAACAAGCCAACAAACCAACAAACCAACAAAGCAACAAACTAACAAACCAAAAAACCAACAAACCAACAAGCCAACAAACCAACAAACCAACAAACCAAAAAACAAACAAACCAACAAAACAACAAGCCAACAAACCAACAAACCAACAAACCAACAAGCCAACAAACCAACAAACAAATAAACCAACAAACCAAAAAACCAACAAACCAACAAACCAACAAGCCAACAAACCAACAAACCAACAAACTAACAAGCCAACATACCAACAATCCAACAAGCCAACATACCAACAAACCAACAAAGCCAAAAGCCAACTAGCCAACAAACCAACAAACCAACAAACCAACAAAGCAACAAGCCAATAAGCCAACAAGCCAACAAACCAACAAACCAACAAGCCAACAAACCAACAAACCAACAAACCAACAAACCAACAAGCCAACAAACCAACAAACAAATAAACCAACAAACCAAAACACCCACAAATCAACAAGCCAACAAGCCAACAAACCAAAAAACCAACAAACCAGCAAGCCAACAAACCAACAAACCAACAAACCAACAAACCAACAAACCAACAAGCCAACAAACCAACAAACAAATAAACCAACAAACCAAAAAACCAACAAACCAACAAGCCAACAAGCCAAAATACCAACAAACCAACAAACCAACAAGCCAACAAACCAACAAACCAAGTAACCAAAAAGCCAACAAACTAACAAACCAACAAGCCAACAAACCAACAAGCCAACAAACCAACAAACCAACAAAGCAACAAACCAACAAACCAACAAACCAACAAACCAACAAACCAACAAACCAACAAACTAACAAACCAACAAACCAACAAGCCAACAAACCAACAAACCAACAAGCCAACAAACCAACAAACCAACAAACTAACAAGCCAACAAACCAACAAACCAACAAACCAACAAGCCAACAAACCAAGTAACCAAAAAGCCAACAAACCAACAAACCAACAAAGCAACAAGCCAACAAGCCAACAAGCCAACAAACCAACAAACCAACAAACCAAAAAAGCAACAAGCCAACAAGCCAACAAACCAACAAACCAACAAACCAACAAGCCAACAAACCAACAAACCAACAAACCAACAAACCAACAAACCAACAAGCCAACAAGCCAACAAACCAACAAACCAACAAAGCAACAAGCCAACAAACCAACAAGCCAACAAACCAACAAACGAACAAACCAAGTAACCAAAAAGCCAACAAACTAACAAACCAACAAGCCAACAAGCCAACAAGCCAACAAACCAACAAACCAACAAAGCAACAAACCAAAAAACCAACAAACCAACAAACCAACAAGCCAACAAGCCAACAAGCCAACAAACCAACAAACCAACAAGCCAACAAGCCAACAAGCCAACAAACCAACAAACCAACAAGCCAACAAACCCACAAACCAACAAACTAACAAGCCAACAAACCAACAAGCCAACAAACCAATAAACCAACAAGCCAACAAGCCAACAAACCAACAAACCAACAAGCCAACAAGCCAACAAACCAACTAGCCAACAAACCAACAAACAAATAAACCAACAAACCAACAAACCAACAAGCCAACAAGCCAACAAACCAACAAACCAGCAAACCAACAAGCCAACAAACCAACAAAACAACAAACCAACAAACTAACATGCCAACAAGCCAACAAACCAACAAACCAACAAACCAACAAGCCAACAAATAAACAAACCAACAAACCAACAAACCAACAAGCCAACAAGCCAACAAGCCAACAAACCAACAAACCAACAAGCCAACAAACCAACAAACCAACAAACCAACATGACAACAAACCAACAAACTAAGTAATCAACAAGCCAACAAACCAACAAGCCAACAAGCCAACAAACCAACAAACCATTAAACCAACAAACCAACAAGTCAACAAACCAACAAACCAACAAACCATTAAACCAACAAACCAACAAGCCAACAAACCAACAAACCAACAAACCAACAAACCAACAAGCCAACAAGCCAACAAACCAACAAACCAACAAAGCAACAAGCCAACAAACCAACAAGCCAACAAACCAACAAACGAACAAACCAAGTAACCAAAAAGCCAACAAACTAACAAACCAACAAGCCAACAAGCCAACAAACCAACAAACCAACAAAGCAACAAACCAAAAAACCAACAAACCAACAAACCAACAAGCCAACAAGCCAACAAGCCAACAAACCAACAAACCAACAAGCCAACAAGCCAACAAGCCAACAAACCAAAAAACCAACAAACCAACAAGCCAACAAACCAACAAGCCAACAAACCAACAAATCAAAAAGCCAACAAGCCAACAAACCAACAAACCAACAAACCAACAAGCCAACAAACCAACAAACTAACAAGCCAACAAACCAACAAACCAACAAACCAACAAACCAACAAACCAACAAGCCAACAAGCCAACAAACCAACAAACCAACAAAGCAACAAGCCAACAAACCAACAAGCAAACAAACCAACAAACCAAGTAACCTAACAGCCAACAAACTAACAAACCAACAAGCCAACAAGCCAACAAACCAACAAACCAACAAAGCAACAAACCAACAAACCAACAAACCAACAAGCCAACAAGCCAACAAACCAACAAACCAACAAAGCAACAAACTAACAAACCAAAAAACCAACAAACCAACAAGCCAACAAACCAACAAACCAACAAGCCAACAAGCCAACAAACCAACAAACCAACAAGCCAACAAACCAACAAACCAACAAACCAACAAGCCAACAAACCAACAAACCAACAAACCAACATGCCAACCAACCAACAAACTAAGTAACCAACAAGCCAACAAACCAAAAAACCAACAAACCAACAAGCTAACAAACCAACAAGCCAACAAACCAACAAACCAACAAGCCAACAAGCCAAAACCCAACAAACCAACATACCAACAAGCCAACAAACCAACAAACCAACAACCTAACAAACCAACAAACCAACACACCAACAAACCAACAAGCCAACAAGCCAACAAACCAACAAACCAACAAGCCAACATACCAACAAACCAACAAACCAACAAGCCAACAAACCAACAAGCCAACAAACCAACAAACCAACAAACCAATAACCAAAAAGCCAACAAACTAACAAACCAACAAACCAAATGCCAACAAACCAACAAACCAACAATGCAACAAGCAACAAGCCAACAAACAAACAAACCAACAAGCCAACAAACCAACAAACCAACAAGCCAACAAGCCAACAAACCAACAAACCAACAAACCAACAAACCAACAAGCCAAAAAACCAACAAAGCAACAAACTAAGTAAGCAACAAGCCAACAAACCAACAAACCAACAAGCCAACAAGCCAACAAACCAACAAATCAACAAGCCAACAAACCAACAAACCAACAAACTAAAAAACCAACAAACCAACAAACCAACAAACCAACAAACCAACAAACCAACAAACCAACAAACCAACAAGCCAACAAACCAACAAACCAACAAACCAAGTAACCAAAAAGCCAACAAACTAACAAACAAACAAGCCAACAAGCCCACAAACCAACAAACCAACAAACCAACAAAGCCAACAAGCCAACAAGCCAACAAACCAACAAACCAACAAGCCAACAAACCAACAAGCCAACAAGCCAACAAGCCAACAAACCAACAAGCCAACAGGCCAACAAACCAACAAACCAACAAACCAACGAGCCAACAAACCAACAAACCAACAAACCAACAAACAAATAAACCAACAATCCAAAAAACCAACAAACCAACAAACCAACAAGCCAACAAACCAACAAACCAAAAAACCAACAAGCCAACAAACCAACAAATCAACAAGCCAACAAACCAACAAACCAACAAACCAACAAACCGACAAGCCAACAAGCCAACAAACCAACAAGCCAACAAACCAAAAACCAACAAGCCAACAAGCCAACAAACCAACAAACCAACAAACCAACAAGCCAACAAACCAACAAACCAACAAGCCAACAAACCAACAAACCAAAAAACCAACAAGCCAACAAACCAACCAACCAACAAACCAATATACCAACAAACCAACAAATTAAGTAACCAACAAGCCAACAAACCAACAAACCAACAAACCAACATGCCAACAAACCACCAAACTAAGTAACCAAAAAGCCAACAAACCAACAAGCCAACAAGCCAACAAACCAAAAAACCAACAAACCAACAAGCCAACAAACCAACAAGCCAACAAACCAACAAATCAAAAAGCCAACAAGCCAACAAGCCAACAAACCAACAAACCAACAAACCAACAAGCCAACAAACCAACAAACTAACAAGCCAACAAACCAACAAACCAACAAACCAACAAACCAACAAACCAACAAGCCAACAAGCCAACAAACCAACAAACCAACAAAGCAACAAGCCAACAAACCAACAAGCAAACAAACCAACAAACCAAGTAACCTAAAAGCCAACAAACTAACAAACCAACAAGCCAACAAGCCAACAAACCAACAAACCAACAAAGCAACAAACCAACAAACCAACAAACCAACAAGCCAACAAGCCAACAAACCAACAAACCAACAAAGCAACAAACTAACAAACCAAAAAACCAACAAACCAACAAGCCAACAAACCAACAAACCAACAAACCAAAAAACAAACAAACCAACAAAACAACAAGCCAACAAACCAACAAACCAACAAACCAACAAGCCAACAAACCAACAAACAAATAAACCAACAAACCAAAAAACCAACAAACCAACAAACCAACAAGCCAACAAACCAACAAACCAACAAACTAACAAGCCAACATACCAACAATCCAACAAGCCAACATACCAACAAACCAACAAAGCCAAAAGCCAACTAGCCAACAAGCCAACAAACCAACAAACCAACAAACCAACAAACCAACAAGCCAACAAACCAACAAACAAATAAACCAACAAACCAAAACACCCACAAATCAACAAGCCAACAAGCCAACAAACCAAAAAACCAACAAACCAGCAAGCCAACAAACCAACAAACCAACAAACCAACAAACCAACAAACCAACAAGCCAACAAACCAACAAACAAATAAACCAACAAACCAAAAAACCAACAAACCAACAAGCCAACAAGCCAAAATACCAACAAACCAACAAACCAACAAGCCAACAAACCAACAAACCAAGTAACCAAAAAGCCAACAAACTAACAAACCAACAAGCCAACAAACCAACAAGCCAACAAACCAACAAACCAACAAAGCAACAAACCAACAAACCAACAAACCAACAAACCAACAAACCAACAAACCAACAAACTAACAAACCAACAAACCAACAAGCCAACAAACCAACAAACCAACAAGCCAACAAACCAACAAACCAACAAACTAACAAGCCAACAAACCAACAAACCAACAAACCAACAAGCCAACAAACCAAGTAACCAAAAAGCCAACAAACCAACAAACCAACAAAGCAACAAGCCAACAAGCCAACAAGCCAACAAACCAACAAACCAACAAACCAAAAAAGCAACAAGCCAACAAGCCAACAAACCAACAAACCAACAAACCAACAAGCCAACAAACCAACAAACCAACAAACCAACAAACCAACAAACCAACAAGCCAACAAGCCAACAAACCAACAAACCAACAAAGCAACAAGCCAACAAACCAACAAGCCAACAAACCAACAAACGAACAAACCAAGTAACCAAAAAGCCAACAAACTAACAAACCAACAAGCCAACAAGCCAACAAGCCAACAAACCAACAAACCAACAAAGCAACAAACCAAAAAACCAACAAACCAACAAACCAACAAGCCAACAAGCCAACAAGCCAACAAACCAACAAACCAACAAGCCAACAAGCCAACAAGCCAACAAACCAACAAACCAACAAGCCAACAAACCCACAAACCAACAAACTAACAAGCCAACAAACCAACAAGCCAACAAACCAATAAACCAACAAGCCAACAAACCAACAAACAAATAAACCAACAAACCAAAAAACCAACAAACCAACAAGCCAACAAGCCAAAATACCAACAAACCAACAAACCAACAAGCCAACAAACCAACAAACCAAGTAACCAAAAAGCCAACAAACTAACAAACCAACAAGCCAACAAACCAACAAGCCAACAAACCAACAAACCAACAAAGCAACAAACCAACAAACCAACAAACCAACAAACCAACAAACCAACAAACCAACAAACTAACAAACCAACAAACCAACAAGCCAACAAACCAACAAACCAACAAGCCAACAAACCAACAAACCAACAAACTAACAAGCCAACAAACCAACAAACCAACAAACCAACAAGCCAACAAACCAAGTAACCAAAAAGCCAACAAACCAACAAACCAACAAAGCAACAAGCCAACAAGCCAACAAGCCAACAAACCAACAAACCAACAAACCAAAAAAGCAACAAGCCAACAAGCCAACAAACCAACAAACCAACAAACCAACAAGCCAACAAACCAACAAACCAACAAACCAACAAACCAACAAACCAACAAGCCAACAAGCCAACAAACCAACAAACCAACAAAGCAACAAGCCAACAAACCAACAAGCCAACAAACCAACAAACGAACAAACCAAGTAACCAAAAAGCCAACAAACTAACAAACCAACAAGCCAACAAGCCAACAAGCCAACAAACCAACAAACCAACAAAGCAACAAACCAAAAAACCAACAAACCAACAAACCAACAAGCCAACAAGCCAACAAGCCAACAAACCAACAAACCAACAAGCCAACAAGCCAACAAGCCAACAAACCAACAAACCAACAAGCCAACAAACCCACAAACCAACAAACTAACAAGCCAACAAACCAACAAGCCAACAAACCAATAAACCAACAAGCCAACAAGCCAACAAACCAACAAACCAACAAGCCAACAAGCCAACAAACCAACTAGCCAACAAACCAACAAACAAATAAACCAACAAACCAACAAACCAACAAGCCAACAAGCCAACAAACCAACAAACCAGCAAACCAACAAGCCAACAAACCAACAAAACAACAAACCAACAAACTAACATGCCAACAAGCCAACAAACCAACAAACCAACAAACCAACAAGCCAACAAATAAACAAACCAACAAACCAACAAACCAACAAGCCAACAAGCCAACAAGCCAACAAACCAACAAACCAACAAGCCAACAAACCAACAAACCAACAAACCAACATGACAACAAACCAACAAACTAAGTAATCAACAAGCCAACAAACCAACAAGCCAACAAGCCAACAAACCAACAAACCATTAAACCAACAAACCAACAAGTCAACAAACCAACAAACCAACAAACCAACAAACCAACAAGCCAACAAGCCAACAAACCAACAAACCAACAAAGCAACAAACCAACAAACCAACAAGCCAACAAAGCAACAAACGAACAAACCAAGTAACCAAAAAGCCAACAAACTAACAAACCAACAAGCCAACAAGCCAACAAACCAACAAACCAACAAAGCAACAAACCAAAAAACCAACAAACCAACAAACCAACAAGCCAACAAGCCAACAAGCCAACAAACCAACAAACCAACAAACCAAAAAACCAACAAGCCAACAAACCAACAAATCAACAAGCCAACAAACCAACAAACCAGCAAACCAACAAACCGACAAGCCAACAAGCCAACAAACCAACAAGCCAACAAACCAAAAACCAACAAGCCAACAAGCCAACAAACCAACAAACCAACAAACCAACAAGCCAACAAACCAACAAACCAACAAGCCAACAAACCAACAAACCAAAAAACCAACAAGCCAACAAACCAACCAACCAACAAACCAATATGCCAACAAACCAACAAATTAAGTAACCAACAAGCCAACAAACCAACAAACCAACAAACCAACAAACTAAGTAACCAAAAAGCCAACAAACCAACAAGCCAACAAGCCAACAAACCAAAAAACCAACAAACCAACAAGCCAACAAACCAACAAGCCAACAAACCAACAAATCAAAAAGCCAACAAGCCAACAAACCAACAAACCAACAAACCAACAAGCCAACAAACCAACAAACTAACAAGCCAACAAACCAACAAACCAACAAACCAACAAACCAACAAACCAACAAGCCAACAAGCCAACAAACCAACAAACCAACAAAGCAACAAGCCAACAAACCAACAAGCAAACAAACCAACAAACCAAGTAACCTAACAGCCAACAAACTAACAAACCAACAAGCCAACAAGCCAACAAACCAACAAACCAACAAAGCAACAAACCAACAAACCAACAAACCAACAAGCCAACAAGCCAACAAACCAACAAACCAACAAAGCAACAAACTAACAAACCAAAAAACCAACAAACCAACAAGCCAACAAACCAACAAACCAACAAACCAAAAAACAAACAAACCAACAAAACAACAAGCCAACAAACCAACAAACCAACAAACCAACAAGCCAACAAACCAACAAACAAATAAACCAACAAACCAAAAAACCAACAAACCAACAAACCAACAAGCCAACAAACCAACAAACCAACAAACTAACAAGCCAACATACCAACAATCCAACAAGCCAACATACCAACAAACCAACAAAGCTAAAAGCCAACTAGCCAACAAACCAACAAACCAACAAACCAACAAAGCAACAAGCCAACAAGCCAACAAGCCAACAAACCAACAAACCAACAAGCCAACAAACCAACAAACCAACAAACCAACAAACCAACAAGCCAACAAACCAACAAACAAATAAACCAACAAACCAAAACACCCACAAATCAACAAGCCAACAAGCCAACAAACCAAAAAACCAACAAACCAGCAAGCCAACAAACCAACAAACCAACAAACAAACAAACCAACAAACCAACAAGCCAACAAACCAACAAACAAATAAACCAACAAACCAAAAAACCAACAAACCAACAAGCCAACAAGCCAAAATACCAACAAACCAACAAACCAACAAGCCAACAAACCAACAAACCAAGTAACCAAAAAGCCAACAAACTAACAAACCAAGAAGCCAACAAACCAACAAGCCAACAAGCCAACAAACCAACAAACCAACAAAGCAACAAACCAACAAACCAACAAACCAACAAACCAACAAACCAACAAACCAACAAACTAACAAACCAACAAACCAACAAGCCAACAAACCAACAAACCAACAAGCCAACAAACCAACAAACCAACAAACCAACAAGCCAACAAACCAACAAACCAACAAACCAACAAGCCAACAAACCAAGTAACCAAAAAGCCAACAAACCAACAAACCAACAAAGCAACAAGCCAACAAGCCAACAAGCCAACAAACCAACAAACCAACAAACCAACAAAGCAACAAGCCAACAAGCCAACAAACCAACAAACCAACAAACCAACAAGCCAACAAACCAACAAACCAACAAACCAACAAACCAACAAACCAACAAGCCAACAAGCCAACAAACCAACAAACCAACAAAGCAACAAGCCAACAAACCAACAAGCCAACAAACCAACAAACGAACAAACCAAGTAACCAAAAAGCCAACAAACTAACAAACCAACAAGCCAACAAGCCAACAAACCAACAAACCAACAAAGCAACAAACCAAAAAACCAACAAACCAACAAACCAACAAGCCAACAAGCCAACAAGCCAACAAACCAACAAACCCACAAGCCAACAAGCCAACAAGCCAACAAACCAACAAGCCAACAACCCCACAAACCAACAAACTAACAAGCCAACAAACCAACAAGCCAACAAACCAATAAACCAACAAGCCAACAAGCCAACAAACCAACAAACCAACAAGCCAACAAGCCAACAAACCAACTAGCCAACAAACCAACAAACAAATAAACCAACAAACCAACAAACCAACAAGCCAACAAGCCAACAAACCAACAAACCAGCAAACCAACAAGCCAACAAACCAACAAAACAACAAACCAACAAACTAACATGCCAACAAGCCAACAAACCAACAAACCAACAAACCAACAAGCCAACAAATAAACAAACCAACAAACCAACAAACCAACAAGCCAACAAGCCAACAAGCCAACAAACCAACAAACCAACAAGCCAACAAACCGACAAACCAACAAACCAACATGACAACAAACCAACAAACTAAGTAATCAACAAGCCAACAAACCAACAAGCCAACAAGCCAACAAACCAACAAACCATTAAACCAACAAACCAACAAGCCAACAAACCAACAAACCAACAAACCAACAAACCAACAAGCCAACAAGCCAACAAACCAACAAACCAACAAAGCAACAAGCCAACAAACCAACAAGCCAACAAACCAACAAACGAACAAACCAAGTAACCAAAAAGCCAACAAACTAACAAACCAACAAGCCAACAAGCCAACAAACCAACAAACCAACAAAGCAACAAACCAAAAAACCAACAAACCAACAAACCAACAAGCCAACAAGCCAACAAGCCAACAAACCAACAAACCAACAAGCCAACAAGCCAACAAGCCAACAAACCAACAAACCAACAAACCAACAAACCAAAAAACTAACAAGCCAACAAACCAACAAGCCAACAAACCAATAAACCAACAAGCCAACAAGCCAACAAACCAACAAACCAACAAGCCAACAAGCCAACAAACCAACTAGCCAACAAACCAACAAACAAATAAACCAACAAACCAACAAACCAACAAGCCAACAAGCCAACAAACCAACAAACCAACAAACCAACAAGCCAACAAGCCAACAAACCAACAAACCAACAAACCAACAAAGCAACAAGACAACAAGCCAACAAACCAACAAAGCAACAAGACAACAAGCCAACAAACCAACAAACCAACAAACCAACAAGCCAACAAACCAACAAACCAACAAACCAACAAACCAACAAACCAACAAGCCAACAAGCCAACAAACCAACAAACCAACAAAGCAACAAGCCAACAAACCAACAAGCCAACAAACCAACAAACGAACAAACCAAGTAACCAAAAAGCCAACAAACTAACAAACCAACAAGCCAACAAGCCAACAAACCAACAAACCAACAAAGCAACAAACCAAAAAACCAACAAACCAACAAACCAACAAACTAACAAGCCAACAAGCCAACAAGCCAACAAACCAACAAACCAACAAGCCAACAAGCCAACAAGCCAACAAACCAACAAACCAACAAGCCAACAAACCAACAAACCAACAAACTAACAAGCCAACAAACCAACAAGCCAACAAACCAATAAACCAACAAGCCAACAAGCCAACAAACCAACAAACCAACAAGCCAACAAGCCAACAAACCAACTAGCCACCAAACCAACAAACAAATAAACCAACAAACCAACAAACCAACAAGCCAACAAGCCAACAAACCAACAAACCAACAAACCAACAAGCCAACAAACCAACAAACCAACAAACCAACAATCCAACAAACCAACAAACTAACATGCCAACAAGCCAACAAACCAACAAACCAACAAACCAACAAGCCAACAAACCAACAAACCAACAAACCAACAAGCCAACAAGCCAACAAGCCAACAAACCAACAAACCAACAAGCCAACAAACCAACAAACCAACAAACCAACATGACAACAAATTAACAAACTAGGTAATCAACAAGCCAACAAACCAACAAGCCAACAAGCCAACAAACCAACAAACCAACAAACCAACAAGCCAACAAACCAACAAGCCAACAAGCCAAAAAACCAACAAACCAACAAGCCAACAAGCCAACAAACCAACAAACCAACAAACCAACAAGCCAACAAACCAACAAACCAACAAGCCAACAAACCAACAAACCAACAAACCAACAAGCCAACAAGCCAACAAACCAACAAACCAACAAACCAACAAGCCAACAAACCAACAAACCAACATGCCAACAAACCAACAAACTAAGTAACCAACAAGCCAACAAACCAACAAACCAACAAGCCAACAAGCCAACAAACCAAAAAACCAACAAACCAACAAGCTAACAAACCAACAAGCCAACAAACCAACAAACCAACAAGCCAACAAGCCAACAAACTAACAAACCAACATACCAACAAGCCAACAAACCAACAAACCAACAAGCTAACAAACTAACAAACCAACAAACTAACAATCCAACAAGCCAACAAGCCAACAAACCAACAAACCAACAAGCCAACAAACCAACAAACCAACAAACCAACAAGCCAACAAACCAACAAGCCAACAAACCAACAAACCAATAACCAAAAAGCCAACAAACTAACAAACCAACAAGCCAAATGCCAACAAACCAACAAACCAACAAAGCAACAAGCAACAAGCCAACAAACAAACAAACCAACAAGCCAACAAACCAACAAACCAACAAGCCAACAAGCCAACAAACCAACAAACCAACAACCCAGCAAGCCAACAAACCAACAAACAAAAAAACCAACAAACCAACAAACCAACAAGCCAACAAGCCAACAAACCAACAAACCAACAAGCCAACAAACCAACAAAGCAACAAACTAAGTAACCAACAAGCCAACAAACCAACAAACCAACAAGCCAACAAGCCAACAAATCAACAAACCAACAAGCCAACACCAACAAACCAATAAACCAAAAAACCAACAAACCAACAAGCCAACAAGCCAACAAGCCAACAAACCAACAAACCAACAAGCCAACAAGCCAACAAGCCAACAAACCAACAAACCAACAAGCCAACAAACCAACAAACCAACAAACTAACAAGCCAACAAACCAACAAGCCAACAAACCAATAAACCAACAAGCCAACAAGCCAACAAACCAACAAACCAACAAGCCAACAAGCCAACAAACCAACAAACCAACAAACCAACAAGCCAACAAACCAACAAGCCAACAAGCCAACAAACCAACAAACCAATAAGCCAACAAGCCAACAAACCAACAAACCAACAAACCAACAAGCCAACAAACCAACAAACCAACAAACCAACATGCCAACAAACCAACAAACTAAGTAACCAACAAGCCAACAAACCAACAAACCAACAAGCCAACAAACCAACAAACCAAAAAACCAACAAACCAACAAGCTAACAAACCAACAAGCCAACAAACCAACAAACCAACAAGCCAACAAGCCAACAAACCAACAAACCAACATACCAACAAGCCAACAAACCAACAAACCAACAAGCTAACAAACCAACAAACCAACAAACCAACAAAGCAACAAACCAAAAAACCAACAAACCAACAAACCAACAAACTAACAAGCCAACAAGCCAACAAGCCAACAAACCAACAAACCAACAAGCCAACAAGCCAACAAGCCAACAAACCAACAAACCAACAAGCCAACAAACCAACAAACCAACAAACTAACAAGCCAACAAACCAACAAGCCAACAAACCAATAAACCAACAAGCCAACAAGCCAACAAACCAACAAACCAACAAGCCAACAAGCCAACAAACCAACTAGCCACCAAACCAACAAACAAATAAACCAACAAACCAACAAACCAACAAGCCAACAAGCCAACAAACCAACAAACCAACAAACCAACAAGCCAACAAACCAACAAACCAACAAACCAACAATCCAACAAACCAACAAACTAACATGCCAACAAGCCAACAAACCAACAAACCAACAAACCAACAAGCCAACAAACCAACAAACCAACAAACCAACAAGCCAACAAGCCAACAAGCCAACAAACCAACAAACCAACAAGCCAACAAACCAACAAACCAACAAACCAACAGGACAACAAATTAACAAACTAGGTAATCAACAAGCCAACAAACCAACAAGCCAACAAGCCAACAAACCAACAAACCAACAAACCAACAAGCCAACAAACCAACAAGCCAACAAGCCAAAAAACCAACAAACCAACAAGCCAACAAGCCAACAAACCAACAAACCAACAAACCAACAAGCCAACAAACCAACAAACCAACAAGCCAACAAACCAACAAACCAACAAACCAACAAGCCAACAAGCCAACAAACCAACAAACCAACAAACCAACAAGCCAACAAACCAACAAACCAACAAACCAACATGCCAACAAACCAACAAACTAAGTAACCAACAAGCCAACAAACCAACAAACCAACAAGCCAACAAGCCAACAAACCAAAAAACCAACAAACCAACAAGCCAACAAGCCAACAAACCAACAAACCAACATACCAACAAGCCAACAAACCAACAAACCAACAAGCCAACAAGCCAACAAACCAACAAACCAACATACCAACAAGCCAACAAACCAACAAACCAACAAGCTAACAAACTAACAAACCAACAAACTAACAAACCAACAAGCCAACAAGCCAACAAACCAACAAACCAACAAGCCAACAAACCAACAAACCAACAAACCAACAAGCCAACAAACCAACAAGCCAACAAACCAACAAACCAATAACCAAAAAGCCAACAAACTAACAAACCAACAAGCCAAATGCCAACAAACCAACAAACCAACAAAGCAACAAGCAACAAGCCAACAAACAAACAAACCAACAAGCCAACAAACCAACAAACCAACAAGCCAACAAGCCAACAAACCAACAAACCAACAACCCAGCAAGCCAACAAACCAACAAACAAAAAAACCAACAAACCAACAAACCAACAAGCCAACAAGCCAACAAACCAACAAACCAACAAGCCAACAAACCAACAAAGCAACAAACTAAGTAACCAACAAGCCAACAAACCAACAAACCAACAAGCCAACAAGCCAACAAATCAACAAACCAACAAGCCAACACCAACAAACCAATAAACCAAAAAACCAACAAACCAACAAGCCAACAAGCCAACAAGCCAACAAACCAACAAACCAACAAGCCAACAAGCCAACAAGCCAACAAACCAACAAACCAACAAGCCAACAAACCAACAAACCAACAAACTAACAAGCCAACAAACCAACAAGCCAACAAACCAATAAACCAACAAGCCAACAAGCCAACAAACCAACAAACCAACAAGCCAACAAGCCAACAAACCAACAAACCAACAAACCAACAAGCCAACAAACCAACAAGCCAACAAGCCAACAAACCAACAAACCAACAAGCCAACAAGCCAACAAACCAACAAACCAACAAACCAACAAGCCAACAAACCAACAAACCAACAAGCCAACAAACCAACAAACCAACAAACCAACAAGCCAACAAGCCAACAAACCAACAAACCAACAAACCAACAAGCCAACAAACCAACAAACCAACAAACGAACATGCCAACAAACCAACAAACTAAGTAACCAACAAGCCAACAAACCAACAAACCAACAAGCCAACAAGCCAACAAACCAAAAAACCAACAAACCAACAAGCTAACAAACCAACAAGCCAACAAACCAACAAACCAACAAGCCAACAAGCCAACAAACCAATAAACCAACATACCAACAAGCCAACAAACCAACAAACCAACAAGCTAACAAACCAACAAACCAACAAACTAACAAACCAACAAGCCAACAAGCCAACAAACCAACAAACCAACAAGCCAACAAACCAACAAACCAACAAACCAACAAGCCAACAAACCAACAAGCCAACAAACCAACAAACCAATAACCAAAAAGCCAACAAACTAACAAACCAACAAGCCAAATGCCAACAAACCAACAAACCAACAAAGCAACAAGCAACAAGCCAACAAACAAACAAACCAACAAGCCAACAAACCAACAAACCAACAAACCAACAAGCCAACAAGCCAACAAACCAACAAACCAACAACCCAGCAAGCCAACAAACCAACAAACAAAAAAACCAACAAACCAACAAACCAACAAGCCAACAAGCCAACAAACCAACAAACCAACAAGCCAACAAACCAACAAAGCAACAAACTAAGTAACCAACAAGCCAACAAACCAACAAACCAACAAGCCAACAAGCCAACAAATCAACAAACCAACAAGCCAACACCAACAAACCAATAAACCAAAAAACCAACAAACCAACAAGCCAACAAGCCAACAAGCCAACAAACCAACAAACCAACAAGCCAACAAGCCAACAAGCCAACAAACCAACAAACCAACAAACCAACAAACCAACAAACCAACAAACTAACAAGCCAACAAACCAACAAGCCAACAAACCAATAAACCAACAAGCCAACAAGCCAACAAACCAACAAACCAACAAGCCAACAAGCCAACAAACCAACTAGCCAACAAACCAACAAACAAATAAACGAACAAACCAACAAACCAACAAGACAACAAGCCAACAAACCAACAAACCAACAAACCAACAAGCCAACAAACCAACAAACCAACAAGCCAACAAACCAACAAAGCAACAAACTAAGTAACCAACAAGCCAACAAACCAACAAACCAACAAGCCAACAAGCCAACAAATCAACAAACCAACAAGCCAACAAACCAAAAAACCAACAAACCAAAAAACCAACAAACCAACAAGCCAACATGCCAACAAGCCAACAAACCAACAAACCAACAAGCCAACAAGCCAACAAGCCAACAAACCAACAAACCAACAAGCCAACAAACCAACAAACCAACAAACTAACAAGCCAACAAACCAACAAGCCAACAAACCAATAAACCAACAAGCCAACAAGCCAACAAAGCAACAAACCAACAAGCCAACAAGCCAACAAGACCAACTAGCCAACAAACCAACAAACAATTAAACCAACAAATCAACAAACCAACAAGCCAACAAGCCAACAAACCAACAAACCAACACACCAACAAGCCAACAAACCAACAGACCAACAAACCAACAAACCAACAAACCAACAAACCAACAAACTAACATGCCAACAAGCCAACAAACCAACAAACCAACAAACCAACAAGCCAACAAACCAACAAACCAACAAACCAACAAGCCAACAAGCCAACAAGCCAACAAATTAACAAACCAACAAGCCAACAAACCAACAAACCAACAAACCAACATGACAACAAACCAACAAACTAAGTAATCAACAAGCCAACAAACCAACAAGCCAACAAGCCAACAAACCAACAAACCAACAAACCAACAAGCCAACAAACCAACAAACCAACAAACCAACAAACCAACAAGCCAACAAGCCAACAAACCAACAAACCAACAAAGCAACAACCCAACAAACCAACAAGCCAACAAACCAACAAACGAACAAACCAAGTAACCAAAAAGCCAACAAACTAACAAACCAACAAGCCAACAAGCCAACAAACCAACAAACCAACAAAGCAACAAACCAAAAAACCAACAAACCAACAAATTAACAAGCCAACAAGCCAACAAGCCAACAAACCAACAAACCAACAAGCCAACAAGCCAACAAGCCAACAAACCAACAAACCAACAAACCAACAAGCCAACAAACCAACAAACCAGCAAACTAACAAGCCAACAAACCAACAAGCCAACAAACCAATAAACCAACAAGCCAACAAGCCAACAAACCAACAAACCAACAAGCCAACAAGCCAACAAACCAACTAGCCAACAAACCAACAAACAAATAAACCAACAAACCAACAAACCAACAAGCCAACAAGCCAACAAACCAACAAACCAACAAACCAACAAGCCAACAAGCCAACAAACCAACAAACCAACAAACCAACAAAGCAACAAGCCAACAAGCCAACAAACCAACAAACCAACAAACCAACAAGCCAACAAACCAACAAACCAACAAACCAACAAACCAACAAACCAACAAACCAACAAGCCAACAAGCCAACAAACCAACAAACCAACAAAGCAACAAGCCAACAAACCAACAAGCCAACAAACCAACAAACGAACAAACCAAGTAACCAAAAAGCCAACAAACTAACAAACCAACAAGCCAACAAGCCAACAAACCAACAAACCAACAAAGCAACAAACCAAAAAACCAACAAACCAACAAACCAACAAGCCAACAAGCCAACAAGCCAACAAACCAACAAACCAACAAGCCAACAAGCCAACAAGCCAACAAACCAACAAACCAACAAGCCAACAAACCAACAAACCAGCAAACTAACAAGCCAACAAACCAACAAGCCAACAAACCAATAAACCAACAAGCCAACAAGCCAACAAACCAACAAACCAACAAGCCAACAAGCCAACAAACCAACTAGCCAACAAACCAACAAACAAATAAACCAACAAACCAACAAACCAACAAGCCAACAAGCCAACAAACCAACAAACCAACAAACCAACAAACCAACAAGCCAACAAACCAACAAACCAACAAACCAACAAACCAAAAAAACCAACAAACCAACAAGCCAACAAGCCAACAAACCAACAAACCAACAAAGCAACAAGCCAACAAACCAACAAGCCAACAAACCAACAAACGAACAAACCAAGTAACCAAAAAGCCAACAAACTAACAAACCAACAAGCCAACAAGCCAACAAACCAACAAACCAACAAAGCAACAAACCAAAAAATCAAAAAAACCAACAAACCAACAAGCCAACAAGCCAACAAGCCAACAAACCAACAAACCAACAAGCCAACAAGCCAACAAGCCAACAAGCCAACAAACCAACAAACCAACAAGTTAACAAACCAACAAACCAACAAACTAACAAGCCAACAAACCAACAAGCCAACAAACCAACAAGCCAACAAGCCAACAAACCAACAAACCAATAACCAAAAAGCCAACAAACTAACAAACCAACAAGCCAAATGCCAACAAACCAACAAACCAACAAAGCAACAAGCAACAAGCCAACAAACAAACAAACCAACAAGCCAACAAACCAACAAACCAACAAGCCAACAAGCCAACAAACCAACAAACCAACAACCCAGCAAGCCAACAAACCAACAAACAAAAAAACCAACAAACCAACAAACCAACAAGCCAACAAGCCAACAAACCAACAAACCAACAAGCCAACAAACCAACAAAGCAACAAACTAAGTAACCAACAAGCCAACAAACCAACAAACCAACAAGCCAACAAGCCAACAAATCAACAAACCAACAAGCCAACACCAACAAACCAATAAACCAAAAAACCAACAAACCAACAAGCCAACAAGCCAACAAGCCAACAAACCAACAAACCAACAAACCAACAAGCCAACAAGCCAACAAGCCAACAAACCAACAAACCAACAAGCCAACAAACCAACAAACCACCAAACTAACAAGCCAACAAACCAACAAGCCAACAAACCAATAAACCAACAAGCCAACAAGCCAACAAACCAACAAACCAACAAGCCAACAAGCCAACAAACCAACAAACCAACAAACCAACAAGCCAACAAACCAACAAGCCAACAAGCCAACAAACCAACAAACCAACAAGCCAACAAGCCAACAAACCAACAAACCAACAAACCAACAAGCCAACAAACCAACAAACCAACAAGCCAACAAACCAACAAACCAACAAACCAACAAGCCAACAAGCCAACAAACCAACAAACCAACAAACCAACAAGCCAACAAACCAACAAACCAACAAACCAACATGCCAACAAACCAACAAACTAAGTAACCAACAAGCCAACAAACCAACAAACCAACAAGCCAACAAGCCAACAAACCAAAAAACCAACAAACCAACAAGCTAACAAACCAACAAGCCAACAAACCAACAAACCAACAAGCCAACAAGCCAACAAACCAACAAACCAACATACCAACAAGCCAACAAACCAACAAACCAACAAGCTAACAAACCAACAAACCAACAAACTAACAAACCAACAAGCCAACAAGCCAACAAACCAACAAACCAACAAGCCAACAAACCAACAAACCAACAAACCAACAAGCCAACAAACCAACAAGCCAACAAACCAACAAACCAATAACCAAAAAGCCAACAAACTAACAAACCAACAAGCCAAATGCCAACAAACCAACAAACCAACAAAGCAACAAGCAACAAGCCAACAAACAAACAAACCAACAAGCCAACAAACCAACAAACCAACAAACCAACAAGCCAACAAGCCAACAAACCAACAAACCAACAACCCAGCAAGCCAACAAACCAACAAACAAAAAAACCAACAAACCAACAAACCAACAAGCCAACAAGCCAACAAACCAACAAACCAACAAGCCAACAAACCAACAAAGCAACAAACTAAGTAACCAACAAGCCAACAAACCAACAAACCAACAAGCCAACAAGCCAACAAATCAACAAACCAACAAGCCAACACCAACAAACCAATAAACCAAAAAACCAACAAACCAACAAGCCAACAAGCCAACAAGCCAACAAACCAACAAACCAACAAGCCAACAAGCCAACAAGCCAACAAACCAACAAACCAACAAGCCAACAAACCAACAAACCAACAAACTAACAAGCCAACAAACCAACAAGCCAACAAACCAATAAACCAACAAGCCAACAAGCCAACAAACCAACAAACCAACAAGCCAACAAGTCAACAAACCAACTAGCCAACAAACCAACAAACAAATAAACCAACAAACCAACAAACCAACAAGACAACAAGCCAACAAACCAACAAACCAACAAACCAACAAGCCAACAAACTAACAAACCAACAAGCCAACAAACCAACAAAGCAACAAACTAAGTAACCAACAAGCCAACAAACCAACAACCCAACAAGCCAACAAGCCAACAAATCAACAAACCAACAAGCCAACAAACCAAAAAACCAACAAACCAAAAAACCAACAAACCAACAAGCCAACAAGCCAACAAGCCAACAAACCAACAAACCAACAAGCCAACAAGCCAACAAGCCAACAAACCAACAAACCAACAAGCCAACAAACCAACAAACCAACAAACTAACAAGCCAACAAACCAACAAGCCAACAAACCAATAAACCAACAAGCCAACAAGCCAACAAAGCAACAAACCAACAAGCCAACAAGCCAACAAGACCAACTAGCCAACAAACCAACAAACAATTAAACCAACAAATCAACAAACCAACAAGCCAACAAGCCAACAAACCAACAAACCAACACACCAACAAGCCAACAAACCAACAAACCAACAAACCAACAAACCAACAAACCAACAAACCAACAAACTAACATGCCAACAAGCCAACAAACCAACAAACCAACAAACCAACAAGCCAACAAACCAACAAACCAACAAAAAAACAAGCCAACAAGCCAACAAGCCAACAAATTAACAAACCAACAAGCCAACAAACCAACAAACCAACAAACCAACATGACAACAAACCAACAAACTAAGTAATCAACAAGCCAACAAACCAACAAGCCAACAAGCCAACAAACCAACAAACCAACAAACCAACAAGCCAACAAACCAACAAACCAACAAACCAACAAACCAACAAGCCAACAAGCCAACAAACCAACAAACCAACAAAGCAACAACCCAACAAACCAACAAGCCAACAAACCAACAAACGAACAAACCAAGTAACCAAAAAGCCAACAAACTAACAAACCAACAAGCCAACAAGCCAACAAACCAACAAACCAACAAAGCAACAAACCAAAAAACCAACAAACCAACAAATTAACAAGCCAACAAGCCAACAAGCCAACAAACCAACAAACCAACAAGCCAACAAGCCAATAAGCCAACAAACCAACAAACCAACAAGCCAACAAACCAACAAACCAGCAAACTAACAAGCCAACAAACCAACAAGCCAACAAACCAATAAACCAACAAGCCAACAAGCCAACAAACCAACAAGCCAACAAGCCAACAAACCAACTAGCCAACAAACCAACAAACAAATAAACCAACAAACCAACAAACCAACAAGCCAACAAGCCAACAAACCAACAAACCAACAAACCAACAAGCCAACAAGCCAACAAACCAACAAACCAACAAACCAACAAAGCAACAAGCCAACAAGCCAACAAACCAACAAACCAACAAACCAACAAGCCAACAAACCAACAAACCAACAAACCAACAAACCAACAAACCAACAAACCAACAAGCCAACAAGCCAACAAACCAACAAACCAACAAAGCAACAAGCCAACAAACCAACAAGCCAACAAACCAACAAACGAACAAACCAAGTAACCAAAAAGCCAACAAACTAACAAACCAACAAGCCAACAAGCCAACAAACCAACAAACCAACAAAGCAACAAACCAAAAAACCAACAAACCAACAAACCAACAAGCCAACAAGCCAACAAGCCAACAAACCAACAAACCAACAAGCCAACAAGCCAACAAGCCAACAAACCAACAAACCAACAAGCCAACAAACCAACAAACCAGCAAACTAACAAGCCAACAAACCAACAAGCCAACAAACCAATAAACCAACAAGCCAACAAGCCAACAATCAACAAACCAACAAGCCAACAAGCCAACAAACCAACTAGCCAACAAACCAACAAACAAATAAACCAACAAACCAACAAACCAACAAGCCAACAAGCCAACAAACCAACAAACCAACAAACCAAAAAAACCAACAAACCAACAAGCCAACAAGCCAACAAACCAACAAACCAACAAAGCAACAAGCCAACAAACCAACAAGCCAACAAACCAACAAACGAACAAACCAAGTAACCAAAAAGCCAACAAACTAACAAACCAACAAGCCAACAAGCCAACAAACCAACAAACCAACAAAGCAACAAACCAAAAAATCAAAAAAACCAACAAACCAACAAGCCAACAAGCCAACAAGCCAACAAACCAACAAACCAACAAGCCAACAAGCCAACAAGCCAACAAGCCAACAAACCAACAAACCAACAAGTTAACAAACCAACAAACCAACAAACTAACAAGCCAACAAACCAACAAGCCAACAAACCAACAAGCCAACAAGCCAACAAACCAACAAACCAACAAGCCAACAAGCCAACAAACCAACTAGCCAACAAACCAACAAACAAATAAACCAACAAACCAACAAACCAACAAGCCAACAAGCCAACAAACCAACAAACCAACAAACCAACAAGCTAACAAACCAACAAACCAACAAACCAACAAACTAACATGCCAACAAGCCAACAAACCAACAAACCAACAAACCAACAAGCCAACAAACCAACAAACCAACAAACCAACAAGCCAACAAACTAACATGCCAACAAGCCAACAAACCAACAAACCAACAAACCAACAAGCCAACAAACCAACAAACCAACAAACCAACAAGCCAACAAACCAACAGGCCAACAAACCAATAAACCAACAAGCCAACAAGCCAACAAAGCAACAAACCAACAAGCCAACAAGCCAACAAGACCAACTAGCCAACAAACCAACAAACAATTAAACCAACAAATCAACAAACCAACAAGCCAACAAGCCAACAAACCAACAAACCAACACACCAACAAGCCAACAAACCAACAAACCAACAAACCAACAAACCAACAAACCAACAAACTAACATGCCAACAAGCCAACAAACCAACAAACCAACAAACCAACAAACCAACAAGCCAACAAACCAACAAACCAACAAACCAACAAGCCAACAAGCCAACAAGCCAACAAATTAACAAACCAACAAGCCAACAAACCAACAAACCAACAAACTAACATGACAACAAACCAACAAACTAAGTAATCAACAAGCCAACAAACCAACAAGCCAACAAACCAACAAACCAACAAACCAACAAGCCAACAAACCAACAAGCCAACAAGCCAACAAACCAACAAACCAACAAGCCAACAAGCCAACAAACCAACAAACCAACAAACCAACAAGCCAACAAACCAACAAACCAACAAGCCAACAAACCAACAAACCAACAAACCAACAAGCCAACAAGCCAACAAACCAACAAACCAACAAACCAACAAGCCAACAAACCAACAAACCAACAAACCAACATGCCAACAAACCAACAAACTAAGTAACCAACAAGCCAACAAACCAACAAACCAACAAGCCAACAAGCCAACAAACCAAAAAACCAACAAACCAACAAGCTAACAAACCAACAAGCCAACAAACCAACAAACCAACAAGCCAACAAGCCAACAAACCAACAAACCAACATACCAACAAGCCAACAAACCAACAAACCAACAAGCTAACAAACCAACAAACCAACAAACTAACAAACCAACAAGCCAACAAGCCAACAAACCAACAAACCAACAAGCCAACAAACCAACAAACCAACAAACCAACAAGCCAACAAACCAACAAGCCAACAAACCAACAAACCAATAACCAAAAAGCCAACAAACTAACAAACCAACAAGCCAAATGCCAACAAACCAACAAACCAACAAAGCAACAAGCAACAAGCCAACAAACAAACAAACCAACAAGCCAACAAACCAACAAACCAACAAACCAACAAGCCAACAAGCCAACAAACCAACAAACCAACAACCCAGCAAGCCAACAAACCAACAAACAAAAAAACCAACAAACCAACAAACCAACAAGCCAACAAGCCAACAAACCAACAAACCAACAAGCCAACAAACCAACAAAGCAACAAACTAAGTAACCAACAAGCCAACAAACCAACAAACCAACAAGCCAACAAGCCAACAAATCAACAAACCAACAAGCCAACACCAACAAACCAATAAACCAAAAAACCAACAAACCAACAAGCCAACAAGCCAACAAGCCAACAAACCAACAAACCAACAAGCCAACAAGCCAACAAGCCAACAAACCAACAAACCAACAAGCCAACAAACCAACAAACCAACAAACTAACAAGCCAACAAACCAACAAGCCAACAAACCAATAAACCAACAAGCCAACAAGCCAACAAACCAACAAACCAACAAGCCAACAAGTCAACAAACCAACTAGCCAACAAACCAACAAACAAATAAACCAACAAACCAACAAACCAACAAGACAACAAGCCAACAAACCAACAAACCAACAAACCAACAAGCCAACAAACTAACAAACCAACAAGCCAACAAACCAACAAAGCAACAAACTAAGTAACCAACAAGCCAACAAACCAACAACCCAACAAGCCAACAAGCCAACAAATCAACAAACCAACAAGCCAACAAACCAAAAAACCAACAAACCAAAAAACCAACAAACCAACAAGCCAACAAGCCAACAAGCCAACAAACCAACAAACCAACAAGCCAACAAGCCAACAAGCCAACAAACCAACAAACCAACAAGCCAACAAACCAACAAACCAACAAACTAACAAGCCAACAAACCAACAAGCCAACAAACCAATAAACCAACAAGCCAACAAGCCAACAAAGCAACAAACCAACAAGCCAACAAGCCAACAAGACCAACTAGCCAACAAACCAACAAACAATTAAACCAACAAATCAACAAACCAACAAGCCAACAAGCCAACAAACCAACAAACCAACACACCAACAAGCCAACAAACCAACAAACCAACAAACCAACAAACCAACAAACCAACAAACCAACAAACTAACATGCCAACAAGCCAACAAACCAACAAACCAACAAACCAACAAGCCAACAAACCAACAAACCAACAAACCAACAAGCCAACAAGCCAACAAGCCAACAAATTAACAAACCAACAAGCCAACAAACCAACAAACCAACAAACCAACATGACAACAAACCAACAAACTAAGTAATCAACAAGCCAACAAACCAACAAGCCAACAAGCCAACAAACCAACAAACCAACAAACCAACAAGCCAACAAACCAACAAACCAACAAACCAACAAACCAACAAGCCAACAAGCCAACAAACCAACAAACCAACAAAGCAACAACCCAACAAACCAACAAGCCAACAAACCAACAAACGAACAAACCAAGTAACCAAAAAGCCAACAAACTAACAAACCAACAAGCCAACAAGCCAACAAACCAACAAACCAACAAAGCAACAAACCAAAAAACCAACAAACCAACAAATTAACAAGCCAACAAGCCAACAAGCCAACAAACCAACAAACCAACAAGCCAACAAGCCAACAAGCCAACAAACCAACAAACCAACAAGCCAACAAACCAACAAACCAGCAAACTAACAAGCCAACAAACCAACAAGCCAACAAACCAATAAACCAACAAGCCAACAAGCCAACAAACCAACAAGCCAACAAGCCAACAAACCAACTAGCCAACAAACCAACAAACAAATAAACCAACAAACCAACAAACCAACAAGCCAACAAGCCAACAAACCAACAAACCAACAAACCAACAAGCCAACAAGCCAACAAACCAACAAACCAACAAACCAACAAAGCAACAAGCCAACAAGCCAACAAACCAACAAACCAACAAACCAACAAGCCAACAAACCAACAAACCAACAAACCAACAAACCAACAAACCAACAAACCAACAAGCCAACAAGCCAACAAACCAACAAACCAACAAAGCAACAAGCCAACAAACCAACAAGCCAACAAACCAACAAACGAACAAACTAAGTAACCAAAAAGCCAACAAACTAACAAACCAACAAGCCAACAAGCCAACAAACCAACAAACCAACAAAGCAACAAACCAAAAAACCAACAAACCAACAAACCAACAAGCCAACAAGCCAACAAGCCAACAAACCAACAAACCAACAAGCCAACAAGCCAACAAGCCAACAAACCAACAAACCAACAAGCCAACAAACCAACAAACCAGCAAACTAACAAGCCAACAAACCAACAAGCCAACAAACCAATAAACCAACAAGCCAACAAGCCAACAAACCAACAAACCAACAAGCCAACAAGCCAACAAACCAACTAGCCAACAAACCAACAAACAAATAAACCAACAAACCAACAAACCAACAAGCCAACAAGCCAACAAACCAACAAACCAACAAACCAACAAACCAACAAGCCAACAAACCAACAAACCAACAAACCAACAAACCAAAAAAACCAACAAACCAACAAGCCAACAAGCCAACAAACCAACAAACCAACAAAGCAACAAGCCAACAAACCAACAAGCCAACAAACCAACAAACGAACAAACCAAGTAACCAAAAAGCCAACAAACTAACAAACCAACAAGCCAACAAGCCAACAAACCAACAAACCAACAAAGCAACAAACCAAAAAATCAAAAAAACCAACAAACCAACAAGCCAACAAGCCAACAAGCCAACAAACCAACAAACCAACAAGCCAACAAGCCAACAAGCCAACAAGCCAACAAACCAACAAACCAACAAGTTAACAAACCAACAAACCAACAAACTAACAAGCCAACAAACCAACAAGCCAACAAACCAACAAGCCAACAAGCCAACAAACCAACAAACCAACAAGCCAACAAGCCAACAAACCAACTAGCCAACAAACCAACAAACAAATAAACCAACAAACCAACAAACCAACAAGCCAACAAGCCAACAAACCAACAAACCAACAAACCAACAAGCTAACAAACCAACAAACCAACAAACCAACAAACTAACATGCCAACAAGCCAACAAACCAACAAACCAACAAACCAACAAGCCAACAAACCAACAAACCAACAAACCAACAAGCCAACAAACTAACATGCCAACAAGCCAACAAACCAACAAACCAACAAACCAACAAGCCAACAAACCAACAAACCAACAAACCAACAAGCCAACAAACCAACAGGCCAACAAACCAATAAACCAACAAGCCAACAAGCCAACAAAGCAACAAACCAACAAGCCAACAAGCCAACAAGACCAACTAGCCAACAAACCAACAAACAATTAAACCAACAAATCAACAAACCAACAAGCCAACAAGCCAACAAACCAACAAACCAACACACCAACAAGCCAACATACCAACAAACCAACAAACCAACAAACCAACAAACCAACAAACTAACATGCCAACAAGCCAACAAACCAACAAACCAACAAACCAACAAGCCAACAAACCAACAAACCAACAAACCAACAAGCCAACAAGCCAACAAGCCAACAAATTAACAAACCAACAAGCCAACAAACCAACAAACCAACAAACCAACATGACAACAAACCAACAAACTAAGTAATCAACAAGCCAACAAACCAACAAGCCAACAAGCCAACAAACCAACAAACCAACAAACCAACAAGCCAACAAACCAACAAACCAACAAACCAACAAACCAACAAGCCAACAAGCCAACAAACCAACAAACCAACAAAGCAACAACCCAACAAACCAACAAGCCAACAAACCAACAAACGAACAAACCAAGTAACCAAAAAGCCAACAAACTAACAAACCAACAAGCCAACAAGCCAACAAACCAACAAACCAACAAAGCAACAAACCAAAAAACCAACAAACCAACAAACCAACAAGCCAACAAGCCAACAAGCCAACAAACCAACAAACCAACAAGCCAACAAGCCAAAAAGCCAACAAACCAACAAATCAAAAAGCCAACAAACCAACAAACCAGCAAACTAACAAGCCAACAAACCAACAAGCCAACAAACCAATAAACCAACAAGCCAACAAGCCAACAAACCAACAAACCAACAAGCCAACAAGCCAACAAACCAACTACCCAACAAACCAACAAACAAATAAACCAACAAACCAACAAACCAACAAGCCAACAAGCCAACAAACCAACAAACCAACAAACCAACAAGCCAACAAGCCA
Source organism: Atherix ibis (assembly GCA_958298945.1). Lineage (NCBI taxonomy): Eukaryota > Metazoa > Arthropoda > Insecta > Diptera > Athericidae > Atherix > Atherix ibis. The sequence continues at coordinate 32,019,906 of OY282608.1, forward strand.
ACAAACCAACAAACCAACAAACCAACAAAGCAACAAGCCAACAAGCCAACAAACCAACAAACCAACAAACCAACAAGCCAACAAACCAACAAACCAACAAACCAACAAACCAACAAACCAACAAACCAACAAGCCAACAAGCCAACAAACCAACAAACCAACAAAGCAACAAGCCAACAAACCAACAAGCCAAGAAACCAACAAACGAACAAACCAAGTAACCAAAAAGCCAACAAACTAACAAACCAACAAGCCAACAAGCCAACAAACCAACAAACCAACAAAGCAACAAACCAAAAAACCAACAAACCAACAAACCAACAAACTAACATGCCAACAAGCCAACAAACCAACAAACCAACAAACCAACAAGCCAACAAACCAACAAACCAACAAACCAACAAGCCAACAAGCCAACAAGCCAACAAATTAACAAACCAACAAGCCAACAAACCAACAAACCAACAAACCAACATGACAACAAACCAACAAACTAAGTAATCAACAAGCCAACAAACCAACAAGCCAACAAGCCAACAAACCAACAAACCAACAAACCAACAAGCCAACAAACCAACAAACCAACAAACCAACAAACCAACAAACCAACAAGCCAACAAGCCAACAAACCAACAAACCAACAAAGCAACAACCCAACAAACCAACAAGCCAACAAACCAACAAACGAACAAACCAAGTAACCAAAAAGCCAACAAACTAACAAACCAACAAGCCAACAAGCCAACAAACCAACAAACCAACAAAGCAACAAACCAAAAAACCAACAAACCAACAAACCAACAAGCCAACAAGCCAACAAGCCAACAAACCAACAAACCAACAAGCCAACAAGCCAACAAGCCAACAAACCAACAAACCAACAAGCCAACAAACCAACAAACCAGCAAACTAACAAGCCAACAAACCAACAAGCCAACAAACCAATAAACCAACAAGCCAACAAGCCAACAAACCAACAAACCAACAAGCCAACAAGCCAACAAACCAACTAGCCAACAAACCAACAAACAAATAAACCAACAAACCAACAAACCAACAAGCCAACAAGCCAACAAACCAACAAACCAACAAACCAACAAGCCAACAAGCCAACAAACCAACAAACCAACAAACCAACAAAGCAACAAGTCAACAAGCCAACAAACCAACAAACCAACAAACCAACAAGCCAACAAACCAACAAACCAACAAACCAACAAACCAACAAACCAACAAACCAACAAGCCAACAAGCCAACAAACCAACAAATCAACAAAGCAACAAGCCAACAAACCAACAAGCCAACAAACCAACAAACGAACAAACCAAGTAACCAAAAAGCCAACAAACTAACAAACCAACAAGCCAACAAGCCAACAAACCAACAAACCAACAAAGCAACAAACCAAAAAACCAACAAACCAACAAACCAACAAGCCAACAAGCCAACAAGCCAACAAACCAACAAACCAACAAGCCAACAAGCCAACAAGCCAACAAACCAACAAACCAACAAGCCAACAAACCAACAAACCAGCAAACTAACAAGCCAACAAGCCAACAAACCAACTAGCCAACAAACCAACAAACAAATAAACCAACAAACCAACAAACCAACAAGCCAACAAGTCAACAAACCAACAAACCAACAAACCAACAAACCAACAAGCCAACAAACCAACAAACCAACAAACCAACAAACCAACAAACCAACAAACCAACAAGCCAACAAGCCAACAAACCAACAAACCAACAAAGCAACAAGCCAACAAACCAACAAACCAACAAACGAACAAACCAAGTAACCAAAAAGCCAACAAACTAACAAACCAACAAGCCAACAAGCCAACAAACCAACAAACCAACAAAGCAACAAACCAAAAAATCAAAAAAACCAACAAAACAACAAGCCAACAAGCCAACAAGCCAACAAACCAACAAACCAACAAGCCAACAAGCCAACAAGCCAACAAGCCAACAAACCAACAAACCAACAAGTTAACAAACCAACAAACCAACAAACTAACAAGCCAACAAACCAACAAGCCAACAAGCCAACAAACCAACAAACCAACAAGCCAACAAGCCAACAAACCAACTAGCCAACAAACCAACAAACAAATAAACCAACAAACCAACAAACCAACAAGCCAACAAGCCAACAAACCAACAAACCAACAAACCAACAAGCCAACAAACCAACAAACCAACAAACCAACAAACTAACATGCCAACAAGCCAACAAACCAACAAACCAACAAACCAACAAGCCAACAAACCAACAAACCAACAAACCAACAAGCCAACAAGCCAACAAGCCAACAAGCCAGCAAACCAACAAACCAACAAGCCAACAAACCAACAAACCAACAAACCAACATGACAACAAACCAACAAACTAAGTAATCAACAAGCCAACAAACCAACAAGCCAACAAGCCAACAAACCAACAAACCAACAAACCAACAAGCCAACAAACCAACAAGCCAACAAGCCAACAAGCCAACAAACCAACAAACCAACAAGCCAACAAGCCAACAAACCAACAAACCAACAAACCAACAAGCCAACAAACCAACAAACCAACAAGCCAACAAACCAACAAACCAACAAACCAACAAGCCAACAAGCCAACAAACCAACAAACCAACAAACCAACAAGCCAACAAGCCAACAAACCAACAAACCAACAAACCAACATGCCAACAAACCAACAAACTAAGTAACCAACAAGCCAACAAACCAACAAACCAACAAGCCAACAAGCCAACAAACCAAAAAACCAACAAACCAAGAAGCTAACAAACCAACAAGCCAACAAACCAACAAACCAACAAGCCAACAAGCCAACAAACCAACAAACCAACATACCAACAAGCCAAGAAACCAACAAACCATCAAGCTAACAAACCAACAAACCAACAAACTCACAAACCAACAAGCCAACAAGCCAACAAACCAACAAACCAACAAGCCAACAAACCAACAAACCAACAAACCAACAAGCCAACAAACCAACAAGCCAACAAACCAACAAACCAACAAACCAATAACCAAAAAGCCAACAAACTAACAAACCAACAAGCCAAATGCCAACAAACCAACAAACCAACAAAGCAACAAGCAACAAGCCAACAAACAAACAAACCAACAAGCCAACAAACCAACAAACCAACAAGCCAACAAATCAACAAACCAACAAACCAACAAACCAGCAAGCCAACAAACCAACAAACAAAAAAACCAACAAACCAACAAACCAACAAACCAACAAGCCAACAAACCAACAAACCAACAAGCCAAAAAACCACTAAAGCAACAAACTAAGTAACCAACAAGCCAACAAACAAACAAACCATCAAGCCAACAAGCCAACAAATCAACAAACCAACAAGCCAACAAACCAACAAACCAACAAACCAAAAAACCAACAAACCAACAAACCAACAAATCAACAAACCAACAAACCAACAAACCAACAAGCCAACAAACCAACAAACCAACAAACCAACAAACCAAGTAACCAAAAATCCAACAAACTAACAAACCAACAAGCCAACAAGCCCACAAACCAACAAACCAACAAACCAACAAGCCAACAAGCCAACAAACCAACAAGCCAACAAACCAACAAGCCAACAAGCCAACAAGCCAACAAGCCAACAAGCCAACAGGCCAACAAACCAATAAACCAACGAGCCATCAAACCAACAAACCAACAAACCAACAAGCCAACAAACCAACAAACAAATAAACCAACAAACAAATAAACCAACAAACCAAAAAACCAACAAACCAACAAACCAACAAACCAACAAACCAACAAACCAAAAAACCAACAAACCAACAAACCAACAAACCAACAAACCAACAAGCCAACAAGCCAACAGGCCAACAAACCAACAAACCAACGAGCCAACAAACCAACAAACCAACAAACCAACAAGCCAACAAACCAACAAACAAATAAACCAACAAACAAATAAACCAACAAACCAACAAACCAACAAACCAACAAACCAACAAACCAGCAAACCAACAATCCAACAAACCAATAAACCAACAAACCAACAAACCAAGTAACCAAAAAGCCAACAAACTAACAAACTAACAAGCCAACAAGCCCACAAACCAACAAACCAACAAACCAACAAGCCAACAAGCCAACAAACCAACAAACCAACAAGCCAACAAACCAACAAGCCAACAAGCCAACAAGCCAACAAACCAACCAACCAACAAGCCAACAGGCCAACAAACCAACAAACCAACAAACCCACAAACAAACAAGCCAACAAACCAACAAACAAATAAACCAACAAACCAAAAAACCAACAAACCAACAAACCAACAAGCCAACAAACCAACAAACCAACAAACCAACAAGCCAACAAACCAACAAATCAACAAGCCAACAAACCAACAAACCAACAAACCAACAAACCGACAAGCCAACAAGCCAACAAACCAACAAGCCAACAAACCAAAAACCAACAAGCCATAAAGCCAACAAACCAACAAACCAACAAACCAACAAGCCAACAAGCCAACAAACCAACAAGCCAACAAACCAACAAACCAACAAGCCAACAAGCCAACAAACCAACAAACCAACAAACCAACAAGCCAACAAACCAACAAACCAACAAGCCAACAAACCAACAAACCAACAAACCAACAAACCAACAAACCAACAAGCCAACAAGCCAACAAACCAACAAACCAACAAGCCAACAAACCAACAAACCAACAAACAAACAAGCCAACAATGCAACAAGCCAACAAACCAACAAGCCAACAAACCAACAAACTAAGTAGCCAACAAGCCAACAAACCAACAAACCAACAAACCAACAAACCAACAAGCCAACAAACCAACAAGCACACAAACCAACAAACCAACAAGCCAACAAGCCAACAAACCAACAAACCAAAAAACCAACAAGCCAACAAACCAACAAACCAACAAACCAACAAGCCAACAAACCAACAAACCAACAAACCAACAAACCAACAAACCAACAAGCCAACAAGCCAACAAACCAACAAACTAACAAGCAAACAAACCAACAAACCAACAAACCAACAAACCAACAAACCAACAAACCAACAAACCAACAAACCAACAAACCAACAAACCAACAAACCAACAAACCAACATGCCAACAAACCAACAAACTAAGTAACCAACAAGCCAACAAACCAACAAACCAACAAACCAACAAGCCAACAAACCAACAAACCAACAAGCCAACAAACCAACAAACCAACAAACCAACAAGCCAACAAACCAACAAGCCAACAAACCAACAAACCAACAAACCAATAACCAAAAAGCCAACAAACTAACAACCCAACAAGCCAAATGCCAACAAACCAACAAACCAACAAAGCAACAAGCAACAAGCCAACAAACAAACAAAGCAACAAGCCAACAAACCAACAAACCAACAAGCCAACAAGCCAACAAACCAACAAACCAGCAAGCCAACAAACCAACAAACAAAAAAACCAACAAACCAACAAACCAACAAGCCAACAAGCCAACAAACCAACAAACCAACAAACCAACAAGCCAACAAACCAACAAAGCAACAAACTAAGTAACCAACAAGCCAACAAACCAACAAACCAACAAGCCAACAAGGCAACAAACCAACAAACCAACAAGCCAACAAACCAACAAACCAAGAAACCAAAAAACCAACAAACCAACAAACCAACAAACCAACAAACCAACAAGCCAACAAACCAACAAACCAACAAACCAACAAACCAAGTAATCAAAAAGCCAACAAACTAACAAACCAACAAGCCAACAAGCCCACAAACGAACAAACCAACAAACCAACAAGCCAACAAGCCAACAAACCAACAAACCAACAAGCCAACAAACCAACAAGCCAACAAACCAACAAACCAACAAGCCAACAGGCCAACAAACCAACAAACCAACGAGCCAACAAACCAACAGGCCAACAAACCAACAAGCCAACAAACCAACAAACAAATAAACCAACAAACCAAAAAACCAACAAACCAACAAACCAACAAGCCAACAAACCAACAAACCAACAAACCAACAAACCAACAAGCCAACAAACCAACAAATCAACAAGCCAACAAACCAACAAACCAACAAACCAACAAACCGACAAACCAACAAGCCAACAAACCAACAAGCCAACAAATCAAAAACCAACAAGCCAACAAGCCAACAAACCAACAAACCAACAAACCGACAAGCCAACAAACCAACAAACCAACAAGCCAACAAACCAACAAACCAACAAACCAACAAACCAAAAAACCAACAAGCCAACAAACCAACAAACCAACAAACCAATATGCCAACAAACCAACAAATTAAGTAACCAACAAGCCAACAAACCAACAAACCAACAAACCAACATGCCAACAAACCAAAAAACTAAGTAACCAAAAAGCCAACAAACCAACAAACCAACAAGCCAACAAGCCAACAAACCAACAAACCAACAAACCAACAAGCCAACAAACCAACAAACCAACAAACCAACAAACCAACAAGCCAACAAGCCAACAAACCAACAAACCAACAAATTAACACACCAACAAACCAACAAACCAACAAACCAACAAACCAACAAACCAACAAACCAACAAACCAACAAACCAACAAACCAACAAACCAACAAGCCAACAAGCCAACAAACCAACAAACCAACAAGCCAACAAACAAACAAACCAACAAACCAACAAGCCAACAAGCCAACAAACCAACAAACCAACAAACCAACAAGCCAACAACCCAACAAACCAACAAACCAACATGCCAACAAACCAACAAACTAAGTAACCAACAAGCCAACAAACCAACAAACCAACAAGCCAACAAGCCAACAAACCAAAAAACCAACAAACCAACAAGCTAACAAACCAACAAGCCAACAAACCAACAAACCAACAAGCCAACAAGCCAACAAACCAACAAACCAACATACCAACAAGCCAACAAACCAACAAACCAACAAGCCAACAAACCAACAAACCAACAAACCAACAAGCCAACAAACCAACAAGCCAACAAACCGACAAACCAAAAAACCAATAACCAAAAAGCCAACAAACTAACAAACCAACAAGCCGAATGCCAACAAACCAACAAACAACAAGCAACAAGCCAAAAAACAAACAAACCAACAAGCCAACAAACCAACAAACAAACAAGCCAACAAAGCAACAAGCCAACAAACCAACAAGCCAACAAACAACAAACTAAGTAGCCAACAAGCCAACAAACCAACAAACCAACAAGCCAACAAGCCAACAAACCAACAAACCAACAAACCAACAAGCCAACAAACCAACAAACCAACAAACCAACAAACCAACAAGCCAACAAGTCAACAAACCAACAAACCAACAAACCAACAAACCAACAAACCAACAAACCAACAAACCAACAAACCAACAAACCAACAAACCAACAAACCAACAAACCAACAAACCAACAAACCAACAAGCCAACAAGCCAACAAACCAACAAACCAACAAGCCAACAAACAAACAAACCAACAAACCAACAAGCCAACAAGCCAACAAACCAACAAACCAACAAACCAACAAGCCAACAACCCAACAAACCAACAAACCAACATGCCAACAAACCAACAAACTAAGTAACCAACAAGCCAACAAACCAACAAACCAACAAGCCAACAAGCCAACAAACCAAAAAACCAACAAACCAACAAGCTAACAAACCAACAAGCCAACAAACCAACAAACCAACAAGCCAACAAGCCAACAAACCAACAAACCAACATACCAACAAGCCAACAAACCAACAAACCAACAAGCCAACAAACCAACAAACCAACAAACCAACAAGCCAACAAACCAACAAGCCAACAAACCAACAAACCAACAAACCAATAACCAATAAGCCAACAAACTAACAAACCAACAAGCCAAATGCCAACAAACCAACAAACAACAAGCAACAAGCCAAAAAACAAACAAAACAACAAGCCAACAAACCAACAAACAAACAAGCCAACAAAGCAACAAGCCAACAAACCAACAAGCCAACAAACCAACAAACTAAGTAGCCAACAAGCCAACAAACCAACAAACCAACAAACCAACAAACCAACAAGCCAACAAACCAACAAGCACACAAACCAACAAACCAACAAGCCAACAAGCCAACAAACCAACAAACCAACAAACCAACAAGCCAACAAACCAACAAACCAACAAACCAACAAGCCAACAAACCAACAAACCACCAAACCAACAAACCAACAAACCAACAAACCAACAAACCAACAAACCAACAAACCAGCAAGCCAACAAGCCAACAAACCAACAAACCAACAAGCCAACAAACCAACAAAAACCAACAAACCAACAAACCAATAAACCAACAAACCAACAAACCAACAAGCCAACAAACCAACAAACCAACAAACCAACAAACCAACAAACCAACAAACCAACAAACCAACAAACCAACAAACCAACAAACCAACAAGCCAACAAGCCAACAAACCAACAAACCAACAAGCCAACAAACCAACAAACCAACAAACCAACAAACCAACAAGCCAACAAGCCAACAAACCAACAAACCAACAAACCAACAAACCAACAAACCAACAAACCAACAAGCCAACAAGCCAACAAACCAACAAACCAACAAGCCAACAAACCAACAAACCAACAAACCAACAAACCAACAAGCGAACAAACCAACAAGCCAACAAACTAACAAACCAACAAACCAATAACCAAAAAGCCAACAAACTAACAACCCAACAAGCCAAATGCCAACAAACCAACAAACCAACAAAGCAACAAGCAGCAAGCCAACAAGCCGACAAACCAACAAACCAATTAGCCAACAAGCCAACAAACCAACAAACCAACAAACCAGCAAGCCAACAAACCAACAAACCAACAAGCCAGCAAGCCAACAAACCAACAAACAAAAAAACCAACAAACCAACAAGCCAACAAACCAACAAGCCAACAAACCAACAAACAAACAAACCAATATGCCAACAAACCAACAAATTAAGTAACCAACAAGCCAACAAACCAACAAACCAACAAACCAACATGCCAACAAACCAACTAACTAAGTAACCAAAAAGCCAACAAACCAACAAACCAACAAGCCAACAAGCCAACAAACCAACAAACCAACAAACCAACAAGCCAACAAACCAACAAACCCACAAACCAAGAAACCAACAAGCCAACAAGCCAACAAACCAACAAACCAACAAGCCAACAAACCAACAAACCAACAAACCAACAAACCAACAAACCAACAAACCAACAAACCAACAAACTAACAAACCAACAAACCAACAAGCCAACAAGCCAACAAACCAACAAACCAACAAGCCAACAAACCAACAAACCAACAAACCAACAAGCCAACAAGCCAACAAACCAACAAACCAACAAACCAACAAACCAACAAGCCAACAACCCAACAAACCAACAAACCAACATGCCAACAAACCAACAAACTAAGTAACCAACAAGCCAACAAACCAACAAACTAACAACCCAACAAGCCAAATGCCAAAAAACAAACAAACCAACAAGCCAACAAACCAACAAACCAACAAGCCAACAAGCCAACAAACCAACAAACCAACAAACCAGCAAGCCAACAAACCAACAAACAAAAAAACCAACAAACCAACAAACCAACAAGCCAACAAGCCAACAAGCCAACAAACCAACAAACCAACAAACCAACAAACCAACAAGCCAACAAACCAACAAAGCAACAAACTAAGTAACTAACAAGCCAACAAACCAACAAACCAACAAGCCAACAAGCCAACAAACCAACAAACCAACAAGCCAACAAACCAACAAACCAAGAAACCAAAAAACTAACAAACCAACAAACCAACAAACCAACAAACCAACAAACCAACAAGCCAACAAACCAACAAACCAACAAACCAACAAACCAAGTAACCAAAAAGCCAACAAACTAACAAACCAACAAGCCAACAAGCCCACAAACGAACAAACCAACGAACCAACAAGCCAACAAGCCAACAAACCAACAAACCAACAAGCCAACAAACCAACAAGCCAACTAGCCAACAAGCCAACAAATCAACAAACCAACAAGCCAACAGGCCAACAAACCAACAAACCAACGAGCCAACAAACCAACAAGCCAACAAACCAACAAGCCAACAAACCAACAAACAAATAAACCAACAAACCAAAAAACCAACAAACCAACAAACCAACAAGCCAACAAACCAACAAACCAACACACCAACAAACCAACAAACCAACAAATCAACAAGCCAACAAACCAACAAACCAACAAACCAACAAACCGACAAGCCAACAAGCCAACAAACCAACAAACCAACAAACCAAAAACCAACAAGACAACAAGCCAACAAACCAACAAACCAACAAACCGACAAGCCAACAAACCAACAAACCAACAAGCCAACAAACCAACAAACCAACAAACCAAAAAACCAACAAGCCAACAAACCAACAAACCAACAAACCAATATGCCAACAAACCAACAAATTAAGTAACCAACAAGCCAACAAACCAACAAACCAACAAACCAACATGCCAACAAACCAACAAACTAAGTAACCAAAAAGCCAACAAACCAACAAACCAACAAGCCAACAAGCCAACAAACCAACAAACCAACAAACCAACAAGCCAACAAACCAACAAACCAACAAACCAACAAACCAACAAGCCAACAAGCCAACAAACCAACAAACCAACAAGCCAACAAACCAACAAACCAACAAACCAACAAACCAACAAACCAACAAACCAACAAACCAACAACCCAACAAGCCAACAAACCAACAAACCAACAAGCCAACAAACCAACAAACCAACAAACCAACAAGCCAACAAGCCAACAAACCAACAAACCAACAAACCAACAAGCCAACAACCCAACAAACCAACAAACCAACATGCCAACAAACCAACAAACTAAGTAACCAACAAGCCAACAAACCAACAAACCAACAAGCCAATAAGCCAACAAACCAAAAAACCAACAAACCAACAAGCTAACAAACCAACAAGCCAACAAACCAACAAACCAACAAGCCAACAAGCCAACAAACCAACAAACCAACATACCAACAAGCCAACAAACCAACAAACCAACAAGCCAACAAACCAACAAACCAACAAACCAACAAGCCAACAAACCAACAAGCCAACAAACCAACAAACCAACAAACCAATAACCAAAAAGCCAACAAACTAACAAACCAACAAGCCAAATGCCAACAAACCAACAAACCAACAAACAACAAGCAACAAGCCAACAAACAAACAAACCAACAAGCCAACAAACCAACAAACCAACAAACAAACAAGCCAACAAAGCAACAAGCCAACAAACCAACAAGCCAACAAACCAACAAACTAAGTAGCCAACAATTCAACAAACCAACAAACCAACAAACCAACAAACCAACAAGCCAACAAACCAACAAGCACACAAACCAACAAACCAACAAGCCAACAAGCCAACAAACCAACAAACCAACAAACCAACAAGCCAACAAACCAACAAACCAACAAACCAACAAGCCAACAAACCAAAAAACCAACAAACCAACAAACCAACAAGCCAACAAGCCAACAAACCAACAAACCAACAAGCCAACAAACCAACAAACCAACAAACCAACAAACCAACAAACCAACAAACCAACAAACCAACAAACCAACAAACCAACAAACCAACAAACCAACAAACCAACAAACCAACAAGCCAACAAGCCAACAAACCAACAAACCAACAAGCCAACAAACCAACAAACCAACAAACCAACAAGCCAACAAGCCAACAAACCAACAAACCAACAAACCAACAAGCCAACAAACCAACAAACCAACAAACCAACATGCCAACAAACCAACAAACTAAGTAACCAACAAGCCAACAAACCAACAAACCAACAAGCCAACAAACCAACAAGCCAACAAACCAACAAACCAACAAGCCAACAAGCCAACAAACCAGCAAACCAACATACCAACAAGCCAACAAACCAACAAACCAACAAGCTAACAAACCAACAAACCCACAAACCAACAAACCAACAAGCCAACAAGCCAACAAACCAACAAACCAACAAGCCAACAAACCAACAATCCAACAAACCAACAAGCCAACAAACCAACAAGCCAACAAACCAACAAACCAACAAACCAATAACCAAAAAGCCAACAAACTAACAACCCAACAAGCCAAATGCCAACAAACCAACAAACCAACAAAGCAACAAGCAACAAGCCAACAAACAAACAAACCAACAAGCCAACAAACCAACAAACCAACAAGCCAGCAAGCCAACAAACCAACAAACCAACAAACCAGCAAGCCAACAAACCAACAAACAAAAAAACCAACAAACCAAAAAACCAACAAGCCAACAAGCCAACAAACCAACAAACCAACAAGCCAACAAACCAACAAAGCAACAAACTAAGTAACCAACATGCCAACAAACCAACAAACCAACAAGCCAACAAGCCAACAAACCAACAAACCAACAAACCAACAACCCAACAAACCAACAAACCAACAAACCAACAAACCAAAAAACCAACAAACAAACAAACCAACAAACCAACAAACCAACAAACCAACAAACCAACAAGCCAACAAACCAACAAACCAAGAAACCAACAAATCAAGTAACCAAAAAGCCAACAAACTAACAAACCAACAAGCCAACAAGCCCACAAACCAACAAACCAACAAACCAACAAGCCAACAGGCCAACAAACCAACAAACCAACAAGCCAACAAACCAACAAGTCAACAAGCCAACAAGCCAACAAACCAACAAACCAACAAGCCAACAGGCTAACAAACCAACAAACCAATGAGCCAACAAACCAACAAACCAACAAACCAACAAGCCAACAAACCAACAAACAAATAAACCAACAAACCAAAAAACCAACAAACCAACAAACCAACAAGCCAACAAACCAACAAACCAACAAACCAACAAGCCAACAAACCAACAAATCAACAAGCCAACAAACCAACAAACCAACAAACCAACAAACCGACAAGCCAACAAGCCAACAAACCAACAAGCCAACAAACCAAAAACCAACAAGCCAACAAGCCAACAAACCAACAAACCAACAAACCAACAAGCCAACAAACCAACAAACCAACAAACCAACAAACCGACAAGCCAACAAGCCAACAAACCAACAAACCAACAAACCAAAAACCAACAAGCCAACAAGCCAACAAACCAACAAACCAATAAACCGACAAGCCAACAAACCAACAAACCAACAAGCCAACAAACCAACAAACCAACAAACCAAAAAACCAACAAGCCAACAAACCAACAAACCAACAAACCAATATGCCAACAAACCAACAAATTAAGTAACCAACAAGCCAACAAACCAACAAACCAACAAACCAACATGCCAACAAACCAACAAACTAAGTAACCAAAAAGCCAACAAACCAACAAACCAACTAGCCAACAAGCCAACAAACCAACAAACCAACAAACCAACAAGCCAACAAACCAACAAACCAACAAACCAACAAACCAACAAGCCAACAAGCCAACAAACCAACAAACCAACAAGCCAACAAACCAACAAACCAACAAACCAACAAACCAACAAACCAACAAACCAACAAACCAACAACCCAACAAGCCAACAAACCAACAAACCAACAAGCCAACAAACCAACAAACCAACAAACCAACAAGCCAACAAGCCAACAAACCAACAAACCGACAAACCAACAAACCAACAAACCAACATACCAACAAGCCAACAAACCAACAAACCAACAAGCCAACAAACCAACAAACCAACAAACCAACAAGCCAACAAACCAACAAGCCAACAAACCAACAAACCAACAAACCAATAACCAAAAAGCCAACAAACTAACAAACCAACAAGCCAAATGCCAACAAACCAACAAACCAACAAACAACAAGCAACAAGCCAACAAACCAATATGCCAACAAACCAACAAATTAAGTAACCAACAAGCCAACAAACCAACAAACCAACAAACCAACATGCCAACAAACCAACAAACTAAGTAACCAAAAAGCCAACAAACCAACAAACCAACAAGCCAACAAGCCAACAAACCAACAAACCAACAAACCAACAAGCCAACAAACCAACAAACCAACAAACCAACAAACCAACAAGCCAACAAGCCAACAAACCAACAAACCAACAAGCCAACAAACCAACAAACCAACAAACCAACAAACCAACAAACCAACAAACCAACAAACCAACAAACCAACAACCCAACAAGCCAACAAACCAACAAACCAACAAGCCAACAAACCAACAAACCAACAAACCAACAAGCCAACAAGCCAACAAACCAACAAACCAACAAACCAACAAGCCAACAACCCAACAAACCAACAAACCAACATGCCAACAAACCAACAAACTAAGTAACCAACAAGCCAACAAACCAACAAACCAACAAGCCAATAAGCCAACAAACCAAAAAACCAACAAACCAACAAGCTAACAAACCAACAAGCCAACAAACCAACAAACCAACAAGCCAACAAGCCAACAAACCAACAAACCAACATACCAACAAGCCAACAAACCAACAAACCAACAAGCCAACAAACCAACAAACCAACAAACCAACAAGCCAACAAACCAACAAGCCAACAAACCAACAAACCAACAAACCAATAACCAAAAAGCCAACAAACTAACAAACCAACAAGCCAAATGCCAACAAACCAACAAACCAACAAACAACAAGCAACAAGCCAACAAACAAACAAACCAACAAGCCAACAAACCAACAAACCAACAAACAAACAAGCCAACAAAGCAACAAGCCAACAAACCAACAAGCCAACAAACCAACAAACTAAGTAGCCAACAATTCAACAAACCAACAAACCAACAAACCAACAAACCAACAAGCCAACAAACCAACAAGCACACAAACCAACAAACCAACAAGCCAACAAGCCAACAAACCAACAAACCAACAAACCAACAAGCCAACAAACCAACAAACCAACAAACCAACAAGCCAACAAACCAACAAACCAACAAACCAACAAACCAACAAGCCAACAAGCCAACAAACCAACTAACCAACAAGCCAACAAACCAACAAACCAACAAACCAACAAACCAACAAACCAACAAACCAACAAACCAACAAACCAACAAACCAACAAACCAACAAACCAACAAACCAACAAACCAACAAGCCAACAAGCCAACAAACCAACAAACCAACAAGCCAACAAACCAACAAACCAACAAACCAACAAGCCAACAAGCCAACAAACCAACAAACCAACAAACCAACAAGCCAACAAACCAACAAACCAACAAACCAACATGCCAACAAACCAACAAACTAAGTAACCAACAAGCCAACAAACCAACAAACCAACAAGCCAACAAACCAACAAGCCAACAAACCAACAAACCAACAAGCCAACAAGCCAACAAACCAGCAAACCAACATACCAACAAGCCAACAAACCAACAAACCAACAAGCTAACAAACCAACAAACCCACAAACCAACAAACCAACAAGCCAACAAGCCAACAAACCAACAAACCAACAAGCCAACAAACCAACAATCCAACAAACCAACAAGCCAACAAACCAACAAGCCAACAAACCAACAAACCAACAAACCAATAACCAAAAAGCCAACAAACTAACAACCCAACAAGCCAAATGCCAACAAACCAACAAACCAACAAAGCAACAAGCAACAAGCCAACAAACAAGCAAACCAACAAGCCAACAAACCAACAAACCAACAAGCCAGCAAGCCAACAAACCAACAAACCAACAAACCAACAAACCAGCAAGCCAACAAACCAACAAACAAAAAAACCAACAAACCAAAAAACCAACAAGCCAACAAGCCAACAAACCAACAAACCAACAAGCCAACAAACCAACAAAGCAACAAACTAAGTAACCAACATGCCAACAAACCAACAAACCAACAAGCCAACAAGCCAACAAACCAACAAACCAACAACCCAACAAACCAACAAACCAACAAACCAACAAACCAAAAAACCAACAAACCAACAAACCAACAAACCAACAAACCAACAAACCAACAAACCAACAAACCAACAAACCAACAAGCCAACAAACCAACAAACCAAGAAACCAACAAATCAAGTAACCAAAAAGCCAACAAACTAACAAACCAACAAGCCAACAAGCCCACAAACCAACAAACCAACAAACCAACAAGCCAACAAACCAACAAGTCAACAAGCCAACAAGCCAACAAACCAACAAACCAACAAGCCAACAGGCTAACAAACCAACAAACCAATGAGCCAACAAACCAACAAACCAACAAACCAACAAGCCAACAAACCAACAAACAAATAAACCAACAAACCAAAAAACCAACAAACCAACAAACCAACAAGCCAACAAACCAACAAACCAACAAACCAACAAGCCAACAAACCAACAAATCAGCAAGCCAACAAACCAACAAACCAACAAACCAACAAACCGACAAGCCAACAAGCCAACAAACCAACAAGCCAACAAACCAAAAACCAACAAGCCAACAAGCCAACAAACCAACAAACCAACAAACCAACAAGCCAACAAACCAACAAACCAACAAACCAACAAACCGACAAGCCAACAAGCCAACAAACCAACAAACCAACAAACCAAAAACCAACAAGCCAACAAGCCAACAAACCAACAAACCAATAAACCGACAAGCCAACAAACCAACAAACCAACAAGCCAACAAACCAACAAACCAACAAACCAAAAAACCAACAAGCCAACAAACCAACAAACCAACAAACCAATATGCCAACAAACCAACAAATTAAGTAACCAATAAGCCAACAAACCAACAAACCAACAAACCAACATGCCAACAAACCAACAAACTAAGTAACCAAAAAGCCAACAAACCAACAAACCAACAAGCCAACAAGCCAACAAACCAACAAACCAACAAACCAACAAGCCAACAAACCAACAAACCAACAAACCAACAAACCAACAAGCCAACAAGCCAACAAACCAACAAACCAACAAGCCAACAAACCAACAAACCAACAAACCAACAAACCAACAAACCAACAAACCAACAAACCAACAAACCAACAACCCAACAAGCCAACAAACCAACAAACCAACAAGCCAACAAACCAACAAACCAACAAACCAACAAGCCAACAAGCCAACAAACCAACAAACCAACAAACCAACAAACCAACAAACCAACATACCAACAAGCCAACAAACCAACAAACCAACAAGCCAACAAACCAACAAACCAACAAACCAACAAGCCAACAAACCAACAAGCCAACAAACCAACAAACCAACAAACCAATAACCAAAAAGCCAACAAACTAACAAACCAACAAGCCAAATGCCAACAAACCAACAAACCAACAAACAACAAGCAACAAGCCAACAAACAAACAAACCAACAAGCCAACAAACCAACAAACCAACAAACAAACAAGCCAACAAAGCAACAAGCCAACAAACCAACAAGCCAACAAACCAACAAACTAAGTAGCCAACAATTCAACAAACCAACAAACCAACAAACCAACAAACCAACAAGCCAACAAACCAACAAGCACACAAACCAACAAACCAACAAGCCAACAAGCCAACAAACCAACAAACCAACAAACCAACAAGCCAACAAACCAACAAACCAACAAACCAACAAGCCAACAAACCAACAAACCAACAAACCAACAAACCAACAAGCCAACAAGCCAACAAACCAACAAACCAACAAGCCAACAAACCAACAAACCAACAAACCAACAAACCAACAAACCAACAATCCAACAAACCAACAAACCAACAAACCAACAAACCAACAAACCAACAAGCCAACAAGCCAACAAACCAACAAACCAACAAGCCAACAAACCAACAAACCAACAAACCAACAAGCCAACAAGCCAACAAACCAACAAACCAACAAACCAACAAGCCAACAAACCAACAAACCAACAAACCAACATGCCAACAAACCAACAAACTAAGTAACCAACAAGCCAACAAACCAACAAACCAACAAGCCAACAAACCAACAAGCCAACAAACCAACAAACCAACAAGCCAATAAGCCAACAAACCAGCAAACCAACATACCAACAAGCCAACAAACCAACAAACCAACAAGCTAACAAACCAACAAACCAACAAACCAACAAACCAACAAGCCAACAAGCCAACAAACCAACAAACCAACAAGCCAACAAACCAACAATCCAACAAACCAACAAGCCAACAAACCAACAAGCCAACAAACCAACAAACCAACAAACCAATAACCAAAAAGCCAACAAACTAACAACCCAACAAGCCAAATGCCAACAAACCAACAAACCAACAAAGCAACAAGCAACAAGCCAACAAACAAACAAACCAACAAGCCAACAAACCAACAAACCAACAAGCCAACAAGCCAACAAACCAACAAACCAACAAACCAGCAAGCCAACAAACCAACAAACAAAAAAACCAACAAACCAAAAAAACCAACAAGCCAACAAGCCAACAAACCAACAAACCAACAAGCCAACAAACCAACAAAGCAACAAACTAAGTAACCAACAAGCCAACAAACCAACAAACCAACAAGCCAACAAGCCAACAAACCAACAAACCAACAACCCAACAAACCAACAAACCAAAAAACCAACAAACCAACAAACCAACAAACCAACAAACCAACAAACCAACAAACCAACAAGCCAACAAACCAACAAACCAAGAAACCAACAAATCAAGTAACCAAAAAGCCAACAAACTAACAAACCAACAAGCCAACAAGCCCACAAACCAACAAACCAACAAACCAACAAGCCAACAGGCCAACAAACCAACAAACCAACAAGCCAACAAACCAACAAGTCAACAAGCCAACAAGCCAACAAACCAACAAACCAACAAGCCAACAGACCAACAAGCCAACAAGCCAACAAACCAACAAACCAACAAACCAACAAGCCAACAAACCAACAAACCAACAAACCAACATGCCAACAAACCAACAATTTAAGTAACCAACAAGCCAACAAACCAATGAGCCAACAAACCAACAAACCAACAAACCAACAAGCCAACAAACCAACAAACAAATAAGCCAACAAACCAAAAAACCAACAAACCAACAAACCAACAAGCCAACAAACCAACAAACCAACAAACCAACAAGCCAACAAACCAACAAATCAACAAGCCAACAAACCAACAAACCAACAAACCAACAAACCGACAAGCCAACAAGCCAACAAACCAACAAGCCAACAAACCAAAAACCAACAAGCCAACAAGCCAACAAACCAACAAACCAACAAACCAACAAGCCAACAAACCAACAAACCAACAAGCCAACAAACCAACAAACCAACAAACCAAAAAACCAACAAGCCAACAAACCAACAAACCAATATGCCAACAAACCAACAAGCCAACAAGCCAACAAACCAACAAACCAACAAACCAACATGCCAACAAACCAACAAACTAAGTAACTAAAAAGCCAACAAACCAACAAACCAACAAGCCAACAAGCCAACAAACCAACAAACCAACAAACCAACAAGCCAACAAACCAACAAACCAACAAACCAACAAACCAACAAGCCAACAAGCCAACAAACCAACAAACCAACAAACCAACAAGCCAACAAACCAACAAACCAACAAACCAACAAACCAACAAACCAACAAACCAACAAACCAACAAACCAACAAACCAACAAACCAACAAACCAACAAACCAACAAACCAACAAACCAACAAACCAACAAACCAACAAACCAACAAGCCAACAAACCAACAAACCAACAAACCAACAAGCCAACAAGCCAACAAACCAACAAACCAACAAACCAACAAGCCAACAAACCAACAAACCAACAAACCAACATGCCAACAAACCAACAATTTAAGTAACCAACAAGCCAACAAACCAACAAACCAACAAGCCAACAAGCCAACAAACCAAAAAACCAACAAACCAACAAGCTAACAAACCAACAAGCCAACAAACCAACAAACCAACAAGCCAACAAGCCAACAAACCAACAAACCAACATACCAACAAGCCAACAAACCAACAAACCAACAAGCCAACAAACCAACAAACCAACAAACCAACAAGCCAACAAACCAACAAGCCAACAAACCAACAAACCAACAAACCAATAACCAAAAAGCCAACAAACTAACAAACCAACAAGCCAAATGCCAACAAACCAACAAACCAACAAACAACAAGCAACAAGCCAACAAACAAACAAACCAACAAGCCAACAAACCAACAAACCAACAAGCCAACAAGCCAACAAACCAACAAACCAACAAACCAGCAAGCCAACAAACCAACAAACCAAAAAACCAACAAACCAACAAACCAATAAGCCAACAAGCCAACAAACCAACAAACCAACAAGCCGACAAACCAACAAAGCAACAAACTAAGTAACCAACAAGCCAACAAACTAACAAACCAACAAGCCAACAAGCCAACAAACCAACAAACCAACAAGCCAACAAACCAACAAACCGACAAACCAAAAAACCAACAAACCAACAAACCAACAAACCAACAAACCAAGTAACCAAAAAGCCAACAAACTAACAAACCAACAAGCCAACAAGCCCACAAACCAACAAACCAACAAACCAACAAGCCAACAAGCCAACAAACCAACAAACCAACAAGCCAACAAGCCAACAAACCAACAAGCCAACAAGCCAACAAGCCAACAAACCAACAAACCAACAAGCCAACAGGCCAACAAACCAACAAACCAACAAACCAACAAACCAACAAGCCAACAAACCAACAAACAAATAAACCAACAAACCAAAAAACCAACAATCCAACAAACCAACAAGCCAACAAACCAACAAACCAACAAACCAACAAGCCAACAAACCAACAAATCAACAAGCCAACAAACCAACAAACTAATAAACCAAGAAACCGACAAGCCGACAAGCCAACAAACCAACAAACCAACAAACCAACAAGCCAACAAACCAACAAATCAACAAGCCAACAAACCAACAGGCCAACAAACCAACAAATCAACAAGCCAACAAACCAACAAACCAACAAACCAACAAACCGACAAGCCAACAAGCCAACAAACCAACAAGCCAACAAACCAAAAACCAACAAGCCAACAAGCCAACAAACCAACAAACCAACAAACCAACAAGCCAACAAACCAACAAACCAACAAGCCAACAAACCAACAAACCAACAAACCAAAAAACCAACAATCCAACAAACCAACAAACCAATATGCCAACAAACCAACAAATTAAGTAATTAACAAGCCAACAAACCAACAAACCAACAAACCAACATGCCAACAAACCAACAAACTAAGTAACCAAAAAGCCAACAAACCAACAAACCAACAAGCCAACAAACCAACAAACCAACAAACCAACAAGCCAACAAACCAACAAACCAACAAACCAACAAACCAACAAGCCAACAAGCCAACAAGCCAACAAACCAACAAACCAACAAGCCAACAAACCAACAAACCAACAAACCAACAAACCAACAAACCAACAAACCAACAAACCAACAAACCAACAAACCAACAAACCAACAAACCAACAAACCAACAAACCAACAAGCCAACAAACCAACAAACCAACAAACCAACAAGCCAACAAACCAACAAACCAACAAACCAACAAACCAACAAGCCAACAAGCCAACAAACCAACAAACCAACAAACCAACAAGCCAACAAACCAACAAACCAACAAACCAACATGCCAACAAACCAACAATTTAAGTAACCAACAAGCCAACAAACCAACAAACCAACAAACCAACAAGCCAACAAACCAAAAAACCAACAAACCAACAAGCCAACAAACCAACAAGCCAACAAACCAACAAACCAACAAACCAATAACCAAAAAGCCAACAAACTAACAAACCAACAAACCAACATGCCAACAAACCAACAAGCCAACAAACCAACAAGCCAACAAACCAACAAACCAACAAACCAATAACCAAAAAGCCAACAAACTAACAAACCAACAAACCAACATGCCAACAAACCAACAATTTAAGTAACCAACAAGCCAACAACCAACAAACCAACAAGCCAACAAGCCAACAAACCAAAAAACCAACAAACCAACAAGCCAACAAACCAACAAGCCAACAAGCCAACAAACCAACAAATTAACATACCAACAAGCCAACAAACCAGCAAACCAACAAGCCAACAAACCAACAAACCAACAAACCAACAAACCAACAAGCCAACAAACCAACAAGCCAACAAACCAACAAACCAACAAACCAATAACCAAAAAGCCAACAAACTAACAAACCAACAAGCCAAATGCCAACAAACCAACAAACCAACAAACAACAAGCAACAAGCCAACAAACAAACAAACCAACAAGCCAACAAACCAACAAACCAACAAGCCAACAAGCCAACAAACCAACAAACCAACAAACCAGCAAGCCAACAAACCAACAAACCAAAAAACCAACAAACCAACAAACCAACAAGCCAACAAGCCAACAAACCAACAAACCAACAAGCCAACAAACCAACAAAGCAACAAACTAAGTAACCAACAAGCCAACAAACCAAAAAACCAACAAGCCAACAAGCCAACAAACCAACAAACCAACAAGCCAACAAACCAACAAACCAACAAACCAAAAAACCAACAAACCAACAAACCAACAAACCAACAAACCAACAAACCAACAAACCAACAAACCAACAAGCCAACAAACCAACAAACCAACAAACCAACAAACCAATTAACCAAAAAGCCAACAAACTAACAAACCAACAAGCCAACAAGCCCACAAACCAACAAACCAACAAACCAACAAGCCAACAAGCCAACAAACCAACAAACCAACAAGCCAACAAACCAACAAGCCAACAAGCCAACAAGCCAACAAGCCAACAAACCAACAAACCAACAAGCCAACAGGCCAACAAACCAACAAACCAACAAACCAACAAACCAACAAGCCAACAAACCAACAAACAAATAAACCAAGAAACCAAAAAACCAACAAACCAACAAACCAACAAGCCAACAAACCAACAAACCAACAAACCAACAAGCCAACAAACCAACAAATCAACAAGCCAACAAACCAACAAACCAACAAACCAACAAACCGACAAGCCAACAAGCCAACAAACCAACAAGCCAACAAACCAAAAACCAACAAGCCAACAAGCCAACAAACCGACACACCAACAAACCAACAAGCCAACAAGCCAACAAGCCAACAAACCAACAAACCAACAAGCCAACAAGCCAACAAACCAACAATCCAACAAACCAACAAGCCAACAAACCAACAAACCAACAAGCCAACAAACCAACAAACCAACAAACCAACAAACCAACAAACGAACAAGCCAACAAGCCAACAAACCAACAAACCAACAAGCCAACAAACCAAAAAACCAACAAACAAACAAGCCAACAAACAACAAACCAACAAGCCAACAAACCAACAAACTAAGTAGCCAACAAGGCAACAAACCAACAAACCAACAAACCAACAAACCAACAAGCCAACAAACCAACAAGCACACAAACCAACAAACCAACAAGCCAACAAGCCAACAAACCAACAAACCAACAAGCCAACAAACCAACAAAACAACAAACCAACAAGCCAACAAACTAACAAACCAACAAATCAGCAAACCAACAAGCCAACAAGCCAACAAACCAACAAACCAACAAGCCAACAAACCAACAAACTAACAAACCAACAAACCAACAAACCAACAAACCAACAAACCAACAAACCAACAAACCAACAAACTAACAAACCAATAAGGCAACAAGCCAACAAACCAACAAACCAACAAGCCAACAAACCAACAAACCAACAAACCAACAAGCCAACAAGCCAACAAACCAACAAACCAACAAACCAACAAGCCAACAAACCAACAAACCAATAAACCAACAAGCCAACAAACCAACAAATCAACAAGCCAACAAACCAACAAACCAACAAACCAACAAACCGACAAGCCAACAAGCCAACAAACCAACAAGCCAACAAACCAAAAACCAATAAGCCAACAAGCCAACAAACCAACAAACCAACAAACCAACAAGCCAACAAACCAACAAACCAACAAGCCAACAAACCAACAAACCAACAAACCAAAAAACCAACAAGCCAACAAACCAACAAACCAACAAACCAATATGCCAACAAACCAACAAATTAAGTAACCAACAAGCCAACAAACCAACAAACCAACAAACCAACATGCCAACAAACCAACAAACTAAGTAACCAAAAAGCCAACAAACCAACAAACCAACAAGCCAACAAGCCAACAAACCAAAAAACCAACAATCCAACAAGCTAACAAACCAACAAGCCAACAAACCAACAAATTAAAAAGCCAACAAGCCAACAAACCAACAAACCAACAAACCAACAAGCCAACAAACCAACAAACTAACAAGCCAACAAACCAACAAACCAACAAACCAACAAACCAACAAGCCAACAAGCCAACAAACCAACAAACCAACAAAGCAACAAGCCAACAAACCAACAAGCGAACAAACCAACAAACCAACAAACCAAGTAACCTAAAAGCCAACAAACTAACAAACCAACAAGCCAACACGCCAACAAACCAACAAACCAACAAAGCAACAAACCAACAAACCAACAAACCAACAAGCCAACAAGCCAACAAACCAACAAACCAACAAAGCAACAAACCAACAAACCAAAAAACCAACAAACCAACAAGCCAACAAACCAACAAACCAACAAACCAAAAAACCAACAAACCAACAAACCAACAAGCCAACAAACCAACAAACCAACAAACCAACAAGCCAACAAACCAACAAACAAATAAACCAACAACCCAAAAAAACAACAAACCAACAAACCAACAAGCCAACAAACCAACAAACCAACAAACTAACAAGCCAACAAACCAACAATCCAACAAGCCAACAAACCAACAAACCAACCAAGCAAAAAGCCAACTAGCCAACAAACCAACAAACCAACAAACCAACAAAGCAACAAGCCAACAAGCCAACAAACCAACAAACCAACAAACCAACAAGTCAACAAACCAACAAACCAACAAACCAAAAAACCAACAAGCCAACAAACCAACAAACAAATAAACCAACAAACCAAAACACCCACAAATCAACAAGCCAACAAGCCAACAAACCAAAAAACCAACAAACCAACAAGCCAACAAACCAACAAACCAACAAACCAACAAACCAACAAACCAACAAGCCAACAAACAAATAAACCAACAAACCAAAAAACCAACAAACCAACAAGCCAACAAGCCAAAATACCAACAAACCAACAAACCAACAAGCCAACAAACCAACAAACCAAGTAACCAAAAAGCCAACAAACTAACAAACCAACAAGCCAGCAAACCAACAAACCAACAAGCCAACAAACCAACAAACCAACAAACCAACAAGCCAACAAACCAAGTAACCAAAAAGCCAACAAACCAACAAACCAACAAAGCAACAAGCCAACAAGCCAACAAGCCAACAAACCAACAAACCAACAAACCAAAAAAGCAACAAGCCAACAAGCCAACAAACCAACAAACCAACAAACTAACAAGCCAACAAACCAACAAACCAACAAATCAACAAACCAACAAACCAACAAACCAACAAGTCAACAAGCCAACAAACCAACAAACCAACAAAGCAACAAGCCAACAAACCAACAAGCCAACAAACCAACAAACGAACAAACCAAGTAACCAAAAAGCCAACAAACTAACAAACCAACAAGCCAACAAGCCAACAAACCAACAAACCAACAAAGCAACAAACCAAAAAACCAACAAACCAACAAACCAACAAGCCAACAAGCCAACAAACCAACAAACCAACAAGAAAACAAGCCAACAAACCAACAAACCAACAAGCCAACAAACCAACAAACCAGCAAACAAGCAAACCAAAAAACCAACAAACCAACAAACCAACAAACCAACAAACCAACAAACCAACAAGCCAACAAGCCAACAAACCAACAAACCAACAAACCAACATGCCAACAAACCAACAAACTAAGTAACCAATAAGCCAACAATCCAACAAACCAACCAGCCAACAAGCCAACAAACCAACAAACCAACAAGCCAACAAACCAACAAACCAACAAACTAACAAGCCAACAAACCAACAAGCCAACAAACCAATAAACCAACAAGCCAACAAGCCAACAAACCAACAAACCAATAAGCCAACAAGCCAACAAACCAACAAACCAACAAGCCAACAAACCAACAAACAAATAAACCAACAAACCAAAAAACCAACAAGCCAACAAACCAACAAACCAACAAACCAACAAGCCAACCAACCAACAAACCAACAAACCAACAAACCAACAAACTAACATGCCAACAAGCCAACAAACCAACAAACCAACAAACCAACAAGCCAACAAACCAACAAACCAACAAACCAACAAGCCAACAAGCCAACAAACTAACAAACCAACAAGCCAACAAACCAACAAACCAACAAACCAACATGACAACAAACCAACAAACTAAGTAATCAACAAGCCAACAAACCAACAAACCAACAAGCCAACAAACCAACAAACCAACAAACCAACAAGCCAACAAATAAACAAGCCAACAAACCAACAAACCAACAAACCAAAAAAGCAACAAGCCAACAAGCCAACAAACCAACAAACCAACAAACTAACAAGCCAACAAACCAACAAACCAACAAATCAACAAACCAACAAACCAACAAACCAACAAGCCAACAAGCCAACAAACCAACAAACCAACAAAGCAACAAGCCAACAAACCAACAAGCCAACAAACCAACAAACGAACAAACCAAGTAACCAAAGAGCCAACAAACTAACAAACCAACAAGCCAACAAGCCAACAAACCAACAAACCAACAAAGCAACAAACCAAAAAACCAACAAACCAACAAACCAACAAGCCAACAAGCCAACAAACCAACAAACCAACAAGAAAACAAGCCAACAAACCAACAACCCAACAAGCCAACAAACCAACAAACCAGCAAACAAGCAAACCAAAAAACCAACAAACCAACAAACCAACAAACCAACAAACCAACAAACCAACAAGCCAACAAGCCAACAAACCAACAAACCAACAAACCAACATGCCAACAAACCAACAAACTAAGTAACCAATAAGCCAACAATCCAACAAACCAACCAGCCAACAAGCCAACAAACCAACAAACCAACAAGCCAACAAACCAACAAACCAACAAACTAACAAGCCAACAAACCAACAAGCCAACAAACCAATAAACCAACAAGCCAACAAGCCAACAAACCAACAAACCAATAAGCCAACAAGCCAACAAACCAACAAACCAACAAGCCAACAAACCAACAAACAAATAAACCAACAAACCAACAAACCAACAAGCCAACAAACCAACAAACCAACAAACCAACAAGCCAACCAACCAACAAACCAACAAACCAACAAACCAACAAACTAACATGCCAACAAGCCAACAAACCAACAAACCAACAAACCAACAAGCCAACAAACCAACAAACCAACAAACCAACAAGCCAACAAGCCAACAAACTAACAAACCAACAAGCCAACAAACCAACAAACCAACAAACCAACATGACAACAAACCAACAAACTAAGTAATCAACAAGCCAACAAACCAACAAACCAACAAGCCAACAAACCAACAAACCAACAAACCAACAAGCCAACAAATAAACAAGCCAACAAACCAACAAACAAATAAACCAACAAACCAACAAACCAACAAGCCAACAAGCCAACAAACCAACAAACCAACAAACCAACAAGCCAACAAACCAACAAACTAACAAACCAACAAACCAACAAACTAACATGCCAACAAGCCAACAAACCAACAAACCAACAAACCAACAAGCCAACAAACCAACAAACCAACAAACCAACAAGCCAACAAGCCAACAAACTAACAAACCAACAAGCCAACAAACCAACAAACCAACAAACCAACATGACAACAAACCAACAAACTAAGTAATCAACAAGCCAACAAACCAACAAACCAACAAGCCAACAAACCAACAAACCAACAAACCAACAAGCCAACAAACCAACAAGCCAACAAACCAACAAACCAGCAAGCCAACAAACCAACAAACCAAAAAACCAACAAGCCAACAAACCAACAAGCCAACAAGCCAACAAGCCAACAAACCAAGTAACCAAAAAGCCAACAAATTAACAAACCAACAAGCCCACAAGCCCACAAACCAACAAACCAACAAACCAACAAGCCAACAAGCCAACAAACCAACAAACCAACAAACCAACAAACCAACAAGCCAACAAACCAACAAACCAACAAGCCAAAAAACCAACAAAGCAATAAACTAAGTAACCAACAAGCCAACAAACCAACAAACCAACAAGCCAACAAGCCAACAAACCAACAAACCAACAAGCCAACAAACCAACAAACCAACAAACCAAAAAACCAACAAACCAACAAACCAACAAACCAACAAACCAACAAGCCAACAAGCCAACAAACCAACAAACCAACAAAGCAACAAACCAAAAAACCAACAAACCAACAAACCAACAAGCCAACAAGCCAACAAACCAACAAACCAACAAGAAAACAAGCCAACAAACCAACAAACCAACAAGCCAACAAACCAACAAACCAGCAAACCAGCAAACCAAAAAACCAACAAACCAACAAACCAACAAACCAACAAACCAACAAACCAACAAGCCAACAAGCCAACAAACCAACAAACCAACAAACCAACATGCCAACAAACCAACAAACTAAGTAACCAATAAGCCAACAATCCAACAAACCAACCAGCCAACAAGCCAACAAACCAACAAACCAACAAGCCAACAAACCAACAAACCAACAAACTAACAAGCCAACAAACCAACAAGCCAACAAACCAATAAACCAACAAACCAACAAGTCAACAAACCAACAAACCAACAAACCAAAAAACCAACAAGCCAACAAACCAACAAACAAATAAACCAACAAACCAAAACACCCACAAATCAACAAGCCAACAAGCCAACAAACCAAAAAACCAACAAACCAACAAGCCAACAAACCAACAAACCAACAAACCAACAAACCAACAAACCAACAAGCCAACAAACAAATAAACCAACAAACCAAAAAACCAACAAACCAACAAGCCAACAAGCCAAAATACCAACAAACCAACAAACCAACAAGCCAACAAACCAACAAACCAAGTAACCAAAAAGCCAACAAACTAACAAACCAACAAGCCAGCAAACCAACAAACCAACAAGCCAACAAACCAACAAACCAACAAACCAACAAGCCAACAAACCAAGTAACCAAAAAGCCAACAAACCAACAAACCAACAAAGCAACAAGCCAACAAGCCAACAAGCCAACAAACCAACAAACCAACAAACCAAAAAAGCAACAAGCCAACAAGCCAACAAACCAACAAACCAACAAACTAACAAGCCAACAAACCAACAAACCAACAAATCAACAAACCAACAAACCAACAAACCAACAAGCCAACAAGCCAACAAACCAACAAACCAACAAAGCAACAAGCCAACAAACCAACAAGCCAACAAACCAACAAACGAACAAACCAAGTAACCAAAAAGCCAACAAACTAACAAACCAACAAGCCAACAAGCCAACAAACCAACAAACCAACAAAGCAACAAACCAAAAAACCAACAAACCAACAAACCAACAAGCCAACAAGCCAACAAACCAACAAACCAACAAGAAAATAAGCCAACAAACCAACAAACCAACAAGCCAACAAACCAACAAACCAGCAAACAAGCAAACCAAAAAACCAACAAACCAACAAACCAACAAACCAACAAACCAACAAACCAACAAGCCAACAAGCCAACAAACCAACAAACCAACAAACCAACATGCCAACAAACCAACAAACTAAGTAACCAATAAGCCAACAATCCAACAAACCAACCAGCCAACAAACAAACAAACCAACAAACCAACAAACCAACAAGCCAACAAACCAACAAACCAACAAACCAACAAGCCAACAAATAAACAAGCCAACAAACCAACAAACCAACAAACCAAAAAAGCAACAAGCCAACAAGCCAACAAACCAACAAACCAACAAACTAACAAGCCAACAAACCAACAAACCAACAAATCAACAAACCAACAAACCAACAAACCAACAAGCCAACAAGCCAACAAACCAACAAACCAACAAAGCAACAAGCCAACAAACCAACAAGCCAACAAACCAACAAACGAACAAACCAAGTAACCAAAAAGCCAACAAACTAAGAAACCAACAAGCCAACAAGCCAACAAACCAACAAACCAACAAAGCAACAAACCAAAAAACCAACAAACCAACAAACCAACAAGCCAACAAGCCAACAAACCAACAAACCAACAAGAAAACAAGCCAACAAACCAACAAACCAACAAGCCAACAAACCAACAAACCAGCAAACAAGCAAACCAAAAAACCAACAAACCAACAAACCAACAAACCAACAAACCAACAAACCAACAAGCCAACAAGCCAACAAACCAACAAACCAACAAACCAACATGCCAACAAACCAACAAACTAAGTAACCAATAAGCCAACAATCCAACAAACCAACCAGCCAACAAGCCAACAAACCAACAAACCAACAAGCCAACAAACCAACAAACCAACAAACTAACAAGCCAACAAACCAACAAGCCAACAAACCAATAAACCAACAAGCCAACAAGCCAACAAACCAACAAACCAATAAGCCAACAAGCCAACAAACCAACAAACCAACAAGCCAACAAACCAACAAACAAATAAACCAACAAACCAACAAACCAACAAGCCAACAAACCAACAAACCAACAAACCAACAAGCCAACCAACCAACAAACCAACAAACCAACAAACCAACAAACTAACATGCCAACAAGCCAACAAACCAACAAACCAACAAACCAACAAGCCAACAAACCAACAAACCAACAAACCAACAAGCCAACAAGCCAACAAACTAACAAACCAACAAGCCAACAAACCAACAAACCAACAAACCAACATGACAACAAACCAACAAACTAAGTAATCAACAAGCCAACAAACCAACAAACCAACAAGCCAACAAACCAACAAACCAACAAACCAACAAGCCAACAAATAAACAAGCCAACAAACCAACAAACAAATAAACCAACAAACCAACAAACCAACAAGCCAACAAGCCAACAAACCAACAAACCAACAAACCAACAAGCCAACAAACCAACAAACTAACAAACCAACAAACCAACAAACTAACATGCCAACAAGCCAACAAACCAACAAACCAACAAACCAACAAGCCAACAAACCAACAAACCAACAAACCAACAAGCCAACAAGCCAACAAACTAACAAACCAACAAGCCAACAAACCAACAAACCAACAAACCAACATGACAACAAACCAACAAACTAAGTAATCAACAAGCCAACAAACCAACAAACCAACAAGCCAACAAACCAACAAGCCAACAAGCCAACAAACCAACAAACCAACAAAGCAACAAGCCAACAAACCAACAAGCCAACAAACCAACAAACGAACAAACCAAGTAACCAAAAAGCCAACAAACTAAGAAACCAACAAGCCAACAAGCCAACAAACCAACAAACCAACAAAGCAACAAACCAAAAAACCAACAAACCAACAAACCAACAAGCCAACAAGCCAACAAACCAACAAACCAACAAGAAAACAAGCCAACAAACCAACAAACCAACAAGCCAACAAACCAACAAACCAGCAAACAAGCAAACCAAAAAACCAACAAACCAACAAACCAACAAACCAACAAACCAACAAACCAACAAGCCAACAAGCCAACAAACCAACAAACCAACAAACCAACATGCCAACAAACCAACAAACTAAGTAACCAATAAGCCAACAATCCAACAAACCAACCAGCCAACAAGCCAACAAACCAACAAACCAACAAGCCAACAAACCAACAAACCAACAAACTAACAAGCCAACAAACCAACAAGCCAACAAACCAATAAACCAACAAGCCAACAAGCCAACAAACCAACAAACCAATAAGCCAACAAGCCAACAAACCAACAAACCAACAAGCCAACAAACCAACAAACAAATAAACCAACAAACCAACAAACCAACAAGCCAACAAACCAACAAACCAACAAACCAACAAGCCAACCAACCAACAAACCAACAAACCAACAAACCAACAAACTAACATGCCAACAAGCCAACAAACCAACAAACCAACAAACCAACAAGCCAACAAACCAACAAACCAACAAACCAACAAGCCAACAAGCCAACAAACTAACAAACCAACAAGCCAACAAACCAACAAACCAACAAACCAACATGACAACAAACCAACAAACTAAGTAATCAACAAGCCAACAAACCAACAAACCAACAAGCCAACAAACCAACAAACCAACAAACCAACAAGCCAACAAATAAACAAGCCAACAAACCAACAAACAAATAAACCAACAAACCAACAAACCAACAAGCCAACAAGCCAACAAACCAACAAACCAACAAACCAACAAGCCAACAAACCAACAAACTAACAAACCAACAAACCAACAAACTAACATGCCAACAAGCCAACAAACCAACAAACCAACAAACCAACAAGCCAACAAACCAACAAACCAACAAACCAACAAGCCAACAAGCCAACAAACTAACAAACCAACAAGCCAACAAACCAACAAACCAACAAACCAACATGACAACAAACCAACAAACTAAGTAATCAACAAGCCAACAAACCAACAAACCAACAAGCCAACAAACCAACAAACCAACAAACCAACAAGCCAACAAACCAACAAGCCAACAAACCAACAAACCAGCAAGCCAACAAACCAACAAACCAAAAAACCAACAAGCCAACAAACCAACAAGCCAACAAGCCAACAAGCCAACAAACCAAGTAACCAAAAAGCCAACAAATTAACAAACCAACAAGCCCACAAGCCCACAAACCAACAAACCAACAAACCAACAAGCCAACAAGCCAACAAACCAACAAACCAACAAACCAACAAACCAACAAGCCAACAAACCAACAAACCAACAAGCCAAAAAACCAACAAAGCAACAAACTAAGTAACCAACAAGCCAACAAACCAACAAACCAACAAGCCAACAAGCCAACAAACCAACAAACCAACAAGCCAACAAACCAACAAACCAACAAACCAAAAAACCAACAAACCAACAAACCAACAAACCAACAAACCAACAAGCCAACAAGCCAACAAACCAACAAACCAACAAAGCAACAAACCAAAAAACCAACAAACCAACAAACCAACAAGCCAACAAGCCAACAAACCAACAAACCAACAAGAAAACAAGCCAACAAACCAACAAACCAACAAGCCAACAAACCAACAAACCAGCAAACCAGCAAACCAAAAAACCAACAAACCAACAAACCAACAAACCAACAAACCAACAAACCAACAAGCCAACAAGCCAACAAACCAACAAACCAACAAACCAACATGCCAACAAACCAACAAACTAAGTAACCAATAAGCCAACAATCCAACAAACCAACCAGCCAACAAGCCAACAAACCAACAAACCAACAAGCCAACAAACCAACAAACCAACAAACTAACAAGCCAACAAACCAACAAGCCAACAAACCAATAAACCAACAAGCCAACAAGCCAACAAACCAACAAACCAATAAGCCAACAAGCCAACAAACCAACAAACCAACAAGCCAACAAACCAACAAATAAATAAACCAACAAACCAACAAACCAACAAGCCAACAAACCAACAAACCAACAAACCAACAAGCCAACAAACCAACAAACCAACAAACCAACAAACCAACAAACTAACATGCCAACAAGCCAACAAACCAACAAACCAACAAACCAACAAGCCAACAAACCAACAAACCAACAAACCAACAAGCCAACAAGCCAACAAACTAACAAACCAACAAGCCAACAAACCAACAAACCAACAAACCAACATGACAACAAACCAACAAACTAAGTAATCAACAAGCCAACAAACCAACAAACCAACAAGCCAACAAACCAACAAACCAACAAACCAACAAGCCAACAAATAAACAAGCCAACAAACCAACAAACAAATAAACCAACAAACCAACAAACCAACAAGCCAACAAGCCAACAAACCAACAAACCAACAA
The DNA here is from genome assembly GCA_958298945.1 of Atherix ibis. Classification (NCBI taxonomy): domain Eukaryota; kingdom Metazoa; phylum Arthropoda; class Insecta; order Diptera; family Athericidae; genus Atherix; species Atherix ibis. The sequence goes on from OY282608.1 coordinate 32,054,319, forward strand.
ACCAACAAGCCAACAAACCAACAAACTAACAAACCAACAAACCAACAAACTAACATGCCAACAAGCCAACAAACCAACAAACCAACAAACCAACAAGCCAACAAACCAACAAACCAACAAACCAACAAGCCAACAAGCCAACAAACTAACAAACCAACAAGCCAACAAACCAACAAACCAACAAACCAACATGACAACAAACCAACAAACTAAGTAATCAACAAGCCAACAAACCAACAAACCAACAAGCCAACAAACCAACAAACCAACAAACCAACAAGCCAACAAACCAACAAGCCAACAAACCAACAAACCAGCAAGCCAACAAACCAACAAACCAAAAAACCAACAAGCCAACAAACCAACAAGCCAACAAGCCAACAAGCCAACAAACCAAGTAACCAAAAAGGCCAACAAATTAACAAACCAACAAGCCCACAAGCCCACAAACCAACAAACCAACAAACCAACAAGCCAACAAGCCAACAAACCAACAAGCCAACAAACCAACAAACCAACAAGCCAAAAAACCAACAAAGCAACAAACTAAGTAACCAACAAGCCAACAAACCAACAAACCAACAAGCCAACAAGCCAACAAACCAACAAACCAACAAGCCAACAAACCAACAACCCAACAAACCAAAAAACCAACAAACCAACAAACCAACAAACCAACAAACCAACAAACCAACAAACCAACAAGCCAACAAACCAACAAACCAACAAACCAACAAACCAACAAACCAAGTAACCAAAAAGCCAACAAACTAACAAACCAAAAAGCCAACAAGCCCACAAACCAACAAACCAACAAACCAACAAGCCAACAAGCCAACAAACAAACAAACCAACAAGCCAACAAACCAACAAGCCAACAAGCCAACAAGCCAACAAACCAACAAACCAACAAGCCAACAGGCCAACAAACCAACAAACCAACGAGACAACAAACCAACAAACCAACAAACCAACAAACCAACAAACCAACAAACAAATAAACCAACAAACCAAAAAACCAACAAACCAACAAACCAACAAGCCAACAAACCAACAAACCAACAAACCAACAAGCCAACAAACCAACAAATCAATAAGCCAACAAACCAACAAACCAACAAACCAACAAACCGACAAGCCAACAAGCCAACAAACCAACAAGCCAACAAACCAAAAACCAACAAGCCAACAAGCCAACAAACCAACAAACCAACAAACCAACATGCCAACAAACCAACAAACTAGGTAACCAACAAGCCAACAAACCAACAAACCAACAAGCCAACAAGCCAACAAACCAAAAAACCAACAAACCAACAAACTAACAAACCAACAAGCCAACAAACCAACAAACCAACAAGCCAACAAGCCAACAAACCAACAAACCAACAAACCAAAAAGCCAACAAACCAACAAACCAACAAGCTAACAAACCAACAAACCAACAAACCAACAAACCAACAAGCCAACAAGCCACCAAACCAACAAACCAACAAGCCAACAAACCAACAAACCAACAAACCAACAAGCCAACAAACCAACAAGCCAACAAACCAACAAACCAACAAACCAATAACCAAAAAGCCAACAAACTAACAAACCAACAAGCCAAATGCCAACAAACCAACAAACCAACAAACAACAAGCAACAAGCCAACAAACAAACAAACCAACAAGCCAACAAACCAACAAACCAACAAGCCAACAAGCAAACAAACCAACAAACCAACAAACCAGCAAGCCAACAAACCAACAAACCAAAAAAACCAACAAACCAACAAACCAACAGGCCAACAAACCAACAAAGCAACAAACTAAGTAACCAACAAGCCAACAAACCAACAAATTAACAAGCCAACAAGCCAACAAACCAACAAACCAACAAGCCAACAAATCAACAAACCAACAAACCAAAAAACCAACAAACCAACAAACCATCAAACCAACAAACCAACAAACCAACAAGCCAACAAACCAACAAACCAACAAAACAACAAACCAAGTAACCAAAAAGCCAACAAACTAACAAACCAACAAGCCAACAAGCCCACAAACCAACAAACCAACAAACCAACAAGCCAACAAGCCAACAAACCAACAAACCAACAAGCCAACAAACCAACAAGCCAACAAGCCAACGAGCCAACAAACCAACAAACCAACAAGCCAACAGGCCAACAAACCAACAAACCATCAAACCAACAAACCAACAAGCCAACAAACCAATAAACAAATAAACCAACAAACCAAAAAACCAACAAACCAACAAACCAACAAGCCAACAAACCAACAAACCAACAAACCAACAAGCCAACAAACCAACAAATCAACAAGCCAACAAGCCAACAAACCAACAAACCAACAAACCGACAAGCCAACAAGCCAACAAACCAACAAGCCAACAAACCAAAAACCAACAAGCCAACAAGCCAACAAACCCACAAACCAACAAACAAACAAGCCAACAAGCCAACAAACCAACAAGCCAACAAACCAACAAACCAACAAGCCAACAAGCCAACAAACCAACAAACCAACAAACCAACAAACCAACAAACCAACAAACCAACAAGCCAACAAACCAACAAACCAACAAACCAACAAACCAACAAACCAACAAGCCAACAAGCCAACAAACCAACAAACCAACAAGCCAACAAACCAACAAACCAACAAACAAACAAGCCAACAAAGCAACAAGCCAACAAACCAACAAGCCAACAAACCAACAAACTAAGTAGCCAACAAGCCAACAAACCAACAAACCAACAAACCAACAAACCAACAAGCCAACAAACCAACAAGCACACAAACCAAAAAACCAACAAGCCAACAAGCCAACAAACCAACAAACCAACAAACCAACAAGCCAAAAAACCAACAAACCAACAAACCAACAAGCCAACAAGCCAACAAACCAACAAACCAACAAACCAACAAACCAACAAGTCAACAAACCAAGAAACCAACTAACCAACAAGCCAACAAACCAACAAACCCACAAACCAACAAACCAACAAACCAAAAAACCAACAAACCAACAAACCAACAAACCAACAAACCAACAAGCCAACAAGCCAACAAACCAACAAGCCAACAAACCAACAAACCAACAAACCAACAAGCCAACAAGCCAACAAACCAACAAACCAACAAACCAACAAACCAACAAGCCAAGAAACCAACAAACCAACAAACCAACATGCGAACCAACCAACAAACTAAGTAACCAACAAGCCAACAAACCAACAAACCAACAAGCCAACAAGCCAACAAACCAAAAAACCAACAAACCAACAAGCTAACAAACCAACAAGCCAACAAACCAACAAACCAACAATCCAACAAGCCAACAAACCAACAAACCAACATACCAACAAGCCAACAAACCAACAAACCAACAAGCTAACAAACCAACAAACCAACAAACCAACAAACCAACAAGCCAACAAGCCAACAAACCAACAAACCAACAAGCCAACAAACCAACAAACCAACAAACCAACAAGCCAACAAACCAACAAGCCAACAAACCGACAAACCAACAAACCAATAACCAAAAAGCCAACAAACTAACAAACCAACAAGCCAAATGCCAACAAACCAACAAACCAACAAAGCAACAAGCAACCAGCCAACAAACAAACAAACCAACAAGCCAACAAACCAACAAACCAACAAGCCAACAAGCCAACAAACCAACAAACCAACAAACCAGCAAGCCAACAAACCAACAAACAAACAAACCAACAAACCAACAAAACAACAAGCCAACAAGCCAACAAACCAACAAACCAACAAGCCAAAAAACCAACAAAGCAACAAACTAAGTAACCAACAAGCCAACAAACCAACAAACCAACAAGCCAACAAGCCAACAAACCAACAAACCAACAAGCCAACAAACCAAAAAACCAACAAACCAAAAAACCAACAAACCAACAAACCAACAATCCAACAAACCAACAAACCAACAAACCAACAAACCAAAAAGCCAACAAACCAACAAACCAACAAACCAACAAACCAAGTAACCAAAAAGCCAACAAATTAACAAACCAACAAGCCAACAAGCCCACAAACCAACAAACCAACAAACCAACAACCCAACAAGCCAACAAACCAACAAACAAACAAACCAACAAACCAACAAGCCAACAAACCAACAAACCAACAAGCCAAAAAACCAACAAAGCAACCAACTAAGTAACCAACAAGCCAACAAACCAACAAGCCAACAAGCCAACAAGCCAACAAACCAACAAACCAACAAGCCAACAAACCAACAAACCAACAAACCAAAAAACCAACAAACCAACAAACCAACAAACCAACAAACCAACAAACCAACAAGCCAACAAACCAACAAACCAACAAACCAACAAACCAAGTAACCAAAAAGCCAACAAACTAACAAACCAACAAGCCAACAAGCCCACAAACCAACAAACCAACAAACCAACAAGCCAACAAGCCAACAAACCAACAAACCAACAAGCCAACAAACCAACAAGCCAACAAGCCAACAAGCCAACAAACCAACAAACCAACAAGCCAACAAGCCAACAAACCAACAAACCAACGAGCCAACAAACCAACAAACCAACAAGCCAACAAACCAACAAACCAACAAACCAACAAACCAACAAACCAACAAACAAATAAACCAAAAAACCAAAAAACCAACAAACCAACAAACCAACAAGCCAACAAACCAACAAACCAACAAACCAACAAGCCAACAAACCAACAAATCAACAAGCCAACAAACCAACAAACCAACAAACCAACAAACCGACAAGCCAACAAGCCAACAAACCAACAAGCCAACAAACCAAAAACCAACAAGCCAACAAGCCAACAAACCAACAAACCAACAAACCAACAAGCCAACAAACCAACAAACCAACAAGCCAACAAGCCAACAAACCAACAAACCAACAAGCCAACAAACCAACAAACCAACATGCCAACAAACCAACAAACTAAGTATCCAACAAGCCAACAAACCAACAAACCAACAAACTAACATGCCAACAAACCAACAAACTAAGTAACCAACAAGCCAACAAACCAACAAACCAACAAGCCAACAATCCAACAAATTAACAAACCAACAAACCAACAAGCCAACAAACCAACAAGCCAACAAACCAACAAATCAACAAGCCAACAAGCCAACAAACCAACAAACCAACAAACCAACAAGCCAACAAACCAACAAACCAACAAACCAACAAGCCAACAAACCAACAAACCAACAAACCAACAAACCAACAAACCAACAAACCAACAAGCCAACAAGCCAACAAACCAACAAACCAACAAGCCAACAAACCAACAAACCAACAAACAAACAAGCCAACAAAGCAACAAGCCAACAAACCAACAAGCCAACAAACCAAAAAACTAAGTAGCCAACAAGCCAACAAACCAACAAACCAACAAACCAACAAGCCAACAAACCAACAAACCAACAAGCCAACAAACCAACAAACCAACAAGCCAACAAGCCAACAAACCAACAAACCAACAAACCAACAAGCCAACAAACCAACAAACCAACAAACCAACAAGCCAACAAACCAACAAACCAACAAACCAACAAACCAAGAAGCCAACAAGCCAACAAACCATCAAACCAACAAGCAAACAAACCAACAAACCAACAAACCAACAAACCAACAAACCAACAAACCAACAAACCAACAAACCAACAAACCAACAAACCAACAAACCAACAAACCAACAAGCCAACAAACCAACAAACCAACAAGCCAAAAAACCAACAAAGCAACCAACTAAGTAACCAACAAGCCAACAAACCAACAAGCCAACAAGCCAACAAGCCAACAAACCAACAAACCAACAAGCCAACAAACCAACAAACCAACAAACCAAAAAACCAACAAACCAACAAACCAACAAACCAACAAACCAACAAACCAACAAGCCAACAAACCAACAAACCAACAAACCAACAAACCAAGTAACCAAAAAGCCAACAAACTAACAAACCAACAAGCCAACAAGCCCACAAACCAACAAACCAACAAACCAACAAGCCAAAAGCCAACAAACCAACAAACCAACAAGCCAACAAACCAACAAGCCAACAAGCCAACAAGCCAACAAACCAACAAACCAACAAGCCAACAAGCCAACAAACCAACAAACCAACGAGCCAACAAACCAACAAACCAACAAGCCAACAAACCAACAAACCAACAAACCAACAAACCAACAAACCAACAAACAAATAAACCAAAAAACCAAAAAACCAACAAACCAACAAACCAACAAGCCAACAAACCAACAAACCAACAAACCAACAAGCCAACAAACCAACAAATCAACAAGCCAACAAACCAACAAACCAACAAACCAACAAACCGACAAGCCAACAAGCCAACAAACCAACAAGCCAACAAACCAAAAACCAACAAGCCAACAAGCCAACAAACCAACAAACCAACAAACCAACAAGCCAACAAACCAACAAACCAACAAGCCAACAAGCCAACAAACCAACAAACCAACAAGCCAACAAACCAACAAACCAACATGCCAACAAACCAACAAACTAAGTATCCAACAAGCCAACAAACCAACAAACCAACAAACTAACATGCCAACAAACCAACAAACTAAGTAACCAACAAGCCAACAAACCAACAAACCAACAAGCCAACAATCCAACAAATTAACAAACCAACAAACCAACAAGCCAACAAACCAACAAGCCAACAAACCAACAAATCAACAAGCCAACAAGCCAACAAACCAACAAACCAACAAACCAACAAGCCAACAAACCAACAAACCAACAAGCCAACAAACCAACAAACCAACAAACCAACAAACCAACAAACCAACAAACCAACAAGCCAACAAGCCAACAAACCAACAAACCAACAAGCCAACAAACCAACAAACCAACAAACAAACAAGCCAACAAAGCAACAAGCCAACAAACCAACAAGCCAACAAACCAAAAAACTAAGTAGCCAACAAGCCAACAAACCAACAAACCAACAAACCAACAAGCCAACAAACCAACAAACCAACAAGCCAACAAACCAACAAACCAACAAGCCAACAAGCCAACAAACCAACAAACCAACAAACCAACAAGCCAACAAACCAACAAACCAACAAACCAACAAGCCAACAAACCAACAAACCAACAAACCAACAAACCAAGAAGCCAACAAGCCAACAAACCATCAAACCAACAAGCAAACAAACCAACAAACCAACAAACCAACAAACCAACAAACCAACAAACCAACAAACCAACAAACCAACAAACCAACAAACCAACAAACCAACAAGCCAACAAACCAACAAACCAACAAACCAACATGACAACAAACCAACAAACTAAGTAATCAACAAGCCAACAAACCAACAAACCAACAAGCCAACAAACCAACAAACCAACAAACCAACAAGCCAACAAATAAACAAGCCAACAAACCAACAAACAAATAAACCAACAAACCAACAAACCAACAAGCCAACAAGCCAACAAACCAACAAACCAACAAACCAACAAGCCAACAAACCAACAAACTAACAAACCAACAAACTAACATGCCAACAAGCCAACAAACCAACAAACCAACAAACCAACAAGCCAACAAACCAACAAACCAACAAACCAACAAGCCAACAAGCCAACAAACTAACAAACCAACAAGCCAACAAACCAACAAACCAACAAACCAACATGACAACAAACCAACAAACTAAGTAATCAACAAGCCAACAAACCAACAAACCAACAAGCCAACAAACCAACAAACCAACAAACCAACAAGCCAACAAACCAACAAGCCAACAAACCAACAAACCAGCAAGCCAACAAACCAACAAACCAAAAAACCAACAAGCCAACAAACCAACAAACCAACAAACCAACAAGCCAACAAACCAACAAACCAACAAACCAACAAACCAACAAACCAACAAACCAACAAGCCAACAAGCCAACAAACCAACAAACCAACAAGCCAACAAACCAACAAACCAACAAACAAACAAGCCAACAAAGCAACAAGCCAACAAACCAACAAGCCAACAAACCAAAAAACTAAGTAGCCAACAAGCCAACAAACCAACAAACCAACAAACCAACAAGCCAACAAACCAACAAACCAACAAGCCAACAAACCAACAAACCAACAAGCCAACAAGCCAACAAACCAACAAACCAACAAACCAACAAGCCAACAAACCAACAAACCAACAAACCAACAAGCCAACAAACCAACAAACCAACAAACCAACAAACCAAGAAGCCAACAAGCCAACAAACCATCAAACCAACAAGCAAACAAACCAACAAACCAACAAACCAACAAACCAACAAACCAACAAACCAACAAACCAACAAACCAACAAACCAACAAACCAACAAACCAACAAACCAACAAGCCAACAAACCAACAAACCAACAAGCCAAAAAACCAACAAAGCAACCAACTAAGTAACCAACAAGCCAACAAACCAACAAGCCAACAAGCCAACAAGCCAACAAACCAACAAACCAACAAGCCAACAAACCAACAAACCAACAAACCAAAAAACCAACAAACCAACAAACCAACAAACCAACAAACCAACAAACCAACAAGCCAACAAACCAACAAACCAACAAACCAACAAACCAAGTAACCAAAAAGCCAACAAACTAACAAACCAACAAGCCAACAAGCCCACAAACCAACAAACCAACAAACCAACAAGCCAAAAGCCAACAAACCAACAAACCAACAAGCCAACAAACCAACAAGCCAACAAGCCAACAAGCCAACAAACCAACAAACCAACAAGCCAACAAGCCAACAAACCAACAAACCAACGAGCCAACAAACCAACAAACCAACAAGCCAACAAACCAACAAACCAACAAACCAACAAACCAACAAACCAACAAACAAATAAACCAAAAAACCAAAAAACCAACAAACCAACAAACCAACAAGCCAACAAACCAACAAACCAACAAACCAACAAGCCAACAAACCAACAAATCAACAAGCCAACAAACCAACAAACCAACAAACCAACAAACCGACAAGCCAACAAGCCAACAAACCAACAAGCCAACAAACCAAAAACCAACAAGCCAACAAGCCAACAAACCAACAAACCAACAAACCAACAAGCCAACAAACCAACAAACCAACAAGCCAACAAGCCAACAAACCAACAAACCAACAAGCCAACAAACCAACAAACCAACATGCCAACAAACCAACAAACTAAGTATCCAACAAGCCAACAAACCAACAAACCAACAAACTAACATGCCAACAAACCAACAAACTAAGTAACCAACAAGCCAACAAACCAACAAACCAACAAGCCAACAATCCAACAAATTAACAAACCAACAAACCAACAAGCCAACAAACCAACAAGCCAACAAACCAACAAATCAACAAGCCAACAAGCCAACAAACCAACAAACCAACAAACCAACAAGCCAACAAACCAACAAACCAACAAGCCAACAAACCAACAAACCAACAAACCAACAAACCAACAAACCAACAAACCAACAAGCCAACAAGCCAACAAACCAACAAACCAACAAGCCAACAAACCAACAAACCAACAAACAAACAAGCCAACAAAGCAACAAGCCAACAAACCAACAAGCCAACAAACCAAAAAACTAAGTAGCCAACAAGCCAACAAACCAACAAACCAACAAACCAACAAGCCAACAAACCAACAAACCAACAAGCCAACAAACCAACAAACCAACAAGCCAACAAGCCAACAAACCAACAAACCAACAAACCAACAAGCCAACAAACCAACAAACCAACAAACCAACAAGCCAACAAACCAACAAACCAACAAACCAACAAACCAAGAAGCCAACAAGCCAACAAACCATCAAACCAACAAGCAAACAAACCAACAAACCAACAAACCAACAAACCAACAAACCAACAAACCAACAAACCAACAAACCAACAAACCAACAAACCAACAAACCAACAAGCCAACAAACCAACAAACCAACAAACCAACATGACAACAAACCAACAAACTAAGTAATCAACAAGCCAACAAACCAACAAACCAACAAGCCAACAAACCAACAAACCAACAAACCAACAAGCCAACAAATAAACAAGCCAACAAACCAACAAACAAATAAACCAACAAACCAACAAACCAACAAGCCAACAAGCCAACAAACCAACAAACCAACAAACCAACAAGCCAACAAACCAACAAACTAACAAACCAACAAACTAACATGCCAACAAGCCAACAAACCAACAAACCAACAAACCAACAAGCCAACAAACCAACAAACCAACAAACCAACAAGCCAACAAGCCAACAAACTAACAAACCAACAAGCCAACAAACCAACAAACCAACAAACCAACATGACAACAAACCAACAAACTAAGTAATCAACAAGCCAACAAACCAACAAACCAACAAGCCAACAAACCAACAAACCAACAAACCAACAAGCCAACAAACCAACAAGCCAACAAACCAACAAACCAGCAAGCCAACAAACCAACAAACCAAAAAACCAACAAGCCAACAAACCAACAAGCCAACAAGCCAACGAGCCAACAAACCAAGTAACCAAAAAGCCAACAAATTAACAAACCAACAAGCCCACAAGCCCACAAACCAACAAACCAACAAACCAACAAGCCAACAAGCCAACAAACCAACAAACCAACAAACCAACAAACCAACAAGCCAACAAACCAACAAACCAACAAGCCAAAAAACCAACAAAGCAACAAACTAAGTAACCAACAAGCCAACAAACCAACAAACCAACAAGCCAACAAGCCAACAAACCAACAAACCAACAAGCCAACAAACCAACAAACCAACAAACCAAAAAACCAACAAACCAACAAACCAACAAACCAACAAACCAACAAACCAACAAACCAACAAGCCAACAAACCAACAAACCAACAAACCAACAAACCAAGTAACCAAAAAGCCAACAAACTAACAAACCAACAAGCCAACAAGCCCACAAACCAACAAACCAACAAACCAACAAGCCAACAAGCCAACAAACCAACAAACCAACAAGCCAACAAACCAACAAGCCAACAAGCCAACAAGCCAACAAACCAACAAACCAACAAGCCAACAGGCCAACAAACCAACAACCAACGAGACAACAAACCAACAAACCAACAAACCAACAAACCAACAAACCAACAAACAAATAAACCAACAAACCAAAAAACCAACAAACCAACAAACCAACAAGCCAACAAACCAACAAACCAACAAACCAACAAACCAACAAGCCAACAAACCAACAAATCAATAAGCCAACAAACCAACAAACCAACAAACCAACAAACCGACAAGCCAACAAGCCAACAAACCAACAAGCCAACAAACCAAAAACCAACAAGCCAACAAGCCAACAAACCAACAAACCAACAAACCAACATGCCAACAAACCAACAAACTAGGTAACCAACAAGCCAACAAACCAACAAACCAACAAGCCAACAAGCCAACAAACCAAAAAACCAACAAACCAACAAACTAACAAACCAACAAGCCAACAAACCAACAAACCAACAAGCCAACAAGCCAACAAACCAACAAACCAACAAACCAAAAAGCCAACAAACCAACAAACCAACAAGCTAACAAACCAACAAACCAACAAACCAACAAACCAACAAGCCAACAAGCCACCAAACCAACAAACCAACAAGCCAACAAACCAACAAACCAACAAACCAACAAGCCAACAAACCAACAAGCCAACGAACCAACAAACCAACAAACCAATAACCAAAAAGCCAACAAACTAACAAACCAACAAGCCAAATGCCAACAAACCAACAAACCAACAAACAACAAGCAACAAGCCAACAAACAAACAAACCGACAAGCCAACAAACCAACAAACCAACAAGCCAACAAGCCAACAAACCAACAAACCAACAAGCCAACAAACCAACAAACCAACATGCCAACAAACCAACAAACTAAGTATCCAACAAGCCAACAAACCAACAAACCAACAAACTAACATGCCAACAAACCAACAAACTAAGTAACCAACAAGCCAACAAACCAACAAACCAACAAGCCAACAATCCAACAAATTAACAAACCAACAAACCAACAAGCCAACAAACCAACAAGCCAACAAACCAACAACTCAACAAGCCAACAAGCCAACAAACCAACAAACCAACAAACCAACAAGCCAACAAACCAACAAACCAACAAGCCAACAAACCAACAAACCAACAAACCAACAAACCAACAAACCAACAAACCAACAAGCCAACAAGCCAACAAACCAACAAACCAACAAGCCAACAAACCAACAAACCAACAAACAAACAAGCCAACAAAGCAACAAGCCAACAAACCAACAAGCCAACAAACCAAAAAACTAAGTAGCCAACAAGCCAACAAACCAACAAACCAATAACCAAAAAGCCAACAAACTAACAAACCAACAAGCCAAATGCCAACAAACCAACAAACCAACAAACAACAAGCAACAAACCAACAAACCAACAAACCAACAAGCCAACAAACCAACAAACCAACAAGCCAACAAGCCAACAAACCAACAAACCAACAAGCCAACAAACCAACAAACCAACATGCCAACAAACCAACAAACTAAGTATCCAACAAGCCAACAAACCAACAAACCAACAAACTAACATGCCAACAAACCAACAAACTAAGTAACCAACAAGCCAACAAACCAACAAACCAACAAGCCAACAATCCAACAAATTAACAAACCAACAAACCAACAAGCCAACAAACCAACAAGCCAACAAACCAACAAATCAACAAGCCAACAAGCCAACAAACCAACAAACCAACAAACCAACAAGCCAACAAACCAACAAACCAACAAGCCAAAAAAAAAAAAACAAACCAACAAACCAACAAACCAACAAACCAACAAACCAACAAGCCAACAAGCCAACAAACCAACAAACCAACAAGCCAACAAACCAACAAACCAACAAACAAACAAGCCAACAAAGCAACAAGCCAACAAACCAACAAGCCAACAAACCAAAAAACTAAGTAGCCAACAAGCCAACAAACCAACAAACCAACAAACCAACAAGCCAACAAACCAACAAACCAACAAGCCAACAAACCAACAAACCAACAAGCCAACAAGCCAACAAACCAACAAACCAACAAACCAACAAGCCAACAAACCAACAAACCAACAAACCAACAAGCCAACAAACCAACAAACCAACAAACCAACAAACCAAGAAGCCAACAAGCCAACAAACCATCAAACCAACAAGCAAACAAACCAACAAACCAACAAACCAACAAACCAACAAACCAACAAACCAACAAACCAACAAACCAACAAACCAACAAACCAACAAACCAACAAGCCAACAAACCAACAAACCAACAAACCAACATGACAACAAACCAACAAACTAAGTAATCAACAAGCCAACAAACCAACAAACCAACAAGCCAACAAACCAACAAACCAACAAACCAACAAGCCAACAAATAAACAAGCCAACAAACCAACAAACAAATAAACCAACAAACCAACAAACCAACAAGCCAACAAGCCAACAAACCAACAAACCAACAAACCAACAAGCCAACAAACCAACAAACTAACAAACCAACAAACTAACATGCCAACAAGCCAACAAACCAACAAACCAACAAACCAACAAGCCAACAAACCAACAAACCAACAAACCAACAAGCCAACAAGCCAACAAACTAACAAACCAACAAGCCAACAAACCAACAAACCAACAAACCAACATGACAACAAACCAACAAACTAAGTAATCAACAAGCCAACAAACCAACAAACCAACAAGCCAACAAACCAACAAACCAACAAACCAACAAGCCAACAAACCAACAAGCCAACAAACCAACAAACCAGCAAGCCAACAAACCAACAAACCAAAAAACCAACAAGCCAACAAACCAACAAGCCAACAAGCCAACAAGCCAACAAACCAAGTAACCAAAAAGCCAACAAATTAACAAACCAACAAGCCCACAAGCCCACAAACCAACAAACCAACAAACCAACAAGCCAACAAGCCAACAAACCAACAAACCAACAAACCAACAAACCAACAAGCCAACAAACCAACAAACCAACAAGCCAAAAAACCAACAAAGCAACAAACTAAGTAACCAACAAGCCAACAAACCAACAAACCAACAAGCCAACAAGCCAACAAACCAACAAACCAACAAGCCAACAAACCAACAAACCAACAAACCAAAAAACCAACAAACCAACAAACCAACAAACCAACAAACCAACAAACCAACAAACCAACAAGCCAACAAACCAACAAACCAACAAACCAACAAACCAAGTAACCAAAAAGCCAACAAACTAACAAACCAACAAGCCAACAAGCCCACAAACCAACAAACCAACAAACCAACAAGCCAACAAGCCAACAAACCAACAAACCAACAAGCCAACAAACCAACAAGCCAACAAGCCAACAAGCCAACAAACCAACAAACCAACAAGCCAACAGGCCAACAAACCAACAACCAACGAGACAACAAACCAACAAACCAACAAACCAACAAACCAACAAACCAACAAACAAATAAACCAACAAACCAAAAAACCAACAAACCAACAAACCAACAAGCCAACAAACCAACAAACCAACAAACCAACAAACCAACAAGCCAACAAACCAACAAATCAATAAGCCAACAAACCAACAAACCAACAAACCAACAAACCGACAAGCCAACAAGCCAACAAACCAACAAGCCAACAAACCAAAAACCAACAAGCCAACAAGCCAACAAACCAACAAACCAACAAACCAACATGCCAACAAACCAACAAACTAGGTAACCAACAAGCCAACAAACCAACAAACCAACAAGCCAACAAGCCAACAAACCAAAAAACCAACAAACCAACAAACTAACAAACCAACAAGCCAACAAACCAACAAAACCAACAAGCCAACAAGCCAACAAACCAACAAACCAACAAACCAAAAAGCCAACAAACCAACAAACCAACAAGCTAACAAACCAACAAACCAACAAACCAACAAACCAACAAGCCAACAAGCCACCAAACCAACAAACCAACAAGCCAACAAACCAACAAACCAACAAACCAACAAGCCAACAAACCAACAAGCCAACAAACCAACAAACCAACAAACCAATAACCAAAAAGCCAACAAACTAACAAACCAACAAGCCAAATGCCAACAAACCAACAAACCAACAACCAACAAGCAACAAGCCAACAAACAAACAAACAAACAAGCCAACAAACCAACAAACCAACAAGCCAACAAGCCAACAAACCAACAAACCAACAAACCAGCAAGCCAACAAACCAACAAACAAAAAAACCAACAAACCAACAAACCAACAAGCCAACAAGCCAACAAACCAACAAACCAACAGGCCAACAAACCAACAAAGCAACAAACTAAGTAACCAACAAGCCAACAAACCAACAAACCAACAAGCCAACAAGCCAACAAACCAACAAACCAACAAGCCAACAAATCAACAAACCAACAAACCAAAAAACCAACAAACCAACAAACCAACAAACCAACAAACCAACAAACCAACAAGCCAACAAACCAACAAACCAACAAAACAACAAACCAAGTAACCAAAAAGCCAACAAACTAACAAACCAACAAGCCAACAAGCCCACAAACCAACAAACCAACAAACCAACAAGCCAACAAGCCAACAAACCAACAAACCAACAAGCCAACAAACCAACAAGCCAACAAGCCAACGAGCCAACAAACCAACAAACCAACAAGCCAACAGGCCAACAAACCAACAAACCAACAAACCAACAAACCAACAAGCCAACAAACCAACAAACAAATAAACCAACAAACCAAAAAACCAACAAACCAACAAACCAACAAGCCAACAAACCAACAAACCAACAAACCAACAAGCCAACAAACCAACAAATCAACAAGCCAACAAGCCAACAAACCAACAAACCAACAAACCGACAAGCCAACAAGCCAACAAACCAACAAGCCAACAAACCAAAAACCAACAAGCCAACAAGCCAACAAACCCACAAACCAACAAACCAACAAGCCAACAAGCCAACAAACCAACAAGCCAACAAACCAACAAACCAACAAGCCAACAAGCCAACAAACCAACAAACCAACAAACCAACAAACCAACAAACCAACAAGCCAACAAACCAACAAACCAACAAACCAACAAACCAACAAACCAACAAGCCAACAAGCCAACAAACCAACAAACCAACAAGCCAACAAACCAACAAACCAACAAACAAACAAGCCAACAAAGCAACAAGCCAACAAACCAACAAGCCAACAAACCAACAAACTAAGTAGCCAACAAGCCAACAAACCAACAAACCAACAAACCAACAAACCAACAAGCCAACAAACCAACAAGCACACAAACCAAAAAACCAACAAGCCAACAAACCAACAAACCAACAAACCAACAAGCCAAAAAACCAACAAACCAACAAACCAACAAGCCAATAAACCAACAAACCAACAAACCAACAAACCAACAAGTCAACAAACCAACAAACCAACAAACCAACAAGCCAACAAACCAACAAACCAACAAACCAACAAACCAACAAACCAAAAAACCAACAAACCAACAAACCAACAAACCAACAAACCAACAAGCCAACAAGCCAACAAACCAACAAACCAACAAGCCAACAAACCAACAAACCAACAAACCAACAAGCCAACAAGCCAACAAACCAACAAACCAACAAACCAACAAACCAACAAGCCAAGAAACCAACAAACCAACAAACCAACATGCCAACCAACCAACAAACTAAGTAACCAACAAGCCAACAAACCAACAAACCAACAAGCCAACAAGCCAACAAACCAAAAAATCAACAAACCAACAAGCTAACAAACCAACAAGCCAACAAACCAACAAACCAACAATCCAACAAGCTAACAAACCAACAAACCAACAAACCAACAAACCAACAAGCCAACAAGCCAACAAACCAACAAACCAACAAGCCAACAAACCAACAAACCAACAAACCAACAAGCCAACAAACCAACAAGCCAACAAACCAACAAACCAACAAACCAATAACCAAAAAGCCAACAAACTAACAAACCAACAAGCCAAATGCCAACAAACCAACAAACCAACAAAGCAACCAGCCAACAAACAAACAAACCAACAAGCCAACAAACCAACAAACCAACAAGCCAACAAGCCAACAAACCAACAAACCAACAAACCAGCAAGCCAACAAACCAACAAACAAACAAACCAACAAACCAACAAAACAACAAGCCAACAAGCCAACAAACCAACAAACCAACAAGCCAAAAAACCAACAAAGCAACAAACTAAGTAACCAACAAGCCAACAAACCAACAAGCCAACAAGCCAACAAACCAACAAACCAACAAACCGACAAGCCAACAAGCCAACAAACCAACAAGCCAACAAACCAAAAACCAACAAGCCAACAAGCCAACAAACCCACAAACCAACAAACCAACAAGCCAACAAGCCAACAAACCAACAAGCCAACAAACCAACAAACCAACAAGCCAACAAGCCAACAAACCAACAAACCAACAAACCAACAAACCAACAAACCAACAAGCCAACAAACCAACAAACCAACAAACCAACAAACCAACAAACCAACAAGCCAACAAGCCAACAAACCAACAAACCAACAAGCCAACAAACCAACAAACCAACAAACAAACAAGCCAACAAAGCAACAAGCCAACAAACCAACAAGCCAACAAACCAACAAACTAAGTAGCCAACAAGCCAACAAACCAACAAACCAACAAACCAACAAACCAACAAGCCAACAAACCAACAAGCACACAAACCAAAAAACCAACAAGCCAACAAACCAACAAACCAACAAACCAACAAGCCAAAAAACCAACAAACCAACAAACCAACAAGCCAATAAACCAACAAACCAACAAACCAACAAACCAACAAGTCAACAAACCAACAAACCAACAAACCAACAAGCCAACAAACCAACAAACCAACAAACCAACAAACCAACAAACCAAAAAACCAACAAACCAACAAACCAACAAACCAACAAACCAACAAGCCAACAAGCCAACAAACCAACAAACCAACAAGCCAACAAACCAACAAACCAACAAACCAACAAGCCAACAAGCCAACAAACCAACAAACCAACAAACCAACAAACCAACAAGCCAAGAAACCAACAAACCAACAAACCAACATGCCAACCAACCAACAAACTAAGTAACCAACAAGCCAACAAACCAACAAACCAACAAGCCAACAAGCCAACAAACAAAAAAACCAACAAACCAACAAGCTAACAAACCAACAAGCCAACAAACCAACAAACCAACAATCCAACAAGCCAACAAACCAACAAACCAACATACCAACAAGCCAACAAACCAACAAACCAACAAGCTAACAAACCAACAAACCAACAAACCAACAAACAAACAAGCCAACAAGCCAACAAACCAACAAACCAACAAGCCAACAAACCAACAAACCAACAAACCAACAAGCCAACAAACCAACAAGCCAACAAACCAACAAACCAACAAACCAATAACCAAAAAGCCAACAAACTAACAAACCAACAAGCCAAATGCCAACAAACCAACAAACCAACAAAGCAACAAGCAACCAGCCAACAAACAAACAAACCAACAAGCCAACAAACCAACAAACCAACAAGCCAACAAGCCAACAAACCAACAAACCAACAAACCAGCAAGCCAACAAACCAACAAACAAACAAACCAACAAACCAACAAAACAACAAGCCAACAAGCCAGCAAACCAACAAACCAACAAGCCAAAAAACCAACAAAGCAACAAACTAAGTAACCAACAAGCCAACAAACCAACAAACCAACAAGCCAACAAGCCAACAAACCAACAAACCAACAAGCCAACAAACCAAAAAACCAACAAACCAAAAAACCAACAAACCAACAAACCAACAAACCAACAAACCAACAAACCAACAAACCAACAAACCAACAAGCCAACAAACCAACAAACCAACAAACCAACAAACCAAGTAACCAAAAAGCCAACAAATTAACAAACCAACAAGCCAACAAGCCCACAAACCAACAAACCAACAAACCAACAAGCCAACAAGCCAACAAACCAACAAACCAACAAACCAACAAACCAACAAGCCAACAAACCAACAAACCAGCAAGCCAAAAAACCAACAAAGCAACCAACTAAGTAACCAACAAGCCAACAAACCAACAAGCCAACAAGCCAACAAGCCAACAAACCAACAAACCAACAAGCCAACAAACCAACAAACCAACAAACCAAAAAACCAACAAACCAACAAACCAACAAACCAACAAACCAACAAACCAACAAGCCAACAAACCAACAAACCAACAAACCAACAAACCAAGTGACCAAAAAGCCAACAAACTAACAAACCAACAAGCCAACAAGCCCACAAACCAACAAACCAACAAACCAACAAGCCAACAAGCCAACAAACCAACAAACCAACAAGCCAACAAACCAACAAGCCAACAAGCCAACAAACCAACAAACCAACAAGCCAACAAACCAACAAACCAACGAGCCAACAAACCAACAAACCAACAAACCAACAAACCAACAAACCAACAAACCAACAAACCAACAAACCAACAAACAAATAAACCAAAAAACCAAAAAACCAACAAACCAACAAACCAACAAGCCAACAAACCAACAAACCAACAAACCAACAAGCCAACAAACCAACAAATCAACAAGCCAACAAACCAACAAACCAACAAACCAACAAACCGACAAGCCAACAAGCCAACAAACCAACAAGCCAACAAACCAAAAACCAACAAGCCAACAAGCCAACAAACCAACAAACCAACAAACCAACAAGCCAACAAACCAACAAACCAACAAGCCAACAAGCCAACAAACCAACAAACCAACAAGCCAACAAACCAACAAACCAACATGCCAACAAGCCAACAAACCAACAAACCAACAAGCCAACAAACCAACAAACCAACGAGCCAACAAACCAACAAACCAACAAACCAACAAACCAACAAACCAACAAACCAACAAACCAACAAACAAATAAACCAAAAAACCAAAAAACCAACAAACCAACAAACCAACAAGCCAACAAACCAACAAACCAACAAACCAACAAGCCAACAAACCAACAAACCAACAAACCAACAAGCCAACAAACCAACAAACCAACAAGCCAACAAGCCAACAAACCAACAAACCAACAAGCCAACAAACCAACAAACCAACATGCCAACAAACCAACAAACTAAGTATCCAACAAGCCAACAAACCAACAAACCAACAAACTAACATGCCAACAAACCAACAAACTAAGTAACCAACAAGCCAACAAACCAACAACCCAACAAGCCAACAATCCAACAAATTAACAAACCAACAAACCACCAAGCCAACAAGCCAACAAACCAACAAGCCAACAAACCAACAAACCAACAAGCCAACAAGCCAACAAACCAACAAACCAACAAACCAACAAGCCAACAAACCAACAAACCAACAAGCCAACAAACCAACAAACCAACAAACCAACAAACCAACAAACCAACAAACCAACAAGCCAACAAGCCAACAAACCAACAAACCAACAAGCCAACAAACCAACAAACCAACAAACAAACAAGCCAACAAAGCAACAAGCCAACAAACCAACAAGCCAACAAACCAAAAAACTAAGTAGCCAACAAGCCAACAAACCAACAAACCAACAAACCAACAAGCCAACAAACCAACAAACCAACAAGCCAACAAACCAACAAACCAACAAGCCAACAAGCCAACAAACCAACAAACCAACAAACCAACAAGCCAACAAACCAACAAACCAACAAACCAACAAGCCAACAAACCACCAAACCAACAAACCAACAAACCAAGAAGCCAACAAGCCAACAAACCATCAAACCAACAAGCAAACAAACCAACAAACCAACAAACCAACAAACCAACAAACCAACAAACCAACAAACCAACAAACCAACAAACCAACAAACCAACAAACCAACAAACCAACAAACCAACAAACCAACAAGCCAACAAACCAACAAATAAATAAACCAACAAACCAACAAACCAACATGTCAACAAACCAACAAACTAAGTATCCAACAAGCCAACAAACCAACAAACCAACAAACTAACATGCCAACAAACCAACAAACTAAGTAACCAACAAGTTAACAAACAAACAAACCAACAAGCCAACAATCCAACAAATTAACAAACCAACAAACCACCAAGCCAACAAGCCAACAAACCAACAAGCCAACAAACCAACAAACCAACAAGCCAACAAGCCAACAAACCAACAAACCAACAAACCAACAAGCCAACAAACCAACAAACCAACAAGCCAACAAACCAACAAACCAACAAACCAACAAACCAACAAACCAACAAGCCAACAAACCAACAAACCAACAAGCCAACAAACCAACAAATAAATAAACCAACAAACCAACAAACCAACAAACTAAGTATCCAACAAGCCAACAAACCAACAAACCAAGAAACTAACATGCCAACAAACCAACAAACTAAGTAACCAACAAGCCAACAAACCAACAAACCAACAAGCCAACAATCCAACAAATTAACAAACCAACAAACCACCAAGCCAACAAGCCAACAAACCAACAAGCCAACAAACCAACAAACCAACAAACCAACAAGCCAACAAGCCAACAAACCAACAAACCAACAAACCAACAAGCCAACAAACCAACAAACCAACAAGCCAACAAACCAACAAACCAACAAACCAACAAACCAACAAACCAACAAGCCAACAAGCCAACAAACCAACAAACTAAGTAACCAACAAGCCAACAAACCAACAAACCAACAAGCCAACAATCCAACAAATTAACAAACCAACAAACCACCAAGCCAACAAGCCAACAAACCAACAAGCCAACAAACCAACAAACCAACAAGCCAACAAGCCAACAAACCAACAAACCAACAAACCAACAAGCCAACAAACCAACAAACCAACAAGCCAACAAACCAACAAACCAACAAACCAACAAACCAACAAACCAACAAACCAACAAGCCAACAAGCCAACAAACCAACAAACCAACAAGCCAACAAACCAACAAACCAACAAACAAACAAGCCAACAAAGCAACAAGCCAACAAACCAACAAGCCAACAAACCAAAAAACTAAGTAGCCAACAAGCCAACAAACCAACAAACCAACAAACCAACAAGCCAACAAACCAACAAACCAACAAACCAACAAGCCAACAAACCAACAAACCAACAAGCCAACAAGCCAACAAACCAACAAACCAACAAACCAACAAACCAACAAGCCAACAAACCAACAAACCAAAAAACCAGCAAGCCAACAAACCAACAAACCAACAAACCAACAAACCAAGAAGCCAACAAGCCAACAAACCATCAAACCAACAAGCAAACAAACCAACAAACCAACAAACCAACAAACCAACAAACCAACAAACCAACAAACCAACAAACCAACAAACCAACAAACCAACAAACCAACAAACCAACAAGCGAACAAACCAACAAATAAATAAACCAACAAACCAACAAACCAACATGCCAACAAACCAACAAACTAAGTATCCAACAAGCCAACAAACCAACAAACCAACAAACTAACATGCCAACAAACCAACAAACTAAGTAACCAACAAGTTAACAAACCAACAAACCAACAAGCCAACAATCCAACAAATTAACAAACCAACAAGCCACCAAGCCAACAAGCCAACAAACCAACAAGCCAACAAACCAACAAACCAACAAGCCAACAAGCCAACAAACCAACAAACCAACAAACCAACAAGCCAACAAACCAACAAACCAACAAGCCAACAAACCAACAAACCAACAAACCAACAAACCAACAAGCCAACAAACCAACAAACCAACAAGCCAACAAGCCAACAAACCAACAAATAAATAAACCAACAAACCAACATGCCAACAAACCAACAAACTAAGTATCCAACAAGCCAACAAACCAACAAACCAACAAACTAACATGCCAACAAACCAACAAACTAAGTAACCAACAAGCCAACAAACCAACAAACCAACAAGCCAACAATCCAACAAATTAACAAACCAACAAACCACCAAGCCAACAAGCCAACAAACCAACAAGCCAACAAACCAACAAACCAACAAACCAACAAGCCAACAAGCCAACAAACCAACAAACCAACAAACCAACAAACCAACAAGCCAACAAACCAACAAACCAACAAGCCAACAAACCAACAAACCAACAAACCAACAAACCAACAAACCAACAAGCCAACAAGCCAACAAACCAACAAACCAACAAGCCAACAAACCAACAAACCAACAAGCCAACAAGCCAAAAAGCCAACAATTCAACAAACCAACAAACCAGCAAACCAACAAACCAACAAGCCAACAAACCAAAAAACTAAGTAGCCAACAAGCCAACAAACCAACAAACCAACAAACCAACAAGCCAACAAACCAACAAACCAACAAGCCAACAAGCCAAAAAGCCAACAATTCAACAAACCAACAAACCAACAAACCAACAAACCAACAAGCCAACAAACCAACAAACAAATAAACCAACAAACCAAAAAACGAACAAACCAACAAACTAACAAACCAACACACCAACAAACCAATAAGCCAACAAGCCAAAAAACCAACAAGCCAACAAACCAACAAACCAACAAACCAACAAACAAATAAACCAACAAACCAACAAACCAACAAACCAACCAACCAACAAACCAACAAACAAATAAACCAACAAACCAACAAACCAACAAACCAACAAACCAACAAACCAACAAACCAATTAACCAACAAACTAACAAACGAAAAAACCAACAAACCAACAAACCAACAAACCAATAAACCAACAAGCCAACAAGCCAACAAACTAACAAACCAACAAACCAACAAGCCAACAAACCAACAAGCCAACAAACCAACAAACCAACAAACCAAGTAACCAAAAAGTCAACAAACTAACAAACCAACAAGCCAACAAACCAACAAACCAACAAACCAACAAGCCAACAAGCCAACAAGCCAACAAACCAACAAACCAACAAGCCAACAAACCAACAAACCAACAAACCAACAATCCAACAAGCCAACAAACCAACAAACCAACAAACCAACAAGCCAACAAACCAAAAAACCAACAAACCAACAAACTAAGTAACCAACAAGCCAACAAACCAACAAACCAACAAGCCAACAAGCCAACAAACCAACAAACCAACAAACCAACAAGCCAGCAAACCAACAAGCCAACAAACCAACAAACCAACAAGCCAAGAAGCCAACAAACCAACAAACCAACAAACCAACAAGCCAACAAACCAACAAATTAACAAGCCAACAAGCCAACAAACCAACAAACCAACAAACCAACAAACCAACAAGCCAACAAGCCAACAAACCAACAAACCAACAAACCAACAAACCAACAAACCAACAAACCAACAAACCAACAAGCCAACAAGCCAACAAACCAACAAACCACAAGCCAACAAACCAACATGCCAACATGCCAACAAACCAACAAACTAAGTATCCAACAAGCCAACAAACCAACAAACCAACAAACTAACATTCCAACAAATTAACAAACCAACAAACCAACAAGCCAACAAGCCAACAAACCAACAAGCCAACAAATTAACAAACCAACAAACCAACAAACCAACAAACCAACAAGCCAACAAGCCAACAAATTAACAAACCAACACACCAACAAGCCAACAAGCCAACAAACCAACAAGCCAACAAACCAACAAACCAACAAGCCAACAAGCCAACAAACCAACAAACCAACAAACCAACAAGCCAACAAACCAACAAACCAACAAACCAACAAACCAACAAACCAACAAACCAACAAACCAACAAACCAACAAACCAACAAACCAACAAACCAACAAACCAACAAACCAACAAACCAACAAGCGAACAAACCAACAAATAAATAAACCAACAAACCAACAAACCAACATGCCAACAAACCAACAAACTAAGTATCCAACAAGCCAACAAACCAACAAACCAACAAACTAACATGCCAACAAACCAACAAACTAAGTAACCAACAAGTTAACAAACCAACAAACCAACAAGCCAACAATCCAACAAATTAACAAACCAACAAACCATCAAGCCAACAAGCCAACAAACCAACAAGCCAACAAACCAACAAACCAACAAGCCAACAAGCCAACAAGCCAACAAACCAACAAACCAACAAACCAACAAGCCAACAAACCAACAAACCAACAAGCCAACAAACCAACAAACCAACAAACCAACAAACCAACAAGCCAACAAACCAACAAACCAACAAGCCAACAAGCCAACAAACCAACAAATAAATAAACCAACAAACCAACATGCCAACAAACCAACAAACTAAGTATCCAACAAGCCAACAAACCAACAAACCAACAAACTAACATGCCAACAAACCAACAAACTAAGTAACCAACAAGCCAACAAACCAACAAACCAACAAGCCAACAATCCAACAAATTAACAAACCAACAAACCACCAAGCCAACAAGCCAACAAACCAACAAGCCAACAAACCAACAAACCAACAAACCAACAAGCCAACAAGCCAACAAACCAACAAACCAACAAACCAACAAGCCAACAAACCAACAAACCAACAAGCCAACAAACCAACAAACCAACAAACCAACAAACTAACAAACCAACAAGCCAACAAGCCAACAAACCAACAAACCAACAAGCCAACAAACCAACAAACCAACAAGCCAACAAGCCAAAAAGCCAACAATTCAACAAACCAACAAACCAACAAACCAACAAACCAACAAGCCAACAAACCAAAAAACTAAGTAGCCAACAAGCCAACAAACCAACAAACCAACAAACCAACAAGCCAACAAACCAACAAACCAACAAGCCAACAAGCCAAAAAGCCAACAATTCAACAAACCAACAAACCAACAAACCAACAAACCAACAAGCCAACAAACCAACAAACAAATAAACCAACAAACCAAAAAACGAACAAACCAACAAACTAACAAACCAACACACCAACAAACCAATAAGCCAACAAGCCAAAAAACCAACAAGCCAACAAACCAACAAACCAACAAACCAACAAACAAATAAACCAACAAACCAACAAACCAACAAACCAACCAACCAACAAACCAACAAACAAATAAACCAACAAACCAACAAACCAACAAACCAACAAACCAACAAACCAACAAACCAATTAACCAACAAACTAACAAACGAAAAAACCAACAAACCAACAAACCAACAAACCAACAAACCAATAAACCAACAAGCCAACAAGCCAACAAACTAACAAACCAACAAACCAACAAGCCAACAAACCAACAAGCCAACAAACCAACAAACCAACAAACCAAGTAACCAAAAAGCCAACAAACTAACAAACCAACAAGCCAACAAACCAACAAACCAACAAACCAACAAGCCAACAAGCCAACAAACCAACAAACCAACAAGCCAACAAACCAACAAACCAACAAACCAACAATCCAACAAGCCAACAAACCAACAAACCAACAAACCAACAAGCCAACAAACCAAAAAACCAACAAACCAACAAACTAAGTAACCAACAAGCCAACAAACCAACAAACCAACAAGCCAACAAGCCAACAAACCAACAAACCAACAAACCAACAAGCCAACAAACCAACAAGCCAACAAACCAACAAACCAACAAGCCAAGAAGCCAACAAACCAACAAACCAACAAACCAACAAGCCAACAAACCAACAAATTAACAAGCCAACAAGCCAACAAACCAACAAACCAACAAACCAACAAACCAACAAGCCAACAAGCCAACAAACCAACAAACCAACAAACCAACAAACCAACAAACCAACAAACCAACAAACCAACAAGCCAACAAGCCAACAAACCAACAAACCACAAGCCAACAAACCAACATGCCAACATGCCAACAAACCAACAAACTAAGTATCCAACAAGCCAACAAACCAACAAACCAACAAACTAACATTCCAACAAATTAACAAACCAACAAACCAACAAGCCAACAAGCCAACAAACCAACAAGCCAACAAATTAACAAACCAACAAACCAACAATTCAACAAACCAACAAGCCAACAAGCCAACAAATTAACAAACCAACACACCAACAAGCCAACAAGCCAACAAACCAACAAGCCAACAAACCAACAAACCAACAAGCCAACAAGCCAACAAACCAACAAACCAACAAACCAACAAGCCAACAAACCAACAAACCAACAAGCCAACAAACCAACAAACCAACAAACCAACAAACCAACAAGCCAACAAACCAACAAACCAACAAGCCAACAAACCAACAAACCAACATACAAACAAGCCAACAAAGCAACAAGCCAACAAACCAACAAGCCAATAAACCAACAAACTAAGTAGCCAACAAGCCAACAAACCAACAAACCAACAAACCAACAAACCAACAAGCCAACAAACCAACAATCACACAAACCAACAAACCAACAAGCCAACAAGCCAACAAACCAACAAACCAACAAACCAACAAGCCAACAAACCAACAAACCAACAAACCAACAAGCCAACAAACCAACAAACCAACAAACCAACAAACCAACAAGCCAACAAGCCAACAAACCAACAAACCAACAAGCCAACAAACCAACAAACCAACAAACCAACAAACCAACAAACCAACAAACCAACAAACCAACAAACCAACAAACCAACAAGCCAACAAGCCAACAAACCAACAAACCAACACGCCAACAAACCAACAAACCAACAAACCAACAAGCCAACAAGCCAACAAACCAACAATCCAACAAACCAACAAGCCAACAAACCAACAAACCAACAAACCAACAAACCAACATGCCAACAAACCAACAAACTAGGTAACCAACAAGCCAACAAACCAACAAGCCAACAAGCGAACAAACCAAAAAAACCAACAAACCAACAAGCTAACAAACCAACAAGCCAACAAACCAACAAACCAACAAACCAACAAACCAACAAGCCAACAAACCAACAAGCCAACAAGCCAACAAACCAACAAACCAACAAGCCAACAAACCAACAAACCAACAAACCAATAAGCCAACAAACCAACAAACCAACAAACCAACAAACCAACAAGCCAACAAACCAACAAGCCAGCAAACCAACAAGCCAACAAACCAACAAACCAACAAGCCAACAAACCAACAAACCAACAAACCAACAAACCAACAAACCAACAAACCAACAAACCAACAAACCAACAAACCAACAAGCCAACAAGCCAACAAACCAACAAACCAACACGCCAACAAACCAACAAACCAACAAACCAACAAGCCAACAAGCCAACAAACCAACAATCCAACAAACCAACAAGCCAACAAACCAACAAACCAACAAACCAACAAACCAACAAACCAACATGCCAACAAACCAACAAACTAGGTAACCAACAAGCCAACAAACCAATAAACCAACAAGCCAACAAGCCAACAAACTAAAAAAACCAACAAACCAACAAGCTAACAAACCAACAAGCCAACAAACCAACAAACCAACAAACCAACAAGCCAACAAACCAACAAACCAACAAACCAACAAACCAACAAGCCAACAAACCAACAAACCAACAAGCTAACAAACCAACAAACCAACAAACCAACAAACCAACAAACCAACAAGCCAACAAGCCAACAAACCAACAAACCAACAAACCAACAAACCAACAAACCAACAAGCCAACAAACCAACAAGGCAGCAAACCAACAAACCAACAAACCAATAACCAAAAAGCCAACAAACTAACAAACCAACAAGCCAAATGCCAACAAACCAACAAACCAACAAACAATAAGCAACAAGCCAACAAACAAACAAACCAACAAGCCAACAAACCAACAAACCAACAAGCCAACAAACCAACAAACCAACAAACCAACAAACCAACAAGCCAACAAACCAACAAACCAACAAGCTAACAAACCAACAAACCAACAAACCAACAAACCAACAAGCCAACAAGCCAACAAGCCAACAAACCAACAAACCAACAAACCAACAAACCAACAAACCAACAAGCCAACAAACCAACAAGCCAGCAAACCAACAAACCAACAAACCAATAACCAAAAAGCCAACAAACTTACAAACCAACAAGCCAAATGCCAACAAACCAACAAACCAACAAACAACAAGCAACAAACCAACAAACCAACAAGCCAACAAACCAACAAAACAACAAACTAAGTAACCAACAAGCCAACAAACCAACAAACCAACAAGCCAAAAAGCCAACAAACCAAGAAACCAACAAGCCAACAAACCAACAAACCAACAAACCAAAAAACCAACAAACCAACAAACCAACAAACCAACAAACCAACAAACTAACAAGCCAACAAACCAACAAACCAACAAACCAACAAACCAAGTAACCAAAAAGCCAACAAACTAACAAATCAACAAGCCAACAAGCCCACAAACCAACAAACCAACAAACCAACAAGCCAACAAGCCAACAAACCAACAAACCAACAAGCCAACAAACCAACTAGCCAACAAGCCAACAAGCCAACAAACCAACAAACCAACAAGCCAACAGGCCAACAAACCAACAAACCAACAAACCAAGAAACCAACAAGCCAACAAACCAACAAACAAATAAACCAACAAACCAAAAAACCAACAAACGAACAAACCAACAAGCCAACAAACCAACAAACCAACAAACCAACAAGCCAACAAACCAACAAATCAACAAGAAAACAAACCAACAAACCAACAAACCAACAAACCGACAAGCCAACAAGCCAACAAACCAACAAGCCAACAAACCAAAAACCAACATGCCAACAAGCCAACAAACCAACAAACCAACAAACCAACAAGCCAACAAGCCAACAAACCAACAAACCAACAAACCAACAAACCAACAAGCCAACAAACCAACAAACCAACAAGCCAACAAACCAACAAACCAACAAACCAACAAACCAACAAACCAACAAGCCAACAAGCCAACAAACCAACAAACCAACAAGCCAACAAACCAACAAACCAACAAACCAACAAGCCAACAAGCCAACAAACCAACAAACCAACAAGCCAACAAACCAACTAGCCAACAAGCCAACAAACCAACAAACCAACAAGCCAACAGGCCAACAAACCAACAAACCAACAAACCAAGAAACCAACAAGCCAACAAACCAACAAACAAATAAACCAACAAACCAAAAAACCAACAAACCAACAAACCAACAAGCCAACAAACCAACAAACCAACAAACCAACAAGCCAACAAAACCAACAAATCAACAAGCCAACAAACCAACAAACCAACAAACCAACAAACCAACAAACCGACAAGCCAACAAGCCAACAAACCAACAAGCCAACAAACCAAAAACCAACAAGCCAACAAGCCAACAAACCAACAAACCAACAAACCAACAAGCCAACAAGCCAACAAACCAACAAGCCAACAAACCAACAAACCAACAAGCCAACAAGCCAACAAACCAACAAACCAACAAACCAACAAGCCAACAAACCAACAAACCAACAAGCCAACAAACCAACAAACCAACAAACCAACAAACCAACAAACCAACAAGCCAAAAAGCCAACAAACCAACAAACCAACAAGCCAACAAACCAACAAACCAACAAACCAACAAACGAAAAAACCAACAAACCAACAAACCAACAAACCAACAAACCAACAAGCCAACAAGCCAACAAACCAACAAACCAACAAGCCAACAAACCAACAAACCAACAAACCAACAAGCCAACAAGCCAACAAGCCAACAAACCAACAAACCAACAAACCAACAAGCCAACAAACCAACAAACCAACAAACCAACATGCCAACCAACCAACAAACTAAGTAACCAACAAGCCAACAAACCAACAAACCAACAAGCCAACAAGCCAACAAACCAAAAAACCAACAAACCAACAAGCTAACAAACCAACAAGCCAACAAACCGACAAACCAACAAGCCAACAAGCCAACAAGCCAAAAACCAACAAACCAACATACCAACAAGCCAACAAACCAACAAACCAACAACCTAACAAACCAACAAACCAACAAACCAACAAACCAACAAGCCAACAAGCCAACAAACCAACAAACCAACAAGCCAACAAACCAACAAACCAACAAACCAACAAGCCAACAAACTAACAAGCCAACAAACCAACAAACCAACAAACCAATAACCAAAAAGCCAACAAACTAACAAACCAACAAGCCAAATGCCAACAAACCAACAAACCAACAAAGCAACAAGCAACAAGCCAACAAACAAACAAACCAACAAGCCAGCAAACCAACAAACCAACAAGCCGACAAGCCAACAAACCAACAAACCAACAAACCAGCAAGCCAACAAACCAACAAACAAAAAAACCAACAAACCAACAAACCAACAAGCCAACAAGCCAACAAACCAACAAACCAACAAGCCAAAAAACCAACAAAGCAACAAACTAAGTAACCAACAAGCCAACAAACCAACAAACCAACAAGCCAACAAGCCAACAAACCAACAAACCAACAAGCCAACAAACCAACAAACTAACAAACCAAAAAACCAACAAACCAACAAACCAACAAACCAAAAAACCAACAAACCAACAAACCAACAAACCAATAAACCAACAAACCAACAAGCCAACCAACCAACAAACCAACAAACCAAGTAACCAAAAAGCCAACAAACTAACAAACCAACAAGCCAACAAGCCCACAAACCAACAAACCAATAAACCAACAAACCAACAAACCAACAAGCCAACAAACCAACAAGCCAACAAGCCAACAAGCCAACAAACCAACAAACCAACAAACCAACAAACCAACAAGCCAACAGGCCAACAAACCAACAAACCAACAAACCAACGAGCCAACAAACCAACAAACCAACAAACCAACAAACCAACAAACCAACAAACCAACAAACAAATAAACCAACAAACCAAAAAACCAACAAACCAACAAACCAACAAGCCAACACACCAACAAACCAACAAACCAACAAGCCAACAAACCAACAAATCAACAAGCCAACAAACCAACAAACCAACAAACCAACAAACCAACAAACCGACAAGCCAACAAGCCAACAAACCAACAAGCCAACAAACCAAAAACCAACAAGCCAACAAGCCAACAAACCAACAAACCAACAAACCAACAAGCCAACAAACCAACAAACCAACAAACCAACAAACCAACAAACCAACAAGCCAAAAAACCAAACAAGCCAACAAACCAACCAACCAACAAACCAATATGCCAACAAACCAACAAATTAAGTAACCAACAAGCCAACAAACCAACAAACCAACAAGCCAACAAGCCAACAACTCAAAAAACCAACAAACCAACAAGCCAACAAACCAACAAGCCAACAAACCAACAAATCAAAAAGCCAACAAGCCAACAAACCAACAAACCAACAAACCAACAAGCCAACAAACCAACAAACTAACAAGCCAACAAACCAACAAACCAACAAACCAACAAACCAACAAGCCAACAAGCCAACAAACCAACAAACCAACAAAGCAACAAGCCAACAAACCAACAAGCCAACAAACCAACAAACCAAGTAACCTAAAAGCCAACAAACTGACAAACCAACAAGCCAACAAGCCAACAAACCTACAAACCAACGAAGCAACAAACCAACAAACCAACAAACCAACAAGCCAACAAGCCAACAAACCAGCAAACCAACAAACCAACAAACCAACAAACCAAAAAACCAACAAACCAACAAGCCAACAAACCAACAAACCAACAAACCAAAAAACCAACAAACCAACAAAACAACAAGCCAACAAACCAACAAACCAACAAACCAACAAGCCAACAAACCAACAAACAAATAAACCAACAAACCAAAAAACCAACAAACCAACAAACCAACAAGCCAACAAACCAACAAACCACAAACTAACAAGCCAACATACCAACAATCCAACAAGCCAACAAACCAACAAACCAACAAAGCTAAAAGCCAACTAGCCAACAAACCAACAAACCAACAAACCAACAAAGCAACAAGCCAACAAGCCAACAAACCAACAAACCAACAAACCAACAAGCCAACAAACCAACAAACCAACAAACCAACAAACCAACAAACCAACAAGCCAACAAACCAACAAACAAATAAACCAACAAACCAAAACACCCACAAATCAACAAGCCAACAAGCCAACAAACCAAAAAACCAACAAACCAACAAGCCAACAAACCTACAAACCAACAAACCAACAAACCAACAAACCAACAACCCAACAAACCAACAAACAAATAAACCAACAAACCAAAAAACCAACAAACCAACAAGCCAACAAGCCAAAATACCAACAAACCAACAAACCAACAAGCCAACAAACCAACAAACCAAGTAACTAAAAAGCCAACAAACTAACAAACCAACAAGCCAACAAACCAACAAGCCAACAAGCCAACAAACCAACAAACCAACAAAGCAACAAACCAACAAACCAACAAACCAACAAACCAACAAACCAACAAACCAACAAACTAACAAACCAACAAACCAACAAACCAACAAACCAACAAACCAACAAGCCAACAAACCAACAAACACACAAACCAACAAACCAACAAAGCAACAAACCAAAAAACCAACAAACCAACAAACCAACAAGCCAACAAGCCAACAAGCCAACAAACCAACAAACCAACAAGCCAACAAGCCAACAAGCCAACAAACCAACAAACCAACAAGCCAACAAACCAACAAACCAACAAACTAACAAGCCAACAAACCAACAAGCCAACAAACCAATAAACCAACAAGCCAACAAGCCAACAAACCAACAAACCAACAAGCCAACAAGCCAACAAACCAACTAGCCAACAAACCAACAAACAAATAAACCAACAAACCAACAAACCAACAAGCCAACAAGCCAACAAACCAACAAACCAACAAACCAACAAGCCAACAAACCAACAAACCAACAAACCAACAAACCAACAAACCAACAAACTAACATGCCAACAAGCCAGCAAACCAACAAACCAACAAACCAAGAAGCCAACAAACCAACAAACCAACAAACCAACAAGCCAACAAGCCAACAAGCCAACAAACCAACAAACCAACAAGCCAACAAACCAACAAACCAACAAACCAACATGACAACAAACCAACAAACTAAGTAATCAACAAGCGAACAAACCAACAAGCCAACAAACCAACAAACCAACAAACCAACAAGCCAACAAACCAGCAAACCAACAAACCAACAAA
Organism: Atherix ibis; assembly: GCA_958298945.1. Classification (NCBI taxonomy): domain Eukaryota; kingdom Metazoa; phylum Arthropoda; class Insecta; order Diptera; family Athericidae; genus Atherix; species Atherix ibis. Next base: position 32,088,826 of record OY282608.1, read on the forward strand.
TCAACAAGCCAACAAGCCAACAAACCAACAAACCAACAAAGCAACAAGCCAACAAACCAACAAGCCAACAAACCAACAAACGAACAAACCAAGTAACCAAAAAGCCAACAAACTAACAAACCAACAAGCCAACAAGCCAACAAACCAACAAACCAACAAAGCAACAAACCAAAAAACCAACAAACCAACAAACCAACAAGCCAACAAGCCAACAAGCCAACAAGCCAACAAGCCAACAAACCAACAAACCAACAAGCCAACAAGCCAACAAGCCAACAAACCAACAAACCAACAAGCCAACAAACCAACAAACCAACAAACTAACAAGCCAACAAACCAACAAGCCAACAAACCAATAAACCAACAAGCCAACAAGCCAACAAACCAACAAACCAACAAGCCAACAAGCCAACAAACCAACTAGCCAACAAACCAACAAACAAATAAACCAACAAACCAACAAACCAACAAGCCAACAAGCCAACAAAACAACAAACCAACAAACCAACAAGCCAACAAGCCAACAAACCAACAAACCAACAAACCAACAAACCAACAAAGCAACAAGCCAACAAGCCAACAAACCAACAAACCAACAAACCACAAGCCAACAAACCAACAAACCAACAAACCAACAAACCAACAAACCAACAAGCCAACAAGCCAACAAACCAACAAACCAACAAAGCAACAAGCCAACAAACCAACAAGCCAACAAACCAACAAACGAACAAACCAAGTAACCAAAAAGCCAACAAACTAACAAACCAACAAGCCAACAAGCCAACAAACCAACAAACCAACAAAGCAACAAACCAAAAAACCAACAAACCAACAAACCAACAAGCCAACAAGCCAACAAGCCAACAAACCAACAAACCAACAAGCCAACAAGCCAACAAGCCAACAAACCAACAAACCAACAAGCCAACAAACCAACAAACCAAAAAACTAACAAGCCAACAAACCAACAAGCCAACAAACCAATAAACCAACAAGCCAACAAGCCAACAAACCAACAAACCAACAAGCCAACAAGCCAACAAACCAACTAGCCAACAAACCAACAAACAAATAAACCAACAAACCAACAAACAAACAAGCCAACAAGCCAACAAACCAACAAACCAACAAACCAACAAGCCAACAAACCAACAAACCAACAAACCAACAAACCAACAAGCCAACAAGCCAACAAGCCAACAAACCAACAAACCAACAAGCCAACAAACCAACAAACTAACATGCCAACAAGCCAACAAACCAACAAACCAACAAACCAACAAGCCAACAAACCAACAAACCAACAAACCAACAAACCAACAAGCCAACAAGCCAACAAGCCAACAAACCAACAAACCAACAAGCCAACAAACCAACAAACCAACAAACCAACATGACAACAAACCAACAAACTAAGTAATCAACAAGCCAACAATCCAACAAACCAACAAACCAACAAACCAACAAGCCAAAAAGCCAACAAACCAACAAACCAACAAGCCAACAAGCCAACAAACCAACAAACCAACAAACCAACAAGCCAACAAACCAACAAACCAACAAGCCAACAAACCAACAAACCAACAAACCAACAAGCCAACAAGCCAACAAACCAACAAACCAACAAACCAACAAGCCAACAAACCAACAAACCAACAAACCAACATGCCAACAAACCAACAAACTAAGTAACCAACAAGCCAACAAACCAACAAACCAACAAGCCAACAAGCCAACAAACCAAAAAACCAACAAACCAACAAGCTAACAAACCAACAAGCCAACAAACCAACAAACCAACAAGCCAACAAGCCAACAAACCAACAAACCAACATACCAACAAGCCAACAAACCAACAAACCAACAAGTTAACAAACCAAAAAACCAACAAACTAACAAACCAACAAGCCAACAAGCCAACAAACCAACAAACCAACAAGCCAACAAACCAACAAACCAACAAACCAACAAGCCAACAAACCAACAAGCCAACAAACCGACAAACCAACAAACCAATAACCAAAAAGCCAACAAACTAACAAACCAACAAGCCAAATGCCAACAAACCAACAAACCAACAAAGCAACAAGCAACAAGCCAACAAACAAACAAACCAACAAGCCAACAAACCAACAAACCAACAAGCCAGCAAGCCAACAAACCAACAAACCAACAAACCAGCAAGCCAACAAACCAACAAACAAAAAAACCAACAAACCAACAAACCAACAAGCCAACAAACCAACAAACCAACAAACCAACAAGCCAACAAACCAACAAAGCAACAAACTAAGTAACCAACAAGCCAACAAACCAACAACCCAACAAGCCAACAAGCCAACAAATCAACAAACCAACAAGCCAACAAACCAACAAACCAACAAACCAAAAAACCAACAAACCAACAAGCCAACAAGCCAACAAGCCAACAAACCAACAAACCAACAAGCCAACAAGCCAACAAGCCAACAAGCCAACAAACCAACAAACCAACAAGCCAACAAACCAACAAACCAACAAACTAACAAGCCAACAAACCAACAAGCCAACAAACCAACAAACTAACAAGCCAACAAACCAACAAGCCAACAAACCAATAAACCAACAAGCCAACAAGCCAACAAACCAACAAACCAACAAGCCAACAAGCCAACAAACCAACTAGCCAACAAACCAACAAACAAATAAACCAACAAACCAACAAACCAACAAGCCAACAAGCCAACAAACCAACAAACCAACAAACCAACAAGCCAACAAACCAACAAACCAACAAGCCAACAAACCAACAAAGCAACAAACTAAGTAACCAACAAGCCAACAAACCAACAAACCAACAAGCCAACAAGCCAATAAATCAACAAACCAACAAGCCAACAAACCAACAAACCAACAAACCAAAAAACCAACAAACCAACAAACCAACAAACCAACAAGCCAACAAGCCAACAAGCCAACAAACCAACAAACCAACAAGCCAACAAACCAACAAACCAACAAACCAACATGACAACAAACCAACAAACTAAGTAATCAACAAGCCAACAATCCAACAAACCAACAAACCAACAAACCAACAAGCCAAAAAGCCAACAAACCAACAAACCAACAAGCCAACAAGCCAACAAACCAACAAACCAACAAACCAACAAGCCAACAAACCAACAAACCAACAAGCCAACAAACCAACAAACCAACAAACCAACAAGCCAACAAGCCAACAAACCAACAAACCAACAAACCAACAAGCCAACAAACCAACAAACCAACAAACCAACATGCCAACAAACCAACAAACTAAGTAACCAACAAGCCAACAAACCAACAAACCAACAAGCCAACAAGCCAACAAACCAAAAAACCAACAAACCAACAAGCTAACAAACCAACAAGCCAACAAACCAACAAACCAACAAGCCAACAAGCCAACAAACCAACAAACCAACATACCAACAAGCCAACAAACCAACAAACCAACAAGTTAACAAACCAAAAAACCAACAAACTAACAAACCAACAAGCCAACAAGCCAACAAACCAACAAACCAACAAGCCAACAAACCAACAAACCAACAAACCAACAAGCCAACAAACCAACAAGCCAACAAACCGACAAACCAACAAACCAATAACCAAAAAGCCAACAAACTAACAAACCAACAAGCCAAATGCCAACAAACCAACAAACCAACAAAGCAACAAGCAACAAGCCAACAAACAAACAAACCAACAAGCCAACAAACCAACAAACCAACAAGCCAGCAAGCCAACAAACCAACAAACCAACAAACCAGCAAGCCAACAAACCAACAAACAAAAAAACCAACAAACCAACAAACCAACAAGCCAACAAACCAACAAACCAACAAACCAACAAGCCAACAAACCAACAAAGCAACAAACTAAGTAACCAACAAGCCAACAAACCAACAACCCAACAAGCCAACAAGCCAACAAATCAACAAACCAACAAGCCAACAAACCAACAAACCAACAAACCAAAAAACCAACAAACCAACAAGCCAACAAGCCAACAAGCCAACAAACCAACAAACCAACAAGCCAACAAGCCAACAAGCCAACAAGCCAACAAACCAACAAACCAACAAGCCAACAAACCAACAAACCAACAAACTAACAAGCCAACAAACCAACAAGCCAACAAACCAACAAACTAACAAGCCAACAAACCAACAAGCCAACAAACCAATAAACCAACAAGCCAACAAGCCAACAAACCAACAAACCAACAAGCCAACAAGCCAACAAACCAACTAGCCAACAAACCAACAAACAAATAAACCAACAAACCAACAAACCAACAAGCCAACAAGCCAACAAACCAACAAACCAACAAACCAACAAGCCAACAAACCAACAAACCAACAAGCCAACAAACCAACAAAGCAACAAACTAAGTAACCAACAAGCCAACAAACCAACAAACCAACAAGCCAACAAGCCAATAAATCAACAAACCAACAAGCCAACAAACCAACAAACCAACAAACCAAAAAACCAACAAACCAACAAGCCAACAAGCCAACAAGCCAACAAGCCAACAAACCAACAAACCAACAAGCCAACAAGCCAACAAGCCAACAAACCAACAAACCAACAAGCCAACAAACCAACAAACTAACAAGCCAACAAGCCAACAAACCAACTAGCCAACAAACCAACACACAAATAAACCAACAAACCAACAAGCCAACAAACCAACAAACCAACAAACCAACAAACCAACAAACCAACAAACCAACAAACCAACAAACCAACAAACTAACATGCCAACAAGCCAACAAACCAACAAACCAACAAACCAACAAGCCAACAAACTAACAAACCAACAAACCAACAAGCCAACAAGCCAACAAGCCAACAAACCAACAAACCAACAAGCCAACAAACCAACAAACCAATAAACCAACATGACAACAAACCAACAAACTAAGTAATCAACAAGCCAACAAACCAACAAGCCAACAAGCCAACAAACCAACAAACCAACAAACCAACAAGCCAACAAACCAACAAACCAACAAACCAACAAACCAAAAAACCAACAAGCCAACAAGCTAACAAACCAACAAACCAACAAAGCAACAAGCCAACAAACCAACAAGCCAACAAACCAACAAACGAACAAACCAAGTAACCAAAAAGCCAACAAACTAACAAACCAACAAGCCAACAAGCCAACAAACCAACAAACCAACAAAGCAACAAACCAAAAAACCAACAAACCAACAAACCAACAAGCCAACAAGCCAACAAGCCAACAAACCAACAAACCAACAAGCCAACAAGCCAACAACCCAACAAACCAACAAACCAACAAGCCAACAAACCAACAAACCAGCAAACTAACAAGCCAACAAACCAACAAGCCAACAAACCAATAAACCAACAAGCCAACAAGCCAACAAACCAACAAACCAACAAGCCAACAAGCCAACAAACCAACTAGCCAACAAACCAACAAACAAATAAACAAACAAACCAACAAACCAACAAACCAACAAGCCAACAAGCCAACAAGCCAACAAACCAACAAACCAACAAACCAACAAGCCAACAAGCCAACAAACCAACAAACCAACAAACCAACAAAGCAACAAGCCAACAAGCCAACAAACCAACAAACCAACAAACCAACAAGCCAACAAGCCAACAAACCAACAAACCAACAAGCCAACAAACCAACAAACCAACAAACCAACAAGCCAACAAACTAACAAGCCAACAAACCAACAAACCAACAAACCAATAACCAAAAAGCCAACAAACTAACAAACCAACAAGCCAACAAGCCAACAAGCCAACAAACCAACAAACCAACAAGCCAACAAACCAACAAACCAATAAACCAACATGACAACAAACCAACAAACTAAGTAATCAACAAGCCAACAAACCAACAAGCCAACAAGCCAACAAACCAACAAACCAACAAACCAACAAGCCAACAAACCAACAAACCAACAAACCAACAAACCAAAAAACCAACAAGCCAACAAGCTAACAAACCAACAAACCAACAAAGCAACAAGCCAACAAACCAACAAGCCAACAAACCAACAAACGAACAAACCAAGTAACCAAAAAGCCAACAAACTAACAAACCAACAAGCCAACAAGCCAACAAACCAACAAACCAACAAAGCAACAAACCAAAAAACCAACAAACCAACAAACCAACAAGCCAACAAGCCAACAAGCCAACAAACCAACAAACCAACAAGCCAACAAGCCAACAACCCAACAAACCAACAAACCAACAAGCCAACAAACCAACAAACCAGCAAACTAACAAGCCAACAAACCAACAAGCCAACAAACCAATAAACCAACAAGCCAACAAGCCAACAAACCAACAAACCAACAAGCCAACAAGCCAACAAACCAACTAGCCAACAAACCAACAAACAAATAAACAAACAAACCAGCAAACCAACAAACCAACAAGCCAACAAGCCAACAAACCAACAAACCAACAAACCAACAAGCCAACAAGCCAACAAACCAACAAACCAACAAACCAACAAAGCAACAAGCCAACAAGCCAACAAACCAACAAACCAACAAACCAACAAGCCAACAAGCCAACAAACCAACAAACCAACAAGCCAACAAACCAACAAACCAACAAACCAACAAGCCAACAAACTAACAAGCCAACAAACCAACAAACCAACAAACCAATAACCAAAAAGCCAACAAACTAACAAACCAACAAGCCAAATGCCAACAAACCAACAAACCAACAAAGCAACAAGCAACAAGCCAACAAACAAACAAACCAACAAGCCAACAAACCAACAACCCAACAAGCCAACAAGCCAACAAACCAACAAACCAACAAACCAGCAAGCCAACAAACCAACAAACAAAAAAACCAACAAACCAACAAACCAACAAGCCAACAAGCCAACAAACCAACAAACCAACAAGCCAAAAAACCAACAAAGCAACAAACTAAGTAACCAACAAGCCAACAAACCAACAAACCAACAAGCCAACAAGCCAACAAACCAACAAACCAACAAGCCAACAAACCAACAAACTAACAAACCAAAAAACCAACAAACCAACAAACCAACAAACCAAAAAACCAACAAACCAACAAACCAACAAACCAATAAACCAACAAACCAACAAGCCAACCAACCAACAAACCAACAAACCAAGTAACCAAAAAGCCAACAAACTAACAAACCAACAAGCCAACAAGCCCACAAACCAACAAACCAATAAACCAACAAACCAACAAACCAACAAGCCAACAAACCAACAAGCCAACAAGCCAACAAGCCAACAAACCAACAAACCAACAAACCAACAAACCAACAAGCCAACAGGCCAACAAACCAACAAACCAACAAACCAACGAGCCAACAAACCAACAAACCAACAAACCAACAAACCAACAAACCAACAAACCAACAAACAAATAAACCAACAAACCAAAAAACCAACAAACCAACAAACCAACAAGCCAACACACCAACAAACCAACAAACCAACAAGCCAACAAACCAACAAATCAACAAGCCAACAAACCAACAAACCAACAAACCAACAAACCAACAAACCGACAAGCCAACAAGCCAACAAACCAACAAGCCAACAAACCAAAAACCAACAAGCCAACAAGCCAACAAACCAACAAACCAACAAACCAACAAGCCAACAAACCAACAAACCAACAAACCAACAAACCAACAAACCAACAAGCCAAAAAACCAACAAGCCAACAAACCAACCAACCAACAAACCAATATGCCAACAAACCAACAAATTAAGTAACCAACAAGCCAACAAACCAACAAACCAACAAGCCAACAAGCCAACAAACCAAAAAACCAACAAACCAACAAGCCAACAAACCAACAAGCCAACAAACCAACAAATCAAAAAGCCAACAAGCCAACAAACCAACAAACCAACAAACCAACAAGCCAACAAACCAACAAACTAACAAGCCAACAAACCAACAAACCAACAAACCAACAAACCAACAAGCCAACAAGCCAACAAACCAACAAACCAACAAAGCAACAAGCCAACAAACCAACAAGCCAACAAACCAACAAACCAAGTAACCTAAAAGCCAACAAACTGACAAACCAACAAGCCAACAAGCCAACAAACCTACAAACCAACGAAGCAACAAACCAACAAACCAACAAACCAACAAGCCAACAAGCCAACAAACCAGCAAACCAACAAACCAACAAACCAACAAACCAAAAAACCAACAAACCAACAAGCCAACAAACCAACAAACCAACAAACCAAAAAACCAACAAACCAACAAAACAACAAGCCAACAAACCAACAAACCAACAAACCAACAAGCCAACAAACCAACAAACAAATAAACCAACAAACCAAAAAACCAACAAACCAACAAACCAACAAGCCAACAAACCAACAAACCACAAACTAACAAGCCAACATACCAACAATCCAACAAGCCAACAAACCAACAAACCAACAAAGCTAAAAGCCAACTAGCCAACAAACCAACAAACCAACAAACCAACAAAGCAACAAGCCAACAAGCCAACAAACCAACAAACCAACAAACCAACAAGCCAACAAACCAACAAACCAACAAACCAACAAACCAACAAACCAACAAGCCAACAAACCAACAAACAAATAAACCAACAAACCAAAACACCCACAAATCAACAAGCCAACAAGCCAACAAACCAAAAAACCAACAAACCAACAAGCCAACAAACCTACAAACCAACAAACCAACAAACCAACAAACCAACAACCCAACAAACCAACAAACAAATAAACCAACAAACCAAAAAACCAACAAACCAACAAGCCAACAAGCCAAAATACCAACAAACCAACAAACCAACAAGCCAACAAACCAACAAACCAAGTAACTAAAAAGCCAACAAACTAACAAACCAACAAGCCTACAAACCAACAAGCCAACAAGCCAACAAACCAACAAACCAACAAAGCAACAAACCAACAAACCAACAAACCAACAAACCAACAAACCAACAAACCAACAAACTAACAAACCAACAAACCAACAAACCAACAAACCAACAAACCAACAAGCCAACAAACCAACAAACACACAAACCAACAAACCAACAAAGCAACAAACCAAAAAACCAACAAACCAACAAACCAACAAGCCAACAAGCCAACAAACCAACAAACCAACAAGCCAACAAGCCAACAAGCCAACAAACCAACAAACCAACAAGCCAACAAACCAACAAACCAACAAACTAACAAGCCAACAAACCAACAAGCCAACAAACCAATAAACCAACAAGCCAACAAGCCAACAAACCAACAAACCAACAAGCCAACAAGCCAACAAACCAACTAGCCAACAAACCAACAAACAAATAAACCAACAAACCAACAAACCAACAAGCCAACAAGCCAACAAACCAACAAACCAACAAACCAACAAGCCAACAAACCAACAAACCAACAAACCAACAAACCAACAAACCAACAAACTAACATGCCAACAAGCCAGCAAACCAACAAACCAACAAACCAAGAAGCCAACAAACCAACAAACCAACAAACCAACAAGCCAACAAGCCAACAAGCCAACAAACCAACAAACCAACAAGCCAACAAACCAACAAACCAACAAACCAACATGACAACAAACCAACAAACTAAGTAATCAACAAGCGAACAAACCAACAAGCCAACAAACCAACAAACCAACAAACCAACAAGCCAACAAACCAGCAAACCAACAAACCAACAAATCAACAAGCCAACAAGCCAACAAACCAACAAACCAACAAAGCAACAAGCCAACAAACCAACAAGCCAACAAACCAACAAACGAACAAACCAAGTAACCAAAAAGCCAACAAACTAACAAACCAACAAGCCAACAAGCCAACAAACCAACAAACCAACAAAGCAACAAACCAAAAAACCAACAAACCAACAAACCAACAAGCCAACAAGCCAACAAGCCAACAAGCCAACAAGCCAACAAACCAACAAACCAACAAGCCAACAAGCCAACAAGCCAACAAACCAACAAACCAACAAGCCAACAAACCAACAAACCAACAAACTAACAAGCCAACAAACCAACAAGCCAACAAACCAATAAACCAACAAGCCAACAAGCCAACAAACCAACAAACCAACAAGCCAACAAGCCAACAAACCAACTAGCCAACAAACCAACAAACAAATAAACCAACAAACCAACAAACCAACAAGCCAACAAGCCAACAAAACAACAAACCAACAAACCAACAAGCCAACAAGCCAACAAACCAACAAACCAACAAACCAACAAACCAACAAAGCAACAAGCCAACAAGCCAACAAACCAACAAACCAACAAACCACAAGCCAACAAACCAACAAACCAACAAACCAACAAACCAACAAACCAACAAGCCAACAAGCCAACAAACCAACAAACCAACAAAGCAACAAGCCAACAAACCAACAAGCCAACAAACCAACAAACGAACAAACCAAGTAACCAAAAAGCCAACAAACTAACAAACCAACAAGCCAACAAGCCAACAAACCAACAAACCAACAAAGCAACAAACCAAAAAACCAACAAACCAACAAACCAACAAGCCAACAAGCCAACAAGCCAACAAACCAACAAACCAACAAGCCAACAAGCCAACAAGCCAACAAACCAACAAACCAACAAGCCAGCAAACCAACAAACCAAAAAACTAACAAGCCAACAAACCAACAAGCCAACAAACCAATAAACCAACAAGCCAACAAGCCAACAAACCAACAAACCAACAAGCCAACAAGCCAACAAACCAACTAGCCAACAAACCAACAAACAAATAAACCAACAAACCAACAAACAAACAAGCCAACAAGCCAACAAACCAACAAACCAACAAACCAACAAGCCAACAAACCAACAAACCAACAAACCAACAAACCAACAAGCCAACAAGCCAACAAGCCAACAAACCAACAAACCAACAAGCCAACAAACCAACAAACTAACATGCCAACAAGCCAACAAACCAACAAACCAACAAACCAACAAGCCAACAAACCAACAAACCAACAAACCAACAAACCAACAAGCCAACAAGCCAACAAGCCAACAAACCAACAAACCAACAAGCCAACAAACCAACAAACCAACAAACCAACATGACAACAAACCAACAAACTAAGTAATCAACAAGCCAACAATCCAACAAACCAACAAACCAACAAACCAACAAGCCAAAAAGCCAACAAACCAACAAACCAACAAGCCAACAAGCCAACAAACCAACAAACCAACAAACCAACAAGCCAACAAACCAACAAACCAACAAGCCAACAAACCAACAAACCAACAAACCAACAAGCCAACAAGCCAACAAACCAACAAACCAACAAACCAACAAGCCAACAAACCAACAAACCAACAAACCAACATGCCAACAAACCAACAAACTAAGTAACCAACAAGCCAACAAACCAACAAACCAACAAGCCAACAAGCCAACAAACCAAAAAACCAACAAACCAACAAGCTAACATACCAACAAGCCAACAAACCAACAAACCAACAAGCCAACAAGCCAACAAACCAACAAACCAACATACCAACAAGCCAACAAACCAACAAACCAACAAGTTAACAAATCAAAAAACCAACAAACTAACAAACCAACAAGCCAACAAGCCAACAAACCAACAAACCAACAAGCCAACAAACCAACAAACCAACAAACCAACAAGCCAACAAACCAACAAGCCAACAAACCGACAAACCAACAAACCAATAACCAAAAAGCCAACAAACTAACAAACCAACAAGCCAAATGCCAACAAACCAACAAACCAACAAAGCAACAAGCAACAAGCCAACAAACAAACAAACCAACAAGCCAACAAACCAACAAACCAACAAGCCAGCAAGCCAACAAACCAACAAACCAACAAACCAGCAAGCCAACAAACCAACAAACAAGAAAACCAACAAACCAACAAACCAACAAGCCAACAAACCAACAAACCAACAAACCAACAAGCCAACAAACCAACAAAGCAACAAACTAAGTAACCAACAAGCCAACAAACCAACAACCCAACAAGCCAACAAGCCAACAAATCAACAAACCAACAAGCCAACAAACCAACAAACCAACAAACCAAAAAACCAACAAACCAACAAGCCAACAAGCCAACAAGCCAACAAACCAACAAACCAACAAGCCAACAAGCCAACAAGCCAACAAGCCAACAAACCAACAAACCAACAAGCCAACAAACCAACAAACCAACAAACTAACAAGCCAACAAACCAACAAGCCAACAAACCAACAAACTAACAAGCCAACAAACCAACAAGCCAACAAACCAATAAACCAACAAGCCAACAAGCCAACAAACCAACAAACCAACAAGCCAACAAGCCAACAAACCAACTAGCCAACAAACCAACAAACAAATAAACCAACAAACCAACAAACCAACAAGCCAACAAGCCAACAAACCAACAAACCAACAAACCAACAAGCCAACAAACCAACAAACCAACAAGCCAACAAACCAACAAAGCAACAAACTAAGTAACCAACAAGCCAACAAACCAACAAACCAACAAGCCAACAAGCCAATAAATCAACAAACCAACAAGCCAACAAACCAACAAACCAACAAACCAAAAAACCAACAAACCAACAAGCCAACAAGCCAACAAGCCAACAAGCCAACAAACCAACAAACCAACAAGCCAGCAAGCCAACAAGCCAACAAACCAACAAACCAACAAGCCAACAAACCAACAAACTAACAAGCCAACAAGCCAACAAACCAACTAGCCAACAAACCAACACACAAATAAACCAACAAACCAACAAGCCAACAAACCAACAAACCAACAAACCAACAAACCAACAAACCAACAAACTAACATGCCAACAAGCCAACAAACCAACAAACCAACAAACCAACAAGCCAACAAACTAACAAACCAACAAACCAACAAGCCAACAAGCCAACAAGCCAACAAACCAACAAACCAACAAGCCAACAAACCAACAAACCAATAAACCAACATGACAACAAACCAACAAACTAAGTAATCAACAAGCCAACAAACCAACAAGCCAACAAGCCAACAAACCAACAAACCAACAAACCAACAAGCCAACAAACCAACAAACCAACAAACCAACAAACCAAAAAACCAACAAGCCAACAAGCTAACAAACCAACAAACCAACAAAGCAACAAGCCAACAAACCAACAAGCCAACAAACCAACAAACGAACAAACCAAGTAACCAAAAAGCCAACAAACTAACAAACCAACAAGCCAACAAGCCAACAAACCAACAAACCAACAAAGCAACAAACCAAAAAACCAACAAACCAACAAACCAACAAGCCAACAAGCCAACAAGCCAACAAACCAACAAACCAACAAGCCAACAAGCCAACAACCCAACAAACCAACAAACCAACAAGCCAACAAACCAACAAACCAGCAAACTAACAAGCCAACAAACCAACAAGCCAACAAACCAATAAACCAACAAGCCAACAAGCCAACAAACCAACAAACCAACAAGCCAACAAGCCAACAAACCAACTAGCCAACAAACCAACAAACAAATAAACAAACAAACCAACAAACCAACAAACCAACAAGCCAACAAGCCAACAAACCAACAAACCAACAAACCAACAAGCCAACAAGCCAACAAACCAACAAACCAACAAACCAACAAAGCAACAAGCCAACAAGCCAACAAACCAACAAACCAACAAACCAACAAGCCAACAAACCAACAAACCAACAAACCAACAAACCAACAAACCAACAAACCAACAAGCCAACAAGCCAACAAACCAACAAACCAATAAAGCAACAAGCCAACAAACCAACAAGCCAACAAACCAACAAACGAACAAACCAAGTAACCAAAAAGCCAACAAACTAACAAACCAACAAGCCAACAAACCAACAAGCCAACAAACCAACAAACTAACAAGCCAACAAACCAACAAGCCAACAAACCAATAAACCAACAAGCCAACAAGCCAACAAACCAACAAACCAACAAGCCAACAAGCCAACAAACCAACAAGCCAACAAACCAACAAACTAACAAGCCAACAAACCAACAAGCCAACAAACCAATAAACCAACAAGCCAATAAGCCAACAAACCAACAAACCAACAAGCCAACAAGCCAACAAACCAACTAGCCAACAAACCAACAAACAAATAAACCAACAAACCAACAAACCAACAAGCCAACAAGCCAACAAACCAACAAACCAACAAACCAACAAGCCAACAAACCAACAAACCAACAAACCAACAAACCAACAAACTAAGATGCCAACAAGCCAACAAACCAACAAACCAACAAACCAACAAGCCAACAAACCAACAAACCAACAAATCAACAAGCCAACAAACCAACAAACCAACAAACCAACATGACAACAAACCAACAAACTAAGTAATCAACAAGCCAACAAACCAACAAGCCAATAAGCCAACAAACCAACAAACCAACAAACCAACAAGCCAACAAACCAACAAGCCAACAAGCCAACAAACCCACAAACCAACAAGCCAACAAGCCAACAAACCAACAAACCAACAAACCAACAAGCCAACAAACCAACAAACCAACAAGCCAACAAACCAACAAACCAACAAACCAACAAGCCAACAAGCCAACAAACCAACAAACCAACAAACCAACAAGCCAACAAACCAACAAACCAACAAACCAACATGCCAACAAACCAACAAACTAAGTAACCAACAAGCCAACAAACCAACAAACCAACAAGCCAACAAGCCAACAAACCAAAAAACCAACAAACCAACAATCTAACAAACCAACAAGCCAACAAACCAACAAGCTAACAAACCAACAAACCAACAAACTAACAAACCAACAAGCCAACAAGCCAACAAACCAACAAACCAATAAGCCAACAAACCAACAAACCAACAAACCAACAAGCCAACAAACCAACAAGCCAACAAACCAACAAACCAACAAACCAATAGCCAAAAAGCCAACAAACTAACAAACCAACAAGCCAAATGCCAACAAACCAACAAACCAACAAAGCAACAAGCAACAAGCCAACAAACAAACAAACCAACAAGCCAACAAACCAACAAACCAACAAGCCAACAAGACAACAAACCAACAAACCAACAAACAAGCAAGCCAACAAACCAACAAACAAAAAAACCAACAAACCAACAAACCAACAAGCCAACAAGCCAACAAACCAACAAGCCAACAAACCAACAAAGCAACAAACTAAGTAACCAAGAAGCCAACAAACCAACAAACCAACAAGCCAAAAAGCCAACAAATCAACAAACCAACAAGCCAACAAACCAACAAACCAACAAACCAAAAAACCAACAAACCAACAAACCAACAAACCAACAAACCAACAAACCAACAAACCAACAAACCAACAAACCAACAAACCAACAAACCAACAAACCAGCAAACCAAGTAACCAAAAAGCCAACAAACTAACAAACCAACAAGCCAACAAGCCCACAAACCAACAAACCAACAAACCAACAAGCCAACAAGCCAACAAACCAACAAGCCAACAAACCAACAAGCCAACAAGCCAACAAGCCAACAAGCCAACAAGCCAACAGGCCAACAAACTAACAAGCCAACAAACCAACAAGCCAACAAACCAATAAACCAACAAGCCAACAAGCCAACAAACCAACAAACCAACAAACGAACAAACCAAGTAACCAAAAAGCCAACAAACTAACAAACCAACAAGCCAACAAACCAACAAGCCAACAAACCAACAAACTAACAAGCCAACAAACCAACAAGCCAACAAACCAATAAACCAACAAGCCAACAAGCCAACAAACCAACAAACCAACAAGCCAACAAACCAACAAGCCAACAAACCAACAAACTAACAAGCCAACAAACCAACAAGCCAACAAACCAATAAACCAACAAGCCAACAAGCCAACAAACCAACAAACCAACAAGCCAACAAGCCAACAAACCAACAAGCCAACAAACCAACAAACTAACAAGCCAACAAACCAACAAGCCAACAAACCAATAAACCAACAAGCCAACAAGCCAACAAACCAACAAACCAACAAGCCAACAAGCCAACAAACCAACTAGCCAACAAACCAACGAACAAATAAACCAACAAACCAACAAACCAACAAGCCAACAAGCCAACAAACCAACAAACCAACAAACCAACAAGCCAACAAACCAACAAACCAACAAACCAACAAACCAACAAACCAACAAACTAAGATGCCAACAAGCCAACAAACCAACAAACCAACAAACCAACAAGCCAACAAACCAACAAACCAACAAACCAACAAGCCAACAAACCAACAAACCAACAAACCAACATGACAACAAACCAACAAACTAAGTAATCAACAAGCCAACAAACCAACAAGCCAATAAGCCAACAAACCAACAAACCAACAAACCAACAAGCCAACAAACCAACAAGCCAACAAGCCAACAAACCAACAAACTAACAAACCAACAAACCAACAAACCAACAAGCCAACAAACCAACAAACCAACAAACGAACAAGCCAACAAGCCAACAAACCAACAAACCAACAAACCAACATGACAACAAACCAACAAACTAAGTAATCAACAAGCCAACAAACCAACAAGCCAATAAGCCAACAAACCAACAAACCAACAAACCAACAAACCAACAAGCCAACAAGCCAACAAACCAACAAACCAACAAACCAACAAGCCAACAAACCAACAAACCAACAAGCCAACAAACCAACAAACCAACAAACGAACAAGCCAACAAGCCAACAAACCAACAAACCAACAAACCAACAAGCCAACAAACCAACAAACCAACAAACCAACATGCCAACAAACCAACAAACTAAGTAACCAACAAGCCAACAAACCAACAAACCAACAAGCCAACAAGCCAACAAACCAAAAAACCAACAAACCAACAATCTAACAAACCAACAAGCCAACAAACCAACAAGCTAACAAACCAACAAACCAACAAACTAACAAACCAACAAGCCAACAAGCCAACAAACCAACAAACCAATAAGCCAACAAACCAACAAACCAACAAACCAACAAGCCAACAAACCAACAAGCCAACAAACCAACAAACCAACAAACCAATAGCCAAAAAGCCAACAAACTAACAAACCAACAAGCCAAATGCCAACAAACCAACAAACCAACAAAGCAACAAGCAACAAGCCAACAAACAAACAAACCAACAAGCCAACAAACCAACAAACCAACAAGCCAACAAGACAACAAACCAACAAACCAACAAACAAGCAAGCCAACAAACCAACAAACAAAAAAACCAACAAACCAACAAACCAACAAGCCAACAAGCCAACAAACCAACAAGCCAACAAACCAACAAAGCAACAAACTAAGTAACCAAGAAGCCAACAAACCAACAAACCAACAAGCCAAAAAGCCAACAAATCAACAAACCAACAAGCCAACAAACCAACAAACCAACAAACCAAAAAACCAACAAACCAACAAACCAACAAACCAACAAACCAACAAACCAACAAACCAACAAACCAACAAACCAACAAACCAACAAGCCAACAAACCAACAAACCAACAAACCAACAAACCAAGTAACCAAAAAGCCAACAAACTAACAAACCAACAAGCCAACAAGCCCACAAACCAACAAACCAACAAACCAACAAGCCAACAAGCCAACAAACCAACAAGCCAACAAACCAACAAGCCAACAAGCCAACAAGCCAACAAGCCAACAAGCCAACAGGCCAACAAACCAACAAACCAACGAGCCAACAAACCAACAAACCAACAAACGAACAAGCCAACAAACCACCAAACAAATAAACCAACAAACAAATAAACCAACAAACCAAAAAACCAACAAACCAACAAACCAACAAACCAACAAACCAAAAAACCAACAAACCAACAAACCAACAAACCAACAAACCAACAAACCAACAAGCCAACAAGCCAACAGGCCAGCAAACCAAAAAACCAACGAGCCAACAAACCAACAAACCAACAAACCAACAAGCCAACAAACCAACAAACAAATAAACCAACAAACAAATAAACCAACAAACCAACAAACCAACAAACCAACAAACCAACAAACCAACAAACCAACAAACCAACAATCCAACAAACCAACAAACCAACATACCAAGTAACCAAAAAGCCAACAAACTAACAAACCAACAAGCCAACAAGCCCACAAACCAACAAACCAACAAACCAACAAGCCAACAAGCCAACAAACCAACAAACCAACAAGCCAACAAGCCAAGAAGCCAACAAACCAACAAACCAACAAGCCAACAGGCCAACAAACCAACAAACCAACAAACCCACAAACCAACAAGCCAACAAACCAACAAACAAATAAACCAACAAACTAAAAAACAAACAAACCAACAAACCAACAAGCCAACAAACCAACAAACCAACAAACCAACAAGCCAACAAACCAGCAAATCAAAAAGCCAACAAACCAACAAACCAACAAACCAACAAACCGACAAGCCAACAAGCCAACAAACCAACAAGCCAACAAACCAAAAACCAACAAGCCAACAAGCCAACAAACCAACAAACCAACAAACCAACAAGCCAACAAGCCAACAAACCAACAAGCCAACAAACCAACAAACCAACAAGCCAACAAGCCAACAAACCAACAAACCAACAAACCAACAAGCCAACAAACCAACAAACCAACAAGCCAACAAACCAACAAACCAACAAGCCAACAAACCAACAAACCAACAAACCAACAAACCAACAAGCCAACAAACCAACAAACCAACAAGCCAACAAACCAACAAACCAACAAGCCAACAAACCAACAAACCAACAAACAAACAAGCCAACAATGCAACAAGCCAACAAACCAACACGCCAACAAACCAACAAACTAAGTAGCCAACAAGCCAACAAACCAACAAACCAACAAACCAACAAACCAACAAGCCAACAAACCAACAAGCACACAAACCAACAAACCAACAAACCAACAAGCCAGCAAACCAACAAACCAAAAAACCAACAAGCCAACAAACCAACAAACCAACAAACCAACAAGCCAACAAACCAACAAACCAACAAACCAACAAACCAACAAGCCAACAAGCCAACAAACCAACAAACCAACAAGCAAACAAACCAACAAACCAAGAAACCAACAAACCAACAAACCAACAAACCAACAAACCAACAAACCAAGAAACCAACAAACCAACAAACCAACAAGCCAACAAGCCAACAAACCAACAAACCAACAAGCCAACAAACCAACATACCAACAAACCAACAAGCTAACAAGCCAACAAACCAACAAACCAACAAACCAACAAGCCAACAAACCAACAAACCAACATGCCAACAAACCAACAAACTAAGTAACCAACAAGCCAACAAACCAACAAACCAACAAACCAACAAGCCAACAAGCCAACAAACCAAAAAACCAACAAACCAACAAGCTAACAAACCAACAAGCCAACAAACCAACAAACCAACAAGCCAACAAGCCAACAAACCAGCAAACCAACATACCAACAAGCCGACAAACCAACAAACCAACAAGCTAACAAACCAATAAACCAACAAACCAACAAACCAACAAGCCAACAAGCCAACAAACCAACAAACCAACAAGCCAACAAACTAACAAACCAACAAACCAACAAGCCAACAAACCAACAAGCCAACAAACCAACAAACCAACAAACCAATAACCAAAAAGCCAACAAACTAACAACCCAACAAGCCAAATGCCAACAAACCAACAAACCAACAAAGCAACAAGCAACAAGCCAACAAACAAACAAAGCAACAAGCCAACAAACAAACAAACCAACAAGCCAACAAGCCAACAAACCAACAAACCAACAAACCAGCAAGCCAACAAACCAACAAACAAAAAAACCAACAAACCAACAAACCAACAAGCCAACAAGCCAACAAACCAACAAACCAACAAACCAACAAGCCAACAAGCCAACAAACCAACAAGCCAACAAACCAACAAACCAATAAGCCAACAAGCCAACAAACCAACAAACCAACAAACCAACAAGCCAACAAACCAACAAACCAACAAGCCAACAAACCAACAAACCAACAAACCAACAAGCCAACAAACCAACAAACCAACAAACAAACAAGCCAACAATGCAACAAGCCAACAAACCAACACGCCAACAAACCAACAAACTAAGTAGCCAACAAGCCAACAAACCAACAAACCAACAAACCAACAAACCAACAAGCCAACAAACCAACAAGCACACAAACCAACAAACCAACAAACCAACAAGCCAGCAAACCAACAAACCAAAAAACCAACAAGCCAACAAACCAACAAACCAACAAACCAACAAGCCAACAAACCAACAAACCAACAAACAAACAAACCAACAAGCCAACAAGCCAACAAACCAACAAACCAACAAGCAAACAAACCAACAAACCAAGAAACCAACAAACCAACAAACCAACAAACCAACAAACCAACAAACCAACAAACCAACAAACCAACAAGCCAACAAGCCAACAAACCAACAAACCAACAAGCCAACAAACCAACATACCAACAAACCAACAAGCTAACAAGCCAACAAACCAACAAACCAACAAACCAACAAGCCAACAAACCAACAAACCAACATGCCAACAAACCAACAAACTAAGTAACCAACAAGCCAACAAACCAACAAACCAACAAACCAACAAGCCAACAAGCCAACAAACCAAAAAACCAACAAACCAACAAGCTAACAAACCAACAAGCCAACAAACCAACAAACCAACAAGCCAACAAGCCAACAAACCAGCAAACCAACATACCAACAAGCCGACAAACCAACAAACCAACAAGCTAACAAACCAATAAACCAACAAACCAACAAACCAACAAGCCAACAAGCCAACAAACCAACAAACCAACAAGCCAACAAACTAACAAACCAACAAACCAACAAGCCAACAAACCAACAAGCCAACAAACCAACAAACCAACAAACCAATAACCAAAAAGCCAACAAACTAACAACCCAACAAGCCAAATGCCAACAAACCAACAAACCAACAAAGCAACAAGCAACAAGCCAACAAACAAACAAAGCAACAAGCCAACAAACAAACAAACCAACAAGCCAACAAGCCAACAAACCAACAAACCAACAAACCAGCAAGCCAACAAACCAACAAACAAAAAAACCAACAAACCAACAAACCAACAAGCCAACAAGCCAACAAACCAACAAACCAACAAACCAACAAGCCAACAAACCAACAAAGCAACAAACTAAGTAACCAACAAGCCAACAAACCAACTAACCAACAAACTAACAAACCAACAAGCCAACAAACCAACAAGCACACAAACCAACAAACCAACAAGCCAACAAACCAACAAACCAACAAACCAAAAAACCAACAAGCCAACAAACCAACAAACCAACAAACCAACAAGCCAACAAACCAACAAACCAACAAACCAACAAACCAACAAGCCAACAAGCCAACAAACCAACAAACCAACAAGCAAACAAACCAACAAACCAACAAACCAACAAACCAACAAACCAACAAACCAACAAACCAACAAACCAACAAACCAACAAACCAACAAACCAACAAGCCAACAAGCCAACAAACCAACAAACCAACAAATCAACTAGCCAACAAGCCAACAAACCAACAAACCAACAAACCAACAAACCAGCAAACCAACATACCAACAAGCCGACAAACCAACAAACCAACAAGCTAACAAACCAACAAACCAACAAACCAACAAGCCAACAAACCAACAAACCAACAAACCAACTACCCAACAAGCCAACAAACCAACAAACCAACAAACCAACAAACCAGCAAACCAACATACCAACAAGCCGACAAACCAACAAACCAACAAGCTAACAAACCAACAAACCAACAAAACAACAAACCAACAAACCAACAAACCAACAAGCCAACAAGCCAACAAACCAAAAAACCAACAAACCAACAAGCTAACAAACCAACAAGCCAACAAACCAACAAACCAACAAGCCAACAAGCCAACAAACCAGCAAACCAACATACCAACAAGCCGACAAACCAACAAACCAACAAGCTAACAAACGAACAAACCAACAAACCAACAAACCAACAAGCCAACAAGCCAACAAACCAACAAACCAACAAGCCAACAAACCAACAAACCAACAAACCAACAAGCCAACAAACCAACAAGCCAACAAACCAACAAACCAACAAACAAATAACCAAAAAGCCAACAAACTAACTACCCAACAAGCCAAATGCCAACAAACCAACAAACCAACAAAGCAAAAAGCAACAAGCCAACAAACAAACAAAGCAACAAGCCAACAAACCAACAAACCAACAAGCCAACAAGCCTACAAACCAACAAACCAACAAACCAGCAAGCCAACAAACCAACAAACAAAAAAACCAACAAACCAACAAGCCAACAAGCCAACAAACCAACAAACCAACAAACCAACAAGCCAACAAACCAACAAGGCAACAAACTAAGTAACCAACAAGCCAACAAACCAACAAACCAACAAGCCAACAAGCCAACAAGCCAACAAACCAACAAACCAACAAGCCAACAAACCAACAAACCAAGAAACCAAAAAACCAACAAACCAACAAACCAACAAACCAACAAACCAACAAACGAACAAACCAACAAGCCAACAAACCAACAAACCAACAAACCAACAAACCAAGTAACCAAAAAGCCAACAAACTAACAAACCAACAAGCCAACAAGCCCACAAACGAACAAACCAACAAACCAACAAGCCAACAAGCCAACAAACCAACAAACCAACAAGACAACAAACCAACAAGCCAACAAGCCAACAAGCCAACAAGCCAACAAACCAACAAACCAACAAGCCAACAGGCCAACAAACCAACAAACCAACGAGCCAACAAACCAACAAGCCAACAAACCATCAAGCCAACAAACCAACAAACAAAAAAACCAACAAACCAAAAAACCAACAAACCAACAAACCAACAAGCCAACAAACCAACAAACCAACAAACCAACAAGCCAACAAACCAACAAATCAACAAGCCAACAAACCAACAAACCAACAACCCAACAAACAGACAAGCCAACAAGCCAACAAACCAACAAGCCAACAAACCAAAAACCAACAAGCCAACAAGCCAACAAACCAACAAACCAACAAGCCAACAAACCAACAAACCAACAAGCCAACAAACCAACAAACCAACAAACCAAAAAAACAACAAGCCAACAAACCAACAAACCAACAAACCAATATGCCAACAAATCAACAAATTAAGTAACCAACAAGCCAACAAACCAACAAACCAACAAACCAACATGCCAACAAACCAACAAACTAAGTAACCAAAAAGCCAACAAACCAACAAACCAACAAGCCAACAAGCCAACAAACCAACAAACCAACAAACCAACAAGCCAACAAACCAACAAACCAACAAACCAACAAACCAACAAGCCAACAAGCCAACAAAGCAACAAACCAACAAACCAACAAACCAACAAACCAACAAACCAACAAACCAACAAACCAACAAACCAACAAACCAACAAACCAACAAACCAACAAGCCAACAAGCCAACAAACCAACAAACCAACAAGCCAACAAACCAACAAACCAACAAACCAACAAGCCAATAAGCCAACAAACCAACAAACCAACAAACCAACAAGCCAACAACCCAACAAACCAACAAACCAACATGCCAACAAACCAACAAATTAAGTAACCAACAAGCCAACAAACCAACAAACCAACAAGCCAACAAGCCAACAAACAAAAAAACCAACAAACCAACAAGCTAACAAACCAACAAGCCAACAAACCAACAAACCAACACGCCAACAAGCCAACAAACCAACAAACCAACATACCAACAAGCCAACAAACCAACAAACCAACAAGCCAACAAAACAACAAACCAACAAACCAACAAGCCAACAAACCAACAAGCCAACAAGCCAACAAACCAACAAACCAACAAACCAATAACCAAAAAGCCAACAAACTAACAAACCAACAAGCTAAATGCCAACAAACCAACAAACCAACAAACAACAAGCAACAAGCCAACAAACAAACAAACCAACAAGCCAACAAACCAACAAACCAACAAACAAACAAGCCAACAAAGCAACAAACCAACAAACCAACAAGCCAACAAACCAACAAACTAAGTAGCCAACAAGCCAACAAACCAACAAACCAACAAACCAACAAGCCAACAAACCAACAAACCAACAAACCAACAAACCAACAAGCCAACAAGCCAACAAACCAACAAACCAACAAGCCAACAACCCAACAAACCAACAATCCAACAAACCAACATGACAACAAGCCAACAAGCCAACAAACCAACAAACCAACAAACAAACAAGCCAACAAACCAACAAACTAACAAACCAACATGCCAACAACCCAACAAACCAACAAACCAACAAGCCAACAAACCAACAAACCAACAAACCAACAAGCCAACAAGCCAACAAACCAACAAACCGACAAACCAACAAACCAACAAACCAACAAACCAACAAGCCAACAAGCCAACAAACCAACAAACCAAAAAACCAACAAGCCAACAAACCAACAAACCAACAAACCAACAAGCCAACAAACCAACAAACCAACAAACCAACAAACCAACAAGCCAACAAGCCAACAAACCAACTAACCAACAAGCAAACAAACCAACAAACCAACAAACCAACAAACCAACAAACCAACAAACCAACAAACCAACAAACCAACAAACCAACAAACCAACAAGCCAACAAGCCAACAAACCAACAAACCAACAAGCCAACAAACCAACAAACCAACAAACCAACTAGCCAACAAGCCAACAAACCAACAAACCAACAAACCAACAAACCAGCAAACCAACATACCAACAAGCCGACAAACCAACAAACCAACAACCTAACAAACCAACAAACCAACAAACCAACAAACCAACAAGCCAACAAGCCAACAAACCAAAAAACCAACAAACCAACAAGCTAACAAACCAACAAGCCAACAAACCAACAAACCAACAAG
Organism: Atherix ibis; assembly: GCA_958298945.1. Lineage (NCBI taxonomy): Eukaryota > Metazoa > Arthropoda > Insecta > Diptera > Athericidae > Atherix > Atherix ibis. The sequence continues at coordinate 32,114,012 of OY282608.1, forward strand.
CCAACAAGCCAACAAACCAGCAAACCAACATACCAACAAGCCGACAAACCAACAAACCAACAAGCTAACAAACGAACAAACCAACAAACCAACAAACCAACAAGCCAACAAGCCAACAAACCAACAAACCAACAGGCCAACAAACCAACAAACCAACAAACCAACAAGCCAACAAACCAACAAGCCAAAAAACCAACAAACCAACAAACCAATAACCAAAAAGCCAACAAACTAACAACCCAACAAGCCAAATGCCAACAAACCAACAAACCAACAAAGCAACAAGCCAACAAACAAACAAAGCAACAAGCCAACAAACCAACAAACCAACAAGCCAACAAGCCTACAAACCAACAAACCAACAAAACAGCAAGCCAACAAGCCAACAAACCAACAAAGCAACAAACTAAGTAACCAACAAGCCAACAAACCAACAAACCAACAAGCCAACAAGCCAACAAACCAACAAACCAACAAGCCAACAAACCAACAAACCAAGAAACCAAAAAACCAACAAACCAACAAACCAACAAACCAACAAACCAACAAACCAACAAACCAACAAGCCAACAAACCAACAAACCAACAAACCAACAAACCAAGTAACCAAAAAGCCAACAAACTAACAAACCAACAAGCCAACAAGCCCACAAACGAACAAACCAACAAACCAACAAGCCAACAAGCCAACAAACCTACAAACGAACAAGCCAACAAACCAACAAGCCAACAAGCCAACAAGCCAACAAGCCAACAAGCCAACAAACCAACAAACCAACAAGCCAACAGGCCAACAAACCAACAAACCAAAAACCAACAAGCCAACAAGCCAACAAACCAACAAACCAACAAACCAACAAGCCAACAAACCAACAAACCAACAAGCCAACAAACCAACAAACCAACAAACCAAAAAACCAACAAACCAACAAACCAACAAACCGATATGCCAACAAACCAACAAATTAAGTAGCCAACAAGCCAACAAACCAACAAACCAATAAACCAACATGCCAACAAACCAACAAACTAAGTAACCAAAAAGCCAACAAACCAACAAACCAACAAGCCAACAAGCCAACAAACCAACAAACCAACAAACCAACAAGCCAACAAACCAACAAACCAACAAACCAACAAACCAACAAACCAACAAACCAACAAACCAATAAGCCAACAAGCCAACAAACCAACAAACCAACAAACCAACAAACCAACAAACCAACAAACCAACAAGCCAACAAGCCAACAAACCAACAAACCAACAAGCCAACAAACCAACAAACCAACAAACCAACAAGCCAACAAGCCAACAAACCAACAAACCAACAAACCAACAAGCCAACAACCCAACAAACCAACAAACCAACATGCCAACAAACCAACAAATTAAGTAACCAACAAGCCAACAAACCAACAAACCAACAAGCCAACAAGCCAACAAACAAAAAAACCAACAAACCAACAAGCTAACAAACCAACAAGCCAACAAACCAACAAACCAACACGCCAACAAGCCAACAAACCAACAAACCAACATACCAACAAGCCAACAAACCAACAAACCAACAAGCCAACAAACCAACAAACCAACAAACCAACAAGCCAACAAACCAACAAGCCAACAAGCCAACAAACCAACAAACCAACAAACCAATAACCAAAAAGCCAACAAACTAACAAACCAACAAGCTAAATGCCAACAAACCAACAAACCAACAAACAACAAGCAACAAGCCAACAAACAAACAAACCAACAAGCCAACAAACCAACAAACCAACAAACAAACAAGCCAACAAAGCAACAAGCCAACAAACCAACAAGCCAACAAACCAACAAACTAAGTAGCCAACAAGCCAACAAACCAACAAACCAACAAACCAACAAGCCAACAAACCAACAAACCAACAAACCAACAAACCAACAAGCCAACAAGCCAACAAACCAACAAACCAACAAGCCAACAAACCAACAAACCAACAATCCAACAAACCAACAAGACAACAAGCCAACAAGCCAACAAACCAACAAACCAACAAACCAACAAACCAACAAGCCAACAAACCAACAAACCAACAAACCAACATGCCAACAACCCAACAAACCAACAAACCAACAAGCCAACAAACCAACAAACCAACAAACCAACAAGCCAACAACCCAACAAACCAACAAACCGACAAACCAACAAACCAACAAACCAATAAACCAACAAGCCAACAAGCCAACAAACCAACAAACCAAAAAACCAACAAGCCAACAAACCAACAAACCAACAAACCAACAAGCCAACAAACCAACAAACCAACAAACCAACAAACCAACAAGCCAACAAGCCAACAAGCCAACAAACCAACTAACCAACAAGCAAACAAACCAACAAACCAACAAACCAACAAACCAACAAACCAACAAACCAACAAACCAACAAACCAACAAACCAACAAACCAACAAGCCAACAAGCCAACAAACCAACAAACCAACAAGCCAACAAACCAACAAACCAACAAACCAACTAGCCAACAAGCCAACAAACCAACAAACCAACAAACCAACAAACCAGCAAACCAACATACCAACAAGCCGACAAACCAACAAACCAACAAGCTAACAAACCAACAAACCAACAAACCAACAAACCAACAAACCAACAAGCCAACAAGCCAACAAACCAAAAAACCAACAAACCAACAAGCTAACAAACCAACAAGCCAACAAACCAACAAACCAACAAGCCAACAAGCCAACAAACCAGCAAACCAACATACCAACAAGCCGACAAACCAACAAACCAACAAGCTAACAAACGAACAAACCAACAAACCAACAAACCAACAAGCCAACAAGCCAACAAACCAACAAACCAACAAGCCAACAAACCAACAAACCAACAAACCAACAAGCCAACAAACCAACAAGCCAAAAAACCAACAAACCAACAAACCAATAACCAAAAAGCCAACAAACTAACAACCCAACAAGCCAAATGCCAACAAACCAACAAACCAACAAAGCAACAAGCAACAAGCCAACAAACAAACAAAGCAACAAGCCAACAAACCAACAAACCAACAAGCCAACAAGCCTACAAACCAACAAACCAACAAAACAGCAAGCCAACAAGCCAACAAACCAACAAAGCAACAAACTAAGTAACCAACAAGCCAACAAACCAACAAACCAACAAGCCAACAAGCCAACAAACCAACAAACCAACAAGCCAACAAACCAACAAACCAAGAAACCAAAAAACCAACAAACCAACAAACCAACAAACCAACAAACCAACAAACCAACAAACCAACAAGCCAACAAACCAACAAACCAACAAACCAACAAACCAAGTAACCAAAAAGCCAACAAACTAACAAACCAACAAGCCAACAAGCCCACAAACGAACAAACCAACAAACCAACAAGCCAACAAACCAACAAACCAACAAACGAACAAGCCAACAAACCAACAAGCCAACAAGCCAACAAGCCAACAAGCCAACAAGCCAACAAACCAACAAACCAACAAGCCAACAGGCCAACAAACCAACAAACCAACGAGCCAACAAACCAACAAGCCAACAAACCAACAAGCCAACAAACCAACAAACAAATAAACCAACAAACCAAAAAACCAACAAACCAACAAACCAACAAGCCAACAAACCAACAAACCAACAAACCAACAAGCCAACAAACCAACAAATCAACAAGCCAACAAACCAACAAACCAACAAACAGACAAGCCAACAAGCCAACAAACCAACAAGCCAACAAACCAAAAACCAACAAGCCAACAAGCCAACAAACCAACAAACCAACAAACCAACAAGCCAACAAACCAACAAACCAACAAGCCAACAAACCAACAAACCAACAAACCAAAAAACCAACAAACCAACAAACCAACAAACCAATATGCCAACAAACCAACAAATTAAGTAGCCAACAAGCCAACAAACCAACAAACCAACAAACCAACATGCCAACAAACCAACAAACTAAGTAACCAAAAAGCCAACAAACCAACAAACCAACAAACCAACAAACCAACAAACCAACAAACCAACAAACCAACAAACCAACAAACCAACAAGCCAACAAGCCAACAAGCCAACAAACCAACAAACCAACAAGCCAACAAACCAACAAACCAACAAACCAACAAGCCAATAAGCCAACAAACCAACAAACCAACAAACCAATATGCCAACAAACCAACAAATTAAGTAGCCAACAAGCCAACAAACCAACAAACCAACAAACCAACAAACCAACAAGCCAACAAGCCAACAAACCAACAAACCAACAAACCAACAAACCAACAAACCAACAAACCAACAAACCAACAAACCAACAAACCAACAAACCAACAAACCAACAAACCAACAAACCAACAAGCCAACAAGCCAACAAACCAACAAACCAACAAGCCAACAAACCAACAAACCAACAAACCAACAAGCCAACAAGCCAACAAACCAACAAACCAACAAACCAACAAGCCAACAACCCAACAAACCAACAAACCAACATGCCAACAAACCAACAAATTAAGTAACCAACAAGCCAACAAACCAACAAACCAACAAGCCAACAAGCCAACAAACAAAAAAACCAACAAACCAACAAGCTAACAAACCAACAAGCCAACAAACCAACAAACCAACATGCCAACAAGCCAACAAACCAACAAACCAACATACCAACAAGCCAACAAACCAACAAACCAACAAACCAACAAGCCAACAAACCAACAAACCAACAAACCAACAAACCAACAAGCCAACAAGCCAACAAACCAACAAACCAACAAGCCAACAAACCAACAAACCAACAATCCAACAAACCAACAAGACAACAAGCCAACAAGCCAACAAACCAACAAACCAACAAACCAACAAGCCAACAAACCAACAAACCAACAAACCAACATGCCAACAACCCAACAAACCAACAAACCAACAAGCCAACAAACCAACAAACCAACAAACCAACAAGCCAACAAGCCAACAAACCAACAAACCGACAAACCAACAAACCAACAAACCAACAAACCAACAAGCCAACAAGCCAACAAACCAACAAACCAAAAAACCAACAAGCCAACAAACCAACAAACCAACAAACCAACAAGCCAACAAACCAACAAACCAACAAACCAACAAACCAACAAGCCAACAAGCCAACAAACCAACTAACCAACAAGCAAACAAACCAACAAACCAACAAACCAACAAACCAACAAACCAACAAACCAACAAACCAACAAACCAACAAACCAACAAACCAACAAGCCAACAAGCCAACAAACCAACAAACCAACAAGCCAACAAACCAACAAACCAACAAACCAACTAGCCAACAAGCCAACAAACCAACAAACCAACAAACCAACAAACCAGCAAACCAACATACCAACAAGCCGACAAACCAACAAACCAACAAGCTAACAAACCAACAAACCAACAAACCAACAAACCAACAAACCAACAAGCCAACAAGCCAACAAACCAAAAAACCAACAAACCAACAAGCTAACAAACCAACAAGCCAACAAACCAACAAACCAACAAGCCAACAAGCCAACAAACCAGCAAACCAACATACCAACAAGCCGACAAACCAACAAACCAACAAGCTAACAAACGAACAAACCAACAAACCAACAAACCAACAAGCCAACAAGCCAACAAACCAACAAACCAACAAGCCAACAAACCAACAAACCAACAAACCAACAAGCCAACAAACCAACAAGCCAAAAAACCAACAAACCAACAAACCAATAACCAAAAAGCCAACAAACTAACAACCCAACAAGCCAAATGCCAACAAACCAACAAACCAACAAAGCAACAAGCAACAAGCCAACAAACAAACAAAGCAACAAGCCAACAAACCAACAAACCAACAAGCCAACAAGCCTACAAACCAACAAACCAACAAAACAGCAAGCCAACAAGCCAACAAACCAACAAAGCAACAAACTAAGTAACCAACAAGCCAACAAACCAACAAACCAACAAGCCAACAAGCCAACAAACCAACAAACCAACAAGCCAACAAACCAACAAACCAAGAAACCAAAAAACCAACAAACCAACAAACCAACAAACCAACAAACCAACAAATCAACAAACCAACAAGCCAACAAACCAACAAACCAACAAACCAACAAACCAAGTAACCAAAAAGCCAACAAACTAACAAACCAACAAGCCAACAAGCCCACAAACGAACAAACCAACAAACCAACAAGCCAACAAGCCAACAAACCAACAAATGAACAAGCCAACAAACCAACAAGCCAACAAGCCAACAAGCCAACAAGCCAACAAGCCAACAAACCAACAAACCAACAAGCCAACAGGCCAACAAACCAACAAACCAACGAGCCAACAAACCAACAAGCCAACAAACCAACAAGCCAACAAACCAACAAACAAATAAACCAACAAACCAAAAAACCAACAAACCAACAAACCAACAAGCCAACAAACCAACAAACCAACAAACCAACAAGCCAACAAACCAACAAATCAACAAGCCAACAAACCAACAAACCAACAAACAGACAAGCCAACAAGCCAACAAACCAACAAGCCAACAAACCAAAAACCAACAAGCCAACAAGCCAACAAACCAACAAACCAACAAACCAACAAGCCAACAAACCAACAAACCAACAAGCCAACAAACCAAAAAACCAACAAACCAACAAACCAACAAACCAACAAACCAACAAACCAACATGCCAACAAACCAACAAATTAAGTAGCCAAAAAGCCAACAAACCAACAAACCAACAAGCCAACAAGCCAACAAACCAACAAACCAACAAACCAACAAGCCAACAAACCAACAAACCAACAAACCAACAAACCAACAAACCAACAAACCAACAAACCAACAAACCAACAAACCAACAAGCCAACAAGCCAACAAGCCAACAAACCAACAAACCAACAAGCCAACAAACCAACAAACCAACAAACCAACAAGCCAATAAGCCAACAAACCAACAAACCAACAAACCAATATGCCAACAAACCAACAAATTAAGTAGCCAACAAGCCAACAAACCAACAAACCAACAAACCAACAAACCAACAAGCCAACAAGCCAACAAACCAACAAACCAACAAACCAACAAACCAACAAACCAACAAACCAACAAACCAACAAACCAACAAACCAACAAACCAACAAACCAACAAACCAACAAACCAACAAGCCAACAAGCCAACAAACCAACAAACCAACAAGCCAACAAACCAACAAACCAACAAACCAACAAGCCAACAAGCCAACAAACCAACAAACCAACAAGCCAACAACCCAACAAACCAACAAACCAACATGCCAACAAACCAACAAATTAAGTAACCAATAAGCCAACAAACCAACAAACCAACAAGCCAACAAGCCAACAAACAAAAAAACCAACAAACCAACAAGCTAACAAACCAACAAGCCAACAAACCAACAAACCAACATGCCAACAAGCCAACAAACCAACAAACCAACATACCAACAAGCCAACAAACCAACAAACCAACAAGCCAACAAACCAACAAGCCAACAAGCCAACAAACCAACAAACCAACAAACCAATAACCAAAAAGCCAACAAACTAACAAACCAACAAGCTAAATGCCAACAAACCAACAAACCAACAAACAACAAGCAACAAGCCAACAAACAAACAAACCAACAAGCCAACAAACCAACAAACCAACAAACAAACAAGCCAACAAAGCAACAAGCCAACAAACCAACAAGCCAACAAACCAACAAACTAAGTAGCCAACAAGCCAACAAACCAACAAACCAACAAACCAACAAGCCAACAAACCAACAAACCAACAAACCAACAAACCAACAAGCCAACAAGCCAACAAACCAACAAACCAACAAGCCAACAAACCAACAAACCAACAATCCAACAAACCAACAAGACAACAAGCCAACAAGCCAACAAACCAACAAACCAACAAACCAACAAACCAACAAGCCAACAAACCAACAAACCAACAAACCAACATGCCAACAACCCAACAAACCAACAAACCAACAAGCCAACAAACCAACAAACCAACAAACCAACAAGCCAACAACCCAACAAACCAACAAACCGACAAACCAACAAACCAACAAACCAATAAACCAACAAGCCAACAAGCCAACAAACCAACAAACCAAAAAACCAACAAGCCAACAAACCAACAAACCAACAAACCAACAAGCCAACAAACCAACAAACCAACAAACCAACAAACCAACAAGCCAACAAACCAACAAGCCAACAAACCAACAAACCAACAAACCAACAAACCAACAAGCCAACAAGCCAACAAACCAACTAACCAACAAGCAAACAAACCAACAAACCAACAAACCAACAAACCAACAAACCAACAAACCAACAAACCAACAAACCAACAAACCAACAAGCCAACAAGCCAACAAACCAACAAACCAACAAGCCAACAAACCAACAAACCAACAAACCAACTAGCCAACAAGCCAACAAACCAACAAACCAACAAACCAACAAACCAGCAAACCAACATACCAACAAGCCGACAAACCAACAAACCAACAAGCTAACAAACCAACAAACCAACAAACCAACAAACCAACAAGCCAACAAGCCAACAAACCAAAAAACCAACAAACCAACAAGCTAACAAACCAACAAGCCAACAAACCAACAAACCAACAAGCCAACAAGCCAACAAACCAGCAAACCAACATACCAACAAGCCGACAAACCAATAAACCAACAAGCTAACAAACCAACAAACCAACAAACCAACAAACCAACAAGCCAACAAGCCAACAAACCAACAAACCAACAAGCCAACAAACCAACAAACCAACAAACCAACAAGCCAACAAACCAACAAGCCAAAAAACCAACAAACCAACAAACCAATAACCAAAAAGCCAACAAACTAACAACCCAACAAGCCAAATGCCAACAAACCAACAAACCAACAAAGCAACAAGCAACAAGCCAACAAACAAACAAAGCAACAAGCCAACAAACCAACAAACCAACAAGCCAACAAGCCTGCAAACCAACAAATCAACAAAACAGCAAGCCAACAAGCCAACAAACCAACAAAGCAACAAACTAAGTAACCAACAAGCCAACAAACCAACAAACCAACAAGCCAACAAGCCAACAAACCAACAAACCAACAAGCCAACAAACCAACAAACCAAGAAACCAAAAAACCAACAAACCAACAAACCAACAAACCAACAAACCAACAAACCAACAAACCAACAAGCCAACAAACCAACAAACTAACAAACCAACAAACCAAGTAACCAAAAAGCCAACAAACTAACAAACCAACAAGCCAACAAGCCTACAAACGAACAAACCAACAAACCGACAAACCAACAAACCAACAAACCAACAAACCAACAAGCCAACAAGCCAACAAACCAACAAACCAAAAAACCAACAAGCCAACAAACCAACAAACCAACAAACCAACAAGCCAACAAACCAACAAACCAACAAACCAACAAACCAACAAGCCAACAAGCCAACAAACCAACTAACCAACAAGCAAACAAACCAACAAACCAACAAACCAACAAACCAACAAACCAACAAACCAACAAACCAACAAACCAACAAACCAACAAACCAACAAGCCAACAAACCAGCAAACCAACATACCAACAAGCCGACAAACCAACAAACCAACAAGCTAACAAACCAACAAACCAACAAACCAACAAACCAACAAACCAACAAGCCAACAAGCCAACAAACCAAAAAACCAACAAACCAACAAGCTAACAAACCAACAAGCCAACAAACCAACAAACCAACAAGCCAACAAGCCAACAAACCAGCAAACCAACATACCAACAAGCCGACAAACCAACAAACCAACAAGCTAACAAACGAACAAACCAACAAACCAACAAACCAACAAGCCAACAAGCCAACAAACCAACAAACCAACAAGCCAACAAACCAACAAACCAACAAACCAACAAGCCAACAAACCAACAAGCCAAAAAACCAACAAACCAACAAACCAATAACCAAAAAGCCAACAAACTAACAACCCAACAAGCCAAATGCCAACCAACCAACAAACCAACAAAGCAACAAGCAACAAGCCAACAAACAAACAAAGCAACAAGCCAACAAACCAACAAACCAACAAGCCAACAAGCCTACAAACCAACAAACCAACAAAACAGCAAGCCAACAAGCCAACAAACCAACAAAGCAACAAACTAAGTAACCAACAAGCCAACAAACCAACAAACCAACAAGCCAACAAGCCAACAAACCAACAAACCAACAAGCCAACAAACCAACAAACCAAGAAACCAAAAAACCAACAAACCAACAAACCAACAAACCAACAAACCAACAAACCAACAAACCAACAAGCCAACAAACCAACAAACCAACAAACCAACAAACCAAGTAACCAAAAAGCCAACAAACTAACAAACCAACAAGCCAACAAGCCCACAAACGAACAAACCAACAAACCAACAAGCCAACAAGCCAACAAACCAACAAACGAACAAGCCAACAAACCAACAAGCCAACAAGCCAACAAGCCAACAAGCCAACAAGCCAACAAACCAACAAACCAACAAGCCAACAGGCCAACAAACCAACAAACCAACGAGCCAACAAACCAACAAGCCAACAAACCAACAAGCCAACAAACCAACAAACAAATAAACCAACAAACCAAAAAACCAACAAACCAACAAACCAACAAGCCAACAAACCAACAAACCAACAAACCAACAAGCCAACAAACCAACAAATCAACAAGCCAACAAACCAACAAACCAACAAACAGACAAGCCAACAAGCCAACAAACCAACAAGCCAACAAACCAAAAACCAACAAGCCAACAAGCCAACAAACCAACAAACCAACAAACCAACAAGCCAACAAACCAACAAACCAACAAGCCAACAAACCAAAAAACCAACAAACCAACAAACCAACAAACCAACAAACCAACAAACCAACATGCCAACAAACCAACAAATTAAGTAGCCAAAAAGCCAACAAACCAACAAACCAACAAGCCAACAAGCCAACAAACCAACAAACCAACAAACCAACAAGCCAACAAACCAACAAACCAACAAACCAACAAACCAACAAACCAACAAACCAACAAACCAACAAACCAACAAACCAACAAGCCAACAAGCCAACAAGCCAACAAACCAACAAACCAACAAGCCAACAAACCAACAAACCAACAAACCAACAAGCCAATAAGCCAACAAACCAACAAACCAACAAACCAATATGCCAACAAACCAACAAATTAAGTAGCCAACAAGCCAACAAACCAACAAACCAACAAACCAACAAACCAACAAGCCAACAAGCCAACAAACCAACAAACCAACAAACCAACAAACCAACAAACCAACAAACCAACAAACCAACAAACCAACAAACCAACAAACCAACAAACCAACAAACCAACAAACCAACAAGCCAACAAGCCAACAAACCAACAAACCAACAAGCCAACAAACCAACAAGCCAACAAGCCAACAAGCCAACAAACCAACAAACCAACAAGCCAACAAACCAACAAACCAACAAACCAACAAGCCAATAAGCCAACAAACCAACAAACCAACAAACCAATATGCCAACAAACCAACAAATTAAGTAGCCAACAAGCCAACAAACAAAAAAACCAACAAACCAACAAGCTAACAAACCAACAAGCCAACAAACCAACAAACCAACATGCCAACAAGCCAACAAACCAACAAACCAACATACCAACAAGCCAACAAACCAACAAACCAACAAGCCAACAAACCAACAAACCAACAAACCAACAAGCCAACAAACCAACAAGCCAACAAGCCAACAAACCAACAAACCAACAAACCAATAACCAAAAAGCCAACAAACTAACAAACCAACAAGCTAAATGCCAACAAACCAACAAACCAATAAACAACAAGCAACAAGCCAACAAACAAACAAACCAACAAGCCAACAAACCAACAAACCAACAAACAAACAAGCCAACAAAGCAACAAGCCAACAAACCAACAAGCCAACAAACCAACAAACTAAGTAGCCAACAAGCCAACAAACCAACAAACCAACAAACCAACAAGCCAACAAACCAACAAACCAACAAACCAACAAACCAACAAGCCAACAAGCCAACAAACCAACAAACCAACAAGCCAACAAACCAACAAACCAACAATCCAACAAACCAACAAGACAACAAGCCAACAAGCCAACAAACCAACAAACCAACAAACCAACAAGCCAACAAACCAACACACCAACAAACCAACATGCCAACAACCCAACAAACCAACAAACCAACAAGCCAACAAACCAACAAACCAACAAACCAACAAACCAACAAGCCAACAAGCCAACAAACCAACAAACCGACAAACCAACAAACCAACAAACCAACAAACCAACAAGCCAACAAGCCAACAAACCAACAAACCAAAAAACCAACAAGCCAACAAACCAACAAACCAACAAACCAACAAGCCAACAAACCAACAAACCAACAAACCAACAAACCAACAAGCCAACAAGCCAACAAACCAACTAACCAACAAGCAAACAAACCAACAAACCAACAAACCAACAAACCAACAAACCAACAAACCAACAAACCAACAAACCAACAAACCAACAAGCCAACAAGCCAACAAACCAACAAACCAACAAGCCAACAAACCAACAAACCAACAAACCAACTAGCCAACAAGCCAACAAACCAACAAACCAACAAACCAACAAACCAGCAAACCAACATACCAACAAGCCGACAAACCAACAAACCAACAAGCTAACAAACCAACAAACCAACAAACCAACAAACCAACAAGCCAACAAGCCAACAAACCAAAAAACCAACAAACCAACAAGCTAACAAACCAACAAGCCAACAAACCAACAAACCAACAAGCCAACAAGCCAACAAACCAGCAAACCAACATACCAACAAGCCGACAAACCAATAAACCAACAAGCTAACAAACCAACAAACCAACAAACCAACAAACCAACAAGCCAACAAGCCAACAAACCAACAAACCAACAAGCCAACAAACCAACAAACCAACAAACCAACAAGCCAACAAACCAACAAGCCAAAAAACCAACAAACCAACAAACCAATAACCAAAAAGCCAACAAACTAACAACCCAACAAGCCAAATGCCAACAAACCAACAAACCAACAAAGCAACAAGCAACAAGCCAACAAACAAACAAAGCAACAAGCCAACAAACCAACAAACCAACAAGCCAACAAGCCTACAAACCAACAAATCAACAAAACAGCAAGCCAACAAGCCAACAAACCAACAAAGCAACAAACTAAGTAACCAACAAGCCAACAAACCAACAAACCAACAAGCCAACAAGCCAACAAACCAACAAACCAACAAGCCAACAAACCAACAAACCAAGAAACCAAAAAACCAACAAACCAACAAACCAACAAACCAACAAACCAACAAACCAACAAACCAACAAGCCAACAAACCAACAAACTAACAAACCAACAAACCAAGTAACCAAAAAGCCAACAAACTAACAAACCAACAAGCCAACAAGCCTACAAACGAACAAACCAACAAACCAACAAGCCAACAAGCCAACAAACCAACAAACGAACAAGCCAACAAACCAACAAGCCAACAAGCCAACAAGCCAACAAGCCAACAAGCCAACAAACCAACAAACCAACAAGCCAACAGGCCAACAAACCAACAAACCAACGAGCCAACAAACCAACAAGCCAACAAACCAACAAGCCAACAAACCAACAAACAAATAAACCAACAAACCAAAAAACCAACAAACCAACAAACCAACAAGCCAACAAACCAACAAACCAACAAACCAACAAGCCAACAAACCAACAAATCAACAAGCCAACAAACCAACAAACCAACAAACCAACAAACAGACAAGCCAACAAGCCAACAAACCAACAAGCCAACAAACCAAAAACCAACAAGCCAACAAGCCAACAAACCAACAAACCAACAAACCAACAAGCCAACAAACCAACAAATTAAGTAGCCAACAAGCCAACAAACCAACAAACCAACAAACCAACATGCCAACAAACCAACAAACTAAGTAACCAAAAAGCCAACAAACCAACAAACCAACAAGCCAACAAGCCAACAAACCAACAAACCAACAAACCAACAAACCAACAAGCCAACAAACCAACAAACCAACAAACCAACAAACCAACAAACCAACAAACCAATAAGCCAACAAGCCAACAAACCAACAAACCAACAAACCAACAAACCAACAAACCAACAAACCAACAAACCAACAAACCAACAAACCAACAAACCAACAAACCAACAAACCAACAAACCAACAAACCAACAAGCCAACAAGCCAACAAGCCAACAAACCAACAAACCAACAAGCCAACAAACCAACAAACCAACAAACCAACAAGCCAATAAGCCAACAAACCAACAAACCAACAAACCAACAAGCCAACAACCCAACAAACCAACAAACCAACATGCCAACAAACCAACAGACTAAGTAACCAACAAGCCAACAAACCAACAAACCAACAAGCCAACAAGCCAACAAACAAAAAAACCAACAAACCAACAAGCTAACAAACCAACAAGCCAACAAACCAACAAACCAACACGCCAACAAGCCAACAAACCAACATACCAACAAGCCAACAAACCAACAAACCAACAAGCCAACAAACCAACAAACCAACAAGCCAACAAACCAACAAGCCAACAAGCCAACAAACCAACAAACCAACAAACCAATAACCAAAAAGCCAACAAACTAACAAACCAACAAGCCAAATGCCAACAAACCAACAAACCAACAAACAACAAGCAACAAGCCAACAAACAAACAAACCAACAAGCCAACAAACCAACAAACCAACAAACAAACAAGCCAACAAAGCAACAAGCCAACGAACCAACAAGCCAACAAGCCAACAAACCAACAAACCAACAAACCAACAAACCAACAAACCAACAAGCCAACAAGCCAACAAACCAACAAGCACACAAACCAACAAACCAACAAGCCAACAAGCCAACAAACCAACAAACCAACAAACCAACAAGCCAACAAACCAACAAACCAACAAACCAACAAGCCAACAAACCAACAAACCCACAAACCAACAAACCAACAAGCCAACAAGCCAACAAACCAACAAACCAACAAGCCAGCAAACCAACAAACCAACAAACCAACAAACCAACAAACCAACAAACCAACAAACCAACAAACCACCAAACCAACAAGCCAACAAACCAACAAACCAACAAACCAACAAGCCAAGAAACCAACAAACTAAGTAACTAACAAGCCAACAAACCAACAAACCAACAAGCCAACAAGCCAACAAACCAAAAAACCAACAAACCAACAAGCTAACAAACCATCAAGCCAAAAAACCAACAAACCAACAAGCCAACAAGCCAACAAACCAGCAAACCAACATACCAACAAGCCAACAAACCAACAAACCAACAAGCTAACAAACCAACAAACCAACAAACCAACAAACCAACAAGCCAACAAGCCAACAAACCAACAAACCAACAAGCCAACAAACCAACAAACCAACAAACCAACAAGCCAACAAACCAACAAGCCAACAAACCAACAAGCCAACAAACCAACATACCAACAAACCAGCAAGCCAACAAACCAACAAACCAACAAGCCAACAAGCCAACAAACCAACATACCAACAAACCAGCAAGCCAACAAACCAACAAACAAAAAAACCAACAAACCAACAAACCAACAAGCCAACAAACCAACAAACCAACAAACCAATTTGCCAACAAACCAACAAATTAAGTAACCAACAAGCCAACAAACCAACAAACCAACAAACCAACATGCCAACAAACCAACAAACTAAGTAACCAACAAGCCAACAAGCCAACAAACCAACAAACCAACAAACCAACAAGCTAACAAACCAACAAACCAACAAACCAACAAACCAACAAGCCAACAAGCCAACAAACCAACAAACCAACATGCCAACAAACCAACAAACCAACAAACCAACAAAGCAACAAGCAACAAGCCAACAAACAAACAAACCAACAAGCCAACAAACCAACAAACCAACAAGCCAACAAGCCAACAAACCAACAAACCAACAAACCAGCAAGCCAACAAACCAACAAACCAACAAGCCAACAAGCCAACAAACCAACATACCAACAAACCAGCAAGCCAACAAACCAACAAACAAAAAAACCAACAAACCAACAAACCAACAAGCCAACAAACCAACAAACCAACAAACCAATTTGCCAACAAACCAACAAATTAAGTAACCAACAAGCCAACAAACCAACAAACCAACAAACCAACATGCCAACAAACCAACAAACTAAGTAACCAACAAGCCAACAAGCCAACAAACCAACAAACCAACAAACCAACAAGCTAACAAACCAACAAACCAACAAACCAACAAACCAACAAGCCAACAAGCCAACAAACCAACAAACCAACATGCCAACAAACCAACAAACCAACAAACCAACAAACCAACAAACCAACAAACCAACAAACCAACAAACCAACAAACCAACAAACCAACAAGCCAACAAGCCAACAAACCAACAAACCAACAAACCAACAAACCAACAAGCCAACAAACCAACAAACCAACAAACCAACAAGCCAACAAGCCAACAAACCAACAAACCAACAAACCAACAACCCAACAAACCAACAAACCAACATGCCAACAAACCAACAAACTAAGTAACCAACAAGCCAACAAACCAACAAACTAACAAACCAACAAGCCAAATGCCAACAAACAAACAAACTAACAAGCCAACAAACTAACAAACCAACAAGCCAACAAGCCAACAAACCAACAAACCAATAAACCAGCAAGCAAACAAACCAACAAACAAAAAAACCAACAAACCAACAAACTAACAAGCCAACAAGCCAACAAACCAACAAACCAACAAACCAACAAACCAACAAGCCAACAAACCAACAAAGCAACAAACTAAGTAACCAACAAGCCAACAAACCAACAAACCAACAAGCCAACAAGCCAACAAACCAACAAACCAACAAACCAACAAGCCAACAAACCAACAAACCAAGAAACCAAAAAACCAACAAACCAACAAACCAACAAACCAACAAACCAACAAACCAACAAGCCAACAAACCAACAAACCAACAAACCAGCAAACCAAGTAACCAAAAAGCCTACAAACTAACAAACCAACAAGCCAACAAGCCTACAAACGAACAAACCAACGAACCAACAAGCCAACAAGCCAACAAACCAACAAACCAACAAGCCAACAAACCAACAAGCCAACAAGCCAACAAGCCAACAAACCAACAAACCAACAAGCCAACAGGCCAACAAACCAACAAACCAATGAGCCAACAAACCAACAAGCCAACAAACCAATAAGCCAACAAACCAACAAACAAATAAACCAACAAACCAAAAAACCAACAAACCAACAAACCAACAAGCCAACAAACCAACAAACCAACAAACCAACAAGCCAACAAACCAACAAATCAACAAGCCAACAAACCAACAAACCAACAAACCAACAAACCGACAAGCCAACAAGCCAACAAACCAACAAGCCAACAAACCAAAAACCAACAAGCCAACAAGCCAACAAACCAACAAACCAACAAACCGACAAGCCAACAAACCAACAAACCAACAAGCCAACAAACCAACAAACCAACAAACCAAAAAACCAACAAACCAACAAACCAACAAGCCAACAACCCAACAAACCAACAAACCAACATGCCAACAAGCCAACAAACTAAGTAACCAAAAAGCCAATAAACCAACAAACCAACAAGCCAACAAGCCAACAAACAAAAAAACCAACAAACCAACAAGCTAACAAACCAACAAGCCAACAAACCAACAAACCAACACGCCAACAAGCCAACAAACCAACAAACCAACATACCAACAAGCCAACAAACCAACAAACCAGCAAGCCAACAAACCAACAAACCAACAAACCAACAAGCCAACAAACCAACAAGCCAACAAGCCAACAAACCAACAAACCAACAAACCAATAACCAAAAAGCCAACAAACTAACAAACCAACAAGCCAAATGCCAACAAACCAACAAACCAACAAACAACAAGCAACAAGCCAACAAAAAACAAACCAACAAGCCAACAAACCAACAAACCAACAAACAAACAAGCCAACAAAGCAACAAGCCAACAAACCAACAAGCCAACAAACCAACAAACTAAGTAGCCAACAAGCCAACAAACCAACAAACCAACAAACCAACAAACCAACAAGCCAACAAACCAACAAGCACACAAACCAACAAACCAACAAGCCAACAAGCCAACAAACCAACAAACCAACAAACCAACAAGCCAACAAACCAACAAACCAACAAACCAACAAACCCACAAGCCAACAAACCAACAAACCAACAAACCAACAAACCAACAAGCCAACAAGCCAACAAACCAACAAACCAACAAGCCAACAAACCAACAAACCAACAAACCAACAAACCAACAAACCAACAAACCAACAAACCAACAAACCAACAAACCAACAAACCAACAAACCAACAAGCCAACAAGCCAACAAACCAACAAACCAACAAGCCAACAAACCAACAATCCAACAAACCAACAAGCCAACAAGCCAACAAGCCAACAAACCAACAAACCAACAAACCAACAAGCCAACAAACCAACAAACCAACAAACCAACATGCCAACAAACCAACAAACTAAGTAACTAACAAGCCAACAAACCAACAAACCAACAAGCCAGCAAGCCAACAAACCAAAAAACCAACAAACCTACAAGCTAACAAACCAACAAGCCAACAAACCAACAAACCAACAAGCCAACAAGCCAACAAACCAGCAAACCAACATACCAACAAGCCAACAAACCAACAAAATAACAAACCAACAAGCCAACAAACCAACAAACCAACAAACCAACAAGCCAACAAACCAACAAGCCAACAAACCAACAAACCAACAAACCAATAATCAAAAAGCCAACAAACTAACAACCCAACAAGCCAAATGCCAACAAACCAACAAACCAACAAAGCAACAAGCAGCAAGCCAACAAACAAACAAACCAACAAGCCAACAAACCAACAAACCAACAAGCCAACAAGCCAACAAACCAACAAACCAACAAACCAGCAAGCCAACAAACCAACAAACCAACAAGCCAACAAGCCAACAAACCAACAAACCAACAAACCAGCAAGCCAACAAACCAACAAACAAAAAAACCAACAAACCAACAAACCAAGAAGCCAACAAACCAACAAACCAACAAACCAATATGCCAACAAACCAACAAATTAAGTAACCAACAAGCCAACAAACCAACAAACCAACAAACCAACATGCCAACAAACCAACAAACTAAGTAACCAAAAAGCCAACAAACCAACAAACCAACAAGCCAACAAGCCAACAAACCAACAAACCAACAAACCAACAAGCCAACAAACCAACAAACCAACAAACCAACAAACCAACAAGCCAACAAGCCAACAAACCAACAAACCAACAAGCCAACAAACCAACAAACCAACAAACCAACAAACCAACAAACCAACAAACCAACAAACCAACAAACCAACAAACCAACAAGCCAACAAGCCAACAAACCAACAAACCAACAAGCCAACAAACCAACAATCCAACAAACCAACAAGCCAACAAGCCAACAAGCCAACAAACCAACAAACCAACAAACCAACAAGCCAACAAACCAACAAACCAACAAACCAACATGACAACAAACCAACAAACTAAGTAACTAACAAGCCAACAAACCAACAAACCAACAAGCCAACAAGCCAACAAACCAAAAAACCAACAAACCTACAAGCTAACAAACCAACAAGCCAACAAACCAACAAACCAACAAGCCAACAAGCCAATAAACCAGCAAACCAACATACCAACAAGCCAACAAACCAACAAACCAACAAGCTAACAAACCAACAAACCAAAAAACCAACAAACCAACAAGCCAACAAGCCAACAAACCAACAAACCAACAAACCAACAAGCCAACAAACCAACAAACCAACAAACCAACAAACCCACAAGCCAACAAACCAACAAACCAACAAACCAACAAACCAACAAGCCAACAAGCCAACAAACCAACAAACCAACAAGCCAACAAACCAACAAACCAACAAACCAACAAACCAACAAACCAACAAACCAACAAACCAACAAACCAACAAACCAACAAGCCAACAAGCCAACAAACCAACAAACCAACAAGCCAACAAACCAACAATCCAACAAACCAACAAACCAACAAGCCAACAAGCCAACAAGCCAACAAACCAACAAACCAACAAACCAACAAGCCAACAAACCAACAAACCAACAAACCAACATGCCAACAAACCAACAAACTAAGTAACTAACAAGCCAACAAACCAACAAACCAACAAGCCAACAAGCCAACAAACCAAAAAACCAACAAACCTACAAGCTAACAAACCAACAAGCCAACAAACCAACAAACCAACAAGCCAACAAGCCAACAAACCAGCAAACCAACATACCAACAAGCCAACAAACCAACAAAATAACAAACCAACAAGCCAACAAACCAACAAACCAACAAACCAACAAGCCAACAAACCAACAAGCCAACAAACCAACAAACCAACAAACCAATAATCAAAAAGCCAACAAACTAACAACCCAACAAGCCAAATGCCAACAAACCAACAAACCAACAAAGCAACAAGCAACAAGCCAACAAACAAACAAACCAACAAGCCAACAAACCAACAAACCAACAAGCCAACAAGCCAACAAACCAACAAACCAACAAACCAGCAAGCCAACAAACCAACAAACCAACAAGCCAACAAGCCAACAAACCAACAAACCAACAAACCAGCAAGCCAACAAACCAACAAACAAAAAAACCAACAAACCAACAAACCAAGAAGCCAACAAACCAACAAACCAACAAACCAATATGCCAACAAACCAACAAATTAAGTAACCAACAAGCCAACAAACCAACAAACCAACAAACCAACATGCCAACAAACCAACAAACTAAGTAACCAAAAAGCCAACAAACCAACAAACCAACAAGCCAACAAGCCAACAAACCAACAAACCAACAAACCAACAAGCCAACAAACCAACAAACCAACAAACCAACAAACCAACAAGCCAACAAGCCAACAAACCAACAAACCAACAAGCCAACAAACCAACAAACCAACAAACCAACAAACCAACAAACCAACAAACCAACAAACCAACAAACCAACAAGCCAACAAGCCAACAAACCAACAAACCAACAAGCCAACAAACCAACAATCCAACAAACCAACAAGCCAACAAGCCAACAAGCCAACAAACCAACAAACCAACAAACCAACAAGCCAACAAACCAACAAACCAACAAACCAACATGACAACAAACCAACAAACTAAGTAACTAACAAGCCAACAAACCAACAAACCAACAAGCCAACAAGCCAACAAACCAAAAAACCAACAAACCTACAAGCTAACAAACCAACAAGCCAACAAACCAACAAACCAACAAGCCAACAAGCCAATAAACCAGCAAACCAACATACCAACAAGCCAACAAACCAACAAACCAACAAACCAACAAGCCAACAAACCAACAAACCAACAAACCAATAACCAAAAAGCCAACAAACTAACAACCCAACAAGCCAAATGCCAACAAACCAACAAACCAACAAAGCAACAAGCAACAAGCCAACAAACAAACAAACCAACAAGCCAACAAACCAACAAACCAACAAGCCAACAAGCCAACAAACCAACAAACCAACAAACCAGCAAGCCAACAAACCAACAAACCAACAAGCCAACAAGCCAACAAACCAACAAACCAACAAACCAGCAAGCCAACAAACCAACAAACAAAAAAACCAACAAACCAACAAACCAAGAAGCCAACAAACCAACAAACCAACAAACCAATATGCCAACAAACCAACAAATTAAGTAACCAACAAGCCAACAAACCAACAAACCAACAAACCAACATGCCAACAAACCAACAAACTAAGTAACCAAAAAGCCAACAAACCAACAAACCAACAAGCCAACAAGCCAACAAACCAACAAACCAACAAACCAACAAGCCAACAAACCAACAAACCAACAAACCAACAAACCAACAAGCCAACAAGCCAACAAACCAACAAACCAACAAGCCAACAAACCAACAAACCAACAAACCAACAAACCAACAAACCAACAAACCAACAAACCAACAAACCAACAAACCAACAAGCCAACAAGCCAACAAACCAACAAACCAACAAGCCAACAAACCAACAAACCAACAAACCAACAAGCCAACAAGCCAACAAACCAACAAACCAACAAACCAACAACCCAACAAACCAACAAACCAACATGCCAACAAACCAACAAACTAAGTAACCAACAAGCCAACAAACCAACAAACTAACAACCCAACAAGCCAAATGCCAACAAAAAAACAAACCAACAAGCCAACAAACCAACAAACCAACAAGCCAACAAGCCAACAAACCAACAAACCAACAAACCAGCAAGCCAACTAACCAACAAACAAAAAAACCAACAAACCAACAAACCAACAAGCCAACAAGCCAACAAACCAACAAACCAACAAACCAACAAACCAACAAGCCAACAAACCAACAAAGCAACAAACTAAGTAACCAACAAGCCAACAAACTAACAAACCAACAAGCCAACAAGCCAACAAACCAACAAGCCAACAAGCCAACAAACCAACAAACCAAGAAACCAAAAAACCAACAAACCAACAAACCAACAAACCAACAAACCAACAAACCAACAAGCTAACAAACCAACAAACCAACAAACCAGCAAACCAAGTAACCAAAAAGCCAACAAACTAACAAACCAACAAGCCAACAAGCCCACAAACGAACAAACCAACGAACCAACAAGCCAACAAGCCAACAAACCAACAAACCAACAAGCCAACAAACCAACAAGCCAACAAGCCAACAAGCCAACAAGCCAACAAACCAACAAACCAACAAGCCAACAGGCCAACAAACCAACAAACCAATGAGCCAACAAACCAACAAGCCAACAAACCAACAAGCCAACAAACCAACAAACAAATAAACCAACAAACCAAAAAACCAACAAACCAACAAACCAACAAGCCAACAAACCGACAAACCAACAAACCAACAAGCCAACAAACCAACAAATCAACAAGCCAACAAACCAACAAACCAACAAACCAACAAACCGACAAGCCAACAAGCCAACAAACCAACAAGCCAACAAACCAAAAACCAACAAGCCAACAAGCCAACAAACCAACAAACCAACAAACCGACAAGCCAACAAACCAACAAACCAACAAGCCAACAAACCAACAAACCAACAAACCAAAAAACCAACAAGCCAACAAACCAACAAACCAATATGCCAACAAACCAACAAATTAAGTAACCAACAAGCCAACAAACCAACAAACCAACAAACCAACATGCCAACAAACTAAGTAACCAAAAAGCCAACAAACCAACAAGCCAACAAGCCAACAAACCAACAAACCAACAAACCAACAAACCAACAAACCAACAAACCAACAAGCCAACAAGCCAACATACCAACAAACCAACAAGCCAACAAACCAACAAACCAACAAACCAACAAACCAACAAACCAACAAACCAACAAACCAACAAACCAACAAACCAACAAGCCAACAAGCCAACAAACCAACAAACAAACAAGCCAACAAACCAACAAACCAACAAACCAACAAGCCAACAAGCCAACAAACCAACAAACCAACAAACCAACAAGCCAACAACCCAAAAAACCAACAAACCAACATGCCAACAAACCAACAAACTAAATAACCAACAAGCCAACAAACCAACAAACCAACACGCCAACAAGCCAACAAACCAACAAACCAACATACCAACAAGCCAACAAACCAACAAACCAATAAGCCAACAAACCAACAAACCAACAAACCAACAAGCCAACAAACCAACAAGCCAACAAACCAACAAACCAACAAACCAATAACCAAAAAGCCAACAATATAACAAACCAACGAGCCAAATGCCAACAAACCAACAAACCAACAAACAACAAGCAACAAGCCAACAAACAAACAAACCGACAAGCCAACAAACCAACAAACCAACAAACAAACAAGCCAACAAAGCAACAAGCCAACAAACCAACAAGCCAACAAACCAACAAACTAAGTAGCCAACAAGCCAACAAACCAACAAACCAACAAACCAACAAACCAACAAGCAAACAAACCAACAAGCACACAAACCAACAAACCAACAAGCCAACAAGCCAACAAACCAACAAACCAACAAACCAACAAGCCAACAAACCAACAAACCAACAAACCAACAAGCCAACAAACCAACAAACCAACAAACCAACAAATCAACAAGCCAACAAGCCAACAAACCAACAAACCAACAAGCCAACAAACCAACCAACCAACAAACCAACAAACCAACAAACCAACAAACCAACAAACCAACAAACCAACAAACCAACAAGCCAACAAGCCAACAAACCAACAAACCAACAAGCCAACAAACCAACAAACCAAGAAACCAACAAGCCAACAAGCCAACAAACCAACAAACCAACAAACCAACAAGCCAACAAACCAACAAACCAACATGCCAAAAAACCAACAAACTAAGTAACCAACAAGCCAACAAAACAACAAACCAACAAGCCAACAAACCAAAAAACCAACAAACCAACAAGCTAACAAACCAACAAGCCAACAAACCAACAAACCAACAAGCCAACAAGCCAACAAACCAGCAAACCAACATACCAACAAGCCAACAAACCAACAAACCAACAAGCTAACAAACCAACAAACCAACAAACCAACAAACCAACAAGCCAACAAGCCAACAAACCAACAAACCAACAAACCAGCAAGCCAACAAACCAACAAACCAACAAGCCAACAAGCCAACAAACCAGCAAACCAACATACCAACAAGCCAACAAACCAACAAACCAACAAGCTAACAAACCAACAAACCAACAAACCAACAAACCAACACGCCAACAAGCCAACAAGCCAACAAACCAACAAACCAACAACCCAACAAGCCAACAAACCAACGAGCCAACAAACCAACAAACCAACAAACCAATAACCAAAAAGCCAACAAACTAACAACCCAACAAGCCAAATGCCAACAAACCAACAAACCAACAAAGCAACAAGCAACAAGCCAACAAACAAACAAACCAACAAGCCAACAAACCAAGAAACCAACAAGCCAACAAGCCAACAAACCAACAAACCAACAAACCAGCAAGCCAACAAACCAACAAACAAAAAAACCAACAAACCAACAAACCAACAAGCCAACAAGCCAACAAACCAACAAACCAACAAGCCAACAAACCAACAAAGCAACAATCTAAGTAACCAACAAGCCAACAAACCAACAAACCAACAAACCAACAAGCCAACAAGCCAACAAACCAACAAACCAACAACCCAACAAACCAACAAACCAACAAACCAACAAACCAAAAAACCAACAAACCAACAAACCAACAAACCAACAAACCAACAAACCAACAAACCAACAAGCCAACAAACCAACAAACCAACAAATCAAGTAACCAAAAAGCCAACAAACTAACAAACCAACAAGCCAACAAGCCCACAAACCAACAAACCAACAAACCAACAAGCCAACAGGCCAACAAACCAACAAACCAACAAGCCAACAAACCAACAAGCCAACAAGCCAACAAGCCAACAAACCAACAAACCAACAAGCCAACAGGCTAACAAACCAACAAACCAATGAGCCAACAAACCAACAAACCACCAAACCAACAAGCCAACAAACCAACAAACAAATAAACCAACAAACCAAAAAACCAACAAACCAACAAACCAACAAACCAACAAGCCAACAAACCAACAAACCAACAAACCAACAAGCCAACAAACCAACAAATCAACAAGCCAACAAACCAACAAACCAACAAACCAACAAACCGACAAGCCAACTAGCCAACAAATTAACAAGCCAACAAACCAAAAACCAACAAGCCAACAAGCCAACAAACCAACAAACCAACAAACCAACAAGCCAACAAACCAACAAACCAACAAGCCAACAAACCAACAAACCAACAAACCAAAAAACCAACAAGCCAACAAACCAACAAACCAACAAACCAATATGCCAACAAACCAACAAATTAAGTAACCAACAAGCCAACAAACCAACAAACCAACAAACCAACATGCCAACAAACCAACAAACTAAGTAACCAAAAAGCCAACAAACCAACAAACCAACAAGCCAACAAGCCAACAAACCAACAAACCAACAAACCAAAAAGCCAACAAACCAACAAACCAACAAACCAACAAACCAACACGCCAACAAGCCAACAAACCAACAAGCCAACAAGCCAACAAACCAACAAACCAACAAACCAACAAACCAACAAACCAACAAACCAACAAACAACAAACCAACAAACCAACAAACCAACAAGCCAACAAACCAACAAACCAACAAACCAACAAGCCAACAAACCAACAAGCCAACAAACCAACAAACCAACAAACCAATAACCAAAAAGCCAACAAACTAACAAACCAACAAGCCAAATGCCAACAAACCAACAAACCAACAAACAACAAGCAACAAGCCAACAAACAAACAAACCAACAAGCCAACAAACCAACAAACCAACAAACAAACAAGCCAACAAAGCAACAAGCCAACAAACCAACAAGCCAACAAACCAACAAACTAAGTAGCCAACAAGCCAACAAACCAACAAACCAACAAACCAACAAACCAACAAGCCAACAAACCAACAAGCACACAAACCAACGAACCAACAAGCCAACAAGCCAACAAACCAACAAACCAACAAACCAACAAGCCAAAAAACCAACAAACCAACAAACCAACAAGCCAACAAACCAACAAACCAACAAACCAACAAACCAACAAGCCAACAAGTCAACAAACCAACAAACCAACAAGCCAACAAACCAACAAACCAACAAACCAACAAACCAACAAACCAACAAACCAACAAACCAACAAACCAACAAAGCAACAAGCCAACAAGCCAACAAACCAACAAACCAACAAGCCAACAAACCAACAAACCTACAAACCAACAAGCCAACAAGCCAACAAACCAACAAACCAACAAACCAACAAGCCAACAAACCAACAAACCAACAAACCAACATGCCAACAAACCAACAAACTAAGTAACCAACAAGCCAACAAACCAACAAACCAACAAGCCAACAAACCAAAAAACCAACAAACCAACAAGCTAACAAACCAACAAGCCAACAAACCAACAAACCAACAAGCCAACAAGCCAACAAACCAGCAAACCAACATACCAACAAGCCAACAAACCAACAAACCAACAAGCTAACAAACCAACAAACCAACAAACCAACAAACCAACAAGCCAACAAGCCAACAAACCAACAAACCAACAAGCCAACAAACCAACAAACCAACAAACCAACAAGCCAACAAACCAACAAGCCAACAAACCAACAAACCAACAAACCAATAACCAAAAAGCCAACAAACTAACAACCCAACAAGCCAAATGCCAACAAACCAACAAACCAACAAAGCAACAAGCAACAAGCCAACAAACAAACAAACCAACAAGCCAACAAACCAACTAACGTACAAGCCAACAAGCCAACAAGCCCACAAACCAACAAACCAACAAACCAACAAGCCAACAGGCCAACAAACCAACAAACCAACAAGCCAACAAACCAACAAGCCAACAAGCCAACAAGCCAACAAACCAACAAACCAACAAGCCAACAGGCTAACAAACCAACAAACGAATGAGCCAACAAACCAACAAACCACCAAACCAACAAGCCAACAAACCAACAAACAAATAAACCAACAAACCAAAAAACCAACAAACCAACAAACCAACAAGCCAACAAACCAACAAACCAACAAACCAACAAGCCAACAAACCAACAAATCAACAAGCCAACAAACCAACAAACCAACAAACCAACAAACCGACAAGCCAACTAGCCAACAAATTAACAAGCCAACAAACCAAAAACCAACAAGCCAACAAGCCAACAAACCAACAAACCAACAAACCAACAAGCCAACAAACCAACAAACCAACAAGCCAACAAACCAACAAACCAACAAACCAAAAAACCAACAAGCCAACAAACCAACAAACCAACAAACCAATATGCCAACAAACCAACAAATTAAGTAACCAACAAGCCAACAAACCAACAAACCAACAAACCAACATGCCAACAAACCAACAAACTAAGTAACCAAAAAGCCAACAAACCAACAAACCAACAAGCCAACAAGCCAACAAACCAACAAACCAACAAACCAACAAGCCAACAAACCAACAAACCAACAAACCAACAAACCAACACGCCAACAAGCCAACAAACCAACAAGCCAACAAGCCAACAAACCAACAAACCAACAAACCAACAAACCAACAAACCAACAAACCAACAAACCAACAAACAACAAACCAACAAACCAACAAACCAACAAGCCAACAAACCAACAAACCAACAAACCAACAAGCCAACAAACCAACAAGCCAACAAACCAACAAACCAACAAACCAATAACCAAAAAGCCAACAAACTAACAAACCAACAAGCCAAATGCCAACAAACCAACAAACCAACAAACAACAAGCAACAAGCCAACAAACAAACAAACCAACAAGCCAACAAACCAACAAACCAACAAACAAACAAGCCAACAAAGCAACAAGCCAACAAACCAACAAGCCAACAAACCAACAAACTAAGTAGCCAACAAGCCAACAAACCAACAAACCAACAAACCAACAAACCAACAAGCCAACAAACCAACAAGCACACAAACCAACGAACCAACAAGCCAACAAGCCAACAAACCAACAAACCAACAAACCAACAAGCCAAAAAACCAACAAACCAACAAACCAACAAGCCAACAAACCAACAAACCAACAAACCAACAAACCAACAAGCCAACAAGTCAACAAACCAACAAACCAACAAGCCAACAAACCAACAAACCAACAAACCAACAAACCAACAAACCAACAAACCAACAAACCAACAAACCAACAAAGCAACAAGCCAACAAGCCAACAAACCAACAAACCAACAAGCCAACAAACCAACAAACCTACAAACCAACAAGCCAACAAGCCAACAAACCAACAAACCAACAAACCAACAAGCCAACAAACCAACAAACCAACAAACCAACATGCCAACAAACCAACAAACTAAGTAACCAACAAGCCAACAAACCAACAAACCAACAAGCCAACAAACCAAAAAACCAACAAACCAACAAGCTAACAAACCAACAAGCCAACAAACCAACAAACCAACAAGCCAACAAGCCAACAAACCAGCAAACCAACATACCAACAAGCCAACAAACCAACAAACCAACAAGCTAACAAACCAACAAACCAACAAACCAACAAACCAACAAGCCAACAAGCCAACAAACCAACAAACCAACAAGCCAACAAACCAACAAACCAACAAACCAACAAGCCAACAAACCAACAAGCCAACAAACCAACCAACCAACAAACCAATAACCAAAAAGCCAACAAACTAACAACCCAACAAGCCAAATGCCAACAAACCAACAAACCAACAAAGCAACAAGCAACAAGCCAACAAACAAACAAACCAACAAGCCAACAAACCAACAAACGTACAAGCCAACAAGCCAACTAACCAACAAACCAACAAACCAACAAGCCAACAAACCAAAAAAAAAAAAACCAACAAACCAACAAACCAACAAGCCAACAAGCCAACAAACCAACAAACCAACAAGCCAACAAACCAACAAAGCAACAAACTAAGTAACCAACAAGCCAACAAACCAACAAACCAACAAGCCAACAAGCCAACAAACCAACAAACCAACAAACCAACAACCCAACAAACCAACAAACCAACAAACCAAAAAACCAACAAACCAACAAACCAACAAACCAACAAACCAACAAACCAACAAACCAACAAACCAACAAGCCAACAAACCAACAAACCAACAAACCAACAAATCAAGTAACCAAAAAGCCAACAAACTAACAAACCAACAAGCCAACAAGCCCACAAACCAACAAACCAACAAACCAACAAGCCAACAGGCCAACAAACCAACAAACCAACAAGCCAACAAACCAACAAGCCAACAAGCCAACAAGCCAATAAACCAACAAACCAACAAGCCAACAGGCTAACAAACCAACAAACCAATGAGCCAACAAACCAACAAACCAACAAACCAACAAGCCAACAAACCAACAAACAAATAAACCAACAAACCAAAAAAACAACAAACGAACAAACCAACAAGCCAACAAACCAACAAACAAACAAACCAACAAGCCAACAAACCAACAAATCAACAAGCCAACAAACCAACAAACCAACAAACCAACAAACCGACAAGCCAACAAGCCAACAACCAACAAGCCAACAAACCAAAAACCAACAAGCCAACAAGCCAACAAACCAACAAACCAACAAACCAACAAGCCAACAAACCAACAAACCAACAAGCCAACAAACCAACAAACCAACAAACCAAAAAACCAACAAGCCAACAAACCAACAAACCAATATGCCAACAAACCAACAAATTAAGTAACCAACAAGCCAACAAACCAACAAACCAACAAACCAACATGCCAACAAACCAACAAACTAAGTAACCAAAAAGCCAACAAACCAACAAACCAACAAGCCAACAAGCCAACAAACCAACAAACCAACAAACCAACAAGCCAACAAACCAACAAACCAACAAACCAACAAACCAACAAGCCAACAAGCCAACAAACCAACAAACCAACAAGCCAACAAACCAACAAACCAACAAACCAACAAACCAACAAACCAACAAACCAACAAACCAACAAACCAACAAACCAACAAGCCAACAAACCAACAAACCAACAAACCAACAAGCCAACAAACCAACAAACCAACAAACCAACAAGCCAACAAGCCAACAAACCAACAAACCAACAAACCAACAAGCCAACAAACCAACAAACCAACAAAACATGCCAACAAACCAACAATTTAAGTAACCAACAAGCCAACAAACCAACAAACCAACAAGCCAACAAGCCAACAAACCAAAAAACCAACAAACCAACAAGCTAACAAACCAACAAGCCAACAAACCAACAAACCAACAAGCCAACAAGCCAACAAACCAACAAACCAACATACCAACAAGCCAACAAACCAACAAACCAACAAGCCAACAAGCCAACAAACCAACAAACCAACAAACCAACAAGCCAACAAACCAACAAGCCAACAAACCAACAAACCAACAAACCAATAACCAAAAAGCCAACAAACAAACAAACAAACCAACAAGCCAACAAACCAACAAACCAACAAACCAGCAAGCCAACAGACCAACAAACCAAAAAACCAACAAACCAACAAACCAACCAACCAACAAGCCAACAAGCCAACAAACCAACAAACCAACAAGCCAACAAACCAACAAAGCAACAAACTAAGTAACCAACAAGCCAACAAACCAACAAACCACCAAGCTAACAAGCCAACAAACCAACAAACCAACAAGCCAACAAACCAACAAAACAACAAACCAAAAAACCAACAAACCAACAAACCAACAAACCAACAAACCAACAAACCAACAAGCCAACAAACCAACAAACCAACAAACCAACAAACCAAGTAACCAAAAAGCCAACAAACTAACAAACCAACAAGCCAGCAAGCCCACAAACCAACAAACCAACAAACCAACAAGCCAACAAGCCAACAAACCAACAAACCAACAAGCCAACAAACCAACAAGCCAACAAGCCAACAAGCCAACAAACCAACAAACCAACAAGCCAGCTGGCCAACAAACCAACAAACCAACAAACCAACAAACCAACAAGCCAACAAACCAACAAACAAATAAACCAACAAACCAACAAACCAACAAACCAACAAACCAACAAGCCAACAAGCCAACAAACCAACAAACCAACAAACCAACAAGCCAACAAACCAACAAATCAACAAGCCAACAAACCAACAAACCAACAAACCAACAAACCGACAAGCCAACAAGCCAACAAACCAACAAGCCAACAAACCAAAAACCAACAAGCCAACAAGCCAACAAACCAACAAACCAACAAACCAACAAGCCAACAAACCAACAAACCAACAAGCCAACAAACCAACAAACCAACAAACCAAAAAACCAACAAGCCAACAAACCAACAAACCAATATGCCAACAAACCAACAAATTAAGTAACCAACAAGCCAACAAACCAACAAACCAACAAACCAACATGCCAACAAACCAACAAACTAAGTAACCAAAAAGCCAACAAACCAACAAACCAACAAGCCAACAAGCCAACAAACCAACAAACCAACAAACCAACAAGCCAACAAACCAACAAACCAACAAACCAACAAACCAACAAGCCAACAAGCCAACAAACCAACAAACCAACAAGCCAACAAACCAACAAACTAACAAACCAACAAACCAACAAACCAACAAACCAACAAACCAACAAACCAACAAACCAACAAGCCAACAAACCAACAAACCAACAAACCAACAAGCCAACAAACCAACAAACCAACAAACCAACAAGCCAACAAGCCAACAAACCAACAAACCAACAAACCAACAAGCCAACAAACCAACAAACCAACAAAACATGCCAACAAACCAACAATTTAAGTAACCAACAAGCCAACAAACCAACAAACCAACAAGCCAACAAGCCAACAAACCAAAAAACCAACAAACCAACAAGCTAACAAACCAACAAGCCAACAAACCAACAAACCAACAAGCCAACAAGCCAACAAACCAACAAACCAACATACCAACAAGCCAACAAACCAACAAACCAACAAGCCAACAAGCCAACAAACCAACAAACCAACAAACCAACAAGCCAACAAACCAACAAGCCAACAAACCAACAAACCAACAAACCAATAACCAAAAAGCCAACAAACAAACAAACAAACCAACAAGCCAACAAACCAACAAACCAACAAACCAGCAAGCCAACAGACCAACAAACCAAAAAACCAACAAACCAACCAACCAACAAGCCAACAAGCCAACAAACCAACAAACCAACAAGCCAACAAACCAACAAAGCAACAAACTAAGTAACCAACAAGCCAACAAACCAACAAACCACCAAGCTAACAAGCCAACAAACCAACAAACCAACAAGCCAACAAACCAACAAAACAACAAACCAAAAAACCAACAAACCAACAAACCAACAAACCAACAAACCAACAAACCAACAAGCCAACAAACCAACAAACCAACAAACCAACAAACCAAGTAACCAAAAAGCCAACAAACTAACAAACCAACAAGCCAGCAAGCCCACAAACCAACAAACCAACAAACCAACAAGCCAACAAGCCAACAAACCAACAAGCCAACAAGCCAACAAACCAACAAGCCAACAAGCCAACAAGCCAACAAACCAACAAACCAACAAGCCAGCTGGCCAACAAACCAACAAACCAACAAACCAACAAACCAACAAGCCAACAAACCAACAAACAAATAAACCAACAAACCAACAAACCAACAAACCAACAAACCAACAAGCCAACAAGCCAACAAACCAACAAACCAACAAACCAACAAGCCAACAAACCAACAAATCAACAAGCCAACAAACCAACAAACCAACAAACCAACAAACCGACAAGCCAACAAGCCAACAAAGCAACAAGCCAACAAACCAAAAACCAACAAGCCAACAAGCCAACAAACCAACACACCAACAAACCAACAAGCCAACAAGCCAACAAGCCAACAAACTAACAAACCAACAAGCCAACAAGCCAACAAACCAACAAGCCAACAAACCAACAAGCCAACAAGCCAACAAACCAACAAGCCAACAAACCAAAAACCAACAAGCCAACAAGCCAACAAACCAACAAACCAACAAACCAACAAGCCAACAAACCAACAAACCAACAAGCCAACAAACCAACAAACCAACAAACCAAAAAACCAACAAGCCAACAAACCAACAAACCAATATGCCAACAAACCAACATATTAAGTAACCAACAAGCCAACAAACCAACAAACCAACAAACCAACATGCCAACAAACCAACAAACTAAGTAACCAAAAAGCCAACAAACCAACAAACCAACAAGCCAACAAGCCAACAAACCAAAAAACCAACAAACCAACAAGCTAACAAACCAACAAGCCAACAAACCAACAAATCAAAAAGCCAACAAGCCAGCAAACCAACAAACCAACAAACCAACAAGCCAACAAACCAACAAACTAACAAGCCAACAAACCAACAAACCAACAAACCAACAAACCAACAAGCCAACAAACCAACAAACCAACAAAGCAACAAGCCAACAAACCAACAAGCCAACAAACCAACAAACCAACAAACCAAGTAACCTAAAAGCCAACAAACTAACAAACCAACAAGCCAACAAGCCAACAAACCAACAAACCAACAAAGCAACAAACCAACATACCAACAAACCAACAAGCCAACAAGCCAACAAACCAACAAACCAACAAAGCAACAAACCAACAAACCAAAAAATCAACAAACCAACAAGCCAACAAACCAACAAACCAACAAACCAAAAAACCAACAAACCAACAAACCAACAAACCAACAAGCCAACAAACCAACAAACCAACAAACCAACAAGCCAACAAACCAACAAACAAATAAACCAACAACCCAAAAAACCAACAAAGCAACAAACCAACAAGCCAACAAACCAACAAACCAACAAACTAACAAGCCAACAAACCAACAATCCAACAAGCCAACAAACCAACAAACCAACCAAGCAAAAAGCCAACTAGCCAACAAACCAACAAACCAACAAACCAACAAAGCAACAAGCCAACAAGCCAACAAACCAACAAACCAACAAACCAACAAGTCAACAAACCAACAAACCAACAAACCAAAAAACCAACAAGCCAACAAACCAAAACACCCACAAATCAACAAGCCAACAAGCCAACAAACCAAAAAACCAACAAACCAACAAGCCAAAAACCAACAAACCCACAAACCAACAAACCAACAAACCAACAAGCCAACAAACCAACAAACGAATAAACCAACAAACCAAAAAACCAACAAACAAACAAGCCAACAAGCCAAAATACCAACAAACCAACAAACCAACAAGCCAACAAACCAACAAACCAAGTAACCAAAAAGCCAACAAACTAACAAACCAACAAGCCAACAAACCAACAAGCCAACAAGCCAACAAACCAACAAACAAACAAAGCAACAAACCAACAAACCAACAAACCGACAAACCAACAAACCAACAAACTAACAAACCAACAAGCCAACAAACCAACAAACCAACAAGCCAACAAACCAACAAACCAACAAACCAACAAACCAACATGCCAACAAACCAACAAACTAAGTAACCAACAAGCCAACAAACCAATAAACCAACAAGCCAACAAGCCAGCAAACCAACAAACCAACAAGCCAACAAACCAACAAACCAACAAACCAACAAGCCAACAAACCAAGTAACCAAAAAGCCAACAAACCAACAAACCAACAAAGCAACAAGCCAACAAGCCAACAAGCCAACAAACCAACAAACCAACAAACCAACAAAGCAACAAGCCAACAAGCCAACAAACAAACAAACCAACAAACTAACAAGCCAACAAACCAACAAACCAACAAACCAACAAACCAACAAACCAACAAACCAACAAACCAACAAACCCACAAGCCAACAAGCCAACAAACCAACAAACCAACAAAGCAACAAGCCAACAAACCAACAAGCCAACAAACCAACAAACGAACAAACCAAGTAACCAAAAAGCCAACAAACTAACAAATCAACAAGCCAACAAGCCAACAAACCAACAAACCAACAAAGCAACAAACCAAAAAACCAACAAACCAACAAACCAACAAGCCAACAAGCCAACAAACCAACAAACCAACAAGCCAACAAGCCAACAAACCAACAAACCAACAAGCCAACAAACCAACAAACCAGCAAACCAAAACACTAACAAACCAACAAACCAACAAACCAACAAACCAACAAACCAACAAGCCAACAAGCTAACAAACCAACAAACCAACAAACCAACATGCCAACAAACCAACAAACTAAGTAACCAATAAGCCAACAAACCAACAAACCAACCAGCCAACAAGCCAACAAACCAACAAACCAACAAGCCAACAAACCAACAAACCAACAAACTAACAAGCCAACAAACCAACAAGCCAACAAACCAATAAACCAACAAGCCAACAAGCCAACAAACCAACAAACCAATAAGCCAACAAGCCAACAAACCAACAATCCAACAAGCCAACAAACCAACAAACAAATAAACCAACAAACCAACAAACCAACAAGCCAACAAGCCAACAAACCAACAAACCAACAAGCCAACAAACCAGCAAACCAACAAACCAACAAACCAACAAACTAACATGCCAACAAGCCAACAAACCAACAAACCAACAAACCAACAAGCCAACAAACCAACAAACCAACAAAACCAACAAGCCAACAAGCCAACAAACTAACAAACCAACAAGCCAACAAACCAACAAACCAACAAACCAACATGACAACAAACCAACAAACTAAGTAATCAACAAGCCAACAAACCAACAAACCAACAAGCCAACAAACCAACAAACCAACAAACCAACAAGCCAACAAACCAACAAGCCAACAAACCAACAAACCAACAAGCCAACAAGCCAACAAACCAACAAACCAACAAACCAACAAGCCAACAAACCAACAAACCAACAAACCAACAAACCAACAAGCCAACAAGCCAACAAACCAACAAACCAACGAACCAACAAAATAACAAGCCAACAAGCCAACACACCAACAAACCAACAAGCCAAAAAACCAACAAACCAACAAACCAACAAGCCAACAAACCAACAAGCCAACAAACCAACAAGCCAACAAACCAACAAACCAACAAAGCAACAAGCCAACAAACCAACAAGCCAACAAACAAACAAGCCAACAAAGCAACAAACCAACAAACCAACAAGCCAACAAACCAACAAACTAAGTAGCCAACAAGGCAACAAACCAACAAACTAAGTAGCCAACAAGGCAACAAACCAACAAACCAACAAACCAACAAACCAACAAGCCAACAAACCAACAAGCACACAAACCAACAAACC
Organism: Atherix ibis; assembly: GCA_958298945.1. NCBI lineage: Eukaryota > Metazoa > Arthropoda > Insecta > Diptera > Athericidae > Atherix > Atherix ibis. Next base: position 32,151,502 of record OY282608.1, read on the forward strand.
AACAAGCCAACAAGCCAACAAACCAACAAACTAACAAGCCAACAAACCAACAAACCAACAAACCAACAAGCCAACAAACCAACAAACCAACAAACCAGCAAACCAACAAGCCAACAAGCCAACAAACCAACAAACCAACAAGCCAACAAACCAACAAACCAACAAACCAACAAACCAACAAACCAACAAACCAATAAACCAACAAACCAACAAACCAACAAACCAACAAACCAACTAGGCAACAAGCCAACAAACCAACAAACCAACAAGCCAACAAACCAACAAACCAACAAACCAACAAGCCAACAAGCCAACAAACCAACAAACCAACAAACCAACAAGCCAACAAACCAACAAACCAACATGCCAACAAACCAACAAACTAAGTAACCAACAAACCAACAAACCAAGTAACCAAAAAGCCAACAAACTAACAAACCAACAAGCCAACAAGCCCACAAACCAACAAACCAACAAACCAACAAGCCAACAAGCCAACAAACGAACAAACCAACAAGCCAACAAACCAACAAACCAACAAGCCAACAAGCCAACAAACCAACAAACCAACAAGCCAACAGGCCAACAAACCAACAAACCAACGAGCCAACAAACCAACAAACCAACAAACCAACAAGCCAACAAGCCAACAAACCAACAAACAAATAAACCAACAAACCAAAAAACCAACAAACCAACAAACCAACAAGCCATCAAACCAACAAACCAACAAACCAACAAGCCAACAAACCAACAAATCAACAAGCCAACAAACCAACAAACCAACAAACCAACAAACCGACAAGCCAACAAGCCAACAAACCAACAAGCCAACAAACCAAAAACCAACAAGCCAACAAGCCAACAAACCAACAAACCAACAAACCAACAAGCCAACAAACCAACAAACCAACAAGCCAACAAACCAACAAACCAACAAACCAAAAAACCAACAAGCCAACAAACCAACAAACCAACAAACCAATATGCCAACAAACCAACAAATTAAGTAACCAACAAGCCAACAAACCAACAAACCAACAAACCAACATGCCAACAAACCAACAAACTAAGTAACCAAAAAGCCAACAAACCAACAATCCAACAAGCCAACAAGCCAACAAACCAAAAAACCAACAAACCAACCAGCTAACAAACCAACAAGCCAACAAACCAACAAATCAAAAAAACCAACAAACCAACAAACCAAGTAACCAAAAAGCCAACAAACTAACAAACCAACAAGCCAACAAGCCCACAAACCAACAAACCAACAAACCAACAAGCCAACAAGCCAACAAACGAACAAACCAACAAACCAACAAACCAACAAGCCAACAAGCCAACAAACCAACAAACCAACAAGCCAACAAACCAGCAAACCAACAAACCAACAAACCAACAAACTAACATGCCCACAAGCCAACAAACCAACAAACCAACAAACCAACAAGCCAACAAACCAACAAACCAACAAAACCAACAAGCCAACAAGCCAACAAACTAACAAACCAACAAGCCAACAAACCAACAAACCAACAAACCAACATGACAACAAACCAACAAACTAAGTAATCAACAAGCCAACAAACCAACAAACCAACAAGCCAACAAACCAACAAACCAACAAACCAACAAGCCAACAAACCAACAAGCCAACAAACCAACAAACCAACAAGCCAACAAGCCAACAAACCAACAAACCAACAAACCAACAAGCCAACAAACCAACAAACCAACAAACCAACAAACCAACAAGCCAACAAGCCAACAAACCAACAAACCAACGAACCAACAAAATAACAAGCCAACAAGCCAACACACCAACAAACCAACAAGCCAAAAAACCAACAAACCAACAAACCAACAAGCCAACAAACCAACAAGCCAACAAACCAACAAGCCAACAAACCAACAAACCAACAAAGCAACAAGCCAACAAACCAACAAGCCAACAAACAAACAAGCCAACAAAGCAACAAACCAACAAACCAACAAGCCAACAAACCAACAAACTAAGTAGCCAACAAGGCAACAAACCAACAAACTAAGTAGCCAACAAGGCAACAAACCAACAAACCAACAAACCAACAAACCAACAAGCCAACAAACCAACAAGCACACAAACCAACAAACCAACAAGCCAACAAGCCAACAAACCAACAAACTAACAAGCCAACAAACCAACAAACCAACAAACCAACAAGCCAACAAACCAACAAACCAACAAACCAGCAAACCAACAAGCCAACAAGCCAACAAACCAACAAACCAACAAGCCAACAAACCAACAAACCAACAAACCAACAAACCAACAAACCAACAAACCAATAAACCAACAAACCAACAAACCAACAAACCAACAAACCAACTAGGCAACAAGCCAACAAACCAACAAACCAACAAGCCAACAAACCAACAAACCAACAAACCAACAAGCCAACAAGCCAACAAACCAACAAACCAACAAACCAACAAGCCAACAAACCAACAAACCAACATGCCAACAAACCAACAAACTAAGTAACCAACAAACCAACAAACCAAGTAACCAAAAAGCCAACAAACTAACAAACCAACAAGCCAACAAGCCCACAAACCAACAAACCAACAAACCAACAAGCCAACAAGCCAACAAACGAACAAACCAACAAGCCAACAAACCAACAAACCAACAAGCCAACAAGCCAACAAACCAACAAACCAACAAGCCAACAGGCCAACAAACCAACAAACCAACGAGCCAACAAACCAACAAACCAACAAACCAACAAGCCAACAAGCCAACAAACCAACAAACAAATAAACCAACAAACCAAAAAACCAACAAACCAACAAACCAACAAGCCATCAAACCAACAAACCAACAAACCAACAAGCCAACAAACCAACAAATCAACAAGCCAACAAACCAACAAACCAACAAACCAACAAACCGACAAGCCAACAAGCCAACAAACCAACAAGCCAACAAACCAAAAACCAACAAGCCAACAAGCCAACAAACCAACAAACCAACAAACCAACAAGCTAACAAACCAACAAACCAACAAGCCAACAAACCAACAAACCAACAAACCAAAAAACCAACAAGCCAACAAACCAACAAACCAACAAACCAATATGCCAACAAACCAACAAATTAAGTAACCAACAAGCCAACAAACCAACAAACCAACAAACCAACATGCCAACAAACCAACAAACTAAGTAACCAAAAAGCCAACAAACCAACAATCCAACAAGCCAACAAGCCAACAAACCAAAAAACCAACAAACCAACCAGCTAACAAACCAACAAGCCAACAAACCAACAAATCAAAAAGCCAACAAGCCAACAAACCAACAAACCAACAAACCAACAAGCCAACAAACCAACAAACTAACAAGCCAACAAACCAACAAACCAACAAACCAACAAACCAACAAACCAACAAGCCAACAAACCAACAAACCAACAAAGCAACAAGCCAACAAACCAACAAGCAAACAAACCAACAAACCAACAAACCAAGTAACCTAAAAGCCAACAAACTAACAAACCAACAAGCCAACAAGCCAACAAACCAACAAACCAACAAAGCAACAAACCAACAAACCAACAAACCAACAAGCCAACAAGCCAACAAACCAACAAACCAACAAAGCAACAAACCAACAAACCAAAAAACCAACAAACCAACAAGCCAACAAACCAACAAACCAACAAACCAAAAAACCAACAAACCAACAAACCAACAAGCCAACAAACCAACAAACCAACAAACCAACAAGCCAACAAACCAACAAACAAATAAACCAACAACCCAAAAAACCAACAAACCAACAAACCAACAAGCCAACAAACCAACAAACCAACAAACTAACAAGCCAACAAACCAACAATCCAACAAGCCAACAAACCAGCAAACCAACCAAGCAAAAAGCCAACTAGCCAACAAACCAACAAACCAACAAACCAACAAAGCAACAAGCCAACAAGCCAACAAACCAACAAACCAACAAACCAACAAGTCAACAAACCAACAAACCAACAAACCAAAAAACCAACAAGCCAACAAACCAACAAACAAATAAACCAACAAACCAAAACACCCACAAATCAACAAGCCAACAAGCCAACAAACCAAAAAACCAACAAACCAACAAGCCAACAAACCAACAAACCAACAAACCAACAAACCAACAAACCAACAAACCAACAAGCCAACAAACCAACAAACAAATAAACCAACAAACCAAAAAACCAACAAACCAACAAGCCAACAAGCCAAAATACCAACAAACCAACAAACCAACAAGCCAACAAACCAACAAACCAAGTAACCAAAAAGCCAACAAACTAACAAACCAACAAGCGAACAAACCAACAAGCCAACAAGCCAACAAACCAACAAACCAACAAACCAACAAACCAACAAACCAACAAACCAACAAGCCAACAAACCAACAAACAAATAAACCAACAAACCAAAAAACCAACAAACCAACAAGCCAACAAGCCAAAATACCAACAAACCAACAAACCAACAAGCCAACAAACCAACAAACCAAGTAACCAAAAAGCCAACAAACTAACAAACCAACAAGCGAACAAACCAACAAGCCAACAAGCCAACAAGCCAACAAACCAACAAACCAACAAAGCAACAAACCAACAAACCAACAAACCAACAAACCAACAAACCAACAAACTAACAAACCAACAAGCCAACAAACTAACAAACCAACAAGCCAACAAACCAACAAACCAACAAACCAACAAACCAACAAACCAACATGCCAACAAACCAACAAACTAAGTAACCAACAAGCCAACAAACCAACAAACCAACAAGCCAACAAGCCAGCAAACCAACAAACCAACAAGCCAACAAACCAAAAAGCCAACAAACCAACAAACCAACAAAGCAACAAGCCAACAAGCCAACAAGCCAACAAACCAACAAACCAACAAACCAACAAAGCAACAAGCCAACAAGCCAACAAACCAACAAACCAACAAACTAACAAGCCAACAAACCAACAAACCAACAAACCAACAAACCAACAAACCAACAAACCAACAAACCAACAAGCCAACAAACCAACAAACCAACAAAGCAACAAGCCAACAAACCAACAAGCCAACAAACCAACAAACGAACAAACCAAGTAACCAAAAAGCCAACAAACTAACAAACCAATAAGCCAACAAGCCAACAAACCAACAAACCAACAAAGCAACAAACCAAAAAACCAACAAACCAACAAACCAACAAGCCAACAAGCCAACAAACCAACAAACCAACAAGCCAACAAGCCAACAAACCAACAAACCAACAAGCCAACAAACCAACAAACCAGCAAACCGAAACACCAACAAACCAACAAACCAACAAACCAACAAACCAACATGCCAACAAACCAACAAACTAAGTAACCAATAAGCCAACAAACCAACAAACCAACCAGCCAACAAGCCAACAAACCAACAAACCAACAAGCCAACAAACCAACAAACCAACAAACTAACAAGCCAACAAACCAACAAGCCAACAAACCAATAAACCAACAAGCCAACAAGCCAACAAACCAACCAACCAATAAGCCAACAAGCCAACAAACCAACAAACCAACAAGCCAACAAACCAACAAACAAATAAACCAACAAACCAACAAACCAACAAGCCAACAAGCCAACAAACTAACAAACCAACAAACCAACAAGCCAACAAACCAACAAACCAACAAACCAACAAACCAACAAACCAACAAACTAACATGCCAACAAGCCAACAAACCAACAAACCAACAAACCAACAAGCCAACAGACCAACAAACCAACAAACCAACAAGCCAACAAGCCAACAAACTAACAAACCAACAAGCCAACAAACCAACAAACCAACAAACCAACATGACAACAAACCAACAAACTAAGTAATCAACAAGCCAACAAACCAACAAACCAACAAGCCAACAAACCAACAAACCAACAAACCAACAAGCCAACAAACCAACAAGCCAACAAACCAACAAACCAACAAGCCAACAAGCCAACAAACCAACAAACCAACAAACCAACAAGCCAACAAGCCAACAAACCAACAAGCCAACAAACCAACAAACCAACAAGCCAACAAGCCAACAAACCAACAAACCAACAAACCAACAAGCCAACAAACCAACAAACCAACAAACCAACAAAATAACAAGCCAACAAGCCAACACACCAACAAACCAACAAGCCAAAAAACCAACAAACCAACAAACCAACAAGCCAACAAACCAACAAGCCAACAAACCAACAAGCCAACAAACCAACAAACCAACAAAGCAACAAGCCAACAAACCAACAAGCCAACAAACCAACAAACCAACAAACTAAGTAACCAACAAGCCAACAAGCCAACAAACCAACAAACCAACAAGCCAACAAGCCAACAAACCAACAAACCAACAAACCAACAAACGAACAAACCAACAAGCCAACAAGCCAACAAACCAACAAGCCAACAAACCAACAAACCAACAAACCAAGTAACCAAAAAGCCAACAAACTAACAAACCAACAAGCCAACAAGCCAACAAACCAACAAACCAACAAAGCAACAAGCCAACAAGCCAACAAACCAACAAACCAACAATCCAACAAGCCAACAAACCAACAAACCAACAAGCCAACAAACCAACAAACCAACAAACCAACAAGCCAACAAACCAACAAACCAACAAAGCAACAAGCCAACAAACCAACAAGCCAACAAACAAACAAACCAACAAACTAAGTAACCAACAAGCCAACAAACCAACAAACCAACAAACCAACAAACCAACAAACCAACAAGCCAACAAACCAACAAACCAACAAACCAACAAGTCGACAAACCAACAAGCCAACAAACCAACAAACTAACAAACCAAGTAACCAAAAAGCCAACAAACTAACAAACCAACAAGCCAACAAGCCAACAAACCAACAAACCAACAAAGCAACAAACCAAGTAACCAAAAAGCCAACAAGCCAACAAGCCAACAAACCAACAAACCAACAAGCCAACAAACCAACAAACCAACAAACCAACATGCCAACAAACCAACAAACTAAGTAACCAACAAGCCAACAAACCAACAAACCAACAAGCCAACAAGCCAACAAACCAACAAACCAACAAACCAACAAACCAACAAGCCAACAAACCAACAAGCCAACAAACCAACAAACCAACAAGCCAACAATCCAACAAACCAACAAACCAACAAACCAACAAGCCAACAAACCAACAAACCAACAAGCCAACAAACCATCAAACCAACAATCCAACAAACCAACAAACCAACATGCCAACAAACCAACAAACTAAGTAACCAACAAACCAACAAACCAAGTAACCAAAAAGCCAACAAACTAACAAACCAACAAGCCAACAAGCCCACAAACCAACAAACCAACAATCCAACAAGCCAACAAGCCAACAAACGAACAAACCAACAAGCCAACAAACCAACAAGCCAACAAGCCAACAAGCCAACAAACCAACAAACCAACAAGCCAACAGGCCAACAAACCAACAAACCAACGAGCCAACAAACCAACAAACCAACAAACCAACAAGCCAACAAGCCAACAAACCAACAAACAAATAAACCAACAAACCAAAAAACCAACAAACCAACAAACCAACAAGCCATCAAACCAACAAACCAACAAACCAACAAGCCAACAAACCAACAAATCAACAAGCCAACAAACCAACAAACCAACAAACCAACAAACCGACAAGCCAACAAGCCAACAAACCAACAAGCCAACAAACCAAAAACCAACAAGCCAACAAGCCAACAAACCAACAAACCAACAAACCAACAAGACAACAAACCAACAAACCAACAAGCCAACAAACCAACAAACGAACAAACCAAAAAACCAACAAGCCAACAAACCAACAAACCAACAAACCAATATGCCAACAAACCAACAAATTAAGTAACCAACAAGCCAACAAACCAACAAACCAACAAACCAACATGTCAACAAACCAACAAACTAAGTAACCAAAAAGCCAACAAACCAACAATCCAACAAGCCAACAAGCCAACAAACCAAAAAACCAACAAACCAACCAGCTAACAAACCAACAAGCCAACAAACCAACAAATCAAAAAGCCAACAAGCCAACAAACCAACAAACCAACAAACCAACAAGCCAACAAACCAACAAACTAACAAGCCAACAAACCAACAAACCAACAAACCAACAAACCAACAAACCAACAAGCCAACAAACCAACAAACCAACAAAGCAACAAGCCAACAAACCAACAAGCCAACAAACCAACAAACCAAGTAACCTAAAAGCCAACAAACTAACAAACCAACAAGCCAACAAGCCAACAAACCAACAAACCAACAAAGCAACAAACCAACAAACCAACAAACCAACAAGCCAACAAGCCAACAAACCAACAAACCAACAAAGCAACAAACCAACAAACCAAAAAACCAACAAACCAACAAGCCAACAAACCAACAAACCAACAAACCAAAAAACCAACAAACCAACAAACCAACAAGCCAACAAACCAACAAACCAACAAACCAACAAGCCAACAAACCAACAAACAAATAAACCAACAACCCAAAAAACCAACAACCCAAAAAACCAACAAACCAACAAACCAACAAGCCAACAAACCAACAAACCAACAAACTAACAAGCCAACAAACCAACAATCCAACAAGCCAACAAACCAACAAACCAACCAAGCAAAAAGCCAACTAGCCAACAAACCAACAAACCAACAAACCAACAAAGCAACAAGCCAACAAGCCAACAAACCAACAAACCAACAAACCAACAAGTCAACAAACCAACAAACCAACAAACCAAAAAACCAACAAGCCAACAAACCAACAAACAAATAAACCAACAAACCAAAACACCCACAAATCAACAAGCCAACAAGCCAACAAACCAAAAAACCAACAAACCAACAAGCCAACAAACCAACAAACCAACAAACCAACAAACCAACAAACCAACAAACCAACAAGCCAACAAACCAACAAACAAATAAACCAACAAACCAAAAAACCAACAAACCAACAAGCCAACAAGCCAAAATACCAACAAACCAACAAACCAACAAGCCAACAAGCCAACAAACCAACCAACCAATAAGCCAACAAGCCAACAAACCAACAAACCAACAAGCCAACAAACCAACAAACAAATAAACCAACAAACCAACAAACCAACAAGCCAACAAGCCAACAAACTAACAAACCAACAAACCAACAAGCCAACAAACCAACAAACCAACAAACCAACAAACCAACAAACTAACATGCCAACAAGCCAACAAACCAACAAACCAACAAACCAACAAGCCAACAGACCAACAAACCAACAAACCAACAAGCCAACAAGCCAACAAACTAACAAACCAACAAGCCAACAAACCAACAAACCAACAAACCAACATGACAACAAACCAACAAACTAAGTAATCAACAAGCCAACAAACCAACAAACCAACAAGCCAACAAACCAACAAACCAACAAACCAACAAGCCAACAAACCAACAAGCCAACAAACCAACAAGCCAACAAACCAACAAACCAACAAAGCAACAAGCCAACAAACCAACAAGCCAACAAACCAACAAACCAACAAACTAAGTAACCAACAAGCCAACAAGCCAACAAACCAACAAACCAACAAGCCAACAAGCCAACAAACCAACAAACCAACAAACTAACAAGCCAACAAACCAACAAACCAACAAACCAACAAACCAACAAACCAACAAACCAACAAACCAACAAACCAACAAGCCAACAAACCAACAAACCAACAAAGCAACAAGCCAACAAACCAACAAGCCAACAAACCAACAAACGAACAAACCAAGTAACCAAAAAGCCAACAAACTAACAAACCAACAAGCCAACAAGCCAACAAACCAACAAACCAACAAAGCAACAAACCAAAAAACCAACAAACCAACAAACCAACAAGCCAACAAGCCAACAAACCAACAAACCAACAAGCCAACAAGCCAACAAACCAACAAACCAACAAGCCAACAAACCAACAAACCAGCAAACCGAAACACCAACAAACCAACAAACCAACAAACCAACAAACCAACATGCCAACAAACCAACAAACTAAGTAACCAATAAGCCAACAAACCAACAAACCAACCAGCCAACAAGCCAACAAACCAACAAACCAACAAGCCAACAAACCAACAAACCAACAAACTAACAAGCCAACAAACCAACAAGCCAACAAACCAATAAACCAACAAGCCAACAAGCCAACAAACCAACCAACCAATAAGCCAACAAGCCAACAAACCAACAAACCAACAAGCCAACAAACCAACAAACAAATAAACCAACAAACCAACAAACCAACAAGCCAACAAGCCAACAAACTAACAAACCAACAAACCAACAAGCCAACAAACCAACAAACCAACAAACCAACAAACCAACAAACTAACATGCCAACAAGCCAACAAACCAACAAACCAACAAACCAACAAGCCAACAAACCAACAAACCAACAAACCAACAAGCCAACAAGCCAACAAACTAACAAACCAACAAGCCAACAAACCAACAAACCAACAAACCAACATGACAACAAACCAACAAACTAAGTAATCAACAAGCCAACAAACCAACAAACCAACAAGCCAACAAACCAACAAACCAACAAACCAACAAGCCAACAAACCAACAAGCCAACAAACCAACAAACCAACAAGCCAACAAGCCAACAAACCAACAAACCAACAAACCAACAAGCCAACAAACCAACAAACCAACAAACCAACAAAATAACAAGCCAACAAGCCAACACACCAACAAACCAACAAGCCAAAAAACCAACAAACCAACAAACCAACAAGCCAACAAACCAACAAGCCAACAAACCAACAAGCCAACAAACCAACAAACCAACAAAGCAACAAGCCAACAAACCAACAAGCCAACAAACCAACAAACCAACAAACTAAGTAACCAACAAGCCAACAAGCCAACAAACCAACAAACCAACAAGCCAACAAGCCAACAAACCAACAAACCAACAAACCAACAAACGAACAAACCAACAAGCCAACAAGCCAACAAACCAACAAGCCAACAAACCAACAAACCAACAAACCAAGTAACCAAAAAGCCAACAAACTAACAAACCAACAAGCCAACAAGCCAACAAACCAACAAACCAACAAAGCAACAAGCCAACAAGCCAACAAACCAACAAACCAACAATCCAACAAGCCAACAAACCAACAAACCAACAAGCCAACAAACCAACAAACCAACAAACCAACAAGCCAACAAACCAACAAACCAACAAAGCAACAAGCCAACAAACCAACAAGCCAACAAACAAACAAACCAACAAACTAAGTAACCAACAAGCCAACAAACCAACAAACCAACAAACCAACAAACCAACAAACCAACAAGCCAACAAACCAACAAACCAACAAACCAACAAGTCGACAAACCAACAAGCCAACAAACCAACAAACTAACAAACCAAGTAACCAAAAAGCCAACAAACTAACAAACCAACAAGCCAACAAGCCAACAAACCAACAAACCAACAAAGCAACAAACCAAGTAACCAAAAAGCCAACAAGCCAACAAGCCAACAAACCAACAAACCAACAAGCCAACAAACCAACAAACCAACAAACCAACATGCCAACAAACCAACAAACTAAGTAACCAACAAGCCAACAAACCAACAAACCAACAAGCCAACAAGCCAACAAACCAACAAACCAACAAACCAACAAACCAACAAGCCAACAAACCAACAAGCCAACAAACCAACAAACCAACAAGCCAACAATCCAACAAACCAACAAACCAACAAACCAACAAGCCAACAAACCAACAAACCAACAAGCCAACAAACCATCAAACCAACAATCCAACAAACCAACAAGCCAAGAAGCCAACAAACCGACAAACCAACAAGCCAACAAACCAACAAACCAACAAACCAACAAGCCAACAAACCAACAAGCCAACAAACTAACAAGCGAACAAACCAACAAACCAACAAGCCAACAAGCCCACAAACCAACAAACCAACAAACCAAAAAACCAACACACCAACAAACCAACAAGCCAACAAACCAACAAACCAACAAACCAATAAACCAACAAACCAACAAGCCAACAAACCAACAAACCAACAAACCAACAAGCCAACAAGCCAACAAACCAACAAACCAACAAGCCAACAAACCAACAAACCAACAAACCAACATGCCAACAAACCAACAAACTAAGTAACCAACAAGCCAACAAACCAACAAACCAACAAGCCAACAAGCCAACAAACCAACAAACCAACAAACCAACAAACCAACAAACCAACAAGCCAACAAACCAACAAGCCAACAAACCAACAAACCAACAAGCCAACAATCCAACAAACCAAAAAACCAACAAGCCAACAAACCAACAAACCAACAAGCCAACAAACCATCAAACCAACAATCCAACAAACCAACAAGCCAACAAGCCAACAAACCAACAAACCAACAAGCCAACAAACCATCAAACCAACAATCCAACAAGCCAACAAGCCAACAAACCAACAAACCAACAAGCCAACAAACCAACAAACCAACAAACCAACATGCCAACAAACCAACAAACTAAGTAACCAACAAGCCAACAAACCAACAAACCAACAAGCCAACAAGCCAACAAACCAACAAACCAACAAACCAACAAACCAACAAACCAACAAGCCAACAAACCAACAAGCCAACAAACCAACAAACCAACAAGCCAACAATCCAACAAACCAAAAAACCAACAAGCCAACAAACCAACAAACCAACAAGCCAACAAACCATCAAACCAACAATCCAACAAACCAACAAGCCAACAAGCCAACAAACCGACAAACCAACAAGCCAACAAACCAACAAACCAACAAACCAACAAGCCAACAAACCAACAAGCCAACAAACTAACAAGCCAACAAACCAACAAACCAACAAGCCAACAAGCCCACAAACCAACAAACCAACAAACCAAAAAACCAACACACCAACAAACCAACAAGCCAACAAACCAACAAACCAACAAACCAAGAAGCCAATAAACCAACAAACAAATAAACCAACAAACCAACAAACCAACAAACCAACAAGCCAAAAAACCAACAAACCAACAAACCAACAAGCCAACAAGCCAACAAGCCAACAAACCAACAAACCAACAAACCAACAAACCAACAAACCAACAAGCCAACAAACCAACAAGCCAACAAACCAACAAACCAACAAACCAACAAGCCAACAATCCAACAAACCAAAAAACCAACAAGCCAACAAACCAACAAACCAACAAGCCAACAAACCATCAAACCAACAATCCAACAAACCAACAAGCCAACAAGCCAACAAACCGACAAACCAACAAGCCAACAAACCAACAAACCAACAAACCAACAAGCCAACAAACCAACAAGCCAACAAACTAACAAGCCAACAAACCAACAAACCAACAAGCCAACAAGCCCACAAACCAACAAACCAACAAACCAAAAAACCAACACACCAACAAACCAACAAGCCAACAAACCAACAAACCAACAAACCAAGAAGCCAATAAACCAACAAACAAATAAACCAACAAACCAACAAACCAACAAACCAACAAGCCAAAAAACCAACAAACCAACAAACCAACAAGCCAACAAACCAACAAACCAACAAACCAACAAGCCAACAAACCGACAAACCAACAAACCAACAAGCCAACAAACCAAAAAACCAACAAGCCAACAAACCAAGAAGCCAACAAACCAACAAACCAACAAGCCAACAAACCAACAAACCAACAAACCAACAAACTAACAAACCAACAAGCCAAAAAACCAACAAACCAACAAACCAACAAGCCAACAAACCAACAAGCCAACTAACCAACAAACCAACAAGCCAAAAAACCAACAAACCAACAAACCAACAAGCCAACAAACCAACAATCCAACAAACCAACAAGCCAACAAACTGACAAACCAACAAACCAACAAGCCAACAAACAAAAAAACCAACAAGCCAACAAATCAAGAAGCCAACAAACCAACAAACCAACAAACTAACAAGCCAACTAACCAACAAACCAACAAACCAACAAGCCAACAAACCAACAAACCAACAAGCCAACAAACCAACAAACCAACAAACCAACAAACCAACAAACAAATAAACCAACAAACCAACAAACCAACAAACCAACAAGCCAATAATCCAACAAAACAACAAACCAACAAACCAACAAGCCAACAAACCAACAATCCAACAAACCAACAAGCCAACAAGCCAAAAAACCAACAAACCAACAAGACAACAAACCAACAAACCAACAAGCCAACAAGCCAACAAACCAACAAACCAACAAACCAACAAGCCAATAAGCCAACAAACCAACAAACCAACAAGCCAACAAACCAACAAACCAAAAAACCAACAAGCCAACAAACCGACAAACCAACAAACCATCAAGCCAACAAACCAACAAACCAACAAGCCAACAAACCAACAAACCAACAAACCAACAAGCCAACAAGCCAACAAACCAACAAAGCAACAAGCCAACAAACCAACAAACCAACAAACCAACAAGCCAACAAATCAACAAGCCAACAAACCAACAAACCAACAAACCAATAACCAAAAAGCCAACAAACTAACAAACCAACAAGCCAAATGCCAACAAACCAACAAACCAACAAAGCAACAAGCAACAAGCCAACAAACAAACAAACCAGCAAGCCAACAAACCAACAAACCAAAAAACCAACAAACCAACAAACCAACAAGCCAACAAGACAACAAACCAACAAACCAACAAGCCAACAAACCAACAAACCAACAAACTAAGTAACCAACAAGCCAACAAACCAACAAACCAACAAGCCAACAAGCCAACAAACCAAGAAACCAACAACCCAACAAACCAACAAACCAACAAACCAAAAAACCAACAAACCAACAAACCAACAAACCAACAAACCAACAAACCAACAAGCCAACAAACCAACAAACCAACAAACCAACAAACCAAGTAACCAAAAAGCCAGCAAACTAACAAACCAACAAGCCAACAAGCCCACAAACCAACAAACCAACAAACCAACAAGCCAACAAGCCAACAAACCAACAAACTAACAAGCCAACAAACCAACAAGCCAACAATCCAACAAGCCAACAAACCAACAAACCAACAAGCCAACAGGCCAACAAACCAACAAACCAACGAGCCAACAAACCAACAAACCAACAAACCAACAAGCCAACAAACCAACAAACAAATAAACCAACAAACCAAAAAACCAACAAACCAACAAACCAACAAGCCAACAAACCAACAAACCAACAAACCAACAAGCCAACAAACCAACAAATCAACAAGCCAACAAACCAACAAACCAACAAACCAACAAACCGACAAGCCAACAAGCCAACAAACCAACAAGCCAACAAACCAAAAACCAACAAGCCAACAAGCCAACAAACCAACAAACCAACAAACCAACAAGCCAACAAACCAACAAGCCAACAAACCAACAAACCAACAAGCCAACAATCCAACAAACCAACAAACCAACAAACCAACAAACCAACAAGCCAACAAACCAACAAACCAACAAGCCAACAAACCATCAAACCAACAATCCAACAAACCAACAAGCCAACAAGCCAACAAACCGACAAACCAACAAGCCAACAAACCAACAAACCAACAAACCAACAAGCCAACAAACCAACAAGCCAACAAACCGACAAACCAACAAGCCAACAAACCAACAAACCAACAAACCAACAAGCCAACAAACCAACAAACCAACAAACCAACAAGCCAACAAACCAACAAGCCAACAAACCAAAAACCAACAAGCCAACAAGCCAACAAACCAACAAACCAACAAACCAACAAGCCAACAAACCAACAAGCCAACAAACCAACAAACCAACAAGCCAACAATCCAACAAACCAACAAACCAACAAACCAACAAGCCAACAAACCAACAAACCAACAAGCCAACAAACCATCAAACCAACAATCCAACAAACCAACAAGCCAACAAGCCAACAAACCGACAAACCAACAAGCCAACAAACCAACAAACCAACAAACCAACAAGCCAACAAACCAACAAGCCAACAAACCGACAAACCAACAAGCCAACAAACCAACAAACCAACAAACCAACAAGCCAACAAACCAACAAACCAACAAACCAACAAGCCAACAAACCAACAAATCAACGAGCCAACAAACCAACAAACCAACAAACCAACAAACCGACAAGCCAACAAGCCAACAAACCAAAAAGCCAACAAACCAAAAACCAACAAGCCAACAAGCCAACAAACCAACAAACCAACAAACCAACAAACCATCAAACCAACAATCCAACAAACCAACAAACCAACAAGCCAACAAACCAACAAGCCAACAAACCAACAAATCAAAAAGTCAACAAGCCAACAAACCAACAAACCAACAAACCAACAAGCCAACAAACCAACAAACCAACAAGCCAACAAGCCAACAAACCAACAAACCAACAAACAAACAAACCAACAAGCCAACAAACCAACAAGCCAAGAAACCAACAAACCAACAAGCCAACAATCCAACAAACCAACAAACCAACAAACCAACAAGCCAACAAACCAACAAACCAACAAGCCAACAAACCATCAAACTAACAATCCAACAAACCAACAAGCCAACAAGCCAACAAACCGACAAACCAACAAGCCAACAAACCAACAAACCAACAAACCAACAAACCAACAAGCCAACAAACCAACAAGCCAACAAACCGACAAACCAACAAGCCAACAAACCAACAAACCAACAAACCAACAAGCCAACAAACCAACAAAACAACAAACCAACAAGCCAACAAACCAACAAATCAACAAGCCAACAAACCAACAAACCAACAAACCAACAAACCGACAAGCCAACAAGCCAACAAACCAACAAGCCAACAAACCAAAAACCAACAAGCCAACAAGCCAACAAACCAACAAACCAACAAACCAACAAGCCAACAAACCAACAAACCAACAAGCCAACAAACCAACAAATCAACAAACCAAAAAGCTAACAAACCAACAAACCAACAAGCCAACAAGCCAACAATCCAAAAAACGAACAAACCAACAAGCCAACAAACCAACAAGCCAACAAACCAACAAGCCAACAAACCAACAAATCAAAAAGTCAACAAGCCAACAAACCAACAAACCAACAAACCAACAAGCCAACAAACCCACAAACCAACAAGCCAACAAGCTAACAAACCAACAAACCAACAAACGAACAAACCAACAAGCCAACAAACCAACAAGCCAACAAACCAACAAACCAACAAGCCAACAATCCAACAAACCAACAAACCAACAAACCAACAAGCCAACAAACCAACAAACCAACAAGCCAACAAACCATCAAACTAACAATCCAACAAACCAACAAGCCAACAAGCCAACAAACCGACAAACCAACAAGCCAACAAACCAACAAACCAACAAACCAACAAGCCAACAAACCAACAAGCCAACAAACTAACAAGCCAACAAACCAACAAACCAACAAGCCAACAAGCCCACAAACCAACAAACCAACAAACCAAAAAACCAACACACCAACAAACCAACAAGCCAACAAACCAACAAACCAACAAACCAAGAAGCCAATAAACCAACAAACAAATAAACCAACAAACCAACAAACCAACAAACCAACAAAGCAACAAGCCAACAAACCAACAAGCCAACAAACCAACAAACGGACAAACCAAGTAACCAAGAAGCCAACAAACTAACAAACCAACAAGCCAACAAGCCAACAAACCAACAAACCAACAAAGCAACAAACCAAAAAACCAACAAACCAACAAATAAACAAGCCAACAAGCCAACAAACCAACAAACCAACAAGCCAACAAGCCAACAAACCAACAAACCAACAAGCCAACAAACCAACAAACCAGCAAACCAAAACACCAACAAACCAACAAACCAACAAACCAACAAACCAACAAACCAACAAGCCAACAAGCTAACAAACCAACAAACCAACAAACCAACATGCCAACAAACCAACAAACTAAGTAACCAATAAGCCAACAAACCAACAAACCAACCAGCCAACAAGCCAACAAACCAACAAACCAACAAGCCAACAAACCAACAAACCAACAAACTAACAAGCCACCAACCAACAAGCCAACAAACCAATAAACCAACAAGCCAACAAGCCAACAAACCAACAAACCAATAAGCCTACAAGCCAACAAACCAACAAACCAACAAGCCAACAAACCAACAAACAAATAAACCAACAAACCAACAAACCAACAAGCCAACAAGCCAACAAACCAACAAACCAACAAACCAACAAGCCAACAAACCAACAAACCAACAAACCAACAAACCAACAAACTAACATGCCAACAAGCCAACAAACCAACAAACCAACAAACCAACAAGCCAACAAACCAACAAACCAACAAACCAACAAGCCAACAAGCCAACAAACTAACAAACCAACAAGCCAACAAACCAACAAACCAACAAACCAACATGACAACAAACCAACAAACTAAGTAATCAACAAGCCAACAAACCAACAAACCAACAAGCCAACAAACCAACAAACCAACAAACCAACAAGCCAACAAACCAACAAGCCAACAAACCAACAAACCAACAAACCAACAAGCCAACAAACCAACAAACCAACAAACCAACAAACCAACAAGCCAACAAGCCAACAAACCAACAAACCAACAAACCAACAAGCCAACAAACCAACAAACCAACAAATCAACAAGCCAACAAACCAACAAACCAACAAAATAACAAGCCAACAAGCCAACACACCAACAAACCAACAAGCCAAAAAACCAACAAACGAACAAACCAACAAGCCAACAAACCAACAAGCCAACAAACCAACAAGCCAACAAACCAACAAACCAACAAAGCAACAAGCCAACAAACCAACAAGCCAACAAACCAACAAACCAACAAACTAAGTAACCAACAAGCCAACAAGCCAACAAACCAACAAACCAACAAGCGAACAAACCAACAAACCAACAAACCAAAAAACCAACAAACCAACAAACCAACAAACCAACAAACCAACGAACCAACAAGCCAACAAGCCAACAAACCAACAAACCAACAAACCAACAAACTAACAAGCCAACAAGCCAACAAACCAACAAGCCAACAAACCAACAAACCAACAAACCAACAAACCAAGTAACCAACAAACAAATAAACCAACAAACCAACAAACCAACAAACCAACAAAGCAACAAGCCAACAAACCAACAAGCCAACAAACCAACAAACGGACAAACCAAGTAACCAAGAAGCCAACAAACTAACAAACCAACAAGCCAACAAGCCAACAAACCAACAAACCAACAAAGCAACAAACCAAAAAACCAACAAACCAACAAACCAACAAGCCAACAAGCCAACAAACCAACAAACCAACAAGCCAACAAGCCAACAAACCAACAAACCAACAAGCCAACAAACCAACAAACCAGCAAACCAAAACACCAACAAACCAACAAACCAACAAACCAACAAACCAACAAACCAACAAGCCAACAAGCTAACAAACCAACAAACCAACAAACCAACATGCCAACAAACCAACAAACTAAGTAACCAATAAGCCAACAAACCAACAAACCAACCAGCCAACAAGCCAACAAACCAACAAACCAACAAGCCAACAAACCAACAAACCAACAAACTAACAAGCCAACAAACCAACAAGCCAACAAACCAATAAACCAACAAGCCAACAAGCCAACAAACCAACAAACCAATAAGCCAACAAGCCAACAAACCAACAAACCAACAAGCCAACAAACCAACAAACAAATAAACCAACAAACCAACAAACCAACAAGCCAACAAGCCAACAAACCAACAAACCAACAAACCAACAAGCCAACAAACCAACAAACCAACAAACCAACAAACCAACAAACTAACATGCCAACAAGCCAACAAACCAACAAACCAACAAACCAACAAGCCAACAAACCAACAAACCAACAAACCAACAAGCCAACAAGCCAACAAACTAACAAACCAACAAGCCAACAAACCAACAAACCAACAAACCAACATGACAACAAACCAACAAACTAAGTAATCAACAAGCCAACAAACCAACAAACCAACAAGCCAACAAACCAACAAACCAACAAACCAACAAGCCAACAAACCAACAAGCCAACAAACCAACAAACCAACAAACCAACAAGCCAACAAACCAACAAACCAACAAACCAACAAACCAACAAGCCAACAAGCCAACAAACCAACAAACCAACAAACCAACAAGCCAACAAACCAACAAACCAACAAACCAACAAGCCAACAAACCAACAAACCAACAAAATAACAAGCCAACAAGCCAACACACCAACAAACCAACAAGCCAAAAAACCAACAAACCAACAAACCAACAAGCCAACAAACCAACAAGCCAACAAACCAACAAGCCAACAAACCAACAAACCAACAAAGCAACAAGCCAACAAACCAACAAGCCAACAAACCAACAAACCAACAAACTAAGTAACCAACAAGCCAACAAGCCAACAAACCAATAAACCAACAAGCGAACAAACCAACAAACCAACAAAGCAAAAAACCAACAAACCAACAAACCAACAAACCAACAAACCAACAAACCAACAAGCCAACAAGCCAACAAACCAACAAACCAACAAACCAACAAACTAACAAGCCAACAAGCCAACAAACCAACAAGCCAACAAACCAACAAACCAACAAACCAACAAACCAAGTAACCAAAAAGCCAACAAACTAACAAACCAACAAGCCAACAAGCCAACAAACCAACAAACCAACAAAGCAACAAGCCAACAAGCCAACAAACCAACAAACCAACAAGCCAACAAGCCAACAAACCAACAAACCAACAAGCCAACAAACCAACAAACCAACAAACCAACAAGCCAACAATCCAACAAACCAACAAAGCAACAAGCCAACAAACCAACAAGCCAACAAACCAACAAACCAACAAGCCAACAAACCAACAAACCAACAAACCAACAAGCCAACAAGCCAACAAACTAACAAACCAACAAGCCAACAAACCAACAAACCAACAAACCAACATGACAACAAACCAACAAACTAAGTAATCAACAAGCCAACAAACCAACAAACCAACAAGCCAACAAACCAACAAACCAACAAACCAACAAGCCAACAAACCAACAAGCCAACAAACCAACAAACCAACAAACCAACAAGCCAACAAACCAACAAACCAACAAACCAACAAACCAACAAGCCAACAAGCCAACAAACCAACAAACCAACAAACCAACAAGCCAACAAACCAACAAACCAACAAATCAACAAGCCAACAAACCAACAAACCAACAAAATAACAAGCCAACAAGCCAACACACCAACAAACCAACAAGCCAAAAAACCAACAAACGAACAAACCAACAAGCCAACAAACCAACAAGCCAACAAACCAACAAGCCAATAAACCAACAAACCAACAAAGCAACAAGCCAACAAACCAACAAGCCAACAAACCAACAAACCAACAAACTAAGTAACCAACAAGCCAACAAGCCAACAAACCAACAAACCAACAAGCGAACAAACCAACAAACCAACAAACCAAAAAACCAACAAACCAACAAACCAACAAACCAACAAACCAACGAACCAACAAGCCAACAAGCCAACAAACCAACAAACCAACAAACCAACAAACTAACAAGCCAACAAGCCAACAAACCAACAAGCCAACAAACCAACAAACCAACAAACCAACAAACCAAGTAACCAACAAACAAATAAACCAACAAACCAACAAACCAACAAACCAACAAAGCAACAAGCCAACAAACCAACAAGCCAACAAACCAACAAACGGACAAACCAAGTAACCAAGAAGCCAACAAACTAACAAACCAACAAGCCAACAAGCCAACAAACCAACAAACCAACAAAGCAACAAACCAAAAAACCAACAAACCAACAAACCAACAAGCCAACAAGCAAACAAACCAACAAACCAACAAGCCAACAAGCCAACAAACCAACAAACCAACAAGCCAACAAACCAACAAACCAGCAAACCAAAACACCAACAAACCAACAAACCAACAAACCAACAAACCAACAAACCAACAAGCCAACAAGCTAACAAACCAACAAACCAACAAACCAACATGCCAACAAACCAACAAACTAAGTAACCAATAAGCCAACAAACCAACAAACCAACCAGCCAACAAGCCAACAAACCAACAAACCAACAAGCCAACAAACCAACAAACCAACAAACTAACAAGCCAACAAACCAACAAGCCAACAAACCAATAAACCAACAAGCCAACAAGCCAACAAACCAACAAACCAATAAGCCAACAAGCCAACAAACCAACAAACCAACAAGCCAACAAACCAACAAACAAATAAACCAACAAACCAACAAACCAACAAGCCAACAAGCCAACAAACCAACAAACCAACAAACCAACAAGCCAACAAACCAACAAACCAACAAACCAACAAACCAACAAACTAACATGCCAACAAGCCAACAAACCAACAAACCAACAAACCAACAAGCCAACAAACCAACAAACCAACAAACCAACAAGCCAACAAGCCAACAAACTAACAAACCAACAAGCCAACAAACCAACAAACCAACAAACCAACATGACAACAAACCAACAAACTAAGTAATCAACAAGCCAACAAACCAACAACCCAACAAGCCAACAAACCAACAAACCAACAAACCAACAAGCCAACAAACCAACAAGCCAACAAACCAACAAACCAACAAACCAACAAGCCAACAAACCAACAAACCAACAAACCAACAAACCAACAAGCCAACAAGCCAACAAACCAACAAACCAACAAACCAACAAGCCAACAAACCAACAAACCAACAAACCAACAAGCCAACAAACCAACAAACCAACAAAATAACAAGCCAACAAGCCAACACACCAACAAACCAACAAGCCAAAAAACCAACAAACCAACAAACCAACAAGCCAACAAACCAACAAGCCAACAAACCAACAAGCCAACAAACCAACAAACCAACAAAGCAACAAGCCAACAAACCAACAAGCCAACAAACCAACAAACCAACAAACTAAGTAACCAACAAGCCAACAAGCCAACAAACCAATAAACCAACAAGCGAACAAACCAACAAACCAACAAAGCAAAAAACCAACAAACCAACAAACCAACAAACCAACAAACCAACAAACCAACAAGCCAACAAGCCAACAAACCAACAAACCAACAAACCAACAAACTAACAAGCCAACAAGCCAACAAACCAACAAGCCAACAAACCAACAAACCAACAAACCAACAAACCAAGTAACCAAAAAGCCAACAAACTAACAAACCAACAAGCCAACAAGCCAACAAACCAACAAACCAACAAAGCAACAAGCCAACAAGCCAACAAACCAACAAACCAACAAGCCAACAAGCCAACAAACCAACAAACCAACAAGCCAACAAACCAACAAACCAACAAACCAACAAGCCAACAATCCAACAAACCAACAAAGCAACAAGCCAACAAACCAACAAGCCAACAAACAAACAAACCAACAAACTAAGTAACCAACAAGCCAAGAAACCAACAAACCAACAAACCAACAAACCAACAAACCAACAAGCCAACAAACCAACAAACCAACAAACCAACAAGTCGACAAACCAACAAGCCAACAAACCAACAAACTAACAAACCAAGTAACCAAAAAGCCAACAAACTAACAAACCAACAAGCCAACAAGCCAACAAACCAACAAACCAACAAAGCAACAAACCAACAAACCAACAAGCCAACCAACCAACAAAGAAATAAACCAACAAATCAACAAACCAACAAGCCAACAAGCCAACAAACCAACAAACCAACAAACCAACAAGCCAACAAACCAACAAACCAACAAACCAACAAACGAACAAACCAACAAACCAACAAGCCAACAAACCAACAAACCAATAAACCAACAAACCAACAAGCCAACAAACCAACAAACCAACAAACCAACAAGCCAACAAGCCAACAAACCAACAAACCAACAAGCCAACAAGCCAACAAACCAACAAGCCAACAAACCAACAAACCAACAAGCCAACAAACCATCAAACCAACAATCCAACAAACCAACAAGCCAACAAGCCAACAAACCGACAAACCAACAAGCCAACAAACCAACAAACCAACAAACCAACAAGCCAACAAACCAACAAGCCAACAAACTAACAAGCCAACAAACCAACAAACCAACAAGCCAACAAGCCCACAAACCAACAAACCAACAAACCAAAAAACCAACACACCAACAAACCAACAAGCCAACAAACCAACAAACCAACAAACCAAGAAGCCAACAAGCCAACAAACCAACAAACTAAGTAACTAACAAGCCAACAAACCAACAAACCAACAAGCCAACAAGCCAACAAACCAACAAACCAACAAACCAACAAACCAACAAACCAACAAGCCAACAAACCAACAAGCCAACAAACCAACAAACCAACAAGCCAACAATCCAACAAACCAACAAACCAACAAACCAACAAGCCAACAAACCAACAAACCAACAAGCCAACAAACCATCAAACCAACAATCCAACAAACCAACAAGCCAACAAGCCAACAAACCGACAAACCAACAAGCCAACAAACCAACAAACCAACAAACCAACAAGCCAACAAACCAACAAGCCAACAAACTAACAAGCCAACAAACCAACAAACCAACAAGCCAACAAGCCCACAAACCAACAAACCAACAAACCAAAAAGCCAACACACCAACAAACCAACAAGCCAACAAACCAACAAACCAACAAACCAAGAAGCCAATAAACCAACAAACAAATAAACCAACAAACCAACAAACCAACAAACCAACAAGCCAAAAAACCAATAAACCAACAAACCAACAAGCCAACAAACCAACAAACCAACAAACCAACAAGCCAACAAACCGACAAACCAACAAACCAACAAGCCAACAAACCAAAAAACCAACAAGCCAACAAACCAAGAAGCCAACAAACCAACAAACCAACAAGCCAACAAACCAACAAACCAACAAACCAACAAACCAACAAACCAACAAACCAACAAGCCAAAAAACCAACAAACCAACAAACCAACAAGCCAACAAACCAACAAGCCAACTAACCAACAAACCAACAAGCCAAAAAACCAACAAACCAACAAACCAACAAGCCAACAAACCAACAAACCAACAAACCAACAAGCCAACAAACCGACAAACCAACAAACCAACAAGCCAACAAACAAAAAAACCAACAAGCCAACAAATCAAGAAGCCAACAAACCAACAAACCAACAAGCCAACAAACCAACAAACCAACAAACCAACAAACCAACAAACCAACAAACCAACAAGCCAAAAAACCAACAAACCAACAAACCAACAAGCCAACAAACCAACAAGCCAACTAACCAACAAACCAATAAACCAACAAGCCAACAAACCAACAAACCAACAAGCCAACAAACCAACAAACCAACAAGTTAACAAACCAACAAACAAATAAACCAACAAACCAACAAACCAACAAACCAACAAGCCAATAATCCAACAAACCAACAAACCAACAAACCAACAAGCCAACAAACCAACAATCCAACAAACCAACAAGCCAACAAGCCAAAAAACCAACAAACCAACAAGACAACAAACCAACAAACCAACAAGCCAACAAGCCAACAAACCAACAAACCAACAAACCAACAAGCCAATAAACCAACAAACAAATAAACCAACAAACCAACAAACCAACAAGCCAATAAGCCAACAAACCAACAAATCAACAAACCAACAAGCCAACAGACCAACAAACCAACAAACCAACAAGCCAACAAACCGACAAACCAACAAACCATCAAGCCAACAAACCAACAAACCAACAAGCCAACAAACCAACAATCCAACAAACCAACAAGCCAACAAGCCAAAAAACCAACAAACCAACAAGACAACAAACCAACAAACCAACAAGCCAACAAGCCAACAAACCAACAAACCAACAAACCAACAAGCCAATAAACCAACAAACAAATAAACCAACAAACCAACAAACCAACAAGCCAATAAGCCAACAAACCAACAAATCAACAAACCAACAAGCCAACAGACCAACAAACCAACAAACCAACAAGCCAACAAACCGACAAACCAACAAACCATCAAGCCAACAAACCAACAAACCAACAAGCCAACAAACCAACAAACCAACAAACCAACAAACCAACAAGCCAACAAGCCAAAAAACCAACAAACCAACAAGCCAACAAACCAACAAACCAACAAACCAACAAGCCAACAATTCAACAAGCCAACAAACCAACAAACCAACAAACCAATAACCAAAAAGCCAACAAACTAACAAACCAACAAGCCAAATGCCAACAAACCAACAAGCCAACAAACCAACAAGCCAACAAACCAACAAATCAAAAAGTCAACAAGCCAAAAACCAACAAACCAACAAACCAACAAGCCAACAAACCAACAAACCAACAAGCCAACAAGCCAACAAACCAACAAACCAACAAACCAACAAACCAACAAGCCAACAAACCAACAAGCCAACTAACCAACAAACCAACAAACCAACAAACCAACATGCCAAAAAACCAACAAACTAGGTAACCAAAAAGCTAACAAACCAACAAACCAACAAGCCAACAAGCCAACAAACCAAAAAACCAACAAACCAACAAGCCAACAAACCAACAAGCCAACAAACCAACAAATCAAAAAGTCAACAAGCCAACAAACAAACAAACCAACAAACCAACAAGCCAACAAACCAACAAACCAACAAGCCAACAAGCCAACAAACCAACAAACCAACAAACCAACAAACCAACAAGCCAACAAACCAACAAGCCAACAAACCAACAAACCAACAAGCCAACAATCCAACAAACCAACAAACCAACAAACCAACAAGCCAACAAACCAACAAACCAACAAGCCAACAAACCATCAAACCAACAATCCAACAAACCAACAAGCCAACAAGCCAACAAACCGACAAACCAACAAGCCAACAAACCAACAAACCAACAAACCAACAAGCCAACAAACCAACAAGCCAACAAACCAACAAACCAACAAACCAACAAACCAACAAACCAACAAGCCAACAAGCCAACAAACCAACAAACCAACAAGCCAACAAACCAACAAACCAACAAACCAACAAACCAACAAGCCAACAAACCAACAAGCCAACAAATCAACAAACCAAAAAACCAACAAGCCAACAAACCAACAAACCAACAAACCAACATGCCAACAAACCAACAAATTAAGTAACCAACAAGCCAATAAACCAACAAACCAACAAACCAACATGCCAACAAACCAACAAACTAGGTAACCAAAAAGCTAACAAACCAACAAACCAACAAGCCAACAAGCCAACAAACCAAAAAACCAACAAACCAACAAGCCAACAAACCAACAAGCCAACAAACCAACAAATCAAAAAGTCAACAAGCCAACAAACCAACAAACCAACAAACCAACAAGCCAACAAACCAACAAACCAACAAGCCAACAAGCCAACAAACCAACAAACCAACAAACCAACAAACCAACAAGCCAACAAACCAACAAGCCAACAAACCAACAAACCAACAAGCCAACAATCCAACAAACCAACAAACCAACAAACCAACAAGCCAACAAACCAACAAACCAACAAGCCAACAAACCATCAAACCAACAATCCAACAAACCAACAAGCCAACAAGCCAACAAACCGACAAACCAACAAGCCAACAAACCAACAAACCAACAAACCAACAAGCCAACAAACCAACAAGCCAATAAACTAACAAGCCAACAAACCAACAAACCAACAAGCCAACAAGCCCACAAACCAACAAACCAACAAACCAAAAAACCAACACACCAACAAACCAACAAGCCAACAAACCAACAAACCAACAAACCAAGAAGCCAATAAACCAACAAACAAATAAACCAACAAACCAACAAACCAACAAACCAACAAGCCAAAAAACCAACAAACCAACAAACCAACAAGCCAACAAACCAACAAACCAACAAACCAACAAGCCAACAAACCGACAAACCAACAAACCAACAAGCCAACAAACCAAAAAACCAACAAGCCAACAAACCAAGAAGCCAACAAACCAACAAACCAACAAGCCAACAAACCAACAAACCAACAAACAACAAACCAACAAACCAACAAGCCAAAAAACCAACAAACCAACAAACCAACAAGCCAACAAACCAACAAGCCAACTAACCAACAAACCAACAAGCCAAAAAACCAACAAACCAACAAACCAACAAGCCAACAAACCAACAAACCAACAAACCAACAAGCCAAAAAACCGACAAACCAACAAACCAACAAGCCAACAAACCAACAAGCCAACAAACCAAAAAACCAACAAGCCAACAAATCAAGAAGCCAACAAACCAACAAACCAACAAGCCAACAAACCAACAAACCAACAAACCAACAAACCAACAAACCAACAAGCCAAAAAACCAACAAAGCAACAAACCAACAAGCCAACAAACCAACAAGCCAACTAACCAACAAACCAACAAACCAACAAGCCAACAAACCAACAAACCAACAAACCAACAAACCAACAAGCCAACAAGCCAACAAACCAACAAACCAACAAGCCAACAAACCAACAAAACAACAAACCAACAAGCCAACAAATCAACAAGCCAACAAACCAACAAACCAACAAACCAATAACCAAAAAGCCAACAAACTAACAAACCAACAAGCCAAATGCCAACAAACCAACAAACCAACAAAGCAACAAGCAACAAGCCAACAAACAAACAAACCAACAAGCCAACAAACCAACAAACCAACAAGCCAACAAGCCAACAAACCAACAAACCAACAAACCAGCAAGCCAACAAACCAACAAACCAAAAAACCAACAAACCAACAAACCAACAAGCCAACAAGACAACAAACCAACAAACCAACAAGCCAACAAACCAACAAACCAACAAACTAAGTAACCAACAAGCCAACAAACCAACAAACCAACAAACTAACAAGCCAACAAACCAACAAGCCAACAAACCAACAAACCAACAAGCCAACAGGCCAACAAACCAACAAACCAACAAGCCAACAAACCAACAAACCAACAAACCAAAAAACCAACAAACCAACAAACCAACAAACCAACAAACCAACAAACCAACAAGCCAACAAACCAACAAACCAACAAACCAACAAACCAAGTAACCAAAAAGCCAGCAAACTAACAAACCAACAAGCCAACAAGCCCACAAACCAACAAACCAACAAACCAACAAGCCAACAAGCCAACAAACCAACAAACTAACAAGCCAACAAACCAACAAGCCAACAAGCCAACAAGCCAACAAACCAACAAACCAACAAGCCAACAGGCCAACAAACCAACAAACCAACGAGCCAACAAACCAACAAACCAACAAACCAACAAGCCAACAAACCAACAAACAAATAAACCAACAAACCAAAAAACCAACAAACCAACAAACCAACAAGCCAACAAACCAACAAACCAACAAACCAACAAGCCAACAAACCAACAAATCAACAAGCCAACAAACAAACAAACCAACAAACCAACAAACCGACAAGCCAACAAGCCAACAAACCAACAAGCCAACAAACCAAAAACCAACAAGCCAACAAGCTAACAAACCAACAAACCAACAAACCAACAAGCCAACAAACCAACAAACCAACAAGCCAACAAACCAACAAATCAACAAACCAAAAAACCAACAAGCCAACAAACCAACAAACCAACAAACCAACATGCCAACAAACCAACAAATTAAGTAACCAACAAGCCAACAAACCAACAAACCAACAAACCAACATGCGAAAAAACCAACAAACTAGGTAACCAAAAAGCTAACAAACCAACAAACCAACAAGCCAACAAGCCAACAAACCAAAAAACCAACAAACCAACAAGCCAACAAACCAACAAGCCAACAAACCAACAAATCAAAAAGTCAACAAGCCAACAAACCAACAAACCAACAAACCAACAAGCCAACAAACCAACAAACCAACAAGCCAACAAGCCAACAAACCAACAAACCAACAAACCAACAAACCAACAAGCCAACAAACCAACAAGCCAACAAACCAACAAACCAACAAGCCAACAATCCAACAAACCAACAAACCAACAAACCAACAAGCCAACAAACCAACAAACCAACAAGCCAACAAACCATCAAACCAACAATCCAACAAACCAACAAGCCAACAAGCCAACAAACCGACAAACCAACAAGCCAACAAACCAACAAACCAACAAACCAACAAGCCAACAAACCAACAAGCCAACAAACCAACAAACCAACAAACCAACAAACCAACAAACCAAGAAGCCAACAAGCCAACAAACCAACAAACCAACAAGCCAACAAACCAACAAACCAACAAACCAACAAACCAACAAGCCAACAAACCAACAAGCCGACAAATCAACAAACCAAAAAACCAACAAGCCAACAAACCAACAAACCAACAAACCAACATGCCAACAAACCAACAAATTAAGTAACCAACAAGCCAACAAACCAACAAACCAACAAACCAACATGCCAACAAACCAACAAACTAGGTAACCAAAAAGCTAACAAACCAACAAACCAACAAGCCAACAAGCCAACAAACCAAAAAACCAACAAACCAACAAGCCAACAAACCAACAAGCCAACAAACCAACAAATCAAAAAGTCAACAAGCCAACAAACCAACAAACCAACAAACCAACAAGCCAACAAACCAACAAACCAACAAGCCAACAAGCCAACAAACCAACAAACCAACAAACCAACAAACCAACAAACCAACAACCCAACAAACCAACAAGCCAACAAACCAACAAACCAACAAGCCAACAATCCAACAAACCAACAAACCAACAAACCAACAAGCCAACAAACCAACAAACCAACAAGCCAACAAACCATCAAACCAACAATCCAACAAACCAACAAGCCAACAAGCCAATAAACCGACAAACCAACAAGCCAACAAACCAACAAACCAACAAACCAACAAGCCAACAAACCAACAAGCCAACAAACTAACAAGCCAACAAACCAACAAACCAACAAGCCAACAAGCCCACAAACCAACAAACCAACAAACCAAAAACCAACACACCAACAAACCAACAAGCCAACAAACCAACAAACCAACAAACCAAGAAGCCAATAAACCAACAAACAAATAAACCAACAAACCAACAAACCAACAAACCAACAAGCCAAAAAACCAACAAACCAACAAACCAACAAGCCAACAAACCAACAAACCAACAAACCAACAAGCCAACAAACCGACAAACCAACAAACCAACAAGCCAACAAACCAAAAAACCAACAAGCCAACAAACCAAAAAGTCAACAAACCAACAAACCAACAAGCCAACAAACCAACAAACCAACAAACAACAAACCAACAAACCAACAAGCCAAAAAACCAACAAACCAACAAACCAACAAGCCAACAAACCAACAAGCCAACTAACCAACAAACCAACAAGCCAAAAAACCAACAAACCAACAAACCAACAAGCCAACAAACCAACAAACCAACAAACCAACAAGCCAACAAACCGACAAACCAACAAACCAACAAACCAACAAGCCAACAAACCAAAAAACCAACAAGCCAACAAATCAAGAAGCCAAAAAACCAACAAACCAACAAGCCAACAAACCAACAAACCAACAAACCAACAAACCAACAAACCAACAAGCCAAAAAACCAACAAACCAACAAACCAACAAGCCAACAAACCAACAAGCCAACTAACCAACAAACCAACAAACCAACAAGCCAACAAACCAACAAACCAACAAGCCAACAAACCAACAAACCAACAAGCCAACAAACCAACAAACAAATAAAGCAACAAACCAACAAACCAACAAACCAACAAGCCAATAATCCAACAAACCAACAAACCAACAAACCAACAAGCCAACAAACCAACAATCCAACAAACCAACAAGCCAACAAGCCAAAAAACCAACAAACCAACAAGACAACAAACCAACAAACCAACAAGCCAACAAGCCAACAAACCAACAAACCAACAAACCAACAAGCCAATAAACCAACAAACAAATAAACCAACAAACCAACAAACCAACAAGCCAACAAGCCAACAAACCAACAAACCAACAAACCAACTAGCCAACAAACCAACAAACCAACAAACCAACAAGCCAACAAACCGACAAACCAACAAACCATCAAGCCAACAAACCAACAAACCAACAAGCCAACAAACCAACAAACCAACAAACCAACAAACCAACAAGCCAACAAGCCAACAAACCAACAAACCAACAAGCCAACAAACCAACAAACCAACAAACCAACAAACCAACAAGCCAACAAACCAACAAGCCAACAAACCAACAAACCAACAAGCCAACAAACCATCAAACCAACAATCCAACAAACCAACAAGCCAAAAAGCCAACAAACCGACAAACCAACAAGCCAACAAACCAACAAACCAACAAACCAACAAGCCAACAAACCAACAAGCCAACAAACTAACAAGCCAACAAACCAACAAACCAACAAGCCAACAAGCCCACAAACCAACAAACCAACAAACCAAAAAACCAACACACCAACAAACCAACAAGCCAACAAACCAACAAACCAACAAACCAAGAAGCCAATAAACCAACAAACAAATAAACCAACAAACCAACAAACCAACAAACCAACAAGCCAAAAAACCAACAAACCAACAAACCAACAAGCCAACAAACCAACAAACCAACAAACCAACAAGCCAACAAACCGACAAACCAACAAACCAACAAGCCAACAAACCAAAAAACCAACAAACCAACAAACCAACAAGCCAACAAACCAACAAATTAACAAACCAAAAAACCAACAAGCCAACAAACCAACAAACCAACAAACCAACATGCCAACAAACCAACAAATTAAGTAACCAACAAGCCAACAAACCAACAAACCAACAAACCAACATGCCAACAAACCAACAAACTAGGTAACCAAAAAGCTAACAAACCAACAAACCAACAAGCCAACAAGCCAACAAACCAAAAAACCAACAAACCAACAAGCCAACAAACCAACAAGCCAACAAACCAACAAATCAAAAAGCCAACAAGCCAACAAACCAACAAACCAACAAACCAACAAGCCAACAAACCAATAAACCAACAAACCAACAAACCAACAAACCAACAAACCAACAAACCAAGTAACCTAAAAGCCAACAAACTAACAAACCAACAAGCCAACAAGTCAACAAACCGACAAACCAACAAAGCAACAAACCAACAAACCAACAAACCAACAAGCCAACAAGCCAACAAACCAACAAACCAACAAAGCAACAAACCAACAAACCAAAAAACCAACAAACCAACAAGCCAACAAACCAACAAACCAACAAACCAAAAAACCAACAAACCAACAAACCAACAAGCCAACAAACCAACAAACCAACAAACTAACAAGCCAACAAACCAACAAACAAATAAACCAACAAACCAAAAAACCAACAAACCAACAAACCAACAAGCCAACAAACCAACAAACTAACAAGCCAACAAACCAACAATCCAACAAGCCAACAAACCTACAAACCAACAAAGCAATAAGCCAACTAGCCAACAAACCAACAAACCAACAAACCAACAAAGCAACAAGCCAACAAGCCAACAAACCAATAAACCAACAAACCAACAAGCCAATAAACCAACAAACCAACAAACCGACAAGCCAACAAACCAACAAACAAATAAACCAACAAACCAAAAAACCAACAAATCAACAAGCCAACAAGCAAACAAACCAAAAAACCAACAAACCAACAAGCCAACAAACCAACAAACCAACAAACCAACAAACCAACAAACCAACAAGCCAACACACCAACAAACAAATAAACCAACAAACCAAAAAACCAACAAACCAACAAGACAACAAGCCAAAATACCAACAAACCAACAAACCAACAAGCCAACACACCAACAAACCAAGTAACCAAAAAGCCAACAAACTAACAAACCAACAAGCCAACAAACCAACAAGCCAACAAGCCAACAAACCAACAAACCAACAAAGCAACAAACCAACAAACCAACAAACCAACAAACCAACAAACTAACAAACCAACAAGCCAACAAACTAACAAACCAACAAGCCAACAAACCAACTAACCAACAAACCAACAAACCAACATGCCAAAAAACCAACAAACTAAGTAACCAACAAACCAACAAACCAACAAACCAACAAGCCAACAAGCCAGCAAACCAACAAATCAACAAGCCAACAAACCAACAAACCAACAAGCCAACAAGCCAACAAACCAAGTAACCAAAAAGCCAACAAACCAACGAACCAACAAAGCAACAAGCCAACAAGCCAACAAACCAACAAACCAGCAAACCAACAAAGCAACAAGCCAACAAGCCAACAAACCAACAAACTAACAAACCAACAAGCCAACAAACCAACAAACCAACAAACCAACAAACCAACAAACTAACAAGCCAACAAGCCAACAAACCAACAAACCAACAAAGCAACAAGCTAACAAACCAACAAGCCAACAAACCAACAAACGAACAAACCAAGTAACCAAAAAGCCAACAAACTAACAAACCAACAATCCAACAAGCCAACAAACCAACAAACCAACAAAGCAACAAACCAAAAAACCAACAAACCAACAAACCAACAAGCCAACAAGCCAACAAACCAACAAACCAACAAGCCAACAAGCCAACAAACGAACAAACCAACAAGCCAACAAACCAACAAACCAGCAAACCAAAAAACCAACAAACCAACAAACCAACAAACCAACAAACTAACAAACCAACAAGCCAACAAGCCAACAAACCAACAAACCAACAAACCAACATGCCAACAAACCAACAATCTAAGTAACCAATAAGCCAACAAACCAACAAACCAACAAACCAACAAGCCAACAAACCAACAAACCAACAAACCAACAAGCCAAGAAACCAACAAGCCAACAAACCAATAAACCAACAAGCCAACAAGCCAACAAACCAACAAACCAACAAGCCAACAAGCCAACAAGCCAACAAACCAACAAACCAACAAGCCAACAAACCAACAAACAAATAAACCAACAAACCAACAAACCAACAAGCCAACAAGCCAACAAAGCAACAAACCAACAAACCAACAAACCAACAAGCCAACAAACCAACAAACCAACAAACCAACAAACTAACATGCCAAAAAGCCAACAAACCAACAAACCAACAAACCAACAAACCAACAAGCCAACAAACCAACAAACCAACAAACCAACCAGTCAACAAGCCAACAAACCAACAAACCAACAAGCCAACAATCCAACAAACCAACAAACCAACATGACAACAACCAACAAACTAAGTAATCAACAAGCCAACAAACCAACAAGCCAACAAGCCAACAAACCAACAAACCAACAAACCAACAAACCAACAAACCAACAAGCCAACAAACCAACAAGCCAACAAATCAACAAACCAACAAGCCAACAAGCCAACAAACCAACAAACCAACAAACCAACAAGCCAACAAACCAACAAACCAACAAGCCGACAAACCAACAAACCAATAAACCAACAAAATAACAAGCCAACAAGCCAACAAACCAACAAACCAACAAGCCAAAAAACCAACAAACCAACAAACCAACAAGCCAACAAACCAACAAGCCAACAAACCAACAAGCCAACAAACCAACAAACCAACAAAGCAACAAGCCAACAAACCAACAAGCCAACAAACCAACAAACCAACAAGCCAACAAACCAACAAAGAAATAAACCAACAAATCAACAAACCAACAAGCCAACAAGCCAACAAACCAACAAACCAACAAACCAACAAGCCAACAAACCAACAAACCAACAAACCAACAAACCAACAAACCAACAAACCAACAAGCCAACAAACCAACAAACCAACAAACCAACAAACCAACAAGCCAACAAACCAACAAACCAACAAACCAACAAGCCAACAAGCCAACAAACCAACAAACCAACAAGCCAACAAACCAACAAACCAACAAACCAACATGCCAACAAACCAACAAACTAAGTAACCAACAAGCCAAGAAACCAACAAACCAACAAGCCAACAAGCCAACAAACCAACAAACGAACAAACCAACAAACCAACAAGCCAACAAACCAACAAGCCAACAAACCAACAAACCAACAAGCCAACAATCCAACAAACCAACAAACCAACAAACCAACAAGCCAACAAACCAACAAACCAACAAGCCAACAAACCAACAAACCAACAATCCAACAAACCAACAAGCCAACAAGCCAACAAACCAACAAACCAACAAGCCAACAAACCAACAAACCAACAAACCAACAAACCAACAAGCCAACAAACCAACAAGCCAACAAACTAACAAGCCAACAAACCAACAAACCAACAAGCCAACAAGCCAACAAACCAACAAACCAAAAAACCAACACACCAACAAACCAACAAGCCAACAAACCAACAAACCAACAAACCAAGAAGCCAATAAACTAACAAACAAATAAACCAATTAACCAACAAACCAACAAACCAACAAGCCAACAAGCCAACAAACCAACAAACCAACAAACCAACAAACCAACAAGCCAACAAACCAACAAACCAACAAACCAACAAAACAATAAGCCAACAAACCAACAAACCAACAAACCAACAAGCCAACAAACCAACAAACCAACAAGCCAATAAACCAACAAACAAATAAACCAACAAACCAACAAACCAACAAGCCAACAAGCCAACAAACCAACAAACAAACAAACCAACAAGCCAACAAACCAACAAACCAACAAACCAACAAGCCAACAAACCAACAAGCCAACTAACCAACAAACCAACAAACCAACAAGCCAACAAACCAACAAACCAACAAGCCAACAAACTAACAAACCAACAAGCCAACAAACCAACAAACAAATAAACCAACAAACCAACAAACCAACAAGCCAATAATCCAACAAACCAACAAACCAACAAACCAACAAGCCAACAAACCAACAATCCAACAAACCAACAAGCCAACAAGCCAACAAACCAACAAACCAACAAGCCAACAAACCAACAAACTAACAAGCCAACAAGCCAACAAACCAACAAACCAACAAACCAACAAGCCAATAAACCAACAAACAAATAAACCAACAAACCAACAAGCCAACAAGCCAACAAACCAACAGACCAACAAACCAACAAACCAACAAGCCAACAAACCAACAAACCAACAAACCAACAAGCCAACAAACCGACAAACCAACAAACCAACAAGCCAACAAACCAACAAACCAACAAGCCAACAAACCAACAAACAAACAAACCAACAAACCAATAAGCCAACAAGCCAACAAACCAACAAACCAACAAGCCAACAAACCAACAAACCAACAAACCAACAAACCAACAAACCAACAAACCAACAAGCCAACAAACCAACAAAAAAACAAACCAACAAGCCAACAAACCAACAAGCCAACTAACCAACAAACCAACAAACCAACAAGCCAACAAACCAACAAACTAACAAGCCAACAAACCAACAAACCAACAAGCCAACAAACCAACAAACAAATAAACCAACAAACCAGCAAACCAACAAGCCAATAATCCAACAAACCAACAAACCAACAAACCAACAAGCCAACAAACCAACAAACCAACAAACCAACAAACGAACAAACCAACAAACCAACAAACCAACAAGCCAACAAGCCAACAAACCAACAAACCAACAAACCAACAAGCCAATAAACCAACAAACCAACAAACCAACAAGCCAACAAGCCAACAAACCAACAAACCAACAAGCCAACAAACCAACAAACCAACAAACCAAGATGCCAACAAACCAACAAATTAAGTAATCAACAAGCCAACAAACCAACAAACCAACAAGCCAACAAGCCAATAAACTAACATACCAAAAACCAACAAGCCAACAAACCAACAAGCCAACAAACCAACAAACCAACAAGCCAACAAGCCAACAAGCCAACAAACCAACAAACCAACAAGCCAACAAAACAACAAACCAACAAGCCAACAAACCAACAAACCAACAAACCAACAAACCAACAAGCCAACAAGCCAAAAAAACAACAAACCAACAAGCCAACAAACCAACAAACCAACAAACCAAAAAGCCAACAAACCAACAAGCCAACAAAACAACAAGCCAACAAACCAACAAACCAACAAAGCAACAAGCCAAAAAACCAACAAGCCAACAAACCAACAAGCCAACAAACCAAAAAACCAACAAACCAACAAACCAACAAACCAACAAACCAACAAACCAACAAGCCAACAAGCCAACAAACCAACAAACCAACAAACCAACAAGCCAACAAACCAACAAACCAACAAACCAACAAACCAAGTAACCAAAAAGCCAACAAACTAACAAACCAACAAGCCAACAAGCCAATAAACCAACAAACCAACAAAGCAACAAGCCAACAAACCAACAAACCAATAAGCACACAAACCAACAAACCAACAAGCCAACAAGCCAACAAACCAACAAACCAACAAACCAAAAAACCAACAAACCAACAAGCCAACAAACCAACAAACCAACAAACCAACAAGCCAACAAACCAACAAACAAATAAACCAACAAACCAAAAACCAACAAGCCAATAAGCTAACAAACCAACAAACCAACAAACCAACAAGCCAACAAACCAACAAACCAACAAACCAATAAACAGATAAACCAACAAACCAAAAAACCAAAAAACCAACAAACCAACAAACCAACAAACCAACAAACTAACAAACCAACAAACCAACAAACCAACAAACCAACAAGCCAGCAAACCAACAAGCCAACAAACCAACAAACCAACAAACCAACAAACCAACAAACAAATAAACCAACAAACCAACAAACCAGCAAATTAACAAACCAACAAACCAACAAACAAATAAACCAACAAACCAGCAAACCAACAAACCAACAAACCAACAAACCAACAAACCAACAAACCAACAAACCAATTAACCAACAAACCAACAAACGAACAAACCAACAAACCAACAAACCAACAAACCAACAAGCCAACAAACCAACAAACCAACAAACCAACAAACCAACAAACCAACAAGCCAACAAACCAACAAGCCAACAAACCAACAAACCAACAAACCAAGTAACCAAAAAGCCAACAAACTAACAAACCAACAAGCCAACAAGCCAACAAACCAACAAACCAACAAAGCAATAATCCAACAAGCCAACAAACCAACAAACCAACAAGCCAACAAACCAACAAACCAACAAACCAACAAGCCAACAAGCCAACAAACCAACAAACCAACAACCCAACAAACCAACAAACCAACAAACCAACAAGCCAACAAGCCAACAAGCCAACAAACCAACAAACCAACAAACCAACAAACCAACAAACCAACAAACCAACATGCCAACAAACCAACAAATTAAGTAACCAACAAGCCAACAAACCAACAAACCAACAAGCCAACAAGCCAACAAACCAACAAACCAACAAACCAACAAGCCAACAAACCAACAAACCAACAAGCCAACAAGCCAACAAACCAACAAACCAACAAACCAACAAGCCAACATACCAACAAACCAACATGCCAACAAACCAACAAACTAAGTAACCAACAAGCCAACAAACCAACAAACGAACAAGCCAACAAGCCAACAAACCCAACAAACCAACAAACCAACAAGCCAACAAGCCAACAAACCAACAAGCAAACAAACCAACAAACCTACAAGCCAACAAACCAACAAACCAACAAGCCAACAAACCAACAAACCAACAAACCAACAAACCAACAAGCCAACAAGCCAACAAACCAACAAACCAACAAAGCAACAAGCCAACAAGCCAACAAACCAACAAGCCAACAAGCCAACAAACTAACAAACCAACAAACCAACAAACCAAAAAACCATCAAACTAAGTTACCAACAAGCCAACAAACCAACAAACCATCAAGCCAACAAGCCAACAAACCAACAAACCAACAAGCCAACAAACCAACAAGCCAACAAGCCAACAAACCAACAAACCAACAAACCAAAACACCAACAAACCAACAAACCAAAAAACCAACAAACCAACAAACCAACAAGCCAACAATCCAACAAGCCAACAAGCCAACAAGCCAACAAACCAACAAACCAACAAGCCAACAAGCCAACAAACCAACAAACCAACAAGCCAACAAACCAACAAACCAACAAACCAACATGCCAACAAACCAACAAACTAAGTAACCAACAAGCCAACAAACCAACAAACCAACAAACCAACATGCCAACAAACCAAAAAACTAAGTAACCAACAAGCCCACAAACCAACAAACCAACAAGCCAACAAGCCAACAAACCAACAAACCAACAAGCCAACAAACCAACAAGCCAACAAACCAACAAACCAACAAGCCAACAAGCCAACAAACTTACAAACCAACAAACCAACAAGCCAACAAACCAACAAACCAACAAGCCAACAAGCCAACAAACCAACAAACCAACAAACCAAAAAGCCAACAAACCAACAAACCAACAAACCAACAAACCAACAAACCAACATGCCAACAAAAGAACAAACTAAGTAACCAACAAGCCAACAAACCAACAAGCCAACAAGCCAACAAGCCAACAAACCAACAAACCAAAAAGCCAACAAACCAACAAACCAACAAACCAACAAACCAACAAACCAACATGCCAACAAACCAACAAACTAAGTAACCAACAAGCCAACAAACCAACAAATCAACAAACCAACAAACTAAGTAACCAACAAGCCAACAAACCAACAAACCAACAAGCCAACAAGCCAACAAACCAACAAACGAACAAACGAACAAACCAATAAACCAACAAACCAACAAACCAACAAGCCAACAAGCCAACAAACCAACAAACCAACAAACCAACATGCCAACAAACCAACAAACTAAGTAACCAACAAGCCAAAAAAATAACAAACCAACAAACCAACATGCCAACAAACTAACAAACTAAGTAACCAACAAGCCAACAAACCAACAAACCAACAAACCAACAAACCAACATGCCAACAAACCAACAAACTAAGTAGCCAACAAGCCAACAAACCAACAAACCAACAAGCCAACAAGCCAACAAGCCAACAAACCAACAAACCAACAAACCAACAAACCAACAAGCCAACAAGCCAACAAACCAACAAACCAACAAACCAACAAACCAACAAGCCAACAAACCAACAAACCAACAAGCCAACAAACCAACAACCAACAAACCAACAAACCAAAAAACCAACAAGCCAACAAGCCAACAAACCAATAAACCAACAAACTAAGTAACCAACAAGCCAACAAACCAACAAACCAACAAGCCAACAAACCAACAAACAAATAAACCAACAAACCAAGAAACTAACAAACCAACAAGCCAACAAGCCAACAAACCAACAAACCAACAAGCCAACAAGCCAACAAACCAAAAAACCAACAAACCAACAAACCAACATGCCAACAAACCAACAAACTAAGTAACCAACAAGCCAACAAACCAACAAACCAACAAGCCAACAAGCCAACAAACCAACAAACCAACAAACCAACAAACCAACAAACCAAGTAACCAACAAACCAACAAACCATCAAACGAACAAACCTACAAACCAAAAAACCAACAAACCAACAAACCAACAAATTAACAAACCAACACGCCAACAAGCCAACAAACCAACAAACCAACAAGCCAACAAACCAACAAACCAACAAACCAACAAGCCAACAAACCAACAAACAAATAAACCAACAAACCAACAAACCAACAAACCAACAAACCAACAAACCAACAAACCAACAAACAAATAAACAAACAAACCAACAAACCAACAAACCAACAAACCAACAAACCAACAAACCAATTAACCAACAAACCAACAAACGAACAAACCAACAAACCAACAAACCAACAAACCAACAAACCAACAAGCCAACAAGCCAACAAACCAACAAACCAACAAGCCAACAAGCCAACAAGCCAACAAACCAACAAGCCAACAAACCAACAAACCAACAAGCCAACAAGCCAACAAACCAACAAACCAACAAACCAACAAACCAACAAACCAACAAACTAACAAACAAACAAGCCAACAAACCAACAAACCAACAAACTATCAAACGAACAAAGCAACAAGCCAACAAGCCAACAAACCAACAAACCAACAAGCCAACAAACCAACAAACAAACAAGCCAACAAGCCAACAACCAACAAACCAAAAAACCAACAAGCCAACAAACCCACAAACCAACAAACCAACAAACCAACAAGCCAATAAACCAACAAACAATAAACCAACAAACCAAAAAACCAACAAACCAATAAACCAACAAACCAACAAACCAACAAACCAACAAGCCAACAAGCCAAAAAACCAACAAACCAACAAACCAACAAGCCAACAAACCAACAAGCCAACAAACAAACAAACCAACAAACCAAGTAACCTACAAACCAACAAACCATCAAACGAACAAAGCAACAAACCAACAAGCCAACAAGCCAACAAACCAACAAACCAAGTAACCAAAAAGCCAACAAACTAACAAACCAACAAGCCAACAAACCAACAAGCCAACAAGCCAACAAACCAACAAACCAACAAAGCAACAAACCAAAAATCCAACAAACCAAAAAACCAACAAACCAACAAACCATCAAACGAACAAAGCAATAAGCCAACAAGCCAACAAACCAACAAACCAACAAGCCAACAAACCAACAAACCAACAAGCCAACAAGCCAACACACCAACAAACCAACAAACCAACAAGCCAACAAACCAACAAACCAACAAGCCAACAAACCAACAAACCAACAAACCAACAAACCAACAAACCAACAAGCCAACAAGCCAACAAACCAACAAACCAACAAGAAAGCAAACCAACAAACCAACAAACCAACAAACCAACAAACCAACAAACCAACAAACCAACAAACCAACAAACCAACAAACCAACAAGCCAACAAGCCAACAAACCAACAAGCCAACAAGCTAACAAACCAACAAACCAACAAGCCAACAAACCAACAAACTAACAAACCAACAAACCAACAAACCAACAAACCAACAAACCAACAAACCAACAAGCCAACAAGCCAACAAACCAACAAACCAACAAGCCAACAAACCAACAAACCAACAAACCAACAAACCAACAAACCAACAAGCCATTAAGGTAACAAACCAACAAACCAACAAACCAACAAACCAACAAGCCAACAAGACAACAAACCAACAAACCAACAAAGCAACAAGCCAACAAGCCAACAAACCAACAAGCCAACAAGCCAACAAACCAACAAACCAACAAACCAACAAACTAAGTAACCAACAAGCCAACAAACCAACAAACCAACAAACCAACATGCCAACAAACTAAGTAACCAATAAGCCAACAAACCAACAAACCAACAAGCCAACAAGCCAACAAACCAACAAACCAACAAACCAACAAGCCAACAAACCAAAAGCCAACAAACCAACAAACCAACAAGCCAACAAGCCAACAAACCAACAAACCAACAAGCCAACAAATAAACA
The DNA here is from genome assembly GCA_958298945.1 of Atherix ibis. NCBI lineage: Eukaryota > Metazoa > Arthropoda > Insecta > Diptera > Athericidae > Atherix > Atherix ibis. The sequence continues at coordinate 32,195,441 of OY282608.1, forward strand.
AACCAACAAGCCAACAAACCAACAAACCAACAAACCAACAAACCAACAAACCAACAAGCCAACAAGCCAACAAACCAACAAACCAACAAGCCAACAAACCAACAAACCAACAAACCAACAAGCCAACAAACCAACAAGCCAACAAACCAACAAGCTAACAAACCAACAAACCAACAAAGCAACAAACCAACAAACCAACAAGCCAACAAACCAACAAACTAAGTAACCAACAAGCCAACAAACCAACAAACCAACAAACCAACAAACCAACAAACCAACAAACCAACAAACCAACAAACCAACAAACCAACAAGCCAACAAACAAATAAACCAACAAACCAACAAACCAACAAACCAACAAACCAATTAACCAGCAAACCAACAAACCAACAAAGCAACAACCAACAAACCAACAAGCCAACAAACCAACAAACCAACAAACCAACAAACTAAGTAACCAACAAGCCAACAAGCCAACAAACCAACAAACCAACAAACCAACAAACCAACAAGCCAACAAACCAACAAACAAATAAACCAACAAACCAATAAACCAACAAACCAACAAGCCAACAAACCAACAAACTAAGTAACCAACAAGCCAACAAGCCGACAAACCAACAAACCAACAAACCAACAAACCAACAAGCCAACAAACCAACAAACAAATAAACCAACAAACCAACAAACGAACAAACCAACACACCTACAAACCAGCAAACCAACAAACCAACAAGCCAACAAGCCAACAAACTAACAAACCAACAAACCAATATACCAAAAAACCAACAAACTAAGTAACCAACAAGCAAACAAACCAACAAACCAACAAACTAACAAACTAAGGAACCAAGAAGCCAACAAACCAACAAACCAAAAAACCACCATGCCAACAAACCAACAAACTAAGTAGCCAACAAGCCAATAAACCAACAAACCAACAAACCAACAAACCAACAAACCAACAAACCAACAAACCAACAAGCCAACAAGCCAACAAACCAACAAACCAACAAACCAACAAGCCAACAAACCCACAAACCAACAAACCAACAAACCAACAAACCAAGTAACCAAAAAGCCAACAAACTAACAAACCAACAAGCCAACAAGCCAATAAACCAACAAACCAACAAAGCAACAAGCCAACAAACCAACAAACCAATAAGCACACAAACCAACAAACCAACAAGCCAACAAGCCAACAAACCAACAAACCAACAAACCAAAAAACCAACAAACCAACAAACCAACAAGCCAACAAACCAACAAACCAACAAACCAACAAGCCAACAAACCAACAAACAAATAAACCAACAAACCAAAAACCAACAAGCCAATAAGCTAACAAACCAACAAACCAACAAACAAACAAGCCAACAAACCAACAAACCAACAAACCAATAAACAAATAAACCAACAAACCAAAAAACCAACAAACCAACAAACCAACAAACCAACAAACCAACAAACCAACAAACCAACAAACCAACAAACCAACAAACCAACAAACCAACAAACCAACAAACCAACAAACCAACAAGCCAACAAGGTAACAAACCAACAAACCAACAAACCAACAAACCAACAAGCCAACAAGCCAACAAACCAACAAACCAACAAAGCAACAAGCCAACAAGCCAACAAACCAACAAGCCAACAAGCCAACAAACCAACAAACCAACAAACCAACAAACTAAGTAACCAACAAGCCAACAAACCAACAAACCAACAAACCAACAAGCCAACAAGCCAACAAACCAACAAACCAACAAACCAACAAACCAACAAGCCAACAAACCAAAAGCCAACAAACCAACAAACCAACAAGCCAACAAGCCAACAAACCAACAAACCAACAAGCCAACAAATCAACAAACCAACAAGCCAACAAACCAACAAACCAACAAACCAACAAACCAACAAACCAACAAGCCAACAAGCCAACAAACCAACAAACCAACAAGCCAACAAACCAACAAACCAACAAACCAACAAGCCAACAAACCAACAAGCCAACAAACCAACAAGCTAACAAACCAACAAACCAACAAAGCAACAAACCAACAAACCAACAAGCCAACAAACCAACAAACTAAGTAACCAACAAGCCAACAAACCAACAAACCAACAAACCAACAAACCAACAAACCAACAAACCAACAAACCAACAAACCAACAAACCAACAAGCCAACAAACCAACAAACAAATAAACCAACAAACCAACAAACCAACAAACCAACAAACCAATTAACCAGCAAACCAACAAACCAACAAAGCAACAACCAACAAACCAACAAGCCAACAAACCAACAAACCAACAAACCAACAAACCAACAAACTAAGTAACCAACAAGCCAACAAGCCAACAAACCAACAAACCAACAAACCAACAAACCAACAAGCCAACAAACCAACAAACAAATAAACCAACAAACCAATAAACCAACAAACCAACAAGCCAACAAACCAACAAACTAAGTAACCAACAAGCCAACAAGCCGACAAACCAACAAACCAACAAACCAACAAACCAACAAGCCAACAAACCAACAAACAAATAAACCAACAAACCAACAAACGAACAAACCAACACACCTACAAACCAGCAAACCAACAAACCAACAAGCCAACAAGCCAACAAACTAACAAACCAACAAACCAATATACCAACAAACCAACAAACTAAGTAACCAACAAGCAAACAAACCAACAAACCAACAAACTAACAAACTAAGGAACCAAGAAGCCAACAAACCAACAAACCAACAAACCAAAAAACCACCATGCCAACAAACCAACAAACTAAGTAGCCAACAAGCCAACTAACCAACAAACCAATAAACCAACAAACCAACAAACCAACAAACCAACAAACCAACAAGCCAACAAGCCAACAAACCAACAAACCAACAAACCAACAAGCCAACAAACCAACAAACCAACAAACCAACAAACCAACAAACCAAGTAACCAAAAAGCCAACAAACTAACAAACCAACAAGCCAACAAGCCAATAAACCAACAAACCAACAAAGCAACAAGCCAACAAACCAACAAACCAATAAGCACACAAACCAACAAACCAACAAGCCAACAAGCCAACAAACCAACAAACCAACAAACCAAAAAACCAACAAACCACCAAACCAACAAGCCAACAAACCACCAAACCAACAAACCAACAAGCCAACAAACCAACAAACAAATAAACCAACAAACCAAAAACCAACAAGCCAATAAGCTAACAAACCAACAAACCAACAAACCAACAAGCCAACAAACCAACAAACCAACAAACCAATAAACAAATAAACCAACAAACCAAAAAACCAACAAACCAACAAACCAACAAACCAACAAACCAACAAACCAACAAACCAACAAACCAACAAACCAACAAACCAACAAGCCAGCAAACCAACAAGCCAACAAACCAACAAACCAACAAACCAACAAACAAATAAACCAACAAACCAACAAACCAGCAAATTAACAAACCAACAAACCAACAAACAAATAAACCAACAAACCAGCAAACCAACAAACCAACAAACCAACAAACCAACAAACCAACAAACCAATTAACCAACAAACCAACAAACGAACAAACCAACAAACCAACAAACCAACAAACCAACAAACCAACAAGCCAACAAACCAACAAACCAACAAACCAACAAACCAACAAACCAACAAGCCAACAAACCAACAAGCCAACAAACCAACAAACCAAGTAACCAAAAAGCCAACAAACTAACAAACCAACAAGCCAACAAGCCAACAAACCAACAAACCAACAAAGCAATAATCCAACAAGCCAACAAACCAACAAACCAACAAGCCAACAAACCAACAAACCAACAAACCAACAAGCCAACAAGCCAACAAACCAACAAACCAACAACCCAACAAACCAACAAACCAACAAACCAACAAGCCAACAAGCCAACAAACCAACAAACCAACAAACCAACAAACCAACAAACCAACAAACCAACATGCCAACAAACCAACAAATTAAGTAACCAACAAGCCAACAAACCAACAAACCAACAAGCCAACAAGCCAACAAACCAACAAACCAACAAACCAACAAGCCAACAAACCAACAAACCAACAAGCCAACAAGCCAACAAACCAACAAACCAACAAACCAACAAGCCAACATACCAACAAACCAACATGCCAACAAACCAACAAACTAAGTAACCAACAAGCCGACAAACCAACAAACGAACAAGCCAACAAGCCAACAAACCCAACAAACCAACAAACCAACAAGCCAACAAGCCAACAAACCAACAAGCAAAAAAACCAACAAACCAACAAGCCAACAAGCCAACAAACCAACAAACCAACAAACCTACAAGCCAACAAACCAACAAACCAACAAGCCAACAAACCAACAAACCAACAAACCAACAAACCAACAAGCCAACAAGCCAACAAACCAACAAACCAACAAAGCAACAAGCCAACAAGCCAACAAACCAACAAGCCAACAAGCCAACAAACTAACAAACCAACAAACCAACAAACCAAAAAACCATCAAACTAAGTTACCAACAAGCCAACAAACCAACAAACCATCAAGCCAACAAGCCAACAAACCAACAAACCAACAAGCCAACAAACCAACAAGCCAACAAGCCAACAAACCAACAAACCAACAAACCAAAACACCAACAAACCAACAAACCAAAAAACCAACAAACCAACAAACCAACAAGCCAACAATCCAACAAGCCAACAAGCCAACAAGCCAACAAACCAACAAACCAACAAGCCAACAAGCCAACAAACCAACAAACCAACAAGCCAACAAACCAACAAACCAACAAACCAACATGCCAATAAACCAACAAACTAAGTAACCAACAAGCCAACAAACCAACAAACCAACAAACCAACATGCCAACAAACCAAAAAACTAAGTAACCAACAAGCCCACAAACCAACAAACCAACAAGCCAACAAGCCAACAAACCAACAAACCAACAAGCCAACAAACTAACAAGCCAACAAACCAACAAACCAACAAGCCAACAAGCCAACAAACTCACAAACCAACAAACCAACAAGCCAACAAACCAACAAACCAACAAGCCAACAAGCCAACAAATCAACAAACCAACAAACCAACAAGCCAACAAGCCACCAAACCAACAAACCAACAAGCCAACAAACCAACAAACCAACAAACCAACAGGCCAACAAGCCAACAAGCCAACAAACCAACAAACCAAAAAGCCAACAAACCAACAAACCAACAAACCAACAAACCAACAAACCAACATGCCAACAAACCAACAAACTAAGTAACCAACAAGCCAACAAACCAACAAACCAACAAACCGACATGACAACAAACCAACAAACTAAGTAACCAACAAGCCAACAAACCAACAAACCAACAAGCCAACAAGCCAACAAACCAACAAACGAACAAACGAACAAACCAACAAACCAACAAACCAACAAACCAACAAACCAACAAGCCAACAAGCCAACAAACCAACAAACCAACAAACCAACATGCCAACAAACCAACAAACTAAGTAACCAACAAGCCAAAAAAATAACAAACCAACAAACCAACATGCCAACAAACTAACAAACTAAGTAACCAACAAGCCAACAAACCAACAAACCAACAAACCAACAAACCAACATGCCAACAAACCAACAAACTAAGTAGCCAACAAGCCAACAAACCAACAAACCAACAAGCCAACAAGCCAACAAATCAACAAACCAACAAACCAACAAGCCAAAAAACCAACAAGCCAACAAACCAACAAACCAACAAACCAAAAAACCAACAAGCCAACAAGCCAACAAACCAACAAACCAACAAACCAACAAACCAACAAGCCAACAAACCAACAAACCAACAAGCCAACAAACCAACAACCAACAAACCAACAAACCAAAAAACCAACAAGCCAACAAGCCAACAAACCAATAAACCAACAAACTAAATAACCAACAAGCCAACAAACCAACAAACCAACAAGCCAACAAACCAACAAACAAATAAACCAACAAACCAAGAAACTAACAAACCAACAAGCCAACAAGCCAACAAACCAACAAACCAACAAGCCAACAAGCCAACAAACCAACAAACCAACAAACCAACAAACCAACATGCCAACAAACCAACAAACTAAGTAACCAACAAGCCAAGAAACCAACAAACCAACAAGCCAACAAGCCAACAAACCAACAAACCAACAAACCAACAAACCAACAAACCAAGTAACCAACAAACCAACAAACCATCAAACGAACAAACCTACAAACCAAAAAACCAACAAACCAACAAACCAACAAATTAACAAACCAACACACCAACAAGCCAACAAACCAACAAACCAACAAGCCAACAAACCAACAAACCAACAAACCAACAAGCCAACAAACCAACAAACAAATAAACCAACAAACCAACAAACCAACAAACCAACAAACCAACAAACCAACAAACCAACAAACAAATAAACAAACAAACCAACAAACCAACAAACCAACAAACCAACAAACCAACAAACCAATTAACCAACAAACCAACAAACGAACAAACCAACAAACCAACAAACCAACAAACCAACAAACCAACAAACCAACAAGCCAACAAGCCAACAAACCAACAAACCAACAAGCCAACAAGCCAACAAGCCAACAAACCAACAAGCCAACAAACCAACAAACCAACAAGCCAACAAGCCAACAAACCAACAAACCAACAAACCAACAAACCAACAAACCAACAAACTAACAAACAAACAAGCCAACAAACCAACAAACCAACAAACCATCAAACGAACAAAGCAACAAGCCAACAAGCCAACAAACCAACAAACCAACAAGCCAACAAACCAACAAACAAACAAGCCAACAAGCCAACAACCAACAAACCAAAAAACCAACAAGCCAACAAACCCACAAACCAACAAACCAACAAACCAACAAGCCAATAAACCAACAAACAATAAACCAACAAACCAAAAAACCAACAAACCAATAAACCAACAAACCAACAAACCAACAAACCAACAAGCCAACAAGCCAAAAAACCAACAAACCAACAAACCAACAAGCCAACAAACCAACAAGCCAACAAACAAACAAACCAACAAACCAAGTAACCTACAAACCAACAAACCATCAAACGAACAAAGCAACAAACCAACAAGCCAACAAGCCAACAAACCAACAAACCAAGTAACCAAAAAGCCAACAAACTAACAAACCAACAAGCCAACAAACCAACAAGCCAACAAGCCAACAAGCCAACAAACCAACAAACCAACAAAGCAACAAACCAAAAATCCAACAAACCAAAAAAACCAACAAACCAACAAACCATCAAACGAACAAAGCAATAAGCCAACAAGCCAACAAACCAACAAACCAACAAGCCAACAAACCAACAAACCAACAAGCCAACAAGCCAACACACCAACAAACCAACAAACCAACAAGCCAACAAACCAACAAACCAACAAGCCAACAAACCAACAAACCAACAAACCAACAAACCAACAAACCAACAAGCCAACAAGCCAACAAACCAACAAACCAACAAGAAAGCAAACCAACAAACCAACAAACCAACAAACCAACAAACCAACAAACCAACAAACCAACAAACCAACAAACCAACAAGCCAACAAGCCAACAAACCAACAAGCCAACAAGCTAACAAACCAACAAACCAACAAGCCAACAAACCAACAAACTAACAAACCAACAAACCAACAAACCAACAAACCAACAAACCAACAAACCAACAAGCCAACAAGCCAACAAACCAACAAACCAACAAGCCAACAAACCAACAAACCAACAAACCAACAAACCAACAAACCAACAAGCCAACAAGGTAACAAACCAACAAACCAACAAACCAACAAACCAACAAGCCAACAAACCAACAAACCAACAAACCAACAAAGCAACAAGCCAACAAGCCAACAAACCAACAAGCCAACAAGCCAACAAACCAACAAACCAACAAACCAACAAACTAAGTAACCAACAAGCCAACAAACCAACAAACCAACAAACCAACATGCCAACAAACCAACAAACTAAGTAACCAATAAGCCAACAAACCAACAAACCAACAAGCCAACCAGCTAACAAACCAACAAACCAACAAACTAACAAACCAACAAGCCAACAAACCAAAAGCCAACAAACCAACAAACCAACAAACCAACAAGCCAACAAGCCAACAAACCAACAAACCAACAAGCCAACAAATCAACAAACCAACAAGCCAACAAACCAACAAACCAACAAACCAACAAACCAACAAACCAACAAACCAACAAGCCAACAAGCCAACAAGCCAACAAACCAACAAACCAACAAGCCAACAAACCACCAAACCAACAAACCAACAAGCCAACAAACCAACAAGCCAACAAACCAACAAGCTAACAAACCGACAAACCAACAAAGCAACAAACCAACAAACCAACAAGCCAAAAAACCAACAAACTAAGTAACCAACAAGCCAACAAACCAACAAACCAACAAACCAACAAACCAACAAACCAACAAACCAACAAACCAACAAACCAACAAGCCAACAAACCAACAAACAAATAAACCAACAAACCAACAAACCAACAAACCAACAAACCAATTAACCAGCAAACCAACAAACCAACAAAGCAACAACCAACAAACCAACAAACCAACAAGCCAACAAACCAACAAACCAACAAACCAACAAACCAACAAACTAAGTAACCAACAAGCCAACAAGCCAACAAACCAACAAACCAACAAACCAACAAACCAACAAGCCAACAAACCAACAAACAAATAAACCAACAAACCAATAAACCAACAAACCAACAAGCCAACAAACCAACAAACTAAGTAACCAACAAGCCAACAAGCCGACAAACCAACAAACCAACAAACCAACAAACCAACAAGCCAACAAACCAACAAACAAATAAACCAACAAACCAACAAACGAACAAACCAACACACCTACAAACCAGCAAACCAACAAACCAACAAGCCAACAAGCCAACAAACTAACAAACCAATAAACCAATATACCAACAAACCAACAAACTAAGTAACCAACAAGCAAACAAACCAACAAACCAACAAACTAACAAACTAAGGAACCAAGAAGCCAACAAACCAACAAACCAACAAACCAAAAAACCACCATGCCAACAAACCAACAAACTAAGTAGCCAACAAGCCAACAAACCAACAAACCAACAAACCAACAAACCAACAAACCAACAAACCAACAAACCAACAAACCAACAAACCAACAAACCAACAAACCAACAAGCCAACAAGCCAACAAACCAACAAACCAACAAACCAACAAGCCAACAAGCCAACAAGCCAACAAACCAACAAACCAACAAACCAACAAACCAACAAACCAACAAACCAACAAGCCAACAAGCCAAGAAACCAACAAACCAACAAAGCAACAAACCAACAAGCCAACAAACCAACAAGCCAACAAGCCAACAAACCAACAAACCAACAAACTAAGTAACCAACAAGCCAACAAACCAACAAACCAACAAACCAACATGCCAACAAACCAAAAAACTAAGTAACCAATAAGCCAACAAACCAACAAACCAACAAGCCAACAAGCCAACAAACCAACAAACCAACAAACCAACAAGCCAACAAACCAACAAGCCAACAAACCAACAAACCAACAAGACAACAAGCCAACAAACCAACAAACCAACAAACCAACAAGCCAACAAATCAACAAACCAACAAGCCAACAAACCAATAAACCAACAAACCAACAAACCAACAAGCCAACAAGCCAACAAACCAACAAACCAACAAGCCAACAAACCAACAAACCAACAAACCAACAAACCAACAAGCCAACAAACTAACAAGCCAACAAACCAACAAGCTAATAAACCAACAAACCAACAAAGCAACAAACCAACAAACCAACAAACCAACAAGCCAACAAACCAACAAACTAAGTAACCAACAAGCCAACAAACCAACAAACCAACAAACCAACAATCCAACAATCCAACAAACCAAAAAGCCAACAAACCAACAAACAAATAAACCAACAAACCAACAAACCAACAAACCAACAAACCAATAAACCAACAAACCAACAAAACAATTAACCAACAAACCAACAAACCAACAAAGCAACAAACCAACAAACCAACAAGCCAACAAACCAACAAACCAACAAACCAACAAACCAACAAACTAAGTAACCAACAAGCCAACAAGCCAACAAACCAACAAACCAACAAACCAACAAACCAACAAACCAACAAACCAACAAGCCAACAAACCAACAAACAAATAAACCAACAAACCAACAAACCAACAAACCAACAAGCCAACAAACCAACAAACTAAGTAACCAACAAGCCAACAAGCCAACAAACCAACAAACCAACAAACCAACAAACCAACAAACCAACAAACCAACAAACAAATAAACCAACAAACCAACAAACGAACAAACGAACAAACCAACAAACCAACAAACCAACAAACCAACAAACCAACAAGCCACCAAACCAACAAACCAACAAACCAATATGCCAACAAACCAACAAACTAAGTAACCAACAAGCCAACAAACCAACAAACCAACAAACCAACATGCCAACAAACCAACAACCTAAGTAACCAACAAGCCAACAAACCAACAAGCCAACAAGCCAACAAACCAACAAAGCAACAAACCAACAAACCAACAAACCAACAAACCAACAAACCAACAAGCCAACAAGCCAAGCAACCAACAAACCAACAAAGCAACAAACCAACAAGCCAACAAACCAACAAGCCAACAAGCCAACAAACCAACAAACCAACAAACCAACAAACCAACAAACCAACAAACTAAGTAACCAACAAGCCAACAAACCAACAAACCAACAAACCAACATGCCAACAAACCAACAAACTAAGTAACCAATAAGCCAACAAACCAACAAACCAACAAGCCAACAAGCGAACAAACCAACAAACCAACAAGCCAACAAACCAACAAGCCAACAAACCAACAAACCAACAAGCCAACAAGCCAACAAACCAACAAACCAACAAACCAACAAGCCAACAAATCAACAAACCAACAAGCCAACAAACCAACAAACCAACAAACCAACAAACCAACAAACCAACAAGCCAACAAGCCAACAAACCAACAAACCAACAAGCCAACAAACCAACAAACCAACAAACCAACAAGCCAACAAACTAACAAGCTAACAAACCAACAAGCTAATAAACCAACAAACCAACAAAGTAACAAACCAACAAACCAACAAGCCAACAAACCAACAAACTAAGTAACCAACAAGCCAACAAACCAACAAACCAACAAACCAACAAACCAACAAACCAACATGCCAACAAACCAACAAACTAAGTAGCCAACAAGCCAACAAACCAACAAACCAACAAACCAACAAACCAACAAACCAACAAGCCAACAAGCCAACAAACCAACAAACCAACAAGCCAACAAGCCAACAAACCAACAAACCAACAAACCAACAAACCAACAAACCAACAAACCAACAAACCAACAAGCCAACAAGCCAAGAAACCAACAAATCAACAAAGCAACAAACCAACAAGCCAACAAACCAACAAGCCAACAAGCCAACAAACCAACAAACCAACAAACCAACAAACCAACAAACTAAGTAACCAACAAGCCAACAAACCAACAAACCAACAAACCAACATGCCAACAAACCAACAAACTAAGTAACCAATAAGCCAACAAACCAACAAACCAACAAGCCAACAAGCCAACAAACCAACAAACCAACAAACCAACAAGCCAACAAACCAACAAGCCAACAAACCAACAAACCAACAAGCCAACAAGCCAACAAACCAACAAACCAACAAACCAACAAGCCAACAAATCAACAAACCAACAAGCCAACAAACCAACAAACCAACAAACCAACAAACCAACAAGCCAACAAGCCAACAAACCAACAAACCAACAAGCCAACAAACCAACAAACCAACAAACCAACAAGCCAACAAACTAACAAGCCAACAAACCAACAAGCTAATAAACCAACAAACCAACAAAGCAACAAACCAACAAACCAACAAGCCAACAAACCAACAAACTAAGTAACCAACAAGCCAACAAACCAACAAACCAACAAACCAACAAAACAGCAAACCAACAAACCAAAAAGCCAACAAACCAACAAACAAATAAACCAACAAACCAACAAACCAACAAACCAACAAACCAACAAACCAACAAACCAACAAACCAACAAGCCAACAAACCAACAAGCCAACAAACCAACAAACCAAGTAACCAAAAAGCCAACAAACTAACAAACCAACAAGCCAACAAGCCAACAAACCAACAAACCAACAAAGCAATAATCCAACAAGCCAACAAACCAACAAACCAACAAGCCAACAAACCAACAAACCAACAAACCAACAAGCCAACAAGCCAACAAACCAACAAACCAACAACCCAACAAACCAACAAACCAACAAACCAACAAGCCAACAAGCCAACAAACCAACAAACCAACAAACCAACAAACCAACAAACCAACAAACCAACATGCCAACAAACCAACAAATTAAGTAACCAACAAGCCAACAAACCAACAAACCAACAAGCCAACAAGCCAACAAACCAACAAACCAACAAACCAACAAGCCAACAAACCAACAAACCAACAAGCCAACAAGCCAACAAACCAACAAACCAACAAACCAACAAGCCAACATACCAACAAACCAACATGCCAACAAACCAACAAACTAAGTAACCAACAAGCCGACAAACCAACAAACGAACAAGCCAACAAGCCAACAAACCCAACAAACCAACAAACCAACAAGCCAACAAGCCAACAAACCAACAAGCAAAAAAACCAACAAACCAACAAGCCAACAAGCCAACAAACCAACAAACCAACAAACCTACAAGCCAACAAACCAACAAACCAACAAGCCAACAAACCAACAAACCAACAAACCAACAAACCAACAAGCCAACAAGCCAACAAACCAACAAACCAACAAAGCAACAAGCCAACAAGCCAACAAACCAACAAGCCAACAAGCCAACAAACTAACAAACCAACAAACCAACAAACCAAAAAACCATCAAACTAAGTTACCAACAAGCCAACAAACCAACAAACCATCAAGCCAACAAGCCAACAAACCAACAAACCAACAAGCCAACAAACCAACAAGCCAACAAGCCAACAAACCAACAAACCAACAAACCAAAACACCAACAAACCAACAAACCAAAAAACCAACAAACCAACAAACCAACAAGCCAACAATCCAACAAGCCAACAAGCCAACAAGCCAACAAACCAACAAACCAACAAGCCAACAAGCCAACAAACCAACAAACCAACAAGCCAACAAACCAACAAACCAACAAACCAACATGCCAATAAACCAACAAACTAAGTAACCAACAAGCCAACAAACCAACAAACCAACAAACCAACATGCCAACAAACCAAAAAACTAAGTAACCAACAAGCCCACAAACCAACAAACCAACAAGCCAACAAGCCAACAAACCAACAAACCAACAAGCCAACAAACTAACAAGCCAACAAACCAACAAACCAACAAGCCAACAAGCCAACAAACTCACAAACCAACAAACCAACAAGCCAACAAACCAACAAACCAACAAGCCAACAAGCCAACAAATCAACAAACCAACAAACCAACAAGCCAACAAGCCACCAAACCAACAAACCAACAAGCCAACAAACCAACAAACCAACAAACCAACAGGCCAACAAGCCAACAAGCCAACAAACCAACAAACCAAAAAGCCAACAAACCAACAAACCAACAAACCAACAAACCAACAAACCAACATGCCAACAAACCAACAAACTAAGTAACCAACAAGCCAACAAACCAACAAACCAACAAACCGACATGCCAACAAACCAACAAACTAAGTAACCAACAAGCCAACAAACCAACAAACCAACAAGCCAACAAGCCAACAAACCAACAAACGAACAAACGAACAAACCAACAAACCAACAAACCAACAAACCAACAAACCAACAAGCCAACAAGCCAACAAACCAACAAACCAACAAACCAACATGCCAACAAACCAACAAACTAAGTAACCAACAAGCCAAAAAAATAACAAACCAACAAACCAACATGCCAACAAACTAACAAACTAAGTAACCAACAAGCCAACAAACCAACAAACCAACAAACCAACAAACCAACATGCCAACAAACCAACAAACTAAGTAGCCAACAAGCCAACAAACCAACAAACCAACAAGCCAACAAGCCAACAAATCAACAAACCAACAAACCAACAAGCCAAAAAACCAACAAGCCAACAAACCAACAAACCAACAAACCAAAAAACCAACAAGCCAACAAGCCAACAAACCAACAAACCAACAAACCAACAAACCAACAAGCCAACAAACCAACAAACCAACAAGCCAACAAACCAACAACCAACAAACCAACAAACCAAAAAACCAACAAGCCAACAAGCCAACAAACCAATAAACCAACAAACTAAATAACCAACAAGCCAACAAACCAACAAACCAACAAGCCAACAAACCAACAAACAAATAAACCAACAAACCAAGAAACTAACAAACCAACAAGCCAACAAGCCAACAAACCAACAAACCAACAAGCCAACAAGCCAACAAACCAACAAACCAACAAACCAACAAACCAACATGCCAACAAACCAACAAACTAAGTAACCAACAAGCCAAGAAACCAACAAACCAACAAGCCAACAAGCCAACAAACCAACAAACCAACAAACCAACAAACCAACAAACCAAGTAACCAACAAACCAACAAACCATCAAACGAACAAACCTACAAACCAAAAAACCAACAAACCAACAAACCAACAAATTAACAAACCAACACACCAACAAGCCAACAAACCAACAAACCAACAAGCCAACAAACCAACAAACCAACAAACCAACAAGCCAACAAACCAACAAACAAATAAACCAACAAACCAACAAACCAACAAACCAACAAACCAACAAACCAACAAACCAACAAACAAATAAACAAACAAACCAACAAACCAACAAACCAACAAACCAACAAACCAACAAACCAATTAACCAACAAACCAACAAACGAACAAACCAACAAACCAACAAACCAACAAACCAACAAACCAACAAACCAACAAGCCAACAAGCCAACAAACCAACAAACCAACAAGCCAACAAGCCAACAAGCCAACAAACCAACAAGCCAACAAACCAACAAACCAACAAGCCAACAAGCCAACAAACCAACAAACCAACAAACCAACAAACCAACAAACCAACAAACTAACAAACAAACAAGCCAACAAACCAACAAACCAACAAACCATCAAACGAACAAAGCAACAAGCCAACAAGCCAACAAACCAACAAACCAACAAGCCAACAAACCAACAAACAAACAAGCCAACAAGCCAACAACCAACAAACCAAAAAACCAACAAGCCAACAAACCCACAAACCAACAAACCAACAAACCAACAAGCCAATAAACCAACAAACAATAAACCAACAAACCAAAAAACCAACAAACCAATAAACCAACAAACCAACAAACCAACAAACCAACAAGCCAACAAGCCAAAAAACCAACAAACCAACAAACCAACAAGCCAACAAACCAACAAGCCAACAAACAAACAAACCAACAAACCAAGTAACCTACAAACCAACAAACCATCAAACGAACAAAGCAACAAACCAACAAGCCAACAAGCCAACAAACCAACAAACCAAGTAACCAAAAAGCCAACAAACTAACAAACCAACAAGCCAACAAACCAACAAGCCAACAAGCCAACAAGCCAACAAACCAACAAACCAACAAAGCAACAAACCAAAAATCCAACAAACCAAAAAAACCAACAAACCAACAAACCATCAAACGAACAAAGCAATAAGCCAACAAGCCAACAAACCAACAAACCAACAAGCCAACAAACCAACAAACCAACAAGCCAACAAGCCAACACACCAACAAACCAACAAACCAACAAGCCAACAAACCAACAAACCAACAAGCCAACAAACCAACAAACCAACAAACCAACAAACCAACAAACCAACAAGCCAACAAGCCAACAAACCAACAAACCAACAAGAAAGCAAACCAACAAACCAACAAACCAACAAACCAACAAACCAACAAACCAACAAACCAACAAACCAACAAACCAACAAGCCAACAAGCCAACAAACCAACAAGCCAACAAGCTAACAAACCAACAAACCAACAAGCCAACAAACCAACAAACTAACAAACCAACAAACCAACAAACCAACAAACCAACAAACCAACAAACCAACAAGCCAACAAGCCAACAAACCAACAAACCAACAAGCCAACAAACCAACAAACCAACAAACCAACAAACCAACAAACCAACAAGCCAACAAGGTAACAAACCAACAAACCAACAAACCAACAAACCAACAAGCCAACAAACCAACAAACCAACAAACCAACAAAGCAACAAGCCAACAAGCCAACAAACCAACAAGCCAACAAGCCAACAAACCAACAAACCAACAAACCAACAAACTAAGTAACCAACAAGCCAACAAACCAACAAACCAACAAACCAACATGCCAACAAACCAACAAACTAAGTAACCAATAAGCCAACAAACCAACAAACCAACAAGCCAACCAGCTAACAAACCAACAAACCAACAAACTAACAAACCAACAAGCCAACAAACCAAAAGCCAACAAACCAACAAACCAACAAACCAACAAGCCAACAAGCCAACAAACCAACAAACCAACAAGCCAACAAATCAACAAACCAACAAGCCAACAAACCAACAAACCAACAAACCAACAAACCAACAAACCAACAAACCAACAAGCCAACAAGCCAACAAACCAACAAACCAACAAGCCAACAAACCACCAAACCAACAAACCAACAAGCCAACAAACCAACAAGCCAACAAACCAACAAGCTAACAAACCGACAAACCAACAAAGCAACAAACCAACAAACCAACAAGCCAAAAAACCAACAAACTAAGTAACCAACAAGCCAACAAACCAACAAACCAACAAACCAACAAACCAACAAACCAACAAACCAACAAACCAACAAACCAACAAGCCAACAAACCAACAAACAAATAAACCAACAAACCAACAAACCAACAAACCAACAAACCAATTAACCAGCAAACCAACAAACCAACAAAGCAACAACCAACAAACCAACAAACCAACAAGCCAACAAACCAACAAACCAACAAACCAACAAACCAACAAACTAAGTAACCAACAAGCCAACAAGCCAACAAACCAACAAACCAACAAACCAACAAACCAACAAGCCAACAAACCAACAAACAAATAAACCAACAAACCAATAAACCAACAAACCAACAAGCCAACAAACCAACAAACTAAGTAACCAACAAGCCAACAAGCCGACAAACCAACAAACCAACAAACCAACAAACCAACAAGCCAACAAACCAACAAACAAATAAACCAACAAACCAACAAACGAACAAACCAACACACCTACAAACCAGCAAACCAACAAACCAACAAGCCAACAAGCCAACAAACTAACAAACCAATAAACCAATATACCAACAAACCAACAAACTAAGTAACCAACAAGCAAACAAACCAACAAACCAACAAACTAACAAACTAAGGAACCAAGAAGCCAACAAACCAACAAACCAACAAACCAAAAAACCACCATGCCAACAAACCAACAAACTAAGTAGCCAACAAGCCAACAAACCAACAAACCAACAAACCAACAAACCAACAAACCAACAAACCAACAAACCAACAAACCAACAAACCAACAAACCAACAAACCAACAAACCAACAAGCCAACAAGCCAACAAACCAACAAACCAACAAACCAACAAGCCAACAAGCCAACAAGCCAACAAACCAACAAACCAACAAACCAACAAACCAACAAACCAACAAACCAACAAGCCAACAAGCCAAGAAACCAACAAACTAACAAAGCAACAAACCAACAAGCCAACAAACCAACAAGCCAACAAGCCAACAAACCAACAAACCAACAAACTAAGTAACCAACAAGCCAACAAACCAACAAACCAACAAACCAACATGCCAACAAACCAAAAAACTAAGTAACCAATAAGCCAACAAACCAACAAACCAACAAGCCAACAAGCCAACAAACCAACAAACCAACAAACCAACAAGCCAACAAACCAACAAGCCAACAAACCAACAAACCAACAAGACAACAAGCCAACAAACCAACAAACCAACAAACCAACAAGCCAACAAATCAACAAACCAACAAGCCAACAAACCAATAAACCAACAAACCAACAAACCAACAAGCCAACAAGCCAACAAACCAACAAACCAACAAGCCAACAAACCAACAAACCAACAAACCAACAAACCAACAAGCCAACAAACTAACAAGCCAACAAACCAACAAGCTAATAAACCAACAAACCAACAAAGCAACAAACCAACAAACCAACAAGCCAACAAACCAACAAACTAAGTAACCAACAAGCCAACAAACCAACAAACCAACAAACCAACAATCCAACAAACCAACAAACCAAAAAGCCAACAAACCAACAAACAAATAAACCAACAAACCAACAAACCAACAAACCAACAAACCAATAAACCAACAAACCAACAAAACAATTAACCAACAAACCAACAAACCAACAAAGCAACAAACCAACAAACCAACAAGCCAACAAACCAACAAACCAACAAACCAACAAACCAACAAACTAAGTAACCAACAAGCCAACAAGCCAACAAACCAACAAACCAACAAACCAACAAACCAACAAACCAACAAACCAACAAGCCAACAAACCAACAAACAAATAAACCAACAAACCAACAAACCAACAAACCAACAAGCCAACAAACCAACAAACTAAGTAACCAACAAGCCAACAAGCCAACAAACCAACAAACCAACAAACCAACAAACCAACAAACCAACAAACCAACAAACAAATAAACCAACAAACCAACAAACGAACAAACGAACAAACCAACAAACCAACAAACCAACAAACCAACAAACCAACAAGCCACCAAACCAACAAACCAACAAACCAATATGCCAACAAACCAACAAACTAAGTAACCAACAAGCCAACAAACCAACAAACCAACAAACCAACATGCCAACAAACCAACAAACTAAGTAACCAACAAGCCAACAAACCAACAAGCCAACAAGCCAACAAACCAACAAAGCAACAAACCAACAAACCAACAAACCAACAAACCAACAAACCAACAAGCCAACAAGCCAAGCAACCAACAAACCAACAAAGCAACAAACCAACAAGCCAACAAACCAACAAGCCAACAAGCCAACAAACCAACAAACCAACAAACCAACAAACCAACAAACCAACAAACTAAGTAACCAACAAGCCAACAAACCAACAAACCAACAAACCAACATGCCAACAAACCAACAAACTAAGTAACCAATAAGCCAACAAACCAACAAACCAACAAGCCAACAAGCGAACAAACCAACAAACCAACAAGCCAACAAACCAACAAGCCAACAAACCAACAAACCAACAAGCCAACAAGCCAACAAACCAACAAACCAACAAACCAACAAGCCAACAAATCAACAAACCAACAAGCCAACAAACCAACAAACCAACAAACCAACAAACCAACAAACCAACAAGCCAACAAGCCAACAAACCAACAAACCAACAAGCCAACAAACCAACAAACCAACAAACCAACAAGCCAACAAACTAACAAGCTAACAAACCAACAAGCTAATAAACCAACAAACCAACAAAGTAACAAACCAACAAACCAACAAGCCAACAAACCAACAAACTAAGTAACCAACAAGCCAACAAACCAACAAACCAACAAACCAACAAACCAACAAACCAACATGCCAACAAACCAACAAACTAAGTAGCCAACAAGCCAACAAACCAACAAACCAACAAACCAACAAACCAACAAACCAACAAGCCAACAAGCCAACAAACCAACAAACCAACAAGCCAACAAGCCAACAAACCAACAAACCAACAAACCAACAAACCAACAAACCAACAAACCAACAAACCAACAAGCCAACAAGCCAAGAAACCAACAAATCAACAAAGCAACAAACCAACAAGCCAACAAACCAACAAGCCAACAAGCCAACAAACCAACAAACCAACAAACCAACAAACCAACAAACTAAGTAACCAACAAGCCAACAAACCAACAAACCAACAAACCAACATGCCAACAAACCAACAAACTAAGTAACCAATAAGCCAACAAACCAACAAACCAACAAGCCAACAAGCCAACAAACCAACAAACCAACAAACCAACAAGCCAACAAACCAACAAGCCAACAAACCAACAAACCAACAAGCCAACAAGCCAACAAACCAACAAACCAACAAACCAACAAGCCAACAAATCAACAAACCAACAAGCCAACAAACCAACAAACCAACAAACCAACAAACCAACAAGCCAACAAGCCAACAAACCAACAAACCAACAAGCCAACAAACCAACAAACCAACAAACCAACAAGCCAACAAACTAACAAGCCAACAAACCAACAAGCTAATAAACCAACAAACCAACAAAGCAACAAACCAACAAACCAACAAGCCAACAAACCAACAAACTAAGTAACCAACAAGCCAACAAACCAACAAACCAACAAACCAACAAAACAGCAAACCAACAAACCAAAAAGCCAACAAACCAACAAACAAATAAACCAACAAACCAACAAACCAACAAACCAACAAACCAACAAACCAACAAACCAATTAACCAACAAACCAACAAACCAACAAAGCAACAAACCAACAAACCAACAAGCCAACAAACCAACAAACCAACAAACCAACAAACTAAGTAACCAACAAGCCAACAAGCCAACAAACCAACAAACCAACAAACCAACAAACCAACAAACCAACAAACCAACAAACCAACAAGCCAACAAACCAACAAACAAATAAACCAACAAACCAACAAACCAACAAACCAACAAGCCAACAAACCAACAAACTAAGTAACCAACAAGCCAACAAGCCAACAAACCAACAAACCAACAAACCAACAAACCAACAAACCAACAAACCAACAAACCAACAAACAAATAAACCAACAAACCAACAAACGAACAAACGAACAAACCAACAAACCAACAAACCAACAAACCAACAAACCAACAAACCAACAAACCAATATGCCAACAAACCAACAAACTAAGTAACCAACAAGCCAACAAACCAACAAACCAACAAACCAACATGCCAACAAACCAACAAACTAAGTAACCAACAAGCCAACAAACCAACAAGCCAACAAGCCAACAAACCAACAAACCAACAAACCAACAAGCCAACAAGCCAAGAAACCAACAAACCAACAAAGCAACAAACCAACAAGCCAACAAACCAACAAGCCAACAAGCCAACAAACCAACAAACCAACAAACCAACAAACTAAGTAACCAACAAGCCAACAAACCAACAAACCAACAAACCAACATGCCAACAAACCAACAAACTAAGTAACCAATAAGCCAACAAACCAACAAACCAACAAGCCAACAAGCCAACAAACCAACAAACCAACAAACCAACAAGCCAACAAACCAACAAGCCAACAAACGAACAAACCAACAAGCCAACAAATCAACAAACCAACAAGCCAACAAACCAACAAACCAACAAACCAACAAACCAACAAACCAACAAGCCAACAAGCCAACAAACCAACAAACCAACAAGCCAACAAACCAACAAACCAACAAACCAACAAGCCAACAAACTAACAAGCCAACAAATCAATAAGCTAATAAACCAACAAACCAACAAAGTAACAAACCAACAAACCAACAAGCCAACAAACCAACAAACTAAGTAACCAACAAGCCAACAAACCAACAAACCAACAAACCAACAAACCAACAAACCAACAAACCAACAAACCAACAAACCAACAAACTAAGTAACCAACAAGCCAACAAACCACCAAACCAACAAACCAACATGCCAACAAACCAACAAACTAAGTAACCAACAAGCCAACAAACCAACAAACCAACACACCAACATGCCAACAAACCATTAAACTAAGTAACCAACAAGCCAACAAACCAACAAACCAACAAGCCAACAAACCTACAAACCAAGTAACCAAAAAGCCAACTAACTAACAAACCAACAAGCCAACAAACCAACAAGCCAACAAGCCAACAAACCAACAAACCAACAAACCAACAAACCAACAAACCAACAAACCA
Organism: Atherix ibis; assembly: GCA_958298945.1. Lineage (NCBI taxonomy): Eukaryota > Metazoa > Arthropoda > Insecta > Diptera > Athericidae > Atherix > Atherix ibis. The sequence goes on from OY282608.1 coordinate 32,217,851, forward strand.
ACAAACCAACAAGCCAACAAACCAACAAACCAACAAACCAACAAACCAATATGCCAACAAACCAACAAACTAAGTAACCAACAAGCCAACAAACCACCAAACCAACAAACCAACATGCCAACAAACCAACAAACTAAGTAACCAACAAGCCAACAAACCAACAAACCAACACACCAACATGCCAACAAACCATTAAACTAAGTAACCAACAAGCCAACAAACCAACAAACCAACAAGCCAACAAACCAACAAACCAAGTAACCAAAAAGCCAACTAACTAACAAACCAACAAGCCAACAAACCAACAAGCCAACAAGCCAACAAACCAACAAACCAACAAACCAACAAACCAACAAACCAACAAACCAAGCCAACAAACCAACAAACCAACAAACCAACAAACCAACAAACCAACAAACCAAGAAGCCAACAAGCCAACAAACCACAAACCAACAAACCAACAAACCAACAAACCAACAATCCAACAAGCCAACAAACCAACAAACCAACAAAGCAACAAGCCAACAAGCCAACAAACCAACAAGCCAACAAGCCAACAAACCAACAAACCAACAAACCAACAAACAAAGTAACCAACAAGCCAACAAGCCAACAAACCAACAAACCAACATGCCAACAAACCAACAAACTAAGTAACCAATAAGCCAACAAACCAACAAACCAACAAGCCAACAAGCCAACAAATGAACAAACCAACAAACCAACAAACCAACAAGCCAACAAACCAACAAGCCAACAAACATACATACCAACAAGCAAACAAGCCAACAAACCAACAAACCAACAAACCAACAAGCCAACAAATCAACAAACCAACAAGCGTACAAACCAACAAACCAACAAACCAACAAACCAACAAACCAACAAGCCAACAAGCCAATAAACCAATAAACCAACAAACCAACAAGCCAACAAACCAACAAACCAACAAACCAACAAACCAAAAAGCCAACAAACCAACAAACAAATAAACCAACAAACCAACAAACCAACAAACCAACAAACCAACAAACCAACAAACCAACAAACCAACAAACCAACAAACCAACAAACCAATTAACCAATTAACCAACAAACCAACAAACCAACAAAGCAACAAACCAACAAACCAACAAGCCAACAAACCAACAAACGAACAAACCAACAAACCAACAAACCAACAAACCAACAAACCAACAAGCCAACAAACCAACAAACCAACAAACCAACAAACCAATATGCCAACAAACCAACAAACTAAGTAGCCAACAAGCCAACAAACCAACAAACCAACAAACCAACATGCCAACAAACCAACAAACTAAGTAACCAACAAGCCAACAAACCAACAAACCAACACACCAACATGCCAACAAACCAACAAAGTAAGTAACCAACAAGCCAACAAACCAACAAACCAACAAGCCAACAAACCAACAAACCAAGTAACCAAAAAGCCAACTAACTAACAAACCAACAAGCCAACAAACCAACAAGCCAACAGGCCAACAAACCAACAAACCAACAAAGCAACAAACCAAAAAACCAACAAACCAAAAAACCAACAAACCAACAAACCATCAAACGAACAAAGCAACAAGCCAACAAGCCAGCAAACCAACAAACCAACAAGGCAACAAACCAACAAACCCACAAACCAACAAGAAAGCAAACCAACAAACCAACAAACCAACAAACCAACAAACCAACAAACCAACAAACCAACAAACCAACAAACCAACAAGCCAAGAAGCCAACAAACCAACAAACCAACAAGCCAACAAGCTAACAAACCAACAAACCAACAAGCCAACAAACCAACAAACCAACAAACCAACAAACCAACAAACCAACAAACCAACAAACCAACAAACCAACAAACCAACAAGCCAACAAGCCAACAAACCAACAAACCAACAAGCCAACAAACCAACAAACCAACAAACCAACAAACCAACAAACAAACAAACCAAGAAGCCAACAAGCCAACAAACCACAAACCAACAAACCAACAAACCAACAAACCAACAAGCCAACAAGCCAACAAACCAACAAACCAACATAGCAACAAGCCAACAAGCCAACAAACCAACAAGCCAACATGCCAACAAACCAACAAACCAACAAACAAAATAAACCAACAAGCCAACAAACCAACAAACCAACAAACCAACATGCTAACAAACCAACAAACTAAGTAACCAATAAGCCAACAAACCAACAAACCAACAAGCCAACAAGCCAACAAATGAACAAACCAACAAACCAACAAACCAACAAGCCAACAAACCAACAAGCCAACAAACATACATACCAACAAGCAAACAAGCCAACAAACCAACAAACCAACAAACCAACAAACCAACAAGCCAACAAATCAACAAACCAACAAGCGTACAAACCAACAAACCAACAAACCAACAAACCAACAAATCAACAAGCCAACAAGCCAATAAACCAATAAACCAACAAACCAACAAGCCAACAAACCAACAAACCAACAAACCAACAAACCAACAAACCAAAAAGCCGACAAACCAACAAACAAATAAACCAACAAACCAACAAACCAACAAACCAACAAACCAACAAACCAACAAACCAATTAACCAACAAACCAACAAACCAACAAAGCAACAAACCAACAAACCAACAAGCCAACAAACCAACAAACCAACAAACTAAGTAACCACCAAGCCAACAAGCCAACAAACCAACAAACCAACAAACCAACAAACCAACAAACCAACAAACCAACAAACCAACAAGCCAACAAACCAACAAACCAACAAGCTAACAAGCCAACAAACCAACAAACCAACAAAGCAACAAACCAAAAAACCAACAAACCAAAAAACCAACAAACCAACAAACCATTAAACGAACAAAGCAACAAGCCAACAAGCCAGCAAACCAACAAACCAACAAGCCAACAAACCAACAAACCCACAAACCAACAAGAAAGCAAACCAACAAACCAAGAAACCAACAAACCAACAAACCAACAAACCAACAAACCAACAAACCAACAAGCCAACAAACCAACAAGCCAACAAGCTAACAAACCAACAAACCAACAAGCCAACAAACCAACAAACCAACAAACCGACAAACCAACAAACCAACAAACCAACAAACCAACAAACCAACAAGCCAACAAGCCAACAAACCAACAAACCAACAAGCCAACAAACCAACAAACCAACAAACCAACAAACCAACAAACCAACAAACCAAGAAGCCAACAAGCCAACAAACCACAAACCAACAAACCAACAAACCAACAAACCAACAATCCAACAAGCCAACAAACCAACAAAGCAACAAGCCAACAAGCCAACAAACCAACAAGCCAACAAGCCAACAAATGAACAAACCAACAAACCAACATGCCAACTAACTAAGTAACCAATAAGCCAACAAACCAACAAACCAACAAGCCAACAAGCCAACAAATGAACAAACCAACAAACCAACAAACCAACAAGCCAACAAACCAACAAGCCAACAAACATACATACCAACAAGCAAACAAGCCAACAAACCAACAAACCAACAAACCAACAAGCCAACAAATCAACAAACCAACAAACAAATAAACCAACAAACCAACAAACCAACAAACCAACAAACCAACAAACCAACAAACCAATTAACCAACAAACCAACAAACCAACAAAGCAACAAACCAACAAACCAACAAGCCAACAAACCAACAAACGAACAAACCAACAAACCAACAAACCAACAAACCAACAAACCAACAAGCCAACAAACCAACAAACCAACAAACCAACAAACCAATATTTCAACAAACCAACAAACTAAGTAGCCAACAAGCCAACAAACCAACAAACCAACAAACCAACACACCAACATGCCAACAAACCAACAAAGTAAGTAACCAACAAGCCAACTAACTAACAAACCAACAAGCCAACAAACCAACAAGCCAACAAGCCAACAAACCAACAAAGCAACAAAGCAACAAACCAAAAAACCAACAAACCAAAAAACCAACAAACCAACAAACCATCAAACGAACAAAGCAACAAACCAACAAGCCAGCAAACCAACAAACCAACAAGCCAACAAACCAACAAACCCACAAACCAACAAGAAAGCAAACCAACAAACCAACAAACCAACAAACCAACAAACCAACAAACCAACAAACCAACAAACCAACAAGCCAAGAAGCCAACAAACCAACAAACCAACAAGCCAACAAGCTAACAAACCAAAAAACCAACAAGCCAACAAACCAACAAACCAACAAACCAACAAACCAACAAACCAACAAACCAACAAACCAACAAGCCAACAAGCCAACAAGCCAACAAACCAACAAACCAACAAGCCAACAAACCAACAAACCAACAAACCAACAAACCAACAAACCAAGAAGCCAACAAGCCAACAAACCACAAACCAACAAACCAACAAACCAACAAACCAACAAGCCAACAAGCCAACAAACCAACAAACCAACATAGCAACAAGCCAACAAGCCAACAAACCAACAAGCCAACAAGCCAACAAACCAACAAACCAACAAACCAACAAACAAAGTAACCAACAAGCCAACAAACCAACAAACCAACAAACCAACATGCCAACAAACCAACAAACTAAGTAACCAATAAGCCAACAAACCAACAAACCAACAAGCCAACAAGCCAACAAATGAACAAACCAACAAACCAACAAACCAACAAGCCAACAAACCAACAAGCCAACAAACATACATACCAACAAGCAAACAAGCCAACAAACCAACAAACCAACAAACCAACAAGCCAACAAATCAACAAACCAACAAGCGTACAAACCAACAAACCAACAAACCAACAAACCACCAAATCAACAAGCCAACAAGCCAATAAACCAATAAACCAACAAACCAACAAGCCAACAAACCAACAAACCAACAAACCAACAAACCAACAAACCAAAAAGCCAACAAACCAACAAACAAATAAACCAACAAACCAACAAACCAACAAACCAACAAACCAACAAACCAACAAACCAATTAACCAACAAACCAACAAACCAACAAAGCAACAAACCAACAAACCAACAAGCCAACAAACCAACAAACCAACAAACTAAGTAACCAACAAGCCAACAAGCCAACAAACCAACAAACCAACAAACCAACAAACCAACAAACCAACAAACCAACAAATCAACAAGCCAACAAACCAACAAACCAACAAGCCAACAAACCAACAAACTAAGTAACCAACAAGCCAAGAAGCCAACAAACCAACAAACCAACAAACCAACAAACCAACAAACCAACAAACCAACAAACCAGCAAACCAACAAACAAATAAACCAACAAACAAACAAACGAACAAACGAACAAACCAACAAACCAACAAACCAACAAACCAACAAACCAACAAGCCAACAAACCAACAAACCAACAAACCAACAAACCAACAAACTAAGTAACCAACAAGCCAACAAACCAACAAACCAACATGCCAACAAACCAACAAACTAAGTAACCAACAAGCCAACAAACTAACAAACCAACAAACCAACATGCCAACAAACTAACAAACTAAGTAACCAACAAGCCAACAAACCAACAAATCAACAAGCCAACAAACCAACAAACCAAGTAACCAAAAAGCCAACAAACTAACAAACCAACAAGCCAACAAACCAACAAGCCAACAAGCCAACAAACCAACAAACCAACAAAGCAACAAACCAAAAAACCAACAAATCAAAAAACCAACAAACCAACAAACCATCAAACGAAAAAAGCAACAAACCAAAAAACCAACAAACCAACAAGCCAACAAACCAACAAGCCAACAAGCCAACAAACCAACAAACCAACAAACCAACAAGCCAACAAACCTACAAACCAACAAGCCAACAAGCCAACAAACAACAAACCAACAAGCCAACAAGCTAACAAACCAACAAACCAACAAGCCAACAAACCAACAAACCAACAAACCAACAAACCAACAAACCAACAAACCAACAAACCAACAAACCAACAAGCCAACAAGCCAACAAACCAACAAACCAACAAGCCAACAAACCAACAAACCAAAAAACCAACAAACCAACAAACCAACAAGCCAACAAGCCAACAAACCAACAAACCAACAAGCCAACAAACCAACAAACCAACAAACCAACAAACCAACAAACCAACAAACCAACAAGCCAACAAGCCAACAAACCACAAACCAACAAACCAACAAACCAACAAACCAACAAGCCAACAAGCCAACAAACCAACAAACCAACAAAGCAACAAGCCAACAAGCCAACAAACCAACAAGCCAACAAGCCAACAAACCAACAAACCAACAAACCAACAAACCGACAAACCAACAAACCAACAAACTAAGTAACCAACAAGCCAACAAACCAACAAACCAACAAATCAACATGCCAACAAACCAATAAACTAAGTACCCAATAAGCCAACAAACCAACAAACCGACAAGCCAACAAGCCAACAAACCAACAAACCAACAAACCAACAAACCAACAAGCCAACAAACCAACAAGCCAACAAACCAACCAACCAACAAGCCAACAAGCCAACAAACCAACAAACCAACAAACCAACAAGCCAACAAATCAACAAACCAACAAGCCAACAAACCAACAAACCAACAAACCAACAAACCAACAAGCCAACAAGCCAATAAACCAACAAACCAACAAGCCAACAAACCAACAAACCAACAAACTAACAAGCCAACAAACCAACAAGTCAACAAACCAACAAGCTAACAAACCAACAAACCAACAAAGCAACAAAGCAACAAACCAACAAGCCAACAAACCAACAAACTAAGTAACCAACAAGCCAACAAACCAACAAACCAACAAACCAACAAACCAACAAGCCAACAAACCAACAAACAAATAAACCAACAAACCAACAAACCAACAAACCAACAAACCAACAAACCAACAAACCAACAAACCAACAAACCAATTAACCAACAAACCAACAAACCAACAAAGCAACAAACCAACAAACCAACAAGCCAGCAAACCAACAAACCAACAAACCAACAAACTAAGTCACCAAAAAGCCAACAAGCCAACAAACCAACAAACCAACAAACTAACAAACCAACAAACCAACAAGCCAACAAACCAACAAACAAATAAACCAACAAACCAACAAACCAACAAACCAACAAACCAACAAGCCAACAAACCAACAAACTAAGTAACCAACAAGCCAACAAGCCAATAAACCAACAAACCAACAAACCAACAAACCAACAAACCAACAAACCAACAAACCAACAAACCAACAAACCAACAAACCAACAAACAAATAAACCAACAAACCAACAAACGAACAAACCAACAAACCAACAAACCAACAAACCAACAAACCAAGAAGCCAACAAGCCAACAAACCAACAAACCAACAAACCAATATGCCAACAAACCAACAAACTAAGTAACCAACAAGCCAACAAACCAACAAACCAACAAACCAACAAACCAACAAACCAACATGCCAACAAACCAACAAACCAACAAACCAACAGGCCAACAAACCAACAAGCCAACAAACCAACAAGCCAAAAAGCCAACAAACAAACAAACCAACAAACCAACAAACTAAGTAACCAACAAGCCAACAAACCAACAAACCAACAAGCCAACAAACCAACAAACAAATTAACCAACAAATCAACAAACCAACAAACCAACAAGCCAACAAGCCAGTAAACCAACAAACCAACAAGCCAACAAGCCAACAAACAAACAAACCAAGTAACCAAAAAACCAACAAACTAACAAACCAACAAGCCAACAAACCAACAAGCCAACAAGCCAACAAACCAACAAACCAACAAAGCAACAAACCAACAAACCAACAAACCAACAAGCCAACAAACTAACAAACCAAGTAGCCAACAAACCAACAAACCAACAAGCCAACAAACCAAAAAACCAACAAACAAACAAGCCAACAAGCCAACAAACTAACAAACCAACAAGCCAACAAACTAACAAACCAACAAACCAACAAGCCAACAAGCCAACAAACCAACAAACCAAGAAGCCAACAAACCAACAAACCAACAAACCAACAAGCCAACAAACCAACAAGCCAACAAACCAACAAACCAACAAACCAACAAGCCAACAAACCAACAAACAAATAAACCAACAAACCAACAAACCAACAAACCAACAAGCCAACAAGCCAACAAACCAACAAACCAACAAACCAACAAGCCAACAAACCAACAAGCCAACAAACCAACAAACCAACAAACCAACAAGCCAACAAACCAACAAACCAACAAGCCAACAAACCAACAAACCAAAAAACCAACAATCCAACAAGCCAACGAACCAACAAACCAACAAACCAACAAACCAACAAACCAACATGCCAACAAACCAACAAACTAAGTAACCAACAAGCCAACAAACCAACAAACCAACAAACGAACATGCCAACAAACCAACAAACTAAGTAACCAACAAGCCAACAAACCAACAAACCAACAAACCAACAAACCAACAAACCAACAAACCAACAAACCAACATGCCAACAAACCAACAAACTAAGTAACCAACAAGCCAACAAACCAACAAACCAACAAGCCAACAAGCCAACAAACCAACAAACCAACAAACCAACAAGCCAACAAGCCAACAAACCAACAAACCTACAAACCAAAAAGCCAACAAACCAACAAACCAACAAACCAACAAGCCAACAAACCAACAAACCAACAAGCCAACAAGTCAACAAACCAACAAACCAACAAACCAACAAGCCAACAAGCCAACGAACCAACAAACCAACAAGCCAACAAACCAACAAACCAACAAGCCAACAATCCAACAAACCAACAAACCAACAAGCCAACAAGCCAACAAGCCAACAAACCAACAAACCAAGAAGCATACAAACCAACAAACCAACAAACCAACATGCCAATAAACCAACAAACTAAGTAACCAACAAGCCAAGAAACCAACAAGCGAAGAAACCAACAAACCAACAAGCCAACAAACCAACAAACCAACAAACCAACAAACCAACAAGCCAACAAGCCAAGAAACCAACAAACCAACAAGCCAACAAACCAACAAACCAACAAACCAACAAACCAACAAGCCAACAAGCCAACAAACCACAAACCAACAAGCCAACTAAACAACAAACCAACAAACCAATAAGCCAACAAACCAACAAGCCAACAAACCAACAAACCAACAAACCAACAAACCAACAAGCCAACAAACCAACAAACAACAAGCCAACAAACCAACAAACCAACAAACCAACAAACCAACAAACCAACAAACCAACAAGCCAACAAGCCAACAAACCACAAACCAACAAACCAACAAACCAACAAGCCAACAAGCCAACAAACAAACAAACCAACAAACCAACAAACCGACAAACCAACAAACCAAAAAACTAAGTAACCAGCAAGCCAACAAACCAACAAACCAACAAACCAACATGCCAACAAACCAACAAACTAAGTACCCAATAAGCCAACAAACCAACAAACCGACAAGCCAACAAGCCAACAAACCAACAAACCAACAAACCAACAAACCAACAAGCCAACCAACCAACAAGCCAACAAACCAACTAACCAACAAGCCAACAAGCCAACAAACCAACAAACCAACAAACCAACAAGCCAACAAATCAACAAACCAACAAGCCAACAAACCAACAAACCAACAAACCAACAAACCAACAAGTCAACAAGCCAATAAACCAACAAACCAACAAGCCAACAAACCAACAAGCCAACAAACCAACAAGCCAACAAACCAACAAGCTAACAAACCAACAAACCAACAAAGCAACAAAGCAACAAACCAACAAGCCAACAAACTAAGTAACCAACAAGCCAACAAATCAACAAACCAACAAACCAACAAACCAACAAGCCAACAAACCAACAAACAAATAAACCAACAAACCAACAAACCAACAAACCAACAAACCAACAAACCAACAAACCAACAAACCAACAAACCAACAAACCAACAAACCAATTAACCAACAAACCAACAAACCAACAAAGCAACAAACCAACAAACCAACAAACTAAGTAACCAGCAAGCCAACAAACCAACAAACCAACAAACCAACATGCCAACAAACCAACAAACTAAGTACCCAATAAGCCAACAAACCAACAAACCGACAAGCCAACAAGCCAACAAACCAACAAACCAACAAACCAACAAACCAACAAGCCAACAAACCAACAAGCCAACAAACCAACTAATCAACAAGCCAACAAGCCAACAAACCAACAAACCAACAAACCAACAAGCCAACAAATCAACAAACCAACAAGCCAACAAACCAACAAACCAACAAACCAACAAACCAACAAGCCAACAAGCCAATAAACCAACAAACCAACAAGCCAACAAACCAACAAGCCAACAAACCAACAAGCCAACAAACCAACAAGCTAACAAACCAACAAACCATCAAAGCAACAAAGCAACAAACCAACAAGCCAACAAACCAACAAACTAAGTAACCAACAAGCCAACAAACCAACAAACCAACAAACCAACAAACCAACAAGCCAACAAACCAACAAACAAATAAACCAACAAACCAACAAACCAACAAACCAACAAACCAACAAACCAACAAACCAACAAACCAACAAACCAACAAACCAACAAACCAATTAACCAACAAACCAACAAACCAACAAAGCAACAAACCAACAAACCAACAAGCCAACAAACCAACAAACCAACAAACTAAGTCACCAACAAGCCAACAAGCCAACAAACCAACAAACCAACAAACCAACAAACCAACAAACCAACAAGCCAACAAACCAACAAACAAATAAACCAACAAACCAACAAACCAACAAACCAACAAACCAAGAAGCCAACAAACCAACAAACTAAGTAACCAACAAGCCAACAAGCCAACAAACCAACAAACCAACAAACCAACAAACCAACAGACCAACAAACCAACAAACCAACAAACCAACAAACCAACAAACAAATAAACCAACAAACCAACAAACGAACAAACCAACAAACCAACAAACCAACAAACCAAGAAGCCAACAAGCCAACAAACCAACAAACCAATATGCCAACAAACCAACAAACTAAGTAACCAACAAGCCAACAAACCAACAAACCAACAAACCAACAAACCAACATGCCAACAAACCAACAAACTAAGTAACCAACAAGCCAACAAACCAACAAACCAACAAACAAACATGCCAACAAACCAACAAACTAAGTAACCAATAAGCCAACAAACCAACAAACCAACAAGCCAACAAGCCAACAAGCCAACAAGCCAACAAACCAACAAACCAACAAACCAACAAGCCAACAAACCAACAAGCCAACAAACCAACAAGCCAACAAGCCAACAAACAAACAAACCAACAAACCAACAAACTAAGTAACCAACAAGCCAACAAACCAACAAACCAACAAGCCAACAAACCAACAAACAAATTAACCAACAAATCAATAAACCAACAAACCAACAAGCCAACAATCCAACAAACCAACAAACCAACAAGCCAACAAGCCAACAAACAAACAAACCAAGTAACCAAAAAGCCAACAAACTAACAAACCAACAAGCCAGCAAACCAACAAGCCAACAAGCCAACAAACCAACAAACCAACAAAGCAAAAAACCAACAAACCAACAAACCAACAAACCAACAAACCAACAAACTAACAAACCAAGAAGCCAACAAACCAACAAACCAACAAGCCAACAAACCAAAAAACCAACAAACCAACAAGCCAACAAGCCAACAAACTAACAAACCAACGAGCCAACAAACCAACAAACTAACAAACCAACAAGCCAACAAGCCAACAAACCAACAAACCAAGAAGCCAACAAACCAACAAACCAACAAACCAACAAACCAACAAACCAACAAGCCAACAAGCCAACAAACCAACAAACCAACAAACCAACAAGCCAACAAACCAACAAACAAATAAACCAACAAACCAACAAACCAACAAACCAACAAGCCAACAAGCCAACAAACCAACAAACCAACAAACCAACAAGCCAACAAACCAACAAGCCAACAAACCAACAAACCAACAAACCAACAAGCCAACAAACCAACAAACCAACAAGCCAACAAACCAACAAACCAAAAAACCAACAATCCAACAAGCCAACAAACCAATAAACCAACAAGCCAACAAACCAACAAACCAACAAACCAACATGCCAACAAACCAACAAACTAAGTAACCAACAAGCCAACAAACCAACAAACCAACAAACGAACATGCCAACAAACCAACAAACTAAGTAACCAACAAGCCAACAAACCAACAAACCAACAAACCAACAAACCAACAAACCAACAAACCAACAAACCAACATGCCAACAAACCAACAAACTAAGTAAGCAACAAGCCAACAAACCAACAAACCAACAAGCCAACAAGCCAACAAACCAACAAACCAACAAACCAACAAGCCAACAAGCCAACAAACCAACAAACCTACAAACCAACAAGCCAACAAACCAACAAACCAACAAACCAACAAACCAACAAGCCAACAAACCAACAAACCAACAAGCCAACAAGCCAACAAACCAACAAACCAACAAACCAACAAGCCAACAAGCCAACGAACCAACAAACCAACAAGCCAACAAACAAACAAACCAACAAGCCAACAATCCAACAAACCAACAAACCAACAAGCCAACAAGCCAACAAGCCAACAAACCAACAAACCAAGAAGCACACAAACCAACAAACCAACAAACCAACATGCCAATAAACCAACAAACTAAGTAACCAACAAGCCAAGAAACCAACAAGCCAAGAAACCAACAAACCAACAAGCCAACAAACCAACAAACCAACAAACCAACAAACCAACAAGCCAACAAGCCAACAAACCAACAAACCAACAAGCCAACTAAACAACAAATCAACAAACCAACAAGCCAACAAACCAACAAGCCAACAAACCAACAAACCAACAAACCAACAAGCCATCAAGCCAACAAACCAACAAACCAACAAGCCAACAAACCAACAAACAAATAAACCAACAAACCAACAAACCAACAAGCCAACAAGCCAACAAACCAACAAACCAACAAACCAACAAGCCAACAAACCAACAAACCAACAAACCAACAAACCAACAAGCCAACAAACCAACAAGCCAACAAGCCAACAAACCAACAAACTAACAAGCCAACAAGCCAACAAACCAACAAACAAATAAACCAACAAACTAACAAACCAACAAACCAACAAACCAACAAACCAAAAAACCAAAAAACCAACAAACCAACTAGCCAACAAGCCAACAAACCAACAAACTAACAAACCAACAAACGAACTATCCAACAAACCAACAAGCCAAAAAGCCAACAAACCAACAAACCAACAAACCAACAAACCAACAAACCAACAAACCAACAAGCCAACAACCCAACAAACCAACAAACCAACAAGCCAACAAGCCAACAAACCAACAAGCCAACAAACCAACAAGCCAACAAACCAACAAACCAACAAACCAACAACCCAACAAGTCAACAAACCAACAAACCAACAAGCCAACAAACCAACAAACCAACAAACTAAGTAACCAACAAGCCAACAAGCCAACAAACCAACAAACCAACAAACCAAGTAACCAACAAACCAGCATGCCAACAAACCAACAAACTAAGTAACCAACAAGCCAACAACCAACAAACCAACAAGCCAACAAGCCAACAAACCAACAAACCAACAAACCAACAAACCAACACACCAACAAACCAACGAGCCAACAAGCCAACAAACCAACAAACCAACAAGCCAAAAAGCCAACAAACCAACAAGCCAACAAGCCAACAAACCAACAAACCAACAAGCCAACAAACCAACAAACCAACAAACCAACAAACCAACAAACCAACAAACTAAGTAACCAACAAGCCAACGGCCAACAAACCAACAAACCAACAAACCAACAAGCCAACAAGCCAACAAACCAAGAAACCAACAAGCCAACAAACCAACAAACCAACAAATCAACAAGCCAACAAACCAACAAACAAATAAACCAACAAACCAACAAACCAACAAGCCAACAAGCCAACAAACCAACAAACTAACAAACCAACAAGCCAACAAACCAACAAACCAACAAACCAACAAACCAACAAACCAACAAGCCAACAAGCCAACAAACCAACAAACCAACAAACCAACAAGCCAACAAACCAACAAACCAACAAACCAACAAACCAACAAGCCAACAAGCCAACAAACCAACAAACCAACAAACCAACAAGCCAACAAACCAACAAACCAACAAACCAACAAACCAACATGCCAACAAACCAACAAACTAAGTAACCAACAAGCCAACAAACCAACAAACCAACAAACTAACAAGCCAACAAACCAACACACCAACAAGCCAACAAACCAACAAACCAACAAACCAACAAACCAACAAGCCAACAAGCCAACAAACCACAAACCAACAAACCAACAAACCAACAAGCCAACAAGCCAACAAGCCAACAAGCCAACAAACCAACAAACCAACAAACCAAAAAACCGACAAACCAACAAACCAACAAACTAAGTAACCAGCAAGCCAACAAACCAACAAACCAACAAACCAACATGCCAACAAACCAACAAACTAAGTACCCAATAAGCCAACAAACCAACAAACCGACAAGCCAACAAGCCAACAAACCAACAAACCAACAAACCAACAAACCAACAAGCGAACAAACCAACAAGCCAACAAACCAACCAACCAACAAGCCAACAAGCCAACAAACCAACAAACCAACAAACCAACAAGCCAACAAATCAACAAACCAACAAGCCAACAAACCAACAAACCAACAAACCAACAAACCAACAAGCCAACAAGCCAATAAACCAACAAACCAACAAGCGAACAAACCAACAAGCCAACAAACCAACAAGCCAACAAACCAACAAGCTAACAAACCAACAAACCAACAAAGCAACAAAGCAACAAACCAACAAGCCAACAAACCAACAAACTAAGTAACCAACAAGCCAACAAACCAACAAACCAACAAACCAACAAACCAACAAGCCAACAAACCAACAAACAAATAAACCAACAAACCAACAAACCAACAAACCAACAAACCAACAAACCAACAAACCAACAAACCAACAAACCAACAAACCAACAAACCAATTAACCAACAAACCAACAAACCAACAAAGCAACAAACCAACAAACCAACAAGCCAACAAACCAACAAACTAAGTCACCAACAAGCCAACAAGCCAACAAACCAACAAACCAACAAACCAACAAACCAACAAACCAACAAGCCAACAAACCAACAAACAAATAAACCAACAAACCAACAAACCAACAAACCAACAAACCAAGAAGCCAACAAACCAACAAACTAAGTAACCAACAAGCCAACAAGCCAACAAACCAACAAACCAACAAACCAACAAACCAACAGACCAACAAACCAACAAACCAACAAACCAACAAACCAACAAACAAATAAACCAACAAACCAACAAACGAACAAACCAACAAACCAACAAACCAACAAACCAAGAAGCCAACAAGCCAACAAACCAACAAACCAATATGCCAACAAACCAACAAACTAAGTAACCAACAAGCCAACAAACCAACAAACCAACAAACCAACAAACCAACATGCCAACAAACCAACAAACTAAGTAACCAACAAGCCAACAAACCAACAAACCAACAAACAAACATGCCAACAAACCAACAAACTAAGTAACCAATAAGCCAACAAACCAACAAACCAACAAGCCAACAAGCCAACAAGCCAACAAGCCAACAAACCAACAAACCAACAAACCAACAAGCCAACAAACCAACAAGCCAACAAACCAACAAGCCAACAAGCCAACAAACAAACAAACCAACAAACCAACAAACTAAGTAACCAACAAGCCAACAAACCAACAAACCAACAAGCCAACAAACCAACAAACAAATTAACCTACAAATCAATAAACCAACAAACCAACAAGCCAACAAGCCAACAAACCAACAAACCAACAAGCCAACAAGCCAACAAACAAACAAACTAAGTAACCAATAAGCCAACAAACCAACAAACCAACAAGCCAACAAGCCAACAAGCCAACAAGCCAACAAACCAACAAACCAACAAAGCAAAAAACCAACAAACCAACAAACCAACAAACCAACAAACCAACAAACTAACAAACCAAGAAGCCAACAAACCAACAAACCAACAAGCCAACAAACCAAAAAACCAACAAACCAACAAGCCAACAAGCCAACAAACTAACAAACCAACAAGCCAACAAACCAACAAACCAACAAACCAACAAGCCAACAAGCCAACAAACCAACAAACCAAGAAGCCAACAAACCAACAAACCAACAAACCAACAAACCAACAAACCAACAAACCAACAAACCAACAAGCCAACAAGCCAACAAACCAACAAACCAACAAACCAACAAGCGAACAAACCAACAAACAAATAAACCAACAAACCAACAAACCAACAAACCAACAAGCCAACAAGCCAACAAACCAACAAACCAACAAACCAACAAGCCAACAAACCAACAAGCCAACAAACCAACAAACCAACAAACCAACAAGCCAACAAACCAACAAACCAACAAGCCAACAAACCAACAAACCAAAAAACCAACAATCCAACAAGCCAACAAACTAATAAACCAACAAGCCAACAAACCAACAAACCAACAAACCAACATGCCAACAAACCAACAAACTAAGTAACCAACAAGCCAACAAACCAACAAACCAACAAACGAACATGCCAACAAACCAACAAACTAAGTAACCAACAAGCCAACAAACCAACAAACTAACAAACCAACAAACCAACCAACCAACATGCCAACAAACCAACAAACTAAGTAAGCAACAAGCCAACAAACCAACAAACCAACAAGCCAACAAGCCAACAAACCAACAAACCAACAAACCAACAAGCCAACAAGCCAACAAACCAACAAACCTACAAACCAACAAGCCAACAAACCAACAAACCAACAAACCAACAAGCCAACAAACCAACAAACCAACAAGCCAACAAGCCAACAAACCAACAAACCAACAAACCAACAAGCCAACAAGCCAACGAACCAACAAACCAACAAGCCAACAAACAAACAAACCAACAAGCCAACAATCCAACAAACCAACAAACCAACAAGCCAACAAGCCAACAAGCCAACAAACCAACAAACCAAGAAGCACACAAACCAACAAACCAACAAACCAACATGCCAATAAACCAACAAACTAAGTAACCAACAAGCCAAGAAACCAACAAGCCAAGAAACCAACAAACCAACAAGCCAACAAACCAACAAACCAACAAACCAACAAACCAACAAACCAACAAGCCAACAAGCCAACAAACCAACAAACCAACAAGCCAACTAAACAACAAATCAACAAACCAACAAGCCAACAAACCAACAAGCCAACAAACCAACAAACCAACAAACCAACAAGCCATCAAGCCAACAAACCAACAAACCAACAAGCCAACAAACCAACAAACAAATAAACCAACAAACCAACAAACCAACAAGCCAACAAGCCAACAAACCAACAAACCAACAAACCAACAAGCCAACAAACCAACAAACCAACAAACCAACAAACCAACAAGCCAACAAACCAACAAGCCAACAAGCCAACAAACCAACAAACTAACAAGCCAACAAGCCAACAAACCAACAAACAAATAAACCAACAAACTAACAAACCAACAAACCAACAAACCAACAAACCAAAAAACCAAAAAACCAACAAACCAACTAGCCAACAAGCCAACAAACGAACAAACTAACAAACCAACAAACGAACTATCCAACAAACCAACAAGCCAACAAGCCAACAAACCAACAAACCAACAAACCAACAAACCAACAAACCAACAAACCAACAAACCAACAAGCCAACAACACAACAAACCAACAAACCAACAAGCCAACAAGCCAACAAACCAACAAGCCAACAAACCAACAAGCCAACAAACCAACAAACCAACAAACCAACAAGCCAACAAGTCAACAAACCAACAAACCAACAAGCCAACAAACCAACAAACCAACAAACTAAGTAACCAACAAGCCAACAAGCCAACAAACCAACAAACCAACAAACCAAGTAACCAACAAACCAGCATGCCAACAAACCAACAAACTAAGTAACCAACAAGCCAACAACCAACAAACCAACAAGCCAACAAGCCAACAAACCAACAAACCAACAAACCAACAAACCAACAAACCAACAAACCAACGAGCCAACAAGCCAACAAACCAACAAACCAACAAGCCAAAAAGCCAACAAACCAACAAGCCAACAAGCCAACAAACCAACAAACCAACAAGCCAACAAACCAACAAACCAACAAACCAACAAACCAACAAACCAACAAACTAAGTAACCAACAAGCCAACGGCCAACAAACCAACAAACCAACAAACCAACAAGCCAACAAGCCAACAAACCAAGAAACCAACAAGCCAACAAACCAACAAACCAACAAATCAAGAAGCCAACAAACCAACAAACAAATAAACCAACAAACCAACAAACCAACAAGCCAACAAGCCAACAAACCAACAAACTAACAAACCAACAAGCCAACAAACCAACAAACCAACAAACCAACAAACCAACAAACCAACAAGCCAACAAGCCAACAAACCAACAAACCAACAAACCAACAAGCCAACAAACCAACAAACCAACAAACCAACAAACCAACAAGCCAACAAGCCAACAAACCAACAAACCAACAAACCAACAAGCCAACAAACCAACAAACCAACAAACCAACAAACCAACAAGCCAACAAGCCAACAAACCACAAACCAACAAACCAACAAACCAACAAGCCAACAAGCCAACAAGCCAACAAACCAACAAACCAACAAACCAAAAAACCGACAAACCAACAAACCAACAAACTAAGTAACCAACAAGCCAACAAACCAACAAACCAACAAACTAACAAGCCAACAAACCAACACACCAACAAGCCAACAAACCAACAAACCAACAAACCAACAAACCAACAAGCCAACAAGCCAACAAACCACAAACCAACAAACCAACAAACCAACAAGCCAACAAGCCAACAAGCCAACAAACCAACAAACCAACAAACCAAAAAACCGACAAACCAACAAACCAACAAACTAAGTAACCAGCAAGCCAACAAACCAACAAACCAACAAACCAACATGCCAACAAACCAACAAACTAAGTACCCAATAAGCCAACAAACCAACAAACCGACAAGCCAACAAGCCAACAAACCAACAAACCAACAAACCAACAAACCAACAAGCCAACAAACCAACAAGCCAACAAACCAACCAACCAACAAGCCAACAAGCCAACAAACCAACAAACCAACAAACCAACAAGCCAACAAATCAACAAACCAACAAGCCAACAAACCAACAAACCAACAAACCAACAAACCAACAAGCCAACAAGCCAATAAACCAACAAACCAACAAGCCAACAAACCAACAAGCCAACAAACCAACAAGCCAACAAAACAACAAGCTAACAAACCAACAAACCAACAAAGCAACAAAGCAACAAACCAACAAGCCAACAAACCAACAAACTAAGTAACCAACAAGCCAACAAACCAACAAACCAACAAACCAACAAACCAACAAGCCAACAAACCAACAAACAAATAAACCAACAAACCAACAAACCAACAAACCAACAAACCAACAAACCAACAAACCAACAAACCAACAAACCAACAAACCAACAAACCAACAAACCAATTAACCAACAAACCAACAAACCAACAAAGCAACAAACCAACAAACCAACAAGCCAACAAACCAACAAACCAACAAACTAAGTCACCAACAAGCCAACAAGCCAACAAACCAACAAACCAACAAACCAACAAACCAACAAACCAACAAGCCAACAAACCAACAAACAAATAAACCAACAAACCAACAAACCAACAAACCAACAAACCAAGAAGCCAACAAACCAACAAACTAAGTAACCAACAAGCCAACAAGCCAACAAACCAACAAACCAACAAACCAACAAACCAACAGACCAACAAACCAACAAACCAACAAACCAACAAACCAACAAACAAATAAACCAACAAACCAACAAACGAACAAACCAACAAACCAACAAACCAACAAACCAAGAAGCCAACAAGCCAACAAACCAACAAACCAATATGCCAACAAACCAACAAACTAAGTAACCAACAAGCCAACAAACCAACAAACCAACAAACCAACAAACCAACATGCCAACAAACCAACAAACTAAGTAACCAACAAGCCAACAAACCAACAAACCAACAAACAAACATGCCAACAAACCAACAAACTAAGTAACCAATAAGCCAACAAACCAACAAACCAACAAGCCAACAAGCCAACAAGCCAATAAGCCAACAAACCAACAAACCAACAAACCAACAAGCCAACAAACCAACAAGCCAACAAACCAACAAGCCAACAAGCCAACAAACAAACAAACCAACAAACCAAAAAACTAAGTAACCAACAAGCCAACAAACCAACAAACCAACAAGCCAACAAACCAACAAACAAATTAACCAACAAATCAATAAACCAACAAACCAACAAGCCAACAAGCCAACAAACCAACAAACCAACAAGCCAACAAGCCAACAAACAAACAAACCAAGTAACCAAAAAGCCAACAAACTAACAAACCAACAAGCCAACAAACCAACAAGCCAACAAGCCAACAAACCAACAAACCAACAAAGCAAAAAACCAACAAACCAACAAACCAACAAACCAACAAACTAACAAACCAAGAAGCCAACAAACCAACAAACCAACAAGCCAACAAGCCAACAAACTAACAAACCAACAAGCCAACAAACCAACAAACCAACAAACCAACAAGCCAACAAGCCAACAAACCAACAAACCAAGAAGCCAACAAACCAACAAACCAACAAACCAACAAACCAACAAACCAACAAGCCAACAAGCCAACAAACCAACAAACCAACAAACCAACAAGCCAACAAACCAACAAACAAATAAACCAACAAACCAACAAACCAACAAACCAACAAGCCAACAAGCCAACAAACCAACAAACCAACAAACCAACAAGCCAACAAACCAACAAGCCAACAAACCAACAAACCAACACACCAACAAGCCAACAAACCAACAAACCAACAAACCAACAAACCAACAAGCCAACAAGCCAACAAACCACAAACCAACAAACCAACAAACCAACAAGCCAACAAGCCAACAAGCCAACAAACCAACAAACCAACAAACCAAAAAACCGACAAACCAACAAACCAACAAACTAAGTAACCAGCAAGCCAACAAACCAACAAACCAACAAACCAACATGCCAACAAACCAACAAACTAAGTACCCAATAAGCCAACAAACCAACAAACCGGCAAGCCAACAAGCCAACAAACCAACAAACCAACAAACCAACAAACCAACAAGCCAACAAACCAACAAGCCAACAAACCAACCAACCAACAAGCCAACAAGCCAACAAACCAACAAACCAACAAACCAACAAGCCAACAAATCAACAAACCAACAAGCCAACAAACCAACAAACCAACAAACCAACAAACCAACAAGCCAACAAGCCAATAAACCAACAAACCAACAAGCCAACAAACCAACAAGCCAACAAACCAACAAGCCAACAAACCAACAAGCTAACAAACCAACAAACCAACAAAGCAACAAAGCAACAAACCAACAAGCCAACAAACCAACAAACTAAGTAACCAACAAGCCAACAAACCAACAAACCAACAAACCAACAAACCAACAAGCCAACAAACCAACAAACAAATAAACCAACAAACCAACAAACCAACAAACCAACAAACCAACAAACCAACAAACCAACAAACCAACAAACCAACAAACCAACAAACCAATTAACCAACAAACCAACAAACCAACAAAGCAACAAACCAACAAACCAACAAGCCAACAAACCAACAAACCAACAAACTAAGTCACCAACAAGCCAACAAGCCAACAAACCAACAAACCAACAAACCAACAAACCAACAAACCAACAAGCCAACAAACCAACAAACAAATAAACCAACAAACCAACAAACCAACAAACCAACAAACCAAGAAGCCAACAAACCAACAAACTAAGTAACCAACAAGCCAACAAGCCAACAAACCAACAAACCAACAAACCAACAAACCAACAGACCAACAAACCAACAAACCAACAAACCAACAAACCAACAAACAAATAAACCAACAAACCAACAAACGAACAAACCAACAAACCAACAAACCAACAAACCAAGAAGCCAACAAGCCAACAAACCAACAAACCAATATGCCAACAAACCAACAAACTAAGTAACCAACAAGCCAACAAACCAACAAACCAACAAACCAACAAACCAACATGCCAACAAACCAACAAACTAAGTAACCAACAAGCCAACAAACCAACAAACCAACAAACAAACATGCCAACAAACCAACAAACTAAGTAACCAATAAGCCAACAAACCAACAAACCAACAAGCCAACAAGCCAACAAGCCAACAAGCCAACAAACCAACAAACCAACAAACCAACAAGCCAACAAACCAACAAGCCAACAAACCAACAAGCCAACAAGCCAACAAACAAACAAACCAACAAACCAAAAAACTAAGTAACCAACAAGCCAACAAACCAACAAACCAACAAGCCAACAAACCAACAAACAAATTAACCAACAAATCAATAAACCAACAAACCAACAAGCCAACAAGCCAACAAACCAACAAACCAACAAGCCAACAAGCCAACAAACAAACAAACCAAGTAACCAAAAAGCCAACAAACTAACAAACCAACAAGCCAACAAACCAACAAGCCAACAAGCCAACAAACCAACAAACCAACAAAGCAAAAAACCAACAAACCAACAAACCAACAAACCAACAAACTAACAAACCAAGAAGCCAACAAACCAACAAACCAACAAGCCAACAAACCAAAAAACCAACAAACCAACAAGCCAACAAGCCAACAAACTAACAAACCAACAAGCCAACAAACCAACAAACCAACAAACCAACAAGCCAACAAGCCAACAAACCAACAAACCAAGAAGCCAACAAACCAACAAACCAACAAACCAACAAACCAACAAACCAACAAGCCAACAAGCCAACAAACCAACAAACCAACAAACCAACAAGCCAACAAACCAACAAACAAATAAACCAACAAACCAACAAACCAACAAACCAACAAGCCAACAAGCCAACAAACCAACAAACCAACAAACCAACAAGCCAACAAACCAACAAGCCAACAAACCAACAAACCAACAAACCAACAAGCCAACAAACCAACAAACCAACAAGCCAACAAACCAACAAACCAAAAAACCAACAATCCAACAAGCCAACAAACCAACAAACCAACAAGCCAACAAACCAACAAAACAACAAACCAACATGCCAACAAACCAACAAACTAAGTAACCAACAAGCCAACAAACCAACAAACCAACAAACGAACATGCCAACAAACCAACAAACTAAGTAACCAACAAGCCAACAAACCAACAAACCAACAAACCAACAAACCAACAAACCAACAAACCAACATGCCAACAAACCAACAAACTAAGTAAGCAACAAGCCAACAAACCAACAAA
This sequence comes from Atherix ibis, assembly GCA_958298945.1. Taxonomy (NCBI): domain Eukaryota; kingdom Metazoa; phylum Arthropoda; class Insecta; order Diptera; family Athericidae; genus Atherix; species Atherix ibis. Next base: position 32,241,653 of record OY282608.1, read on the forward strand.
CCAACAAGCCAACAAGCCAACAAACCAACAAACCAACAAACCAACAAGCCAACAAGCCAACAAACCAACAAACCTACAAACCAACAAGCCAACAAACCAACAAACCAACAAACCAACAAGCCAACAAACCAACAAACCAACAAGCCAACAAGCCAACAAACCAACAAACCAACAAACCAACAAGCCAACAAGCCAACGAACCAACAAACCAACAAGCCAACAAACAAACAAACCAACAAGCCAACAATCCAACAAACCAACAAACCAACAAGCCAACAAGCCAACAAGCCAACAAACCAACAAACCAAGAAGCACACAAACCAACAAACCAACAAACCAACATGCCAATAAACCAACAAACTAAGTAACCAACAAGCCAAGAAACCAACAAGCCAAGAAACCAACAAACCAACAAGCCAACAAACCAACAAACCAACAAACCAACAAACCAACAAGCCAACAAGCCAACAAACCAACAAACCAACAAGCCAACTAAACAACAAATCAACAAACCAACAAGCCAACAAACCAACAAGCCAACAAACCAACAAACCAACAATACAACAAGCCATCAAGCCAACAAACCAACAAACCAACAAGCCAACAAACCAACAAACAAATAAACCAACAAACCAACAAACCAACAAGCCAACAAGCCAACAAACCAACAAACCAACAAACCAACAAGCCAACAAACCAACAAACCAACAAACCAACAAACCAACAAGCCAACAAACCAACAAGCCAACAAGCCAACAAACCAACAAACTAACAAGCCAACAAGCCAACAAACCAACAAACAAATAAACCAACAAACTAACAAACCAACAAACCAACAAACCAACAAACCAAAAAACCAAAAAACCAACAAACCAACTAGCCAACAAGCCAACAAACCAACAAACTAACAAACCAACAAACGAACTATCCAACAAACCAACAAGCCAACAAGCCAACAAACCAACAAACCAACAAACCAACAAACCAACAAACCAACAAACCAACAAACCAACAAACCAACAAGCCAACAACCCAACAAACCAACAAACCAACAAGCCAACAAGCCAACAAACCAACAAGCCAACAAACCAACAAGCCAACAAACCAACAAACCAACAAACCAACAAGCCAACAAGTCAACAAACCAACAAACCAACAAGCCAACAAACCAACAAACCAACAAACTAAGTAACCAACAAGCCAACAAGCCAACAAACCAACAAACCAACAAACCAAGTAACCAACAAACCAGCATGCCAACAAACCAACAAACTAAGTAACCAACAAGCCAACAACCAACAAACCAACAAGCCAACAAGCCAACAAACCAACAAACCAACAAACCAACAAACCAACAAACCAACAAACCAACGAGCCAACAAGCCAACAAACCAACAAACCAACAAGCCAAAAAGCCAACAAACCAACAAGCCAACAAGCCAACAAACCAACAAACCAACAAGCCAACAAACCAACAAACCAACAAACCAACAAACCAACAAACCAACAAACTAAGTAACCAACAAGCCAACGGCCAACAAACCAACAAACCAACAAACCAACAAGCCAACAAGCCAACAAACCAAGAAACCAACAAGCCAACAAACCAACAAACCAACAAACCAACAAGCCAACAAACCAACAAACAAATAAACCAACAAACCAACAAACCAACAAGCCAACAAGCCAACAAACCAACAAACTAACAAACCAACAAGCCAACAAACCAACAAACCAACAAACCAATAAACCAACAAACCAACAAGCCAACAAGCCAACAAACCAACAAACCAACAAACCAACAAGCCAACAAACCAACAAACCAACAAACCAACAAACCAACAAGCCAACAAGCCAACAAACCAACAAACCAACAAACCAACAAGCCAACAAACCAACAAACCAACAAACCAACATGCCAACAAACCAACAAACTAAGTAACCAACAAGCCAACAAACCAACAAACCAACAAACTAACAAGCCAACAAACCAACACACCAACAAGCCAACAAACCAACAAACCAACAAACCAACAAACCAACAAGCCAACAAGCCAACAAACCAATAAACCAACAAGCCAACAAACCAACAAACCAACAAACCAACAAACCAACAAGCCAACAAACCAACAAGCCAACAAACCAACAAACCAACAAGCCAACAAGCCAACAAACCAACAAACCAACAAGCCAACAAGCCAACAAACCAACAAACCAACAAGCCAACAAACCAACAAACCAACAAGCCAACAAGCCAACAAACCAACAAACAAATAAACCAACAAACCAACAAACCAACAAACCAACAAGCCAACAAACCATCAAACCAACAGCCAACAAGCCAACAAACCAACAAACCAAGTAACCAAAAAGACAACAAACTAACAAACCAACAAGCCCACAAACCAACAAGCCCACAAGCCAAAAAAAAACAAACCAACAAAGCAACAAACCAACAACCCAACAAACCAACAAACCAACAAACTAACAAACCAACAAACCAACAAACCAACAAACCAACAAACCAACAAGCCAACAAGTCAACAAACTAACAAACCAACAAGCCAACAAATCAACAAACCAACAAACCAACAAGCCAACAAGCCAACAAACCAACAAACCAACAAGCCAACAAACCAACAAACCAACAAACCAACAAGCCAACAAACCAACAAGCACACAAACCAACAAACAAACAAATCAACAAACCAACAAACCAACAAACAAATAAAACAATAAACCAACAAACCAACAAACCAACAAACCAACAAGCCAACAAACCAACAAACAAATAAACCAACAAACCAAAAAACCAACAAACCAACAAACCAACAAACCAACAAACCAACAAACCAACAAACCAACAAACCAACAAGCCAACAAACCAACAAACCAACAAACCAACAAGCCAACAAGCCAACAAACCAACAAACCAAGTAACCAAAAAGCCAACAAACTAACAAACCAACAAGCCGACAAACCAACAAGCCAACAAGCCAACAAACCAACAAACGAACAAAGTAACAAACCAACAAACAAACAAACCAACAAACAAACGAACCAACAAGCCAACAAACCAATAAACCAACAAGCCAACAAACCAACAAACCAACAAACCAACAAGCCAACAAGCCAACAAACCAACAAACCAACAAACCAACAAGCCAACAAACCAACAAACCAACAAACCAACAAACCAACAAGCCAACAAACCAACAAGCCAACAAGCCAACAAACCAACAAACTAACAAGCCAACAAGCCAACAAACCAACAAACAAATAAACCAACAAACTAACAAACCAACAAACCAACAAACCAACAAACCAAAAAACCAAAAAACCAACAAACCAACTAGCCAACAAGCCAACAAACCAACAAACTAACAAACCAACAAACGAACTATCCAACAAACCAACAAGCCAACAAACCAACAAACCAACAAACCAACAAACCAACAAACCAACAAACCAACAAACCAACAAACCAACAAGCCAACAACCCAACAAACCAACAAACCAACAAGCCAACAAGCCAACAAACCAACAAGCCAACAAACCAACAAGCCAACAAACCAACAAACCAACAAACCAACAAGCCAACAAGTCAACAAACCAACAAACCAACAAGCCAACAAACCAACAAACCAACAAACTAAGTAACCAACAAGCCAACAAGCCAACAAACCAACAAACCAACAAACCAAGTAACCAACAAACCAGCATGCCAACAAACCAACAAACTAAGTAACCAACAAGCCAACAACCAACAAACCAACAAGCCAACAAGCCAACAAACCAACAAACCAACAAACCAACAAACCAACAAACCAACAAACCAACGAGCCAACAAGCCAACAAACCAACAAACCAACAAGCCAAAAAGCCAACAAACCAACAAGCCAACAAGCCAACAAACCAACAAACCAACAAGCCAACAAACCAACAAACCAACAAACCAACAAACCAACAAACTAAGTAACCAACAAGCCAACGGCCAACAAACCAACAAACCAACAAACCAACAAGCCAACAAGCCAACAAACCAAGAAACCAACAAGCCAACAAACCAACAAACCAACAAACCAACAAGCCAACAAACCAACAAACAAATAAACCAACAAACCAACAAACCAACAAGCCAACAAGCCAACAAACCAACAAACTAACAAACCAACAAGCCAACAAACCAACAAACCAACAAACCAACAAACCAACAAACCAACAAGCCAACAAGCCAACAAACCAACAAACCAACAAACCAACAAGCCAACAAACCAACAAACCAACAAACCAACAAACCAACAAGCCAACAAGCCAACAAACCAACAAACCAACAAACCAACAAGCCAACAAACCAACAAACCAACAAACCAACATGCCAACAAACCAACAAACTAAGTAACCAACAAGCCAACAAACCAACAAACCAACAAACTAACAAGCCAACAAACCAACACACCAACAAGCCAACAAACCAACAAACCAACAAACCAACAAACCAACAAGCCAACAAGCCAACAAACCAATAAACCAACAAGCCAACAAACCAACAAACCAACAAACCAACAAACCAACAAGCCAACAAACCAACAAGCCAACAAACCAACAAACCAACAAGCCAACAAGCCAACAAACCAACAAACCAACAAGCCAACAAGCCAACAAACCAACAAACCAACAAGCCAACAAACCAACAAACCAACAAGCCAACAAGCCAACAAACCAACAAACAAATAAACCAACAAACCAACAAACCAACAAACCAACAAGCCAACAAGCCAACAAACCAACAAACAAATAAACCAACAAACCAACAAACCAACAAACCAACAAGCCAACAAGCCAACAAACCATCAAACCAACAGCCAACAAGCCAACAAACCAACAAACCAAGTAACCAAAAAGACAACAAACTAACAAACCAACAAGCCAACAAACCAACAAGCCCACAAGCCAAACAAAAAACAAACCAACAAAGCAACAAACCAACAAACCAACAAACCAACAAACCAACAAACTAACAAACCAACAAACCAACAAACCAACAAACCAACAAACCAACAAGCCAACAAGCCAACAAACTAACAAACCAACAAGCCAACAAATCAACAAACCAACAAACCAACAAGCCAACAAGCCAACAAACCAAGAAACCAACAAGCCAACAAACCAACAAACCAACAAACCAACAAGCCAACAAACCAACAAGCACACAAACCAACAAACAAACAAATCAACAAACCAACAAACCAACAAACAAATAAAACAATAAACCAACAAACCAACAAACCAACAAACCAACAAGCCAACAAACCAACAAACAAATAAACCAACAAACCAAAAAACCAACAAACCAACAAACCAACAAACCAACAAACCAACAAACCAACAAACCAACAAACCAACAAGCCAACAAACCAACAAACCAACAAACCAACAAGCCAATAAGCCAACAAACCAACAAACCAACTAACCAAAAAGCCAACAAACTAACAAACCAACAAGCCGACAAACCAACAAGCCAACAAGCCAACAAACCAACAAACGAACAAAGTAACAAACCAACAAAAAAACAAACCAACAAACAAACGAACCAACAAGCCAACCAACCAATAAACCAACAAGCCAACAAACCAACAAACCAACAAACCAACTAGCCAACAAGCCAACCAACCAACAAAACAACAAAGTAACAAACCAACAAACCAACAAACCAACAAACTAATAAACTAACAAACCAACAAACCAACAAACCAACAAACCAACAAGCCAACAAACCAACAAACCAACAAACCAACAAACCAACAAACCTACAAACCAACAAACCAACAAACCAACAAACCAACAAACCAACAAACCAAAAAACCAACAAACCAACAAGCCAACAAGCCAACAAACCAACAAACTAACAAACTAACAAACGAACTAACCAACAAACCAACAAACCAACAAGCCAACAAACCAACAAACCAACAAGCCAACAAACCAACAAACCAACAAACCAATAAACCAACAAGCCAACAAGCCAACAAACCAACAAACCAACAAGCCAAGAAACCAACAAACCAACAAACCAACAAGCCAACAAACTAACAAGCCAACAAGCCAACAAACCAACAAACCAAGTAACCAAAAAGACAACAAACTAACAAACCAACAAGCCAACAAATCAACAAGCCAACAAGCGAAAAAACCAACAAACCAACAAATCAACAAACCAACAAACCAACAAACCAACAAACCAACAAACCAACAAACCAACAAACCAACAAACTAACAAACCAACAAGCCAACAAACCAACAAACCAGCAAGCCAACAAACCAACAAACCAACAAACCAACAAGCCAACAAACTAACAAACCAACAAGCCAACAAACCAACAAACCAATAAACCAACAAGCCAACAAGCCAACAAACCAACAAACCAACAAGACAACAAACTAACAAACCAACAAACCAACAAGCCAACAAACCAACAAGCCAACAAACCAACAAACAAACAAACCCACAAACCAAAAAAACAACAAACAAATAAAACAACAAACCAACAAACCAACAAACCAACAAACCAACAAGCCAACAAACCAACAAACAAATAAACCAACAAACCAAAAAACCAACAAACCAACAAACCAACAAACCAACAAACCAACAAACCAACAAACCAACAAACCAACAAGCCAACAAGCCAACAAACCAACAAACCAACAAGCCAACAAGCCAACAAACCAACAAACCAAGTAACCAAAAAGCCAACAAACTAGCAAACCAACAAGCCAACAAACCAACAAGCCAACAAGCCAACAAACCAACAAACCAACAAAGCTACAAATCAACAAACCAACAAACCAACAAACCAACAAACAAACAAACCAACAAGCCAACAAACCAACAAACCAACAAGCCAACAAACCAACAAACCAACAAACCAACTAGCCAACAAGCCAACCAACCAACAAACCAACAAAGCAACAAACCAACAAACCAACAAACCAACAAACCAACAAACTAACAAACCAACAAACCAACAAACCAACAAACCAACAAGCCAACAAACCAACAAACCAACAAACCAACAAACCAACAAACCAACAAACCAACAAACCAACAAACCAACAAACCAACAAACCAAACAACCAACAAATCAACTAGCCAACAAGCCAACAGACCAACAAACTAACAAACCAACAAACGAACTAACCAACAAACCAACAAGCCAACAAGCCAACAAACCAATAAACCAAGTAACCAAAAAGCCAACAAACTAACAAACCAACAAGCCAACAAGCCAACAAACCAACAAACCAACAAAGTAACAAGCCAACAAGCCAACAAACCAACAAACCAACAAGCCAACAAACCAAGTAACCAAAAAGCCAACAAACTAACAAACCAACAAGCCAACAAACAAACAAGCCAACACGCCAACAAACCAACAAACCAACAAACCAACAAACCAACAAACCAACAAATCAAAAAACCAACAAACCAACAAGCCAACAAGCCAACAAACCAACAAACTAACAAACCAACAAACGAACTAACCAACAAACCAACAAGCCAACAAGCCAACAAACCAACAAACCAACAAGCCAAGAAACCAACAAACCAACAAGCCAACAAAACTAACAAGCCAACAAGCCAACAAACCAACAAACCAAGTAACCAAAAAGACAACAAACTAACAAACCAACAAGCAAACAAACCAACAAGACAACAAGCCAAAAAACCAACAAACCAACAAAGCAACAAACCAACAAACCAACAAACCAACAAACCAACAAACTAACAAACCAACAAGCCAACAAACCAACAAACCAGCAAGCCAACAAACCAACAAACCAACAAACCAACAAGCCAATAAGCCAACAAACCAACAAACCAACAAGCCAACAAACCAACAAACCAACAAACCAACAAGCCAACAAACCAACAAGCACACAAACCAACAAACAAACAAATCAACAAACCAACAAACCAACAAACAAATAAAACAACAAACCAACAAACCAACAAACCAACAAACCAACAAGCCAACAAACCAACAAACAAATAAACCAACAAACCAAAAAACCAACAAACCAACAAACCAACAAACCAACAAACCAACAAACCAACAAACCAACAAACCAACAAGCCAACAAACCAACAAACCAACAAACCAACAAGCCAACAAGCCAACAAACCAACAAACCAAGTAACCAAAACGCCAACAAACTAACAAACCAACAAGCCGACAAACCAACAAGCCAACAAGCCAACAAACCAACAAACGAACAAAGTAACAAACCAACAAACAAACAAACCAACAAACAAACGAACCAACAAGCCAACAAACCAATAAACCAACAAGCCAACAAACCAACAAACCATCAAACCAACTAGCCAACAAGCCAACCAACCAACAAAACAACAAAGCAACAAACCAACAAACCAACAAACCAACAAACTAATAAACTAACAAAGCAACAAACCAACAAACCAACAAACCAACAAGCCAACAAACCAACAAACCAACAAACCAACAAACCAACAAACCTACAAACCAACAAACCAACAAACCAACAAACCAACAAACCAACAAACCAAAAAACCAACAAACCAACAAGCCAACAAGCCAACAAACCAACAAACTAACAAACCAACAAACGAACTAACCAACAAACCAACAAACCAACAAGCCAACAAACCAACAAACCAACAAGCCAACAAACCAACAAACCAACAAACCAATAAACCAACAAGCCAACAAGCCAACAAACCAACAAACCAACAAGCCAAGAAACCAACAAAGCAACAAACCAACAAGCCAACAAACTAACAAGCCAACAAGCCAACGAACCAACAAACCATATAACCAAAAAGACAACAAACTAACAAACCAACAAGCCAACAAACCAACAAGCCAACAAGCGAAAAAACCAACAAACCAACAAATCAACAAACCAACAAACCAACAAACCAACAAACCAACAAACCAACAAACTAACAAACCAACAAGCCAACAAACCAACAAACCAGCAAGCCAACAAACCAACAAACCAACAAACCAACAAGCCAACAAACTAACAAACCAACAAGCCAACAAACCAACAAACCAATAAACCAACAAGCCAACAAGCCAACAAACCAACAAACCAACAAGACAACAAACCAACAAACCAACAAACCAACAAGCCAACAAACCAACAAGCCAACAAACCAACAAACAAACAAACCCACAAACCAAAAAACCAACAAACAAATAAAACAACAAACCAACAAACCAACAAACCAACAAACCAACAAACCAACAAGCCAACAAACCAACAAACAAATAAACCAACAAACCAAAAAACCAACAAACCAACAAACCAACAAACCAACAAGCCAACAAGCCAACAAACCAACAAACCAACAAGCCAACAAGCCAACAAACCAACAAACCAAGTAACCAAAAAGCCAACAAACTAGCAAACCAACAAGCCAACAAACCAACAAGCCAACAAGCCAACAAACCAACAAACCAACAAAGCTACAAATCAACAAACCAACAAACCAACAAACCAACAAACAAACAAACCAACAAGCCAACAAACCAACAAACCAACAAGCCAACAAACCAACAAACCAACTAGCCAACAAGCCAACCAACCAACAAACCAACAAAGCAACAAACCAACAAACCAACAAACCAACAAACCAACAAACTAACAAACCAACAAACCAACAAACCAACAAACCAACAAGCCAACAAACGAACAAACCAACAAACCAACAAACCAACAAACCAACAAACCAACAAACCAACAAACCAACAAACCAAACAACCAACAAATCAACTAGCCAACAAGCCAACAGACCAACAAACTAACAAACCAACAAACGAACTAACCAACAAACCAACAAGCCAACAAGCCAACAAACCAACAAACCAAGTAACCAAAAAGCCAACAAACTAACAAACCAACAAGCCAAAAAGCCAACAAACCAACAAACCAACAAAGTAACAAGCCAACAAGCCAACAAACCAACAAACCAACAAGCCAACAAACCAAGTAACCAAAAAGCCAACAAACTAACAAACCAACAAGCCAACAAACAAACAAGCCGACAAGCCAACACGCCAACAAACCAACAAACCAACAAACCAACAAACCAACAAACCAACAAACCAAAAAACCAACAAACCAACAAGCCAACAAGCCAACAAACCAACAAACTAACAAACCAACAAACGAACTAACCAACAAACCAACAAGCCAACAAGCCAACAAACCAACAAACCAACAAACCAACAAGCCAAGAAACCAACAAACCAACAAACCAACAAGCCAACAAACTAACAAGCCAACAAGCCAACAAACCAACAAACCAAGTAACCAAAAAGACAACAAACTAACAAACCAACAAGCAAACAAACCAACAAGCCAACAAGCCAAAAAACCAACAAACCAACAAAGCAACAAACCAACAAACCAACAAACCAACAAACCAACAAACTAACAAACCAACAAGCCAACAAACCAACAAACCAGCAAGCCAACAAACCAACAAACCAACAAACCAACAAGCCAACAAGCCAACAAACCAACAAACCAACAAGCCAACAAGCCAACAAACTAACAAACCAACAAGCCAACAAACCAACAAACCAATAAACGAACAAGCCAACAAGCCAACAAGCCAACAAACCAACAAACCAACAAGACAACAAACCAACAAACCAACAAACCAACAAGCCAACAAACCAACAAGCCAACAAACCAACAAACAAATAAACCCACAAACCAACAAACCAACAAACAAATAAAACAACAAACCAACAAACCAACAAACCAACAAACCAAAAAACCAAAAAACCAACAAACCAACTAGCCAACAAGCCATCAAACCAACAAACTAACAAACCAACAAACGAACTATCCAACAAACCAACAAGCCAACAAGCCAACAAACCAACAAACCAACAAACCAACAAACCAACAAACCAACAAGCCAACAACCCAACAAACCAACAAACCAACAAGCCAACAAGCCAACAAACCAACAAGCCAACAAACCAACAAGCCAACAAACCAACAAACCAACAAACCAACAAGCCAACAAGTCAACAAACCAACAAACCAACAAGCCAACAAACCAACAAACCAACAAACTAAGTAACCAACAAGCCAACAAGCCAACAAACCAACAAACCAACAAACCAAGTAACCAACAAACCAACATGCCAACAAACCAACAAACTAAGTAACCAACAAGCCAACAACCAACAAACCAACAAGCCAACAAGCCAACAAACCAACAAACCAACAAACCAACAAACCAACAAACCAACGACCCAACAAGCCAACAAACCAACAAACCAACAAGCCAAAAAGCCAACAAACCAACAAGCCAACAAGCCAACAAACCAACAAACCAACAAGCCAACAAACCAACAAACCAACAAACCAACAAACCAACACACCAACAAACCAACAAACCAACAAACTAAGTAACCAACAAGCCAACGGCCAACAAACCAACAAACCAACAAACCAACAAGCCAACAAGCCAACAAACCAAGAAACCAACAAGCCAACAAGCCAACAAACCAACAAACCAACAAGCCAACAAACCAACAAGCAAATAAACCAACAAACCAACAAACCAACAAGCCAACAAGCCAACAAACCAACAAACTAACAAACCAACAAACCAACAAGCCAACAAACCAACAAACCAACAAACCAACAAACCAACAAACCAACAAGCCAACAAGCCAACAAACCAACAAACCAACAAACCAACAAGCCAACAAACCAACAAACCAACAAACCAACAAGCCAACAAACCAACAAACTAACAAGCCAACAAACCAACAAACCAACAAGCCAACAAACCAACAAACCAACAAACCAACATGCCAACAAACCAACAACTTAAGTAATCAACAAGCCAACAAACCAACAAACCAACAAACTAACAAGCCAACAAACCAACACACCAACAAGCCAACAAACCAACAAACCAACAAACCAACAAACCAACAAGCCAACAAGCCAACAAACCAACAAACCAACAAGCCAACAAACCAACAAACCAACAAACCAACAAGCCAACAAACCAACAAGCCAACAAACAAACAAACCAACAAGCCAACAAGCCAACAAACCAACAAACCAACAAGCCAACAAGCCAACAAACTAACAAACCAGCAAGCCAACAAACCAACAAACCAACAAGCCAACAAGCCAACAAACCAACAAACAAATAAACCAACAAACCAACAAACCAACAAACCAACAAGCCAACAAGCCAACAAACCATCAAACCATCAAGCCAACTAGCCAACAAACCAACAAACCAAGTAACCAAAAAGACAACAAACTAACAAACCAACAAGCCAACAAACCAACAAGCCCACAAGCCAAAAAAACAACAAACCAACAAAGCAACAAACCAACAAACCAACAAACCAACAAACCAACAAACCAACAAACCAACAAACCAACAAACCAACAAGCCAACAAATCAACAAACCAACAAACCATAAAGCCAACAAGCCAACAAACCAACAAACCAACAAGCCAACAAACCAACAAACCAACAAACCAACAAACCACCAAACCAACAAACCAACAAACCAACAAACCAACAAACCAACAGACAAATAAAACAACAAACCAACAAACCAACAAACCAACAAACCAACAAGCCAACAAACCAACAAACAAATAAACCAACAAACCAAAAAACCAACAAACCAACAAACCAACAAACCAACAAGCCAACAAGCCAACAAAACAACAAACCAAGTAACCAAAAAGCCAACAAACTAACAAACCAACAAGCCGACAAACCAACAAGCCAACAAGCCAACAAACCAACAAACGAACAAAGTAACAAACCAACAAACAAACAAACCAACAAACAAACGAACCAACAAGCCAACAAACCAACAAGCCAACAAACCAACAAACCAACAAACCAACTAGCCCACAAGCCAACCAACCAACAAAATACCAAAGCAACAAACCAACAAACCAACAAACCAACGAACTAATAAACTAACAAACCAACAAACCAACAAACCAACAAACCAACAAACCAACAAGCCAACAAACCAACAAACCAACAAACCAACAAACCAACAAACCAACAAACCAACAAACCTACAAACCAACAAACCAACAAACCAACAAACCAACAAACCAAAAAACCAACAAACCAACAAGCCAACAAGCCAACAAACCAACAAACCAACAAGACAACAAACCAACAAACCAACAAACCAACAAGCCAACAAACCAACAAGCCAACAAACCAACAAACAAACAAACCCACAAACCAAAAAACCAACAAACAAATAAAACAACAAACCAACAAACCAACAAACCAACAAACCAACAAACCAACAAGCCAACAAACCAACAAACAAATAAACCAACAAACCAAAAAACCAACAAACCAACAAACCAACAAACCAACAAGCCAACAAGCCAACAAACCAACAAACCAACAAGCCAACAAGCCAACAAACCAACAAACCAAGTAACCAAAAAGCCAACAAACTAGCAAACCAACAAGCCAACAAACCAACAAGCCAACAAGCCAACAAACCAACAAACCAACAAAGCTACAAATCAACAAACCAACAAACCAACAAACCAACAAACAAACAAACCAACAAGCCAACAAACCAACAAACCAACAAGCCAACAAACCAACAAACCAACTAGCCAACAAGCCAACCAACCAACAAACCAACAAAGCAACAAACCAACAAACCAACAAACCAACAAACCAACAAACTAACAAACCAACAAACCAACAAACCAACAAACCAACAAGCCAACAAACGAACAAACCAACAAACCAACAAACCAACAAACCAACAAACCAACAAACCAACAAACCAACAAACCAAACAACCAACAAATCAACTAGCCAACAAGCCAACAGACCAACAAACTAACAAACCAACAAACGAACTAACCAACAAACCAACAAGCCAACAAGCCAACAAACCAACAAACCAAGTAACCAAAAAGCCAACAAACTAACAAACCAACAAGCCAAAAAGCCAACAAACCAACAAACCAACAAAGTAACAAGCCAACAAGCCAACAAACCAACAAACCAACAAGCCAACAAACCAAGTAACCAAAAAGCCAACAAACTAACAAACCAACAAGCCAACAAACAAACAAGCCGACAAGCCAACACGCCAACAAACCAACAAACCAACAAACCAACAAACCAACAAACCAACAAACCAAAAAACCAACAAACCAACAAGCCAACAAGCCAACAAACCAACAAACTAACAAACCAACAAACGAACTAACCAACAAACCAACAAGCCAACAAGCCAACAAACCAACAAACCAACAAACCAACAAGCCAAGAAACCAACAAACCAACAAACCAACAAGCCAACAAACTAACAAGCCAACAAGCCAACAAACCAACAAACCAAGTAACCAAAAAGACAACAAACTAACAAACCAACAAGCAAACAAACCAACAAGCCAACAAGCCAAAAAACCAACAAACCAACAAAGCAACAAACCAACAAACCAACAAGCCAACAAGCCAACAAACCAACAAACCAACAAGCCAACAAGCCAACAAACTAACAAACCAACAAGCCAACAAACCAACAAACCAATAAACGAACAAGCCAACAAGCCAACAAGCCAACAAACCAACAAACCAACAAGACAACAAACCAACAAACCAACAAACCAACAAGCCAACAAACCAACAAGCCAACAAACCAACAAACAAACAAACCCACAAACCAACAAACCAACAAACAAATAAAACAACAAACCAACAAACCAACAAACCAACAAACCAAAAAACCAAAAAACCAACAAACCAACTAGCCAACAAGCCATCAAACCAACAAACTAACAAACCAACAAACGAACTATCCAACAAACCAACAAGCCAACAAGCCAACAAACCAACAAACCAACAAACCAACAAACCAACAAACCAACAAACCAACAAGCCAACAACCCAACAAACCAACAAACCAACAAGCCAACAAGCCAACAAACCAACAAGCCAACAAACCAACAAGCCAACAAACCAACAAACCAACAAACCAACAAGCCAACAAGTCAACAAACCAACAAACCAACAAGCCAACAAACCAACAAACCAACAAACTAAGTAACCAACAAGCCAACAAGCCAACAAACCAACAAACCAACAAACCAAGTAACCAACAAACCAACATGCCAACAAACCAACAAACTAAGTAACCAACAAGCCAACAACCAACAAACCAACAAGCCAACAAGCCAACAAACCAACAAACCAACAAACCAACAAACCAACAAACCAACGACCCAACAAGCCAACAAACCAACAAACCAACAAGCCAAAAAGCCAACAAACCAACAAGCCAACAAGCCAACAAACCAACAAACCAACAAGCCAACAAACCAACAAACCAACAAACCAACAAACCAACACACCAACAAACCAACAAACCAACAAACTAAGTAACCAACAAGCCAACGGCCAACAAACCAACAAACCAACAAACCAACAAGCCAACAAGCCAACAAACCAAGAAACCAACAAGCCAACAAGCCAACAAACCAACAAACCAACAAGCCAACAAACCAACAAGCAAATAAACCAACAAACCAACAAACCAACAAGCCAACAAGCCAACAAACCAACAAACTAACAAACCAACAAACCAACAAGCCAACAAACCAACAAACCAACAAACCAACAAACCAACAAACCAACAAGCCAACAAGCCAACAAACCAACAAACCAACAAACCAACAAGCCAACAAACCAACAAACCAACAAACCAACAAGCCAACAAACCAACAAACTAACAAGCCAACAAACCAACAAACCAACAAGCCAACAAACCAACAAACCAACAAACCAACATGCCAACAAACCAACAACTTAAGTAACCAACAAGCCAACAAACCAACAAACCAACAAACTAACAAGCCAACAAACCAACACACCAACAAGCCAACAAACCAACAAACCAACAAACCAACAAACCAACAAGCCAACAAGCCAACAAACCAACAAACCAACAAGCCAACAAACCAACAAACCAACAAACCAACAAGCCAACAAACCAACAAGCCAACAAACAAACAAACCAACAAGCCAACAAGCCAACAAACCAACAAACCAACAAGCCAACAAGCCAACAAACCAACAAACCAGCAAGCCAACAAACCAACAAACCAACAAGCCAACAAGCCAACAAACCAACAAACAAATAAACCAACAAACCAACAAACCAACAAACCAACAAGCCAACAAGCCAACAAACCATCAAACCATCAAGCCAACTAGCCAACAAACCAACAAACCAAGTAACCAAAAAGACAACAAACTAACAAACCAACAAGCCAACAAACCAACAAGCCCACAAGCCAAAAAAACAACAAACCAACAAAGCAACAAACCAACAAACCAACAAACCAACAAACCAACAAACCAACAAACCAACAAACCAACAAACCAACAAGCCAACAAATCAACAAACCAACAAACCATAAAGCCAACAAGCCAACAAACCAACAAACCAACAAGCCAACAAACCAACAAACCAACAAACCAACAAACCACCAAACCAACAAACCAACAAACCAACAAACCAACAAACCAACAGACAAATAAAACAACAAACCAACAAACCAACAAACCAACAAACCAACAAGCCAACAAACCAACAAACAAATAAACCAACAAACCAAAAAACCAACAAACCAACAAACCAACAAACCAACAAGCCAACAAGCCAACAAAACAACAAACCAAGTAACCAAAAAGCCAACAAACTAACAAACCAACAAGCCGACAAACCAACAAGCCAACAAGCCAACAAACCAACAAACGAACAAAGTAACAAACCAACAAACAAACAAACCAACAAACAAACGAACCAACAAGCCAACAAACCAACAAGCCAACAAACCAACAAACCAACAAACCAACTAGCCCACAAGCCAACCAACCAACAAAATACCAAAGCAACAAACCAACAAACCAACAAACCAACGAACTAATAAACTAACAAACCAACAAACCAACAAACCAACAAACCAACAAACCAACAAGCCAACAAACCAACAAACCAACAAACCAACAAACCAACAAACCAACAAACCAACAAACCTACAAACCAACAAACCAACAAACCAACAAACCAACAAACCAACAAACCAAAAAACCAACAAACCAACAAGCCAACAAGCCAACAAACCAACAAACTAACAAACCAACAAACGAACTAACCAACAAACCAACAAACAAACAAGCCAACAAACCAACAAACCAACAAGCCAACAAACCAACAAACCAACAAACCAATAAACCAACAAGCCAACAAGCCAACAAACCAACAAACCATGTAACCAAAAAGACAACAAACTAACAAACCAACAAGCCAACAAACCAACAACCCAACAAGCCAACAAACCAACAAAACATGTAACCAAAAAGACAACAAACTAACAAACCAACAAGCCAACAAACCAACAAGCCAACAAGCGAAAAAAACAACAAACCAACAAAACAACAAACCAACAAACCAACAAACCAACAAACCAACAAACCAACAAACTAACAAACCAACAAGCCAACAAGCCAACAAACTAACAAACCAACAAGCCAACAAACCAACAAACCAATAAACCAACAAGCCAACCAGCCAACAAACCAACAAACCAACAAGACAACAAACCAACAAACCAACAAACCAACAAGCCAACAAACCAACAAGCCAACAAACCAACAAACAAACAAACCCACAAACCAAAAAACCAACAAACAAATAAAACAACAAACCAACAAACCAACAAACCAACAAACCAACAAGCCAACAAACCAACAAACAAATAAACCAACAAACCAAAAAACCAACAAACCAACAAACCAACAAACCAACAAACCAACAAACCAACAAACCAACAAACCAACAAGCCAACAAGCCAACAAACCAACAAACCAACAAGCCAACAAGCCAACAAACCAACAAACCAAGTAACCAAAAAGCCAACAAACTAGCAAACCAACAAGCCAACAAACCAACAAGCCAACAAGCCAACAAACCAACAAACCAACAAAGCTACAAATCAACAAACCAACAAACCAACAAACCAACAAACAAACAAACCAACAAGCCAACAAACCAACAAACCAACAAGCCAACAAACCAACAAACCAACAAACCAACTAGCCAACAAGCCAACCAACCAACAAACCAACAAAGCAACAAACCAACAAAACAACAAACCAACAAACAAACAAACTAACAAACCAACAAACCAACAAACCAACAAGCCAACAAACCAACAAACCAACAAACCAACAAACCAACAAACCAACAAACCAACAAACCAATAAACCAAACAACCAACAAATCAACTAGCCAACAAGCCAACAGACCAACAAACTAACAAACCAACAAACGAACTAACCAATAAACCAACAAGCCAACAAGCCAACAAACCAACAAACCAAGTAACCAAAAAGCCAACAAACTAACAAACCAACAAGCCAACAAGCCAACAAACCAACAAACCAACAAAGTAACAAGCCAACAAGCCAACAAACCAACAAACCAACAAGCCAACAAACCAAGTAACCAAAAAGCCAACAAACTAACAAAGCAACAAGCCAACAAACAAACAAGCCAACACGCCAACAAACCAACAAACCAACAAACCAACAAACCAACAAACCAACAATCCAACAAACCAAAAAACCAACAAACCAACAAGCCAACAAGCCAACAAACCAACAAACTAACAAACCAACAAACGAACTAACCAACAAACCAACAAGCCAACAAGCCAACAAACCAACAAACCAACAAACCAACAAGCCAAGAAACCAACAAGCCAACAAACCAACAAACAAACAAACCCACAAACCAACAAACCAACAAACAAATAAAACAACAAACCAACAAACCAACAAACCAACAAACCAAAAAACCAAAAAACCAACAAACTAACAAACCAAGTAACCAAAAAGACAACAAACTAACAAACCAACAAGCAAACAAACCAACAAACCAACAAGCCAAAAAAACAACAAACCAACAAAGCAACAAACCAACAAACCAACAAACCAACAAACCAACAAACTAACAAACCAACAAGCCAACAAACCAACAAACCAGCAAGCCAACAAACCAACAAACCAACAAACCAACAAGCCAACAAGCCAACAAACCAACAAACCAACAAGCCAACAAGCCAACAAACTAACAAACCAACAAGCCAAAAAACCAACAAACCAATAAACCAACAAGCCAACAAGCCAACAAACCAACAAACCAACAAGACAACAAACCAACAAACCAACAAACCAACAAGCCAACAAACCAACAAGCCAACAAACCAACAAACAAACAAACCCACAAACCAACAAACCAACAAACAAATAAAACAACAAACCAACAAACCAACAAACCAACAAACCAAAAAACCAAAAAACCAACAAACCAACTAGCCAACAAGCCAACAAACCAACAAACTAACAAACCAACAAACGAACTATCCAACAAACCAACAAGCCAACAAGCCAACAAACCAACAAACCAACAAACCAACAAACCAACAAACCAACAAACCAACAAGCCAACAACCCAACAAACCAACAAACCAACAAGCCAACAAGCCAACAAACCAACAACCCAACAAACCAACAAGCCAACAAACCAACAAACCAACAAACCAACAAGCCAACAAGTCAACAAACCAACAAACCAACAAGCCAACAAACCAACAAACCAACAAACTAAGTAACCAACAAGCCAACAAGCCAACAAACCAACAAACCAACAAACCAAGTAACCAACAAACAAACATGCCAACAAACCAACAAACTAAGTAACCAACAAGCCAACAACCAACAAACCAACAAGCCAACAAGCCAACAAACCAACAAACCAACAAACCAACAAACCAACAAACCAACGAGCCAACAAGCCAACAAACCAACAAACCAACAAGCCAAAAAGCCAACAAACCAACAAGCCAACAAGCCAACAAACCAACAAACCAACAAGCCAACAAACCAACAAACCAACAAACCAACAAACCAACACACCAACAAACCAACAAACCAACAAACTAAGTAACCAATAAGCCAACGGCCAACAAACCAACAAACCAACAAACCAACAAGCCAACAAGCCAACAAACCAAGAAACCAACAAGCCAACAAGCCAACAAACCAACAAACCAACAAGCCAACAAACCAACAAGCCAACAAACCAACAAACCAACAAACCAACAAACCAACAAACCAACAAACCAACAAACCAACAAACCAACAAACCAAACAACCAACAAATCAACTAGCCAACAAGCCAACAGACCAACAAACTAACAAACCAACAAACGAACTAACCAACAAACCAACAAGCCAACAAGCCAACAAACCAACAAACCAAGTAACCAAAAAGCCAACAAACTAACAAACCAACAAGCCAACAAGCCAACAAACCAACAAACCAACAAAGTAACAAGCCAACAAGCCAACAAACCAACAAACCAACAAGCCAACAAACCAAGTAACCAAAAAGCCAACAAACTAACAAACCAACAAGCCAACAAACAAACAAGCCAACACGCCAACAAACCAACAAACCAACAAACCAACAAACCAACAAACCAACAAACCAAAAAACCAACAAACCAACAAGCCAACAAGCCAACAAACCAACAAACTAACAAACCAACAAACGAACTAACCAACAAACCAACAAGCCAACAAGCCAACAAACCAACAAACCAACAAACCAACAAGCCAAGAAACCAACAAACCAACAAACCAACAAGCCAACAAACTAACAAGCCAACAAGCCAACAAACCAACAAACCAAGTAACCAAAAAGACAACAAACTAACAAACCAACAAGCAAACAAACCAACAAGCTAACAAGCCAAAAAAACAACAAACCAACAAAGCAACAAACCAACAAACCAACAAACCAACAAACCAACAAACCAACAAACTAACAAACCAACAAGCCAACAAACCAACAAACCAGCAAGCCAACAAACCAACAAACCAACAAACCAACAAGCCAACAAGCCAACAAACCAACAAACCAACAAGCCAACAAGCCAACAAACTAACAAACCAACAAGCCAAAAAACCAACAAACCAACAAACTAAGTAACCAACAAGCCAACGGCCAACAAACCAACAAACCAACAAACCAACAAGCCAACAAGCCAACAAACCAAGAAACCAACAAGCCAACAAGCCAACAAACCAACAAACCAACAAACCAACAAACTAAGTAACCAACAAGCCAACAAGCCAACAAACCAACAAACCAACAAACCAAGTAACCAACAAACCAACATGCCAAAAAACCAACAAACTAAGTAACCAACAAGCCAACAACCAACAAACCAACAAGCCAACAAGCCAACAAACCAACAAACCAACAAACCAACAAACCAACAAACCAACGAGCCAACAAGCCAACAAACCAACAAACCAACAAGCCAAAAAGCCAACAAACCAACAAGCCAACAAGCCAACAAACCAACAAACTAACAAGCCAACAAACCAACAAACCAACAAACCAACAAACCAACACACCAACAAACCAACAAACCAACAAACTAAGTAACCAACAAGCCAACGGCCAACAAACCAACAAACCAACAAACCAACAAGCCAACAAGCCAACAAACCAAGAAACCAACAAGCCAACAAGCCAACAAACCAACAAAGCAACAAGCCAACAAACCAACAAGCCAACAAACCAACAAACCAACAAACCAACAAACCAACAAACCAACAAACCAACAAACCAACAAACCAACAAACCAAACAACCAACAAATCAACTAGCCAACAAGCCAACAGACCAACAAACTAACAAACCAACAAACGAACTAACCAACAAACCAACAAGCCAACAAGCCAACAAACCAACAAACCAAGTAACCAAAAAGCCAACAAACTAACAAACCAACAAGCCAACAAGCCAACAAACCAACAAACCAACAAAGTAACAAGCCAACAAGCCAACAAACCAACAAAACAACAAGCCAACAAACCAAGTAACCAAAAAGCCAACAAACTAACAAACCAACAAGCCAACAAACAAACAAGCCAACACGCCAACAAACCAACAAACCAACAAACCAACAAACCAACAAACCAACAAACCAACAAACCAAAAAACCAACAAACCAACAAGCCAACAAGCCAACAAACCAACAAACTAACAAACCAACAAACGAACTAACCAACAAACCAACAAGCCAACAAGCCAACAAACCAACAAACCAACAAACCAACAAGCCAAGAAACCAACAAACCAACAAACCAACAAGCCAACAAACTAACAAGCCAACAAGCCAACAAACCAACAAACCAAGTAACCAAAAAGACAACAAACTAACGAACCAACAAGCAAACAAACCAACAAGCCAACAAGCCAAAAAAACAACAAACCAACAAAGCAACAAACCAACAAACCAACAAACCAACAAACCAACAAACTAACAAACCAACAAGCCAACAAACCAACAAACCAGCAAGCCAACAAACCAACAAACCAACAAACCAACAAGCCAACAAGCCAACAAACCAACAAACCAACAAGCCAACAAGCCAACAAACTAACAAACCAACAAGCCAAAAAACCAACAAACCAACAAACTAAGTAACCAACAAGCCAACGGCCAACAAACCAACAAACCAACAAACCAACAAGCCAACAAGCCAACAAACCAAGAAACCAACAAGCCAACAAGCCAACAAACCAACAAACCAACAAGCCAACAAACCAACAAGCCAACAAACCAACAAACCAAAAAACCAACAAACCAACAAACCAACAAACCAACAAACCAACAAACCAACAAACCAAACAACCAACAAATCAACTAGCCAACAAGCCAACAGACCAACAAACTAACAAACCAACAAACGAACTAACCAACAAACCAACAAGCCAACAAGCCAACAAACCAACAAACCAAGTAACCAAAAAGCCAACAAACTAACAAACCAACAATCCAACAAGCCAACAAACCAACAAACCAACAAAGTAACAAGCCAACAAGCCAACAAACCAACAAACCAACAAGCCAACAAACCAAGTAACCAAAAAGCCAACAAACTAACAAACCAACAAGCCAACCAACAAACAAGCCAACACGCCAACAAACCAACAAACCAACAAACCAACAAACCAACAAACCAACAAACCAAAAAACCAACAAACCAACAAGCCAACAAGCCAACAAACCAACAAACTAACAAACCAACAAACGAACTAACCAACAAACCAACAAGCCAACAAGCCAACAAACCAACAAACCAACAAACCAACAAGCCAAGAAACCAACAAACCAACAAACCAACAAGCCAACAAACTAACAAGCCAACAAGCCAACAAACCAACAAACCAAGTAACCAAAAAGACAACAAACCAACAAGCCAACAAGCCAAAAACACAACAAACCAACAAAGCAACAAACCAACAAACCAACAAACCAACAAACCAACAAACCAACAAACTAACAAACCAACAAGCCAACAAACCAACAAACCAGCAAGCCAACAAACCAACAAACCAACAAACCAACAAGCCAACAAGCCAACAAACCAACTAACCAACAAGCCAACAAGCCAACAAACCAACAAACCAACAAGACAACAAACCAACAAACCAACAAACCAACAAACCAACAAGCCAACAAACCAACAAGCCAACAAACCAACAAACAAACAAACCCACAAACCAACAAACCAACAAACAAATAAAACAACAAACCAACAAACCAACAAACCAACAAACCAAAAAACCAAAAAACCAACAAACCAACTAGCCAACAAGCCAACAAACCAACAAACTAACCAACTAACAAACGAACTATCCAACAAACCAACAAGCCAACAAGCCAACAAACCAACAAACCAACAAACCAACAACCCAACAAACCAACAAACCAACAAGCCAACAAGCCAACAAACCAACAAGCCAACAAACCAACAAGCCAACAAACCAACAAACCAACAAACCAACAAGCCAACAAGTCAACAAACCAACAAACCAACAAGCCAACAAACCAACAAACCAACAAACTAAGTAACCAACAAGCCAACAAGCCAACAAACCAACAAACCAACAAACCAAGTAACCAACAAACCAACATGCCAACAAACCAACAAACTAAGTAACCAACAAGCCAACAACCAACAAACCAACAAGCCAACAAGCCAACAAACCAACAAACCAACAAACCAACAAACCAACAAACCAACGAGCCAACAAGCCAACAAACCAACAAACCAACAAGCCAAAAAGCCAACAAACCAACAAGCCAACAAGCCAACAAACCAACAAACCAACAAGCCAACAAACCAACAAACCAACAAACCAACAAACCAACACACCAACAAACCAACAAACCAACAAACTAAGTAACCAACAAGCCAACGGCCAACAAACCAACAAACCAACAAACCAACAAGCCAACAAGCCAACAAACCAAGAAACCAACAAGCCAACAAGCCAAGAAACCAACAAACCAACAAGCCAACAAACCAACAAACAAATAAACCAACAAACCAACAAACCAACAAGCCAACAAGCCAACAAACCAACAAACTAACAAACCAACAAACCAACAAGCCAACAAACCAACAAACCAACAAACCAACAAACCAACAAGCCAACAAGCCAACAAACCAACAAACCAACAAACCAACAAGCCAACAAACCAACAAACCAACAAACCAACAAACCAACAAGCCAACAAGCCAACAAACCAACAAACCAACAAGCCAACAAACCAACAAACCAACAAACCAACATGCCAACAAACCAACAAACTAAGTAACCAACAAGCCAACAAACCAACAAACCAACAAACTAACAAGCCAACAAACCAACACACCAACAAGCCAACAAACCAACAAACCAACAAACCAACAAACCAACAAGCCAACAAGCCAACAAACCAACAAACCAACAAGCCAACAAACCAACAAACCAACAAACCAACAAGCCAACAAACCAACAAGCCAACAAACCAACAAACCAACAAGCCAACAAGCCAACAAACCAACAAACCAACAAGCCAACAAGCCAACAAACCAACAAACCAGCAAGCCAACAAACCAACAAACCAACAAGCCAACAAGCCAACAAACCAACAAACAAATAAACCAACAAACCAACAAACCAACAAACCAACAAGCCAACAAGCCAACAAACCATCAAACCAACAAGCCAACTAGCCAACAAACCAACAAACCAAGTAACCAAAAAGACAACCAACTAACAAACCAACAAGCCAACAAACCAACAAGCCCACAAGCCAAAAAAACAACAAACCAACAAAGCAACAAACCAACAAACCAACAAACCAACAAACCAACAAACCAACAAACCAACAAGCCAACAAATCAACAAACCAACAAACCAACAAGCCAACAAGCCAACAAACCAACAAACCAACAAGCCAACAAACCAACAAACCAACAAACCGACAAACCAACAAACCAACAAACCAACAAACCAACAAACCAACAAACAAATAAAACAACAAACCAACAAACCAACAAACCAACAAACCAACAAGCCAACAAACCAACAAACAAATTAACCAACAAACCAAAAAACCAACAAACCAACAAACCAACAAACCAACAAACCAACAAACCAAAAAACCAACAAACCAACAAGCCAACAAACCAACAAACCAACAAACCAACAAGCCAACAAGCCAACAAACCAACAAACCAAGTAACCAAAAAGCCAACAAACTAACAAACCAACAAGCCGACAAACCAACAAGCCAACAAGCCAACAAACCAACAAACGAACAAAGTAACAAACCAACAAACAAACAAACCAACAAACAAACGAACCAACAAGCCAACAAACCAACAAACCAACAAGCCAACAAACCAACAAAACAACAAACCAACTAGCCCACAAGCCAACCAACCAACAAAACAACAAAGCAACAAACCAACAAACCAACAAACCAACAAACTAATAAACTAACAAACCAACAAACCAACAAACCAACAAACCAACAAGCCAACAAACCAACAAACCAACAAACCAACAAACCAACAAACCAACAAACCTACAAACCAACAAACCAACAAACCAACAAACCAACAAACCAACAAACCAAAAAACCAACAAACCAACAAGCCAACAAGCCAACAAACCAACAAACTAACAAACCAACAAACGAACTAACCAACAAACCAACAAACCAACAAGCCAACAAACCAACAAACCAACAAGCCAACAAACCAACAAACCAACAAACCAATAAACCAACAAGCCAACAAGCCAACAAACCAACAAACCAACAAGCCAAGAAACCAACAAACCAACAAACCAACAAGCCAACAAACTAACAAGCCAACAAGCCAACAAACCAACAAACCAAGTAACCAAAAAGACAACAAACTAACAAACCAACAAGCCAACAAACCAACAAGCCAACAAGCGAAAAAACCAACAAACCAACAAATCAACAAACCAACAAACCAACAAACCAACAAACCAACAAACCAACAAACTAACAAACCAACAAGCCAACAAACCAACAAACCAGCAAGCCAAAAAACCAACAAACCAACAAACCAACAAGCCAACAAACCAACAAACCAACAAGCCAACAAACCAACAAACCAACAAACCAACAAACCAACACACCAACAAACCAACAAACCAACAAACTAAGTAACCAACAAGCCAACGGCCAACAAACCAACAAACCAACAAACCAACAAACCAACAAGCCAACAAGCCAACAAACCAAGAAACCAACAAGCCAACAAGCCAACAAACCAACAAACCAACAAGCCAACAAACCAACAAACAAATAAACCAACAAACCAACAAACCAACAAGCCAACAAGCCAACAAACCAACAAACTAACAAACCAACAAACCAACAAGCCAACAAACCAACAAACCAACAAACCAACAAACCAACAAACCAACAAGCCAACAAGCCAACAAACCAACAAACCAACAAACCAACAAGCCAACAAACCAACAAACCAACAAACCAACAAACCAACAAGCCAACAAGCCAACAAACCAACAAACCAACAAGCCAACAAACCAACAAACCAACAAACCAACATGCCAACAAACCAACAAACTAAGTAACCAACAAGCCAACAAACCAACAAACCAACAAACTAACAAGCCAACAAACCAACACACCAACAAGCCAACAAACCAACAAACCAACAAACCAACAAACCAACAAGCCAACAAGCCAACAAACCAACAAACCAACAAGCCAACAAACCAACAAACCAACAAACCAACAAGCCAACAAACCAACAAGCCAACAAACCAACAAACCAACAAGCCAACAAGCCAACAAACCAACAAACCAACAAGCCAACAAGCCAACAAACCAACAAACCAGCAAGCCAACAAACCAACAAACCAACAAGCCAACAAGCCAACAAACCAACAAACAAATAAACCAACAAACCAACAAACCAACAAACCAACAAGCCAACAAGCCAACAAACCATCAAACCAACAAGCCAACTAGCCAACAAACCAACAAACCAACTAACCAAAAAGACAACAAACTAACAAACCAACAAGCCAACAAACCAACAAGCCCACAAGCCAAAAAAACAACAAACCAACAAAGCAACAAACCAACAAACCAACAAACCAACAAACCAACAAACCAACAAACCAACAAACAAATAAAACAACAAACGAACAAACCAACAAACCAACAAACCAACAAACCAACAAGCCAACAAACCAACAAACAAATAAACCAACAAACCAAAAAACCAACAAACCAACAAACCAACAAACCAACAAACCAACAAACCAAAAAACCAACAAACCAACAAGCCAACAAACCAACAAACCAACAAACCAACAAGCCAACAAGCCAACAAACCAACAAACCAAGTAACCAAAAAGCCAACAAACTAACAAACCAACAAGCCGACAAACCAACAAGCCAACAAACCAAAAAACCAACAAACCAACAAGCCAACAAACCAACAAACCAACAAACCAACAAGCCAACAAGCCAACAAACCAACAAACCAAGTAACCAAAAAGCCAACAAACTAACAAACCAACAAGCCGACAAACCAACAAGCCAACAAGCCAACAAACCAACAAACGAACAAAGTAACAAACCAACAAACAAACAAACCAACAAACAAACGAACCAACAAGCCAACAAACCAACAAACCAACAAGCCAACAAACCAACAAAACAACAAACCAACTAGCCCACAAGCCAACCAACCAACAAAACAACAAAGCAACAAACCAACAAACCAACAAACCAACAAACTAATAAACTAACAAACCAACAAACCAACAAACCAACAAACCAACAAGCCAACAAACCAACAAACCAACAAACCAACAAACCAACAAACCAACAAACCTACAAACCAACAAACCAACAAACCAACAAACCAACAAACCAACAAACCAAAAAACCAACAAACCAACAAGCCAACAAGCCAACATACCAACAAACTAACAAACCAACAAACGAACTAACCAACAAACCAACAAACCAACAAGCCAACAAACCAACAAACCAACAAGCCAACAAACCAACAAACCAACAAACCAATAAACCAACAAGCCAACAAGCCAACAAACCAACAAACCAACAAGCCAAGAAACCAACAAACCAACAAACCAACAAGCCAACAAACTAACAAG
This sequence comes from Atherix ibis, assembly GCA_958298945.1. Taxonomy (NCBI): domain Eukaryota; kingdom Metazoa; phylum Arthropoda; class Insecta; order Diptera; family Athericidae; genus Atherix; species Atherix ibis. The sequence goes on from OY282608.1 coordinate 32,270,370, forward strand.
CCGACAAGCCAACAAACCAACAAACCAAGTAACCAAAAAGACAACAAACTAACAAACCAACAAGCCAACAAACCAACAAGCCAACAAGCGAAAAAACCAACAAACCAACAAATCAACAAACCAACAAACCAACAAACCAACAAACCAACAAACCAACAAACTAACAAACCAACAAGCCAACAAACCAACAAACCAGCAAGCCAACAAACCAACAAACCAACAAACCAACAAGCCAACAAACCAACAAACCAACAAGCCAACAAACCAACAAACCAACAAACCAACAAACTAAGTAACCAACAAGCCAACGGCCAACAAACCAACAAACCAACAAACCAACAAGCCAACAAGCCAACAAACCAAGAAACCAACAAGCCAACAAGCCAACAAACCAACAAACCAACAAGCCAACAAACCAACAAACAAATAAACCAACAAACCAACAAACCAACAAGCCAACAAGCCAACAAACCAACAAACTAACAAACCAACAAACCAACAAGCCAACAAACCAACAAACCAACAAACCAACAAACCAACAAACCAACAAGCCAACAAGCCAACAAACCAACAAACCAACAAGCCAAAAAACCAACAAACCAACAAACCAACAAACCAACAAACCAACAAGCCAACAAGCCAACAAACCAACAAACCAACAAGCCAACAAACCAACAAACCAACAAACCAACATGCCAACAAACCAACAAACTAAGTAACCAACAAGCCAACAAACCAACAAACCAACAAACTAACAAGCCAACAAACCAACACACCAACAAGCCAACAAACCAACAAACCAACAAACCAACAAACCAACAAGCCAACAAGCCAACAAACCAACAAACCAACAAGCCAACAAACCAACAAACCAACAAACCAACAAGCCAACAAACCAACAAGCCAACAAACCAACAAACCAACAATCCAACAAGCCAACAAACCAACAAACCAACAAGCCAATAAGCCAACAAACTAACAAACCAGCAAGCCAACAAACCAACAAACCAACAAGCCAACAAGCCAACAAACCAACAAACAAATAAACCAACAAACCAACAAACCAACAAACCAACAAGCCAACAAGCCAACAAACCATCAAACCAACAAGCCAACTAGCCAACAAACCAACAAACCAAGTAACCAAAAAGACAACAAACTAACAAACCAACAAGCCAACAAACCAACAAGCCCACAAGCCAAAAAAACAACAAACCAACAAAGCAACAAACCAACAAACCAACAAACCAACAAACCAACAAACCAACAAACCAACAAACCAACAAACCAACAAGCCAACAAATCAACAAACCAACAAACCAACAAACCAACAAGCCAACAAGCCAACAAACCAACAAACCAACAAGCCAACAAACCAACAAACCAACAAACCAACAAACCAACAAACCAACAAACCAACAAACCAACAAACAAATAAAACAACAAACCAACAAACCAACAAACCAACAAACCAACAAGCCAACAAACCAACAAACAAATAAACCAACAAACCAAAAAACCAACAAACCAACAAACCAACAAACCAACAAACCAACAAACCAAAAAACCAACAAACCAACAAGCCAACAAACCAACAAACCAACAAACCAACAAGCCAACAAGCCAACAAACCAACAAACCAAGTAACCAAAAAGCCAACAAACTAACAAACCAACAAGCCGACAAACCAACAAGCCAACAAGCCAACAAACCAACAAACGAACAAAGTAACAAACCAACAAACAAACAAACCAACAAACAAACGAACCAACAAGCCAACAAACCAACAAACCAACAAGCCAACAAACCAACAAAACAACAAACCAACTAGCCCACAAGCCAACCAACCAACAAAACAACAAAGCAACAAACCAACAAACCAACAAACCAACAAACTAATAAACTAACAAACCAACAAACCAACAAACCAACAAGCCAACAAACCAACAAACCAACAAACCAACAAACCAACAAACCAACAAACCTACAAACCAACAAACCAACAAACCAACAAACCAACAAACCAACAAACCAAAAAACCAACAAACCAACAAGCCAACAAGCCAACAAACCAACAAACTAACAAACCAACAAACGAACTAACCAACAAACCAACAAACCAACAAGCCAACAAGCCAACAAACCAACAAACCAACAAGCCAACAAACCAACAAACCAACAAACCAATAAACCAACAAGCCAACAAGCCAACAAACCAACAAACCAACAAGCCAAGAAACCAACAAACCAACAAACAAACAAGCCAACAAACTAACAAGCCAACAAGCCAACAAACCAACAAACCAAGCAACCAAAAAGACAACAAACTAACAAACCAACAAGCCAACAAACCAACAAGCCAACAAGCGAAAAAACCAACAAACCAACAAATCAACAAACCAACAAACCAACAAACCAACAAACCAACAAACCAACAAACCAACAAACTAACAAACCAACAAGCCAACAAACCAACAAACCAGCAAGCCAACAAACCAACAAACCAACAAACCAACAAGCCAACAAACTAACAAACCAACAAGCCAACAAACCAACAAACCAATAAACCAACAAGCCAACAAGCCAACAAACCAACAAACCAACAAACCAACAAGACAACAAACCAACAAACCAACAAACCAACAAGCCAACAAACCAACAAGCCAACAAACCAACAAACAAACAAACCCACAAACCAACAAACCAACAAACAAATAAAACAACAAACCAACAAACCAACAAACCAACAAACCAACAAGCCAACAAACCAACAAACAAATAAACCAACAAACCAAAAAACCAACAAACCAACAAACCAACAAACCAAAAACCTACAAACCAACAAACCAACAATCCAACATGCCAACAAACCAACAAACCAACAAGCCAACAAGCCAACAAACCAACAAACCAAGTAACCAAAAAGCCAACAAACTAGCAAACCAACAAGCCAATAAACCAACAAGCCAACAAGCCAACAAACCAACAAACCAACAAAGCAACAAATCAACAAACCAACAAACCAACAAACCAACAAACAAACAAACCAACAAGCCAACAAACCAACAAACCAACAAGCCAACAAACCAACAAACCAACAAACCAACTAGCCAACAAGCCAACCAACCAACAAACCAACAAAGCAACAAACCAACAAACCAACAAACCAACAAACCAACAAACTAACAAACCAACAAACCAACAAACCAACAAACCAACAAACCAACAAGCCAACAAGCCAACAAACCAACAAACCAACAAACCAACAAACCAACAAACCAACAAACCAACAAACCAACAAACCAACAAACCAACAAACCAACAAACCAACAAACCAAACAACCAACAAATCAACTAGCCAACAAACCAACAGACCAACAAACTAACAAACCAACAAACGAACTAACCAACAAACCAACAAGCCAACAAGCCAACAAACCAACAAACCAAGTAACCAAAAAGCCAACAAACTAACAAACCAGCAAGCCAACAAGCCAACAAACCAACAAACCAACAAAGTAACAAGCCAACAAGCCAACAAACCAACAAACCAACAAGCCAACAAACCAAGTAACCAAAAAGCCAACAAACTAACAAATCAATAAGTCAACAAACAAACAAGCCAACACGCCAACAAACCAACAAACCAACAAACCAACAAACCAACAAACCAACAAACCAAAAAACCAACAAACCAACAAGCCAACAAGCCAACAAACCAACAAACTAACAAGCCAACAAACCAACAAACCAACAAACCAACAAACCAACAAGCCAACAAGCCAACAAACCAACAAACCAACAAGCCAACAAACCAACAAACCAACAAACCAACATGCCAACAAACCAACAAACTAAGTAACCAACAAGCCAACAAACCAACAAACCAACAAACTAACAAGCCAACAAACCAACACACCAACAAGCCAACAAACCAACAAACCAACAAACCAACAAACCAACAAGCCAACAAGCCAACAAACCAACAAACCAACAAGCCAACAAACCAACAAACCAACAAACCAACAAGCCAACAAACCAACAAGCCAACAAACCAACAAACCAACAAGCCAACAAGCCAACAAACCAACAAACCAACAAGCCAATAAGCCAACAAACTAACAAACCAGCAAGCCAACAAACCAACAAACCAACAAGCCAACAAGCCAACAAACCAACAAACAAATAAACCAACAAACCAACAAACCAACAAACCAACAAGCCAACAAGCCAACAAACCATCAAACCAACAAGCCAACTAGCCAACAAACCAACAAACCAAGTAACCAAAAAGACAACAAACTAACAAACCAACAAGCCAACAAACCAACAAGCCCACAAGCCAAAAAAACAACAAACCAACAAAGCAACAAACCAACAAACCAACAAACCAACAAACCAACAAACCAACAAACCAACAAACCAACAAACCAACAAGCCAACAAATCAACAAACCAACAAACCAACAAACCAACAAGCCAACAAGCCAACAAACCAACAAACCAACAAGCCAACAAACCAACAAACCAACAAACCAACAAACCAACAAACCAACAAACCAACAAACCAACAAACAAATAAAACAACAAACCAACAAACCAACAAACCAACAAACCAACAAGCCAACAAACCAACAAACAAATAAACCAACAAACCAAAAAACCAACAAACCAACAAACCAACAAACCAACAAACCAAAAAACCAACAAACCAACAAGCCAACAAACCAACAAACCAACAAACCAACAAGCCAACAAGCCAACAAACCAACAAACCAAGTAACCAAAAAGCCAACAAACTAACAAACCAACAAGCCGACAAACCAACAAGCCAACAAGCCAACAAACCAACAAACGAACAAAGTAACAAACCAACAAACAAACAAACCAACAAACAAACGAACCAACAAGCCAACAAACCAACAAACCAACAAGCCAACAAACCAACAAAACAACAAACCAACTAGCCCACAAGCCAACCAACCAACAAAACAACAAAGCAACAAACCAACAAACCAACAAACCAACAAACTAATAAACTAACAAACCAACAAACCAACAAACCAACAAACCAACAAGCCAACAAACCAACAAACCAACAAACCAACAAACCAACAAACCAACAAACCTACAAACCAACAAACCAACAAACCAACAAACCAACAAACCAACAAACCAAAAAACCAACAAACCAACAAGCCAACAAGCCAACAAACCAACAAACTAACAAACCAACAAACGAACTAACCAACAAACCAACAAACCAACAAGAAAACAAACCAACAAACCAACAAGCCAACAAACCAACAAACCAACAAACCAATAAACCAACAAGCCAACAAGCCAACAAACCAACAAACCAACAAGCCAAGAAACCAACAAACCAACAAACCAACAAGCCAACAAACTAACAAGCCAACAAGCCAACAAACCAACAAACCAAGTAACCAAAAAGACAACAAACTAACAAACCAACAAGCCAACAAACCAACAAGCCAACAAGCGAAAAAACCAACAAACCAACAAATCAACAAACCAACAAACCAACAAACCAACAAACCAACAAACCAACAAACCAACAAACTAACAAACCAACAAGCCAACAAACCAACAAACCAGCAAGCCAACAAACCAACAAACCAACAAACCAACAAGCCAACAAACTAACAAACCAACAAGCCAACAAACCAACAAACCAATAAACCAACAAGCCAACAAGCCAACAAACCAACAAACCAACAAACCAACAAGACAACAAACCAACAAACCAACAAACCAACAAGCCAACAAACCAACAAGCCAACAAACCAACAAACAAACAAACCCACAAACCAACAAACCAACAAACAAATAAAACAACAAACCAACAAACCAACAAACCAACAAACCAACAAGCCAACAAACCAACAAACAAATAAACCAACAAACCAAAAAACCAACAAACCAACAAACCAACAAACCAAAAACCTACAAACCAACAAACCAACAATCCAACATGCCAACAAACCAACAAACCAACAAGCCAACAAGCCAACAAACCAACAAACCAAGTAACCAAAAAGCCAACAAACTAGCAAACCAACAAGCCAACAAACCAACAAGCCAACAAGCGAAAAAACCAACAAACCAACAAATCAACAAACCAACAAACCAACAAACCAACAAACCAACAAACCAACAAACCAACAAACTAACAAACCAACAAGCCAACAAACCAACAAACCAGCAAGCCAACAAACCAACAAACCAACAAACCAACAAGCCAACAAACTAACAAACCAACAAGCCAACAAACCAACAAACCAATAAACCAACAAGCCAACAAGCCAACAAACCAACAAACCAACAAACCAACAAGACAACAAACCAACAAACCAACAAACCAACAAGCCAACAAACCAACAAGCCAACAAACCAACAAACAAACAAACCCACAAACCAACAAACCAACAAACAAATAAAACAACAAACCAACAAACCAACAAACCAACAAACCAACAAGCCAACAAACCAACAAACAAATAAACCAACAAACCAAAAAACCAACAAACCAACAAACCAACAAACCAAAAACCTACAAACCAACAAACCAACAATCCAACATGCCAACAAACCAACAAACCAACAAGCCAACAAGCCAACAAACCAACAAACCAAGTAACCAAAAAGCCAACAAACTAGCAAACCAACAAGCCAATAAACCAACAAGCCAACAAGCCAACAAACCAACAAACCAACAAAGCAACAAATCAACAAACCAACAAACCAACAAACCAACAAACAAACAAACCAACAAGCCAACAAACCAACAAACCAACAAGCCAACAAACCAACAAACCAACAAACCAACTAGCCAACAAGCCAACCAACCAACAAACCAACAAAGCAACAAACCAACAAACCAACAAACCAACAAACCAACAAACTAACAAACCAACAAACCAACAAACCAACAAACCAACAAACCAACAAGCCAACAAGCCAACAAACCAACAAACCAACAAACCAACAAACCAACGAACCAACAAACCAACAAACCAACAAACCAACAAACCAACAAACCAACAAACCAAACAACCAACAAATCAACTAGCCAACAAACCAACAGACCAACAAACTAACAAACCAACAAACGAACTAACCAACAAACCAACAAGCCAACAAGCCAACAAACCAACAAACCAAGTAACCAAAAAGCCAACAAACTAACAAACCAGCAAGCCAACAAGCCAACAAACCAACAAAGTAACAAGCCAACAAGCCAACAAACCAAGAAACCAACAAGCCAACAAACCAAGTAACCAAAAAGCCAACAAACTAACAAATCAATAAGTCAACAAACAAACAAGCCAACACGCCAACAAACCAACAAACCAACAAACCAACAAACCAACAAACCAACAAACCAAAAAACCAACAAACCAACAAGCCAACAAGCCAACAAACCAACAAACTAACAAACCAACAAACGAACTAACCAACAAACCAACAAGCCAACAATCCAACAAACCAACAAACCAACAAACCAACAAGCCAAGAAACCAACAAACCAACAAACCAATAAGCCAACAAACTAACAAGCCAACAAGCCAACAAACCAACAAACCAAGTAACCAAAAAGACAACAAACTAACAAACCAACAAGCAAACAAACCAACAAACCAACAAGCCAAAAAACCAACAAACCAACAAAGCAACAAACCAACAAACCAACAAACCAACAAACCAACAAACCAACAAACTAACAAACCAACAAGCAAAAAAACCAACAAACCAGCAAGCCAACAAACCAACAAACCAACAAACCAACAAGCCAACAAGCCAACAAACCAACAAACCAACAAGCCAACAAGCCAACAAACTAACAAACCAACAAGCCAACAAACCAACAAACCAATAAACCAACAAGCCAACAAGCCAACAAACCAACAAACCAACAAGACAACAAACCAACAAACCAACAAACCAACAAGCCAACAAACCAACAAGCCAACAAACCAACAAACAAACAAACCCACAAACCAACAAACCAACAAACAAATAAAACAACAAACCAACAAGCGAACAAGCCAACAAACCAACAAACCAACAAACTAACAAACCAACAAACCAACAAACCAACAAACCAACAAGCCAACAAACCAACAAACCAACAAACCAACAAACCAACAAACCAACAAACCAACAAACCAACAAACCGACAAACCAACAAACCAAACAACCAACAAACCAACTAGCCAACAAGCCAACAGACCAACAAACTAGCAAACCAACAAGCCAACAAACCAACAAGCCAACAAGCCAACAAACCAACAAACCAACAAAGCAACAAACCAACAAACCAACAAACCAACAAACCAACAAACAAACAAACCAACAAACCAACAAACCAACAAACCAACAAGCCAACAAACCAGCAAACCAACAAACCAACTAGCCAACAAGCCAACCAACCAACAAACCAACAAAGCAACAAACAAACAAACCAACAAACCAACAAACCAACAAACTAACAAACCAACAAACCAACAAACCAACAAACCAACAAGCCAACAAACCAACAAACCAACAAACCAACAAACCAACAAACCAACAAACCGACAAACCAACAAACCAAACAACAAACAAACCAACTAGCCAACAAGCCAACAGACCAACAAACTAACAAACCAACAAACGAACTAACCAACAAACCAACAAGCCAACAAGCCAACAAACCAACAAACCAAGTAACCAAAAAGCCAACAAACTAACAAACCAACAAGCCAACAAGCCAACAAACCAACAAACGAACAAAGTAACAAGCCAACTAGCCAACAAACCAACAAACCAACAAGCCAACAAACCAAGTATTCAAAAAGCCAACAAACTAACAAACCAACAAGCCAACAAACAAACAAGCCAGCAAGCCAACAAACCAACAAACCAACAAACCAACAAACCAACAAACCAACAAACCAAAAAACCAACAAACCAACAAGCCAACAAGCACACAAGCCAACAAACTAACAAACCAACAAACGAACTAACCAACAAACCAACAAGCCAACAAGCCAACAAACCAACAAACCAACAAACCAACAAGCCAAGAAACCAACATACCAACAAACCAACAAGCCAACAAACTAACAAGCCAACAAGCCAACAAACCAACAAACCAAGTAACCAAAAAGACAACAAACTAACAAACCAACAAGCCAACAAACCAACAAGCCAACAAGCCAAAAAACCAACAAACCAACAAAGCAACAAACCAACAAACCAACAAACCAACAAACCAACAAACCAACAAACTAACAAACCAACAAGCCAACAAACCAAGAAACCAGCAAGCCAACAAACCAACAAGCCAACAAGCCAACAAACCAACAAACCAATAAGACAACAAACCAACAAACCAACAAACCAACAAGCCAACAAACCAACAAGCCAACAAACCAACAAACAAACAAACCAACAAACCAACAAACCAACAAACCAACAAACCAACAAACCAACAAACAAACGAACCAACAAGCCAACAAACCAACAAACCAACAAGCCAACAAACCAACAAAACAACAAACCAACTAGCCCACAAGCCAACCAACCAACAAAACAACAAAGCAACAAACCAACAAACCAACAAACCAACAAACTAATAAACTAACAAACCAACAAACCAACAAACCAACAAACCAACAAGCCAACAAACCAACAAACCAACAAACCAACAAACCTACAAACCAACAAACCAACAAACCAACAAACCAACAAACCAACAAACCAAAAAACCAACAAACCAACAAGCCAACAAGCCAACAAACCAACAAACTAACAAACCAACAAAAGAAACTAACCAACAAACTAACAAACCAACAAACCAACAAACCAACAAACTAATAAACTAACAAACCAACAAACCAACAAACCAACAAACCAACAAGCCAACAAACCAACAAACCAACAAACCAACAAACCAACAAACCAACAAACCTACAAACCAACAAACCAACAAACCAACAAACCAACAAACCAACAAACCAAAAAACCAACAAACCAACAAGCCAACAAGCCAACAAACCAACAAACTAACAAACCAACAAACGAACTAACCAACAAACCAACAAACCAACAAGCCAACAAACCAACAAACCAACAAGCCAACAAACCAACAAACCAACAAACCAATAAACCAACAAGCCAACAAGCCAACAAACCAACAAACCAACAAGCCAAGAAACCAACAAACCAACAAACCAACAAGCCAACAAACTAACAAGCCAACAAGCCAACAAACCAACAAACCAAGTAACCAAAAAGACAACAAACTAACAAACCAACAAGCCAACAAACCAACAAGCCAACAAGCGAAAAAACCAACAAACCAACAAATCAACAAACCAACAAACCAACAAACCAACAAACCAACAAACCAACAAACCAACAAACTAACAAATCAACAAGCCAACAAACCAACAAACCAGCAAGCCAACAAACCAACAAACCAACAAACCAACAAGCCAACAAACCAACAAACCAACAAGCCAACAAACCAACAAACCAACAAACCAACAAACCAACACACCAACAAACCAACAAACCAACAAACTAAGTAACCAACAAGCCAACGGCCAACAAACCAACAAACCAACAAACCAACAAGCCAACAAGCCAACAAACCAAGAAACCAACAAGCCAACAAGCCAACAAACCAACAAACCAACAAGCCAACAAACCAACAAACAAATAAACCAACAAACCAACAAACCAACAAGCCAACAAGCCAACAAACCAACAAACTAACAAACCAACAAACCAACAAGCCAACAAACCAACAAACCAACAAACCAACAAACCAACAAACCAACAAGCCAACAAGCCAACAAACCAACAAACCAACAAACCAACAAGCCAACAAACCAACAAACCAACAAACCAACAAACCAACAAGCCAACAAACCAAGTAACCAAAAAGCCAACAAACTAACAAATCAATAAGTCAACAAACAAACAAGCCAACACGCCAACAAACCAACAAACCAACAAACCAACAAACCAACAAACCAACAAACCAAAAAACCAACAAACCAACAAGCCAACAAGCCAACAAACCAACAAACTAACAAACCAACAAACGAACTAACCAACAAACCAACAAGCCAACAAGCCAACAAACCAACAAACCAACAAACCAACAAGCCAAGAAACCAACAAACCAACAAACCAATAAGCCAACAAACTAACAAGCCAACAAGCCAACAAACCAACAAACCAAGTAACCAAAACGACAACAAACTAACAAACCAACAAGCAAACAAACCAACAAGCCAACAAGCCAAAAAACCAACAAACCAACAAAGCAACAAACCAACAAACCAACAAACCAACAAACCAACAAACCAACAAGCCAACAAGCCAACAAACTAACAAACCAACAAGCCAACAAACCAACAAACCAATAAACCAACAAGCCAACAAGCCAACAAACCAACAAACCAACAAGACAACAAACCAACAAACCAACAAACCAACAAGCCAACAAACCAACAAGCCAACAAACCAACAAACAAACAAACCCACAAACCAACAAACCAACAAACAAATAAAACAACAAACCAACAAACCAACAAACCAACAAACCAACAAGCCAACAAGCCAACAAACCAACAAACCAACAAGACAACAAACCAACAAACCAACAAACCAACAAGCCAACAAGCCAACAAACCAACAAGCCAACAAACCAACAAACAAACAAACCCACAAACCAACAAACCAACAAACAAATAAAACAACAAACCAACAAACCAACAAACCAACAAACCAACAAGCCAACAAACCAACAAACCAACAAACCAACAAGCAAAAAAACCAACAAACCAGCAAGCCAACAAACCAACAAACCAACAAACCAACAAGCCAACAAGCCAACAAACCAACAAACCAACAAGCCAACAAGCCAACAAACTAACAAACCAACAAGCCAACAAACCAACAAACCAATAAACCAACAAGCCAACAAGCCAACAAACCAACAAACCAACAAGACAACAAACCAACAAACCAACAAACCAACAAGCCAACAAACCAACAAGCCAACAAACCAACAAACAAACAAACCCACAAACCAACAAACCAACAAACAAATAAAACAACAAACCAACAAACCAACAAACCAACAAACCAACAAGCCAACAAACCAACAAACAAATAAACCAACAAACCAAAAAACCAACAAACCAACAAACCAACAAACCAACAAACCAACAAAACAACAAGCCAACAAGCCTACAAACCAACAAACCAACAAGCGAACAAGCCAACAAACCAACAAACCAACAAACTAACAAACCAACAAACCAACAAACCAACAAACCAACAAGCCAACAAACCAACAAACCAACAAACCAACAAACCAACAAACCAACAAACCAACAAACCGACAAACCAACAAACCAAACAACCAACAAACCAACTAGCCAACAAGCCAACAGACCAACAAACTAGCAAACCAACAAGCCAACAAACCAACAAGCCAACAAGCCAACAAACCAACAAACCAACAAAGCAACAAACCAACAAACAAACAAACCAACAAACCGACAAACCAACAAACCAACAAGCCAACAAACCAGCAAACCAACAAACCAACTAGCCAACAAGCCAACCAACCAACAAACCAACAAAGCAACAAACAAACAAACCAACAAACCAACAAACCAACAAACTAACAAACCAACAAACCAACAAACCAACAAACCAATAAGCCAACAAACCAACAAACCAACAAACCAACAAACCAACAAACCAACAAACCAACAAACCGACAAACCAACAAACCAAAAAACCAACAAACCAACTAGCCAACAAGCCAACAGACCAACAAACTAACAAACCAACAAACGAACTAACCGACAAACCAACAAGCCAACAAGCCAACAAACCAACAAACCAAGTAACCAAAAAGCCAACAAACTAACAAACCAACAAGCCAACAAGCCAACAAACCAACAAACGAACAAAGTAACAAGCCAACTAGCCAACAAACCAACAAACCAACAAGCCAACAAACCAAGTATTCAAAAAGCCAACAAACTAACAAACCAACAAGCCAACAAACAAACAAGCCAGCAAGCCAACAAACCAACAAACCAACAAACCAACAAACCAACAAACCAACAAACCAAAAAACCAACAAACCAACAAGCCAACAAGCACACAAGCCAACAAACTAACAAACCAACAAACGAACTAACCAACAAACCAACAAGCCAACAAGCCAACAAACCAACAAACCAACAAACCAACAAGCCAAGAAACCAACATACCAACAAACCAACAAGCCAACAAACTAACAAGCCAACAAGCCAACAAACCAACAAACCAAGTAACCAAAAAGACAACAAACTAACAAACCAACAAGCCAACAAACCAACAAGCCAACAAGCCAAAAAACCAACAAACCAACAAAGCAACAAACCAACAAACCAACAAACCAACAAACCAACAAACCAACAAACTAACAAACCAACAAGCCAACAAACCAACAAACCAGCAAGCCAACAAACCAACAAGCCAACAAGCCAACAAACCAACAAACCAATAAGACAACAAACCAACAAACCAACAAACCAACAAGCCAACAAACCAACAAGCCAACAAACCAACAAACAAACAAACCAACAAACCAACAAACCAACAAACCAACAAGCCAACAAACCAACAAACCAACAAACAAATAAACCAACAAACCAAAAAACCAACAAACCAACAAACCAACAAACCAACAAACCAACAAACCAAAAAACCAACAAACCAACAAGCCAACAAGCACACAAGCCAACAAACTAACAAACCAACAAACGAACTAACCAACAAACCAACAAGCCAACAAACCAACAAACCAACAAGCCAAGAAACCAACATACCAACAAACCAACAAGCCAACAAACTAACAAGCCAACAAGCCAACAAACCAACAAGCCAACAAACCAACAAACCAAGTAACCAAAAAGACAACAAACTAACAAACCAACAAGCCAACAAACCAACAAGCCAACAAGCCAAAAAACCAACAAACCAACAAAGCAACAAACCAACAAACCAACAAACCAACAAACCAACAAACTAACAAACCAACAAGCCAACAAACCAACAAACCAGCAAGCCAACAAACCAACAAGCCAACAAGCAAACAAACCAACAAACCAATAAGACAACAAACCAACAAACCAACAAACCAACAAGCCAACAAACCAACAAGCCAACAAACCAACAAACAAACAAACCAACAAGCCAACAAACCAACAAACCAACAAACCAACAAGCCAACAAACCAACAAACCAACAAACAAATAAACCAACAAACCAAAAAACCAACAAACCAACAAACCAACAAACCAACAAACCAACAAACCAACAAACCAACAAGCCAACAAGCCAACAAACCAACAAACCAACAAACCAAGTAACCAAAAAGACAACAAACTAACAAACCAACAAGCAAACAAACCAACAAGCCAACAAGCCAAAAAACCAACAAACCAACAAAGCAACAAACCAACAAACCAACAAACCAACAAACCAACAAACCAGCAAGCTAACAAACCAACAAACCAACAAACCAACAAGCCAACAAGCCAACAAACCAACAAACCAACAAGCCAACAAGCCAACAAACTAACAAACCAACAAACCAACAAACCAACAAACCAATAAACCAACAAGCCAACAAGCCAACAAACCAACAAACCAACAAGACAACAAACCAACAAACCAACAAACCAACAAGCCAACAAACCAACAAGCCAACAAACCAACAAACAAACAAACCCACAAACCAACAAACCAACAAACAAATAAAACAACAAACCAACAAACCAACAAACCAACAAACCAACAAGCCAACAAACCAACAAACAAATAAACCAACAAACCAAAAAACCAACAAACCAACAAACCAACAAACCAACAAACCAACAAACCAAAAAAACAACAAGCCAACAAGCCTACAAACCAACAAACCAACAAGCAAACAAGCCAACAAACCAACAAACCAAGTAACCAAAAAGCCAACAAACTAGCAAACCAACAAGCCAACAAACCAATAAGCCAACAAGCCAACAAACCAACATACCAACAAAGCAACAAACCAACAAACCAACAAACCAACAAACCAACAAACAAACAAACCAACAAACCAACAAACCAACAAACCAACAAGCCAACAAACCAGCAAACCAACAAACCAACTAGCCAACAAGCCAACCAACCAACAAACCAACCAAGCAACAAACAAACAAACCAACAAACCAACAAACCAACAAACTAACAAACCAACAAACCAACAAACCAACAAACCAACAAGCCAACAAACCAACAAACCAACAAACCAACAAACCAACAAACCAACAAACCAACAAACCAACAAACCGACAAACCAACAAACCAAACAACCAACAAACCAACTAGCCAACAAGCCAACAGACCAACAAACTAACAAACCAGCAAACGAACTAACCAACAAACCAACAAGCCAACAAGCCAACAAACCAACAAACCAAGTAACCAAAAAGCCAACAAACTAACAAACCAACAAGCCAACAAGCCAACAAACCAACAAACGAACAAAGTAACAAGCCAACTAGCCAACAAACCAACAAACCAACAAGCCAACAAACCAAGTAACCAAAAAGCCAACAAACTAACAAACCAACAAGCCAACAAACAAACAAGCCAGCAAGCCAACAAACCAACAAACCAACAAACCAACAAACCAACAAACCAACAAACCAAAAAACCAACAAACCAACAAGCCAACAAGCACACAAGCCAACAAACTAACAAACCAACAAACGAACTAACCAACAAACCAACAAGCCAACAGCCCAACAAACCAACAAACCAACAAACCAACAAACCAAGAAACCAACAAACCAACAAACCAACAAGCCAACAAACTAACAAGCCAACAAGCCAACAAACCAACAAACCAAGTAACCAAAAAGACAACAAACTAACAAACCAACAAGCCAACAAACCAACAAGCCAACAAGCCAAAAAACCAACAAACCAACAAAGCAACAAACCAACAAACCAACAAACCAACAAACCAACAAACTAACAAACCAACAAGCCAACAAACCAACAAACCAGCAAGCCAACAAACCAACAAACCAACAAGCCAACAAGCCAACAAACCAACAAACCAATAAGACAACAAACCAACAAACCAACAAACCAACAAGCCAACAAACTAACAAGCCAACAAACCAACAAACAAACAAACCAACAAACCAACAAACCAACAACCAACAAACCAACAAGCCAACATACCAACAAACCAACAAACAAATAAACCAACAAACCAAAAAACCAACAAACCAACAAACCAACAAACCAACAAACCAACAAACCAACAAACCAACAAGCCAACAAGCCAACAAACCAACAAACCAACAAGCCAACAAGCCAACAAACTAACAAACCAACAAGCCAACAAACCAACAAACCAATAAACCAACAAGCCAACAAGCCAACAAACCAACAAACCAACAAGACAACAAACCAACAAACCAACAAACCAACAAGCCAACAAACCAACAAGCCAACAAACCAACAAACAAACAAACCCACAAACCAACAAACCAACAAACAAATAAAACAACAAACCAACAAACCAACAAACCAACAAACCAACAAGCCAACAAACCAACAAACAAATAAACCAACAAACCAAAAAACCAACAAACCAACAAACCAACAAACCAACAAACCAACAAACCAAAAAAACAACAAGCCAACAAGCCTACAAACCAACAAACCAACAAGCAAACAAGCCAACAAACCAACAAACCAAGTAACCAAAAAGCCAACAAACTAGCAAACCAACAAGCCAACAAACCAATAAGCCAACAAGCCAACAAACCAACAAACCAACAAAGCAACAAACCAACAAACCAACAAACCAACAAACCAACAAACAAACAAACCAACAAACCAACAAACCAACAAACCAACAAGCCAACAAACCAGCAAACCAACAAACCAACTAGCCAACAAGCCAACCAACCAACAAACCAACCAAGCAACAAACAAACAAACCAACAAACCAACAAACCAACAAACTAACAAACCAACAAACCAACAAACCAACAAACCAACAAGCCAACAAACCAACAAACCAACAAACCAACAAACCAACAAACCAACAAACCAACAAACCAACAAACCGACAAACCAACAAACCAAACAACCAACAAACCAACTAGCCAACAAGCCAACAGACCAACAAACTAACAAACCAGCAAACGAACTAACCAACAAACCAACAAGCCAACAAGCCAACAAACCAACAAACCAAGTAACCAAAAAGCCAACAAACTAACAAACCAACAAGCCAACAAGCCAACAAACCAACAAACGAACAAAGTAACAAGCCAACTAGCCAACAAACCAACAAACCAACAAGCCAACAAACCAAGTAACCAAAAAGCCAACAAACTAACAAACCAACAAGCCAACAAACAAACAAGCCAGCAAGCCAACAAACCAACAAACCAACAAACCAACAAACCAACAAACCAACAAACCAAAAAACCAACAAACCAACAAGCCAACAAGCACACAAGCCAACAAACTAACAAACCAACAAACGAACTAACCAACAAACCAACAAGCCAACAGCCCAACAAACCAACAAACCAACAAACCAACAAACCAAGAAACCAACAAACCAACAAACCAACAAGCCAACAAACTAACAAGCCAACAAGCCAACAAACCAACAAACCAAGTAACCAAAAAGACAACAAACTAACAAACCAACAAGCCAACAAACCAACAAGCCAACAAGCCAAAAAACCAACAAACCAACAAAGCAACAAACCAACAAACCAACAAACCAACAAACCAACAAACTAACAAACCAACAAGCCAACAAACCAACAAACCAGCAAGCCAACAAACCAACAAACCAACAAGCCAACAAGCCAACAAACCAACAAACCAATAAGACAACAAACCAACAAACCAACAAACCAACAAGCCAACAAACTAACAAGCCAACAAACCAACAAACAAACAAACCAACAAACCAACAAACCAACAACCAACAAACCAACAAGCCAACATACCAACAAACCAACAAACAAATAAACCAACAAACCAAAAAACCAACAAACCAACAAACCAACAAACCAACAAACCAACAAACCAACAAACCAACAAACCAACAAACCAACAAACCAACAAGCCAACAAGCCAACAAACCAACAAACCAACAAGCCAACAAGCCAACAAACCAACAAACCAAGTAACCAAAACGCCAACAAACTAGCAAACCCAAAAGCCAACAAACCAACAAGCCAACAAGCCAACAAACCAACAAACCAACAAAGCAACAAACCAACAAACCAACAAACCAACAAACCAACAAACAAACAAACCAACAAGCCAACAAACCAACAAACCAACAAGCCAACAAACCAACAAACCAACAAACCAACTAGCCAACAAGCCAACCAACCAACAAACCAACAAAGCAACAAACCAACAAACCAACAAACCAACAAACCAACAAACCAACAAACCAACAAACTAACAAACCAACAAACCATCAAACCAACAAACCAACAAGCCAACAAACCAACAAACCAACAAACAAACAAACCAACAAACCAACAAACCAACAAACCAACAAACCAAACAATCAACAAACCAACTAGCCAACAAGCCAACAGACCAACAAATTAACAAACCAACAAACGAACTAACCAACAAACCAACAAGCCAACAAGCCAACAAACCAACAAACCAAGTAACCAAAAAGCCAACAAACTAACAAACCAACAAGCCAACAAGCCAACAAACCAACAAACCAACAATGTAACAACACAACAAGCCAACAAACCAACAAACCAACAAGCCAACAAACCAAGTAACCAAAAAGCCAACAAACTTACAAACCAACAAGCCAACAAACAAACAAGCCAACAAGCCAACAAATCAACAAACCAACAAACCAACAAACCAACAAACCAACAAACCAAAAAACCAACAAACCAACAAGCCAACAAGCCAACAAACCAACAAACTAAGAAACCAACAAACGAACTAACCAACAAACCAACAAGCCAACAAGCCAACAAACCAACAAACCAACAAACCAACAAACCAACAAACTAACAAACCAACAACCCAACAAACCAACAAACCAACAAGCCAACAAACCAACAAACCAACAAACCAACATGCCAACAAACCAACAAACTAAGTAACCAACAAGCCAACAAACCAACAAACCAACAAGCCAACAAGCCAACAAACCAACAAACCAACAAACCAACATACTAACAAACCAAGTAACCAACAAACCAACAAACCATCGAACGAACAAAGCAACAAACCAACAAGCCAACAAGCCAACAAACCAACAAGCCAAGTAACCAAAAAGCCAACAAACTAACAAACCAACAAACCAACAATCCAACAAACCAACAAACCAACAAACCAACAAGCCAACAAGCCAACAAACCAACAAACTAACAAACCAACAAACAAACTAACCAACAAGCCAACAAACCAACAAGCCAACAAACCTACAAACCAACATGCCAACAAATAAACAAACCAACAAACCAACAAACCAACAAACCAACAAGCCAACAAGCCAACAAACCAACAAACCAACAAACCAACAAACCAACAAACCAACAAACCAACAAACCAACAAGCCAACAAACCAACAAACTAAAAAACCAACAAACCAACAAGCCAACAAGCCAACAAACCAACAAACTAACAAACCAACAAACGAACTAACCAACAAACCAACTAGCCAACAAGCTAACCAACCAACAAACCAACAAAGCAACAAACCAACAAACCAACAAACCAACAAACCAACAAACTAACAAAGCAACAAACCAACAAACCAACAAACCAACAAACCAACAAACCAACAAACCAACAAACAAACAAACCAACAAGCCAACAAACCAACAAACCAACAAGCCAACAAACCAACAAACCAACAAACCAACTAGCCAACAAGCCAACCAACCAACAAACCAACAAAGCAACAAACCAACAAACCAACAAACCAACAAACCAACAAACCAACAAACCAACAAACTAACAAACCAACAAACCATCAAACCAACAAACCAACAAGCCTACAAACCAACAAACCAACAAACAAACAAACCAACAAACCAACAAACCAACAAACCAACAAACCAAACAATCAACAAACCAACTAGCCAACAAGCCAACAGACCAACAAATTAACAAACCAACAAACGAACTAACCAACAAACCAACAAGCCAACAAGCCAACAAACCAACAAACCAAGTAACCAAAAAGCCAACAAACTAACAAACCAACAAGCCAACAAGCCAACAAACCAACAAACCAACAATGTAACAACACAACAAGCCAACAAACCAACAAACCAACAAGCCAACAAACCAAGTAACCAAAAAGCCAACAAACTTACAAACCAACAAGCCAACAAACAAACAAGCCAACAAGCCAACAAATCAACAAACCAACAAACCAACAAACCAACAAACCAACAAACCAAAAAACCAACAAACCAACAAGCCAACAAGCCAACAAACCAACAAACTAAGAAACCAACAAACGAACTAACCAACAAACCAACAAGCCAACAAGCCAACAAACCAACAAACCAACAAACCAACAAACCAACAAACTAACAAGCCAACAAGCCAACAAACCAACAAACCAACAAGCCAACAAACCAACAAACCAACAAACCAACATGCCAACAAACCAACAAACTAAGTAACCAACAAGCCAACAAACCAACAAACCAACAAGCCAACAAGCCAACAAGCCAACAAACCAACAAACCAATAAGACAACAAACCAACAAACCAACAAACCAACAAGCTAACAAACCAACAAGCCAACAAACCAACAAACAAACAAACCAACAAACAAATAAAACAACAAACCAACAAACCAACAAACCAACAAACCAACAAACCAACAAACCAACAAGCCAACAAACCAACAAACCAACAAACAAATAAACCAACAAGCCAACAAGCCAACAAACCAACAAACCAACAAGCCAACAAGCCAACAAACCAACAAACCAAGTAACCAAAAAGCCAACAAACTAGCAAACCAACAAGCCAACAAACCAACAAGCCAACAAGCCAACAAACCAACAAACCAACAAGCCAACAAATCAACAAACCAACAAACCAACAAACCAACAAACCAAAAAACCAAAAAACCAACAAACCAACAAGCCAACAAGCCAACAAACCAACAAACTAAGAAACCAACAAACGAACTAACCAACAAACCAACAAGCCAACAAGCCAACAAACCAACAAAGCAACAAACCAACAAACCAACAAACCAACAAACCAACAAACTAACAAACCAACAAGCCAACAAACCAACAAACCAGCAAGCCAACAAACCAACAAACCAACAAGCCAACAAGCCAACAAACCAACAAACCAATAAGACAACAAACCAACAAACCAACAAACCAACAAGCCAACAAACTAACAAGCCAACAAACCAACAAACAAACAAACCAACAAACCAACAAACCAACAACCAACAAACCAACAAGCCAACAAACCAACAAACCAACAAACAAATAAACCAACAAACCAAAAAACCAACAAACCAACAAACCAACAAACCAACAAACCAACAAACCAACAAACCAACAAACCAACAAACCAACAAGCCAACAAGCCAACAAACCAACAAACCAACAAGCCAACAAGCCAACAAACCAACAAACCAAGTAACCAAAACGCCAACAAACTAGCAAACCCAAAAGCCAACAAACCAACAAGCCAACAAGCCAACAAACCAACAAACCAACAAACCAACAAACCAACAAACCAACAAACAAACAAACCAACAAGCCAACAAACCAACAAACCAACAAGCCAACAAACCAACAAACCAACAAACCAACTAGCCAACAAGCCAACCAACCAACAAACCAACAAAGCAACAAACCAACAAACCAACAAACCAACAAACCAACAAACCAACAAACCAACAAACTAACAAACCAACAAACCATCAAACCAACAAACCAACAAGCCAACAAACCAACAAACCAACAAACAAACAAACCAACAAACCAACAAACCAACAAACCAACAAACCAAACAATCAACAAACCAACTAGCCAACAAGCCAACAGACCAACAAATTAACAAACCAACAAACGAACTAACCAACAAACCAACAAGCCAACAAGCCAACAAACCAACAAACCAAGTAACCAAAAAGCCAACAAACTAACAAACCAACAAGCCAACAAGCCAACAAACCAACAAACCAACAATGTAACAACACAACAAGCCAACAAACCAACAAACCAACAAGCCAAGAAACCAAGTAACCAAAAAGCCAACAAACTTACAAACCAACAAGCCAACAAACAAACAAGCCAACAAGCCAACAAATCAACAAACCAACAAACCAACAAACCAACAAACCAACAAACCAAAAAACCAACAAACCAACAAGCCAACAAGCCAACAAACCAACAAACTAAGAAACCAACAAACGAACTAACCAACAAACCAACAAGCCAACAAGCCAACAAACCAACAAACCAACAAACCAACAAACCAACAAACTAACAAACCAACAAACTAAGTAACCAACAAGCCAACAAACCAACAAACCAACAAGCCAACAAGCCAACAAACCAACAAACCAACAAACCAACATACTAACAAACCAAGTAACCAACAAACCAACAAACCATCGAACGAACAAAGCAACAAACCAACAAGCCAACAAGCCAACAAACCAAAAAGCCAAGTAACCAAAAAGCCAACAAACTAACAAACCAACAAACCAACAATCCAACAAACCAACAAACCAACAAACCAACAAGCCAACAAGCCAACAAACCAACAAACTAACAAACCAACAAACAAACTAACCAACAAGCCAACAAACCAACAAGCCAACAAACCTACAAACCAACATGCCAACAAATAAACAAACCAACAAACCAACAAACCAACAAACCAACAAGCCAACAAGCCAACAAACCAACAAACCAACAAACCAACAAACCAACAAACCAACAAACCAACAAACCAACAAGCCAACAAACCAACAAACTAAAAAACCAACAAACCAACAAGCCAACAAGCCAACAAACCAACAAACTAACAAACCAACAAACGAACTAACCAACAAACCAACTAGCCAACAAGCTAACCAACCAACAAACCAACAAAGCAACAAACCAACAAACCAACAAACCAACAAACCAACAAACTTACAAAGCAACAAACCAACAAACCAACAAACCAACAAACCAACAAACCAACAAACAAACAAACCAACAAGCCAACAAACCAACAAACCAACAAGCCAACAAACCAACAAACCAACAAACCAACTAGCCAACAAGCCAACCAACCAACAAACCAACAAAGCAACAAACCAACAAACCAACAAACCAACAAACCAACAAACCAACAAACCAACAAACTAACAAACCAACAAACCATCAAACCAACAAACCAACAAGCCTACAAACCAACAAACCAACAAACAAACAAACCAACAAACCAACAAACCAACAAACCAACAAACCAAACAATCCACAAACCAACTAGCCAACAAGCCAACAGACCAACAAATTAACAAACCAACAAACGAACTAACCAACAAACCAACAAGCCAACAAGCCAACAAACCAACAAACCAAGTAACCAAAAAGCCAACAAACTAACAAACCAACAAGCCAACAAGCCAACAAACCAACAAACCAACAATGTAACAACACAACAAGCCAACAAACCAACAAACCAACAAGCCAACAAACCAAGTAACCAAAAAGCCAACAAACTTACAAACCAACAAGCCAACAAACAAACAAGCCAACAAGCCAACAAATCAACAAACCAACAAACCAACAAACCAACAAACCAACAAACCAAAAAACCAACAAACCAACAAGCCAACAAGCCAACAAACCAACAAACTAAGAAACCAACAAACGAACTAACCAACAAACCAACAAGCCAACAAGCCAACAAACCAACAAACCAACAAACCAACAAACCAACAAACTAACAAACCAACAAGCCAACAAACCAACAAACCAACAAGCCAACAAACCAACAAACCAACAAACCAACAAACCAACATGCCAACAAACCAACAAACTAAGTAACCAACAAGCCAACAAACCAACAAACCAACAAGCCAACAAGCCAACAAACCAACAAACCAACAAACCAACAAACCAACATACTAACAAACCAAGTAACCAACAAACCAACAAACCATCGAACGAACAAAGCAACAAACCAACAAGCCAACAAGCCAACAAACCAACAAGCCAAGTAACCAAAAAGCCAACAAACTGACAAACCAACAAACCAACAATCCAACAAACCAACAAACCAACAAACCAACAAGCCAACAAGCCAACAAACCAACAAACTAACAAACCAACAAACAAACTAACCAACAAGCCAACAAACCAACAAGCCAACAAACCTACAACCAACATGCCAACAAATAAACAAACCAACAAACCAACAAACCAACAAACCAACAAGCCAACAAGCCAACCAACCAACAAACCAACAAACCAACAAACCAACAAACCAACAAACCAACAAACCAACAAGCCAACAAACCAACAAACTAAAAAACCAACAAACCAACAAGCCAACAAGCCAACAAACCAACAAACTAACAAACCAACAAACGAACTAACCAACAAACCAACTAGCCAACAAGCTAACCAACCAACAAACCAACAAAGCAACAAACCAACAAACCAACAAACCAACAAACCAACAAACTAACAAACCAACAAACCAACAAACCAACAAACCAACAAGCCAACAAGCCAACAGACCAACAAACTAACAAACCAACAAACGAACTTACCAACAAACCAACAAGCCAACAAGCCAACAAACCAACAAACCAAGTAACCAAAAAGCCAACAAACTAACAAACCAACAAGCCAACAAGCCAACAAACCAACAAACCAACAAAGTGACAAGCCAACAAGCCAACAAACCAACAAACCAACAAGCCAACAAACCAAGTAACCAAAAAGCCAACAAACTATCAAACCAACAAGCCAACAAACAAACAAGCCAACAAACCAACAAACCAACAAACCAACAAACCAACAAACCAACAAACCAACAAACCAAAAAACCAACAAACCAACAAGCCAACAAGCCAACAAACCAACAAACTAACAAACCAACAAACGAACTAACCAACAAACCAACAAGCCAACAAGCCAACAAACCAACAAACCAACAAACTAACAAACCAACAAACTAACAAACCAACAAGCCAACAAACCAACAAACCAACAAGCCAACAAACCAACAAACCAACAAACCAACATGCCAACAAACCAACAAACTAAGTAACCAACAAGCCAACAAGCCAACAAACCAACAAACCAATAAGACAACAAACCAACAAACCAACAAACCAACAAGCTAACAAACCAACAAGCCAACAAACCAACAAACAAACAAACCAACAAACAAATAAAACAACAAACCAACAAACCAACAAACCAACAAACCAACAAACCAACAAACCAACAAGCCAACAAACCAACAAACCAACAAACAAATAAACCAACAAACCAAAAAACCAACAAAGCAACAAACCAACAAACCAACAAACCAACAAACCAACAAACCAACAAACCAACAAGCCAACAAGCCAACAAACCAACAAACCAACAAGCCAACAAGCCAACAAACCAACAAACCAAGTAACCAAAAAGCCAACAAACTAGCAAACCAACAAGCCAACAAACCAACAAGCCAACAAGCCAACAAACCAACAAACCAACAAAGCAACAAACCAACAAACCAACAAACCAACAAACCAACAAACAAACAAACCAACAAGCCAACAAACCAACAAACCAACAAGCCAACAAACCAACAAACCAACAAACCAACTAGCCAACAAGCCAACCAACCAACAAACCAACAAAGCAACAAACCAACAAACCAACAAACCAACAAACCAACAAACCAACAAACTAACAAACCAACAACCCAACAAACAAGCAAGCCAACAAGCCAACAAACCAACAAACCAACAAACCAACAAACCAACAAACCAACAAACCAACAAACCAAAAAACCAACAAACCAACAAGCCAACAAGCCAACAAACCAACAAACTAACAAACCAAGAAACGAACTAACCAACAAACCAACAAGCCAACAAGCCAACAAACCAACAAACCAACAAACCAACAAACCAACAAACTAACAAACCAACAAGCCAACAAACCAATAAACCAACAAGCCAACAAACCAACAAACCAACAAACCAACATGCCAACAAACCAACAAACTAAGTAACCAACAAGCCAACAAACCAACAAACCAACAAAACAACAAGCCAACAAACCAACAAACCAACAAACCAACAAACCAACAAGCCAACAAGCCATTAAACCAACAAACCAACAAGCCAAGAAACCAACAAACCAACAAACCAACAAGCCAACAAACTAACAAGCCAACAAGCCAACAAACCAACATACCAAGTAACCAAAAAGACAACAAACTAACAAACCAACAAGCCAACAAACCAACAAGCCAACAAGCCAAAAAAACCAACAAACCAACAAAGCAACAAACCAACAAACCAACAAACCAACAAACCAACAAACTAACAAACCAACAAGCCAACAAACCAACAAACCAGCAAGCCAACAAACCAACAAACCAACAAACCAACAAACCAACAAGCCAACAAGCAAACAAACTAACAAACCAACAAGCCAACAAACCAACAAACCAACAAACCAACAAGCCAACAAGCCAACAAGCCAACAAACCAACAAACCAACAAGACAACAAACCAACAAACCAACAAACCAACAAGCCAACAAACCAACAAGCCAACAAACCAACAAACAAACAAACCAACAAACCAACAAACCCACAAACAAATAAAACAACAAACCAACAAACCAACAAAAAAACAAACCAACAAGCCAACAAACCAACAAACAGATAAACCAACAAACTAACAAACCAACAAACCAACAAACCAACAAACCAACAAACCAACAAACCAAACAACCAACAAAGCAAACTAGCCAACAAGCCAACAGACCAACAAACTAACAAACCAAAAAACGAACTTACCAACAAACCAACAAACCAACAAGCCAACAAGCCAACAAACCAACAAACTAACAAACCAACAAACAAACTAACCAACAAGCCAACAAACCAACAAGCCAACAAACCTACAACCAACATGCCAACAAATAAACAAACCAACAAACCAACAAACCAACAAACCAACAAACCAACAAGCCAACAAACCAAACAACCAACAAAGCAAACTAGCCAACAAGCCAACAGACCAACAAACTAACAAACCAAAAAACGAACTTACCAACAAACCAACAAACCAACAAGCCAACAAGCCAACAAACCAACAAACTAACAAACCAACAAACAAACTAACCAACAAGCCAACAAACCAACAAGCCAACAAACCTACAACCAACCAACCAACAAACCAACAAACCAACAAACCCACAAACAAATAAAACAACAAACCAACAAACCAACAAAAAAACAAACCAACAAGCCAACAAACCAACAAACAGATAAACCAACAAACTAACAAACCAACAAACCAACAAACCAACAAACCAACAAACCAACAAACCAAACAACCAACAAAGCAAACTAGCCAACAAGCCAACAGACCAACAAACTAACAAACCAAAAAACGAACTTACCAACAAACCAACAAACCAACAAGCCAACAAGCCAACAAACCAACAAACTAACAAACCAACAAACAAACTAACCAACAAGCCAACAAACCAACAAGCCAACAAACCTACAACCAACCAACCAACAAACCAACAAACCAACAAACCAACAAACCAACAAACCAACAAACCAACAAGCCAACAAACCAACAAACTAAAAAACCAACAAACCAACAAGCCAACAAGCCAACAAACCAACAAACTAACAAACCAACAAACGAACTAACCAACAAACCAACTAGCCAACAAGCTAACCAACCAACAAACCAACAAAGCAACAAACCAACAAACCAACAAACCAACAAACCAACAAACTAACAAACCAACAAACCAACAAACCAACAAACCAACAAGCCAACAAGCCAACAGACCAACAAACTAACAAACCAACAAACGAACTTACCAACAAACCAACAAGCCAACAAGCCAACAAACCAACAAACCAAGTAACCAAAAAGCCAACAAACTAACAAACCAACAAGCCAACAAGCCAACAAACCAACAAACCAACAAAGTGACAAGCCAACAAGCCAACAAACCAACAAACCAACAAGCCAACAAACCAAGTAACCAAAAAGCCAACAAACTATCAAACCAACAAGCCAACAAACAAACAAGCCAACAAACCAACAAACCAACAAACCAACAAACCAACAAACCAACAAACCAACAAACCAAAAAACCAACAAACCAACAAGCCAACAAGCCAACAAACCAACAAACTAACAAACCAACAAACGAACTAACCAACAAACCAACAAGCCAACAAGCCAACAAACCAACAAACCAACAAACTAACAAACCAACAAACTAACAAACCAACAAGCCAACAAACCAACAAACCAACAAGCCAACAAACCAACAAACCAACAAACCAACATGCCAACAAACCAACAAACTAAGTAACCAACAAGCCAACAAGCCAACAAACCAACAAACCAATAAGACAACAAACCAACAAACCAACAAACCAACAAGCTAACAAACCAACAAGCCAACAAACCAACAAACAAACAAACCAACAAACAAATAAAACAACAAACCAACAAACCAACAAACCAACAAACCAACAAACCAACAAACCAACAAGCCAACAAACCAGCAAACCAACAAACAAATAAACCAACAAACCAAAAAACCAACAAAGCAACAAACCAACAAACCAACAAACCAACAAACCAACAAACCAACAAACCAACAAGCCAACAAGCCAACAAACCAACAAACCAACAAGCCAACAAGCCAACAAACCAACAAACCAAGTAACCAAAAAGCCAACAAACTAGCAAACCAACAAGCCAACAAACCAACAAGCCAACAAGCCAACAAACCAACAAACCAACAAAGCAACAAACCAACAAACCAACAAACCAACAAACCAACAAACAAACAAACCAACAAGCCAACAAACCAACAAACCAACAAGCCAACAAACCAACAAACCAACAAACCAACTAGCCAACAAGCCAACCAACCAACAAACCAACAAAGCAACAAACCAACAAACCAACAAACCAACAAACCAACAAACCAACAAACTAACAAACCAACAACCCAACAAACAAGCAAGCCAACAAGCCAACAAACCAACAAACCAACAAACCAACAAACCAACAAACCAACAAACCAACAAACCAAAAAACCAACAAACCAACAAGCCAACAAGCCAACAAACCAACAAACTAACAAACCAAGAAACGAACTAACCAACAAACCAACAAGCCAACAAGCCAACAAACCAACAAACCAACAAACCAACAAACCAACAAACTAACAAACCAACAAGCCAACAAACCAATAAACCAACAAGCCAACAAACCAACAAACCAACAAACCAACATGCCAACAAACCAACAAACTAAGTAACCAACAAGCCAACAAACCAACAAACCAACAAAACAACAAGCCAACAAACCAACAAACCAACAAACCAACAAACCAACAAGCCAACAAGCCATTAAACCAACAAACCAACAAGCCAAGAAACCAACAAACCAACAAACCAACAAGCCAACAAACTAACAAGCCAACAAGCCAACAAACCAACATACCAAGTAACCAAAAAGACAACAAACTAACAAACCAACAAGCCAACAAACCAACAAGCCAACAAGCCAAAAAAACCAACAAACCAACAAAGCAACAAACCAACAAACCAACAAACCAACAAACCAACAAACTAACAAACCAACAAGCCAACAAACCAACAAACCAGCAAGCCAACAAACCAACAAACCAACAAACCAACAAACCAACAAGCCAACAAGCAAACAAACTAACAAACCAACAAGCCAACAAACCAACAAACCAACAAACCAACAAGCCAACAAGCCAACAAGCCAACAAACCAACAAACCAACAAGACAACAAACCAACAAACCAACAAACCAACAAGCCAACAAACCAACAAGCCAACAAACCAACAAACAAACAAACCAACAAACCAACAAACCCACAAACAAATAAAACAACAAACCAACAAACCAACAAAAAAACAAACCAACAAGCCAACAAACCAACAAACAGATAAACCAACAAACCAACAAACCAACAAACCAACAAACCAACAAACCAACAAACCAACAAACCAAACAACCAACAAAGCAAACTAGCCAACAAGCCAACAGACCAACAAACTAACAAACCAACAAACGAACTTACCAACAAACCAACAAGCCAACAAGCCAACAAACCAACAAACCAAGTAACCAAAAAGCCAACAAACTAACAAACCAACAAGCCAACAAGCCAACAAACCAACAAACCAACAAAGTAACAAGCCAACAAGCCAACAAACCAACAAACCAACAAACCAACAAGCCAACAAACCAAGTAACCAAAAAGCCAACAAACTATCAAACCAACAAGCCAACAAACAAACAAGCCAACAAGCCAACAAACCAACAAACCAACAAACCAACAAACCAACACACCAAAAAACCAACAAACCAACAAGCCAACAAGCCAACAAACCAACAAACTAACAAACCAACAAACGAACTAACCAACAAACCAACAAGCCAACAAGCCAACAAACCAACAAACCAACAAACTAACAAACCAACAAACTAACAAACCAACAAGCCAACAAACCAACAAACCAACAAGCCAACAAACCAACAAACCAACAAACCAACATGCCAACAAACCAACAAACTAAGTAACCAACAAGCCAACAAGCCAACAAACCAACAAACCAATAAGACAACAAACCAACAAACCAACAGACCAACAAGCTAACAAACCAACAAGCCAACAAACTAACAAACAAACAATCCAACAAACAAATAAAACAACAAACCAACAAACCAACAAACCAACAAACCAACAAACCAACATACCAACAAGCCAACAAACCAACAAACCAACAAACAAATAAACCAACAAACCAAAAAACCAACAAACCAACAAACCAACAAACCAACAAACCAACAAACCAACAAACCAACAAACCAACAAGCCAACAAGCCAACAAACCAACAAACCAACAAGCCAACAAGCCAACAAACCAACAAACCAAGTAACCGAAAAGCCAACAAATTAGCAAACCAACAAGCCAACAAACCAACAAGCCAACAAGCCAACAAACCAACAAACCAACAAAGCAACAAACCAACAAACCAACAAACCAACAAACCAACAAACCAACAAACAAACAAACCAACAAGCCAACAAACCAACAAACCAACTAGCCAACAAGCCAACCAACCAACAAACCAACAAACCAACAAACCAACAAACCAACAAACCAACAAACCAAACAACCAACAAACCAACTAGCCAACAAGCCAACAGACCAACAAACTAACAAACCAACAAACGAACTTACCAACAAACCAACAAGCCAACAAGCCAACAAGCCAACAAACCAACAAACCAAGTAACCAAAAAGCCAACAAACTAACAAACCAACAAGCCAACAAGCCAACAAACCAACAAACCAACAAAGTAACAAGCCAACAAGCCAACAAACCAACAAACCAACAAACCAACAAGCCAACAAACCAAGTAACCAAAAAGCCAACAAACTATCAAACCAACAAGCCAACAAACAAACAAGCCAACAAGCCAACAAACCAACAAACCAACAAACCAACAAACCAACAAACCAACACACCAAAAAACCAACAAACCAACAAGCCAACAAGCCAACAAACCAACAAACTAACAAACCAACAAACGAACTAACCAACAAACCAACAAGCCAACAAGCCAACAAACCAACAAACCAACAAACTAACAAACCAACAAACTAACAAACCAACAAGCCAACAAACCAACAAACCAACAAGCCAACAAACCAACAAACCAACAAACCAACATGCCAACAAACCAACAAACTAAGTAACCAACAAGCCAACAAGCCAACAAACCAACAAACCAATAAGACAACAAACCAACAAACCAACAAACCAACAAGCTAACAAACCAACAAGCCAACAAACCAACAAACAAACAAACCAACAAACAAATAAAACAACAAACCAACAAACCAACAAACCAACAAACCAACAAACCAACAAGCCAACAAACCAACAAACCAACAAACAAATAAACCAACAAACCAAAAAACCAACAAACCAACAAACCAACAAACCAACAAACCAACAAACCAACAAACCAACAAGCCAACAAGCCAACAAACCAACAAACCAACAAGCCAACAAGCCAACAAACCAACAAACCAAGTAACCAAAAAGCCAACAAACTAGCAAACCAACAAGCCAACAAACCAACAAGCCAACAAGCCAACAAACCAACAAACCAACAAACCAACAAGCCAACAAGCCAACAAACCAACAAACCAACAAGCCAACAAGCCAACAAACCAACAAACCAAGTAACCGAAAAGCCAACAAATTAGCAAACCAACAAGCCAACAAACCAACAAGCCAACAAGCCAACAAACCAACAAACCAACAAAGCAACAAACCAACAAACCAACAAACCAACAAACCAACAAACCAACAAACAAACAAACCAACAAGCCAACAAACCAACAAACCAACTAGCCAACAAGCCAACCAACCAACAAACCAACAAACCAACAAACCAACAAACCAACAAACCAAACAACCAACAAACCAACTAGCCAACAAGCCAACAGACCAACAAACTAACAAACCAACAAACGAACTTACCAACAAACCAACAAGCCAACAAGCCAACAAGCCAACAAACCAACAAACCAAGTAACCAAAAAGCCAACAAACTAACAAACCAACAAGCCAACAAGCCAACAAACCAACAAACCAACAAAGTAACAAGCCAACAAGCCAACAAACCAACAAACCAACAAACCAACAAGCCAACAAACCAAGTAACCAAAAAGCCAACAAACTATCAAACCAACAAGCCAACAAAAAAACAAGCCAACAAGTCAACAAACCAACAAACCAACAAACCAACAAACCAACAAACCAACACACCAAAAAACCAACAAACCAACAAGCCAACAAGCCAACAAACCAACAAACTAACAAACCAACAAACGAACTAACCAACAAA
Organism: Atherix ibis; assembly: GCA_958298945.1. Classification (NCBI taxonomy): domain Eukaryota; kingdom Metazoa; phylum Arthropoda; class Insecta; order Diptera; family Athericidae; genus Atherix; species Atherix ibis. Next base: position 32,303,701 of record OY282608.1, read on the forward strand.
CCAACAAGCCAACAAGCCAACAAACCAACAAACCAACAAACTAACAAACCAACAAACTAACAAACCAACAAGCCAACAAACCAACAAACCAACAAGCCAACAAACCAACAAACCAACAAACCAACATGCCAACAAACCAACAAACTAAGTAACCAACAAGCCAACAAGCCAACAAACCAACAAACCAATAAGACAACAAACCAACAAACCAACAAACCAACAAGCTAACAAACCAACAAGCCAACAAACCAACAAACAAACAAACCAACAAACAAATAAAACAACAAACCAACAAACCAACAAACCAACAAACCAACAAACCAGCAAGCCAACAAACCAACAAACCAACAAACAAATAAACCAACAAACCAAAAAACCAACAAACCAACAAACCAACAAACCAACAAACCAACAAACCAACAAACCAACAAGCCAACAAGCCAACAAACCAACAAACCAACAAGCCAACAAGCCAACAAACCAACAAACCAAGTAACCAAAAAGCCAACAAACTAGCAAACCAACAAGCCAACAAACCAACAAGCCAACAAGCCAACAAACCAACAAACCAACAAAGCAACAAACCAACAAACCAACAAATCAACAAACCAACAAACCAACAAACCAACAAACAAACAAACCAACAAGCCAACAAACCAACAAACCAACTAGCCAACAAGCCAACCAACCAACAAACCAACAAAGCAACAAACCAACAAACCAACAAACCAACAAACCAACAAACCAACAAACTAACAAACCAACAAGCCAACAAACAAGCAAGCCAACAAGCCAACAAACCAACAAACCAACAAACCAACAAACCAACAAACCAACAAACCAACAAACTAACAAACCAACAAACGAACTAACCAACAAACCAGCAAGCCAACAAGCCAACAAACTAACAAACCAACAAACCAACAAACCAACAAACTAACAAACCAACAAGCCAACAAACCAATAAACCAACAAGCCAACAAACCAACAAACCAACAAACCAACATGCCAACAAACCAACAAACTAAGTAACCAACAAGCCAACAAACCAACAAACCAACAAAACAACAAGCCAACAAACCAACAAACCAACAAACCAACAAACCAACAAGCCAACAAGCCAACAAACCAACAAACCAACAAGCCAAGAAACCAACAAACCAACAAACCAACAAGCCATTAAACTAACAAGCCAACAAGCCAACAAACCAACAAACCAAGTAACCAAAAAGACAACAAACTAACAAACCAACAAGCCAACAAACCAACAAGCCAACAAGCCAAAAAACCAACAAACCAACAAAGCAACAAACCAACAAACCAACAAACCAACAAACCAACAAGCCAACAAGCCAACAAACCAACAAACCAACAAGCCAACAAGCCAACAAACCAACAAACCAAGTAACCGAAAAGCCAACAAATTAGCAAACCAACAAGCCAACAAACCAACAAGCCAACAAGCCAACAAACCAACAAACCAACAAAGCAACAAACCAACAAACCAACAAACCAACAAACCAACAAACCAACAAACAAACAAACCAACAAGCCAACAAACCAACAAACCAACTAGCCAACAAGCCAACCAACCAACAAACCAACAAACCAACAAACCAACAAACCAACAAACCAAACAACCAACAAACCAACTAGCCAACAAGCCAACAGACCAACAAACTAACAAACCAACAAACGAACTTACCAACAAACCAACAAGCCAACAAGCCAACAAGCCAACAAGCCAACAAACCAACAAACCAAGTAACCAAAAAGCCAACAAACTAACAAACCAACAAGCCAACAAGCCAACAAACCAACAAACCAACAAAGTAACAAGCCAACAAGCCAACAAACCAACAAACCAACAAACCAACAAGCCAACAAACCAAGTAACCAAAAAGCCAACAAACGTTCAAACCAACAAGCCAACAAACAAACAAGCCAACAAGTCAACAAACCAACAAACCAACAAACCAACAAACCAACAAACCAACACACCAAAAAACCAACAAACCAACAAGCCAACAAGCCAACAAACCAACAAACTAACAAACCAACAAACGAACTAACCAACAAACCAACAAGCCAACAAGCCAACAAACCAACAAACCAACAAACTAACAAACCAACAAACTAACAAACCAACAAGCCAACAAACCAACAAACCAACAAGCCAACAAACCAACAAACCAACAAACCAACATGCCAACAAACCAACAAACTAAGTAACCAACAAGCCAACAAGCCAACAAACCAACAAACCAATAAGACAACAAACCAACAAACCAACAAACCAACAAACCAACAAGCTAACAAACCAACAAGCCAACAAACCAACAAACAAACAAACCAACAAACAAATAAAACAACAAACCAACAAACCAACAAACCAACAAACCAACAAACCAGCAAGCCAACAAACCAACAAACCAACAAACAAATAAACCAACAAACCAAAAAACCAACAAACCAACAAACCAACAAACCAACAAACCAACAAACCAACAAACCAACAAGCCAACAAGCCAACAAACCAACAAACCAACAAGCCAACAAGCCAACAAACCAACAAACCAAGTAACCAAAAAGCCAACAAACTAGCAAACCAACAAGCCAACAAACCAACAAGCCAACAAGCCAACAAACCAACAAACCAACAAAGCAACAAACCAACAAACCAACAAATCAACAAACCAACAAACCAACAAACCAACAAACAAACAAACCAACAAGCCAACAAACCAACAAACCAACTAGCCAACAAGCCAACCAACCAACAAACCAACAAAGCAACAAACCAACAAACCAACAAACCAACAAACCAACAAACCAACAAACTAACAAACCAACAAGCCAACAAACAAGCAAGCCAACAAGCCAACAAACCAACAAACCAACAAACCAACAAACCAACAAACCAACAAACCAACAAACTAACAAACCAACAAACGAACTAACCAACAAACCAGCAAGCCAACAAGCCAACAAACTAACAAACCAACAAACCAACAAACCAACAAACTAACAAACCAACAAGCCAACAAACCAATAAACCAACAAGCCAACAAACCAACAAACCAACAAACCAACATGCCAACAAACCAACAAACTAAGTAACCAACAAGCCAACAAACCAACAAACCAACAAAACAACAAGCCAACAAACCAACAAACCAACAAACCAACAAACCAACAAGCCAACAAGCCAACAAACCAACAAACCAACAAGCCAAGAAACCAACAAACCAACAAACCAACAAGCCATTAAACTAACAAGCCAACAAGCCAACAAACCAACAAACCAAGTAACCAAAAAGACAACAAACTAACAAACCAACAAGCCAACAAACCAACAAGCCAACAAGCCAAAAAACCAACAAACCAACAAAGCAACAAACCAACAAACCAACAAACCAACAAACCAACAAACTAACAAACCAACAAGCCAACAAACCAACAAACCAGCAAGCCAACAAACCAACAAACCAACAAACCAACAAACCAACAAGCCAACAAGCCAACAAACTAACAAACCAACAAGCCAACAAACCAACAAACCAACAAACCAACAAGCCAACAAGCCAACAAACCAACAAACCAACAAGACAACAAACCCACAAACAAATAAAACAACAAACCAACAAGCCAACAAAAAAACAAACCAACAAGCCAACAAACCAACAAACAGATAAACCAACAAACCAAAAAACCAACAAACCAACAAACCAACAAACCAACAAACCAACAAACCAACAAACCAACAAACCAACAAACCAACAAGCCAACAAGCCAACAAACCAACAAACCAACAAGCCAACAAGCCAACAAACCAAGTAACCAAAAAGCCAACAAACTAGCAAACCAACAAGCCAACAAACCAACAAGCCAACAAGCCAACAAACCAACATACCAACAAACCAACAAACCAACAAACCAACAAACCAACAAACCAACAAACCAACAAACCAACAAACAAACAAAACAACAAGCCAACAAACCAACAAACCAACAAGCCAACAAACCAACCAACAAACAAACCAACTAGCCAACAAGCCAACCAACCAACAAACCAACAAAGCAACAAACCAACAAACCAACAAACCAACAAACCAACAAACTAACAAACCAACAAACCAACAAACCAACAAACCAACAAGCCAACAAACCAACAAACCAACAAACCAACAAACCAACAAACTAACAAACCAACAAACCAACAAACCAACAAACCAACAACCCAACCAACCAAACAACCAAACAACCAACAAACCAACTAGCCAACAAGCCAACAGACCAACAAACTAACAAACCAACAAACGAACTAACCAACAAACCAACAAGCCAACAAGCCAACAAACCAACAAACTAAGTAACCAAAAAGCCAACAAACTAACAAACCAACAAGCCAACAAGTCAACAAACCGACAAACCAACAAAGTAACAAGCCAACAAGCCAACAAACCAACAAACCAACAAGCCAACAAACCAAGTAACCAAAAAGCCAACAAACTAACAAACCAACAAGCCAACAAACAAACAAGCCAACAAGCCAACAAACCAACAAACCAACAAACCAACAAACCAACAAACCAACAAACCAAAAAACCAACAAACCAACAAGCCAACAAGCCAACAAGCCAACAAACCAACAAACTAACAAACCAACAAACGAACTAACCAACAAACCAACAAGCCAACAAGCCAACAAACGAACAAACCAACAAACCAACAAGCCAACAAACCAACAAACCAACAAGCCAACAAACCAACAAACCAACGAACCAACATGCCAACAAACCAACAAACTAAGTAACCAACAAGCCAACAAACCAACAAACCAACAAGCCAACAAGCCAACAAACCAACAAACCAATAAACCAACAAACTAACAAACCAAGTAACCAACAAACCAACAAACCATCAAACGAACAAAGCAACAAACCAACAAGCCAACAAGCCAACAAACCAACAAACCAAGTAACCAAAAAGCCAACAAACTAACAAACCAACAAACCAACAAGCCAACAAACCAACAAACCAACAAACCAACAAGCCAACAAGCCAACAAACCAACAAACTAACAAACCAACAAACAAACTAACCAACAAGCCAACAAACCAACAAGCCAACAAACCAACAAATCAACAAGCCAACAAACCAACAAACCAACAAACCAACAAACCAACAAACCAACAAACCAACAAACCAACAAACCAACAAACCAACAAGCCAACAAGCCAACAAACCAACAAACCAACAAACCAACAAACCAACAAACCAACAAGCCAACAAACCAACAAACCAAAAAACCAACAAACCAACAAGCCAACAAGCCAACAAACCAACAAACTAACAAACCAACAAACGAACTAACCAACAAACCAACAAACCAACAAGCCAACAAACCAACAAACCAACAAGCCAACAAACCAACAAACCAACAAACCAACAAGCCAACAAGCCAACAACCAAACAAACCAACAAACCAACAAACCAAGTAACCAAAAAGCCAACAAACTAACAAACCAACAAGCCAACAAGCCAACAAACCAACAAACCAACAAACCAACAAACCAACAAGCCAACAAACCAACAAACAAATAAACCAACAAACGAACAAACCAACAAACCAACAAACCAACAAACCAAAAAACCAACAAACCAACAAGCCAACAAGCCAACAAACTAACAAACTAACAAACCAACAAACGAACTAACCAACAAACCAACAAGCCAACAAGCCAACAAACCAACAAACCAACAAACTAAGTAACCAAGAAGCAAACAAGCCAACAAACCAACAAACCAATAAGATAACAAACCAACAAATCAACAAACCAAAAAACCAACAAACCAACAAACCAACAAACCAACAAACCAACAAACCAACAAACTAACAAACCAACAAGCCGACAAGCCAACAAACCAACAAACCAACAAACCAACAAGCCAACAAACCAACAAGCCAACAAACCAACAAACCAACAAACAAACAAACCAACAAACCAATTAACCAACAAACCAACAAGCCAACAAACCAAGAAACCAACAAGCCAACAAACCAACAAACCAACAAGCCAACAAACCAACAAGCCAACAAACCAACAAACCAACAAACCAATTAACCAACAAACCAACAAACGAACAAACCAACAAACTAACAAACCAACAAACCAACAAACCAACAAACCAACAAGCCAACGAGCGAACAAACCAACAAACCAACAAACAAGCAAGCCAACAAAAAAACAAGCCAACAAACCAACAAACCAACAAACCAAGTAACCAACAAACCAACAAACCATCAAACGAACAAAGCAACAAACCAACAAGCCAACAAACCAACAAACCAAGTAACCAAAAAGCCAACCAACTAACACATCAATAAGCCAACAAACCAACAAGCCAACAAGCCAACAAACCAACAAACCAACAAAGCAACAAACCAAAAAACCAACAAACCAAAAAACCAACAAACCAACAAACCATCAAACGAACAAAGCAACAAGCCAACAAGCCAACAAACCAACAAACCAACAAGCCAAAAAACCAACAAACGAACAAGCCAACAAGCCAACAAACCCACAAACCAACAAACCAACAAGCCAACAAACCAACAAACCAACAAGCCAACAAACCAACAAACCAACAAACCAACAAACCAACAAGCCAGCAAACCAACAAACAAATAAACCAACAAACCAACAAACCAACAAACCACCAAACTAACAAACCAATAAGCCAACAAGCCAACAAACCAACAAGCCAACAAACCAACAAACCAACAAAGCAACAAGCCAACAAGCCAACAAACCAACAAACCAACAAGCCAACAAACCAACAAACCAACAAGCCAACAAGCCAACAAACCAACAACCCAACAAACCAAGTAACCAACAAGCCAACAAACCAACAAGCCAACAAACCAACAAGCCAACAAACCAACAAACCAACAAGCCAACAAGCCAACAAACCAACAACCCAACAAACCAAGTAATCAAAAAGCCAACAAACTAACAAACCAACAAGCCAACAACCCAACAAACCAACAAACCAACAAACCAACAAGCCAACAGGCCAACAAACAAATAAACCAACAAACCAACAAACCAACAAACCAACAAACCTACAAACCAAAAAACCAACAAACCAACAAGCCAACAAGCCAACAAACCAACAAACCAACAAACCAACAAACTAAGTAATCAACAAGCCAACAAACCAACAAACCAACAAGCCAACAAGCCAACAAACCAACAAACCAACAAGCCAACAAACCAACAAACCAACAAACCCAAAAACCAACAAACCAACAAACCAACAAACGAACAAACCAACAAACCAACAAACCAACAAACCAACAAGCCAACAAGCCAGCAAACCAACAAACCAACAAGCCAACAAGCCAACAAACCAACAAACCAACAAGCCAACAAACCAACAAACCAACAAGCCAACAAGCCAACAAACCAACAAACCAACAAACTAAAAAACCGACAAGCCAACAAACCAACAAACCAACAATCCATCAAATGAACAAAGCAACAAGCCAACAAGCCAACAAACCAACAAACCAACAAGCTAACAAACCAATAAACCAAAGAGCCAACAAGCTAACAAACCAACAAACCAACAAACCAACAAACCAACAAGCTAACAAACCAACAAGCCAACAAACCAACAAACCAACAAGCCAACAAACCAACAAACCAAAGAGCCAACAAGCTAACAAACCAACAAACCAACAAACCAACAAACCAACAAACCAACAAGCTAACAAACCAACAAACCAACAAACCAATAAACCAACAAGCCAACAAACCAACAAACAAATAAACCAACAAACCAAAAAACCAACAAACCAACAAACCAACAAACCAACAAACCAACAAACCAACAAGCCAACAAACAAACAAGCCAACAAACCAACAAACCAACAAACCAATAATCCAACAAGCCAACAAGCCAACAAACCAACAAACCAACAAGCCAACAAGCCAACAAACCAACAAACCAACAAGCCAACAAACCAACAAACCAACAAGCCAACAAACCAACAAACCAACAAACCAACAAGCCAACAAACCAACAAGCCAACAAAACAACAAACCAACAAACCAACAAACCAACAAACCAACAAACCAACAAGCCAACAAACCAATAAACAAATAAACCAACAAACTAACAAACCAACAAACCAACAAACCAACAAACCAACAACCCAACAAACCAATTAACCAACAAACCAACAAACGAACAAACCAACAAACCAACAAACCAACAAACCAACAAGCCAACAAGCCAGCAAACCAACAAACCAACAAGCCAACAAGCCAACAAACCAACAAACCAACAAGCCAACAAACCAACAAACCAACAAGCCAACAAGCCAACAAACCAACAAACCAACAAACTAAAAAACCGACAAGCCAACAAACCAACAAACCAACAAACCATCAAATGAACAAAGCAACAAGCCAACAAGCCAACAAACCAACAAACCAACAAGCCAACAAACCAACAAACCAAAGAGCCAACAAGCTAACAAACCAACAAACCAACAAACCAACAAACCAACAAACCAACAAGCTAACAAACCAACAAACCAACAAACCAATAAACCAACAAGCCAACAAACCAACAAACAAATAAACCAACAAACCAAAAAACCAACAAACCAACAAACCAACAAACCAACAAACCAACAAGCCAACAAACAAACAAGCCAACAAACCAACAAACCAACAAACCAATTAACCAACAAACCAACAAACGAACAAACCAACAAACTAACAAACAAACAAGCCAACAAACCAACAAACCAACAAACCATCAAACGAACAAATCAACAAGCCAACAAGCCAACAAACCAACAAGCCAACAAACCAACAAACCAACTAGCCAACAACCCAACAAACCAACAAACCTACAAACCAACAAGCCAACAAACCAACAAACCAACAAACCAACAAACCAACAAACGAACAAGCCAACGAGCCAACAAACCAACAAACCAACAAACAAGCAAGCCAACAAATCAACAAGCCAACAAACGAACAAACCAAGTAACCAAAAAGCCAACAAACTAACAAACCGATAAGCCAACAAACCAACAAGCCAACAAGCCAACAAACCAACAAACCAACAAAGCAACAAACCAAAAAACCAATAAACCAAAAAACCAACAAACCATCACACGAACAAAGCAACAAGCCAACAAGCCAACAAACCAACAAACCAACAAGCCAAAAAACCAATAAACCAACAAGCCAACAAGCCAAAAACCCACAAACCAACAAACCAACAAGCCAACAAACCAACAAACTAACAAGCCAACAAACCAACAAACCAACAAACCAACAAACCAACAAGCCAGCAAACCAACAAACAAATAAACCAACAAACCAACAAACCAACAAACCAACAAACCAACAAACCAACAAGCCAACAAGCCAACAAACCAACAAGCCAACAAACCAACAAACCAACAAAGCAACAAGCCAACAAGCCAACAAACCAACAAACCAACAAGCCAACAAACCAACAAACCAACAAGCCAACAAGCCAACAAACCAACAACCCAACAAACCAAGTAACCAAAAAGCCAACAAACCAACAAACCAACAAGCCAACAACCCAACAAACCAACAAACCAACAAACCAACAAGCCAACAAACCAACAAACAAATAAACCAACAAACCAACAAGCCAACAAGCCAACAAACCAACAAACCAAGTAACCAAAAAGCCAACAAACTAACAAACCAATAAGCCAACAAACCAACAAGCCAACAAGCCAACAAACCAACAAACCAACAAAGCAACAAACCAAAAAACCAACAAACCAAAAAACCAACAAACCAACAAACCAACAAACCAACAAGCCAACAAGCCAACAAACCAACAAACCAACAAACCAACAAGCCAACAAACCAACAAGCCAACAAACCAACAACCCAACAAACCAATTAACCAACAAACCAACAAACGAACAAACCAACAAACAAACAAACCAACAAACCAATAATCCAACAAGCCAACAAGCCAACAAACCAACAAACCAACAAGCCAACAAGCCAACAAACCAACAAACCAACAAGCCAACAAACCAACAAACCAAAAAGCCAACAAACCAACAAACCAACAAACCAACAAGCCAACAAACCAACAAGCCAACAAAACAACAAACCAACAAACCAACAAACCAACAAACCAACAAACCAACAAGCCAACAAACCAATAAACAAATAAACCAACAAACTAACAAACCAACAAACCAACAAACCAACAAACCAACAAACCAACAAACCAATTAACCAACAAACCAACAAACGAACAAACCAACAAACCAACAAACCAACAAACCAACAAGCCAACAAGCCAGCAAACCAACAAACCAACAAGCCAACAAGCCAACAAACCAACAAACCAACAAGCCAACAAACCAACAAACCAACAAGCCAACAAACCAACAAACCAACAAACCAACAAACTAAAAAACCGACAAGCCAACAAACCAACAAACCAACAAACCATCAAATGAACAAAGCAACAAGCCAACAAGCCAACAAACCAACAAACCAACAAGCCAACAAACCAACAAACCAAAGAGCCAACAAGCTAACAAACCAACAAACCAACAAACCAACAAACCAACAAACCAACAAGCTAACAAACCAACAAACCAACAAACCAATAAACCAACAAGCCAACAAACCAACAAACAAATAAACCAACAAGCCAAAAAACCAACAAACCAACAAACCAACAAACCAACAAACCAACAAACCAACAAGCCAACAAACAAACAAGCCAACAAACCAACAAACCAACACACCAATTAACCAACAAACCAACAAACGAACAAACCAACAAACTAACAAACTAACAAGCCAACAAACCAACAAACCAACAAACCATCAAACGAACAAAGCAACAAGCCAACAAGCCAACAAACCAAAAAGCCAACAAACCAACAAACCAACTAGCCAACAACCCAACAAACCAACAAACCTACAAACCAACAAGCCAACAAACCAACAAACCAACAAACCAACAAACCAACAAACCAACAAGCCAACGAGCCAACAAACCAACAAACCAACAAACAAGCAAGCCAACAAATCAACAAGCCAACAAACCAACAAACCAACAAACCAAGTAACCAACAAACCAACAAACCATCAAACGAACAAAGCAACAAACCAACAAGCCAACAAGCCAACAAACCAACAAACCAAGTAACCAAAAAGCCAACAAACTAACAAACCGATAAGCCAACAAACCAACAAGCCAACAAGCCAACAAACCAACAAACCAACAAAGCAACAAACCAAAAAACCAACAAACCAAAAAACCAACAAACCAACAAACCATCAAACGAACAAAGCAACAAGCCAACAAGCCAACAAACCAACAAACCAACAAGCCAAAAAACCAATAAACCAACAAGCCAACAAGCCAACAAACCCACAAACCAACAAACCAACAAGCCAACAAACCAACAAACTAACAAGCCAACAAACCAACAAACCAACAAACCAACAAACCAACAAGCCAGCAAACCAACAAACAAATAAACCAACAAACCAACAAACCAACAAACCAACAAACCAACAAACCAACAAGCCAACAAGCCAACAAACCAACAAGCCAACAAACCAACAAACCAACAAAGCAACAAGCCAACAAGCCAACAAACCAACAAACCAACAAGCCAACAAACCAACAAGCCAACAAGCCAACAAACCAACAACCCAACAAACCAAGTAAACAAAAAGCCAACAAACCAACAAACCAACAAGCCAACAACCCAACAAACCAACAAACCAACAAACCAACAAGCCAACAAACCAACAAACAAATAAACCAACAAACCAACAAGCCAACAAGCCAACAAACCAACAAACCAAGTAACCAAAAAGCCAACAAACTAACAAACCAATAAGCCAACAAACCAACAAGCCAACAAGCCAACAAACCAACAAACCAACAAAGCAACAAACCAAAAAACCAACAAACCAAAAAACCAACAAACCAACAAACCATCAAACGAACAAAGCAACAAGCCAACAAGCCAACAAACCAACAAACCAACAAGCCAAAAAACCAACAAACCAACAAGCCAACAAGCCAACAAACCCACAAACCAACAAACCAACAAGCCAACAAACCAACAAGACAACAAGCCAACAAACCAACAAACCAACAAGCCAACAAACCAACAAACCAACAAACCAACAAACCAACAAACCAACAAACCAATTAACCAACAAACCAACAAACGAACAAACCAACAAACCAACAAACCAACAAACCAACAAGCCAACAAGCCAGCAAACCAACAAACCAACAAGCCAACAAGCCAACAAACCAACAAACCAACAAGCCAACAAACCAACAAACCAACAAGCCAACAAACCAACAAACCAACAAACCAACAAACTAAAAAACCGACAAGCCAACAAACCAACAAACCAACAAACCATCAAATGAACAAAGCAACAAGCCAACAAGCCAACAAACCAACAAACCAACAAGCCAACAAACCAACAAACCAAAGAGCCAACAAGCTAACAAACCAACAAACCAACAAACCAACAAACCAACAAACCAACAAGCTAACAAACCAACAAACCAACAAACCAATAAACCAACAAGCCAACAAACCAACAAACAAATAAACCAACAAGCCAAAAAACCAACAAACCAACAAACCAACAAACCAACAAACCAACAAACCAACAAGCCAACAAACAAACAAGCCAACAAACCAACAAACCAACACACCAATTAACCAACAAACCAACAAACGAACAAACCAACAAACTAACAAACTAACAAGCCAACAAACCAACAAACCAACAAACCATCAAACGAACAAAGCAACAAGCCAACAAGCCAACAAACCAAAAAGCCAACAAACCAACAAACCAACTAGCCAACAACCCAACAAACCAACAAACCTACAAACCAACAAGCCAACAAACCAACAAACCAACAAACCAACAAACCAACAAACCAACAAGCCAACGAGCCAACAAACCAACAAACCAACAAACAAGCAAGCCAACAAATCAACAAGCCAACAAACCAACAAACCAACAAACCAAGTAACCAACAAACCAACAAACCATCAAACGAACAAAGCAACAAACCAACAAGCCAACAAGCCAACAAACCAACAAACCAAGTAACCAAAAAGCCAACAAACTAACAAACCGATAAGCCAACAAACCAACAAGCCAACAAGCCAACAAACCAACAAACCAACAAAGCAACAAACCAAAAAACCAACAAACCAAAAAACCAACAAACCAACAAACCATCAAACGAACAAAGCAACAAGCCAACAAGCCAACAAACCAACAAACCAACAAGCCAAAAAACCAATAAACCAACAAGCCAACAAGCCAACAAACCCACAAACCAACAAACCAACAAGCCAACAAACCAACAAACTAACAAGCCAACAAACCAACAAACCAACAAACCAACAAACCAACAAGCCAGCAAACCAACAAACAAATAAACCAACAAACCAACAAACCAACAAACCAACAAACCAACAAACCAACAAGCCAACAAGCCAACAAACCAACAAGCCAACAAACCAACAAACCAACAAAGCAACAAGCCAACAAGCCAACAAACCAACAAACCAACAAGCCAACAAACCAACAAGCCAACAAGCCAACAAACCAACAACCCAACAAACCAAGTAAACAAAAAGCCAACAAACCAACAAACCAACAAGCCAACAACCCAACAAACCAACAAACCAACAAACCAACAAGCCAACAAACCAACAAACAAATAAACCAACAAACCAACAAGCCAACAAGCCAACAAACCAACAAACCAAGTAACCAAAAAGCCAACAAACTAACAAACCAATAAGCCAACAAACCAACAAGCCAACAAGCCAACAAACCAACAAACCAACAAAGCAACAAACCAAAAAACCAACAAACCAAAAAACCAACAAACCAACAAACCATCAAACGAACAAAGCAACAAGCCAACAAGCCAACAAACCAACAAACCAACAAGCCAAAAAACCAACAAACCAACAAGCCAACAAGCCAACAAACCCACAAACCAACAAACCAACAAGCCAACAAACCAACAAGACAACAAGCCAACAAACCAACAAACCATCAAACGAACAAAGCAACAAGCCAACAAGCCAACAAACCAACAAGCCAACAAACCAACAAACCAACTAGCCAACAACCCAACAAACCAACAAACCTACAAACCAACAAGCCAACAAAACAACAAACCAACAAACCAACAAACCAACAAACCAACAAGCCAACGAGCCAACAAACCAACAAACCAACAAACAAGCAAGCCAACAAATCAACAAGCCAACAAACCAACAAACCAACAAACCAAGTAACCAACAAACCAACAAACCATCAAACGAACAAAGCAACAAACCAACAAGCCAACAAGCCAACAAACCAACAAACCAAGTAACCAAAAAGCCAACAAACTAACAAACCGATAAGCCAACAAACCAACAAGCCAACAAGCCAACAAACCAACAAACCAACAAAGCAACAAACCAAAAAACCAACAAACCAAAAAACCAACAAACCAACAAACCATCAAACGAACAAAGCAACAAGCCAACAAGCCAACAAACCAACAAACCAACAAGCCAAAAAACCAATAAACCAACAAGCCAACAAGCCAACAAACCCACAAACCAACAAACCAACAAGCCAACAAACCAACAAACTAACAAGCGAACAAACCAACAAACCAACAAACCAACAAACCAACAAGCCAGCAAACCAACAAACAAATAAACCAACAAACCAACAAACCAACAAACCAACAAACCAACAAACCAACAAGCCAACAAGCCAACAAACCAACAAGCCAACAAACCAACAAATTAACAAAGCAACAAGCCAACAAGCCAACAAACCAACAAACCAACAAGCCAACAAACCAACAAACCAACAAGCCAACAAGCCAACAAACCAACAACCCAACAAACCAAGTAACCAAAAAGCCAACAAACCAACAAACCAACAAGCCAACAACCCAAAAAACCAACAAACCAACAAACCAACAAGCCAACAAACCAACAAACAAATAAACCAACAAACCAACAAGCCAACTAGCCAACAAACCAACAAACCAAGTAACCAAAAAGCCAACAAACTAACAAACCAATAAGCCAACAAACCAACAAGCCAACAAACCAACAAACCAACAAACCAACAAAGCAACAAACCAAAAAACCAACAAACCAAAAAACCAACAAACCAACAAACCATCAAACGAACAAAGCAACAAGCCAACAAGCCAACAAACCAACAAACCAACAAGCCAAAAAACCAACAAACCAACAAGCCAACAAGCCAACAAACCTACAAACCAACAAACCAACAAGCCAACAAACCAACAAGACAACAAGCCAACAAACCAACAAACCAACAAACCAACAAGCCAACAAACCAACAAGCCAACAAACCAACAAACCAACAAACCAATTAACCAACAAACCAACAAACGAACAAACCAACAAACCAACAAACGAACAAGCCAACAAGCTAACAAACCAACAAGCCAACAAACCAACAAACCAACAAACCAACAAGCCAACAAACCAACAAACCAACAATCCAACAAACCAACAAACCAACAAACCAACAAGCCAACAAACCAATAAACAAATAAACCAACAAACTAACAAACCAACAAACCAACAAACCAACAAACCAACAAACCAACAAACCAATTAACCAACAAACCAACAAACGAACAAACCAATAAACCAACAAACTAAAAAACCAACAAGCCCACAAACCAACAAACCAACAAACCATCAAATGAACAAAACAACAAGCCAACAAGCCAACAAACCAATAAACCAACAAGCCAACAAACCAACAAACCAAAGAGCCAACAAGCTAACAAACCAACAAACCAACAAACCAACAAACCAACAAACCAACAAGCCAACAAACCAACAAACCAACAAACCAATAAACCAACAAGCCAACAAACCAACAAATAAATAAACCAACAAACCAAAAAACCAACAAACCAACAAACCAACAAACCAACAAACCAACAAGCCAACAAGCCAACAAACCAAAAAACCAACAAACCAACAAGCCAACAAACCAACAAGCCAACAAACCAACAAACCAACAAACCAAGTAACCAACAAACTAACAAACCATCAAACGAACAAAGCAACAAACCAACAAGCCAACAAGCCAACAAACCAACAAACCTAGTAACCAAAAAGACAACAAACTAACAAGCCAACAAACCAACTAGCCAACAAGCCAACAAACCAACAAACCAACAAAGCAACAAACCAACAAACCAAAAAACCAACAAACCAACAAACCATCAAACGAACAAAGCAACAAGCCAACAAGCCAACAAACCAATAAACCAACAAGCCAACAAACCAACAAACCAACAAACCAACAAGCCAACAAACCAACAAACCAACAAACCAACAAACCAACATGCCAACAAACCAACAAACTAAATAACCAACAAGCCAACAAACCAACAAACCAACAAACCAACATGCCAACAAACCAACAAACTAAGTAACCAACAAGCCAACAAACCAACAAACACACAAGCCAACAAACCAACAAACCAACAAATTAACAAACCAATAAACCAACAAGCCAACAAACCAACAAACCAACAAACCAAAAAACCAACAAACCAACAAACCAACGAACCAACAAGCTAACAAACCAACAAGCCAACAAGCCAACCAGCCAACAAACCAACAAACCAACAAGCCAACAAACCAACAAATCAACAAACCAACAAACCAACAAACCAACAAACCAACAAGCCAACAAACCAACAAACCAACAAGCCAACAAACCAACAAACCATCAAACGAACAAAGCAACATGCCAACAAGCCAACAAACCAACAAGCCAACAAACCAACAAACCAACTAGCCAACAACCCAACAAACCAACAAACCTACAAACCAACAAGCCAACAAACCAACAAACCAACAAACCAACAAACCAACAAACCAACAAGCCAACGAGCCAACAAACCAACAAACAAACAAACAAGCAAGCCAACAAATCAACAAGCCAACAAACCAACAAACCAACAAACCAAGTAACCAACAAACCAACAAACCATCAAACGAACAAAGCAACAAACCAACAAGCCAACAAACCAACAAACCAACAAAGCAACAAGCCAACAAGCCAACAAACCAACAAACCAGCAAGCCAACAAACCAACAAACCAACAAGCCAACAAGCCAACAAACCAACAACCCAACAAACTAAGTAACCAAAAACCCAACAAGCTAACAAACCAACAAGCCAACAACCCAACAAACCAACAAACCAACAAACCAACAAGCCAACAAACCAACAAACAAATAAACCAACAAACCAACAAACCAACAAACCAACAAACCAACAAACCAAAAAACCAACAAACCAACAAGCCAACAAGCCAACAAACCAACAAACTAACAAACCAACAAACGAACAAACCAACAAGCCAACAAGCCAACAAGCCAACAAACCAACAAACCAACAACCAAACAAACTAAGTAATCAACAAGCCAACAAACCAACAAACCAACAAGCCAACAAGCCAACAAACCAACAAACCAACAAGCCAACAAACCAACAAACCAACAAACCAAAAAACCAACAAACCACCAAACCAACAAACCAACAAACAAACAAACCAACAAGACAACAAGCCAACAAACCAACAAACCAACAAACCAACAAGCCAAGAAACCAACAAGCCAACAAACCAACAAACCAACAAACCAATTAACCAACAAACCAACAAACGAACAAACCAACAAACCAACAAACTAAAAAACCAACAAGCCCACAAACCAACAAACCAACAAACCATCAAATGAACAAAGCAACAAGCCAACAAGCCAGCAAACCAGCAAACCAACAAGCCAACAAACCAACAAACCAAAGAGCCAACAAGCTAACAAACCAACAAACCAACAAACCAACAAACCAACAAACCAACAAGCCAACAAACCAACAAACCAACAAACCAATAAACCAACAAGCCAACAAACCAACAAACAAATAAACCAACAAACCAAAAAACCAACAAACCAACAAACCAACAAACCAACAAACCAACAAACCAACAAGCCAACAAGCCAACAAACCAAAAAACCAACAAACCAACAAGCCAACAAACCAACAAGCCAACAAACCAACAAACCAACAAACCAAGTAACCAACAAACTAACAAACCATCAAACGAACAAAGCAACAAACCAACAAGCCAACAAGCCAACAAACCAACAAACCAAGTAACCAACAAACCAACAAGCCAACAAACAAAACAACCAGCAAACCAACAAACCAACAAGCCAACAAACCAACAAACCAAAGAGCCAACAAGCTAACAAACCAACAAACCAACAAACCAACAAACCAACAAACCAACAAGCCAACAAACCAACAAACCAACAAACCAATAAACCAACAAGCCAACAAACCAACAAACAAATAAACCAACAAACCAAAAAACCAACAAACCAACAAACCAACAAACCAACAAACCAACAAACCAACAAGCCAACAAGCCAACAAACCAAAAAACCAACAAACCAACAAGCCAACAAACCAACAAGCCAATAAACCAACAAACCAACAAACCAAGTAACCAACAAACTAACAAACCATCAAACGAACAAAGCAACAAACCAACAAGCCAACAAGCCAACAAACCAACAAACCAAGTAACCAAAAAGACAACAAACTAACAAGGCAACAAACCAACTAGCCAACAAGCCAACAAACCAACAAACCAACAAAGCAACAAACCAAAAAACCAACAAACCAAAAAACCAACAAACCAACAAACCATCAAACGAACAAAGCAACAAGCCAACAAGCCAACAAACCAATAAACCAACAAGCCAACAAACCAACAAACCAACAAACCAACAAGCCAACAAACCAACAAACCAACAAACCAACAAACCAATAAACCAACAAGCCAACAAACCAACAAATAAATAAACCAACAAACCAAAAAACCAACAAACCAACAAACCAACAAACCAACAAACCAACAAACCAACAAGCCAACAAACCAACAAACCAACATGCCAACAAACCAACAAACTAAATAACCAACAAGCCAACAAACCAACAAACCAACAAACCAACATGCCAACAAACCAACAAACTAAGTAACCAACAAGCCAACAAACCAACAAACACACAAGCCAACAAACCAACAAACCAAAAAACGAACAAACCAACAAGCCAACAAACCAACAAGCCAACAAACCAACAAACCAACAAGCCAACAAACCAACAAACCAACAAACTAAGTAACCAACAAGCCAACAAGCCAACAAACCAACAAACCAACAAATTAACAAACCAATAAAGCAACAAGCCAACAAACCAACAAACCAACAAACCAAAAAACCAACAAACCAACAAACCAACGAACCAACAAGCTAACAAACCAACAAGCCAACAAGCCAACAAGCCAACAAACCAACAAACCAACAAGCCAACAAACCAACAAATCAACAAACCAACAAACCAACAAACCAACAAACCAACAAGCCAACAAACCAACAAACCAACAAGCCAACAAACCAACAAACCAACAAACCATCAAACGAACAAAGCAACATGCCAACAAGCCAACAAACCAACAAGCCAACAAACCAACAAACCAACTAGCCAACAACCCAACAAACCAACAAACCTACAAACCAACAAGCCAACAAACCAACAAACCAACAAACCAACAAACCAACAAACCAACAAGCCAACGAGCCAACAAACCAACAAACAAACAAACAAGCAAGCCAACAAATCAACAAGCCAACAAACCAACAAACCAACAAACCAAGTAACCAACAAACCAACAAACCATCAAACGAACAAAGCAACAAACCAACAAGCCAACAAGCCAACAAACCAACAAACCAAGTAACCAAACAGCCAACAAACTAACAAACCAATAAGCCAACAAACCAACAAGCCAACAAGCCAACAAACCAACAAACCAACAAAGCAACAAACCAAAAACCAACAAACCAAAAAACCAACAAACCAACAAACCATCAAACGAAAAAAGCAACAAGCCAACAAGCCAACAAACCAACAAACCAACAAGCCAAAAAACCAACAAACCAACAAGCCAACAAGCCATCAAACCCACAAACCAACAAACCAACAAGCCAACAAACCAACAAACCAACAAGCCAACAAACCAACAAACCAAAAAACCAACAAACCAAAAAACCAACAAACCAACAAACCATCAAACGAACAAAGCAACAAGCCAACAAGCCAACAAACCAATAAACCAACAAGCCAACAAACCAACAAACCAACAAACCAACAAGCCAACAAACCAACAAACCAACAAACCAACATGCCAACAAACCAACAAACTAAATAACCAACAAGCCAACAAACCAACAAACCAACAAACCAACATGCCAACAAACCAACAAACTAAGTAACCAACAAGCCAACAAACCAACAAACACACAAGCCAACAAACCAACAAACCAAAAAACTAACAAACCAACAAGCCAACAAACCAACAAGCCAACAAACCAACAAACCAACAAGCCAACAAACCAACAAACCAACAAACTAAGTAACCAACAAGCCAACAAGCCAACAAACCAACAAACCAACAAATTAACAAACCAATAAACCAACAAGCCAACAAACCAACAAACCAACAAACCAAAAAACCAACAAACCAACAAACCAACGAACCAACAAGCTAACAAACCAACAAGCCAACAAGCCAACAAGCCAACAAACCAACAAACCAACAAGCCAACAAACCAACAAATCAACAAACCAACAAACCAACAAACCAACAAACCAACAAGCCAACAAACCAACAAACCAACAAGCCAACAAACCAACAAACCAACAAACCATCAAACGAACAAAGCAACATGCCAACAAGCCAACAAACCAACAAGCCAACAAACCAACAAACCAACTAGCCAACAACCCAACAAACCAACAAACCTACAAACCAACAAGCCAACAAACCAACAAACCAACAAACCAACAAACCAACGAGCCAACGAGCCAACAAACCAACAAACAAACAAACAAGCAAGCCAACAAATCAACAAGCCAACAAACCAACAAACCAAAAAACCAAGTAACCAACAAACCAACAAACCATCAAACGAACAAAGCAACAAACCAACAAGCCAACAAGCCAACAAACCAACAAACCAAGTAACCAAAAAGCCAACAAACTAACAAACCAATAAGCCAACAAACCAACAAGCCAACAAGCCAACAAACCAACAAACCAACAAAGCAACAAACCAAAAAACCAACAAACCAAAAAACCAACAAACCAACAAACCATCAAACGAAAAAAGCAACAAGCCAACAAGCCAACAAACCAACAAACCAACAAGCCAAAAAACCAACAAACCAACAAGCCAACAAGCCATCAAACCCACAAACCAACAAACCAACAAGCCAACAAACCAACAAACCAACAAGCCAAAAAACCAACAAACCAACAAACCAACAAACCAACAAGCCAGCAAACCAACAAACAAATAAACCAACAAACCAACAAACCAACAAACCAACAAACCAACAAACCAACAAGCCAACAAGCCAACAAACCAACAAGCCAACAAACCAACAAACCAACAAAGCAACAAGCCAACAAGCCAACAAACCAACAAACCAACAAGCCAACAAACCAACAAACCAACAAGCCAACAAGCCAACAAACCAACAACCCAACAAACTAAGTAACCAAAAACCCAACAAGCTAACAAACCAACAAGCCAACAACCCAACAAACCAACAAACCAACAAACCAACAAGCCAACAAACCAACAAACAAATAAACCAACAAACCAACAAACCAACAAACCAACAAACCAACAAACCAAAAAACCAACAAACCAACAAGCCAACAAGCCAACAAACCAACAAACTAACAAACCAACAAACGAACAAACCAACAAGCCAACAAGCCAACAAGCCAACAAACCAACAAACCAACAAACCAACAAACTAAGTAATCAACAAGCCAACAAACCAACAAACCAACAAGCCAACAAGCCAACAAACCAACAAACCAACAAGCCAACAAACCAACAAACCAACAAACCAAAAAACCAACAAACCAACAAACCAACAAACCAACAAACAAACAAACCAACAAGACAACAAGCCAACAAACCAACAAACCAACAAACCAACAAGCCAAGAAACCAACAAGCCAACAAACCAACAAACCAACAAACCAATTAACCAACAAACCAACAAACGAACAAACCAACAAACCAACAAACTAAAAAACCAACAAGCCCACAAACCAACAAACCAACAAACCATCAAATGAACAAAGCAACAAGCCAACAAGCCAGCAAACCAACAAACCAACAAGCCAACAAACCAACAAACCAAAGAGCCAACAAGCTAACAAACCAACAAACCAACAAACCAACAAACCAACAAACCAACAAGCCAACAAACCAACAAACCAACAAACCAATAAACCAACAAGCCAACAAACCAACAAACAAATAAACCAACAAACCAAAAAACCAACAAACCAACAAACCAACAAACCAACAAACCAACAAACCAACAAGCCAACAAGCCAACAAACCAAAAAACCAACAAACCAACAAGCCAACAAACCAACAAGCCAACAAACCAATAAACCAACAAACCAAGTAACCAACAAACTAACAAACCATCAAACGAACAAAGCAACAAACCAACAAGCCAACAAGCCAACAAACCAACAAACCAAGTAACCAAAAAGACAACAAACTAACAAACCAAAAAACCAACAAACCAACAAGCCAACAAACCAACAAGCCAACAAACCAACAAACCAACAAACCAAGTAACCAACAAACTACCAAACCATCAAACGAACAAAGCAACAAACCAACAAGCCAACAAGCCAACAAACCAACAAACCAAGTAACCAAAAAGACAACAAACTAACAAGCCAACAAACCAACAAACCAAAAAACCAACAAACCAAAAAACCAACAAAACAACAAACCATCAAACGAACAAAGCAACAAGCCAACAAGCCAACAAACCAATAAACCAACAAGCCAACAAACCAACAAACCAACAAACCAACAAGCCAACAAACCAACAAACCAACAAACCAACGTGCCAACAAACCAACAAACTAAATAACCAACAAGCCAACAAACCAACAAACCAACAAACCAACATGCCAACAAACCAACAAACTAAGTAACCAACAAGCCAACAAACCAACAAACACACAAGCCAACAAACCAACAAACCAAAAAACTAACAAACCAACAAGCCAACAAACCAACAAGCCAACAAACCAACAAACCAACAAGACAACAAACCAACAAACCAACAAACTAAGTAACCAACAAGCCAACAAGCCAACAAACCAACAAACCAACAAATTAACAAACCAATAAACCAACAAGCCAACAAACCAACAAACCAACAAACCAAAAAACCAACAAACCAACAAACCAACGAACCAACAAGCTAACAAACCAACAAGCCAACAAGCCAACAAGCCAACAAACCAACAAACCAACAAGCCAACAAACCAACAAATCAACAAACCAACAAACCAACAAACCAACAAACCAACAAGCCAACAAACCAACAAACCAACAAGCCAACAAACCAACAAACCAACAAACCATCAAACGAACAAAGCAACATGCCAACAAGCCAACAAACCAACAAGCCAACAAACCAACAAACCAACTAGCCAACAACCCAACAAACCAACAAACCTACAAACCAACAAGCCAACAAACCAACAAACCAACAAACCAACAAACCAACAAACCAACGAGCCAACGAGCCAACAAACCAACAAACAAACAAACAAGCAAGCCAACAAATCAACAAGCCAACAAACCAACAAACCAACAAACCAAGTAACCAACAAACCAACAAACCATCAAACGAACAAAGCAACAAACCAACAAGCCAACAAGCCAACAAACCAACAAACCAAGTAACCAAAAAGCCAACAAACTAACAAACCAATAAGCCAACAAACCAACAAGCCAACAAGCCAACAAACCAACAAACCAACAAAGCAACAAACCAAAAAACCAACAAACCAAAAAACCAACAAACCATCAAACGAAAAAAGCAACAAGCCAACAAGCCAACAAACCAACAAACCAACAAGCCAAAAAACCAACAAACCAACAAGCCAACAAGCCATCAAACCCACAAACCAACAAACCAACAAGCCAACAAACCAACAAACCAACAAGCCAACAAACCAACAAACCAACAAACCAACAAACCAACAAGCCAGCAAACCAACAAACAAATAAACCAACAAACCAACAAACCAACAAACCAACAAACCAACAAACCAACAAGCCAACAAGCCAACAAACCAACAAGCCAACAAACCAACAAACCAACAAAGCAACAAGCAAACAAGCCAACAAACCAACAAACCAACAAGCCAACAAACCAACAAACCAACAAGCCAACAAGCCAACAAACCAACAAACCAACAAGCCAACAAGCCAACAAACCAACAACCCAACAAACTAAGTAACCAAAAACCCAACAAGCTAACAAACCAACAAGCCAACAAACCAACAAGCCAACAAACCAACAAACCAACAAAGCAACAAGCAAACAAGCCAACAAACCAACAAACCAACAAGCCAACAAACCAACAAACCAACAAGCCAACAAGCCAACAAACCAACAACCCAACAAACTAAGTAACCAAAAACCCAACAAGCTAACAAACCAACAAGCCAACAAGCCAACAAACCAACAAACCAAGTAACCAAAAAGCCAACAAACTAACAAACCAATAAGCCAACAAACCAACAAGCCAACAAGCCAACAAACCAACAAACCAACAAAGCAACAAACCAAAAAACCAACAAACCAAAAAACCAACAAACCATCAAACGAAAAAAGCAACAAGCCAACAAGCCAACAAACCAACAAACCAACAAGCCAAAAAACCAACAAACCAACAAGCCAACAAGCCATCAAACCCACAAACCAACAAACCAACAAGCCAACAAACCAACAAACCAACAAGCCAACAAACCAACAAACCAACAAACCAACAAACCAACAAACCAACAAACCAACAAGCCAACAAACCAACAAACAAATAAACCAACAAACCAACAAACCAACAAACCAACAAACCAACAAACCAAAAAACCAACAAACCAACAAGCCAACAAACTAACAAACTAACAAACCAACAAACGAACAAACCAACAAGCCAACAAGCCAACATGCCAACAAACCAACAAACCAACAAACCAACAAACTAAGTAATCAACAAGCCAACAAACCAACAAACCAACAAGCCAACAAGCCAACAAACCAACAAACCAACAAGCCAACAAACCAACAAACCAACAAACCAAAAAACCAACAAACCAACAAACCAACAAACCAACAAACAAACAAACCAACAAGACAACAAGCCAACAAACCAACAAACCAACAAACCAACAAGCCAAGAAACCAACAAGCCAACAAACCAACAAACCAACAAACCAATTAACCAACAAACCAACAAACGAACAAACCAACAAACCAACAAACTAAAAAACCAACAAGCCCAGAAACCAACAAACCAACAAACCATCAAATGAACAAAGCAACAAGCCAACAAGCCAGCAAACCAACAAACCAACAAGCCAACAAACCAACAAACCAACAAACCAACAAGCCAGCAAACCAACAAACAAATAAACCAACAAACCAACAAACCAACAAACCAACAAACCAACAAACCAACAAGCCAACAAGCCAACAAACCAACAAGCCAACAAACCAACAAACCAACAAAGCAACAAGCCAACAAGCCAACAAACCAACAAACCAACAAGCCAACAAACCAACAAACCAACAAGCCAACAAGCCAACAAACCAACAACCCAACAAACTAAGTAACCAAAAACCCAACAAGCTAACAAACCAACAAGCCAACAACCCAACAAACCAACAAACCAACAAACCAACAAGCCAACAAACCAACAAACAAATAAACCAACAAACCAACAAACCAACAAACCAACAAACCAACAAACCAAAAAACCAACAAACCAACAAGCCAACAAGCCAACAAACCAACAAACTAACAAACCAACAAACGAACAAACCAACAAGCCAACAAGCCAACAAGCCAACAAACCAACAAACCAACAAACTAAGTAATCAACAAGCCAACAAACCAACAAACCAACAAGCCAACAAGCCAACAAACCAACAAACCAACAAGCCAACAAACCAACAAACCAACAAACCAAAAAACCAACAAACCAACAAACCAACAAACCAACAAACAAACAAACCAACAAGACAACAAGCCAACAAACCAACAAACCAACAAACCAACAAGCCAAGAAACCAACAAGCCAACAAACCAACAAACCAACAAACCAATTAACCAACAAACCAACAAACGAACAAACCAACAAACCAACAAACTAAAAAACCAACAAGCCCACAAACCAACAAACCAACAAACCATCAAATGAACAAAGCAACAAGCCAACAAGCCAGCAAACCAACAAACCAACAAGCCAACAAACCAACAAACCAAAGAGCCAACAAGCCAACAAGCTAACAAACCAACAAACCAACAAACCAACAAACCAACAAACCAACAAACCAACAAACCAACGAGCCAACAAACCAACAAACCAACAAACCAATAAACCAACAAGCCAACAAACCAACAAACAAATAAACCAACAAACCAAAAAACCAACAAACCAACAAACCAACAAACCAACAAACCAACAAACCAACAAGCCAACAAGCCAACAAACCAAAAAACCAACAAACCAACAAGCCAACAAACCAACAAGCCAACAAACCAACAAACCAACAAACCAAGTAACCAACAAACTAACAAACCATCAAACGAACAATGCAACAAACCAACAAGCCAACAAGCCAACAAACCAACAAACCAAGTAACCAACAAACCAACAAGCCAACAAACAAAACAACCAGCAAACTGACAAACCAACAAGCCAACAAACCAACAAACCAAAGAGCCAACAAGCTAACAAACCAACAAACCAACAAACCAACAAACCAACAAACCAACAAGCCAACAAACCAACAAACCAACAAACCAATAAACCAACAAGCCAACAAACCAACAAACAAATAAACCAACAAACCAAAAAGCCAACAAACCAACAAACCAACAAACTAACAAACCAACAAACCAACAAGCCAACAAGCCAACAAACCAAAAAACCAACAAACCAACAAGCCAACAAACCAACAAGCCAACAAACCAACAAACCAACAAACCAAGTAACCAACAAACTAACAAACCATCAAACGAACTAAGCAACAAACCAACAAGCCAACAAGCCAACAAACCAACAAACCAAGTAACCAAAAAGACAACAAACTAACAAACCAAAAAACCAACAAACCAACAAGCCAACAAACCAACAAGCCAACAAACCAACAAACCAACAAACCAAGTAACCAACAAACTAACAAACCATCAAACGAACAAAGCAACAAACCAACAAGCCAACAAGCCAACAAACCAACAAACCAAGTAACCAAAAAGACAACAAACTAACAAGCCAACAAACCAACAAACCAAAAAACCAACAAACCAAAAAACCAACAAACCAACAAACCATCAAACGAACAAAGCAACAAGCCAACAAGCCAACAAACCAATAAACCAACAAGCCAACAAACCAACAAACCAACAAACCAACAAGCCAACAAACCAACAAACCAACAAACCAACATGCCAACAAACCAACAAACTAAATAACCAACAAGCCAACAAACCAACAAACCAACAAACCAACATGCCAACAAACCAACAAACTAAGTAACCAACAAGCCAACAAACCAACAAACACACAAGCCAACAAACCAACAAACCAAAAAACTAACAAACCAACAAGCCAACAAACCAACAAGCCAACAAACCAACAAAGCAACAAGCCAACAAACCAACAAACCAACAAACTAAGTAACCAACAAGCCAACAAGCCAACAAACCAACAAACCAACAAATTAACAAACCAATAAACCAACAAGCCAACAAACCAACAAACCAACAAACCAAAAAACCAACAAACCAACAAACCAACGAACCAACAAGCTAACAAACCAACAAGCCAACAAGCCAACAAGCCAACAAACCAACAAACCAACAAGCCAACAAACCAACAAATCAACAAACCAACAAACCAACAAACCAACAAACCAACAAGCCAACAAACCAACAAACCAACAAGCCAACAAACCAACAAACCAACAAACCATCAAACGAACAAAGCAACATGCCAACAAGCCAACAAACCAACAAGCCAACAAACCAACTAGCCAACAACCCAACAAACCAAAAAACCAACAAACCAACAAACCAACGAACCAACAAGCTAACAAACCAACAAGCCAACAAGCCAACAAGCCAACAAACCAACAAACCAACAAGCCAACAAACCAACAAATCAACAAACCAACAAACCAACAAACCAACAAACCAACAAGCCAACAAACCAACAAACCAACAAGCCAACAAACCAACAAACCAACAAACCATCAAACGAACAAAGACACATGCCAACAAGCCAACAAACCAACAAGCCAACAAACCAACAAACCAACTAGCCAACAACCCAACAAACCAACAAACCTACAAACCAACAAGCCAACAAACCAACAAACCAACAAACCAACAAACCAACAAACCAACGAGCCAACGAGCCAACAAACCAACAAACAAACAAACAAGCAAGCCAACAAATCAACAAGCCAACAAACCAACAAACCAACAAACCAAGTAACCAACAAACCAACAAACCATCAAACGAACAAAGCAACAAACCAACAAGCCAACAAGCCAACAAACCAACAAACCAAGTAACCAAAAAGCCAACAAACTAACAAACCAATAAGCCAACAAACCAACAAGCCAACAAGCCAACAAACCAACAAACCAACAAAGCAACAAACCAAAAAACCAACAAACCAAAAAACCAACAAACCATCAAACGAAAAAAGCAACAAGCCAACAAGCCAACAAACCAACAAACCAACAAGCCAAAAAACCAACAAACCAACAAGCCAACAAGCCATCAAACCCACAAACCAACAAACTAACAAGCCAACAAACCAACAAACCAACAAGCCAACAAACCAACAAACCAACAAACCAACAAACCAACAAGCCAGCAAACCAACAAACAAATAAACCAACAAACCAACAAACCAACAAACCAACAAACCAACAAACCAACAAGCCAACAAGCCAACAAACCAACAAGCCAACAAACCAACAAACCAACAAAGCAACAAGCCAACAAGCCAACAAACCAACAAACCAACAAGCCAACAAACCAACAAACCAACAAGCCAACAAGCCAACAAACCAACAACCCAACAAACTAAGTAACCAAAAACCCAACAAGCTAACAAACCAACAAGCCAACAACCCAACAAACCAACAAACCAACAAACCAACAAGCCAACAAACCAACAAACAAATAAACCAACAAACCAACAAACCAACAAACCAACAAACCAACAAACCAAAAAACCAACAAACCAACAAGCCAACAAGCCAACAAACCAACAAACTAACAAACCAACAAACGAACAAACCAACAAGCCAACAAGCCAACATGCCAACAAACCAACAAACCAACAAACCAACAAACTAAGTAATCAACAAGCCAACAAACCAACAAACCAACAAGCCAACAAGCCAACAAACCAACAAACCAACAAGCCAACAAACCAACAAACCAACAAACCAAAAAACCAAAAAAACCAACAAACCAACAAACCAACAAACAAACAAACCAACAAGACAACAAGCCAACAAACCAACAAACCAACAAACCAACAAGCCAAGAAACCAACAAGCCAACAAACCAACAAACCAACAAACCAATTAACCAACAAACCAACAAACGAACAAACCAACAAACCAACAAACTAAAAAACCAACAAGCCCACAAACCAACAAACCTACAAACCATCAAATGAACAAAGCAACAAGCCAACAAGCCAGCAAACCAACAAACCAACAAGCCAACAAACCAACAAACCAACAAACCAACAAGCCAGCAAACCAACAAACAAATAAACCAACAAACCAACAAACCAACAAACCAACAAACCAACAAACCAACAAGCCAACAAGCCAACAAACCAACAAGCCAACAAACCAACAAACCAACAAAGCAACAAGCCAACAAGCCAACAAACCAACAAACCAACAAGCCAACAAACCAACAAACCAACAAGCCAACAAGCCAACAAACCAACAACCCAACAAACTAAGTAACCAAAAACCCAACAAGCTAACAAACCAACAAGCCAACAACCCAACAAACCAACAAACCAACAAACCAACAAGCCAACAAACCAACAAACAAATAAACCAACAAACCAACAAACCAACAAACCAACAAACCAACAAACCAAAAAACCAACAAACCAACAAGCCAACAAGCCAACAAACCAACAAACTAACAAACCAACAAACGAACAAACCAACAAGCCAACAAGCCAACAAGCCAACAAGCCAACAAACCAATAAACCAACAAACTAAGTAATCAACAAGCCAACAAACCAACAAACCAACAAGCCAACAAGCCAACAAACCAACAAACCAACAAGCCAACAAACCAACAAACCAACAAACCAAAAAACCAACAAACCAACAAACCAACAAACCAACAAACAAACAAACCAACAAGACAACAAGCCAACAAACCAACAAACCAACAAACCAACAAGCCAAGAAACCAACAAGCCAACAAACCAACAAACCAACAAACCAATTAACCAACAAACCAACAAACGAACAAACCAACAAACCAACAAACTAAAAAACCAACAAGCCCACAAACCAACAAACCAACAAACCATCAAATGAACAAAGCAACAAGCCAACAAGCCAGCAAACCAACAAACCAACAAGCCAACAAACCAACAAACCAAAGAGCCAACAAGCCAACAAGCTAACAAACCAACAAACCAACAAACCAACAAACCAACAAACCAACAAGCCAACAAACCAACAAACCAACAAACCAATAAACCAACAAGCCAACAAACCAACAAACAAATAAACCAACAAACCAAAAAACCAACAAACCAACAAACCAACAAACCAACAAACCAACAAACCAACAAGCCAACAAGCCAACAAACCAAAAAACCAACAAACCAACAAGCCAACAAACCAACAAGCCAACAAACCAACAAACCAACAAACCAAGTAACCAACAAACTAACAAAAAATCAAACGAACAAAGCAACAAACCAACAAGCCAACAAGCCAACAAACCAACAAACCAAGTAACCAACAAACCAACAAGCCAACAAACAAAACAACCAGCAAACCGACAAACCAACAAGCCAACAAACCAACAAACCAAAGAGCCAACAAGCTAACAAACCAACAAACCAACAAACCAACAAACCAACAAACCAACAAGCCAACAAACCAACAAACCAACAAACCAATAAACCAACAAGCCAACAAACCAACAAACAAATAAACCAACAAACCAAAAAGCCAACAAACCAACAAACCAACAAACCAACAAACCAACAAACCAACAAGCCAACAAGCCAACAAACCAAAAAACCAACAAACCAACAAGCCAACAAACCAACAAGCCAACAAACCAACAAACCAACAAACCAAGTAACCAACAAACTAACAAACCATCAAACGAACAAAGCAACAAACCAACAAGCCAACAAGCCAACAAACCAACAAACCAAGTAACCAAAAAGACAACAAACTAACAAACCAAAAAACCAACAAACCAACAAGCCAACAAACCAACAAGCCAACAAACCAACAAACCAACAAACCAAGTAACCAA
This sequence comes from Atherix ibis, assembly GCA_958298945.1. Lineage (NCBI taxonomy): Eukaryota > Metazoa > Arthropoda > Insecta > Diptera > Athericidae > Atherix > Atherix ibis. Next base: position 32,335,632 of record OY282608.1, read on the forward strand.
CAAACTAACAAACCATCAAACGAACAAAGCAACAAACCCACAAGCCAACAAGCCAACAAACCAACAAACCAAGTAACCAAAAAGACAACAAACTAACAAGCCAACAAACCAACAAACCAAAAAACCAACAAACCAAAAAACCAACAAACCAACAAACCATCAAACGAACAAAGCAACAAGCCAACAACCCAACAAACCAATAAACCAACAAGCCAACAAACCAACAAACCAACAAACCAACAAGCCAACAAACCAACAAACCAACAAACCAACATGCCAACAAACCAACAAACTAAATAACCAACAAGCCAACAAACCAACAAACCAACAAACCAACATGCCAACAAACCAACAAACTAAGTAACCAACAAGCCAACAAACCAACAAACACACAAGCCAACAAACCAACAAACCAAAAAACTAACAAACCAACAAGCCAACAAACCAACAAACCAACAAACCAACAAGCCAACAAACCAACAAACCAACAAACTAAGTAACCAACAAGCCAACAAGCCAACAAACCAACAAACCAACAAATTAACAAACCAATAAACCAACAAGCCAACAAAACAACAAACCAACAAACCAAAAAACCAACAAACCAACAAACCAACGAACCAACAAGCTAACAAACCAACAAGCCAACAAGCCAACAAGCCAACAAACCAACAAACCAACAAGCCAACAAACCAACAAATCAACAAACCAACAAACCAACAAACCAACAAACCAACAAGCCAACAAACCAACAAACCAACAAGCCAACAAACCAACAAACCAACAAACCATCAAACGAACAAAGCAACATGCCAACAAGCCAACAAACCAACAAGCCAACAAACCAACAAACCAACTAGCAAACAACCCAACAAACCAACAAACCTACAAACCAACAAGCCAACAAGCCAACAAACCAACAAACCAACAAACCAACAAACCAACGAGCCAACGAGCCAACAAACCAACAAACAAACAAACAAGCAAGCCAACAAATCAACAAGCCAACAAACCAACAAACCAACAAACCAAGTAACCAACAAACCAACAAACCATCAAACGAACAAAGCAACAAACCAACAAGCCAACAAGCCAACAAACCAACAAACCAAGTAACCAAAAAGCCAACAAACTAACAAACCAATAAGCCAACAAACCAACAAGCCAACAAGCCAACAAACCAACAAACCAACAAAGCAACAAACCAAAAAACCAACAAACCAAAAAACCAACAAACCAACAAACCATCAAACGAAAAAAGCAACAAGCCAACAAGCCAACAAACCAACAAACCAACAAGCCAAAAAACCAACAAACCAACAAGCCAACAAGCCATCAAACCCACAAACCAACAAACCAACAAGCCAACAAACCAACAAACCAACAAGCCAACAAACCAACAAACCAACAAACCAACAAACCAACAAGCCAGCAAACCAACAAACAAATAAACCAACAAACCAACAAACCAACAAACCAACAAACCAACAAACCAACAAGCCAACAAGCCAACAAACCAACAAGCCAACAAACCAACAAACCAACAAAGCAACAAGCCAACAAGCCAACAAACCAACAAACCAACAAGCCAACAAACCAACAAACCAACAAGCCAACAAGCCAACAAACCAACAACCCAACAAACTAAGTAACCAAAAACCCAACAAGCTAACAAACCAACAAGCCAACAACCCAACAAACCAACAAACCAACAAACCAACAAGCCAACAAACCAACAAACAAATAAACCAACAAACCAACAAACCAACAAACCAACAAACCAACAAACCAAAAAACCAACAAACCAACAAGCCAACAAGCCAACAAACCAACAAACTAACAAACCAACAAACGAACAAACCAACAAGCCAACAAGCCAACAAGCCAACAAACCAACAAACCAACAAACCAACAAACTAAGTAATCAACAAGCCAACAAACCAACAAACCAACAAGCCAACAAACCAACAAACCAACAAGCCAACAAACCAACAAACCAACAAACCAAAAAACCAACAAACCAACAAACCAACAAACCAACAAACAAACAAACCAACAAGACAACAAGCCAACAAACCAACAAACCAACAAACCAACAAGCCAAGAAACCAACAAGCCAACAAACCAACAAACCAACAAACCAATTAACCAACAAACCAACAAACGAACAAACCAACAAACCAACAAACTAAAAAACCAACAAGCCCACAAACCAACAAACCAACAAACCATCAAATGAACAAAGCAACAAGCCAACAAGCCAGCAAACCAACAAACCAACAAGCCAACAAACCAACAAACCAAAGAGCCAACAAGCTAACAAACCAACAAACCAACAAACCAACAAACCAACAAACCAACAAGCCAACAAACCAACAAACCAACAAACCAATAAACCAACAAGCCAACAAACCAACAAACAAATAAACCAACAAACCAAAAAACCAACAAACCAACAAACCAACAAACCAACAAACCAACAAACCAACAAGCCAACAAGCCAACAAACCAAAAAACCAACAAACCAACAAGCCAACAAACCAACAAGCCAACAAACCAACAAACCAACAAACCAAGTAACCAACAAACTAACAAACCATCAAACGAACAAAGCAACAAACCAACAAGCCAACAAGCCAACAAACCAACAAACCAAGTAACCAACAAACCAACAAGCCAACAAACAAAACAACCAGCAAACCAACAAACCAACAAGCCAACAAACCAACAAACCAAAGAGCCAACAAGCTAACAAACCAACAAACCAACAAACCAACAAACCAACAAACCAACAAGCCAACAAACCAACAAACCAACAAACCAATAAACCAACAAGCCAACAAACCAACAAACAAATAAACCAACAAACCAAAAAACCAACAAACCAACAAACCAACAAACCAACAAACCAACAAACCAACAAGCCAACAAGCCAAAAAACCAAAAAACCAACAAACCAACAAGCCAACAAACCAACAAGCCAACAAACCAACAAACCAACAAACCAAGTAACCAACAAACTAACAAACCATCAAACGAACAAAGCAACAAACCAACAAGCCAACAAGCCAACAAACCAACAAACCAAGTAACCAAAAAGACAACAAACTAACAAGGCAACAAACCAACTAGCCAACAAGCCAACAAACCAACAAACCAACAAAGCAACAAACCAAAAAACCAACAAACCAAAAAACCAACAAACCAACAAACCATCAAACGAACAAAGCAACAAGCCAACAAGCCAACAAACCAATAAACCAACAAGCCAACAAACCAACAAACCAACAAACCAACAAGCCAACAAACCAACAAACCAACAAACCAACATGCCAACAAACCAACAAACTAAATAACCAACAAGCCAACAAACCAACAAACCAACAAACCAACAAGCCAACAAACCAACAAACCAAAAAACTAACAAACCAACAAGCCAACAAACCAACAAGCCAACAAACCAACAAACCAACAAGCCAACAAACCAACAAACTAAGTAACCAACAAGCCAACAAGCCAACAAACCAACAAACCAACTAACCAACAAACCAATAAACCAACAAGCCAACAAATTAACAAACCAACAAACCGAAAAACCAACAAACCAACAAACCAACAAACCAACAAGCCAACAAACCAACAAGCCAACAAGCCAACAAGCCGACAAACCAACAAACCAACAAGCCAACAAACCAACAAACCAACAAGCCAACAAACCAACAAACCAACAAACCAACAAGCCAACAAACCAACAAACCAACAAGCCAACAAACCAACAAACCAACAAACCAACAAAACAACAAGCCAACAAACAAATAAACCAACAAACCAACAAACCAACAACCCAACAAACCAGCAAACTAACAAACCAGCAAGCCAACAAGCCAACAAACCAACAAACCAACAAGCCAACAATCCAACAAACCTACAAACCAACAAGCCAACAAACCAACAAACCAACAAGCCAAGAAGCCAACAAACCAACAAACCAACAAGCCAACAAGCCAACAAACCAACAAACCAACAAGCCAACAAACCAACAAACAAATAAACCAACAAGCCAACAAACCAACAAACCAACAAACCAAAAAACCAACAAACCAACAAGCCAACAAACCAATTAACCAACAAACCAAAAAACGAACAAACCAACAAACCAACAAACCAACAAGCCAACAAACCAACAAACCATCAAACGAACAAAGCAACAAGCCAACATGCCAACAAACCAACAAACCAACAAGCCAAAAAACCAACAAACTAACAAGCCAACAAGCCAACAAACCCACAAACCAACAAACCAACAAGCCAACAAACCAACAAACCAACAAGCCAACAAACCAACAAACCAACAAACCAACAAACCAACAAGCCAGCAAACCAACAAACAAATAAACCAACAAACCAACAAACCAACAAACCAACAAACCAACAAACCAACAAACCAACAAACCAATAAGCCAACAAGCCAACAAACCAACAAGCCAACAAACCAACAAACCAACAAAGCAACAAGCCAACAAGCCAACAAACCAACAAACCAACAAGCCAACAAACCAACAAACCAACAAGCCAACAAGCCAACAAACCAACAAACCAACAACCCAACAAACCAAGTAACCAAAAACCCAACAAGCTAACAAACCAACAAGCCAACAACCCAACAAACCAACAAACCAACAAACCAACAAGCCAACAAACCAACAAACAAATAAACCAACAAACCAACAAACCAACAAACCAACAAACCAACAAACCAAAAAACCAACAAACCAGCAAGCCAACAAGCCAACAAACCAACAAACTAACAAACCAACAAACGAACAAACCAACAAGCCAACAAGCCAACAAGCCAACAAGCCAACAAACCAACAAACCAACAAACCAACAAACTAAGTAATCAACAAGCCAACAAACCAACAAACCAACAAGCCAACAAGCCAACAAACCAACAAACCAACAAGCCAACAAACCAACAAACCAACAAACCAAAAAACCAACAAACCAACAAACCAACAAACCAACAAACCAACAAACCAACAAGACAACAAGCCAACAAACCAACAAACCAACAAACCAACAAGCCAACAAACCAACAAGCCAACAAACCAACAAACCAACAAACCAATTAACCAACAAACCAACAAACGAACAAACCAACAAACCAACAAACGAACAAACGAACAAGCCAACAAGCCAACAAACCAACAAACCAACAAACGAACAAGCCAACAAGCCAACAAACCAACAAACCAACAAGCCAACAAACCAACAAACCAACAAGCCAACAAACCAACAAACCAACAAACCAACAAGCCAACAAGCCAACAAGCCAACAAACCAACAAACCAACAAACCAACAAGCCAACAAACCAACAAACCAACAATCCAACAAACCAACAAACCAACAAACCAACAAGCCAACAAACCAATAAACAAATAAACCAACAAACTAACAAACCAACAAACCAACAAACCAACAAACCAACAAACCAATTAACCAACAAACCAACAAACGAACAAACCAACAAACCAACAAACTAAAGAACCAACAAGCCCACAAACCAACAAACCAACAAACCATCAAATGAACAAAGCAACAAGCCAACAAGCCAGCAAACCAATTAACCAACAAACCAAAAAACGAACAAACCAACAAACCAACAAACCAACAAGCCAACAAACCAACAAACCATCAAACGAACAAAGCAACAAGCCAACATGCCAACAAACCAACAAACCAACAAGCCAAAAAACCAACAAACTAACAAGCCAACAAGCCAACAAACCCACAAACCAACAAACCAACAAGCCAACAAACCAACAAACCAACAAGCCAACAAACCAACAAACCAACAAACCAACAAACCAACAAGCCAGCAAACCAACAAACAAATAAACCAACAAACCAACAAACCAACAAACCAACAAACCAACAAACCAACAAACCAACAAACCAACAAACCAATAAGCCAACAAGCCAACAAACCAACAAGCCAACAAACCAACAAACCAACAAAGCAACAAGCCAACAAGCCAACAAACCAACAAACCAACAAGCCAACAAACCAACAAACCAACAAGCCAACAAGCCAACAAACCAACAAACCAACAACCCAACAAACCAAGTAACCAAAAACCCAACAAGCTAACAAACCAACAAGCCAACAACCCAACAAACCAACAAACCAACAAACCAACAAGCCAACAAACCAACAAACAAATAAACCAACAAACCAACAAACCAACAAACCAACAAACCAACAAACCAAAAAACCAACAAACCAGCAAGCCAACAAGCCAACAAACCAACAAACTAACAAACCAACAAACGAACAAACCAACAAGCCAACAAGCCAACAAGCCAACAAGCCAACAAACCAACAAACCAACAAACCAACAAACTAAGTAATCAACAAGCCAACAAACCAACAAACCAACAAGCCAACAAGCCAACAAACCAACAAACCAACAAGCCAACAAACCAACAAACCAACAAACCAAAAAACCAACAAACCAACAAACCAATAAACCAACAAACCAACAAACCAACAAGACAACAAGCCAACAAACCAACAAACCAACAAACCAACAAGCCAACAAACCAACAAGCCAACAAACCAACAAACCAACAAACCAATTAACCAACAAACCAACAAACGAACAAACCAACAAACCAACAAACGAACAAACGAACAAGCCAACAAGCCAACAAACCAACAAACCAACAAACGAACAAGCCAACAAGCCAACAAACCAACAAACCAACAAGCCAACAAACCAACAAACCAACAAGCCAACAAACCAACAAACCAACAAACCAACAAGCCAACAAGCCAACAAGCCAACAAACCAACAAACCAACAAACCAACAAGCCAACAAACCAACAAACCAACAATCCAACAAACCAACAAACCAACAAACCAACAAGCCAACAAACCAATAAACAAATAAACCAACAAACTAACAAACCAACAAACCAACAAACCAACAAACCAACAAACCAATTAACCAACAAACCAACAAACGAACAAACCAACAAACCAACAAACTAAAGAACCAACAAGCCCACAAACCAACAAACCAACAAACCATCAAATGAACAAAGCAACAAGCCAACAAGCCAGCAAACCAACAAACCAACAAGCCAACAAACCAACAAACCAAAGAGCCAACAAGCTAACAAACCAACAAACCAACAAACCAACAAACCAACAAACCAACAAGCCAACAAACCAACAAACCAACAAACCAATAAACCAACAAGCCAACAAACCAACAAACAAATAAACCAACAAACCAAAAAACCAACAAACCAACAAACCAACAAACCAACAAACCAACAAACCAACAAGCCAACAAGCAAACAAACCAAAAAACCAACAAACCAACAAGCCAACAAACCAACAAGCCAACAAACTAACAAACCAACAAACCAAGTAACCAACAAACTAACAAACCATCAAACGAACAAAGCAACAAACCAACAAGCCAACAAGCCAACAAACCAACAAACCAAGTAACCAAAAAGACAACAAACTAATAAGCCAACAAACCAACTAGCCAACAAGTCAACAAACCAACAAACCAACAAAGCAACAAACCAAAAAACCAACAAACCAAAAAACCAACAAACCAACAAACCAACAAACCAACAAACGAACAAAGCAACAAGCCAACAAGCCAACAAACCAATAAACCAACAAGCCAACAAACCAACAAACCAACAAACCAACAAGCCAACAAACCAACAAACCAACAAACCAACATGCCAACAAACCAACAAACTAAATAACCAACAAGCCAACAAACCAACAAACCAACAAACCAACATGCCAACAAACCAACAAACTAAGTAACCAACAAGCCAACAAACCAAAAAACCAACAAGCCAACAAACCAACAAACCAAAAAACTAACAAACCAACAAGCCAACAAGCCAACAAGCCAACAAGCCAACAAACCAACAAACCAACAAGCCAACAAACCAACAAACCAACAACCTAAGTAACCAACAAGCCAACAAGCCAACAAACCAACAAACCAACAAACCAACAAAACAAAAAACCAACAAGCCAACAAACCAACAAACCAACAAACCAAAAAACCAACAAACCAACAAACCAACAAGCCAACAAACCAACAAACCAACAAACCAACAAGCCAACAAACCAACAAACCAACAAGCCAACAAACCAACAAACCAACAAACCAACAAAACAATAAGCCAACAAACCAACAAACAAATAAACCAACAAACCAACAATTCAACAACCCAACAAACCAACAAACTAACAAACCAACAAGCCAACAAACCAACAAGCCAACAAACCAACAAGCCAACAAACCAACAAACCTACAATCCAACAAGCCAACAAACCAACAAACCAACAAGCCAACAAGCCAACAAACCAACAAACCAACAAGCCAACAAGCCAACAAACCAACAAACCAACAAGCCAACAAACCAACAAACAAATAAACCAACAAACCAACAAACCAACAAGCCAACAAGCCAACAAACCAACAAACCAACAAACCAACAAGCCAACAAACCAACAAACCAACAAACCAACAAACCAACAAACCAACAAACCAACAAGCCAACAAACCAATTAACCAACAAACCAACAAACGAACAAACCAACAAACCAACAAACCAACAAGCCAACAAACCAACAAACCAACAAACCAAGTAACCAAAAAGCCAACAAACTAACAAACCAACAAGCCAACAAGCCAACAAGCCAACAAACCAACAAGCCAACAAGCCAACAAACCAACAAACCAACAAACCAACAAGCCAACAAACCAACAAGCTAACAAGCCAACAAACCAACCAGCCAACAAACGAACAAACCAACAAACCAACAAACCAACAAGCCAACAAGCCAACAAGCCAACAAACCAACAAACCAAGAAGCCAACAAACCAACAAACCAACAAGCCAACAAACCAACAAACCAACAATCCAACAAACCAACAAACCAACAAACCAACAAGCCAACAAACCAATAAACAAATAAACCAACAAACTAACAAACCAACAAACCAACAAACCAACAAACCAACAAACCAATTAACCAACAAACCAACAAACGAACAAACCAACAAACCAACAAACTAAAAAACCAACAAGCCCACAAACCAACAAACCAACAAACCATCAAATGAACAAAGCAACAAGCCAACAAGCCAACAAACCAACAAACCAACAAGCCAACAAACCAACAAACAAACCAACAAATGAACTAACCAACAAACAAACAAACCAACAAGCCAACAAACCAACAAACCAACAAGCCAACAAACCAACAAACCAGCAAACCAACAAACCAACAAACCAACAAGCCAACAAGCCAACAAACTAACAAACCAACAAGCCAACAAACCAACAAACCAACAATCCGACAAGCCAACAAACCAACAAGCCAATAAACCAACAAGCCAACAAACCAACAAACCAACAAACCAACAAAGCAACAAGCTAACAAACCAACAAGCCAACCAAACCAACAAACCAACAAACTAAGTAACCAACAAGCCAACAAGCCAACAAACCAACAAACCAACAAACCAACAAGCCAACAAACCAACAAACCAACAAACCAAAAAACCAACAAACCAACAAACCAACAAACCAACAAACCAACAAACCAACAAACCAACAAACCAACAAGCCAACAAACCAACAAACCAACAAACCAACAAGCCAACAAGCCAACAAACCAACAAAGCAACAAGCCAACAAGCCAACAAACCAACAAACCAACAAGCCAACAAACCAACAAACCAGCAAGCCAACAAGCCAACAAACCAACAAACTAACAAACCAAAAAAACAACAAACCAACAAACCAACAAGCCAACAAACCAACAAACCAACTAACCAACAAGCCAACAAACCGACAAACAAATAAACCAACAAACCAACAAACCAACAAGCCAACAAGCCAACAAACCAACAAACCAACAAACCAACAAACCAACAAGCCAACAAACCAACAAACCAACAAACCAACAAGCCAACAAACCAACAAACCAACCAACAAATAAACCAACAAACCAAAAAACCAACAAACCAACAAACCAACAAACCAACAAACCAACAAACCAACAAGCCAACAAGCCAACAAGCCAACAAACCAACAAGCCAACAAACCAACAAGCCAACAAACCAACAAACCAACAAACCAACAAACAAATAAACCAACAAACCAACAGACCAACAAACCAACAAACCAACAAACAAATAAACCAACAAACCAGCAAACTAACAAATCAACAAACCAACAAACCAACAAACCAATTAACCAACAAATCAACAAACGAACAAACCAACAAACCAACAAACCAACAAACCAACAAGCCAACAAGCCAACAAACCAACAAACCAACAAACCAACAAAACAACAAACCAACAAGCCAACAAACCAACAAACCAACAAACCAAGTAACAAAAAAGCCAACAAACTAACAAACTAACAAGCCAACAAACCAACAAACCAACAAACCAACAAGACAACAAACCAACAAAGCAACAAAGCAACAAGCCAACAAGCCAACAAACCAACAAGCCAACAAGCCAACAAACCAACAAACCAACAAGCCAACAAGCCAACAAACCAACAAACCAACAAGCTAACAAACCAACAAGCCAACAAACCAACAAACCAACAAACCAACAAACCAACAAGCCAACAAGCCAACAAACCAACAAACCAACAAGCCAACAAACCAACAAACCAACAAACGAACAAACCAACAAACCAACAAACCAACAAACCAAAAAACCAACAAACCAACAAACCAACAAGCCAACAAACCAACAAACCAACAAGCCAACAAATCAACAAACCAACAAACCAACAAGCCAACAAGCCAACAAACCAACAAACCAATTAACCAACAAACCAACAAACGAACAAACCAACAAACCAACAAACCAACAAACCAACAAACCAAAAAACCAACAAACCAACAAACCAACAAGCCAACAAGCCAACAAACCAACAAACCAACAAACCAACAAGCCAACAAACCAACAAACCAACAAACCAACAAGCCAACAAGCCAACAAACCAACAAAGCAACAAGCCAACAAGCCAACAAACCAACAAACCAACAAACCAACAAGCCAACAAACCAACAAACCAACAAGCCAACAAGCCAATAAACCAACAAACTAACAAACCAAAAAACCAACAAACCAACAAACCAACAAGCCAACAAACCAACAAACCAACAAACCAACAAGCCAACAAACCAACAAACAAATAAACCAACAAACCAACAAACCAACAAGCCAACAAGCCAACAAACCAACAAACCAACAAACCAACAAACCAAAAAACCAACAAACCAACAAACCAAAAAACCAACAAACCAACAAACCAACAAGCCAACAAGCCAACAAACCAACAAGCCAACAAACCAACAAGCCAACAAACCAACAAACCAACAAACCAACAAACAAATAAACCAACAAACCAACAGACCAACAAACCAACAAACCAACAAACCAACAAACAAATAAACCAACAAACCAGCAAACCAACAAACCAACAAAACAACAAACCAACAAACCAATTAACCAACAAATCAACAAACGAACAAACCAACAAACCAACAAACCAACAAACCAACAAGCCAACAAGCCAACAAACCAACAAACCAACAAACCAACAAACGAACAAGCCAACAAACCAACAAACCAACAAACCAAGTAACCAAAAAGCCAACAAACTAACAAACTAACAAGCCAACAAACCAACAAACCAACAAATCAACAAGCCAACAAACCAACAAACCAACAAAGCAACAAGCCAACAAAACCAACAAGCCAACAAGCCAACAAACCAACAAACTAACAAAGCAACAAACCAAAAAACCAACAAACCAAAAAACCAACAAACCAACAAACCATCAAACGAAAAAAGCAGCAAGCCTACAAGCCAACAAACCAACAAACCAACAAGCCAACAAACTAACAAACCAACAAGCGAACAAGCCAACAAGCCAACAAACCAACAAACCAACAAGCCAACAAACCAACAAACCAACAAACTAAGTAATCAACAAGCCAACAAGCCAACAAACCAACAAACCAACAAACCAACAAACCAATAAACCAACAAGCCAACAAACCAACAAACCAACAAACCAACAAACCACAAAGCCAACCAACCAACAAACCAACAAACCAACAAGCCAACAAGCCAACAAGCCAACAAGCCAACAAGCCAACAAGCCAACAAGCCAACAAACCAACAAACCAACAAGCCAACAAACCAACAAACCAACAAGCCAACAAACCAACAAACCAACAAACCAACAAGCCAACAAACCAACAAACCAACAAGCCAACAAACCAACAAACCAACAAACCAACAAACCAACAAGCCAACAAACCAACAACCAAATAAACCAACAAACCAACAAACCAACAAACCAACAAACCAACAAACTAACAAACCAACAAGCCAACAAACCAAAAAGCCAACAAACCAACAAACCTACAAACCAACAAGCCAACAAACCAACAAACCAACAAGCCAACAAACCAACAAACCAACAAACCAACAAGCCAACAAGCCAACAAACCAATAAACCAACAAGCCAACAAACCAACAAACAAATAAACCAACAAACCAACAAACCAACAAGCCAACAAGCCAACAAACCAACAAACCAACAAACAAACAAGCCAACAAATCAACAAACCAACAAACTAACAAACCAACGAACCAACAAACCAACAAACCAACAAGCCAACAAACCAATTAACCAACAAACCAACAAACGAACAAACCAACAAACCAACAAACCAACAAGCCAACAAACCAACAAACCAACAAACCAAGTAACCAAAAAGCCAACAAACTAACAAACCAACAAGCCAACAAACCAAAAAGCCGACAAACCAACAAGCCAACAAGCCAACAAACCAACAAACCAACAAACCAACAAGCCAACAAACCAACAAACCAAAAAACCAACAAACCAACAAGCCAACAAAACAAACTAACAAACCAACAAACGAACTAACCAACAAACCAACAAACCAACAAGCCAACAAACCAACAAACCAACAAGCCAACAAACGAACAAACCAGCAAACCAACAAACCAACGAACCAACAAGCCAACAAGCCAACAAACCAACAAACCAACAAGCCAACAAACCAACAAACCAACAAACCAACAAGCCAACAAGCCAACAAACCAACAAGCCAAAAAGCCAACAAGCCAACAAACCAACAAACTAACAAAGCAACAACCCAAAAAACCAACAAACCAAAAAACCAACAAACCAACAAACCATCAAACGAACAAAGCAACAAGCCTACAAGCCAACAAACCAACAAACCAACAAGCCAACAAACTAACAAACCAACAAGCGAACAAGCCAACAAACCAACAAACCAACAAGCCAACAAACCAACAAACCAACAAACTAAGTAACCAACAAGCCAACAAACTAACAAAGCAACAAACCAAAAAACCAACAAACCAAAAAACCAACAAACCAACAAACCATCAAACGAACAAAGCAAAAAGCCTACAAGCCAACAAACCAACAAACCAACAAGCCAACAAACTAACAAGCCAACAAGCCAACAAGCCAACAAGCCAACAAGCCAACAAGCCAACAAACCAACAAACCAACAAGCCAACAAACCAACAAGCCAACAAACCAACAAACCAACAAACCAACAAGCCAACAAACCAACAAACCAACAAGCCAACAAACCAACAAACCAACAAACCAACAAACCAACAAGCCAACAAACCAACAAACAAATAAACCAACAAATCAACAAACCAACAAACCAACAAACCAACAAACCAACAAACTAACAAACCAACAAGCCAACAAACCAACAAACCAACAAACCAACAAACCTACAAACCAACAAACTAACAAACCAACAAGCGAACAAGCCAACAAACCAACAAACCAACAAGCCAACAAACCAACAAACCAACAAACTAAGTAACCAACAAGCCAACAAGCCAACAAGCCAACAAACCAACAAACCAACAAACTAAGTAACCAACAAGCCAACAAGCCAACAAACCAACAAAGCAATAAGCCAACAAGCCAACAAACCAACAAGCCAACAAGCCAACAAACCAACAAACTAACAAGCCAACAAACCAACAAGCCAACAAACCAACAAACCTACAAACCAACAAGCCAACAAACCAACAAACCAACAAGCCAACAAGCCAACAAACCAACAAACCAATAAGCCAACAAGCCAACAAACCAACAAACCAACAAGCCAACAAACCAACAAACAAATAAACCAACAAACCAACAAACCAACAAACCAACAAGCCAACAAGCCAACAAACCAACAAACCAACAAACCAACAAGCCAACAAGCCAACAAACCAACAAACCAACAAACCAACAAACCAACAAGCCAACAAACCAACAAACCAACAAGCCAACAAACCAATTAACCAACAAACCAACAAACCAACAAACCAACAATTCAACAAACCAACAAGCCAACAAACCAACAAACCAACAAACCAAGTAACCAAAAAGCCAACAAACTAACAAACCAACAAGCCAACAAACCAACAAGCCGACAAACCAACAAGCCAACAGCCAACAAACCAACAAACCAACAAACCAACAAGCCAACAAACCAACAAACCAAAAAACCAACAAACCAACAAGCCAACAAGCCAACAAAACAAACTAACAAACCAACAAACGAACTAACCAACAAACCAACAAACCAACAAGCCAACAAACCAACAAACCAACAAGCCAACAAACGAACAAACCAGCAAACCAACAAACCAACGAACCAACAAGCCAACAAGCCAACAAACCAACAAAGCAACAAGCCAACAAACCAACAAACCAACAAACCAACAAGCCAACAAGCCAACAAACCAACAAGCCAACAAGCCAACAAGCCAACAAACCAACAAACTAACAAAGCAACAAACCAAAAAACCAACAAACCAAAAAACCAACAAACCAACAAACCATCAAACGAACAAAGCAACAAGCCTACAAGCCAACAAACCAACAAACTAACAAGCCAACAAACTAACAAACCAACAAGCGAACAAGCCAACAAACCAACAAACCAACAAGCCAACAAACCAACAAACCAACAAACTAAGTAACCAACAAGCCAACAAGCTAACAAACCAACAAACCAACAAACCAACAAACCAATAAACCAACAAGCCAACAAACCAACAAACCAACAAACCAACAAACCAACAAACCAAAAAACCAACAAACCAACAAACCAACAAACCAACAAGCCAACAAGCCAACAAGCCAACAAGCCAACAAGCCAACAAGCCAACAAACCAACAAACCAACAAGCCAACAAACCAACAAACCAACAAGCCAACAAACCAACAAACCAACAAACCAACAAGCCAACAAACCAACAAACCAACAAGCCAACAAACCAACAAACCAACAAACCAACAAACCAACAAGCCAACAAACCAACAAACAAATAAACCAACAAACCAACAAACCAACAAACCAACAAACCAACAAACTAACAAACCAACAAGCCAACAAACCAACAAGCCAACAAACCAACAAACCTACAAACCAACAAGCCAACAAACCAACAAACCAACAAGCTAACAAACTAACAAACCAACAAGCGAACAAGCCAACAAACCAACAAACCAACAAGCCAACAAAACAACAAACCAACAAACTAAGTAACCAACAAGCCAACAAGCCAACAAGCCAACAAGCCAACAAACCAACAAACCAACAAACTAAGTAACCAACAAGCCAACAAGCAACAAGCCAACAAGCCAACAAACCAACAAGCCAACAAGCCAACAAACCAACAAACTAACAAAGCAATAAACCAAAAAACCAACAAACCAAAAAACCAACAAACCAACAAACCATCAAACGAACAAAGCAACAAGCCTACAAGCCAACAAACCAACATACCAACAAGCCAACAAACTAACAAACCAACAAGCGAACAAGCCAATAAACCAACAAACCAACAAGCCAACAAACCAACAAACTAAGTAACCAACAAGCCAACAAGCCAACAAACCAACAAACCAACAAACCAACAAACCAATAAACCAACAAGCCAACAAACCAACAAACCAACAAACCAACAAACCAAAAAACCAACAAACCAAAAACCAACAAACCAACAAGCCAACAAGCCAACAAGCCAACAAGCCAACAAGCCAACAAGCCAACAAACCAACAAGCGAACAAGCCAACAAACCAACAAACCAACAAGCTAACAAACCAACAAGCCAACCAAACCAACAAACCAACAAACTAAGTAACCAACAAGCCAACAAGCCAACAAACCAACAAACCAACAAATCAACAAACCAACAAGCCAACAAACCAACAAACCAACAAACCAAAAAACCAACAAACCAACAAACCAACAAACCAACAAACCAACAAACCAACAAGCCAACAAGCCAACAAACCAACAAACCAACAAGCCAACAAACCAACAAACCAACAAGCCAACAAACCAACAAACAAATAAACCAACAAACCAACAAACCAAAAAACCAACAAACCAACAAACCAACAAACCAACAAACAAATAAACCAACAAACAAATAAACCAACAAACCAACAGAACAACAAACCAACAAACCAACAAACCAACAAACAAATAAACCAACAAACCAGCAAACCAACAAATTAACAAACCAACAAACCAACAAACCAATTAACCAACAAATCAACAAACGAACAAACGAACAAACCAACAAACCAACAAACCAACAAACCAACAAGCCAACAAGCCAACAAACCAACAAACCAACAAAACAACAAGCCAACAAACCAACAAGCCAACAAACCAACAAACCAAGTAACCAAAAAGCCAACAAACTTACAAACCAACAAGCCAACAAACCAACAAACCAACAAACCAACAAGCCAACAAACCAACAAACCAACAAAGCAACAAGCCAACAAGCCAACAAACCAACAAGCCAACAAGCCAACCAACCAACAAACCAACAAGCCAACAAGCCAACAAACCAACAAACCAACAAACCAACAAACCAACAAGCCAACAAGCCAACAAACCAACAAACTAACATACCAAAAAACCAACAAACCAACAAACCAACAAGCCAACAAACCAACAAACCAACAAACCAACAAGCCAACAAACCAACAAACAAATAAACCAACAAACCAACAAACCAACAAGCCAACAAGCCAACAAACCAACAAACCAACAAACCAACAAACAAACAAGCCAACAAACCAACAAACCAACAAACCAACAAACCAACAAGCCAACAAACCAACAAGCCAACAAACCAACAAGCCAACAAACCAACAAACCAACAAACCAACAAACCAACAAACAAATAAACCAACAAACCAACAGACCAACAAACCAACAAACCAACAAACCAACAAACCAGCAAACCAACAAACCAACAAACCAACAAACCAACAAACCAATTAACCAACAAATCAACAAACGAACAAACCAACAAACAAACAAACCAACAAACCAACAAGCCAACAAGCCAACAAACCAACAAACCAAAAAACCAACAAACCAACAAACCAACAAGCCAACAAGCCAACAAACCAACAAGCCAACAAACCAACAAGCCAACAAACCAACAAACCAACAAACCAACAAACAAATAAACCAACAAACCAACAGACCAACAAACCAACAAACCAACAAACCAACAAACAAATAAACCAACAAACCAGCAAACCAACAAACCAACAAACCAACAAACCAACAAACCAATTAACCAACAAATCAACAAACGAACAAACCAACAAACAAACAAACCAACAAACCAACAAGCCAACAAGCCAACAAACCAACAAACCAACAAACCAACAAACTAACAAGCCAACAAACCAACAAACCAACAAACCAAGTAACCAAAAAGCCAACAAACTAACAAACCAACAAGCCAACAAACCAACAAACCAACAAACCAACAAGCCAAAAAACCAACAAACCAACAAAGCAACAAGCCAACAAGCCAACAAACCAACAAGCCAACAAGCCAACAAGCCAACAAACCAACAAACTAACAAAGCAACAAACCAAAAAACCAACAAACCAAAAAACCAACAAACCAACAAACCATCAAACGAACAAAGCAACAAGCCTACAAGCCAACAAACCAACAAACCAACAAGCCAACAAACTAACAAACCAACAAGCGAACAAGCCAACAAACCAACAAACCAACAAGCCAACAAACCAACAAACCAACAAACTAAGTAACCAACAAGCCAACAAGCCAACAAACCAACAAACCAACAAACCAACAAACCAATAAACCAACAAGCCAACCAACCAACAAACCAACAAACCAACAAACCAAAAAACCAACAAACCAACAAACCAACAAACCAACAAGCCAACAAGCCAACAAGCCAACAAGCCAACAAGCCAACAAGCCAACAAGCCAACAAGCCAACAAGCCAACAAGCCAACAAACCAACAAACCAACAAACCAACAAACCAACAAGCCAACAAACCAACAAACCAACAAACCAACAAGCCAACAAACCAACAAACAAACAAGCCAACGAACCAACAAACCAACAAACCAACAAACCAACAAGCCAACAAACCAACAAACCTACAAACCAACAAGCCAACAAACCAACAAACCAACAAGCCAACAAGCCAACAAGCCAACAAATCAACAAACAAATAAACCAACAAACCAACAAACCAACAAGCCAACAAGCCAACAAACCAACAAACCAACAAACCAACAAGCCAACAAACCAAAAAACCAACAAACCAACAAACCAACAAACCAACAAACCAACAAACCAACAAGCCAACAAACCAATTAACCAACAAACCAACAAACGAACAAACCAACAAACCAACAAACCAACAAGCCAACAAACCAACAAACCAAGTAACCAAAAAGCCAACAAACTAACAAACCAACAAGCCAACAAACCAACAAGCCGACAAACCAACAAGCCAACAAGCCAACAAACCAATAAACCAACAAACCAACAAGCCAACAAACCAACAAACCAAAAAACCAACAAACCAACAAGCCAACAAGCCAACAAAACAAACTAACAAACCAACAAACGAACTAACCAACAAACCAACAAACCAACAAGCCAACAAACCAACAAACCAACAAACCAATAAACCAACAAGCCAACAAACCAACAAACCTACAAACCAACAAGCCAACAAACCAACAAACCAACAAGCCAACAAGCCAACAAGCCAACAAACCAACAAACAAATAAACCAACAAACCAAGAAACCAACAAGCCAACAAGCCAACAAACCAACAAACCAACAAACCAACAAGCCAACAAACCAACAAACCAACAAACCAACAAACCAACAAACCAACAAACCAACAAACCAACAAGCCAACAAACCAATTAACCAACAAACCAACAAACGAACAAACCAACAATCCAACAAACCAACAAGCCAACAAACCAACAAACCAAGTAACCAAAAAGCCAACAAACTAACAAACCAACAAGCCAACAAACCAACAAACCAACAAACCAACAAACCAACAAACCAATTAACCAACAAATCAACAAACGAACAAACCAACAAACAAACAAACCAACAAACCAACAAGCCAACAAGCCAACAAACCAAAAAACCAAAAAACCAACAAACCAACAAACCAACAAGCCAACAAGCCAACAAACCAACAAGCCAACAAACCAACAAGCCAACAAACCAACAAACCAACAAACCAACAAACCAACAAACCAACAAACAAATAAACCAACAAACCAACAGACCAACAAACCAACAAACCAACAAACCAACAAACAAATAAACCAACAAACCAGCAAACCAACAAACCAACAAACCAACAAACCAACAAACCAATTAACTAACAAATCAACAAACGAACAAACCAACAAACAAACAAACCAACAAACCAACAAGCCAACAAGCCAACAAACCAACAAACCAACAAACCAACAAACCAACAAGCCAACAAACCAACAAACCAACAAACCAAGTAACCAAAAAGCCAACAAACTAACAAACCAACAAGCCAACAAACCAACAAACCAACAAACCAACAAGCCAAAAAACCAACAAACCAACAAAGCAACAAGCCAACAAGCCAACAAACCAACAAGCCAACAAGCCAACAAGCCAACAAACCAACAAACTAACAAAGCAACAAACCAAAAAACCAACAAACCAAAAAACCAACAAACCAACAAACCATCAAACGAACAAAGCAACAAGCCTACAAGCCAACAAACCAACAAACCAACAAGCCAACAAACTAACAAACCAACAAGCGAACAAGCCAACAAACCAACAAACCAACAAGCCAACAAACCAACAAACCAACAAACTAAGTAACCAACAAGCCAACAAGCCAACAAACCAACAAACCAACAAACCAACAAACCAACAAACCAATAAACCAACAAGCCAACAAACCAACAAACCAACAAACCAACAAACCAAAAAACCAACAAACCAACAAACCAACAAACCAACAAGCCAACAAGCCAACAAGCCAACAAGCCAATAAGCCAAAAAGCCAACAAGCCAACAAGCCAACAAGCCAACAAACCAACAAACCAACAAGCCAACAAACCAACAAACCAACAAGCCAACAAACCAACAAACCAACAAACCAACAAGCCAACAAACCAACAAACCAACAAGCCAACAAACCAACAAACCAACAAACCAACAAACCAACAAGCCAAAAAACCAACAAACCTACAAACCAACAAGCCAACAAACCAACAAACCAACAAGCCAACAAGCCAACAAGCCAACAAACCAACAAACAAATAAACCAACAAACCAACAAACCAACAAGCCAACAAGCCAACAAACCAACAAACCAACAAACCAACAAGCCAACAAACCAACAAACCAACAAACCAACAAACCAACAAACCTACAAACCAACAAACCAACAAACCAACAAGCCAACAAACCAATTAACCAACAAACCAACAAACGAACAAACCAACAAACCAACAAACCAACAAGCCAACAAACCAACAAACCAAGTAACCAAAAAGCCAACAAACTAACAAACCAACAAGCCAACAAGCCAACAAACCAATAAACCAACAAACCAACAAGCCAACAAGCCACCAAACCAAAAAACCAACAAACCAACAAGCCAACAAGCCAACAAAACAAACTAACAAACCAACAAACGAACTAACCAACAAACCAACAAACCAACAAGCCAACAAACCAACAAACCAACAAGCCAACAAACCAACAAACCAGCAAACCAACAAACCAACAAACCAACAAACCAACAAGCCAACAAACCAACAAACCAACAAACCAACAAGCCAACAAACCAACAAACCAACAAGCCAACAAACCAACAAGCCAATAAACCACCAAGCCAACAAACCAACAAACCAACAAACCAACAAAGCAACAAGCTAACAAACCAACAAGCCAACCAAACCAACAAACCAACAAACTAAGTAACCAACAAGCCAACAAGCCAACAAACCAACAAACCAACAAATCAACAAACCAACAAGCCAACAAACCAACAAACCAACAAACCAAAAAACCAACAAACCAACAAACCAACAAACCAACAAACCAACAAACCAACAAACCAACAAGCCAACAAACCAACAAACAAATAAACCAACAAACCAGCAAACCAACAAACCAACAAACCAACAAACCAACAAACCAATTAACCAACAAATCAACAAACGAACAAACCAACAAACAAACAAACCAACAAACCAACAAGCCAACAAGCCAACAAACCAACAAACCAACAAACCAACAAACCAACAAGCAAACAAACCAACAAACCAACAAACCAAGTAACCAAAAAGCCAACAAACTAACAAACCAACAAGCCAACAAACCAACAAACCAACCAACCAACAAGCCAAAAAACCAACAAACCAACAAAGCAACAAGCCAACAAGCCAACAAACCAACAAGCCAACAAGCCAACAAGCCAACAAACCAACAAACTAACAAAGCAACAAACCAAAAAACCAACAAACCAAAAAACCAACAAACCAACAAACCATCAAACGAACAAAGCAACAAGCCTACAAGCCAACAAACCAACAAACCAACAAGCCAACAAACTAACAAACCAACAAGCGAACAAACCAACAAACCAACAAACCAACAAGCCAACAAACCAACAAACCAACAAACTAAGTAACCAACAAGCCAACAAGCCAACAAACCATCAAACCAACAAACCTACAAACCAATAAACCAACAAGCCAACAAACCAACAAACCAACAAACCAACAAACCAAAAAACCAACAAACCAACAAATCAACAAACCAACAAGCCAACAAGCCAACAAGCCAACAAGCCAACAAGCCAACAAGCCAACAAGCCAACAAGCCAACAAACCAACAAACCAACAAGCCAACAAACCAACAAACCAACAAGCCAACAAACCAACAAACCAACAAACCAACAAGCCAACAAACCAACAAACCAACAAGCCAACAAACCAACAAACCAACAAACCAACAAACCAACAAGCCAACAAACCAACAAACCTACAAACCAACAAGCCAACAAACCAACAAACCAACAAGCCAACAAGCCAACAAGCCAACAAACCAACAAACAAATAAACCAACAAACCAACAAACCAACAAGCCAACAAGCCAACAAACCAACAAACCAACAAACCAACAAGCCAACAAACCAACAAACCAACAAACCAACAAACCAACAAACCAACAAACCAACAAACCAACAAACCAACAAGCCAACAAACCAATTAACCGACAAACCAACAAACGAACAAACCAACAAACCAACAAACCAACAAGCCAACAAACCAACAAACCAAGTAACCAAAAAGCCAACAAACTAACAAACCAACAAGCCAACAAACCAACAAGCCGACAAACCAACAAGCCAACAAGCCAACAAACCAATAAACCAACAAACCAACAAGCCAACAAACCAACAAACCAAAAAACCAACAAACCAACAAGCCAACAAGCCAACAAAACAATCTAACAAACCAACAAACGAACTAACCAACAAACCAACAAACCAACAAGCCAACAAACCAACAAACCAACAAGCCAACCAACCAACAAACCAGCAAACCAACAAACCAACAAACCAACAAACCAACAAGCCAACAAACCAACAAACCAACAAGCCAACAAACCAACAAACCAACAAACCAACAAGCCAACAAACCAACAAACCAACAAGCCAATAAACCACCAAGCCAACAAACCAACAAACCAACAAACCAACAAAGCAACAAGCTAACAAACCAACAAGCCAACCAAACCAACAAACCAACAAACTAAGTAACCAACAAGCCAACAAGCCAACAAACTAACAAACCAACAAATCAACAAACCAACAAGCCAACAAACCAACAAACCAACAAACCAAAAAACCAACAAACCAACAAACCAACAAACCAACAAACCAACAAACCAACAAACCAACAAGCCAACAAACCAACAAACCAACAAACCAACAAACCAACAAACAAATAAACCAACAAACCAACAGACCAACAAACCAACAAACCAACAAACCAACAAACAAATAAACCAACAAACCAGTAAACCAACAAACCAACAAACCAACAAACCAACAAACCAATTAACCAACAAACCAACAAGCCAACAAGCCAACAAAACAAACTAACAAACCAACAAACGAACTAACCAACAAACCAACAAACCAACAAGCCAACAAACCAACAAACCCACAAGCCAACAAACCAACAAACCAGCAAACCAACAAACCAACAAACCAACAAACCAACAAGCCAACAAACCAACAAACCAACAAGCCAACAAACCAACAAACCAACAAACCAACAAGCCAACAAACCAACAAGCCAATAAACCAACAAGCCAACAAACCAGCAAACCAACAAAGTAACAAGCTAACAAACCAACAAGCCAACCAAACCAACAAACCAACAAACTAAGTAACCAACAAGCCAACAAGCCAACAAACCAACAAACCAACAAACCAAAAAACCAACAAACCAACAAACCAACAAACCAACAAACCAACAAACCAACAAACCAACAAGCCAACAAGCCAAAAAACCAACAAACCAACAAGCCAACAAACCAACAAACCAACAAGCCAACAAACCAACAAACAAATAAACCAACAAACCAACAAACCAAAAAACCAACAAACCAATAAACCAACAAACCAACAAACAAATAAATCAACAAACCAACAAACCAACAAACCAACAAATCAACAAATCAACAAACCAACAAACCAACAAACCAATTAACCAACAAACCAACAAACCAACAAACCAACAAACCAACAAACCAACAAACCAACAAACCAACAAGCCAACAAGCCAACAAACCAACAAACCAACAAGCCAACAAACCAACAAACCAACAAGCCAACAAACCAACAAACCAACAAACCAACAAGCCAACAAACCAACAAGCCAATAAACCAACAAGCCAACAAACCAACAAACCAACAAACCAACAAAGTAACAAGCTAACAAACCAACAAGCCAACCAAACCAACAAACCAACAAACTAAGTAACCAACAAACCAACAAGCCAACAAGCCAACAAACCAATAAACCAACAAACCAACAAGCCAACAAACCAACAAACCAAAAAACCAACAAAACAACAAGCCAACAAGCCAACAAAACAAACTAACAAACCAACAAACGAACTAACCAACAAACCAACAAACCAACAAGCCAACAAACCAACAAACCAACAAGCCAACAAACCAACAAACCAGCAAACCAACAAACCAACAAACCAACAAACCAACAAGCCAACAAACCAACAAACCAACAAGCCAACAAACCAACAAACCAACAAACCAACAAGCCAACAAACCAACAAGCCAATAAACCACCAAGCCAACAAACCAACAAACCAACAAACCAACAAAGCAACAAGCTAACAAACCAACAAGCCAACCAAACCAACAAACCAACAAACTAAGTAACCAACAAGCCAACAAGCCAACAAACCAACAAACCAACAAATCAACAAACCAACAGGCCAACAAACCAACAAACCAACAAACCAAAAAACCAACAAACCAACAAACCTACAAACCAACAAACCAACAAACCAACAAACCAACAAGCCAACAAGCCAACAAACCAAAAAACCAACAAACCAACAAACCAACAAACAAATAAACCAACAAACCAACAGACCAACAAACCAACAAACCAACAAACCAACAAACAAATAAACCAACAAACCAGCAAACGAACAAACCAACAAACCAACAAACCAACAAACCAATTAACCAACAAACCAACAAGCCAACAAGCCAACAAAACAAACTAACAAACCAACAAACGAACTAACCAACAAACCAACAAACCAACAAGCCAACAAACCAACAAACCAGCAAACCAACAAACCAACAAACCAACAAACCAACAAGCCAACAAACCAACAAACCAACAAGCCAACAAACCAACAAACCAACAAACCAACAAGCCAACAAACCAACAAGCCAATAAACCAACAAGCCAACAAACCAACAAACCAACAAACCAACAAAGTAACAAGCTAACAAACCAACAAGCCAACCAAACCAACAAACCAACAAACTAAGTAACCAACAAGCCAACAAGCCAACAAACCAACAAACCAACAAATCAACAAACCAACAAGCCAACAAACCAACAAACCAACAAACCAAAAAACCAACAAACCAACAAACCAACAAACCAACAAACCAACAAACCAACAAGCCAACAAGTCAAAAAACCAACAAACCAACAAGCCAACAAACCAACAAACCAACAAGCCAACAAACCAACAAACAAATAAACCAACAAACCAACAAACCAAAAAACCAACAAACCAACAAACCAACAAACCAACAAATAAATAAACCAACAAACCAACAAACCAACAAACCAACAAATCAACAAACCAACAAACCAACAAACCAATTAACCAACAAACCAACAAACCAACAAACCAACAAACCAACAAACCAACAAAACAACAAGCCAACAAGCCAACAAACCAACAAACCAACAAGCCAACAAACAAATAAACCACCAAGCCAACAAACCAACAAACCAACAAACCAACAAAGCAACAAGCTAACAAACCAACAAGCCAACCAAACCAACAAACCAACAAACTAAGTAACCAACAAGCCAACAAGCCAACAAACCAACAAACCAACAAACCAACAAACCAACAAACCAACAAGCCAACAAACCAACAAACCAACAAACCAACAAACCAACAAACAAATAAACCAACAAACCAACAGACCAACAAACCAACAAACCAACAAACCAACAAACAAATAAACCAACAAACCAGCAAACGAACAAACCAACAAACCAACAAACCAACAAACCAATTAACCAACAAACCAACAAGCCAACAAGCCAACAAAACAAACTAACAAACCAACAAACGAACTAACCAACAAACCAACAAACCAACAAGCCAACAAACCAACAAACCAACAAGCCAACAAACAAATAAACCAACAAACCAACAAACCAAAAAACCAACAAACCAACAAACCAACAAACCAACAAACAAATAAACCAACAAACCAACAAACCAACAAACCAACAAATCAACAAACCAACAAACCAACAAACCAATTAACCAACAAACCAACAAACCAACAAACCAACAAACCAACAAACCAACAAACCAACAAAACAACAAGCCAACAAGCCAACAAACCAACAAACCAACAAGCCAACAAACCAATAAACCACCAAGCCAACAAACCAACAAACCAACAAACCAACAAAGCAACAAGCTAACAAACCAACAAGCCAACCAAACCAACAAACCAACAAACTAAGTAACCAACAAGCCAACAAGCCAACAAACCAACAAACCAACAAACCAACAAACCAACAAACCAACAAGCCAACAAACCAACAAACCAACAAACCAACAAACCAACAAACCAACAAACAAATAAACCAACAAACCAACAGACCAACAAACCAACAAACCAACAAACCAACAAACAAATAAACCAACAAACCAGCAAACGAGCAAACCAACAAACCAACAAACCAACAAACCAATTAACCAACAAACCAACAAGCCAACAAGCCAACAAGCCAACAAAACAAACTAACAAACCAACAAACGAACTAACCAACAAACCAACAAACCAACAAGCCAACAAACCAACAAACCAACAAACCAACAAGCCAACAAACCAACATACCAGCAAACCAACAAACCAACAAACCAACAAACCAACAAGCCAACAAACCAACAAACCAACAAGCCAACAAACCAACAAACCAACAAACCAACAAGCCAACAAACCAACAAGCCAATAAACCAACAAGCCAACAAACCAACAAACCAACAAACCAACAAAGTAACAAGCTAACAAACCAACAAGCCAACCAAACCAACAAACCAACAAACTAAGTAACCAACAAGCCAACAAGCCAACAAACCAACACACCAACAAATCAACAAACCAACAAGCCAACAAACCAACAAACCAACAAACCAAAAAACCAACAAACCAACAAACCAACAAACCAACAAACCAACAAACCAACAAGCCAACAAGCCAAAAAACCAACAAACCAACAAGCCAACAAACCAACAAACCAACAAGCCAACAAACCAACAAACAAATAAACCAACAAACCAACAAACCAAAAAACCAACAAACCAACAAACCAACAAACCAACAAACAAATAAACCAACAAACCAACAAACCAACAAACCAACAAATCAACAAACCAACAAACCAACAAACCAATTAACCAACAAACCAACAAACCAACAAACCAACAAACTAACAAACCAACAAACCAACAAACCAACAAACCAACAAGCCAACAAGCCAACAAACCAACAAACCAACAAGCCAACAAACCAACAAACCAACAAGCCAACAAACCAACAAGCCAACAAACCAACAAACCAACAAACCAACAAGCCAACAAGCCAACAAACCAACAAACCAACAAGCCAACAAACCAACAAACCAACAAACGAACAAACCAACAAACCAACAAACCAGCAAACCAAAAAACCAACAAACCAACAAACCAACAAGCCAACAAGCCAACAAACCAACAAACCAACAAACCAACAAACCAACAAACCAACAAACCAACAAACCAACAAGCCAACAAGCCAACAAACCAACAAACCAATTAACCAACAAACCAACAAACGAACAAACCAACAAACCAACAAACCAACAAACCAACAAACCAAAAAACCAACAAACCAACAAACCAACAAGCCAACAAGCCAACAAACCAACAAACCAACAAACCAACAAGCCAACAAACCAACAAACCAACAAACCAACAAGCCAACAAGCCAACAAACCAACAAAGCAACAAGCCAACAAGCCAACAAACCAACAAACCAACAAGCCAACAAACCAACAAACCAACAAGCCAACAAGCCAACAAACCAACAAACTAACAAACCAAAAAACCAACAAACCAACAAACCAACAAGCCAACAAACCAACAAACCAACAAACCAACAAGCCAACAAACCAACAAACAAATAAACCAACAACCCAACAAACCAACAAGCCAACAAGCCAACAAACCAACAAACCAACGAACCAACAAGCCAACAAACCAACAAACCAACAAACCAACAAACGAACAAACCAACAAGCTAACAAGCCAACCAACCAACAAACAAATAAACCAACAAACCAAAAAACCAACAAACCAACAAACCAACAAACCAACAAACCAACAAGCCAACAAGCCAACAAACCAACAAGCCAACAAACCAACAAGCCAACAAACCAACAAACCAACAAACCAACAAACTAACAAACAAATAAACCAACAAACCAACAGACCAACAAACCAACAAACCAACAAACCAACAAACAAATAAACCAACAAACCAGCAAACTAACAAACCAACAAACCAACAAACCAACAAACCAATTAACCAACAAACCAACAAACGAACAAACCAACAAACCAACAAACCAACAAACCAACAAGCCAACAAGCCAACAAACCAACAAACCAAGAAACCAACAAACCAACAAGCCAACAAACCAACAAGCCAACAAACCAACAAACCAACAAACCAAGTAACCAAAAAGCCAACAAACTAACAAACCAACAAGCCAACAAACCAACAAACCAACAAACCAACAAGCCAACAAACCAACAAACCAACAAAGCAACAAGCCAACAAGCCAACAAACCAACAAGCCAACAAGCCAACAAACCAACAAACTAACAAAGCAACAAACCAAAAAACCAACAAACCAAAAAACCAACAAACCAACAAACCACCAAACGAACAAAGCAACAAGCCTACAAGCCAACAAACCAACAAACCAACAAGCCAACAAACCAACAAACCAACAAGCGAACAAGTAAACAAACCAACAAACCAACAAGCCAACAAACCAAGTAACCAAAAATCCAACAAACTAACAAACCAACAAGCCAACAAACCAACAAGCCAACAAGCCAACAAGCCAACAAACCAACAAACCAACAAACCAACAAACCAACTAACCAACAAACCAAAAAACCAACAAACCAACAAACCAACAAGCCAACAAGCCAACAAACCAACAAACTAACAAACCAACAAACTAACAAACCAACAAACGAACTAACCAACAAGCCAACAAGCCAACAAACCAACAAACCAATAAACCAACAAACCAACAAACCAACAAGCCAACAAACCAACAAGCCAACAAACCAACAAACCAACAAACCAACAAGCCAACAAACCAACAAGCCAACAAACCAACAAACCAACAAATCAACAAACCAACAAACCAACAAACCAACAAGCCAACAAGCCAACAAACCAACAAACCAACAAACCAACAAACCAACAAACCAACAAGCCAACAAGCCAACAAACCAACAAACCAACAAGCCAACAAACCAACAAACCAACAAACCAACAAGCCAACAAACCAACAAGCCAACAAACCAACAAGCCAACAAACCAACAAACCAACAAACCAACAAACCAACAAACCAACAAGCCAACAAGCCAACAAACCAACAAACCAACAAACCAACAAACCAACAAGCCAACAAACCAACAAGCCAACAAACCAACAAACCAACAAGCCAACAAGCCAACAACTAACAACCCAACAAACCAACAAGCCAACAAACCAACAAACCAACAAGCCAACAAACCAACAAACCAACAAACCAACAAACCAACAAGCCAACAAGCCAACAAAACATCAAACCAACAAGCCAACAAACTAACAAACCAACAAACCAACAAGCCAACAAACCAACAAGCCAACAAACCAACAAATAAACAAGCCAACAAGCCAACAAACCAACAAACCAACAAGCCAACAAGCCAACAAACCAACAAACCAACAAGCCAACAAACCAACAAACAAATAAACCAACAAACCAACAAACCAACAAACCAACAAGCCAACAAGCCAACAAACCAACAAACCAACAAACCAACAAGCCAACAAACCAACAAACCAACAAACCAAAAAACCAACAACCCAACAAACCAACAAGCTAACAAGCCAACAAACCAACAAACCAACAAACCAACAAGCCAACAAACCAACAAACCAACAAACCAACAAGCCAACAAGCCAACAAACCAACAAACCAATAAGCCAACAAACCAACAAACCAACAAACCAACATGCCAACAAACTAAGTAACCAACAAGCCAACAAACCAACAAACCAACAAACCAACAAGCCAACAAACCAACAAACCAACAAACCAACAAACCAACAAGCCAACAAACCAACAAGCCAACAAGCCAACAAACCAACAAACCAACAAACCAACAAGCCAACAAGCCCACAAACCAACAAACCAACAAGCCAACATCCCAACAAACCAACAAACCAACAAACCAACAAGCCAACAAGCCAACAAACCAACAAACCAACAAGCCAACAAACCACCAAACCAACAAACCAACAAGCCCACAAACCAACAAGCCAAAAAACCTACAAGCCAACAAACCAACAAACCAACAAAACAACAAGCCAACAAACCAACAAGCCAACAAACCAACAAACCAACAAACTAAGTAACCAACAAGCCAACAAGCCAACAAACCAACAAACCAACAAGCCAACAAACCAACAAACCAAC
This sequence comes from Atherix ibis, assembly GCA_958298945.1. Taxonomy (NCBI): domain Eukaryota; kingdom Metazoa; phylum Arthropoda; class Insecta; order Diptera; family Athericidae; genus Atherix; species Atherix ibis. The sequence goes on from OY282608.1 coordinate 32,366,767, forward strand.
AAACCAAAAAATCAACAAACCAACAAACCAACAAACCAACAAACCAACAAACCAACAAGCCAACAAGCCAACAAACCAACAAACCAACAAACCAACAAGCCAACAAACCAACAAGCCAATAAACCAACAAACCAGTAAGCCAACAAACCAACAAACCAACAAGCCAACAAGCCAACAAACCAAAAAACTAACAAACCAAAAAACCAACAAACCAACAAACCAACAAGCCAACAAACCAACAAACCAACAAACCAACAAGCCAACAAACCAACAAACAAATAAACCAACAAACCAACAAGCCAACAAGCCAACAAACCAACAAACCAACAAACCAACAAGCCAACAAACCAACAAACCAACAAACCAACAAACCAACAAACCAACAAGCCAACAAACCAACAAACAAATAAACCAACAAACCAAAAAACCAACAAACCAGCAAACCAACAAACCAACAAACGAACAAACCAACAAGCCAACAAACCAACAAACCGACAAGCCAACAAACCAACAAACCAACAAACAAATAAACCAACAAACCAACAAACCAACAAACCGACAAACCAACAAACAAATAAACCAACAAACCAACAAACCAACAAACCAACAAACCAATTAACCGACAAACCAACAATCCAACAAACCAACAAACCAACAAACCAACAAGCCAACAAGCCAACAAACCAACAAACCAACAAGCCAACAAACCAACAAACCAACAAACCAACAAACCAACAAGCCAACAAACCAACAAACAAATAAACCAACAAACCAAAAAACCAACAAACCAACAAACCAACAAACCAACAAACCAACAAACAAATAAACCAACAAACCAACAAACCAACAAACCAACAAACCAACAAACCAACAAATCAACAAACCAACAAACAAATAAACCAACAAGCCAACAAACCAACAAACCAACAAAGCAACAAGCCAACAAGCGAACAAACCAACAAGCCAACAAACCAACAAACCAACAAACCAACAAGCCAACAATCCAACAAGCCAACAAGCCAATAAACCAACAAACCAACAAACCAACAAGCCAACAAACCAACAAACCAACAAGCCAACAAACCAATAAACCAACAAACCAACAAACCAACTAACCAACAAACCAAAAAACCAACAAACCAACTAACCAACAAACCAAAAAACCAACAAACCAACAAACCAACAAGCCAACAAGCCAACAAACCAACAAACTAACAAACCAACAAACTAACAAACCAACAAACGAACTAACCAACAAGCCAACAAGCCAACAAACCAACAAACCAATAAACCAACAAACCAACAAACCAACAAGCCAACAAACCAACAAGCCAACAAACCAACAAACCAACAAACCAACAAGCCAACAAACCAACAAGCCAACAAACCAACAAACCAACAAATCAACAAACCAACAAACCAACAAACCAACAAGCCAACAAGCCAACAAACCAACAAACCAACAAACCAACAAACCAACAAACCAACAAGCCAACAAGCCAACAAACCAACAAACCAACAAGCCAACAAACCAACAAACCAACAAACCAACAAGCCAACAAACCAACAAGCCAACAAACCAACAAGCCAACAAACCAACAAACCAACAAACCAACAAACCAACAAACCAACAAGCCAACAAGCCAACAAACCAACAAACCAACAAACCAACAAACCAACAAGCCAACAAACCAACAAGCCAACAAACCAACAAACCAACAAGCCAACAAGCCAACAACTAACAACCCAACAAACCAACAAGCCAACAAACCAACAAACAAATAAACCAACAAACCAAAAAACCAACAAACCAGCAAACCAACAAACCAACAAACGAACAAACCAACAAGCCAACAAACCAACAAACCGACAAGCCAACAAACCAACAAACCAACAAACAAATAAACCAACAAACCAACAAACCAACAAACCGACAAACCAACAAACAAATAAACCAACAAACCAACAAACCAACAAACCAACAAACCAATTAACCGACAAACCAACAATCCAACAAACCAACAAACCAACAAACCAACAAGCCAACAAGCCAACAAACCAACAAACCAACAAGCCAACAAACCAACAAACCAACAAACCAACAAACCAACAAGCCAACAAACCAACAAACAAATAAACCAACAAACCAAAAAACCAACAAACCAACAAACCAACAAACCAACAAACCAACAAACAAATAAACCAACAAACCAACAAACCAACAAACCAACAAACCAACAAACCAACAAATCAACAAACCAACAAACAAATAAACCAACAAGCCAACAAACCAACAAACCAACAAAGCAACAAGCCAACAAGCGAACAAACCAACAAGCCAACAAACCAACAAACCAACAAACCAACAAGCCAACAATCCAACAAGCCAACAAGCCAATAAACCAACAAACCAACAAACCAACAAGCCAACAAACCAACAAACCAACAAGCCAACAAACCAATAAACCAACAAACCAACAAACCAACTAACCAACAAACCAAAAAACCAACAAACCAACTAACCAACAAACCAAAAAACCAACAAACCAACAAACCAACAAGCCAACAAGCCAACAAACCAACAAACTAACAAACCAACAAACTAACAAACCAACAAACGAACTAACCAACAAGCCAACAAGCCAACAAACCAACAAACCAATAAACCAACAAACCAACAAACCAACAAGCCAACAAACCAACAAGCCAACAAACCAACAAACCAACAAACCAACAAGCCAACAAACCAACAAGCCAACAAACCAACAAACCAACAAATCAACAAACCAACAAACCAACAAACCAACAAGCCAACAAGCCAACAAACCAACAAACCAACAAACCAACAAACCAACAAACCAACAAGCCAACAAGCCAACAAACCAACAAACCAACAAGCCAACAAACCAACAAACCAACAAACCAACAAGCCAACAAACCAACAAGCCAACAAACCAACAAGCCAACAAACCAACAAACCAACAAACCAACAAACCAACAAACCAACAAGCCAACAAGCCAACAAACCAACAAACCAACAAACCAACAAACCAACAAGCCAACAAACCAACAAGCCAACAAACCAACAAACCAACAAGCCAACAAGCCAACAACTAACAACCCAACAAACCAACAAGCCAACAAACCAACAAACCAACAAGCCAACAAACCAACAAACCAACAAACCAACAAACCAACAAGCCAACAAGCCAACAAAACATCAAACCAACAAGCCAACAAACTAACAAACCAACAAACCAACAAGCCAACAAACCAACAAGCCAACAAACCAACAAATAAACAAGCCAACAAGCCAACAAACCAACAAACCAACAAGCCAACAAGCCAACAAACCAACAAACCAACAAGCCAACAAACCAACAAACAAATAAACCAACAAACCAACAAACCAACAAACCAACAAGCCAACAAGCCAACAAACCAACAAACCAACAAACCAACAAGCCAACAAACCAACAAACCAACAAACCAAAAAACCAACAACCCAACAAACCAACAAGCTAACAAGCCAACAAACCAACAAACCAACAAACCAACAAGCCAACAAACCAACAAACCAACAAACCAACAAGCCAACAAGCCAACAAACCAACAAACCAATAAGCCAACAAACCAACAAACCAACAAACCAACATGCCAACAAACTAAGTAACCAAAAAGCCAACAAACCAACAAACCAACAAACCAACAAGCCAACAAACCAACAAACCAACAAACCAACAAACCAACAAGCCAACAAACCAACAAGCCAACAAGCCAACAAACCAACAAACCAACAAACCAACAAGCCAACAAGCCCACAAACCAACAAACCAACAAGCCAACATCCCAACAAACCAACAAACCAACAAACCAACAAGCCAACAAGCCAACAAACCAACAAACCAACAAGCCAACAAACCACCAAACCAACAAACCAACAAGCCCACAAACCAACAAGCCAAAAAACCTACAAGCCAACAAACCAACAAACCAACAAAACAACAAGCCAACAAACCAACAAGCCAACAAACCAACAAACCAACAAACTAAGTAACCAACAAGCCAACAAGCCAACAAACCAACAAACCAACAAGCCAACAAACCAACAAACCAACAAACCAAAAAATCAACAAACCAACAAACCAACAAACCAACAAACCAACAAACCAACAAGCCAACAAGCCAACAAACCAACAAACCAACAAACCAACAAGCCAACAAACCAACAAGCCAATAAACCAACAAACCAGTAAGCCAACAAACCAACAAACCAACAAGCCAACAAGCCAACAAACCAAAAAACTAACAAACCAAAAAACCAACAAACCAACAAACCAACAAGCCAACAAACCAACAAACCAACAAACCAACAACCCAACAAACCAACAAACAAATAAACCAACAAACCAACAAGCCAACAAGCCAACAAACCAACAAACCAACAAACCAACAAGCCAACAAACCAACAAACCAACAAACCAACAAACCAACAAACCAACAAGCCAACAAACCAACAAACAAATAAACCAACAAACCAAAAAACCAACAAACCAGCAAACCAACAAACCAACAAACGAACAAACCAACAAGCCAACAAACCAACAAACCGACAAGCCAACAAACCAACAAACCAACAAACAAATAAACCAACAAACCAACAAACCAACAAACCGACAAACCAACAAACAAATAAACCAACAAACCAACAAACCAACAAACCAACAAACCAATTAACCGACAAACCAACAATCCAACAAACCAACAAACCAACAAACCAACAAGCCAACAAGCCAACAAACCAACAAACCAACAAGCCAACAAACCAACAAACCAACAAACCAACAAACCAACAAGCCAACAAACCAACAAACAAATAAACCAACAAACCAAAAAACCAACAAACCAACAAACCAACAAACCAACAAACCAACAAACAAATAAACCAACAAACCAACAAACCAACAAACCAACAAACCAACAAACCAACAAATCAACAAACCAACAAACAAATAAACCAACAAGCCAACAAACCAACAAACCAACAAAGCAACAAGCCAACAAGCGAACAAACCAACAAGCCAACAAACCAACAAACCAACAAACCAACAAGCCAACAATCCAACAAGCCAACAAGCCAATAAACCAACAAACCAACAAACCAACAAGCCAACAAACCAACAAACCAACAAGCCAACAAACCAATAAACCAACAAACCAACAAACCAACAAGCCAGCAAGCCAACAAACCAACAAACCAACAAGCCAACAAACCAACAAACCAACAAATCAACAAGCTAACTAACCAACAAGCCAACAAACCAACAAACCAACAAACCTACAAACCAACAAGCCAACAAGCCAACAAACCAACAAACCAGCAAACCAACAAGCCAACAAACCAACTAGCCAACAAACCAACAAACCAACAAGCCAACAAGCCAACAAACCAACAAACCAACAAACCAACAAGCCAACAAACCAACAAACCAACAAGCCAACAAACCAACAAACCAACAAACCAACAAACCAACAAACCAACAAGCCAACAAACCAACAAACCAACAAGCCAACAAACCAACAAACCAACAAACCAACAAGCCAACAAACCAACAAGCCAACAAACCAACAAGCCAACAAACCAACAAGCCAACAAACCAACAAACCAACAAACCCACAAACCAACAAACCAACAAGACAACAAGCCAACAAACCAACAAACCAACAAACCAACAAACCAACAAACCAACAAGCCAACAAGCCAACAAACCAACAAGCCAACAAGCCAACAAACCAACAAACCAACAAACCAACAAGCCAACAAACCAACAAGCCAATAAACCAACAAGCCAACAAACCAACAAGCCAACAAACCAACAAACCAACAAACCAACAAACCAACAAACCAATAAGCCAACAAGCCAACAAACTAACAAACCAACAAGCCAACAACCCAACAAGCCAACAAACCAACAAACCAACAAGCCAACAAGCCAACAAACCAACAAGCCAACAAACCAACAAACCAACAAAGCAACAAGCCAACAAGCCAACAACCCAACAAACCAGTAAGCCAACAAACCAACAAACCAACAAGCCAACAAGCAAACAAACCAACAAACTAACAAACCAAAAAACCAACAAACCAACAAACCAACAAACCAACAAACCAACAAGCCAACAAAGCAACAAGCCAACAAGCCAACAACCCAACAAACCAGTAAGCCAACAAGCCAACAAACCAACAAACCAACAAACCAACAAGCCAACAAACCAACAAACCAACAAGCCAACAAACCAACAAACCAACAAACCAACAAGCCAACAAACCAACAAGCCAACAAACCAACAAGCCAACAAACCAACAAACCAACAAACCCACAAACCAACAAACCAACAAGACAACAAGCCAACAAACCAACAAACCAACAAACCAACAAACCAACAAACCAACAAGCCAACAAGCCAACAAACCAACAAGCCAACAAGCCAACAAACCAACAAACCAACAAACCAACAAGCCAACAAACCAACAAGCCAACAAACCAACAAGCCAACAAACCAACAAGCCAACAAACCGACAAACCAACAAACCAACAAACCAACAAACCAATAAGCCAACAAGCCAACAAACCAACAAACCAACAAGCCAACAAACCAACAAGCCAACAAACCAACAAACCAACAAGCCAACAAACCAACAAACCAACAAGCCAACAAACCAACAAACCAACAAAGCAACAAGCCAACAAGCCAACAACCCAACAAACCAGTAAGCCAACAAACCAACAAACCAACAAGCCAACAAGCAAACAAACCAACAAACTAACAAACCAAAAAACCAACAAACCAACAAACCAAGAAGCCAACAAACCAGCAAACCAACAAGCCAACAAACTAACAAACAAATAAACCAACAAACCAACAAACCAACAAGCCAACAAACCAACAAACAAATAAACCAACAAACCAAAAAACCAACAAACCAACAAACCAACAAACCAACAAGCCAACAAACCAACAAACCAACAAGCAAACAAACCAACAAAACAACAAACCAACAAACAAATAAACCAACAAAGCAACAAACCAACAAACCAACAAACCAACAAACCAACAAACCAACAAACCAACAAACAAATAAACCAACAAACCAACAAACCAACAAACCAACAAACCAACAAACCAATTAACCAACACACCAACAAACGAACAAACCAACAAACCAACAAACCACCAAGCCAACAAACCAACAAACCAACAAACCAACAAGCCAACAAACCAACAAGCAAATAAACCAACAAACCAACAAACCAACAAACCAACAAACCAACAAACCAATTAACCAACAAACCAACAAACGAACAAACCAACAAACCAACAAAGCAACAAGCCAACAAACCAACAAACCAAGTAACCCAAAAGCCAATAAACTAACAATCCAACAAGCCAACCAGCCAACAAACCAAAAAACCAACAAAGCAACACGCCAACAAGCCAACAAACCAACAAGCCAACAAACCAACAAACCAACAAACCAACAAGCCAACAATCCAACAAGCCAATAAGCCAATAAACCAACAAACCAACAAACCAACAAGCCAACAAACCAACAAACCAACAAGCCAACAAACCAATAAACCAACAAACCAACAAACCAACAAGCCAACAAACCAACAAGCCAACAAACCAACAAGCCAACAAACCAACAAACCAACAAACCAACAAACCAACAAACCAACAAACCAACAAACCAATAAGCCAACAAGCCAACAACCCAACAAACCAACAAGCCAACAAACCAACAAGCCAACAAACCAACAAACCAACAAGCCAACAAGCCAACAAACCAACAAGCCAACAAACCAACAAGCCAACAAAGCAACAAGCCAACAAGCCAACAACCCAACAAACCAGTAAGCCAACAAACCAACAAACCAACAAGCCAACAAGCCAACAAACCAACAAACTAACAAACCAAAAAACCAACAAACCAACAAACCAAGAAGCCAACAAACCAGCAAACCAACAAACCAACAAGCCAACAAACTAACAAACAAATAAACCAACAAACCAACAAACCAACAAGCCAACAAGCCAACAAACCAACAAACCAACAAACCAACAAGCCAACAAACCAACAAACCAACAACCAACAAACCAACAAGCCAACAAACCAACAAACAAATAAACCAACAAACCAAAAAACCAACAAACCAACAAACCAACAAACCAACAAACCAACAAACCAACAAACCAACAAACCAACAAGCCAACAAACCAACAAACCAACAAGCCAACAAACCAACAAACCAACAAACCAACAAGCCAACAAACCAACAAGCCAACAAACCAAGAAGCCAACAAACCAGCAAACCAACAAACCAACAAGCCAACAAACTAACAAACAAATAAACCAACAAACCAACAAACCAACAAACCAACAAACCAACAAACCAACAAGCCAACAAACCAACAAACAAATAAACCAACAAACCAAAAAACCAACAAACCAACAAACCAACAAACCAACAAACCAACAAACAAATAAACCAACAAACCAACAAACCAACAAACCAACAAACCAACAAACCAACAAATCAACAAACCAACAAACAAATAAACCAACAAGCCAACAAACCAACAAACCAACAAAGCAACAAGCCAACAAGCGAACAAACCAACAAGCCAACAAACCAACAAACCAACAAACCAACAAGCCAACAATCCAACAAGCCAACAAGCCAATAAACCAACAAACCAACAAACCAACAAGCCAACAAACCAACAAACCAACAAGCCAACAAACCAATAAACCAACAAACCAACAAACCAACAAGCCAGCAAGCCAACAAACCAACAAACCAACAAGCCAACAAACCAACAAACCAACAAATCAACAAGCTAACTAACCAACAAGCCAACAAACCAACAAACCAACAAACCTACAAACCAACAAGCCAACAAGCCAACAAACCAACAAACCAGCAAACCAACAAGCCAACAAACCAACTAGCCAACAAACCAACAAACCAACAAGCCAACAAGCCAACAAACCAACAAACCAACAAACCAACAAGCCAACAAACCAACAAACCAACAAGCCAACAAACCAACAAACCAACAAACCAACAAACCAACAAACCAACAAGCCAACAAACCAACAAACCAACAAGCCAACAAACCAACAAACCAACAAACCAACAAGCCAACAAACCAACAAGCCAACAAACCAACAAGCCAACAAACCAACAAGCCAACAAACCAACAAACCAACAAACCCACAAACCAACAAACCAACAAGACAACAAGCCAACAAACCAACAAACCAACAAACCAACAAACCAACAAACCAACAAGCCAACAAGCCAACAAACCAACAAGCCAACAAGCCAACAAACCAACAAACCAACAAACCAACAAGCCAACAAACCAACAAGCCAATAAACCAACAAGCCAACAAACCAACAAGCCAACAAACCAACAAACCAACAAACCAACAAACCAACAAACCAATAAGCCAACAAGCCAACAAACTAACAAACCAACAAGCCAACAACCCAACAAGCCAACAAACCAACAAACCAACAAGCCAACAAGCCAACAAACCAACAAGCCAACAAACCAACAAACCAACAAAGCAACAAGCCAACAAGCCAACAACCCAACAAACCAGTAAGCCAACAAACCAACAAACCAACAAGCCAACAAGCAAACAAACCAACAAACTAACAAACCAAAAAACCAACAAACCAACAAACCAACAAACCAACAAACCAACAAGCCAACAAAGCAACAAGCCAACAAGCCAACAACCCAACAAACCAGTAAGCCAACAAGCCAACAAACCAACAAACCAACAAACCAACAAGCCAACAAACCAACAAACCAACAAGCCAACAAACCAACAAACCAACAAACCAACAAGCCAACAAACCAACAAGCCAACAAACCAACAAGCCAACAAACCAACAAACCAACAAACCCACAAACCAACAAACCAACAAGACAACAAGCCAACAAACCAACAAACCAACAAACCAACAAACCAACAAACCAACAAGCCAACAAGCCAACAAACCAACAAGCCAACAAGCCAACAAACCAACAAACCAACAAACCAACAAGCCAACAAACCAACAAGCCAACAAACCAACAAGCCAACAAACCAACAAGCCAACAAACCGACAAACCAACAAACCAACAAACCAACAAACCAATAAGCCAACAAGCCAACAAACCAACAAACCAACAAGCCAACAAACCAACAAGCCAACAAACCAACAAACCAACAAGCCAACAAACCAACAAACCAACAAGCCAACAAACCAACAAACCAACAAAGCAACAAGCCAACAAGCCAACAACCCAACAAACCAGTAAGCCAACAAACCAACAAACCAACAAGCCAACAAGCAAACAAACCAACAAACTAACAAACCAAAAAACCAACAAACCAACAAACCAAGAAGCCAACAAACCAGCAAACCAACAAGCCAACAAACTAACAAACAAATAAACCAACAAACCAACAAACCAACAAGCCAACAAACCAACAAACAAATAAACCAACAAACCAAAAAACCAACAAACCAACAAACCAACAAACCAACAAGCCAACAAACCAACAAACCAACAAGCAAACAAACCAACAAAACAACAAACCAACAAACAAATAAACCAACAAAGCAACAAACCAACAAACCAACAAACCAACAAACCAACAAACCAACAAACCAACAAACAAATAAACCAACAAACCAACAAACCAACAAACCAACAAACCAACAAACCAATTAACCAACACACCAACAAACGAACAAACCAACAAACCAACAAACCACCAAGCCAACAAACCAACAAACCAACAAACCAACAAGCCAACAAACCAACAAGCAAATAAACCAACAAACCAACAAACCAACAAACCAACAAACCAACAAACCAATTAACCAACAAACCAACAAACGAACAAACCAACAAACCAACAAAGCAACAAGCCAACAAACCAACAAACCAAGTAACCCAAAAGCCAATAAACTAACAATCCAACAAGCCAACCAGCCAACAAACCAAAAAACCAACAAAGCAACACGCCAACAAGCCAACAAACCAACAAGCCAACAAACCAACAAACCAACAAACCAACAAGCCAACAATCCAACAAGCCAATAAGCCAATAAACCAACAAACCAACAAACCAACAAGCCAACAAACCAACAAACCAACAAGCCAACAAACCAATAAACCAACAAACCAACAAACCAACAAGCCAACAAACCAACAAGCCAACAAACCAACAAGCCAACAAACCAACAAACCAACAAACCAACAAACCAAGAAACCAACAAACCAACAAACCAATAAGCCAACAAGCCAACAACCCAACAAACCAACAAGCCAACAAACCAACAAGCCAACAAACCAACAAACCAACAAGCCAACAAGCCAACAAACCAACAAGCCAACAAACCAACAAGCCAACAAAGCAACAAGCCAACAAGCCAACAACCCAACAAACCAGTAAGCCAACAAACCAACAAACCAACAAGCCAACAAGCCAACAAACCAACAAACTAACAAACCAAAAAACCAACAAACCAACAAACCAAGAAGCCAACAAACCAGCAAACCAACAAACCAACAAGCCAACAAACTAACAAACAAATAAACCAACAAACCAACAAACCAACAAGCCAACAAGCCAACAAACCAACAAACCAACAAACCAACAAGCCAACAAACCAACAAACCAACAACCAACAAACCAACAAGCCAACAAACCAACAAACAAATAAACCAACAAACCAAAAAACCAACAAACCAACAAACCAACAAACCAACAAACCAACAAACCAACAAACCAACAAGCCAACAAGCCAACAAACCAACAAGCCAACAAACCAACAAACCAACAAACCAACAAACAAATAAACCAACAAACCAACAAACCAACAAACCAACAAACCAACAAACAAATAAACCAACAAACCAACAAACCAATAAACCAACAAACCAACAAACCAACAAACCAATTAACCAACAAACCAACAAACGAACAAACCAACAAACCAACAAAGCAACAAGCCAACAAACTAACAAACCAACAAACCAAGTAACACAAAAGCCAATAAACTAACAATCCAACAAGTCAACCAGCCAACAAACCAACAAACCAACAAAGCAACATGCCAACAAGCCAACAAACCAACAAGCCAACAAACCAACAAACCAACAAACCAACAAGCCAACAATCCAACAAGCCAACAACCCAATAAACCAACAAACCAACAAACCAACAAGCCAACAAACCAACAAACCAACAAGCCAACAAACCAATAAACCAACAAACCAACAAACCAACAAGCCAACAAACCAACAAACCAACAAACCAAAAAGCAAACAAACCAACAAGCCAACTAACCAACAAGCCAACAAACCAACAAACCAACAAACCAACAAACCAACAAACCAACAAGCCAACAAACCAACAAGCCAACAAACCAACAAACCAACCAGCCAACAAGCCAACAAACCAACAAACCAACAAACCAACAAGCCAGCAAACCAACAAACCAACAAGCCAACAAACCAACAAACCACCAAACCAACAAGCCAACAAACCAACAAACCACCAAACCAACAAGTCAACAAGCCAACAAACCAACAAACCAATAAGCCAACAAACCAACAAGCCAACAAACCAACAAGCCAACAATCCAACAAATCAACAAGCCAACAAGCCAACAAACCAACAAACCAACAAGCCAACAAGCCAACAAACCAACAAACCGACAAACCAACAAGCCAACAAACCAACAAACAAATAAACCAACAAGCCAACAAGCCAACAAACCAACAAACCAACAAGCCAGCAAACCAACAAACCAACATGCCAACAAACCAACAAACTAAGTAACCAACAAGCCAACAAACCAACAAACCAACAAACCAACAAGCCAATAAACCAACATGCCAACAAACTAAGTAACCAACAAGCCAACAAACCAACAAACCAACAAACCAACAAGCCAACAAGCCAACAAACCAACAAACCAACAAACCAACAAGCCAACAAACCAACAAACCAACAAACCAAAAAACCAACAAACCAACAAACCATAAAGCCAACAAGCCAACAAACCAACAAACCAACAAGCCAACAAGCCAACAAACCAACAAACCAATAAACCAACAAGCCAACAAGCCAACAAACCAACAAACCAACAAGCCAACAAACCAACAAACCAACAAACCAACATGCCAACAAACCAACAAACTAAGTAACCAACAAGCCAGCAAACCAACAAACCCACAAACCAACATGCCAACAAACCAACAAACTAAGTAACCAACAAGCCAACAAACCAACAAACCAACAAACCAACAAGCCAATAAACCAACATGCCAACAAACCAACAAACTAAGTAACCAACAAGCCAACAAACCAACAAACCAACAAACCAACAAGCCAACAAGCCAACAAACCAACAAACCAACAAACCAACAAGCCAACAAACCAACAAACCAACAAACCAACAAACCAAAAAACCAACAAACCAACAAACCAACAAGCCAACAAGCCAACAAACCAACAAACCAACAAGCCAACAAGCCAACAAACCAACAAACCAATAAACCAACAAGCCAACAAGCCAACAAACTAAGTAACCAACAAGCCAACAAACCAACAAACCAACAAACCAACAAGCCAATAAACCAACATGCCAACAAACCAACAAACTAAGTAACCAACAAGCCAACAAACCAACAAACCAACAAACCAACAAGCCAATAAACCAACATGCCAACAAACCAACAAACTAAGTAACCAACAAGCCAACAAACCAACAAACCACAAACCAACAAGCCAACAAGCCAACAAACCAACAAACCAACAAACCAACAAGCCAACAAACCAACAAACCAACAAACCAACAAACCAAAAAACCAACAAACCAACAAACCAACAAGCCAACAAGCCAACAAACCAACAAACCAACAAGCCAACAAGCCAACAAACCAACAAACCAACAAAGCAACAAGCCAACAAGCCAACAAACCAACAAGCCAACAAACCAACAAACCAACAAACCAACAAGCCAACAATCCAACAAGCCAACAAGCCAATAAACCAACAAACCAACAAACCAACAAGCCAACAAACCAACAAACCAACAAGCCAACAAACCAATAAACCAACAAACCAACAAACCAACAAGCCAACAAGCCAACAAACCAACAAACCAACAAGCCAACAAACCAACAAACCAACAAATCAAAAAGCTAACTAACCAACAAGCCAACAAACCAACAAGCCAACAAACCAACAAACCAACAAACCAACAAGCCAATAAACCAACATGCCAACAAACCAACAAATCAAGTAACCAACAAGCCAACAAACCAACAAACCAACAAACCAACAAGCCAACAAGCCAACAAACCAACAAACCAACAAACCAACAAGCCAACAAACCAACAAACCAACAAACCAACAAGCCAATAAACCAACATGCCAACAAACCAACAAACTAAGTAACCAACAAGCCAACAAACCAACAAACCAACAAACCAACAAGCCAACAAGCCAACAAACCAACAAACCAACAAACCAACAAGCCAACAAACCAACAAACCAACAAACCAACAAACCAAAAAACCAACAAACCAACAAACCAACAAGCCAACAAGCCAACAAACCAACAAACCAACAAGCCAACAAGCCAACAAGCCAACAAACCAACAAACCAATAAACCAACAAGCCAACAAGCCAACAAACCAACAAACCAACAAGCCAACAAACCAACAAACCAAAAACCAACATGCCAACAAACCAACAAACTAAGTAACCAACAAGCCAGCAAACCAACAAACCAACAAACCAACATGTCAACAAACCAACAAACTAAGTAACCAACAAGCCAACAAACCAACAAACCAACAAACCAACAAGCCAATAAACCAACATGCCAACAAACCAACAAACTAAGTAACCAACAAGCCAACAAACCAACAAACCAACAAACCAACAAGCCAACAAGCCAACAAACCAACAAACCAACAAACCAACAAGCCAACAAACCAACAAACCAACAAACCAAAAAACCAACAAACCAACAAACCAACAAGCCAACAAGCCAACAAACCAACAAACCAACAAGCCAACAAGCCAACAAACCAACAAACCAACAAGCCAACAAGCCAACAAGCCAACAAACCAACAAGCCAACAAACCAATAAACCAACAAACCAATAAACCAACAAGCCAACAAGCCAACAAACCAACAAACCAACAAGCCAACAAACCAACAAACCAACAAACCAACAAATCAACAAGCTAACTAACCAACAAGCCAACAAACCAACAAACCAACAAACCTACAAACCAACAAGCCAACAAGCCAACAAACCAACAAACCAACAAACCAACAAGCCAACAAACCACCTAGCCAACAAACCAACAAACCAACAAGCCAACAAGCCAACAAACCAACAAACCAACAAACCAACAAGCCAACAAACCAACAAACCAACAAGCCAACAAACCAACAAACCAACAAACCAACAAATCAACAAGCCAACAAGCCAACAAACCAACAAACCAACAAGCCAACAAACCAACAAACCAACAAACCAACAAGCCAACAAACCAACAAGCCAACAAACCAACAAGCCAACAAACCAACAAACCAACAAACCCACAAACCAACAAACCAACAAGACAACAAGCCAACAAACCAACAAACCAACAAACCAACAAACCAGCAAACCAACAAGCCAACAAGCCAACAAACCAACAAACCAACAAGCCAACAAACCAACAAACCAACAAACCAACAAGCCAACAAACCAACAAGCCAACAAACCAACAAGCCAACAAACCAACAAGCCAACAAACCGACAAACCAACAAACCAACAAACCAACAAACCAATAAGACAACAAGCCAACAAACCAACAAACCAACAAGCCAACAAACCAACAAGCCAACAAACCAACAAACCAACAAGCCAACAAGCCAACAAACCAACAAGCCAACAAACCAACAAACCAACAAAGCAACAAGCCAACAAGCCAACAACCCAACAAACCAGTAAGCCAACAAACCAACAAACCAACAAGCCAACAAGCCAACAAACCAACAAACTAACAAACCAAAAAACCAACAAACCAACAAACCAAGAAGCCAACAAACCAGCAAACCAACAAGCCAACCAACTAACAAACAAATAAACCAACAAACCAACAAACCAACAAGCCAACAAACCAACAAACAAATAAACCAACAAACCAAAAAACCAACAAACCAACAAACCAACAAACCAACAAGCCAACAAGCCAACAAACCAACAAGCAAACAAACCAACAAAACAACAAACCAACAAACAAATAAACCAACAAAGCAACAAACCAACAAACCAACAAACCAACAAACCAACAAACCAACAAACCAACAAACCAACAAACCAACAAACCAACAAACAAATAAACCAACAAACCAACAAACCAACAAACCAACAAACCAACAAACCAATTAACCAACAAACCAACAAACGAACAAACCAACAAACCAACAAACCACCAAGCCAACAAACCAACAAACCAACAAGCCAACAAGCCAACAAACCAACAAACAAATAAACCAACAAACCAACAAACCAACAAACCAACAAACCAACAAACCAATTAACCAACAAACCAACAAACGAACAAACCAACAAACCAACAAAGCAACAAGCCAACAAACCAACAAACCAAGTAACCCAAAAGCCAATAAACTAACAATCCAACAAGCCAACCAGCCAACAAACCAAAAAACCAACAAAGCAACACGCCAACAAGCCAACAAACCAACACGCCAACAAACCAACAAACCAACAAACCAACAAGCCAACAATCCAACAAGCCAATAAGCCAATAAACCAACAAACCAACAAACCAACAAGCCAACAAACCAACAAACCAACAAGCCAACAAACCAATAAAATAACAAACCAACAAACCAACAAGCCAACAAACCAACAAGCCAACAAACCAACAAGCCAACAAACCAACAAACCAACAAACCAACAAACCAACAAACCAATAAACCAACAAGCCAACAACCCAACAAACCAACAAGCCAACAAACCAACAAGCCAACAAACCAACAAACCAACAAGCCAACAAGCCAACAAACCAACAAGCCAACAAACCAACAAGCCAACAAAGCAACAAGCCAACAAGCCAACAACCCAACAAACCAGTAAGCCAACAAACCAACAAACCAACAAGCCAACAAGCCAACAAACCAACAAACTAACAAACCAAAAAACCAACAAACCAACAAACCAAGAAGCCAACAAACCAGCAAACCAACAAACCAACAAGCCAACAAACTAACAAACAAATAAACCAACAAACCAACAAACCAACAAGCCAACAAGCCAACAAACCAACAAACCAACAAACCAACAAGCCAACAAACCAACAAACCAACAACCAACAAACCAACAAGCCAACAAACCAACAAACAAATAAACCAACAAACCAAAAAACCAACAAACCAACAAACCAACAAACCAACAAACCAACAAACCAACAAGCCAACAAGCCAACAAACCAACAAGCCAACAAACCAACAAACCAACAAACCAACAAACCAACAAACAAATAAACCAACAAACCAACAAACCAACAAACCAACAAACAAATAAACCAACAAACCAACAAACCAATAAACCAACAAACCAACAAACCAATTAACCAACAAACCAACAAACGAACAAACCAACAAACCAACAAACCAACAAGCCAACAAACCAACAAACCAACAAACCAACAAGCCAACAAACGAACAAACAAATAAACCAACAAACCAACAAACCAACAAACCAATTCACCAACAAACCAACAAACGAACAAACCAACAAACCAACAAAGCAACAAGCCAACAAACTAACAAACCAACAAACCAAGTAACACAAAAGCCAATAAACTAACAATCCAACAAGCCAACCAGCCAACAAACCAACAAAGCAACACGCCAACAAGCCAACAAACCAACAAGCCAACAAACCAACAAACCAACAAACCAACAAGCCAACAATCCAACAAGCCAACAAGCCAATAAACCAACAAACCAACAAACCAACAAGCCAACAAACCAACAAACCAACAAGCCAACAAACCAATAAACCAACAAACCAACAAACCAACAAGCCAACAAACCAACAAACCAACAAACCAAAAAGCAAACAAACCAACAAGCCAACTAACCAACAAGCCAACAAACCAACAAACCAACAAACCAACAAACCAACAAACCAACAAGCCAACAAACCAACAAGCCAACAAACCAACAAACCAACCAGCCAACAAGCCAACAAACCAACAAACCAACAAACCAACAAGCTAGCAAACCAACAAGCCAACAAACCAACAAACCACCAAACCAACAAGCCAACAAACCAACAAACCACCAAACCAACAAGTCAACAAGCCAACAAACCAACAAACCAATAAGCCAACAAACCAACAAGCCAACAAACCAACAAGCCAACAATCCAACAAACCAACAAGCCAACAAGCCAACAAACCAACAAACCAACAAGCCAACAAGCCAACAAACCAACAAACCGACAAACCAACAAGCCAACAAACCAACAAACAAATAAACCAACAAGCCAACAAGCCAACAAACCAACAAACCAACAAGCCAGCAAACCAACAAACCAACAAACCAACATACCAACAAACCAACAAACTAAGTAACCAACAAGCCAACAAACCAACAAACCAACAAACCAACAAGCCAATAAATCAACATGCCAACAAACCAACAAACTAAGTAACCAACAAGCCAACAAACCAACAAACCAACAAACCAACAAGCCAACAAACCAACAAGCCAACAAAGCAACAAGCCAACAAGCCAACAACCCAACAAACCAGTAAGCCAACAAACCAACAAACCAACAAGCCAACAAGCCAACAAACCAACAAACTAACAAACCAAAAAATCAACAAACCAACAAACCAAGAAGCCAACAAACCAGCAAACCAACAAACCAACAAGCCAACAAACTAACAAACAAATAAACCAACAAACCAACAAACCAACAAGCCAACAAGCCAACAAACCAACAAACCAACAAACCAACAAGCCAACAAACCAACAAACCAACAACCAACAAACCAACAAGCCAACAAACCAACAAACAAATAAACCAACAAACCAAAAAACCAACAAACCAACAAACCAACAAACCAACAAACCAACAAACCAACAAGCCAACAAGCCAACAAACCAACAAGCCAACAAACCAACAAACCAACAAACCAACAAACAAATAAACCAACAAACCAACAAACCAACAAACCAACAAACAAATAAACCAACAAACCAACAAACCAATAAACCAACAAACCAACAAACCAACAAACCAATTAACCAACAAACCAACAAACGAACAAACCAACAAACCAACAAACCAACAAGCCAACAAACCAACAAACCAACAAACCAACAAGCCAACAAACGAACAAACAAATAAACCAACAAACCAACAAACCAACAAACCAATTAACCAACAAACCAACAAACGAACAAACCAACAAACCAACAAAGCAACAAGCCAACAAACTAACAAACCAACAAACCAAGTAACACAAAAGCCAATAAACTAACAAACCAACAAGCCAACAAACCAACAAACCAACAAACCAACAAGCCAACAATCCAACAAGCCAACAAGCCAATAAACCAACAAACCAACACACCAACAAGCCAACAAACCAACAAACCAACAAGCCAACAAACCAATAAACCAACAAACCAACAAACCAACAAGCCAACAAACCAACAAACCAACAAACCAAAAAGCAAACAAACCAACAAGCCAACTAACCAACAAGCCAACAAACCAACAAACCAACAAACCAACAAACCAACAAACCAACAAGCCAACAAACCAACAAGCCAACAAACCAACAAACCAACCAGCCAACAAGCCAACAAACCAACAAACCAACAAACCAACAAGCTAGCAAACCAACAAGCCAACAAACCAACAAACCACCAAACCAACAAGCCAACAAACCAACAAACCACCAAACCAACAAGTCAACAAGCCAACAAACCAACAAACCAATAAGCCAACAAACCAACAAGCCAACAAACCAACAAGCCAACAATCCAACAAACCAACAAGCCAACAAGCCAACAAACCAACAAACCAACAAGCCAACAAGCCAACAAACCAACAAACCGACAAACCAACAAGCCAACAAACCAACAAACAAATAAACCAACAAGCCAACAAGCCAACAAACCAACAAACCAACAAGCCAGCAAACCAACAAACCAACAAACCAACATACCAACAAACCAACAAACTAAGTAACCAACAAGCCAACAAACCAACAAACCAACAAACCAACAAGCCAATAAATCAACATGCCAACAAACCAACAAACTAAGTAACCAACAAGCCAACAAACCAACAAACCAACAAACCAACAAGCCAACAAGCCAACAAACCAACAAACCAACAAACCAACAAACCAACAAACCAACAAACCAACAAGCCAACAAACCAACAAACCAACAAACCAACATGCCAACAAACCAACAAACTAAGTAACCAACAAGCCAGCAAACCAACAAACCAACAAACCAACATGCCAACAAACCAACAAACTAAGTAACCAACAAGCCAACAAACCAACAAACCAACAAACCAACAAGCCAATAAACCAACATGCCAACAAACCAACAAACTAAGTAACCAACAAGCCAACAAGCCAACAAACCAACAAACCAACAAACCAACAAGCCAACAAGCCAACAAACCAACAAACCAACAAACCAACAAGCCAACAAACCAACAAACCAACAAACCAACAAACCAAAAAACCAACAAACCAACAAACCAACAAGCCAACAAGCCAACAAACCAACAAACCAACAAGCCAACAAGCCAAAAAACCAACAAACCAATAAACCAACAAGCCAACAAGCCAACAAACCAACAAACCAACAAGCCAACAAACCAACAAGCCAATAAACCAACATGCCAACAAACCAACAAACTAAGTAACCAACAAGCCAACAAACCAACAAACCAACAAACCAACAAGCCAACAAGCCAACAAACCAACAAACCAACAAACCAACAAGCCAACAAACCAACAAACCAACAAACCAACAAACCAAAAAACCAACAAACCAACAAACCAACAAGCCAACAAGCCAACAAACCAACAAACCAACAAGCCAACAAGCCAACAAGCCAACAAGCCAACAAACCAACAAGCCAACAAACCAACAAACCAACAAAGCAACAAGCCAACAACCCAACAAACCAGTAAGCCAACAAACCAACAAACCAACAAGCCAACAAACCAACAAACCGACAAACAAATAAACCAACAAACCAACAAACCAACAAACCAACAAACAAATAAACCAACAAACCAACAAACCAATAAACCAACAAACCAACAAACCAACAAACCAATTAACCAACAAACCAACAAACGAACAAACAAATAAACCAACAAGCCAACAAACCAACAAACCAACAAACCAACAAACCAATTAACCAACAAACCAACAAATGAACAAACCAACAAACCAACAAAGCAACAAGCCAACAAACTAACAAACCAACAAGCCAACAAACCAACAAACCAAGTAACCCAAAAGCCAATAAACTAACAATCTAACAAGCCAACCAGCCAACAAACCAAAAAACCAACAAAGCAACACACCAACAAGCCAACAAACCAACAAGCCAACAAACCAACAAACCAACAAACCAACAAACAAATAAACCAACAAAGCAACAAACCAACAAACCAACAAACCAACAAACCAATTAACCAACAAACCAACAAACGAACAAACCAACAAACCAACAAACCACCAAGCCAACAAACCAACAAACCAACAAACCAACAAGTCAACAAACCAACAAACAAATAAACCAACAAACCAACAAACCAAAAAACCAACAAACCAACAAACCAACAAACCAACAAGCCAACAATCCAACAAGCCAACAAGCCAATAAACCAACAAACCAACAAACCAACAAGCCAACAAGCCAACAAGCCAACAAACCAACAAGCCAACAAACCAACAAACCAACAAACAAATAAACCAACAAAGCAACAAACCAACAAACCAACAAACCAACAAACCAACAAACCAACAAACCAACAAACAAATAAACCAACAAACCAACAAACCAACAAACCAACAAACCAACAAGCCAACAAACCAACAAACAAATAAACCAACAAACCAACAAACCAACAAACCAACAAACCAACAAACCAATTAACCAACAAACCAACAAACGAACAAACCAACAAACCAACAAAGCAACAAGCCAACAAACCAACAAACCAACAAACCAAGTAACCCAAAAGCCAATAAACTAACAATCCAACGAGCCAACCAGCCAACAAACCAACAAACCAACAAAGCAACATGCCAACAAGCCAACAAACCAACAAGCCAACAAACCAACAAACCAACAAACCAACAAGCCAACTATCCAACAAGCCAACAAGCCAATAAACCAACAAACCAACAAACCAACAAGCCAACAAACCAACAAACCAACAAGCCAACAAGCCAACAAGCCAACAAACCAACAAGCCAACAAACCAACAAACCAACAAACCAACAAACAAATAAACCAACAAAGCAACAAACCAACAAACCAACAAACCAACAAACCAACAAGCCAACAAACCAACAAACAAATAAACCAACAAACCAACAAACCAACAAACCAACAACCCAACAAACCAACAAACCAATTAACCAACAAACCAACAAACGAACAAACCAACAAACCAACAAACCACCAAGCCAACAAACCAACAAACCAACAAACCAACAAGCCAACAAACCAACAAACAAATAAACCAACAAACCAACAAACCAACAAACCAACAAACCAACAAACCAATTAACCAACAAACCAACAAACGAACAAACCAACAAACCAACAAAGCAACAAGCCAACAAACCAACAAACCAACAAACCAAGTAACCCAAAAGCCAATAAACTAACAATCCAACAAGCCAACCAGCCAACAAACCAAAAAACCAACAAAGCAACACGCCAACAAGCCAACAAACCAACAAGTCAACAAACCAACAAATCAACAAACCAACAAGCCAACAAACCAACAAACCAACAAGCCAACAAACCAATAAACCAACAAACCAACAAACCAACAAGCCAACAAACCAACAAGCCAACAAACCAACAAGCCAACAAACCAACAAACCAACAAACCAACAAACCAACAAACCAATAAGCCAACAAGCCAACAACCCAACAAATCAACAAGCCAACAAACCAACAAGCCAACAAACCAACAAACCAACAAGCCAACAAGCCAACAAACCAACAAGCCAACAAACCAACAAGCCAACAAAGCAACAAGCCAACAAGCCAACAACCCAACAAACCAGTAAGCCAACAAACCAACAAACCAACAAGCCAACAAGCCAACAAACCAACAAACTAACAAACCAAAAAACCAACAAACCAACAAACCAAGAAGCCAACAAACCAGCAAACCAACAAACCAACAAGCCAACAAACTAACAAACAAATAAACCAACAAACCAACAAACCAACAAGCCAACAAGCCAACAAACAAATAAACCAACAAACCAAAAAACCAACAAACCAACAAACCAACAAACCAACAAACCAACAAACCAACAAGCCAACAAGCCAACAAACCAACAAGCCAACAAACCAACAAACCAACAAACCAACAAACAAATAAACCAACAAATCAACAAACCAATAAACCAACAAACCAACAAACCAACAAACCAATTAACCAACAAACCAACAAACGAACAAACCAACAAATCAACAAACCAACAAGCCAACAAACCAACAAACCAACAAACCAACAAGCCAACAAACGAACAAACAAATAAACCAACAAACCAACAAACCATCAAACCAACAAACCAACAAACCAATTAACCAACAAACCAACAAACGAACAAACCAACAAACCAACAAAGCAACAAGCCAACAAACTAACAAACCAACAAACCAAGTAACACAAAAGCCAATAAACTAACAATCCAACAAGCCAACCAGCCAACAAACCAACAAACCAACAAAGCAACACGCCAACAAGCCAACAAACCAACAAGCCAACAAACCAACAAACCAACAAACCAAAAAGCCAACAATCCAACAAGCCAACAAGCCAATAAACAAACAAACCAACAAACCAACAAGCCAACAAACCAACAAACCAACAAGCCAACAAACCAATAAACCAACATACCAACAAACCAACAAGCCAACAAACCAACAAACCAACAAACCAAAAAGCAAACAAACCAACAAGCCAACTAACCAACAAGCCAACAAACCAACAAACCAACAAACCAACAAACCAACAAGCCAACAAGCCAACAAACCAACAAACCAACAAACCAACAAGCCAACAAACCAACAAGCCAACAAACCAACAAACCAACAAGCCAACAAGCCAACAAACCAACAAACCAACAAACCAACAAGCCAACAAACCAACAAACCAACAAGCCAACAAACCAACAAACCACCAAACCAACAAGTCAACAAGCCAACAAACCAACAAACCAATAAGCCAACAAACCAACAAACCAACAAACCAACAAACCAACAAGCCAACAAACCAACAAGCCAACAATCCAACAAACCAACAAGCCAACAAGCCAACAAACCAACAAACCAACAAGCCAACAAGCCAACAAACTAACAAACCGACAAACCAACAAGCCAACAAACCAACAAACAAATAAACCAACAAGCCAACAAGCCAACAAACCAACAAACCAACAAGCCAGCAAACCAACAAACCAACAAACCAACATGCCAACAAACCAACAAACTAAGTAACCAACAAGCCACCAAACCAACAAACCAACAAACCAATAAGCCAATAAACCAACATGCCAACAAACCAACAAACTAAGTAACCAACAAGCCAACAAACCAACAAACCAACAAACCAACAAGCCAACAAGCCAACAAACCAACAAACCAACAAACCAACAAGCCAACAAACCAACAAACCAACAAACCAACAAACCAAAAAACCAACAAACCAACAAACCAACAAGCCAACAAGCCAACAAACCAACAAACCAACAAGCCAACAAGCCAACAAACCAACAAACCAATAAACCAACAAGCCAACAAGCCAACAAACCAACAAACCAACAAGCCAACAAACCAACAAACCAACAAACCAACATGCCAACAAACCAACAAACTAAGTAACCAACAAGCCAACAAACCAACAAACCAACAAACCAACAAGCCAATAAACCAACAAACCAACAAGCCAACAAACCAACAAACCAACAAACCAACAAACCAACAAGCCAACAAGCCAACAAACCAACAAACCAACATGCCAACAAACCAACAAGCCAACAAACCAACAAACCAACAAACCAACAAGCCAACAAACCAACAAACCAACAAGCCAACAAAGCAACAAGCCAACAAGCCAACAAACCAACAAACCAACAAAGCAACAAGCCAACAAACAAACAAGCCAACAAACCAACAAACCAACAAACTAAGTAACCAAAGAGCCAACAAGCCAACAAACCAACAAACCAACAAACCAACAAACCAACAAACCAACAAACCAACAAACCAATAAGCCAACAAGCCAACAACCCAACAAACCAACAAGCCAACAAACCAACAAGCAAACAAACCAACAAACCAACAAGCCAACAAGCCAACAAACCAACAAGCCAACAAACCAACAAACCAACAAAGCAACAAGCCAACAACCCAACAAACCAGTAAGCCAACAAACCAACAAACCAACAAGCCAACAAACCAACAAACCAACAAACAAATAAACCAACAAACCAACAAACCAACAAACCAACAAACCAACAAACAAATAAACCAACAAACCAACAAACCAATAAACCAACAAACCAACAAACCAACAAACCAATTAACCAACAAACCAACAAACGAACAAACCAACAAACCAACAAACCAACAAGCCAACAAACCAATAAACCAACAAACCAACAAGCCAACAAACCAACAAACAAATAAACCAACAAACCAACAAACCAACAAACCAACAAACCAACAAACCAATTAACCAACAAACCAACAAACGAACAAACCAAAAAACCAACAAAGCAACAAGCCAACAAACTAACAAACCAAAAAACCAAGTAACACAAAAGCCAATAAACTAACAATCCAACAAGCCAACCAGCCAACAAACCAACAAACCAACAAAGCAACACGCCAACAATCCAACAAACCAACAAGCCAACAAACCAACAAACCAACAAACCAACAAGCCAACAATCCAACAAGCCAACAAGCCAATAAACCAACAAACCAACAAACCAACAAGCCAACAAACCAACAAACCAACAAGCCAACAAACCAATAAACCAACAAACCAACAAACCAACAAGCCAACAAGCCAACAAACCAATAAACCAACAAACCAAAAAGCAAACAAACCAACAAGCCAACTAACCAACAAGCCAACAAACCAACAAACCAACAAACCAACAAACCAACAAGCCAACAAGCCAACAAACCAACAAACCAACACACCAACAACCCAACAAACCAACAAGCCAACAAACCAACAAACCAACAAGCCAACAAGCCAACAAACCAACAAACCAACAAACCAACAAGCCAACAAACCAACAAACCAACAAGCCAACAAACCAACAAACCACCAAACCAACAAGTCAACAAGCCAACAAACCAACAAACCAATAAGACAACAAACCAACAAACCAACAAACCAACAAACCAACAAGCCAACAAACCAACAAGCCAACAATCCAACAAACCAACAAGCCAACAAGCCAACAAACCAACAAACCAACAAGCCAACAAGCCAACAAACCAACAAACCGACAAACCAACAAGCCAACAAACCAACAAACAAATAAACCAACAAGCCAACAAGCCAACAAACCAACAAACCAACAAGCCAGCAAACCAACAAACCAACAAACCAACATGCCAACAAACCAACAAACTAAGTAACCAACAAGCCAACAAACCAACAAACCAACAAACCAACAAGCCAATAAACCAACATGCCAACAAACCAACAAACTAAGTAACCAACAAGCCAACAAACCAACAAACCAACAAACCAACAAGCCAACAAGCCAACAAACCAACAAACCAACAAACCAACAAGCCAACAAACCAACAAACCAACAAACCAACAAACCAAAAAACCAACAAACCAACAAACCAACAAGCCAACAAGCCAACAAACCAACAAACCAACAAGCCAACAAGCCAACAAACCAACAAACCAATAAACCAACAAGCCAACAAGCCAACAAACCAACAAACCAACAAGCCAACAAACCAACAAACCAACATGCCAACAAACCAACAAACTAAGTAACCAACAAGCCAACAAACCAACAAACCAACAAACCAACAAGCCAATAAACCAACAAACCAACAAACCAACAAGCCAACAAACCAACAAAACAACAAACCAACAAACCAACAAACCAACAAGCCAACAAACCAACAAACCAACAAGCCAACAAACCAACAAACCAACAAACAAACAAGCCAACAAACCAACAAACCAACAAGCCAACAAACCAACAAGCCAACAAGCCAACAAACCAACAAACCAACAAAGCAACAAGCCAACAAGCCAACAAGCCAACAAACCAACAAACCAACAAAGCAACAAGCCAACAAGCCAACAAACAAACAAACCAACAAGCCAACAAACCAACAAACCAACAAACAAAAAAACCAACAAACAAAAAAACCAACAAACCAACAAACCAACAAACCAACAACCCAACAAACCAACAAGCCAACAAGCCAACAAACCAACAAACCAACAAACCAACAAACCAACAAGCCAACAAACCAACAAACCAACAAACCAAGTAACCAAAAAGCCAACAAACTAACAAACCAACAACCCAACAAGCCAACAAACCAACAAACCAACAAAGCAACAAGCCAACAAGCCAACAAACCAACAAACCGACAAGCCAACAAACCAACAAACCAACAAGCCAACAAGCCAACAAACCAACAAACTAACAAACCAAAAAACCAACAAACCAACAAACCAACAAGCCAACAAACCAACAAACCAACAAACCAACAAGCCAACAAACCAACAAACTAACAAACCAAAAAACCAACAAACCAACAAACCAACAAGCCAATAAACCAACAAACCAACAAACCAACAAGCCAACAAACCAACAAACCAACAAACCAACAAGCCAACAAACCAACAAACCAACAAACCAAAAAGCAAACAAACCAACAAGCCAACTAACCAACAAGCCAACAAACCAACAAACCAACAAACCAACAAACCAACAAGCCAACAAGCCAACAAACCAACAAACCAACAAACCAAGAAGCCAACAAACCAACAAGCCAACAAACCAACAAACCAACAAGCCAACAAGCCAACAAACCAACAAACCAACAAACCAACAAGCCAACAAACCAACAAACCAACAAGCCAACAAACCAACAAACCACCAAACCAACAAGTCAACAAGCCAACAAACCAACAAACCAATAAGCCAACAAACCAACAAACCAACAAACGAACAAACCAACAAGCCAACAAACCAACAAGCCAACAATCCAACAAACCAACAAGCCAACAAGCCAACAAACCAACAAACCAACAAGCCAACAAGCCAACAAACCAACAAACCGACAAACCAACAAGCCAACAAACCAACAAACAAATAAACCAACAAGCCAACAAGCCAACAAACCAACAAACCAACAAGCCAGCAAACCACCAAACCAACAAGTCAACAAGCCAACAAAGCAACAAACCAATAAGCCAACAAACCAACAAACCAACAAACGAACAAACCAACAAGCCAACAAACCAACAAGCCAACAATCCAACAAACCAACAAGCCAACAAGCCAACAAACCAACAAACCAACAAGCCAACAAGCCAACAAACCAACAAACCGACAAACCAACAAGCCAACAAACCAACAAACAAATAAACCAACAAGCCAACAAGCCAACAAACCAACAAACCAACAAGCCAGCAAACCAACAAACCAACAAACCAACATGCCAACAAACCAACAAACTAAGTAACCAACAAGCCAACAAACCAACAAACCAACAAACCAACAAGCCAATAAACCAACATGCCAACAAACCAACAAACTAAATAACCAACAAGCCAACAAACCAACAAACCAACAAACCAACAAGCCAACAAGCCAACAAACCAACAAACCAACAAACCAACAAGCCAACAAACCAACAAACCAACAAACCAACAAACCAAAAAACCAACAAACCAACAAACCAACAAGCCAACAAGCCAACAAACCAACAAACCAACAAGCCAACAAGCCAACAAACCAACAAACCAATAAACCAACAAGCCAACAAGCCAACAAACCAACAAACCAACAAGCCAACAAACCAACAAACCAACAAACCAACATGCCAACAAACCAACAAACTAAGTAACCAACAAGCCAACAAACCAACAAACCAACAAACCAACAAACCAACAAGCCAATAAACCAACAAACCAATAAGCCAACAAACCAACAAACCAACAAACCAATAAACCAACAAGCCAACAAGCCAACAAACCAACAAACCAACAAGCCAACAAACCAACAAACCAACAAACCAACAAGCCAACAAGCCAACAAATCAACAAGCCAACAAACCAGCAAGCCAACAAGCCAACAAACCAACAAACCAACAAAGCAACAAGCCAACAAACAAACAAGCCAACAAACCAACAAACCAACAAACTAAGTAACCAAAGAGCCAACAAGCCAACAAACCAACAAACCAACAAGCCAACAAACCAGCAAGCCAACAAGCCAACAAACCAACAAACAAATAAACCAACAAACCAAAAAACCAACAAACCAACAAGCCAACAAGCCAACAAACCAACAAGCCAACAAACAAATAAACCAACAAACCAACAAACCAACAAACCAACAAACAAATAAACCAACAAACCAACAAACCAACAAACCAACAAACCAACAAACCAACAAACCAACAAACCAACAAACCAACAAACCAATTAACCAACAAACCAACAAACGAACTAACCAACAAACCAACAAACCAACAAACCAACAAGCCAACAAGCCAACAAACCAACAAGCCAACAAACCAACAAATCAACAAACCAAGTAACCAAAAAGCCAACAAACTAACAAACCAACAAGCCAACAAGCCAACAAACCAACAAACCAACAAAGCAACAAGCCAACAAGCCAACAAACCAACAAGCCAACAAGCCAACAAACTAACAAAGCAACAAAGCAAAAAACCAACAAACCAAAAAACCAAAAAACCAACAAACCATCAAACGAACAAAGCAACAAGCCTACAAGCCAACAAATCAACAAACCAACAAGCCAACAAACCAACAAACCAACAAGCCAACACGCCAACAAACCAACAAACCAACAAGCCAACAAACCAAGTAACCAAAAAGCCAACAAACTAACAAACCAACAAACCAACAAACCAATAAGCCAACAAGCCAACAAACCAACAAGCCAACAAACCAGCAAGCCAACAAGCCAACAAACCAACAAACCAACAAAGCAACAAGCCAACAAACAAACAAGCCAACAAACCAACAAACCAACAAACTAAGTAACCAAAGAGCCAACAATTCAACAAACCAACAAACCAACAAGCCAACAAACCAACAAACCAACAAACCAAAAAACCAACAAACCAACAAACCAACAAACCAACAACCCAACAAACCAACAAGCCAACAAGCCAACAAACCAACAAACCAACAAACCAACAAACCAACAAGCCAACAAACCAACAAACCAACAAACCAAGTAACCAAAAAGCCAACAAACTAACAAACCCACAACCCAACAAGCCAACAAACCAACAAACCAACAAAGCAACAAGCCAACAAGCCAACAAACCAACAAACCAACAAGCCAACAAACCAACAAACCAACAAGCCAACAAGCCAACAAACCAACAAACTAACAAACCGAAAAACCAACAAACCAACAAACCAACAAGCAAACAAACCAACAAACCAACAAACCAACAAGCCAACAAACCAACAAACAAATAAACCAACAAACCAACAAACCAACAAGCCAACAAGCCAACAAACAAATAAACCAACAAACCAACAAACCAACAAACCAACAAACAAATAAACCAACAAACCAACAAACCAATAAACCAACAAACCAACAAACCAACAAACCAATTAACCAACAAACCAACAAACGAACAAACCAACAAACCAACAAACCAACAAGCCAACAAACCAACAAACCAACAAACCAACAAGCCAACAAACCAACAAACAAATAAACCAACAAACCAACAAACCAACAAACCAACAAACCAACAAACCAATTAACCAACAAACCAACAAACGAACAAACCAAAAAACCAACAAAGCAACAAGCCAACAAACTAACAAACCAAAAAACCAAGTAACACAAAAGCCAATAAACTAACAATCCAACAAGCCAACCAGCCAACAAACCAACAAACCAACAAACCAACAAACCAACAAGCCAACAAACCAACAAACCAACAAACCAACAAGCCAACAAACCAACAAACCAACAAACCAAAAAGCAAACAAACCAACAAGCCAACTAACCAACAAGCCAACAAACCAACAAACCAACAAACCAACAAACCAACAAGCCAACAAGCCAACAAACCAACAAACCAACAAACCAAGAAGCCAACAAACCAACAAGCCAACAAACCAACAAACCAACAAGCCAACAAGCCAACAAACCAACAAACCAACAAACCAACAAGCCAACAAACCAACAAACCAACAAGCCAACAAACCAACAAACCACCAAACCAACAAGTCAACAAGCCAACAAACCAACAAACCAATAAGCCAACAAACCAACAAACCAACAAACGAACAAACCAACAAGCCAACAAACCAACAAGCCAACAATCCAACAAACCAACAAGCCAACAAGCCAACAAACCAACAAACCAACAAGCCAACAAGCCAACAAACCAACAAACCGACAAACCAACAAGCCAACAAACCAACAAACAAATAAACCAACAAGCCAACAAGCCAACAAACCAACAAACCAACAAGCCAGCAAACCAACAAACCAACAAACCAACATGCCAACAAACCAACAAACTAAGTAACCAACAAGCCAACAAACCAACAAACCAACAAACCAACAAGCCAATAAACCAACATGCCAACAAACCAACAAACTAAATAACCAACAAGCCAACAAACCAACAAACCAACAAACCAACAAGCCAACAAGCCAACAAACCAACAAACCAACAAACCAACAAGCCAACAAACCAACAAACCAACAAACCAACAAACCAAAAAACCAACAAACCAACAAACCAACAAGCCAACAAGCCAACAAACCAACAAACCAACAAGCCAACAAGCCAACAAACCAACAAACCAATAAACCAACAAGCCAACAAGCCAACAAACCAACAAACCAACAAGCCAACAAACCAACAAACCAACAAACCAACATGCCAACAAACCAACAAACTAAGTAACCAACAAGCCAACAAACCAACAAACCAACAAACCAACAAACCAACAAGCCAATAAACCAACAAACCAATAAGCCAACAAACCAACAAACCAACAAACCAATAAACCAACAAGCCAACAAGCCAACAAACCAACAAACCAACAAGCCAACAAACCAACAAACCAACAAACCAACAAGCCAACAAGCCAACAAATCAACAAGCCAACAAACCAGCAAGCCAACAAGCCAACAAACCAACAAACCAACAAAGCAACAAGCCAACAAACAAACAAGCCAACAAACCAACAAACCAACAAACTAAGTAACCAAAGAGCCAACAAGCCAACAAACCAACAAACCAACAAGCCAACAAACCAGCAAGCCAACAAGCCAACAAACCAACAAACAAATAAACCAACAAACCAAAAAACCAACAAACCAACAAGCCAACAAGCCAACAAACCAACAAGCCAACAAACAAATAAACCAACAAACCAACAAACCAACAAACCAACAAACAAATAAACCAACAAACCAACAAACCAACAAACCAACAAACCAACAAACCAACAAACCAACAAACCAACAAACCAACAAACCAATTAACCAACAAACCAACAAACGAACTAACCAACAAACCAACAAACCAACAAACCAACAAGCCAACAAGCCAACAAACCAACAAGCCAACAAACCAACAAATCAACAAACCAAGTAACCAAAAAGCCAACAAACTAACAAACCAACAAGCCAACAAGCCAACAAACCAACAAACCAACAAAGCAACAAGCCAACAAGCCAACAAACCAACAAGCCAACAAGCCAACAAACTAACAAAGCAACAAAGCAAAAAACCAACAAACCAAAAAACCAAAAAACCAACAAACCATCAAACGAACAAAGCAACAAGCCTACAAGCCAACAAATCAACAAACCAACAAGCCAACAAACCAACAAACCAACAAGCCAACACGCCAACAAACCAACAAACCAACAAGCCAACAAACCAAGTAACCAAAAAGCCAACAAACTAACAAACCAACAAACCAACAAACCAATAAGCCAACAAGCCAACAAACCAACAAGCCAACAAACCAGCAAGCCAACAAGCCAACAAACCAACAAACCAACAAAGCAACAAGCCAACAAACAAACAAGCCAACAAACCAACAAACCAACAAACTAAGTAACCAAAGAGCCAACAATTCAACAAACCAACAAACCAACAAGCCAACAAACCAACAAACCAACAAACCAAAAAACCAACAAACCAACAAACCAACAAACCAACAACCCAACAAACCAACAAGCCAACAAGCCAACAAACCAACAAACCAACAAACCAACAAACCAACAAGCCAACAAACCAACAAACCAACAAACCAAGTAACCAAAAAGCCAACAAACTAACAAACCCACAACCCAACAAGCCAACAAACCAACAAACCAACAAAGCAACAAGCCAACAAGCCAACAAACCAACAAACCAACAAGCCAACAAACCAACAAACCAACAAGCCAACAAGCCAACAAACCAACAAACTAACAAACCGAAAAACCAACAAACCAACAAACCAACAAGCAAACAAACCAACAAACCAACAAACCAACAAGCCAACAAACCAACAAACAAATAAACCAACAAACCAACAAACCAACAAGCCAACAAGCCAACAAACAAATAAACCAACAAACCAACAAACCAACAAACCAACAAACAAATAAACCAACAAACCAACAAACCAATAAACCAACAAACCAACAAACCAACAAACCAATTAACCAACAAACCAACAAACGAACAAACCAACAAACCAACAAACCAACAAGCCAACAAACCAACAAACCAACAAACCAACAAGCCAACAAACCAACAAACAAATAAACCAACAAACCAACAAACCAACAAACCAACAAACCAACAAACCAATTAACCAACAAACCAACAAACGAACAAACCAAAAAACCAACAAAGCAACAAGCCAACAAACTAACAAACCAAAAAACCAAGTAACACAAAAGCCAATAAACTAACAATCCAACAAGCCAAGCAGCCAACAAACCAACAAACCAACAAAGCAACACGCCAACAATCCAACAAACCAACAAGCCAACAAACCAACAAACCAACAAACCAACAAGCCAACAATCCAACAAGCCAACAAGCCAATAAACCAACAAACCAACAAACCAACAAGCCAACAAACCAACAAACCAACAAGCCAACAAACCAATAAACCAACAAACCAACAAACCAACAAGCCAACAAGCCAACAAACCAATAAACCAACAAACCAAAAAGCAAACAAACCAACAAGCCAACTAACCAACAAGCCAACAAACCAACAAACCAACAAACCAACAAACCAACAAGCCAACAAGCCAACAAACCAACAAACCAACACACCAACAAGCCAACAAACCAACAAGCCAACAAACCAACAAACCAACAAGCCAACAAGCCAACAAACCAACAAACCAACAAACCAACAAGCCAACAAACCAACAAACCAACAAGCCAACAAACCAACAAACCACCAAACCAACAAGTCAACAAGCCAACAAACCAACAAACCAATAAGCCAACAAACCAACAAACCAACAAACCAACAAACCAACAAGCCAACAAACCAACAAGCCAACAATCCAACAAACCAACAAGCCAACAAGCCAACAAACCAACAAACCAACAAGCCAACGAGCCAACAAACCAACAAACCGACAAACCAACAAGCCAACAAACCAACAAACAAATAAACCAACAAGCCAACAAGCCAACAAACCAACAAACCAACAAGCCAGCAAACCAACAAACCAACAAACCAACATGCCAACAAACCAACAAACTAAGTAACCAACAAGCCAACAAACCAACAAACCAACAAACCAACAAGCCAATAAACCAACATGCCAACAAACCAACAAACTAAGTAACCAACAAGCCAACAAACCAACAAACCAACAAACCAACAAGCCAACAAGCCAACAAACCAACAAACCAACAAACCAACAAGCCAACAAACCAACAAACCAACAAACCAACAAACCAAAAAACCAACAAACCAACAAACCAACAAGCCAACAAGCCAACAAACCAACAAACCAACAAGCCAACAAGCCAACAAACCAACAAACCAATAAACCAACAAGCCAACAAGCCAACAAACCAACAAACCAACAAGCCAACAAACCAACAAACCAACATGCCAACAAAACAACAAACTAAGTAACCAACAAGCCAACAAACCAACAAACCAACAAACCAACAAGCCAATAAACCAACAAACCAACAAACCAACAAGCCAACAAACCAACAAAACAACAAACCAACAAACCAACAAACCAACAAGCCAACAAACCAACAAACCAACAAGCCAACAAACCAACAAACCAACAAACAAACAAGCCAACAAACCAACAAACCAACAAGCCAACAAACCAACAAGCCAACAAGCCAACAAACCAACAAACCAACAAAGCAACAAGCCAACAAGCCAACAAGCCAACAAACCAACAAACCAACAAAGCAACAAGCCAACAAGCCAACAAACAAACAAACCAACAAGCCAACAAACCAACAAACCAACAAACAAAAAAACCAACAAACCAACAAATCAACAAACCAACAACCCAACAAACCAACAAGCCAACAAGCCAACAAACCAACAAACCAACAAACCAACAAACCAACAAACCAACAAGCCAACAAACCAACAAACCAACAAACCAAGTAACCAAAAAGCCAACAAACTAACAAACCAACAACCCAACAAGCCAACAAACCAACAAACCAACAAAGCAACAAGCCAACAAGCCAACAAACCAACAAACCGACAAGCCAACAAACCAACAAACCAACAAGCCAACAAGCCAACAAACCAACAAACTAACAAACCAAAAAACCAAAAAACCAACAAACCAACAAACCAACAAGCCAACAAACCAACAAACCAACAAACCAACAAGCCAACAAACCAACAAACTAACAAACCAAAAAACCAACAAACCAACAAACCAACAAGCCAATAAACCAACAAACCAACAAACCAACAAGCCAACAAACCAACAAACCAACAAACCAACAAGCCAACAAACCAACAAACCAACAAACCAAAAAGCAAACAAACCAACAAGCCAACTAACCAACAAGCCAACAAACCAACAAACCAACAAACCAACAAACCAACAAGCCAACAAGCCAACAAACCAACAAACCAACAAACCAACAAGCCAACAAACCAACAAGCCAACAAACCAACAAACCAACAAGCCAACAAACCAGCAAACCCCCAAACCAACAAGTCAACAAGCCAACAAACCAACAAACCAATAAGCCAACAAACCAACAAACCAACAAACGAACAAACCAACAAGCCAACAAACCAACAAGCCAACAATCCAACAAACCAACAAGCCAACAAGCCAACAAACCAACAAACCAACAAGCCAACAAGCCAACAAACCAACAAACCGACAAACCAACAACCCAACAAACCAACAAACAAATAAACCAACAAGCCAACAAGCCAACAAACCAACAAACCAACAAGCCAGCAAACCAACAAACCAACAAACCAACATGCCAACAAACCAACAAACTAAGTAACCAACAAGCCAACAAACCAACAAACCAACAAACCAACAAGCCAATAAACCAACATGCCAACAAACCAACAAACTAAATAACCAACAAGCCAACAAACCAACAAACCAACAAACCAACAAGCCAACAAGCCAACAAACCAACAAACCAACAAACCAACAAGCCAACAAACTAAGTAACCAACAAGCCAACAAACCAACAAACCAACAAACCAACAAGCCAATAAACCAACATGCCAACAAACCAACAAACTAAATAACCAACAAGCCAACAAACCAACAAACCAACAAACCAACAAGCCAACAAGCCAACAAACCAACAAACCAACAAACCAACAAGCCAACAAACCAACAAACCAACAAACCAACAAACCAAAAAACCAACAAACCAACAAACCAACAAGCCAACAAGCCAACAAACCAACAAACCAACAAGCCAACAAGCCAACAAACCAACAAACCAATAAACCAACAAGCCAACAAGCCAACAAACCAACAAACCAACAAGCCAACAAACCAACAAACCAACAAACCAACATGCCAACAAACCAACAAACTAAGTAACCAACAAGCCAACAAACCAACAAACCAACAAACCAACAAACCAACAAGCCAATAAACCAACAAACCAATAAGCCCACAAACCAACAAACCAACAAACCAATAAACCAACAAGCCAACAAGCCAACAAACCAACAAACCAACAAGCCAACAAACCAACAAACCAACAAACCAACAAGCCAACAAGCCAACAAACCAACAAGCCAACAAACCAGCAAGCCAACAAGCCAACAAACCAACAAACCAACAAAGCAACAAGCCAACAAACAAACAAGCCAACAAACCAACAAACCAACAAACTAAGTAACCAAAGAGCCAACAAGCCAACAAACCAACAAACCAACAAGCCAACAAACCAACAAACCAACAAACCAAAAAACCAACAAACCAACAAACCAACAAACCAACAACCCAACAAACCAACAAGCCAACAAGCCAACAAACCAACAAACCAACAAACCAACAAACCAACAAGCCAACAAACCAACAAACCAACAAACCAAGTAACCAAAAAGCCAACAAACTAACAAACCCACAACCCAACAAGCCAACAAACCAACAAACCAACAAAGCAACAAGCCAACAAGCCAACAAACCAACAAACCAACAAGCCAACAAACCAACAAACCAACAAGCCAACAAGCCAACAAACCAACAAACTAACAAACCAAAAAACCAACAAACCAACAAACCAACAAGCAAACAAACCAACAAACCAACAAACCAACAAGCCAACAAACCAACAAACAAATAAACCAACAAACCAACAAACCAACAAGCCAACAAGCCAACAAACCAACAAACCAACAAACCAACAAGCCAACAAACCAACAAACCAACAAACCAACAAGCCAACAAGCCAACAAACCAACAAACAAATAAACCAACAAACCAAAAAACCAACAAACCAACAAGCCAACAAGCCAACAAACCAACAAGCCAAGAAACAAATAAACCAACAAACCAACAAACCAACAAACCAACAAACAAATAAACCAACAAACCAACAAACCAACAAACCAACAAACCAACAAACCAACAAACCAACAAACCAATTAACCAACAAACCAACAAACGAACTAACCAACAAACCAACAAACCAACAAACCAACAAGCCAACAAGCCAAAAAACCAACAAGCCAACAAACCAACAAATCAACAAACCAAGTAACCAAAAAGCCAACAAACTAACAAACCAACAAGCCAACAAGCCAACAAACCAACAAACCAACAAAGCAACAAGCCAACAAGCCAACAAACCAACAAGCCAACAAGCCAACAAACTAACAAAGCAACAAACCAAAAAACCAACAAACCAAAAAACCAAAAAACCAACAAACCATCAAACGAACAAAGCAACAAGCCTACAAGCCAACAAATCAACAAACCAACAAGCCAACAAACCAACAAACCAACAAGCCAACACGCCAACAAACCAACAAACCAACAAGCCAACAAACCAAGTAACCAAAAAGCCAACAAACTAACAAACCAACAAACCAACAAACCAACAAGCCAACAAGCCAACAAACCAACAAGCCAACAAACCAGCAAGCCAACAAGCCAACAAACCAACAAACCAACAAAGCAACAAGCCAACAAACAAACAAGCCAACAAACCAACAAACCAACAAACTAAGTAACCAAAGAGCCAACAAGCCAACAAACCAACAAACCAACAAGCCAACAAACCAACAAACCAACAAACCAAAAAACCAACAAACCAACAAACCAACAAACCAACAACCCAACAAACCAACAAGCCAACAAGCCAACAAACCAACAAACCAACAAACCAACAAACCAACAAGCCAACAAACCAACAAACCAACAAACCAAGTAACCAAAAAGCCAACAAACTAACAAACCCACAACCCAACAAGCCAACAAACCAACAAACCAACAAAGCAACAAGCCAACAAGCCAACAAACCAACAAACCAACAAGCCAACAAACCAACAAACCAACAAGCCAACAAGCCAACAAACCAACAAACTAACAAACCAAAAAACCAACAAACCAACAAACCAACAAGCAAACAAACCAACAAACCAACAAACCAACAAGCCAAGAAACCAACAAACAAATAAACCAACAAACCAACAAACCAACAAGCCAACAAGCCAACAAACCAACAAACCAACAAACCAACAAGCAAACAAACCAACAAACCAACAAACCAACAAGCCAACAAGCCAACAAACCAACAAACAAATAAACCAACAAACCAAAAAACCAACAAACCAACAAGCCAACAAGCCAACAAACCAACAAGCCAACAAACAAATAAACCAACAAACCAACAAACCAACAAACCAACAAACAAATAAACCAACAAACCAACAAACCAACAAACCAACAAACCAACAAACCAACAAACCAACAAACCAACAAACCAATTAACCAACAAACCAACAAACGAACTAACCAACAAACCAACAAACCAACAAATCAACAAGCCAACAAGCCAACAAACCAACAAGCCAACAAACCAACAAATCAACAAACCAAGTAACCAAAAAGCCAACAAACTAACAAACCAACAAGCCAACAAGCCAACAAACCAACAAACCAACAAAGCAACAAGCCAACAAGCCAACAAACCAACAAGCCAACAAGCCAACAAACTAACAAACCAAAAAACCAACAAACCAAAAAACCAAAAAACCAACAAACCATCAAACGAACAAAGCAACAAGCCTACAAGCCAACAAATCAACAAACTAACAAGCCAACAAACCAACAAACCAACAAGCCAACACGCCAACAAACCAACAAACCAACAAGCCAACAAACCAAGTAACCAAAAAGCCAACAAACTAACAAACCAACAAGCCAACAAACCAACAAGCCAACAAGCCAACAAACCAAAAAACCAACAAACCAACAAACCAACTAACCAACGAACCAAAAAACCAACAAACTAACAAACCAACAAGCCAACAAGCCAACAAACCAACAAACTAACAAACCAACAAACGAACTAACCAACAAGCCAACAAGCCAACAAACCAACAAACC
This sequence comes from Atherix ibis, assembly GCA_958298945.1. Taxonomy (NCBI): domain Eukaryota; kingdom Metazoa; phylum Arthropoda; class Insecta; order Diptera; family Athericidae; genus Atherix; species Atherix ibis. The sequence continues at coordinate 32,407,556 of OY282608.1, forward strand.
AACAAACCAACAAACCAACAAGCCAACAAACCAACAAGCCAACAAACCAACAAGCCAACAAACCAACAAGCCAACAAACCAACAAGCCAACAAACCAACAAACCAACAAACCAACAAACCAACAAACCAACAAACCAACAAACCAACAAACCAACAAGCCAACAAGCCAACAAACCAACAAACCAACAAGCCAACAAACGAACAAGCCAACAAACCAACATACCAACAAGCCAACAAGCCAACAAACCAACAAACCAACAAACCAACAAGCCAACAAACCAACAAACCAACAAGCCAACAAACCAATAAACCAACAAACCAACAAACCAACAAGCCAACAAACTAACAAACCAACAAACCAACAAGCCAACAAACCAACAAACCAACAAACCCACATGCCAACAAACCAACAAGCCAACAAACCAACAAGCCAACAAACCAATAAGCCAACAAACCAACAAGCCAACAAACCAACAAACCAACAAACCAACAAGCCAACAAGCCAACAAACCAACAAACCAACAAACCAAGAAGCCAACAAACCAACAAGCCAACAAACCAACAAACCAACAAACCAACAAGCCAACAAACCAACAAACCAACAAACCAACAAGCCAACAAACCAACACACCAACAAGCCAACAAACCAACAAGCCAACAAACCAACAAACCAACAAGCCAACAAGCCAACAAACCAACAAACCAACAAGCCAACAAGCCAACAAACCAACAAACCAACAAGCCAACAAACCAACAAACAAATAAACCAACAAACCAACAAACCAACAAGCCAACAAGCCAACAAACCAAAAAACCAACAAGCCAACAAGCCAACAAACCAACAAACCAACAAACCAACAAACCAAAAAACCAACAAACCTACAAACCAACAAGCCAACAAGCCAACAAGCCAACAAACCAACAAACACATAAGCCAACAAACCAACAAACCAACAAACCAACAAATCAACAAGCCAACAAGCCAACAAACCAACAAACCAATAAGCCAACAAACCAACAAACCAACATGCTACAAACCAACAAACTAAGTAACCAACAAGCCAACAAACCAACAAACCAACAAGCCAACAAGCCAACAAACCAACAAACGAACAAACCAACAAGCCAACAAACCAACAAGCCAACAAACCAACAAACCAACAAGCCAAAAAGCCAACAAACCAACAAACCAACAAACCAATAAACCAACAAGCCAACAAGCCAACAAACCCACAAGCCAACAAACCAACAAACCAACAAAGCAACAAGCCAACAAACCAACAAGCCAACAAACCAACAAACTAAGTAACCAACAAGCCAACAAGCCAACAAACCAACAAACCAACAAGCCAACAAACCAACAAACCAACAAACCAAAAAACCAACAAGCCAACTAGCCAACAAACCAACAAACCAACAAACCAACAAACCAACAAGCCAACAAACCAACAAACCAACAAACCAACAAACCAACAAACCAACAAACCAACAAACAAATAAACCAACAAACCAACAAATCAACAAACCTACAAACCAACAAACCAACAAACCAACAAACAAATAAACCAACAAACCAACAAACCAACAAACCAACAAACCAACAAACTAACAAACCAACAAACCAACAAACCAACAAACCAACAAACCAATTAACCAACAAACCAACAAACGAACAAACCAACAAACCAACAAACCAACAAACCAACAAATCAACAAGCCAACAAGCCAACAAACCAACAAACCAACAAACCAACAAACCAACAAGCCAACAAACCAACAAGCCAACAAACCAACAAACCAACAAACCAAGTAACCAAAAGGCCAACAAACTAACAAACCAACAAGCCAACAAGCCAACAAACCAACAAACCAACAAAGCAACAAGCCAACAAGCCAACAAACCAACAAGCCAACAAGCCAACAAACCAACAAACTAACAAAGCAACAAACCAAAAAACCAACAAACCAAAAAACCAACAAACCAACAAACCATCAAACGAACAAAGCAACAAGCCTACAAGCCAACAAACCAACAAACCAACAAGCCAACAAACCAACAAACCAACAAGCCAACAAGCCAACAAACCAACAAACCAACAAGCCAACAAACCAAGTAACCAAAAAGCCAACAAACTAACAAACCAACAAGCCAACATACCAACAAGCCAACAAGCCAACAAACCAACAAACCAACAAACCAACAAACCAAAAACCCAACAAACCAACAAACCAACAAGCCAACAAGCCAACAAATCAACAAACTAACAAACCAACAAACGAACTAACCAACAAGCCAACAAGCCAACAAACCAACAAACCAACAAACCAACAAACCAACAAGCCAACAAACCAACAAGCCAACAAACCAACAAACCAACAAGCCAACAAGCCAACAAACCAAAAAACCAACAAACCAACAAGCCAACAAACCAACAAACCAACAAGCCAACAAACCAACAAACCAACAAACCAAGTAACCAATAAGCCAACAAACCAACAAACCAACAAACCAACAAGCCAACAAGCCAACAAACCAACAAGCCAACAAACCAACAAGCCAACAAACCAACAACCAAATAAACCAACAAACCAACAAACCAACAAACCAACAAACAAATAAACCAACAAACAAACAAACCAACAAACCAACAAACTAACAAACCAACAACCCAATTAACCAACAAACCAACAAACGAACAAACCAACAAACAAATAAACCAACAAACCAACAAATCAACAAGCCAACAAGCCAACAAACCAACAAACCAACAAACCAACAAACCAACAAGCCAACAAACCAACAAGCCAACAAACCAACAAACCAACAAACCAAGTAACCAAAAAGCCAACAAACTAACAAACCAACAAGCCAACAAGCCAACAAACCAACAAACCAACAAAGCAACAAGCCAACAAGCCAACAAACCAACAAGCCAACAAGCCAACAAACCAACAAACTAACAAAGCAACAAACCAAAAACCCAATAAACAAATAAACCAACAAACCAACAAACCAACAAACAAATAAACCAACAAACCAACAAACCAACAAACCAACAAGCCAACAAGCCAACAAACCAACAAGCCAACAAACCAACAAACCAACAAACCAACAAACCAACAAACAAATAAACCAACAAACCAACAAATCAACAAACCTACAAACCAACAAACCAACAAACCAACAAACAAATAAACCAACAAACCAACAAACCAACAAACCAACAAACCAACAAACCAACAAACCAACAAACCAACAAACCAACAAACCAATTAACCAACAAACCAACAAACGAACAAACCAACAAACCAACAAACCAACAAACCAACAAACCAACAAGCCAACAAACCAACAAGCCAACAAACCAACAAACCAACAAACCAAGTACCCAAAAAGCCAACAAACTAACAAACCAACAAGCCAACAAGCCAACAAACCAACAAACCAACAAAGCAACAAGCCAACAAGCCAACAAACCAACAAGCCAACAAGCCAACAAACCAACAAACTAACAAAGCAACAAACCAAAAAACCAACAAACCAAAAAACCAACAAACCAACAAACCAAGTAACCAATAAGCCAACAAACCAACAAACCAACAAACCAACAAGCCAACAAGCCAACAAACCAACAAGCCAACAAACCAACAAGCCAACAAACCAACAACCAAATAAACCAACAAACCAACAAACCAACAAACCAACAAACCAACAAACAAATAAACCAACAAACAAACAAACCAACAAACCAACAAACTAACAAACCAACAACCCAATTAACCAACAAACCAACAAACGAACAAACCAACAAACCAACAAACCAACAAACCAACAAACCAACAAGCCAACAAGCCAACAAACCAACAAACCAACAAACCAACAAGCCAACAAACCAACAAGCCAACAAACCAACAAACCAAATAACCAAAAAGCCAACAAACTAACAAACCAACAAGCCAACAAGCCAACAAACCCACTAACCAACAAGCCAACAAGCCAACAAACCAACAAACTAACAAAGCAACAAACCAAAAAACCAAGAAACCAAAAAACCAACAAACCAACAAACCATCAAACGAACAAAGCAACAAGCCAACAAGCCAACAAACCAACAAACCAACAAGCCAACAAACCAACAAAGCAACAAGATAACAAGCCAATAAACCAACAAACCAACAAGCCAACAAATCAAGTAACCAAAAAGCCAACAAATTAACAAACCAACAAGCCAACAAACCAACAAGCCAACAAGCCAACAAACCAAAAAACCAACAAACCAACAAACCAACAAACCAACAAACCAAAACACCAACAAACCATTAAGCCAACAAGCCAACAAACCAACAAACTAACAAACCAACAAACGAAGTAACCAACAAGCCAACAAGCCAACAAACCAACAAACCAACAAACCAACAAACCAGCAAGCCAACAAACCAACAAGCCAACAAACCAACAAACCAACAAACCAACAAGCCAACAAGCCAACAAACCAACAAACCAACAAACCAACAAGCCAACAAACCAACAAACCAACGAACCAACAAGCCAACAAGCCAACAAACCAACAAACCAACAAACCAACAAACCAACAAGCCAACAAACCAACAAGCCAACAAACCAACAAACCAACAAACCAAGTAACCAAAAAGCCAACAAACTAACAAACCAACAAGCCAACAAGCCAACAAACCAACAAACCAACAAAGCAACAGGCCAACAAGCCAACAAACCAACAAGCGAACAAGCCAACAAACCAACAAACTAACAAAGCAATAAACCAAAAAACCAACAAATCAAAAAACCAACAAACCAACAAACCATCAAACGAACAAAGCAACAAGCCTACAAGCCAACAAACCAACAAACCAACAAGCCAACAAACCAACAAACCAACAAGCCAACAAGCCAACAAACCAACAAACCAACAAGCCAACAAACCAAGTAACCAAAAAGCCAACAAACTAACAAACCAACAAGCCAACATACTAACAAGCCAACAAGCCAACAAACCAACAAACCAACAAACCAACAAACCAACAAACCAACAAACCAACAAGCCAACAAGCCAACAAATCAACAAACTAACAAACCAACAAACGAACTAACCAACAAGCCAACAAGCCAACAAACCAACAAACCAACAAACCAACAAACCAACAAGCCAACAAACCAAAAAGCCAACAAACCAACAAACCAACAAGCCAACAAGCCAACAAACCAACAAACCAACAAACCAACAAGCCAACAAACCAACAAAGCAACAAGCCAACAAACCAACAAACCAACAAACCAAGTAACCAAGAAACCAACAAACCAACAAACCAACAAACCAACAAACCAACAAGCCAACAAGCCAACAAACCAACAAGCCAACAAACCAACAAACCAACAAACCAACAACCCAATTAACCAACAGACCAACAAACGGACAAACCAACAAACCAACAAACCAACAAACGAACAAGCCAACAAGCCAACAAACCAACAAACCAACAAACCAACAAGCCAACAAACCAACAAACTAACAAAGCAACAAACCAAAAAACCAAGAAACCAAAAAACCAACAAACCAACAAACCATCAAACGAACAAAGCAACAAGCCAACAAGCCAACAAACCAACAAACCAACAAGCCAACAAACCAACAAACCAACAAGATAACAAGCCAATAAACCAACAAACCAACAAGCCAACAAATCAAGTAACCAAAAAGCCAACAAACTAACAAACCAACAAGCCAACAAACCAACAAGCCAACAAGCCAACAAACCAAAAAACCAACAAACCAACAAACCAACAAACTAAAACACCAACAAACCAACAAGCCTACAAGCCAACAAACCAACAAACTAACAAACCAACAAACGAAGTAACCAACAAGCCAACAAGCCAACAAACCAACAAACCAACAAACCAACAAACCAGCAAGCCAACAAACCAACAAGCCAACAAACCAACAAACCAACAAACCAACAAGCCAACAAGCCAACAAACCACCAAACCAACAAACCAACAAGCCAACAAACCAACAAACCAACAAGCCAACAAACCAACAAACCAACAAGCCAACAAACCATCAAACCAACAAGCCAACAAGCCAACACACCAACAAACCAACAAAGCAACAAGCCAACAAACCAACAAACCAACAAACCATCAAACAAACAAAGCAACAAACCAACAAACCAACAAGCCAACAAACCAACAAACCAACAAACCAAAAAATCAACAAACCAACAAGCCAACAAGCCAACAAACCAACAAACTAACAAACCAACAAACGAAATAACCAACAAACCAACAAGCCAACAAGCCAACAAACCAACAAACCAACAAACCAACAAACCAACAAGCCAACAAACTAACAAACCAACAAACCAACAAGCCAACAAACCAACAAACCAACAAACCCACAAGCCAACAAACCAACAAGCCAACAAACCAACAAGCCAACAAACCAACAAACCAACAAACCAACAAACCAACAAACCAACAAGCCAACAAGCCAACAAACCAACAAACCAACAAACCAAGAAGCCAACAAACCAACAAGCCAACAAACCAACAAACCAACAAACCAACAAGCCAACAAACCAACAAACCAACAAACCAACAAGCCAACAAACCAACACACCAACAAGCCAACAAACCAACAAACCAACAAGCCAACAAGCCAACAAACCAACAAACCAACAAGCCAACAAGCCAACAAACTAACAAACCAACAAGCCAACAAACCAACAAACAAATAAACCAACAAACCAACAAACCAACAAGCCAACAAGCCAACAAACCAACAAACCAACAAGCCAACAAGCCAACAAACCAAGAAACCAACAAACCAACAAACCAAAAATCCAACAAACCTACAAACCAACAAGCCAACAAACCAACAAACACACAAGCCAACAAACCAACAAACCAACAAACCAACAAACCAACAAGCCAACAAGCCAACAAACCAACAAACCAATAAACCAACAAACCAACAAACCAACATGCTACAAACCAACAAACTAAGTAACCAACAAGCCAACAAACCAACAAACCAACAAGCCAACAAGCCAACAAACCAACAAACGAACAAACCAACAAGCCAACAAACTAACAAGCCAACAAACCAACAAACCAACAAGCCAACAAGCCAACAAACCAACAAACCAACAAAGCAACAAACCAACAAGCCAACAAACCAACAAACCAGCAAACCAACAAACCAACAAGCCAACAAGCCAACAAACCAACAAACCAACAAGCCAACAAACCATCAAACCAACAAACCAACAAGCCAACAAACCAACAAGCCAACAAACCCACAAGCCAACAAACCAACAAACTAAGTAACCAACAAGCCAACAAGCCAACAAAGCAACAAGCCAACAAACCAACAAGCCAACAAACCAACAAACTAAGTAACCAACAAGCCAACAAGCCAACAAACCAACAAACCAACAAGCCAACAAACCAACAAACCAACAAACCAACAAACTGAGTAACCAACAAGCCAACAAGCCAACAAACCAACAAACCAACAAGCCAACAAACCAACAAACCAACAAACCAAAAAACCAACAAGCCAACAAGCCAACAAACCAACAAACCAACAAACCAACAAGCCAACAAACCAACAAACCAACAAACCAACAAACCAACAAGCCAACAAACCAACAAACAAATAAACCAACAAACCAAAAAACCAACAAACCAACGAACCAACAAACCAACAAACCAACAAACCAACAAGCCAGCAAGCCAACAAACCAATAAGCCAACAAACCAACAAACCAACAAACCAACAAACAAATAAACCAACAAACCAACAAACCAACAAACCAACAAACCAACAAACCAACAAACCAACAAACCAACAAACAAATAAACCAACAAACCAACAAACCAACAAACCAACAAACCAACAAACCAACAAACCAACAAACCAACAAACCAATTAACCAACAAACCAACAAACGAACAAACCAACAAACCAACAAACCAACAAACCAACAAACCAACAAGCCAACAAGCCAACAAACCAACAAACCAACAAACCAACAAACCAACAAGCCAACAAACCAACAAGCCAACAAACCAACAAACCAACAAACCAAGTAACCAAAAAGCCAACAAACTAACAAACCAACAAGCCAACAAGCCAACAAACCAACAAACCAACAAAGCAACCAGCCAACAAGCCAACAGACCAACAAGCCAACAAGCCAACAAACCAACAACCTAACAAAGCAACAAACCAAAAAACCAACAAACCAAAAAACCAACAAACCAACAAACCATCAAACGAACAAAGCAACAAGCCTACAAGCCAACAATCAAATAAACCAACAAACCAAAAAAAACCAACAAACCAACAAACCAACAAACCAACAAACCAACAAACCAACAAGCCAGCAAGCCAACAAACCAACAAGCCAACAAACCAACAAACCAACAAACCAACAAACAAATAAACCAACAAACCAACAAACCAACAAACCTACAAACCAACAAACCAACAAACCAACAAACAAATAAACCAACAAACCAACAAACCAACAAACCAACAAACCAACAAACCAACAAACCAACAAACCAACAAACCAACAAACCAATTAACCAACAAACCAACAAACGAACAAACCAACAAACCAACAAACCAACAAACCAACAAACCAACAAGCCAACAAGCCAACAAACCAACAAACCAACAAACCAACAAACCAACAAGCCAACAAACCAACAAGCCAACAAACCAACAAACCAACAAACCAAGTAACCAAAAAGCCAACAAACTAACAAACCAACAAGCCAACAAGCCAACAGACCAACAAACCAACAAAGCAACCAGCCAACAAGCCAACAGACCAACAAGCCAACAAACCAACAAACCAACAAACTAACAAAGCAACAAACCAAAAAACCAACAAACCAAAAAACCAACAAACCAACAAACCATCAAACGAACAAAGCAACAAGCCTACAAGCCAACAAACCAACAAACCAACAAGCCAACAAACCAACAAACCAACAAGCCAACAAGCCAACAAACCAACAAACCAACAAGCCAACAAACCAAGTAACCAAAAAGCCAACAAACTAACAAACCAACAAGCCAACATACCAACAAGCCAACAAGCCAACAAACCAACAAACCAACAAACCAACAAACCAAAAAACCAACAAACCAACAAACCAACAAGCCAACAAGCCAACAAATCAACAAACTAACAAACCAACAAACGAACTAACCAACAAGCCAACAAGCCAACAAACCAACAAACCAACAAACCAACAAACCAACAAGCCAACAAACCAACAAGCCAACAAACCAACAAACCAACAAGCCAACAAGCCAACAAACCAACAAACCAACAAACCAACAAGCCAACAAACCAACAAACAAACAAGCCAACAAACCAACAAACCAACAAACCAAGTAACCAAAAAGCCAACAAACCAACAAACCAACAAACCAACAAACGAACAAGCCAACAAGCCAACAAACCAACAAGCCAACAAACCAACAAACCAACAAACCAACAACCAAATAAACCAACAAACCAACAAACCAACAAACCAACAAACCAACAAACAAATAAACCAACAAACAAACAAACCAACAAACCAACAAACTAACAAACCAACAACCCAATTAACCAACAAACCAACAAACGAACAAACCAACAAACCAACAAACCAACAAACCAACAAACCAACAAGCCAACAAGCCAACAAACCAACAAACCAACAAACCAACAAGCCAACAAACCAACAAGCCAACAAACCAACAAACCAACAAACCAAATAACCAAAAAGCCAACAAACTAACAAACCAACAAGCCAACAAGCCAACAAACCCACTAACCAACAAGCCAACAAGCCAACAAACCAACAAACTAACAAAGCAACAAACCAAAAAACCAAGAAACCAAAAAACCAACAAACCAACAAACCATCAAACGAACAAAGCAACAACCCAACAAGCCAACAAACCAACAAACCAACAATCCAACAAACCAACAAAGCTACAAGATAACAAGCCAATAAACCAACAAACCAACAAGCCAACAAATCAAGTAACCAAAAAGCCAACAAACTAACAAACCAACAAGCCAACAAACCAACAAGCCAACAAGCCAACAAACCAACAAACTAACAAAGCAACAAACCAAAAAACCAAGAAACCAAAAAACCAACAAACCAACAAACCATCAAACGAACAAAGCAACAACCCAACAAGCCAACAAACCAACAAACCAACAATCCAACAAACCAACAAAGCAACAAGATAACAAGCCAATAAACCAACAAACCAACAAGCCAACAAATCAAGTAACCAAAAAGCCAACAAACTAACAAACCAACAAGCCAACAAACCAACAAGCCAACAAGCCAACAAACCAAAAAACCAACAAACCAACAAACCAACAAACCAACAAACCAAAACACCAACAAACCAACAAGCCAACAAGCCAACAAACCAACAAACTAAAAAACCAACAAACGAAGTAACCAACAAGCCAACAAGCCAACAAACCAACAAACCAACAAACCAACAAACCAGCAAGCCAACAAACCAACAAGTCAACAAACCAACAAACCAACAAACCAACAAGCCAACAAACCAACAAACCAACAAACCAACAAGCCAACAAACCAACAAACCAACGAACCAACAAGCCAACAAGCCAACAAACCAACAAACCAACAAACCAAAACACCAACAAGCCAACAAACCAACAAGCCAACAAACCAACAAACCAACAAACCAAGTAACCAAAAAGCCAACAAACTAACAAACCTACAAGCCAACAAGCCAACAAACCAACAAACCAACAAAGCAACAGGCCAACAAGCCAACAAACCAACAAGCCAACAAGCCAACAAACCAACAAACTAAAAAACCAACAAACCAAAAAACCAACAAACCAACAAACCATCAAACGAACAAAGCAACAAGCCTACAAGCCAACAAACCAACAAACCAACAAGCCAACAAACCAGCAAACCAACAAGCCAACAAGCCAACAAACCAACAAACCAACAAGCCAACAAACCAAGTAACCAAAAAGCCAACAAACTAACAAACCAACAAGCCAACATACCAACAAGCCAACAAGCCAACAAACCAACAAACCAACAAACCAACAAACCAACAAACCAACAAACCAACAAACCAACAAGCCAACAAGCCAACAAATCAACAAACTAACAAACCAACAAACGAACTAACCAACAAGCCAACAAGCCAACAAACCAACAAACCAACAAACCAACAAACCAACAAGCCAACAAACCAACAAGCCAACAAACCAACAAACCAACAAGCCAACAAGCCAACAAACCAACAAACCAACAAACCAACAAGCCAACAAACCAACAAACCAACAAGCCAACAAACCAACAAACCAACAAACCAAGTAACCAAAAAGCCAACAAACCAACAAACCAACAAACCAACAAACCAACAAGCCAACAAGCCAACAAGCCAACAAACCAACAAGCCAACAAACCAACAAACCAACAAACCAACAACCAAATAAACCAACAAACCAACAAACCAACAAACCAACAAACCAACAAACAAATAAACCAACAAACAAACAAACCAACAAACCAACAAACTAACAAACCAACAACCCAATTAACCAACAAACCAACAAACGAACAAACCAACAAACCAACAAACCAACAAACCAACAAGCCAACAAGCCAACAAACCAACAAACCAACAAACCAACAAGCCAACAAACCAACAAGCCAACAGACCAACAAACCAAATAGCCAAAAAGCCAACAAACTAACAAACCAACAAGCCAACAAGCCAACAAACCAACAAACCAACAAAGCAACAAGCCAACAAGCCCACTAACCAACAAGCCAACAAGCCAACAAACCAACAAACTAACAAAGCAACAAACCAAAAAACCAAGAAACCAAAAAACCAACAAACTAACAAACCATCAAACGAACAAAGCAACAAGCCAACAAGCCAACAAACCAAAAAACCAACAAGCCAACAAACAAACAAACCAACAAGATAACAAGCCAATAAACCAACAAACCAACAAGCCAACAAATCAAGTAACCAAAAAGCCAACAAACTAACAAACCAACAAGCCAACAAACCAACAAGCCAACAAGCCAACAAACCAAAAAACCAACAAACCAACAAACCAACAAACCAACAAACCAAAACACCAACAAACCAACAAGCCAACAAGCCAACAAACCAACAAACTAACAAACCAACAAACGAAGTAACCAACAAGCCAACAAGCCAACAAACCAACAAACCAACAAACCAACAAACCAGCAAGCCAACAAACCAACAAGCCAACAAACCAACAAACCAACAAACCAACAAGCCAACAAGCCAACAAACCACCAAACCAACAAACCAACAAGCCAACAAACCAACAAACCAACAAGCCAACAAACCAACAAACCAACAAACCAACAAACCAACAAACCAACAAGCCAACAAGCCAACAAACCAACAAACCAACAAACCAACAAGCCAACAAACCAACAAACCAACAAACCAACAAGCCAACAAACCAACAAGCCAACAAACCAACAAGCTTTCAAACCAATAAACCAACAAAGCAACAAGCCAACAAACCAACAAACCAACAAACCATCAAACGAACAAAGCAACAAACCAACAAACCAACAAGCCAACAAACCAACAAACCAACAAACCAAAAAACCAACAAACCAACAAGCCAACAAGCCAACAAACCAACAAACTAACAAACCAACAAACGAAATAACCAACAAACCAACAAGCCAACAAGCCAACAAACCAACAAACCAACAAGCCAACAAACCAACAAACCAACAAACCAACAAACCAACAAGCCAACAAGCCAACAAACCAACATACCTACAAGCGAACAAACCAACAAACCAACAAACCAACAAGCCAACAAGCCAACAAACCAACAAGCCAACAAACAAACAAACCAACAAACCAACAAAGCAACAAGCCAACAAACCAACAAGCCAACAAACCAACAAACCAAAAAACCAACAAACCAACAAACCAACAAGCCAACAAGCCAACAAATCAACAAACTAACAAACCAACAAACGAACTAACCAACAAGCCAACAAGCCAACAAACCAACAAACCAACAAACCAACAAACCAACAAGCCAACAAACCAACAAGCCAACAAACCAACAAACCAACAAGCCAACAAGCCAACAAACCAACAAACCAACAAACCAACAAGCCAACAAACCAACAAACAAACAAGCCAACAAACCAACAAACCAACAAACCAAGTAACCAAAAAGCCAACAAACCAACAAACCAACAAACCAACAAACGAACAAGCCAACAAGCCAACAAACCAACAAGCCAACAAACCAACAAACCAACAAACCAACAACCAAATAAACCAACAAACCAACAAACCAACAAACCAACAAACCAACAAACAAATAAACCAACAAACAAACAAACCAACAAACCAACAAACTAACAAACCAACAACCCAATTAACCAACAAACCAACAAACGAACAAACCAACAAACCAACAAACCAACAAACCAACAAACCAACAAGCCAACAAGCCAACAAACCAACAAACCAACAAACCAACAAGCCAACAAACCAACAAGCCAACAAACCAACAAACCAACAAACCAAATAACCAAAAAGCCAACAAACTAACAAACCAACAAGCCAACAAGCCAACAAACCCACTAACCAACAAGCCAACAAGCCAACAAACCAACAAACTAACAAAGCAACAAACCAAAAAACCAAGAAACCAAAAAACCAACAAACCAACAAACCATCAAACGAACAAAGCAACAACCCAACAAGCCAACAAACCAACAAACCAACAATCCAACAAACCAACAAAGCTACAAGATAACAAGCCAATAAACCAACAAACCAACAAGCCAACAAATCAAGTAACCAAAAAGCCAACAAACTAACAAACCAACAAGCCAACAAACCAACAAGCCAACAAGCCAACAAACCAACAAACTAACAAAGCAACAAACCAAAAAACCAAGAAACCAAAAAACCAACAAACCAACAAACCATCAAACGAACAAAGCAACAACCCAACAAGCCAACAAACCAACAAACCAACAATCCAACAAACCAACAAAGCAACAAGATAACAAGCCAATAAACCAACAAACCAACAAGCCAACAAATCAAGTAACCAAAAAGCCAACAAACTAACAAACCAACAAGCCAACAAACCAACAAGCCAACAAGCCAACAAACCAAAAAACCAACAAACCAACAAACCAACAAACCAACAAACCAAAACACCAACAAACCAACAAGCCAACAAGCCAACAAACCAACAAACTAACAAACCAACAAACGAAGTAACCAACAAGCCAACAAGCCAACAAACCAACAAACCAACAAACCAACAAACCAGCAAGCCAACAAACCAACAAGTCAACAAACCAACAAACCAACAAACCAACAAGCCAACAAACCAACAAACCAACAAACCAACAAGCCAACAAACCAACAAACCAACGAACCAACAAGCCAACAAGCCAACAAACCAACAAACCAACAAACCAAAACACCAACAAGCCAACAAACCAACAAGCCAACAAACCAACAAACCAACAAACCAAGTAACCAAAAAGCCAACAAACTAACAAACCTACAAGCCAACAAGCCAACAAACCAACAAACCAACAAAGCAACAGGCCAACAAGCCAACAAACCAACAAGCCAACAAGCCAACAAACCAACAAACTAAAAAACCAACAAACCAAAAAACCAACAAACCAACAAACCATCAAACGAACAAAGCAACAAGCCTACAAGCCAACAAACCAACAAACCAACAAGCCAACAAACCAGCAAACCAACAAGCCAACAAGCCAACAAACCAACAAACCAACAAGCCAACAAACCAAGTAACCAAAAAGCCAACAAACTAACAAACCAACAAGCCAACATACCAACAAGCCAACAAGCCAACAAACCAACAAACCAACAAACCAACAAACCAACAAACCAACAAACCAACAAACCAACAAGCCAACAAGCCAACAAATCAACAAACTAACAAACCAACAAACGAACTAACCAACAAGCCAACAAGCCAACAAACCAACAAACCAACAAACCAACAAACCAACAAGCCAACAAACCAACAAGCCAACAAACCAACAAACCAACAAGCCAACAAGCCAACAAACCAACAAACCAACAAACCAACAAGCCAACAAACCAACAAACCAACAAGCCAACAAACCAACAAACCAACAAACCAAGTAACCAAAAAGCCAACAAACCAACAAACCAACAAACCAACAAACCAACAAGCCAACAAGCCAACAAGCCAACAAACCAACAAGCCAACAAACCAACAAACCAACAAACCAACAACCAAATAAACCAACAAACCAACAAACCAACAAACCAACAAACCAACAAACAAATAAACCAACAAACAAACAAACCAACAAACCAACAAACTAACAAACCAACAACCCAATTAACCAACAAACCAACAAACGAACAAACCAACAAACCAACAAACCAACAAACCAACAAGCCAACAAGCCAACAAACCAACAAACCAACAAACCAACAAGCCAACAAACCAACAAGCCAACAGACCAACAAACCAAATAGCCAAAAAGCCAACAAACTAACAAACCAACATGCCAACAAGCCAACAAACCAACAAACCAACAAAGCAACAAGCCAACAAGCCCACTAACCAACAAGCCAACAAGCCAACAAACCAACAAACTAACAAAGCAACAAACCAAAAAACCAAGAAACCAAAAAACCAACAAACTAACAAACCATCAAACGAACAAAGCAACAAGCCAACAAGCCAACAAACCAAAAAACCAACAAGCCAACAAACAAACAAACCAACAAGATAACAAGCCAATAAACCAACAAACCAACAAGCCAACAAATCAAGTAACCAAAAAGCCAACAAACTAACAAACCAACAAGCCAACAAACCAACAAGCCAACAAGCCAACAAACCAAAAAACCAACAAACCAACAAACCAACAAACCAACAAACCAAAACACCAACAAACCAACAAGCCAACAAGCCAACAAACCAACAAACTAACAAACCAACAAACGAAGTAACCAACAAGCCAACAAGCCAACAAACCAACAAACCAACAAACCAACAAACCAGCAAGCCAACAAACCAACAAGCCAACAAACCAACAAACCAACAAACCAACAAGCCAACAAGCCAACAAACCACCAAACCAACAAACCAACAAGCCAACAAACCAACAAACCAACAAGCCAACAAACCAACAAACCAACAAACCAACAAACCAACAAACCAACAAGCCAACAAGCCAACAAACCAACAAACCAACAAACCAACAAGCCAACAAACCAACAAACCAACAAACCAACAAGCCAACAAACCAACAAGCCAACAAACCAACAAGCTTTCAAACCAATAAACCAACAAAGCAACAAGCCAACAAACCAACAAACCAACAAACCATCAAACGAACAAAGCAACAAACCAACAAACCAACAAGCCAACAAACCAACAAACCAACAAACCAAAAAACCAACAAACCAACAAGCCAACAAGCCAACAAACCAACAAACTAACAAACCAACAAACGAAATAACCAACAAACCAACAAGCCAACAAGCCAACAAACCAACAAACCAACAAGCCAACAAACCAACAAACCAACAAACCAACAAACCAACAAGCCAACAAGCCAACAAACCAACATACCTACAAGCGAACAAACCAACAAACCAACAAACCAACAAGCCAACAAGCCAACAAACCAACAAGCCAACAAACAAACAAACCAACAAACCAACAAAGCAACAAGCCAACAAACCAACAAGCCAACAAACCAACAAACCAACAACCTAAGTAACCAACAAAGCAACAAACCAACAAACCAACAAACCAACAAACCAACAAACCAACAAAGCAACAAACCAACAAACCCACAAACCATCAAACCAACAAGCCAACAAACCAACAAACCAACAAACCAACAAACCAACAAGCCAACAAACCAACAAACCAACAAACCAAGTAACCAAAAAGCCAACAAACTAACAAACCAACAAGCCAACAAGCCAACAAACCAACAAACCAACAAAGCAACAAGCCAACAAGCCCACTAACCAACAAGCCAACAAGCCAACAAACCAACAAACCAACAAAGCAACAAGCCAACAAGCCCACTAACCAACAAGCCAACAAACCCACTAACCAACAAGCCAACAAGCCAACAAACCAACAAACTAACAAAGCAACAAACCAAAAAACCAAGAAACCAAAAAACCAACAAACCAACAAACCATCAAACGAACAAAGCAACAAGCCAACAAGCCAACAAACCAAAAAACCAACAAGCCAACAAACAAACAAACCAACAAGATAACAAGCCAATAAACCAACAAACCAACAAGCCAACAAATCAAGTAACCAAAAAGCCAACAAACTAACAAACCAACAAGCCAACAAGCCAACAAACCAACAAACCAACAAACCAACAAACCAGCAAGCCAACAAACCAACAAGCCAACAAACCAACAAACCAACAAACCAACAAGCCAACAAGCCATCAAACCACCAAACCAACAAACCAACAAGCCAACAAACCAACAAACCAACAAGCCAAAAAACCAACAAACCAACAAACCAACAAACCAACAAACCAACAAGCCAACAAGCCAACAAACCAACAAACCAACAAGCCAACAAACCAACAAACCAACAAACCAACAAACCAACAAGCCAACAAACCAACAAGCCAACAAACCAACAAGCTTTCAAACCAATAAACCAACAAAGCAACAAGCCAACAAACCAACAAACCAACAAACCAACAAACCATCAAGCGAACAAAGCAACAAACCAACAAACCAACAAGCCAACAAACCAACAAACCAACAAACCAAAAAACCAACAAACCAACAAGCCAACAAGCCAATAAACCAACAAACTAACAAACCAACAAACGAAATAACCAACAAACCAACAAGCCAATAAGCCAACAAACCAACAAACCAACAAGCCAACAAACCAACAAACCAACAAACCAACAAACCAACAAACCAACAAGCCAACAAGCCAACAAACCAACATACCAACAAGCGAACAAACCAACAAACCAACAAACCAACAAGCCAACAAGCCAACAAACCAACAAGCCAACAAACCAACAAACCAACAAACCAACAAAGCAACAAGCCAACAAACCAACAAGCAAACAAACCAACAAACTAAGTAACCAACAAAGCAACAAACCAACAAACCAACAAACCAACAAACCAACAAACCAACAAACCAACAAAGCAACAAACCAACAAACCATCAAACCAACAAGCCAACAAACCAACAAACCAACAAACCAACAAGCCAACAAACCGACAAACCAACAAACCAAGTAACCAAAAAGCCAACAAACTAACAAACCAACAAACCAACAAACCAACAAACCAACAAACCAACAATCCAACAAACCAACAAGCCAACAAACCAACAAACCAACAAACCAAGTAACCAAAAAGCCAACAAACTAACAAACCAACAAACCAACAAGCCAACAAGCCAACAAACCAACAAACCAACAAAGCAACAAACCAACAAACCAACAAGCCAACAAGCCAACAAACCAACAAACCAACAAGCCAACAAGCCAACAAACCAACAAACCAACAAGCCAACAAACCAACAAACCAACAAGCCAACAAACCAACAAACCAACAAACCAACAAACCAACAAACCAACAAACCAACAAACTAACAAACCAACAAGCCAACAAACCAACAATCCAACAAACCATCAAACGAACAAAGCAACTAGCCAACAAGCCAACAAACCAACAAACCAACAAGCCTACAAACCCACAAACCAACAAGCCAACAAGCCAACAAACCAACAAACCAACAAACCAACAAACCAACAAACAAATAAACCAACAAACCAACAAACCAACAAACCAACAAACCAACAAACCAACAAACCAACAAACCAACAAACCAACAAACTAACAAACCAACAAGCCAACAAACCAACAATCCAACAAACCATCAAACGAACAAAGCAACTAGCCAACAAGCCAACAAACCAACAAACCAACAAGCCAACAAACCCACAAACCAACAAGCCAACAAGCCAACAAACCAACAAACCAACAAGCCAACAAACCAACAAACAAATAAAACAACAAACCAACAAACCAACAAACCAACAAACCAACAAACCAACAAACCAACAAACCAACAAACTAACAAACCAACAAACCAACAAACCAACAAACCAACAAACCAACAAACCAACAAGCCAACAAACGCACAAACCAAGAAGCCAACAAGCCAACAAACCAACAAACCAACAAACCAACAAACCAACAAACAAATAAACCAACAAATCAACAAACCAACAAACCAACAAACTAACAAACCAACAAACCAACAAACTAACAAACCAACAAACCAACAAACCAACAAACCAATAAACCAACAAACCAACAAGCCAACAAGCCAACAAACCAACAAAGCAACAAACCAACAAACCAACAAACCAACAAACCAACAAACTAACAAACCAACAAGCCAACAAACCAACAAACCAACAAGCCAACAAACCAACAAACCAACAAACTAACAAGCCAACAAACCAACATTCCAACAAACCAACAAACCAACCAGCCAACAAGCCAACAAGCCAACAAACCAACAAGCCAACAAACCAACAAACCAACAAACCAACAAACCAACAACCAAATAAACCAACAAGCCAACAAGCCAACAAGCCAACAAACCAACAAACCAACAAGCCAACAAGCCAACAAACCAACAAACCAACAAGCCAACAAATCAACAAACCAACAAGCCAACAAACCAACAAACCAACAAACCAACAAACCAACAAACTAACAAACCAACAAGCAAACAAACCAACAATCCAACAAACCATCAAACGAACAAAGCAACAAGCCAACAAGCCAACAAACCAACAAACCAACAAGCCAACAAACCCACAAACCAACAAGCCAACAAGCCAACAAGCCAACAAACCAACAAACCAACAAACCAACAAACAAATAAACCAACAAACCAACAGACCAACAAACCAACAAACCAACAAACCAACAAACCAACAAGCCGACAAGCCAACAAACTAACAAAGCAACAAACCAACAAACCAACAAACCAACAAACCAACAAACTAACAAACCAACTAGCCAACAAACCAACAAACCGACAAGCCAACAAACCAACAAACCAACAAACTAACAAGCCAACAAACCAACAAGCCAACAAACCAACAAACCAACAAGCCAACAAACCAACAAACCAACAAGCCCACAAGCCAACAAATCAACATACCAACAA
This sequence comes from Atherix ibis, assembly GCA_958298945.1. Taxonomy (NCBI): domain Eukaryota; kingdom Metazoa; phylum Arthropoda; class Insecta; order Diptera; family Athericidae; genus Atherix; species Atherix ibis. Next base: position 32,427,929 of record OY282608.1, read on the forward strand.
ACCAACAAGCCAGCAAAACACCAAACAAATAAACCAACAAACCAACAAAGCAACAAGACAACAAGCCAACAAACCAACAAACCAACAAACCAACAAACCAACAAGCCAACAAACCGACAAACCAACAAACCAACAAACCAACAAACCAGCAAAACCAACAAGCCAACAAGCCAACAAACCAACAAACCAACAAACCAACAAGCCAACAAACCAACAAACCAACAAGCCAACAAGCCAACAAACCAACAAACCAACAAACCAACAAGCCAAGTAACCAACAAGCCAACAAACCAACAAACCAACAAGCCAACAAGCCAACAAGCCAACAAACCAACAAACCAACAAGCCAACAAACCAACAAACCAACAAGCCAACAAACCAACAAACCAACAAACCAAAAAACCAACAAACAAACAAACTAACAAACCAACAAACCAACAAACCAACAAACCAACAAACCAACAAACCAACAAACCAACAAACCAACAAACTAAGTAACCAACAAGCCAACAAACCAACAAACCAACAAGCCAACAAACCAACAAACCAACAAACCAACAAGCCAACAAGCTAACAAACCAACAAACCAACAAACCAACAAGCCAACAAACCAACAAACCAACAAACCAACAAGCCAACAAACCAACAAACCAACAAGCCAACAAACCAACAAACCAACAAACCAACAAACCAACAAACCAACAAACCAAAAAACCAACAAACCAACAAACCAACAAACCAACAAACCAACAAACCAACAAGCCAAAAAACCAACAAACCAACAAACCAACAAACCAAGTAACCAAAAAGCCAACAAACTAACAAACCAACAAGCCAACAAGCCAACAAACCAACAAGCCAACAAACAAACAAACCAACAAAGCAACAAGCCAACAAGCCAACAAACCAATAAACCAACAAGCCAACAAACGAGCAAACCAACAAGCCAACAAGCCAACAAACTAACAAACCAACAAACCAAGTAACCAAAAAGCCAACAAACTAACAAACCAACAAACCAACAAGCCAACAAACCAATAAACCAACAAGCCAACAAGCCAACAAACTAACAAACCAACAAACCAACAAACCAACAAACTAAGTAACCAACAAGCCAACAAACCAACAAGCCAACAAGCCAACAAACCAACAAACCAACAAGCCAACAAACCAACCTACCAACAAGCCAACAAACCAACAAACCAACAAACCAAAAAACCAACAAACCAACAAACCAACAAACCAACAAACCAACACACCAACAAACCAACAAACCAACAAACCAACAAGCCAACAAACCAACAAACCAACAAGCCAACAAATCAACACACCAACAAACCAACAAACCACCAAGCCAACAAACCAAGTAACCAAAAAGCCAACAAACTAACAAACCAACAAGCCAACAAACCAACAAGCCAACAAACCAACAAGCCAACAAACCAACAAGCCAACAAGCCAACAAACCAACAAACCAACAAACCAACAAACATACAAGCCAACAAACCAATAAACAAATAAACCAACAAACCAAAAAACCAACAAACCAACAAACCAACAAACCAACAAACCAACAAACCAACAAGCCAACAAGCCAACAAACCAACAAACCAACAAACCAACAAACCAACAAGCCAACAAACCAACAAGCCAACAAACCAACAAACCAACAAACCCAGTAACCAACAAACCAACAAACCATCAAACGAACAAAGCAACAAACCAACAAGCCAACAAGCCAACAAACCAACAAACCAAGTAACCAAAAAGCCAACAAACTAACAAACCAACAAGCCAACAAGCCAACAAACCAACAAACCAACAAACCAACAAACCAACAAGCCAACAAACCACTAAACAAATAAACTAATAAACCAAAAAACCAACAAACCAACAAACCAACAAACCAACAAACCAACAAACCAACAAGCCAACAAGCCAACAAACCAACAAACCAACAAACCAACAAGCCAACAAACCAACAAGCCAACAAACCAACAAACCAACAAACCAAGTAACCAACAAACCAACAAACTATCAAACGAACAAAGGAACAAACCAACAAGCCAACAAGCCAACAAACCAACAAACCAAGTAACCAAAAAGCCAACAAACTAACAAATCAACAAGCCAACAACCCAACAAGCCAACAAACCAACAAAGCAACAAACCAAAAAACCAACAAACCAAAAAACCAACAAACCAACAAACCAACACACCAACAAACCAACAAACCAACAAACCAACAAGCCAACAAACCAACAAACCAACAAGCCAACAAACCAACACACCAACAAACCAACAAACCACCAAGCCAACAAACCAAGTAACCAAAAAGCCAACAAACTAACAAACCAACAAGCCAACAAACCAACAAGCCAACAAACCAACAAGCCAACAAACCAACAAGCCAACAAGCCAACAAGCCAACAAACCAACAAACCAACAAACCAACAAACATACAAGCCAACAAACCAATAAACAAATAAACCAACAAACCAAAAAAACAACAAACCAACAAACCAACAAACCAACAAACCAACAAACCAACAAGCCAACAAGCCAACAAACCAACAAACCAACAAACCAACAAACCAACAAGCCAACAAACCAACAAGCCAACAAACCAACAAACCAACAAACCCAGTAACCAACAAACCAACAAACCATCAAACGAACAAAGCAACAAACCAACAAGCCAACAAGCCAACAAACCAACAAACCAAGTAACCAAAAAGCCAACAAACTAACAAACCAACAAGCCAACAAGCCAACAAACCAACAAACCAACAAACCAACAAACCAACAAGCCAACAAACCACTAAACAAATAAACTAATAAACCAAAAAACCAACAAACCAACAAACCAACAAACCAACAAACCAACAAACCAACAAGCCAACAAGCCAACAAACCAACAAACCAACAAACCAACAAGCCAACAAACCAACAAGCCAACAAACCAACAAACCAACAAACCAAGTAACCAACAAACCAACAAACTATCAAACGAACAAAGGAACAAACCAACAAGCCAACAAGCCAACAAACCAACAAACCAAGTAACCAAAAAGCCAACAAACTAACAAATCAACAAGCCAACAACCCAACAAGCCAACAAACCAACAAAGCAACAAACCAAAAAACCAACAAACCAAAAAACCAACAAACCAACAAACCATCAAACGAACAAAGCAACAAGCCAACAAGCCAACAAACCAACAAACCAACAAGCCAACAAACCAACAAGCCAACAAGCCAACAAACCAACAAACCAACAAGCCAACAAACCAACAAACCAACAAGCCAACAAACCAACAAACCAACAAACCAACAAACCAACAAACCAACAAACCAACAAACCAACAAACTAACAAAGCAACAAGCCAACAAACCAACAAACCAACAAACCAACAAACCAACAAGTCAACAAGCCAACAAACCAACAAATCAACAAACCAACAAACCAACAATCCAACAAACCAACAAGCCAACAAACCAACAAACCAACAAGTCAACAAGCCAACAAACCAACAAGCCAACAAACCAACAAACCAACAAACCAAGTAACCAACAAACCAACAAACTATCAAACGAAAAAAGGAACAAACCAACAAGCCAACAAGCCAACAAACCAACAAACCAAGTAACCAAAAAGCCAACAAACTAACAAATCAACAAGCCAACAAACCAACAAGCCAACAAGCCAACAAGCCAACAAACCAACAAAGCAACAAACCAAAAAACCAACAAACCAAAAAACCAACAAACCAACAAACCATCAAACGAACAAAGCAACAAGCCAACAAGCCAACAAACCAACAAACCAACAAGCCAACAAACCAACAAGCCAACAAGCCAACAAACCAACAAACCAACAAGCCAACAAACCAACAAACCAACAAGCCAACAAACCAACAAACCAACAAACCAACAAACCAACAAACCAACAAACCAACAAACCAACAAACTAACAAAGCAACAAGCCAACAAACCAACAAACCAACAAACCAACAAACCAACAAGCCAACAAGCCAACAAACCAACAAATCAACAAACCAACAAACCAACAAGCCAACAATCCAACAAGCCAACAAACCAACAAGCCAACAAACCAACAAACCAACAAGTCAACAAGCCAACAAACCAACAAACCAACAAACCAACAAGCCAAAAAACCAACAAACCAACAAGCCAACAAGCCAACAAACCAACAAACCAACAAACCAACAAGCCAACAAGCCAACAAACCAACAAACAAATAAACCAACAAACCAACAAACCAATAAACCAACAAGCCAACAAGCCAACAAACCAACAAACCAACAAGCCAACAAGCCAACAAACCAACAAACCAAGTAACCAAAAAGCCAACAAACTAACAAACCAACAAACCAACAAGCCAACAAACCAACAAACCAACAAACCCACAAACCAACAAGCCAACAAACCAACAAACCAACAAGCCAACAAACCAACAAACTAACAAATTAACAAACCAAGTAACCAACAAACCAACATGCCAACAAACCAACAAACTAAGTAACCAACAATCCAACAAACCAACAAACCAAGAAGCCATCAAACCAACAAACCAACAAGCCAACAAAACAACAAACAAATAAACCAACAAACCAACAAACCAACAAACCAACAAACCAACAAACCAACAAGCCAACAAACCAACAAACCAACAAACCAACAAACTAATAAACCAACAAACCAACAAACCAACAAACTAACAAGCCAACAAGCCAACATGCCAACAAACCAACAAACTAAGTAACCAACAAGCCAACAAACCAACAAACCAACAAACCAACAAGCCAACAAACCAACAAACCAACAAACCAACAAACCAACAAGCCAACAAACCAACAAACCAACAAGCCAACAACCAACAAACCAACAAACCAAAAAATCAACAAACCAACAAACCAACAAACCAACACACCAACAAACCAACAAGCCAACAAACCAACAAACTAACAAACCAACAAATCAAGTAACCAAAAAGCCAACAAACTAACAAACCAACAAGCCAACAAACCAACAAGTCAACAAGCTAACAAACCAACAAACCAACAAAGCAACAAACCAACAAACCAAAAAACCAACAAACCAACAAACCAACAAGCCAACAAGCCAACAAACCAACAAACTAACAAACCAACAAACGAAGTAACCAACAAACCAACAAGCCAACAAGCCAACAAACCAACAAACCAACAAACCAAGTAACCAAAAAGCCAACAAACTAACAAACCGACAAGCCAACAAGCCAAAAAACCAACAAACCAACAAACCAACAAACCAACAAGCCAACAAACCAACAAACAAATAATCCAACAAACCAACAAACCAACAAACCAACAAACCAACAAACCAACAAACCAAAAAACCAACAAACCAAAAAACCAACAAACCAACAAGCCAACAATCCAACAAACCAACAAACTAACAAACAAACAAACGAACTAACCAACAAACTAACAAGCCAACAAGCCAACAAACCAACAAACCAACAAACCAACAAACTAAGTAACCAATAAGCCAACAAACCAACAAACCAACAAGCCAACAAGCCAACAAACCAACAAACCAACAAGCCAACAAACCAACAAACCAACAAGCCAACAAGCCAACAAGCCAACAAACCAACAAACAAAGTAACCAACAAACCAACATGCCAAAAAACCAACAAACTAAGTAACCAACAAGCCAACAAACCAACAAACCAACAAACCAACAAGCCAACAAACCAACAAACCAACAAACCAACAAACCAACAAACCAACAAGCCAACAAACCAACAAACCAACAAGCCAACAACCAACAAACCAACAAACCAAAAAATCAACAAACCAACAAACCAACAAACCAACACACCAACAAACCAACAAGCCAACAAACCAACAAACTAACAAACCAACAAATCAAGTAACCAAAAAGCCAACAAACTAACAAACCAACAAGCCAACAAACCAACAAGTCAACAAGCTAACAAACCAACAAACCAACAAAGCAACAAACCAACAAACCAAAAAACCAACAAACCAACAAACCAACAAGCCAACAAGCCAACAAACCAACAAACTAACAAACCAACAAACGAAGTAACCAACAAAATAACAAGCCAACAAGCCAACAAACCAACAAACCAACAAACCAAGTAACCAAAAAGCCAACAAACTAACAAACCGACAAGCCAACAAGCCAAAAAACCAACAAACCAACAAACCAACAAACCAACAAGCCAACAAACCAACAAACAAATAATCCAACAAACCAACAAACCAACAAACCAACAAACCAACAAACCAACAAACCAAAAAACCAACAAACCAAAAAACCAACAAACCAACAAGCCAACAATCCAACAAACCAACAAACTAACAAACAAACAAACGAACTAACCAACAAACTAACAAGCCAACAAGCCAACAAACCAACAAACCAACAAACCAACAAACTAAGTAACCAATAAGCCAACAAACCAACAAACCAACAAGCCAACAAGCCAACAAACCAACAAACCAACAAGACAACAAACCAACAAACCAACAAGCCAACAAGCCAACAAGCCAACAAACCAACAAACAAAGTAACCAACAAACCAACATGCCAAAAAACCAACAAACTAAGTAACCAACAAGCCAACAAACCAACAAACCAACAAACCAACAAGCCAACAAACCAACAAACCAACAAGCCAACAAACCAACAAACCAACAAACCAACAAACCAACAAGCCAACAAGCCAACAAACCAACAAACCAACAAGCCAACAAACCAATAAACCAACAAACCAACAAGCCAACAAACCAACAAGCCATCAAACCAACAAACCAACAAGCCAACAAGCCAAAAAACCAACAAACCAACAAACCAACAAACCAACAAACCAACAAGCCAACAAACCAATAAACAAATAAACCAACAAACCAAAAAACCAAAAAACCAACAAACCAACAAACCAACAAACCAACAAACCAACAAACCAACAAGCCAACAAGCCAACAAGCCAACAAACCAACAAACCAACAAAGCAACAAACCAAAAAGCAATAAACCAACAAGCCAACAAGCCAACAAACCAACAAACCAACAAACCAACAAACCAACAAGCCAACAAACCAATAAACAAATAAACCAACAAACCAAAAAACCAACAAACCAACAAACCAACAAACCAACAAACCAACAAGCCAACAAACCAACAAGCCAACAAACCAACAAACCAACAAACCAAGTAACCAACAAACCAACAAACCATCAAATGAACCAAGCAACAAACCAACAAGCCAACAAGCCAACAAACCAACAAACCAAGTAACCAAAAAGCCAACAAACTAACAAACCAACAAGCCAACAAGCCAACAAACCAACAAACCAACAAACCAACAAACCAATAAACCAACAAGCCAACAAACCAACAAACAAATAAACCAACAAACCAAAAACCAACAAACCAACAAAACAACAAACCAACAAACCAACAAACCTACAAGCCAACAAGCCAACAAACCAACAAACCAACAAACCAACAAGCCAACAAACCAACAAGAAAACAAACCAACAAACCAACAAACCAAGTAACCAACAAACTAACAAGCCAACAAGCCAACAAACCAACAAACCAACAAACTAAGTAACCAATAAGCCAACAAACCAACAAACCAACAAGCCAACAAGCCAACAAACCAACAAACCAACAAGCCAACAAACCAACAAACCAACAAACCAACAAGCCAACAAACCAACAAACCAACAAACCAACAAACCAACAAGCCAACAAACCAACAAACCAACAAGCCAACAACCAACAAACCAACAAACCAAAAAATCAACAAACCAACAAACCAACAAACCAACACACCAACAAACCAACAAGCCAACAAACCAACAAACTAACAAACCAACAAATCAAGTAACCAAAAAGCCAACAAACTAACAAACCAACAAGCCAACAAACCAACAAGTCAACAAGCTAACAAACCAACAAACCAACAAAGCAACAAACCAACAAACCAAAAAACCAACAAACCAACAAACCAACAAGCCAACAAGCCAACAAACCAACAAACTAACAAACCAACAAACGAAGTAACCAACAAACCAACAAGCCAACAAGCCAACAAACCAACAAACCAACAAACCAAGTAACCAAAAAGCCAACAAACTAACAAACCGACAAGCCAACAAGCCAAAAAACCAACAAACCACCAAACCAACAAACCAACAAGCCAACAAACCAACAAACAAATAATCCAACAAACCAACAAACCAACAAACCAACAAACCAACAAACCAACAAACCAAAAAACCAACAAACCAAAAAACCAACAAACCTACAAGCCAACAATCCAACAAACCAACAAACTAACAAACAAACAAACGAACTAACCAACAAACTAACAAGCCAACAAGCCAACAAACCAACAAACCAACAAACTAAGTAACCAATAAGCCAACAAACCAACAAACCAACAAGCCAACAAGCCAACAAACCAACAAACCAACAAGCCAACAAACCAACAAACCAACAAACCAACAAGCCAACAAGCCAACAAGCCAACAAGCCAACAAACCAACAAACAAAGTAACCAACAAACCAACATGCCAAAAAACCAACAAACTAAGTAACCAACAAGCCAACAAACCAACAAACCAACAAACCAACAAGCCAACAAACCAACAAACCAACAAGCCAACAAACCAACAAACCAACAAACCAACAAACCAACAAGCCAACAAGCCAACAAACCAATAAACCAACAAGCCAACAAACCAATAAACCAACAAACCAACAAGCCAACAAACCAACAAGCCATCAAACCAACAAACCAACAAGCCAACAAGCCAAAAAACCAACAAACCAACAAACCAACAAACCAACAAACCAACAAGCCAACAAACCAATAAACAAATAAACCAACCAACCAAAAAACCAAAAAACCAACAAACCAACAAACCAACAAACCAACAAACCAACAAACCAACAAGCCAACAAGCCAACAAGCCAACAAACCAACAAACCAACAAAGCAACAAACCAAAAAACCAACAAACCAACAAGCCAACAAGCTAACAAACCAACAAACCAACAAACCAACAAACCAACAAGCCAACAAACCAATAAACAAATAAACCAACAAACCAAAAAGCCAACAAACCAACAAACCAACAAACCAACAAACCAACAAGCCAACAAACCAACAAACCAACAAACCAACAAGCCAACAAACCAACAAGCCAACAAACCAACAAACCAACAAACCAAGTAACCAACAAACCAACAAACCATCAAATGAACCAAGCAACAAACCAACAAGCCAACAAGCCAACAAACCAACAAACCAAGTAACCAAAAAGCCAACAAACTAACAAACCAACAAGCCAACAAGCCAACAAACCAACAAACCAACAAACCAACAAACCAATAAACCAACAAGCCAACAAACCAACAAACAAATAAACCAACAAACCAAAAACCAACAAACCAACAAAACAACAAACCAACAAACCAACAAACCTACAAGCCAACAAGCCAACAAACCAACAAACCAACAAACCAACAAGCCAACAAACCAACAAGCCAACAAACCAACAAACCAACAAACCAAGTAACCAACAAACCAACAAACCATCAAACGAACAAGGCAACAAACCAACAAACCAACAAGCCAACAAACCAACAAACCAACAAACCAACAAACCAACAAGCCAACAAGCCAACAAGCCAACAAGCCAACAAACCAACAAACCAACAAGCCAACAAACCAACAAACCAACAAACCAACAAGCCAACAAACCAACAAGCCAACAAACCAACAAACCAACAGACCAACAAGCCAACAAACCAACAAACCAACAAACCAAAAAACCAACAAGCCAACAAACCAACAAACCAACAAGCCAACAAGCCAACAAACCAACAAACTAACAAACCAAGTAACCAACAAACCAACATGCCAACAAACCAACAAACTAAGTAACCAACAAGCCAATAAACCAACAAACCAAGAAGAAAACAAACCAAAAAACCAACAAGCCAACAAACCAACAAACAAATAAATCAACAAACCAAAAAACCAACAAACCAACAAACCAACAAACCAACAAACCAACAAACCAACAAACCAACAAACCAACAAACCAACAAACCAACAAACCAACAAACCAACAAACCAACAAACCAACAAACCAACAAGCCAACAAGCCAACATGCCAACAAACCAACAAACTAAGTAACAAACAAGCCAACAAACCAACAAACCAACAAACCAACAAACCAACAAGCCCACAAACCAACAAACCAACAAACCAAAAAACCAACAAGCCAACAAACCAACAAACCAACAAGCCAACAAGCCAACAAACCAACAAACTAACAAACCAAGTAACCAACAAACCAACATGCCAACAAACCAACAAACTAAGTAACCAACAAGCCAATAAACCAACAAACCAAGAAGAAAACAAACCAACAAACCAACAAGCCAACAAACCAACAAACAAATAAATCAACAAACCAACAAACCAACAAACCAACAAACCAACAAGCCAACAAACCAACAAACCAACAAACCAACAAACCAACAAACCAACAAACCAACAAACTAACAAGCCAACAAGCCAACATGCCAACAAACCAACAAACTAAGTAACCAACAAGCCAACAAACCAACAAACCTACAAGCCAACAAGCCAACAAACCAACAAACCAAGTAACCAAAAAGCCAACAAACTAACAAACCAACAAGCCAACAAACCAACAAGCCAACAAGCCAATAAACCAATAAACGAACAAAGAACAAACCAAAAAACCAACAAACCAACAAGCCAACAAGCCAATAAACCAACAAACCAACAAACCAACAAACCAACAAGCCAACAAACCAATAAACAAATAAACCAACAAACCAAAAAACCAACAAACCAACAAACCAACAAACCAACAAACCAACAAACCAACAAACCAACAAGCCAACAAGCCAACAAACCAACAAACCAACAAACCAACAAGCCAACAAACCAACAAGCCAACAAACCAACAAACCAAAAAACCAAGTAACCAAAAAGCCAACAAACTAACAAACCAACAAGCCAACAAGCCAACAAACCAACAAACCAACAAACCAACAAACCAACAAACCAACAAACTAAGTAACCAATAAGCCAATAAACCAACAAACCAAGAAGCCAACAAGCCAACAAACCAACAAACCAACAAGCCAACAAACCAACAAACCAACAAGTCAACAAGCCAACAAACCAACAAACCAACAAACCAAGTAACCAAAAAGCCAACAAACTAACAAACCAACAAGCCAACAAGCCAACAAACCAACAAACCAACAAACCAACAAACCAAGTAACCAAAAAGCCAACAAACTAACAAACCAACAAGCCAACAAGCCAACAAACCAACAAACCAACAAACCAACAAACCAACAAACTAAGTAACCAATAAGCCAATAAACCAACAAACCAAGAAGCCAACAAGCCAACAAACCAACAAACCAACAAGCCAACAAACCAACAAACCAACAAGTCAACAAGCCAACAAACCAACAAACCAACAAACCAAGTAACCAACAAACCAACATGCCAAAAAACCAACAAACTAAGTAACCAACAAGCCAACAAACCAACAAACCAACAAACCAACATGCCAACAAACCAACAAACCAACAAGCCAACAAACCAACAAACCAACAAACTAACAAACCAACAAGCCAACAAGCCAACAAACCAACAAACCAACAAACCAACAAACCAACAAACTAAGTAACCAATAAGCCAATAAACCAACAAACCAAGAAGCCAACAAGCCAACAAACCAACAAACCAACAAGCCAACAAACCAACAAACCAACAAGTCAACAAGCCAACAAACCAACAAACCAACAAACCAAGTAACCAACAAACCAACATGCCAAAAAACTAACAAACTAAGTAACCAACAAGCCAACAAACCAACAAACCAACAATCCAACAAGCCAACAAACCAACAAACCAACAAGCCAACAAACCAACAAACCAACAAGCCAACAAACCAACAAACCAACAAGCCAACAAGCCAACAAACCAACAAACCAAGTAACCAAGAAACCAACAAACCATCAAACAAACAAAGCAACAAACCAACAAGCCAACAAGCCAACAAACCAACAAACCAACAAGCCAAGTAACCAACAAACCAACAAACCATCAAACAAACAAAGCAACAAACCAACAAACCAACAAGCCAACAAACCAACAAACCAACAAACCAACAAGCCAACAAGCCAACAAGCCAACAAACCAACAAACCAACAAACCAACAAGCCAACAAACCAACAAACCAACAAACCAACAAGCCAACAAACCAACAAGCCAACAAACCAACAAACCAACAAACCAACAAGCCAACAAACCAACAAACAGATAACCCAACAAACCAACAAACCAACAAACCAACAAACCAACAAGGAAACAAACCAACAAACAAATAAACCAACAAACCAAAAAACCAACAAACCAACAAACCAACAAACCAACAAACCAACAAACCAACAAACCAACAAACCAACAAACCAACAAACCAACAAACCAACAAACCAACAAACCAACAAACCAACAAGCCAACAAGCCAACATGCCAACAAACCAACAAACTAAGTAACAAACAAGCCAACAAACCAACAAACCAACAAACCAACAAGCCAACAAACCAACAAACCAACAAACCAACAAACCAACAAGCCAACAAACCAACAAACCAACAAGCCAACAAGCCAACAAACCAACAAACTAACAAACCAAGTAACCAACAAACCAACATGCCAACAAACCAACAAACTCAGTAACCAACAAGCCAACAAACCAACAAACCAAGAAGCCAACAAACCAACAAACCAACAAGCCAACAAACAAATAAACCAACAAACCAACAAACCAACAAACCAACAAACCAACAAGCCAACAAACCAACAAACCAACAAACCAACATACCAACAAACCAACAAACCAACAAACTAACAAGCCAACAAGCCAACATGCCAACAAACCAACAAACTAAGTAACCAACAAGCCAACAAACCAACAAACCAACAAACCAACAAGCCAACAAACCAACAAACCAACAAACCAATAAACCAACAAGCCAACAAACCAACAAACCAACAAACCAACAAGCCAACAACCAACAAACCAACAAACCAAAAAATCAACAAACCAACAAATTAACAAACCAACAAACCAACAAACCAACAAACCAACAAACCAACAAGCCAACAAACCAACAAACCAACAAACCAACAAATCAAGTAACCAAAAAGCCAACAAACTAACAAACCAACAAGCTAACAAACAAATAAGCCAACAAGCCAACAAACCAACAAACCAACAAAGCAACAAACCAACAAACCAAAAAACCAACAAACCAACAAACCAACAAGCCAACAAGCCAACAAACCAACAAACTAACAAACCAACAAACGAACTAACCAACAAACCAACAAGCCAACAAGCCAACAAACCAACAAACCAACAAGCTAACAAACAAATAAGCCAACAAGCCAACAAACCAACAAACCAACAAAGCAACAAACCAACAAACCAACAAACCAACAAACAAATAATCCAACAAACCAACAAACCAACAAACCAACAAACCAAAAAACCAACAAACCAAAAAACCAACAAACCAACAAGCAAACAATCCAACAAACCAACAAACTAACAAACCAACAAACGAACTAACCAACAAACCAACAAGCCAACAAGCCAACAAACCAACGAACCAACAAACCAACAAACTAAGTAACCAATAAGCCAACAAACCAACAATCCAACAAGCCAAGAAGCCAACAAACCAACAAACCAACAAGCCAACAAACAAACAAACCAATAAGCCGACAAGCCAACAAACCAACAAACCAACAAACCAAGTAACCAACAAACCAACATGCCAAAAAACCAACAAACCAAGCAACCAACAAGCCAACAAACCAACAAACCAACAAACCAACAAGCCAACAAACCAACAAACCAACAATCAACAAACCAACAAACCAACAAACCAACAAACCAACAATCCAACAAGCCAACAAACCAACAAACCAACAAACCAACAAGCCAACAAACCAACAATCCAACAAGCCAACAAACCAACAAACCAACAAACCAACAAGCCAACAAACAAACAAACCAATAAGCCGACAAGCCAACAAACCAACAAACCAACAAACCAAGTAACCAACAAACCAACATGCCAAAAAACCAACAAACCAAGCAACCAACAAGCCAACAAACCAACAAACCAACAAACCAACAAGCCAACAAACCAACAAACCAACAATCAACAAACCAACAAACCAACAAACCAACAAACCAACAAACCAACAATCAACAAACCAACAAACCAACAAACCAACAAACCAACAATCCAACAAGCCAACAAACCAACAAACCAACAAACCAACAAGCCAACAAACCAACAAGCCAACAAGCCAACAAGCCAACAAACCAACAAACCAAAAAATCAACAAACCAACAAATTAACAAACCAACAAACCAACAAACCAACAAACCAACAAACCAACAAGCCAACAAACCAACAAACCAACAAACCAACAAATCAAGTAACCAAAAAGCCAACAAACTAACAAACCAACAAGCTAACAAACAAATAAGCCAACAAGCCAACAAACCAACAAACCAACAAAGCAACAAACCAACAAACCAAAAAACCAACAAACCAACAAACCAACAAGCCAACAAGCCAACAAACCAACAAACTAACAAACCAACAAACGAACTAACCAACAAACCAACAAGCCAACAAGCCAACAAACCAACAAACCAACAAGCTAACAAACAAATAAGCCAACAAGCCAACAAACCAACAAACCAACAAAGCAACAAACCAACAAAACAACAAACCAACAAACAAATAATCCAACAAACCAACAAACCAACAAACCAACAAACCAAAAAACCAACAAACCAAAAAACCAACAAACCAACAAGCAAACAATCCAACAAACCAACAAACTAACAAACCAACAAACGAACTAACCAACAAACCAACAAGCCAACAAGCCAACAAACCAACGAACCAACAAACCAACAAACTAAGTAACCAATAAGCCAACAAACCAACAATCCAACAAGCCAAGAAGCCAACAAACCAACAAACCAACAAGCCAACAAACAAACAAACCAATAAGCCGACAAGCCAACAAACCAACAAACCAACAAACCAAGTAACCAACAAACCAACATGCCAAAAAACCAACAAACCAAGCAACCAACAAGCCAACAAACCAACAAACCAACAAACCAACAAGCCAACAAACCAACAAACCAACAATCAACAAACCAACAAACCAACAAACCAACAAACCAACAATCCAACAAGCCAACAAACCAACAAACCAACAAACCAACAAGCCAACAAACCAACAAGCCAACAAGCCAACAAGCCAACAAACAAACAAACCAAGTAACCAAAAATCCAACAAACTAACAAACCAACAAGCCAACAAACCAACAAGCCAACAAGCCAACAAGCCAACAAACCAACAAAGCAACAAACCAAAAAACCAACAAGCCAACAAGCCAACAAGCCAATAAACCAACAAACCAACAAACCAACAAACCAACAAGCCAACAAACCATTAAACAAATAAACCAACAAACCAAAAAACCAACAAACCAACAAACCAACAAACCAACAAACCAACAAACCAACAAGCCAACAAGCCAACAAACCAACAAACCAACCAACCAACAAGCCAACAAACTAACAAGCCAACAAACCAACAAACCAACAAACCAAGTAACCAACAAACCAACAAACCATCAAACGAACAAAGCAACAAACCAACAAGCCAACAAGCCAACAAAGTAACAAACCAAGTAACCAAAAAGCCAACAAACTAACAAACAAACAAGCCAACAAGCCAACAAACCAACAAACCAACAAACCAACAAACCAACAAGCCAACAAGCCAACAAACCAACAAACCAAAAAACCAACAAACCAACAAACCAACAAGCCAACAAACCAACAAAACAACAAACCCAGTAACCAACAAACCAACAAACCATCAAACGAACAAAGCAACAAACCAACAAGCCAACAAGCCAACAAACCAAGTAACCAACAAGCCAACAAACTAACAAACCAACAAGCCAACAAGCCAACAAACCAACAAACCAACAAACCAACAAACCAACAAACCAACAAGCCAACAAACCAACAAACAAATAAACCAACAAACCAAAAAACCAACAAACCAACAAACCAACAAACCAACAAACCAACAAACCAACAAGCCAACAAGCCAACAAACCAACAAACCAACAAACCAACAAGCCAACAAACCAACAAGCCAACAAGCCAACAAACCAACAAACCAAGTAACCAAAAAGCCAACAAACTAACAAACCAACAAGCCAACAAGCCAACAAACCAACAAACCAAAAAACCAACAAACCAACAAACCAACAAACCAACAAACCAACAAAACAACAAACCAAGTAACCAACAAACCAACAAACCATCAAACGAACAAAGCAACAAACCAACAAGCCAACAAGCCAACAAACCAAGTAACCAAAAAGCCAACAAACTAACAAACCAACAAGCCAACAAGCCAACAAACCAACAAACCAACAAACCAACAAACCAACAAGCCAACAAACCAACAAGCAAATACACCAACAAACCAAAAAACCAACAAACCAACAAACCAACAAACCAACAAACCAACAAACCAACAAGCCAACAAGCCAACAAACCAACCAACCAACAAACCAACAAGCCAACAAACCAACAAGCCAACAAGCCAACAAACCAAGTAACCAAAAAGCTACAAACTAACAAACCAACAAGCCAACAAGCCAACAAACCAACAAACCAACAAACCAACAAACCAACAAGCCAACAAACCAACAAACAAATAAACCAACAAACCAACAAGCCAACAAGCCAACAAACCAACAAACCAAGTAATCAAAAAGCCAACAAACTAACAAATCAACAAGCCAACAAACCAACAAGCCAACAAGTCAACAAACCAACAAACCAACAAAGCAACAAACCAAAAAACCAACAAACCAAAAAACCAACAAACCAACAAACCATCAAACGAACAAAGCAACAAGCCAACAAGCCGACAAACCAACAAACCAACAAGCCAACAAACCAACAAACCAACAAGCCAACAAGCCAACAAACCAACAAGCCAACAAACCAACAAACCAACAAGCCAACAAACTAACAACCCAACAAACCAACAAACCAACAAACCAACAAACTAACGAAGCAACAAGCCAACAAACCAACAAACCAACAAACCAACAAGCCAACAAGCCAACACACCAACAAACCAACAAGCCAACAAGCCAACAAACCAACAAGCCAACAAACCAACTAACCAACAAGCCAACAAGCCAACAAACCAACAAACCAACAAACCAACAAGCCAACAAGCCAACAAACCAACAAGCCAACAAACCAACAAACCAACAAGCCAACAAGCCAACAAACCAACAAACCAACAAACCAACAAGCCAACAAGCCAACAAACCAACCAACAAATAAACCAACAAACCAACAAACCAATAAACCAACAAGCCAACAAGCCAACAAACCCACAAACCAACAAGCCAACAATCCAACAAACCAACAAACCAAGTAACCAAACCAAACCAACAAAACCAACTAGCCAACAAGCCAACAAACTAACAAACCAACAAGCCAACAAACCAACAAACCAACAAACCAACAAGCCCACAAGCCAACAAACCAACAAACCAACAAGCCAACAAACCAAAAAACCAACAAACCAAAAAACCAACAAACCAACAAACCATCAAACGAACAAAGCAACAAGCCAACAAGCCGACAAACCAACAAACCAACAAGCCAACAAACCAACAAACCAACAAACCAACAAGCCAACAAGCCAACAAACCAACAAACCAACAAGCCAACAAACCAACAAACCAACAAGCCAACAAACCAACAAACCAACAAAGCAACAAACCAACAAACCAACAAACTAACAAAGCAACAAGCCAACAAACCAACAAACCAACAAATCAACAAGCCAACAAGCCAACAAACCAACAAACCAACAAACCAACAAGCCAACAAACCAACAAGCCAACAAACCAACAAACCAACAAGCCAACAAGCCAACAAACCAACAAACCAACAAACCAACAAGCCAACAAACCAACAAACCAACAAACCAACAAACCAACAAGCCAACAAGCCAACAAACCAACAAACCAACAAACCAACAAGCCAACAAGCCAACAAACCAACAAACAAATAAACCAACAAACCAACAAACCAATAAACCAACAAGCCAACAAGCCAACAAACCAACAAACCAACAAGCCAACAATCCAACAAACCAACAAACCAAGTAACCAAAAAGCCAACAAACTAACAAACCAACAAGCCAACAAACCAACAAGCCAACAAGCCAACAAACCAACAAACCAACAAACCAACAAACCAACAAAGCAACAAACCAACAAACTAACAAACCAACAAACCAACAAACTAACAAACCAACATGCCAACAAACCAAAAAACCAACAATCCAACAAATCAACAAACCAACAAACCAACAAACCAACTAGCCAACAAGCCAACAAACTAACAAACCAACAAGCCAACAAACCAACAAACCAACAAACCAACAAGCCCACAAGCCAACAAACCAACAAACCAACAAGCCAACAAACCAACAAACCAACAAACCAACAAGCCAACAAACCAACAAGCCAACAAACCAACAAACCAACAAACCAACAAGCCAACAAACCAACAAACAGATAAACCAACAAACCAACAAACCAACAAACCAACAAACCAACAAGCAAACAAACCAACAAACAAATAAACCAACAAACCAAAAAACCAACAAACCAACAAACCAACAAACCAACAAACCAACAAACCAACAAACCAACAAACAAACAAACCAAAAAACCAACAAGCCAACAAGCCAACATGCCAACAAACCAACAAACTAAGTAACAAACAAGCCAACAAACCAACAAACCAACAAACCAACAAGCCAACAAACCAACAAGCCAACAAACCAACAAACCAACAAACCAACAAGCCAACAAGCCACCAAACCAACAAACTAACAAACCAAGTAACCAACAAACCAACATGCCAGCAAACCAACAAACTAAGTAACCAACAATCCAACAAACCAACAAACCAAGAAGCCAACAAACCAACAAACCAACAAGCCAACAAACCAACAAACAAATGAACCAACAAACCAACAAACCAACAAACCAACAAACCAACAAGCCAACAAACCACCAAACCAACTAACCAACAAACCAACAAACCAACAAACCAACAAACTAACAAGCCAACAAGCCAACATGCCAACAAACCAACAAACTAAGTAACCAACAAGCCAACAAACCAACAAACCAACAAACTAACAAGCCAACAAACCAACAAACCAACAAACCAACACACCAACAAGCCAACAAACCAACAAACCAACAAGCCAACAACCAACAAACCAACAAACCAAAAAACCAAAGAACCAACAAACCAACAAACCAACAAGGCAACAAACCAACAAGCCAACAAACCAACGAACCAACAAACCAACAAACCAAGTAACCAAAACGCCAACAAACTAACAAACCAACAAGCCAGCAAACCAACAAGCCAACAAACCAACAAACCAACAAACCAACAAACCAACAAAACCAATAAACCAACAAACCAACAAACCAACAAACCAACAAACCAACAAACCAACAAACCAACAAACCAACAAACCAACAAACCAACAAACGAACAAACCAACAAACCAACAAACAAACAACCCAACAAACGAACAAACCAACAAACCAACAAACCAACAAAACAACAAACCAACAAACCAACAAACCAACAAGCCAACAAACCAACAAACCAACAAGTCAACAAGCAAACAAACCAACAAACCAACAAACCAACAAACAAACAAATCAACAAACCAACAAACCAACAAACCAACAAACCAACAAACCAATAAACCAACACACCAACAAACCAACAAACCAACAAACCAACAAGCCAACAAACCAACAAACCAACAAGCCAACAAGCCAACAAAATAACAAACCAACAACCCAACAAGCCAACAAATCAACAAACCAACAAATCAACAAACCAACAAACCAACAAACCAACAAACCAACAAACCAACAAACCAACAAACAAATAAACCAACAAACCAACAAACCAACAAACCAACAAACCAACAAACCAACAAACCAACAAACCAACAAACGAACAAACCAACAAACCAACAAACAAACAACCCAACAAACGAACAAACCAACAAACCAACAAACCAACAAACCAACAAACCAACAAACCAACAAACCAACAAACCAACAAACCAACAAACCAACAAGCCAACAAACCAACAAACCAACAAGTCAACAAGCCTACAAACCAACAAACCAACAAACCAACAAACAAACAAATCAACAAACCAACAAACCAACAAACCAACAAACCAACAAACCAAAAAACCAATAAACCAACACACCAACAAACCAACAAACCAACAAACCAACAAGCCAACAAACCAACAAAATAACAAACCAACAACCCAACAAACCAATAAATCAACAAACCAGCAAACCAACAAACGAACAAACTAACAAACCAACAAGCCAACAAACCAACAAACCAACAAGCCAACAAACCAACAAACCAACAAACAAACAAACCAACAAACGAACAAACCAATAAACCAACAAGCCAACTAGCCAACAAACCAACAAACCAACAAACCAACAAACCAACAAGCCAACAAACCAACAAACCAGCAAGTCAACAAGCCAACAAACCAACAAACCAACAAACAAACAAACCAACAAACAAACAAATCAACAAACCAATAAACCAACAAACGAACAAACCAACAAACCAAAAAACCAATAAACCAACACACCAACAAACCAACAAACCAACAAACCAACAAGCCAACAAACCAACAAAATAACATACCAACAACCCAACAAACCAATAAATCAACAAACCAGCAAACCAACAAACGAACAAACTAACAAACCAACAAGCCAACAAACCAACAAACCAACAAGCCAACAAACCAACAAACAAACAAGCCAACAAACCAACAAACCAACAAACAAACAAACCAACAAACGAACAAACCAATAAACCAACAAGCCAACAAGCCAACAAGCCAACAAACCAACAAACCAACAAACCAATAAACCAACAAACCAACAAACCAACAAACCAACAAACCAACAAACCAACAAACCAACAAACCAACAAACCAACAAACGAACAAACCAACAAACCAACAAGCCAACAAGCCAACAAACCAACAAACCAACAAACCAACAAGCCAACAAACCAACAAACGAACAAACCAACAAACCAACAAACCAACACACCAACAAACCAACAAACCAACAAACCAACAAGCCAACAAACCCACAAGTCAACAAACGAACAAACTAACAAACCAACAAACCAACAAGCCAACAAACCACAACACCAACAAACCAAAAAGCCAACAAATCAACACACCACCACACCAACAAACGAACAAAACAACAAACCAACAAACCAACAAACCAACAAACCAACAAACCAACAAGCCAACAAACTAACTAGCCAACAAACGAACAAACTATCAAACCAACAAACCAACAAGCCAACAAACCAACAAACCAACAAACCAACAAACCAACTAACTAACAAAAAAACAAACCAACAAACGAACAAACCAACAAACAAACAAACCAACAAACCAACCAGCCAACAAGCCAAAAAAACCAACAAACCAACAAACCAAAAAACGAACAAACCAACAAACCAACAAGCCAACAAGCCAACAAACCAACAAACCAACAAACAAACAAATCAACAAACCAACAAACCAACAAACCAACAAACCAACAAACCAAAAAACCAACAACCCAACAAACCAACAAACTAACAAACCAACAAACCAACAAGCCAACAAACCACCAAACAAAGAAGCCAACAAACCAACAAACCAACAAACGAACAAACCAACCACCAAACAAACCAACAAACAAGCAAACCAACAAACCAACAAACCAACAAACCAACAAACCAACAAACCAATAAACCAACAAACCAACAAGCCAACAAACCAACAAACCAACAAACCAACAAACCAACAAGCCAACAAGTAAACAAGCCAACAAAATAACAAACCCACAACTCAACAAACCAACAAATCAACAAACCAGCAAACCAACAAACGAACAAACTAACAAACCAACAAGCCAACAAACCAAAAAACCAACAAGCCAACAAACCAACAAACCAACAAACCAACAAACAAACCAATAAACAAACCAACAAACCAAAAACCAACAAACGAACAAACCAACAAACCAACAAGCGAACAATCCAGCAAACCAACAAACCAACAAACCAATAAACCAACAAACCAACAAACCAACAAACCAACAAACCAACAAACCAACAAACCAACAAACCAACAAACGAACAAACCAACAAACCACAAACCAACAAGCCAACAAGCCAACAAACCAACAAACCAACAAGCCAACAACCAACAAACCAACAAACCAAAAAACCAACAAACCAACAAACCAACAAACCAACAAGCCAACAAACCAACAAGCCAACAAACCAACGAACCAACAAACCAACAAACCAAGTAACCAAAACGCCAACAAACTAACAAACCAACAAGCCAACAAACCAACAAGCCAACAAACCAACAAACCAACAAACCAACAAACCAACAAACCAACAAGCCAACAAACCAACAAACCAACAAGTCAACAAGCCAACAAACCAACAAACCAACAAACCAACAAACAAACAAATCAACAAACCAACAAACCAACAAACCAACAAACCAACAAACCAACAAACCAACAAACCAATAAACCAACAAACCAACAAACCAACAAACCAACAAACCAACAAACCAACAAACCAACAAACCAACAAACCAACAAACGAACAAACCAACAAACCAACAAACCAACAAACCAACAAACCAACAAACCAACAAACCAACAAACCAACAAGCCAACAAACCAACAAACCAACAAGTCAACAAGCCAACAAACCAACAAACCAACAAACCAACAAACAAACAAATCAACAAACCAACAAACCAACAAACCAACAAACCAACAAACCAAAAAACCAATAAACCAACACACCAACAAACCAACAAACCAACAAACCAACAAGCCAACAAACCAACAAACCAACAAACCAACAAGCCAACAAGCCAACAAAATAACAAACCAACAACCCAACAAGCCAACAAATCAACAAACCAACAAATCAACAAACCAACAAACCAACAAACCAACAAACAAATAAACCAACAAACCAACAAACCAACAAACCAACAAACCAACAAACCAACAAACCAACAAACCAACAAACCAACAAACGAACAAACCAACAAACCAACAAACAAACAACCCAACAAACGAACAAACCAACAAACCAACAAACCAACAAACCAATAAACCAACAAACCAACAAACCAACAAACCAACAAACCAACAAGCCAACAAACCAACAAACCAACAAGTCAACAAGCCAACAAACCAACAAACCAACAAAACAACAAAACAACAAACAAACAAATCAACAAACCAACAAACCAACAAACCAACAAACCAACAAACCAAAAAACCAATAAACCAACACACCAACACACCAACAAACCAACAAACCAACAAACCAATAAGCCAACAAACCAACAAACCAACAAGCCAACAAGCCAACAAAATAACAAACCAACAACCCAACAAACCAATAAATCAACAAACCAGCAAACCAACAAACGAACAAACTAACAAACCAACAAACCAACAAGCCAACAAACCAACAAACGAACAAACCAACAAACCAACAAACCAACACACCAACAAACCAACAAACCAACAAACCAACAAACCAACAAGCCAACAAACCAACAAACGAACAAACAAACAAACCAACAAACCAACAAACCAACAAACCAACAAACGAACAAACCAATAAACCAACAAGCCAACAATCCAACAAACCAACAAACCAACAAACCAATAAACCAACAAACCAACAAACCAACAAACCAACAAACCAACAAACCAACAAACCAACAAACCAACAAACCAACAAACGAACAAACCAACAAACCAACAAGCCAAAAAGCCAACAAACCAACAAACCAACAAACCAACAAGCCAAGAAACCAACAAACGAACGAACCAACAAACCAACAAACCAACAAACCAACAAACCAACAAGCCAACAAACCCACAAGTCAACAAACGAACAAACTAACAAACCAACAAACCAACAAGCCAACAAACCACAACACTAACAAACCAAAAAGCCAACAAATTAACACACCAACACACCAACAAATGAACAAACCAACAAACCAACAAACCAACAAACCAACAAACCAACAAACCAACAAACTAACAAGCCAACAAACGAACAAACTAACAAACCAACAAACCAACAAGCCAACAAACCAACAAACCAACAAACCAACAAACCAACTAACTAACAAACAAACAAACCAACAAACGAACAAACCAACAAACAAACAAACCAACAAACCAACCAGCCAACAAGCCAAAAAAACCAACAACCCAACAAACCAAAAAACAAACAAACCAACAAACCAACAAACGAACAAACCAACAAACAAACAAACCAACAAACCAACAAACCAACAAACCAACAAACCAACAAACCAACAAACCAACAAACCAACAAACCAACAAACAAACAAACCAACAAACCAACAAGCCAACAAGCCAACAAACCAACAAACCAACAAACAAACAAATCAACAAACCAACAAACCAAAAAACCAACAAACCAACAAACCAAAAAACCAACAACCCAACAAACTAACAAACTAACAAACCAACAAACCAACAGGCCAACAAACCACCAAACAAAGAAGCCAACAAACCAACAAACCACAACACTAACAAACCAAAAAGCCAACAAATTAACACACCAACACACCAACAAATGAACAAACCAACAAACCAACAAACCAACAAACCAACAAACCAACAAACCAACAAACTAACAAGCCAACAAACGAACAAACTAACAAACCAACAAACCAACAAGCCAACAAACCAACAAACCAACAAACCAACAAGCCAACAAACCAACAAACCAACAAACCAACAAACCAACTAACTAACAAACAAACAAACCAACAAACGAACAAACCAACAAACAAACAAACCAACAAACCAACCAGCCAACAAGCCAAAAAAACCAACAACCCAACAAACCAAAAAACAAACAAACCAACAAACCAACAAACGAACAAACCAACAAACAAACAAACCAAGAAACCAACAAACCAACAAACCAACAAACCAACAAACCAACAAACTAACAAACCAACAAACCAACAAGCCAACAAACCAACAAGCCAACAAACCAACAAGCCAACAAACCAACGAACCAACAAACCAACAAACCAAGTAACCAAAACGCCAACAAACTAACAAACCAACAAGCCAACAAACCAACAAGCCAACAAACCAACAAACAAACAAACCAACAAACCAACCAGCCAACAAGCCAAAAAAACCAACAACCCAACAAACCAAAAAACAAACAAACCAACAAACCAACAAACGAACAAACCAACAAACAAACAAACCAAGAAACCAACAAACCAACAAACCAACAAACCAACAAACCAACAAACCAACAAACCAACAAACCAACAAACCAACAAACCAACAAGCCAACAAACCAACAAACCAACAAACGAACAAACGAACAAACCAACAAACAAACAACCCAACAAACGAACAAACCAACAAGCCAACAAACCAACAAACCAACAAACCAACAAACCAACAAACCAACAAACCAACAAGCCAACAAACCAACAAACCAACAAGTCAACAAGCCAACAAACCAACAAACCAACAAACCAACAAACAAACAAATCAACAAACCAACAAACCAACAAACCAACAAACCAACAAACCAAAAAACCAATAAACGAACACACCAACAAACCAACAAACCAACAAACCAACAAGCCAACAAACCAACAAACCAACAAACCAACAAGCCAACAAGCCAACAAAATAACAAACCAACAACCCAACAAGCCAACAAATCAACAAACCAACAAATCAACAAACCAACAAACCAACAAACAAATAAACCAACAAACCAACAAACCAACAAACCAACAAACCAACAAACCAACAAACCAACAAACCAACAAACCAACAAACGAACAAACCAACAAACCAACAAACAAACAACCCAACAAACGAACAAACCAACAAACCAACAAACCAACAAACCAATAAACCCACAAACCAACAAACCAACAAACCAACAAACCAACAAGCCAACAAACCAACAAACCAACAAGTCAACAAGCCAACAAACCAACAAACCAACAAAACAACAAACAAACAAATCAACAAACCAACAAACCAACAAACCAACAAACCAACAAACCAAAAAACCAATAAACCAACACACCAACACATCAACAAACCAACAAACCAACAAACCAACAAGCCAACAAACCAACAAACCAACAAGCCAACAAGCCAACAAAATAACAAACCAACAACCCAACAAACCAATAAATCAACAAACCAGCAAACCAACAAACGAACAAACTAACAAACCAACAAACCAACAAGCCAACAAACCAACAAACGAACAAACCAACAAACCAACAAACCAACACACCAACAAACCAACAAACCAACAAACCAACAAACCAACAAGCCAACAAACCAACAAACGAACAAACAAACAAACCAACAAACCAACAAACCAACAAACCAACAAACCAACAAACGAACAAACCAATAAACCAACAAGCCAACAATCCAACAAACCAACAAACCAACAAACCAACAAACCAACAAACCAATAAACCAACAAACCAACAAACCAACAAACCAGCAAACCAACAAACCAACAAACCAACAAACCAACAAACCAACAAACCAACAAACGAACAAACCAACAAACCAACAAGCCAACAAGCCAACAAGCCAACAAACCAACAAACCAACAAGCCAACAAACCAACAAACGAACAAACCAACAAACCAACAAACCAACAAACCAACAAACCAACAAGCCAACAAACCCACAAGTCAACAAACGAACAAACTAACAACCCAACAAACCAACAAGCCAACAAACCACAACACTAACAAACCAAAAAGCCAACAAATTAACACACCAACGCACCAACAAATGAACAAACCCACAAACCAACAAACCAACAAACCAACAAACCAACAAACCAACAAACTAACAAGCCAACAAACGAACAAACTAACAAACCAACAAACCAACAAGCCAACAAACCAACAAACCAACAAACCAACAAACCAACTAACTAACAAACAAACAAACAAACCAACAAACGAACAAACCAACAAACAAACAAACCAACAAACCAACCAGCCAACAAGCCAAAAAAACCAACAACCCAACAAACCAAAAAACGAACAAACCAACAAACCAACAAAAGAACAAACCAACAAACAAACAAACCAACAAACCAACAAACCAACAAACCAACAAACCAACAAACCAACAAACCAACAAACCAACAAACAAACAAACCAACAAACCAACAAGCCAACAAGCCAACAAACCAACAAACCAACAAACAAACAAATCAACAAACCAACAAACCAACAAACCAACAAACCAACAAACCAAAAAACCAACAACCCAACAAACCAACAAACTAACAAACCAACAAACCAACAAGCCAACAAACCACCAAACAAAGAAGCCAACAAACCAACAAACCAACAAAGGAACAAACCAACCAACAAACAAACCAACAAACAAACAAACCAAGAAACCAACAAACCAACAAACCAACAAACCAACAAACCAACAAACCAACAAACCAACAAACCAACAAACCAACAAGCCAACAAACCAACAAACCAACAAACCAACAAACCAACAAGCCAACAAGCAAACAAGCCAACAAAATAACAAACCCACAGCCCAACAAACCAACAAATCAACAAACCAGCAAACCAACAAACGAACAAACTAACAAACCAACAAGCCAACAAACCAACAAACCAACAAGCCAACAAACCAACAAACCAACAAACCAACAAACAAACAAATAAACAAACCAACAAACCAAAAACCAACAAACGAACAAACCAACAAACCAACAAGCCAACAAGCCAACAAACCAACAAACCAACAAACCAATAAACCAACAAACCAACAAACCAACAAACCAACAAACCAACAAACCAACAAACCAACAAACCAACAAACGAACAAACCAACAAACCAACAAGCCAACAAGCCAACAAACCAACAAACCAACAAACCAACAAACCAAGTAACAAACAAAAAAACAAACAAAAAAACCAACAAACCGACAAACAAACAAACGAACAAACCAACAAACAAACAAACCAACAAACCAACAAACCAACAAGCCAACAAGCCAACAAATCAACAAACCAACAAACCAACAAACCAACAAACCAACAAACCAAAAAGCCAACAAGCCAACAAACCAACAAGCCAACAAACGAACAAACCAACAAACCAACAAACCAACAAGCCAACAAACCAACAAACCGACAAACCAACAAACCAATAAGCCAGCAAACCAACAAATCCACAAACTAACAAACGAACAAACCAACAAACAAACAAACCAACAAACCAACAAACCAACAAACCAAAAAACCAACACGCCGACAAGCCAACAAACCAACAAACCAACAAACCAACAAACCACCAAGCCAACAAGCCAACAAACCAACAAACCAACAAACCAACAAACCAACAAACCAACAAACCAACAAACGAACAAACCAACAAACCAACAAGCCAACAAGCCAACAAACCAACAAACCAACAAACCAACAAGCCAACAAACCAACAAATGAACAAACCAACAAACCAACAAACCAACACACCAACAAACCAACAAACCAACAAACCAACAAACCAACAAGCCAACAAACCCACAAGTCAACAAACAAACAAACCAACAAACCAACAAACCAACAAACCAACAAACCAACAAACCAACAAACCAACAAACCAACAAACCAACAAACCAACAAGCCAACAAACTAACAAGCCAACAAACGAACAAACTAACAAACCAACAAACCCACAAGCCAACAAACCAACAAACCAACCAACCAACAAACCAACTAAATAACAAACAAACAAACCAACAAACGAACAAACCAACAAATGAACAAACCAACAAACCAACCAGCCAAAAAGCCAAAAAAACCAACAAACTAACAAACCAAAAAATGAACAAACCAACAAACAAACAAACGAACAAACCAACAAACAAACAAACCAACAAACCAACAAACCAACAAACCAACAAACCAACAAACCAACAAACCAACAAACAAACAAACGAACAAACCAACAAACCAACAAGCCAACAAGCCAACAAACCAACAAACCAACAAACCAACAAACCAACAAACCAATAAACCAACAAACCAACAAACCAACAAACCAACAAACCAACAAACCAACAAACCAACAAACCAACAAACCAACAAACCAACAAACCAACAAACGAACAAACCAACAAACCAACAAGCCAACAAGCCAACAAACCAACAAACCAACAAACCAACAAACGAACAAACCAACAAACCAACAAACCAACAAACCAACAAACCAACACACCGACAAACCAACAAACCAACAAACCAACAAGCCAACAAACCCACAAGTCAACAAACGAACAAACTAACAAACCAACAAACCAACAAGCCAACAAACGACAAAACCAACAAACCAACAAGCTAACAAATCAACACACCAACACACCAAGAAACGAACAAACCAACAAACCAACAAACCAACAAAACAACAAACCAACAAACCAACAAACCAACAAGCCAACAAACTAACAAGCCAACCAACGAACAAACTAAAAAACCAACAAACCAACAAGCCAACAAACCAACAAACCAACAAACCCACTAACTAACAAACAAACAAACCAACAAACGAACAAACCAACAAACGAACAAACCAACAAACCAACCAGCCAACAAGCCAAAAAAACCAACAAACCAACCAACCAAAAAACGAACAAACCAACAAACCAACAAACGAACAAACCAACAAACAAACAAACCAACAAACCAAAAAACCAACAAACCAACAAGCCAACAAACCAACAAACGAACAAACCAACAAACCAACAAACCAACAAACCAACACACCAACAAACCAACAAACCAACAAACCAACAAGCCAACAAACCCACAAGTCAACAAACGAACAAACTAACAAACCAACAAACCAACAAGCCAACAAACCACAAAACCAACAAACCAACAAGCCAACAAATCAACACACCAACACACCAACAAACGAACAAACCAACAAACCAACAAACCAACAAACCAACAAACCAACAAACCAACAAACCAACAAGCCAACAAACTAACAAGCCAACAAACGAACAAACTAACAAACCAACAAACCCACAAGCCAACAAACCAACAAACCAACCAACCAACAAATCAACTAACTAACAAACAAACAAACCAACAAACGAACAAACCAACAAACGAACAAACCAACAAACCAACCAGCCAACAAGCCAAAAAAACCAACAAACCAACAAACCAAAAAACGAACAAACCAACAAACCAACAAACGAACAAACCAACAAACAAACAAACCAACAAACCAACAAACCAACAAACCAACAAACCAACAAACCAACAAACGAACAAACCAACAAACCAACAAGCCAACAAGCCAACAAACCAACAAACCAACAAACCAACAAACCAACAAACCAACAAACCAATAAACCAACAAACCAACAAACCAACAAACCAACAAACCAAAAAACCAACAAACCAACAAACGAACAAACCAACAAACCAACAAGCCAACAAGCCAACAAACCAACAAACCAACAAACCAACAAACCAACAAACCAACACACCGACAAACCAACAAACCAACAAACCAAAAAGCCAACAAACCCACAAGTCAACAAACGAACAAACTAACAAACCAACAAACCAACAAGCCAACAAACCACAAAACCAACAAACCAACAAGCCAACAAATCAACACACCAACACACCAAAAACGAACAAACCAACAAACCAACAAACCAACAAACCAACAAACCAACAAACCAACAAACCAACAAACCAACAAACCAACAAACCAACAAGCCAACAAACTAACAAGCCAACAAACGAACAAACTAACAAACCAACAAACCAACAAGCCAACAAACCAACAAACCAACAAACCAACAAACCAACTAACTAACAAACAAACAAACCAACAAACGAACAAACCAACAAACGAACAAACCAACAAACCAACCAGCCAACAAGCCAAAAAAACCAACAAACCAACAAACCAAAAAACGAACAAACCAACAAACCAACAAACGAACAAACCAACAAACAAACAAACCAACAAGCCAACAAACCAACAAACCAACAAACGAACAAACCAACAAACCAACAAACCAACAAACCAACAAACAAACAAACCAACAAACCAACAAGCCAACAAGCCAACAAACCAACAAACCAACAAACAAACAAATCAACAAACCAACAAACCAACAAACCAACAAACCAACAAACCAAAAAACCAACAACCCAACAAACCAACAAACTAACAAACCGACAAACCAACAAGCCAACAAACCACCAAACAAAGAAGCCAACAAACCAACAAACCAACAAACGAACAAACCAACCAACAAACAAACCAACAAACAAACAAACCAACAAACCAACAAACCAACAAACCAACAAACCAACAAACCAACAAACCAACAAACCAACAAACCAACAAGCCAACAAACCAACAAACCAACAAACCAACAAACCAACAAGCCAACAAGCAAACAAGCCAACAAAATAACAAACCAACAACCCAACAAACCAACAAATCAACAAACCAGCAAACCAACAAACGAACAAACTAACAAACCAACAAGCCAACAAACCAACGAACCAACAAGCCAACAAACCAACAAACCAACAACCAACAAACAAACAAACCAACAAACAAACAAACCAAAAACCAACAAACGAACAAACCAACAAACCAACAAGCCAACAAGCCAACAAACCAACAAACCAACAAACCAATAAACCAACAAACCAACAAACCAACAAACCAACAAACCAACAAACCAAGAAACCAACAAACCAACAAACGAACAAACCAACAAACCAACAAGCCAACAAGCCAACAAACCAACAAACCAACAAACCAAGTAAAAAACCAAAAAACAAATAAAAAAACCAACAAACCAACAAACAAACAAACGAACAAACCAACAAACCAACAAACGAAC
The DNA here is from genome assembly GCA_958298945.1 of Atherix ibis. NCBI lineage: Eukaryota > Metazoa > Arthropoda > Insecta > Diptera > Athericidae > Atherix > Atherix ibis. The sequence goes on from OY282608.1 coordinate 32,460,372, forward strand.
AAACCAACAAACAAACAAACCAACAAACCAACAAACGAACAAACCAACAAGCCAAAAAACCAACAAACGAACAAATTAACAAACCAACAAACCAACAAACCAACACACCAACAAACCAACAAACCAACAAACCAACAAGCCAACAAACCCACAAGTCAACAAACGAACAAACTAACAAACCAACAAACCAACAAGCCAACAAACCACAAAAACAACAAACCAATAAGCCAACAAATCAACACACCAACACACCATCAAACGAACAAACCAACAAACCAACAAACCAACAAACCAACAAACCAACAAACCAACAAACCAACAAACCAACAAGCCAACAAACTAACAAGCCAACAAACGAACAAACTAACAAACCAACAAACCAAATAACTAACAAACAAACAAACCAACAAACGAACAAACCAACAAACGAACAAACCAACAAACCAACCAGCCAACAAGCCAAAAAAACCAACAAACCAACAAACCAAAAAACGAACAAACCAACAAACCAACAAACGAACAAACCAACAAACAAACAAACCAACAAACCAACAAACCAACAAACCAACAAACCAACAAACCACAAACGAACAAACCAACAAACCAACAAACCAACAAGCCAACAAGCCAACAAACCAACAAACCAACAAACCAACAAACCAATAAACCAACAAACCAACAAACCAACAAACCAACAAACCAACAAACCAACAAACCAACAAACCAACAAACCAACAAACTAACAAACGAACAAACCAACAAACCAACAAGCCAACAAGCCAACAAACCAACAAACCAACAAACCAACAAGCCAACAAACCAACAAACGAACAAACCAACAAACCAACAAACCAACAAACCAACAAACCAACACACCGACAAACCAACAAACCAACAAACCAACAAACCAACAAGCCAACAAACCCACAAGTCAACAAACGAACAAACTAACAAACCAACAAACCAACAAGCCAACAAACCACAAAACCAACAAACCAACAAGCCAACAAATCAACACACCAACACACCAAAAACGAACAAACCAACAAACCAACAAACCAACAAACCAACAAACCAACAAACCAACAAACCAACAAACCAACAAGCCAACAAACTAACAAGCCAACAAACGAACAAACTAACAAACCAACAAACCAACAAGCCAACAAACCAACAAACCAACAAACCAACAAACCAACAAACCAACTAACTAACAAACCAACAAACCAACAAACGAACAAACCAACAAACGAACAAACCAACAAACCAACACGCCAACAAGCCAAAAAAACCAACAAACCAACAAACCAAAAAACGAACAAACCAACAAACCAACAAACGAACAAACCAACAAACAAACAAACCAACAAGCCAACAAACCAACAAACCAACAAACGAACAAACCAACAAACCAACAAACCAACAAACCAACAAACAAACAAACCAACAAACCAACAAGCCAACAAGCCAACAAACCAACAAACCAACAAACAAACAAATCAATAAACCAACAAACCAACAAACCAACAAACCAACAAACCAACAAACCAAAAAACCAACAACCCAACAAACCAACAAACTAACAAACCGACAAACCAACAAGCCAACAAACCACCAAACAAAGAAGCCAACAAACCAACAAACCAACAAACGAACAAACCAACCAACAAACAAACCAACAAACAAACAAACCAACAAACCAACAAACCAACAAACCAACAAACCAACAAACCAACAAACCAACAAACCAACAAGCCAACAAACCAACAAACCAACAAACCAACAAACCAACAAGCCAACAAGCAAACAAGCCAACAAAATAACAAACCAACAAACGAACAAACCAACAAATCAACAAACCAGCAAACCAACAAACGAACAAACTAACAAACCAACAAGCCAACAAACCAACAAACCAACAAGCCAACAAACCAACAAACCAACAACCAACAAACAAACAAACCAACAAACCAACAAACCAAAAACCAACAAACGAACAAACCAACAAACCAACAAGCTAACAAGCCAACAAACCAACAAACCAACAAACCAATAAACCAACAAACCAACAAACCAACAAACCAACAAACCAACAAACCAACAAACCAACAAACCAACAAACGAACAAACCAACAAACGAACAAACCAACAAACCAACACGCCAACAAGCCAAAAAAACCAACAAACCAACAAACCAAAAAACCAACAAACCAACAAACCAACAAGCCAACAAACCCACAAGTCAACAAACGAACAAACTAACAAACCAACAAACCAACAAGCCAACAAACCACAAAACCAACAAACCAACAAGCCAACAAATCAACACACCAACACACCAAAAACGAACAAACCAACAAACCAACAAACCAACAAACCAACAAACCAACAAACCAACAAACCAACAAACCAACAAACCAACAAGCCAACAAACTAACAAGCCAACAAACGAACAAACTAACAAACCAACAAACCAACAAGCCAACAAACCAACAAACCAACAAACCAACAAACCAACTAACTAACAAACAAACAAACCAACAAACGAACAAAACAACAAACGAACAAACCAACAAACCAACACGCCAACAAGCCAAAAAAACCAACAAACCAACAAACCAAAAAACGAACAAACCAACAAACCAACAAACGAACAAACCAACAAACAAACAAACAAACAAGCCAACAAACCAACAAACCAACAAACGAACAAACCAACAAACCAACAAACCAACAAACCAACAAACAAACAAACCAACAAACCAACAAGCCAACAAGTCAACAAACCAACAAACCAACAAACAAACAAATCAATAAACCAACAAACCAACAAACCAACAAACCAACAAACCAAAAAACCAACAACCCAACAAACCAACAAACTAACAAACCGACAAACCAACAAGCCAACAAACCACCAAACAAAGAAGCCAACAAACCAACAAACCAACAAACGAACAAACCAACCAACAAACAAACCAACAAACAAACAAACCAACAAACCAACAAACCAACAAACCAACAAACCAACAAACCAACAAACCAACAAACCAACAAGCCAACAAACCAACAAACCAACAAACCAACAAGCCAACAAGCAAACAAGCCAACAAAATAACAAACCAACAAACGAACAAACTAACAAACCAACAAGCCAACAAACCAACAAACCAACAAGCCAACAAACCAATAAACCAACAACCAACAAACAAACAAACGAACAAACCAACAAACCAAAAACCAACAAACGAACAAACCAACAAACCAACAAACTAACAAGCCAACAAACTAACAAACCAACAAACCAATAAACCAACAAACCAACAAACCAACAAACCAACAAACCAACAAACCAACAAACCAACAAACCAACAAACCAACAAACCAACAAACGAACAAACCAACAAACCAACAAGCCAACAAGCCAACAAACCAACAAACCAACAAACCAACAAACCAAGTAACAAGCCAAAAAACAAACAGAAAAATCAACAAACCAACAAACGAACAAACGAACAAACCAACAAACAAACAAACCAACAAACCAACAAACCAACAAGCCAACAAGCCAACAAATCAACAAACCAACAAACCAACAAACCAACAAACCAACAAACCAACAAACCAACAAGCCAACAAACTAACAAGCCAACAAACGAACAAACTAACAAACCAACAAACCAACAAGCCAACAAACCAACAAACCAACAAACCAACAAACCAACTAACTAACAAACAAACAAACCAACAAACGAACAAACCAACAAACCAACAAGCCAACAAGCCAACAAACCAACAAACCAACAAACCAACAAGCCAACAAACCAACAAACGAACAAACCAACAAACCAACAAACCAACAAACCAACAAACCAACACACCGACAAACCAACAAACCAACAAACCAACAAGCCAACAAACCCACAAGTCAACAAACGAACAAACTAACAAACCAACAAACCAACAAGCCAACAAACCACAAAACCAACAAACCAACAAGCCAACAAATCAACACACCAACACACCAAAAACGAACAAACCAACAAACCAACAAACCAACAAACCAACAAACCAACAAGCCAACAAACTAACAAGCCAACAAACGAACAAACTAACAAACCAACAAACCAACAAGCCAACAAACCAACAAACCAACAAACCAACAAACCAACTAACTAACAAACAAACAAACCAACAAACGAACAAACCAACAAACCAACAAGCCAACAAGCCAACAAACCAACAAACCAACAAACCAACAAGCCAACAAACCAACAAACGAACAAACCAACAAACCAACAAACCAACAAACCAACAAACCAACACACCGACAAACCAACAAACCAACAAACCAACAAGCCAACAAACCCACAAGTCAACAAACGAACAAACTAACAAACCAACAAACTAACAAGCCAACAAACCACAAAACCAACAAACCAACAAGCCAACAAATCAACACACCAACACACCAAAAACGAACAAACCAACAAACCAACAAACCAACAAACCAACAAACCAACAAACCAACAAACCAACAAGCCAACAAACTAACAAGCCAACAAACGAACAAACTAACAAACCAACAAACCAACAAGCCAACAAACCAACAAACCAACAAACCAACAAACCAACAAACCAACTAACTAACAAACCAACAAACCAACAAACGAACAAACCAACAAACGAACAAACCAACAAACGAACAAACCAACAAATCAACAAACCAGCAAACCAACAAACGAACAAACTAACAAACCAACAAGCCAACAAACCAACAAACCAACAAGCCAACAAACCAACAAACCAACAACCAACAAACAAACAAACCAACAAACCAACAAACCAAAAACCAACAAACGAACAAACCAACAAACCAACAAGCTAACAAGCCAACAAACCAACAAACCAACAAACCAATAAACCAACAAACCAACAAACCAACAAACCAACAAACCAACAAACCAACAAACCAACAAACCAACAAACGAACAAACCAACAAACGAACAAACCAACAAACCAACACGCCAACAAGCCAAAAAAACCAACAAACCAACAAACCAAAAAACCAACAAACCAACAAACCAACAAGCCAACAAACCCACAAGTCAACAAACGAACAAACTAACAAACCAACAAACCAACAAGCCAACAAACCACAAAACCAACAAACCAACAAGCCAACAAATCAACACACCAACACACCAAAAACGAACAAACCAACAAACCAACAAACCAACAAACCAACAAACCAACAAACCAACAAACCAACAAACCAACAAACCAACAAGCCAACAAACTAACAAGCCAACAAACGAACAAACTAACAAACCAACAAACCAACAAGCCAACAAACCAACAAACCAACAAACCAACAAACCAACTAACTAACAAACAAACAAACCAACAAACGAACAAACCAACAAACGAACAAACCAACAAACCAACACGCCAACAAGCCAAAAAAACCAACAAACCAAAAAACGAACAAACCAACAAACCAACAAACGAACAAACCAACAAACAAACAAACAAACAAGCCAACAAACCAACAAACCAACAAACGAACAAACCAACAAACCAACAAACCAACAAACCAACAAACAAACAAACCAACAAACCAACAAGCCAACAAGCCAACAAACCAACAAACCAACAAACAAATCAATAAACCAACAAACCAAAAAACCAACAACCCAACAAACCAACAAACTAACAAACCGGCAAACCAACAAGCCAACAAACCACCAAACAAAGAAGCCAACAAACCAACAAACCAACAAACGAACAAACCAACCAACAAACAAACCAACAAACAAACAAACCAACAAACCAACAAACCAACAAACCAACAAACCAACAAACCAACAAACCAACAAACCAACAAACCAACAAGCCAACAAACCAACAAACCAACAAACCAACAAACCAACAAGCCAACAAGCAAACAAGCCAACAAAATAACAAACCAACAAACGAACAAACTAACAAACCAACAAGCCAACAAACCAACAAACCAACAAGCCAACAAACCAATAAACCAACAACCAACAAACAAACAAACGAACAAACCAACAAACCAAAAACCAACAAACGAACAAACAAACAAACCAACAAGCTAACAAGCCAACAAACCAACAAACCAACAAACCAATAAACCAACAAACCAACAAACCAACAAACCAACAAACCAACAAACCAACAAACCAACAAACCAACAAACCAACAAACCAACAAACGAACAAACCAACAAACCAACAAGCCAACAAGCCAACAAACCAACAAACCAACAAACCAACAAACCAAGTAACAAGCCAAAAAACAAACAAAAAAATCAACAAACCAACAAACGAACAAACGAACAAACCAACAAACAAACAAACCAACAAACCAACAAACCAACAAGCCAACAAGCCAACAAATCAACAAACCAACAAACCAACAAACCAACAAACCAACAAACCAACAAGCCAACAAACTAACAAGCCAACAAACGAACAAACTAACAAACCAACAAACCAACAAGCCAACAAACCAACAAACCAACAAACCAACAAACCAACTAACTAACAAACAAACAAACCAACAAACGAACAAACCAACAAACGAACAAACCAACAAACCAACACGCCAACAAGCCAAAAAAAATAACAAACCAACAAACTAACAAACAAACAAACCAACAAACCAACAAACCAACAAACCAACAAACCAACAAACCAACAAACCAACAAACCAACAAACCAACAAGCCAACAAACCAACAAACCAACAAACCAACAAACCAACAAGCCAACAAGCAAACAAGCCAACAAAATAACAAACCAACAAACGAACAAACCAACAAATCAACAAACCAGCAAACCAACAAACGAACAAACTAACAAACCAACAAGCCAACAAACCAACAAACCAACAAGCCAACAAACCAACAAACCAACAACCAACAAACAAACAAACCAACAAACCAACAAACCAAAAACCAACAAATGAACAAACCAACAAACCAACAAGCTAACAAGCCAACAAACCAACAAACCAACAAACCAATAAACCAACAAACCAACAAACCAACAAACCAACAAACCAACAAACCAACAAACCAACAAACCAACAAACGAACAAACCAACAAACCAACAAGCCAACAAGCCAACAAACCAACAAACCAACAAACCAAGTAACAAGCCAAAAAACAAACAAAAAAATCAACAAACCAACAAACGAACAAACGAACAAACCAACAAACAAACAAACCAACAAACCAACAAACCAACAAGCCAACAAGCCAACAAATCAACAAACCAACAAACCAACAAACCAACAAACCAACAAACCAACAAGCCAACAAACTAACAAGCCAACAAACGAACAAGCTAACAAACCAACAAACCAACAAGCCAACAAACCAACAAACCAACAAACCAACTAACTAGCAAACAAACAAACCAACAAACGAACAAACCAACAAACGAACAAACCAACAAACCAACACGCCAACAAGCCAATAAAACCAACAAACCAACAAACCAAAAAACGAACAAACCAACAAACCAACAAACGAACAAACCAACAAACAAACAAACCAACAAGCCAACAAACCAACAAACCAACAAACGAACAAACCAACAAACCAACAAACCAACAAACCAACAAACAAACAAACCAACAAACCAACAAACCAACAAGCCAACAAGCCAACAAACCAACAAACCAACAAACAAACAAATCAACAAACCAACAAACCAACAAACCAACAAACCAACAAACCAAAAAACCAACAACCCAACAAACCAACAAACTAACAAACCGACAAACCAACAAGCCAACAAATCACCAAACAAAGAAGCCAACAAACCAACAAACCAACAAACGAACAAACCAACCAACAAACAAACAAACAAACCAACAAACCAACAAACCAACAAACCAACAAACCAACAAACCAACAAACCAACAAACCAACAAGCCAACAAACCAACAAACCAACAAACCAACAAACCAACAAGCCAACAAGCAAACAAGCCAACAAAATAACAAACCAACAAACGAACAAACCAACAAATCAACAAACCAGCAAACCAACAAACGAACAAACTAACAAACCACCAAGCCAACAAACCAACAAACCAACAAGCCAACAAACCAACAAACCAACAACCAACAAACAAACAAACCAACAAACCAACAAACCAAAAACCAACAAACGAACAAACCAACAAACCAACAAGCTAACCAGCCAACAAACCAACAAACCAACAAACCAACAAACCAATAAAGCAACAAACCAACAAACCAACAAACCAACAAACCAACAAACCAACAAACCAACAAACCAACAAACGAACAAACCAACAAACCAACAAGCCAACAAGCCAACAAACCAACAAACCAACAAACCAACAAACCAAGTAACAAGCCAAAAAACAAACAAAAAAATCAACAAACCAACAAACGAACAAACGAACAAACCAACAAACAAACAAACCAACAAACCAACAAACCAACAAGCCAACAAGCCAACAAATCAACAAACCAACAAACCAACAAACCAACAAACCAACAAGCCAACAAACCAACAAACCAACAACCAACAAACAAACAAACCAACAAACCAACAAACCAAAAACCAACAAACGAACAAACCAACAAACCAACAAGCCAACAAGCCAACAAACCAACAAACCAACAAACCAATAAACCAACAAACCAACAAACCAACAAACCAACAAACCAACAAACCAACAAACCAACAAACCAACAAACCAACAAACGAACAAACCAACAAACCAACAAGCCAACAAGCCAACAAACCAACAAACCAACAAACCAACAAACCAAGTAACAAACCAAAAAACAAACAAAAAAACCAACAAACCAACAAGCCAACACACGAACAAACCAACAAACCAACAAACCAACAAGCCAACAAACCAACAAACCGACAAACCAACAAACCAATAAGCCAACAAACCAACAAACCCACAAACTAACAAACGAACAAACCAACAAACGAACAAGCCAACAAACCAACAAACCAAAAAACCAACACGCCGACAAGCCAACACACTAACAAGCCAACAAATCAACAAACCAACAAACCAACAAACCAACAAACCAACAAACCAACAAACCAACAAGCCAACAAACCAACAAACCAACAACCAACAAACAAACAAACCAACAAACCAACAAACCAAAAACCAACAAACGAACAAACCAACAAACCAACAAGCCAACAAGCCAACAAACCAACAAACCAACAAACCAATAAACCAACAAACCAACAAACCAACAAACCAACAAACCAACAAACCAACAAACCAACAAACCAACAAACCAACAAACGAACAAACCAACAAACCAACAAGCCAACAAACGAACAAACCAACAAACCAACAAACCAACAAGCCAACAAACCAACAAACCGACAAACCAACAAACCAATAAGCCAACAAACCAACAAACCCACAAACTAACAAACGAACAAACCAACAAACAAATAAACCAACAAACCAACAAACCACCAAGCCAACAAGCCAACAAACCAACAAACCAATAAACCAACAAACCAACAATCCTACAAACCAACAAACCAACAAGCCAACAAACCAAAAAGCCAACAAACCAACAAACCAACAAACCAACAAACCAACAAGCCAACAAGCCAACAAACCAACACACCAACAAACCAACAAACCAACAAACCAACAAACCAACAAGCCAACAAGCCAACAAACCAAAAAACCAACAAACCAACAAGCCAACAAACCAACAAACCAACAAACCAACAAGCAAACAAACCAACAAGCCAACAAGCCAACAAACCAACAAACCAACAAACAAACAAATCAACAAACCAACAAACCAGCAATCCAACAAACCAACAAACCAACAAGCCAACAAACCAAAAAGCCAACAAACCAACAAACCAACAAACCAACAAACCAACAAGCCAACAAGCCAACAAACCAACACACCAACAAACCAACAAACCAACAAACCAACAAACCAACAAGCCAACAAGCCAATAAACCAAAAAACCAACAAACCAACAAGCCAACAAACCAACAAACCAACAAACCAACAAGCAAACAAACCAACAAGCCAACAAACCAACAAACCAACAAACCAACAAACAAACAAATCAACAAACCAACAAACCAACAAACCAACAAACCAACAAACCAACAAACCAACAAACCAACAAACAAACAAATCAACAAACCAACAAACCAACAAACCAACAAACCAACAAGCCAACAAACCAAAAAACCAACAAACCAACAAACCAACAAACCAACAAACCAACAAACCAACAAACCAACAAACCAACAAACCAACAAGCAAACAAACCAACAAACAAACAAACCAACAAACCAACAAACCAACAAACGAACAACCCAACCAACAAACAAACCAACAAACAAACAAACCAACAAACCAACAAACCAACAAGCCAACAAACCAACAAACCAACAAACAAACAAACCAACAAACCAACAAACCAACAAACCAACAAACGAACAAACCAACAAACCAACAAGCCAACAAGCCAACAAACCAACAAACCAACAAACCAATAAACCAACAAACCAACAAACCAACAAACCAACAAACCAACAAACCAACAAACCAACAAACCAACAAGTCAACAAGCCAACAAGCCAACAAACCAACAAACCAACAAACCAACAAACCAAGTAACAAAAAAAAAAAAAAAAAAAAACCAACAAACCAACAAACGAACAAACGAACAAACCAACAAACAAACAAACCAACAAACCTACAAACCAACAAGCCAACAAGCCAACAAACCAACAAACCAACAAACCAACAAACCAACAAACCAAAAAGCCAACAAGCCAACAAACCAACAAGCCAACAAACGAACAAACCAACAAACCAATAAACCAACAAGCCAACAAACCAACAAACCGACAAACCAACAAACCAACAAGCCAACAAATCAACAAACCAACAAACTAACAAACGAACAGACCAACAAACAAACAAACCAACAAACCAACAAACCAACAAACCAACAAACCAACACGCCAACAAGCCAACAAACCAACAAACCAACAAACCAACAAACCAACAAACCACCAAGCCAACAAGCCAACAAACCAACAAACCAACAAACCAATAAACCAACAAACCAACAATCCAACAAAACAACAAACCAACAAGCCAACAAACCAAAAAACCAACAAACCAACAAACCAACAAACCAACAAACCAACAAACCAACAAGCCAAAAAGCCAACAAACCAACAAACCAACAAACCAACAAACGAACAAACCAACAAACCAACAAGCCAATAAGCCAACAAACGAGCAAACCAACAAACCAACAAACCAACAAACCAACAAACGAACAAACCAACAAACCAACAAACCAACAAGCCAACAAGCCAACAAACCAACAAACAAATAAACCAACAAACCAACAACCCAACAAGCCAACAAACCACAAAACCAACAAACCAACAAGCCAACAAACCAACAAACCAATAAGCCAACATGCCAACAAACCAACAAGCCAACAAACGAACAAACCAACAAACCAACAAACCAGCAAGCCAACAAACCAACAAACCAACAAACCAACAAACCAACAAACCAACAAACGAACAAATCAACAAAACAACAAACGAACAAACCAACAAACAAACAAACCAACTAACAAACAAACCAACAAATAAACAAACCAACAAACCAACAAACGAACAAACCAACAAACCAACAAACCAACAAACGAACAAACCAACAAACCAACAAACCAACAAACAAACAAGCCAACAAACCAACAAACCAACAAACCAACAAGTCAACAAACCAAAAAACCAACAAACCAACAAGCCAACAAACCAACAAACCAACAAACGAACAAACCAACAAACCAACAAACCAACAAACCAACAAACCAACAAACCAACAAACCAACAAACCAACAAACCAACAAACCAACAAACCAACAAACCAACAAGCCAACAAGCCAACAAACCAACAAGCCAACAAACAAATAAACCAACAAACCAACAACCCAACAAGCCAACAAACCACAAAACCAACAAACCAACAAGCCAACAAACCAACAAACCAATAAGCCAACATGCCAACAAACCAACAAGCCAACAAACGAACAAACCAACAAACCAACAAACCAGCAAGCCAACAAACCAACAAACCAACAAACCAACAAACCAACAAACCAACAAACGAACAAATCAACAAACCAACAAACGAACAAACCAACAAACAAACAAACCAACTAACAAACAAACCAACAAATAAACAAACCAACAAACCAACAAACGAACAAACCAACAAACCAACAAACCAACAAACGAACAAACCAACAAACCAACAAACTAACAAACAAACAAACCAACAAGCCAACAAACGAACAAACCAACAAACCAACAAACCAACAAGCCAACAAGCCAACAAACCAACAAACCAACAAACCAACAAACCAACAAACGAACAAACCAACAAACGAACAAACCAACAAACCAACAAGGCAACAAACCAAAAAACCAACAAACCAACAAACCAACAAACGAACAACTCAACAAACCAACAAACGAACAAACCAACAAACAAACAAACCAACTAACAAACAAACCAACAAACCAACAAACCAACAAACCAACAAACCAACAAACCAACAAGCCAACAAGCCAACAAACCCACAAGTCAACAAACGAACAAACTAACAAACCAACAAACCAACAAGCCAACAAACCAGAAAACCAACAAACCAACAAGCCAACAAATCAACACACCAACACACCAACAAACGAACAAACCAACAAACCAACAAACCAACAAACCAACAAACCAACAAACCAACAAACCAACAAGCCAACAAGCAAACAAACTAACAAGCTAACAAACGAACAAACTAACAAACCAACAAACCAACAAGCCAACAAACCAACAAACCAACAAACCAACAAACCAACAAACCAACTAACCAACAAACAAACAAACCAACAAACGAACATCCCACAAACGAACAAACCAACAAACCAACCAGCCAACAAGCCAAAAAAACAACAAACCAACAAACCAAAAAACGAACAAACCAACAAACCAACAAACGAACAAACCAACAAACAAACAAACCAACAAACCAACAAACCAACAAACCAACAAACCAACAAACCAACAAACAAACAACCCAACAAACGAACAAACCAACAAACCAACAAACCAACAAACCAACAAGCCAACAAACCAACAAACCAACAAACCAACAAACCAGCAAACCAACAAACAAACAAATCAACAAATCAACAAACCAACAAACCAACAAACCCACAAACCAACAAACCAACAAACCAAAAAACCAACAAACCAACAAACCAACAAACCAACAAACCAACAACCCAACAAGCCAACAAACCAACAAACCAACAAACCAACAAACCAACAAACCAACAAACCAACAAACCAACAAGCCAACAAACCAACAAGCCAACAAACGAATACCCCAACAAACCAGCAACCCAACAAGCCAAGAAACCACAAAACCAACAAACCAACAAGCCAACAAATCAACACACCAACACACCAACAAACGAACAAACAAACAAACCAACAAACCAACAAACCAACAAACCAACAAACCAACAAACCAATAAGCCAACATGCCAACAAACCAACAAGCCAACAAACGAACAAACCAACAAACCAACAAACCAGCAAGCCAACAAACCAACAAACCAACAAACCAACAAACCAACAAACCAACAAACCAACAAACGAACAAACCAACAAACAAACAAACCAACTAACAAACAAACCAACAAATAAACAAACCAACAAACCAACAAACGAACAAACCAACAAACCAACAAACCAACAAACGAACAAACCAACAAACCAACAAACCAACAAACAAACAAGCCAACAAGCCAACAAACAAACAAACCAACAAACCAACAAACCAACAAGCCAACAAACCAACAAACCAACAAACCAACAAACCAACAAACGAACAAACCAACAAACGAACAAACCAACAAACGAACAAACCAACAAACCAACAAGCCAACAAACCAAAAAACCAACAAACCAACAAACCAACAAACCAACAAACGAACAACTCAACAAACCAACAAACGAACAAACCAACAAACAAACAAACCAACTAACAAACAAACCAACAAACCAACAAACCAACAAACCAACAAACCAACAAGCCAACAAACCCACAAGTCAACAAACGAACAAACTAACAAACCAACAAACCAACAAGCCACCAAACCAGAAAAAAAACAAACCAACAAGCCAACAAATCAACACACCAACACACCAACAAACGAACAAACCAACAAACCAACAAACCAACAAACCAACAAACCAACAAACCAACAAACTAACAAGCCAACAAGCCAACAAGCCAACAAACAAACAAGCCAACAAACCAACAAACCAAAAAACGAACAAACCAACAAACCAACAAACGAACAAACCAACAAACAAACAAACCAACAAACCAACAAACCAACAAACCAACAAACCAACAAACCAACAAACCAACAAACCAACAAACCAACAAACCAACAAACCAACAAACCAACAAACCAACAAACGAACAAACCAACAAACCAACAAACAAACAACCCAACAAACGAACAAACCAACAAACCAACAAACCAACAAACCAACAAGCCAACAAACCAACAAACCAACAAGCCAACAAGCCAACAAACCAACAAACCAACAAACCAACAAACAATCAAATCACCAAACCAACAAACCAACAAACCAACAAACCAACAAACCAACAAACCAAAAAACCAACAAACCAACAAACCAACAAACCAACAAACCAACAAACCAACAAACCAACAAGCCAACAAACCAACAAACAAACAAGCCAACAAACCAACAAACCAACAAACGAACAAACCAACCAACAAACAAACCAACAAACAAACAAACCAACAAACCAACAAACCAACAAACCAACAAACCAACAAACCAACAAACCAACAAGCCAACAAACCAACAAACCAACAAACCAACAAACCAACAAGCCAACAAGCCAACAAGCCAACAAAATAACAAACCAACAATCCAACAAACCAACAAATCAACAAACCAGCAAACCAACAAACGAACAAACTAACAAACCAACAAGCCAACAAACCAACAAACCAACAAGCCAACAAACCAACAAGCCAACAAACAAACAAATCAACAAACCAACAAACCAACAAACCAACAAACCAACAAACCAACAAGCCAACAAGCCAACAAACCAACAAACCAACAAACCAACAAACCAATAAACCAACAAACCAACAAACCAACAAACCAACAAACCAACAAACCAACAAGCCAACAAGCCAACAAACCAACATACCAACAAACCAACAACCCAAGTAACCAACAAAAAAACAAACACAAAAACCAACAAACCAAAAAACGAACAAGCGAACAAACCAACAAACAACCAAACCAACAAACCAACAAACCAACAAGCCAACAAACCAACAAATCAACAAACCAACAAGCCAACAAGCCAACAAACCAACAAGCCAACAAACGAACAAACCAACAAACCAATAAGTGAACAATACAAACAAACCGACCAACCAACAAACCAACAAGCCAACAAACCAACAAACCCACAAACTAACAAACGAACAAACCAACAAACAAACAAACCAACAAACCAACAAACCAACAAACCAACAAACCAACACGCCAACAAGCCAACAAACCAACAAACCAACAAACCAACAAACCAACAAACCACCAAGCCAACAAGCCAACAAACCAACAAACCAACAAACCAATAAACCAACAAACCAACAATCCAACAAACCAACAAACCAAAAAGCCAACAAACCAAAAAGCCAACAAACCAAAAAACCAACAAACCAACAAACCAACAAACCAACAAACCAACAAACCAACAAGCCAACAAACCAACAAACCAACAAGCCAACAAGCCAACAAACTAACAAGCCAACAAACGAACAAACTAACAAACCAACAAACCAACAAGCCAACAAACCAACAAACCAACAAACCAACAAACCAACCAACCAACAAACAAACAAACCAACAAACGAACAAACCAACAAACGAACAAACCAACAAACCAACCAGCCAACAAGCCAAAAAACCAACAAACCAACAAACCAAAAAACGAACAAACCAACAAACGAACAAACCAACAAACAAACAAACCAACAAACCAACAAACCAACAAACCAACAAACCAACAAACCAACAAACCAACAAACCAACAAACCAACAAACCAACAAACCAACAAACCAACAAACCAACAAACCAACAAACCAACAAACCAACAAACCAACAAACCAACAAACCAACAAGCCAACAAGCCAACAAACCAACAAACCAACAAACATACAAATCAACAAACCAACAAACCAACAAACCAACAAACCAACAAACCAACAAACAAACAACCCAACAAACGAACAAACCAACAAACCAACAAACCAACAAACCAACAAGCCAACAAATCAACAAACCAACAAGCCAACAAGCCAACAAACCAACAAACCAACAAACAAACAAATCAACAAATCAACAAACCAACAAACCAACAAACGAACAAACCAACAAACCAACAAACCAACAAACCAACAAACCAACAAACCAACAAACCAACAAACTAACAAGCCAACATGCCAACAAACTATCAAGCCAACAAACTATCAAGCCAACAAACGAACAAACTAACAAACCAACAAGCCAACAAGCCAACAAACCAACAAACCAACAAACCAACAAACCAACAAACCAACAAACCAACTAACCAACAAACAAACAACCCAATAAACGAACAAACCAACAAACGAACAAACCAACAAACCAACCAGCCAACAAGCCAAAAAACCAACAAACCAACAAACCAAAAAACGAACAAACCAACAAACCAACAAACGAACAAACGAACAAACGAACAAACAAACAAACCAACAAACCAACAAACCAACAAACCAACAAACCAACAAACCAACAAATCAACAAACCAACAAACCAACAAACCAACAAACCAACAAACCAACAAACCAACAAACCAACAAACAAAAAACCCAACAAACGAACAAACCAACAAACCAACAAACCAACAAACCAACAAGCCAACAAACCAACAAACCAACAAGCCAACAAGCCAACAAATTAACAAACCAACAAACAAATAAATCAACAAACCAACAAACCAACAAACCAAAAAACCAACAAACCAAAAAACCAACAAACCAACAAACCAATAAACCAATAAACCAACAAACCAACAAGCAAACAAACCAACAAACAAACAAGCCAACAAAAACAAACCAACAAACGAACAAACCAACTAACAAACAAACCAACAAACAAACAAACCAACAAACCAACAAACCAACAAACCAACAAACCAACAAACCAACAAACCAACAAACCAACAAACCAACAAGCCAACAAACCAACAAACCAACAAACCAACAAACCAACAAGCCAACAAGCCAACAAGCCAACAAAATAACAAACCAACAACCCGACTAACCAACAAATCAACAAACCAGCAAACCAAGAAACGAACAAACTAACAAACCAACAAGCCAACAAACCAACAAACCAACAAGCCAACAAACCAACAAACCAAGAAACAAACAAACCAACAAACCAACAAACCGAAAACCAACAAACGAACAAACCAACAAACCAACAAGCCAACAAGCCAACAAACCAACAAACCAACAAACCAACAAACCAACAAACCAACAAAACAACAAACCAACAAACCAACAAATCAACAAACCAACAAACGAACAAACCAACAAACCAACAAGCCAACAAGCCAACAAACCAACAAACCAACAAACCAAGTAACAAACAAAAAAACAAACAAAAAAACCAAGAAACCAACAAACGAACAAACGAACAAACCAACAAACAAACAAACCAACAAACCAACAAGCCAACAAGCCAACAAATCAACAAACCAACAAACCAACAAACCAACAAACCAACAAACCAACAAACCAACAAACCAACAAACCAACAAACCAAAAAGCCAACAAGCCAACAAACCAACAAGCCAACGAACGAACAAACCAACAAACCAACAAACCAACAAACCAACAAGCCAACAAACCAACAAACCGACAAACCAACAAACCAACAAACGAACAAACCAACCAACAAACAAACCAACAAACAAACAAACAAACAAACCAACAAACCAACAAACCAACAAACCAACAAACCAACAAACCAACAAACCAACAAGCCAACAAAATAACAAACCAACAACCCAACAAACCAACAAATCAACAAACCAGCAAACCAACAAACGAACAAACTAACAAACCAACAAGCCAACAAACCAGCAAACCAACAAGCTAAAAAACCAACAAACCAACAAACAAACAAACCAACAAACCAACACGCCAACAAGCTAACAAACCAACAAACCAACAAACCAACAAACCACGAAGCCAACAAGCAGACAAACCAATAAACCAACAAACCAATAAACTAACAAACCAACAATCCAACAAACCAACAAACCAACAAGCCAACAAACCAAAAAACCAACAAACCAACAAACGAACAAACCAACAAAACAACAAGCCAACAAGCCAACAAACCAACAAACCAACAAACCAACAAAACAACAAACCAACAAACCAACAAGCTAACAAGCCAACAAACGAACAAACCAACAAACCAACAAGCCAACAAGCCAACAAACCAATAAGCCAACAAACCAAAAAACCAACAAACCAACAAACCAACAAACCAACAAGCCAACAAACCAACAAACCAACAAGCCAGCAAGCCAACAAACCAACAAACCAACAAACAAACAAATCAACAAACCAACAAACCAACAAACCAACAAACCAACAAACCTACAAACCAAAAAACCAACATACCAACAAACCAACAAACCAACAAACCAACAAACCAACAAACCAACAAACCAACAAACCAACAAGCCAACAAACCAACAAACAAACAAGCCAACAAACCAACAAACCAACAAACGAACAAACCAACCAACAAACAAACCAACAAACAAATAAACCAACAAACCAACAAACCAACAAACCAACAAACCAACAAACCAACAAACAAACAAACCAACAAACGAAAAAACCAACAAACGAACCAACCAACAAATCAACCAGCCAACAAGACAAAAAACCAACAAACCAACAAATTAAAAAACGAACAAGCCAACAAACCAACAAACGAACAAACCAACAAACAAAGAAACCAACAAACCAACAAACCAACAAACCAACAAACCAACAAATCAACAAACCAACAAACGAACAAATCAACAAACCAACAGGCAAACAACCCAACAAACGAACAAACCAACAAACCAACAAACCAACAAGCCAACAAACCAACAAACCAACAAGCAACAAGCCAACAAACCAACAAACCAACAAACAAACAAATCAACAAACCAACAAACCAACAAACCAACAAACCAACAAACCAAAAAACCAACAAACCAACAAACCAACAAACCAACAAACCAACAAACCAACAAGCCAACAAACCAACGAACAAACAAGCCAACAAACCAACAAACCAACAAACGAACAAACCAACCAACAAACAAACCAACAAACAAACAAACAAACAAACCAACAAACCAACAAACCAACAAACCAACAAACCAACAAACCAACAAACCAACAAGCCAACAAAATAACAAACCAACAACCCAACAAACCAACAAATCAACAAACCAGCAAACCAACAAACGAACAAACTAACAAACCAACAAGCCAACAAGCCAACAAACCAACAAACCAACAAGCAACAAGCCAACAAACCAACAAACCAACAAACAAACAAATCAACAAACCAACAAACCAACAAACCAACAAACCAACAAACCAAAAAACCAACAAATTAACAAACCAACAAACCAACAAACCAACAAACCAACAAGCCAACAAACCAACGAACAAACAAGCCAACAAACCAACAAACCAACAAACGAACAAACCAACCAACAAACAAACCAACAAACCAAAAAACGAACAAACCAACAAACCAACAAACGAACAAACCAACAAACAAACAAACCAACAAACCAACAAACCAACAAACCAACAAACCAACAAACCAACAAACCAACAAACAAACAACCCAACAAACGAACAAACCAACAAACCAACAAACCAACAAACCAACAAGCCAACAAACCAACAAACCAACAAACCAACAAACCAGCAAACCAACAAACAAACAAATCAACAAACCAACAAACCAACAAACCCACAAACCAACAAACCAACAAACCAAAAAACCAACAAACCAACAAACCAACAAACCAACAAACCAACAACCCAACAAGCCAACAAACCAACAAACCAACAAACCAACAAACCAACAAACGAACAAACCAACAAACCAACAAGCCAACAAACCAACAAGCCAACAAACGAATACCCCAACAAACCAGCAACCCAACAAGCCAAGAAACCACAAAACCAACAAACCAACAAGCCAACAAATCAACACACCAACACACCAACAAACGAACAAACAAACAAACCAACAAACCAACAAACCAACAAACCAACAAACCAATAAGCCAACATGCCAACAAACCAACAAGCCAACAAACGAACAAACCAACAAACCAACAAACCAGCAAGCCAACAAACCAACAAACCAACAAACCAACAAACCAACAAACCAACAAACGAACAAATCAACAAACCAACAAACGAACAAACCAACAAACAAACAAACCAACTAACAAACAAACCAACAAATAAACAAACCAACAAACCAACAAACGAACAAACCAACAAACCAACAAACCAACAAACGAACAAACCAACAAACCAACAAACCAACAAACAAACAAGCCAACAAGCCAACAAACAAACAAACCAACAAACCAACAAACCAACAAGCCAACAAACCAACAAACCAACAAACCAACAAACCAACAAACGAACAAACCAACAAACGAACAAACCAACAAACGAACAAACCAACAAACCAACAAGCCAACAAACCAAAAAACCAACAAAGCAACAAACCAACAAACCAACAAACGAACAACTCAACAAACCAACAAACGAACAAACCAACAAACAAACAAACCAACAAACAAACAAACCAACAAACCAACAAACCAACAAACCAACAAACCAACAAGCCAACAAGCCAACAAACCCACAAGTCAACAAACGAACAAACTAACAAACCAACAAACCAACAAGCCAACAAACCAGAAAAAACACAAACCAACAAGCCAACAAATCAACACACCAACACACCAACAAACGAACAAACCAACAAACCAACACACCAACAAACCAACAAACCAACAAACCAACAAACTAACAAGCCAACAAGCCAACAAGCCAACAAACTAACAAGCCAACAAACGAACAAACTAACAAACCAACAAACCAACAAGCCAACAAACCAACAAACCAACAAACCAACAAACCAACAAACCAACTAACCAACAAACAAACAAACCAACAAACGAACAAACCAACAAACGAACAAACCAACAAACCAACCAGCCAACAAGCCAAAAAAACAACAAACCAACAAACCAAAAAACGAACAAACCAACAAACCAACAAACGAACAAACCAACAAACAAACAAACCAACAAACCAACAAACCAACAAACCAACAAACCAACAAACCAACAAACCAACAAACCAACAAACCAACAAACCAACAAACCAACAAACCAACAAACCAACAAACGAACAAACCAACAAACCAACAAACAAACAACCCAACAAACGAACAAACCAACAAACCAACAAACCAACAAACCAACAAACCAACAAGCCAACAAACCAACAAACCAACAAGCCAACAAGCCAACAAACCAACAAACCAACAAACCAACAAACAATCAAATCACCAAACCAACAAACCAACAAACCAACAAACCAACAAACCAACAAACCAAAAAACCAACAAACCAACAAACCAACAAACCAACAAACCAACAAACCAACAAACCAACAAGCCAACAAACCAACAAACAAACAAGCCAACAAACCAACAAACCAACAAACGAACAAACCAACCAACAAACAAACCAACAAACAAACAAACCAACAAACCAACAAACCAACAAACCAACAAACCAACAAACCAACAAACCAACAAGCCAACAAACCAACAAACCAACAAACCAACAAACCAACAAGCCAACAAGCCAACAAGCCAACAAAATAACAAACCAACAATCCAACAAACCAACAAATCAACAAACCAGCAAACCAACAAACGAACAAACTAACAAACCAACAAGCCAACAAACCAACAAACCAACAAGCCAACAAACCAACAAGCCAACAAACAAACAAATCAACAAACCAACAAACCAACAAACCAACAAACCAACAAACCAACAAGCCAACAAGCCAACAAACCAACAAACCAACAAACCAACAAACCAATAAACCAACAAACCAACAAACCAACAAACCAACAAACCAACAAACCAACAAGCCAACAAGCCAACAAACCAACATACCAACAAACCAACAACCCAAGTAACCAACAAAAAAACAAACACAAAAACCAACAAACCAAAAAACGAACAAGCGAACAAACCAACAAACAACCAAACCAACAAACCAACAAACCAACAAGCCAACAAACCAACAAATCAACAAACCAACAAGCCAACAAGCCAACAAACCAACAAGCCAACAAACGAACAAACCAACAAACCAATAAGTGAACAATACAAACAAACCGACCAACCAACAAACCAACAAGCCAACAAACCAACAAACCCACAAACTAACAAACGAACAAACCAACAAACAAACAAACCAACAAACCAACAAACCAACAAACCAACAAACCAACACGCCAACAAGCCAACAAACCAACAAACCAACAAACCAACAAACCAACAAACCACCAAGCCAACAAGCCAACAAACCAACAAACCATCAAACCAACAAACCAACAAACCAACAAGCCAACAAACCAACAAATCAACAAACCAACAAGCCAACAAGCCAACAAACCAACAAGCCAACAAACGAACAAACCAACAAACCAATAAGTGAACAATACAAACAAACCGACCAACCAACAAACCAACAAGCCAACAAACCAACAAACCCACAAACTAACAAACGAACAAACCAACAAACAAACAAACCAACAAACCAACAAACCAACAAACCAACAAACCAACACGCCAACAAGCCAACAAACCAACAAACCAACAAACCAACAAACCAACAAACCAACTAACCAACAAACAAACAAACCAACAAACGAACAAACCAACAAACGAACAAACCAACAAACCAACCAGCCAACAAGCCAAAAAAACAACAAACCAACAAACCAAAAAACGAACAAACCAACAAACCAACAAACGAACAAACCAACAAACAAACAAACCAACAAACCAACAAACCAACAAACCAGCAAACCAACAAACCAACAAACCAACAAACCAACAAACCAACAAACCAACAAACCAACAAACCAACAAACCAACAAACGAACAAACCAACAAACCAACAAACAAACAACCCAACAAACGAACAAACCAACAAACCAACAAACCAACAAACCAACAAGCCAACAAACCAACAAACCAACAAGCCAACAAGCCAACAAACCAACAAACCAACAAACCAACAAACAATCAAATCACCAAACCAACAAACCAACAAACCAACAAACCAACAAACCAACAAACCAAAAAACCAACAAACCAACAAACCAACAAACCAACAAACCAACAAACCAACAAACCAACAAGCCAACAAACCAACAAACAAACAAGCCAACAAACCAACAAACCAACAAACGAACAAACCAACCAACAAACAAACCAACAAACAAACAAACCAACAAACCAACAAACCAACAAACCAACAAACCAACAAACCAACAAACCAACAAGCCAACAAACCAACAAACCAACAAACCAACAAACCAACAAGCCAACAAGCCAACAAGCCAACAAAATAACAAACCAACAATCCAACAAACCAACAAATCAACAAACCAGCAAACCAACAAACGAACAAACTAACAAACCAAAAAGCCAACAAACCAACAAACCAACAAGCCAACAAACCAACAAGCCAACAAACAAACAAATCAACAAACCAACAAACCAACAAACCAACAAACCAACAAACCAACAAGCCAACAAGCCAACAAACCAACAAACCAACAAACCAACAAACCAATAAACCAACAAACCAACAAACCAACAAACCAACAAACCAACAAACCAACAAGCCAACAAGCCAACAAACCAACATACCAACAAACCAACAACCCAAGTAACCAACAAAAAAACAAACACAAAAACCAACAAACCAAAAAACGAACAAGCGAACAAACCAACAAACAACCAAACCAACAAACCAACAAACCAACAAGCCAACAAACCAACAAATCAACAAACCAACAAGCCAACAAGCCAACAAACCAACAAGCCAACAAACGAACAAACCAACAAACCAATAAGTGAACAATACAAACAAACCGACCAACCAACAAACCAACAAGCCAACAAACCAACAAACCCACAAACTAACAAACGAACAAACCAACAAACAAACAAACCAACAAACCAACAAACCAACAAACCAACAAACCAACACGCCAACAAGCCAACAAACCAACAAACCAACAAACCAACAAACCAACAAACCACCAAGCCAACAAGCCAACAAACCAACAAACCAACAAACCAATAAACCAACAAACCAACAATCCAACAAACCAACAAACCAAAAAGCCAACAAACCAAAAAACCAACAAACCAACAAACCAACAAACCAACAAACCAACAAACCAACAAGCCAACAAACCAACAAACCAACAAGCCAACAAGCCAACAAACTAACAAGCCAACAAACGAACAAACTAACAAACCAACAAACCAACAAGCCAACAAACCAACAAACCAACAAACCAACAAACCAACCAACCAACAAACAAACAAACCAACAAACGAACAAACCAACAAACGAACAAACCAACAAACCAACCAGCCAACAAGCCAAAAAACCAACAAACCAACAAACCAAAAAACGAACAAACCAACAAACGAACAAACCAACAAACCAACAAACCAACAAACCAACAAACCAACAAACCAACAAACCAACAAACCAACAAACCAACAAACCAACAAACCAACAAACCAACAAACCAACAAACCAACAAACCAACAAACCAACAAACCAACAAACCAACAAACCAACAAACCAACAAGCCAACAAGCCAACAAACCAACAAACCAACAAACATACAAATCAACAAACCAACAAACCAACAAACCAACAAACCAACAAACCAACAAACAAACAACCCAACAAACGAACAAACCAACAAACCAACAAACCAACAAACCAACAAGCCAACAAATCAACAAACCAACAAGCCAACAAGCCAACAAACCAACAAACCAACAAACAAACAAATCAACAAATCAACAAACCAACAAACCAACAAACGAACAAACCAACAAACCAACAAACCAACAAACCAACAAACCAACAAACCAAAAAACCAACAAACTAACAAGCCAACATGCCAACAAACTATCAAGCCAACAAACTATCAAGCCAACAAACGAACAAACTAACAAACCAACAAGCCAACAAGCCAACAAACCAACAAACCAACAAACCAACAAACCAACAAACCAACAAACCAACTAACCAACAAACAAACAACCCAATAAACGAACAAACCAACAAACGAACAAACCAACAAACCAACCAGCCAACAAGCCAAAAAACCAACAAACCAACAAACCAAAAAACGAACAAACCAACAAACCAACAAACGAACAAAAGAACAAACGAACAAACAAACAAACCAACAAACCAACAAACCAACAAACCAACAAACCAACAAACCAACAAATCAACAAACCAACAAACCAACAAACCAACAAACCAACAAACCAACAAACCAACAAACCAACAAACAAAAAACCCAACAAACGAACAAACCAACAAACCAACAAACCAACAAACCAACAAGCCAACAAACCAACAAACCAACAAGCCAACAAGCCAACAAACCAACAAACCAACAAACAAATAAATCAACAAACCAACAAACCAACAAACCAAAAAACCAACAAACCAACAAACCAACAAGCCAACAAACCAACAAATCAACAAACCAACAAGCCAACAAGCCAACAAACCAACAAGCCAACAAACGAACAAACCAACAAACCAATAAGTGAACAATACAAACAAACCGACCAACCAACAAACCAACAAGCCAACAAACCAACAAACCCACAAACTAACAAACGAACAAACCAACAAACAAACAAACCAACAAACCAACAAACCAACAAACCAACAAACCAACACGCCAACAAGCCAACAAACCAACAAACCAACAAACCAACAAACCAACAAACCACCAAGCCAACAAGCCAACAAACCAACAAACCAACAAACCAATAAACCAACAAACCAACAATCCAACAAACCAACAAACCAAAAAGCCAACAAACCAAAAAACCAACAAACCAACAAACCAACAAACCAACAAACCAACAAACCAACAAGCCAACAAACCAACAAACCAACAAGCCAACAAGCCAACAAACTAACAAGCCAACAAACGAACAAACTAACAAACCAACAAACCAACAAGCCAACAAACCAACAAACCAACAAACCAACAAACCAACCAACCAACAAACAAACAAACCAACAAACGAACAAACCAACAAACGAACAAACCAACAAACCAACCAGCCAACAAGCCAAAAAACCAACAAACCAACAAACCAAAAAACGAACAAACCAACAAACGAACAAACCAACAAACAAACAAACCAACAAACCAACAAACCAACAAACCAACAAACCAACAAACCAACAAACCAACAAACCAACAAACCAACAAACCAACAAACCAACAAACCAACAAACCAACAAACCAACAAACCAACAAACCAACAAACCAACAAGCCAACAAGCCAACAAACCAACAAACCAACAAACATACAAATCAACAAACCAACAAACCAACAAACCAACAAACCAACAAACCAACAAACAAACAACCCAACAAACGAACAAACCAACAAACCAACAAACCAACAAACCAACAAGCCAACAAATCAACAAACCAACAAGCCAACAAGCCAACAAACCAACAAACCAACAAACAAACAAATCAACAAATCAACAAACCAACAAACCAACAAACGAACAAACCAACAAACCAACAAACCAACAAACCAACAAACCAACAAACCAACAAACCAACAAACTAACAAGCCAACATGCCAACAAACTATCAAGCCAACAAACTATCAAGCCAACAAACGAACAAACTAACAAACCAACAAGCCAACAAGCCAACAAACCAACAAACCAACAAACCAACAAACCAACAAACCAACAAACCAACTAACCAACAAACAAACAACCCAATAAACGAACAAACCAACAAACGAACAAACCAACAAACCAACCAGCCAACAAGCCAAAAAACCAACAAACCAACAAACCAAAAAACGAACAAACCAACAAACCAACAAACGAACAAACGAACAAACGAACAAACAAACAAACCAACAAACCAACAAACCAACAAACCAACAAACCAACAAACCAACAAATCAACAAACCAACAAACCAACAAACCAACAAACCAACAAACCAACAAACCAACAAACCAACAAACAAAAAACCCAACAAACGAACAAACCAACAAACCAACAAACCAACAAACCAACAAGCCAACAAACCAACAAACCAACAAGCCAACAAGCCAACAAACCAACAAACCAACAAACAAATAAATCAACAAACCAACAAACCAACAAACCAAAAAACCAACAAACCAAAAAACCAACAAACCAACAAACCAATAAACCAATAAACCAACAAACCAACAAGCAAACAAACCAACAAACAAACAAGCCAACAAAAACAAACCAACAAACGAACAAACCAACTAACAAACAAACCAACAAACAAACAAACCAACAAACCAACAAACCAACAAACCAAGAAACCAACAAACCAACAAACCAACAAACCAACAAACCAACAAGCCAACAAACCAACAAACTAACAAACCAACAAACCAACAAGCCAACAAGCCAACAAGCCAACAAAATAACAAACCAACAACCCGACTAACCAACAAATCAACAAACCAGCAAACCAAGAAACGAACAAACTAACAAACCAACAAGCCAACAAACCAACAAACCAACAAGCCAACAAACCAACAAACCAAGAAACAAACAAACCAACAAACCAACAAACCGAAAACCAACAAACGAACAAACCAACAAACCAACAAGCCAACAAGCCAACAAGCCAACAAACCAACAAACCAACAAACCAACAAACCAACAAACCAACAAAACAACAAACCAACAAACCAACAAATCAACAAACCAACAAACGAACAAACCAACAAACCAACAAGCCAACAAGCCAACAAACCAACAAACCAACAAACCAAGTAACAAACAAAAAAACAAACAAAAAAACCAAGAAACCAACAAACGAACAAACGAACAAACCAACAAACAAACAAACCAACAAACCAACAAGCCAACAAGCCAACAAATCAACAAACCAACAAACCAACAAACCAACAAACCAACAAACCAACAAACCAACAAACCAACAAACCAAAAAGCCAACAAGCCAACAAACCAACAAGCCAACAAACGAACAAACCAACAAACCAACAAACCAACAAACCAACAAGCCAACAAACCAACAAACCGACAAACCAACAAACCAACAAACGAACAAACCAACCAACAAACAAACCAACAAACAAACAAACAAACAAACCAACAAACCAACAAACCAACAAACCAACAAACCAACAAACCAACAAACCAACAAGCCAACAAAATAACAAACCAACAACCCAACAAACCAACAAATCAACAAACCAGCAAACCAACAAACGAACAAACTAACAAACCAACAAGCCAACAAACCAGCAAACCAACAAGCTAAAAAACCAACAAACCAACAAACAAACAAACCAACAAACCAACACGCCAACAAGCTAACAAACCAACAAACCAACAAACCACGAAGCCAACAAGCAGACAAACCAATAAACCAACAAACCAATAAACTAACAAACCAACAATCCAACAAACCAACAAACCAACAAGCCAACAAACCAAAAAACCAACAAACCAACAAACGAACAAACCAACAAACCAACAAGCCAACAAGCCAACAAACCAACAAACCAACAAACCAACAAAACAACAAACCAACAAACCAACAAGCTAACAAGCCAACAAACGAACAAACCAACAAACCAACAAGCCAACAAGCCAACAAACCAATAAGCCAACAAACCAAAAAACCAACAAACCAACAAACCAACAAACCAACAAGCCAACAAACCAACAAACCAACAAGCCAGCAAGCCAACAAACCAACAAACCAACAAACAAACAAATCAACAAACCAACAAACCAACAAACCAACAAACCAACAAACCTACAAACCAAAAAACCAACATACCAACAAACCAACAAACCAACAAACCAACAAACCAACAAACCAACAAACCAACAAACCAACAAGCCAACAAACCAACAAACAAACAAGCCAACAAACCAACAAACCAACAAACGAACAAACCAACCAACAAACAAACCAACAAACAAATAAACCAACAAACCAACAAACCAACAAACCAACAAACCAACAAACCAACAAACAAACAAACCAACAAACAAAAAAACCAACAAACGAACCAACCAACAAATCAACCAGCCAACAAGACAAAAAACCAACAAACCAACAAATTAAAAAACGAACAAGCCAACAAACCAACAAACGAACAAACCAACAAACAAAGAAACCAACAAACCAACAAACCAACAAACCAACAAACCAACAAACCAACAAATCAACAAACCAACAAACGAACAAATCAACAAACCAACAGGCAAACAACCCAACAAACGAACAAACCAACAAACCAACAAACCAACAAGCCAACAAACCAACAAACCAACAAGCAACAAGCCAACAAACCAACAAACCAACAAACAAACAAATCAACAAACCAACAAACCAACAAACCAACAAACCAACAAACCAAAAAACCAACAAACCAACAAACCAACAAACCAACAAACCAACAAACCAACAAGCCAACAAACCAACGAACAAACAAGCCAACAAACCAACAAACCAACAAACGAACAAACCAACCAACAAACAAACCAACAAACAAACAAACAAACAAACCAACAAACCAACAAACCAACAAACCAACAAACCAACAAACCAACAAACCAACAAGCCAACAAAATAACAAACCAACAACCCAACAAACCAACAAATCAACAAACCAGCAAACCAACAAACGAACAAACTAACAAACCAACAAGCCAACAAACCAGCAAACCAACAAGCTAAAAAACCAACAAACCAACAAACAAACAAACCAACAAACCAACAAACCAACAAACCAACAAACCAACAAACCAACAAGCCAACAAGCCAACAAACCAACAAACCAACAAACCAACAAGCCAACAAGCCAACAAGCCAACAAACCAACAAACCAACAAACCAAGTAACAAACAAAAAAACAAGCAAAAAACCAACAAACCAACAAACGAACAAACGAACAAACCAACAAACAAACAAACCAACAAACCAACAAACCACCAAGCCAACAAGCCAACAAACCAACAAACCAACAAACCAACAAACCAACAAACCAACAAACCAAAAAGCCAACAAGCCAACAAACCAACATGCCAACAAACGAACAAACCAACAAACCAACAAACCAACAAGCCAACAAACCAACAAACCGAGAAACCAACAAACCAACAAGCCAACAAACCAACAAACTCACAAACTAACAAACGAACAAACCAACAAACAAACAAACCAACAAACCAACAAACCAACAAACCAACAAACCAACAAACCAACACGCCAACAAGCCAACAAACCAACAAACTAACAAACCAACAAACCAACAAACCACGAAGCCAACAAGCCAACAAACCAACAAACCAACAAACCAATAAACCAACAAACCAACAATCCAACAAACCAACAAACCAACAAGCGAACAAACCAAAAAACCAACAAACCAACAAACCAACAAACCAACAAACCAACAAGCCAACAAGCCAACAAACCAACAAACCAACAAACCAACAAACCAACAAACCAACAAACCAACAAGCCAACAAGCCAACAAGCCAACAAACGAACAAACCAACAAACCAACAAGCCAACAAACCAACAAACCAACAAGCCAACAAACCAAAAAACCAACAAACCAACAAGCCAACAAACCAACAAACCAACAAACGAACAAACCAACAAACCAACAAACCAACAAACCAACAAACCAACAAACCAACAAACCAACAAACCAACATACCGACAAACCAACAAACCAACAAACCAACAAACCAACAAGCCAACAAGCCAACAAACCAACAAGCCAACAAACGAATAAACCAACAAACCAACAACCCAACAAGCCAACAAACCACAAAACCAACAAACCAACAAGCCAACAAATCAACACACCAACACACCAACAAACAAACAAACCAACAAACCAACAAGCCAACAAACCAACAAACCAACAAACCAACAAACCAACAAGCCAACAAGCCAACAAACCAACAAGCCAACAAACGAACAAACCAACAAACCAACAAACCAGCAAGCCAACAAACCAACAAACCAACAAACCAACAAACCAACAAACCAACAAACCAACAGACAAACAAACCAACAAACGAACATACCAACAAACGAACAAACCAACAAACGAACAAACCAACAAACCAACAAGCCAACAAACCAAAAAACCAACAAACAAACAAACCAACAAACGAACAAACCAAAAAACTAACAAACGAACAAACCAACAAACCAACATACCAACAAACCAACAAACCAACAAACCAACAAACCAACAAACCAACAAACCAACAAACCAACAAGCCAACAAACCAACAAACAAACAAGCCAACAAACCAACAAACCAACAAACGAACAAACCAACCAACAAACAAACCAACAAACAAATAAACCAACAAACCAACAAACCAACAAACCAACAAACCAACAAACCAACAAACAAACAAACCAACAAACGAAAAAACCAACAAACGAACCAACCAACAAATCAACCAGCCAACAAGACAAAAAACCAACAAACCAACAAATTAAAAAACGAACAAGCCAACAAACCAACAAACGAACAAACCAACAAACAAAGAAACCAACAAACCAACAAACCAACAAACCAACAAACCAACAAACCAACAAACCAACAAACCAACAAGCCAACAAACCAACAAACAAACAAGCCAACAAACCAACAAACCAACAAACGAACAAACCAACCAACAAACAAACCAACAAACAAATAAACCAACAAACCAACAAACCAACAAACCAACAAACCAACAAACCAACAAACAAACAAACCAACAAACGAAAAAACCAACAAACGAACCAACCAACAAATCAACCAGCCAACAAGACAAAAAACCAACAAACCAACAAATTAAAAAACGAACAAGCCAACAAACCAACAAACGAACAAACCAACAAACAAAGAAACCAACAAACCAACAAACCAACAAACCAACAAACCAACAAACCAACAAATCAACAAACCAACAAACGAACAAATCAACAAACCAACAAGCAAACAACCCAACAAACGAACAAACCAACAAACCAACAAACCAACAAGCCAACAAACCAACAAACCAACAAGCAACAAGCCAACAAACCAACAAACCAACAAACAAACAAATCAACAAACCAACAAACCAACAAACCAACAAACCAACAAACCAAAAAACCAACAAACCAACAAACCAACAAACCAACAAACCAACAAACCAACAAGCCAACAAACCAACGAACAAACAAGCCAACAAACCAACAAACCAACAAACGAACAAACCAACCAACAAACAAACCAACAAACAAACAAACAAACAAACCAACAAACCAACAAACCAACAAACCAACAAACCAACAAACCAACAAACCAACAAGCCAACAAAATAACAAACCAACAACCCAACAAACCAACAAATCAACAAACCAGCAAACCAACAAACGAACAAACTAACAAACCAACAAGCCAACAAACCAGCAAACCAACAAGCTAAAAAACCAACAAACCAACAAACAAACAAACCAACAAACCAACAAACCAACAAACCAACAAACCAACAAACCAACAAGCCAACAAGCCAACAAACCAACAAACCAACAAACCAACAAGCCAACAAGCCAACAAGCCAACAAACCAACAAACCAACAAACCAAGTAACAAACAAAAAAACAAGCAAAAAACCAACAAACCAACAAACGAACAAACGAACAAACCAACAAACAAACAAACCAACAAACCAACAAACCAACAAGCCAACAAGCCAACAAACCAACAAACCAACAAACCAACAAGCCAACAAACCAACAAACAAACAAGCCAACAAACCAACAAACCAACAAACGAACAAACCAACCAACAAACAAACCAACAAACAAATAAACCAACAAACCAACAAACCAACAAACCAACAAACCAACAAACCAACAAACAAACAAACCAACAAACGAAAAAACCAACAAACGAACCAACCAACAAATCAACCAGCCAACAAGA
Organism: Atherix ibis; assembly: GCA_958298945.1. Taxonomy (NCBI): domain Eukaryota; kingdom Metazoa; phylum Arthropoda; class Insecta; order Diptera; family Athericidae; genus Atherix; species Atherix ibis. Next base: position 32,494,076 of record OY282608.1, read on the forward strand.
CAAAAAACCAACAAACCAACAAATTAAAAAACGAACAAGCCAACAAACCAACAAACGAACAAACCAACAAACAAAGAAACCAACAAACCAACAAACCAACAAACCAACAAACCAACAAACCAACAAATCAACAAACCAACAAACGAACAAATCAACAAACCAACAAGCAAACAACCCAACAAACGAACAAACCAACAAACCAACAAACCAACAAGCCAACAAACCAACAAACCAACAAGCAACAAGCCAACAAACCAACAAACCAACAAACAAACAAATCAACAAACCAACAAACCAACAAACCAACAAACCAACAAACCAAAAAACCAACAAACCAACAAACCAACAAACCAACAAACCAACAAACCAACAAGCCAACAAACCAACGAACAAACAAGCCAACAAACCAACAAACCAACAAACGAACAAACCAACCAACAAACAAACCAACAAACAAACAAACAAACAAACCAACAAACCAACAAACCAACAAACCAACAAACCAACAAACCAACAAACCAACAAGCCAACAAAATAACAAACCAACAACCCAACAAACCAACAAATCAACAAACCAGCAAACCAACAAACGAACAAACTAACAAACCAACAAGCCAACAAACCAGCAAACCAACAAGCTAAAAAACCAACAAACCAACAAACAAACAAACCAACAAACCAACAAACCAACAAACCAACAAACCAACAAACCAACAAGCCAACAAGCCAACAAACCAACAAACCAACAAACCAACAAGCCAACAAGCCAACAAGCCAACAAACCAACAAACCAACAAACCAAGTAACAAAAAAAAAAACAAGCAAAAAACCAACAAACCAACAAACGAACAAACGAACAAACCAACAAACAAACAAACCAACAAACCAACAAACCAACAAGCCAACAAGCCAACAAACCAACAAACCAACAAACCAACAAACCAACAAACCAACAAACCAAAAAGCCAACAAGCCAACAAACCAACATGCCAACAAACGAACAAACCAACAAACCAACAAACCAACAAGCCAACAAACCAACAAACCGAGAAACCAACAAACCAACAAGCCAACAAACCAACAAACTCACAAACTAACAAACGAACAAACCAACAAACAAACAAACCAACAAACCAACAAACCAACAAACCAACAAACCAACAAACCAACACGCCAACAAGCCAACAAACCAACAAACTAACAAACCAACAAACCAACAAACCACGAAGCCAACAAGCCAACAAACCAACAAACCAACAAACCAATAAACCAACAAACCAACAATCCAACAAACCAACAAACCAACAAGCGAACAAACCAAAAAACCAACAAACCAACAAACCAACAAACCAACAAACCAACAAGCCAACAAGCCAACAAACCAACAAACCAACAAACCAACAAACCAACAAACCAACAAACCAACAAGCCAACAAGCCAACAAGCCAACAAACGAACAAACCAACAAACCAACAAGCCAACAAACCAACAAACCAACAAGCCAACAAACCAAAAAACCAACAAACCAACAAGCCAACAAACCAACAAACCAACAAACGAACAAACCAACAAACCAACAAACCAACAAACCAACAAACCAACAAACCAACAAACCAACATACCAACAAACCAACAAACCAACAAACCAACAAACCAACAAGCCAACAAGCCAACAAACCAACAAGCCAACAAACGAATAAACCAACAAACCAACAACCCAACAAGCCAACAAACCACAAAACCAACAAACCAACAAGCCAACAAATCAACACACCAACACACCAACAAACAAACAAACCAACAAACCAACAAACCAACAAGCCAACAAACCAACAAACCAACAAACCAACAAACCAACAAGCCAACAATCCAACAAACCAACAAGCCAACAAACGAACAAACCAACAAACCAACAAACCAGCAAGCCAACAAACCAACAAACACACAAACCAACAAACCAACAAACCAACAAACCAACAGACAAACAAACCAACAAACGAACATACCAACAAACGAACAAACCAACAAACGAACAAACCAACAAACCAACAAGCCAACAAACCAAAAAACCAACAAACAAACAAACCAACAAACGAACAAACCAAAAAACTAACAAACGAACAAACCAACAAACCAACAAACCAACAAACCAACATACCAACAAACCAACAAACCAACAAACCAACAAACCAACAAACCAACAAACCAACAAACCAACAAGCCAACAAACCAACAAACAAACAAGCCAACAAACCAACAAACCAACAAACGAACAAACCAACCAACAAACAAACCAACAAACAAATAAACCAACAAACCAACAAACCAACAAACCAACAAACCAACAAACCAACAAACAAACAAACCAACAAACGAAAAAACCAACAAACGAACCAACCAACAAATCAACCAGCCAACAAGACAAAAAACCAACAAACCAACAAATTAAAAAACGAACAAGCCAACAAACCAACAAACGAACAAACCAACAAACAAAGAAACCAACAAACCAACAAACCAACAAACCAACAAACCAACAAACCAACAAATCAACAAACCAACAAACGAACAAATCAACAAACCAACAAGCAAACAACCCAACAAACGAACAAACCAACAAACCAACAAACCAACAAGCCAACAAACCAACAAACCAACAAGCAACAAGCCAACAAACCAACAAACCAACAAACAAACAAATCAACAAACCAACAAACCAACAAACCAACAAACCAACAAACCAAAAAACCAACAAACCAACAAACCAACAAACCAACAAACCAACAAACCAACAAGCCAACAAACCAACGAACAAACAAGCCAACAAACCAACAAACCAACAAACGAACAAACCAACCAACAAACAAACCAACAAACAAACAAACAAACAAACCAACAAACCAACAAACCAACAAACCAACAAACCAACAAACCAACAAACCAAAAGCCAACAAAATAACAAACCAACAACCCAACAAACCAACAAATCAACAAACCAGCAAACCAACAAACGAACAAACTAACAAACCAACAAGCCAACAAACCAGCAAACCAACAAGCTAAAAAACCAACAAACCAACAAACAAACAAACCAACAAACCAACAAACCAACAAACCAACAAACCAACAAACCAACAAGCCAACAAGCCAACAAACCAACAAACCAACAAACCAACAAGCCAACAAGCCAACAAGCCAACAAACCAACAAACCAACAAACCAACAAACCAAGTAACAAACAAAAAAACAAGCAAAAAACCAACAAACCAACAAACGAACAAACGAACAAACCAACAAACAAACAAACCAACAAACCAACAAACCAACAAGCCAACAAGCCAACAAACCAACAAACCAACAAACCAACAAACCAACAAACCAACAAACCAACAAACCAAAAAGCCAACAAGCCAACAAACCAACATGCCAACAAACGAACAAACCAACAAACCAACAAACCAACAAGCCAACAAACCAACAAACCGAGAAACCAACAAACCAACAAGCCAACAAACCAACAAACTCACAAACTAACAAACGAACAAACCAACAAACAAACAAACCAACAAACCAACAAACCAACAAACCAACAAACCAACAAACCAACACGCCAACAAGCCAACAAACCAACAAACTAACAAACCAACAAACCAACAAACCACGAAGCCAACAAGCCAACAAACCAACAAACCAACAAACCAATAAACCAGCAAACCAACAATCCAACAAACCAACAAACCAACAAGCGAACAAACCAAAAAACCAACAAACCAACAAACCAACAAACCAACAAACCAACAAGCCAACAAGCCAACAAACCAACAAACCAACAAACCAACAAACCAACAAACCAACAAACCAACAAGCCAACAAACCAACAAGCCAACAAACGAACAAACCAACAAACCAACAAGCCAACAAACCAACAAACCAACAAGCCAACAAACCAAAAAACCAACAAACCAACAAGCCAACAAACCAACAAACCAACAAACGAACAAACCAACAAACCAACAAACCAACAAACCAACAAACCAACAAACCAACAAACCAACATACCAACAAACCAACAAACCAACAAACCAACAAACCAACAAGCCAACAAGCCAACAAACCAACAAGCCAACAAACGAATAAACCAACAAACCAACAACCCAACAAGCCAACAAACCACAAAACCAACAAACCAACAAGCCAACAAATCAACACACCAACACACCAACAAACAAACAAACCAACAAACCAACAAGCCAACAAACCAACAAACCAACAAACCAACAAACCAACAAGCCAACAAGCCAACAAACCAACAAGCCAACAAACGAACAAACCAACAAACCAACAAACCAGCAAGCCAACAAACCAACAAACCAACAAACCAACAAACCAACAAACCAACAAACCAACAGACAAACAAACCAACAAACGAACATACCAACAAACGAACAAACCAACAAACGAACAAACCAACAAACCAACAAGCCAACAAACCAAAAAACCAACAAACAAACAAACCAACAAACGAACAAACCAAAAAACTAACAAACGAACAAACCAACAAAGCAACAAACTAACAAACAAACAAACCAACAAGCCAACAAACGAACAAACCAACAAACCAACAAACCAACAAGCCAACAAACCAACAAACCAACAAACCAACAAACGAACAAACCAACAAACGAACAAACCAACAAACGAACAAACCAACAAATCAACCAGCCAACAAGACAAAAAACCAACAAACCAACAAATTAAAAAACGAACAAGCCAACAAACCAAAAAACGAACAAACCAACAAACAAAGAAACCAACAAACCAACAAACCAACAAACCAACAAACCAACAAACCAACAAATCAACAAACCAACAAACGAACAAATCAACAAACCAACAAGCAAACAACCCAACAAACGAACAAACCAACAAACCAACAAACCAACAAGCCAACAAACCAACAAACCAACAAGCAACAAGCCAACAAACCAACAAACCAACAAAAAAACAAATCAACAAACCAACAAACCAACAAACCAACAAACCAACTAACCAAAAAACCAACAAACCAACAAACCAACAAACCAACAAACCAACAAACCAACAAGCCAACAAACCAACGAACAAACAAGCCAACAAACCAACAAACCAACAAACGAACAAACCAACCAACAAACAAACCAACAAACAAACAAACAAACAAACCAACAAACCAACAAACCAACAAACCAACAAACCAACAAACCAACAAACCAACAAGCCAACAAAATAACAAACCAACAACCCAACAAACCAACAAATCAACAAACCAGCAAACCAACAAACGAACAAACTAACAAACCAACAAGCCAACAAACCAGCAAACCAACAAACCAACAAACCAACAAACCAACAAACCAACAAACCAACAAGCCAACAAGCCAACAAACCAACAAACCAACAAACCAACAAGCCAACAAGCCAACAAGCCAACAAACCAACAAACCAACAAACCAAGTAACAAACAAAAAAACAAACAAAAAACCAACAAACCAACAAACGAACAAACGAACAAACCAACAAACAAACAAACCAACAAACCAACAAACCAACAAACCAACAAGCCAACAAGCCAACAAACCAACAAACCAACAAACCAACAAACCAACAAACCAACAAACCAACAAACCAACACGCCAACAAGCCAACAAACCAACAAACTAACAAACCAACAAACCAACAAACCACCAAGCCAACAAACCAACAAACCAACAAGCCAACAAACCAACAAACTCACAAACTAACAAACGAACAAACCAACAAACAAACAAACCAACAAACCAACAAACCAACAAACCAACAAATAAACAAACCAACACGCCAACAAGCCAACAAACCAACAAACTAACAAACCAACAAACCAACAAACCAACAAACCAACACGCCAACAAGCCAACAAACCAACAAACCAATAAACCAACAAACCAACAATCCAACAAACCAACAAACCAACAAGCGAACAAACCAAAAAACCAACAAACCAACAAACCAACAAACCAACAAACCAACAAGCCAACAAGCCAACAAACCAACAAACCAACAAACCAACAAACCAACAAACCAACAAACCAACAAGCCAACAAGCCAACAAGCCAACAAACGAACAAACCAACAAACCAACAAGCCAACAAACCAACAAACCAACAAGCCAACAAACCAAAAAACCAACAAACCAACAAGCCAACAAACCAGCAAACCAACAAACGAACAAACCAACAAACCAACAAACCAACAAACCAACAAACCAACAAACCAACAAACCAACATACCAACAAACCAACAAACCAACAAACCAACAAACCAACAAACCAACAAACCAACAAGCCAACAAGCCAACAAACCAACAAGCCAACAAACGAATAAACCAACAAACCAACAACCCAACAAGCCAACAAACCACAAAACCAACAAACCAACAAGCCAACAAATCAACACACCAACACACCAACAAACAAACAAACCAACAAACCAACAAGCCAACAAACCAACAAACCAACAAACCAACAAACCAACAAGCCAACAAGCCAACAAACCAACAAGCCAACAAACGAACAAACCAACAAACCAACAAACCAGCAAGCCAACAAACCAACAAACCAACAAACCAACAAACCAACAGACAAACAAACCAACAAACGAACATACCAACAAACGAACAAACCAACAAACGAACAAACCAACAAACCAACAAGCCAACAAACCAAAAAACCAACAAACAAACAAACCAACAAACGAACAAACCAAAAAACCAACAAACGAACAAACCAACAAAACAACAAACCAACAAACAAACAAACCAACAAGCCAACAAACGAACAAACCAACAAACCAACAAACCAACAAGCCAACAAAACAACAAACCAACAAACCAACAAACGAACAAACCAACAAACGAACAAACCAACAAACGAACAAACCAACAAACCAAAAGCCAACAAATGAAAAATCCAACAAACCAACAAACCAACAAACGAACAAACCAAAAAACCAACAAACGAACAAACCAACAAACCAACAAACCAACAAACAAACAAACCAACAAGCCAACAAACGAACAAACCAACAAACCAACAAACCAACAAGCCAACAAATCAACAAACCAATAAACCAACAAACCAACAAACCAACAAACCAACAAACCAACAAACCAACAAACCACCAAGCCAACAAGCCAACAAACCAACAAACCAACAAACAAACAAACCAACAAGCCAACAAAAGAACAAACCAACAAACCAACAAACCAACAAGCCAACAAACCAACAAACCAACAAACCAACAAACCAACAAACCAACAAACCAACAAGCCAACAAACCAACAAACCAACAAACCAACAAACCAACAAACCAACAAGCCAACAAGCCAACAAACCCACAAGTCAACAAACGAACAAACTAACAAACCAACAAACCAACCAGCCAACAAACCACAAAACCAACAAACCAACAAGCCAACAAATCAACACACCAACACACCAACAAACAAACAAACCAATAAACCAACAAACCAACAAACCAACAAACCAACAAACCAAAAACCAACAAACCAACAAACCAACAAGCCAACAAACCAACAAACTAACAAGCTAACAAACGAACAAACTAACAAACCAACAAACCAACAAGCCAACAAACCAACAAAGCAACAAACCAACAAACCAACAAGCCAACTAACCAACAAACAAACAAACCAACAAACGAACAAACCAACAAACGAACAAACCAACAAACCAACCAGCCAACAAGCCAAAAAACCAACAAACCAACAAACCAAAAAACGAACAAACCAACAAACCAACAAACCAACAAACGAACAAACCAACAAACAAACAAACCAACAAACCAACAAACCAAAAACCAACAAACCAACAAACCAACAAACCAACAAACCAACAAACCAACAAACCAACAAACCAACAAACCAACAAACCAACAAACCAACAAACCAACAAACCAACAAACGAACAAACCAATAAACAAACAACCCAACAAACGAAGAAACCAACAAACCAACAAACCAACAAACCAACAAACCAACAAGCCAACAAACCAACAAACTAACAAGCCAACGAGCCAACAAACCAACAAACCAACAAACCAACAAACAAACAAATCAACAAACCAAGAAACCAACAAACCAACAACCAACAAACCAACAAACCAACAAACCAACAAACCAACAAACCAACAAACCAACAAACCAACAAGCCAACAAACCAACAAACAAACAAGGCAACAAACCAACAAACCAACAAACGAACAAACCAACCAACAAACAAACCAACAAACAAACAAACCAACAAACCAACAAACCTACAAACCAACAAACCAACAAACCAACAAACCAACAAGCCAACAAACCAACAAACCAACAAACCAACAAACCAACAAGCCAACAAGCCAACAAAACAACAAACAAACAAGCCAACAAACCAACAAACCAACAAACGAACAAACCAACCAACAAACAAACCAACAAACAAACAAACCAACAAACCAACAAACCTACAAACCAACAAACCAACAAACCAACAAACCAACAAGCCAACAAACCAACAAACCAACAAACCAACAAACCAACAAGCCAACAAGCCAATAAGCCAACAAGCCAACAAAATAACAAACCAACAACCCAACAAACCAACAAATCAACAAACCAGCAAACCAACAAACGAACAAACTAACAAACCAACAAGCCAACAAACCAACAAGCCAACAAACCAACAAAACAACAAACCAACAAACCAACAAACCAACAAACGAACAAACCAACAAACCAACAAACAAACAACCCAACAAACGAACAAACCAACAAACCAACAAACCAACAAACAAACAAACCAACAAACCAACAAACCAACAAACCAACATACCAACAAAACAACAAACCAAGTAACCAACAAAAAAACAAACAAAAAAACCAACAAACCAAAAAACGAACAAACGAACAAACCAACAAACAAACAATCCAACAAACCAACAAACCAACAAGCCAACAAGCCAACAAACCAACAAACCAACAAACCAACAAACCAACAAACCAACAAACCAAAAACCCAATAAGCCAACAAACCAACAAGCCAACAAACCAACAAACCAACAAACCAACAAACAAACAAATCAACAAACCAACAAACCATCAAACCAACAAACCAACAAACTAAAAAACCAACAAACCAACAAACAAACAAACCAACAAGCCAACAAACCAACAAGCCAACAAACCAACAAACCAACAAACCAACAAACCAACAAGCCAACAAGCCCACAAGCCAACAAAATAACAAACCAACAACCCAACAAACCAACAAACCAACAAATCAACAAACCAGCAAACCAACAAACGAACAAACTAACAAACCAACAAGCCAACAAACCAACAAACCAACAAACCAACAAACCAACAAACCAACAAACCAACAAACGAACAAACCAACAAACCAATAAACAAACAACCCAACAAACGAAGAAACCAACAAACCAACAAACCAACAAACCAACACGCCAACAAACCAACAAACCAACAAGCCAACAAGCCAACAAACCAACAAACCAACAAACCAACAAACCAACAAACAAACAAATCAACAAACCAACAAACCAACAAACCAACAAACCAAAAAACGAACAAACGAACAAACTAACAAACAAACAAACCAACAAACCAACAAACCAACAAGCCAACAAGCCAACAAACCAACAAACCAACAAACCAACAAACCAACAAACAAACAAACCAACAAGCCAACAAACGAACAAACTAACAAACCAACAAACCAACAAGCCAACAAACCAACAAACCAACAAACCAACAAACGAACAAACCAACAAACGAACAAACCAACAAACGAACAAACCAACAAACGAACAAACCAACAAACCAAAAGCCAACAAATGAAAAACCCAACAAACCAACAAACCAACAAACGAACAAATCAACAAACCAATAAACCAACAACCCAACAAACCAACAAACCAACAAACCAACAAACCAACAAACCACCAAGCCAACAAGCCAACAAACCACAAAACCAACAAACCAACAAGCCAACAAATCAACACACCAACACACCAACAAACAAACAAACCAACAAACCAACAAACCAACAAACCAACAAACCAACAAACCAAAAACCAACAAACCAACAAACCAACAAGCCAACAAACCAACAAACTAACAAGCTAATAAACGAACAAACTAACAAACCAACAAACCAACAAGCACACAAACCAACAAAGCAACAAACCAACAAACCAACAAACCAACTAACCAACAAACAAACAAACCAACAAACGAACAAACCAACAAACGAACAAACCAACAAACCAACCAGCCAACAAGCCAAAAAACCAACAAACCAACAAACCAAAAAACGAACAAACCAACAAACCAACAAACGAACAAACCAACAAACAAACAAACCAACAAACCAACAAACCAAAAACCAACAAACCAACAAACCAACAAACCAACAAACCAACAAACCAACAAACCAACAAACCAACAAACCAACAAACCAACAAACCAACAAACCAACAAACTAACAAACCAATAAACAAACAACCCAACAAACGAAGAAACCAACAAACCAACAAACCAACAAACCAACAAACCAACAAGCCAACAAGCCAACAAAACAACAAACCAACAAACCAACAAACAAACAAATCAACAAACCAAGAAACCAACAAACCAAGAAACCAACAAACCAACAAACCAACAAACCAACAAACCAACAAACCAACAAACCAACAAACCAACAAACCAACAAGCCAACAAACCAACAAACAAACAAGCCAACAAACCAACAAACCAACGAACGAACAAACCAACCAACAAACAAACCAACAAACAAACAAACCAACAAACCAACAAACCTACAAACCAACAAACCAACAAACCAACAAACCAACAAGCCAACAAACCAACAAACCAACAAACCAACAAACCAACAAACCAACAAGCCAACAAGCCAACAAGCCAACAAAATAACAAACCAACAACCCAACAAACCAACAAATCAACAAACCAGCAAACCAACAAACGAACAAACTAACAAACCAACAAGCCAACAAACCAACAAACCAACAAGCCAACAAACCAACAAACCAACAAACCAACAAACCAACAAACGAACAAACCAACAAACCAACAAACAAACAACCCAGCAAACGAACAAACCAACAAACCAACAAACCAACAAACAAACAAACCAACAAACCAACAAACCAACAAACCAATATACCAACAAAACAACAAACCAAGTAACCAACAAAAAAACAAACAAAAAAACCAACAAACCAAAAAACGAACAAACCAACAAACAAACAATCCAACAAACCAACAAACCAACAAGCCAACAAGCCAACAAACCAACAAACCAACAAACCAACAAACCAACAAACAAAAAAGCCAACAAGCCAACAAACCAACAAGCCAACAAACCAACAAACCAACAAACCAACAAACAAACAAATCAACAAACCAACAAACCAACAAACCAACAAACCAACAAACTAAAAAACCAACAAACCAACAAACCAACAAACCAACAAGCCAACAAACCAACAAGCCAACAAACCAACAAGCCAACAAACCAACAAACCAACAAACCAACAAACCAACAAGCCAACAAGCCAACAAAATAACAAACCAACAACCCAACAAACCAACAAATCAACAAACCAGCAAACCAACAAACGAACAAACTAACAAACCAACAAGCCAACAAACCAACAAACCAACAAACCAACAAACCAACAAACCAACAAACCAACAAACCAACAAACCAACAAACGAACAAACCAACAAACCAATAAACAAACAACCCAACAAACGAAGAAACCAACAAACCAACAAACCAACAAACCAACACGCCAACAAACCAACAAACCAACAAACCAACAAGCCAACAAGCCAACAAAACAACAAACCAACAAACCAACAAACAACCAAATCAACAAACCAACAAACCAACAAACCAACAAACCAAAAAATGAACAAACGAACAAACTAACAAACAAACAAACCAACAAACCAACAAACCAACAAGCCAACAAGCCAACAAACCAACAAACCAAAAAACGAACAAACGAACAAACTAACAAACAAACAAACCAACAAATCAACAAACCAACAAACCAACAAACCAACAAACCAAAAACCGAACAAACGAACAAACTAACAAACAAACAAACCAACAAACCAACAAACCAACAAGCCAACAAGCCAACAAACCAACAAACCAACAAACCAACAAACCAACAAACAAACAAACCAACAAGCCAACAAACGAACAAACCAACAAACCAACAAACCAACAAGCCAACAAACCAACAAACCAACAAACCAACAAACCAACAAACCAACAAACCAACAAGCCAACAAACCAACAAACCAACAAACCAACAAGCCAACAAGCCAACAAAACAACAAACCAACAAACCAACAAACAAACAAATCAACAAACCAAGAAACCAACAAACCAACAAACCAACAAACCAACAAACCAACAAACCAACAAACCAACAAACCAACAAACCAACAAACCAACAAGCCAACAAACCAACAAACAAACAAGCCAACAAACCAACAAACCAACGAACGAACAAACCAACCAACAAACAAACCAACAAACAAACAAACCAACAAACCAACAAACCTACAAACCAACAAACCAACAAACCAACAAACCAACAAGCCAACAAACCAACAAACCAACAAACCAACAAACCAACAAACCAACAAGCCAACAAGCCAACAAGCCAACAAAATAACAAACCAACAACCCAACAAACCAACAAATCAACAAACCAGCAAACCAACAAACGAACAAACTAACAAACCAACAAGCCAACAAACCAACAAACCAACAAGCCAACAAACCAACAAACCAACAAACCAACAAACCAACAAACGAACAAACCAACAAACCAACAAACAAACAACCCAGCAAACGAACAAACCAACAAACCAACAAACCAACAAACAAACAAACCAACAAACCAACAAACCAACAAACCAATATACCAACAAAACAACAAACCAAGTAACCAACAAAAAAACAAACCAAAAAACCAACAAACCAAAAAACGAACAAACCAACAAACAAACAATCCAACAAACCAACAAACCAACAAGCCAACAAGCCAACAAACCAACAAACCAACAAACCAACAAACCAACAAACAAAAAAGCCAACAAGCCAACAAACCAACAAGCCAACAAACCAACAAACCAACAAACCAACAAACAAACAAATCAACAAACCAACAAACCAACAAACCAACAAACCAACAAACTAAAAAACCAACAAACCAACAAACCAACAAACCAACAAACCAACAAACCAACAAGCCAACAAACCAACAAGCCAACAAACCAACAAGCCAACAAACCAACAAACCAACAAACCAACAAACCAACAAACCAACAAGCCAACAAGCCAACAAAATAACAAACCAACAAACCAACAAACCAACAAATCAACAAACCAGCAAACCAACAAACGAACAAACTAACAAACCAACAAGCCAACAAACCAACAAACCAACAAACCAACAAACCAACAAACCAACAAACCAACAAACCAACAAACCAACAAACCAACAAACGAACAAACCAACAAACCAATAAACAAACAACCCAACAAACGAAGAAACCAACAAACCAACAAACCAACAAACCAACACGCCAACAAACCAACAAACCAACAAACCAACAAGCCAACAAGCCAACAAAACAACAAACCAACAAACCAACAAACAACCAAATCAACAAACCAACAAACCAACAAACCAACAAACCAAAAAATGAACAAACGAACAAACTAACAAACAAACAAACCAACAAACCAACAAACCAACAAGCCAACAAGCCAACAAACCAACAAACCAAAAAACGAACAAACGAACAAACTAACAAACAAACAAACCAACAAATCAACAAACCAACAAACCAACAAACCAACAAACCAAAAAACGAACAAACGAACAAACTAACAAACAAACAAACCAACAAACCAACAAACCAACAAGCCAACAAGCCAACAAACCAACAAACCAACAAACCAACAAACCAACAAACAAACAAACCAACAAGCCAACAAACGAACAAACCAACAAACCAACAAACCAACAAGCCAACAAACCAACAAACCAACAAACCAACAAACGAACAAACCAACAAACGAACAAACCAACAAACGAACAAACCAACAAACCAACAAGCCAACAAACCAACAAACCAACAAACCAACAAACCAACAAACGAACAAATCAACAAACCAATAAACCAACAAACCAACAAACCAACAAACCAACAAACCAACAAACCAACAAACCACCAAGCCAACAAGCCAACAAACCAACAAACCAACAAACAAACAAACCAACAAGCCAACAACCGAACAAACCAACAAACCAACAAACCAACAAGCCAACAAACCAACAATCCAACAAACCAACAAACCAACAAACCAACAAACCAACAAGCCAACAAACCAACAAACCAACAAACCAACAAACCAACAAACCAACAAACCAACAAGCCAACAAGCCAACAAACCCACAAGTCAACTAACGAACAAACTAACAAACCGACAAACCAACAAGCCAACAAACCACAAAACCAACAAACCAACAAGCCAACAAATCAACACACCAACACACCAACAAACAAACAAACCAACAAACCAACAAACCAACAAACCAACAAACCAACAAACCAAAAACCAACAAACCAACAAACCAACAAGCCAACAAACCAACAAACTAACAAGCTAACAAACGAACAAACTAACAAACCAACAAACCAACAAGCCAACAAACCAACAAAGCAACAAACCAACAAACCAACAAGCCAACTAACCAACAAACAAACAAACCAACAAACGAACAAACCAACAAACGAACAAACCAACAAACCAACCAGCCAACAAGCCAAAAAACCAACAAACCAACAAACCAAAAAACGAACAAACCAACAAACCAACAAACGAACAAACCAACAAACAAACAAACCAACAAACCAACAAACCAAAAACCAACAAACCAACAAACCAACAAACCAACAAACCAACAAACCAACAAACCAACAAACCAACAAACCAACAAACCAACAAACCAACAAACCAACAAACCAACAAACCAACAAACCAACAAACCAACAAACGAACAAACCAATAAACAAACAACCCAACAAACGAAGAAACCAACAAACCAACAAACCAACAAACCAACAAGCCAACAAACCAACAAACCAACAAGCCAACAAGCCATCAAAACAACAAACCAACAAACCAACAAACAAACAAATCAACAAACCAAGAAACCAACAAACCAACAAACCAACAAACGAACAAACCAACAAACCAACAAACAAACAACCCAGCAAACGAACAAACCAACAAACCAACAAACCAACAAACAAACAAACCAACAAACCAACAAACCAACAAACCAATATACCAACAAAACAACAAACCAAGTAACCAACAAAAAAACAAACAAAAAAACCAACAAACCAAAAAACGAACAAACCAACAAACAAACAATCCAACAAACCAACAAACCAACAAGCCAACAAGCCAACAAACCAACAAACCAACAAACCAACAAACCAACAAACAAAAAAGCAAACAAGCCAACAAACCAACAAGCCAACAAACCAACAAACCAACAAACCAACAAACAAACAAATCAACAAACCAACAAACCAACAAACCAACAAACCAACAAACTAAAAAACCAACAAACCAACAAACCAACAAACCAACAAGCCAACAAACCAACAAGCCAACAAACCAACAAGCCAACAAACCAACAAACCAACAAACCAACAAACCAACAAGCCAACAAAATAACAAACCAACAACCCAACAAACCAACAAATCAACAAACCAGCAAACCAACAAACGAACAAACTAACAAACCAACAAGCCAACAAACCAACAAACCAACAAACCAACAAACCAACAAACCAACAAACCAACAAACCAACACGCCAACAAACCAACAAACCAACAAACCAACAAGCCAACAAGCCAACAAAACAACAAACCAACAAACCAACAAACAACCAAATCAACAAACCAACAAACCAACAAACCAACAAACCAAAAAATGAACAAACGAACAAACTAACAAACAAACAAACCAACAAACCAACAAACCAACAAGCCAACAAGCCAACAAACCAACAAACCAAAAAACGAACAAACGAACAAACTAACAAACAAACAAACCAACAAATCAACAAACCAACAAACCAACAAACCAACAAACCAAAAACCGAACAAACGAACAAACTAACAAACAAACAAACCAACAAACCAACAAACCAACAAGCCAACAAGCCAACAAACCAACAAACCAACAAACCAACAAACCAACAAACAAACAAACCAACAAGCTAACAAACGAACAAACCAACAAACCAACAAACCAACAAGCCAACAAACCAACAAACCAACAAACCAACAAACCAACAAACCAACAAACCAACAAGCCAACAAACCAACAAACCAACAAACCAACAAGCCAACAAGCCAACAAAACAACAAACCAACAAACCAACAAACAAACAAATCAACAAACCAAGAAACCAACAAACCAACAAACCAACAAACCAACAAACCAACAAACCAACAAACCAACAAACCAACAAACCAACAAACCAACAAGCCAACAAACCAACAAACAAACAAGCCAACAAACCAACAAACCAACGAACGAACAAACCAACCAACAAACAAACCAACAAACAAACAAACCAACAAACCAACAAACCTACAAACCAACAAACCAACAAACCAACAAACCAACAAGCCAACAAACCAACAAACCAACAAACCAACAAACCAACAAACCAACAAGCCAACAAGCCAACAAGCCAACAAAATAACAAACCAACAACCCAACAAACCAACAAATCAACAAACCAGCAAACCAACAAACGAACAAACTAACAAACCAACAAGCCAACAAACCAACAAACCAACAAGCCAACAAACCAACAAACCAACAAACCAACAAACCAACAAACAAACAAACCAACAAACCAACAAACAAACAACCCAGCAAACGAACAAACCAACAAACCAACAAACCAACAAACAAACAAACCAACAAACCAACAAACCAACAAACCAATATACCAACAAAACAACAAACCAAGTAACCAACAAAAAAACAAACAAAAAAACCAACAAACCAAAAAACGAACAAACCAACAAACAAACAATCCAACAAACCAACAAACCAACAAGCCAACAAGTCAACAAACCAACAAACCAACAAACCAACAAACCAACAAACAAAAAAGCCAACAAGCCAACAAACCAACAAACCAACAAGCCAACAAACCAACAAACTAACAAGCTAACAAACGAACAAACTAACAAACCAACAAACCAACAAGCCAACAAACCAACAAAGCAACAAACCAACAAACCAACAAGCCAACTAACCAACAAACAAACAAACCAACAAACGAACAAACCAACAAACGAACAAACCAACAAACCAACCAGCCAACAAGCCAAAAAACCAACAAACCAACAAACCAAAAAACGAACAAACCAACAAACCAACAAACGAACAAACCAACAAACAAACAAACCAACAAACCAACAAACCAAAAACCAACAAACCAACAAACCAACAAACCAACAAACCAACAAACCAACAAACCAACAAACCAACAAACCAACAAACCAACAAACCAACAAACCAACAAACCAACAAACCAACAAACCAACAAACCAACAAACCAACAAACCAACAAACCAACAAACGAACAAACCAATAAACAAACAACCCAACAAACGAAGAAACCAACAAACCAACAAACCAACAAACCAACAAGCCAACAAACCAACAAACCAACAAGCCAACAAGCCATCAAAACAACAAACCAACAAACCAACAAACAAACAAATCAACAAACCAAGAAACCAACAAACCAACAAACCAACAAACGAACAAACCAACAAACCAACAAACAAACAACCCAGCAAACGAACAAACCAACAAACCAACAAACCAACAAACAAACAAACCAACAAACCAACAAACCAACAACCAATATACCAACAAAACAACAAACCAAGTAACCAACAAAAAAACAAACAAAAAAACCAACAAACCAAAAAACGAACAAACCAACAAACAAACAATCCAACAAACCAACAAACCAACAAGCCAACAAGCCAACAAACCAACAAACCAACAAACCAACAAACAAAAAAGCCAACAAGCCAACAAACCAACAAGCCAACAAACCAACAAACCAACAAACCAACAAACAAACAAATCAACAAACCAACAAACCAACAAACCAACAAACCAACAAACTAAAAAACCAACAAACCAACAAACCAACAAACCAACAAGCCAACAAACCAACAAGCCAACAAACCAACAAGCCAACAAACCAACAAACCAACAAACCAACAAACCAACAAGCCAACAAGCCAACAAAATAACAAACCAACAACCCAACAAACCAACAAATCAACAAACCAGCAAACCAACAAACGAACAAACTAACAAACCAACAAGCCAACAAACCAACAAACCAACAAACCAACAAACCAACAAACCAACAAACCAACAAACCAACAAACCAACAAACGAACAAACCAACAAACCAATAAACAAACAACCCAACAAACGAAGAAACCAACAAACCAACAAACCAACAAACCAACACGCCAACAAACCAACAAACCAACAAACCAACAAGCCAACAAGCCAACAAAACAACAAACCAACAAACCAACAAACAACCAAATCAACAAACCAACAAACCAACAAACCAACAAACCAAAAAATGAACAAACGAACAAACTAACAAACAAACAAACCAACAAACCAACAAACCAACAAGCCAACAAGCCAACAAACCAACAAACCAAAAAACGAACAAACGAACAAACTAACAAACAAACAAACCAACAAATCAACAAACCAACAAACCAACAAACCAACAAACCAAAAACCGAACAAACGAACAAACTAACAAACAAACAAACCAACAAACCAACAAACCAACAAGCCAACAAGCCAACAAACCAACAAACCAACAAACCAACAAACCAACAAACAAACAAACCAACAAGCCAACAAACGAACAAACCAACAAACCAACAAACCAACAAGCCAACAAACCAACAAACCAACAAACCAACAAACCAACAAACCAACAAACCAACAAGCCAACAAACCAACAAACCAACAAACCAACAAGCCAACAAGCCAACAAAACAACAAACCAACAAACCAACAAACAAACAAATCAACAAACCAAGAAACCAACAAACCAACAAACCAACAAACCAACAAACCAACAAACCAACAAACCAACAAACCAACAAACCAACAAACCAACAAGCCAACAAACCAACAAACAAACAAGCCAACAAACCAACAAACCAACGAACGAACAAACCAACCAACAAACAAACCAACAAACAAACAAACCAACAAACCAACAAACCTACAAACCAACAAACCAACAAACCAACAAACCAACAAGCCAACAAACCAACAAACCAACAAACCAACAAACCAACAAACCAACAAGCCAACAAGCCAACAAGCCAACAAAATAACAAACCAACAACCCAACAAACCAACAAATCAACAAACCAGCAAACCAACAAACGAACAAACTAACAAACCAACAAGCCAACAAACCAACAAACCAACAAGCCAACAAACCAACAAACCAACAAACCAACAAACCAACAAACGAACAAACCAACAAACCAACAAACAAACAACCCAGCAAACGAACAAACCAACAAACCAACAAACCAACAAACAAACAAACCAACAAACCAACAAACCAACAAACCAATATACCAACAAAACAACAAACCAAGTAACCAACAAAAAAACAAACAAAAAAACCAACAAACCAAAAAACGAACAAACCAACAAACAAACAATCCAACAAACCAACAAACCAACAAGCCAACAAGCCAAAAAACCAACAAACCAACAAACCAACAAACCAACAAACAAAAAAGCCAACAAGCCAACAAACCAACAAGCCAACAAACCAACAAACCAACAAACCAACAAACAAACAAATCAACAAACCAACAAACCAACAAACCATTAAACCAACAAACTAAAAAACCAACAAACCAACAAACCAACAAACCAACAAACCAACAAACCAACAAGCCAACAAACCAACAAGCCAACAAACCAACAAACCAACAAACCAACAAACCAACAAACCAACAAGCCAACAAGCCAACAAAATAACAAACCAACAAACCAACAAACCAACAAATCAACAAACCAGCAAACCAACAAACGAACAAACTAACAAACCAACAAGCCAACAAACCAACAAACCAACAAACCAACAAACCAACAAACCAACAAACCAACAAACCAACAAACCAACAAACCAACAAACGAACAAACCAACAAACCAATAAACAAACAACCCAACAAACGAAGAAACCAACAAACCAACAAACCAACAAACCAACACGCCAACAAACCAACAAACCAACAAACCAACAAGCCAACAAGCCAACAAAACAACAAACCAACAAACCAACAAACAACCAAATCAACAAACCAACAAACCAACAAACCAACAAACCAAAAAATGAACAAACGAACAAACTAACAAACAAACAAACCAACAAACCAACAAACCAACAAGCCAACAAGCCAACAAACCAACAAACCAAAAAACGAACAAACGAACAAACTAACAAACAAACAAACCAACAAATCAACAAATCAACAAACCAACAAACCAACAAACCAACAAACCAAAAAACGAACAAACGAACAAACTAACAAACAAACAAACCAACAAACCAACAAACCAACAAGCCAACAAGCCAACAAACCAACAAACCAACAAACCAACAAACCAACAAACAAACAAACCAACAAGCCAACAAACGAACAAACCAACAAACCAACAAACCAACAAGCCAACAAACCAACAAACCAACAAACCAACAAACGAACAAACCAACAAACGAACAAACCAACAAACGAACAAACCAACAAACCAACAAGCCAACAAACCAACAAACCAACAAACCAACAAACCAACAAACGAACAAATCAACAAACCAATAAACCAACAAACCAACAAACCAACAAACCAACAAACCAACAAACCAACAAACCACCAAGCCAACAAGCCAACAAACCAACAAACCAACAAACAAACAAACCAACAAGCCAACAACCGAACAAACCAACAAACCAACAAACCAACAAGCCAACAAACCAACAATCCAACAAACCAACAAACCAACAAACCAACAAACCAACAAGCCAACAAACCAACAAACCAACAAACCAACAAACCAACAAACCAACAAACCAACAAGCCAACAAGCCAACAAACCCACAAGTCAACAAACGAACAAACTAACAAACCGACAAACCAACAAGCCAACAAACCACAAAACCAACAAACCAACAAGCCAACAAATCAACACACCAACACACCAACAAACAAACAAACCAACAAACCAACAAACCAACAAACCAACAAACCAACAAACCAAAAACCAACAAACCAACAAACCAACAAGCCAACAAACCAACAAACTAACAAGCTAACAAACGAACAAACTAACAAACCAACAAACCAACAAGCCAACAAACCAACAAAGCAACAAACCAACAAACCAACAAGCCAACTAACCAACAAACAAACAAACCAACAAACGAACAAACCAACAAACGAACAAACCAACAAACCAACCAGCCAACAAGCCAAAAAACCAACAAACCAACAAACCAAAAAACGAACAAACCAACAAACCAACAAACGAACAAACCAACAAACAAACAAACCAACAAACCAACAAACCAAAAACCAACAAACCAACAAACCAACAAACCAACAAACCAACAAACCAACAAACCAACAAACCAACAAACCAACAAACCAACAAACCAACAAACCAACAAACCAACAAACCAACAAACCAACAAACCAACAAACCAACAAACGAACAAACCAATAAACAAACAACCCAACAAACGAAGAAACCAACAAACCAACAAACCAACAAACCAACAAGCCAACAAACCAACAAACCAACAAGCCAACAAGCCATCAAAACAACAAACCAACAAACCAACAAACAAACAAATCAACAAACCAAGAAACCAACAAACCAACAAACCAACAAACCAACAAACCAACAAACCAACAAACCAACAAACCAACAAACCAACAAACCAACAAACCAACAAACCAACAAACCAATAAGCCAACAAACCAACAAACAAACAAGCCAACAAACCAACAAACCAACAAACGAACAAACCAACCAACAAACAAACCAACAAACAAACAAACCAACAAACCAACAAACCTACAAACCAACAAATCAACAAACCAACAAACCAACAAGCCAACAAACCAACAAACCAACAAACCAACAAACCAACAAACCAACAAGCCAACAAGCCAACAAGCCAACAAAATAACAAACCAACAACCCAACAAACCAACAAATCAACAAACCAGCAAACCAACAAACGAACAAACTAACAAACCAACAAGCCAACAAACCAATAAACCAACAAGCCAACAAACCAACAAACCAACAAACCAACAAACCAACAAACGAACAACCCAGCAAACGAACAAACCAACAAACCAACAAACCAACAAACAAACAAACCAACAAACCAACAAACCAACAAACCAACAAACCAATATACCAACAAAACAACAAACCAAGTAACCAACAAAAAAACAAACAAAAAAACCAACAAACCAAAAAACGAACAAACCAACAAACAAACAATCCAACAAACCAACAAACCAACAAGCCAACAAGCCAACAAACCAACAAACCAACAAACCAACAAACCAACAAACCAAAAAGCCAACAAGCCAACAAACCAACAAGCCAACAAACCAACAAACCAACAAACCAACAAACAAACAAACAAACAAATCAACAAACCAACAAACCAACAAACCAACAAACCAACAAGCCAACAAAATAACAAACCAACAACCCAACAAACCAACAAATCAACAAACCAGCAAACCAACAAACGAACAAACTAACAAACCAACAAGCCAACAAACCAACAAACCAACAAACCAACAAACCAACAAACCAACAAACCAACAAACCAACAAACCAACAAACCAACAAACGAACAAACCAACAAACCAATAAACAAACAACCCAACAAACGAAGAAACCAACAAACCAACAAACCAACAAACCAACACGCCAACAAACCAACAAACCAACAAGCCAACAAGCCAACAAACCAACAAACCAACAAACCAACAAACCAACAAACAAACAAATCAACAAACCAACAAACCAACAAACCAACAAACCAAAAAACGAACAAACGAACAAACTAACAAACAAACAAACCAACAAACCAACAAACCAACAAGCCAACAAGCCAACAAACCAACAAACCAACAAACCAACAAACCAACAAACCAAAAAGCCAACAAGCCAACAAACCAACAAGCCAACAAACCAACAAACCAACAAACCAACAAACAAACAAATCAACAAACCAACAAACCAACAAACCAACAAACCAACAAACCAAAAAACCAACAAACCAACAAACCAACAAACCAACAAACCAACAAGCCAACAAACCAACAAGCCAACAAACCAACAAGCCAACAAACCAAAAAACCAACAAACCAACAAACCAGCAAGCCAACAAGCCAACAAGCCAACAAAATAACAAACCAACAACCCAACAAACCAACAAATTAACAAACCAGCAAACCAACAAACGAACAAACTAACAAACCAACAAGCCAACAAGCCAACAAACCAACAAACCAACAAACCAACAAACCAACAAACCAACAAACCAACAAACCAACAAACGAACAAACCAACAAACCAATAACAAACAACCCAACAAACGAAGAAACCAACAAACCAACAAACCAACAAACCAACAAGCCAACAAACCAACAAACCAACAAGCCAACAAGCCAACAAACCAACAAACCAACAAACCAACAAACAAACAAATCAACAAACCAACACACCAACAAACCAACAAACCAACAAACCAACAAACCAACAAACCAACAAACCAACAAACCAACAAACCAACAAGCCAACAAACCAACAAACAAACAAGCCAACAAACCAACAAACCAACAAACGAACAAACCAACCAACAAACAAACCAACAAACCAACAAACCAACAAACCAACAAACCAACAAACCAACAAACCAACAAACCAACAAACCAACAAACCAACAAACCAACAAGCCAACAAACCAACAAACCAACAAACCAACAAACCAACAAGCCAACAAGCCAACAAAATAACAAACCAACAACCCAACAAACCAACAAATCAACAAACCAGCAAACCAACAAACGAACAAACTAACAAACCAACAAACCAGCAAACCAACAAACCAACAAACCAACAAGCCAACAAACCAACAAACCAACAAACCAACAAACCAACAAACGAACAAACCAACAAACCAACAAACAAACAACCCAACAAACGAACAAACCAACAAACCAACAAACCAACAAACAAACAAACCAACAAACCAACAAACCAACAAACCAACATACCAACAAAACAACAAACCAAGTAACCAACGAAAAAACAAACAAAAAAACCAACAAACCAAAAAACGAACAAACGAACAAACCAACCAACAAACAAACCAACAAACCAACAAACCAACAAGCCAACAAGCCAACAAACCAACAAACCAACAAACCAACAAACCAACAAACCAAAAAGCCAACAAGCCAACAAACCAACAAGCCAACAAACCAACAAACCAACAAACCAACAAACAAACAAATCAACAAACCAACAAACCAACAAACCAACAAACCAACAAACCAAAAAACCAACAAACCAACAAACCAATAAACCAACAAGCCAACAAACCAACAAGCCAACAAACCAACAAGCCAACAAACTAACAAACCAAAAAACCAACAAACCAACAAGCCAACAAGCCAACAAAATAACAAACCAACAACCCAACAAACCAACAAATCAACAAACCAACAAACCAACAAACCAACATACCAACAAAACAACAAACCAAGTAACCAACGAAAAAACAAACAAAAAAACCAACAAACCAAAAAACGAACAAACGAACAAACCAACCAACAAACAAACCAACAAACCAACAAACCAACAAGCCAACAAGACAACAAACCAACAAACCAACAAACCAACAAACCAACAAACCAACAAACCAAAAAGCCAACAAGCCAACAAACCAACAAGCCAACAAACCAACAAACCAACAAACCAACAAACAAACAAATCAACAAACGAACAAACTAACAAACCAACAAGCCAACAAACCAACAAACCAACAAGCCAACAAACCAACAAACCAACAAACCAACAAACCAACAAACGAACAAACCAACAAACCAACAAATAAACAACCCAACAAACGAACAAACCAACAAACCAACAAACAAACAAACCAACAAACCAACAAACCAACAAACCAACAAACAAACAAACCAACAAACCAACAAGCCAACAAGCCAACAAACCAACAAACCAACAAACCAATAAACCAACAAGCCAACAAACCAACAAACCAACAAACCAACAAACCAACAAACAAACAAACCAACAAACGAACAAACCAACAAACCAACAAGCCAACAAGCCAACAAACCAACATACCAACAAACCAACAAACCAAGTAACCAACAAAAAAACAAACAAAAAAACCAACAAACCAAAAAACGAACAAACGAACAAACCAACAAACAAACAAACAAACACACCAACAAACCAACAAACCAACAAGCCAACAAGCCAACAAACCAACAAACCAACAAACCAACAAACCAACAAACCAACAAACCGACAAACCACAAAGCCAACAAGCCAACAAACCAACAAGCCAACAAACGAACAAACCAACAAACCAACAAGCCAACAAACCAACAAACCGACCAACCAACAAACCAACAAGCCAACAAACCAACAAACCCACAAACTAACAAACCAACAAACCAACAAACCACCAAGCCAACAAGCCAACAAACCAACAAACCAACAAACCAATAAACCAACAAACCAACAAACCAACAAACCAACAAACCAACAAACCAACAAACCACCAAACCAACAATCCAACAAACCAACAAACCAACAAACCAACAAGCCAACAAATCAAAAAACCAACAAACCAACAAACCAACAAACCAACAAACCAACAAACCAACAAGCCAACAAGCCAACAAACCAACAAACGAAAAAACCAACAAACCAACAAACCAACAAACCAACCAACCAACAAGCCAACAAACGAACAAACCACCAAACCAACAAGCCAACAAGCCAACAAACCAACAAGCCAACAAACCAAAAAACCAACAAACCAACAAGCCAACAAACCAACAAACCAACAAACGAACAAACCAACAAACCAACAAACCAACAAACCAACAAACCAACAAACTAACAAACCAACAAACCAACAAGCCAACAAGCCAACAAACCAACAAGCCAACAAACGAACAAACAAACAAACCAACAACCCAACAAGCCAACAAACCATAAAACCAACAAACCAACAAGCCTACAAATCAACACACCAACACACACACAAACGAACAAACCAACAAACCAACAGACCAACAAACCAACAAACCAACAAACCAAGAAACCAACAAGCCAACAAACGAACAAACCAACAAACCAACAAACCAACAAACCAACAAACCAACAAACCAACAAACCAACAAACCAACAAACCAACAAACCAACAAACCAACAAACGAACAAACCAACAAACCAATAACAAACAACACAACAAACGAAGAAACCAACAAACCAACAAACCAACAAACCAACAAGCCAACAAACCAACAAACCAACAAGCCAACAAGCCAACAAACCAACAAACCAACAAACCAACAAACAAACAAATCAACAAACCAACACACCTACAAACCAACAAACCAACAAACCAACAAACCAACAAACCAACAAACCAACAAACCAACAAACCAACAAGCCAACAAACCAACAAACAAACAAGCCAACAAACCAACAAACCAACAAACGAACAAACCAACCAACAAACAAACCAACAAACCAACAAACCAACAAACCAACAAACCAACAAACCAACAAACCAACAAACCAACAAACCAACAAACCAACAAGCCAACAAACCAACAAACCAACAAACCAACAAACCAACAAGCCAACAAGCCAACAAAATAACAAACCAACAACCCAACAAACCAACAAATCAACAAACCAGCAAACCAACAAACGAACAAACTAACAAACCAACAAACCAGCAAACCAACAAACCAACAAACCAACAAGCCAACAAACCAACAAACCAACAAACCAACAAACCAACAAACGAACAAACCAACAAACCAACAAACAAACAACCCAACAAACGAACAAACCAACAAACCAACAAACCAACAAACAAACAAACCAACAAACCAACAAACCAACAAACCAACATACCAACAAAACAACAAACCAAGTAACCAACGAAAAAACAAACAAAAAAACCAACAAACCAAAAAACGAACAAACGAACAAACCAACCAACAAACAAACCAACAAACCAACAAACCAACAAGCCAACAAGCCAACAAACCAACAAACCAACAAACCAACAAACCAACAAACCAAAAAGCCAACAAGCCAACAAACCAACAAGCCAACAAACCAACAAACCAACAAACCAACAAACAAACAAATCAACAAACCAACAAACCAACAAACCAACAAACCAACAAACCAAAAAACCAACAAACCAACAAACCAATAAACCAACAAGCCAACAAACCAACAAGCCAACAAACCAACAAGCCAACAAACTAACAAACCAAAAAACCAACAAACCAACAAGCCAACAAGCCAACAAAATAACAAACCAACAACCCAACAAACCAACAAATCAACAAACCAACAAACCAACAAACCAACATACCAACAAAACAACAAACCAAGTAACCAACGAAAAAACAAACAAAAAAACCAACAAACCAAAAAACGAACAAACGAACAAACCAACCAACAAACAAACCAACAAACCAACAAACCAACAAGCCAACAAGCCAACAAACCAACAAACCAACAAACCAACAAACCAACAAACCAACAAACCAAAAAGCCAACAAGCCAACAAACCAACAAGCCAACAAACCAACAAACCAACAAACCAACAAACAAACAAATCAACAAACGAACAAACTAACAAACCAACAAGCCAACAAACCAACAAACCAACAAGCCAACAAACCAACAAACCAACAAACCAACAAACCAACAAACGAACAAACCAACAAATAAACAACCCAACAAACGAACAAACCAACAAACCAACAAACAAACAAACCAACAAACCAACAAACCAACAAACCAACAAACAAACAAACCAACAAACCAACAAGCCAACAAGCTAACAAACCAACAAACCAACAAACCAATAAACCAACAAGCCAACAAACCAACAAACCAACAAACCAACAAACCAACAAACAAACAAACCAACAAACGAACAAACCAACAAACCAACAAGCCAACAAGCCAACAAACCAACATACCAACAAACCAACAAACCAAGTAACCAACAAAAAAACAAACAAAAAAACCAACAAACCAAAAAACGAACAAACGAACAAACCAACAAACAAACAAACAAACACACCAACAAACCAACAAACCAACAAGCCAACAAGCCAACAAACCAACAAACCAACAAACCAACAAACCAACAAACCAACAAACCGACAAACCACAAAGCCAACAAGCCAACAAACCAACAAGCCAACAAACGAACAAACCAACAAACCAACAAACCAACAAGCCAACAAACCAACAAACCGACCAACCAACAAACCAACAAGCCAACAAACCAACAAACCCACAAACTAGCAAACCAACAAACCAACAAACCACCAAGCCAACAAGCCAACAAACCAACAAACCAACAAACCAATAAACCAACAAACCAACAAGCCAACAAACCAACAAACCAAAAAACCAACAAACCAACAAACCAACAAACCAACCAACCAACAAGCCAACAAACGAACAAACCACCAAACCAACAAGCCAACAAGCCAACAAACCAACAAGCCAACAAACCAAAAAACCAACAAACCAACAAGCCAACAAACCAACAAACCAACAAACGAACAAACCAACAAACCAACAAACCAACAAACCAACAAACGAACAAACCAACAAACAAACAAACAAACACACCAACAAACCAACAAACCAACAAGCCAACAAGCCAACAAACCAACAAACCAACAAACCAACAAACCAACAAACCAACAAACCGACAAACCACAAAGCCAACAAGCCAACAAACCAACAAGCCAACAAACGAACAAACCAACAAACCAACAAGCCAACAAACCAACAAACCGACCAACCAACAAACCAACAAGCCAACAAACCAACAAACCCACAAACTAACAAACCAACAAACCAACAAACCACCAAGCCAACAAGCCAACAAACCAACAAACCAACAAACCAATAAACCAACAAACCAACAAACCAACAAACCAACAAACCAACAAACCAACAAACCACCAAACCAACAATCCAACAAACCAACAAACCAACAAGCCAACAAATCAAAAAACCAACAAACCAACAAACCAACAAACCAACAAACCAACAAACCAACAAGCCAACAAGCCAACAAACCAACAAACCAAAAAACCAACAAACCAACAAACCAACAAACCAACCAACCAACAAGCCAACAAACGAACAAACCACCAAACCAACAAGCCAACAAGCCAACAAACCAACAAGCCAACAAACCAAAAAACCAACAAACCAACAAGCCAACAAACCAACAAACCAACAAACGAACAAACCAACAAACCAACAAACCAACAAACCAACAAACCAACAAACTAACAAACCAACAAACCAACAAGCCAACAAGCCAACAAACCAACAAGCCAACA
Source organism: Atherix ibis (assembly GCA_958298945.1). Classification (NCBI taxonomy): domain Eukaryota; kingdom Metazoa; phylum Arthropoda; class Insecta; order Diptera; family Athericidae; genus Atherix; species Atherix ibis. Next base: position 32,524,107 of record OY282608.1, read on the forward strand.
AACGAACAAACAAACAAACCAACAACCCAACAAGCCAACAAACCATAAAACCAACAAACCAACAAGCCTACAAATCAACACACCAACACACACACAAACGAACAAACCAACAAACCAACAGACCAACAAACCAACAAACCAACAAACCAACAAACCAAGAAACCAACAAGCCACCAAACCAACAAGCCAACAAACGAACAAACCAACAAACCAACAAACCAACAAACCAACAAACCAACAAACCAACAAACCAACAAACCAACAAACCAACAAACCAACAAACGAACAAACCAACAAACCAATAACAAACAACCCAACAAACGAAGAAACCAACAAACCAACAAACCAACAAACCAACAAGCCAACAAACCAACAAACCAACAAGCCAACAAGCCAACAAACCAACAAACCAACAAACCAACAAACAAACAAATCAACAAACCAACACACCAACAAACCAACAAATCAACAAACCAACAAACCAACAAACCAACAAACCAACAAACCAACAAACCAACAAGCCAACAAACCAACAAACAAACAAGCCAACAAACCAACAAACCAACAAACGAACAAACCAACCAACAAACAAACCAACAAACCAACAAACCAACAAACCAACAAACCAACAAACCAACAAACCAACAAACCAACAAACCAACAAGCCAACAAACCAACAAACCAACAAACCAACAAACCAACAAGCCAACAAGCCAACAAAATAACAAACCAACAACCCAACAAACCAACAAATCAACAAACCAGCAAACCAACAAACGAACAAACTAACAAACCAACAAACCAGCAAACCAACAAACCAACAAACCAACAAGCCAACAAACCAACAAACCAACAAACCAACAAACCAACAAACGAACAAACCAACAAACCAACAAACAAACAACCCAACAAACGAACAAACCAACAAACCAACAAACCAACAAACAAACAAACCAACAAACCAACAAACCAACAAACCAACATACCAACAAAACAACAAACCAAGTAACCAACGAAAAAACAAACAAAAAAACCAACAAACCAAAAAACGAACAAACGAACAAACCAACCAACAAACAAACCAACAAACCAACAAACCAACAAGCCAACAAGCCAACAAACCAACAAACCAACAAACCAACAAACCAACAAACCAAAAAGCCAACAAGCCAACAAACCAACAAGCCAACAAACCAACAAACCAACAAACCAACAAACAAACAAATCAACAAACCAACAAACCAACAAACCAACAAACCAACAAACCAAAAAACCAACAAACCAACAAACCAATAAACCAACAAGCCAACAAACCAACAAGCCAACAAACCAACAAGCCAACAAACTAACAAACCAAAAAACCAACAAACCAACAAGCCAACAAGCCAACAAAATAACAAACCAACAACCCAACAAACCAACAAATCAACAAACCAACAAACCAACAAACCAACATACCAACAAAACAACAAACCAAGTAACCAACGAAAAAACAAACAAAAAAACCAACAAACCAAAAAACGAACAAACGAACAAACCAACCAACAAACAAACCAACAAACCAACAAACCAACAAGCCAACAAGCCAACAAACCAACAAACCAACAAACCAACAAACCAACAAACCAACAAACCAAAAAGCCAACAAGCCAACAAACCAACAAGCCAACAAACCAACAAACCAACAAACCAACAAACAAACAAATCAACAAACGAACAAACTAACAAACCAACAAGCCAACAAACCAACAAACCAACAAGCCAACAAACCAACAAACCAACAAACCAACAAACCAACAAACGAACAAACCAACAAACCAACAAATAAACAACCCAACAAACGAACAAACCAACAAACCAACAAACAAACAAACCAACAAACCAACAAACCAACAAACCAACAAACAAACAAACCAACAAACCAACAAGCCAACAAGCCAACAAACCAACAAACCAACAAACCAATAAACCAACAAGCCAACAAACCAACAAACCAACAAACCAACAAACCAACAAACAAACAAACCAACAAACGAACAAACCAACAAACCAACAAGCCAACAAGCCAACAAACCAACATACCAACAAACCAACAAACCAAGTAACCAACAAAAAAACAAACAAAAAAACCAACAAACCAAAAAACGAACAAACGAACAAACCAACAAACAAACAAACAAACACACCAACAAACCAACAAACCAACAAGCCAACAAGCCAACAAACCAACAAACCAACAAACCAACAAACCAACAAACCAACAAACCGACAAACCACAAAGCCAACAAGCCAACAAACCAACAAGCCAACAAACGAACAAACCAACAAACCAACAAACCAACAAGCCAACAAACCAACAAACCGACCAACCAACAAACCAACAAGCCAACAAACCAACAAACCCACAAACTAACAAACCAACAAACCAACAAACCACCAAGCCAACAAGCCAACAAACCAACAAACCAACAAACCAATAAACCAACAAACCAACAAACCAACAAACCAACAAACCAACAAACCAACAAACCACCAAACCAACAATCCAACAAACCAACAAACCAACAAGCCAACAAATCAAAAAACCAACAAACCAACAAACCAACAAACCAACAAACCAACAAACCAACAAGCCAACAAGCCAACAAACCAACAAACCAAAAAACCAACAAACCAACAAACCAACAAACCAACCAACCAACAAGCCAACAAACGAACAAACCACCAAACCAACAAGCCAACAAGCCAACAAACCAACAAGCCAACAAACCAAAAAACCAACAAACCAACAAGCCAACAAACCAACAAACCAACAAACGAACAAACCAACAAACCAACAAACCAACAAACCAACAAACCAACAAACTAACAAACCAACAAACCAACAAGCCAACAAGCCAACAAACCAACAAGCCAACAAACGAACAAACAAACAAACCAACAACCCAACAAGCCAACAAACCACAAAACAAACAAACCAACAAGCCTACAAATCAACACACCAACACACACACAAACGAACAAACCAACAAACCAACAGACCAACAAACCAACAAACCAACAAACCAACAAACCAAGAAACCAACAAGCCAACAAACCAACAAGCCAACAAACGAACAAACCAACAAACCAACAAACCAACAAGCCAACAAACCAACAAACCAACAAACCAACAGACAAACAAACAAACAAACGAACAAACCAACAAACGCACAAACCAACAAACGAACAAACCAACAAACTAACAAGCCAACAAACCAAAAAACCAACAAACCAACAAACCAACAAACGAACAAATCAACAAACCAAGAAACGAACAAATCAACAAATAAACAAACCAACTAACAAACAAACCAACAAACCAACAAACCAACAAACCAACAAACCAACAAACGAACAAACCAACAAACCAACAAACCAACAAACAAACAAACCAACAAACCAACAAACCAACAAACAAACAAACAAACAAACCAACAAACGAACAAACCAACAAACCAACAAACCAACAAACCAACAAACTAACAAATCAACAAACCAACAAACCAACAAACCAGCAAACCAACAAACCAACAAGCCAACAAACCAACAAACCAACAAGCCAACAAGCCAACAAACCAACAAACCAACAAACGAACAAATCAACAAACCAACAAACCAACAAACCAAGAAACCAATAAACCAAAAAACCAGCAAACCAACAAACCAACAAACCAACAAACCAACAAACCAACAGACCAACAACCCAACAAACCAACAAACCAACAAGCCAACAAACCAACAAACCAACAAACCAACAAACCAACAAACGAACAAACCAACAAACCAACAAACAAACAACCCAACAAACGAACAAACCAACAAACCAACAAACCAACAAACCAACAAACCAAAAAACCAACAAGCCAACAAACCAACAAACCAATAAGCCAACAAGCCAACAAATCAACAAACCAACAAACCAACAAACAAACAAATCAACAAACCAACAAACCAACAAACCAACAAACCAACAAACCAAAAAACCAACAAACCAACAAACCAACAAATCAACAAGCCAACAAACCAACAAACAAACAAGCCAACAAACCAACAAACCAAGAAACGAACAAACCAACCAGCAAACAAACCAACAAACAAACAAACCAACAAACCAACAAACCAACAAACCAAGAAACCAACAAACCAAGAAACCAACAAGCCAACAAACCAACAAACCAACAAACCAACAAGCCAACAAGCAAACAAAATAACAAACCAACAACCCAACAAACCAACAAATCAACAAACCAGCAAACCAACAAACGAACAAACTAACAAACCAACAAGCCAACAAACCAACAAACCAACAAGCCAACAAACCAACAAACAAACAAACAAACAAACCAACAAACCAACAAACCAACAAACGAACAACCAAACAAACCAACAAGCCAACAAGCCAACAAACCAACAAACCAACAAACCAATAAACCAACAAACCAACAAACCAACAAACCAACAAACCAACAAGCCAACAAGCCAACAAACCAACAAACCAACAAACCAACAAACCAAGTAACCAACAAAAAAACAAACCAACAAACTAACAAACCAACAAACGAACAAACGAACAAACCAACAAACAAACAAACCAACAAACCAACAAACCAACAAACCAACAAGCCAACAAGCCAACAAGCCAACAAACCAACAACCAACTAACCAACAAACCAACAAACCAACAAACCAACAAACCAACAAGCCAACAAGCCAACAAACCAACAAGCCAACAAACGAACAAACCAACAAAACAACAAACCAACAAGCCAACAAACCAACAAACCGACAAACCAACAAACCAACAAGCCAACAAACCAACAAACCCACAAACCAACAAACGAACAAACCAACAAACAAACAAACCAACAAACCAACAAACCAACAAACCAACAAACCAACAAACCAACACGCCAACAAGCCAACAAACCAACAAACCAACAAACCAACAAACCAACAAACCACCAAGCCAACAAGCCAACAAACCAACAAACCAACAAACCAATAAACCAACAAACCAACAATCCAACAAACCAACAAACCGACAAGCCAATAAACCAAAAAACCAACAAACCAACAAACCAACAAACCAACAAACCAACAAGCCAACAAGCCAACAAACCAACAAACCAACAAACCAACAAACCAACAAACCAACAAACCAACAAGCCAACAAGCCAACAAACGAACAAACCAACAAACCAACAAGCCAACAAGCCAACAAACCAACAAGCCAACAAATCAAAAAACCAACAAACCAACAAGCCAACAAACCAACAAACCAACAACCGAACAAACCAACAAACCAACAAACCAACAAACCAACAAACCAACAAACCAACAAACCAACAAGCCAACAAACCAACAAGCCCACAAATAAACAAACCAACAAACCAACAACCCAACAAGCCAACAAACCACAAAACCAACAAACCAACAAGCCAACAAATCAACACACCAACACACCAACAAACGAACAAACCAACAAACCCACAAACCAACAAACCAACAAACAAACAAGCCAACAAGCGAACAAACCAATAAGCCAACAAACGAACAAACCAACAAACCAACAAACCAACAAACCAACAAACCAACAAGCCAACAAACCAACAAACCAACAAACCAACCGACAAACAAACCAACAAACGAACAAACCAACAAACGAACACACCAACGAACCAGCAAGCCAACAAACCAAAAAACCAACAAACCAACAAACCAACAAACGAACAAATCAACAAACCATCAAACGAACAAACCAACAAACAAACAAACCAACTAACAAACAAACCAACAAACCAACAAACCAACAAACCAACAAACGAACAAACCAACAAACCAACAAACCAACAAACGAACAAACCAACAAACGAATAAACCAACAAACAAACAAACCAACAAACGAACAAACCAACAAACCAACAAACCAACAAACCAACAAACCAACAAACCAACAAACCAACAAACCAACAAACCAACAAACCAACAAACCAACAAACTACCAAACCAACAAACCCACAAACCAACAAGCCAACAAACCAACAAACCAACAAGCCAACAAGCCAACAAACCAACAAACCAACAAACGAACAAATCAACAAACCAACAAACAAACAAACCAAGAAACCAACAAACCAACAAACCAACAAACCAACAAACCAACAAACCAACAAACCAACAAACCAACAAACCAACAAAACCAACAAACCAACAAGCCAACAAACCAACAAGCCAGCAAGCCAACAAAATAACAAACCAACAACCCAAAAAACCAACAAACCAACAAACCAACAAACCAACAAACCAACAAACCAACGAACGAACAAACTAAAAAACCAACAAACCAACAAACGAACAAACCAACAAACCAACAAACCAACAAACAAACAAACCAACAAACGAACAAACCAACAAACCAACAAACCAACAAACCAACAAACCAACAAAACCAACAAACCAACAAGCCAACAAACCAACAAGCCAACAAGCCAACAAAATAACAAACCAACAAACCAACAAACCAACAAACCAACAAACCAACAAGCCAACAAACCAACAAACCAATAAGCCAACAAGCCAACAAATCAACAAACCAACAAACCAACAAACAAACAAATCAACAAACCAACAAACCAACAAACCAACAAACCAACAAACCAAAAAACCAACAAACCAACAAACCAACAAATCAACAAGCCAACAAACCAACAAACAAACAAGCCAACAAACCAACAAACCAAGAAACGAACAAACCAACCAGCAAACAAACCAACAAACAAACAAACCAACAAACCAACAAACCAACAAACCAACAAACCAACAAACCAAGAAACCAACAAGCCAACAAACACACAAACCAACAAACCAACAAGCCAACAAGCCAACAAAATAACAAACCAACAACCCAATAAACCAACAAATCAACAAACCAGCAAACCAACAAACGAACAAACTAACAAACCAACAAGCAAACAAACCAACAAACCAACAAGCCAACAAACCAACAAACAAACAAACAAACAAACCAACAAACCAACAAACCAACAAACCAACAAACGAACAACCAAACAAACCAACAAGCCAACAAGCCAACAAACCAACAAACCAACAAACCAATAAACCAACAAACCAACAAACCAACAAACCAACAAACCAACAAACCAACAAACCAACAAACCAACAAACATACAAACGAACAAACCAACAAACCAACAAGCCAACAAGCCAACAAACCAACAAACCAACAAACCAACAAACCAAGTAACCAACAAAAAAACAAACCAACAAACTAACAAACCAACAAACGAACAAACGAACAAATCAACAAACAAACAAACGAACAAACCAACAAACCAACAAACCAACAAGCCAACAAGCCAACAAGCCAACAAACCAACAACCAACTAACCAACAAACCAACAAATCAACAAACCAACAAACCAACAAGCCAACAAGCCAACAAACCAACAAGCTAACAAACGAACAAACCAACAAAACAACAAACCAACAAGCCAACAAGCCAACAAACCAACAAACCAACAAACCAACAAACCAACAAGCCAACAAACCAACAGACCCACAAACCAACAAACGAACAAACCAACAAACAAACAAACCAACAAGCCAACAAACCAACAAACCAACAAACCAACAAACCAACAAACCACCAAGCCAACAAGCCAACAAACCAACAAACCAACAAGCCAAAAAGCCAACAAACCAACAAACCAACAAACCAACAAACCAACAAACCAACAAACCAACAAGCCAACAAGCCAACAAACGAACAAACCAACAAACCAACAAGCCAACAAGCCAACAAACCAACAAACCAACAAACCAACAAACCAACAAACCAACAAACCAACAAGCCAACAAGCCAACAAACGAACAAACCAACAAACCAACAAACCAACAAGCCAACAAACCAACAAGCCAACAAATCAAAAAACCAACAAACCAACAAGCCAACAAACCAACAAACCAACAACCGAACAAACCAACAAACCAACAAACCAACAAACCAACAAACCAACAAACCAACAAGCCAACAAACCAACAAGCCAACAAATAAACAAACCAACAAACCAACAACCCAACAAGCCAACAAACCACAAAACCAACAAACCAACAAGCCAACAAATCAACACATCAACACACCAACAAACGAACAAACCAACAAACCAACAAACCAACAAACCAACAAACAAACAAGCCAACAAGCGAACAAACCAATAAGCCAACAAACGAACAAACCAACAAACCAACAAACCAACAAACCAACAAACCAACAAACCAACAAGCCAACAAACCAACAAACCAACAAACCAACCGACAAACAAACCAACAAACGAACAAACCAACAAACGAACAAACCAACGAACCAACAAGCCAACAAACCAAAAAACCAACAAACCAACAAACCAACAAACGAACAAATCAACAAACCATCAAACGAACAAACCAACAAACAAACAAACCAACTAACAAACAAACCAACAAACCAACAAACCAACAAACCAACAAACGAACAAACCAACAAACCAACAAACCAACAAACGAACAAACCAACAATCCAACAAACCAACAAACAAACAAACCAACAAACGAACAAACCAACAAACCAACAAACCAACAAACCAACAAACCAACAAACCAACAAACCAACAAACCAACAAACCAACAAACCAACAAACCAACAAACTACCAAACCAACAAACCAACAAACCAACAAGCCAACAAACCAACAAACCAACAAGCCAACAAGCCAACAAACCAACAAACCAACAAACGAACAAATCAACAAACCAACAAACAAACAAACCAAGAAACCAAGAAACCAACAAACCAACAAACCAACAAACCAACAAACCAACAAACCAACAAACCAACAAACCAACAAACCAACAAAACCAACAAACCAACAAGCCAACAAACCAACAAGCCAACAATCCAACAAAATAACAAACCAACAACCCAAAAAACCAACAAACCAACAAACCAACAAACCAACAAACCAACGAACGAACAAACTAAAAAACCAACAAGCCAACAAGCCAACAAACCAACAAGCCAACAAACCAACAAACCAACAAACGAACAAACCAACAAACCAACAAACCAACAAACCAACAAACTAACAAACGAACAAACCAACAAGCCAACAAGCCAACAAACCAACAAGCCAACAAACCAACAAGCCAATTAACCAACAAACCAACAAACCAACAAGCCAACAAACTAACAAACCAACAAAACAACAAACCAACAAGCCAACAAACCAACAAGCCAACAAACCAAAAAACCAACAAACCAACAAACCAACAAACGAACAAACCAACAAACCAACAAACCAACAAACCAACAAACCAACAAACCAACAAGCCAACAAACCAACAAGCCAACAAACCAACAAGCCAATTAACCAACAAACCAACAAACCAACAAGCCAACAAACTAACAAACCAACAAAACAACAAGCCAACAAGCCAACAAACCAACAATTCAACAAGCCAACAAACCAAAAAACCAACAAGCCAACAAACCAACAAACCAACAAACCAAGTAACCAATAAGCCAGCAAACCAACAAACCAACAAGCCAACAAACCAATAAACCAACAAACCCACAAACCGACAAACAAATAAACCAACAAACCAACAAACCAACAAACCAACGAACCAATAAACCAACAAACCAACAAACCAACAAACGAACAAACCCACAAACCAACAAACCAACAAACTAACAAACCAACAAACGAACAAACCAACAAACCAACAAACCAACAAACCAACAAACGAACAAACCAACAAACAAACAAACCAACAAACCAATAAACCAACAAGCCAACAAGCTAACAAACCAACAAACCAACAAACCAAGAAACGAACAAATCAACAAACCAACAAACCAACAAACCAACAAACCAACAAACCAACAAACCAACAAACCAGCAAACCAACAAACCAACAAACCAACAAACTAACAAACCAACAAACCAACAAACCAACAAACCAACAAACCAACAAACCAACAAACCAACAAACCAACAAACCAACAAACCAACAAACCAACAAACGAACAAACCAAAAAACCAACAAACCAACAAGCCAACAAACCAACAAACCAACAAGCCAACAAGCCAACAAATTAACAAACCAACAAACCAACAAACCAACAAACCAACAAGCCAACAAATCAACAAACCAACAAGCCAACAAACCAACAAACCAACAAGCCAACAAACCAACAAACCAACAAGCGAACAAACAAACAAACCAACAACCCAACAAACCAATAAACCAACAAACCAACAAGTCAACAAACCAACAAGCCAACAAACGAACAAACCAACAAACAAACAAACTAACAAACCAACAAACCAACAAACGAACAAACCAACAAACCAACAAACCAACAAACCAACAAACCACCAAACCAACAAACCAACAAACCAACAAGCCAACAAACCAACAAACCAACAAACCAACCGACAAACAAACCAACAAACGAACAAACCATCAAACGAACAAACCAACAAACAAACAAACCAACTAACAAACAATCCAACAAACCAACAAACCAACAAACCAACAAACGAACAAACCAACAAACCAACAAACCAACAAACGAACAAACCAACAAACCAACAAACCAACAAATAAACAAACCAACAAACGAACAAACCAACAAACCAACAAACCAACAAACCAACAAACCAACAAACCAACAAACCAACAAACCAACAAACCAACAAACCAACAAACCAACAAACCACCAAACCAACAAACCAACAAACCAACAAGCCAACAAACCAACAAACCAACAAGCCAACAAGCCAACAAACCAACAAACCAACAAACGAACAAATCAACAAACCAACAAACAAACAAACCAAGAAACCAAGAAACCAACAAACCAACAAACCAACAAACCAACAAACCAACAAACCAACAAACCAACAAACCAACAAACCAACAAAACCAACAAACCAACAAGCTAACAAACCAACAAGCCAACAAGCCAACAAAATAACAAACCAACAACCCAAAAAACCAACAAACCAACAAACCGACAAACCAACAAACCAACGAACGAACAAACTAAAAAACCAACAAGCCAACAAGCCAACAAACCAACAAGCCAACAAACCAACAAACCAACAAACGAACAAACCAACAAACCAACAAACCAACAAACCAACAAACTAACAAACGAACAAACCAACCAGCCAACAAACCAACAAGCCAATTAACCAACAAAGCAACAAACCAACAAGCCAACAAACTAACAAACCAACAAAACAACAAGCCAACAAGCCAACAAACCAACAAGCCAACAAACCAAAAAACCAACAAACCAACAAACCAACAAACGAACAAACCAACAAACCAACAAACCAACAAACCAACAAACCAACAAACCAACAAACCAACAAGCCAACAAGCCAACAAACCAACAAGCCAACAAACCAACAAGCCAATTAACCAACAAACCAACAAACCAACAAGCCAACAAACTAACAAACCAACAAAACAACAAGCCAACAAGCCAACAAACCAACAATCCAACAAGCCAACAAACCAAAAAACCAACAAGCCAACAAACCAACAAACCAACAAACCAAGTAACCAATAAGCCAGCAAACCAACAAACCAACAAGCCAACAAACCAATAAACCAACAAACCCACAAACCGACAAACAAATAAACCAACAAACCAACAAACCAACAAACCAACGAACCAATAAACCAACAAACCAACAAACCAACAAACGAACAAACCCACAAACCAACAAACCAACAAACTAACAAACCAACAAACCAACAAACCAACAAACCAACAAACCAACAAACCAACAAACGAACAAACCAGCAAACAAACAAACCAACAAACCAATAAACCAACAAGCCAACAAGCTAACAAACCAACAAACCAAGAAACGAACAAATCAACAAACCAACAAACCAACAAACCAATAAACCAACAAACCAACAAATCAGCAAACCAACAAACCAACAAACCAACAAACTAACAAACCAACAAACCAACAAACCAACAAACCAACAAACCAACAAACCAACAAACCAACAAACTAACAAACCAACAAACCAACAAACCAACAAACCAACAAACCAACAAACAAACAAACCAAAAAACCAACAAACCAACAAGCCAACAAACCAGCAAACCAACAAGCCAACAAGCCAACAAATTAACAAACCAACAAACCAACAAACCAACAAACCAACAAGCCAACAAATCAACAAACCAACAAGCCAACAAACCAACAAACCAACAAGCCAACAAACCAACAAACCAACAAGCGAACAAACAAATAAACCAACAACCCAACAAACCAATAAACCAACAAACCAACAAGCCAACAAACCAACAAGCCAACAAACGAACAAACCAACAAACAAACAAACTAACAAACCAACAAATCAACAAACGAACAAACCAACAAACCTACAAACCAACAAACCAAGAAACCAAGAAACAAAGAAACCAACAAGCCAACAAACCAACAAACCAGCAAACCAACAAACCAACAAAACCAACAAACCAACAAACCAACAAACTAACAAACCAACAACCAACAAGCCAACAAACCAACAAACCAACAAACCAACAAACCAATAAACCAACAAACCAACAAACCAACAAACCAACAAACCAACAAACCAACAAGCCAACAAACCAACAAGCCAACAAACCAACAAACCAACAAACCAACAAACCAACTAACCAACAAACCAACAAACCAACAAACCAACAAGCCAACAAAACAAAAAAACAACAAACGAACAAACGAACAAACAAACAAACCAACAAACCAACAAGCCAACAAACCAACAAACCAACAAACCAACTAACCAACTAACCAACAAACCAACAAACCAACAAGCCAACAAACCAACAAACCAAGAAGCCAACAAACGAACAAACCAACAAACGAACAAACCAACAAACCAAAAAACGAACAAACGAACAAACCAACAAACAAACAAGCCAACAAGCCAACAAACCAACAAACCAAGTAACCAAAAACCCAACAAACTAACAAACCAACAAGCCAACAAGCCAACAAACCAACAAACCAACAAACCAACAAACCAACAAACCAACAAACGAACAAAAGAACAAACGAACAAACAAACAAACCAACAAACCAACAAATCAACACACCAACACACCAACAAGCGAACAAACCAACAAACCAACAAACCAACAAATCAACAAACCAACAAAGCAACAAACCAAGAAGCCAACAAGCCAACAAACTAACAAGCCAACAAACGAACAAACCAACAAACCAACAAACCAACAAGCCAACCAACCAACAAACCAACAAACCAACAAACCAACAGACAAACAAACCAACAAACAAACAAACCAACAAATGAACAAACCAACAAACCAACAAGCCAACAAACCGAAAAACCAACAAACCAACAAACCAACAAACGAATAAATCAACAAACCAACAAACGAATAAACTAACAAACAAACAAACCAACAAACAAACAAACCAACAAAACAAACCAACAAACCAACAAATGAACAAACCAACAAACCAACAAACCAACAAACCAACAAATTAACAAACCAACAAACCAACAAACCAACAAACCAACAAACCAACAAACCAACAAGCCAACAAGCCAACAAACCAACAAACCAAGAAACCAACAAACGAACAAATCAACAAACCAACAAACCAACAAACCAACAAACCAACAAACCAACAAACCAACAAACCAACAAACCAACAAACCAACAAACCAACAAACCAACAAACCAACAAACCAACAAACCAACAAAACCAACAAACCATCAAGCCAACAAACCAATATACCAACAAACCAACAAGCCAACAAGCCAACAAAATAACAAACCAACAAACCAACAACCCAAAAAACCAACAAACCAACAAACCAACAAACCAACGAATGAACAAACTAACAAACCAACAAGCCAACAAGCCAACAAACCAACAAGCCAACAAACCAACAAACCAACAAACGAACAAACCAACAAACCAACAAACCAACAAACCAACAAACCAACAAACCAACAAACCAACAAACCAAGAAGCCAACAAACGAACAAACCAACGAACGAACAAACCAACAAACCAAAAAACGAACAAACGAACAAACGAACAAACCAACAAACCGACAAACCAACAAACCAACAAACCAACAAGCCAACAAGCCAACAAACCAACAAACCAAGTAACCAAAAAGCCAACAAACTAACAAACCAACAAGCCAACAAGCCAACAAACATACAAACCAACAAACCAACAAACCAACAAACGAACAAACGAACAAACAAACAAACCAACAAACCAACAAATCAACACACCAACACACCAATACAACAACAAACGAACAAACCAACAAACCAACAAACCAATAAACCAACAAACCAACAAAGCAACAAATCAACAAGCCAACAAGCCAACAAACCAACAAGCCAACAAACCAACAAGCCAACAAGCCAACAAACCAACAAGCCAACAAACGAACAAACCAACAAACCAACAAACCAGCAAGCCAACAAACCAACAAACCAACAAACCAACAAACCAACAAACCAACAGACAAACAAACCAACAAAAGAACATACCAACAAACGAACAAACCAACAAACGAACAAACCAACAAACCAACAAGCCAACAAACCAAAAAACCAACAAACAAACAAACCAACAAACGAACAAACCAAAAAACCAACAAACTAACAAACCAACAAACCAACAAACCAACAAACAAACAAACCAACAAGCCAACAAACGAACAAACCAACAAACCAACAAACCAACAAGCCAACAAACCAACAAACCAACAAACCAACAAACGAACAAACCAACAAACGAACAAACCAACAAACGAACAAACCAACAAACCAAAAGCCAACAAATGAAAAAACCAACAAACCAACAATTCAACAAACGAACAAATCAACAAACCAATAAACCAACAAACCAACAAACCAACAAACCAACAAACCAACAAACCAACAAACCAACAAACCACCAAGCCAACAAGCCAACAAACCAACAAACCAACAAACAAACGAACCAACAAGCCAACAAACGAACAAACAAACAAACCAACAAACCAACAAGCCAACAAACCAACAAACCAACAAACCAACAAACCAACAAACCAACAAACCAACAAACCAACAAGCCAACAAACCAACAAACCAACAAACCAACAAACCAACAAACCAACAAGCCAACAAGCCAACAAACCCACAAGTCAACAAACGAACAAACTAACAAACTAACAAACCAACAAACCAACAAGCCAACAAACCACAAAACCAACAAACCAATAAGCCAACAAATCAACACACCAACACACCAACAAATAAACAAACCAACAAACCAACAAACCAACAAACCAACAAACCAACAAACCAACAAACCAACATACCAAGAAACCAACAAACCAACAAGCCAACAAACCAACAAACTAACAAGCTAACAAACGAACAAACTAACAAACCAACAAACCAACAAGCCAACAAACCAACAAAGCAACAAACCAACAAACCAACAAGCCAACTAACCAACAAACAAACAAACCAAGAAACGAACAAACCAACAAACGAACAAACCAACAAACCAACCAGCCAACAAGCCAAAAAACCAAGAAACCAACAAACCAAAAAACGAACAAACCAACAAACCAACAAACGAACAAACCAACAAACAAACAAACCAACAAACCAACAAACCAACAAACCAACAAACCAACAAACCAACAAACCAACAAACCAACAAACCAACAAACCAACAAACCAACAAACCAACAAACCAACAAACCAAGAAACAAACAAACCAACAAACCAACAAACCAACAAGCCAACAAGCCAACAAACCAACAAACCAACAAACCAACAAACAAACAAATCAACAAACCAACAAACCAACAAACCAACAAACCAACAAACCAACAAACCAACAAACCAACAAACCAACAAACCAACAAACCAACAAACCAACAAACCAACAAACCAACAAGCCAACAAACCAACAAACAAACAAGTAAACAAACCAACAAACCAACAAACGAACAAACCAACCAACAAACAAACCAACAAACAAACAAACCAACAAACCAACAAACCAACAAACCAACAAACCAACAAACCAACAAACCAACAAGCCAACAAACCAACAAACCAACAAACCAACAAACCAACAAGCCAACAAGCCAACAAGCCAACAAAATAACAAACCAACAACCCAACAAACCAACAAATCAACAAACCAGCAAACCAACAAACGAACAAACTAACAAACTAACAAACCAACAAGCCAACAAACCAACAAATCAACAAGCCAACAAACCAACAAACCAACAAACCAACAAACCAACAAACCAACAAACCAACAAACGAACAAACCAACAAACCAACAAACAAACAACCCAACAAACGAACAAACCAACAAACCAACAAACGAACAAACAAACAAACCAACAAACCAACAAACCAACAAACCAACATACCAACAAAACAACAAACCAAGTAACCAACAAAAAAACAAACAAAAAAACCAACAAACCAAAAAACGAACAAACGAACAAACCAACAAACAAACAAACCAACAAACCAACAAACCAACAAGCCAACAAGCCAACAAACCAACAAACCAACAAACCAACAAACCAAAAAGCCAACAAGCCAACAAACCAACAAGCCAACAAACCAACAAACCAACAAACAAACAAATCAACAAACCAACAAACCAACAAACCAACAAACCAACAAACCAAAAAACCAACAAACCAACAAACCAACAAACCAACAAGCCAACAAACCAACAAGCCAACAAACCAACAAGCCAACAAACCAACAAACCAACAAACGAACAAACCAACAAGCCAACAAGCCAACAAAATAACAAACCAACCACCCAACAAACCAACAAATCAACAAACCAGCAAACCAAGAAACGAACAAACTAACAAACCAACAAGCCAACAAACCAACAAACCAACAAACCAACAAACCAACAAACCAACAAACCAACAAACCAACAAACCAACAAACCGACAAACCAACAAACGAACAAACCAACAAACCAATAAACAAACAACCCAACAAACGAAGAAACCAACAAACCAACAAACCAACAAACCAACAAGCCAACAAACCAACAAACCAACAAGCCAACAAGCCAACAAACCAACAAACCAACAAACCAACAAACAAACAAATCAACAAACCAACAAACCAACAAACCAACAAACCAAAAAACGAACAAACGAACAAACTAACAAACAAACAAACCAACAAACCAACAAACCAACAAACCAACAAGCCAACAAACCAACTAACCAACAAACCAACAAACCAACAAACCAAAAAGCCAACAAGCCAACAAACCAACAAGCCAACAAACCAACAAACCAACAAACCAACAAACAAACAAATCAACAAACCAACAAACCAACAAACCAACAAACCAACAAACCAAAAAACCAACAAACCAACAAACCAACAAACTAACAAGCCAACAAACCAACCAGCCAATAAACCAACAAGCCAACAAGCCAACAAACCAACAAACCAACAAACCAACAAACCAACAAACCAACAAGCCAACAAGCCAACAAGCCAACAAAATAACAAACCAACAACCCAACAAACCAACAAATCAACAAACCAGCAAACCAACAAACGAACAAACTAACAAACCATCAAGCCAACAAGCCAACAAACCAACAAACCAACAAACCAACAAACCAACAAACGAACAAACCAACAAACCAATAAACAAACAACCCAACAAACGAAGAAACCAACAAACCAACAAACCAACAAACCAACAAGCCAACAAACCAACAAACCAACAAGCCAATAAGCCAACAAACCAACAAACCAACAAACCAACAAACAAACAAATCAACAAACCAACAAACCAACAAACCAACAAACCAACAAACCAACAAACCAACAAACGAACAAACCAACAAACCAACAAACCAACAAACCAACAAACCAACAAACCAACAAACCAATAAGCCAACAAACAAACAAGCCAACAAACCAACAAACCAACAAACGAACAAACCAACCAACAAACAAACCAACAAACAAACAAACCAACAAACCAACAAACCAAGAAACCAACAAACCAAGAAACCAACAAGCCAACAAACCAACAAACCAACTAACCAACAAACCAACAAGCCAACAAGCCAACAAGCCAACAAAATAACAAACCAACAACCCAACAAACCAACAAATCAACAAACCAGCAAACCAACAAACGAACAAATTAACAAACCAACAAGCCAACAAACCAACAAACCAACAAGCCAACAAACCAACAAACCAACAAACCAACAAACCAACAAACGAACAAACCAACAAACCAACAAACAAACAACCCAACAAACGAACAAACCAACAAACCAACAAACCAACAAACAAACAAACCAACAAACCAACAAACCAACAAACCAACATACCAACAAAACAACAAACCAACAAACCAACAAACCAAAAAGCCAACAAGCCAACAAACCAACAAGCCAACAAACCAACAAACCAACAAACCAACAAACAAACAAATCAACAAACCAACAATCCAACAAACCAACAAACCAAAAAACCAACAAACCAACAAACCAATAAACCAACAAGCCAACAAACCAACAAGCCAACAAACCAACAAGCCAACAAACCAACAAACCAACAAACCAACAAACCAACAAGCCAACAAGCCAACAAGCCAACAAGCCAACAAAATAACAAACCAACAACCCAACAAACCAACAAATCAACAAACCAGCAAACCAACAAACGAACAAACTA
Organism: Atherix ibis; assembly: GCA_958298945.1. Taxonomy (NCBI): domain Eukaryota; kingdom Metazoa; phylum Arthropoda; class Insecta; order Diptera; family Athericidae; genus Atherix; species Atherix ibis. The sequence continues at coordinate 32,542,998 of OY282608.1, forward strand.
ACAAACCAACAAACCAACAAACCAACAAACCAACAAGCCAACAAACCAACAAACCAACAAACCAACAAACCAACAAACGAACAAACCAACAAACCAACAAATAAACAACCCAACAAACGAACAAACCAACAAACCAACAAACCAACAAACAAACAAACCAACAAACCAACAAACCAACAAACCAACAAACAAACAAACCAACAAACCAACAAGCCAACAAGCCAACAAACCAACAAACCAACAAACCAATAAACCAACAAGCCAACAAACCAACAAACCAACAAACCAACAAACCAACAAGCCAACAAACCAACAAACCAACAAACCAACAAACCAACAAGCCAACAAACGAACAAACCAACAAACCAACAAATAAACAACCCAACAAACGAACAAACCAATAAACCAACAAACCAACAAACAAACAAACCAACAAACCAACAAACCAACAAACCAACAAACAAACAAACCAACAAACCAACAAACCAACAAGCCAACAAACCAACAAACCAATAAACCAACAAGCCAACAAACCAACAAACCAACAAACCAACAAACCAACAAACGAACAAACCAACAAACAAACAAACCAACAAAACCAACAAACCAACAAGCCAACAAGCCAACAAACCAACAAACCAACAAACCAAAAAGCCAACAAGCCAACAAACCAACAAGCCAACAAACCAACAAACCAACAAACAAACAAATCAACAAACCAACAAACCAACAAACCAACAAACCAACAAACCAAAAAACCAACAAACCAACAAACCAACAAACCAACAAGCCAACAAACCAACAAACGAACAAACCAACAAGCCAACAAGCCAACAAGCCAACAAAATAACAAACCAACCACCCAACAAACCAACAAATCAACAAACCAGCAAACCAACAAACCAAAAAACCAACAAACCAACAAACCAACAAGCCAACAAACCAACAAACCAACAAACGAACAAACCAACAAGCCAACAAGCCAACAAGCCAACAAAATAACAAACCAACCACCCAACAAACCAACAAATCAACAAACCAGCAAACCAAGAAACGAACAAACTAACAAACCAACAAGCCAACAAACCAACAAACCAACAAACCAACAAACCAACAAACCAACAAACCAACAAACCAACAAACCAACAAACCAACAAACGAACAAACCAACAAACCAATAAACAAACAACCCAACAAACGAAGAAACCAACAAACCAACAAACCAACAAACCAACAAGCCAACAAACCAACAAACCAACAAGCCAACAAGCCAACAAACCAACAAACCAACAAACCAACAAACAAACAAATCAACAAACCAACAAACCAACAAACCAACAAACCAAAAAACGAACAATCGAACAAACTAACAAACAAACAAACCAACAAACCAACAAACCAACAAACCAACAAACCAACAAGCCAACAAACCAACAAACTAACAAACCAACAAACCAAAAAGCCAACAAGCCAACAAACCAACAAGCCAACAAACCAACAAACCAACAAACCAACAAACAAACAAATCAACAAACCAACAAACCAACAAACCAACAAACCAACAAACCAAAAAACCAACAAACCAACAAACCAACAAACTAACAAGCCAACAAACCAACCAGCCAATAAACCAACAAGCCAACAAACCAACAAACCAACAAACCAACAAACCAACAAACCAACAAGCCAACAAGCCAACAAGCCAACAAAATAACAAACCAACAACCCAACAAACCAACAAATCAACAAACCAGCAAACCAACAAACGAACAAACTAACAAACCATCAAGCCAACAAGCCAACAAACCAACAAACCAACAAACCAACAAACCAACAAACGAACAAACCAACAAACCAATAAACAAACAACCCAACAAACGAAGAAACCAACAAACCAACAAACCAACAAACCAACAAGCCAACAAACCAACAAACCAACAAGCCAATAAGCCAACAAACCAACAAACCAACAAACCAACAAACAAACAAATCAACAAACCAACAAACCAACAAACCAACAAACCAACAAACCAAGAAACCAACAAACGAACAAACCAACAAACCAACAAACCAACAAACCAACAAACCAACAAACCAACAAACCAATAAGCCAACAAACAAACAAGCCAACAAACCAACAAACCAACAAACGAACAAACCAACCAACAAACAAACCAACAAACAAACAAACCAACAAACCAACAAACCAAGAAACCAACAAACCAAGAAACCAACAAGCCAACAAACCAACAAACCAACAAACCAACAAACCAACAAGCCAACAAGCCAACAAGCCAACAAAATAACAAACCAACAACCCAACAAACCAACAAATCAACAAACCAGCAAACCAACAAACGAACAAATTAACAAACCAACAAGCCAACAAACCAACAAACCAACAAGCCAACAAACCAACAAACCAACAAACCAACAAACCAACAAACGAACAAACCAACAAACCAACAAACAAACAACCCAACAAACGAACAAACCAACAAACCAACAAACCAACAAACAAACAAACCAACAAACCAACAAACCAACAAACCAACATACCAACAAAACAACAAACCAACAAACCAACAAACCAAAAAGCCAACAAGCCAACAAACCAACAAGCCAACAAACCAACAAACCAACAAACCAACAAACAAACAAATCAACAAACCAACAATCCAACAAACCAACAAACCAAAAAACCAACAAACCAACAAACCAATAAACCAACAAGCCAACAAACCAACAAGCCAACAAACCAACAAGCCAACAAACCAACAAACCAACAAACCAACAAACCAACAAGCCAACAAGCCAACAAGCCAACAAAATAACAAACCAACAACCCAACAAACCAACAAATCAACAAACCAGCAAACCAACAAACGAACAAACTAACAAACCAACAAACCAACAAACCAACAAACCAACAAGCCAACAAACCAACAAACCAACAAACCAACAAACCAACAAACGAACAAACCAACAAACCAACAAATAAACAACCCAACAAACGAACAAACCAACAAACCAACAAACCAACAAACAAACAAACCAACAAACCAACAAACCAACAAACCAACAAACAAACAAACCAACAAACCAACAAGCCAACAAGCCAACAAACCAACAAACCAACAAACCAATAAACCAACAAGCCAACAAACCAACAAACCAACAAACCAACAAACCAACAAACCAACAAGCCAACAAACCAACAAACCAACAAACCAACAAACCAACAAACGAACAAACCAACAAATAAACAACCCAACAAACGAACAAACCAATAAACCAACAAACCAACAAACAAACAAACCAACAAACCAACAAACCAACAAACCAACAAACCAACAAACAAACAAACCAACAAACCAACAAGCCAACAAGCCAACAAACCAACAAACCAACAAACCAATAAACCAACAAGCCAACAAACCAACAAACCAACAAACCAACAAACCAACAAACCAACAAACAAACAAACCAACAAACGAACAAAACCAACAAACCAACAAGCCAACAAGCCAACAAACCAACATACCAACAAACCAACAAACCAAGTAACCAACAAAAAAACAAACAAAAAAACCAACAAACCAAAAAACGAACAAACGAACAAACCAATAAACAAACAAACCAACAAACCAACAAACCAACAAGCCAACAAGCCAACAAACCAACAAACCAACAAACCAACAAACCAACAAACCGACAAACCAAAAAGCCTACAAGCCAACAAACCAACAAGTCAACAAACGAACAAACCAACAAACCAACAAACCAACAAACCAACAAGCCAACAAACCAACAAACCGACCAACCAACAAACCAACAAGCCAACAAGCCAACAAACCAACAAACCCACAAACTAACAAACCAACAAACCAACAAACCACCAAGCCAACAAGCCAACAAACCAACAAACCAACAAACCAATAAACCAACAAACCAACAAACCAACAAACCAACAAACCAACAAACCAACAAACCACCAAGCCAACAAGCCAACAAACCAACAAACCAATAAACCAACAAACCAACAATCCAACAAACCAACAAACCAACAAGCCAACAAATCAAAAAACCAACAAACCAATAAACCAACAAACCAACAAACCAACAAGCCAACAAGCCAACAGACCAACAAACCAAAAAACCAACAAACCAACAAACCAACAAACCATCCAACCAACAAGCCAACAAACGAACAAACCACCAAACCAACAAGCCAACAAGCCAACAAACCAACAAGCCAACAAACCAAAAAACCAACATACCAACAAGCCAACAAACCAACAAACCAACAAACGAACAAACCAACAAACCAACAAACCAACAAACCAACAAACCAACAAACCAACAAACCAACAAACCAACAAACCAACAAGCCAACAAGCCAACAAACCAACAAGCCAACAAACGAACAAACCAACAAACCAACAACCCAACAAGCCAACAAACCACAAAACCAACAAACCAACAAGCCTACAAATCAACACACCAACACACACACAAACGAACAAACCAACAAACCAACAAACCAACAAACCAACAAACCAACAAACCAAGAAACCAACAAGCCCACAAACCAACAAGCCAACAAACGAACAAACCAACAAACCAACAAACCAACAAGCCAACAAACCAACAAACCAACAAACCAACAGACAAACAAACAAACAAACGAACAAACCAACAAACGCACAAACCAACAAACGAACAAACCAACAAACTAACAAGCCAACAAACCAAAAAACCAACAAACCAACAAACCAACAAACGAACAAATCAACAAACCAAGAAACGAACAAATCAACAAATAAACAAACCAACTAACAAACAAACCAACAAACCAACAAACCAACAAACCAACAAACCAACAAACGAACAAACCAACAAACCAAGAAACCAACAAACGAACAAACCAACAAACCAACAAACCAACAAACAAACAAACCAACAAACGAACAAACCAACAAACCAACAAACCAACAAACCAACAAACTAACAAATCAACAAACCAACAAACCAACAACCCAACAAACCAACAAACCAACAAACAAACAAACCAACAAACCAACAAGCCAACAAACCAACAAACCAACAAACCAACAAGCCAACAAACGAACAAACCAACAAACCAACAAACCAACAAGCCAACAAACAAACAAACCGACCAACCAACAAACCAACAAGCCAACAAACCAACAAACCCACAAACTAACAAACCAACAAACCAACAAACCACCAAGCCAACAAGCCAACAAACCAACAAACCAACAAACCAATAAACCAACAAACCAACAAACCAACAAACCAACAAACCAACAAACCACCAAGCCAACAAGCCAACAAACCAACAAACCAATAAACCAACAAACCAACAATCCAACAAACCAACAAACCAACAAGCCAACAAATCAAAAAACCAACAAACCAACAAACCAACAAACCAACAAATCAACAAACCAACAAGCCAACAAACCAACAAACCAAAAAACCAACAAACCAACAAACCAACAAACCAACCAACCAACAAGCCAACAAACGAACAAACCACCAAACCAACAAACCAACAAGCCAACAAGCCAACAAACCAACAAACCAACAAACCAACAAATCAACAAACCAACAAACCAAGAAACGAACAAACCAAAAAACCAGCAAACCAACAAACCAACAAACCAACAAAACAACAAACCAACAAACCAACAAGCCAACAAACCAACAAACCAACAAGCCAACAAACCAACAAACCAACAAACCAACAAGCCAACAAACGAACAAACCAACAAACCAACAAACCAACAAGCCAACAAACCAACAAACCGACCAACCAACAAACCAACAAGCCAACAAACCAACAAATCCACAAACTAACAAACCAACAAACCAACAAACGACCAACAAGCCAACAAACCAACAAACCAACAAACCAATAAACCAACAAACCAACAAACCAACAAACCAACAAACCAACAAACCAACAAACCACCAAGCCAACAAGCCAACAAACCAACAAACCAATAAACCAACAAACCAACAATCCAACAAACCAACAAACCAACAAGCCAACAAATCAAAAAACCAACAAACCAACAAACCAACAAACCAACAAACCAACAAACCAACAAGCCAACAAGCCAACAAACCAACAAACCAACAAACCAACAACCCAACAAGCCAACAAACCAACAAGCCAACAAGCCAACAAACCAAAAAACCAACAAACCAACAAGCCAACAAACCAACAAACCAACAAACGAACAAACCAACAAACCAACAAACCAACAAACCAACAAACCAATAAACCAACAAACCAACAAACCAACAAACCAACAAGCCAACAAACCAACAAACCAACAAGCCAACAAACCAACAACCCAACAAGCCAACAAGCCAATAAACCAACAAACCAACAAACCAACAAATCAACAAACCAACAAACCAACAAACCAAGAAACCAACAAACCAAAAAACCAGCAAACCAACAAACCAACAAACCAACAAAACAACAAACCAACAAACCAACAAGCCAACAAACCAACAAACCAACAAGCCAACAAACCAACAAACCAACAAACCAACAAGCCAACAAACGAACAAACCAACAAACCAACAAACCAACAAGCCAACAAACCAACAAACCGACCAACCAACAAACCAACAAGCCAACAAACCAACAAACCCACAAACTAATAAACCAACAAACCAACAAACCACCAAACCAACAAGCCAACAAGCCAACAAACCAACAAACCAATAAACCAACAAACCAACAATCCAACAAACCAACAAACCAACAAGCCAACAAATCAAAAAACCAACAAACCAACAAACCAACAAACCAACAAACCAACAAGCCAACAAGCCAACAAACCAACAAACCAAAAAACCAACAAACCAACAAACCAACAAACCAACCAACCAACAAGCCAACAAACGAACAAACCACCAAACCAACAAGCCAACAAGCCAACAAACCAACAAGCCAACAAACCAAAAAACCAACAAACCAACAAGCCAACAAACCAACAAACCAACAAACGAACAAACCAACAAACCAACAAACCAACAAACCAACAAACCAACAAACCAATAAACCAACAAACCAACAAACCAACAAACCAACAAGCCAACAAGCCAACAAACCAACAAGCCAACAAACGAACAAACCAACAAACCAACAACCCAACAAGCCAACAAACCACAAAACCAACAAACCAACAAGCCTACAAATCAACACACCAACACACACACAAACGAACAAACCAACAACCCAACAAACCAACAAACCAACAAACCAACAAACCAAGAAATCAACAAGCCAACAAACCAACAAGCCAACAAACGAACAAACCAACAAACCAACAAACCAACAAACCAACAAGCCAACAAACCAACAAACGAACAAACCAACAGACAAACAAACAAACAAACGAACAAACCAACAAACCAACAAACGAACAAACCAACAAACTAACAAGCCAACAAACCAAAAAACCAACAAACCAACAAACCAACAAACGAACAAATCAACAAACCAAGAAACGAACAAATCAACAAATAAACAAACCAACTAACAAACAAACCAACAAACCAACAAACCAACAAACCAACAAACGAACAAACCAACAAACCAACAAACCAACAAACCAACAAACGAACAAACCAACAAACCAACAAACCAACAAACAAACAAACCAACAAACGAACAAACCAACAAACCAACAAACCAACAAACCAACAAACTAAGAAATCAACAAACCAACAAACCAACAAACCAACAAACCAACAAACCAACAAACCAACAAGGCAACAAACCAACAAACCAACAAGCCAACAAGCCAACAAACCAACAAACCAACAAACGAACAAATCAACAAACCAACAAACCAAGAAACCAACAAACCAAAAAACCAGCAAACCAGCAAACCAACAAACCAACAAACCAACAAACCAACAAACCAACAAACCAACAAGCCAACAAACCAACAAACCAACAAGCCAACAAACCAATAAACCAACTAACCAACAAACGAACAAACCAACAAACCAACAAACAAACAACCCAACAAACGAACAAACCAACAAACGAACAAACAAACAAACCAACAAGCCAACAAGCCAACAAACCAACAAACCAACAAACCAATAAACCAACAAACCAACAAACCAACAAACCAACAAACCAACAAACCAACAAACCAACAAACCAACAAACGAACAAACCAACAAACCAACAAGGCAACAAGCCAACAAACCAACAAACCAACAAACCAAGTAACCAACAAAGAAACAAACCAACAAACTAACAAACCAACAAACGAACAAACGAACAAACCAACAAACAAACAAACCAACAAACCAACAAACCAACCAACCAACAAGCCAACAAACGAACAAACCACCAAACCAACAAGCCAACAAGCCAACAAACCAACAAGCCAACAAACCAAAAAACCAACAAACCAACAAGCCAACAAACCAACAAACCAACAAACGAACAAACCAACAAACCAACAAACCAACAAACCAACAAACCAACAAACCAACAAACCAACAAACCAACAAACCAACAAACCAACAAACCAACAAGCCAACAAGCCAACAAACCAACAAGCCAACAAACGAACAAACCAACAAACCAACAACCCAACAAGCCAACAAACCACAAAACCAACAAACCAACAAGCCTACAAATCAACACACCAACACACACACAAACGAACAAACCAACAAACCAACAAACCAACAAACCAACAAACCAACAAACCAAGAAATCAACAAGCCAACAAACCAACAAGCCAACAAACGAACAAACCAACAAACCAACAAACCAACAAACCAACAAGCCAACAAACCAACAAACGAACAAACCAACAGACAAACAAACAAACAAACGAACAAACCAACAAACCAACAAACGAACAAACCAACAAACTAACAAGCCAACAAACCAAAAAACCAACAAACCAACAAACCAACAAACAAACAACTCAACAAACCAAGAAACGAACAAATCAACAAATAAACAAACCAACTAACAAACAAACCAACAAACCAACAAACCAACAAACCAACAAACGAACAAACCAACAAACCAACAAACCAACAAACGAACAAACCAACAAACCAACAAACCAACAAACAAACAAACCAACAAACGAACAAACCAACAAACCAACAAACCAACAAACCAACAAACTAAGAAATCAACAAACCAACAAACCAACAAACCAACAAACCAACAAACCAACAAACCAACAAACCAACAAGCCAACAAACCAACAAACCAACAAGCCAACAAGCCAACAAACCAACAAACCAACAAACGAACAAATCAACAAACCAACAAACCAACAAACCAAGAAACCAACAAACCAAAAAACCAGCAAACCAACAAACCAACAAACCAACAAACCAACAAACCAACAAACCAACAAGCCAACAAACCAACAAACCAACAAGCCCACAAACCTACAAACCAACAAGCCAACAAACCAACAAACAAACAAACAAACAAACCAACACACCAACAAACCAACAAACCAACAAACGAACAAACAAACAAACCAACAAGCCAACAAGCCAACAAACCAACAAACCAACAAACCAATAAACCAACAAACCAACAAACCAACAAACCAACAAACCAACAAACCAACAAACCAACAAACCAACAAACGAACAAACCAACGAACCAACAAGGCAACAAGCCAACAAACCAACAAACCAACAAACCAACAAACCAAGTAACCAACAAAAAAACAAACCAACAAACTAACAAACCAACAAACGAACAAACGAACAAACCAACAAACAAACAAACCGACAAACCAACAAACCAACAAACCAACAAGCCAACAAGCCAACAAACCAACAAACCAACAAACCAACAAACCAACAAACCAACAAACCAACAAACCAACAAGCCAACAAGCCAACAAACCAACAAGCCAACAAACGAACAAACCAACAAAACAACAAACCAACAAGCCAACAAACTAACAAACCGACAAACCAACAAACCAACAAGCCAACAAACCAACAAACCCACAAACCAACAAACGAACAAACCAACAAACAAACAAACCAACAAACCAACAAACCAACACGCCAACAAGCCAACAAACCAACAAACCAACAAACCAACAAACCAACAAACCACCAAGCCAACAAGCCAACAAACCAACAAACCAACAAACCAATAAACCAACAAACCAACAATCCAACAAACCAACAAACCGACAAGCCAATAAACCAAAAAACCAACAAACCAACAAACCAACAAACCAACAAACCAACAAGCCAACAAGCCAACAAACCAACAAACCAACAAACCAACAAACCAACAAACCAACAAACCAACAAGCCAACAAGCCAACAAACGAACAAACCAACAAACCAACAAGCCAACAAGCCAACAAACCAACAAGCCAACAAATCAAAAAACCAACAAACCAACAAGCCAACAAACCAACAAACCAACAAACGAACAAACCAACAAACGAACAAACCAACAAACCAACAAACCAACAAACCAACAAACCAACAAACCAACAAGCCAACAAGCGAACAAACCAATAAGCCAACAAACGAACAAACCAACAAACCAACAAACCAACAAACCAACAAACCAACAAACCAACAAGACAACAAACCAACAAACCAACCGACAAACAAACCAACAAACGAACAAACCAACAAACGAACAAACCAACGAACCAACAAGCCAACAAACAAAAAAACCAACAAACCAACAAACCAACAAACGAACAAATCAACAAACCATCAAACGAACAAACCAACAAACAAACAAACCAACTAACAAACAAACCAACAAACCAACAAACCAACAAACGAACAAACCAACAAACCAACAAACCAACAAACGAACAAACCAACAAACCAACAAACCAACAAACAAACAAACCAACAAACGAACAAACCAACAAACCAACAAATGAACAAACCAACAAACCAACAAACCAACAAACCAACAAACCAACAAACCAACAAACCAACAAACCAACAAACCAACAAACCAACAAACCAACAAACCACCAAACCAACAAACCAACAAACCAACAAGCCAACAAACCAACAAACCAACAAGCCAACAAGCCAACAAACCAACAAACCAACAAACGAACAAATCAACAAACCAACAAACAAACAAACCAAGAAACCAAGAAACCAACAAACCAACAAACCAACAAACCAACAAACCAACAAACCAACAAACCAACAAAACCAACAAACCAACAAGCCAACAAACCAACAAGCCAACAAGCCAACAAAATAACAAACCAACAACCCAAAAAACCAACAAACCAACAAACCAACAAACCAACAAACCAACGAACGAACAAACTAAAAAACCAACAAGCCAACAAGCTAACAAACCAACAAGCCAACAAACCAACAAACCAACAAACCAACAAACGAACAAACCAACAAACCAACAAACCAACAAACCAACAAACCAACAAACCAACAAACCAACAAACCAACAAACGAACAAACCAACAAGCCAACAAACAAACAAACCAACAAACCAGCAAACGAACAAACCAACAAGCCAAGTGACCAACAAACCAACAAACCAACAAACCAACAAACCAACAAACCCACAAACCAACAAGCCAACAAGCCAACAAACCAACAAGCCAACAAACCAACAAGCCAATTAACCAACAAACCAACAAACCAACAAGCCAACAAACTAACAAACCAACAAAACAACAAGCCAACAAGCCAACAAACCAACAATCCAACAAGCCAACAAACCAAAAAACCAACAAGCCAACAAACCAACAAACCAACAAACCAAGTAACCAATAAGCCAGCAAACCAATAAACCAACAAGCCAACAAACCAATAAACCAACAAACCCACAAACCAACAAACAAATAAACCAACAAACCAACAAACCAACAAACCAACAAACCAATAAACCAACAAACCAACAAACCAACAAACGAACAAACCCACAAACCAACAAACCAACAAACTAACAAACCAACAAACGAACAAACCAACAAACCAACAAACCAACAAACCAACAAACGAACAAACCAACAAACAAACAAACCAACAAACCAATAAACCAACAAGCCAACAAGCTAACAAACCAACAAACCAAGAAACGAACAAATCAACAAACCAACAAACCAACAAACCAACAAACCAACAAACTAGCAAACCAACAAACCAACAAACCAACAAACTAACAAACCAACAAACCAACAAACCAACAAACCAACAAACCAACAAACCAACAAACCAACAAACCAACAAACCAACAAACCAACAAACCAACAAACCAACAAGCCAACAAGCCAACAAATTAACAAACCAACAAACCAACAAACCAACAAGCCAACAAATCAACAAACCAACAAGCCAACAAACCAACAAACCAACAAGCCAACAAACCAACAAACCAACAAACCAACAAGCGAACAAACAAACAAACCAACAACCCAACAAACCAATAAACCAACAAACCAACAAGCCAACAAACCAACAAGCCAACAAACGAACAAACCAACAAACAAACAAACCAACAAACCAACAAACCAACAAACGAACAAACCAACAAACCAACAAACCAACAAACCAAGAAACCAACAAACCAACAAGCCAACAAACCAACAAACCAGCAAACCAACAAACCAACAAACCAACAAACCAACAAACCAACAAACCAACAAACCAACAAGCCAACAAACCAACAAGCCAACAAACCAACAAACCATTAAACCAACAAACCAACTAACCAACAAACCAACAAACCAACAAACCAACAAGCCAACAAAACAAAAAACCAACAAACGAACAAACGAACAAACAAACAAACCAACAAACCAACAAGCCAACAAACCAACAAACCAACAAACCAACTAACCAACAAACAAACAAACCAACAAGCCAACAAGCCAACAAACCAACAAACCAATTAACCAAAAAGCCAACAAACTAACAAACCAACACACCAACACACCAACAAACGAACAAACCAACAAACCAACAAATCAACAAACCAACAAAGCAACAAACCAACAAGCCAACAAGCCAACAAACTAACAAGCCAACAAACGAACAAACCAACAAAACAACAAGCCAACAAGCCAACAAACCAACAATCCAACAAGCCAACAAACCAAAAAACCAACAAGCCAACAAACCAACAAACCAACAAACCAAGTAACCAATAAGCCAGCAAACCAATAAACCAACAAGCCAACAAACCAATAAACCAACAAACCCACAAACCAACAAACAAATAAACCAACAAACCAACAAACCAACAAACCAACAAACCAATAAACCAACAAACCAACAAACCAACAAACGAACAAACCCACAAACCAACAAACCAACAAACTAACAAACCAACAAACGAACAAACCAACAAACCAACAAACCAACAAACCAACAAACCAACAAACGAACAAACCAACAAACAAACAAACCAACAAACCAATAAACCAACAAGCCAACAAGCTAACAAACCAACAAACCAAGAAACGAACAAATCAACAAACCAACAAACCAACAAACCAACAAACCAACAAACCAGCAAACCAACAAACCAACAAACCAACAAACTAACAAACCAACAAACCAACAAACCAACAAACCAACAAACCAACAAACCAACAAACCAACAAACCAACAAACCAACAAACCAACAAGCCAACAAACCAACAAACCAACAAGCCAACAAGCCAACAAATTAACAAACCAACAAACCAACAAACCAACAAACCAACAAACCAACAAACGAACAAACCAACAAACCAACAAGCCAACAAACCAACAAACCAACAAGCCAACAAACCAACAAACCAACAAACCAACAAGCGAACAAACAAACAAACCAACAACCCAACAAACCAATAAACCAACAAACCAACAAGCCCACAAACCAACAAGCCAACAAACGAACAAACCAACAAACAAACAAACCAACAAACCAACAAACCAACAAACGAACAAACCAACAAACCAACAAACCAACAAACCAAGAAACCAACAAACCAACAAGCCAACAAACCAACAAACCAGCAAACCAACAAACCAACAAACCAACAAACCAACAAACCAACAAACCAACAAACCAACAAACCAACAAGCCAACAAACCAACAAGCCAACAAACCAACAAACCATTAAACCAACAAACCAACTAACCAACAAACCAACAAACCAACAAACCAACAAGCCAACAAAACAAAAAACCAACAAACGAACAAACGAACAAACAAACAAACCAACAAACCAACAAGCCAACAAACCAACAAACCAACAAACCAACTAACCAACAAACAAACAAACCAACAAGCCAACAAACCAACAAACCAACTAACCAACAAACAAACAAACCAACAAGCCAACAAGCCCACAAACCAACAAACCAAGTAACCAAAAAGCCAACAAACTAACAAACCAACATACCAACACACCAACAAATGAACAAACCAACAAACCAACAAATCAACAAACCAACAAAGCAACAAACCAACAAGCCAACAAGCCAACAAACTAACAAGCCAACAAACGAACAAACCAACAAACCAACAAACCAACAAGCCAACCAACCAACAAACCAACAAACCAACAAATCAACAGACAATCAAACCTACAAACGAACAAACCAACAAACCAACAAGTTAACAAACCGAAAAACCAACAAACCAACAAACCAACAAACGAACAAATCAACAAACCAACAAACGAACAAACTAACAAACAAACAAACCAACAAACAAACAAACCAACAAAACAAACCAACAAACCAACAAACGAACAAACCAACAAACCAACAAACCAACAAACGAACAAACCAACAAATCAACAAACCAACAAACAAACAAACCAACAAACGAACAAACCAACAAACCAACAAACCAACAAACCAACAAATTAACAAACCAACAAACCAACAAACCAACAAACCAACAAACCAACAAACCAACAAACCAACAAACCAACAAGCCAACAAACCAACAAACCAACAAACCAACAAGCCAACAAGCCAAACAAACCAACAAACCAACAAACCATCAAATCAACAAACCAACAAATCAACAAACCAAGAAACCAACAAACCAACAAACCAACAAACCAACAAACCAACAAACCAACAAACCAACAAACCAACAAACCAACAGGCCAACAAACCAACAAACCAACGAGCCAACAAACCAACAAACCAACAAACCAACAAACGAGCAAACCACCAAACAAACAAACCAACAAACAAACAAACCAACAAACCAACAAACCAACAAACCAACAAACCAACAAACCAACAAACCAACAAAACCAACAAACCAACAAGCCAACAAACCAATATACCAACAAAACAACAAGCCAACAAGCCAACAAAATAACAAACCAACAAACCAACAACCTAAAAAACCAACAAACCAACAAACCAACAAACCAACGAACGAACAAACTAACAAACCAACAAGCCAACAAGCCAACAAACCAACAAGCCGACAAACCAACAAACCAACAAACGAACAAACCAACAAACCAACAAACCAACAAACCAACAAACCAAGAAGCCAACAAACAAACAAACCAACGAACGAACAAACCAACAAACCAAAAAACGAACAAACGAACAAACGAACAAACCAACAAACCGACAAACCAACGAACCAACAAACCAACAACCCAACAAGCCAACAAACCAACAAACCAACTAACCAAAAAGCCAACAAACTAACAAACCAACAAGCCAACAAGCCAACAAACAAACAAACCAACAAACCAACAAATCAACACACCAACACACCAACAAACGACCAAACCAACAAACCAACAAACCAACAAACCAACAAACCAACAAAGCAACAAACCAACAAGCCAACAAGCCAACAAACCAACAAGCCAACAAACGAACAAACCAACAAACCAACAAACCAACAAGCCAACCAACCAACAAACCAACAAACCAACAAACCAACAGACAAACAAACCAACAAACAAACAAACCAACAAACGAACAAACCAACAAACCAACAAGCCAATAAACCGAAAAACCAACAAACCAACAAACCAACAAACGAACAAATCAACAAACCAACAAACGAACAAACTAACAAACAAACAAACCAACAAACAAAAAAACCAACAAAACAAACCAACAAACCAACAAACGAACAAACCAACAAACCAACAAACCAACAAACGAACAAACCAACAAATCAACAAACCAACAAACAAACAAACCAACAAACGAACAAACCAACAAACCAACAAACCAACAAATTAACAAACCAACAAACCAACAGACAAACAAACCAACAAACAAACAAACCAACAAACGAACAAACCAACAAACCAACAAACCAACAAACCGAAAAACCAACAAACCAACAAACCAACAAACGAACAAATCAAGAAACCAACAAACGAACAAACTAACAAACCAACAAACCAACAAGCCAACCAACCAACAAACCAACAAACCAACAAACCAACAGACAAACAAACCAACAAACAAACAAACCAACAGACGAACAAACCAAAGAACTAACAAACAAACAAACCAACAAACAAACAAACCAACAAAACAAACCAACAAACCAACAAACGAACAAACCAATAAACCAACAAACCAACAAGCCAACCAACCAACAAACCAACAAACCAACAAACCAACAGACAAACAAACCAACAAACAAACAAACCAACAAACGAACAAACCAACAAACCAACAAACCGAAAAACCAACAAACCAACAAACAAACAAACGAACAAATCAACAAACCAACAAACCAAGAAACCAACAAACCAACAAGCCAACAAACCAACAAACCAGCAAACCAACAAACCAACAAACCAACAAACCAACAAACCAACAAACCAACAAACCAACAAGCCAACAAACCAACAAGCCAACAAACCAACAAACCATTAAACCAACAAACCAACTAACCAACAAACCAACAAACCAACAAACCAACAAGCCAACAAAACAAAAAACCAACAAACGAACAAACGAACAAACAAACAAACCAACAAACCAACAAGCCAACAAACCAACAAACCAACAAACCAACTAACCAACAAACAAACAAACCAACAAGCCAACAAGCCAACAAACCAACAAACCAATTAACCAAAAAGCCAACAAACTAACAAACCAACACACCAACACACCAACAAACGAACAAACCAACAAACCAACAAATCAACAAACCAACAAAGCAACAAACCAACAAGCCAACAAGCCAACAAACTAACAAGCCAACAAACGAACAAACCAACAAAACAACAAGCCAACAAGCCAACAAACCAACAATCCAACAAGCCAACAAACCAAAAAACCAACAAGCCAACAAACCAACAAACCAACAAACCAAGTAACCAATAAGCCAGCAAACCAATAAACCAACAAGCCAACAAACCAATAAACCAACAAACCCACAAACCAACAAACAAATAAACCAACAAACCAACAAACCAACAAACCAACAAACCAATAAACCAACAAACCAACAAACCAACAAACGAACAAACCCACAAACCAACAAACCAACAAACTAACAAACCAACAAACGAACAAACCAACAAACCAACAAACCAACAAACCAACAAACCAACAAACCAACAAACCAACAAACGAACAAACCAACAAACAAACAAACCAACAAACCAATAAACCAACAAGCCAACAAGCTAACAAACCAACAAACCAAGAAACGAACAAATCAACAAACCAACAAACCAACAAACCAACAAACCAACAAACCAGCAAACCAACAAACCAACAAACCAACAAACTAACAAACCAACAAACCAACAAACCAACAAACCAACAAACCAACAAACCAGCAAACCAACAAACCAACAAGCCAACAAGCTAACAAACCAACAAACCAAGAAACGAACAAATCAACAAACCAACAAACCAACAAACCAACAAACCAACAAACCAGCAAACCAACAAACCAACAAACCAACAAACTAACAAACCAACAAACCAACAAACCAACAAACCAACAAACCAACAAACCAACAAACCAACAAACCAACAAACCAACAAACCAACAAGCCAACAAACCAACAAACCAACAAACCAACGAGCCAACAAACCAACAAACCAACAAACCAACAAACGAGCAAACCACCAAACAAACAAACCAACAAACAAACAAACCAACAAACCAACAAACCAACAAACCAACAAACCAACAAACCAACAAACCAACAAAACCAACAAACCAACAAGCCAACAAACCAATATACCAACAAAACAACAAGCCAACAAGCCAACAAAATAACAAACCAACAAACCAACAACCTAAAAAACCAACAAACCAACAAACCAACAAACCAACGAACGAACAAACTAACAAACCAACAAGCCAACAAGCCAACAAACCAACAAGCCGACAAACCAACAAACCAACAAACGAACAAACCAACAAACCAACAAACCAACAAACCAACAAACCAAGAAGCCAACAAACAAACAAACCAACGAACGAACAAACCAACAAACCAAAAAACGAACAAACGAACAAACGAACAAACCACCAAACCGACAAACCAACGAACCAACAAACCAACAACCCAACAAGCCAACAAACCAACAAACCAACTAACCAAAAAGCCAACAAACTAACAAACCAACAAGCCAACAAGCCAACAAACAAACAAACCAACAAACCAACAAATCAACACACCAACACACCAACAAACGACCAAACCAACAAACCAACAAACCAACAAACCAACAAACCAACAAAGCAACAAACCAACAAGCCAACAAGCCAACAAACCAACAAGCCAACAAACGAACAAACCAACAAACCAACAAACCAACAAGCCAACCAACCAACAAACCAACAAACCAACAAACCAACAGACAAACAAACCAACAAACAAACAAACCAACAAACGAACAAACCAACAAACCAACAAGCCAACAAACCGAAAAACCAACAAACCAACAAACCAACAAACGAACAAATCAACAAACCAACAAACGAACAAACTAACAAACAAACAAACCAACAAACAAAAAAACCAACAAAACAAACCAACAAACCAACAAACGAACAAACCAACAAACCAACAAACCAACAAACGAACAAACCAACAAATCAACAAACCAACAAACAAACAAACCAACAAACGAACAAACCAACAAACCAACAAACCAACAAATTAACAAACCAACAAACCAACAGACAAACAAACCAACAAACAAACAAACCAACAAACGAACAAACCAACAAACCAACAAACCAACAAACCGAAAAACCAACAAACCAACAAACCAACAAACGAACAAATCAAGAAATCAAGAAACCAACAAACGAACAAACTAACAAACCAACAAACCAACAAGCCAACCAACCAACAAACCAACAAACCAACAAACCAACAGACAAACAAACCAACAAACAAACAAACCAACAGACGAACAAACCAAAGAACTAACAAACAAACAAACCAACAAACAAACAAACCAACAAAACAAACCAACAAACCAACAAACGAACAAACCAATAAACCAACAAACCAACAAGCCAACCAACCAACAAACCAACAAACCAACAAACCAACAGACAAACAAACCAACAAACAAACAAACCAACAAACGAACAAACCAACAAACCAACAAACCGAAAAACCAACAAACCAACAAACAAACAAACGAACAAATCAACAAACCAACAAACCAAGAAACCAACAAACCAACAAGCCAACAAACCAACAAACCAGCAAACCAACAAACCAACAAACCAACAAACAAACAAACCAACAAACCAACAAACCAACAAGCCAACAAACCAACAAGCCAACAAACCAACAAACCATTAAACCAACAAACCAACTAACCAACAAACCAACAAACCAACAAACCAACAAGCCAACAAAACAAAAAACCAACAAACGAACAAACGAACAAACAAACAAACCAACAAACCAACAAGCCAACAAACCAACAAACCAACAAACCAACTAACCAACAAACAAACAAACCAACAAGCCAACAAGCCAACAAACCAACAAACCAATTAACCAAAAAGCCAACAAACTAACAAACCAACACACCAACACACCAACAAACGAACAAACCAACAAACCAACAAATCAACAAACCAACAAAGCAACAAACCAACAAGCCAACAAGCCAACAAACTAACAAGCCAACAAACGAACAAACCAACAAAACAACAAGCCAACAAGCCAACAAACCAACAATCCAACAAGCCAACAAACCAAAAAACCAACAAGCCAACAAACCAACAAACCAACAAACCAAGTAACCAATAAGCCAGCAAACCAATAAACCAACAAGCCAACAAACCAATAAACCAACAAACCCACAAACCAACAAACAAATAAACCAACAAACCAACAAACCAACAAACCAACAAACCAATAAACCAACAAACCAACAAACCAACAAACGAACAAACCCACAAACCAACAAACCAACAAACTAACAAACCAACAAACGAACAAACCAACAAACCAACAAACCAACAAACCAACAAACCAACAAACGAACAAACCAACAAACAAACAAACCAACAAACCAATAAACCAACAAGCCAACAAGCTAACAAACCAACAAACCAAGAAACGAACAAATCAACAAACCAACAAACCAACAAACCAACAAACCAACAAACCAGCAAACCAACAAACCAACAAACCAACAAACTAACAAACCAACAAACCAACAAACCAACAAACCAACAAACCAACAAACCAACAAACCAACAAACCAACAAACCAACAAACCAACAAGCCAACAAACCAACAAACCAACAAGCCAACAAGCCAACAAATTAACAAACCAACAAACCAACAAACCAGCAATCCAACAAATCAACAAACCAACAAGCCAACAAACCAACAAACCAACAAGCCAACAAACCAACAAACCAACAAACCAACAAGCGAACAAACAAACAAACCAACAACCCAACAAACCAATAAACCAACAAACCAACAAGCCAACAAACCAACAAGCCAACAAACGAACAAACCAACAAACAAACAAACCAACAAACCAACAAACCAACAAACGAACAAACCAACAAACCAACAAACCAACAAACCAAGAAACCAACAAACCAACAAGCCAACAAACCAACAAACCAGCAAACCAACAAACCAACAAACCAACAAACCAACAAACCAACAAACCAACAAACCAACAAACCAACAAGCCAACAAACCAACAAGCCAACAAACCAACAAACCATTAAACCAACAAACCAACTAACCAACAAACCAACAAACCAACAAACCAACAAGCCAACAAAACAAAAAACCAACAAACGAACAAACGAACAAACAAACAAACCAACAAACCAACAAGCCAACAAACCAACAAACCAACAAACCAACTAACCAACAAACAAACAAACCAACAAGCCAACAAGCCAACAAACCAACAAACCAAGTAACCAAAAAGCCAACAAACTAACAAACCAACATACCAACACACCAACAAACGAACAAACCAACAAACCAACAAATCAACAAACCAACAAAGCAACAAACCAACAAGCCAACAAGCCAACAAACTAACAAGCCAACAAACGAACAAACCAACAAACCAACAAACCAACAAGCCAACCAACCAACAAACCAACAAACCAACAAACCAACAGACAATCAAACCTACAAACGAACAAACCAACAAACCAACAAGTTAACAAACCGAAAAACCAACAAACCAACAAACCAACAAACGAACAAATCAACAAACCAACAAACGAACAAACTAACAAACAAACAAACCAACAAACAAACAAACCAACAAAACAAACCAACAAACCAACAAACGAACAAACCAACAAACCAACAAACCAACAAACGAACAAACCAACAAATCAACAAACCAACAAACAAACAAACCAACAAACGAACAAACCAACAAACCAACAAACCAACAAACCAACAAATTAACAAACCAACAAACCAACAAACCAACAAACCAACAAACCAACAAACCAACAAACCAACAAACCAACAAGCCAACAAACCAACAAACCAACAAACCAACAAGCCAACAAGCCAACAAACCAACAAACCAACAAACCAACAAATCAACAAACCAACAAATCAACAAACCAAGAAACCAACAAACCAACAAACCAACAAACCAACAAACCAACAAACCAACAAACCAACAAACCAACAAACCAACAGGCCAACAAACCAACAAACCAACGAGCCAACAAACCAACAAACCAACAAACCAACAAACGAGCAAACCACCAAACAAACAAACCAACAAACAAACAAACCAACAAACCAACAAACCAACAAACCAACAAACCAACAAACCAACAAACCAACAAAACCAACAAACCAACAAAACCAACAAACCAACAAGCCAACAAACCAATATACCAACAAAACAACAAGCCAACAAGCCAACAAAATAACAAACCAACAAACCAACAACCTAAAAAACCAACAAACCAACAAACCAACAAACCAACGAACGAACAAACTAACAAACCAACAAGCCAACAAGCCAACAAACCAACAAGCCGACAAACCAACAAACCAACAAACGAACAAACCAACAAACCAACAAACCAACAAACCAACAAACCAAGAAGCCAACAAACAAACAAACCAACGAACGAACAAACCAACAAACCAAAAAACGAACAAACGAACAAACGAACAAACCAACAAACCGACAAACCAACGAACCAACAAACCAACAACCCAACAAGCCAACAAACCAACAAACCAACTAACCAAAAAGCCAACAAACTAACAAACCAACAAGCCAACAAGCCAACAAACAAACAAACCAACAAACCAACAAATCAACACACCAACACACCAACAAACGACCAAACCAACAAACCAACAAACCAACAAACCAACAAACCAACAAACCAACAAAGCAACAAACCAACAAGCCAACAAGCCAACAAACCAACAAGCCAACAAACGAACAAACCAACAAACCAACAAACCAACAAGCCAACCAACCAACAAACCAACAAACCAACAAACCAACAGACAAACAAACCAACAAACAAACAAACCAACAAACGAACAAACCAACAAACCAACAAGCCAACAAACCGAAAAACCAACAAACCAACAAACCAACAAACGAACAAATCAACAAACCAACAAACGAACAAACTAACAAACAAACAAACCAACAAACAAAAAAACCAACAAAACAAACCAACAAACCAACAAACGAACAAACCAACAAACCAACAAACCAACAAACGAACAAACCAACAAATCAACAAACCAACAAACAAACAAACCAACAAACGAACAAACCAACAAACCAACAAACCAACAAATTAACAAACCAACAAATCAACAGACAAACAAACCAACAAACAAACAAACCAACAAACGAACAAACCAACAAACCAACAAACCAACAAACCGAAAAACCAACAAACCAACAAACCAACAAACGAACAAATCAAGAAACCAACAAACGAACAAACTAACAAACCAACAAACCAACAAGCCAACCAACCAACAAACCAACAAACCAACAAACCAACAGACAAACAAACCAACAAACAAACAAACCAACAGACGAACAAACCAAAGAACTAACAAACAAACAAACCAACAAACAAACAAACCAACAAAACAAACCAACAAACCAACAAACGAACAAACCAATAAACCAACAAACCAACAAGCCAACCAACCAACAAACCAACAAACCAACTAACCAACAGACAAACAAACCAACAAACAAACAAACCAACAAATGAACAAACCAACAAACCAACAAACCGAAAAACCAACAAACCAACAAACAAACAAACGAACAAATCAACAAACCAACAAACGAACAAACTAACAAACAAACAAACCAACAAACAAACAAACCAACAAAACAAACCAACAAACCAACAAACGAACAAACCAACAAACCAACAAACCAACAGACGAACAAACCAACATTAAACAAACCAACAAACAAACAAACCAACAAACGAACAAACCAACAAACCAACAAACCAACAAACCAACAAGCCAACCAACCAACAAACCAACAAACCAACAAACCAACAGACAAACAAACCAACAAACAAACAAACCAACAAACGAACAAACCAACAAACCAACAAACCGAAAAACCAACAAACCAACAAACAAACAAACGAACAAATCAACAAACCAACAAACCAAGAAACCAACAAACCAACAAGCCAACAAACCAACAAACCAGCAAACCAACAAACCAACAAACCAACAAACCAACAAACCAACAAACCAACAAACCAACAAGCCAACAAACCAACAAGCCAACAAACCAACAAACCATTAAACCAACAAACCAACTAACCAACAAACCAACAAACCAACAAACCAACAAGCCAACAAAACAAAAAACCAACAAACGAACAAACGAACAAACAAACAAACCAACAAACCAACAAGCCAACAAACCAACAAACCAACAAACCAACTAACCAACAAACAAACAAACCAACAAGCCAACAAGCCAACAAACCAACAAACCAATTAACCAAAAAGCCAACAAACTAACAAACCAACACACCAACACACCAACAAACGAACAAACCAACAAACCAACAAATCAACAAACCAACAAAGCAACAAACCAACAAGCCAACAAGCCAACAAACTAACAAGCCAACAAACGAACAAACCAACAAAACAACAAGCCAACAAGCCAACAAACCAACAATCCAACAAGCCAACAAACCAAAAAACCAACAAGCCAACAAACCAACAAACCAACAAACCAAGTAACCAATAAGCCAGGAAACCAATAAACCAACAAGCCAACAAACCAATAAACCAACAAACCCACAAACCAACAAACAAATAAACCAACAAACCAACAAACCAACAAACCAACAAACCAATAAACCAACAAACCAACAAACCAACAAACGAACAAACCCACAAACCAACAAACCAACAAACTAACAAACCAACAAACGAACAAACCAACAAACCAACAAACCAACAAACCAACAAACCAACAAACGAACAAACCAACAAACAAACAAACCAACAAACCAATAAACCAACAAGCCAACAAGCTAACAAACCAACAAACCAAGAAACGAACAAATCAACAAACCAACAAACCAACAAACCAACAAACCAACAAACCAGCAAACCAACAAACCAACAAACCAACAAACTAACAAACCAACAAACCAACAAACCAACAAACCAACAAACCAACAAACCAACAAACCAGCAAACCAACAAACCAACAAGCCAACAAGCTAACAAACCAACAAACCAAGAAACGAACAAATCAACAAACCAACAAACCAACAAACCAACAAACCAACAAACCAGCAAACCAACAAACCAACAAACCAACAAACTAACAAACCAACAAACCAACAAACCAACAAACCAACAAACCAACAAACCAACAAACCAACAAACCAACAAACCAACAAACCAACAAGCCAACAAACCAACAAACCAACAAACCAACGAGCCAACAAACCAACAAACCAACAAACCAACAAACGAGCAAACCACCAAACAAACAAACCAACAAACAAACAAACCAACAAACCAACAAACCAACAAACCAACAAACCAACAAACCAACAAACCAACAAAACCAACAAACCAACAAGCCAACAAACCAATATACCAACAAAACAACAAGCCAACAAGCCAACAAAATAACAAACCAACAAACCAACAACCTAAAAAACCAACAAACCAACAAACCAACAAACCAACGAACGAACAAACTAACAAACCAACAAGCCAACAAGCCAACAAACCAACAAGCCGACAAACCAACAAACCAACAAACGAACAAACCAACAAACCAACAAACCAACAAACCAACAAACCAAGAAGCCAACAAACAAACAAACCAACGAACGAACAAACCAACAAACCAAAAAACGAACAAACGAACAAACGAACAAACCAACAAACCGACAAACCAACGAACCAACAAACCAACAACCCAACAAGCCAACAAACCAACAAACCAACTAACCAAAAAGCCAACAAACTAACAAACCAACAAGCCAACAAACCAACAAACAAACAAACCAACAAACCAACAAATCAACACACCAACACACCAACAAACGACCAAACCAACAAACCAACAAACCAACAAACCAACAAACCAACAAAGCAACAAACCAACAAGCCAACAAGCCAACAAACCAACAAGCCAACAAACGAACAAACCAACAAACCAACAAACGAACAAGCCAACCAACCAACAAACCAACAAACCAACAAACCAACAGACAAACAAACCAACAAACAAACAAACCAACAAACGAACAAACCAACAAACCAACAAGCCAACAAACCGAAAAACCAACAAACCAACAAACCAACAAACGAACAAATCAACAAACCAACAAACGAACAAACTAACAAACAAACAAACCAACAAACAAAAAAACCAACAAAACAAACCAACAAACCAACAAACGAACAAACCAACAAACCAACAAACCAACAAACGAACAAACCAACAAATCAACAAACCAACAAACAAACAAACCAACAAACGAACAAACCAACAAACCAACAAACCAACAAATTAACAAACCAACAAACCAACAGACAAACAAACCAACAAACAAACAAACCAACAAACGAACAAACCAACAAACCAACAAACCAACAAACCGAAAAACCAACAAACCAACAAACCAACAAACGAACAAATCAAGAAACCAACAAACGAACAAACTAACAAACCAACAAACCAACAAGCCAACCAACCAACAAACCAACAAACCAACAAACCAACAGACAAACAAACCAACAAACAAACAAACCAACAGACGAACAAACCAAAGAACTAACAAACAAACAAACCAACAAACAAACAAACCAACAAAACAAACCAACAAACCAACAAACGAACAAACCAATAAACCAACAAACCAACAAGCCAACCAACCAACAAACCAACAAACCAACAAACCAACAGACAAACAAACCAACAAACAAACAAACCAACAAACGAACAAACCAACAAACCAACAAACCGAAAAACCAACAAACCAACAAACAAACAAACGAACAAATCAACAAACCAACAAACCAAGAAACCAACAAACCAACAAGCCAACAAACCAACAAACCAGCAAACCAACAAACCAACAAACCAACAAACCAACAAACCAACAAACCAACAAACCAACAAGCCAACAAACCAACAAGCCAACAAACCAACAAACCATTAAACCAACAAACCAACTAACCAACAAACCAACAAACCAACAAACCAACAAGCCAACAAAACAAAAAACCAACAAACGAACAAACGAACAAACAAACAAACCAACAAACCAACAAGCCAACAAACCAACAAACCAACAAACCAACTAACCAACAAACAAACAAACCAACAAGCCAACAAGCCAACAAACCAACAAACCAATTAACCAAAAAGCCGACAAACTAACAAACCAACACACCAACACACCAACAAACGAACAAACCAACAAACCAACAAATCAACAAACCAACAAAGCAACAAACCAACAAGCCAACAAGCCAACAAACTAACAAGCCAACAAACGAACAAACCAACAAAACAACAAGCCAACAAGCCAACAAACCAACAATCCAACAAGCCAACAAACCAAAAAACCAACAAGCCAACAAACCAACAAACCAACAAACCAAGTAACCAATAAGCCAGCAAACCAATAAACCAACAAGCCAACAAACCAATAAACCAACAAACCCACAAACCAACAAACAAATAAACCAACAAACCAACAAACCAACAAACCAACAAACCAATAAACCAACAAACCAACAAACCAACAAACGAACAAACCCACAAACCAACAAACCAACAAACTAACAAACCAACAAACGAACAAACCAACAAACCAACAAACCAACAAACCAACAAACCAACAAACCAACAAACGAACAAACCAACAAACAAACAAACCAACAAACCAATAAACCAACAAGCCAACAAGCTAACAAACCAACAAACCAAGAAACGAACAAATCAACAAACCAACAAACCAACAAACCAACAAACCAACAAACCAGCAAACCAACAAACCAACAAACCAACAAACTAACAAACCAACAAACCAACAAACCAACAAACCAACAAACCAACAAACCAACAAACCAACAAACCAACAAACCAACAAACCAACAAGCCAACAAACCAACAAACCAACAAGCCAACAAGCCAACAAATTAACAAACCAACAAACCAACAAACCAACAATCCAACAAATCAACAAACCAACAAGCCAACAAACCAACAAACCAACAAGCCAACAAACCAACAAACCAACAAACCAACAAGCGAACAAACAAACAAACCAACAACCCAACAAACCAATAAACCAACAAACCAACAAGCCAACAAACCAACAAGCCAACAAACGAACAAACCAACAAACAAACAAACCAACAAACCAACAAACCAACAAACGAACAAACCAACAAACCAACAAACCAACAAACCAAGAAACCAACAAACCAACAAGCCAACAAACCAACAAACCAGCAAACCAACAAACCAACAAACCAACAAACCAACAAACGAACAAACCCACAAACCAACAAACCAACAAACTAACAAACCAACAAACGAACAAACCAACAAACCAACAAACCAACAAACCAACAAACCAACAAACCAACAAACGAACAAACCAACAAACAAACAAACCAACAAACCAATAAACCAACAAGCCAACAAGCTAACAAACCAACAAACCAAGAAACGAACAAATCAACAAACCAACAAACCAACAAACCAACAAACCAACAAACCAGCAAACCAACAAACCAACAAACCAACAAACTAACAAACCAACAAACCAACAAACCAACAAACCAACAAACCAACAAACCAACAAACCAACAAACCAACAAACCAACAAACCAACAAGCCAACAAACCAACAAACCAACAAGCCAACAAGCCAACAAATTAACAAACCAACAAACCAACAAACCAACAGTCCAACA
The DNA here is from genome assembly GCA_958298945.1 of Atherix ibis. Classification (NCBI taxonomy): domain Eukaryota; kingdom Metazoa; phylum Arthropoda; class Insecta; order Diptera; family Athericidae; genus Atherix; species Atherix ibis. Next base: position 32,572,003 of record OY282608.1, read on the forward strand.
AATCAACAAACCAACAAGCCAACAAACCAACAAACCAACAAGCCAACAAACCAACAAACCAACAAACCAACAAGCGAACAAACAAACAAACCAACAACCCAACAAACCAATAAACCAACAAACCAACAATCCAACAAACCAACAAGCCAACAAACGAACAAACCAACAAACAAACAAACCAACAAACCAACAAACCAACAAACGAACAAACCAACAAACCAACAAACCAACAAACCAACAAACCAAGAAACCAACAAACCAACAAGCCAACAAACCAACAAACCAGCAAACCAACAAACCAACAAACCAACAAACCAACAAACCAACAAACCAACAAACCAACAAACCAACAAGCCAACAAACCAACAAGCCAACAAACCAACAAACCATTAAACCAACAAACCAACTAACCAACAAACCAACAAACCAACAAACCAACAAGCCAACAAAACAAAAAACCAACAAACGAACAAACGAACAAACAAACAAACCAACAAACCAACAAGCCAACAAACCAACAAACCAACAAACCAACTAACCAACAAACAAACAAACCAACAAGCCAACAAGCCAACAAACCAACAAACCAAGTAACCAAAAAGCCAACAAACTAACAAACCAACATACCAACACACCAACAAACGAACAAACCAACAAACCAACAAATCAACAAACCAACAAAGCAACAAACCAACAAGCCAACAAGCCAACAAACTAACAAGCCAACAAACGAACAAACCAACAAACCAACAAACCAACAAGCCAACCAACCAACAAACCAACAAACCAACAGACAATCAAACCTACAAACGAACAAACCAACAAACCAACAAGTTAACAAACCGAAAAACCAACAAACCAACAAACCAACAAACGAACAAATCAACAAACCAACAAACGAACAAACTAACAAACAAACAAACCAACAAACAAACAAACCAACAAAACAAACCAACAAACCAACAAACGAACAAACCAACAAACCAACAAACCAACAAACAAACAAACCAACAAATCAACAAACCAACAAACAAACAAACCAACAAACGAACAAACCAACAAACCAACAAACCAACAAACCAACAAATTAACAAACCAACAAACCAACAAACCAACAAACCAACAAACCAACAAACCAACAAACCAACAAACCAACAAGCCAACAAACCAACAAACCAACAAACCAACAAGCCAACAAGCCAACAAACCAACAAACCAACAAACCAACAAATCAACAAACCAACAAATCAACAAACCAACAAACCAACAAACCAACAAACCAACAAACCAACAAACCAACAAACCAACAAACCAACAAACCAACAGGCCAACAAACCAACAAACCAACGAGCCAACAAACCAACAAACCAACAAACCAACAAACGAGCAAACCACCAAACAAACAAACCAACAAACAAACAAACCAACAAACCAACAAACCAACAAACCAACAAACCAACAAACCAACAAACCAACAAAACCAACAAACCAACAAGCCAACAAACCAATATACCAACAAAACAACAAGCCAACAAGCCAACAAAATAACAAACCAACAAACCAACAACCTAAAAAACCAACAAACCAACAAACCAACAAACCAACGAACGAACAAACTAACAAACCAACAAGCCAACAAGCCAACAAACCAACAAGCCGACAAACCAACAAACCAACAAACGAACAAACCAACAAACCAACAAACCAACAAACCAACAAACCAAGAAGCCAACAAACAAACAAACCAACGAACGAACAAACCAACAAACCAAAAAACGAACAAACGAACAAACGAACAAACCAACAAACCGACAAACCAACGAACCAACAAACCAACAACCCAACAAGCCAACAAACCAACAAACCAACTAACCAAAAAGCCAACAAACTAACAAACCAACAAGCCAACAAGCCAACAAACAAACAAACCAACAAACCAACAAATCAACACACCAACACACCAACAAACGACCAAACCAACAAACCAACAAACCAACAAACCAACAAACCAACAAAGCAACAAACCAACAAGCCAACAAGCCAACAAACCAACAAGCCAACAAACAAACAAACCAACAAACCAACAAACCAACAAGCCAACCAACCAACAAACCAACAAACCAACAAACCAACAGACAAACAAACCAACAAACAAACAAACCAACAAACGAACAAACCAACAAACCAACAAGCCAACAAACCGAAAAACCAACAAACCAACAAACCAACAAACGAACAAATCAACAAACCAACAAACGAACAAACTAACAAACAAACAAACCAACAAACAAAAAAACCAACAAAACAAACCAACAAACCAACAAACGAACAAACCAACAAACCAACAAACCAACAAACGAACAAACCAACAAATCAACAAACCAACAAACAAACAAACCAACAAACGAACAAACCAACAAACCAACAAACCAACAAATTAACAAACCAACAAACCAACAGACAAACAAACCAACAAACAAACAAACCAACAAACGAACAAACCAACAAACCAACAAACCAACAAACCGAAAAACCAACAAACCAACAAACCAACAAACGAACAAATCAAGAAACCAACAAACGAACAAACTAACAAACCAACAAACCAACAAGCCAACCAACCAACAAACCAACAAACCAACAAACCAACAGACAAACAAACCAACAAACAAACAAACCAACAGACGAACAAACCAAAGAACTAACAAACAAACAAACCAACAAACAAACAAACCAACAAAACAAACCAACAAACCAACAAACGAACAAACCAATAAACCAACAAACCAACAAGCCAACCAACCAACAAACCAACAAACCAACAAACCAACAGACAAACAAACCAACAAACAAACAAACCAACAAACGAACAAACCAACAAACCAACAAACCGAAAAACCAACAAACCAACAAACAAACAAACGAACAAATCAACAAACCAACAAACGAACAAACTAACAAACAAACAAACCAACAAACAAACAAACCAACAAAACAAACCAACAAACCAACAAACGAACAAACCAACAAACCAACAAACCAACAAACGAACAAACCAACATTAAACAAACCAACAAACAAACAAACCAACAAACGAACAAACCAACAAACCAACAAACCAACAAACCAACAAATTAACAAACCAACAAACCAACAAACCAACAAACCAACAAACCAACAAACCAACAAACCAACAAACCAACAAGCCAACAAACCAACAAACCAACAAGTCAACAAACCAACAAACCAATAAACCAACAAACCAACAAACCAACAAACGAACAAATCAACAAACCAACAAACCAAGAAACCAACAAACCAACAAACCAACAAACCAACAATCCAACAATCCAACAAACCAACAAACCAGCAAACCAACAAACCAACAAACCAACAAACCAACAGGCCAACAAACCAACAAACCAACGAGCCAACAAACCAACAAACCAACAAACCAACAAACGAACAAACCAACAAACAAACAAACCAACAAACAAACAAACCAACAAACCAAAAAACCAACAAACCAACAAACCAACAAACCAACAAACCAACAAAACCAACAAACCAACAAGCCAACAAACCAATATACCAACAAACCAACAAGCCAACAAGCCAACAAAATAACAAACCAACAACCCAAAAAACCAACAAACCAATAAGCCAACAAACCAACGAACAAACAAACTAACAAACCAACAAGCCAACAAGCCAACAAACCAACAAGCCAACAAACCAACAAACCAACAAACGAACAAACCAACAAACCAACAAACCAACAAACCAACAAAACAACAAACCAACAAACCAAGAAGCCAAGAAACGAACAAACCAACAAACGAATAAACCAACAAACCAAAAAACGAACAAACGAACAAACGAACAAACCAACAAACCGATAAACCAACAAACCAACAAACCAACAAGCCAACAAGCCAACAAACCAACAAACCAAGTAACCAAAAAGCCAACAAACTAACAAACCAACAAGCCAGCAAGCCAACAAACCAACAAACCAACAAACCAACAAACCAACAAACCAACAAACCAACAAACGAACAAACGAACAAACAAACAAACCAACAAACCAACAAATTAACACACCAACACACCAACAAACGAACAAACCAACAAACCAACAAACCAACAAACCAACAAACCAACAAAGCAACAAACCAACAAACCAACAAACCAACAGACAAACAAACCAACAAACAAACAAACCAACAAACCAACAAACGAACAAACCAACAAACCAACAAGCCAACAAACCGAAAAACCAACAAACCAACAAACCAACAAACGAACAAATCAACAAACCAACAAACGAACAAACTAACAAACCAACAAAACAAACCAACAAACCAACAAACGAACAAACCAACAAACCAACAAACCAACAAACGAACAAACCAACAAATCAACAAACCAACAAACAAACAAACCAACAAACAAACAAACCAACAAAACAAACAAACAAACCAACAAACGAAAAAACCAACAAACCAACAAACCAACAAACGAACAAACCAACAAATCAACAAACCAACAAACAAACAAACCAACAAACGAACAAACCAACAAACCAACAAACCAACAAACCAATAAACCAACAAATTAACAAACCAACAAACCAACAAACCAACAAACCAACAAACCAACAAACCAACAAACCAACAAACCAACAAACCAACAAACCAACAAGCAAACAAACCAACAAACCAACAAGCCAACAAGCCAACAAACCAACAAACCAACAAACCAACAAACGAACAAATCAACAAACCAACAAACCAAGAAACCAACAAACCAACAAACCAACAAACCAACAAACCAACAAACCAACAAACCAACAAACCAACAAACCAACAAACCAACAAACCAACAAACAAACAAACCAACAAACCAACAAACCAACAAACCAACAAACCAACAAACCAACAAACCAACAGGCCAACAAACCAACAAACCAACAAGCCAACAAACCAACAAACCAACAAACCAACAAACCAACAAACGAACAAACCAACAAACAAACAAACCAACAAACACACAAACCAACAAACCAACAAACCAACAAACCAACAAACCAACAAACCAACAAACCAACAAACCAACAAACCAACAAAACCAACAAACCAACAAGCCAACAAACCAACAAACTAACAAACCAACAAGCCAACTGACCAACAAACCAACAAACCAACAAACCAACAAACCAAAAAACCAACAAACTAACAAACCAACAAGCCAACAAACCAACAAACTAACAAACCAACAAGCCAACTGACCAACAAACCAACAAACCAACAAACCAACAAACCAAAAAACCAACAAGCCAACAAGCCAACAAACCAACAAGCCAACAAACCAACAAGCCAATAAACCAACAAACCAACAAACCAACAAGCCAACAAACTAACAAACCAACAAACCAACAAGCCAACAAGCCAACAAGCCAACAAACCAACAAACCAACAAACCAACAAAACAACAAACCAACAAACCAACAAGCCAACAAACCAACAAACTAACAAACCAACAAGCCAACTGACCAACAAACCAACAAACCAACAAACCAACAAACCAAAAAACCAACAAGCCAACAAGCCAACAAACCAACAAGCCAACAAACCAACAAGCCAATAAACCAACAAACCAACAAACCAACAAGCCAACAAACTAACAAACCAACAAACCAACAAGCCAACAAGCCAACAAGCCAACAAACCAACAAACCAACAAACCAACAAACCAACAAGCCAACAAACCAACAAACCAAGTAACCAATAAGCCAGCAAACCAACAAACCAACAAGCCAACAAACCAATAAACCAACAAACCCACAAACCAACAAACAAATAAACCAACAAACCAACAAACCAACAAACCAACAAACCAACAAACCAACAAAATAACAAACAAATAAACCAACAAACCAACAAAAAACCAACAAACCAACAAACCAACAAACTAACAAACCAAAAAACCAACAAAGCAACAAACCAACAAGCCAACAAACCAATAAACTAACAAACCAACAAACCAAGTAACCAACAAACCAATAAACGAACAAACCAACAAACAAACAAACTAACAAACCAACAAACCAACAAACCAACAAACCAACAAACCAAGAAACGAACAAACCAACAAACCAACAAACCAACAAACCAACAAACCAACAAACGAACAAACCAACAAACAAACAAACCAACAAACCAACAAACCAACATGCCAACAAGCCAACAAACCAACAAACCAACAAACCAACAAACGAACCAACCAACAAACCAACAAACCAACAAACCAACAAACGAACAAACCAACAAACCAACAAACCAACATACCAACAAACCAACAAACCAACAAACCAACAAACCAACAAACCAACAAACTCACAAACCAACAAACCAACAAACCAACAAACCAACAAACCAAAAAACCAACAAACCAACAAACCAACAAACGAACAAACCAAAAACCCAACAAACCAACAAGCCAACAAACCAACAAATCAACAAGCCAACAAGTCAACAAACCAACAAACCAACAAACCAACAAACCAACTAACCAACAAACCAACAAACCAACAAACCAACAAGCCAACAAACCAACAAACCAACAAGCCAACAAACGAACAAACCAACAAACGAACAAACCAACAAATCAAAAAACCAACAAACGAACAAATGAACAAACCAACAAACCGACAAACCAACAAACCAACAAACCAACAAACCAACAAACCAACAAACCAACAAACTAACAAACCAACAAACCAACAAACCAACAAACCAACAAACCAACAAACCAACAAACCAACAAACGAACAAACCAAAAACCCAACAAACCAACAAGCCAACAAACCAACAAATCAACAAGCCAACAAGCCAACAAACCAACAAACCAACAAACCAACAAACCAACAAACCAACAAACCAACAAGCCAACAAACCAACAAGCCAACAAGCCAACGAACCAACAAGCCAACAAACGAAAAAACCAACAAACCAACAAATCAACAAACCAACAAGCCAACAAACCAACAAAGCACCAAGCCAACAAACCAACAAACCAACAAGCGAACAAACAAACAAACCAACAAACCAACACACCAACAAACCAATAAACCAACAAGCCAACAAACCAACAAGCCAACAAACCAACAAACAAACAAACCAACAAACCAACAAACCAACAAACCAACAAACCAATAAACCAACAAGCCAACAAACCAACAAGCCAACAAACCAACAAACAAACAAACCAACGAACCAACAAACCAACAAACGAACAAACCAACAAACCAACAAACCAACAAACCAAGAAACCAACAAACCAACAAACCAACAAGCCAACAAACCAACAAACCAACAAGCCAACAAACTACAAACCAACAAACCAACAAACCAACAAACCAACAAACTAACAAGCCAACAACCAACAAGTCAACAAACCAACAAAACAACAAACCAACAAACCAACAAACCAACAAACCAACAAACCAACAAGCCAACAAACCAACAAGCCAACAAGCCAACAAACCAACAAACCAACAAACCAACTAACCAACAAGCCAACAAACCAACAAACCAACAAACCAACAAGCCAACAAACCAACAAACCAACAAGCCAACAAACGAACAAACCAACAAACGAACAAACCAACAAATCAAAAAACCAACAAACGAACAAATAAACAAACCAACAAACCGACAAACCAACAAACCAAAAAGCCAACAAACCAACAAACCAACAATATAACAAGCCAACAAACCAACAAACCAACAAACCAACAAACGAACAAACCAACAAACAAACAAGCCAACAAGCCAACAAACCAACAAGCCAACAAACCATCAAACCAACAAGCCAACAAACCAACAAACCAACAAACGAACAAATAAACAAACCAACAAACCAACAAAGGAACAAACTAACAAACCAACAAACCAAGAAACCAACAAACGAACAAACGAACAAACCAACAAACCAACAAACCAACAAACCAACAAACGAACAAACCAACAAGCCAACAAGCCAACAAACCAACAAACCAACAAACCAACAAACCAACAAACCAACAAACCAACAAACCAACAAACCAACAACCAAACAAACGAACAAACCAACAAACCAACAAACTAACAAACCAACAAACCAACAAGCCAACAAACCAACAAACCAACAAGCCAACAAGCTAACAAACCAACAAACCAACAAACCAACAAACGAACAAACCAACAAACCAACAAGCCAACAAGCCAACAAACCAACAAGCCAACAATCCAACAAACCAACAAACGAACAAACCAACAAACAAACAAACCAACAAACGAACAAACCAACAAACAAACAAGCCAACAAGCCAACAAACCAACAAGCCAACAAACCAACAAACCAACAAACGAACAAACCAACAAACCAACAAACCAACAAACCAACAAACCAACAAACCAACAAGCCCACAAACCAGCAAACCAACAAACCAACAAACCAACAAACTCACAAACCAACAAACCAACAAGCCAACAAACCAACAAACAAACAAACCAACAAACCAACAAACCAACATGCCAACAAGCCAACAAACCAACAAACCAACAAACCAACAAACGAACCAACCAACAAACCAACAAACCAACAAACCAACAAACGAACAAACCAACAAACCAACAAACCAACATACCAACAAACCAACAAACCAACAAACCAACAAACCAACAAACCAACAAACTAACAAACCAACAAACCAACAAACCAACAAACCAACAAACCAAAAAACCAACAAACCAACAAACCAACAAACGAACAAACCAAAAACCCAACAAACCAACAAGCCAACAAACCAACAAATCAACAAGCCAACAAACCAACAAACCAACAAACCAACAAACCAACAAACCAACTAACCAACAAACCAACAAACCAACAAACCAACAAGCCAACAAACCAACAAACCAACAAGCCAACAAACGAACAAACCAACAAACGAACAAACCAACAAATCAAAAAACCAACAAACGAACAAATGAACAAACCAACAAACCGACAAACCAACAAACCAACAAACCAACAAACCAACAAACCAACAAACCAACAAACTAACAAACCAACAAACCAACAAACCAACAAACCAACAAACCAACAAACCAACAAACCAACAAACCAACAAACGAACAAACCAAAAACCCAACAAACCAACAAGCCAACAAACCAACAAATCAACAAGCCAACAAGCCAACAAACCAACAAACCAACAAACCAACAAACCAACAAACCAACAAACCAACAAGCCAACAAACCAACAAGCCAACAAGCCAACGAACCAACAAGCCAACAAACGAAAAAACCAACAAACCAACAAATCAACAAACCAACAAGCCAACAAACCAACAAAGCACCAAGCCAACAAACCAACAAACCAAAAAGCCAACAAACGAACAAACCAACAAACGAACAAACCAACAAAGCAACAAACCAACAAACCAACAAACCAACAAACCAACAAACCAACAAACCAACAAACCAACAAACCAACAAACCAACAAGCCAACAAACGAACAAATAAACAAACCAACAAACCAACAAACGAACAAACTAACAAACCAACAAACCAAGAAACCAACAAACGAACAAACGAACAAACCAACAAACCAACAAACCAACAAACCAACAAACGAACAAACCAACAAGCCAACAAGCCAACAAGCCAACAAACCAACAAACCAACAAACCAACAAACCAACAAACCAACAAACCAACAAACCAACAAACCAACAACCAAACAAACGAACAAACCAACAAACCAACAAACTAACAAACCAACAAACCAGCAAGCCAACAAACCAACAAACCAACAAGCCAACAAGCTACCAAACCAACAAACCAACAAACCAACAAACGAACAAACCAACAAACCAACAAGCCAACAAGCCAACAAACCAACAAGCCAACAATCCAACAAACCAACAAACGAACAAACCAACAAACAAACAAACCAACAAACGAACAAACCAACAAACAAACAAGCCAACAAGCCAACAAACCAACAAGCCAACAAACCAACAAACCAACAAACGAACAAACCAACAAACCAACAAACCAACAAACCAACAAACCAACAAACCAACAAGCCCACAAACCAGCAAACCAACAAACCAACAAACCAACAAACTCACAAACCAACAAACCAACAAGCCAACAAACCAACAAACAAACAAACCAACAAACCAACAAACCAACATGCCAACAAGCCAACAAACCAACAAACCAACAAACCAACAAACGAACCAACCAACAAACCAACAAACCAACAAACCAACAAACGAACAAACCAACAAACCAACAAACCAACATACCAACAAACCAACAAACCAACAAACCAACAAACCAACAAACCAACAAACTAACAAACCAACAAACCAACAAACCAACAAACCAACAAACCAAAAAACCAACAAACCAACAAACGAACAAACCAAAAACCCAACAAACCAACAAGCCAACAAACCAACAAATCAACAAGCCAACAAGTCAACAAACCAACAAACCAACAAACCAACAAACCAACTAACCAACAAACCAACAAACCAACAAACCAACAAGCCAACAAACCAACAAACCAACAAGCCAACAAACGAACAAACCAACAAACGAACAAACCAACAAATCAAAAAACCAACAAACGAACAAATGAACAAACCAACAAACCGACAAACCAACAAACCAACAAACCAACAAACCAACAAACCAACAAACCAACAAACTAACAAACCAACAAACCAACAAACCAACAAACCAACAAACCAACAAACCAACAAACCAACAAACGAACAAACCAAAAACCCAACAAACCAACAAGCCAACAAACCAACAAATCAACAAGCCAACAAGCCAACAAACCAACAAACCAACAAACCAACAAACCAACAAACCAACAAACCAACAAGCCAACAAACCAACAAGCCAACAAGCCAACGAACCAACAAGCCAACAAACGAAAAAACCAACAAACCAACAAATCAACAAACCAACAAGCCAACAAACCAACAAAGCACCAAGCCAACAAACCAACAAACCAACAAGCGAACAAACAAACAAACCAACAAACCAACACACCAACAAACCAATAAACCAACAAGCCAACAAACCAACAAGCCAACAAACCAACAAACAAACAAACCAACAAACCAACAAACCAACAAACCAACAAACCAATAAACCAACAAGCCAACAAACCAACAAGCCAACAAACCAACAAACAAACAAACCAACGAACCAACAAACCAACAAACGAACAAACCAACAAACCAACAAACCAACAAACCAAGAAACCAACAAACCAACAAACCAACAAGCCAACAAACCAACAAACCAACAAGCCAACAAACTACAAACCAACAAACCAACAAACCAACAAACCAACAAACTAACAAGCCAACAACCAACAAGTCAACAAACCAACAAAACAACAAACCAACAAACCAACAAACCAACAAACCAACAAACCAACAAGCCAACAAACGAACAAACCAACAAACGAACAAACCAACAAATCAAAAAACCAACAAACGAACAAATAAACAAACCAACAAACCGACAAACCAACAAACCAAAAAGCCAACAAACCAACAAACCAACAATATAACAAGCCAACAAACCAACAAACCAACAAACCAACAAACGAACAAACCAACAAACAAACAAGCCAACAAGCCAACAAACCAACAAGCCAACAAACGAACAAACCAACAAACCAACAAACGAACAAACCAACAAACCAACAAACCAACAAACCAACAAACCAACAAACCAACAAGCCAACAAACCAACAAACCAACAAACCAACAAACCAACAAACCAACAAACCAACAAACGAACAAACCAACAAGCCAACAAGCCAACAAACCAACAAACCAACAAACCAACAAACCAACAAACCAACAAACCAACAAACCAACAACCAAACAAACGAACAAACCAACAAACCAACAAACTAACAAACCAACAAACCAACAAGCCAACAAACCAACAAACCAACAAGCCAACAAGCTAACAAACCAACAAACCAACAAACCAACAAACGAACAAACCAACAAACCAACAAGCCAACAAGCCAACAAACCAACAAGCCAACAATCCAACAAACCAACAAACGAACAAACCAACAAACAAACAAACCAACAAACGAACAAACCAACAAACAAACAAGCCAACAAGCCAACAAACCAACAAGCCAACAAACCAACAAACCAACAAACGAACAAACCAACAAACCAACAAACCAACAAACCAACAAACCAACAAACCAACAAGCCAACAAACCAGCAAACCAACAAACCAACAAACCAACAAACTCACAAACCAACAAACCAACAAGCCAACAAACCAACAAACCAACAAGCCAACAAACGAACAAACCAACAAACGAACAAACCAACAAACCAACAAACCAACAAACCAACAAACCAACAAACCAACAAACGAACAAACGAACAAACCAACAAACCAACAAACCAACAAGCCAACAAGCTTACAAACCAACAAACCATTAAAGCAACAAACGAACAAACCAACAAACCAACAAGCCACCAAACCAACAAGCCAAAACACCAACAAACCAACAAACGAACAAACCAACAAACCAACAAACCAACAAACCAACAAACCAACAAACCAACAAACCAACAAGCCAACAAACCAACAAACCAACAAACCAACAAACCAACAAACCAACAAACCAACAAACCAACAAACCAACAAACCAACAAACCAACAAACCAACAAACCAACAAACCAACAAACCAACAAACCAACAAACCAACAAACCAACAAACCAACAAACCAACAAACCTACAAGCCAACAAACCAACAAACAAACAAGCCAACAAGCCCACAAACCAACAGACCAAAAAACCAACAAACGAACAAATCAACAAACCAACAAGCCAACAAACCAACAAGCCAGCAAGCCAACAAGCCAACAAACCAACAAACCAACAAACCAACAAACCAACAAACCAACAAACCAACAAACCAACAAACCAACAAATCAACAAACCAACAAACCAACAAGCCGGTAAACCAACAAACCAACAAACAAATAAACCAACAAACCAACAAACCAACAAACCAACAAAGCAACAAACCAACAAGCCAACAAACCAACAAACCAACAAACAAAAAAAACCAACAAATGAACAAACCAACAAACCAACAAACCAACAAACCAACAAGCCAACAAACCAAAAAACCAAAAAACCAACAAACCAACAAACCAACAAACCACCAAACGAACAAACCAACAAACCAACTAGCCAACAAACCAACAAGCCAACAAACCAACAAGCCAACAAACGAACAAACCAACAATCAACAAACCAACAAGCCAACAAACGAACAAACCAACAAACCAACAAGCCAACAAAACAATAAACCAACTTACCAACAAACGAACAAACCAACAAACGAACAAACCAACAAACTAACAAACCAACAAACCACCAAACGAACAAACCAACAAACCAACAAACCAACAAACCAACAAACCAACAAACCAACAAACCAACAAACCAACAAACCAACAAACCAACAAGCCAACAAGCCAACAAACCAACAAAACAACAAGACAATAAACCAACAAACCAACGAACAAACAAGCCAACAAACTAACAAACCAACAAACCAACAAGCCAACAAGGAAACAAACCAACAAACCAACAAACCAACAAACTAACAAACCAACAAACCAATAAACCAACAAGCCAACAAGCCAACAAACCAACAAGCCAACAAGCCAACGAACCAACAAGCCAACAAACGAACAAACCAACAAACCAACAAATCAACAAACCAACAAGCCAACAAGCCAACAAACCAACAAACCAATAAGCCAACAAACCAACAAACCAACAAGCGAACAAACAAACAAACCAACAAACCAACAAACCAACAAACCAACAAACCAACAAACCAGCAAGCCAACAAACCAATAAGCCAACAAACGAACAAACCAACAAACAAACAAACCAACAAACCAACAAACCAACAAACCAACAAACCAACAAACCAACAAACGAACAAACCAACAAACCAACAAACCAAACAAACCAACAAACCAACAAACCAACAAACCAACAAACCAACAAACCAACAAACCAACAAACCTACAAACCAACAAACCAACAAACCAACAAACCAACAATCCAACAAACCAACAAACCAACAAACCAACAAACCAACAAACCAACAAACCAACAAACCAATAAACCAACAAACCAACAAACCAACAAACCAATAAACCAACAAACCAACAAACCAACATGCCAATAAACCAACAAGCCAACAAACCATTAAACCAACAAACCAACAAACCAACTAACCAACAAACCAACAAACCAACAAACCAACAAGCCAACAAACCAACAAACCAACAAACGAACAAACAAACAAACCAACAAACCAACAAGCAAACAAACCAACAAACCAACAAACCAACAAACCAACAAACCATCAAACCAACTTACCAACAAACCAACAAACCAACAAACCAACAAGCCAACAAACCAACAAACCAACAAGCAAACAAACGAACAAACCAACAAACGAACAAACCAACAAACCAACAAACCAACAAACCAACAAACCAACAAACCAACAAGCCAACAAACCAACAAGCCAACAAACCAACAAACCAATAAACCAACAAACGAACAAACCAACAAACCAACAAACGAACAAACCAACAAACCAACAAGCCAACAAGCCAACAAACCAACAAACCAACAAACCAACAAACCAACAAGCCAACAAACGAACAAACAAACGAACCAACGAACCAACAAACGAACAAACCAACAAACCAACAAACCAACAAACCAAGAAACCAACAAACCAACAAACCAATAAGCCAACAAACCAACAAACCAACAAGCCAACAAACTACAAACCAACAAACCAACAAACCAACAAACCAACAAACTAACAAGCCAACAACCAACAAGTCAACAAACCAACAAAACAACAAACCAACAAACCAACAAACCAACAAACCAACAAACCAACAAGCCAACAAACGAACAAACCAACAAACGAACAAACCAACAAATCAAAAAACCAACAAACGAACAAATAAACAAACCAACAAACCGACAAACCAACAAACCAAAAAGCCAACAAACCAACAAACCAACAATATAACAAGCCAACAAACCAACAAACCAACAAACCAACAAACGAACAAACCAACAAACAAACAAGCCAACAAGCCAACAAACCAACAAGCCAACAAACGAACAAACCAACAAACCAACAAACGAACAAACCAACAAACCAACAAACCAACAAACCAACAAACCAACAAACCAACAAGCCAACAAACCAACAAACCAACAAACCAACAAACCAACAAACCAACAAACCAACAAACGAACAAACCAACAAGCCAACAAGCCAACAAACCAACAAACCAACAAACCAACAAACCAACAAACCAACAAACCAACAAACCAACAAACCAACAACCAAACAAACGAACAAACCAACAAACCAACAAACTAACAAACCAACAAACCAACAAGCCAACAAACCAACAAACCAACAAGCCAACAAGCTAACAAACCAACAAACCAACAAACCAACAAACGAACAAACCAACAAACCAACAAGCCAACAAGCCAACAAACCAACAAGCCAACAATCCAACAAACCAACAAACGAACAAACCAACAAACAAACAAACCAACAAACGAACAAACCAATAAACAAACAAGCCAACAAGCCAACAAACCAACAAGCCAACAAACCAACAAACCAACAAACGAACAAACCAACAAACCAACAAACCAACAAACCAACAAACCAACAAACCAACAAGCCAACAAACCAGCAAACCAACAAACCAACAAACCAACAAACTCACAAACCAACAAACCAACAAGCCAACAAACCAACAAACCAACAAGCCAACAAACGAACAAACCAACAAACGAACAAACCAACAAACCAACAAACCAACAAACCAACAAACCAACAAACCAACAAACGAACAAACGAACAAACCAACAAACCAACAAACCAACAAGCCAACAAGCTTACAAACCAACAAACCATTAAAGCAACAAACGAACAAACCAACAAACCAACAAGCCACCAAACCAACAAGCCAAAACACCAACAAACCAACAAACGAACAAACCAACAAACCAACAAACCAACAAACCAACAAACCAACAAACCAACAAGCCAACAAACCAACAAACCAACAAACCAACAAACCAACAAACCAACAAACCAACAAACCAACAAACCAACAAACCAACAAACCAACAAACCAACAAACCAACAAACCAACAAACCAACAAACCAACAAACCAACAAACCAACAAACCAACAAACCAACAAACCTACAAGCCAACAAACCAACAAACAAACAAGCCAACAAGCCCACAAACCAACAGACCAAAAAACCAACAAACGAACAAATCAACAAACCAACAAGCCAACAAGCCAACAAACCAACAAGCCAGCAAGCCAACAAGCCAACAAACCAACAAACCAACAAACCAACAAACCAACAAACCAACAAACCAACAAACCAACAAACCAACAAATCAACAAACCAACAAACCAACAAGCCGGTAAACCAACAAACCAACAAACAAATAAACCAACAAACCAACAAACCAACAAACCAACAAAGCAACAAACCAACAAGCCAACAAACCAACAAACCAACAAACAAAAAAAACCAACAAATGAACAAACCAACAAACCAACAAACCAACAAACCAACAAGCCAACAAACCAAAAAACCAAAAAACCAACAAACCAACAAACCAACAAACCACCAAACGAACAAACCAACAAACCAACTAGCCAACAAACCAACAAGCCAACAAACCAACAAGCCAACAAACGAACAAACCAACAATCAACAAACCAACAAGCCAACAAACGAACAAACCAACAAACCAACAAGCCAACAAAACAATAAACCAACTTACCAACAAACGAACAAACCAACAAACGAACAAACCAACAAACTAACAAACCAACAAACCACCAAACGAACAAACCAACAAACCAACAAACCAACAAACCAACAAACCAACAAACCAACAAACCAACAAACCAACAAACCAACAAGCCAACAAGCCAACAAACCAACAAAACAACAAGACAATAAACCAACAAACCAACGAACAAACAAGCCAACAAACTAACAAACCAACAAACCAACAAGCCAACAAGGAAACAAACCAACAAACCAACAAACCAACAAACTAACAAACCAACAAACCAATAAACCAACAAGCCAACAAGCCAACAAACCAACAAGCCAACAAGCCAACGAACCAACAAGCCAACAAACGAACAAACCAACAAACCAACAAATCAACAAACCAACAAGCCAACAAGCCAACAAACCAACAAACCAATAAGCCAACAAACCAACAAACCAACAAGCGAACAAACAAACAAACCAACAAACCAACAAACCAACAAACCAACAAACCAACAAACCAGCAAGCCAACAAACCAATAAGCCAACAAACGAACAAACCAACAAACAAACAAACCAACAAACCAACAAACCAACAAACCAACAAACCAACAAACCAACAAACGAACAAACCAACAAACCAACAAACCAAACAAACCAACAAACCAACAAACCAACAAACCAACAAACCAACAAACCAACAAACCAACAAACCTACAAACCAACAAACCAACAAACCAACAAACCAACAAACCAACAAACCAACAAACCAACAAACCAACAAACCAACAAACCAACAAACCAACAAACCAATAAACCAACAAACCAACAAACCAACAAACCAATAAACCAACAAACCAACAAACCAACATGCCAATAAACCAACAAGCCAACAAACCATTAAACCAACAAACCAACAAACCAACTAACCAACAAACCAACAAACCAACAAACCAACAAGCCAACAAACCAACAAACCAACAAACGAACAAACAAACAAACCAACAAACCAACAAGCAAACAAACCAACAAACCAACAAACCAACAAACCAACAAACCATCAAACCAACTTACCAACAAACCAACAAACCAACAAACCAACAAGCCAACAAACCAACAAACCAACAAGCAAACAAACGAACAAACCAACAAACGAACAAACCAACAAACCAACAAACCAACAAACCAACAAACCAACAAACCAACAAGCCAACAAACCAACAAGCCAACAAACCAACAAACCAATAAACCAACAAACGAACAAACCAACAAACCAACAAACGAACAAACCAACAAACCAACAAGCCAACAAGCCAACAAACCAACAAACCAACAAACCAACAAACCAACAAGCCAACAAACGAACAAACAAACGAACCAACGAACCAACAAACGAACAAACCAACAAACCAACAAACCAACAAACCAACAAACCAAAAAACCACAAACCAACAAACCAACAAGCCAACAAACCAACAAACCAACAAACGAACAAATAAACAAACCAACAAACCAACAAGCCAACAAGCCAACAAACCAACAAACCAACAAACCAACAAACCAACAAACCAACAAGCCAACAAGCCAACAAACCAACAAGCCAACAAACCAACAAACCAACAAACGAACAAACCAACAAACCAACAAACCAACAAACCAACAAACCAACAAACCAACAAACCAACAAACCAACAAACCAACAAACCAACAAACCAACAAGCCAACAAACCAACAAACCAACAAACCAACAAACCAACAAACCAACAAACCAAAAAACCAACAAACCAACAAACCAACAAGCCAACAAACCAACAAACCAACAAGCCAACAAACGAACAAACCAACAAACGAACAAACCAACAAACGAACAAACCAACAAACCAACAAACCAACAAACCAACAAACCAACAAACGAACAAACCAACAAACCAACAAACCAACAAACCAACAAACCAACAAACCAACAAACGAACAAACAAACAAACCAACAAACCCACAAACCAACAAGCCAACAAACCAACAAACCAACAAACGAATAAACCAACAAACCAACAAACCAACAAACCAACAAACCAACAAGCCAACAAACCAACAAACCAACAAACCAACAAACCAACAAACCAACAAACCAACAAACGAACAAACCAACAAACCAACAAACCAACAAACCAACAAGCCAAGAAGCCAACAAAGCAACAAACCAACAAACCAACAAACAAATAAACCAACAAACCAACAAAACAACAAACCAACAAACCAGAAAACCAACAAACCAACAAACCAACAAGCCAACAAACCAATAATCCAACTAACCAACAAACGAACAAACCAACAAACCAACAAACGAACAAACCAACAAACCAACAAACCAACAAACCAACAAACCAACAAACCAACAAACCAACTAGCCAACAAACCAACAAGCCAACAAACCAACAAGCCAACAAACGAGCAAACCAACAAACGAGCAAACCAACAAACCAACAAACCAACAAGCCAACAAAACAACAAACCAACCAACCATCAAACCAACAAGCCAACAAACCACCAAACCAACAAACCAACAAACCAACAAATCAACAAACCAACAAGCCAACAAGCCAACAAACCAACAAGCCAACAAACCAACAAACCAACAAACCAACAAACCAACAAACCAACGAACCAACAAACCAACAAACGAACAAACCAACAAACCAACAAACGAATAAACCAACAAACCAACAAACCAAAAACGAACAAACCAACAAACCAACAAACCAAAAACGAACAAACCAAAAAACCAACAAACCAACAAGCCAACAAACCAACAAACCAAAAAGCCAACAAGCCAACTAACCAACAAACCAACAAACCAACAAACCAACAAACCAACAAACCAACAAGCCAACAAGCCAACAAACCAACAAACCAACAAACCAACAAACCAACAAACCAACAAACCAACAAACCAACGAACCAACAAACCAACAAGCCAACAAGCCAACAAACCAACAAGCCAACAAGCCAACAAACCAACAAGCCAACAAACCAACAAACCAACGAACCAACAAACCAACAAGCCAACAAGCCAACAAACCAACAAGCCAACAAGCCAACAAACCAACAAGCCAACAAACGAACAAACCAACAAACCAACAAACCAACAAACCAACAAACCAACAAACCGACAAGCCAACAAACCAACAAACGAACAAACCAACAAACCAACAAACCAACAAACCAACAAACGAACAAACCAACAAACCAACAAACCACCAAACCAACAAATTAACAAACCAACATACCAACAAACCAACAAACCAACAAACGAACAAACCAAAAAACCAACAAACCAACAGGCCAACAAACCAACAAACCAACAAACCAACAAACCAACAAACCAACGAACCAACAAACCAACAAGCCAACAAGCCAACAAACCAACAAGCCAACAAGCCAACAAACCAACAAGCCAACAAACGAACAAACCAACAAACCAACAAACCAACAAACCAACAAGCCAACAAACCAACAAACCGACAAGCCAACCAACCAACAAACCAACAAACAAACAAACCGACAAACCAACAAACCAACAAACCAATAAGCCAACAAACCAACAAGCCAACAAACGAACAAACCAACAAACAAACAAACCAACAAACCAACAAACCAACAAACCAACAAACAAACAAACCAACAAGCCAACAAGCCAACAAGCCAACAAGCCAACAAACCAACAAACCAACATACCTACAAACATACAAAACCAACAAACCAACAAACCAACTAGCCAACAAACAAACAAGCCAACAAACCAACAAGCCAACAAACGAACAAACCAACAAACCAACAAGCCAACAAACCAACAAACCAACAAGCCAACAAACCAATAAACAAACTAACCAACAAATGAACAAACCAACAAACCAACAAACGAACAAACCAACAAACCAACAAACCAACAATCCAACAAACCAACAAACCAACAAACGAACAAACCAACAAACCAACAAACCAACAAACCAACAAACCAACAAACCAACAAACCAACAAACCAACAAACCAACAAACCAACAAACCAACAAACCAACAAACCAACTAACCAACAAACCAACAAGCCAACAAGCCAACAAGCCAACAAACCAACAAACCAACAAACCAACAAGCCAACAAACCAACAAACCAACCAACCAACAAACCAACAAGCCAACAAACCAACAAACCAACAAACGAACAAACCAACACACCAACAAATCAACAAACCACAAACCAACAAACCAACAAACGAACAAACCAACAAACCAACAAACCAACAAACCAGCAAACCAACAAACCAACAAACCAACAAACCAACAAACCAACAAACCAACAAACCAACAAACCAACAAACGAACAAACCAAAAAACCAACAAACCAACAAGCCAACAAACCAACAAACCAACAAACCAACAAGCCAACTAACCAACAAACCAACAAACCAACAAACCAACAAGCCAACAAGCCAACAAACCAACAAGCCAACAAGCCAACAAACCAGCAAGCCAACAGACGAATAAACCAACAAACCAACAAACCAACAAACCAACAATCCAACAAACCAACAAACCAAAATGCCAACAAACCAACAAACCAACAAACGAACAAACAAACAAACCAACAAACAAACAAACCAACAAACCAACAAATCAACAAGCCAACAAGCCAACAAACCAACAAACCAACAAACCAACAAACGAACAAACCAACAAACCAACAAACCAACAAATGAACAAACCAACAAACCAACAAACCACCAAACCAACAAACCAACAAACTAACAAACCAACAAACCAACAAACCAACAAACCAACAAACCAACAAACCAACAAACCAACAAACCAACAAGCCAACAAGCCAACAAACCAACAAGCCAACAAACCAACAAACCAACAAACCAAAAAACCAACAAACCAACGAACCAACAAACCAACAAGCCGACAAGCCAACAAACCAACAAGCCAACAAGCCAACAAACCAACAAGCCAACAAACGAACAAACCAACAAACCAACAAACCAACAAACCGACAAGCCAACAAACCAACAAACGAACAAACCAACAAACCAACAAACCAACAAACCAACAAACGAACAAACCAACAAACCAACAAACCACCAAACCAACAAATTAACAAACCAACATACCAACAAACCAACAAACCAACAAACGAACAAACCAAAAAACCAACAAACCAACAGGCCAACAAACCAACAAACCAACAAACCAACAAACCAACAAACCAACGAACCAACAAACCAAGAAGCCAACAAGCCAACAAACCAACAAGCCAACAAGCCAACAAACCAACAAGCCAACAAACGAACAAACCAACAAACCAACAAACCAACAAGCCAACAAACCAACAAACCGACAAGCCAACCAACCAACAAACCAACAAACAAACAAACCGACAAACTAACAAACCAACAAACCAATAAGCCAAGAAACCAACAAGCCAACAAACGAACAAACCAACAAACAAACAAACCAACAAACCAACAAACCAACAAACCAACAAACGAACAAACCAACAAGCCAACAAGCCAACAAACCAACAAGCCAACAAACCAACAAACCAACATACCTACAAACCTACAAAACCAACAAACCAACAAACCAACTAGCCAACAAACAAACAAGCCAACAAACCAACAAGCCAACAAACGAACAAACCAACAAACCAACAAACCAACAAGCCAACAAACCAACAAACCAACAAGCCAACAAACCAATAAACAAACTAACCAACAAATGAACAAACCAACAAACCAACAAACGAACAAACCAACAAACCAACAAACCAACAAACCAACAAACCAACAAACCAACAAACGAACAAACCAACAAACCAACAAACCAACAAATGAACAAACCAACAAACCAACAAAACACCAAACCAACAAACCAACAAACTAACAAACCAACAAACCAACAAACCAACAAACGAACAAACCAAAAACCAACAAGCCAACAAGCCAACAAACCGACAAACCAACAAGCCAACAAGCCAACAAACCAACAAACCAACAAACCAACAAACCAACAAACCAACAAACCAACAAGCCAACAAACGAACAAACCAACAAACCAACAAACCAACAAACCAACAAACCAACAAACCAACAAGCCAACAAACCAACAAACCAACAAACCAACAAACCAACAAACCAACAAACCAACAAACGAACAAACCAACAAACCAACAAACCAACAAACCAACAAGCCAAGAAGCTAACAAAGCAACAAATCAACAAACCAACAAACCAACAAGCCAACAAACCAATAAACCAACTAACCAACAAACGAACAAACCAACAAACCAACAAACGAACAAACCAACAAACCAACAAACCAACAAACCAACAAACGAACAAACCAACAAACCAACAAACCAACAAACCAACAAACCAACAAACCAACAAACCAACAAACCAACAAACCAACAAACCAACAAACCAACTAGCCAACAAACCAACAAGCCAACAAACCAACAAGCCAACAAACGAGCAAACCAACAAACCAACAAACCAACAAGCCAACAAAACAACAAACCAACCAACCAACAAACCAACAAGCCAACAAACCAACAAACCAACAAACCAACAAACGAACAAACCACCAAACCAACAAACCAACAAACCAACAAACCAACAAACCAACAAACCAACAAACCAACAAACGAACAAATCAACAAACGAACAAACCAACAAACCAACAAACCAAAAACGAACAAACCAAAAAACCAACAAACCAACAAGCCAACAAACCAACAAACCAAAAAGCCAACAAGCCAACTAACCAACAAACCAACAAACCAACAGACCAACAAACCAACAAACCAACAAACCAACAAACCAACAAACCAACAAACCAACAAACCAACAAGCCAACAAACGAACAAACCAACAAACCAACAAACCAACAAACCAACAAACCAACAAGCCAACAAACCAACAAACCAACAAACCAACAAACCAACAAACCAACAAACCAACAAACCAACAAACGAACAAACCAACAAACCAACAAACCAACAAACCAACAAGTCAAGAAGCTAACAAAGCAACAAACCAACAAACCAACAAACCAACAAGCAAACAAACCAATAAACCAACTAACCAACAAACGAACAAACCAACAAACCAACAAACGAACAAACCAACAAACCAACAAACCAACAAACCAACAAACGAACAAACCAACAAACCAACAAACCAACAAACCAACAAACCAACAAACCAACAAACCAACAAACCAACAAACCAACAAACCAACAAACCAACAAACCAACAAACCAACAAACCAACAAACCAACTAGCCAACAAACCAACAAGCCAACAAACCAACAAGCCAACAAACGAGCAAACCAACAAACCAACAAACCAACAAACCAACAAACCAACAAACCAACAAACCAACAAACGAACAAACCAACAAACCAACAAACCAACAAACCAACAAGCCAAGAAGCTAACAAAGCAACAAATCAACAAACCAACAAACCAAGAAGCCAACAAACCAATAAACCAACTAACCAACAAACGAACAAACCAACAAACCAACAAACGAACAAACCAACAAACCAACAAACCAACAAACCAACAAACGAACAAACCAACAAACCAACAAACGAACAAACCAACAAACCAACAAACCACCAAACCAACAAATTAACAAACCAACGTACCAACAAACCAACAAACCAACAAACGAACAAACCAAAAAACCAACAAACCAACAGGCCAACAAACCAACAAACCAACAAACCAACAAACCGACAAACCAACAAACCAACGAACCAACAAACCAAGAAGCCAACAAGCCAACAAACCAACAAGCCAACAAGCCAACAAACCAACAAGCCAACAAACGAAGAAACCAACAAACCAACAAACCAACAAGCCAACAAACCAACAAACCGACAAGCCAACCAACCAACAAACCAACAAACAAACAAACCGACAAACCAACAAACCAACAAACCAATAAGCCAACAAACCAACAAGCCAACAAACGAACAAACCAACAAACAAACAAACCAACAAACCAACAAACCAACAAACCAACAAACGAACAAACCAACAAGCCAACAAGCCAACAAACCAACAAGCCAACAAACCAACAAACGAACAAACCAACAAACCAACAAACCAACAAACCAACAAACCAACAAACCAACAAACCAACAAACCAACAAACCAACAAACCAACAAACCAACAAACCAACAAACGAACAAACCAACAAACCAACAAACCAACAAACGAACAAACCAACAAACCAACAAACGAACAAACCAACAAACCAACAAACCAACAAACCAACAAACGAACAAACCAACAAACCAACAAACCAACAAACCAACAAACCAACAAACCACCAAACCAACAAATTAACAAACCAACATACCAACAAACCAACAAACCAACAAACGAACAAACCAAAAAACCAACAAACCAACAGGCCAACAAACTAACAAACCAACAAACCAACAAACCAACAAACCAACGAACCAACAAACCAAGAAGCCAACAAGCCAACAAACCAACAAGCCAACAAGCCAACAAACCAACAAGCCAACAAACGAACAAACCAACAAACCAACAAACCAACAAGCCAACAAACCAACAAACCGACAAGCCAACCAACCAACAAACCAACAAACAAACAAACCGACAAACCAACAAACCAACAAACCAATAAGCCAACAAACCAACACGCCAACAAACGAACAAACCAACAAACAAACAAACCAACAAACCAACAAACCAACAAACCAACAAACGAACAAACCAACAAGCCAACAAGCCAACAAACCAACAAGCCAACAAACCAACAAACCAACATACCTACAAACCTACAAAACCAACAAACCAACAAACCAACTAGCCAACAAACAAACAAGCCAACAAACCAACAAGCCAACAAACGAACAAACCAACAAACCAACAAACCAACAAGCCAACAAACCAACAAACCAACAAGTCAACAAACCAATAAACAAACTAACCAACAAATGAACAAACCAACAAACCAACAAACGAACAAACCAACAAACCAACAAACCAACAAACCAACAAACCAACAAACCAACAAACCAACAAACGAACAAACCAACAAACCAACAAACCAACAAACCAACAAACCAACAAACCAACAAACCAACAAACCAACAAACCAACAAACCAACAAACCAACAAACCAACAAACCAACAAACCAACAAACCAACAAACCAACAAACCAACAAACCAACAAACCAACTAACCAACAAACCAACAAGCCAACAAGCCAACAAGCCAACAAACGAACAAACCAACAAACCAACAAACCAACAAGCCAACAAACCAACAAACCAACCAACCAACAAACCAACAAGCCAACAAACCAACAAACAGACAAACGAACAAACCAACACACCAACAAATCAACAAACCAACAAACCAACAAACCAACAAACGAACAAACCAACAAACCAACAAACCAACAAACCAACAAACCAACAAACCAACAAACCAACAAACCAACAAACCAACAAACCAACAAACCAACAAACGAACAAACCAAAAAACCAACAAACCAACAAGCCAACAAACCAACAAACCAACAAACCAACAAGCCAACTAACCAACAAACCAACAAACCAACAAACCAACAAACCAACAAGCCAACAAGCCAACAAACCAACAAGCCAACAAGCCAACAAACCAGCAAGCGAACAGACGAATAAACCAACAAACCAACAAACCAACAAACCAACAATCCAACAAACCAACAAACCAAAATGCCAACAAACCAACAAACCAACAAACGAACAAACAAACAAACCAACAAACAAGCAAACCAACAAACCAACAAGCCAACAAGCCAGCAAACCAACAAACCAACAAACCAACAAACGAACAAACCAACAAACCAACAAACCAACAAACCAACAAATGAACAAACCAATAAACCAACAAACCACCAAACCAACAAACCAACAAACCAACAAACTAACAAACCAACAAACCAACAAACCAACAAACGAACAAACCAAAAAACCAACAAACCAACAAGCCAACAAACCGACAAACCAACAAGCCAACAAGCC
The DNA here is from genome assembly GCA_958298945.1 of Atherix ibis. Lineage (NCBI taxonomy): Eukaryota > Metazoa > Arthropoda > Insecta > Diptera > Athericidae > Atherix > Atherix ibis. The sequence goes on from OY282608.1 coordinate 32,599,123, forward strand.
AACAAACCAACAAACCAACAAACCAACAAACCAACAAACCAACAAACCAACAAGCCAACAAACGAACAAACCAACAAACCAACAAACCAACAAACCAACAAACCAACAAGCCAACAAACCAACAAACCAACAAACCAACAAACCAACAAACCAACAAACGAACAAACCAACAAACCAGCAAACCAACAAACCAACAAGCCAAGAAGCTAACAAAGCAACAAATCAACAAACCAACAAACCAACAAGCCAACAAACCAATAAACCAACTAACCAACAAACGAACAAACCAACAAACCAACAAGCGAACAAACCAACAAACCAACAAACCAACAAACCAACAAACGAACAAACCAACAAACCAACAAACCAACAAACCAACAAACCAACGAACCAACAAACCAACAAACCAACAAACCAACAAACCAACAAACCAACAAACCAACAAACCAACTAGCCAACCAACCAACAAGCCAACAAACCAACAAGCCAACAAACGAGCAAACCAACAAACCAACAAACCAACAAGCCAACAAAACAACAAACCAACCAACCAACAAACCAACAAGCCAACAAACCAACAAACCAACAAACCAACAAACGAACAAACCACCAAACCAACAAACCAACAAACCAACAAACCAACAAACCAACAAACCAACAAACCAATAAACCAACAAACGAACAAACCAACAAACGAACAAACCAACAAACCAACAAACCAAAAACGAACAAACCAAAAAACCAACAAACCAACAAGCCAACAAACCAACAAACCAAAAAGCCAACAAGCCAACTAACCAACAAACCAACAAACCAACAGACCAACAAACCAACAAACCAACAAGCCAACAAGCCAACAAATCAACAAGCCAACAAACCGACAAACCAACAAGCCAACAAACCAACAAACCAACAAACCAACAAACCAACAAACCAACAAACCAACAAACCAACAAGCCAACAAACGAACAAACCAACAAACCAACAAACCAACAAACCAACAAACCAACAAGCCAACAAACCAACAAACCAACAAACCAACAAACCAACAAACCAACAAACCAACAAACGAACAAACCAACAAACCAACAAACCAACAAACCAACAAGCCAAGAAGCTAACAAAGCAATAAACCAACAAACCAACAAACCAACAAGCCAACAAACCAATAAACCAACTAACCAACAAACGAACAAACCAACAAACCAACAAACGAACAAACCAACAAACCAACAAACCAACAAACCAACAAACCAACTAGCCAACAAACCAACAAGCCAACAAACCAACAAGCCAACAAACGAGCAAACCAACAAACCAACAAACCAACAAGCCAACAAAACAACAAACCAACCAACCAACAAACCAACAAGCCAACAAACCAACAAACCAACAAACCAACAAACCAACAAACGAACAAACCACCAAACCAACAAACCAACAAACCAACAAACCAACAAACCAACAAACCAACAAACGAACAAACCAACAAACGAACAAACTAACAAACCGACAAACCAAAAACGAACAAACCAAAAAACCAACAAACCAACAAGCCAACAAACCAACAAACCAAAAAGCCAACAAGCCAACTAACCAACAAACCAACAAACCAACAGACCAACAAACCAACAAACCAACAAGCCAACAAGCCAACAAACCAACAAGCACACAAACCAACAAACCAACAAACCAACAAACCAACAAACCAACGAACCAATAAACCAACAAGCCAACAAGCTAACAAACCAACAAGCCAACAAGCCAACAAACCAACAAGCCAACAAACCAACAAACGAACAAACCAACAAACCAACAAACCAACAAACCAACAAACGAACAAACCAAAAAACCAACAAACCAACAGGCCAACAACCAACAAACCAACAAACCAACAAACCAACAAACCAACGAACCAACAAACCAACAAGCCAACAAGCCAACAAACCAACAAGCCAACAAACCAACAAACCAACAAGCCAACAAACCAAAAAACCGACAAGCCAACCAACCAACAAACCAACAAACGAACAAACAAACAAACCGACAAACCAACAAACCAACAAACCAATAAGCCAACAAACCAACAAGCCAACAAACGAACAAACCAACAAACAAACAAACCAACAAACCAACAAACCAACAAACCAACAAACGAACAAACCAACAAACCAACAAACGAACAAGCCAGCAAGCCAACAAACCAACAAACCAACAAACCAACAAACCAACAAAACCAACAAACCAACAAACGAACAAACAAACAAACCAACAAGCCAACAAGCCAACAAACCAACAAGCCAACAAACCAACAAACCAACATACCTGCAAACCTACAAAACCAACAAACCAACAAACCAACTACCCAACAAACAAACAAGCCAACAAACCAACAAGCCAACAAACGAACAAACCAACAAACCAACAAACCAACAAGCCAACAAACCAACAAACCAACAAGCTAACAAACCAATAAACAAACTAACTAACAAATGAACAAACCAACAAACCAACAAACGAACAAACCAACAAACCAACAAACCAACAAACCAACAAACCAACAAACCAACAAACGAACAAACCAACAAACCAACAAACCAACAAACCAACAAACCAACAAACCAACAAACCAATAAATCAACAAACCAACAAACCAACAAACCAACAAACCAACAAACCAACAAACCAACAAACCAACTAACCAACAAATTAACAAGCCAACAAGCCAACAAGCCAACAAACGAACAAACCAACAAACCAACAAACCAACAAGCCAACAAACCAACAAACTAACCAACCAACAAACCAACAAGCCAACAAACCAACAAACCAACAAACGAACAAACCAACAAACCAACAAATCAACAAACCAACAAACCAACAAACCAACAAACGAACAAACCAACAAACCAACAAAACAACAAACCAAAAAGCCAACAAGCCAACTAACCAACAAACCAACAAACCAACAAACCAACAAACCAACAAACCAACAAGCCAACAAGCCAACAAACCAACAAGCCAACAAACCAACAAACCAACAAACCAACAAACCAACAAACCAACGAACCAACAAACCAACAAGCCAACAAGCCAACAAAACAACAAGCCAACAAGCCAACAAACCAACAAGCCAACAAACGAACAAACCAACAAACCAACAAACCAACAAACCAACAAACCAACAAACCGACAAGCCAACAAACCAACAAACGAACAAACCAACAAACCAACAAACCAACAAACCAACAAACGAACAAACCAACAAACCAACAAACCACCAAACCAACAAATTAACAAACCAACATACCAACAAACCAACAAACCAACAAACGAACAAACCAAAAAACCAACAAACCAACAGGCCAACAAACCAACAAACCAACAAACCAACAAACCAACAAACCAACGAACCAACAAACCAACAAGCCAACAAGCCAACAAATCAACAAGCCAACAAGCCAACAAACCAACAAGCCAACAAACCAACAAACCAACAAACCAACAAACCAAGAAGCCAACAAACCAACAAACCGACAAGCCAACCAACCAACAAACCAACAAACAAACAAACCGACAAACCAACAAACGAACAAACCAATAAGCCAACAAACCAACAAGCCAACAAACGAACAAACCAACAAACAAACAAACCAACAAACCAACAAACCAACAAACCAACAAACGAACAAACCAACAAGCCAACAAACCAACAAGCCAACAAACCAACAAACCAACATACCTACAAACATACAAAACCAACAAACCAACAAACCAACTAGCCAACAAACAAACAAGCCAACAAACCAACAAGCCAACAAACGAACAAACCAACAAACCAACAAACCAACAAGCCAACAAACCAACAAACCAACAAGCCAACAAACCAATAAACAAACTAACCAACAAATCAACAAACCAACAAACCAACAAACGAACAAACCAACAAACCAACAAACCAACAAACCAACAAACCAACAAACCAACAAACCAACAAACCAACAAACCAACAAACCAACTAACCAACAAACCAACAAGCCAACAAGCCAACAAGCCAACAAACGAACAAACCAACAAACCAACAAACCAACAAGCCAACAAACCAACAAACCAACCAACCAACAAACCAACAAGCCAACAAACCAACAAACCAACAAACGAACAAACAAACACACCAACAAATCAACAAACCACAAACCAACAAACCAACACACCAACAAATCAACAAACCACAAACCAACAAACCAACAAACGAACAAACCAACAAACCAACAAACCAACAAACCAACAAACCAACAAACCAACAAACCAACAAACCAACAAACCAACAAACCAACAAACCAACAAACCAACAAACCAACAAACCAACAAACGAACAAACCAAAAAACCAACAAACCAACAAGCCAACAAACCAACAAACCAACAAACCAACAAGCCAACTAACCAACAAACCAACAAACCAACAAACCAACACACCAACAAGCCAACAAGCCAACAAACCAACAAGCCAACAAGCCAACAAACCAGCAAGCCAACAGACGAATAATCCAACAAACCAACAAACCAACAAACCAACAATCCAACAAACCAACAAACCAAAATGCCAACAAACCAACAAACCAACAAACGAACAAACAAACAAACCAACAAACAAACAAACCAACAAACCAACAAACCAACAAGCCAACAAGCCAACAAACCAACAAACCAACAAACCAACAAACGAACAAACCAACAAACCAACAAACCAACAAACCAACAAATGAACAAACCAACAAACCAACAAACCACCAAACCAACAAACCAACAAACTAACAAACCAACAAACCAACAAACCAACAAACCAACAAACCAACAAACCAACAAACCAACAAACCAACAAACCAACAAGCCAACAAGCCAACAAACCAACAAGCCAACAAACCAACAAACCAACAAACCAAAAAACCAACAAACCAACGAACCAACAAACCAACAAGCCAACAAGCCAACAAACCAACAAGCCAACAAGCCAACAAACCAACAAGCCAACAAACGAACAAACCAACAAACCAACAAACCAACAAACCAACAAACCAACAAACGAACAAACCAACAAACCAACAAACCACCAAACCAACAAATTAACAAACCAACATACCAACAAACCAACAAACCAACAAACGAACAAACCAAAAAACCAACAAACCAACAGGCCAACAAACCAACAAACCAACAAACCAACAAACCAACAAACCAACGAACCAACAAACCAAGAAGCCAACAAGCCAACAAACCAACAAGCCAACAAGCCAACAAACCAACAAGCCAACAAACGAACAAACCAACAAACCAACAAACCAACAAGCCAACAAACCAACAAACCGACAAGCCAACCAACCAACAAACCAACAAACAAACAAACCGACAAACCAACAAACCAACAAACCAATAAGCCAAGAAACCAACAAGCCAACAAACGAACAAACCAACAAACAAACAAACCAACAAACCAACAAACCAACAAACCAACAAACGAACAAACCAACAAGCCAACAAGCCAACAAGCCAACAAACCAACAAACCAACATACCTACAAACCTACAAAACCAACAAACCAACAAACCAACTAGCCAACAAACAAACAAGCCAACAAACCAACAAGCCAACAAACGAACAAACCAACAAACCAACAAACCAACAAGCCAACAAACCAACAAACCAACAAGCCAACAAACCAATAAACAAACTAACCAACAAATGAACAAACCAACAAACCAACAAACGAACAAACCAACAAACGAACAAACCAACAAACCAACAAACCAACAAACCAACAAACCAACAAACCAACAAACCAACAAACCAACAAACCAACAAACCAACAAACCAACAAACCAACAAACCAACAAACCAACAAACCAACAAACCAACTAACCAACAAACCAACAAGCCAACAAGCCAACAAGCCAACAAGCCAACAAACGAACAAACCAACAAACCAACAAACCAACTAGCCAACAAACCAACAAACCAACCAACCAACAAACCAACAAGCCAACAAACCAACAAACCAACAAACGAACAAACCAACACACCAACAAATCAACAAACCAACAAACCAACAAACCAACAAACGAACAAACCAACAAACCAACAAACCAACAAACCAACAAACCAACAAACCAACAAACCAACAAACCAACAAACCAACAAACCAACAAACCAACAAACCAACAAACCAACAAACCAAAAAACCAACAAACCAACAAACGAACAAACCAAAAAACCAACAAACCAACAAGCCAACAAACCAACAAACCAACAAACCAACAAACCAACAAACCAAAAAACCAACAAACCAACAAACGAACAAACCAAAAAACCAACTAACCAACAAACCAACAAGCCAACCAACCAGCAAGCCAACAGACGAATAAACCAACAAACCAACAAACCAACAAACCAACAATCCAACAAACCAACAAACCAAAATGCCAACAAACCAACAAACCAACAAACGAACAAACAAACAAACCAACAAACAAACAAACCAACAAACCAACAAACCAACAAGCCAACAAGCCAACAAACCAACAAACCAACAAACGAACAAACGAACAAACCAACAAACCAACAAACCAACAAACCAACAAATGAACAAACCAACAAACCAACAAAACACCAAACCAACAAACCAACAAACCAACAAACTAACAAACCAACAAACCATCAAACCAACAAACGAACAAACCAAAAAACCAACAAACCAACAAGCCAACAAACCGACAAACCAACAAGCCAACAAGCCAACAAACCAACAAACCAACAAACCAACAAACCAACAAACCAACAAACCAACAAGCCAACAAACGAACAAACCAACAAACCAACAAACCAACATACCAACAAACCAACAAGCCAACAAACCAACAAACCAACAAACCAACAAACCAACAAACCAACAAACCAACAAACGAACAAACCAACAAACCAACAAACCAACAAACCAACAAGCCAAGAAGCTAACAAAGCAACAAATCAACAAACCAACAAACCAACAAGCCAACAAACCAATAAACCAACTAACCAACAAACGAACAAACCAACAAACCAACAAACGAACAAACCAACAAACCAACAAACCAACAAACCAACAAACGAACAAACCAACAAACCAACAAACCAACAAACCAACAAACCAATAAACCAACAAACCAACAAACCAACAAACCAACAAACCAACAAACCAACAAACCAACAAACCAACTAGCCAACAAACCAACAAGCCAACAAACCAACAAGCCAACAAACGAGCAAACCAACAAACCAACAAACCAACAAGCCAACAAAACAACAAACCAACCAACCAACAAACCAACAAGCCAACAAACCAACAAACCAACAAACCAACAAACGAACAAACCACCAAACCAACAAACCAACAAACCAACAAACCAACAAACCAACAAACCAACAAACCAACAAACGAACAAACCAACAAACGAACAAACCAACAAACCAACAAACCAAAAACGAACAAACCAAAAAACCAACAAACCAACAAGCCAACAAACCAACAAACCAAAAAGCCAACAAGCCAACTAACCAACAAACCAACAAACCAACAGACCAATAAACCAACAAACCAACAAGCCAACAAGCCAACAAACCAACAAGCCAACAAACCGACAAACCAACAAGCCAACAAACCAACAAACCAAAAAGCCAACAAGCCAACTAACCAACAAACCAACAAACCAACAGACCAACAAACCAACAAACCAACAAGCCAACAAGCCAACAAACCAACAAGCCAACAAACCGACAAACCAACAAGCCAACAAACCAACAAACCAACAAACCAACAAACCAACAAACCAACAAACCAACAAACCAACAACCCAACAAACGAACAAACCAACAAGCCAACAAACCAACAAACCAACAAACCAACAAACCAACAAACCAACAAACCAACAAACCAACAAACCAACAAACCAACAAACGAACAAACCAACAAACCAACAAACCAACAAGTCAAGAAGCTAACAAAGCAACAAACCAACAAACCAACAAACCAACAAGCCAACAAACCAATAAACCAACTAACCAACAAACGAACAAACCAACAAACCAACAAACGAACAAACCAACAAACCAACAAACCAACAAACCAACAAACGAACAAACCAACAAACCAACAAACCAACAAACCAACAAACCAACAAACCAACAAACCAACAAACCAACAAACCAACAAACCAACAAACCAACTAGCCAACAAACCAACAAGCCAACAAACCAACAAGCCAACAAACGAGCAAACCAACAAACCAACAAACCAACAAACCAACAAACCAACAAACCAACAAACGAACAAACCAACAAACCAACAAACCAACAAACCAACAAGCCAAGAAGCTAACAAAGCAACAAATCAACAAACCAACAAACCAACAAGCCAACAAACCAATAAACCAACTAACCAACAAACGAACAAACCAACAAACCAACAAACGAACAAACCAACAAACCAACAAACCACCAAACCAACAAATTAACAAACCAACATACCAACAAACCAACAAACCAACAAACGAACAAACCAAAAAACCAACAAACCAACAGGCCAACAAACCAACAAACCAACAAACCAACAAACCAACAAACCAACAAACCAACAAACCAACGAACCAACAAAGCAAGAAGCCAACAAGCCAACAAACCAACAAGCCAACAAGCCAACAAACCAACAAGCCAACAAACGAACAAACCAACAAACCAACAAACCAACAAGCCAACAAACCAACAAACCGACAAGCCAACCAACCAACAAACCAACAAACCAACAAACCAACAAACCAATAAGCCAACAAACCAACAAGCCAACAAACGAACAAACCAACAAACAAACAAACCAACAAACCAACAAACCAACAAACCAACAAACGAACAAACCAACAAGCCAACAAGCCAACAAACCAACAAGCCAACAAACCAACAAACCAACATACCTACAAACCTACAAAACCAACAAACCAACAAACCAACTAGCCAACAAACAAACAAGCCAACAAACCAACAAGCCAACAAACGAACAAACCAACAAACCAACAAACCAACAAGCCAACAAACCAACAAACCAACAAGCCAACAAACCAACAAACCAACAAACCAACAAACCAACAAACCAACAAACCAACTAGCCAACAAACCAACAAGCCAACAAACCAACAAGCCAACAAACGAGCAAACCAACAAACCAACAAACCAACAAACCAACAAACCAACAAACCAACAAACGAACAAACCAACAAACCAACAAACCAACAAACCAACAAGCCAAGAAGCTAACAAAGCAACAAATCAACAAACCAACAAACCAACAAGCCAACAAACCAATAAACCAACTAACCAACAAACGAACAAACCAACAAACCAACAAACGAACAAACCAACAAACCAACAAACCAACAAACCAACAAACGAACAAACCAACAAACCAACAAACGAACAAACCAACAAACCAACAAACCACCAAACCAACAAATTAACAAACCAACATACCAACAAACCAACAAACCAACAAACGAACAAACCAAAAAACCAACAAACCAACAGGCCAACAAACCAACAAACCAACAAACCAACAAACCAACAAACCAACAAACCAACAAACCAACAAACCAACGAACCAACAAACCAAGAAGCCAACAAGCCAACAAACCAACAAGCCAACAAGCCAACAAACCAACAAGCCAACAAACGAACAAACCAACAAACCAACAAACCAACAAGCCAACAAACCAACAAACCGACAAGCCAACCAACCAACAAACCAACAAACAAACAAACCGACAAACCAACAAACCAACAAACCAATAAGCCAACAAACCAACAAGCCAACAAACGAACAAACCAACAAACAAACAAACCAACAAACCAACAAACCAACAAACCAACAAACGAACAAACCAACAAGCCAACAAGCCAACAAACCAACAAGCCAACAAACCAACAAACCAACATACCTACAAACCTACAAAACCAACAAACCAACAAACCAACTAGCCAACAAACAAACAAGCCAACAAACCAACAAGCCAACAAACGAACAAACCAACAAACCAACAAACCAACAAGCCAACAAACCAACAAACCAACAAGCCAACAAACCAATAAACAAACTAACCAACAAATGAACAAACCAACAAACCAACAAACGAACAAACCAACAAACCAACAAACCAACAAACCAACAAACGAACAAACGAACAAACCAACAAACCAACAAACCAACAAACCAACAAACCAACAAACCAACAAACCAACAAACCAACAAACCAACAAACCAACAAACCAACAAAGCAACAAACCAACTAACCAACAAACCAACAAGCCAACAAGCCAACAAGCCAACAAACGAACAAACCAACAAACCAACAAACCAACAAGCCAACAAACCAACAAACCAACCAACCAACAAACCAACAAGCCAACAAACCAACAAACCAACAAACGAACAAACCAACACACCAACAAATCAACAAACCAACAAACCCACAAACCAACAAACGAACAAACCAACAAACCAACAAACCAACAAACCAACAAACCAACAAACCAACAAACCAACAAACCAACAAACCAACAAACGAACAAACCAAAAAACCAACAAACCAACAAGCCAACAAACCAACAAACCAACAAACCAACAAGCCAACTAACCAACAAACCAACAAACCAACAAACCAACAAACCAACAAGCCAACAAGCCAACAAACCAACAAGCCAACAAACCAACAAACCAGCAAGCCAACAGACGAATAAACCAACAAACCAACAAACCAACAAACCAACAATTCAACAAACCAACAAACCAAAATGCCAACAAACCAACAAACCAACAAACGAACAAACAAACAAACCAACAAACAAACAAAATAACAAACCAACAAACCAACAAGCCAACAAGCCAACAAACCAACAAACCAACAAACCAACAAACGAACAAACCAACAAACCAACAAACCAACAAACCAACAAATGAACAAACCAACAAACCAACAAACCACGAAACCAACAACCCAACAAACTAACAAACCAACAAACCAACAAACCAACAAACGAACAAACCAAAAAACCAACAAACCAACAAGCCAACAAACCGACAAACCAACAAGCCAACAAGCCAACAAACCAACAAACCAACAAACCAACAAACCAACAAACCAACAAACAAACAAGCCAACAAACGAACAAACCAACAAACCAACAAACCAACAAACCAACAAACCAACAAGCCAACAAACCAACAAACCAACAAACCAACAAACCAACAAACCAACAAACCAACAAACCAACAAACGAACAAACCAACAAACCAACAAACCAACAAACCAACAAGCCAAGAAGCTAACAAAGCAACAAATCAACAAACCAACAAACCAACAAGCCAACAAACCAATAAACCAACTAACCAACAAACGAACAAACCAACAAACCAACAAACGAACAAACCCACAAACCAACAAACCAACAAACCAACAAACGAACAAACCAACAAGCCAACAAACCAACAAACCAACAAACCAACAAACCAACAAACCAACAAACCAACAAACCAACAAACCAACAAACCAACAAATCAACAAACCAACTAGCCAACAAACCAACAAGCCAACAAACCAACAAGCCAACAAACGAGCAAACCCACAAACCAACAAACCAACAAGCCAACAAAACAACAAACCAACCAACCAACAAACCAACAAGCCAACAAACCAACAAACCAACAAACCAACAAACGAACAAACCACCAAACCAACAAACCAACAAACCAACAAACCAACAAACTAACAAACCAATAAACCAACAAACGAACAAACCAACAAACGAACAAACCAACAAACCAACAAACCAAAAACGAACAAACCAAAAAACCAACAAACCAACAAGCCAACAAACCAACAAACCAAAAAGCCAACAAGCCAACTAACCAACAAACCAACAAACCAACAGACCAACAAACCAACAAACCAACAAGCCAACAAGCCAACAAACCAACAAGCCAACAAACCGACAAACCAACAAGCCAACAAACCAACAAACCAACAAACCAACAAACCAACAAACCAACAAACCAACAAGCCAACAAACGAACAAACCAACAAACCAACAAACCAACAAACCAACAAACCAACAAGCCAACAAACCAACAAACCAACAAACCAACAAACCAACAAACCAACAAACCAACAAACCAACAAACGAACAAACCAACAAACCAACAAACCAACAAACCAACAAACCAACAAGCCAAGAAGCTAACAAAGCAACAAACCAACAAACCAACAAACCAACAAGCCAACAAACCAATAAACCAACTAACCAACAAACGAACAAACCAACAAACCAACAAACGAACAAACCAACAAACCAACAAACCAACAAACCAACAAACGAACAAACCAACAAACCAACAAACCAACAAACCAACAAACCAACAAACCAACAAACCAACAAACCAACAAACCAACAAACCAACAAACCAACAAACCAACAAACCAACAAACCAACTAGCCAACAAACCAACAAGCCAACAAACCAACAAGCCAACAAACGAGCAAACCAACAAACCAACAAACCAACAAGCCAACAAAACAACAAACCAACCAACCAACAAACCAACAAGCCAACAAACCAACAAACCAACAAACCAACAAACCAACAAACCAACAAACGAACAAACCACCAAATCAACAAACCAACAAACCAACAAACCAACAAACCAACAAACCAACAAACGAACAAACCAACAAACGAACAAACCAACAAACCAAAAACGAACAAACCAAAAAACCAACAAACCAACAAGCCAACAAACCAACAAACCAAAAAGCCAACAAGCCAACTAACCAACAAACCAACAAACCAACAGACCAACAAACCAACAAACCAACAAGCCAACAAGCCAACAAACCAACAAGCACACAAACCAACAAACCAACAAACCAACAAACCAACGAACCAACAAACCAACAAGCCAACAAGCTAACAAACCAACAAACCAACAAGCCAACAAACCAACAAGCCAACAAACGAACAAACCAACAAACCGACAAGCCAACAAACCAACAAACGAACAAACCAACAAACCAACAAACCAACAAACGAACAAACCAAAAAACCAACAAACCAACAGGCCAACAACCAACAAACCAACAAACCAACAAACCAACGAACCAACAAACCAGCAAGCCAACAAGCCAACAAACCAACAAGCCAACAAACCAACAAACCAACAAGCCAACAAACCAACAAACCGACAAGCCAACCAACCAACAAACCAACAAACGAACAAACAAACAAACCGACAAACCAACAAACCAACAAACCAATAAGCCAACAAACCAACAAGCCAACAAACGAACAAACCAACAAACAAACAAACCAACAAACCAACAAACCAACAAACCAACAAACGAACAAACCAACAAACCAACAAACGAACAAGCCAACAAGCCAACAAACCAACAAACCAACAAACCAACAAACCAACAAACCAACAAACCAACAAACCAACAAACGAACAAACAAACAAACCAACAAGCCAACAAGCCAACAAACCAACAAGCCAACAAACCAACAAACCAACATACCTACAAACCTACAAAACCAACAAACCAACAAACCAACTAGCCAACAAACAAACAAGCCAACAAACCAACAAGCCAACAAACGAACAAACCAACAAACCAACAAACCAACAAGCCAACAAACCAACAAACCAACAAGCTAACAAACCAATAAACAAACTAACCAACAAATGAACAAACCAACAAACCAACAAACGAACAAACCAACAAACCAACAAACCAACAAACCAACAAACCAACAAACCAACAAACGAACAAACCAACAAACCAACAAACCAACAAACCAACAAACCAACAAACCAACAAACCAATAAACCAACAAACCAACAAACCAACAAACCAACAAACCAACAAACCAACAAACCAACTAACCAACAAACCAACAAGCCAACAAGCCAACAAGCCAACAAACGAACAAACCAACAAACCAACAAACCAACAAGCCAACAAACCAACAAACCAACCAACCAACAAACCAACAAGCCAGCAAACCAACAAACCAACAAACGAACAAACCAACAAACCAACAAATCAACAAACCAACAAACCAACAAACCAACAAACGAACAAACCAACAAACCAACAAACCAACAAACCAACAAACCAACAAACCAACAAACCAACAAACCAACAAACCAACAAACCAACAAACGAACAAACCAAAAAACCAACAAACCAACAAGCCAACAAACCAACAAACCAACAAACCAACAAGCCAACTAACCAACAAACCAACAAACCAACAAACCAACAAACCAACAAGCCAACAAGCCAACAAGCCAACAAACCAACAAGCCAACAAACGAGCAAACCAACAAACCAACAAACCAACAAACCAACAAACCAACAAACCAACAAACCAACAAACGAACAAACCAACAAACCAACAAACCAACAAACCAACAAGCCAAGAAGCTAACAAAGCAACAAATCAACAAACCAACAAACCAACAAACGAACAAACCAACAAACCAACAAACGAACAAACCAACAAACCAACAAACCAACAAACCAACAAACGAACAAACCAACAAACCAACAAACGAACAAACCAACAAACCAACAAACCACCAAACCAACAAATTAACAAACCAACATACCAACAAACCAACAAACCAACAAACGAACAAACCAAAAAACCAACAAACCAACAGGCCAACAAACCAACAAACCAACAAACCAACAAACCAACAAACCAACGAACCAACAAACCAAGAAGCCAACAAGCCAACAAACCAACAAGCCAACAAGCCAACAAACCAACAAGCCAACAAACGAACAAACCAACAAACCAACAAACCAACAAGCCAACAAACCAACAAACCGAGAAGCCAACCAACCAACAAACCAACAAACAAACAAACCGACAAACCAACAAACCAACAAACCAATAAGCCAACAAACCAACAAGCCAACAAACGAACAAACCAACAAACCAACAAACCAACAAACCAACAAACCAACAAACCAACAAACGAACAAACCAACAAGCCAACAAGCCAACAAACCAACAAGCCAACAAACCAACAAACCAACATACCTGCAAACCTACAAAACCAACAAACCAACAAACCAACTAGCCAACAAACAAACAAGCCAACAAACCAACAAGCCAACAAACGAACAAACCAACAAACCAACAAACCAACAAGCCAACAAACCAACAAACCAACAAGTCAACAAACCAATAAACAAACTAACCAACAAATGAACAAACCAACAAACCAACAAACGAACAAACCAACAAACGAACAAACCAACAAACCAACAAACCAACAAACCAACAAACGAACAAACCAACAAACCAACAAACCAACAAACCAACAAACCAACAAACCAACAAACCAACAAACCAACAAACCAACAAACCAACAAACCAACAAACCAACAAACCAACAAACCAACTAACCAACAAACCAACAAGCCAACAAGCCAACAAGCCAACAAACGAACAAACCAACAAACCAACAAACCAACAAGCCAACAAACCAACAAACCAACCAACCAACAAACCAACAAGCCAACAAACCAACAAACCAACAAACGAACAAACCAACACACCAACAAATCAACAAACCAAAAAACCAACAAACCAACAAACGAACAAACCAACAAACCAACAAACCAACGAACCAACAAACCAACAAACCAACAAACCAACAAACCAACAAACCAACAAACCAACAAACCAACAAACCAACAAACCAACAAACGAACAAACCAAAAAACCAACAAACCAACAAGCCAACAAACCAACAAACCAACAAACCAACAAGCCAACTAACCAACAAACCAACAAACCAACAAACCAACAAACCAACAAGCCAACAAGCCAACAACCCAACAAGCCAACAAGCCAACAAACCAGCAAGCCAACAGACGAATAAACCAACAAACCAACAAACCAACAAACCAACAATCCAACAAACCAACAAACCAAAATGCCAACAAACCAACAAACCAACAAACGAACAAACAAACAAACCAACAAACAAACAAACCAACAAACCAACAAACCAACAAGCCAACAAGCCAACAAACCAACAAACCAACAAACCAACAAACGAACAAACCAACAAACCAACAAACCAACAAACCAACAAATGAACAAACCAATAAACCAACAAACCACCAAACCAACAAACCAACAAACTAACAAACCAACAAACCAACAAACCAAAAAACGAACGAACCAAAAAACCAACAAACCAACAAGCCAACAAACCGACAAACCAACAAGCCAACAAGCAAACAAACCAACAAACCAACAAACCAACAAACCAACAAACCAACAAACCAACAAGCCAACAAACGAACAAACCAACAAACTAACAAACCAACAAACCAACAAACCAACAAGCCAACAAACCAACAAACCAACAAACCAACAAACCAACAAACCAACAAACCAACAAACCAACAAACCAACAAACCAACAAACCAACAAGCCAAGAAGCTAACAAAGCAACAAATCAACAAACCAACAAACCAACAAGCCAACAAACCAATAAACCAACTAACCAACAAACGAACAAACCAACAAACCAACAAATGAACAAACCAACAAACCAACAAACCAACAAACCAACAAACGAACAAACCAACAAACCAACAAACCAACAAACCAACAAACCAACAAACCAACAAACCAACAAACCAACAAACCAACAAACCAACAAACCAACTAGCCAACAAACCAACAAGCCAACAAACCAACAAGCCAACAAACGAGCAAACCAACAAACCAACAAACCAACAAGCCAACAAAACAACAAACCAACCAACCAACAAACCAACAAGCCAACAAACCAACAAACCAACAAACCAACAAACGAACAAACCACCAAACCAACAAACCAACAAACCAACAAACCAACAAACCAATAAACCAACAAACGAACAAACCAACAAACGAACAAACCAACAAACCAACAAACCAAAAACGAACAAACCAAAAAACCAACAAACCAACAAGCCAACAAACCAACAAACCAAAAAGCCAACAAGCCAACTAACCAACAAACCAACAAACCAACAGACCAACAAACCAACAAACCAACAAGCCAACAAGCCAACAAACCAACAAGCCAACAAACCGACAAACCAACAAGCCAACAAACCAAAAAACCAACAAACCAACAAACCAACAAACCAACAAACCAACAAACCAACAAGCCAACAAACGAACAAACCAACAAACCAACAAACCAACAAACCAACAAACCAACAAGCCAACAAACCAACAAACCAACAAACCAACAAACCAACAAACCAACAAACCAACAAACCAACAAACGAACAAACCAACAAACCAACAAACCAACAAACCAACAAGCCAAGAAGCTAACAAAGCAACAAACCAACAAACCAACAAACCAACAAGCCAACAAACCAATAAACCAAATAACCAACAAACGAACAAACCAACAAACCAACAAACGAACAAACCAACAAACCAACAAACCAACAAACCAACAAACGAACAAACCAACAAACCAACAAACCAACAAACCAACAAACCAACAAACCAACAAACCAACAAACCAACAAACCAACAAACCAACAAACCAACAAACCAACAAACCAACTAGCCAACAAACCAACAAGCCAACAAACGAGCAAACCAACAAACCAACAAACCAACAAGCCAACAAAACAACAAACCAACCAACCAACAAACCAACAAGCCAACAAACCAACAAACCAACAAACCAACAAACCAACAAACGAACAAACCACCAAACCAACAAACCAACAAACCAACAAACCAAAAACGAACAAACCAAAAAACCAACAAACCAACAAGCCAACAAACCAACAAACCAAAAAGCCAACAAGCCAACTAACCAACAAACCAACAAACCAACAGACCAACAAACCAACAAACCAACAAGCCAACAAGCCAACAAACCAACAAGCACACAAACCAACAAACCAACAAACCAACAAACCAACAAACCAACGAACCAATAAACCAACAAGCCAACAAGCTAACAAACCAACAAGCCAACAAGCCAACAAACCAACAAGCCAACAATCGAACAAACCAACAAACCGACAAGCCAACAAACCAACAAACGAACAAACCAACAAACCAACAAACCAACAAACCAACAAACGAACAAACCAAAAAACCAACAAACCAACAGGCCAACAACCAACAAACCAACAAACCAACAAACCAACAAACCAACGAACCAACAAACCAACAAACCAACAAGCCAACAAACCAACAAGCCAACAAACCAACAAACCAACAAGCCAACAAACCAACAAACCGACAAGCCAACCAACCAACAAACCAACAAACGAACAAACAAACAAACCGACAAACCAACAAACCAACAAACCAATAAGCCAACAAACCAACAAGCCAACAAACGAACAAACCAACAAACAAACAAACCAACAAACCAACAAACCAACAAACCAACAAACGAACAAACCAACAAACCAACAAACGAACAAGCCAACAAGCCAACAAACCAACAAACCAACAAACCAACAAACCAACAAACCAACAAACCAACAAACGAACAAACAAACAAACCAACAAGCCAACAAGCCAACAAACCAACAAGCCAACAAACCAACAAACCAACATACCTACAAACCTATAAAACCAACAAACCAACAAACCAACTAGCCAACAAACAAACAAGCCAACAAACCAACAAGCCAACAAACGAACAAACCAACAAACCAACAAACCAACAAACCAACAAGCCAACAAACCAACAAACTAACAAGCTAACAAACCAATAAACAAACTAACTAACAAATGAACAAACCAACAAACCAACAAACGAACAAACCAACAAACCAACAAACCAACAAACCAACAAACCAACAAACCAACAAACGAACAAACCAACAAACCAACAAACCAACAAACCAACAAACCAACAAACCAATAAATCAACAAACCAACAAACCAACAAACCAACAAACCAACAAACCAACAAACCAACAAACCAACTAACCAACAAACCAACAAGCCAACAAGCCAACAAGCCAACAAACGAACAAACCAACAAACCAACAAACCAACAAGCCAACAAACCAACAAACTAACCAACCAACAAACCAACAAGCCAACAAACCAACAAACCAACAAACGAACAAACCAACAAACCAACAAATCAACAAACCAACAAACCAACAAACCAACAAACGAACAAACCAACAAACCAACAAACCAACAAACCAACAAACCAACAAACCAACAAACCAACAAACCAAACCAACAAACCAACAAACCAACAAACCAACAAACGAACAAACCAAAAAACCAACAAACCAACAAGCCAACAAACCAACAAACCAACAAACCAACAAGCCAACTAGCCAACAAACCAACAAACCAACAAACCAACAAACCAACAAGCCAACAAGCCAACAAACCAACAAGCCAACAAACCAACAAGCCAACAAGCCAACAAGCCAACAAACCAACAAACCAACAAACCAACAAACCAACAAACGAACAAACCAACAAACCAACAAACCAACAAACCAACAAGCCAAGAAGCTAACAAAGCAACAAATCAACAAACCAACAAACCAACAAGCCAACAAACCAATAAACCAACTAACCAACAAACGAACAAACCAACAAACCAACAAACGAACAAACCAACAAACCAACAAACCAACAAACCAACAAACGAACAAACCAACAAACCAACAAACCAACAAACCAACAAACCAACAAACCAACAAACCAACAAACCAACAAACCAACAAACCAATAAACCAACAAACCAACAAACCAACTAGCCAACAAACCAACAAGCCAACAAACCAACAAGCCAACAAACGAGCAAACCAACAAACCAACAAACCAACAAGCCAACAAAACAACAAACCAACCAACCAACAAACCAACAAGCCAACAAACCAACAAACCAACAAACGAACAAACCACCAAACCAAAAAAACCAACAAACCAACAAACCAACAAACCAACAAACCAATACACCAACAAACGAACAAACCAACAAACGAACAAACCAACAAACCAACAAACCAAAAACGAACAAACCAAAAAACCAACAAACCAACAAGCCAACAAACCAACAAACCAAAAAGCCAACAAGCCAACTAACCAACAAACCAACAAACCAACAGACCAACAAACCAACAAACCAACAAGCCAACAAGCCAACAAACCAACAAGCCAACAAACCGACAAACCAACAAGCCAACAAACCAAAAAACCAACAAACCAACAAACCAACAAACCAACAAACCAACAAACCAACAAGCCAACAAACGAACAAACCAACAAACCAACAAACCAACAAACCAACAAACCAACAAGCCAACAAACCAACAAACCAACAAACCAACAAACCAACAAACCAACAAACCAACAAACCAACAAACGAACAAACCAACAAACCAACAAACCAACAAACCAACAAGCCAAGAAGCTAACAAAGCAACAAACCAACAAACCAACAAACCAACAAGCCAACAAACCAATAAACCAAATAACCAACAAACGAACAAACCAACAAACCAACAAACGAACAAACCAACAAACCAACAAACCAACAAACCAACAAACGAACAAACCAACAAACCAACAAACCAACAAACCAACAAACCAACAAACCAACAAACCAACAAACCAACAAACCAACAAACCAACAAACCAACAAACCAACTAGCCAACAAACCAACAAGCCAACAAACCAACAAGCCAACAAACGAGCAAACCAACAAACCAACAAACCAACAAGCCAACAAAACAACAAACCAACCAACCAACAAACCAACAAGCCAACAAACCAACAAACCAACAAACCAACAAACCAACAAACGAACAAACCACCAAACCAACAAACCAACAAACCAACAAACCAACAAACCAACAAACCAACAAACCAACAAACGAACAAACCAACAAACGAACAAACTAACAAACCAACAAACCAAAAACGAACAAACCAAAAAACCAACAAACCAACAAGCCAACAAACCAACAAACCAAAAAGCCAACAAGCCAACTAACCAACAAACCAACAAACCAACAGACCAACAAACCAACAAACCAACAAGCCAACAAGCCAACAAACCAACAAGCACACAAACCAACAAACCAACAAACCAACAAACCAACAAACCAACAAACCAACGAACCAATAAACCAACAAGCCAACAAGCTAACAAACCAACAAGCCAACAAGCCAACAAACCAACAAGCCAACAAACGAACAAACCAACAAACCGACAAGCCAACAAACCAACAAACGAACAAACCAACAAACCAACAAACCAACAAACCAACAAACGAACAAACCAAAAAACCAACAAACCAACAGGCCAACAACCAACAAACCAACAAACCAACAAACCAACAAACCAACGAACCAACAAACCAACAAACCAACAAGCCAACAAACCAACAAGCCAACAAACCAACAAACCAACAAGCCAACAAACCAACAAACCGACAAGCCAACCAACCAACAAACCAACAAACGAACAAACAAACAAACCGACAAACCAACAAACCAACAAACCAATAAGCCAACAAACCAACAAGCCAACAAACGAACAAACCAACAAACAAACAAACCAACAAACCAACAAACCAACAAACCAACAAACGAACAAACCAACAAACCAACAAACGAACAAGCCAACAAGCCAACAAAACAACAAACCAACAAACCAACAAACCAACAAACCAACAAACCAACAAACGAACAAACAAACAAACCAACAAGCCAACAAGCCAACAAACCAACAAGCCAACAAACCAACAAACCAACATACCTACAAACCTACAAAACCAACAAACCAACAAACCAACTAGCCAACAAACAAACAAGCCAACAAACCAACAAGCCAACAAACGAACAAACCAACAAACCAACAAACCAACAAGCCAACAAACCAACAAACCAACAAGCTAACAAACCAATAAACAAACTAACTAACAAATGAACAAACCAACAAACCAACAAACGAACAAACCAACAAACCAACAAACCAACAAACCAACAAACCAACAAACCAACAAACGAACAAACCAACAAACCAACAAACCAACAAACCAACAAACCAACAAACCAACAAACCAATAAATCAACAAACCAACAAACCAACAAACCAACAAACCAACAAACCAACAAACCAACAAACCAACTAACCAACAAACCAACAAGCCAACAAGCCAACAAGCCAACAAACGAACAAACCAACAAACCAACAAACCAACAAGCCAACAAACCAACAAACTAACCAACCAACAAACCAACAAGCCAACAAACCAACAAACCAACAAACGAACAAACCAACAAACCAACAAATCAACAAACCAACAAACCAACAAACCAACAAACGAACAAACCAACAAACCAACAAACCAACAAACCAACAAACCAACAAACCAACAAACCAACAAACCAACAAACCAACAAACCAACAAACCAACAAACCAACAAACCAACAAACGAACAAACCAAAAAACCAACAAACCAACAAACCAACAAACCAACAAACCAAAAAACCAACAAGCCAACTAACCAACAAACCAACAAACCAACAAACCAACAAACCAACAAGCCAACAAGCCAACAAACCAACAAGCCAACAAACCAACAAGCCAACAAGCCAACAAACCAGCAAGCCAACAGACGAATAAACCACCAAACCAACAAACCAACAAACCAACAAACCAACACACCAACAAACCAACAAACGAACAAACCAACAAACCAACAAACGAACAAACGAACAAACCAACAAACCAACAAACCAAAATCGAACAAGCCAACAAACCAATAAACCAACTAACCAACAAACGAACAAACCAACAAACCAACAAACCAACAAACGAACAAACCAACAAACCAACAAACGAACAAACCAACAAACGAACAAACCAACAAACCAACAAACCAACAAACCAACAAACCAACAAACCAACAAACCAACAAACCAACAAACCAACAAGCCAACAAACCAACAAACCAACAAACCACCAAACCAACAAACCAACAAACTAACAAACCAACAAACCAACAAACCAACAAACGAACAAACCTAAAAACCAACAAACCAAAAAGTCAACAAACCGACAAACCAACAAGCCAACAAGCCAACAAACCAACAAAACAAAAAAAAAAACAAACCAACAAACCAACAAACCAACAAGCCAACAAACGAACAAACCAACAAACCAACAAACCAACAAGCCAACAAAACAACAAACCAACCAACCAACAAACCAACAAGCCAACAAACCAACAAACCAACCAACGAACAAACCACCAAACCAACAAACCAACAAACCAACAAACCAACAAACCAACAAACCAACAAACCAACAAACCAACAAACCAACAAACAAACAAACGAACAAACCAACAAACCAACAAACGAACAAACGAACAAACCAACAAACCAACAAACCAAAAACTAACAAGCCAACAAACCAATAAACCAACTAACCAACAAACGAACAAACCAACAAACCAACAAACCAACAAACGAACAAACCAACAAACCAACAAACGAACAAACCAACAAACGAACAAACCAACAAACCAACAAACCAACAAACCAACAAACCAACAAACCAACAAACCAACAAACCAACAAACCAACAAACCAACAAACCAACAAGCCAACAAACCAACAAGCCAACAAACGAACAAACCAACAAACCAACAAACCAACAAACCGACAAACCAACAAACCAACAAACCAACAAACCAACAAACCAACAAACCAACAAACGAACAAACCAACAAACCAACAAACGAACAAACCAACAAACCAAAAACGAACAAACCAAAAAACCAACAAACCAACAAGCCAACAAACCAACAAACCAAAAAGCCAACAAGCCAACTAACCAACAAACCAACAAACCAACAAACCAACAAACCAACAAACCAACAAGCCAACAAGCCAACAAACCAACAAGCCAACAAACCAACAAACCAACAAGCCAACAAACCAACAAACCAACGAACCAACAAACCAACAAGCCAATAAGCCAACAAACCAACAAGCCAACAACCCAACAAACCAACAAGCAACAAACGAACAAACCAACAAACCAACAAACCAACAAATCAACAAACCAACAAACCGACAAGCCAACAAACCAACAAACGAACAAACACACAAACCAACAAACCAACAAACCAACAAACCAAAATCGAACAAGCCAACAAACCAATAAACCAACTAACCAACAAACGAACAAACCAACAAACCAACAAACCAACAAACGAACAAACCAACAAACCAACAAACGAACAAACCAACAAACGAACAAACCAACAAACCAACAAACCAACAAACCAACAAACCAACAAACCAACAAACCAACAAACCAACAAACCAACAAGCTAACAAACCAACAAACCAACAAACCACCAAACCAACAAACCAACAAACTAACAAACCAACAAACCAACAAACCAACAAACGAACAAACCTAAAAACCAACAAACCAAAAAGTCAACAAACCGACAAACCAACAAGCCAACAAGCCAACAAACCAACGAAACAAAAAAAGAAACAAACCAACAAACCAACAAACCAACAAGCCAACAAACGGACAAACCAACAAACCAACAAACCAACAAGCCAACAAAACAACAAACCAACCAACCAACAAACCAACAAGCCAACAAACCAACAAACCAACCAACGAACAAACCACCAAACCAACAAACCAACAAACCAACAAACCAACAAACCAACAAACCAACAAACCAACAAACCAACAAACCAACAAACAAACAAACGAACAAACCAACAAACCAACAAACGAACAAACGAACAAACCAACAAACCAACAAACCAAAAACTAACAAGCCAACAAACCAATAAACCAACTAACCAACAAACGAACAAACCAACAAACCAACAAACCAACAAACGAACAAACCAACAAACCAACAAACGAACAAACCAACAAACGAACAAACCAACAAACCAACAAACCAACAAACCAACAAACCAACAAACCAACAAACCAACAAACCAACAAACCAACAAACCAACAAACCAACAAGCCAACAAACCAACAAGCCAACAAACGAACAAACCAACAAACCAACAAACCAACAAACCGACAAACCAACAAACCAACAAACCAACAAACCAACAAACCAACAAACCAACAAACGAACAAACCAACAAACCAACAAACGAACAAACCAACAAACCAAAAACGAACAAACCAAAAAACCAACAAACCAACAAGCCAACAAACCAACAAACCAAAAAGCCAACAAGCCAACTAACCAACAAACCAACAAACCAACAAACCAACAAACCAACAAACCAACAAGCCAACAAGCCAACAAACCAACAAGCCAACAAACCAACAAACCAACAAGCCAACAAACCAACAAACCAACGAACCAACAAACCAACAAGCCAATAAGCCAACAAACCAACAAGCCAACAACCCAACAAACCAACAAGCAACAAACGAACAAACCAACAAACCAACAAACCAACAAATCAACAAACCAACAAACCGACAAGCCAACAAACCAACAAACGAACAAACACACAAACCAACAAACCAACAAACCAACAAACCAAAATCGAACAAGCCAACAAACCAATAAACCAACTAACCAACAAACGAACAAACCAACAAACCAACAAACCAACAAACGAACAAACCAACAAACCAACAAACGAACAAACCAACAAACGAACAAACCAACAAACCAACAAACCAACAAACCAACAAACCAACAAACCAACAAACCAACAAACCAACAAACCAACAAGCTAACAAACCAACAAACCAACAAACCACCAAACCAACAAACCAACAAACTAACAAACCAACAAACCAACAAACCAACAAACGAACAAACCTAAAAACCAACAAACCAAAAAGTCAACAAACCGACAAACCAACAAGCCAACAAGCCAACAAACCAACGAAACAAAAAAAGAAACAAACCAACAAACCAACAAACCAACAAGCCAACAAACGGACAAACCAACAAACCAACAAACCAACAAGCCAACAAAACAACAAACCAACCAACCAACAAACCAACAAGCCAACAAACCAACAAACCAACCAACGAACAAACCACCAAACCAACAAACCAACAAACCAACAAACCAACAAACCAACAAACCAACAAACCAACAAACCAACAAATGAACAAACCAACAAACCAACAAACGAACAAACGAACAAACCAACAAACCAACAAACCAAAAACTAACAAGCCAACAAACCAATAAACCAACTAACCAACAAACGAACAAACCAACAAACCAACAAACCAACAAACGAACAAACCAACAAACCAACAAACGAACAAACCAACAAACGAACAAACCAACAAACCAACAAACCAACAAACCAACAAACCAACAAACCAACAAACCAACAAACCAACAAACCAACACACCAACAAACCAACAAACCAACAAGCCAACAAACCAACAAGCCAACAAACGAACAAACCAACAAACCAACAAACCAACAAACCGACAAACCAACAAACCAACAAACCAACAAACCAACAAACCAACAAACCAACAAACCAACAAACGAACAAACCAACAAACCAACAAACGAACAAACCAACAAACCAAAAACGAACAAACCAAAAAACCAACAAACCAACAAGCCAACAAACCAACAAACCAAAAAGCCAACAAGCCAACTAACCAACAAACCAACAAACCAACAAACCAACAAACCAACAAGCCAACAAGCCAACAAACCAACAAGCCAACAAACCAACAAACCAACAAGCCAACAAACCAACAAACCAACGAACCAACAAACCAACAAGCCAATAAGCCAACAAACCAACAAGCCAACAACCCAACAAACCAACAAGCAACAAACGAACAAACCAACAAACCAACAAACCAACAAATCAACAAACCAACAAACCGACAAGCCAACAAACCAACAAACGAACAAACACACAAACCAACAAACCAACAAACCAACAAACCAACAAACGAACAAACCAACAAACCAACAAAACCACCAAACCAACAAACCAACAAACCAACGAACGAAAAACCAAAAAACCAACAAACCAACAAGCCAACAAACCAACAAACCAATAAACCAACAAACCAAAAACCAACAAACCAACAAACCAACAAACCAACAAGCCAACAAACCAACAAACCGACAAGCCAACCAACCAACAAACCAACAAACGAACAAACAAACAAACCGACAAACCAACAAACCAACAAACCAAGAAACCAATAAGCCAACAAACCAACAAGCCAACAAACGAACAAACCAACAAACAAACAAACTAACAAACCAACTAACCAACAAACCAACAAACGAACAAACCAACAAACCAACAAACGAACAAGCCAACAAGCCAACAAACCAACAAACCAACAAACCAACAAACCAACAAACCAACAAACCAACAAACGAACAAACCAACAAACCAACAAGCCAACAAGCCAACAAACCAACAAGCCAACAAACGAACAAACCAACAAACAAACAAACTAACAAACCAACAAACCAACAAACCAACAAACCAACAAACGAACAAACGAACAAACCAACAAACCAACAAACGAACAAGCCAACAAGCCAACAAACCAACAAACCAACAAACCAACAAACCAAGAAACCAACAAACGAACAAACCAACAAACCAACAAGCCAACAAGCCAACACACCAACAAGCCAACAAGCCAACAAACCAACAAACCAAAAAGCCAACAAGCCAACTAACCAACAAACCAACAGACCAACAAACCAACAAACCAACAAACCAACAAACCAACAAACCAACAAACCAACAAACGAACAAACCAACAAACCAACAAGCCAACAAGCCAACAAACCAACAAGCCAACAAACGAACAAACCAACAAACACACAAACCAACAAGCCAACAAAACAACAAACCAACAAACCAACAAACCAACAAGCCAACAAACCAACAAACAAACAAACGAACAAACCACCAAACCAACAAACCAACAAACCAACAAACCAACAAACCAAAAAACCAACAAACGAACAAACTAACAAACCAACAAACGAACAAACCAACAAACCAACAAACCAAAAACGAACAAGCCAACAAACCAATAAACCAACTAACCAACAAATGAACAAACCAACAAACCAACAAACCAACAAACGAACAAACCAACAAACCAACAAACGAACAAACCAACAAACGAACAAACCAACAAACGAACAAACCAACAAACCAACAAACCAACAAACCAACAAACCAACAAACCAACAAACCAACAAACCAACAAACCAACAAGCCAACAAACCAACAAGCCAACAAACGAACAAACCAACAAACCAACAAATCAACAAACTAACAAACCAACAAACCAACAAACCAACAAACCAACAAACGAACAAACCAACAAACCAACAAACAAACAAACCAACAAACCAAAAACGAACAAACCAAAAAACCAACAGACCAACAAGCCAACAAACCAACAAACCAAAAAGCCAACAAGCCAACTAACCAACAAACCAACAAACCAACAAACCAACAAACAAACAAACCAACAAACCAACAAGCCAACAAGCCAACAAACCAACAAGCCAACAAACCAACAATCCAACAAACCAACAAACCAACAAACCAACGAACCAACAAACCAACAAGCCAATAAACCAACAAACCAACAAGCCAACAAGCCAACAAACCAACAAGCCAACAAACGAACAAACCAACAAACCAACAAACCAACAAACCAACAAACCAACAAACCGACAAGCCAACAAACCAACAAACGAATATACCAACAAACCAACAAACCAACAAACCAACAAACAAACAAACCAACAAACCAACAAACCACCAAACCAACAAACCAACAAACCAACAAACCAACAAACCAACAAACGAAAAACCAAAAAACCAACAAACCAACAAGCCAACAAACCAACAAACCAACAAACCAACAAACCAACAAACCAACGAACCAACAAACCAACAAGCCAACAAGCCAACAAACCAACAAGCCAACAAGCCAACAAACCAACAAGCCAACAAACGAACAAACCAACAAACCAACAAACCAACAAGCCAACAAACCAACAAACCGACAAGCCAACCAACCAACAAACCAACAAACGGACAAACAAACAAACCGACAAACCAACAAACCAACAAACCAACAAACCAATAAGCCAACAAACCAACAAGCCAACAAACGAACAAACCAACAAACAAACAAACTAACAAACCAACAAACCAACAAACCAACAAACGAACAAACCAACAAACCAACAAACGAACAAGCCAACAAGCCAACAAACCAACAAACCAACAAACCAACAAACCAACAAACCAACAAACCAACAAACCAACAAACGAACAAACCAACAAACCAACAAGCCAACAAGCCAACAAACTAACAAGCCAACAAACCAACAAACCAACATACCTACAAACCTACAAAACCAACAAACCAACAAACCAACTAGCCAACACACAAACCAGCCAACAAACCAACAAGCCAACAAACGAACAAACCAACAAACCAACAAACCAACAAGCCAACAAACCAACAAACCAACAAGCCAACAAACCATTAAACCAACTAACCAAGAAATGAACAAACCAACAAACCAACAAACCAGCAAACGAACAAACCAACATACCAACAAACCAACAAACCAACAAACGAACAAACCAACAAACCAACAAACCAACAAACCAACAAACCAACAAACCAACAAACCAACAAACCAACAAACCAACAAACCAACAAACCAACAAACCAACAAACCAACAAACCAACAAACCAACAAACCAACAAACCAACAAACCAACAAACCAACAAACCAACTAACCAACAAACCAACAAACCAAAACAAACCAACAAACCAACAAACCAACAAACCAACAAACCAACAAACGACAAACCAACAAACCAACAAACGAACAAACCAACAAACCAACAAACTAAAAACGAACAAACCAAAAAACTAACAAACCAACAAGCCAACAAACCAACAAACCAAAAAGCCAACAAGCCAACTAACCAACAAACCAACAAACCAACAAACCAACAAACGAACAAACCAACAAACCAACAAACGAACAAACCAACAAACGAACAAACCAACAAACCAACAAACCAACAAACCAACAAACCAATAAACCAACAAACCAACAAACCAACAAACCAACAAACCAACAAGCCAACAAACCAACAAGCCAACAAACGAACAAACCAACAAACCAACAAACCAACAAACCAACAAACCAACAAACCAACAAACCAACTAACCAACAAACCAACAAACGAACAAACCAACAAACCAACAAACGAACAAACCAACAAACCAACAAACCAAAAACGAACAAACCAAAAAACCAACAAACCAACAAGCCAACAAACCAACAAACCAAAAAGCCAACAAGCCAACTAACCAACAAACCAACAAACCAACAAACCAACAAACCAACAAACCAACAAACCAACAAGCCAACAAGCCAACCAACCAACAAGCCAACAAACCAACAAACCAACAAACCAACAAACCAACAAACCAACAAACCAACAAACCAACGAACCAACAAACCAACAAGCCAATAAGCCAACAAACCAACAAGCCAACCAGCCAACAAACCAACAAGCCAACAAACGAACAAACCAACAAACCAACAAACCAACAAACCAACAAACCAACAAACCGACAAGCCAACAAACCAACAAACGAACAAACCAACAAACCAACAAACCAACAAACGAACAAACCAACAGACCAACAAACCAACAAACCAACAAACCAACAAACCAACAAACCAACAAACCAACAAACCAACAAACCAACAAACCAACAAACCAACAAACCAACAAGCCAACAAACCAACAAGCCAACAAACGAACAAACCAACAAACCAACAAACCAACAAACCAAGAAACCAACAAACCAACAAACCAACAAACCAAGAAACCAACAAACCAACAAACCAACAAACGAACAAACCAACAAACCAACAAACGAACAAACCAACAAACCAACAAAACAAAAACGAACAAACCAAAAAACCAACAAACCAACAAGCCAACAAACCAACAAACCAAAAATCCAACAAGCCAACTAACCAACAAACCAACAAACCAACAAACCAACAAACCAACAAACCAACAAGCCAACAAGCCAACAAACCAACAAGCCAACAAACCAACAAACCAACAAACCAACAAACCAACAAACCAACAAACCAACGAACCAACAAACCAACAAGCCAATAAGCCAACAAACCAACAAGCCAAAAATCCAGCAAACCAACAAGCCAACAAACGAACAAACCAACAAACCAACAAACTAACAAACCAACAAACCAACAAACCGACAAGCCAACAAACCAACAAACGAACAAACCAACAAACTAACAAACCAACAAAACAACAAACGAACAAACCAACAAACCAACAAACCACCAAACCAACAAACCAACAAACCAACAAACCAACAAACCAACAAACCAACAAACCAACAAACCAACAAACGAAAAACCAAAAAAACCAACAAACCAACAAGCCAACAAACCAACAAACCAACAAACCAACAAACCAACAAACCAACAAACCAACTAACCAACAAACCAACAAACCAACAAACCAACAAACGAACAAACCAACAAACCAACAAACCAACAAACCAACAAACCAACAAACCAACAAGCCAACAAACCAACAAGCCAACAAACGAACAAACCAACAAACCAACAAACCAACAAACCGACAAACCAACAAACCAACAAACCAACAAACCAACAAACCAACAAACCAACAAACCAACAAACCAACAAACGAACAAACCAACAAACCAACAAGCGAACAAACCAACAAACCAAAAACGAACAAACCAAAAAACCAACAAACCAACAAGCCAACAAACCAACAAACCAAAAAGCCAACAAACCAACAAACCAACAAACCAACAAACTAACAAACCAACAAGCCAACAAGCCAACAAACCAACAAGCCAACAAACCAACAAACCAACAAGCCAACAAGCCAACAAGCCAACAAACCAACAAGCAACAAACGAACAAACCAACAAACCAACAAACCAACAAACCAACAAACCAACAAACCAACAAACCGACAAGCCAACAAACCAACAAACGAACAAACCAACAAACCAACAAACCAACAAACCAACAAACCAACAAACCAACAAACGAACAAACCAACAAACCAACAAACCACCAAACCAACAAACCAACAAACCAACAAACCAACAAACCAACAAACCAACAAACGAAAAAACAAAAAACCAACAAACCAACAAGCCAACAAACCAACAAACCAACAAACCAACAAACCAACAAACCAACGAACCAACAAACCAACAAGCCAACAAGCCAACAAACCAACAAGCCAACAAGCCAAAAAACCAACAAGCCAACAAACGAACAAACCAACAAACCAACAAACCAACAAGCCAACAAACCAACAAACCGACAAGCCAACCAACCAACAAACCAACAAACGAACAAACAAACAAACCGACAAACCAACAAACCAACAAACCAAGAAACCAATAAGCCAACAAACCAACAAGCCAACAAACGAACAAACCAACAAACAAACAAACTAACAAACCAACAAACCAACTTGCCAACAAACGAACAAACCAACAAACCAACAAACGAACAAGCCAACAAGCCAACAAAACAAAAAACCAACAAACCAACAAACCAACAAACCAACAAACCAACAAACGAACAAACCAACAAGCCAACAAGCCAACAAGCCAACAAACCAACAAGCCAACAAACGAACAAACCAACAAACAAACAAACTAACAAACCAACAAACCAACAAACCAACAAACCAACAAACGAACAAACGAACAAACCAACAAACCAACAAACGAACAAGCCAACAAGCCAACAAACCAACAAACCAACAAACCAACAAACCAACAAACCAAGAAACCAACAAACGAACAAACCAACAAAATAACAAGCCAACAAGCCAACACACCAACAAGCCAACAAGCCAACAAACCAACAAACCAAAAAGCCAACAAGCCAACTAACCAACAAACCAACAGACCAACAAACCACCAAACCAACAAACCAACAAACCAACAAACCAACAAACCAACAAACGAACAAACCAACAAACCAACAAGCCAACAAGCCAACAAACCAACAAGCCAACAAACGAACAAACCAAAAAACCAACAAACGAACAAACCAACAAACCAACACACGAACAAACCAACAAACCAACAAACCAACAAACCAACAAACCAACAAACCAACAAACCGACAAGCCAACAAACCAACAAACGAACAAACCAACAAACCAACAAACCACCAAACCAACAAACCAACAAACCAACAAACCAACAAACCAACAAACCAACAAACGAAAAACCAAAAAACCAACAAACCAACAAGCCAACAAACCAACAAACCAACAAACCAACAAACCAACAAACCAACAAACCAACAAGCCAACAAACCAACAAGCCAACAAACGAACAAACCAACAAACCAACAAACCAACAAACCAACAAACCAACAAACCGACAAGCCAACCAACCAACAAACCAACAAACGAACAAACAAACAAACCGACAAACCAACAAACCAACAAACCAAGAAACCAATAAGCCAACAAACCAACAAGCCAACAAACGAACAAACCAACAAACAAACAAACTAACAAACCAACAAACCAACTTGCCAACAAACGAACAAACCAACAAACCAACAAACGAACAAGCCAACAAGCCAACAAACCAAAAAACCAACAAACCAACAAACCAACAAACCAACAAACCAACAAACGAACAAACCAACAAACCAACAAGCCAACAAGCCAACAAACCAACAAGCCAACAAACGAACAAACCAACAAACAAACAAACTAACAAACCAACAAACCAACAAACCAACAAACCAACAAACCAACAAACGAACAAACGAACAAACCAACAAACCAACAAACGAACAAGCCAACAAGCCAACAAACCAACAAACCAACAAACCAACAAACCAACAAACCAAGAAACCAACAAACGAACAAACCAACAAAATAACAAGCCAACAAGCCAACACACCAACAAGCCAACAAGCCAACAAACCAACAAACCAAAAAGCCAACAAGCCAACTAACCAACAAACCAACAGACCAACAAACCACCAAACCAACAAACCAACAAACCAACAAACCAACAAACCAACAAACGAACAAACCAACAAACCAACAAGCCAACAAGCCAACAAACCAACAAGCCAACAAACGAACAAACCAACAAACACACAAACCAACAAGCCAACAAAACAACAAACCAACCAACCAACAAACCAACAAGCCAACAAACCAACAAACAAACAAACGAACAAACCACCAAACCAACAAACCAACAAACCAACAAACCAACAAACCAAAAAACCAACAAACGAACAAACCAACAAACCAACAAACGAACAAACCAACAAACCAACAAACCAAACACGAACAAGCCAACAAACCAATAAACCAACAAACCAACAAACCAACAAACCAACAAACGAACAAACCAACAAACCAACAAACGAACAAACCAACAAACGAACAAACCAACAAACGAACAAACCAACAAACCAACAAACCAACAAACCAACAAACCAACAAACAAACAAACCAACAAGCCAACAAACCAACAAGCCAACAAACGAACAAACCAACAAACCAACAAATCAACAAACCAACAAACCAACAAACCAATAAGCCAACAAACCAACAAGCCAACAAACGAACAAACCAACAAACAAACAATCTAACAAACCAACAAACCAACAAACCAACAAACGAACAAACCAACAAACCAACAAACGAACAAGCCAACAAGCCAACAAACCAACAAACCAACAAACCAACAAACCAACAAACCAACAAACCAACAAACGAACAAACCAACAAACCAACAAGCCAACAAGCCAACAAACTAACAAGCCAACAAACCAACAAACCAACATACCTACAAACCTACAAAACCAACAAACCAACAAACCAACTAGCCAACACACAAACCAGCCAACAAACCAACAAGCCAACAAACGAACAAACCAACAAACCAACAAACCAACAACCCAACAAACCAACAAACCAACAAGCCAACAAACCATTAAACCAACTAACCAAGAAATGAACAAACCAACAAACCAACAAACCAGCAAACGAACAAACCAACAAACCAACAAACCAACAAACCAACAAACGAACAAACGAACAAACCAACAAACCAACAAACCAACAAACCAACAAACCAACAAACCAACAAAACAACAAACCAACAAACCAACAAACCAACAAACCAACAAACCAACAAACCAACAAACCAACAAACCAACAAACCAACAAACCAACAAACCAACAAACCAACAAACCAACAAACCAATTAACCAACAAACCAACAAACCAACAAACCAACAAACCAACAAACCAACAAACCAACAAACCAACAAACGACAAACCAACAAACCAACAAACGAACAAACCAACAAACCAACAAACTAAAAACGAACAAACCAAAAAACTAACAAACCAACAAGCCAACAAACCAACAAACCAAAAAGCCAACAAGCCAACTAACCAACAAACCAACAAACCAACAAACCAACAAACGAACAAACCAACAAACCAACAAACGAACAAACCAACCAACGAACAAACCAACAAACCAACAAACCAACAAACCAACAAACCAATAAACCAACAAACCAACAAACCAACAAACAAACAAACCAACAAGCCAACAAACCAACAAGCCAACAAACGAACAAACCAACAAACCAACAAACCAACAAACCAACAAACCAACAAACCAACAAACCAACAAACCAACAAACCAACTAACCAACAAACCAACAAACGAACAAACCAACAAACCAACAAACGAACAAACCAACAAACCAACAAACCAAAAACGAACAAACCAAAAAACCAACAAACCAACAAGCCAACAAACCAACAAACCAAAAAGCCAACAAGCCAACTAACCAACAAACCAACAAACCAACAAACCAACAAACCAACAAGTCAACAAGCCAACAAACCAACAAGCCAACAAACCAACAAACCAACAAACCAACAAACAAACAAACCAACGAACCAACAAACCAACAAGCCAATAAGCCAACAAACCAACAAGCCAACAAGCCAACAAACCAACAAGCCAACAAACGAACAAACCAACAAACCAACAAACCAAGAAACCAACAAACCAACAAACCGACAAGCCAACAAACCAACAAACGAACAAACCAACAAACCAACAAACCAACAAACGAACAAACCAACAAACCAACAAACCAACAAACCAACAAACCAACAAACCAACAAACCAACAAACCAACAAACCAACAAACCAACAAACCAACAAACCAACAAGCCAACA
Source organism: Atherix ibis (assembly GCA_958298945.1). Lineage (NCBI taxonomy): Eukaryota > Metazoa > Arthropoda > Insecta > Diptera > Athericidae > Atherix > Atherix ibis. Next base: position 32,635,667 of record OY282608.1, read on the forward strand.
AACCAACAAGCCAACAAACGAACAAACCAACAAACCAACAAACCAACAAACCAACAAACCAACAAACCAACAAACCAACAAACCAACAAACCAACAAACCAACAAACCAACAAACGAACAAACCAACAAACCAACAAACGAACAAACCAACAAACCAACAAAACAAAAACGAGCAAACCAAAAAACCAACAAACCAACAAGCCAACAAACCAACAAACCAAAAAGCCAACAAGCCAACTAACCAACAAACCAACAAACCAACAAACCAACAAACCAACAAACCAACAAGCCAACAAGCCAACAAACCAACAAGCCAACAAACCAACAAACCAACAAACCAACAAACCAACAAACCAACGAACCAACAAACCAACAAGCCAATAAGCCAACAAACCAACAAGCCAACAATCCAACAAACCAACAAGCCAACAAATGAACAAACCAACAAACCAACAAACCAACAAACCAACAAACCAACAAACCAATAAACCGACAAGCCAACAAACCAACAAACGAACAAACCAACAAACTAACAAACCAACAAACCAACAAACGAACAAACCAATAAACCAACAAACCACCAAACCAACAAACCAACAAACCAACAAACCAACAAACCAACAAACCTACAAACGAAAAACCAAAAAAACCAACAAACCAACAAGCCAACAAACCAACAAACCAACAAACCAACAAACCAACAAACCAACTAACCAACAAACCAACAAACCAACAAACCAACAAACGAACAAACCAACAAACCAACAAACCAACAAACCAACAAACCAACAAACCAACAAGCCAACAAACCAACAAGCCAACAAACGAACAAACCAACAAACCAACAAACCAACAAACCAACAAACCGAAAAACCAACAAACCAACAAACCAACAAACCAACAAACCAACAAACCAACAAACCAACAAACGAACAAACCAACAAACCAACAAACGAACAAACCAACAAACCAAAAACGAACAAACCAAAAAACCAACAAACCAACAAGCCAACAAACCAACAAACCAACAAACCAAAAAGCCAACTAACCAACAAACCAACAAACCAACAAACCAACAAACCAACAAGCCAACAAGTAAACAAACCAACAAGCCAACAAACCAACAAACCAACAAGCCAACAAACCAACAAACCAACGGACCAACAAACCAACAAGCCAATAAGCCAACAAACCAACAAGCCAACAAGCCAACAAACCAACAAGCAACAAACGAACAAACCAACAAACCAACAAACCAACAAACCAACAAACCAACAAACCGACAAGCCAACAAACCAACAAACGAACAAACCAACAAACCAACAAACCAACAAACCAACAAACCAACAAACGAACAAACCAACAAACCAACAAACCACCAAACCAACAAACCAACAAACCAACAAACCAACAAACCAACAAACCAACAAACGAAAAACCAAAAAACCAACAAACCAACAAGCCAACAAACCAACAAACCAACAAACCAACAAACCAACAAACCAACGAACCAACAAACCAACAAGCCAACAAGCCAACAAACCAACAAGCCAACAAGCCAAAAAACCAACAAGCCAACAAACGAACAAACCAACAAACCAACAAACCAACAAGCCAACAAACCAACAAACCGACAAGCCAACCAACCAACAAACCAACAAACGAACAAACAAACAAACCGACAAACCAACAAACCAACAAACCAAGAAACCAATAAGCCAACAAACCAACAAGCCAACAAACGAACAAACCAACAAACAAACAAACTAACAAACCAACAAACCAACATGCCAACAAACGAACAAACCAACAAACCAACAAACGAACAAGCCAACAAGCCAACAAACCAACAAACCAACAAACCAACAAACCAACAAACCAACAAACCAACAAACCAACAAACCAACAAACGAACAAACCAACAAACCAACAAGCCAACAAGCCAACAAACCAACAAGCCAACAAACGAACAAACCAACAAACAAACAAACTAACAAACCAACAAACCAACAAACCAACAAACCAACAAACCAACAAACCAAGAAACCAACAAACGAACAAACCAACAAAATAACAAGCCAACAAGCCAACACACCAACAAGCCAACAAGCCAACAAACCAACAAACCAAAAAGCCAACAAGCCAACTAACCAACAAACCAACAGACCAACAAACCAACAAACCAACAAACCAACAAACCAACAAACCAACAAACCAACAAACGAACAAACCAACAAACCAACAAGCCAACAAGCCAACAAACCAACAAGCCAACAAACGAACAAACCAACAAACACAAAAACCAACAAGCCAACAAAACAACAAACCAACCAACCAACAAACCAACAAGCCAACAAACCAACAAACAAACAAACGAACAAACCACCAAACCAACAAACCAACAAATCAACAAACCAACAAACCAAAAAACCAACAAACGAACAAACCAACAAACCAACAAACGAACAAACCAACAAACCAACAAACCAAAAACGAACAAGCCAACAAACCAATAAACCAACTAACCAACAAGCGAACAAACCAACAAACCAACAAATTAACAAACGAACAAACCAACAAACCAACAAACGAACAAACCAACAAACGAACAAACCAACAAACGAACAAACCAACAAACCAACAAACCAACAAACCAACAAACCAACAAACCAACAAACCAACAAACCAACAAACCAACAAACCAACAAGCCAACAAACCAACAAGCCAACAAACGAACAAACCAACAAACCAACAAATCAACAAACCAACAAACCAACAAACCAACAAACCAACAAACCAACAAACGAACAAACCAACAAACCAACAAACGAACAAACCAACAAACCAACAAACCAAAAACGAACAAACCAAAAAACCAACAAACCAACAAGCCAACAAACCAACAAACCAAAAAGCCAACAAGCCAACTAACCAACAAACCAACAAACAAACAAACCAACAAACCAACAAACCAACAAGCCAACAAGCCAACAAACCAACAAACCAACAATCCAACAAACCAACAAACCAAAACCAACGAACCAACAAACCAACAAGCCAATAAGCCAACAAACAAACAAGCCAACAAGCCAACAAACCAACAAGCCAACAAACGAACAAACCAACAAACCAACAAACCAACAAACCAACAAACCAACAAACCGACAAGCCAACAAACCAACAAACGAACAAACCAACAAACCAACAAACCAACAAACCAACAAACAAACAAACCAACAAACCAACAAACCACCAAACCAACAAACCAACAAACCAACAAACCAACAAACCAACAAACCAACAAACGAAAAACCAAAAAACCAACAAACCAACAAACCAACAAACCAACAAACCAACAAACTAACAAACCAACGAACCAACAAACCAACAAGCCAACAAGCCAACAAACCAACAAGCCAACAAGCCAACAAACCAACAAGCCAACAAACGAACAAACCAACAAACCAACAAACCAACAAGCCAACAAACCAACAAACCGACAAGCCAACCAACCAACAAACCAACAAACGAACAAACAAACAAACCGACAAACTAACAAACCAACAAACCAACAAACCAATAAGCCAACAAACCAACAAGCCAACAAACGAACAAACCAACAAACAAACAAACTAACAAACCAACAAACCAACAAACCAACAAACAAACAAACCAACAAACCAACAAACGAACAAGCCAACAAGCCAACAAACCAACAAACCAACAAACCAACAAACCAACAAACCAACAAACCAACAAACGAACAAACCAACAAACCAACAAGCCAACAAGCCAACAAACTAACAAGCCAACAAACCAACAAACCAACATACCTACAAACGTACAAAACCAACAAACCAAAAAACCAACTAGCCAACACACAAACCAGCCAACAAACCAACAAGCCAACAAACGAACAAACCAACAAACCAACAAACCAACAAGCCAACAAACCAACAAACCAACAAGCCAACAAACCATTAAACCAACTAACCAACAAATGAACAAGCCAACAAACCAACAAACCAGCAAACGAACAAACCAACAAACCAACAAACCAACAAACGGACAAACCAACAAACCAACAAACCAACAAACCAACAAACCAACAAACCAACAAACCAACAAATCAACAAACCAACAAACCAACAAACCAACAAACCAACAAACCAACAAACCAACAAACCAACAAACCAACAAAAACAACAAACCAACAAACCAACAAACCAACAAACCAACAAACCAACAAACCAACTAACCAACAAACCAACAAACCAACAAACCAACAATTCAACAAACCAACAAACCAACAAACCAACAAACGAACAAACCAACAAACCAACAAACGAACAAACCAACAAACCAAAAACGAACAAACCAAAAAACTAACAAACCAACAAGCCAACAAACCAACAAACCAAAAAGCCAACAAGCCAACTAACCAACAAACCAACAAACCAACAAACCAACAAACGAACAAACCAACAAACCAACAAACGAACAAACCAACAAACGAACAAACCATCAAACCAACAAACCAACAAACCAACAAACCAATAAACCAACAAACCAACAAACCAACAAACCAACAAACCAACAAGCCAACAAACCAACAAGCCAACAAACGAACAAACCAACAAACCAACAAACCAACAAACCAACAAACCAACAAACCAAGAAACCAACAAACCAACTAACCAACAAACGAACAAAAAAACAAACCAACAAACCAACAAACGAACAAACCAACAAACCAACAAACCAAAAACGAACAAACCAAAAAACCAACGAACCAACAAACCAACAAGCCAACAAGCCAACAAACCGACAAGCCAACAAACCAACAAACGAACAAACCAACAAACCAACAAACCAAAAGCTAACAAACCAACAAGCCAACAAACCAACAAACCAAAAAGCCAACAAGCCAACTAACCAACAAACCAACAAACCAACAAACCAACAAACGAACAAACCAACAAACCAACAAACGAACAAATCAACAAATGAACAAACCAACAAACCAACAAACCAACAAACCAACAAACCAATAAACCAACAAACCAACAAACCAACAAACCAACAAACCAACAAGCCAACAAACCAACAAACCAAAAAGCCAACAAGCCAACTAACCAACAAACCAACAAACCAACAAACCAACAAACCAACAAACCAACAAACCAACGAACCAACAAACCAACAAGCCAATAAGCCAACAAACCAACAAGCCAACAAGCCAACAAACCAACAAGCCAACAAACGAACAAACCAACAAACCAACAAACCAACAAACCAACAAACCAACAAACCGACAAGCCAACAAACCAACAAACGAACAAACCAACAAACTAACAAACCAACAAACCAACAAACAAACAAACCAACAAACCAACAAACCACCAAACCAACAAACCAACAAACCAACAAACCAACAAACCAACAAACCAACAAACGAAAAACCAAAAAACCAACAAACCAACAAGCCAACAAACCAACAAACCAACAAACCAACAAACCAACAAACCAACGAACCAACAAACCAACAAGCCAACAAGCCAACAACCCAACAAGCCAACAAGCCAACAAACCAACAAGCCAACAAACGAACAAACCAACAAACCAACAAACCAACAAACCAACAAGCCAACAAACCAACAAACCGACAAGCCAACCAACCAACAAACCAACAAACAAACAAACAAACAAACCGACAAACCAACAAACCAACAAACCAACAAACCAATAAGCCAACAAACCAACAAGCCAACAAACGAACAAACCAACAATCAAAACAAACTAACAAACCAACAAACCAACAAACAAACAAACCAACAAACCAACAAACGAACAAGCCAACAAGCCAACAAACCAACAAACGAACAAACCAACAAACCAACAAACCAACAAGCCAACAAACCATTAAACCAACTAACCAACAAATGAACAAACCAACAAACCAACAAACCAACAAACGAACAAACCAACAAACCAACATACCAACAAACCAACAAACGAACAAACCAACAAACCAACAAACCAACAAACCAACAAACCAACAAACCAACAAACCAACAAACCAACAAACCAACAAACCAACAAACCAACAAACCAACAAACCAACAAACCAACAAACCAACAAACCAACAAACCAACTAACCAACAAACCAACAAGCCAACAAACTAACAAGCCAACAAACGAACAAACCAACAAATCAACAAACCAACAAGCCAACAAACCAACAAACCAACCAACCAACAAACCAACAAGCCAAAAAACCAACAAACCAACAAACGAACAAACCAACAAACCAACAAACCAACAAACCAACAAACCAACAAACCAACAAACGAACAAACCAACAAACCAACAAACCAACAAACCAACAAACCAACAAACCAACAAACCAACAAACAACAAACCAACAAACCAACAAACCAACAAACGAACAAACCAAAAAACCAACAAACCAACAAGCCAACAAACCAACAAACTAACAAACCAACAAACCAACAAGCCAACTAACCAACAAACCAACAAACCAACAAACCAACAAACCAACAAACCAACAAACCAACAAACCAACAAGCCAACAAGCCAACAAACCAACAAGCCAACAAGCCAACAAACCAGCAAGCCAACAGACGAATAAACCAAAAAGCCAACAAACCAACAAACCAACAAACGAACAAATAAACAAACCAACAAACAAACAAACCAACAAACCAACAAACCAACAAACCAACAAGCCAACAAGCCAACAAACCAACAAACCAACAAACCAACAAACAAACAAACCAACAAACCAACAAACCAAACAAATGAACAAACCAACAAACCAACAAGCCAACAAACCAACAAACCAAGAAACTAACAAGCCAATAAACCAACAAACCAACAAGCCAACAAACCAACAAACTAACAAACCAACAAACCAACAAACCAACAAACCAACAAACCAACAAACCAACAAACCAACAAACCAACAAATTAACAAACCAACAAATTAACAAGCCAACAAACCAACAAGCCAAAAAACCAACAAGCCAATAAACCAACAAACCAACAAACCAACAAAACAACACACCAACAAACCCACAAACCAAAAAACCAACAAGCCAACAAACCAACAAACCAACAAACGAACAAACTAACAAACGAACAAACAAAGAAACCAACAAACCAACAAACCAACAAGCCAACAAGCCAACAAACCAACAAACGAATAAACCAACAAACCAACAAACCAACAAACCAACAAACCAACAAACCAACAAACCAACAAACCAACAAGCCAACAAACCAACAAACCAAAAAGCCAACAAACCAACAAACTACCAAGCCAACAAATGAACAAACCAATAAGCCAACAAGCCAACAAACCAACAAACCAACAAACCAACAAACCAACAAACAAACAAACCAACAAACGAACAAACCAACAAACGAACAAACCAACAAACCAACAAACCAACAAGCCAACAAACCTACAAGCAAACAAACCAATAAGCCAATAAGCCAACAAGCTAACAAACCAACAAGCCAACAAACCAACAAACCAACAAACCAAAAAACGAACAAACGAACAAACCAACAAACCAACAAACCAAAAAACCAACAAACCAACAAACCAACAAACCAACAAGCCAACAAACCTACAAGCCAACAAACCAATAAGCCAATAAGCCAACAAGCTAACAAACCAACAAGCCAACAAACCAACAAACCAACAAACCAAAAAACCAACAAACCAAAAAACCAACAAACCAACAAGCCAACACACCAACAAGCCAACAAGCCAACAAACCAACAAACCAACAAACCAACAAACCAATAAACCAACAAACCAACAAACCAACAAACCAACTAGCCAACAAATTAACAAGCCAACAAACCAACAAGCCAACAAACGAACAAACCAACAAACCAAGAAACCAAGAAACCAACGAACCAACGAACCAACAAGCCAACAAACCAACAAACCAGCAAACCAACAAACCAACAAACCAACAAACCAACAAACCAACAAACTAACAAACCAACAAACCAACAAACCAAAAGCCAACAAACCAACAAACGAACAAACCAACAAACCAACAAATTAACAAGCCAACAAACCAACAAGCCAAAAAACCAACAAGCCAATAAACCAACAAATCAACAAACCAACAAACCAACAAGCCAACAAACCAACAAACCAACAAACCAACAAACCAACAAACCAACAAACCAACAAGCCAACAAACCAACAAACCAACAAGCCAACAAACCAACAAACCAAAAAACTAACTAGCCAACAAACCAACAAACCAACAAGCCAACAAACCAACGAACCAACAAACGAATAAACCAACAAACCAACAAACCAACAAACCAACAAACCAACAAACCAACAAACCAACAAACCAACAAGCCAACAAACCAACAAACCAACAAGCCAACAAACCAACAAACCAACAAGCCAACAAACGAACAAACCAATAAGCCAACAAGCCAACAAACCAACAAACCAACAAACAAACAAACCAACAAACGAACAAATCAACAAACGAACAAACCAACAAACCAACAAACCAACAAGCCAACAAACCAACAAGCCAACAAACCAATAAGCAAACAAGCCAACAAGCTAACAAACCAACAAGCCAACAAACCAACAAACCAACAAACCAAAAAACCAACAAACGAACAAACCAACATACCAACAAACCAACAAACCAACAAGCCAACAAACCAAAAAACCAACAAACCAACAAAACAACAAACAAACAAACAAACAAACAAACCAACAAACCAACAAGCCAACAAGCCAACAAACCCACAAACCAACAAACCAACAAACCAACAAGCCAACAAGCCAAAAAGCCAACAAACCAACAAACCAACAAACCAACAAACCAACAAACGAACAAACCAACAAACCAACAAGCCAACAAGCCAACACACCAACAAGCCAACAAACCAACAAACCAACAAACCAATAAACCAACAAACCAACAAACTAACAAACCAACAAACCAACTAGCTAACAAATTAACAAGCCAACAAACCAACAAGCCAACAAACGAACAAACCAACAAACCACCAAACCAACAAGCCAACAAACCAACAAACCAACAAACCAACAAACCAACAAACCAACAAACCAACAAACCAACAAGCCAACAAACCAACATACCAACAAACCAACAAACGAACAAAGCAACAAACCAACAAACCAACAAACCAACAAACCAACAAACGAACAAACCAACAAACCAACAAACCAACAAACCAACAAACCAACAAACCAACAAACCAACAAACGAAAAAACCAACAAACCAACAAACCAACAAGACAACAAACCAGCAAAACAACAAACCAACAAACGAACCGACCAACAAACCAACAAACCAACAAACCAACAAACGAACAAACCAGCAAACCAAAAAACCAACAAACCAAAAAACCAACAAACCAACAAACCAACAAACCAACAAACCAACAAACCAACAAACCAACAAACGAACAAACCAAAAAACCAACAAACCAACAAGCCAACAAACAAACAAACCAACAAACGAACAAACAAACAAACCAACGAACCAATAAGCCAACAAACCAACAAGCCAACAAACGAACAAACCAACAAACAAACAAACCAACAAACCAACAAACCAACAAACAAACAAACCAACAAACCAACAAACCAAGAAACCAACAAACCAACAAACCACCAAACCAACAAGCCAACAAACCAACAAACCAACAAACCAACAAACCAACAAACCAACAAACCAACAAACCAACAAACCAACAAACCAACAAATAAACAAACCAACAAACGAACAAACCAACAAACGAACAAACCAACAAACCAACAAACCAACAAGCCAACAAGCCAACAAACCAACAAGCCAACAAACCAATAAGCCAACAAGCCAACAAGCCAACAAACCAACATGAAAACAAACAAACAAACCAACAAACCAAAAAACCAACAAACGAACAAACCAACAAACCAACATACCAACAAACCAACAAACCAACAAGCCAACACACCAACAAGCCAACAAACCAACAAACCAACAAACCAACAAACCAATAAACCAACAAACCAACAAACCAACTAGCCAACAAATTAAAAAGCCAACAAACCAACAAGCCAACAAACGAACAAACCAACAAACCAAGAAACCAAGAAACCAACGAACGAACAAGCCAACAAACCAACAAACCAACAAACCAACGAACCAACAAACCAACAAACCAACAAACCATCAAACCAACAAACCAACAAACCAACAAGCCAACAAACCAACAAACCAACAAGCCAACAAACCAACAAACCAAAAAACTAACAAGCCAATAAACTAACAAACCAACAAGCCAACAAACCAACAAACCAACAAACCAACAAACCAACAAACCAACAAACCAACAAACCAACAAACCAACAAACCAACAAACTAACAAACCAACAAACCAACAAACCAAAAGCCTACAAACCAACAAACGAACAAACCAACAAGCCAACAAACCAACAAGCCAACAAACCAACAAGCCAAAAAACCAACAAGCCAATAAACCAACAAACCAACAAACCAACAAAACAACACACCAACAAACCAACAAACCAAAAACCCAACAAGCCAACAAACCAACAAACCAACACACGAACAAACAAACAAACCAACAAACCAACAAGCCAACAAGCCAACAAACCAACAAGCCAACAAACGAACAACCCAATAAGCCAACAAATCAATAAACCAACAAGCCAACAAGCTAACAAACCAAAAAACCAAGAAACCAACAAACCAACAAACCAACAAACCAACAAACCAACAAGCCAACAAACCAACAAACCAACAAGCCAACAAACCAACAAACCAACAAACTAACAAGCCAACAAACCAACAAACCAACAAGCCGACAAACCAACAAACCAACAAACGAACAAACCAACAAACCAACAAACCAACAAACCAACAAACCAACAAACCAACAAACCAACAAGCCAACAAACCAACAAACCAACAAGCCAACAAACCAACAAACCAACAAGCCAACAAACGAACAAACCAATAAGCCAACAAGCCAACAAACCAACAAACCAACAAACCAACAAACCAACAAACAAACAAACCAACAAACGAACAAACCAACAAACGAACAAACCAACAAACCAAAAAACCAACAAGCCAACAAACCAACAAGCCAACAAACCAATAAGCCAACAAGCCAACAAGCTAACAAACCAACAAGCCAACAAACCAACAAACCAACAAACCAAAAAACCAACAAACGAACAAACCAACATACCAACAAACCAACAAACCAACAAGCCAACAAACCAAAAAACCAACAAACCAACAAAACAACAAACAAACAAACAAACAAACAAACAAACAAACCAACAAACCAACAAGCCAACAAGCCAACAAACCAACAAACCAACAAACCAACAAACCAACAAGCCAACAAGCCAAAAAGCCAACAAACCAACAAACCAACAAACCAACAAACCAACAAACGAACAAACCAACAAACCAACAAGCCAACAAGCCAACACACCAACAAGCCAACAAACCAACAAACCAACAAACCAACAAACCAATAAACCAACAAACCAACAAACCAACAAACCAACAAACCAACTAGCCAACAAATTAACAAGCCAACAAACCAACAAGCCAACAAACTAACAAACCAACAAACCACCAAACCAACAAGCCAACAAACCAACAAACCAACAAACCAACAAACCAACAAACCAACAAACCAACAAACCAACATACCAACAAACCAACAAACGAACAAAGCAACAAACCAACAAACCAACAAACCAACAAACCAACAAACGAACAAACCAACAAACCAACAAACCAACAAACCAACAAACCAACAAACCAACAAACCAACAAACCAACAAACGAACAAACCAACAAACCAACATCCCAACAAGATAACAAACCAGCAAAACAACAAACCAACAAACGAACCAAACAACAAACCAACAAACCAACAAACCAACAAACGAACAAACCAGCAAACCAAAAAACCAACAAACCAACAAACCAACAAACCAACAAACCAACAAACCAACAAACCAACAAACGAACAAACCAAAAAGCCAACAAACCAACAAGCCAACAAACCAACAAACCAACAAACGAACAAACAAACAAACCAACAAACCAACAAACCAATAAGCCAACAAACCAACAAGCCAACAAACGAACAAACCAACAAACAAACAAACCAACAAACCAACAAACCAACAAACGAACAAACCAACAAACCAACAAACCAAGAAACCAAGAAACCAACAAACCACCAAACCAACAAGCCAACAAACCAACAAATCAACAAACCAACAAACCATCAAACCAACAAACCAACAAACCAACAAACCAACAAACCAACAAACAAACAAACCAACAAATAAACAAACCAACAAACGAACAAACCAACAGACGAATAAACCAACAAACCAACAAACCAACAAGCCAGCAAGCCAACAAACCAGCAAGCCAACAAACCAACAAGCCAACAAACCATTAAGCCAACAAGCCAACAAGCCAACAAACCAACATGAAAACAAACCAACAAACCAACAAACCAAAAAACCAACAAACGAACAAACCAACAAACCAACAAACCAACAAACCAACAAACCAACAAACGAACAAACCAACAAACCAACAAACCAACAAACCAACAAACAAACAAACCAACAAACCAACAAACCAACAAACCAACAAACCAACAAGCCAACAAGCCAGCAAACCAACAAACCAACAAATCACCAAACCAACAAACCAACAAGCCAACAAACCAACTAACCAACAAGCCAACAAACGAACAAACCAACAAACGAACAAACCAACAATCCAACAAACCAACAAACCAACAAGCCAACAAACCAACAAACCAACAAACGAACAAACCACAAACCAACAAACCAAAAAACCAACAAACGAACAAACTAACAAACCAACAAACCAACAAACCAAAAAACCAACAAACCAACAAGCCAACAAACCAACAAACCAACAAGCTAACAAGCTAACAAATAAACAAACCAACAAAAGAACAAACCAACAAACCAACAAACGAACAAACCAACAAACCAACAAACCAAAAAACCAACAAACGAACAAACCAACAAACCAACAAACCAAAAAACCAACAAACCAACAAGCCAACAAACCAACAAACCAACAAACCAACAAGTTAAAAAACAAACAAACCAACAAACGAACATACCAACAAACCAACAAACCAAAAAACCAACAAACGAACAAACCAACAAACCAACAAGACAACAAGCCAACAAACCAACAAGCCAACAAACCAACAAACCAACACACGAACCAACAAACTAACAAACGAACAAACCAACAAACCAACAAGCCAACAAGCCAACAAACCAATAAGCCAACAAACCAACACACCAACAAATGAACAAACCAACAAACCAACAAACAAACAAACCAACAAACCAACAAACCAACAAACCAACAAGCCAACAAACCAACAAACCAACAAACCAACAAACCAACAAGCCACAAACCAACAAACCAACAAGCTAACAAAAAAACAAACCAACAAACGAACAAACCAACAAGCCAACAAACCAACAAGCCAACAAACCAACAAACCAACAAACGAACAAACCAACAAACCAACAAACCAACAAACCAACAAACCAACAAACCACCAAACCAACAAACCAACAAACCAACAAACCAACAAACCAACAAACCAACAAACCAACAAGCCAACAAACCAACAAACCAACAAACCAACAAACCAACACACCAACAAACCAACAAACCAACAAACCAACAAACCATCAAACCAACAAACCAAAAAACCAACAAACCAACAAACCTACAAACCAACAAACCAACAAGCAAACAAACCAACAAACAAATAAACCAACAAACCAACAAACCGACAAACCAACAAACCAAAAAACCAACAAGCCAACAAACCAACAAACCAACAAACCAAAAAACCAACAAGCCAACAAACCAACAAACCAACAAACCAACAAACCAACAAACCAACAAACCAACAAACCAACAAACCAACAAACCAACAAGCCAACAAACCAACAAACCAACAAGCTAACAAACAAACAAACCAACAAACGAACAAACCAACAAGCCAACAAACCAACAAGCCAACAAACCAACAAACCAACAAACCAACAAACCAATAAACCAACAAACCAACAAACCAACAAACCACCAAACCAACAAGCCAACAAACCAACAAATCAACAAACAAATACACCAACAAACCAACAAACCGACAAACCGACAAACCAACAAACCAACAAGCCAACAAACCAACAAACCAACAAACCAACAAACCAAAAAACCAACAAACGAACAAACCAACAAACCAACAAACCAACAAACCAACAAACCAACAAGCCAACAAACCAAAAAACCAACAAACCAACAAACTAACATACCAACAAACCAACAAACCAACAAAACAAAAAGCCAACAAACCAACAAGCCAACAAACCAACAAGCCTACAAACGAACAAACTAACATACCAACAAACCAACAAGCCAACAAACCAACAAACCAATAAACCAACAAACAAACAAGCCAACAAACCAACAAACCAACAAACCAACAAACCAACAAACCAACAAACCAACAAACCAACAAACCAACAAACCAACAAACCAACAAACCAACAAACCAACAAACCAACAAACCAACAAACCAACAAACCAACAAACCAACAAAACGAACAAACCAACAAATCAACAAACCAACAAACCCACAAACCGACAAACCAACAAACCAACAAACCAACAAACGAACAAACCAAAAAACCAACAAACCAACAAGCCAACAAGCCAACAAACCAACAAGCCAACAAGCCAACAAGCCAACTAACCAACAAACCAACAAACCAACAAACCAACAAACCAACAAACCAACAAACCAAAAAACCAACAAACCAACAAGCCAACAAACCAACAAACCAACAAACGAACAAACAAACAAACAAACAAACAAACAAACCAACAAACCAACAAACCAAAAAACCAACAAACCAACAAGCCAACAAACCATACAAACCAACAAGCCAACAAGCCAACAAACCAACAAACCAACAAACCAACAAACCAACAAACCAACAAACCAACAAACCAACAAACCAACAAGCCAATAAACCAACAAGCCAACAAGCCAAAAAACCAACAAGCCAACAAATGAACAAACCAACAAACCAACAAACCAACAAGCCAACAAACCAACAAACCAACAAGCCCACCAAACAACAAACCAACAAACGAACAAACAAACAAACCAACAAACCAACAAACCAACCAACCAACAAACCAATAAGCCAACAAACCAACAAGCCACCAAACGAACAAACCAACAAACAAACAAACCAACAAACCAACAAACCAACAAACGAACAAACCAACAAACAAACAAGCCAACAAACCAACAAACCAACAAACCAACAAACCAACAAACCAACAAAACAACAAACCAACAAACCAATAAACCAACAAACCAACAAATCAACAAACCAACAAACCAACAAACCAACAAGCCAACAAACCAACAAACCAACAAACCAACAAACCAACAAACCAACAAACCAACAAACCAACAAACCAACAAACCAACAAATCAACAAACCAACAAACCAACAAACCAACAAACCAACAAACCAACATGCCAACAAACCAACAAGCCAACAAATGAACAAAACAACAAACCAACAAACCAACAAGAACTTTGTTCGCTAGTTCACCAACTAGCGAACAAACCAACATGCCAACAAACCAACAAGCCAACAAACGAACAAACCAACAAACCAACAAACCAACAAGCCAACAAACCAACAAACCAACAAGCCAACAAACCAATAAACCAACTAACCAATAAACGAACAAACCAACAAACCAACAAACCAACAAACGAACAAACCAAAAAACCAACAATCCAAAAAACCAACAAACGAACAAACCAAAAAACCATCAAACCAACAAACCAACAAACCAACAAACCAACAAACCAACAAACCAACAAACCAACAAACCAACAAACCAACAAACCAACAAACCAACAAACCAACAAGCCAACAAACCAACAAACCAACAAACCAACAATCAAACAAACCAACAAACCAACAAACGAACAAACCAACAAACCAACAAATCAACAAATCAACAAGCCAACAAACTTACAAGCCAACAAACCAATAAGCCAACAAGCCAACAAGCCAACAAACCAACATGCCAACAAATCAATAAACCAACAAACCAAAAAACCAACAAACGAACAAACCAACAAACCAACAAACCAACAAACCAACAAACCAACAAACTAACAAACGAACAAACCAACAAATCAACAAGCCAACAAGCCAGCAACCCAACAAGCCAACAAACCAACAAACCAACAAACGAACAAACCAACAAACCAAAAAACCAACAAACCAACAAACCAACAAACCAACAAACCAACAAGCCAACAAACCAACAAACCAACAAACCAACAATCCAACAAACCAACAAACCAACAAGCCAACAAACCAACAAACCAAAAAGCCAACAAACGAACAAACCACCAAACGAACAATCCAACAATTCAACAAACCAACAAACCAACAAGCCAACAAACCAACAAACCAACAAACGAACAAACCAACAAACCAACAAACCAAAAAACCAAACAAACGAACAAACCAACAAACCAACAAACCAACATACCAAAAAACCAACAAACCAACAAACCAACAAACCAACAAACCAACAAGCTAAAAACAAACAAACCAACAAACGAACAAACGAACAAACCAACAAACCAACAAGCCAACAAGCCAACAAACCAACAAACCAACAAACCAACAAACCAACAAGCCAACAAACCAAAAAACCAACAAACCAACAAACCAACAAACCAACAAACGAACAAACCAACAAACCAACAATCCAACAAACCAACAAACCAACAAACAAACAAACCAACAAGCCAACAAGCCAACAAACGAACAAACCAACAAACCAACAAACGAACAAACCAACAAACCAACAAGCCAACAAGCCAACAAACCAACAAGCCAACAGACCAACAAACCAACAAACCTACAAACCTACAAAACCAACAAACCAACAAACCAACTAGCCAACAAACCAACAAGCCAACAAACCAACAAGCCTACAAACGAACAAGCCAACAAACCAACAAACCAACAAACCAACAAGCCAACAAACCAATAAACCAACTAACCAACAAACGAACAAACCAACAATTGAACAAACCAACAAACCAACAAACCAACAAACCAACAAACGAACAAACGAACAAACCAACAAACGAACAAACCAACTAGCCAACAAACCAACAAGCCAACAAACCAACAAGCCAACAAACCAACAAACCAACAAACGAACAAACCAACAAACCAACAAACCAAAAAACCAAACAAACGAACAAACCAACAAACCAACAAACCAACATACCAAAAAACCAACAAACCAACAAACCAACAAACCAACAAACCAACAAGCTAAAAACAAACAAACCAACAAACGAACAAACGAACAAACCAACAAACCAACAAGCCAACAAGCCAACAAACCAACAAACCAACAAACCAACAAACCAACAAGCCAACAAACCAAAAAACCAACAAACCAACAAACCAACAAACCAACAAACGAACAAACCAACAAACCAACAAGCCAACAAGCCAACAAACCAACAAACCAACAAACAAACAAACCAACAAGCCAACAAGCCAACAAACGAACAAACCAACAAACCAACAAACGAACAAACCAACAAACCAACAAGCCAACAAGCCAACAAACCAACAAGCCAACAGACCAACAAACCAACAAACCTACAAACCTACAAAACCAACAAACCAACAAACCAACTAGCCAACAAACCAACAAGCCAACAAACCAACAAGCCTACAAACGAACAAGCCAAAAAAACCAACAAACCAACAAACCAACAAGCCAACAAACCAATAAACCAACTAACCAACAAACGAACAAACCAACAAACGAACAAACCAACAAACCAACAAACCAACAAACCAACAAACGAACAAACCAACAAACGAACAAACCAACTAGCCAACAAACCAACAAGCCAACAAACCAACAAGCCAACAAACGAACAAACTAACATACCAACAAACCCACAAGGCAACAAACCAACAAACCAATAAACCAACAAACCAACAAGCCAACAAACCAACAAACCAACAAACAAACAAACGAACAAACCAACAAACCAACAAACCAACAAACCAACAAACCAACAAACCAACAAACCAACAAACCAACAAACCAACAAAACGAACAAACCAACAAATCAACAAACCAACAAACCCACAAACCGACAAACCAACAAACCAACAAACGAACAAACCAAAAAACCAACAAACCAACAAGCCAACAAGCCAACAAACCAACAAACCAACAAACCAACAAGCCAACAAGCCAACTAACCAACAAACCAACAAACCAACAAACCAACAAACCAACAAACCAACAAACCAACAAGCCAACAAAACAACAAACCAACAAGCCAACAAGCCAATAAACGAACAAACAAACAAACCAACAAACAAACAAACCAACAAACCAACAAACCAAAAAACCAACAAACCAGCACGCCAACAAACCAACAAATCAACAAGCCAACAAGCCAACAAACCAACAAACCAACAAACCAACAAACCAACAAACCAACAAACCAACAAGCCAACAAACCAACAAGCCAACAAGCCAAAAAACCAACAAGCCAACAAACGAACAAACCAACAAACCAACAAAACAACAAGCCAACAAACCAACAAACCAACAAGCCATTCAACCAACAAACCAACAAACCAACAAACCAACAAACTAACAAACCAACAAACCAACAAACCAATAAACCAACAAACCAATAAGCCAACAAACCAACAAGCCACCAAACGAACAAACCAACAAACAAACAAACCAACAAACCAACAAACCAACAAACCAACAAACCAACAAACCAACAAGCCAACAAACCAACAAACCAACCAACCAACAAACCAACAAACCAACAAACGAACAAACGAACAAACCAACAAACCAACAAACCAACAAACCAACAAACCAACAAACCAACAAACCAACAAACCAACAAACCAACAAACCAACAAGCCAACAAACCAACAAACCAACAAACCAACAAACCAACAAACCAACAAACCAACAAACCAACAAACCAACAAACCAACAAACCAACAAACTAACAAACCAACAAACCAACAAACCAACAAACCAACAAACCAACAAACCAACAAACCAACAAACCAACAAACCAACAAACCAACAAACCAACAAACCAACAAACCAACAAACCAACAAACCAACAAACCAACAAACCAACAAACCAACAAACCAACAAACCAACAAACCAACAAGCCAACAAACACACAAACCAACAAACAAATAAACCAACAAACAAACAACCCAACAAACCAACAAACCAACAAACCAACAAGCCAACAAGCCAACAAACCAACAAACCAACAAACCACAAAACCAACAAACGAACAAACCAACAAACCAAGAAACCAACAAACCAACAAGCCAACAAACCAAAAAACCAACAAACCAACAAACCAACAAAAAAACAAACGAACAAACCAACAAACCAACAAGCCAACAAGCCAACAAACCAACAAACCAACAAACCAACAAACCAACAAGCCAACAAGCCAACAAACCAACAAACCAACAAACCAACAAACGAACAAACCAACAAACCAACAAGCCAACAAGCCAACAAACCAACAAGTTAAACAAACCAACAAACCAACAAACCAACTAGCGAACAAACCAACAAGCCAACAAACCAACAAGCCAACAAACGAGCAAACCAACAAACCAACAAACCAACAAGCCAACAAACCAACAAACTAACAAGCCAACAAACCAATAAACCAACTAACCAACAAACGAACAAACCAACAAACCAACAAACCAACAAACGAACAAACCAACAAACCAACAAACCAACAAACCAACAAACCAACAAACCAACAAACCAACAAACCAACAAACCAAGAAACCAACAAACCAACAAACCAACAAACCAACAAACCAACAAACCAACAAACCAACAAACCAACAAACCAACAAACCAACAAACAAACAAACCAACAAACGAACAAACCAACAAACGGACAAACGAACAAACCAACAAACCAACAAACCAACAAGCCAACAAGCCAACAAACTTACAAGCCAACAAACCAATAAGCCAACAAGCCATCAAACCGACAAGCCAGCAAACCAACAAGCCAACAAACCAACAAACCAACAAACGAACAAACCAACAAACCAACAAACCAACAAACCAACAAACCAACAAGCCAACAAGCCAACAAACCAACACCCCAACAAACCAACTATCCAACAAACCAACAAACTAACAAGCCAACAAACCATCAAACCAAAAAGCCAACAAACGAACAAACCAACAAACGAACAATCCAACAATCCAACAAACCAACAAACCAACAAGCCAACAAACCAACAAACCAACAAACGAACAAACCAACAAACCAACAAACCAAAAAACCAAACAAACGAACAAACCAACAAACCAACAAACCAACAAAGCAAAAAACCAAAAAACCAACAAACCAACAAGCCAACAAACCAACAAACCAACAAGCCAACAAGCTAACAAAGAAACAAACCAACAAACGAACAAACCAACAAACCAACAAGCCAACAAGCCAACAAACCAACAAGCCAACAAACCAACAAACCAACAAACGAACAAACCAAAAAACCAACAAACCAACAAACGAACAAACCAACAAAACAACAAGCCAACAAGCCAACAAACCAACAAGCCAACAAACCAACAAACCAACAAACGAACAAACTAACAAACCAACAAACAAACAAACCAACAAACCAACAAACCAACAAGCCAACAAACCAACAAACCAACAAACCAACAAACCAACAAACCAACAAGCCAACAAACCAACAAACCAACAAGCCAACAAGCTTACAAACCAACAAACCAACAAACCAACAAACGAACAAACCAACAAACCAACAAACCAACAAGCCAATAAGCCAACAAACCAACAAGCCAACAAACCAACAAACCAACAAACCAACAAACGAACAAACCAACAAACCAACAAACCAACAAACCAACAAACCAACAAGCCAACAAACCAACAAACCAATAAACCAACAAACCAACAAACCAACAAACCAACAAACCGACAAACCAATAAACCAACAAACCAACACACCAGCAAGCCAACACACCAACAAACCAACAAACAAATAAACCAACAAATCAACAAACCAACAAACCAACAAACCAACAAACCAACAAGCCAACAAACCAACAAACCAACAAACCAAAAAACCAACAAACGAACAAACCAACAAACCAACAAACCAACAAACCAACAAGCCAACAAACCAAAAACCCAACAAACCAACAAACCAACAAACCAACAAACCAACAAACCAACAAACGAACAAGCCAACAAGCAAACAAACCAACAAACCAACAAACCAACAAACGAACAAACCAACAAACCAACAAGCCAACAAGCCAACAAACCAACAAGCCAACAAACCAACAAACCAACAAACCTACAAACCTACAAAACCAACAACCCAACAAACCAACTAGCCAACAAACCAACAAGCCAACAAACCAACAAGCCAACAAACGAACAAACCAACAAACCAACAAACCAACAAGCCAACAAACCAACAAGCAAACAAACCAATAAACCAACTAACCAACAAACGAACAAACCAACAAACCAACAAACCAACAAACGAACAAACCAACAAACCAAAAAACCAACAAACCAACAAACGAACAAACCAACTAGCCAATAAACCAACAAGCCAACAAACCAACAAGCCAACAAACGAACAAACCAACATACCAACAAACCAACAAGCCAACATACCAACAAACCAACAAGCCAACAAACCAACAAACCAATAAACTAACAAACCAACAAGCCAACAAACCAACAAACCAACAAACCAACAAACGAACAAACCAACAAACCAACAAACCAACAAACCAACAAACCAACAAACCAACAAACCAACAAAACGAACAAACCAACAAATCAACAAACCAACAAACCCACAAACCGACAAACCAACAAACCAACAAACGGACAAACCAAAAAACCAACAAACCAAAAAGCCAACAAACCAACAAACCAACAAGCCAACAAGCCAACTAACCAACAAACCAACAAACCAACAAACCAACAAATCAACAAACCAACAAACCAACAAACCAACAAGCCAACAAGCCAACAAACTAACAAGCCAACAAGCGATCAAACCAACAAACCAACAAGCCAACAAACGAACAAACCAACAAACCAACAAACCAACAAACCAACAAGCCAACAAACCAACAAACCAACAAACGAACAAACAAACAAATCAACAAACAAACAAACCAACAAACCAACAAACCAAAAAACCAACAAACCAAAAAACCAACAAACCAACAAGCCAACAAACCAACAAACCAACAAGCCAAGAAGTCAACAAACCAACAAACCAACAAACCAACAAACCAACAAACCAACAAACCAACATGCCAAAAAGCCAACAAACCAACAAGCCAACAAACCAACAAACCAACAAGCCAACAAACCAACAAACCAACAAGCCAACCAACCAACAAACCAACAAACCAACATACAAACAAACCAACAAACCAACAAACTAACAAACCAACAAACCAATAAGCCAACAAACCAACAAGCCACCAAACGAACAAACCAACAAACAAACAAACCAACAAACAAACAAACGAACAAACCAACAAACCAACAAGCCAACAACCCAACAAACCAACAAACCAACAAACAAACAAATGAACAAACGAACAAACCAACAAACCAACAAACCAACAAACCAACAAACCAAACAAGCCAACAAACCAACAAACCAACAAACCAACAAACCAACAAACCAACAAACCAACAAACCAACAAACCAACAAACCAACAAACCAACAAACCAACAAACCAACAAACCAATAAACCAACAAACTTACAAACCAACAAGCCAACAAACCAACAAACAAATAAACCAACAAACCAACAATCCAACAAACCAACAAACCAACAAACCAACAAGCCAACAAACCAACAAACCAACAAACCAAAAAACCAACAAACGAACAAACCAACAAACCAACAAACCAACAAACCAACAAACCAACAAACCAACAAACCAACAAACCAACAAACCAACAAACCAACAAACCAATAAACCAACAAACTTACAAACCAACAAGCCAACAAACCAACAAACAAATAAACCAACAAACCAACAATCCAACAAACCAACAAACCAACAAACCAACAAGCCAACAAACCAACAAACCAACAAACCAACAAACCAACAAACCAACAAACCAACAAACCAACAAACCAACAAACCAACAAACCAACAAACCAATAAACCAACAAACTTACAAACCAACAAGCCAACAAACCAACAAACAAATAAACCAACAAACCAACAATCCAACAAACCAACAAACCAACAAACCAACAAGCCAACAAACCAACAAACCAACAAACCAAAAAACCAACAAACGAACAAACCAACAAACCAACAAACCAACAAGCCAACAAACCAAAAAACCAACAAACCAACAAACCAACAAACCAACAAACGAACCAACCAACAAACCAACAAACCAACAAGCCAACAAACCAACAAACCAACAAACCAACAAACCAACAAATGAATAAACCAACAAACCAACAAGCCAACAAACCAACAAGTTAAACAAACCAACAAACCAACAAACCCACAAACCTACAAAACCAACAAACCAACAAACCAATTAGCGAACAAACCTACTAGCCAACAAACCAAGAAGCCAACAAACCAACAAGCCAACAAACGAACAAACCAACAAACTAACAAACCAACAAACCAACAAGCCAACAAACCAACAAACCAACAAGCCAACAAACCAATAAACCAACTAACCAACAAAAGAACAAACCAACAAACCAACAAACCAACAAACCAACAAACCAACAAACCAACAAACCAACAAACCAACAAACGAACAAACCAACAAACCAACAAACCAACAAACCAACAAACCAACAAACCAACAAACCAACAAACCTACTAGCCAACAAACCAAGAAGCCAACAAACCAACAAGCCAACAAACGAACAAACCAACAAACTAACAAACCAACAAGGCAACAAACCAACAAACCAATAAACCAACAAACCAACAAGCCAAGAAACCAACAAACCAACAAACGAACAAACCAACAAACCAACAAACCAACAAACCAACAAGCCAACAAACCAACAAAACGAACAAAGCAACAAATCAACAAACCAACAAATCCACAAACCGACAAACCAACAAACCAACAAACGAACAAACCAAAAAACCAACAAACCAACAAGCCAACAAACCAACAAACCAACAAGCCTACAACCCAACTAACCAACAAACCAACAAATCAAAAGCCAACAAACGAACAAACCAACAAACCAACAAACCAACAAGCCAACAAACCAACAAACCAACAAGCCAACCAACCAACAAACCAACAAACCAACAAACCAACAAACTAACAAACCAACAAACCAACAAACCAACAAACCAACAAACCAATAAGCCAAAAAACCAACAAGCCACCAAACGAACAAACCAACAAACAAACAAACCAACAAACCAACAAACCAACAAACGAACAAACCAACAAACCAACAAGCCAACAAACCAACAAACCAACCAACCAACAAACCAACAAACCAACAAACGAACAAACGAACAAACCAACAAACCAACAAACCAACAAACCAACAAACCAACAAACCAACAAACCAACAAACCAACAAACCAATAAACTAACAAACCAACAAGCCAACAAACCAACAAACCAACAAACCAACAAACGAACAAACCAACAAACCAACAAACCAACAAACCAACAAACCAACAAACCAACAAAACGAACAAACCAACAAATCAACAAACCAACAAACCAACAAACCCACAAACCGACAAACCAACAAACCAACAAACGAACAAACCAAAAAACCAACAAACCAAAAAGCCAACAAACCAACAAACCAACAAGCCAACAAGCCAACTAACCAACAAACCAACAAACCAACAAACCAACAAACCAACAAACCAACAAACCAACAAACCAACAAGCCAACAAGCCAACAAACCAACAAGCCAACAAGCGAACAAACCAACAAACCAACAAGCCAACAAACGAACAAACCAACAAACCAACAAACCAACAAACCAACAAACCAACAAGCCAACAAACCAACAAACCAACAAACCAACAAAAGAACAAAAAAACAAATCAACAAACAAACAAACCAACAAACCAACAAACCAAAAAACCAACAAACCAAAAAACCAACAAACCAACAAGCCAACAAACCAACAAACCAACAAGCCAAGAAGCCAACAAACCAACAAACCAACAAACCAACAAACCAACAAACCAACATGCCAAAAAGCCAACAAACCAACAAGCCAACAAGCCAACAAACCAACAAGCCAACAAACCAACAAACCAACAAGCCAAGCAACCAACAAACCAACAAACGAACAAACAAACAAACCAACAAACCAACATACAAACAAACCAACAAACCAACAAACTAACAAACCAACAAACCAATAAGCCAACAAACCAACAAGCCACCAAACGAACAAACCAACAAACAAACAAACCAACAAACCAACAAACGAACAAACCAACAAACCAACAAGCCAACAACCCAACAAACCAACAAACCAACAAACCAACAAATGAACAAACGAACAAACCAACAAACCAACAAACCAACAAACCAAACAAGCCAACAAACCAACAAACCAACAAACCAACAAACCAACAAACCAACAAACCAACAAACCAACAAACCAACAAACCAACAAACCAACAAACCAACAAACCAACAAACCAACAAACCAACAAACCAACAAACCAATAAACCAACAAACCAACAAACCAACAAGCCAACAAACCAAGAAACCAACAAACAAATAAACCAACAAACCAACAATCCAACAAACCAACAAACCAACAAACCAACAAGCCAACAAACCAACAAACCAACAAACCAAAAAACCAACAAACGAACAAACCAACAAACCAACAAACCAACAAGCCAACAAACCAAAAAACAAACAAACCAACAAACCAACAAACCAACAAACGAACAAACCAACAAACCAACAAACCAACAAGCCAACAAACCAACAAACCAACAAACCAACAAACCAACAAACCAACAAACGAATAAACCAACAAACCAACAAGCCAACAAACCAACAAGTTAAACAAACCAACAAACCAACAAACCCACAAACCTACAAAACCAACAAACCAACAAACCAATTAGCGAACAAACCAACAAGGCAACAAACCAACAAGCCAACAAACCAACAAACCAACAAGCCAACAAGCCAACAAACCAACAAGCCAACAAGCGAACAAACCAACAAACCAACAAGCCAACAAACGAACAAACCAACAAACCAACAAACCAACAAACCAACAAACCAACAAGCCAACAAACCAACAAACCAACAAACCAACAAAAGAACAAACAAACAAATCAACAAACAAACAAACCAACAAACCAACAAACCAAAAAACCAACAAACCAAAAAACCAACAAACCAACAAGCCAACAAGCCAACAAACCAACAAACCAACAAGCCAAGAAGCCAACAAACCAACAAACCAACAAACCAACAAACCAACAAACCAACATGCCAAAAAGCCAACAAACCAACAAGCCAACAAGCCAACAAACCAACAAGCCAACAAACCAACAAACCAACAAGCCAAGCAACCAACAAACCAACAAACGAACAAACAAACAAACCAACAAACCAACATACAAACAAACCAACAAACCAACAAACTAACAAACCAACAAACCAATAAGCCAACAAACCAACAAGCCACCAAACGAACAAACCAACAAACAAACAAACCAACAAACCAACAAACGAACAAACCAACAAACCAACAAGCCAACAACCCAACAAACCAACAAACCAACAAACCAACAAATGAACAAACGAACAAACCAACAAACCAACAAACCAACAAACCAAACAAGCCAACAAACCAACAAACCAACAAACCAACAAACCAACAAACCAACAAACCAACAAACCAACAAACCAACAAACCAACAAACCAACAAACCAACAAACCAACAAACCAACAAACCAACAAACCAACAAACCAATAAACCAACAAACCAACAAACCAACAAGCCAACAAACCAAGAAACCAACAAACAAATAAACCAACAAACCAACAATCCAACAAACCAACAAACCAACAAACCAACAAGCCAACAAACCAACAAACCAACAAACCAAAAAACCAACAAACGAACAAACCAACAAACCAACAAACCAACAAGCCAACAAACCAAAAAACAAACAAACCAACAAACCAACAAACCAACAAACGAACAAACCAACAAACCAACAAACCAACAAGCCAACAAACCAACAAACCAACAAACCAACAAACCAACAAACCAACAAACGAATAAACCAACAAACCAACAAGCCAACAAACCAACAAGTTAAACAAACCAACAAACCAACAAACCCACAAACCTACAAAACCAACAAACCAACAAACCAATTAGCGAACAAACCAACAAGGCAACAAACCAACAAGCCAACAAACCAATAAACCAACAAACCAACAAGCCAACAAACCAACAAACCAACAAGCCAACAAACCAATAAACCAATAAACCAACTAACCAACAAAAGAACAAACCAACAAACCAACAAACCAACAAACCAACAAACAAACAAACCAACAAACCAACAAACCAACAAACCAACAAACCAACAAACGAACAAACCAACAAACCAACAAACCAACAAACCAACAAACCAACAAACCTACTAGCCAACAAACCAACAAGCCAACAAACCAACAAGCCAACAAACGAACAAACCAACAAACCAACAAACCAACAAGGCAACAAACCAACAAACCAATAAACCAACAAACCAACAAGCCAAGAAACCAACAAACCAACAAACGAACAAACCAACAAACCAACAAACCAACAAACCAACAAGCCAACAAACCAACAAAACGAACAAAGCAACAAATCAACAAACCAACAAATCCACAAACCGACAAACCAACAAACGAACAAACCAAAAAACCAACAAACCAACAAGCCAACAAACCAACAAACCAACAAGCCAACAACCCAACTAACCAACAAACCAACAAATCAACAAGCCAACAAACGAACAAACCAACAAACCAACAAACCAACAAGCCAACAAACCAACAAACCAACAAGCCAACCAACCAACAAACCAACAAACCAACAAACCAACAAACCAACAAACTAACAAACCAACAAACCAACAAACCAACAAACCAACAAACCAATAAGCCAACAAACCAACAAGCCACCAAACGAACAAACCAACAAACAAACAAACCAACAAACCAACAAACCAACAAACGAACAAACCAACAAACCAACAAGCCAACAAACCAACAAACCAACCAACCAACAAACCAACAAACGAACAAACGAACAAACCAACAAACCAACAAACCAACAAACCAACAAACCAACAAACCAACAAGCCAACAAACCAACAAACCAACAAACCAACAAACCAACAAACCAACAAACCAACAAACCAACAAACCAACAAACCAACAAACCAACAAACCAACAAACCAACAAACCAACAAACCAACAAACCAACAAACCAACAAACCAACAAACCAACAAACCAACAAACCAACAAGCCAACAAACACACAAACCAACAAACAAATAAACCAACAAACAAACAACCCAACAAACCAACAAACCAACAAACCAACAAGCCAACAAGCCAACAAACCGACAAACCAAAAAAACAACAAACGAACAAACCAACAAACCAAGAAACCAACAAACCAACAAGCCAACAAACCAAAAAACCAACAAACCAACAAACCAACAAAAAAACAAACGAACAAACCAACAAACCAACAAGCCAACAAGCCAACAAACCAACAAACCAACAAACCAACAAACCAACAAGCCAACAAGCCAACAAACCAACAAACCAACAAACCAAAAAACGAACAAACCAACAAACCAACAAGCCAACAAGCCAACAAACCAACAAGTTAAACAAACCAACAAACCAACAAACCTACAAGCCTACAAAACCAACAAACCAACAAACCAACTAGCGAACAAACCAACAAGCCAACAAACCAACAAGCCAACAAACGAGCAAACCAACAAACCAACAAACCAACAAGCCAACAAACCAACAAACTAACAAGCCAACAAACCAATAAACCAACTAACCAACAAACGAACAAACCAACAAACCAACAAACCAACAAACGAACAAACCAACAAACCAACAAACCAACAAACCAACAAACGAACAAACCAACAAACCAAAAAACCAACAAACCAACAAACAAACAAACCAACAAACCAACAAACCAACAAACCAACAAACCAACAAACGAACAAACCAACAAACCAACAAACCAACAAACCAACAAACCAACAAACCAACAAACCTACTAGCCAACAAACCAACAAGCCAACAAACCAACAAGCCAACAAACGAACAAACCAACAAACCAACAAACCAACAAGGCAACAAACCAACAAACCAATAAACCAACAAACCAACAAGCCAAGAAACCAACAAACCAACAAACGAACAAACCAACAAACCAACAAACCAACAAACCAACAAGCCAACAAACCAACAAAACGAACAAAGCAACAAATCAACAAACCAACAAATCCACAAACCGACAAACCAACAAACGAACAAACCAAAAAACCAACAAACCAACAAGCCAACAAACCAACAAACCAACAAGCCAACAACCCAACTAACCAACAAACCAACAAATCAACAAGCCAACAAACGAACAAACCAACAAACCAACAAACCAACAAGCCAACAAACCAACAAACCAACAAGCCAACCAACCAACAAACCAACAAACCAACAAACCAACAAACCAACAAACTAACAAACCAACAAACCAACAAACCAACAAACCAACAAACCAATAAGCCAACAAACCAACAAGCCACCAAACGAACAAACCAACAAACAAACAAACCAACAAACCAACAAACCAACAAACGAACAAACCAACAAACCAACAAGCCAACAAACCAACAAACCAACCAACCAACAAACCAACAAACGAACAAACGAACAAACCAACAAACCAACAAACCAACAAACCAACAAACCAACAAACCAACAAGCCAACAAACCAACAAACCAACAAACCAACAAACCAACAAACCAACAAACCAACAAACCAACAAACCAACAAACCAACAAACCAACAAACCAACAAACCAACAAACCAACAAACCAACAAACCAACAAACCAACAAACCAACAAACCAACAAACCAACAAACCAACAAACCAACAAGCCAACAAACACACAAACCAACAAACAAATAAACCAACAAACAAACAACCCAACAAACCAACAAACCAACAAACCAACAAGCCAACAAGCCAACAAACCGACAAACCAAAAAAACAACAAACGAACAAACCAACAAACCAAGAAACCAACAAACCAACAAGCCAACAAACCAAAAAACCAACAAACCAACAAACCAACAAAAAAACAAACGAACAAACCAACAAACCAACAAGCCAACAAGCCAACAAACCAACAAACCAACAAACCAACAACCCAACAAGCCAACAAGCCAACAAACCAACAAACCAACAAACCAACAAACGAACAAACCAACAAACCAACAAGCCAACAAGCCAACAAACCAACAAGTTAAACAAACCAACAAACCAACAAACCTACAAGCCTACAAAACCAACAAACCAACAAACCAACTAGCGAACAAACCAACAAGCCAACAAACCAACAAGCCAACAAACGAGCACACCAACAAACCAACAAACCAACAAGCCAACAAACCAACAAACTAACAAGCCAACAAACCAATAAACCAACTAACCAACAAACGAACAAACCAACAAACCAACAAACCAACAAACGAACAAACCAACAAACCAACAAACCAACAAACCAACAAACGAACAAACCAACAAACCAAAAAACCAACAAACCAACAAACCAACAAACCAACAAACCAAGAAACCAACAAACCAACAAACCAACAAACCAACAAACCAACAAACCAAAAAACCAACAAACCAATAAACCAACAAACCAACAAACCAACAAACAAACAAACCAACAAACGAACAAACCAACAAACGAACAAACCAACAAACCAACAAACCAACAAGCCAACAAGCCAACAAACTTACAAGCCAACAAACCAATAAGCCAACAAGCCATCAAGCCGACAAACCAGCAAACCAACAAGCCAACAAACCAACAAACCAACAAACCAACAAACGAACAAACCAACAAACCAACAAACCAACAAACCAACAAACCAACAAGACAACAAGCCAACAAGCCAACAAACCAACAAACCAACAAACCAACTATCCAACAAACCAACAAACCAACAAGCCAACAAACCATCAAACCAAAAAGCCAACAAACGAACAAACCAACAAACGAACAATCCAACAATCCAACAAACCAACAAACCAACAAGCCAACAAACCAACAAACCAGCAAACGAACAAACCAACAAACCAACAAACCAAAAAACCAAACAAACGAACAAACCAACAAACCAACAAACCAACAAACCAAAAAACCAACAAACCAACAAGCCAACAAACCAACAAACCAACAAGCCAACAAGCTAACAAAGAAACAAACCAACAAACGAACAAACCAACAAACCAACAAGCCAACAAGCCAACAAACCAACAAGCCAACAAACCAACAAACCAACAAACGAACAAACCAAAAAACCAACAAACCAACAAACGAACAAACCAACAAAACAACAAGCCAACAAGCCAACAAACCAACAAGCCAACAGACCAACAAACCAACAAACGAACAAACTAACAAACCAACAAACAAACAAACCAACAAACCAACAAACCAACAAGCCAACAAACCAACAAACCAACAAACCAACAAACCAACAAACCAACAAGCCAACAAACCAACAAACCAACAAGCCAACAAGCTTACAAACCAATAAACCAACAAACCAACAAACGAACAAACCAACAAACCAACAAACCAACAAGCCAATAAGCCAACAAACCAACAAGCCAACAAACCAACAAACCAACAAACGAACAAACCAACAAACCAACAAACCAACAAACCAACAAACCAACAAGCCAACAAACCAACAAACCAATAAACCAACAAACCAACAAACCAACAAACCAACAAACCAATAAACCAACAAACCAACAAACCAGCAAGCCAACACACCAACAAACCAACTAACAAATAAACCAACAAATCAACAAACCAACAAACCAACAAACCAACAAGCCAACAAACCAACAAACCAACAAACCAAAAAACCAACAAATGAACAAACCAACAAACCAACAAACCAACAAACCAACAAGCCAACAAACCAAAAACCCAACAAACCAACAAACCAACAAACCAACAAACCAACAAACCAACAAACGAAAAAACCAACAAACCAACAAGCCACCAAGCCAACAAACGAACAAACCAACGAACCAACAAACCAACAAGCCAACAAACCAACAAACCAACAAGCCAACAAACCAATAAACCAACTAACCAACAAACGAACAAACCAACAAACCAACAAACCAACAAACGAACAAACCAAAAAACCAACAAACCAACAAACGAACAAACCAACAAACCAACAAACCAACTAGCCAATAAACCAACAAGCCAACAAACCAACAAGCCAACAAACGAACAAACCAACATACCAACAAACCAACAAGCCAACAAACCAACAAACCAATAAACTAACAAACCAACAAGCCAACAAACCAACAAACCAACAAACCAACAAACCAACAAACGAACAAACCAACAAACCAACAAACCAACAAACCAACAAACCAACAAACCAACAAAACGAACAAACCAACAAATCAACAAACCAACAAACCCACAAACCGACAAACAAACAAACCAACAAACGAACAAACCAAAAAACCAACAAACCAAAAAGCCAACAAACCAACAAACCAACAAGCCAACAAGCCAACTAACCAACAAACCAACAAACCAACAAACCAACAAACCAGCAAACCAACAAACCAACAAGCCAACAAGCCAACAAACCAACAAGCCAACAAGCGAACAAACCAACAAACCAACAAGCCAACAAACGAACAAACCAACAAACCAACAAACCAAAGAGCCAACAAACCAACAAACCGACAAACGAACAAACGAACAAACGAACAAACAAACAAATCAACAAACAAACAAACCAACAAACCAAAAAACGAACAAACCAAAAAACCAACAAACCAACAAGCCAACAAACCAACAAACCAACAAGCCAAGAAGCCAACAAACCAACAAACCAACAAACCAACAAACCAACAAACCAACAAACCAACATGCCAAAAAGCCAACAAACCAACAAGCCAACAAGCCAACAAACCAACAAGCCAACAAACCAACAAACCAACAAGCCAACCAACCAACAAACCAACAAACGAACAAACAAACAAACCAACAAACCAACATACAAACAAACCAACAAACCAACAAACTAACAAACCAACAAACCAATAAGCCAACAAACCAACAAGCCACCAAACGAAAAAACCAACAAACAAACAAACCAACAAACCAACAAACGAACAAACCAACAAACCAACAAGCCAACAACCCAACAAGCCAACAAACCAACAAACCAACAAATGAACAAACGAACAAACCAACAAACCAACAAACCAACAAACCAAACAAGCCAACAAACCAACAAACCAACAAACCAACAAACCAACAAACCAACAAACCAACAAACCAACAAACCAACAAACCAACAAACCAACAAACCAACAAACCAACAAACCAATAAACCAAAAACCAACAAACCAACAAGCCAACAAACCAACAAACCAACAAACAAATAAACCAACAAACCAACAATCCAACAAACCAACAAACCAACAAACCAACAAGCCAACAAACCAACAAACCAACAAACCAAAAAACCAACAAACGAACAAACCAACAAACCAACAAGCCAACAATCACACAAACCAAAAAACCAACAAACCAACAAACCAACAAACCAACAAACGAACAAACCAACAAACCAACAAACCAACAAGCCAACAAACCAACAAACCAACAAACCAACAAACCAACAAACGAAAAAACCAACAAACCAACAAACCAACAAGTTAAACAAACCAACAAACCAACAAACCCACAAACCTACAAAACCAACAAACCAACAAACCAATTAGCGAACAAACCAACAAGCCAACAAACCAACAAGCCAACAAACGAACAAACCAACAAACCCACAAACCAACAAGCCAACAAACCAACAAACCAACAAGCCAACAAACCAATAAACCAACTAACCAACAAAAGAACAAACCAACAAACCAACAAACCAACAAACAAACAAACCAACAAACCAACAAACCAACAAACCAACAAACGAACAAACCAACAAACCAACAAACCAACAAACCAACAAACCAACAAACCTACTAGCCAACAAACCAACAAGCCAACAAACCAACAAGCCAACAAACGAACAAACCAACAAACCAACAAACCAACAAGGCAACAAACCAACAAACCAATAAACCAACAAACCAACAAGCCAAGAAACCAACAAACCAACAAACGAACAAACCCACAAACCAACAAACCAATAAACCAACAAGCCAACAAACCAACAAAACGAACAAAGCAACAAATCAACAAAATAACAAATCCACAAACCGACAAACCAACAAACCAACAAACGAACAAACCAAAAAACCAACAAACCAACAAGCCAACAAACCAACAAACCAACAAGCCAACAAGCTAACAAAGAAACAAACCAACAAACGAACAAACCAACAAACCAACAAGCCAACAAGCCAACAAACCAACAAGCCAACAAACCAACAAACCAACAAACGAACAAACCAAAAAACCAACAAACCAACAAACGAACAAACCAACAAAACAACAAGCCAACAAGCCAACAAACCAACAAGCCAACAAACCAACAAACCAACAAACGAACAAACTAACAAACCAACAAACAAACAAACCAACAAACCAACAAACCAACAAGCCAACAAACCAACAAACCAACAAACCAACAAACCAACAAACCAACAAACCAACAAGCCAACAAACCAACAAACCAACAAGCCAACAAGCTTACAAACCAACAAACCAACAAACCAACAAACGAACAAACCAACAAACCAACAAACCAACAAGCCAATAAGCCAACAAACCAACAAGCCAACAAACCAACAAACCAACAAACGAACAAACCAACAAACCAACAAACCAACAAACCAACAAACCAACAAGCCAACAAACCAACAAACCAATAAACCAACAAACCAACAAACCAACAAACCAACAAACCAATAAACCAACAAACCAACAAACCAGCAAGCCAACACACCAACAAACCAACAAACAAATAAACCAACAAATCAACAAACCAACAAACCAACAAACCAACAAGCCAACAAACCAACAAACCAACAAACCAAAAAACCAACAAATGAACAAACCAACAAACCAACAAACCAACAAACCAACAAGCCAACAAACCAAAAACCCAACAAACCAACAAACCAACAAACCAACAAACCAACAAACCAACAAACGAAAAAACCAACAAACCAACAAGCCACCAAGCCAACAAACGAACAAACCAACGAACCAACAAACCAACAAGCCAACAAACCAACAAACCAACAAGCCAACAAACCAATAAACCAACTAACCAACAAACGAACAAACCAACAAACCAACAAACCAACAAACGAACAAACCAAAAAACCAACAAACCAACAAACGAACAAACCAACAAACCAACAAACCAACTAGCCAATAAACCAACAAGCCAACAAACCAACAAGCCAACAAACGAACAAACCAACATACCAACAAACCAACAAGCCAACAAACCAACAAACCAATAAACTAACAAACCAACAAGCCAACAAACCAACAAACCAACAAACCAACAAACCAACAAACGAACAAACCAACAAACCAACAAACCAACAAACCAACAAACCAACAAACCAACAAACCAACAAAACGAACAAACCAACAAATCAACAAACTAACAAACCCACAAACCGACAAACAAACAAACCAACAAACGAACAAACCAAAAAACCAACAAACCAAAAAGCCAACAAACCAACAAACCAACAAGCCAACAAGCCAACTAACCAACAAACCAACAAACCAACAAACCAAAAAACCAGCAAACCAACAAACCAACAAGCCAACATGCCAACAAACCAACAAGCCAACAAGCGAACAAACCAACAAACCAACAAGCCAACAAACGAACAAACCAACAAACCAACAAACCAAAGAGCCAACAAACCAACAAACCAACAAACGAACAAACGAACAAACGAACAAACGAACAAACAAACAAATCAACAAACAAACAAACCAACAAACCAAAAAACCAACAAACCAAAAAACCAACAAACCAACAAGCCAACAAACCAACAAACCAACAAGCCAAGAAGCCAACAAACCAACAAACCAACAAACCAACAAACCAACAAACCAACAAACCAACATGCCAAAAAGCCAACAAACCAACAAGCCAACAAGCCAACAAACCAACAAGCCAACAAACCAACAAACCAACAAGCCAACAAACGAACAAACAAACAAACCAACAAACCAACATACAAACAAACCAACAAACCAACAAACTAACAAACCAACAAACCAATAAGCCAACAAACCAACAAGCCACCAAACGAAAAAACCAACAAACAAACAAACCAACAAACCAACAAACGAACAAACCAACAAACCAACAAGCCAACAACCCAACAAGCCAACAAACCAACAAACCAACAAATGAACAAACGAACAAACCAACAAACCAACAAACCAACAAACCAAACAAGCCAACAAACCAACAAACCAACAAACCAACAAACCAACAAACCAACAAACCAACAAACCAACAAACCAACAAACCAACAAACCAACAAACCAACAAACCAACAAACCAACAAACCAACAAACCAACAAACCAATAAACCAAAAACCAACAAACCAACAAGCCAACAAACCAACAAACCAACAAACAAATAAACCAACAAACCAACAATCCAACAAACCAACAAACCAACAAACCAACAAGCCAACAAACCAACAAACCAACAAACCAAAAAACCAACAAACGAACAAACCAACAAACCAACAAACCAACAAGCCAACAAGCCAACAATCACACAAACCAAAAAACCAACAAACCAACAAACCAACAAACCAACAAACGAACAAACCAACAAACCAACAAACCAACAAGCCAACAAACCAACAAACCAACAAACCAACAAACCAACAAACGAAAAAACCAACAAACCAACAAACCAACAAGTTAAACAAACCAACAAACCAACAAACCCACAAACCTACAAAACCAACAAACCAACAAACCAATTAGCGAACAAACCAACAAGCCAACAAACCAACAAGCCAACAAACGAACAAACCAACAAACCCACAAACCAACAAGCCAACAAACCAACAAACCAACAAGCCAACAAACCAATAAACCAACTAACCAACAAAAGAACAAACCAACAAACCAACAAACCAACAAACAAACAAACCAACAAACCAACAAACCAACAAACCAACAAACGAACAAACCAACAAACCAACAAACCAACAAACCAACAAACCAACAAACCTACTAGCCAACAAACCAACAAGCCAACAAACCAACAAGCCAACAAACGAACAAACCAACAAACCAACAAACCAACAAGGCAACAAACCAACAAACCAATAAACCAACAAACCAACAAGCCAAGAAACCAACAAACCAACAAACGAACAAACCCACAAACCAACAAACCAACAAACCAACAAGCCAACAAACCAACAAAACGAACAAACCAACAAATCAACAAACTAACAAACCCACAAACCGACAAACAAACAAACCAACAAACGAACAAACCAAAAAACCAACAAACCAAAAAGCCAACAAACCAACAAACCAACAAGCCAACAAGCCAACTAACCAACAAACCAACAAACCAACAAACCAAAAAACCAGCAAACCAACAAACCAACAAGCCAACAAGCCAACAAACCAACAAGCCAACAAGCGAACAAACCAACAAACCAACAAGCCAACAAACGAACAAACCAACAAACCAACAAACCAAAGAGCCAACAAACCAACAAACCAACAAACGAACAAACGAACAAACGAACAAACGAACAAACAAACAAATCAACAAACAAACAAACCAACAAACCAAAAAACCAACAAACCAAAAAACCAACAAACCAACAAGCCAACAAACCAACAAACCAACAAGCCAAGAAGCCAACAAACCAACAAACCAACAAACCAACAAACCAACAAACCAACAAACCAACATGCCAAAAAGCCAACAAACCAACAAGCCAACAAGCCAACAAACCAACAAGCCAACAAACCAACAAACCAACAAGCCAACAAACGAACAAACAAACAAACCAACAAACCAACATACAAACAAACCAACAAACCAACAAACTAACAAACCAACAAACCAATAAGCCAACAAACCAACAAGCCACCAAACGAAAAAACCAACAAACAAACAAACCAACAAACCAACAAACGAACAAACCAACAAACCAACAAGCCAACAACCCAACAAGCCAACAAACCAACAAACCAACAAATGAACAAACGAACAAACCAACAAACCAACAAACCAACAAACCAAACAAGCCAACAAACCAACAAACCAACAAACCAACAAACCAACAAACCAACAAACCAACAAACCAACAAACCAACAAACCAACAAACCAACAAACCAACAAACCAACAAACCAACAAACCAACAAACCAATAAACCAAAAACCAACAAACCAACAAGCCAACAAACCAACAAACCAACAAACAAATAAACCAACAAACCAACAATCCAACAAACCAACAAACCAACAAACCAACAAGCCAACAAACCAACAAACCAACAAGTTAAACAAACCAACAAACCAACAAACCCACAAACCTACAAAACCAACAAACCAACAAACCAATTAGCGAACAAACCAACAAGCCAACAAACCAAC
This sequence comes from Atherix ibis, assembly GCA_958298945.1. Taxonomy (NCBI): domain Eukaryota; kingdom Metazoa; phylum Arthropoda; class Insecta; order Diptera; family Athericidae; genus Atherix; species Atherix ibis. The sequence continues at coordinate 32,674,992 of OY282608.1, forward strand.
AAGCCAACAAACGAACAAACCAACAAACCCACAAACCAACAAGCCAACAAACCAACAAACCAACAAGCCAACAAACCAATAAACCAACTAACCAACAAAAGAACAAACCAACAAACCAACAAACCAACAAACAAACAAACCAACAAACCAACAAACCAACAAACCAACAAACGAACAAACCAACAAACCAACAAACCAACAAACCAACAAACCAACAAACCTACTAGCCAACAAACCAACAAGCCAACAAACCAACAAGCCAACAAACGAACAAACCAACAAACCAACAAACCAACAAGGCAACAAACCAACAAACCAATAAACCAACAAACCAACAAGCCAAGAAACCAACAAACCAACAAACGAACAAACCCACAAACCAACAAACCAACAAACCAACAAGCCAACAAACCAACAAAACGAACAAAGCAACAAATCAACAAAATAACAAATCCACAAACCGACAAACCAACAAACCAACAAACGAACAAACCAAAAAACCAACAAACCAACAAGCCAACAAACCAACAAACCAACAAGCCAACAAGCCAACTAACCAACAAACCAACAAACCAACAAACCAACAAACCAACAAACCAACAAACTAACAAACCAACAAGCCAACAAGCCAACAAACCAACAAGCCAACAAGCCAACAAACCAACAAGCCAACAAACGAACAAACCAACAAACCAACAAACCAACAAGCCAACAAACCAACAAACCAACAAGCCAACAAACCAACAAACCAACGAACGAACAAACAAACAAACCAACAAACAAACAAACCAACAAACAAACAAACCAAAAAACCAACAAACCAACAAGCCAACAAACCAACAAACCAACAAGCCAACAAGCCAACAAACCAACAAACCAACAAACCAACAAACCAACAAACCAACAAACCAACAAACTAACAAACCAACAAGCCAACAAGCCAACAAACCAACAAGCCAACAAGCCAACAAACCAACAAACCAACAAGCCAACAAACAAACAAACCAACAAACCAACAAAACAACAAGCCAACAAGCCAACAAGCCAACAAGCCAACAAACCAACAAACCAACAAGCCAACCAACCAACAAACCAACAAACGAACAAACAAACAAACAAACAAACCAACAAACCAACAAACCAACAAACCAACAAACCAACAAACCAATAAGCCAACAAACCAACAAGCCACCAAACGAACAAACCAACAAACAAACAAGCCAACAAACCAACAAACCAACAAAGGAACAAACCAACAAACCAACAAACCAAGAAACCAACACACCAACGAACGAACAAGCCAACAAACCAACAAACCAACAAACCAACAAACGAAGAAACCAACAAATTAACAAACCAACAAACCAACAAACCAACAAACCAACAAACCAACAAACCAACCAACCAACAAACCAACAAACCAACAAACCAATAAACCAACAAACCAACAAACCAACAAACCAACTAGCCAACAAACCAACAAGCCAACAAACCAACAAGCCAACAAATGAACAAACCAACAAACCAACAAGTCAACAAACCAACAAACCAAAAAACCAACAAGGCAACAAACCAACAAGCCAACAAGCCAACAAACCAACAAGCCAACAAACCAACAAACCAACAAACCAACAAACCAACAAACCAACAAACCAACAAACCAACAAACCAACAAACCAACAAACCAACAAACCAACAAACCAACAAACCAACAAACGAACAAACCAACAAACCAACAAGCCAACAAATCAACAAGCCAACAAGCTAACTAACCAACAAACCAACTAACCAACAAACCAACAAACCAACAAACCAACAGACCAACAAACCAACAAGCCAACAAACCAACAAACCAACAAGCCAACAAACCAACAAACCAACAAACCAACAAACCAACAAACCAACAAACCACCAAACCAACAAGCCAACAAACCAACAAACCAACAAAGCAACAAACCAACAAACCAACAAACCAACAAACCAAAAAACCAACAAACCAACAAACAAACAAACCAACAAGCCAACAAGCCAACAAACCAACAAGCCAACAAGCCAACAAACCAACAAGCCAACAAACGAACAAACCAACAAACCAACAAACCAACAAACCAACAAGCCAACAAACTAACAAACCAACAAGCCAACAAATCAACAAACCAACAAACGAACAAACAAACAAACCAACAAACCAGTAAGCCAACAAACCAACAAGCCAACAAAAGAACAAACCAACAAACAAACAAACCAACAAACCAACAAACCGACAAACGAACAAACCAACAAACCAACAAACCAACAAACCAACAAACCAACAAACCACCAAGCCAACAAGCCAACAAACCAACAAACCAACAAAGCAACAAACCAACAAACCAACAAACCAACAAACCAAAAAACCAACAAACCAACAAACAAACAAACCAACAAACCAACAAACCAACAAACCAACAAACGAACAAACCAACAAACCAACAAACCAACAAGCCAACAAGCCAGCAAACCAACAAGCCAACAAACCAATAAGCCAACAAGCCAACATGCCAACAAACCAAAAAACCAACAAACCAACAAACCAACAAACCTACAAACCAAGAAGCCAACAAGCCAACAAACCAATAAGCCAACAAGCCAACAAACCAACAAGCCAACAAACGAACAAACCAACAAACCAACAGACCAACAAACCAACAAGCCAACAAACCAACAAACTAACAAGCCAACAAACCAACAAACCAACAAACGAACAAACAAACAAACCAACAAACCAGTAAGCCAACAAACCAACAAACCAACAAACGAACAAACCAACAAACCAACAAACCAAGAAACCAACAAACCACCAAACCAACAAGCCAATAAACCAACAAACGAACAAACAAACAAACCAACAAACCAGTAAGCCAACAAACCAACAAACCAACAAACCAACAAACCAACAAGCCAACAAGCCAACAAACCAACAAGCCAACAAGCCAACAAACCAACAAGCCAACAAACGAACAAACCAACAAACCAACAAATCAACAAGCCAACAAACCAACAAACGAACAAACCAACAAACCAACAAATCCACAAACCGACAAACCAACAAACCAACAAGCCAACAAACCAACAAACCAACAAGCCAACAAGCCAACTAACCAACAAACCAACAAACCAACAAACCAACAAACCAACAAACCAACAAACCAATAAACCAACGAGCCAACAAGCCACAAACCAACAAGCCAACAAACCAACAAGCCAACAAACGAACAAACCAACAAACCAACAAACCAACAAACCAACAAGCCAACAAACCAACAAACCAACAAGCCAACAAACCAACAAACCAACAAACGAACAAACAAACAAACCAACAAACAAACAAACCAACAAACCAACAAACCAACAAACCAAAAAACCAACAAACCAACAAGCCAACAAACCAACAAACCAACAAGCCAACAAGCCAACAAACCAACAAACCAACAAACCAACAAACCAACAAACCAACAAACCAACAAACCAACAAGCCAACAAGCCAACAAACCAACAAGCCAACAAGCCAACAAACCAACAAGCCAACAAACGAACAAACCAACAAACCAACAAAATAACAAGCCAACAAGCCAACAAACCAACAAACCAACAAGCCAACCAACCAACAAACCAACAAACGAACAAACAAACAAACCAACAAACCAACAAATCAACAAACCAACAAACCAACAAATAAATAAGCCAACAAACCAACAAGCCACCAAACGAACAAACCAACAAACAAAAGGGCCAACAAACCAACAAACCAACAAAGGAACAAACCAACAAACCAACAAACCAATAAACCAACAAACCAACAAACCAACAAACCAACTAGCCAACAAACCAACAAGCCAACGAACCAACAAGCCAACAAATGAACAAACCAACAAACCAACAAACCAACAAGTCAACAAACCAACAAACCAACAAAAAAACAAACTAACAAGGCAACAAACCAACAAGCCAACAAACCAACAAGCCAACAAACCAACAAACCAACAAACCAACAAACCAACAAACCAACAAACCAACAAACCAACAAACCAACAAACCAACAAACCAACAAACCAACAAACCAACAAACCAACAAACGAACAAACCAAAAAACCAACAAGCCAACAAGCCAACAAACCAACAAGCGAACAAACGAACAAACTTACAAACCAACAAACCAACAAAACAACAAACCAACAAGCCAACAAACCAACAAACGAACAAACCAACAAACCAACAAACCAACAAATCCACAAACCGACAAACCAACAAACCAACAAACGAACTAACCAAAAAACCAACAAACCAACAAGCCAACAAACCAACAAACCAACAAGCCAACAAGCCAACTAACCAACAAACCAACAAACCAACAAACCAACAAACCAACAAGCCAACAAACCAACAAACGAACAAACCAACAAACCAACAAACCAACAAATCCACAAACCGACAAACCAACAAACCAACAAACGAACAAACCAAAAACCCAACAAACCAACAAGCCAACAAACCAACAAACCAACAAGCCAACAAGCCAACTAACCAACAAACCAACAAACCAACAAACCAACAAACCAACAAACCAACAAACCAACGAGCCAACAAGCCAACAAACCAACAAGCCAACAAGCCAACAAACCAACAAGCCAACAAACGAACAAACCAACAAACCAACAAACCAACAAACCAACAAGCCAACAAACCAACAAACCAACAAGTCAACAAACCAACAAACCAACAAACGAACAAACAAACAAACCAACAGACAAACAAACCAACAAACCAACAAACCAAGAAACCAAAAAACCAACAAACCAACAAGCCAACAAACCAACAAACCAACAAGCCAACAAGCCAACAAACCAACAAACCAACAAACCAACAAACCAACAAACCAACAAACCAACAAGCCAACAAGCCAACAAACCAACAAGCCAACAAGCCAACAAACCAACAAGCCAACAAACGAACAAACCAACAAAATAACAATCCAACAAGCCAACAAACCAACAAACCAACAAGCCAACCAACCAACAAACCAACAAACGAACAAACAAACAAACCAACAAACCAACAAATCAACAAACCAACAAACCAACAAACCAATAAGCCAATAAACCAAAAAGCCACCAAACGAACAAACCAACAAACAAACAAGCCAACAAACCATCAAACCAACAAAGGAACAAACCAACAAACCAACAAACCAATAAACTAACAAACCAACAAACCAATAAACCAACTAGCCAACAAACCAACAAGCCAACAAACCAACAAGCCAACAAATAAACAAACCAACAAACCAACAAACCAACAAGTCAACAAACCAACAAACCAACAAACTTACAAGGCAACAAACCAACAAGCCAACAGGCCAACAAACCAACAAGCCAACAAACCAACAAACCAACAAACCAACAAACCAACAAACCAACAAACCAACAAACCAACAAACCAACAAACCAACAAACCAACAAACCAACAAACGAACAAACCAAAAAACCAACAAGCCAACAAGCCAACAAACCAACAAGTCAACAAACGAACAAACCAACAAACCAACAAACCAACAAAACAACAAACCAACAAACCAACAAACCAATAAACCAACAAACCAACAAACCAACAAACCAACAAACCAACTAGCCAACAAACCAACAAGCCAACAAACTAACAAGCCAACAAATGAACAAACCAACAAACCAACAAACCAACAAGTCAACAAACCAACATACCAACAAACCAACAAACTAACAAGGCAACAAACCAGCAAGCCAACAAGCCAACAAACCAACAAACCAACAAACCAACAAACCAACAAACCAACAAACCAACAAACCAACAAAACAACAAACGAACAAACCAAAAAACCAACAAGCCAACAAGCCAACAAACCAACAAGCCAACAAACGAACAAACCAACAAACCAACAAACCAACAAAACAACAAACCAACAAGCCAACAAACCAACAAACGAACAAACCAACAAATAAACAAACCAACAAACCAACATATCCACAAACCGACAAACCAACAAACCAACAAACGAACAAACCAAAAAACCAACAAACCAACAAGCCAACAAACCAACAAACCAACAAGCCAACAAGCCAACTAACCAACAAACCAACAAACCAACAAACCAACAAACCAACAAACCAACAAACCAACAAACCAACAAACCAACGAGCCAACAAGCCAACAAACCAACAAGCCAACAAGCCAACAAACCAACAAGCCAACAAACGAACAAACCAACAAACCAACAAACCAACAAACCAACAAGCCAACAAACCAACAAACCAACAAGCCAATAAACCAACAAACCAACAAACGAACAAACAAACAAACCAACAAACAAACAAACCAACAAACCAACAAACCAACAAACCAAAAAACCAACAAACCAACAAGCCAACAAACCAACAAGCCAACAAGCCAACAAACCAAAAAACCAACAAACCAACAAACCAACAAACCAACAAACCAACAAACCAACAAGCCAACAAGCGAACAAACCAACAAGCCAACAAGCCAACAAACCAACAAGCCAACAAACGAACAAACCAACAAACCAACAAAATAACAAGCCAACAAGCCAACAAACCAACAAACAAACAAGCCAACCAACCAACAAACCAATAAACGAACAAACAAACAAACCAACAAACCAACAAATCAACAAACCAACAAACCAATAAGCCAACAAACCAACAAGCCACCAAACGAACAAACCAACAAACAAACAAGCCAACAAACCAACAAACCAAGAAAGGAACAAACCAACAAACCAACAAACCAAGAAACCAACACACCAACGAATCAACAAGCCAACAAACCAACAAACCAACAAACGAAGAAACCAACAAATAAACAAACCAACAAACCAACAAACCAACAAACCAACCAACCAACAAACCAACAAACCAACAAACCAACAAACCAATAAACCAACAAACCAACAAACCAACAAACCAACTAGCCAACAAACCAACAAACCAACAAGCCAACAAATGAACAACCCAACAAACCAACAAACCAACAAGTCAACAAACCAACAAACCAACAAACCAACAAACTAACAAGGCAACAAACCAACAAGCCAACAAGCCAACAAACCATCAAACCAACAAACCAACAAACCAACAAACCAACAAACCAACAAACGAACAAACCAAAAAACCAACAAACCAACAAGCCAACAAACCAACAAACCAACAAGCCAACAAGCTAACTAATCAACAAACCATCAAACCAACAAACCAACAAGCCAACAAACCAACAAACAAACAAAGCAACAAACCAACAAACAAACAAACCAACAAACGAACAAACCAACAAACCAACAAACCAACAAACGAACAAGCCAACAAAAGAACAAACCAACAAGCCAACAAACCAACAAACCAACAAACCAACAAACCAACAAACCAACAAACCAAAAAAACAACAAACCAACAAATAAACAAACCAACAAACCAACAAACCAACAAACCAACAAACGAACAAACCAACAAACCAACAAACCAAAAAGCCAACAAGCCAGCAAACCAACAAGCCAACAAACCAATAAACCAACAAGCCAACATGCCAACAAACCAAAAAACCAACAAACCAACAAACGAACAAACCAAGAAACCAACAAGCCAACAAGCCAACAAACCAACAAGCCAACAAGCCAACAAACCAACAAGCCAACAAACGAACAAACCAACAAACCAACAGACCAAGAAACCAACAAGCCAACAAACAAACAAACCAACAAGCCAACAAACCAACAAACCAACAAACGAACAAACAAACAAACCAACAAACCAGTAAGCCAACAAACGAACAAGCCAACAAAAGAACAAACCAACAAGCAAACAAACCAACAAACCAATAAACCAACAAACGAACAAACCAACAAACCAACAAACCAAGAAACCAACAAACCACCAAACCAACAAGCCAACAAACCAACAAACCAACAAAGCAACAAACCAACAAACCAACAAACCAACAAGCCAACAAGCCAACAAACCAACAAGCCAACAAGCCAACAAACCAACAAGCCAACAAACAAACAAACCAACAAACCAAAAAACCAACAAACCAATCAGCCAACAAACCAACGAACGAACAAACCAATAAACCAACAAACCAAGAAACCAACAAACCACCAAACCAACAAGCCAACAAACCAACAAACCAACAAACCAACAAAGCAACAAACCAACAAACCAACAAACCAACAAAATAACAAACCAACAAACCAACAAACCAACAAGCCAACAAGCCAACAAAACAACAAACCAACAAACCAACAAACCAACAAACCAACAAACCAACAAACTAACAAACCAACAAACCAACAAGCCAACAAACCAACAAACCAACAAACCAACAAGCCAACAAACCAACAAACGAACAAGCCAACAAGCTTACAAACCAACAAACCAACAAACCAACAAACGAACAAACCAACAAACCAACAAACCAAAAAGCCAATAAGCCAACAAACCAACAAGCCAACAAACCAACAAACCAACAAACGAAAAAACCAACAAACCAACAAACCAACAAACCAACAAACCAACAAGCCAACAAACCAACAAACCAATAAACCAACAAACCAACAAACCAACAAACCAACAAACCAATAAACCAACAAACCAACAAACCAACAAACCAACAAACCAATAAACCAACAAACCAACAAACCAACAAACCAACAAACCAACAAACCAGCAAGCCAATACACCAACAAACCAACAAACAAATAAACCAACAAATCAACAAACCAACAAACCAACAAACCAACAAACCAACAAGCCAACAAACCAACAAACCAACAAACCAAAAAACCAACATACGAACAAACCAACAAACCAACAAACCAACAAACCAACAAGCCAACAAACCAAAAAACCAACAAACCAACAAACCAACAAACCAACAAACCAACAAACGAACAAACCAACAAACCAACAAGCCAACAAGCCAACATACCAACAAACCAACAAGCCAACCAACCAACAAACCAACAACCGAACAAACAAACAAACCAACAAACCAACAAACCAATAAACCAACAAACCAACAAACCAACAAACCAACTAGCCAACAAACCAACAAGCCAACAAACCAACAAGCCAACAAACCAACAAACCAACAAACCAACAAACCAACAAGCCAACAAACCAACAAACCAACAAACCAACAAGCCAACAAACCAACAAACCAACAAACGAACAAACAAACAAACCAACAAACAAACAAACCAACAAACCAACAAACCAACAAACCAAAAAACCAACAAACCAACAAGCCAACAAACCAACAAACCAACAAGCCAACAAGCCAACAAACCAACAAACCAACAAACCAACAAACCAACAAACCAACAAACCAACAAACCAACAAACCAACAAGCCAACAAGCCAACAAACCAACAAGCCATCAAGCCAACAAACCAACAAGCCAACAAACGAACAAACCAACAAACCAACAAAATAACAAGCCAACAAGCCAACAAACCAACAAACCAACAAGCCAACCAACCAACAAACCAACAAACGAACAAACAAACAAACCAACAAACCAACAAATCAACAAACCAACAAACCAACAAACCAATAAGCCAACAAACCAAAAAGCCACCAAACGAACAAACCAACAAACAAACAAGCCAACAAACCAAAAAACCAACAAAGGAACAAACCAACAAACCAACAAACCAATAAACCAACAAACCAACAAACCAACAAACCAACTAGCCAACAAACCAACAAGCCAACAAATCAACAAGCCAACAAATGAACAAACCAACAAACCAACAAACCAACAAGTCAACAAACCAACAAACCAACAAACCAACAAACTAACAAGGCAACAAACCAACAAGCCAACAAGCCAACAAACCAACAAGCCAACAAACCAACAAACCAACAAACCAACAAACCAACAAACCAACAAACCAACAAACCAACAAACCAACAAACCAACAAACCAACAAACCAACAAACGAACAAACCAAAAAACCAACAAGCCAACAAGCCAACAAACCAACAAGCCAACAAACGAACAAACCAACAAACCAACAAGCTAACAAAACAACAAACCAACAAACCAACAAACCAATAAACCAACAAACCAACAAACCAACAAACCAACTAGCCAACAAACCAACAAGCCAACAAACCAACAAGCCAACAAATGAACAAACCAACAAACCAACAAACCAATAAGTCAACAAAACAACAAACCAACAAACCAACAAACTAACAAGGCAACAAACCAACAAGCCAACAAACCAACAAACCAACAAACCAACAAACCAACAAACTAACAAACCAACAAAGCAACAAACCAACAAACCAACAAACCAACAAACCAACAAACCAACAAACCAACAAACCAACAAGCCAACAAGCCAACAAAACAACAAACCAACAAACCAACAAACCAACAAACCAACAAACCAACAAACCAACAAACCAACAAACCAACAAACCAACAAACCAACAAACCAACAAACCAACAAACCAACAAACCAACAAGCCAACAAGCCAACAAACCAACAAGCCATCAAGCCAACAAACCAACAAGCCAACAAACGAACAAACCAACAAACCAACAAAATAACAAGCCAACAAGCCAACAAACCAACAAACCAACAAGCCAACCAACCAACAAACCAACAAACAAACAAACAAACAAACCAACAAACCAACAAATCAACAAACCAACAAACCAACAAACCAATAAGCCAACAAACCAAAAAGCCACCAAACAAACAAACCAACAAACAAACAAGCCAACAAACCAAAAAACCAACAAAGGAACAAACCAACAAACCAACAAACCAATAAACCAACAAACCAACAAACCAACAAACCAACTAGCCAACAAACCAACAAGCCAACAAACCAACAAGCCAACAAATGAACAAACCAACAAACCAACAAACCAACAAGTCAACAAACCAACAAACCAACAAACCAACAAACTAACAAGGCAACAAACCAACAAGCCAACAAGCCAACAAACCAGCAAGCCAACAAACCAACAAACCAACAAACCAACAAACCAACAAACCAACAAACCAACAAACCAACAAACCAACAAACCAACAAACCAACAAACCAACAAACCAACAAACGAACAAACCAAAAAACCAACAAGCCAACAAGCCAACAAACCAACAAGCCAACAAACGAACAAACCAACAAACCAACAAGCTAACAAAACAACAAACCAACAAACCAACAAACCAATAAACCAACAAACCAACAAACCAACAAACCAACTAGCCAACAAACCAACAAGCCCACAAACCAACAAGCCAACAAATGAACAAACCAACAAACCAACAAACCAACAAGTCAACAAAACAACAAACCAACAAACCAACAAACTAACAAGGCAACAAACCAACAAGCCAACAAACCAACAAACCAACAAACCAACAAACCAACAAACTAACAAACCAACAAAGCAACAAACCAACAAACCAACAAACCAACAAACCAACAAACCAACAAACCAACAAACCAACAAGCCAACAAGCCAACAAAACAACAAACCAACAAACCAACAAACCAACAAACCAACAAACCAACAAACCAACAAACCAACAAACCAACAAACCAACAAACCAACAAGCCAACAAACCAACAAACCAACAAACCAACAAGCCAACAAACCAACAAACCAACAAGCCAACAATCTTACAAACCAACAAACCAACAAACCAACAAACGAACAAACCAACAAACCAACAAACCAACAAGCCAATAAGCCAACAAACCAACAAGCCAACAAACCAACAAACCAACAAACGAACAAACCAACAAACCAACAAACCAACAAACCAACAAACCAACAAACCAACAAGCCAACAAACCAACAAACCAATAAACCAACAAACCAACAAACCAACAAGCCAACAAACCAATAAACCAACAAACCAACAAACCAACAAACCAACAAACCAATAAACCAACAAACCAACAAACCAACAAACCAACAAACCAGCAAGCCAATACACCAACAAACCAACAAACAAATAAACCAACAAATCAACAAACCAACAAACCAACAAACCAACAAACCAACAAGCCAACAAACCAACAAACCAACAAACCAAAAAACCAACAAACGAACAAACCAACAAACAAACAAACCAGCAAACCAACAAGCCAACAAACCAAAAAACCAACAAATCAACAAACCAACAAACCAACAAACCAACAAACGAACAAACCAACAAACCAACAAGCCAACAAGCCAACATACCAACAAACCAACAAGCCAACCAACCAACAAACCAACAAACGAACAAACAAACAAACCAACAAACCAACAAACCAATAAACCAACAAACCAACAAACCAACAAACCAACTAGCCAACAAACCAACAAGCCAATAAACCAACAAGCCAACAAGCCAACAAACCAACAAACCAACAAACCAACAAACCAACAAGCCAACAAACCAACAAACCAACAAGCCAACAAACCAACAAACCAACAAACGAACAAACAAACAAACCAACAAACAAACAAACCAACAAACCAACAAACCAAGAAACCAAAAAACCAACAAACCAACAAGCCAACAAACCAACAAACCAACAAGCCAACAAGCCAACAAACCAACAAACCAACAAACCAACAAACCAACAAACCAACAAACCAACAAACCAACAAGCCAACAAGCCAACAAACCAACAAGCCAACAAACCAACAAAATAACAAGCCAACAAGCCAACAAACCAACAAACCAACAAGCCAACCAACCAACAAACCAACAAACGAACAAACAAACAAACCAACAAACCAACAAATCAACAAACCAACAAACCAACAAACCAATAAGCCAACAAACCAAAAAGCCACCAAACGAACAAACCAACAAACAAACAAGCCAACAAACCAAAAAACCAACAAAGGAACAAACCAACAAACCAACAAACCAACAAACCAATAAACCAACAAACCAACAAACCAACTAGCCAACAAACCAACAAGCCAACAAACCAACAGGCCAACAAATGAACAAACCAACAAACCAACAAACCAACAAGTCAACAAACCAACAAACCAACAAACCAACAAACTAACAAGGCAACAAACCAACAAGCCAACAAGCCAACAAACCAACAAGCCAAAAAACCAACAAACCAACAAACCAACAAACCAACAAACCAACAAACCAACAAACCAACAAACCAACAAACCAACAAACCAACAAACCAACAAACCAACAAACCAACAAACGAACAAACCAAAAAACCAACAAGCCAACAAGCCAACAAACCAACAAGCCAACAAACGAAAAAACCAACAAACCAACAAGCCAACAAAACAACAAACCAACAAACCAACAAACCAATAAACCAACAAACCAACAAACCAACAAACCAACTAGCCAACAAACCAACAAGCCAACAAACCAACAAGCCAACAAATGAACAAACCAACAAACCAACAAACCAACAAGTCAACAAAACAACAAATCAACAAACCAACAAACTAACAAGGCAACAAACCAACAAGCCAACAAACCAACAAACCAACAAACCAACAAACCAACAAACCAACAAACCAACAAAGCAACAAACCAACAAACGAACAAACCAAAAAACCAACAAGTTAACAAGCCAACAAACCAACAAGCCAACAAACGAACAAACCAACAAACCAACAAACCAACAAGCCAACAAGCCAACAAAACAACAAACCAACAAACCAACAAACCAACAAACCAACAAACCAACATACCAACAAACCAACAAACCAACAAACCAACAAACCAACAAACCAACAAGCCAACAAACCAACAAACCAACAAACCAACAAGCCAACAAACCAACAAACCAACAAGCCAACAATCTTACAAACCAACAAACCAACAAACCAACAAACGAACAAACCAACAAACCAACAAACCAACAAGCCAATAAGCCAACAAACCAACAAGCCAACAAACCAACAAACCAACAAACGAACAAACCAACAAACCAACAAACCAACAAACCAACAAACCAACAAACCAACAAGCCAACAAACCAACAAACCAATAAACCAACAAACCAACAAACCAACAAGCCAACAAACCAATAAACCAACAAACCAACAAACCAACAAACCAACAAACGAACAAACCAACAAACCAACAAACCAACAAGCCAATAAGCCAACAAACCAACAAGCCAACAAACCAACAAACCAACAAACGAAAAAACCAACAAACCAACAAACCAACAAACCAACAAACCAACAAACCAACAAGCCAACAAACCAACAAACCAATAAACCAACAAACCAACAAACCAACAAACCAACAAACCAATAAACCAACAAACCAACAAACCAACAAACCAACAAACCAACAAACCAATAAACCAACAAACCAACAAACCAACAAACCAACAAACCAGCAAGCCAATACACCAACAAACCAACAAACAAATAAACCAATAAATCCACAAACCAACAAACCAACAAACCAACAAACCAACAAGCCAACAAACCAACAAACCAACAAACCAAAAAACCAACAAACGAACAAACCAAAAACCAACAAACCAACAAACCAACAAGCCAACAAACCAAAAAACCAACAAACCAACAAACCAACAAACCAACAAACCAACAAACGAACAAACCAACAAACCAACAAGCCAACAAGCCAACATACCAACAAACCAACAAGCCAACCAACCAACAAACCAACAACCGAACAAACAAACAAACCAACAAACCAACAAACCAATAAACCAACAAACCAACAAACCAACAAACCAACTAGCCAACAAACCAACAAGCCAAAAAACCAATAAGCCAACAAACCAACAAACCAACAAACCAACAAACCAACAAGCCAACAAACCAACAAACCAACAAGCCAACAAACCAACAAACCAACAAACGAACAAACAAACAAACCAACAAACAAACAAACCAACAAACCAACAAACCAACAAACCAAAAAACCAACAAACCAACAAGCCAACAAACCAACAAACCAACAAGCCAACAAGCCAACAAACCAACAAACCAACAAACCAACAAACCAACAAACCAACAAACCAACAAACCAACAAGCCAACAAGCCAACAAACCAACAAGCCATCAAGCCAACAAACCAACAAGCCAACAAACGAACAAACCAACAAACCAACAAAATAACAAGCCAACAAGCCAACAAACCAACAAACCAACAAGCCAACCAACCAACAAACCAACAAACGAACAAACAAACAAACCAACAAACCAACAAATCAACAAACCAACAAACCAACAAACCAAAAAACCAACAAAGGAACAAACCAACAAACCAACAAACCAATAAACCAACAAACCAACAAACCAACAAACCAACTAGCCAACAAACCAACAAGTCAACAAACCAACAAATGAACAAACCAACAAACCAACAAACCAACAAGTCAACAAACCAACAAACCAACAAACCAACAAACTAACAAGGCAACAAACCAACAAGCCAACAAGCCAACAAACCAACAAGCCAACAAACCAACAAACCAACAAACTAACAAACCAACAAACCAACAAACCAACAAACCAACAAACCAACAAACCAACAAACCAACAAATTAACAAACCAAAAAACCAACAAGCCAACAAGCCAACAAACCAACAAGCCAACAAACGAACAAACTAACAAGCCAACAAAACAACAAACAAACAAACCAACAAACCAATAAACCAACAAACCAACAAACCAACAAACCAACTAGCCAACAAACCAACAAGCCGACAAGCCAACAAGCCAACAAATGAACAAACCAACAAACCAACAAGTCAACAAAACAACAAACCAACAAACCAACAAACTAACAAGGCAACAAACCAACAAGCCAACAAACCAACAAACCAACAAACCAACAAACCAACAAACCAACAAAGCAACAAACCAACAAACCAACAAACCAACAAACCAACAAACCAACAAACCAACAAACCAACAAGCCAACAAGCCAACAAAACAACAAACCAACAAACCAACAAACCAACAAACCAACAAACCAACAAACCAACAAACCAACAAACCAACAAACCAACAAACCAACAAACCAACAAGCCAACAAACCAACAAACCAACAAACCAACAAGCCAACAAACCAACAAACCAACAAGCCAACAATCTTACAAACCAACAAACCAACAAACCAACAAACGAACCAACCAACAAACCAACAAACCAACAAGCCAATAAGCCAACAAACCAACAAGCCAACAAACCAACAAACCAACAAACGAACAAACCAACAAACCAACAAACCAACAAACCAACAAACCAACAAACCAACAAGCTAACAAACCAACAAACCAATAAACCAACAAACCAACAAACCAACAAGCCAACAAACCAATAAACCAACAAAATAACAAACCAACAAACCAACAAACCAATAAACTAACAAACCAACAAACCAACAAACCAACAAACCAGCAAGCCAACACACCAACAAACCAACAAACAAATAAACCAACAAATCAACAAACCAACAAACCAATAAAACCAACAAACCAACAAGCCTACAAACCAACAAACCAACAAACCAAAAAACCAGCAAACGAACAAACCAACAAACCAACAAACCAACAAACCAACAAGCCAACAAACCAAAAAACCAACAAACCAACAAACCAACAAACCAACAAACCAACAAACGAACAAACCAACAAACCAACAAGCCAACAAGCCAACATACCAACAAGCCAACCAACCAACAAACCAACAAACGAACAAACAAACAAACCAACAAACCAACAAACCAATAAACCAACAAACCAACAAACCAACAAACCAACTAGCCAACAAACCAACAAGCCAACAAACCAACAAGCCAACAATCCAACAAACCAACAAACCAACAAACCAACAAGCCAACAAACCAACAAGCCAACAAACCAACAAACCAACAAGCCAACAAACCAACAAACCAACAAACGAACAAACAAACAAACCAACAAACAAACAAACCAACAAACCAACAAACCAACAAACCAAAAAACCAACAAACCAACAATCCAACAAACCAACAAACCAACAAGCCAACAAGCCAACAAACCAACAAACCAACAAACCAACAAACCAACAAACCAACAAACCAACAAACCAACAAGCCAACAAGCCAACAAACCAGCAAGCCAACAAACCAACAAAATAACAAGCCAACAAGCCAACAAACCAACAAACCAACAAGCCAACCAACCAACAAACCAACAAACGAACAAACAAACAAACCAACAAACCAACAAATCACCAAACCAACAAACCAACAAACCAATAAGCCAACAAACCAAAAAGCCACCAAACGAACAAACCAACAAACAAACAAGCCAACAAACCAAAAAACCAACAAAGGAACAAACCAACAAACCAACAAACCAATAAACCAACAAACCAACAAACCAACAAACCAACTAGCCAACAAACCAACAAGCCAACAAACCAACAGGCCAACAAATAAACAAACCAACAAACCAACAAACCAACAAGTCAACAAACCAACAAACCAACAAACCAACAAACTAACAAGGCAACAAACCAACAAGCCAACAAGCCAACAAACCAACAAGCCAACAAACCAACAAACCAACAAACCAACAAACCAACAAACCAACAAGCCAACAAACCAACAAACCAACAAACCAACAAACCAACAAACCAACAAACCAACAAACCAACAAACCAACAAACGAACAAACAAAAAAACCAACAAGCCAACAAGCCAACAAACCAACAAACCAACAAACGAACAAACCAACAAACCAACAAGCCAACAAAACAACAAACCAACAAACCAACAAACCAATAAACCAACAAACCAACAAACCAACAAACCAACTACCCAACAAACCAACAAGCCAACAAACCAACAAGCCAACAAATGAACAAACCAACAAACCAAAAAACCAACAAGTCAACAAAACAACAAACCAACAAACCAACAAACTAACAAGGCAACAAACCAACAAGCCAACAAACCAACAAACCAACAAACCAACAAACCAACAAACCAACAAACCAACAAACCAACAAACCAACAAACCAACAAACCAACAAACCAACAAACCAACAAACGAACAAACCAAAAAACCAACAAGTTAACAAGCCAACAAACCAACAAGCCAACAAACGAACAAACCAACAAACCAACAAACCAACAAAACAAAAAACCAACAAGCCAACAAACCAACAAACGAACAAACCAACAAACCAACAACTCCACAAACCGACAAACCAACAAACCAACAAACGAACAAACCAAAAAACCAACAAACCAACAAGCCAACAAACCAACAAACCAACAAGCCAACAAGCCAACTAACCAACTAACCAACAAACCAACAAACCAACAAACCAACAAACCAACAAACCAACAAACCAACAAACCAACGAGCCAACAAGCCAACAAACCAACAAGCCAACAAGCCAACAAACCAACAAGCCAACAAACGAACAAACCAACAAACCAACAAACCAACAAACCAACAAGCCAACAAACCAACAAACCAACAAGCCAACAAACCAACAAACCAACAAACGAACAAACAAACAAACCAACAAACAAACAAACCAACAAACCAACAAACCAAAAAACCAACAAACCAACAAGCCAACAAGCCAACAAACCAACAAGCCAACAAGCCAACAAACCAACAAACCAACAAACCAACAAACCAACAAACCAACAAACCAACAAACCAACAAGCCAACAAGCCAACAAACCAACAAGCCAACAAGCCAACAAATCAACAAGCCAACAAACGAACAAACCAACAAACCAACAAAATAACAAGCCAACAAGCCAACAAACCAACAAACCAACAAGCCAACCAACCAACAAACCAACAAACGAACAAACAAACAAACCAACAAACCAACAAATCAACAAACCAACAAACCAATAAGCCAACAAACCAACAAGCCACCAAACGAACAAACCAACAAACAAACAAGCCAACAAACCAACAAACCAACAAAGGAACAAACCAACAAACCAACAAACCAAGAAACCAACACACCAACGAATCAACAAGCCAACAAACCAACAAACCAACAAACGAAGAAACCAACAAATAAACAAACCAACAAACCAACAAACCAACAAACGAACAAACCAACAAACCAACAAACCAACAAGCCAACAAGCCAGCAAACCAACAAGCCAACAAACCAATAAACCAACAAGCCAACATGCCAACAAACCAGAAAACCAACAAACCAACAAACCAACAAACCAAAAAACCAACAAGCCAACAAGCCAACAAACCAACAAGCCAACAAGCCAACAAACCAACAAGCCAACAAACGAACAAACCAACAAACCAACAGACCAAGAAACCAACAAGCCAACAAACCAACAAACCAACAAGCCAACAAACCAACAAACCAACAAACGAACAAACAAACAAACCAACAAACCAATAAGGCAACAAACGAACAAGCCAACAAAAGAACAAACCAACAAGCAAACAAACCAACAAACCAACAAACCAACAAACGAACAAACCAACAAACCAACAAACCAAGAAATCAACAAACCACCAAACCAACAAGCCAACAAACCAACAAACCAACACAGAAACAAACCAACAAACCAACAAACCAACAAGCCAACAAGCCAACAAACCAACAAGCCAACAAGCCAACAAACCAACAAGCCAACAAACGAACAAACCAACAAACCAAAAAACCAACAAACCAAC
Organism: Atherix ibis; assembly: GCA_958298945.1. NCBI lineage: Eukaryota > Metazoa > Arthropoda > Insecta > Diptera > Athericidae > Atherix > Atherix ibis. The sequence continues at coordinate 32,694,744 of OY282608.1, forward strand.
CAGCCAACAAACCAACAAAGGAACAAACCAATAAACCAACAAACCAAGAAACCAACAAACCACCAAACCAACAAGCCAACAAACCAACAAACTAACAAACCAAAAAAGCAACAAACCAACAAACCAACAAACCAACAAACTAACAAACCAACAAACCAACAAGCCAACAAACCAACAAGCCAGCAAGCCAACAAAACAACAAACCAACAAACCAACAAACCAACAAACCAACAAACCAACAAACCAACAAACCAACAAACCAACAAACCAACAAGCCAACAAACCAACAAACCAACAAGCTAACAAACAAACAAACCAACAAACGAACAAACCAACAAACCAACAAACCAACAAACCAACAAACCAACAAACCAACAAACCAACAAACGAACAAACAAACAAACCAACAAACCAACAAACCCACAAACGAATAAACCAACAAACCAACAAACCAACAAACCAACAAACCAACAAACCAACAAGCCAACAAACCAACAAACCAATAAACCAACAAGCCAACAAACCAACAAGCCAACAAACGAACAAACCAACAAACCAACAAGCCAACAAAACAACAAACCAACACACCAACAAACCAATAAACCAACAAACCAACAAACCAACAAACCAACTAGCCAACAAACCAACAAGCCAACAAACCAACAAGCCAACAAATGAACAAACCAACAAACCAACAAACCAACAAGTCAACAAAACAACAAACCAACAAACCAACAAACTAACAAGGCAACAAACCAACAAGCCAACAAACCAACAAACCAACAAACCAACAAACCAACAAACCAACAAACCAACAAACCAACAAACCAACAAACCAACAAACCAACAAACGAACAAACCAAAAAACCAACAAGTTAACAAGCCAACAAACCAACAAGCCAACAAACGAACAAACCAACAAACCAACAAACCAACAAAACAAAAAACCAACAAGCCAACAAACCAACAAACGAACAAACCAACAAACCAACAAACCAACAACTCCACAAACCGACAAACCAACAAACCAACAAACGAACAAACCAAAAAACCAACAAACCAACAAGCCAACAAACCAACAAACCAACAAGCCAACAAGCCAACTAACCAACAAACCAACAAACCAACAAACCAACAAACCAACAAACCAACAAACCAACAAACCAACGAGCCAACAAGCCAACAAACCAACAAGCCAACAAGCCAACAAACCAACAAGCCAACAAACGAACAAACCAACAAACCAACAAACCAACAAACCAACAAGCCAACAAACCAACAAACCAACAAGCCAACAAACCAACAAACCAACAAACGAACAAACAAACAAACCAACAAACAAACAAACCAACAAACCAACAAACCAACAAACCAAAAAACCAACAAACCAACAAGCCAACAAACCAACAAACCAACAAGCCAACAAGCCAACAAACCAACAAACCAACAAACCAACAAACCAACAAACCAACAAACCAACAAACCAACAAGCCAACAAGCCAACAAACCAACAAGCCAACAAGCCAACAAATCAACAAGCCAACAAACGAACAAACCAACAAACCAACAAAATAACAAGCCAACAAGCCAACAAACCAACAAACCAACAAGCCAACCAACCAACAAACCAACAAACGAACAAACAAACAAACCAACAAACCAACAAATCAACAAACCAACAAACCAATAAGCCAACAAACCAACAAGCCACCAAACGAACAACCCAACAAACAAACAAGCCAACAAACCAACCAACCAACAAAGGAACAAACCAACAAACCAACAAACCAAGAAACCAACACACCAACGAATCAACAAGCCAACAAACCAACAAACCAACAAACGAAGAAACCAACAAATAAACAAACCAACAAACCAACAAACCAACAAACGAACAAACCAACAAACCAACAAACCAACAAGCCAAGAAGCCAGCAAACCAACAAGCCAACAAACCAATAAACCAACAAGCCAACATGCCAACAAACCAGAAAACCAACAAACCAACAAACCAACAAACCAAAAAACCAACAAGCCAACAAGCCAAGAAACCAACAAGCCAACAAGTCAACAAACCAACAAGCCAACAAACGAACAAACCAACAAACCAACAGACCAAGAAACCAACAAGCCAACAAACCAACAAACCAACAAGCCAACAAACCAACAAACCAACAAACGAACAAACAAACAAACCCACAAACCAATAAGCCAACAAACGAACAAGCCAACAAAAGAACAAACCAACAAGCAAACAAACCAACAAACCAACAAACCAACAAACGAACAAACCAACAAACCAACAAACCAAGAAATCAACAAACCACCAAACCAACAAGCCAACAAACCAACAAACCAACACAGAAACAAACCAACAAACCAACAAACCAACAAGCCAACAAGCCAACAAACCAACAAGCCAACAAGCCAACAAACCAACAAGCCAACAAACGAACAAACCAACAAACCAAAAAACCAACAAACCAACCAGCCAACAAACCAACAAACGAACAAACCAATAAACCAACAAACCAAGAAACCAACAAACCACCAAACCAACAAGCCAACAAACCAACAAACTAACAAACCAAAAAAGCAACAAACCAACAAACCAACAAACCAACAAACTAATAAACCAACAAACCAACAAGCCAACAAACCAACAAGCCAACAAGCCAACAAAACAACAAACCAACAAACCAACAAACCAACAAACCAACAAACCAACAAACCAACAAACCAACAAACCAACAAGCCAACAAACCAACAAGCTAACAAACAAACAAACCAACAAACGAACAAACCAATAAACCAACAAACCAACAAACCAACAAACCAACAAACGAACAAACAAACAAACCAACAAACCAACAAACCAACAAACGAATAAACCAACAAACCAACAAACCAACAAACCAACAAACCAACAAACCAACAAGCCAACAAACCAACAAACCAATAAACCAACAAATCAACAAACCAACAAACCAACAAACCAATAAACCAACAAACCAACAAACCAACAAACCAACAAACCAACAAACCAACAAACCAGCAAGCCAACACACCAACAAACCAACAAACAAATAAACCAACAAATCAACAAACCAACAAACCAACAAACCAACAAACCAACAAGCCAACAAACCAACAAACCAACAAACCAACAAACCAAAAAACCAACAAACGAACAAACCAACAAACCAACAAACCAACAAACCAACAAGCCAACAAACCGAAAAACCAACAAACCAACAAACCAACAAACCAACAAGCCAACAAGCCAACAAACCAACAAACCAACAAGCCAACCAACCAACAAACCAACAAACGAACAAACAAACAAACCAACAAACCAACAAATCAACAAACCAACAAACCAACAAACCAATAAGCCAACAAACCAACAAGCCACCAAACGAACATACCAACAAACAAACAAGCCAACAAACCAAACAAACCAACAAAGGAACAAACCAACAAACCAACAAACCAATAAACCAACAAACCAACAAACCAACAAACCAACTAGCCAACAAACCAACAAGCCAACAAACCAACAAGCCAACAAATGAACAAACCAACAAACCAACAAACCAACAAGTCAACAAACCAACAAACCAACAAACTAACAAGGCAACAAACCAACAAGCCAACAAGCCAACAAACCAACAAGCCAACAAACCAACAAACCAACAAACCAACAAACCAACAAACCAACAAACTAACAAACCAACAAACCAACAAACCAACAAACCAACAAACCAACAAACCAACAAACGAACAAACCAAAAAACCAAAAAGCCAACAAGCCAACAAACCAACAAGCCAACAAACGAACAAACCAACAAACCAACAAACCAACAAAACAACAAACCAACAAGCCAACAAACCAACAAACCAACAAACCAACAAATCCACAAACCGACAAACCAACAAACCAACAAACGAACAAACCAAAAAACCAACAAACCAACAAGCCAACAAACCAACAAACCAACAAGCCAACAAGCCAACTAACCAACAAACCAACAAACCAACAAACCAACAAACCAACAAACCAACAAACCAACAAACCAACGAGCCAACAAGCCAACAAACCAACAAGCCAACAAGCCAACAAACCAACAAGCCAACAAACGAACAAACCAACAAACCAACAAACCAACAAACCAACAAGCCAACAAACCAACAAACCAACAAGCCAACAAACCAACAAACCAACAAACGAACAAACAAACAAACCAACAAACAAACAAACCAACAAACCAACAAACCAACAAACCAAAAAACCTACAAACCAACAAGCCAACAAGCCACCAAACCAACAAGCCAACAAGCCAACAAACCAACAAACCAACAAACCAACAAACCAACAAACCAACAAACCAACAAACCAACAAACCAACAAACCAACAAGCCAATAAGCCAACAAACCAATAAGCCAACAAGCCAACAAGTCAACAAACCAACAAGCCAACAAACGAACAAACCAACAAACCAACAAAATAACAAGCCAACAAGCCAACAAACCAACAAACCAACAAGCCAACCAACCAACAAACCAACAAACGAACAAACAAACAAACCAAGAAACCAACAAATCAACAAACCAACAAACCAATAAGCCAACAAACCAACAAGCCACCAAACGAACAAACCAACAAACAAACAAGCCAACAAACCAACAAACCAACAAAGGAACAAACCAACAAACCAACAAACCAAGAAACCAACACACCAACGAATCAACAAGCCAACAAACCAACAAACCAACAAATGAAGAAACCAACAAATTAACAAACCAACAAACCAACAAACCAACAAACCAACAAACCAACAAACCAACCAACCAACAAACCAACAAACCAACAAACCAAAAACCAACAAACCAACAAACGAACAAACCAACAAACCAACAAACCAACAAGCCAAGAAGCCAGCAAACCAACAAGCCAACAAACCAATAAACCAACAAGCCAACATGCCAACAAACCAGAAAACCAACAAACCAACAAACCAACAAACCAAAAAACCAACAAGCCAACAAGCCAAGAAGCCAACAAGCCAACAAGTCAACAAACCAACAAGCCAACAAACGAACAAACCAACAAACCAACAGACCAAGAAACCAACAAGCCAACAAACCAACAAACCAACAAGCCAACAAACCAACAAACCAACAAACGAACAAACAAACAAACCCACAAACCAATAAGCCAACAAACGAACAAGCCAACAAAAGAACAAACCAACAAGCAAACAAACCAACAAACCAACAAACCAACAAACGAACAAACCAACAAACCAACAAACCAAGAAATCAACAAACCACCAAACCAACAAGCCAACAAACCAACAAACAAACACAGAAACAAACCAACAAACCAACAAACCAACAAGCCAACAAGCCAACAAACCAACAAGCCAACAAGCCAACAAACCAACAAGCCAACAAACGAACAAACCAACAAACCAAAAAACCAACAAACCAACCAGCCAACAAACCAACAAACGAACAAACCAATAAACCAACAAACCAAGAAACCAACAAACCACCAAACCAACAAGCCAACAAACCAACAAACTAACAAACCAAAAAAGCAACAAACCAACAAACCAACAAACCAACAAACTAATAAACCAACAAACCAACAAGCCAACAAACCAACAAGCCAACAAGCCAACAAAACAACAAACCAACAAACCAACAAACCAACAAACCAACAAACCAACAAACCAACAAACCAACAAACCAACAAGCCAACAAACCAACAAGCTAACAAACAAACAAACCAACAAACGAACAAACCAATAAACCAACAAACCAACAAACCAACAAACCAACAAACGAACAAACAAACAAACCAACAAACCAACAAACCAACAAACGAATAAACCAACAAACCAACAAACCAACAAACCAACAAACCAACAAACCAACAAGCCAACAAACCAACAAACCAATAAACCAACAAATCAACAAACCAACAAACCAACAAACCAATAAACCAACAAACCAACAAACCAACAAACCAACAAACCAACAAACCAACAAACCAGCAAGCCAACACACCAACAAACCAACAAACAAATAAACCAACAAATCAACAAACCAACAAACCAACAAACCAACAAACCAACAAGCCAACAAACCAACAAACCAACAAACCAACAAACCAAAAAACCAACAAACGAACAAACCAACAAACCAACAAACCAACAAACCAACAAGCCAACAAACCGAAAAACCAACAAACCAACAAACCAACAAACCAACAAGCCAACAAGCCAACAAACCAACAAACCAACAAGCCAACCAACCAACAAACCAACAAACGAACAAACAAACAAACCAACAAACCAACAAATCAACAAACCAACAAACCAACAAACCAATAAGCCAACAAACCAACAAGCCACCAAACGAACATACCAACAAACAAACAAGCCAACAAACCAAACAAACCAACAAAGGAACAAACCAACAAACCAACAAACCAATAAACCAACAAACCAACAAACCAACAAACCAACTAGCCAACAAACCAACAAGCCAACAAACCAACAAGCCAACAAATGAACAAACCAACAAACCAACAAACCAACAAGTCAACAAACCAACAAACCAACAAACTAACAAGGCAACAAACCAACAAGCCAACAAGCCAACAAACCAACAAGCCAACAAACCAACAAACCAACAAACCAACAAACCAACAAACCAACAAACTAACAAACCAACAAACCAACAAACCAACAAACCAACAAACCAACAAACCAACAAACGAACAAACCAAAAAACCAAAAAGCCAACAAGCCAACAAACCAACAAGCCAACAAACGAACAAACCAACAAACCAACAAACCAACAAAACAACAAACCAACAAGCCAACAAACCAACAAACCAACAAACCAACAAATCCACAAACCGACAAACCAACAAACCAACAAACGAACAAACCAAAAAACCAACAAACCAACAAGCCAACAAACCAACAAACCAACAAGCCAACAAGCCAACTAACCAACAAACCAACAAACCAACAAACCAACAAACCAACAAACCAACAAACCAACAAACCAACGAGCCAACAAGCCAACAAACCAACAAGCCAACAAGCCAACAAACCAACAAGCCAACAAACGAACAAACCAACAAACCAACAAACCAACAAACCAACAAGCCAACAAACCAACAAACCAACAAGCCAACAAACCAACAAACCAACAAACGAACAAACAAACAAACCAACAAACAAACAAACCAACAAACCAACAAACCAACAAACCAAAAAACCTACAAACCAACAAGCCAACAAGCCACCAAACCAACAAGCCAACAAGCCAACAAACCAACAAACCAACAAACCAACAAACCAACAAACCAACAAACCAACAAACCAACAAACCAACAAACCAACAAGCCAATAAGCCAACAAACCAATAAGCCAACAAGCCAACAAGTCAACAAACCAACAAGCCAACAAACGAACAAACCAACAAACCAACAAAATAACAAGCCAACAAGCCAACAAACCAACAAACCAACAAGCCAACCAACCAACAAACCAACAAACGAACAAACAAACAAACCAAGAAACCAACAAATCAACAAACCAACAAACCAATAAGCCAACAAACCAACAAGCCACCAAACGAACAAACCAACAAACAAACAAGCCAACAAACCAACAAACCAACAAAGGAACAAACCAACAAACCAACAAACCAAGAAACCAACACACCAACGAATCAACAAGCCAACAAACCAACAAACCAACAAATGAAGAAACCAACAAATTAACAAACCAACAAACCAACAAACCAACAAACCAACAAACCAACAAACCAACCAACCAACAAACCAACAAACCAACAAACCAAAAACCAACAAACCAACAAACCAACAAACCAACTAGCCAACAAACCAACAAGCCAACAAACCAACAAACCAACACAGAAACAAACCAACAAACCAACAAACCAACAAGCCAACAAGCCAACAAACCAACAAGCCAACAAGCCAACAAACCAACAAGCCAACAAACGAACAAACCAACAAACCAAAAAACCAACAAACCAAACAGCCAACAAACCAACAAACGAACAAACCAATAAACCAACAAACCAAGAAACCAACAAACCACCAAACCAACAAGCCAACAAACCAACAAATTAACAAACCAAAAAAGCAACAAACCAACAAACCAACAAACCAACAAACCAACAAACCAACAAACCAACAAACCAACAAACCAACAAACCAACAAGCCAACAAGCCAACAAAACAACAAACCAACAAACCAACAAACCAACAAACCAACAAACCAACAAACCAACAAACCAACAAACCAACAAACCAACAAGCCAACAAACCAACAAACCAACAAGCTAACAAACCAACAAACGAACAAACCAACAAACCAATAAACCAACAAGCCAATAAGCCAACAAACCAACAAGCCAATAAACCAACAAACCAACAAACGAATAAACCAACAAACCAACAAACCAACAAACCAACAAACCAACAAACCAACAAACCAACAAGCCAACAAACCAACAAACCAATAAACCAACAAATCAACAAACCAACAAACCAACAAACCAACAAACCAATAAACCAACAAACCAACAAACCAACAAACCAACAAACCAACAAACCAACAAACCAGCAAGCCAACACACCAACAAACCAACAAACAAATAAACCAACAAATCAACAAACCAACAAACCAACAAACCAACAAACCAACAAGCCAACAAACCAACAAACCAACAAACCAAAAAACCAACAAACGAATAAACCAACAAACCAACAAACCAACAAGCCAACAAACCGAAAAACCAACAAACCAACAAACCAACAAACCAACAAAACAACAAACGAACAAACTAACAAACCAACAAGCCAACAAGCCAACAAACCAACAAACCAACAAACGAACAAACAAACAAACCAACAAACCAACAAATCAACAAACCAACAAACCAACAAACCAATAAGCCAACAAACCAACAAGCCACCAAACGAACATACCAACAAACAAACAAGCCAACAAACCAACAAACCAACAAAGGAACAAACCAACAAACCAACAAACCAATAAACCAACAAACCAACAAACCAACAAACCAACTAGCCAACAAACCAACAAGCCAACAAACCAACAAGCCAACAAATGAACAAACCAACAAAACAACAAACCAACAAGTCAACAAACCAACAAACCAACAAACCAACAAACTAACAAGGCAACAAACCAACAAGCCAACAAGCCAACAAACCAACAAGCCAACAAACCAACAAACCAACAAACCAACAAACCAACAAACCAACAAACCAACAAACCAACAAACCAACAAACCAACAAACTAACAAACCAACAAACCAACAAACGAACAAACCAACAAGCCAACAAGCCAACAAATCAACAAGCCAACAAACGAACAAACCAACAAACCAACAAACCAACAAAACAACAAACCAACAAGCCAACAAACCAACAAACGAACAAACCAACAAACCAACAAACCAACAAATCCACAAACCGACAAACCAACAAACCAACAAACGAACAAACCAAAAAACCAACAAACCAACAAGCCAACAAGCCAACAAACCAACAAGCCAACAAGCCAACTAACCAACAAACCAACAAACCAACAAACCAACAAACCAACAAACCAACAAACCAACAAACCAACAAACCAACGAGCCAACAAGCCAACAAACCAACAAGCCAACAAGCCAACAAACCAACAAGCCAACAAACGAACAAACCAACAAACCAACAAACCAACAAACCAACAAACCAACAAGCCAACAAACCAACAAACCAACAAGCCAACAAACCAACAAACCAACAAACGAACAAACAAACAAACCAACACACAAACAAACCAACAAATCAACAAACCAACAAACCAAAAAACCTACAAACCAACAAGCCAACAAACCAACAAACCAACAAGCCAACAAGCCAACGAACCAAGAAACCAACAAACCAACAAACCAACAAACCAACAAACCGACAAACCAACAAACCAACAAGCCAACAAGCCAACAAACCAACAAGTCAACAAGCCAACAAGCCAACAAACCAACAAGCCAACAAACGAACAAACCAACAAACCAACAAAATAACAAGCCAACAAGCCAACAAATTAACAAACCAACAAGCCAACCAACCAACAAACCAACAAACGAACAAACAAACAAACCAAGAAACCAACAAACCAAAAAACCAACTAGCAAACATACCAACAAGCCAACAAACCAACAAGCCAACAAACGAACAAACCAACAAACCAATAAACCAACAAGCCAACAAACCAACAAACCAACAAGCCAACAAACCAATAAACCAACTAACCAACAAACGAACAAACCAACAAACCAACAAACCAACAAACGAACAAACCAACAAACCAAAAAACCAACAAACCAACAAACGAACAAACCAACAAACCAACACACCAATAAACGAACAAACAAACAAACCAACAAACCAACAAACCAACAAACCAACAAGCCAACAAACCAACAAACCAACAAGCCAACAAGCTTACAAACCAACAAACCAACAAACCAACAAACGAACAAACCAACAAACCAACAAACCAACAAGCCAATAAGCCAACAAACCAACAAGCCAACAAACCAACAAACCAACAAACGAATAAACCAACAAACCAACAAACCAACAAACCTACAAACCAACAAACCAACAAACCAACAAGCCAACAAACCAACAAACCAATAAACCAACAAATCAACAAACCAACAAACCAACAAACCAACAAACCAATAAACCAACAAACCAACAAACCAACAAACCAACAAACCAACAAACCAGCAAGCCAACACACCAACAAACCAACAAACAAATAAACCAACAAATCAACAAACCAACAAACCAGCAAACCAACAAACCAACAAGCCAACAAACCAACAAACCAGCAAACCAAAAAACCAACAAACGAACAAACCAACAAACCAACAAACCAACAAACCAACAAGCCAACAAACCGAAAAACCAACAAACCAACAAACCAACAAACCAACAAAACAACAAACGAACAAACCAACAAACCAACAAACCAACAAGCCAACAAGCCAACAAACCAACAAACCAACAAGCCAACCAACCAACAAACCAACAAACGAACAAACAAACAAACCAACAAACCAACAAATCAACAAACCAACAAACCAACAAACCAATAAGCCAACAAACCAACAAGCCACCAAACGAACATACCAACAAACAAACAAGCCAACAAACCAACAAACCAACAAAGGAACAAACCAACAAACCAACAAACCAATAAACCAACAAACCAACAAACCAACAAACCAACTAGCCAACAAACCAACAAGCCAACAAACCAACAAGCCAACAAATGAACAAACCAACAAAACAACAAACCAACAAGTCAACAAACCAACAAACCAACAAACCAACAAACTAACAAGGCAACAAACCAACAAGCCAACAAGCCAACAAACCAACAAGCTAACAAACCAACAAACCAACAAACCAACAAACCAACAAACCAACAAACCAACAAACCAACAAACTAACAAACCAACAAACCAACAAACGAACAAACCAACAAGCCAACAAACCAACAAGCCAACAAACGAACAAACCAACAAACCAACAAACCAACAAAACAACAAACCAACAAGCCAACAAACCAACAAACGAACAAACCAACAAACCAACAAACCAACAAATCCACAAACCGACAAACCAACAAACCAACGAGCCAACAAGCCAACAAACCAACAAGCCAACAAGCCAACAAACCAACAAGCCAACAAACGAACAAACCAACAAACCAACAAACCAACAAACCAACAAACCAACAAGCCAACAAACCAACAAACCAACAAGCCAACAAACCAACAAACCAACAAACGAACAAACAAACAAACCAACACACAAACAAACCAACAAATCAACAAACCAACAAACCAAAAAACCTACAAACCAACAAGCCAACAAACCAACAAACCAACAAGCCAACAAGCCAACGAACCAAGAAACCAACAAACCAACAAACCAACAAACCAACAAACCGACAAACCAACAAACCAACAAGCCAACAAGCCAACAAACCAACAAGTCAACAAGCCAACAAGCCAACAAACCAACAAGCCAACAAACGAACAAACCAACAAACCAACAAAATAACAAGCCAACAAGCCAACAAATTAACAAACCAACAAGCCAACCAACCAACAAACCAACAAACGAACAAACAAACAAACCAAGAAACCAACAAACCAAAAAACCAACTAGCAAACATACCAACAAGCCAACAAACCAACAAGCCAACAAACGAACAAACCAACAAACCAATAAACCAACAAGCCAACAAACCAACAAACCAACAAGCCAACAAACCAATAAACCAACTAACCAACAAACGAACAAACCAACAAACCAACAAACCAACAAACGAACAAACCAACAAACCAAAAAACCAACAAACCAACAAACGAACAAACCAACAAACCAACAAACCAATAAACGAACAAACAAACAAACCAACAAACCAACAAACCAACAAACCAACAAGCCAACAAACCAACAAACCAACAAGCCAACAAGCTTACAAACCAACAAACCAACAAACCAACAAACGAACAAACCAACAAACCAACAAACCAACAAGCCAATAAGCCAACAAACCAACAAGCCAACAAACCAACAAACCAACAAACGAATAAACCAACAAACCAACAAACCAACAAACCTACAAACCAACAAACCAACAAACCAACAAGCCAACAAACCAACAAACCAATAAACCAACAAATCAACAAACCAACAAACCAACAAACCAACAAACCAATAAACCAACAAACCAACAAACCAACAAACCAACAAACCAACAAACCAGCAAGCCAACACACCAACAAACCAACAAACAAATAAACCAACAAATCAACAAACCAACAAACCAGCAAACCAACAAACCAACAAGCCAACAAACCAACAAACCAGCAAACCAAAAAACCAACAAACGAACAAACCAACAAACCAACAAACCAACAAACCAACAAGCCAACAAACCGAAAAACCAACAAACCAACAAACCAACAAACCAACAAAACAACAAACGAACAAACCAACAAACCAACAAACCAACAAGCCAACAAGCCAACAAACCAACAAACCAACAAGCCAACCAACCAACAAACCAACAAACGAACAAACAAACAAACCAACAAACCAACAAATCAACAAACCAACAAACCAACAAACCAATAAGCCAACAAACCAACAAGCCACCAAACGAACATACCAACAAACAAACAAGCCAACAAACCAACAAACCAACAAAGGAACAAACCAACAAACCAACAAACCAATAAACCAACAAACCAACAAACCAACAAACCAACTAGCCAACAAACCAACAAGCCAACAAACCAACAAGCCAACAAATGAACAAACCAACAAAACAACAAACCAACAAGTCAACAAACCAACAAACCAACAAACCAACAAACTAACAAGGCAACAAACCAACAAGCCAACAAGCCAACAAACCAACAAGCTAACAAACCAACAAACCAACAAACCAACAAACCAACAAACCAACAAACCAACAAACCAACAAACTAACAAACCAACAAACCAACAAACGAACAAACCAACAAGCCAACAAACCAACAAGCCAACAAACGAACAAACCAACAAACCAACAAACCAACAAAACAACAAACCAACAAGCCAACAAACCAACAAACGAACAAACCAACAAACCAACAAACCAACAAATCCACAAACCGACAAACCAACAAACCAACAAACGAACAAACCAAAAAACCAACAAACCAACAAGCCAACAAACCAACAAACCAACAAGCCAACAAGCCAACAAACCAACAAACCAACAAACCAACAAACCAACAAACCAACAAACCAACAAACCAACAAACCAACAAACCAACGAGCCAACAAGCCAACAAACCAACAAGCCAACAAGCCAACAAACCAACAAGCCAACAAACGAACAAACCAACAAACCAACAAACCAACAAACCAACAAACCAACAAATCAACAAACCAACAAACCAACAAACCAATAAGCCAACAAACCAATAAGCCACCAAACGAACATACCAACAAACAAACAAGCCAACAAACCAACAAACCAACAAAGGAACAAACCAAGAAACCAACAAACCAATAAACCAACAAACCAACAAACCAACAAACCAACAAACCAACTAGCCAAAAAACCAACAAGCCAACAAACCAACAAGCCAACAAATGAACAAACCAACAAAACAACAAACCAACAAGTCAACAAACCAACAAACCAACAAACCAACAAACTAACAAGGCAACAAACCAACAAGCCAACAAGCCAACAAACCAACAAGCCAACAAACCAACAAACCAACAAACCAACAAACCAACAAACCAACAAACCAACAAACCAACAAACCAACAAACTAACAAACCAACAAACCAACAAACGAACAAACCAACAAGCCAACAAGCCAACAAACCAACAAGCCAACAAACGAACAAACCAACAAACCAACAAACCAACAAAACAACAAACCAACAAGCCAACAAACCAACAAACGAACAAACCAACAAACCAACAAACCAACAAATCCACAAACCGACAAACCAACAAACCAACAAACGAACAAACCAAAAAACCAACAAACCAACAAGCCAACAAACCAACAAACCAACAAGCCAACAAGCCAACAAACCAACAAACCAACAAACCAACAAACCAACAAACCAACAAACCAACAAACCAACAAACCAACAAACCAACGAGCCAACAAGCCAACAAACCAACAAGCCAACAAGCCAACAAACCAACAAGCCAACAAACGAACAAACCAACAAACCAACAAACCAACAATCCAACAAGCCAACAAACCAACAAACCAACAAGCCAACAAACCAACAAACCAACAAACGAACAAACAAACAAACCAACAAACAAACAAACCAACAAACCAACAAACCAACAAACCAAAAAACCTACAAACCAACAAGCCAACAAACCAACAAACCAACAAGCCAACAAGCCAACAAACCAACAAACCAACAAACCAACAAACCAACAAACCAACAAACCAACAAACCAACAAACCAACAAACCAACAAACCAACAAGCCAACAAGCCAACAAACCAACAAGCCAACAAGCCAACAAGCCAACAAACCAACAAGCCAACAAACGAACAAACCAACAAACCAACAATATAACAAGCCAACAAGCCAACAAACCAACAAACCAACAAGCCAACCAACCAACAAACCAACAAACGAACAAACAAACAAACCAAGAAACCAACAAAGGAACAAACCAACAAACCAACAAACCAAGAAACCAACACACCAACGAATCAACAAGCCAACAAACCAACAAACCAACAAACGAAGAAACCAACAAATTAACAAACCAACAAACCAACAAACCAACAAACCAACAAACCAACCAACCAACAAACCAACAAACCAACAAACCAATAAACCAACAAACCAACAAACCAACAAACCAACTAGCCAACAAACCAACAAGCCAACAAACCAACAAGCCAACAAATGAACAATCCAAAAAGCCAACAAACCAACAAACCAACAAGCCAACAAACCAACAAGCCAACAAACGAACAAACCAACAAACCAACAAGCCAACAAACCAACAAACCAACAAGCCAACCAACCAACAAACCAACAAACGAACAAACAAATAAACCAACAAACTAACAAACCAACAAACCAACAAACCAATAAGCCAACAAACCAACAAGCCACCAAACGAACAAACCAACAAACAAACAAACCAACAAACCAACAAACCAACAAACGAACAAACCAACAAACCAACAAGCCAACAACCCAACAAACCAACAAACCAACAAACCAACAAACGAACAAACGAATAAACCAACAAACCAACAAACGAACAAACCAAACAAGCCAACAAACCAACAAACCAACAAACCAACAAACCAACAAACCAACAAACCAACAAACCAACAAACCAACAAACCAACAAACCAACAAACCAACAAACCAACAAACCAACAAACCAACAAACCAACAAACCAACAAACCAACAAACCAACAAACCAACAAACCAACAAGCCAACAAACCAACAAACCAACAAACAAATAAACCAACAAACCAACAACCCAACAAACCAACAAACCAACAAGCCAACAAACCAACAAACCAACAAACCAACAAACCTACTAGCCAACAAATCAACAAGCCAACAAACCAACAAGCCAACAAACGAACAAACCAACAAACCAACAAACCAACAAGACAACAAACGAACAAACCAACAAACCAAAAAACCAAAAAACCAACAAGCCAACAAACCAACAAACGAACAAACCAATAAACCAAAAAACCAATAAACCAACAAACCACCAAACCAACAAGCCAACAAACCAACAAACCAACAAACCAACAAACCAACAAACCAACAAACCAACAAACCAACAAACCAACAAGCTAACAAACAAACAAACCAACAAACCAACAAACGAACAAACCAACAAACCAACAAACCAACAAACCAACCAACCAACAAACCAACAAACGAACAAACAAACAAACCAACAAACCAACAAACCAAAAAACCAACAAACCAACAAGCCAACAAACCAACAAACCAACAAGCCAACAAGCTTACAAACCAACAAACCAACAAACCAACAAACGAACAAACCAACAAACCAACAAACCAACAAGCCAATAAGCCAACAAACCAACAAGCCAACAAACCAACAAACCAACAAACGAACAAACCAACAAACCAACAAACCAACAAACCAACAAACCAACAAACCAACAAACCAACAAGCCAACAAACCAACAAACCAATAAACCAACAAACCAACAAACCAACAAACCAACAAACCAATAAACCAACAAACCAACAAACCAACAAACCAACAAACTACTAAACCAACAAACCAACAAACCAACAAACCAACAAACCAGCAAGCCAACACACCAACAAACCAACAAACAAATAAACCAACAAATCAACAAACCAACAAACCAACAAACCAACAAACCAACAAGCCAACAAACCAACAAACCAACAAACCAACAAACCAAAAAACCAACAAACGAACAAACCAACAAACCAACAAACCAACAAACCAACAAGCCAACAAACCAAAAAACCAACAAACCAACAAACCAACAAACCAACAAACCAACAAACGAACAAACCAACAAACCAGCAAGCCAACAAGCCAACAAACCAACAAACCAACAAACCAACAAACCAACAAACCAATAAGCCAACAAACCAACAAGCCACCAAACGAACAAACCAACAAACAAACAAACCAACAAACCAACAAACCAACAAACGAACAAACCAACAAACCAACAAGCCAACAACCCAACAAACCAACAAACCAACAAACCAACAAACGAACAAACGAATAAACCAACAAACCAACAAACGAACAAACCAAACAAGCCAACAAACCAACAAACCAACAAACCAACAAACCAACAAACCAACAAACCAACAAACCAACAAACCAACAAACCAACAAACCAACAAACCAACAAACCAACAAACCAACAAACCAACAAACCAACAAACCAACAAACCAACAAGCCAACAAACCAACAAACCAACAAACAAATAAACCAACAAACCAACAACCCAACAAACCAACAAACCAACAAGCCAACAAACCAACAAACCAACAAACCAACAAACCTACTAGCCAACAAATCAACAAGCCAACAAACCAACAAGCCAACAAACAAACAAACAAACCAACAAACCAACAAGACAACAAACGAACAAACCAACAAACCAAAAAACCAAAAAACCAACAAGCCAACAAACCAACAAACGAACAAACCAATAAACCAAAAAACCAATAAACCAACAAACCACCAAACCAACAAGCCAACAAACCAACAAACCAACAAACCAACAAACCAACAAGCCAACAAGCCAACAAAACAACAAACCAACAAACCAACAAACCAACAAACCAACAAACCAACAAACCAACAAACCAACAAACCAACAAACCAACAAACCAACAAACCAACAAGCTAACAAACAAACAAACCAACAAACCAACAAACGAACAAACCAACAAACCAACAAACCAACAAACCAACAAACCAACAAACCAACAAACGAACAAACAAACAAACCAACAAACCAACAAACCAAAAAACCAACAAACCAACAAGCCAACAAACCAACAAACCAACAAGCCAACAAGCTTACAAACCAACAAACCAACAAACCAACAAACGAACAAACCAACAAACCAACAAACCAACAAGCCAATAAGCCAACAAACCAACAAGCCAACAAACCAACAAACCAACAAACGAACAAACCAACAAACCAACAAACCAACAAACCAACAAACCAACAAACCAACAAACCAACAAGCCAACAAACCAACAAACCAATAAACCAACAAACCAACAAACCAACAAACCAACAAACCAATAAACCAACAAACCAACAAACCAACAAACCAACAAACTAATAAACCAACAAACCAACAAACCAACAAACCAACAAACCAGCAAGCCAACACACCAACAAACCAACAAACAAATAAACCAACAAATCAACAAACCAACAAACCAACAAACCAACAAACCAACAAGCCAACAAACCAACAAACCAACAAACCAACAAACCAAAAAACCAACAAACGAACAAACCAACAAACCAACAAACCAACAAACCAACAAGCCAACAAACCAAAAAACCAACAAACCAACAAACCAACAAACCAACAAACCAACAAACGAACAAACCAACAAACCAGCAAGCCAACAAGCCAACAAACCAACAAACCAACAAACCAACAAACCAACAAGCCAACAAGCCAACAAACCAACAAACCAACAAACGAACAAACGAACAAACGAACAAACCAACAAACCAACAAGCCAACAAGCCAACAAACCAACAAGCCAACAAACCAACAAACCAACAAACCTACAAACCTACAAAACCAACAAACCAAAAAACCAACTAGCGAACAAACCAACAAGCCAACAAACCAACAAGCCAACAAACGAACAAACCAACAAACCAATAAACCAACAAGCCAACAAACCAACAAACCAACAAGCCAACAAACCAATAAACCAACTAACCAACAAACGAACAAACCAACAAACGAACAAACCAACAAACCAACAAACCAACTAGCCAACAAACCAACAAGCCAACAAACCAACAAGCCAACAAACGAACAAACCAACATACCAGCAAACTAACAAGCCAACAAACCAACAAACCAATAAACTAACAAACCAACAAGCCAACAAACCAACAAACCAACAAACCAACAAACGAACAAACCAACAAACCAACAAACCAACAAACCAACAAACCAACAAATCAACGAAACGAACAAACCAACAAATCAACAAACCAACAAACCCGCAAACCGACAAACGAACAAACCAACAAACGAACAAACCAAAAAACCAACAAACCAACAAGCCAACAAACCAACAAACCAACAAGCCAACAAGCCAACAAGCCAACTAACCAGCAAACCAACAAACCAACAAACCAACAAACCAACAAACCAACAAACCAACAAACCAACAAGCCAACAAGCCAACAAACCAACAAGCCAACAAGCCAACAAACCAAAAAGCCAATAAACGAACAAACCAACAAACCAACAAACCAACTAACCAACAAGCCAACAAACCAACAAACCAACAAGCCAACAAACCAACAAACCAACAAACGAAAAAACAACCAAATAAACAAACAAACAAACCAACAAACCAACAAACCAAAAAACCAACAAACCAAAAAACCAACAAACCAACAAGCCAACAAGCCAACAAACCAACAAACCAACAAGCCAAGAAGCCAACAAACCAACAAACCAACAAACCAACAAACCAACAAACCAACAAACCAACAAACCAACAAACCAACAAACCAACAAACCAACAAGCCAAAAAGTCAACAAACCAACAAGCCAACAAGCCAACAAACCAACAAGCCAACAAACGAACAAACCAACAAACCAACAAGCCAACAAACCAACATACCAACAAGCCAACCAACCAACAAACCAACAAACGAACAAACAAATAAACCAACAAACCAACAAACCAACAAACCAACAAATCAACAAACCAATAAGCCAACAAACCAACAAGCCACCAAACGAACAAACCATCAAACAAACAAACCAACAAACCAACAAACCAACAAACCAACAAACCAACAAACCAACAAGCCAACAAACCAACAAACCAACAAACCAAAAAACCAACAAACGAACAAACCAACAAACCAACAAACCAACAAACCAACAAGCCAACAAACCAAAAAACCAACAAACCAACAAACCAACAAACCAACAAACCAACAAACCAACAAACGAACAAACCAACAAACCAGCAAGCCAACAAGCCAACAAGCCAACAAACCAACAAACCAACAAACCAACAAACCAACAAGCCAACAAGCCAACAAACCAACAAACCAACAAACGAACAAACGAACAAACGAACAAACCAACAAACCAACAAGCCAACAAGCCAACAAACCAAGAAGCCAACAAACCAACAAACCAACAAACCTACAAACCTACAAAACCAACAAACCAAAAAACCAACTAGCAAACAAACCAACAAGCCAACAAACCAACAAGCCGACAAACGAACAAACCAACAAACCAATAAACCAACAAGCCAACAAACCAACAAACCAACAAGCCAACAAACCAATAAACCAACTAACCAACAAACGAACAAACCAACAAACCAACAAACCAACAAACGAACAAACTAAAAAACCAACAAACCAACAAACGAACAAACCAACAAACCAACAAACCAACTAGCCAACAAACCAACAAGCCAACAAACCAACAAGCCAACAAACGAACAAACCAACATACCAGCAAACTAACAAGCCAACAAACCAACAAACCAATAAACTAACAAACCAACAAGCCAACAAACCAACAAACCAACAAACCAACAAACGAACAAACCAACAAACCAACAAACCAACAAACCAACAAACCAACAAATCAACGAAACGAACAAACCAACAAATCAACAAACCAACAAACCCGCAAACCGACAAACGAACAAACCAACAAACGAACAAACCAAAAAACCAACAAACCAACAAGCCAACAAACCAACAAACCAACAAGCCAACAAGCCAACAAGCCAACTAACCAACAAACCAACAAACCAACAAACCAACAAACCAACAAACCAACAAACCAAAAAACCAACAAACCAACAAGCCAACAAGCCAACAAACCAACAAGCCAACAAGCCAACAAACCAACAAGCCAATAAACGAACAAACCAACAAACCAACAAACCAACTAACCAACAAGCCAACAAACCAACAAACCAACAAGCCAACAAGCCAACAAACCAAAAAACCAACAAACCAACAAACCAACAAACCAACAAACCAACAAACGAACAAACCAACAAACCAGCAAGCCAACAAGCCAACAAACCAACAAACCAACAAACCAACAAACCAACAAGCCAACAAGCCAACAAACCAACAAACCAACAAACGAACAAACGAACAAACGAACAAACCAACAAACCAACAAGCCAACAAGCCAACAAACCAACAAGCCAACAAACCAACAAACCAACAAACCTACAAACCTACAAAACCAACAAACCAAAAAACCAACTAGCAAACAAACCAACAAGCCAACAAACCACCAAGCCAACAAACGAACAAAACAACAAACCAATAAACCAACAAGCCAACAAACCAACAAACCAACAAGCCAACAAACCAATAAACCAACTAACCAACAAACGAACAAACCAACAAACCAACAAACCAACAAACGAACAAACTAAAAAACCAACAAACCAACAAACGATCAAACCAACAAACCAACAAACCAACTAGCCAACAAACCAACAAGCCAACAAACCAACAAGCCAACAAACGAACAAACCAACATACTAGCAAACTAACAAGCCAACAAACCAACAAACCAATAAACTAACAAACCAACAAGCCAACAAACCAACAAACCAACAAACCAACAAACGAACAAACCAACAAACCAACAAACCAACAAACCAACAAACCAACAAATCAACGAAACGAACAAACCAACAAATCAACAAACCAACAAACCCGCAAACCGACAAACGAACAAACCAACAAACGAACAAACCAAAAAACCAACAAACCAACAAGCCAACAAACCAACAAACCAATAAACCAACTAACCAACAAACGAACAAACCAACAAACCAACAAACCAACAAACGAACAAACTAAAAAACCAACAAACCAACAAACGAACAAACCAACAAACCAACAAACCAACTAGCCAACAAACCAACAAGCCAACAAACCAACAAGCCAACAAACGAACAAACCAACATACTAGCAAACTAACAAGCCAACAAACCAACAAACCAATAAACTAACAAACCAACAAGCCAACAAACCAACAAACCAACAAACCAACAAACGAACAAACCAACAAACCAACAAACCAACAAACCAACAAACCAACAAATCAACGAAACGAACAAACCAACAAATCAACAAACCAACAAACCCGCAAACCGACAAACGAACAAACCAACAAACGAACAAACCAAAAAACCAACAAACCAACAAGCCAACAAACCAACAAACCAACAAGCCAACAAGCCAACAAGCCAACTAACCAACAAACCAACAAACCAACAAACCAACAAACCAACAAACCAACAAACCAACAAACCAACAAACCAACAAGCCAACAAGCCAACAAACCAACAAGCCAACAAGCCAACAAACCAACAAGCCAATAAGCGAACAAACCAACAAACCAACAAACCAACTAACCAACAAGCCAACAAACCAACAAACCAACAAGCCAACAAACCAACAAACCAACAAACGAACAAACAACCAAATAAACAAACAAACAAACCAACAAACCAACAAACCAAAAAACCAACAAACCAAAAAACCAACAAACCAACAAGCCAACAAACCAACAAACCAACAAGCGAAGAAGCCAACAAACCAACAAACCAACAAACCAACAAACCAACAAACC
This sequence comes from Atherix ibis, assembly GCA_958298945.1. NCBI lineage: Eukaryota > Metazoa > Arthropoda > Insecta > Diptera > Athericidae > Atherix > Atherix ibis. Next base: position 32,717,858 of record OY282608.1, read on the forward strand.
AACAAACCAACAAACCAACAAACCAACAAGCCAAAAAGTCAACAAACCAACAAGCCAACAAGCCAACAAACCAACAAGCCAACAAACGAACAAACCAACAAACCAACAAGCCAACAAACCAACATACCAACAAGCCAACCAACCAACAAACCAACAAACGAACAAACAAATAAACCAACAAACCAACAAACCAACAAATCAACAAATCAACAAACCAATAAGCCAACAAACCAACAAGCCACCAAACGAACAAACCATCAAACAAACAAACCAACAAACCAACAAACCAACAAACGAACAAACCAACAAACCAACAAGCCAACAACCCAACAAACCAACAAACCAACAAACCAACAAACCAACAAACGAACAAACGAACAAACCAACAAACGAACAAACCAACAAACCAAACAAGCCAACAAACCAACAAACCAACAAACCAACAAACCAACAAACCAACAAACCAACAAACCAACAAACCAACAAACCAACAAACCAACAAACCAACAAACCAACAAATTAACAAACCAACAAACCAACAAACCAACAAACCAACAAACCAACAAACCAACAAACGAACAAACCAAAAAACCAACAAACGAACAAACCAACAAACCAACAAACCAACAAACCAACAAGCCAACAAACCAAAAAACCAACAAACCAACAAACCAAACAAGCCAACAAACCAACAAACCAACAAACCAACAAACCAACAAACCAACAAACCAACAAACCAACAAACCAACAAACCAACAAACCAACAAACCAACAAACCAACAAACCAACAAACCAACAAATTAACAAACCAACAAACGAACAAACCAACAAACCAACAAGCCAACAACCCAACAAACCAACAAACCAACAAACCAACAAACGAACAAACGAACAAACCAACAAACCAACAAACCAACAAACCAAACAAGCCAACAAACCAACAAACCAACAAACCAACAAACCAACAAACCAACAAACCAACAAACCAACAAACCAACAAACCAACAAGCCAACAAGCCAACAAACCAACAAGCCAACAAGCCAACAAACCAACAAGCCAATAAACGAACAAACCAACAAACCAACAAACCAACTAACCAACAAGCCAACAAACCAACAAACCAACAAGCCAACAAACCAACAAACCAACAAACGAACAAACAACCAAATAAACAAACAAACAAACCAACAAACCAACAAACCAAAAAACCAACAAACCAAAAAACCAACAAACCAACAAGCCAACAAACCAACAAACCAACAAGCCAAGAAGCCAACAAACCAACAAACCAACAAACCAACAAACCAACAAACCAACAAACCAACAAACCAACAAACCAACAAACCAACAAACCAACAAGCCAAAAAGTCAACAAACCAACAAGCCAACAAACCAACAAGCCAACAAACGAACAAACCAACAAACCAACAAGCCAACAAACCAACATACCAACAAGCCAACCAACCAACAAACCAACAAACGAACAAACAAATAAACCAACAAACCAACAAACCAACAAACCAACAAATCAACAAACCAATAAGCCAACAAACCAACAAGCCACCAAACGAACAAACCATCAAACAAACAAACCAACAAACCAACAAACCAACAAACGAACAAATCAACAAACCAACAAGCCAACAACCCAACAAACCAACAAACCAACAAACCAACAAACGAACAAACGAACAAACCAACAAACCAACAAACCAACAAACCAAACAAGCCAACAAACCAACAAACCAACAAACCAACAAACCAACAAACCAACAAACCAACAAACCAACAAACCAACAAACCAACAAACCAACAAATTAACAAACCAACAAACCAACAAACCAACAAACCAACAAACCAACAAACCAACAAACCAACAAACCAACAAACCAACAAACCAAAAAACCAACAAACGAACAAACCAACAAACCAACAAACCAACAAACCAACAAGCCAACAAACCAAAAAACCAACAAACCAACAAACCAACAAACCAACAAACGAACAAACAAATAAACCAACAAACCAACAAACCAACAAGCCAACAAGCCAACTAACCAACAAACCAACAAACCAACAAACCAACAAACCAACAAACGAACAAACCAACAAAACAGCAAGCCAACAAGCCAACAAACCAACAAACCAACAAACCAACAAACCAACAAGCCAACAAGCCAACAAACCAACAAACCAACAAACGAACAAACGAACAAACGAACAAACCAACAAACCAACAAGCCAACAAGCCAACAAACCAACAAGCCAACAAACCAACAAACCAACAAACCTACAAACCTACAAAACCAACAAACCAAAAAACCAACTAGCAAACAAACCAACAAGCCAACAAACCAACAAGCCAACAAACGAACAAAACAACAAACCAATAAACCAACAAGCCAACAAACCAACAAACCAACAAGCCAACAAACCAATAAACCAACTAACCAACAAACGAACAAACCAACAAACCAACAAACCAACAAACGAACAAACTAAAAAACCAACAAACCAACAAACGAACAAACCAACAAACCAACAAACCAACTAGCCAACAAACCAACAAGCCAACAAACCAACAAGCCAACAAACGAACAAACCAACATACTAGCAAACTAACAAGCCAACAAACCAACAAACCAATAAACTAACAAACCAACAAGCCAACAAACCAACAAACCAACAAACCAACAAACGAACAAACCAACAAACCAACAAACCAACAAACCAACAAACCAACAAATCAACGAAACGAACAAACCAACAAATCAACAAACCAACAAACCCGCAAACCGACAAACGAACAAACCAACAAACGAACAAACCAAAAAACCAACAAACCAACAAGCCAACAAACCAACAAACCAACAAGCCAACAAGCCAACAAGCCAACTAACCAACAAACCAACAAACCAACAAACCAACAAGCCAATAAACGAACAAACCAACAAACCAACAAACCAACTAACCAACAAGCCAACAAACCAACAAACCAACAAGCCAACAAACCAACAAACCAACAAACGAACAAACAACCAAATAAACAAACAAACAAACCAACAAACCAACAAACCAAAAAACCAACAAACCAAAAAACCAACAAACCAACAAGCCAACAAACCAACAAACCAACAAGCCAAGAAGCCAACAAACCAACAAACCAACAAACCAACAAACCAACAAACCAACAAACCAACAAACCAACAAGCCAACAAACCAACAAACCAACAAGCCAAAAAGTCAACAAACCAACAAGCCAACAAGCCAACAAACCAACAAGCCAACAAACGAACAAACCAACAAACCAACAAGCCAACAAACCAACATACCAACAAGCCAACCAACCAACAAACCAACAAACGAACAAACAAATAAACCAACAAACCAACAAACCAACAAACCAACAAATCAACAAACCAATAAGCCAACAAACCAACAAGCCACCAAACGAACAAACCATCAAACAAACAAACCAACAAACCAACAAACCAACAAACGAACAAACCAACAAACCAACAAGCCAACAACCCAACAAACCAACAAACCAACAAACCAACAAACGAACAAACGAACAAACCAACAAACCAACAAACCAACAAACCAAACAAGCCAACAAACCAACAAACCAACAAACCAACAAACCAACAAACCAACAAACCAACAAACCAACAAACCAACAAACCAACAAACCAACAAATTAACAAACCAACAAACCAACAAACCAACAAACCAACAAACCAACAAACCAACAAACCAACAAACCAAAAAACCAACAAACGAACAAACCAACAAACCAACAAACCAACAAACCAACAAGCCAACAAACCAAAAAACCAACAAACCAACAAACCAAACAAGCCAACAAACCAACAAACCAACAAACCAACAAACCAACAAACCAACAAACCAACAAACCAACAAACCAACAAACCAACAAACCAACAAACCAACAAACCAACAAACCAACAAACCAACAAATTAACAAACCAACAAACGAACAAACCAACAAACCAACAAGCCAACAACCCAACAAACCAACAAACCAACAAACCAACAAACGAACAAACGAACAAACCAACAAACCAACAAACCAACAAACCAAACAAGCCAACAAACCTACAAACCAACAAACCAACAAACCAACAAACCAAAAAAACCAACAAACCAACAAACCAACAAACCAACAAACCAACAAGCCAACAAGCCAACAAACCAACAAGCCAACAAGCCAACAAACCAACAAGCCAATAAACGAACAAACCAACAAACCAACAAACCAACTAACCAACAAGCCAACAAACCAACAAACCAACAAGCCAACAAACCAACAAACCAACAAACGAACAAACAACCAAATAAACAAACAAACAAACCAACAAACCAACAAACCAAAAAACCAACAAACCAAAAAACCAACAAACCAATAAGCCAACAAACCAACAAACCAACAAGCCAAGAAGCCAACAAACCAACAAACCAACAAACCAACAAACCAACAAACCAACAAGCCAAAAAGTCAACAAACCAACAAGCCAACAAACCAACAAGCCAACAAGCCAACAAACCAACATACCAACAAGCCAACCAACCAACAAACCAACAAACGAACAAACAAATAAACCAACAAACCAACAAACCAACAAACCAACAAATCAACAAACCAATAAGCCAACAAACCAACAAGCCACCAAACGAACAAACCATCAAACAAACAAACCAACAAACCAACAAACCAACAAACGAACAAACCAACAAACCAACAAGCCAACAACCCAACAAACCAACAAACCAACAAACCAACAAACCAACAAACGAACAAACGAACAAACCAACAAACCAACAAACCAACAAACCAAACAAGCCAACAAACCAACAAACCAACAAACCAACAAACCAACAAACCAACAAACCAACAAACCAACAAACCAACAAACCAACAAACCAACAAATTAACAAACCAACAAACCAACAAACCAACAAACCAACAAACCAACAAACCAACAAACCAACAAACCAAAAAACCAACAAACGAACAAACCAACAAACCAACAAACCAACAAACCAACAAGCCAACAAACCAAAAAACCAACAAACCAACAAACCAACAAACGAACAAACAAATAAACCAACAAACCAACAAACCAACAAGCCAACAAGCCAACTAACCAACAAACCAACAAACCAACAAACCAACAAACCAACAAACCAACAAACCAACAAACCAACAAACCAACAAACCAACAAACCAACAAGCCAACAAGCCAACAAACCAACAAGCCAACAAGCCAACAAATCAATAAGCCAACAAACGAACAAACCAACAAACCAACAAACCAACTAACCAACAAGCCAACAAACCAACAAACCAACAAGCCAACAAACCAACAAACCAACAAACGAACAAACAACCAAATCAACAAACAAACAAACCAACAAACCAACAAACCAAAAAACCAACAAACCAAAAAACCAACAAACCAACAAGCCAACAAACCAACAAACCAACAAGCCAAGAAGCCAACAAACCAACAAACCAACAAACCAAAAAACCAACAAACCAACAAGCCAACAAACCAACAAACCAACAAGCCAAGAAGCCAACAAGCCAACAAACCAACAAGCCAACAAACGAACAAACCAACAAACCAACAAACAAACTAACCAACAAAAGAACAAACCAACAAACCAACAAACCAACAAACAAACAAACCAACAAACCAACAAACCAACAAACCAACAAACCAACAAACCAACAAACGAACAAACCAACAAACTAACAAACCAACAAACCAACAAACCAACAAACCAACAAACCAACAAGCCAACAAGCCAACAAACCAACAAGCCAACAAACCAACAAACCAACAAACCTACAAACCTACAAAACCAACAAACCAAAAAACCAACTAGCAAACAAACCAACAAGCCAACAAACCAACAAGCCAACAAACGAACAAACCAACAAACCAATAAACCAACAAGCCAACAAACCAACAAACCAACAAGCCAACAAACCAATAAACCAACTAACCAACAAACGAACAAACCAACAAACCAACAAACTAACAAACGAACAAACCAACAAATTAAAAAACCAACAAACCAACAAACGAACAAACCAACAAACCAACAAACCAACAAACCAACTAGCCAACAAACCAACAAGCCAACAAACCAACAAGCCAACAAACGAACAAACTAACATACCAGCAAACTAACAAGCCAACAAACCAACAAACCAATAAACTAACAAACCAACAAGCCAACAAACCAACAAACCAACAAACCAACAAACGAACAAACCAACAAACCAACAAACCAACAAACCAACAAACCAACAAGCCAACAAGCCAACAAACCAACAAGCCAACAAACCAACAAACCAACAAACCTACAAACCTACAAAACCAACAAACCAAAAAACCAACTAGCAAACAAACCAACAAGCCAACAAACCAACAAGCCAACAAACGAACAAACCAACAAACCAATAAACCAACAAGCCAACAAACCAACAAACCAACAAGCCAACAAACCAATAAACCAACTAACCAACAAACGAACAAACCAACAAACCAACAAACTAACAAACGAACAAACCAACAAATTAAAAAACCAACAAACCAACAAACGAACAAACCAACAAACCAACAAACCAACAAACCAACTAGCCAACAAACCAACAAGCCAACAAACCAACAAGCCAACAAACGAACAAACTAACATACCAGCAAACTAACAAGCCAACAAACCAACAAACCAATAAACTAACAAACCAACAAGCCAACAAACCAACAAACCAACAAACCAACAAACGAACAAACCAACAAACCAACAAACCAACAAACCAACAAACCAACAAACCAACAAATCAACGAAACGAAAAAACCAACAAATCAACAAACCAACAAACCCGCAAACCGACAAACGAACAAACCAACAAACGAACAAACCAAAAAACCAACAAACCAACAAGCCAACAAACCAACAAACCAACAAGCCAACAAGCCAACTAACCAACAAACCAACAAACCAACAAACCAACAAACCAACAAACCAACAAACCAACAAACCAACAAGCCAACAAGCCAACAAACCAACAAGCCAACAAGCCAACAAACCAACAAGCCAATAAACGAACAAACCAACAAACCAACAAACCAACTAACCAACAAGCCAACAAACCAACAAACCAACAAGCCAACAAACCAACAAACCAACAAACGAACAAACAACCAAATAAACAAACAAACAAACCAACAAACCAACAAACCAAAAAACCAACAAACCAAAAAACCAACAAACCAACAAGCCAACAAACCAACAAACCAACAAGCCAAGAAGCCAACAAACCAACAAACCAACAAACCAACAAACCAACAAACCAACAAACCAACAAACCAACAAACCAACAAACCAACAAGCCAAAAAGTCAACAAACCAACAAGCCAACAAGCCAACAAACCATCAAGCCAACAAACGAACAAACCAACAAACCAACAAGCCAACAAACCAACATACCAACAAGCCAACCAACCAACAAACCAACAAACGAACAAACAAATAAACCGACAAACCAACAAACCAACAAACCAACAAACCAACAAACCAATAAGCCAACAAACCAACAAGCCACCAAACGAACAAACCATCAAACAAACAAACCAACAAACCAACAAACCAACAAACCAACAAACGAACAAACCAACAAACCAACAAGCCAACAACCCAACAAACAAACAAACCAACAAACCAACAAACGAACAAACGAACAAACCAACAAACCAACAAACCAACAAACCAAACAAGCCAACAAATCAACAAACCAACAAACCAACAAACCAACAAACCAACAAACCAACAAACCAACAAACCAACAAACCAACAAACCAACAAACCAACAAATTAACAAACCAACAAACCAACAAACCAACAAACCAACAAACCAACAAACCAACAAACCAACAAACCAAAAAACCAACAAACGAACAAACCAACAAACCAACAAACCAACAAGCCAACAAACCAAAAAACCAACAAACCAACAAACCAACAAACCAACAAACCAACAAACCAACAAACCAACAAACCAACAAACCAACAAGCCAACAAGCCAACTAACCAACAAACCAACAAACCAACAAACCAACAAACCAACAAACCAACAAACCAACAAACCAGCAAACCAACAAGCCAACAAGCCAACAAACCAACAAGCCAACAAGCCAACAAACCAACAAGGCAACAAACGAACAAACCAACAAACCAACAAACCAAAAAACCAACAAACGAACAAACCAACAAACCAACAAACCAACAAACCAACAAGCCAACAAACCAAAAAACCAACAAACCAACAAACCAACAAACCAACAAACCAACAAACGCACAAACAAATAAACCAACAAACCAACAAACCAACAAGCCAACAAGCCAACTAACCAACAAACCAACAAACCAACAAACCAACAAGCCAAGAAGCCAACAAACCAACAAACCAACAAACCAACAAACCAACAAACCAACAAACCAACAAACCAACAAACCAACAAGCCAAAAAGTCAACAAACCAACAAGCCAACAAGCCAACAAACCAACAAGCCAACAAACGAACAAACCAACAAACCAACAAGCCAACAAACCAACATACCAACAAGCCAACCAACCAACAAACCAACAAACGAACAAACAAATAAACCAACAAACCAACAAACCAACAAACCAACAAACCAACAAACCAATAAGCCAACAAACCAACAAGCCACCAAACGAACAAACCATCAAACAAACAAACCAACAAACCAACAAACCAACAAACGAACAAACCAATACACCAACAAGCCAACAACCCAACAAACCAACAAACCAACAAACCAACAAACGAACAAACGAACAAACCAACAAACCAACAAACCAACAAACCAAACAAGCCAACAAACCAACAAACCAACAAACCAACAAACCAACAAACCAACAAACCAACAAACCAACAAACCAACAAACCAACAAACCAACAAACCAACAAACCAACAAATTAACAAACCAACAAACCAACAAACCAACAAACCAACAAACCAACAAACCAACAAACCAACAAACCAAAAAACCAACAAACGAACAAACCAACAAACCAACAAACAAACAAGCCAACAAACCAAAAAACCAACAAACCAACAAACCAACAAACCAACAAACGAACAAACAAATAAACCAACAAACCAACAAACCAACAAGCCAACAAGCCAACTAACCAACAAACCAACAAACCAACAAACCAACAAACCAACAAACCAACAAACCAACAAACCAACAAACCAACAAACCAACAAGCCAACAAGCCAACAAACCAACAAGCCAACAAACCAACAAGCCAACAAACCAACAAACCAACAAACGAACAAACAACCAAATAAACAAACAAACAAACCAACAAACCAACAAACCAAAAAACCAACAAACCAAAAAACCAACAAACCAACAAGCCAACAAACCAACAAACCAACAAGCCAAGAAGCCAACAAACCAACAAACCAACAAACCAACAAACCAACAAACCAACAAACCAACAAACCAACAAACCAACAAGCCAAAAAGTCAACAAACCAACAAGCCAACAAGCCAACAAACCAACAAGCCAACAAACGAACAAACCAACAAACCAACAAGCCAACAAACCAACATACCAACAAGCCAACCAACCAACAAACCAACAAACGAACAAACAAATAAACCGACAAACCAACAAACCAACAAACCAACAAACCAACAAACCAATAAGCCAACAAACCAACAAGCCACCAAACGAACAAACCATCAAACAAACAAGCCAACAAGCCAACTAACCAACAAACCAACAAACCAACAAACCAACAAACCAACAAACCAACAAACCAACAAACCAACAAACCAACAAACCAACAAGCCAACAAGCCAACAAACCAACAAGCCAACAAACCAACAAGCCAACAAACCAACAAACCAACAAACGAACAAACAACCAAATAAACAAACAAACAAACCAACAAACCAACAAACCAAAAAACCAACAAACCAAAAAACCAACAAACCAACAAGCCAACAAACCAACAAACCAACAAGCCAAGAAGCCAACAAACCAACAAACCAACAAACCAACAAACCAACAAACCAACAAACCAACAAACCAACAAACCAACAAGCCAAAAAGTCAACAAACCAACAAGCCAACAAGCCAACAAACCAACAAGCCAACAAACGAACAAACCAACAAACCAACAAGCCAACAAACCAACATACCAACAAGCCAACCAACCAACAAACCAACAAACGAACAAACAAATAAACCGACAAACCAACAAACCAACAAACCAACAAACCAACAAACCAATAAGCCAACAAACCAACAAGCCACCAAACGAACAAACCATCAAACAAACAAACCAACAAACCAACAAACCAACAAACGAACAAACCAACAAACCAACAAGCCAACAACCCAACAAACCAACAAACCAACAAACCAACAAACGAACAAACGAACAAACCAACAAACCAACAAACCAACAAACCAAACAAGCCAACAAATCAACAAACCAACAAACCAACAAACCAACAAACCAACAAACCAACAAACCAACAAACCAACAAACCAACAAACCAACAAACCAACAAACCAACAAATTAACAAACCAACAAACCAACAAACCAACAAACCAACAAACCAACAAACCAAAAAACCAACAAACGAACAAACCAACAAACCAACAAACCAACAAACCAACAAACCAACAAGCCAACAAACCAAAAAACCAACAAACCAACAAACCAACAAACCAACAAACCAACAAACGAACAAACAAATAAACCAACAAACCAACAAACCAACAAGCCAACAAGCCAACTAACCAACAAACCAACAAACCAACAAACCAACAAACCAACAAACCAACAAACCAACAAACCAACAAACCAACAAGCCAACAAGCCAACAAACCAACAAGCCAACAAGCCAACAAACCAACAAGGCAACAAACGAACAAACCAACAAACCAACAAACCAAAAAACCAACAAACGAACAAACCAACAAACCAATAAACCAACAAACCAACAAGCCAATAAACCAAAAAACCAACAAACCAACAAACCAACAAACCAACAAACCAACAAACGAACAAACAAATAAACCAACAAACCAACAAACCAACAAGCCAACAAGCCAACAAGCCAACTAACCAACAAACCAACAAACCAACAAACCAACAAGCCAAGAAGCCAACAAACCAACAAACCAACAAACCAACAAACCAACAAACCAACAAACCAACAAACCAACAAACCAACAAGCCAAAAAGTCAACAAACCAACAAGCCAACAAGCCAACAAACCAACAAGCCAACAAACGAACAAACCAACAAACCAACAAGCCAACAAACCAACATACCAACAAGCCAACCAACCAACAAACCAACAAACGAACAAACAAATAAACCAACAAACCAACAAACCAACAAACCAACAAACCAACAAACCAATAAGCCAACAAACCAACAAGCCACCAAACGAACAAACCATCAAACAAACAAACCAACAAACCAACAAACCAACAAACGAACAAACCAACACACCAACAAGCCAACAACCCAACAAACCAACAAACCAACAAACCAACAAACGAACAAACGAACAAACCAACAAACCAACAAACCAACAAACCAAGCAAGCCAACAAACCAACAAACCAACAAACCAACAAACCAACAAACCAACAAACCAACAAACCAACAAACCAACAAACCAACAAACCAACAAACCAACAAACCAACAAACCAACAAATTAACAAACCAACAAACCAACAAACCAACAAACCAACAAACCAACAAACCAACAAACCAACAAACCAAAAAACCAACAAACGAACAAACCAACAAACCAACAAACCAACAAACAAACAAGCCAACAAACCAAAAAACCAACAAACCAACAAACCAACAAACCAACAAACGAACAAACAAATAAACCAACAAACCAACAAACCAACAAGCCAACAAGCCAACTAACCAACAAACCAACAAACCAACAAACCAACAAACCAACAAACCAACAAACCAACAAACCAACAAACCAACAAACCAACAAACCAACAAGCCAACAAGCCAACAAACCAACAAGCCAACAAGCCAACAAACCAACAAGCCAACAAACGAATAAACCAACAAACCAACTAACCAACAAGCCAACAAACCAACAAACCAACAAGCCAACAAACCAACAAACCAACAAACGAACAAACAACCATATCAACAAACAAACAAACCAACAAAACAACAAACCAAAAAACCAACAAACCAACAAGCCAACAAACCAACAAACCAACAAGCCAAGAAGCCAACAAACCAACAAACCAACAAACCAAAAAACCAACAAACCAACAAACCAACAAGCCAACAAACCAACAAACCAACAAGCCAAGAAGCCAACAAGCCAACAAACCAACAAGCCAACAAACGAACAAACCAACAAACAAACTAACCAACAAAAGAACAAACCAACAAACCAACAAACCAACAAACAAACAAACCAAGAAACCAACAAACCAACAAACCAAAAAACCAGCAAACCAACAAACGAACATACCAACAAACTAACAAACCAACAAACCAACAAACCAACAAACCAACAAACCAACAAAACCAACAAACCAACAAACCAACAAACCAACAAACCTACTAGCCAACAAACCAACAAGCCAACAAACCAACAAGCCAACAAACGAACAAACCAACAAACCAACAAACCAACAACCCAACAAACGAACAAACCAACAAACCAAAAAACCAAAAAACCAACAAGCCAACAAACCAACAAACGAACAAACCAATAAACCAACAAACCAAGCAACCAACAAACCACCGAACCAACAAGCCAACAAACCAACAAACCAACAAACCAACAAAGCAACAAACCAACAAACCAACAAACCAACAAACCAACAAACCAACAAACCAACAAACCAACAAACCAACAATCCAACAAGCCAACAAAACAACAAACCAACAAACCAACAAACCAACAAACCAACAAACCAACAAACCAACAAACCAACAAACCAACAAGCCAACAAACCAACAAACCAACAAGCTAACAAACAAACAAACCAACAAACGAACAAACCAACAAACCAACAAACCAACAAACCAACAAACCAACAAACCAACAAACCAACAAACCAACAAACGAACAAACAAACAAACCAACAAACCAACAAACCAAAAAACCAACAAACCAACAAGCCAACAAACCAACAAACCAACAAGCCAACAAGCTTACAAACCAACAAACCAACAAACCAACAAACGAACAAACCAACAAACCAACAAACCAACAAGCCAATAAGCCAACAAACCAATAAGCCAACAAACCAACAAACCAACAAACGAACAAACCAACAAACCAACAAACCAACAAACCAACAAACCAACAAACCAACAAGCCAACAAACCAACAAACCAATAAACCAACAAACCAACAAACCAACAAAACAACAAACCAATAAACCAACAAACCAACAAACCAACAAACTAATAAACCAACAAACCAACAAACCAACAAACCAACAAACCAGCAAGCCAACACACCAACAAACCAACAAACAAATAAACCAACAAATCAACAAACCAACAAACCAACAAACCAACAAACCAACAAGCCAACAAACCAACAAACCAACAAACCAAAAAACCAACAAACGAACAAACCAACAAACCAACAAACCAACAAACCAACAAGCCAACAAACCAAAAAACCAACAAACCAACAAACCAACAAACCAACAAACCAACAAACGAACAAACCAACAAACCAGCAAGCCAACAAGCCAACAAACCAACAAACCAACAAACCAACAAACCAACAAGCCAACAAGCCAACAAACCAACAAACCAACAAACCAACAAACGAACAAACGAACAAACCAACAAACCAACAAAGCAAACAAGCCAACAAACCAACAACCCAACAAACCAACAAACCAACAAACCTACAAACCTACAAAACCAACAAACCAAAAAACCAACTAGCAAACAAACCAACAAGCCAACAAACCAACAAGCCAACAAACGAACAAACCAACAAACCAATAAACCAACAAGCCAACAAACCAACAAACCAACAAGCCAACAAACCAATAAACCAACTAACCAACAAACGAACAAACCAACAAACCAACAAACCAACAAACGAACAAACCAACAAACCAAAAAACCAACAAACCAACAAACGAACAAACCAACAAACCAACAAACCAACTAGCCAACAAACCAACAAGCCAACAAACCAACAAGCCAACAAACGAACAAACCAACATACCAGCAAACTAACAAGCCAACAAACCAACAAACCAACAAAGCAACAAACCAACAAACCAACAAACCAACAAATCAACGAAACGAACAAACCAACAAATCAACAAACCAACAAACCCGCAAACCGACAAACCAACAAACCAACAAACGAACAAACCAAAAAACCAACAAACCAACAAGCCAACAAACCAACAAACCAACAAGCCAACAAGCCAACTAACCAAGAAACCAACAAACCAACAAACCAACAAACCAACAAACCAACAAACCAACAAACCAACAAGCCAACAAGCCAACAAACCAACAAGCCAACAAGCCAACAAACCAACGAGCCAACAAACGAACAAACCATCAAACCAACAAACCAACTAACCAACAAGCCAACAAACCAACAAACCAACAAGCCAACAAACCAACAAACCAACAAACGAACAAACAACCAAATCAACAAACAAACAAACCAACAAACCAACAAACCAAAAAACCAACAAATCAAAAAACCAACAAACCAACAAGCCAACAAACCAACAAACCAACAAGCCAAGAAGCCAACAAACCAACAAACCAACAAACCAACAAACCAACAAACCAACAAACCAACAAACCAACAAACCAACAAACCAACAAGCCAAAAAGTCAACAAACCAACAAGCCAACAAGCCAACAAACCAACAAGCCAACAAACGAACAAACCAACAAACCAACAAGCCAACAAACCAACATACCAACAAGCCAACCAACCAACAAACCAACAAACGAACAAACAAATAAACCAACAAACCAACAAACCAACAAACCAACAAACCAACAAACCAATAAGCCAACAAACCAACAAGCCACCAAACGAACAAACCATCAAACAAACAAACCAACAAACCAACAAACGAACAAACCAACAAACCAACAAGCCAACAACCCTACAAACCAACAAACCAACAAACCAACAAACGAACAAACGAACAAACCAACAAACCAACAAACCAACAAACCAAACAAGCCAACAAACCAACAAACCAACAAACCAACAAACCAACAAACCAACAAACCAACAAACCAACAAACCAACAAACCAACAAACCAACAAATTAACAAACCAACAAACCAACAAACCAACAAACCAACAAACCAACAAACCAACAAACCAACAAACCAACAAACCAAAAAACCAACAAACGAACAAACCAACAAACCAACAAACCAACAAACCAACAAGCCAACAAACCAAAAAACCAACAAACCAACAAACCAACAAACCAACAAACGAACAAACCAACAAACCAACAAACCAACAAGCCAACAAGCCAACAAACCAACAAGCCAACAAACGAACAAACCAACAAACCAACAAACCAACAAACCAACAAGCCAACAAACCAACAAACAAACAAACCAACAAACCAACAAACCAACAAGGCAACAAACCAACAAACCAATAAACCAACAAACTAACAAGCCAACAAACCAACAAACCAACAAACCAACAAGCCAACAAACCAACAAACCAACAAGCCAACCAACCAACAAACCAACAAATGAACAAACAAACAAACCAACAAACCAACAAACCAACAAACCAACAAACCAATAAGTCAACAAACCAACAAGCCACCAAACGAACAAACCAACAAACAAACAAACCAACAAACCAACAAAACAACAAACGAACAAACCAACAAACCAACAAACCAACAAACCAACAAACCAACAAACCAACAAACCAACAAACCAACAAACGAACAAACGAACAAACCAACAAACCAACAAACCAACAAACCAAACAAGCCAACAAACCAACAAACGAACAAACCAACAAACTAACAAACCAACAAACCGACAAACCAACAAACCAACAAACCAACAAACCAACAAACCAACAAACCAACAAACCAACAAACCAACAAACCAACAAACCAACAAACCAACAAACCAACAAACCAACAAACCAACAAACCAACAAACCAACAAACCAACAAACCAACAAACCAACAAACCAACAAGCCAACAAACGAACAAACCAACAAACAAATAAACCAACAAACCAACAACCCAAGAAACCAACAAACCAACAAACCAACAAGCCAACAAACCAACAAACCAACAAACCAAAAAACCAACAAACGAACAAACCAACAAACCAACAAACCAATAAGCCAACAAACCAAAAAACCAACAAACCAACAAATCAACAAACCAACAAACGAACAAACCAACAAACCAACAAGCCAACAAACCAACAAACCAACAAACCAATAAACCAACAAACCAACAAGGCAACAAACCAACAAACCAACAAACCAACAAACCAACAAACCAACAAACCAACAAACGAACAAACCAACAAACCAACAAGCCAACAAGCCAACAAACCTACAAGTTAAACAAACCAACAAACCAACAAACCTACAAACCTACAAAATCAACAAACCAACAAACCAACTAGCGAACAAACCAACAAGCCAACAAACCAACAAACCAACAAGCCAACAAACCAATAAACCAACTAACCAACAAAAGAACAAACCAACAAACCAACAAACCAACAAACCAACAAATAAACAAACCAACAAACCAACAAACCAACAAACCAACAAACGAACAAACGAACAAACGAACAAACGAACAAACGAACAAACCAACAAACTAACAAACCAACAAACCAACAAACCAACAAACCAACAAACCAACAAACCAACAAACCAACAAACCAACAAACCAACAAACCTACTAGCCAACAAACCAACAAGCCAACAAACCAACAAGCCAACAAACGAACAAACCAACAAACCAACAAACCAACAAGGCAACAAACCAACAAACCAATAAACCAACAAACTAACAAGCCAACAAACCAACAAACCAACAAACCAACAAACCAACAAACCAACAAACCAACAAACCAACAAACGAACAAACCAACAAACCAACAAATCAACAAACCAACAAAACGAACAAAGCAACAAATCAACAAAGCAACAAACCAGCAAACCAACTAGCCAACAAACCAACAAGCCAACAAACCAACAAGCCAACAAATGAACAAACCAACAAACCAACAAGTCAAAAAACCAACAAACCAACAAACGAACAAACCAACAAGGCAACAAACCAACAAGCCAACAAGCCAACAAGCCAACAAACCAATAAGCCAACAAACCAACAAACCAACAAACCAACAAACCAACAAACCAACAAACCAACAAACCAACAAACCAACAAACCAACAAATGAACAAACCAACAAACCAACAAACCAACAAACCAACAAGCCAACAAACCAACAAACGAACAAACCAACAAACCAACAAACCAACAAGGCAACAAACCAACAAACCAATAAACCAACAAACTAACAAGCCAACAAACCAACAAACCAACAAACCAACAAGCCAACAAACCAACAAACCAACAAGCCAACCAACCAACAAACCAACAAATGAACAAACAAACAAACCAACAAACCAACAAACCATCAAACCAACAAACCAATAAGTCAACAAACCAACAAGCCACCAAACGAACAAACCAACAAACAAACAAACCAACAAACCAACAAAACAACAAACGAACAAACCAACAAACCAACAAACCAACAAACCAACAAACCAACAAACCAACAAACCAACAAACCAACAAACCAACAAACCAACAAACGAACAAACCAACAATCCAACAAATCAACAAACCAACAAAACGAACAAAGCAACAAATCAACAAAGCAACAAACCAACAAACCAACTAGCCAACAAACCAACAAGCCAACAAACCAACAAGCCAACAAATGAACAAACCAACAAACCAACAAGTCAAAAAACCAACAAACCAACAAAACAACAAACCAACAAGGCAACAAACCAACAAGCCAACAAGCCAACAAACCAATAAGCCAACAAACCAACAAACCAACAAACCAACAAACCAACAAACCAACAAACCAACAAACCAACAAACCAACAAACCAACAAACCAACAAATGAACAAACCAACAAACCAACAAACCAACAAACCAACAAGCCGACAAACCAACAAACGAACAAACCAACAAACCAACAAACCAACAAGGCAACAAACCAACAAACCAATAAACCAACAAACTAACAAGCCAACAAACCAACAAACCAACAAACCAACAAGCCAACAAACCAACAAACCAACAAGCCAACCAACCAACAAACCAACAAATGAACAAACAAACAAACCAACAAACCAACAAACCAACAAACCAACAAACCAATAAGTCAACAAACCAACAAGCCACCAAACGAACAAACCAACAAACAAACAAACCAACAAACCAACAAAACAACAAACGAACAAACCAACAAACCAACAAACCAACAAACCAACAAACCAACAAACCAACAAACCAACAAACCAACAAACCAACAAACCAACAAACCAACAAGGCAACAAACCAACAAACCAATGAACCAACAAACTAACAAGCCAACAAACCAACAAACCAACAAACCAACAAGCCAACAAACCAACAAACCAACAAGCCAACCAACCAACAAACCAACAAATGAACAAACAAACAAACCAACAAACCAACAAACCAACAAACCAACAAACCAACAAACCAATAAGTCAACAAACCAACAAGCCACCAAACGAACAAACCAACAAACAAACAAACCAACAAACCAACAAAACAACAAACGAACAAACCAACAAACCAACAAACCAACAAACCAACAAACCAACAAACCAACAAACCAACAAACCAACAAACCAACAAACCAACAAACGAACAAACCAACAAACCAACAAATCAACAAACCAACAAAACGAACAAAGCAACAAATCAACAAAGCAACAAACCAACAAACCAACTAGCCAACAAACCAACAAGCCAACAAACCAACAAGCCAACAAATGAACAAACCAACAAACCAACAAGTCAAAAAACCAACAAACCAACAAGGCAACAAACCAACAAGCCAACAAGCCAACAAACCAATATGCCAACAAACCAACAAACCAACAAACCAACAAACCAACAAACCAACAAACCAACAAACCAACAAACCAACAAACCAACAAACCAACAAACCAATAAATGAACAAACCAACAAACCAACAAACCAACAAACCAACAAGCCGACAAACCAACAAACGAACAAACCAACAAACCAACAAACCAACAAGGCAACAAACCAACAAACCAATAAACCAACAAACTAACAAGCCAACAAACCAACAAACCAACAAACCAACAAGCCAACAAACCAACAAACCAACAAGCCAACCAACCAACAAACCAACAAATGAACAAACAAACAAACCAACAAACCAACAAACCAATAAGTCAACAAACCAACAAGCCACCAAACGAACAAACCAACAAACAAACAAACCAACAAACCAACAAAACAACAAACGAACAAACCAACAAACCAACAAACCAACAAACCAACAAACCAACAAACCAACAAACCAACAAACCAACAAACCAACAAACGAACAAACGAACAAACCAACAAACCAACAAACCAACAAACCAACAAACCAAACAAGCCAACAAACCAACAAACGAACAAACCAACAAACCAACAAACCAACAAACCAACAAACCAACAAACCAACAAACCAACAAACCAACAAACCAACAAACCAACAAACCAACAAACCAACAAACCAACAAACCAACAAACCAACAAACCAACAAACCAACAAACCAACAAACCAACAAACCAACAAACCAACAAACCAACAAACCAACAAGCCAACAAACCAACAAACCAACAAACCAACAAACCAACAAACCAACAAACCAACAAACCAACAAACCAACAAACCAACAAACCAACAAACCAACAAACCAACAAACCAACAAACCAACAAACCAACAAACGAACAAACCAACAAACCAACAAACCAATAAGCCAACAAACCAAAAGGCCAACAAACCAACAAATCAACAAACCAACAAACGAACAAACCAACAAACCAACAAGCCAACAAACCAACAAACAAACAAACCAATAAACCAACAAACCAACAAGGCAACAAACCAACAAACCAACAAACCAACAAACGAACAAACCAACAAACCAACAAGCCAACAAGCCAACAAACCTACAAGTTAAACAAACCAACAAACCAACAAACCTACAAACCTACAAAATCAACAAACCAACAAACCAACTAGCGAACAAACCAACAAGCCAACAAACCAACAAACCAACAAGCCAACAAACCAATAAACCAACTAACCAACAAAAGAACAAACCAACAAACCAACAAACCAACAAATAAACAAACCAACAAACCAACAAACCAACAAACCAACAAACCAACAAACGAACAAACGAACAAACGAACAAACGAACAAACCAACAAACTAACAAACCAACAAACCAACAAACCAACAAACCAACAAACCAACAAACCAACAAACCAACAAACCAACAAACCAACAAACCTACTAGCCAACAAACCAACAAGCCAACAAACCAACAAGCCAACAAACGAACAAACCAACAAACCAACAAACCAACAAGGCAACAAACCAACAAACCAATAAACCAACAAACTAACAAGCCAACAAACCAACAAACCAACAAACCAACAAACCAACAAACCAACAAACCAACAAACGAACAAACCAACAAACCAACAAATCAACAAACCAACAAAACGAACAAAGCAACAAATCAACAAAGCAACAAACCAACAAACCAACTAGCCAACAAACCAACAAGCCAACAAACCAACAAGCCAACAAATGAACAAACCAACAAACCAACAAGTCAAAAAACCAACAAACCAACAAACCAACAAACCAACAAGGCAACAAACCAACAAGCCAACAAACCAATAAGCCAACAAACCAACAAACCAACAAACCAACAAACCAACAAACCAACAAACCAACAAACCAACAAACCAACAAACCAACAAACCAACAAACCAACAAATGAACAAACCAAAAAACCAACAAACCAACAAGCCAACAAACCAACAAACCAACAAGCCAACAAGCTAACTAACCAACAAACCACAAACCAACAAACCAACAAACCAACAAACCAACAAGCTTACAAGCCAACAAACCAACAAGCCAACAAGCCAACAAACCAACAAGCCAACCAACGAACAAACCAACAACCCAACAAACCAACAAGCCAACAAACCAACAAACCAACAAACCAACAAGCCAACAAGCCAACAAACCAACAAGCCAACAAGCCAACAAACCAACAAGCCAACAAACGAACAAACCAACAAACCAACAAACCAACAAACCAACAAGCCAACAAACCAATAAACCAAAAAGCCAACAAACCAACAAACCAACAAACGAACAAACGAACAAACCAACAAACCACCAAAACAACAAGCCAACCAACCAACAAACCAACAAACGAACAAACCAACAAACCAACAAACCAACAAGCCAACAAACCAAAAAACCAACAAGCCAACAAGCCAACAAACCAACAAACCAACAAGTCAACCAACCAACAAACCAACAAACGAACAAACAAACAAACCAACAAACGAACAAACCAACAAACCAACAAACCTACTAGCCAACAAACCAACAAGCCAACAAACCAACAAGCCAACAAACGAACAAACCAACAAACCAACAAACCAACAAGGCAACAAACCAACAAACCAATAAACCAACAAACTAACAAGCCAACAAACCAACAAACCAACAAACCAACAAACCAACAAACCAACAAACCAACAAACCAATAAACGAACAAACCAACAAACCAACAAATCAACAAACCAACAAAACGAACAAAGCAACAAATCAACAAAGCAACAAATCAACAAACCAACTAGCCAACAAACCAACAAGCCAACAAACCAACAAGCCAACAAATGAACAAACCAACAAACCAACAAGTCAAAAAACCAACAAACCAACAAACCAACAAACCAACAAGGCAACAAACCGCAAGCCAACAAGCCAACAAACCAACAAGCCAACAAACCAACAAACCAACAAACCAACAAACCAACAAACCAACAAACCAACAAACCAACAAACCAACAAACCAACAGATGAACAAACCAAAAAACCAACAAACCAACAAGCCAACAAACCAACAAACCAACAAGCCAACAAGCTAACTAACCAACAAACCACAAACCAACAAACCAACAAACCAACAAACCAACAAGCTTACAAGCCAACAAACCAACAAGCCAACAAGCCAACAAACCAACAAGCCAACCAACGAACAAACCAACAAACCAACAAACCAACAAGCCAACAAACCAACAAACCAACAAACCAACAAGCCAACAAGCCAACAAACCAACAAGCCAACAAGCCAACAAACCAACAAGCCAACAAACGAACAAACCAACAAACCAACAAACCAACAAACCAACAAACCAACAAACCAACAAACCAACAAACCAACAAACCAACAAACCAACAAACCAACAAATGAACAAACCAAAAAACCAACAAACCAACAAGCCAACAAACCAACAAACCAACAAGCCAACAAGCTAACTAACCACCAAACCACAAACCAACAAACCAACAAACCAACAAACCAACAAGCTTACAAGCCAACAAACCAACATGCCAACAAGCCAACAAACCAACAAGCCAACGAACGAACAAACCAACAAACCAACAAACCAACAAGCCAACAAACCAACAAACCAACAAACCAACAAGCCAACAAGCCAACAAACCAACAAGCCAACAAGCCAACAAACCAACAAGCCAACAAACGAACAAACCAACAAACCAACAAACCAACAAACCAACAAGCCAACAAACCAACAAACCAAAAAGCCAACAAACCAACAAACAAACAAACGAACAAACCAACAAACAAACAAACCAACAAACCAACAAACCAAAAAACCAACAAACCAATAAGCCAACAAACCAACAAACCAACAAGCCAACAAGCCAACAAACCAACAACCCAACAAACCAACAAACCAACAAACCAACAAACCAACAAACCAACAAGCCAACAAGCCAACAAACCAACAAGCCAACAAGCCAACAAACCAACAAGCCAACAAACGAACAAACCAACAAACCACCAAAACAACAAGCCAACCAACCCACAAACCAACAAACGAACAAACAAACAAACCAACAAACCAACAAGCCAACAAACCAACAAACCAACAAGCCAACAAGCCAACAAACCAACAAACCAACAAACCAACAAACCAACAAGGCAACAAACCAACAAACCAATGAACCAACAAACTAACAAGCCAACAAACCAACAAACCAACAAACCAACAAGCCAACAAACCAACAAACCAACAAGCCAACCAACCAACAAACCAACAAATGAACAAACAAACAAACCAACAAACCAACAAACCAACAAACCAACAAACCAACAAACCAATAAGTCAACAAACCAACAAGCCACCAAACGAACAAACCAACAAACAAACAAACCAACAAACCAACAAAACAACAAACGAACAAACCAACAAACCAACAAACCAACAAACCAACAAACCAACAAACCAACAAACCAACAAACCAACAAACCAACAAACCAACAAACGAACAAACCAACAAACCAACAAATCAACAAACCAACAAAACGAACAAAGCAACAAATCAACAAAGCAACAAACCAACAAACCAACTAGCCAACAAACCAACAAGCCAACAAACCAACAAGCCAACAAATGAACAAACCAACAAACCAACAAGTCAAAAAACCAACAAACCAACAAGGCAACAAACCAACAAGCCAACAAGCCAACAAACCAATATGCCAACAAACCAACAAACCAACAAACCAACAAACCAACAAACCAACAAACCAACAAACCAACAAACCAACAAACCAACAAACCAACAAACCAATAAATGAACAAACCAACAAACCAACAAACCAACAAACCAACAAGCCGACAAACCAACAAACGAACAAACCAACAAACCAACAAACCAACAAGGCAACAAACCAACAAACCAATAAACCAACAAACTAACAAGCCAACAAACCAACAAACCAACAAACCAACAAGCCAACAAACCAACAAACCAACAAGCCAACCAACCAACAAACCAACAAATGAACAAACAAACAAACCAACAAACCAACAAACCAATAAGTCAACAAACCAACAAGCCACCAAACGAACAAACCAACAAACAAACAAACCAACAAACCAACAAAACAACAAACGAACAAACCAACAAACCAACAAACCAACAAACCAACAAACCAACAAACCAACAAACCAACAAACCAACAAACCAACAAACGAACAAACGAACAAACCAACAAACCAACAAACCAACAAACCAACAAACCAAACAAGCCAACAAACCAACAAACGAACAAACCAACAAACCAACAAACCAACAAACCAACAAACCAACAAACCAACAAACCAACAAACCAACAAACCAACAAACCAACAAACCAACAAACCAACAAACCAACAAACCAACAAACCAACAAACCAACAAACCAACAAACCAACAAACCAACAAACCAACAAACCAACAAACCAACAAACCAACAAGCCAACAAACCAACAAACCAACAAACCAACAAACCAACAAACCAACAAACCAACAAACCAACAAACCAACAAACCAACAAACCAACAAACCAACAAACCAACAAACCAACAAACCAACAAACCAACAAACGAACAAACCAACAAACCAACAAACCAATAAGCCAACAAACCAAAAGGCCAACAAACCAACAAATCAACAAACCAACAAACGAACAAACCAACAAACCAACAAGCCAACAAACCAACAAACAAACAAACCAATAAACCAACAAACCAACAAGGCAACAAACCAACAAACCAACAAACCAACAAACGAACAAACCAACAAACCAACAAGCCAACAAGCCAACAAACCTACAAGTTAAACAAACCAACAAACCAACAAACCTACAAACCTACAAAATCAACAAACCAACAAACCAACTAGCGAACAAACCAACAAGCCAACAAACCAACAAACCAACAAGCCAACAAACCAATAAACCAACTAACCAACAAAAGAACAAACCAACAAACCAACAAACCAACAAATAAACAAACCAACAAACCAACAAACCAACAAACCAACAAACCAACAAACGAACAAACGAACAAACGAACAAACGAACAAACCAACAAACTAACAAACCAACAAACCAACAAACCAACAAACCAACAAACCAACAAACCAACAAACCAACAAACCAACAAACCAACAAACCTACTAGCCAACAAACCAACAAGCCAACAAACCAACAAGCCAACAAACGAACAAACCAACAAACCAACAAACCAACAAGGCAACAAACCAACAAACCAATAAACCAACAAACTAACAAGCCAACAAACCAACAAACCAACAAACCAACAAACCAACAAACCAACAAACCAACAAACGAACAAACCAACAAACCAACAAATCAACAAACCAACAAAACGAACAAAGCAACAAATCAACAAAGCAACAAACCAACAAACCAACTAGCCAACAAACCAACAAGCCAACAAACCAACAAGCCAACAAATGAACAAACCAACAAACCAACAAGTCAAAAAACCAACAAACCAACAAACCAACAAACCAACAAGGCAACAAACCAACAAGCCAACAAACCAATAAGCCAACAAACCAACAAACCAACAAACCAACAAACCAACAAACCAACAAACCAACAAACCAACAAACCAACAAACCAACAAACCAACAAACCAACAAATGAACAAACCAAAAAACCAACAAACCAACAAGCCAACAAACCAACAAACCAACAAGCCAACAAGCTAACTAACCAACAAACCACAAACCAACAAACCAACAAACCAACAAACCAACAAGCTTACAAGCCAACAAACCAACAAGCCAACAAGCCAACAAACCAACAAGCCAACCAACGAACAAACCAACAACCCAACAAACCAACAAGCCAACAAACCAACAAACCAACAAACCAACAAGCCAACAAGCCAACAAACCAACAAGCCAACAAGCCAACAAACCAACAAGCCAACAAACGAACAAACCAACAAACCAACAAACCAACAAACCAACAAGCCAACAAACCAATAAACCAAAAAGCCAACAAACCAACAAACCAACAAACGAACAAACGAACAAACCAACAAACCACCAAAACAACAAGCCAACCAACCAACAAACCAACAAACGAACAAACCAACAAACCAACAAACCAACAAGCCAACAAACCAAAAAACCAACAAGCCAACAAGCCAACAAACCAACAAACCAACAAGTCAACCAACCAACAAACCAACAAACGAACAAACAAACAAACCAACAAACGAACAAACCAACAAACCAACAAACCTACTAGCCAACAAACCAACAAGCCAACAAACCAACAAGCCAACAAACGAACAAACCAACAAACCAACAAACCAACAAGGCAACAAACCAACAAACCAATAAACCAACAAACTAACAAGCCAACAAACCAACAAACCAACAAACCAACAAACCAACAAACCAACAAACCAACAAACCAATAAACGAACAAACCAACAAACCAACAAATCAACAAACCAACAAAACGAACAAAGCAACAAATCAACAAAGCAACAAATCAACAAACCAACTAGCCAACAAACCAACAAGCCAACAAACCAACAAGCCAACAAATGAACAAACCAACAAACCAACAAGTCAAAAAACCAACAAACCAACAAACCAACAAACCAACAAGGCAACAAACCGCAAGCCAACAAGCCAACAAACCAACAAGCCAACAAACCAACAAACCAACAAACCAACAAACCAACAAACCAACAAACCAACAAACCAACAAACCAACAAACCAACAGATGAACAAACCAAAAAACCAACAAACCAACAAGCCAACAAACCAACAAACCAACAAGCCAACAAGCTAACTAACCAACAAACCACAAACCAACAAACCAACAAACCAACAAACCAACAAGCTTACAAGCCAACAAACCAACAAGCCAACAAGCCAACAAACCAACAAGCCAACCAACGAACAAACCAACAAACCAACAAACCAACAAGCCAACAAACCAACAAACCAACAAACCAACAAGCCAACAAGCCAACAAACCAACAAGCCAACAAGCCAACAAACCAACAAGCCAACAAACGAACAAACCAACAAACCAACAAACCAACAAACCAACAAACCAACAAACCAACAAACCAACAAACCAACAAACCAACAAACCAACAAACCAACAAATGAACAAACCAAAAAACCAACAAACCAACAAGCCAACAAACCAACAAACCAACAAGCCAACAAGCTAACTAACCACCAAACCACAAACCAACAAACCAACAAACCAACAAACCAACAAGCTTACAAGCCAACAAACCAACATGCCAACAAGCCAACAAACCAACAAGCCAACGAACGAACAAACCAACAAACCAACAAACCAACAAGCCAACAAACCAACAAACCAACAAACCAACAAGCCAACAAGCCAACAAACCAACAAGCCAACAAGCCAACAAACCAACAAGCCAACAAACGAACAAACCAACAAACCAACAAACCAACAAACCAACAAGCCAACAAACCAACAAACCAAAAAGCCAACAAACCAACAAACAAACAAACGAACAAACCAACAAACAAACAAACCAACAAACCAACAAACCAAAAAACCAACAAACCAATAAGCCAACAAACCAACAAACCAACAAGCCAACAAGCCAACAAACCAACAACCCAACAAACCAACAAACCAACAAACCAACAAACCAACAAACCAACAAGCCAACAAGCCAACAAACCAACAAGCCAACAAGCCAACAAACCAACAAGCCAACAAACGAACAAACCAACAAACCACCAAAACAACAAGCCAACCAACCCACAAACCAACAAACGAACAAACAAACAAACCAACAAACCAACAAGCCAACAAACCAACAAACCAACAAGCCAACAAGCCAACAAACCAACAAACCAACAAACCAACAAACCAACAAGTCAACCAACCAATAAACAAACAAACTAACAAGCCAACAAACCAACAAACCAACAAACCAACAAACCAACAAACCAACAAACCAACAAACCAACAAACCAACAAACCAACAAACGAACAGACCAACAAACCAACAAATCAACAAACCAACAAAACGAACAAAGCAACAAATCAACAAAGCAACAAATCAATAAACCAACTAGCCAACAAACCAACAAGCCAACAAACCAACAAGCCAACAAATGAACAAACCAACAAACGACAAACCAACAAGTCAAAAAACCAACAAACCAACAAACCAACAAACCGACAAGGCAACAAACCAACAAGCCAACAAGCCAACAAACCAACAAGCCAACAAACCAACAAACCAACAAACCAACAAACCAACAAACCAACAAACCAACAAACCAACAAACCAACAAACCAACAAACCAACAAACCAACAAACCAAGAAACCAACAAACCAACAAATGAACAAACCAAAAAACCAACAAACCAACAAGCCAACAAACCAACAAACCAACAAGTTAACTAACCAACAAACCAACAAGCAAACAAGCCAACAAACCAACAAGCCAACCAACGAACAAACCAACAAACCAACAAACCAACAAGCCAACAAACCAACAAACCAACAAACCAACAAGCCAACAAGCCAACAAACCAACAAGCCAACAAGCCAACAAACCAACAAGCCAACAAACAAACAAACAAACAAACCAACAAACCAACAAACCAACAAGCCAACAAACCAACAAACCAAAAAGCCAACAAACCAACAAACCAACAAACGAACAAACAAACAAACCAACAAACAAACAAACCAACAAACCAACAAACCAAAAAACCAACAAACCAACAAGCCAACAAACCAACAAACCAGCAAGCCAACCAGCCAACAAACCAACAACCCAACAAACCAACAAACCAACAAACCAACAAACCAACAAACCAACAAGCCAACAAGCCAACAAACCAACAAGCCAACAAGCCAACAAACCAACAAGCCAACAAACAAACAAACCAACAAACCACCAAAACAACAAGCCAACCAACCAACAACAAACGAACAAACAAACAAACCAACAAACCAACAAGGCAACAAATCAACAAACCAACAAGCCAACAAGCCAACAAACCAACAAACCAACAAACCAACAAACCAACAAACCAACAAACCAACAAGTCAACCAACCAACAAACCAACAAACGAACAAACAAACAAACCAACAAACCAACAAACCAACAAACCAACAAACCAATAAGCCAACAAACCAACAAGCCACCAAACGAACAAACCAACAAACAAACAAGCCAACAAACCAACAAACCAACAAACCAACAAACGAACGAACCAACAAACCAACAAACCAAGAAACCAACACACCAACAAACCAACAAGCCAACAAACCAACAAACCAACAAACCAACAAACGAAGAAACCAACAAATTAACAAACCAACAAACCAACAAACCAACAAACCAACCAACCAACAAACCAACAAACCAACAAACCAATAAACCAACAAACCAACAAACCAACAAACCAACTAGCCAACAAACCAACAAGCCAACAAACCAACAAGCCAACAAATGAACAAACCAACAAACCAACAAACCAACAAGTCAAAAAACCAACAAACCAAGAAACCAACAAACCAACAAGGCAACAAACCAACAAGCCAACAAGCCAACAAACCAAGAAGCCAACAAACCAACAAACCAACAAACCAACAAACCAACAAACCAACAAACCAACAAACCAACAAACCAACAAACCAACAAACCAACAAACCAACAAACCAACAAATAAACAAACCAAAAAACCAACAACCCAATAAGCCAACAAACCAACAAACCAACAAGCCAACAAGCTAACTAACCAACCAACCAACAAACCAACAAACCAACAAACCAACAAACCAACAAGCTTACAAGCCAACAATCCAACAAGCCAACAAGCCAACAAACCAACAAGCCAACAAACGAACAAACCAACAAACCAACAAACCAACAAACCAACAAGCCAACAAACCAACAAACCAACAAGCCAACAAACTAACAAACCAACAAACGAACAAACAAACAAACCAACAAACCAGTAAGCCAACAAACGAACAAGCCAACAAAAGAACAAACCAACAAACAAACAAACCGACAAACCAACAAACCAACAAACGAACAAACCAACAAACCAACAAACCAAGAAACCAACAAACCACCAAACCAACAAGCCAACAAACCAACAAACCAACAAAGCAACAAACCAACAAACCAACAAACCAACAAACCCACAAACCAACAAACCAACAAACCAACAAACCAACAAACAAACAAACTAACAAACCAAAAAACGAACAAACCAACAAACCAACAAACCAACAAGCTAACAAGCCAGCAAACCAACAAGCCAACAAACCAATAAGCCAACAAGCCAACATGCCAACAAACCAACATGCCACCAAACCAACAAACCAACAAACCAACAAACCAAAAAACCAACAAACGAACAAACCAACAAACCAACAAACCAACAAACCAACAAACCAACAAACCAACAAACCAACAAACGAACAAACCAACAAACCAACAAGCCAACAAGCCAACAAACCAACAAGCCAACAAACCAACAAACCAACAAACCAACAAACGAACAAACCAACAAACCAACAAACCAACAAACTAACAAACCAACAAACCAACAAACCAACAAACCAACAAACCAACAAGCCAACAAGCCAACAAACCAACAAACCAACAAACCAACAAACCAACAAACCAACAAACGAACAAACCAACAAACCAACAAACCAAGAAACCAACACACCAACGAACCAAAAAGCGAACAAACCAACAAACCAACAAACCAACAAACGAAGAAACCAACAAATTAACAAACAAGCAAACCAACAAACCAACAAACCAACAAACCAACCAACCAACAAACCAACAAACAAACAAACCAATAAACCAACAAACCAACAAACCAACAAACCAACTAGCCAACAAACCAACAAGCCAACAAACCAACAAGCCAACAAATGAACAAACCAACAAACCAACAAGTCAAAAAACCAACAAACCAACAAACCAACAAGGCAACAAACCAGCAAGCCAACAAGCCAACAAACCAACAAGCCAACAAACCAACAAACCAACAAACCAACAAACCAACAAACCAACAAACCAACAAACCAACAAACCAACAAACCAACAAACCAACAAACCAACAAACCAACAAACCAACAAACCAACAAATGAACAAACCAAAAAACCAACAAACCAACAAGCCAACAAACCAACAAACCAACAAGCCAACAAGCTAACTAACCAACAAACCAACAAACCAACAAACCAACAAACCAACAAACCAACAAACCAACAAACCAACAAGCTTACAAGCCAACAAACCAACAAGCCAACAAGCCAACAAACCAACAAGCCAACAAACGAACAAACCAACAAACCAACAAACCAACAAACCAACAAGCCAACAAACCAACAAACCAACAAGCCAACAAACCAACAAACCAACAAACGAACAAACAAACAAACCAACAAACCAGTAAGCCAACAAACGAACAAGCCAACAAAAGAACAAACCAACAAACAAACAAACCAACAAACCAACAAACCAACAAACGAACAAACCAACAAACCAACAAACCAAGAAACCAACAAACCACCAAACCAACAAGCCAACAAACCAACAAACCAACAAAGCAACAAACCAACAAACCAACAAACCAACAAACCCACAAACCAACACACCAACAAACCAACAAACCAACAAACAAACAAAACCACCAAACCAACAAACCAACAAACCAACAAACCAAAAAACCAACAAACGAACAAACCAAAAAACCAACAAACCAACAAACCAACAAACCAACAAACCAACAAACCAACAAACGAACAAACCAACAAACCAACAAGCCAACAAGCCAACAAACCAACAAGCCAACAAACCAACAAACCAACAAACCAACAAACGAACAAACCAACAAACCAACAAACCAACAAACCAACAAACCAACAAACCAACAAACCAACAAACCAACAAACCAACAAGCAAACAAGCCAACAAACCAACAAACCAACAAACCAACAAACCAACAAACCAACAAACGAACAAACCAACAAACCAAGAAACCAACACACCAACGAACCAACAAGCCAACAAACCAACAAACCAACAAACCAACAAACGAAGAAACCAACAAATTAACAAACCAGCAAACCAACAAACCAACAAACCAACAAACCAACCAACCAACAAACCAACAAACCAACAAACCAATAAACCAACAAACCAACAAACCAACAAACCAACTAACCAACAAACCAACAAGCCAACAAACCAACAAGCCAACAAATGAACAAACCAACAAACCAACAAACCAACAAGTCAAAAAACCAACAAACCAACAAACCAACAAACCAACAAGGCAACAAACCAGCAAGCCAACTAGCCAACAAACCAACAAGCCAACAAACCAACAAACCAACAAACCAACAAACCAACAAACCAACAAACTAACAAACCAACAAACCAACAAACCAACAACCCAACAAACCAACAAACCAACAAATGAACAAACCAAAAAACCAACAAACCAACAAGCAAACAAACCAACAAACCAACAAGCCAACAAGCTAACTAACCAACAAACCAACAAACCAACAAACCAACAAACCAACAAACCAACAAACCAACAAACCAACAAACCAACAAGCTTACAAGCCAACAAACCAACAAGCCAACAAGCCAACAAACCAACAAGCCAACAAACGAACAAAGCAACAAGCCAACAAACCAACAAACCAACAAACAAACAAACCAACAAACCAGTAAGCCAACAAACGAACAAGCCAACAAAAGAACAAACCAACAAACAAACAAACCAACAAACCAACAAACCAACAAACGAACAAACCAACAAACCAACAAACCAAGAAACCAACGAACCACCAAACCAACAAGCCAACAAACCAACAAACCAACAAAGCAACAAACCAACAAACCAACAAACCAACAAACCCACAAACAACAAACCAACAAACCAATAAACCAACGAACAAACAAACCAACAAACCAACAAACGAACAAACCAACAAACCAACAAACCAACAAGCCTACAAGCCAACAAACCAATAAGCCAACAAGCCAACATGCCAACAAACCAACATGTCACCAAACCAACAAACCAACAAACCAACAAACCAAAAAACCAACAAACGAACAAACCAACAAACCAACAAACCAACAAACCAACAAACCAACAAACCAACAAACCAACAAACCAACAAACGAACAAACCATCACACCAACAAGCCAACAAGCTAACAAACCAACAAGTCAACAAACCAACAAGCCAACAAACCAACAAACCAACAAACCAACAAACGAACAAACCAACAAACCAACAAACCAATAAACCAACAAACAAACAAACCAACAAACCAACAAACGAACAAACCAACAAACCAACAAACCAACAAGCCTACAAGCCAACAAACCAATAAGCCAACAAGCCAACATGCCAACAAACCAACATGTCACCAAACCAACAAACCAACAAACCAACAAACCAAAAAACCAACAAACGAACAAACCAACAAACCAACAAACCAACAAACCAACAAACCAACAAACCAAGAAACCAACAAACCAACAAACGAACAAACCATCAAACCAACAAGCCAACAAGCTAACAAACCAACAAGTCAACAAACCAACAAGCCAACAAACCAACAAACCAACAAACCAACAAACGAACAAACCAACAAACCAACAAACCAACAAACCAACAAACGAACAAACCAACAAACCAACAAGCCAACAAGCCAACAAACCAACAAACCAACAAACCAACAAGTCAACAAACCAATAAACCAATAAGCCAACAAACGAACAAACCAACAAACGAACAAACCAACAACCCAACAAACCAACAAACCAACAAGCCAACAAACCAACAAATCAACAAACGAACAAACCAACAAACCAACAAACCAACAAACCAACAAACCAACAAACCAACAAACCAACAAACCAACAAACCAACAAGCCAACAAACCAACAAGCCAACAAACAAACAAACAAACAAACCCACAAACCAACAAACGAACAAACCAACAAACC
This sequence comes from Atherix ibis, assembly GCA_958298945.1. Taxonomy (NCBI): domain Eukaryota; kingdom Metazoa; phylum Arthropoda; class Insecta; order Diptera; family Athericidae; genus Atherix; species Atherix ibis. The sequence goes on from OY282608.1 coordinate 32,752,293, forward strand.
AACAAACCAACAAACGAACAAACCAACAAACCAACAAACCAACAAACCAACAAACCAACAAACTAACAAACCAACAAGCCAACAAACCAACAAACCAACAAACCAACAAACCAAAAAACCAACAAACCAACAAACCCAAAAACCAACAAACCAACAAACCAACAAACCAACAAACCAACAAGCCAACAAACGAACAAACCAACAAACGAACAAACCAACAAACCAACAAACGAACAAACCAACAAACCAAAAAACCAACAAACCAACAAACCAACAAGCCAACAAACCAACAAACCATCAGCCAACAAGCTTACAAACCAACAAACCAACAAACCAACAAACGAACAAGCCAACAAACCAACAAACCAACAAACCAACAAACCAACAAACCAACAAATCAACAAACCAACAAACCAACAAACCAACAAACCAACAAACCAACAAACCAACAAACCAACAAGCCAACAAACCAACAAACCAACAAACCAAAAAACCAACAAACGAACAAACCAACAAACCAACAAACCAACAAACCAACAAACCAACAAAGCAACAAGCCAACAAACCAAAAAACCAACAAACCAACAAACCAACAAACCAACAAACCAACAAACGAACAAACCAACAAATCAACAAGCGAACAAGCCAACAAGCCAACAAACCATTATACCAACAAACCAACAAGCCAACAAGCCAACAAACCAACAAATCAACAAACCAACAAACCAACAAACGAACAAACCAACAAATCAACAAGCCAACAAGCCAACAAACCAAAAAACCAATAAACCAACAAACCAACAAACCAACAAACCAACAAACGAAAAAACCAACAAATCAACAAGCGAACAAGCCAACAAACCAACAAACCAACAAGCCCACAAACCAATAAACCAACTTACCAACAAACGCACAAACCAACAAACCAACAAACCAACAAACCAACAAACCAACAAACCAACAAACCAACAAACCAACAAACCCAAAAACCAACAAACGAACAAACCAACAAACCAACAAACCAACAAACCAACAAACCAACAAACCAACAAACCAACAAACGAACAAACCATCACACCAACAAGCCAACAAGCTAACAAACCAACAAGTCAACAAACCAACAAGCCAACAAACCAACAAACCAACAAACCAACAAACGAACAAACCAACAAACCAACAAACCAATAAACCAACAAACAAACAAACCAACAAACCAACAAACGAACAAACCAACAAACCAACAAACCAACAAGCCTACAAGCCAACAAACCAATAAGCCAACAAGCCAACATGCCAACAAACCAACATGTCACCAAACCAACAAACCAACAAACCAACAAACCAAAAAACCAACAAACGAACAAACCAACAAACCAACAAACCAACAAACCAACAAACCAACAAACCAACAAACCAACAAACCAACAAACGAACAAACCATCAAACCAACAAGCCAACAAGTTAACAAACCAACAAACCAACAAACCAACAAGTCAACAAACCAATAAACCAATAAGCCAACAAACGAACAAACCAACAAACGAACAAACCAACAACCCAACAAACCAACAAACCAACAAGCCAACAAACCAACAAACCAACAAACGAACAAACCAACAAACCAACAAACCAACAAACCAACAAACCAACAAACCAACAAACCAACAAACCAACAAACCAACAAGCCAACAAACCAACAAGCCAACAAACGAACAAACAAACAAACCCACAAACCAACAAACGAACAAACCAACAAACCAACAAACCAACAAACGAACAAACCAACAAACCAACAAACCAACAAACCAACAAACCAACAAACTAACAAACCAACAAGCCAACAAACCAACAAACCAACAAACCAACAAACCAAAAAACCAACAAACCAACAAACCCAAAAACCAACAAACCAACAAACCAACAAACCAACAAACCAACAAACGAACAAACCAACAACCCAACAAACCAACAAACCAACAAGCCAACAAACCAACAAACCAACAAACGAACAAACCAACAAACCAACAAACCAACAAACCAACAAACCAACAAACCAACAAACCAACAAACCAACAAACCAACAAGCCAACAAACCAACAAGCCAACAAACGAACAAACAAACAAACCCACAAACCAACAAACGAACAAACCAACAAACCAACAAACCAACAAACGAACAAACCAACAAACCAACAAACCAACAAACCAACAAACCAACAAACTAACAAACCAACAAGCCAACAAACCAACAAACCAACAAACCAACAAACCAAAAAACCAACAAACCAACAAACCCAAAAACCAACAAACCAACAAACCAACAAACCAACAAACCAACAAGCCAACAAACGAACAAACCAACAAACGAACAAACAAACAAACCCACAAACCAACAAACGAACAAACCAACAAACCAACAAACCAACAAACGAACAAACCAACAAACCAACAAACCAACAAACCAACAAACCAACAAACTAACAAACCAACAAGCCAACAAACCAACAAACCAACAAACCAACAAACCAAAAAACCAACAAACCAACAAACCCAAAAACCAACAAACCAACAAACCAACAAACCAACAAACCAACAAACGAACAAACCAACAACCCAACAAACCAACAAACCAACAAGCCAACAAACCAACAAACCAACAAACGAACAAACCAACAAACCAACAAACCAACAAACCAACAAACCAACAAACCAACAAACCAACAAACCAACAAACCAACAAGCCAACAAACCAACAAGCCAACAAACGAACAAACAAACAAACCCACAAACCAACAAACGAACAAACCAACAAACCAACAAACCAACAAACGAACAAACCAACAAACCAACAAACCAACAAACCAACAAACCAACAAACTAACAAACCAACAAGCCAACAAACCAACAAACCAACAAACCAACAAACCAAAAAACCAACAAACCAACAAACCCAAAAACCAACAAACCAACAAACCAACAAACCAACAAACCAACAAGCCAACAAACGAACAAACCAACAAACGAACAAACCAACAAACCAACAAACGAACAAACCAACAAACCAAAAAACCAACAAACCAACAAACCAACAAGCCAACAAACCAACAAACCATCAGCCAACAAGCTTACAAACCAACAAACCAACAAACCAACAAACGAACAAGCCAACAAACCAACAAACCAACAAACCAACAAACCAACAAACCAACAAATCAACAAACCAACAAACCAACAAACCAACAAACCAACAAACCAACAAACCAACAAACCAACAAGCCAACAAACCAACAAACCAACAAACCAAAAAACCAACAAACGAACAAACCAACAAACCAACAAACCAACAAACCAACAAACCAACAAAGCAACAAGCCAACAAACCAAAAAACCAACAAACCAACAAACCAACAAACCAACAAACCAACAAACGAACAAACCAACAAATCAACAAGCGAACAAGCCAACAAGCCAACAAACCATTATACCAACAAACCAACAAGCCAACAAGCCAACAAACCAACAAATCAACAAACCAACAAACCAACAAACGAACAAACCAACAAATCAACAAGCCAACAAGCCAACAAGCCAACAAACCAAAAAACCAACAAACCAACAAACCAACAAACCAACAAACCAACAAACGAACAAACCAACAAATCAACAAGCGAACAAGCCAACAAACCAACAAACCAACAAGCCCACAAACCAATAAACCAACTTACCAACAAACGCACAAACCAACAAACCAACAAACCAACAAACCAACAAACCAACAAACCAACAAACCAACAAACCAACAAACCAAAAAACCAACAAACGAACAAACCAACAAACCAACAAACCAACAAACCAACAAACCAACAAACCAACAAACCAACAAACGAACAAACCATCACACCAACAAGCCAACAAGCTAACAAACCAACAAGTCAACAAACCAACAAGCCAACAAACCAACAAACCAACAAACCAACAAACGAACAAACCAACAAACCAACAAACCAATAAACCAACAAACAAACAAACCAACAAACCAACAAACGAACAAACCAACAAACCAACAAACCAACAAGCCTACAAGCCAACAAACCAATAAGCCAACAAGCCAACATGCCAACAAACCAACATGTCACCAAACCAACAAACCAACAAACCAACAAACCAAAAAACCAACAAACGAACAAACCAACAAACCAACAAACCAACAAACCAACAAACCAACAAACCAACAAACCAACAAACCAACAAACGAACAAACCATCAAACCAACAAGCCAACAAGCTAACAAACCAACAAGTCAACAAACCAACAAGCCAACAAACCAACAAACCAACAAACCAACAAACGAACAAACCAACAAACCAACAAACCAACAAACCAACAAACGAACAAACCAACAAACCAACAAGCCAACAAGCCAACAAACCAACAAACCAACAAACCAACAAGTCAACAAACCAATAAACCAATAAGCCAACAAACGAACAAACCAACAAACGAACAAACCAACAACCCAACAAACCAACAAACCAACAAGCCAACAAACCAACAAACCAACAAACGAACAAACCAACAAACCAACAAACCAACAAACCAACAAACCAACAAACCAACAAACCAACAAACCAACAAGCCAACAAACCAACAAGCCAACAAACGAACAAACAAACAAACCCACAAACCAACAAACGAACAAACCAACAAACCAACAAACCAACAAACGAACAAACCAACAAACCAACAAACCAACAAACCAACAAACCAACAAACTAACAAACCAACAAGCCAACAAACCAACAAACCAACAAACCAACAAACCAAAAAACCAACAAACCAACAAACCCAAAAACCAACAAACCAACAAACCAACAAACCAACAAACCAACAAGCCAACAAACGAACAAACCAACAAACGAACAAACCAACAAACCAACAAACGAACAAACCAACAAACCAAAAAACCAACAAACCAACAAACCAACAAGCCAACAAACCAACAAACCATCAGCCAACAAGCTTACAAACCAACAAACCAACAAACCAACAAACGAACAAGCCAACAAACCAACAAACCAACAAACCAACAAACCAACAAACCAACAAACCAACAAACGAACAAACCATCACACCAACAAGCCAACAAGCTAACAAACCAACAAGTCAACAAACCAACAAGCCAACAAACCAACAAACCAACAAACCAACAAACGAACAAACCAACAAACCAACAAACCAATAAACCAACAAACAAACAAACCAACAAACCAACAAACGAACAAACCAACAAACCAACAAACCAACAAGCCTACAAGCCAACAAACCAATAAGCCAACAAGCCAACATGCCAACAAACCAACATGTCACCAAACCAACAAACCAACAAACCAACAAACCAAAAAACCAACAAACGAACAAACCAACAAACCAACAAACCAACAAACCAACAAACCAACAAACCAACAAACCAACAAACCAACAAACGAACAAACCATCAAACCAACAAGCCAACAAGTTAACAAACCAACAAACCAACAAACCAACAAGTCAACAAACCAATAAACCAATAAGCCAACAAACGAACAAACCAACAAACGAACAAACCAACAACCCAACAAACCAACAAACCAACAAGCCAACAAACCAACAAACCAACAAACGAACAAACCAACAAACCAACAAACCAACAAACCAACAAACCAACAAACCAACAAACCAACAAACCAACAAACCAACAAGCCAACAAACCAACAAGCCAACAAACGAACAAACAAACAAACCCACAAACCAACAAACGAACAAACCAACAAACCAACAAACCAACAAACGAACAAACCAACAAACCAACAAACCAACAAACCAACAAACCAACAAACTAACAAACCAACAAGCCAACAAACCAACAAACCAACAAACCAACAAACCAAAAAACCAACAAACCAACAAACCCAAAAACCAACAAACCAACAAACCAACAAACCAACAAACCAACAAACGAACAAACCAACAACCCAACAAACCAACAAACCAACAAGCCAACAAACCAACAAACCAACAAACGAACAAACCAACAAACCAACAAACCAACAAACCAACAAACCAACAAACCAACAAACCAACAAACCAACAAACCAACAAGCCAACAAACCAACAAGCCAACAAACGAACAAACAAACAAACCCACAAACCAACAAACGAACAAACCAACAAACCAACAAACCAACAAACGAACAAACCAACAAACCAACAAACCAACAAACCAACAAACCAACAAACTAACAAACCAACAAGCCAACAAACCAACAAACCAACAAACCAACAAACCAAAAAACCAACAAACCAACAAACCCAAAAACCAACAAACCAACAAACCAACAAACCAACAAACCAACAAGCCAACAAACGAACAAACCAACAAACGAACAAACAAACAAACCCACAAACCAACAAACGAACAAACCAACAAACCAACAAACCAACAAACGAACAAACCAACAAACCAACAAACCAACAAACCAACAAACCAACAAACTAACAAACCAACAAGCCAACAAACCAACAAACCAACAAACCAACAAACCAAAAAACCAACAAACCAACAAACCCAAAAACCAACAAACCAACAAACCAACAAACCAACAAACCAACAAACGAACAAACCAACAACCCAACAAACCAACAAACCAACAAGCCAACAAACCAACAAACCAACAAACGAACAAACCAACAAACCAACAAACCAACAAACCAACAAACCAACAAACCAACAAACCAACAAACCAACAAACCAACAAGCCAACAAACCAACAAGCCAACAAACGAACAAACAAACAAACCCACAAACCAACAAACGAACAAACCAACAAACCAACAAACCAACAAACGAACAAACCAACAAACCAACAAACCAACAAACCAACAAACCAACAAACTAACAAACCAACAAGCCAACAAACCAACAAACCAACAAACCAACAAACCAAAAAACCAACAAACCAACAAACCCAAAAACCAACAAACCAACAAACCAACAAACCAACAAACCAACAAGCCAACAAACGAACAAACCAACAAACGAACAAACCAACAAACCAACAAACGAACAAACCAACAAACCAAAAAACCAACAAACCAACAAACCAACAAGCCAACAAACCAACAAACCATCAGCCAACAAGCTTACAAACCAACAAACCAACAAACCAACAAACGAACAAGCCAACAAACCAACAAACCAACAAACCAACAAACCAACAAACCAACAAATCAACAAACCAACAAACCAACAAACCAACAAACCAACAAACCAACAAACCAACAAACCAACAAGCCAACAAACCAACAAACCAACAAACCAAAAAACCAACAAACGAACAAACCAACAAACCAACAAACCAACAAACCAACAAACCAACAAAGCAACAAGCCAACAAACCAAAAAACCAACAAACCAACAAACCAACAAACCAACAAACCAACAAACGAACAAACCAACAAATCAACAAGCGAACAAGCCAACAAGCCAACAAACCATTATACCAACAAACCAACAAGCCAACAAGCCAACAAACCAACAAATCAACAAACCAACAAACCAACAAACGAACAAACCAACAAATCAACAAGCCAACAAGCCAACAAGCCAACAAACCAAAAAACCAACAAACCAACAAACCAACAAACCAACAAACCAACAAACGAACAAACCAACAAATCAACAAGCGAACAAGCCAACAAACCAACAAACCAACAAGCCCACAAACCAATAAACCAACTTACCAACAAACGCACAAACCAACAAACCAACAAACCAACAAACCAACAAACCAACAAACCAACAAACCAACAAACCAACAAACCAAAAAACCAACAAACGAACAAACCAACAAACCAACAAACCAACAAACCAACAAACCAACAAACCAACAAACCAACAAACGAACAAACCATCACACCAACAAGCCAACAAGCTAACAAACCAACAAGTCAACAAACCAACAAGCCAACAAACCAACAAACCAACAAACCAACAAACGAACAAACCAACAAACCAACAAACCAATAAACCAACAAACAAACAAACCAACAAACCAACAAACGAACAAACCAACAAACCAACAAACCAACAAGCCTACAAGCCAACAAACCAATAAGCCAACAAGCCAACATGCCAACAAACCAACATGTCACCAAACCAACAAACCAACAAACCAACAAACCAAAAAACCAACAAACGAACAAACCAACAAACCAACAAACCAACAAACCAACAAACCAACAAACCAACAAACCAACAAACCAACAAACGAACAAACCATCAAACCAACAAGCCAACAAGCTAACAAACCAACAAGTCAACAAACCAACAAGCCAACAAACCAACAAACCAACAAACCAACAAACGAACAAACCAACAAACCAACAAACCAACAAACCAACAAACGAACAAACCAACAAACCAACAAGCCAACAAGCCAACAAACCAACAAACCAACAAACCAACAAGTCAACAAACCAATAAACCAATAAGCCAACAAACGAACAAACCAACAAACGAACAAACCAACAACCCAACAAACCAACAAACCAACAAGCCAACAAACCAACAAACCAACAAACGAACAAACCAACAAACCAACAAACCAACAAACCAACAAACCAACAAACCAACAAACCAACAAACCAACAAACCAACAAGCCAACAAACCAACAAGCCAACAAACGAACAAACAAACAAACCCACAAACCAACAAACGAACAAACCAACAAACCAACAAACCAACAAACGAACAAACCAACAAACCAACAAACCAACAAACCAACAAACCAACAAACTAACAAACCAACAAGCCAACAAACCAACAAACCAACAAACCAACAAACCAAAAAACCAACAAACCAACAAACCCAAAAACCAACAAACCAACAAACCAACAAACCAACAAACCAACAAGCCAACAAACGAACAAACCAACAAACGAACAAACCAACAAACCAACAAACGAACAAACCAACAAACCAAAAAACCAACAAACCAACAAACCAACAAGCCAACAAACCAACAAACCATCAGCCAACAAGCTTACAAACCAACAAACCAACAAACCAACAAACGAACAAGCCAACAAACCAACAAACCAACAAACCAACAAACCAACAAACCAACAAACCAACAAATCAACAAACCAACAAACCAACAAACCAACAAACCAACAAACCAACAAACCAACAAACCAACAAGCCAACAAACCAACAAACCAACAAACCAAAAAACCAACAAACGAACAAACCAACAAACCAACAAACCAACAAACCAACAAACCAACAAAGCAACAAGCCAACAAACCAAAAAACCAACAAACCAACAAACCAACAAACCAACAAACCAACAAACGAACAAACCAACAAATCAACAAGCGAACAAGCCAACAAGCCAACAAACCATCATACCAACAAACCAACAAGCCAACAAGCCAACAAACCAACAAATCAACAAACCAACAAACCAACAAACGAACAAACCAACAAATCAACAAGCCAACAAGCCAACAAACCAAAAAACCAACAAACCAACAAACCAACAAACCAACAAACCAACAAACGAACAAACCAACAAATCAACAAGCGAACAAGCCAACAAACCAACAAACCAACAAGCCCACAAACCAATAAACCAACTTACCAACAAACGCACAAACCAACAAACCAACAAACCAACAAACCAACAAACCAACAAACCAACAAATCAACAAACCAACAAACCAACAAACCAACAAACCAACAAACCAACAAACCAACAAACCAACAAACCAACAAACCAACAAACCAACAAACGAACAAACCAACAAACCAACAAGCCAACAAGCCAACAAACCAACAAGCCAACAAACCAACAAACCAACAAACCAACAAACCAACAAACCAACAAACCAACAAACCAAAAAACCAACAAGCCAACAAACCATTAAACCAACAAACAAATAAACCAACAAACCAACAAACCAACAAACCAACAAACCAACAAACCAACAAACCAACAAACCAACAAACCAACAAACCAACAAACCAACAAGCCAACAAACCAACAAACCAACAAACCAAAAAACCAACAAACGAACAAACCAACAAACCAACAAACCAACAAACCAACAAACCAACAAAGCAACAAGCCAACAAACCAAAAAACCAACAAACCAACAAACCAACAAACCAACAAGCCCACAAACCAATAAACCAACTAACCAACAAACGCACAAACCAACAAACCAACAAACCAACAAACGAACAAACCAACTACCCAACAAATGAACAAACCAACACACGAACAAACCAACAAACCAACAAACCAACAAACCAACAAACCAACAAACAAACAAACCAACAAACCAACAAACCAACAAACCAAGAAACCAACAAACCAACAAACCAACAAACCAACAAACCAACAAACCAACAAACCAACAAGCCAAAAAAACCAACAATCCAACAAACCAAAAAACCAACAAACGAACAAACCAACAAACCAACAAACCAACAAACCAACAAACCAACAAAGCAACAAGCCAACAAACCAAAAAACCAACAAACCAACAAACCAACAAACCAACAAGCCCACAAACCAATAAACCAACTAACCAACAAACGCACAAACCAACAAACCAACAAACCAACAAACGAACAAACCAACTACCCAACAAATGAACAAACCAACACACGAACAAACCAACAAACCAACAAACCAACAAACCAACAAACCAACAAACAAACAAACCAACAAACCAACAAACCAACAAACCAAGAAACCAACAAACCAACAAACCAACAAACCAACAAACCAACAAACCAACAAACCAACAAACCAACACACCAACAAACAAACAAACCAACAAACCAACAAACCAACAAACCAACAAACCAACAAGCCAACAAACCAACAAACACACAAACCAACAAACCAACAAGCCAACAAACCAACAAACCAACGAACCAATAAACGAACAAACCAACAAACCAACAAACCAACAAACCAACAAACCAACAAACCAACAAACCAACAAACCAACACACCAACAAACAAACAAACCAACAAACCAACAAACCAACAAACCAACAAACCAACAAACCAACAAACCAACAAACCAACAAACCATCAAGTCAACAAACCAACAAACCAACAAGCAAACAAGCCAACTAACCAACAAACCAACAAACCAACAAACCAACAAACCAACAAACCAACAAACCCACAAACCAACTAGCCAACAAGCCAACAAACCAACAAGCCAACAAACGAACAAACCAACAAACCAACAAACCAACCAACCAACGAACCAACAAACGAACAAACCAACAAACCAACAAACCAACAAACCAACAAACCAACAAACCAACAAACCAACAAACCAAAAAACCAACAAACCGTCAAGCCAACAAACCAACAAACCAACAAGCCAACAAACCAACAAACCAACAAGCCAATAAGCCAACAAACCAACAAACCAACAAACCAACAAACGAACAAAGCAACAAACCAACAAGCCAACAAGCCAACAAACCAACAAGCCAACAAACCAACAAACCAACAAACCAACAAACCAACAAACCAACAAACCAACAAACCAACAAACCAACAAACCAACAAACCAACAAACCAACAAACCAACAAACCAACAAACCAACAAACCAACAAACCAACAAGCCAACAAACCATTAAACTAACAAACAAATAAACCAACAAACCAACAAACCAACAAACCAACAAACCAACAAACCAACAAACCAACAAACCAACAAGCCAACAAGCCAACAAACCAACAAACCAACAAACCAAAAAACCAACAAACGAACAAACCAACAAAACAACAAACCAACAAACCAACAAACCAACAAAGCAACAAGCCAACAAACCAAAAAACCAACAAACCAACAAACCAACAAACCAACAAACGAACAAACCAACAAATCAACAAGCCAACCAGCCAACAAGCCAACAAACCAACAAACCAACAAACCAACAAACCAACAAGCCAACAAGCCAAAAAACCAACAAATCAACAAACCAACAAACCAACAAACGAACAAACCAACAAATCAACAAGCCAACAAGCCAACAAACCAACAAGCCTACAAACATACAAACCAACAAACCAAAAAACCTACAAAACCAACAAACCAACAAACCAACTAGCCAACAAAGCAACAAGCCGACAAACCAACAAGCCAACAAACGAACAAACCAACAAACCAACAAACCAACAAGCCAACAAACCAACAAACCAACAAGCCACAAACCAATAAACCAACTAACCAACAAACGCACAAACCAACAAACCAACAAACCAACAAACGAACAAACCAACTACCCAACAAATGAACAAACCAACAAACGAACAAACCAACAAACCAACAAACCAACAAACCAACAAACCAACAAACCAACAAACCAATAAACCAACAAACCAACAAACCAACAAACCAACAAACCAACAAACCAACAAGCCAAAAAACCAACAAGCCAACAAACGAACAAACCAACAAGCCAACAAACCAACAAACACACAAACCAACAAACCAACAAGCCAACAAACCAACAAACCAAAGAACCAACAAACGAACAAACCAACAAACCAACAAACCAACAAACCAACAAACCAACAAACCAGCAAATCAACAAACGAACAAACCAACAAACCAACAAACCAACAAACCAACAAACCAACAAACCAACAAACCAACAAACCAACAAACCATCAAGCCAACAAACCAACAAACCAACAAGCAAACAAGCCAACTAACCAACAAACCAACAAACCAACAAGCCAACAAACCAACAAACAAACAAACCCACAAGCCAACAAGCCAACAAACCAACTAGCCAACAAGCCAACAAACCGACAAGCCAACAAACGAACAAACCAACAAACCAACAAACCAACCAACCTACAAGCCAACAAGCCAACAAGCCAACAAGCCAACAAACCAACAAGCCAACAAACCAACAAACCAACAAACCAACAAACGAACAAACCAACAAACCAACAAACCAACAAACCAACAAACCAACAAACCAACAAACCAACAACACAACAAGCCAACAAACCAACAAACCAACAAACGAACAAAACAACAAGTCCACAAGCCAACAAACCAACAAACCAACAAGCAAACAAGCCAACTAACCAACAAACCAACAAACCAACAAGCCAACAAAGGAACAAACAAACAAACCCACAAGCCAACAAGCCAACAAACCAACTACCAACAAGCCAACAAACCAACAAGCCAACAAACGAACAAACCAACAAACCAACAAACCAACCAACCAACAAGCCAACAAGCCAACAAACCAACAAGCCAACAAACCAACAAACCAACAAAAAAACAAACTAACAAACCAACAAACCAACAAACCAACAAACCAACAAACCAACAAGCCAACAAACGAACAAACAAACAAACCAACAAACCTTTAAACGAACAAACCGACAAACCAACAAACCAACAAACCAATAAGCCAACAAACCAACAAACCAACAAGCTAACAAAACAACAAATCTACAAACGAACAAACCAACAAACCAACAAGCCAACAAACAAACAAACAAACAAGCCAACAAGCTAACAAACCAACAAACCAACAAACCAACAAACGAACAAATCAACAAACCAACAAGCCAACAAGCAAACAAACCAACAAGCTAACAAACCAACAAATCTACAAACGAACAAACGAACAAACCAACAAACCAACAAACCAACAAACCAACAAACTTACAAACCAACAAGCCAACAAACCAACAAACCAACTAACCAACAAACCAACAAACCAACAAACCAACAAACCAACAAACCAACAAACCAACAAGCCAACAAACCAACAAACCAACAACCCAACAAGCTTACAAACCCACAAACCAACAAACCAACAAACCAACAAACCAACAAACCAACAAGCCAACAAGCTAACAAACCAACAAACCAACAAACCAACAAACGAACAAACCAACAAACCAACAAGCCAACAAGCCAACAAACCAACAAGCTAACAAAACAACAAATCTACAAACGAACAAACCAACAAACCAACAAACCAACAAACCAACAAACCAACAAACTAACAAACCAACAAGCCTACAAACCAACAAACCAACTAACCAACAAACCAACAAACCAACAAACCAACAAACCAACAAACCAACAAACTAACAAACCAACAAGCCAACAAACCAACAAACCAACAAGCCAACAAACGAACAAACCAACAAACGAACAAACCAACAAACCAACAAACCAACAAACCAACAAACGAACAAACCAACAAACCAACAAACCAACAAACCAACAAACCAACAAACCAACAAGCCAACAAACCAACAAACCAACAACCCAACAAGCTTACAAACCAGCAAACGAACAAAACAACAAGTCCACAAGCCAACAAACCAACAAACCAACAAGCAAACAAGCCAACTAACCAACAAACCAACAAACCAACAAGCCAACAAAGGAACAAACAAACAAACCCACAAGCCAACAAGCCAACAAACCAACTACCAACAAGCCAACAAACCAACAAGCCAACAAACGAACAAACCAACAAACCAACAAACCAACCAACCAACAAGCCAACAAGCCAACAAACCAACAAGCCAACAAACCAACAAACCAACAAAAAAACAAACTAACAAACCAACAAACCAACAAACCAACAAACCAACAAACCAACAAGCCAACAAACGAACAAACAAACAAACCAACAAACCTTTAAACGAACAAACCGACAAACCAACAAACCAACAAACCAATAAGCCAACAAACCAACAAACCAACAAACGAACAAACAAACAAACCAACAAACCAACAAACCAACAAACCAACAAACCAACAAACCAACAAACCAACAAACCAACAAACCAACAAACGAACAAACCAACAAACCAACAAACCAACAAATCAACAAACCAACAAGCCAACAAACAAACAAACAAACAAGCCAACAAGCTAACAAACCAACAAACCAACAAACCAACAAACGAACAAATCAACAAACCAACAAGCCAACAAGCAAACAAACCAACAAGCTAACAAACCAACAAATCTACAAACGAACAAACGAACAAACCAACAAACCAACAAACCAACAAACCAACAAACTTACAAACCAACAAGCCAACAAACCAACAAACCAACTAACTAACAAACCAACAAACCAACAAACCAACAAACCAACAAACCAACAAACCAACAAGCCAACAAACCAACAAACCAACAACCCAACAAGCTTACAAACCAACAAACCAACAAACCAACAAACCAACAAACCAACAAGCCAACAAGCTAACAAACCAACAAACCAACAAACCAACAAACGAACAAACCAACAAACCAACAAGCCAACAAGCCAACAAGCCAACAAACCAACAAGCTAACAAACCAACAAATCTACAAACGAACAAACCAACAAACCAACAAACCAACAAACCAACAAACCAACAAACTAACAAACCAACAAGCCTACAAACCAACAAACCAACTAACCAACAAACCAACAAACCAACAAACCAACAAACCAACAAACCAACAAACCAACAAACCAACAAACCAACAAGCCAACAAACCAACAAACCAACAAGCCAACAAACGAACAAACCAACAAACGAACAAACCAACAAACCAACAAACCAACAAACCAACAAACGAACAAACCAACAAACCAACAAACCAACAAACCAACAAACCAACAAACCAACAAACCAACAAGCCAACAAACCAACAAACCAACAACCCAACAAGCTTACAAACCAACAAACCAACAAACCAACAAACGAACAAACCAACAAACCAACAAGCCAACAAGCCAACAAACCAACAAACTAACAAACGAACAAACCAACAAACCAACAAACCAACAAACCAACAAACCAACAAGCCAACAAACCAACAAACCAACAAACCAACAAACCAACAAATCAACAAACCAACAAACCAACAAACCAACAAACCAACAAACCAACAAGCCAACAATTCAACAAACCAACAAACCAACAAACCAACAAACCAACAAACCAACAAGCCAACAAACCAACAAACCAACAAGCCAACAAGCCAACAAGCCAACAAACCAACAAACCAACAAACCAACAAACGAATAAACAAACAAACCAACAAACCAACAAGCCAACAAGCCAACAAACCAACAAACCAACAAGCCAACAAACCAACAAACCAACAAACCAACAAACCAACAAACCAACAAACCAACAAACAAAGAAACCAAGAAACCAACAAACCAACAAACCAACAAACCAACAAACCAACAAACCAACAAACCAACAAGCCAACAAACCAACAAACCAACAAGCCAACAAACCAACAACCAACAAACCAAAAAACCAACAAAGGAACAAACCAACAAACCAACAAACCAACAAAGCAACAAGCCAACAAACCAAAAAACCAACAAACCAACAAACCAACAAACCAACAAACGAACAAACCAAAAAACCAACAAGCCAACAAGCCAACAAACCAACAAACCAACAAACCAACAAACCAACAATCCAACAAGCCAACAAACCAACAAGCCAACAAACCAACAAACCAACAAACCTACAAACCTACAAAACCAACAAACCAACAAACCAACTAGCCAACAAAGCAACAAGCCAACAAACCAACAAGCCAACAAACGAACAAACCAACAAACCAACAAGCCAACAAACCAATAAACCAACTAACCAACAAACGAACAAACCAACAAACCAACAAACCAACAAACGAACAAACCAACAACCCAACAAACCAACAAACCAACAAACCAACAAACGAACAAACCAACAAACCAACAAACCAACAAACCATCAAACCAACAAACCAACAAACCAACAAACCAACAAACCAACAAACCAACAAACCAACTAGCCAAAAAACCAACAAGCCAACAAACCAACAAGCCAACAAACGAACAAACCGACAAACCAACAAACCAACAAACCAACAAGCCAACAAACCAACAAACCAACAAACCAACAAACCAACAAGCCAACAAACCAACAAACTAACGAACCAACAAACGAACAAACCAACAAACCAACAAACCAACAAACCAACAAACCAACAAACCAACAAACCAACAAACCAACAAACCAACAAACCAACAAACCAACAAACCAACAAACCAACAAACCAACAAACAAACAAACCAACAAACCAACAAACCAACAAACCAACAAACCAACAAACCAACAAACCAACAAACCAACAAGCCAACAAACCAACAAACCAACAAACCTACAAACCTACAAAACCAACAAACCAACAAACCAACTAGCCAACAAAGCAACAAGCCAACAAACCAACAAGCCAACAAACGAACAAACCAAAAAACCAACAAACGAACAAACCAAAAAACCAACAAGCCAACAAGCCAACAAACCAACAAACCAACAAACCAACAAACCAACAATCCAACAAGCCAACAAACCAACAAGCCAACAAACCAACAAACCAACAAACCTACAAACCTACAAAACCAACAAACCAACAAACCAACTAGCCAACAAAGCAACAAGCCAACAAACCAACAAGCCAACAAACGAACAAACCAACAAACCAACAAGCCAACAAACCAATAAACCAACTAACCAACAAACGAACAAACCAACAAACCAACAAACCAACAAACGAACAAACCAACAACCCAACAAACCAACAAACCAACAAACCAACAAACGAACAAACCAACAAACCAACAAACCAACAAACCATCAAACCAACAAACCAACAAACCAACAAACCAACAAACCAACAAACCAACAAACCAACTAGCCAAAAAACCAACAAGCCAACAAACCAACAAGCCAACAAACGAACAAACCGACAAACCAACAAACCAACAAACCAACAAGCCAACAAACCAACAAACCAACAAACCAACAAACCAACAAGCCAACAAACCAACAAACTAACGAACCAACAAACGAACAAACCAACAAACCAACAAACCAACAAACCAACAAACCAACAAACCAACAAACCAACAAACCAACAAACCAACAAACCAACAAACCAACAAACCAACAAACCAACAAACCAACAAACAAACAAACCAACAAACCAACAAACCAACAAACCAACAAACCAACAAACCAACAAACCAACAAACCAACAAACCAACAAACCAACAAACCAACAAACCAACAAACCAACAAACCAACAAACCAACAAACGAACAAACCAAAAAACCAACAAACCATCAAGCCAACAAACCAATAAACCAACAAGCCAACAAGCCAACTAACCAACAAACCAACAAACCAACAAACCAACAAACCAACAAACCAACAAACCCACTAGCCAATAAGCCAACAAACCAACAAGCCAACAAGCCAAAAAAACCAAAAAGCCAACAAACGAACAAACCAACAAACCAACAAACTAACCAACCAACAAGCCAACAAACCAACAAACCAACAAGCCAACAAACCAACAAACCAACAAACGAACAAACAAACAAACCAATAAACAAACAAACCAACAAACCAACAAATCAAGAAGCCAACAAGCCAACAAACCAACAAACCAACAAACGAACAAACGAACAAACGAACAAACCAACAAACCAACAAACCAACAAATCAACAATTGAACAAACCAACAAACCAATAAACCAACAAACCAATAAACCAACAAACCAACAAACCAACAAACCAACAAACCAACAAACGAACAAACGAACAAACGAACAAACCAACAAACCAACAAACCAACAAACCAACAAGCCAACAAGCCAACAAACCAACAAGCCAACAAGCCAACAAACCAACAAGTCAACAAACAAACAAACCAACAAACCAACAAACAAACAAGCCAACAATCCAAAAAACCAACAAGCCAACCAACCGACAAACCAACAAACGAACAAACAAACAAACCAACAAACCAACAAACCAACAAACCAACAAACCAACAAACCAACAAACCAACAAACCAACAAACCAATAAGCCAACAAACCAACAAGCCAACAAACGAACAAAAAAACAAACAAACAAACCAACAAACCAACAAGCCAACAAACGAACAAACCAACAAACCAACAAACCAAGAAACCAACAATCCAAAAACAAACAAGCCAACCAACCAACAAACCAACAAACGAAAAAACAAACAAACCAACAAACCAACAAACCAACAAACCAACAAACCAATAAGCCAACAAACCAATAAGCCAACAAACCAACAACCAACAAGCCAACAAACCAACAACCAACAAACCAAAAAACCAACAAAGGAACAAACCAACAAACCAACAAACCAACAAACCAACAAAGCAACAAGCCAACAAACCAAAAAACCAACAAACCAACAAACCAACAAACCAACAAACCAAAAAACCAACAAGCCAACAAGCCAACAAACCAACAAACCAACAAACCAACAAACCAACAAACCAACAATCCAACAAGCCAACAAACCAACAAGCCAACAAACCAACAAACCAACAAACCTACAAACCTACAAAACCAACAAACCAACAAACCAACTAGCCAACAAAGCAACAAGCCAACAAACCAACAAGCCAACAAACGAACAAACCAACAAACCAACAAACTAACAAGCCAACAAACCAATAAACCAACTAACCAACAAACGAACAAACCAGCAAACCAACAAACCAACAAACGAACAAACCAACAACCCAACAAACCAACAAACCAACAAACCAACAAACGAACAAACCAACAAACGAACAAACCAACAAACCAACAAACCAACAAACCATGAAACCAACAAACCAACAAACCAACAAACCAACAAACCTACAAACCAACAAACCAACTAGCCAAAAAACCAACAAGCCAACAAACCAACAAGCCAACAAACGAACAAACCGACAAACCAACAAACCAACAAACCAACAAGCCAACAAACCAACAAACCAACAAACCAACAAGCCAACAAACCAACAAACTAACGAACCAACAAACGAACAAACCAACAAACCAACAAACCAACAAACCAACAAACCAACAAACCAACAAACGAACAAACCAACAAACCAACAAACCAACAAACCAACAAACCAACAAACCAACAAACCAACAAACCAACAAACCAACAAACCAACAAACCAACAAACCAACAAACGAACGAACCAAAAAACCAACAAACCATCAAGCCAACAAACCAACAAACCAACAAGCCAACAAGCCAACTAACCAACAAACCAACAAACCAACAAACCAACAAACCAACAAACCAACAAACCCACAAGCCAACAAGCCAACAAACCAACATGCCAACAAGCCAACAAACCAAAAAGCCAACAAACGAACAAACCAACAATCCAACAAACTAACCAACCAACAAGCCAACAAACCAACAAACCAACAAGCCAACAAACCAACAAACCAACAAACGAACAAACAAACAAACCAACAAACAAACAAACCAACAAACCAACAAATAAACGAGCCAGCAAGCCAACAAACCAACAAACCAACAAACCAACAAACGAACAAACCAACAAACCAACAAACCAACAAATCAACAATCGAACAAACCAACAAACCAGTAAACCAACAAACCAACAAACCAACAAACCAACAAACCAACAAACCAACAAACCAACAAACCAACAAACGAACAAACCAACAAACCAACAAACCAACAAACCAACAAGCCAACAAGCCAACAAACCAACAAGCCAACAAGCCAACAAACCAACAAGTCAACAAACAAACAAACCAACAAACCAACAAACCAAAAAGCCAACAATCCAAAAAACCAACAAGCCAACCAACCAACAAACCAACAAACGAACAAACAAACAAACCAACAAACCAACAAACCAACAAACCAACAAACCAACAAACCAACAAACCAACAAACCAACAAACCAACAAACCAACAAACCAACAAACCAACAAACCAACAAACCAACAAACCAACAAACCAATAAGCCAACAAACCAACAAGCCAACAAACGAACAAAAAAATAAACAAACAAACCAACAAACCAACAAGCCGACAAACGAACAAACCAACAAACCAACAAACCAAGAAACCAACAATCCAAAAACAAACAAGCCAACCAACCAACGAACCAACAAACAAACAAACAAACAAACCAGCAAACCAACAAACCAACAAACCAACAAACCAACAAACCAATAAGCCAACAAACCAACAGAAGCCCACAAACGAACAAACCAACAAACAAACAAACCAACAAACCAACAAACCAACAAACCAACAAACCAACAAACCAACAAACCAACAAACCAACAAACCAACAAACCAACAAACCAACAAACCAACAAGCCAACAAACCAACAAACCAACAAACCAACAAACCAACAAGCCAACAAACCAACAAGCCAACAAACCAACAAACCAACAAACCAACACACCTACAAACCAACAAACCAACAAACCAACAAGCCAACAAACCAACAAACCAACAAACGAACAAACAAACAAAAAAACAGACCAACAAGCCAACAACCCAACAAACCAACACACCAACAAACCAACAAACCAACAAACCAACAAACCAACAAACCAACAAGCCAACAAACCAACAAACCAACAAACCAACAAACCAACCAACCAACAAACAAACAAGCCAACAAACCAACAAACCAACAAACCAACCAACCAACAAACAAACAAGCCAACAAACCAACAAGCCAACAAACCAACAAATCAAAAAACTAACAAGCCAACAAACCAACAAACCAACAAGCCAACAAAACAACAAACCAACAAACGAATAAACCAACAAACCAACAAACCAACAAACCAACAAACCAACAAGCCAACAAAACATTAAACCAACAAGCCAACATGCCAACAAACCAACAAGCCAACAAACGAACAAACCAATAAGCCAACAAGCCAACAAACCAACAAACCAACAAACCAACAAATAAACAAACCAACAAACGAACAAACCAACAAACCAACAAACGAACAAACCAACAAGCCAAAAAACCAACAAGCCAACAAGCCAACAAACCAACAAGCCAACAAACCAATAAGCCAACAAGCCAACAAGCCCCTAAACCAACAAGCCCACAAACCAACAAACCAACAAACCAAAAAACCAACAAACGAACAAACCAACAAACCAACAAACCAACAAACCAACAAGCCAACAAACCCAAAAACCAACAAACCAACAAACCAACAAACCAGCAAACGAACAAACCAACACACCAACAAGCCAACAAGCCAACAAACCAACAAACCAAAAAACCAACAAACCAACAAGCCAACAACCCAAGAAACCAACAAACCAACAAACCAACAAACCAACAAACCAACAAGCCAACAAACCAACAAACCAACAAACCAACAAACCAACCAACCAACAAACAAACAAGCCAACAAACCAACAAACCAACAAACCAACCAACCAACAAACAAACAAGCCAACAAACCAACAAACCAACAAATCAAAAAACTAACAAGCCAACAAACCAACAAACCAACAAGCCAACAAAACAACAAACCAACAAACGAATAAACCAACAAATGAACAAACCAACAAACCAACAAACCAACAAACCAACAAGCCAACAAAACATTAAACCAACAAGCCAACATACCAACAAACCAACAAGCAAACAAACGAACAAACCAATAAGCCAACAATCCAACAAACCAACAAACCAACAAACCAACAAATAAACAAACCAACAAACGAACAAACTAACAAACCAACAAACGAACAAACCAACAAGCCAACAAACCAATAAGCCAACAAGCCAACAAACCAACAAGCCAACAAACCAATAAGCCAACAAGCCAACAAGCCCCCAAACCAACAATCCCACACACCAACAAACCAACAAACCAAAAAACCAACAAACGAACAAACCAACAAACCAAAAAACCAACAAACCAACAAGCCAACAAACCAACAAACCAACAAACTAACAAGCCAACTAACCCACAAACAAACAATCCAACAAACCAACAAACCAACAAACCAACAAACCAACAAACCAACAAACCAACAAACCAACAAACCAACAAACCAACAAACCAACAAGCCAACAAGCCAACAAACCAACAAGCCAACAAACCAACAAACCAACAAGCCAACAAACGAACAAACCAACAAACCAACAAATCAACAAACCAACAAGTCAACAAACCAACAAACCAACAAGCCAACAAACCAAGAAACCAACAAACCACCAAACCAACAAACCAACAAACCAACAAACCAACAAACCAATAAGCCAACAAACCAACACAAGCCCACAAACGAACAACCCAACAAACAAACAAACCAACAAACCAACAAACCAACAAACCAACAAACCAACAAACCAACAAACCAACAAACCAACAAACCAACAAAACAACTAACCAACAAACCAACAAACCAACAAGCCAACAAACCAACAAACCAACAAACCAATAAACCAACAAGCCAACAAACCAACAAACCAACAAACCAACAAACCAACAAACCAACAAACCAACAAACCAACAAACCAACAAACCAACAAACCAACAAACCAACAAACCAACAAACCAACAAACCAACAAACGAACAAACCAACAAACCGACAAACCAACAAACCAACAAACCAACAAACAAACAAACCAACAAACCAACAAACCAACAAACCAACAAACGAACAAACCAACAAACAAACAAACCAACAAACCAACAAACCAACAAGCCAACGAGCCAACAAACCAACAAACCAACAAATTAACAAACGAACAAACCTACAAACTAACAAACCAACAAACCAACAAACGAACAAACTAAAAAACCAAAAAACCAACAAACCAACAAACCAACAAACCAACAAACCAACAAACCAACAAACCAACAAACCAACAAACCAACAACCCAACAAACGAACAAACCAAAAAACCAACAAACCAACAAGCCAACAAACCAACAAACTAACAAGCCAACTAACCCACAAACCAACAAACCAACAAACCAACAAACCAACAAACCAACAAACCAACAAACCAACAAACCAACAAACCAACAAGCCAACAAGCCAACAAACCAACAAGCCAACAAGCCAACAAACCAACAAGCCAACTAACGAACAAACCAACAAACCATTAAACCAACAAACCAACAAGTCAACAAACCAACAAACCAACAAGCCAACAAACCAAGAAACCAACAAACCACCAAACCAACAAGCCAACAAACCAACAAACCAACAAACAAACAAACCAACATGCCAACAAACCAACAAGCCAACAAACCAACAAACCAACAAACCAACAAACCAACACACCTACAAACCAACAAACCAACAAACCAACAAGCCAACAAACCAACAAACCAACAAACGAACAAACAAAAAAAAACAGACCAACAAGCCAACAACCTAACAAACCAACACACCAACAAACCAACAAACCAACAAACCAACAAACCAACAAGCCAACAAACCAACAAACCAACAAACCAACAAACCAACAAACCAACCAACCAACAAACAAACAAGCCAACAAACCAACAAACCAACAAACCAACCAACCAACAAACAAACAAGCCAACAAACCAACAAGCCAACAAACCAACAAATCAAAAAACTAACAAGCCAACAAACCAACAAACCAACAAGCCAACAAAACAACAAACCAACAAACGAATAAACCAACAAACCAACAAACCAACAAACCAACAAACTAACAAGCCAACAAAACATTAAACCAACAAGCCAACATGCCAACAAACCAACAAGCCAACAAACGAACAAACCAATAAGCCAACAAGCCAACAAACCAACAAACCAACAAACCAACAAATAAACAAACCAACAAACGAACAAACCCACAAACCAACAAACGAACAAACCAACAAACCAAAAAACCAACAAGCCAACAAGCCAACAAACCAACAAACCAACAAACCAACAAACGAACAAACCAACAAGCCAAAAAACCAACAAGCCAACAAGCCAACAAGCCCACAAACCAACAAACCAACAAACCAAAAAACCAACAAACGAACAAACCAACAAACCAACAAACCAACAAACCAACAAGCCAACAAACCCAAAAACCAACAAACCAACAAACCAACAAACCAACAAACGAACAAACCAACACACCAACAAGCCAACAAGCCAACAAACCAACAAACCAAAAAACCAAAAAACCAACAAACCAACAAGCCAACAACCCAACAAACCAACAAACCATCAAACCAACAAACCAACAAACCAACAAGCCAACAAACCAACAAACCAACAAACCAACAAACCAACCAACCAACAAACAAACAAGCCAACAAACCAACAAACCAACAAACCAAGCAACCAACAAACAAACAAGCCAACAAACCAACAAACCAACAAGCCAACAAACCAACAAATCAAAAAACTAACAAGCCAACAAACCAACAAACCAACAAGCCAACAAAACAACAAACCAAAAGACGAATAAACCAACAAACCAACAAACCAACAAACCAACAAACCAACAAGCCAACAACACATTAAACCAACAAGCCAACATGCCAACAAACCAACAAGCAAACAAACGAACAAACCAATAAGCCAACAAGCCAACAAACCAACAAACCAACAAACCAACAAATAAACAAACCAACAAACGAACAAACTAACAAACCAACAAACGAACAAACCAACAAGCCAACAAACCAACAAGCCAACAAGCCAACAAACCAACAAGCCAACAAACCAATAAGCCAACAAGCCAACAAGCCCCCAAACCAACAATCTCACAAACCAACAAACCAACAAACCAAAAAACCAACAAACGAACAAACCAACAAACCAACAAATCAACAAACCAACAAGCCAACAAACCCAAAAACCAACAAACCAACAAACCAACAAACCAATAAACCAACAAACCAAAAAACTAACAAGCCAACAAACCAACAAACCAACAAGCCAACAAAACAACAAACCAACAAACGAATAAACCAACAAATGAACAAACCAACAAACCAACAAACCAACAAACCAACAAGCCAACAAAACATTAAACCAACAAGCCAACATACCAACAAACCAACAAGCAAACAAACGAACAAACCAATAAGCCAACAAGCCAACAAACCAACAAACCAACAAACCAACAAATAAACAAACCAACAAACGAACAAACTAACAAACCAACAAACGAACAAACCAACAAGCCAACAAACCAATAAGCCAACAAGCCAACAAACCAACAAGCCAACAAACCAATAAGCCAACAAGCCAACAAGCCCCCAAACCAACAATCCCACACACCAACAAACCAACAAACCAAAAAACCAACAAACGAACAAACCAACAAACCAAAAAACCAACAAACCAACAAGCCAACAAACCAACAAACCAACAAACTAACAAGCCAACTAACCCACAAACCAACAATCCAACAAACCAACAAACCAACAAACCAACAAACCAACAAACCAACAAACCAACAAACCAACAAACCAACAAACCAACAAACCAACAAGCCAACAAGCCAACAAACCAACAAGCCAACAAACCAACAAACCAACAAGCCAACAAACGAACAAACCAACAAACCAACAAATCAACAAACCAACAAGTCAACAAACCAACAAACCAACAAGCCAACAAACCAAGAAACCAACAAACCACCAAACCAACAAACCAACAAACCAACAAACCAACAAACCAATAAGCCAACAAACCAACACAAGCCCACAAACGAACAACCCAACAAACAAACAAACCAACAAACCAACAAACCAACAAACCAACAAACCAACAAACCAACAAACCAACAAACCAACAAACCAACAAAACAACTAACCAACAAACCAACAAACCAACAAGCCAACAAACCAACAAACCAACAAACCAATAAACCAACAAGCCAACAAACCAACAAACCAACAAACCAACAAACCAACAAACCAACAAACCAACAAACCAACAAACCAACAAACCAACAAACCAACAAACCAACAAACCAACAAACCAACAAACGAACAAACCAACAAACCGACAAACCAACAAACCAACAAACCAACAAACAAACAAACCAACAAACCAACAAACCAACAAACCAACAAACGAACAAACCAACAAACAAACAAACCAACAAACCAACAAACCAACAAGCCAACGAGCCAACAAACCAACAAACCAACAAACCAACAAACTAACAAACCTACAAACTAACAAACCAACAAACCAACAAACGAACAAACTAAAAAACCAAAAAACCAACAAACCAACAAACCAACAAACCAACAAACCAACAAACCAACAAACCAACAAACCAACAAACCAACAACCCAACAAACGAACAAACCAAAAAACCAACAAACCAACAAGCCAACAAACCAACAAACTAACAAGCCAACTAACCCACAAACCAACAAACCAACAAACCAACAAACCAACAAACCAACAAACCAACAAACCAACAAACCAACAAACCAACAAACCAACAAGCCAACAAGCCAACAAACCAACAAGCCAACAAGCCAACAAACCAACAAGCCAACTAACGAACAAACCAACAAACCATTAAACCAACAAACCAACAAGTCAACAAACCAACAAACCAACAAGCCAACAAACCAAGAAACCAACAAACCACCAAACCAACAAGCCAACAAACCAACAAACCAACAAACAAACAAACCAACATGCCAACAAACCAACAAGCCAACAAACCAACAAACCAACAAACCAACAAACCAACACACCTACAAACCAACAAACCAACAAACCAACAAGCCAACAAACCAACAAACCAACAAACGAACAAACAAAAAAAAACAGACCAACAAGCCAACAACCTAACAAACCAACACACCAACAAACCAACAAACCAACAAACCAACAAACCAACAAGCCAACAAACCAACAAACCAACAAACCAACAAACCAACAAACCAACCAACCAACAAACAAACAAGCCAACAAACCAACAAACCAACAAACCAACCAACCAACAAACAAACAAGCCAACAAACCAACAAGCCAACAAACCAACAAATCAAAAAACTAACAAGCCAACAAACCAACAAACCAACAAGCCAACAAAACAACAAACCAACAAACGAATAAACCAACAAACCAACAAACCAACAAACCAACAAACTAACAAGCCAACAAAACATTAAACCAACAAGCCAACATGCCAACAAACCAACAAGCCAACAAACGAACAAACCAATAAGCCAACAAGCCAACAAACCAACAAACCAACAAACCAACAAATAAACAAACCAACAAACGAACAAACCCACAAACCAACAAACGAACAAACCAACAAACCAAAAAACCAACAAGCCAACAAGCCAACAAACCAACAAACCAACAAACCAACAAACGAACAAACCAACAAGCCAAAAAACCAACAAGCCAACAAGCCAACAAGCCCACAAACCAACAAACCAACAAACCAAAAAACCAACAAACGAACAAACCAACAAACCAACAAACCAACAAACCAACAAGCCAACAAACCCAAAAACCAACAAACCAACAAACCAACAAACCAACAAACGAACAAACCAACACACCAACAAGCCAACAAGCCAACAAACCAACAAACCAAAAAACCAAAAAACCAACAAACCAACAAGCCAACAACCCAACAAACCAACAAACCATCAAACCAACAAACCAACAAACCAACAAGCCAACAAACCAACAAACCAACAAACCAACAAACCAACCAACCAACAAACAAACAAGCCAACAAACCAACAAACCAACAAACCAAGCAACCAACAAACAAACAAGCCAACAAACCAACAAACCAACAAGCCAACAAACCAACAAATCAAAAAACTAACAAGCCAACAAACCAACAAACCAACAAGCCAACAAAACAACAAACCAAAAGACGAATAAACCAACAAACCAACAAACCAACAAACCAACAAACCAACAAGCCAACAACACATTAAACCAACAAGCCAACATGCCAACAAACCAACAAGCAAACAAACGAACAAACCAATAAGCCAACAAGCCAACAAACCAACAAACCAACAAACCAACAAATAAACAAACCAACAAACGAACAAACTAACAAACCAACAAACGAACAAACCAACAAGCCAACAAACCAACAAGCCAACAAGCCAACAAACCAACAAGCCAACAAACCAATAAGCCAACAAGCCAACAAGCCCCCAAACCAACAATCTCACAAACCAACAAACCAACAAACCAAAAAACCAACAAACGAACAAACCAACAAACCAACAAATCAACAAACCAACAAGCCAACAAACCCAAAAACCAACAAACCAACAAACCAACAAACCAATAAACCAACAAACCAAAAAACGAACAAACCAACAAACCAACAAGCCAACAAGCCAACAAACCAACAAACCAAAAAACCAACAAACCAACAAGCCAACAACCCAACAAACCAACAAACCAACAAACCAACAAACGAACAAACCAACAAGCCAACAAGCCAACACACCAACAAGCCAACAAACCAACAAACCAACAAACCAATAAACCAACAAACCAGTAAACCAACAAACCAACTAGCCAATAAACCAGCAAGCCAACAAACCAACAAGCCAACAAACGAACAAACCAACAAACCAACAAGTTAACAAACTAATAAACCAACAAACCAACAAACCAAGAAGCCATCAAACCAACAAACCAACAACCGAACAAACCAACAAACCAACAAACCAACAAACCAAAAAACCAACAAACTAACAAACGAACAAACCAACAAACCAACAAACCAACAAACCAACAAACCAACAAACCAACAAACCAACAAACCAACAAACCTACAAACCAACAAACCAACAAACCAACAAACCAACAAACGAACACACCAACAAACAAACAAACCAACAAACCAACAAACCAACAAGCCAACAAGCCAACAAAACATTAAACCAACAAGCCAACATGCCAACAAACCAACAAGCCAACAAACGAACAAACCAATAAGCCAACAAGCCAACAAACCAACAAACCAACAAACCAACAAATAAACAAACCAACAAACGAACAAACCAACAAGCCAAAAAACCAACAAGCCAACAAGCCAACAAACCAACAAGCCAACAAACCAATAAGCCAACAAGCCAACAAGCCCCCAAACCAACAAGCCCACAAACCAACAAACCAACAAACCAAAAAACCAACAAACGAACAAACCAACAAACCAACAAACCAACAAACCAACAAGCCAACAAACCCAAAAACCAACAAACCAACAAACCAACAAACGAACAAACCAACACACCAACAAGCCAACAAGCCAACAAACCAACAAACCAAAAAACCAACAAACCAACAAGCCAACAGCCCAACAAACCAACAAACCAACAAACCAACAAACCAACAAGCCAACAAACCAACAAACCAACAAACCAACAAGCCAACCAACCAACAAACAAACAAGCCAACAAACCAACAAACCAACAAACCAACCAACCAACAAACAAACAAGCCAACAAACCAACAAACCAACAAGCCAACAAACCAACAAATCAAAAAACTAACAAGCCAACAAACCAACAAACCAACAAGCCAACAAAACAACAAACCAAAAAACGAATAAACCAACAAACCAACAAACCAACAAACCAGCAAACCAACAAGCCAACAAAACTTTAAACCAACAAGCCAACATGCCAACAAACCAACAAGCAAACAAACGAACAAACCAATAAGCCAACAAGCCAACAAACCAACAAACCAACAAACCAACAAATAAACAAACCAACAAACGAACAAACTAACAAACCAACAAACGAACAAACCAACAAGCCAACAAACCAACAAGCCAACAAGCCAACAAACCAACAAGCCAACAAACCAAAAAACCAACAAACCAACAAGCCAACAACCCAACAAACCAACAAACCAACAAACCAACAAACGAACAAACCAACAAGCCAACAAGCCAACACACCAACAAGCCAACAAGCCAACAAACCAACAAACCAACAAACCAATAAACCAACAAACCAGTAAACCAACAAACCAACTAGCCAACAAACCAACAAGCCAACAAACCAACAAGCCAACAAACCAACAAACCAACAAACCAACAAGCCAACAAACTAATCAACCAACAAACCAACAAACCAAGAAGCCATCAAACCAACAAACCAACAACTGAACAAACCAACAAAACAACAAACCAACAAACCAAAAAACCAACAAACTAACAAACGAACAAACCAACAAACCAACAAACCAACAAACCAACAAACCAACAAACCAACAAACCAACAAACCAACAAACCAACAAACCAACAAACCAACAAACCAACAAACCAACAAACCAACAAACCAACAAACGAACACACCAACAAACAAACAAACCAACAAACCGACAAACCAACAAGCCAACAAGCCAACAAACCACCAAACCAACAAACCAACAAACGAACAAACCTACAAACCAACAAACCAACAAACCAACAAACGAACAAACCAAAAAACCAACAAACCAACAAACCAACAAACCAACAAACCAACAAACTAACAAGCCAACTAACCCACAAACCAACAAACCAACAAACCAACAAACCAACAAACCAACAAACCAACAAACCAACAAACCAACAAACCAACAAGCCAACAAGCCAACAAACCAACAAGCCAACAAGCCAACAAACCAACAATCCAACAAACGAACAAACCAACAAACCAACAAACCAACAAACCAACAAGTCAACAAACCAACAAACCAACAAGCCAACAAACCAAGAAACCAACAAACCACCAAACCAACAAGCCAACAAACCAACAAACCAACAAACCAACAAGCCAACAAGCCAACAAACCAACAAGCCAACAAACCAATAAGCCAACAAGCCAACAAGCCCCCAAACCAACAAGCCCACAAACCAACAAACCAACAAACCAAAAAACCAACAAACGAACAAACCAACAAACCAACAAACCAACAAACCAACAAGCCAACAAACCCAAAAACCAACAAACCAACAAACCAACAAACCAACAAACGAACAAACCAACACACCAACAAGCCAACAAGCCAACAAACCAACAAACCAAAAAACCAACAAACCAACAAGCCAACAACCCAACAAACCAACAAACCAACAAACCAACAAACCAACAAGCCAACAAACCAACAAACCAACAAACCAACAAACCAACAAACAAACAAGCCAACAAACCAACAAACCAACAAACCAACCAACCAACAAACAAACAAGCCAACAAACCAAAAAACCAACAAGCCAACAAACCAACAAATCAAAAAACTAACAAGCGAACAAACCAACAAACCAACAAGCCAACAAAACAACAAACCAAAAAACGAATAAACCAACAAACCAACAAACCAACAAGTCAACAAACCAACAAACCAACAAGCCAACAAACCAAGAAACCAACAAACCACCAAACCAACAAGCCAACAAACCAACAAACCAACAAACCAACAAGCCAACAAGCCAACAAACCAACAAGCCAACAAACCAATAAGCCAACAAGCCAACAAGCCCCCAAACCAACAAGCCCACAAACCAACAAACCAACAAACCAAAAAACCAACAAACGAACAAACCAACAAACCAACAAACCAACAAACCAACAAGCCAACAAACCCAAAAACCAACAAACCAACAAACCAACAAACCAACAAACGAACAAACCAACAAACCAACAAACCAACAAACCAACAAGCCAACAAACCCAAAAACCAACAAACCAACAAACCAACAAACCAACAAACGAACAAACCAACAAACCAACAAACCAACAAGCCAACAAACCCAAAAACCAACAAACCA
This sequence comes from Atherix ibis, assembly GCA_958298945.1. NCBI lineage: Eukaryota > Metazoa > Arthropoda > Insecta > Diptera > Athericidae > Atherix > Atherix ibis. The sequence goes on from OY282608.1 coordinate 32,785,058, forward strand.
ACAAACCAACAAACCAACAAACGAACAAACCAGCAAACCAACAAGCCAACAAAACATTAAACCAACAAGCCAACATGCCAACAAACCAACAAGCAAACAAACGAACAAACCAATAAGCCAACAAGCCAACAAACCAACAAACCAACAAACCAACAAATAAACAAACCAACAAACGAACAAACTAACAAACCAACAAACGAACAAACCAACAAGCCAACAAGCCAACAAACCAACAAGCCAACAAACCAATAAGCCAACAAGCAAACAAGCCCCCAAACCAACAATCCCACAAACCAACAAACCAACAAACCAAAAAACCAACAAACGAACAAACCAACAAACCAACAAATCAACAAACCAACAAGCCAACAAACCCAAAAACCAACAAACCAACAAACCAACAAACCAACAAACCAAAAAACGAACAAACCAACAAACCAACAAGCCAACAAGCCAACAAGCCAACAAACCAACAAACCAAAAAACCAACAAACCAACAAGCCAACAACCCAACAAACCAACAAACCAACAAACCAACAAACGAACAAACCAACAAGCCAACAAGCCAACACACCAACAAGCCAACAAGCCAACAAACCAACAAACCAACAAACCAATAAACCAACAAACCAGTAAACCAACAAACCAACTAGCCAACAAACCAACAAGCCAACAAACCAACAAGCCAACAAACGAACAAACCAACAAACCAACAAGCCAACAAACTAATAAACCAACAAACCAACAAACCAACAAACCAATAAGCCATCAAACCAACAAACCAACAACCGAACAAACCAACAAACCAACAAACCAACAAACCAAAAAACCAACAAACTAACAAACGAACAAACCAACAAACCAACAAACCAACAAACCAACAAACCAACAAACCAACAAACCAACAAACCAACAAACCAACAAACCAACAAACCAACAAACCAACAAACGAACACACCAACAAACAAACAAACCAACAAACCAACAAACCAACAAGCCAACAAGCCAACAAACCAACAAACCAACAAACCAACAAACGAACAAACCTACAAACCAACAAACCAACAAACCAAAAAACCAACAAACCAACAAACCAACAAACCAACAAACCAACAAACCAACAAACCAACAAACCAACAAACCAACAAACCAACAACCCAACAAACGAACAAACCAAAAAACCAACAAACCAACAAGCCAACAAACCAACAAACTAACAAGCCAACTTACCCACAAACCAACAAACCAACAAACCAACAAACCAACAAACCAACAAACCAACAAACCAACAAACCAACAAGCCAACAAGCCAACAAACCAACAAGCCAACAAACAAACAAACCAACAATCCAACAAACGAACAAACCAACAAACCAACAAACCAACAAACCAACAAGTCAACAAACCAACAAACCAACAAGCCAACAAACCAAGAAACCAACAAACCACCAAACCAACAAGCCAACAAACCAACAAACCAACAAACCAACAAACCAACAAACCAACAAACCAACAAACCAACAAACCAACAAACCAACAAACCAACAAACAAACAAACCAACAAACGAACAAACCAACAAACGAACAAACCAACAAACGAACAAACCAACAAACCAACAAACCAAGAAGCCAACAAGCCAACAAACCAATAAGCAAACAAACCAATAAGCCAACAAACCAACATGCCAACAAACCAACAAACCAATAAACCAACAAACGAACAAACCAACAAACCAACAAGCCAACAAGCCAACAAACCAACAAACCAACAAACCAACAAGCCAACAAACCAACAAACCAACAAACCAACAAACCAACAAACCAACAAACGAACAAACCAACAAACCAACAAGCCAACAAGCGAACAAACCAACAAGCCAACAAACTAACCAACCAACAAACGAACAAACGAATAAACCAAAAAACCAACAAGCCAACAAGCCAACAAACCAACAAACCAAAAAACCAACAAACCAACAAACCAACAACCCAACCACCGAACAAACCAACAACCCAACAAACCAACAAACCAACAAACCAACAAACCAACAAACCAACAAACCAACAAGCCAACAAACCAATAAACCAACAGGCCAACAAACCAACAAACCAACAAACCAACAAGCCAAGAAACCAACAAACCAACAAACCAACAAATCAACAAGCCAACAAACAAACAAACCAACAAACGAACAAACGAATAAACCAAAAAACCAACAAGCCAACAAGCCAACAAACCAAAAAACCAACAAACCAACAAACCAACAAACCAACCACCGAACAAACCAACAACCCAACAAACCAACAAACCAACAAACCAACAAACCAACAAGCCAACAAACCAACAAACCAACAAGCCAACAAACTAACAAACCAACAAGCCAACAAGCCAACAAACCAACAAACCAACAAACCAACAAACGAACAAACCTACAAACCAACAAACCAACAAACCAACAAACCAACAAACGAACAAACCAAAAAACCAACAAACCAACAAACCAACAACCCAACAACCCAACAAACCAACAAACCAACTAACCAACAAACCAACAAACCAACAAACCAACAAACCAACAAACCAACAAACCAACAAACCAACAAACCAACAAACCAACAAGCCAACAAGCCAACAAGCCAACAAACCAACAAGCCAACAAGCCAACAAACCAACAAGCCAACAAACGAACAAACCAACAAACCAACAAACCAACAAACCAACAAACCAACAAGCCAACAAACCAACAAACCAACAAGCCAACAAACCAACAAACCATCAAACGAACAAACAAACAAACCAACAAACCAGGAAACCAATAAGCCAACAAACCAACAAGCCAACAAACGACAAACCAACAAACAAACAAACCAACAAATCAACAAACGAACAAACCAACAAACCAACAAACCAAGAAACCAACAAACCACCAAACCAACAAGCCAACAAACCAACAAACCAACAAACCAACAAACCAACAAACCAACAAATTAACAAACCAACAAACCAACAAACCAACAAACCAACAAACCAACAAACCAACAAACCAACAAACAAACAAACCAACACACGAACAAACCAACAAACGAACAAACCAACAAACCAACAAACCAACAAACCAACAAGCCAATAAGCCAACAAACCAACAAGCCAACAAACCAATAAGCCAACAAACCAACATGCCAACAACCCAACAAACCAATAAACCAACAAACGAACAAACCAACAAACCAACAAGCCAACCAGCCAACAAACCAACAAACCAACAAGCCAAGAAACCAACAAACCAACAAACCAACAAACCAACAAACCAACAAACGAACAAACCAACAAACCAACAAGCCAACAAGCCAACAAACCAACAAGCCACAAACTAACCAACCAACAAACGAACAAACGAATAAACCAAAAAACCAACAAGCCAACAAGCCAACAAACCAACAAGCCAACAAACCAATAAGCCAACAAACCAACATGCCAACAACCCAACAAACCAATAAACCAACAAACGAACAAACCAACAAACCAACCAGCCAACAAGCCAACAGACCAGCAAACCAACATACCAACAAGCCAACAAACCAACAAACCAACAAACCAACAAGCCAACAAACCAACAAGCCAACAAACAAACAAACCAACAAACAAACAAACGAACAAACCAACAAACCAACAAACCAACAAACCAACAAACCAACAAACGAACAAACCAACAAACCAACAAACCAACAAACCAACAAACCAACAAACCAACAAACCAACAAACCAACAAACCAACAAACCAACGAACGAACAAACCAACAAACAAACAAACCAACAAACCAACAAACCAACAAGCCAACAAGCCAACCAACCAACAAACCAACAAACGAATAAACAAACAAACCAACAAACCAACAAACCAACAAACGAACAAACCAACAAATGAACAAACCAACAAACCAACAAACCAAGAAACCAACAAACCACCAAACCAACAAGCCAACAAACCAACAAATGAACAAACCAACAAACCAACAAACCAACAAACCAACAAGCCAACAAGCCAACAAGCCAACAAACCAACAAACCAACAAACCAACAAACCAACAAACCAACAGACCAACAAACGAACAAACTAACAAACCAACAAGCCAACAAGCCAACAAACCAACAAGCCAACAAACAAACAAACCAACCAACCAACAAACTAACAAACCAACAAACCAACTAGCCAACAAACCAACAAGCCAACAAACCAACAAGCCAACAAACGAACAAACCAACAAACCAACAAACCAACAAGCCAACAACCCGACAAACCAACAAACCAACAAACCAACAAACCCAAAAACAAATAAACCAACAAACCAACAAACCCACAAACCAACAAACCAACAAACCAACAAACGAACAAACCAAAAAACCAACAATCCAACAAGCTAACAAACCAACAAACCAACAAACCAACAAACCAACAAACCAACAAACCAACAAACGAACAAACCAACAACCCAACAAACCAACAAACCAACAAACCAACAAACCAACAAGCCAACAAACCAACAAACCAACAAACCAACAAACCACCAAGTCAACAAGCCAACAAACCAACAAACCAACAAACCAACAAACCAACAAACCAACAAGCCAACAAGCCAACAAACCAACAAGCCAACAAGTCAACAAACCAACAAGCCAACAAACGAACAAACCAACAAACCAACAAACCAATATGCCAACAAACCAACAAACCAACAAGCTAACAAACCAACAAACCAACAAACGGACAAACAAACAGACCAACAAACCAACAAACCAGCAAACCAATAAGCCCACAAACCAACAAGCCAACAAACAAACAAACCAACAAACGAACAAACAACCAAACCAACAAACCACCAAGTCGACAAGCCAACAAACCAACAAACCAACAAACCAACAAACCAACAAACCAACAAGCCAACAAGCCAACAAACCAACAAGCCAACAAGTCAACAAACCAACAAGCCAACAAACGAACAAACCAACAAACCAACAAACCAACAAGCCAACAAACCAACAAACCAACAAGCTAACAAACCAACAAACCAACAAACGGACAAACAAACAGACCAACAAACCAACAAACCAGCAAACCAATAAGCCAACAAACCAACAAGCCAACATACCAACAAACCAACAAGCCAACAAACCAACAAACCAACAAGCCAAAAAAACAACAAACCAACAAACGAACAAACAAACAAACCAACAAACCAACAAACCAATAAGCCAACACACCAACAAGCCAACAAACGAACAAACCAACAAACAAACAAATCAACAAACCAACTTACCAACAAACGAACAAACGAACAAACGAACAAATTAACAAACGAACAAACCAACAAACCAACAAACCAACAAACCAACAAACCAACAAACCAACAGACCAACAAACCAACAAACCAACAAACCAACAAGCCAACAAACCAACAAACCAACAAACCAACAAACCAACAAACCAACAAAATAACAAACCAACAAACAAATAAACCAACAAACCAACAAACCAACAAACCAACAAACCAACAAACCAACAAACCAACAAACCAACAAACTAACAAACTAACAAACCAACAAACCAACAAACCAACAAACCAACAAACCAACAAGCCAACAAATCAACAAGCCAACAAACCAACAAACCAACAAACCAACAAACCAACAAGCCAAACAACCAACAAACCAACAAACCAACAAACAAACAAACCAACAAACAACAAACCAACAAACCAATAAGTCAACAAACCAACAAGCCAACAAACGAACAAACCAACAAACAAACAAACCAACAAACCAACTAACCAACTAACCAACAAACGAACAAACGAACAAACGAACAAACGAACAAACGAACAAACCAACAAAGCAACAAACCAACAAACCAACAAACGAACAAACCAACAAACCAACAAACCAACAAACCAACAAACCAACAAACCAATAAACCAACAAAACAACAAACCAACAAACCAACAAGCCAACAAACCAGCAAACTAACAAACCAATAAACCAACAAACCAACAAGCCAACAAATAAACAAGCCAACAAACCAACAAACCAACAAACCAACAAACCAACAAACAAATAAACCAACAAACAACCAAACCAACAAACCAACAAACCAACAAACCAACTAACCAACAAACCAACAAACCAAAAAACCAACAAACCAAAACACCAACAAGCCAACAAACCAACAAACGAACAAACCAACAAACCTACAAACCAAGAAACCAACAAACCAACAAACCAACAAACCAACAAACCAACAAACCAACAAGCCAACAAACCAACAAACCAACAAACCAACAAACCAGCAAACCAAAAAACCAACAAACCAACAAACCAGCAAACCAGCAAACCAACAAACCAACAAACCAACAAACCAACAAACCAGAAAACCAACAAACCAACAAACCAACAAACCAACAAGCCAACAAACCAACAAACCAACAAACCAACAAACAAATAAACCAACAAACCAACAAACCAACAAACCAACAAACCCACAAACCAACAAACCAACAAACAAACAAACCAACAAACCAACAAACCAACAAACCAAAAAACCAACAAACCAACAAACCAACAAGCCAACAAACCAACAAACCAACAAACCAACAAACCAACAAACCAACAAACCAAGTAACCAACAAACCGACAAACGAACAAACCAATAAACAAACAAACCAACAAACGAACAAACCAACAAACCAACAAACGAACAAGCCAACAAGCCAACAAACCAACAAACCACCAAACCAACAAACCAACAAACCAACAAACCAACAAACCAACAAACTAACAAACCAACAAACCAACAAACCAAGAAACCAAGAAACCAACAAACCAACAAACCAACAAGCCAACAAACCAACAAACCAACAAACCAACAAACAAATAAACCAACAAACCAACAAACCAACAAACCAACAAACCAACAAATCAACAAACCAAAAAACCAACAAACCAACAAACCAACAAGCCAACAAACCACCAAACCAATTAACCAACAAACTAACAAACCAACAAACCAACAAGCCAACAAACCAACAAACCAACAAGCCAACAAGCCAACAAACCAACAAACGAACAAACCTACAAACGCACTAACCAACAAACCAACAAGCCAACAAGCCAACAAACCAACAAACCAACAAACCAACAAACCAACAAACCAACAAACCAACAAACCAAGTAACCAACAAGGCAACAAACCAACAAACCACCAAACCAACAAGCCAACAAACCAACAAGCCAACAAACCAACAAACCATCAAACGAACAAACAAACAAACCAACAAACCAGGAAACCAATAAGCCAACAAACCAACAAGCCAACAAACGGCAAACCAACAAACAAACAAACCAACAAATCAACAAACGAACAAACCAACAAACCAACAAACCAAGAAACCAACAAACCACCAAACCAACAAGCCAACAAACCAACAAACCAACAAACCAACAAACCAACAAACCAACAAATTAACAAACCAACAAACCAACAAACCAACAAACCAACAAACCAACAAACCAACAAACCAACAAACAAACAAACCAACACACGAACAAACCAACAAACGAACAAACCAACAAACCAACAAACCAACAAACCAACAAGCCAATAAGCCAACAAACCAACAAGCCAACAAACCAATAAGCCAACAAACCAACATGCCAACAACCCAACAAACCAATAAACCAACAAACAAACAAACCAACAAACCAACAAGCCAACCAGCCAACAAACCAACAAACCAACAAGCCAAGAAACCAACAAACCAACAAACCAACAAACCAACAAACCAACAAACGAACAAACCAACAAACCAACAAGCCAACAAGCCAACAAACCAACAAGCCACAAACTAACCAACCAACAAACGAACAAACGAATAAACCAAAAAACCAACAAGCCAACAAGCCAACAAACCAACAAGCCAACAAACCAATAAGCCAACAAACCAACATGCCAACAACCCAACAAACCAATAAACCAACAAACGAACAAACCAACAAACCAACAAGCCAACAAGCCAACAAACCAACAAACCAACATACCAATAAGCCAACAAACCAACAAACCAACAAACCAACAAGCCAACAAACAAACAAACCAACAAACAAACAAACGAACAAACCAACAAACCAACAAACCAACAAACCAACAAACCAACAAACGAACAAACCAACAAACCAACAAACCAACAAACCAACAAACCAACAAACCAACAAACCAACAAACCAACAAACCAACAAACCAACGAACGAACAAACCAACAAACAAACAAACCAACAAACCAACAAACCAACAAGCCAACAAGCCAACCAACCAACAAACCAACAAACGAATAAACAAACAAACCAACAAACCAACAAACCAACAAACGAACAATCCAACAAATGAACAAACCAACAAACCAACAAACCAACAAACCAAGAAACCAACAAACCACCAAACCAACAAGCCGACAAACCAACAAATGAACAAACCAACAAACCAACAAACCAACAAACCAACAAACCAACAAGCCAACAAGCCAACAAACCAACAAACCAACAAACCAACAAACCAACAAACCAACAGACCAACAAACGAACAAACTAACAAACCAACAAGCCAACAAGCCAACAAACCAACAAGCCAACAAACAAACAAACCAACCAACCAACAAACTAACAAACCAACAAACCAACTAGCCAACAAACCAACAAGCCAACAAACCAACAAGCCAACAAACGAACAAACCAACAAACCAACAAACCAACAAGCCAACAACCCGACAAACCAACAAACCAACAAACCAACAAACCCAAAAACAAATAAACCAACAAACCAACAAACCAACAGACCAACAAACGAACAAACTAACAAACCAACAAGCCAACAAGCCAACAAACCAACAAGCCAACAAACAAACAAACCAACCAACCAACAAACTAACAAACCAACAAACCAACTAGCCAACAAACCAACAAGCCAACAAACCAACAAACCAACAAACCAACAAACGAACAAACCAAAAAACCAACAATCCAACAAGCTAACAAACCAACAAACCAACAAACCAACAAACCAACAAACCAACAAACCAACAAACGAACAAACCAACAACCCAACAAACCAACAAACCAACAAACCAACAAACCAACAAGCCAACAAACCAACAAACCAACAAACCAACAAACCACCAAGTCAACAAGCCAACAAACCAACAAACCAACAAACCAACAAACCAACAAACCAACAAGCCAACAAGCCAACAAACCAACAAGCCAACAAGTCAACAAACCAACAAGCCAACAAACGAACAAACCAACAAACCAACAAACCAATATGCCAACAAACCAACAAACCAACAAGCTAACAAACCAACAAACCAACAAACGGACAAACAAACAGACCAACAAACCAACAAACCAGCAAACCAATAAGCCCACAAACCAACAAGCCAACAAACAAACAAACCAACAAACGAACAAACAACCAAACCAACAAACCACCAAGTCGACAAGCCAACAAACCAACAAACCAACAAACCAACAAACCAACAAACCAACAAGCCAACAAGCCAACAAACCAACAAGCCAACAAGTCAACAAACCAACAAGCCAACAAACGAACAAACCAACAAACCAACAAACCAACAAGCCAACAAACCAACAAACCAACAAGCTAACAAACCAACAAACCAACAAACGGACAAACAAACAGACCAACAAACCAACAAACCAGCAAACCAATAAGCCAACAAACCAACAAGCCAACATACCAACAAACCAACAAGCCAACAAACCAACAAACCAACAAGCCAAAAAAACAACAAACCAACAAACGAACAAACAAACAAACCAACAAACCAACAAACCAATAAGCCAACACACCAACAAGCCAACAAACGAACAAACCAACAAACAAACAAATCAACAAACCAACTTACCAACAAACGAACAAACGAACAAACGAACAAACGAACAAACGAACAAACGAACAAACCAACAAACCAACAAACCAACAAACCAACAAACCAACAAACCAACAAACCAACAGACCAACAAACCAACAAACCAACAAACCAACAAGCCAACAAACCAACAAACCAACAAACCAACAAACCAACAAACCAACAAAATAACAAACCAACAAACAAATAAACCAACAAACCAACAAACCAACAAACCAACAAACCAACAAACCAACAAACCAACAAACCAACAAACTAACAAACTAACAAACCAACAAACCAACAAACCAACAAACCAACAAACCAACAAGCCAACAAATCAACAAGCCAACAAACCAACAAACCAACAAACCAACAAACCAACAAGCCAAACAACCAACAAACCAACAAACCAACAAACAAACAAACCAACAAACAACAAACCAACAAACCACTAAGTCAACAAACCAACAAGCCAACAAACGAACAAACCAACAAACAAACAAACCAACAAACCAACTAACCAACTAACCAACAAACGAACAAACGAACAAACGAACAAACGAACAAACGAACAAACCAACAAAGCAACAAACCAACAAACCAACAAACGAACAAACCAACAAACCAACAAACCAACAAACCAACAAACCAACAAACCAATAAACCAACAAAACAACAAACCAACAAACCAACAAGCCAACAAACCAGCAAACTAACAAACCAATAAACCAACAAACCAACAAGCCAACAAATAAACAAGCCAACAAACCAACAAACCAACAAACCAACAAACCAACAAACAAATAAACCAACAAACAACCAAACCAACAAACCAACAAACCAACAAACCAACTAACCAACAAACCAACAAACCAACAAACCAAAAAACCAACAAACCAAAACACCAACAAGCCAACAAACCAACAAACGAACAAACCAACAAACCTACAAACCAAGAAACCAACAAACCAACAAACCAACAAACCAACAAACCAACAAACCAACAAGCCAACAAACCAACAAACCAACAAACCAACAAACCAGCAAACCAAAAAACCAACAAACCAACAAACCAGCAAACCAGCAAACCAACAAACCAACAAACCAACAAACCAACAAACCAGAAAACCAACAAACCAACAAACCAACAAACCAACAAGCCAACAAACCAACAAACCAACAAACCAACAAACAAATAAACCAACAAACCAACAAACCAACAAACCAACAAACCCACAAACCAACAAACCAACAAACAAACAAACCAACAAACCAACAAACCAACAAACCAAAAAACCAACAAACCAACAAACCAACAAGCCAACAAACCAACAAACCAACAAACCAACAAACCAACAAACCAACAAACCAAGTAACCAACAAACCGACAAACGAACAAACCAATAAACAAACAAACCAACAAACGAACAAACCAACAAACCAACAAACGAACAAGCCAACAAGCCAACAAACCAACAAACCACCAAACCGACAAACCAACAAACCAACAAACCAAAAAACCAACAAACTAACAAACCAACAAACCAACAAACCAAGAAACCAAGAAACCAACAAACCAACAAACCAACAAGCCAACAAACCAACAAACCAACAAACCAACAAACAAATAAACCAACAAACCAACAAACCAACAAACCAACAAACCAACAAATCAACAAACCAAAAAACCAACAAACCAACAAACCAACAAGCCAACAAACCACCAAACCAATTAACCAACAAACTAACAAACCAACAAACCAACAAGCCAACAAACCAACAAACCAACAAGCCAACAAGCCAACAAACCAACAAACGAACAAACCTACAAACAAATAAACCAACAAACAACCAAACCAACAAACCAACAAACCAACAAACCAACTAACCAACAAACCAACAAACCAAAAAACCAACAAACCAAAACACCAACAAGCCAACAAACCAACAAACGAACAAACCAACAAACCTACAAACCAAGAAACCAACAAACCAACAAACCAACAAACCAACAAACCAACAAACCAACAAGCCAACAAACCAACAAACCAACAAACCAACAAACCAGCAAACCAAAAAACCAACAAACCAACAAACCAGCAAACCAGCAAACCAACAAACCAACAAACCAACAAACCAACAAACCAGAAAACCAACAAACCAACAAACCAACAAACCAACAAGCCAACAAACCAACAAACCAACAAACCAACAAACAAATAAACCAACAAACCAACAAACCAACAAACCAACAAACCCACAAACCAACAAACCAACAAACAAACAAACCAACAAACCAACAAACCAACAAACCAAAAAACCAACAAACCAACAAACCAACAAGCCAACAAACCAACAAACCAACAAACCAACAAACCAACAAACCAACAAACCAAGTAACCAACAAACCGACAAACGAACAAACCAATAAACAAACAAACCAACAAACGAACAAACCAACAAACCAACAAACGAACAAGCCAACAAGCCAACAAACCAACAAACCACCAAACCAACAAACCAACAAACCAACAAACCAACAAACCAACAAACTAACAAACCAACAAACCAACAAACCAAGAAACCAAGAAACCAACAAACCAACAAACCAACAAGCCAACAAACCAACAAACCAACAAACCAACAAACAAATAAACCAACAAACCAACAAACCAACAAACCAACAAACCAACAAATCAACAAACCAAAAAACCAACAAACCAACAAACCAACAAGCCAACAAACCACCAAACCAATTAACCAACAAACTAACAAACCAACAAACCAACAAGCCAACAAACCAACAAACCAACAAGCCAACAAGCCAACAAACCAACAAACGAACAAACCTACAAACGCACTAACCAACAAACCAACAAGCCAACAAGCCAACAAACCAACAAACCAACAAACCAACAAACCAACAAACCAACAAACCAACAAACCAAGTAACCAACAAGGCAACAAACCAACAAACCACCAAACCAACAAGCCAACAAACCAACAAGCCAACAAACCAACAAACCATCAAACGAACAAACAAACAAACCAACAAACCAGGAAACCAATAAGCCAACAAACCAACAAGCCAACAAACGGCAAACCAACAAACAAACAAACCAACAAATCAACAAACGAACAAACCAACAAACCAACAAACCAAGAAACCAACAAACCACCAAACCAACAAGCCAACAAACCAACAAACCAACAAACCAACAAACCAACAAACCAACAAATTAACAAACCAACAAACCAACAAACCAACAAACCAACAAACCAACAAACCAACAAACCAACAAACAAACAAACCAACACACGAACAAACCAACAAACGAACAAACCAACAAACCAACAAACCAACAAACCAACAAGCCAATAAGCCAACAAACCAACAAGCCAACAAACCAATAAGCCAACAAACCAACATGCCAACAACCCAACAAACCAATAAACCAACAAACAAACAAACCAACAAACCAACAAGCCAACCAGCCAACAAACCAACAAACCAACAAGCCAAGAAACCAACAAACCAACAAACCAACAAACCAACAAACCAACAAACGAACAAACCAACAAACCAACAAGCCAACAAGCCAACAAACCAACAAGCCACAAACTAACCAACCAACAAACGAACAAACGAATAAACCAAAAAACCAACAAGCCAACAAGCCAACAAACCAACAAGCCAACAAACCAATAAGCCAACAAACCAACATGCCAACAACCCAACAAACCAATAAACCAACAAACGAACAAACCAACAAACCAACAAGCCAACAAGCCAACAAACCAACAAACCAACATACCAATAAGCCAACAAACCAACAAACCAACAAACCAACAAGCCAACAAACAAACAAACCAACAAACAAACAAACGAACAAACCAACAAACCAACAAACCAACAAACCAACAAACCAACAAACGAACAAACCAACAAACCAACAAACCAACAAACCAACAAACCAACAAACCAACAAACCAACAAACCAACAAACCAACAAACCAACGAACGAACAAACCAACAAACAAACAAACCAACAAACCAACAAACCAACAAGCCAACAAGCCAACCAACCAACAAACCAACAAACGAATAAACAAACAAACCAACAAACCAACAAACCAACAAACGAACAATCCAACAAATGAACAAACCAACAAACCAACAAACCAACAAACCAAGAAACCAACAAACCACCAAACCAACAAGCCGACAAACCAACAAATGAACAAACCAACAAACCAACAAACCAACAAACCAACAAACCAACAAGCCAACAAGCCAACAAACCAACAAACCAACAAACCAACAAACCAACAAACCAACAGACCAACAAACGAACAAACTAACAAACCAACAAGCCAACAAGCCAACAAACCAACAAGCCAACAAACAAACAAACCAACCAACCAACAAACTAACAAACCAACAAACCAACTAGCCAACAAACCAACAAGCCAACAAACCAACAAGCCAACAAACGAACAAACCAACAAACCAACAAACCAACAAGCCAACAACCCGACAAACCAACAAACCAACAAACCAACAAACCCAAAAACAAATAAACCAACAAACCAACAAACCAACAGACCAACAAACGAACAAACTAACAAACCAACAAGCCAACAAGCCAACAAACCAACAAGCCAACAAACAAACAAACCAACCAACCAACAAACTAACAAACCAACAAACCAACTAGCCAACAAACCAACAAGCCAACAAACCAACAAACCAACAAACCAACAAACGAACAAACCAAAAAACCAACAATCCAACAAGCTAACAAACCAACAAACCAACAAACCAACAAACCAACAAACCAACAAACCAACAAACGAACAAACCAACAACCCAACAAACCAACAAACCAACAAACCAACAAACCAACAAGCCAACAAACCAACAAACCAACAAACCAACAAACCACCAAGTCAACAAGCCAACAAACCAACAAACCAACAAACCAACAAACCAACAAACCAACAAGCCAACAAGCCAACAAACCAACAAGCCAACAAGTCAACAAACCAACAAGCCAACAAACGAACAAACCAACAAACCAACAAACCAATATGCCAACAAACCAACAAACCAACAAGCTAACAAACCAACAAACCAACAAACGGACAAACAAACAGACCAACAAACCAACAAACCAGCAAACCAATAAGCCCACAAACCAACAAGCCAACAAACAAACAAACCAACAAACGAACAAACAACCAAACCAACAAACCACCAAGTCGACAAGCCAACAAACCAACAAACCAACAAACCAACAAACCAACAAACCAACAAGCCAACAAGCCAACAAACCAACAAGCCAACAAGTCAACAAACCAACAAGCCAACAAACGAACAAACCAACAAACCAACAAACCAACAAGCCAACAAACCAACAAACCAACAAGCTAACAAACCAACAAACCAACAAACGGACAAACAAACAGACCAACAAACCAACAAACCAGCAAACCAATAAGCCAACAAACCAACAAGCCAACATACCAACAAACCAACAAGCCAACAAACCAACAAACCAACAAGCCAAAAAAACAACAAACCAACAAACGAACAAACAAACAAACCAACAAACCAACAAACCAATAAGCCAACACACCAACAAGCCAACAAACGAACAAACCAACAAACAAACAAATCAACAAACCAACTTACCAACAAACGAACAAACGAACAAACGAACAAACGAACAAACGAACAAACGAACAAACCAACAAACCAACAAACCAACAAACCAACAAACCAACAAACCAACAAACCAACAGACCAACAAACCAACAAACCAACAAACCAACAAGCCAACAAACCAACAAACCAACAAACCAACAAACCAACAAACCAACAAAATAACAAACCAACAAACAAATAAACCAACAAACCAACAAACCAACAAACCAACAAACCAACAAACCAACAAACCAACAAACCAACAAACTAACAAACTAACAAACCAACAAACCAACAAACCAACAAACCAACAAACCAACAAGCCAACAAATCAACAAGCCAACAAACCAACAAACCAACAAACCAACAAACCAACAAGCCAAACAACCAACAAACCAACAAACCAACAAACAAACAAACCAACAAACAACAAACCAACAAACCACTAAGTCAACAAACCAACAAGCCAACAAACGAACAAACCAACAAACAAACAAACCAACAAACCAACTAACCAACTAACCAACAAACGAACAAACGAACAAACGAACAAACGAACAAACGAACAAACCAACAAAGCAACAAACCAACAAACCAACAAACGAACAAACCAACAAACCAACAAACCAACAAACCAACAAACCAACAAACCAATAAACCAACAAAACAACAAACAAACAAACCAACAAGCCAACAAACCAGCAAACTAACAAACCAATAAACCAACAAACCAACAAGCCAACAAATAAACAAGCCAACAAACCAACAAACCAACAAACCAACAAACCAACAAACAAATAAACCAACAAACAACCAAACCAACAAACCAACAAACCAACAAACCAACTAACCAACAAACCAACAAACCAACAAACCAAAAAACCAACAAACCAAAACACCAACAAGCCAACAAACCAACAAACGAACAAACCAACAAACCTACAAACCAAGAAACCAACAAACCAACAAACCAACAAACCAACAAACCAACAAACCAACAAGCCAACAAACCAACAAACCAACAAACCAACAAACCAGCAAACCAAAAAACCAACAAACCAACAAACCAGCAAACCAGCAAACCAACAAACCAACAAACCAACAAACCAACAAACCAGAAAACCAACAAACCAACAAACCAACAAACCAACAAGCCAACAAACCAACAAACCAACAAACCAACAAACAAATAAACCAACAAACCAACAAACCAACAAACCAACAAACCCACAAACCAACAAACCAACAAACAAACAAACCAACAAACCAACAAACCAACAAACCAAAAAACCAACAAACCAACAAACCAACAAGCCAACAAACCAACAAACCAACAAACCAACAAACCAACAAACCAACAAACCAAGTAACCAACAAACCGACAAACGAACAAACCAATAAACAAACAAACCAACAAACGAACAAACCAACAAACCAACAAACGAACAAGCCAACAAGCCAACAAACCAACAAACCACCAAACCGACAAACCAACAAACCAACAAACCAAAAAACCAACAAACTAACAAACCAACAAACCAACAAACCAAGAAACCAAGAAACCAACAAACCAACAAACCAACAAGCCAACAAACCAACAAACCAACAAACCAACAAACAAATAAACCAACAAACCAACAAACCAACAAACCAACAAACCAACAAATCAACAAACCAAAAAACCAACAAACCAACAAACCAACAAGCCAACAAACCACCAAACCAATTAACCAACAAACTAACAAACCAACAAACCAACAAGCCAACAAACCAACAAACCAACAAGCCAACAAGCCAACAAACCAACAAACGAACAAACCTACAAACGCACTAACCAACAAACCAACAAGCCAACAAGCCAACAAACCAACAAACCAACAAACCAACAAACCAACAAACCAACAAACCAACAAACCAAGTAACCAAAAAGGCAACAAACCAACAAACCACCAAACCAACAAGCCAACAAGCCAACAAGCCAACAAACCAACAAACCAACAAGCCAACAAACCAACAAACCAACAAGCCAACAAACCAACAAGCCAACAAACCAACAAACCAACAAACCAACAAACCAACAAACGAACAAACCAACAAACAAACAAACCAACAAACCAACAAACCAACAAGCCAATAAGCCAACAAACCAACAAACCAACAAACGAACAAACCAACAAACCAACAAACCCACAAACGAACAAACCAACAAACCAAAAAACCAACAAACCAATAAACGAACAAACCAACAAACCAATAAACCAACAAACCAACAAGCCAACAAACTAACAAACGAATAAACCAAAAAACCAATAAACCAACAAGCCAACAAACCAACAAACCAACAAGCCAACAAGCCAACGAACCAACAAACCAACAAACCAACAAACCAACAAACCACAAACCAACAAACCAACAAACCAACAAGCCAACAAGCCAACAAACCAACAAGCCAACAAACGAACAAACCAACAAACCAACAAACCAACAAACCAACAAACCAACAAGCCAATAAACCAACAAACCAACAAGCCAACAAACCAACAAACCAATAAACGAACAAACAAACAAACCAACAAACCAACAAACCAATAAGCCAACAAACCAACAAGCCAACAAACGAACAAACCAACAAACGAACAAACCAACAAACCAACAAACCAAGAAATTAACAAACCACCAAACCAACAAGCCAACAAGCCAACAAACCAACAAACCAACAAACCAACAAACCAACAAACCAACAAACCAACAAACAAACAAACAAACAAACCAACAAACGAATAAACCAACAAACGAACAAACCAACAAACCAACAAACCAACAAGCCAACAAGCCAACAAACCAACAAGCCAACAAACCAATAAGCCAACAAGCCAACAAGCCAACAAACCAACATGCCAACAAACCAACAAACCAACAAACCAACAAGCCAACAAACCAAAAAACCAACAAACCAACAAAACAACAAACGAACAAACCAACAAACCAATAAGCCAACAAGCCAACAAGCCAACAAACCAACAAACCAACAAACCAACAAACCAACAAGCCAACAAGCCAACAAACCAACAAACCAACAAACCAACAAACCAACAAACGAACAAATTAACAAACCAACAAGCCAACAAGCCAACAAACCAACAAGCCAACAAACCAACAAACCAACAAACCAACAAACCAACAAACCAACAAACCAAGTAGCCAACAAACCAACAAGCCAACAAACCAACAAGCCAACAAACGAACAAACCAAAAAACCAATAAACCAACAAACCAACAAACCAACAAGCCAACAAACCAAGAAACCAAGAAACCAACAAACCAACAAACCAACAACCGAACAAACCAACAAACAAACAAACCAACAAACCAACAAACCAACAAGCCAACAAGCCAACAAACCAACAAACCAACAAACCAACAAACAAACAAACCAACAAACCAACAAACCAACAAACGAACAAACCAACAAACCAAAAAACCAACAAACCAACAAACCAACAAACCAACAAACAAACAAACTAACACACCAACAAACCATCAAGCGAACAAACCAAAAAACCAACAAGCCAACAAGCCAACAAACCAACAAACCAGCAAATCAACAAACCAACAAATCAACAAACGAACAAACCAACAACCCAACAAACCAACAAACCAACAAACCAACAAACTAACAAACCAACAAACGAACAAGCCAACAAACCAACACACCAACAAACCAACAAACCACAAAACCAACAAACCAACAAGCCAAAAAACCAACAAACCAACAAACCAACAAACCAACAAACCAACAAATCAACAAACCAACAAACCAACAAACCAACAAACCAACAAGCCAACAAACCAACAAACAAACAAACCAACAAACCAACAAACCAACAAACCAACAAACCAACAAACCAACAAACCAACAAACCAACAAACCAACAAACCAACAAACCAACAAACCAACAAACCAACAAGCCAACAAACAAACAAACCAACAAACGAACAAACAAACAAACCAACAAACCAACAAGCCAACAAGCCAACAAGCCAACAAACCAACAAACCAACAAACCAACAAGCCAACAAACCAACAAGCCAACAAGCCAACAAACCAACAAGCCAACAAACGAACAAACCAACAAACCAACAAACCAACAAGCCAACAAGCCAACAAATCAACAAACGAACAAACAAACAAACCAACAAACCAATAAGCAACAAACCAACAAACCAACAAGCCAACAAACCAACAAACCAACAAACCAACAAACCAACAAGCCAACAAATCTACAAGCCAACAAACCGACAAGCCAACAAACCGACAAACCAACAAACCAACAAACCAACAAACCAACAAGCGAACAAACCAACAAACCAACAAACCAACAAACGAACAAACCAACAAACCTACAAACCAAGAAACCAACAAACCAACAAACCAACAAACCAACAAACCAACAAACCAACAAACCAACAAACCAACAAACCAACAAACAAATAAACCAACAAACCAACAAACCAACAAGCGAACAAACCAACAAACCAACAAACCAACAAACGAACAAACCAACAAACCTACAAACCAAGAAACCAACAAACCAACAAACCAACAAGCCAACAAACCAACAAACCAACAAACCAATAAACCAACAAACCAACAAACCAACAAACCAACAAACCAACAAACCAACAAACCAACAAACCAACAAACCAACAAACCAACAAACCAACAAACCAACAAACCTACAAACCAACAAACCAACAAACCAACAAACCAACAAGCCAACAAACCAACAAACCAACAAACCAACAAACAAATAAACCAACAAACCAACAAACCAACAAACCAACAAACCAACAAACAAACAAACAAACAAACCAACAAACGAATAAACCAACAAACGAACAAACCAACAAACCAACAAACCAACAAGCCAACAAGCCAACAAACCAACAAGCCAACAAACCAATAAGCCAACAAGCCAACAAGCCAACAAACCAACATGCCAACAAACCAACAAACCAACAAACCAACAAGCCAACAAACCAAAAAACCAACAAACCAACAAAACAACAAACGAACAAACCAACAAACCAATAAGCCAACAAGCCAACAAGCCAACAAACCAACAAACCAACAAACCAACAAACCAACAAGCCAACAAGCCAACAAACCAACAAACCAACAAACCAACAAACCAACAAACGAACAAATTAACAAACCAACAAGCCAACAAGCCAACAAACCAACAAGCCAACAAACCAACAAACCAACAAACCAACAAACCAACAAACCAACAAACCAAGTAGCCAACAAACCAACAAGCCAACAAACCAACAAGCCAACAAACGAACAAACCAAAAAACCAATAAACCAACAAACCAACAAACCAACAAGCCAACAAACCAAGAAACCAAGAAACCAACAAACCAACAAACCAACAACCGAACAAACCAACAAACAAACAAACCAACAAACCAACAAACCAACAAGCCAACAAGCCAACAAACCAACAAACCAACAAACCAACAAACAAACAAACCAACAAACCAACAAACCAACAAACGAACAAACCAACAAACCAAAAAACCAACAAACCAACAAACCAACAAACCAACAAACAAACAAACTAACACACCAACAAACCATCAAGCGAACAAACCAAAAAACCAACAAGCCAACAAGCCAACAAACCAACAAACCAGCAAATCAACAAACCAACAAATCAACAAACGAACAAACCAACAACCCAACAAACCAACAAACCAACAAACCAACAAACTAACAAACCAACAAACGAACAAGCCAACAAACCAACACACCAACAAACCAACAAACCACAAAACCAACAAACCAACAAGCCAAAAAACCAACAAACCAACAAACCAACAAACCAACAAACCAACAAATCAACAAACCAACAAACCAACAAACCAACAAACCAACAAGCCAACAAACCAACAAACAAACAAACCAACAAACCAACAAACCAACAAACCAACAAACCAACAAACCAACAAACCAACAAACCAACAAACCAACAAACCAACAAACCAACAAACCAACAAACCAACAAGCCAACAAACAAACAAACCAACAAACGAACAAACAAACAAACCAACAAACCAACAAGCCAACAAGCCAACAAGCCAACAAACCAACAAACCAACAAACCAACAAGCCAACAAACCAACAAGCCAACAAGCCAACAAACCAACAAGCCAACAAACGAACAAACCAACAAACCAACAAACCAACAAGCCAACAAGCCAACAAATCAACAAACGAACAAACAAACAAACCAACAAACCAATAAGCAACAAACCAACAAACCAACAAGCCAACAAACCAACAAACCAACAAACCAACAAACCAACAAGCCAACAAATCTACAAGCCAACAAACCGACAAGCCAACAAACCGACAAACCAACAAACCAACAAACCAACAAACCAACAAGCGAACAAACCAACAAACCAACAAACCAACAAACGAACAAACCAACAAACCTACAAACCAAGAAACCAACAAACCAACAAACCAACAAACCAACAAACCAACAAACCAACAAACCAACAAACCAACAAACCAACAAACAAATAAACCAACAAACCAACAAACCAACAAGCGAACAAACCAACAAACCAACAAACCAACAAACGAACAAACCAACAAACCTACAAACCAAGAAACCAACAAACCAACAAACCAACAAGCCAACAAACCAACAAACCAACAAACCAATAAACCAACAAACCAACAAACCAACAAACCAACAAACCAACAAACCAACAAACCAACAAACCAACAAACCAACAAACCAACAAACCAACAAACCAACAAACCTACAAACCAACAAACCAACAAACCAACAAACCAACAAGCCAACAAACCAACAAACCAACAAACCAACAAACAAATAAACCAACAAACCAACAAACCAACAAACCAACAAACCAACAAACCAACAAACCAACAAACCAAAAAACCAACAAACCAACTAACCAACAAGCCAAAAAACCAACAAACCAACAAACCAACAAACCAACAACCCAAGTAACCAACAAACCAACAAACGAACAAACCAACAAACAAACAAACCAACAAACGAACAAACCAACAAACCAACAAACCAACAAACCAACAAACCAACAAGCCAACAAGCCAACAAACCAACAAGCCAACAAACGAACAAACCAACAAACCAACAAACCAACAAACCAACAAACCAACAAGCCAACAAGCCAACAAACCATGAAACTAACAAACCAACAAACGATCTAACCAACAAACCATGAAACTAACAAACCAACAAACGATCTAACCAACAAACCAATAAGCCAACAAGCCAACAAACCAACAAGCCAACAAGCCAACAAACCAACAAGCCAACAAACCAAAAAACCAACAAACCAACAAACCAACAAGCCAACAAACCAACAAACCAACAAACCAATCAACCAACAAACCAACAAACCAACAAACCAACAAACCAACAAGCCAACAAACCAACAAGCCAACAAGCCAAAAAACCAAGAAACTAACAAACCAACAAACGATCTAACCAACAAACCAACAAACCAACAAGCCAACAAACCAACAAACCAACAAACCAACAAACCAACAAACCACCAAACCAACAAGCCAACAAGCCAACAAACCAACAAACCAACAAGCCAACAAACCAACAAACCAACAAGCCAAGAAGCCAACTAACCAACAAACTAACAAACCAACAAGCCAACAAACCAACAAACCAACAATCAACAAACCAACAAACCAACAAACCAAGTAACCAACAACCCAACAAACTAACAAACCAACAAACCAACAAGCCAACAAGCCAACAAACCAACAAACCAACAAACCAACAAAGCAACAAGCCAACAAGCCAACAAACCAACAAACCAACAAGCCAACAAACCAACAAACCAACAAGCCAACAAGCCAACAAACCAACAAACCAATAAACCAACAAGCCAACAAACCAACAAACCAACAAGCCAACAAACCAACAAACCAACAAACCAACAAACCAACAAGCCAACAATCCAACAAACCAACAAACCAACAAGCCAACAAACCAACAAACCAACAAACAAATAAACCAACAAACCGACAAACCAAAAAACCAACAAACCAACAAACCAACAAACCAATAAACCAACAAACCAACAAAATAAAAAACCAACAAACCAAAACACCAATAAGCCAACAAACCAACAAACCAACAAACCAACAACCGAACAAACCAACAAACCTACAAACCAAGAAATCAACAAACCAACAAACCAACAAGCCAACAAGCCAACAAACCAACAAACCAACAAACCAACAAACCAACAAACCAATAAGCCAACAAACCAACAAACCAACAAACCAACAAACCAACAAACCAACAAACCAACAAACCAACAAACCAACAAACCAAGAAGCCAACAAACCAACAAACCAACAAACCAACAAACCAACAAACCAACAAACGAACAAACCAACAAACAAACAAACCAACAAACGAACAAACCAACAAACCAAAAAACCAACAAGCTAACAAGCCAACAAACCAACAAGCCAACAAACGAACAAACCAACAAACCAACAAACCAACAAACCAACAAACCAACAAACCAACAAACCAACAATCCAACAAACCAACAAACCAACAAACCAACAAACCAACAAATTAACAAACCAACAAACCAAGAAACCAAGAAACCAAGAAACCAAGAAACCAACAAGCCAACAAACCAACAAACCAACAAACCAACAAACCAACAAACCAACAAACCAACAAACCAACAAACCAACAAACCAACAAACCAACAAACCAACAAGCCAACAAGCCAACAAACCAACAAACCAACAAGCCAAGAAGCCAACTAACCAACAAACTAACAAACCAACAAACCAAAAAACCAACAAACCAACAAACCAACAAGCCAACAAACCAACAAACCAATCAACCAACAAACCAACAAACCAACAAACCAACAAGCCAACAAACCAACAAACCAACAAGCCAACAAACCAAGAAACTAACAAACCAACAAACGATCTAACCAACAAACCAACAAGCCAACAAGCCAACAAACCAACAAACCAACAAACCAACAAACCAAGTAACCAACAAGCCAACAAACCAACAAACCAACAAACCAACAAGCCAACTAGGCAATAAACCAACAAACCACCAAACCAACAAGCCAACAAGCCAACAAACCAACAAACCAACAAACCAACAAACCAACAAACCAACAAGCCAACAAGCCAACAAACCAACAAACTAACAAACCAACAAGCCAACAAACCAACAAACCAACAAGCAACAAACCAACAAACCAACAAACCAACAAACCAACTAAATAAAAAACCAACAAACCAAAACACCAACAAGCCAACAAACCAACAAACCAACAAACCCACAAACCAACAAACCAACAAACCAACAAACCAACAAAACAAGCAAACAAAACAAACCAACAAACGAATAAACCAACAAACGAACAAACCAACAAACCAACAAACCAACAAACCAACAAGCCAACAAGCCAACAAACCAACAAGCCAACAAACCAATTCGCCAACAAGCCAACAAGCCAACAAACCAACATGCCAACAAATTAACAAACCAACAAACCAAAAAACCAACAAACGAACAAACCAACAAACCAACAAACCAACAAACCAACAAGCCAACAAACCAAAAAACCAACAAACCAACAAACCAACAAACGAACAAACCAACAAACCAATAAGCCAACAAGCCAACAAGCCAACAAACCAACAAACCAACAAACCAACAAACCAACAAGCCAACAAGCCAACAAACCAACAAACCAACAAACCAACAAACCAACAAACCAACTAACGAACAAATTAACAAACCAACAATCCAACAAGCCAACAAACCAACAAGACAACAAACCAACAAACCAACAAACCAACAAACCAACAAACCAACAAACCAACTAGCCAACAAACCAACAAACCAACAAACCAACAAACCAAAAAACCAACAAACAAACAAACCAACAAGCCAACAAACCAACGAACCAACAAACCATTTAACCAACAAACCAACAAACCAACAAACCAACAAACCAACAAACCAACAAACCAACAAACCAACAAACCTACAAACCAACAAACCAACAAACCAACAAACCAACAAACCAACAAACCAACAAACCAACAAACAAATAAACCAACAAACCAACAAACCAACAAACCAACAAACCAAAAAACCAAAAAACCAACAAACCAACAAGCCAAACAAACCAACAAAAAAATAAAACAACAAACCAAAAAACCAACAAACCAACAAACCAACAAACCAACAAACCAACAAACCAAAAAACCAACAAACAAACAAACCAACAAGCCAACAAACCAACGAACCAACAAACCATTTAACCAACAAACCAACAAACCAACAAACCAACAAACCAACAAACCAACAAACCAACAAACCAACAAACCTACAAACCAACAAACCAACAAACAAATAAACCAACAAGCCAACAAACCAACAAACCAACAAACCAACAAACCAACAATCCAACAAGCCAACAAACCAACAAGACAACAAACCAACAAACCAACAAACCAACAACCGAACAAACCAACAAACCTACAAACCAAGAAATCAACAAACCAACAAACCAACAAGCCAACAAGCCAACAAACCAACAAACCAACAAACCAACAAACCAACAAACCAATAAGCCAACAAACCAACAAACCAACAAACCAACAAACCAACAAACCAACAAACCAACAAACCAACAAACCAACAAACCAAGAAGCCAACAAACCAACAAACCAACAAACCAACAAACCAACAAACCAACAAACGAACAAACCAACAAACAAACAAACCAACAAACGAACAAACCAACAAACCAAAAAACCAACAAGCTAACAAGCCAACAAACCAACAAGCCAACAAACGAACAAACCAACAAACCAACAAACCAACAAACCAACAAACCAACAAACCAACAAACCAACAATCCAACAAACCAACAAACCGACAAACCAACAAACCAACAAATTAACAAACCAACAAACCAACAAACCAAGAAACCAAGAAACCAAGAAACCAACAAGCCAACAAACCAACAAACCAACAAACCAACAAACCAACAAACCAACAAACCAACAAACCAACAAACCAACAAACCAACAAACCAACAAACCAACAAGCCAACAAGCCAACAAACCAACAAACAAACAAGCCAAGAAGCCAACTAACCAACAAACTAACA
Organism: Atherix ibis; assembly: GCA_958298945.1. NCBI lineage: Eukaryota > Metazoa > Arthropoda > Insecta > Diptera > Athericidae > Atherix > Atherix ibis. The sequence goes on from OY282608.1 coordinate 32,812,002, forward strand.
AACCAACAAACCAAAAAACCAACAAACCAACAAACCAACAAGCCAACAAACCAACAAACCAATCAACCAACAAACCAACAAACCAACAAACCAACAAGCCAACAAACCAACAAACCAACAAGCCAACAAACCAAGAAACTAACAAACCAACAAACGATCTAACCAACAAACCAACAAGCCAACAAGCCAACAAACCAACAAACCAACAAACCAACAAACCAAGTAACCAACAAGCCAACAAACCAACAAACCAACAAACCAACAAGCCAACTAGGCAATAAACCAACAAACCACCAAACCAACAAGCCAACAAGCCAACAAACCAACAAACCAACAAACCAACAAACCAACAAACCAACAAGCCAACAAGCCAACAAACCAACAAACTAACAAACCAACAAGCCAACAAACCAACAAACCAACAAGCAACAAACCAACAATCCAACAAACCAACAAACCAACTAAATAAAAAACCAACAAACCAAAACACCAACAAGCCAACAAACCAACAAACCAACAAACCCACAAACCAACAAACCAACAAACCAACAAACCAACAAAACAAGCAAACAAAACAAACCAACAAACGAATAAACCAACAAACGAACAAACCAACAAACCAACAAACCAACAAACCAACAAGCCAACAAGCCAACAAACCAACAAGCCAACAAACCAATTCGCCAACAAGCCAACAAGCCAACAAACCAACATGCCAACAAATTAACAAACCAACAAACCAAAAAACCAACAAACGAACAAACCAACAAACCAACAAACCAACAAACCAACAAGCCAACAAACCAAAAAACCAACAAACCAACAAACCAACAAACGAACAAACCAACAAACCAATAAGCCAACAAGCCAACAAGCCAACAAACCAACAAACCAACAAACCAACAAACCAACAAGCCAACAAGCCAACAAACCAACAAACCAACAAACCAACAAACCAACAAACCAACTAACGAACAAATTAACAAACCAACAATCCAACAAGCCAACAAACCAACAAGACAACAAACCAACAAACCAACAAACCAACAAACCAACAAACCAACAAACCAACTAGCCAACAAACCAACAAACCAACAAACCAACAAACCAAAAAACCAACAAACAAACAAACCAACAAGCCAACAAACCAACGAACCAACAAACCATTTAACCAACAAACCAACAAACCAACAAACCAACAAACCAACAAACCAACAAACCAACAAACCAACAAACCTACAAACCAACAAACCAACAAACCAACAAACCAACAAACCAACAAACCAACAAACCAACAAACAAATAAACCAACAAACCAACAAACCAACAAACCAACAAACCAAAAAACCAAAAAACCAACAAACCAACAAGCCAAACAAACCAACAAAAAAATAAAACAACAAACCAAAAAACCAACAAACCAACAAACCAACAAACCAACAAACCAACAAACCAAAAAACCAACAAACAAACAAACCAACAAGCCAACAAACCAACGAACCAACAAACCATTTAACCAACAAACCAACAAACCAACAAACCAACAAACCAACAAACCAACAAACCAACAAACCAACAAACCTACAAACCAACAAACCAACAAACAAATAAACCAACAAGCCAACAAACCAACAAACCAACAAACCAACAAACCAACAATCCAACAAGCCAACAAACCAACAAGACAACAAACCAACAAACCAACAAACCAACAAACCAACAAACCAACTAGCCAACAAACCAACAAGCCAACAAACCAACAAGCCAACAAACGAACAAACCAAAAAACCAACAAACCAACAAACCAACAAACCAACAAGCCAACAAACCAACAAACCAACAAACCAACAAACCAACAAACCAACAAACCAACAAACCAACAAACGAACAAACCAGCAAACAAACAAACCAACATACCAACAAACCAACAAGCCAACAAGCCAACAAACCAACAAACCAACAAACCAACAAACGAACAAACCAACAAACCAACAAACCAACAAACCAACAAACCAACAAACCAACAAACGAACAAACGAACAAACCAACAAACCAAAAAACCAACAAACCAACAAACCAACAAACAAACAAACTAACACACCAACAAACCAACAAACGAACAAACCAAAAAACCAACAAGCACACAAGCCAACAAACCAACAAACCAACAAACAAATAAACCAACAAACCAACAAACCAACAAACCAACAAACCAAAAAACCAAAAAACCAACAAACAAACAAACCAACAAGCCAAACAAACCAACAAAAAAATAAAACAACAAACCAAAAAACCAACAAACCAACAAACCAGCAAACCAACAAACCAACAAACCAAAAAACCAACAAACCAACAAACAAAAAAACAAACAAACCAACAAGCCAAGCCAACAAGCCAAGAAACCAACAAACCAACAAACCAACAAACGAACAAACCAACAAACCAACAAACCAACAAGCCAACAAACCAACCAGCCAACAAGCCAACAAACCAACAAGCCAACAAGCCAATCAACCAACAAACCAACAAACCAACAAACCAACAAGCCAACAAACCAACAAACCAACAAGCCAACAAACCAAGAAACTAACAAACCAACAAACGATCTAACCAGCACACCAACAAGCCAACAAGCCAACAAACCAACAAACCAACAAACCAACAAATCAACAAACCAAGTAACCAACAAGCCAACAAACCAACAAACCAACAAACCAACAAGCCAACTAGGCAACAAACCAACAAACCACCAAACCAACAAGCCAACAAGCCAACAAACCAACAAACCAACAAACCAACAAACCAACAAACCAACAAGCCAACAAGCCAACAAACCAACAAACTAACAAACCAACAAGCCAACAAACCAACAAACCAACAAGCAACAAACCAACAAACCAACAAACCAACAAACCAACTAAATAAAAAACCAACAGACCAACAAACAAACAAACCAACAAACTAACAAGCCAACAAACCAACAAGCCAACAAGCCAACAAACCAACAAGCCAACAAGCCAACAAGCCAACAAACCAACAAACCAACAAACCAACAAACCAACAAACCAACAAACCAACAAACAAAAAAACCAACAAGCCAACAAGCCAACAAACCAACAAGCCAACAAGCCAACAAACCAACAAGCCAACAAGCCAACAAACCAACAAACCAACAAACCAACAAACCCACAAACGAACAAACCAACAAACAAACAAACCAACAAACTAACAAGCCAACAAACTAACAAGCCAACAAGCCAACAAACCAACAAGCCAATAAGCCAACAAGCCAACAAACCAACAAACCAACAAACCAACAAACCAACAAACCAACAAACGAACAAACCAACAAACCAACAAACGAACAAACCAACAAACCAACAAACCAACAAACCGACAAACCAACAAATGAACAAACCAACATACCAACAAGCCAACAAGCCAACAAACCAACAAGCCAACAAGCCAACAAACCAACAAACCAACAAACCAACAAACCAACAAACGAACAAACCAACAAACAAACAAACCAACAAACGAACAAACCAACAAACCAACAAACCAACAAATGAACAAACCAACATACCAACAAGCCAACAAGCCAACAAACCAACAAGCCAACAAGCCAACAAACCAACAAGCCAACAAACCAACAAACAAAAAAACAAACAAACCAACAAACCAACAAACGAACAAACCAACAAACCAACAAACCAACAAACCAACAAACCAACAAACCAACAAATAAACAAACCAACATACCAACAAGCCAACAAGCCAACAAACCAACAAGCTAACAAGCCAACAAACCAACAAGCCAACAAACCAACAAACAAAAAAACCAACAAACCAACAAACCAACAAGCCAAGCCAACAAGCCAAGAAACCAACAAACCAACAAACCAACAAACGAACATGCCAACAAACCAAAAAACCAACAAGCCAACAAGCCAACAAACCAACAAACCAACAAGCCATCAAACCAACAAACCAAAAACCAACAAACCAACAAACCAACAAACCAACAAACCAACAAACCAACAAACCAACAAACCAACAAACCAACAAACAAACAAACAAAAAAACAAACAAACCAACAAACCAACAAGCTAAGCCGACAAGCCAAGGAACCAACAAACCAACAAACCAACAAACGAACAAACCAACAAACCAAAAAACCAACAAGCCAACAAGCCAACAAACCAACAAGCTAACAAGCCAACAAACCAAAAACCAACAAACCAACAAACCAACAAGCCAACAAGCCAACAAACCAAAAAACCAATAAACCAACAAACCAACAAACCAACAAGCCAACAAGCCAACATACCAACAAACAAATAAACCAACAAACCAACAAACCAACAAACCAACAAGCCAACAAACCAACAAACCAACAAGCCAACAAACCAACAAACCAAAAAACTAACAATCCAACAAACCAACAAACCAACAAGCCTACAAGCCAACAAACCAACAAACCAACAAACAAATAAACCAACAAACCAACAAACCAACAAACCAACAAACCAAAAAACCAAAAAACCAACAAACCAACAAGCCAAACAAACCAACAAAAAAATAAAACAACAAACCAAAAAACCAACAAACCAACAAACCAACAAACCAACAAACCAACAAACCAAAAAACCAACAAACAAACAAACCAACAAGCCAACAAACCAACGAACCAACAAACCATTTAACCAACAAACCAACAAACCAACAAACCAACAAACCAACAAACCAACAAACCAACAAACCAACAAACCTACAAACCAACAAACCAACAAACAAATAAACCAACAAGCCAACAAACCAACAAACCAACAAACCAACAAACCAACAAACCAACAAGCCAACAAACCAACAAACCAACAAACCAACAAACCAACAAACCAACAAACCAACAAACCAACAAACCAACAAACCAACAAACCAACAAACCAACAAACAAAAAACAAACCAACCAACAAACCAACAAGCCAAGCCAACAAGCCAAGAAACCAACAAACCAACAAACCAACAAACGAACAAACCAACAAACAAACAAACCAACAAACTAACAAACCAACAAACCAACAAGCCAACAAACCAACAAACAAACAAACCAACAAACCAACAAGCCAAGCCAACAAGCCAAGAAACCAACAAACCAACAAACCAAAAAACCAACAAGCCAACAAGCCAACAAACCAACAACCCAACAAGCCAACAAACCAACAAGCCAAAAACCAACAAACCAACAAACCAACAAACCAACAAGACCAACAAACCAACAAACCAACAAACAAAAAAACAAACAAACCAACAAGCTAAGCCAACAAGCCAAGAAACCAACAAACCAACAAACCAACAAACGAACAAACCAACAAACCAAAAATCCAACAAGCCAACAAGCCAACAAACCAACAAGCCAACAAACCAACAAGCCAACAAGCCAACAAACCAACAAACCAACAAACCAACAAACCAACAAACGAACAAACCAACAAACAAACAAACCAACAAACTAACAAACCTACAAACCAACAAGCCAACAAACCAACAAACCAAAAACCAACAAACCAACAAACCAACAAGCCAACAAGCCAACAAACCAAAAAACCAACAAACCAACAAACCAACAAACCAACAAGCCAACAAGCCAACAAACCAACAAACAAATAAACCAACAAACCAAGAAACCAACAAAACCAACAAGCCAACAAACCAACAAACCAACAAGCCAACAAACCAACAAACCAACAAACCAACAAACCAACAAACCAACAAACAAAAAAACAAACAAACCAACAAACCAACAAGCCAAGCCAACAAGCCAAGAAACCAACAAACCAACAAACCAACAGACGAACAAACCAACGAACCAAAAAACCAACAAGCCAATAAGCCAACAAACCAACAAGCCAACAAGCCAACAAACCAACAAGCCAACAAACCAACAAACCAACAAGCCAACAAACCAACAAACCAACAAGCCAACAAACCAACAAACCAAAAAACTAACAATCCAACAAACCAACAAACCAACAAGCCTACAAGCCAACAAACCAACAAACCAACAAACAAATAAACCAACAAACCAACAAACCAACAAACCAACAAACCAGAAAACCAAAAAACCAACAAACCAACAAACCAACAAGCCAAACAAACCAACAAAAAAATAAAACAACAAACCAAAAAACCAACAAACCAACAAACCAACAAACCAACAAACCAACAAACCAAAAAACCAACAAACAAACAAACCAACAAGCCAACAAACCAACGAACCAACAAACCATTTAACCAACAAACCAACAAACCAACAAACCAACAAACCAACAAACCAACAAACCAACAAACCAACAAACCTACAAACCAACAAACCAACAAACAAATAAACCAACAAACCAACAAACCAACAAACCAACAAACCAACAAACCAACAAACCAACAAGCCAACAAACCAACAAACCAACAAACCAACAAACCAACAAACCAACAAACCAACAAACCAACAAACCAACAAACCAACAAACAAAAAACAAACCAACCAACAAACCAACAAGCCAAGCCAACAAGCCAAGAAACCAACAAACCAACAAACCAACAAACGAACAAACCAACAAACAAACAAACCAACAAACTAACAAACCAACAAACCAACAAGCCAACAAACCAACAAACAAACAAACCAACAAACCAACAAGCCAAGCCAACAAGCCAAGAAACCAACAAACCAACAAACCAAAAAACCAACAAGCCAACAAGCCAACAAACCAACAACCCAACAAGCCAACAAACCAACAAGCCAAAAACCAACAAACCAACAAACCAACAAACCAACAAGACCAACAAACCAACAAACCAACAAACAAAAAAACAAACAAACCAACAAACCAACAAGCTAAGCCAACAAGCCAAGAAACCAACAAACCAACAAACCAACAAACGAACAAACCAACAAACCAAAAATCCAACAAGCCAACAAGCCAACAAACCAACAAGCCAACAAACCAACAAGCCAACAAGCCAACAAACCAACAAACCAACAAACCAACAAACGAACAAACCAACAAACAAACAAACCAACAAACTAACAAACCTACAAACCAACAAGCCAACAAACCAACAAACCAAAAACCAACAAACCAACAAACCAACAAGCCAACAAGCCAACAAACTAAAAAACCAACAAACCAACAAACCAACAAACCAACAAGCCAACAAGCCAACAAACCAACAAACAAATAAACCAACAAACCAAGAAACCAACAAAACCAACAAGCCAACAAACCAACAAACCAACAAGCCAACAAACCAACAAACCAACAAACCAACAAACCAACAAACCAACAAACAAAAAAACAAACAAACCAACAAACCAACAAGCCAAGCCAACAAGCCAAGAAACCAACAAACCAACAAACCAACAGACGAACAAACCAACGAACCAAAAAACCAACAAGCCAATAAGCCAACAAACCAACAAGCCAACAAGCCAACAAACCAACAAACCAACAAGCCAACAAACCAACAAACCAACAAACCAACAAACCAACAAACCAACAAACCAACAAACGAACAAACCAACAAACAAACAAACCAACAAACTAACAAGCCAACAAACCAACAAGCCAACAAGCCAACAAACCAACAAGCCAACAAGCCAACAAGCCAACAAGCCAACAAACCAACAAACCAACAAACCAACAAACCAACAAACCAACAAACCAACAAACCAACAAACGAACAAACCAACAAACAAACAAACCAAGAAACAAACAAATCAACAAACCAACAAGCCAAAAAGCCAACAAACCAACAAGCCAACAAGCCAACAAACCAACAAGCCAACAAGCCAACAAGCCAACAAGCCAACAAGCCAACAAACCAACAAACCAACAAACCAACAAACCAACAAACCAACAAACCAACAAACCAACAAACCAACAAACGAACAAACCAACAAACCAAAAAACTAACAAGCCAACAAACCAACAAGCCAACAAGCCAACAAACCAACAAGCCAACAAGCCAACAAGCCAACAAGCCAACAAGCCAACAAGCCAACAAGCCAACAAGCCAACAAACCAACAAACCAACAAACCAACAAATGAACAAACCAACAAACAAACAAACCAACAAACTAACAAACCAACAAACCAACAAGCCAACAAACCAACAAACCAACAAACCAACAAACCAACAAACCAACAAACCAACAAACCAACAAACCAACAAACCAACAAACCAACAAACCAACAAACCAACAAACAAAAAAACAAACAAACCAACAAACCAACAAGCCAAGCCAACAAGCCAAGAAACCAACAAACCAACAAACCAACAAACGAACAAGCCAACAATCCAAAAAACCAACAAGCCAACAAGCCAACAAACCAACAAACCAACAAGCCAACAAACCAACAAACCAAAAACCAACAAACCAACAAACCAACAAACCAACAAACCAACAAACAAACAAACCAACAAACCAACAAACCAACAAACCAACAAACAAAAAAACAAACAAACCAACAAACCAACAAGCCAAGCCAACAAGCCAACAAACCAACAAACCAACAAACGAACAAGCCAACAATCCAAAAAACCAACAAGCCAACAAGCCAACAAACCAACAAACCAACAAGCCAACATACCAACAAACCAAAAACCAACAAACCAACAAACCAACAAACCAACAAACCAACAAACCAACAAACCAACAAACCAACAAACAAAAAAACAAACAAACCAACAAACCAACAAGCTAAGCCAACAAGCCAAGAAACCAACAAACCAACAAACCAACAAACGAACAAACCAACAAACCAAAAAACCAACAAGCCAACAAGCCAACAAACCAACAAGCCAACAAGCCAACAAAAAACTAGCCAACAAGCCAACAAGCCAACAAACTAACAAACCAACAAACCAACAAACCAACAAACGAACAAACGAACAAACCAACAAACAAACAAACCAACAAACTAACAAACCAACAAACCAACAAGCCAACAAACCAACAAACCAAAAACCAACAAACCAACAAACCAACAAGCCAACAAACCAAAAAACCAACAAACCAACAAACTAACAACCCAACAAACCAACAAGCCAACAAGCCAACAAACCAACAAACAAATAAACCAACAAACCAACAAACCAACAAACCAACAAGCCAACAAACCAACAAACCAACAAGCCAACAAACCAACAAACCAAAAAACTAACAATCCAACAAACCAACAAATCAACAAGCCAACAAGCCAACAAACCAACAAACCAACAAACAAATAAACCAACAAACCAACAAACCAACAAACCAACAAACCAAAAAACCAAAAAACCAACAAACCAACAAACCAACAAGCCAACAAACCAACAAACCAACAAACCAACAAACCAACAAACAAAAAAACAAACAAGCCAACAAACCAACAAGCTAAGCCAACAAGCCAAGAAACCAACAAACCAACAAACCAACAAACGAACAAACCAACAAACCAAAAAACCAACAAGCCAACAAGCCAACAAACCAACAAGCCAACAAGCCAACAAACAAACAAGCCAACAAGCCAACAAGCCAACAAACTAACAAACCAACAAACCAACAAACCAACAAACGAACAAACCAACAAACAAACAAACCAACAAACTAACAAACCAACAAACCAACAAGCCAACAAACCAACAAACCAAAAACCAACAAACCAACAAACCAACAAGCCAACAAACCAAAAAACCAACAAACCAACAAACTAACAACCCAACAAACCAACAAGCCAACAAGCCAACAAACCAACAAACAAATAAACCAACAAACCAACAAACCAACAAACCAACAAGCCAACAAACCAACAAACCAACAAGCCAACAAACCAACAAACCAAAAAACTAACAATCCAACAAACCAACAAATCAACAAGCCAACAAGCCAACAAACCAACAAACCAACAAACAAATAAACCAACAAACCAACAAACCAACAAACCAACAAACCAAAAAACCAAAAAACCAGCAAACCAACAAACCAACAAGCCAAACAAACCAACAAAAAAATGAAACAACAAACCAAAAAACCAACAAACCAACAAACCAACAAACCAACAAACCAACAAACCAAAAAACCAACAAACCAACAAACCAACAAGCCAACAAACCAACAAACCAACAAACCATTTAACTAACAAACCAACAAACCAACAAACCAACAAACCAACAAACCAACAAACCAACAAACCAACAAACCAACAAACCAACAAACCTACTAACCAACAAACCAACAAACAAATAAACCAACAAACCAACAGACCAACAAACCAACAAACCAATAAACCAACAAACCAACAAGCCAACAAACCAACAAACCAAGAAACCAAAAAACGAACAAACCAACAAACCAAAAAACCAAAAAACCAGCAAACCAACAAACCAACAAGCCAAACAAACCAACAAAAAAATGAAACAACAAACCAAAAAACCAACAAACCAACAAACCAACAAACCAACAAACCAACAAACCAAAAAACCAACAAACCAACAAACCAACAAGCCAACAAACCAACAAACCAACAAACCATTTAACTAACAAACCAACAAACCAACAAACCAACAAACCAACAAACCAACAAACCAACAAACCAACAAACCAACAAACCAACAAACCTACTAACCAACAAACCAACAAACAAATAAACCAACAAACCAACAGACCAACAAACCAACAAACCAATAAACCAACAAACCAACAAGCCAACAAACCAACAAACCAAGAAACCAAAAAACGAACAAACCAACAAACCAACAAACCAACAAACCAACAAACCAACAAACCAACAAACCAACAAACAAAAAAACAAACAAACCAACAAACCAACAATATAAGCCAACAAGCCAAGAAACCAACAAACCAATAAACCAACAAACGAACAAACCAACAAACCAAAAAACCAACAAGCCAACAAGCCAACAAACCAACAAGCCAACAAGCCAACAAACCAACAAGCCAACAAGCCAACAAACCAACAAACCAACAAACCAACAAACCAACAAACGAACATACCAACAAACAAACAAACCAACAAACTAACAAACCAACAAACCAACAAGCCAACAAACCAACAAACCAAAAACCAACAAACCAACAAACCAACAAGCCAACAAGCCAACAAGCCAACAAACCAACAAACAAATAAACCAACAAACCAAGAAACCAACAAACCAACAAGCCAACAAACCACCAAACCAACAAGCCAACAAACCAACAAACCAACAAACCAACAAACAAAAAAACAAACACACCAACAAACCAACAAGCAAAGCCAACAAGCCAAGAAACCAACAAACCAACAAACCAACAAACGAACAAACCAACAAACCAAAAAACCAACAAGCCAACAAGCCAACAAACCAACAAGCCAACAAGCCAACAAACCAACAAGCCATCAAGCCAACAAACCAACAAACCAACAAACTAACAAACCAACAAACGAACAAACCAACAAACAAACAAACCAACAAACTAACAAGCCAACAAACCAACAAGCCAACAAGCCAACAAACCAACAAGCCAACAAGCCAACAAGCCAACAAGCCAACAAGCCAACAAACTAACAAGCCAACAAGCCAACAAACCAACAAACCAACAAACCAACAAACCAACAAACCAACAAACCAACAAACAAACAAACCAACAAGCCAACAAGCCAACAAGCCAACAAGCCAACAAGCCAACAAGCCAACAAGCCAACAAACCAACAAACCAACAAACCAACAAACCAACAAACCAACAAACCAACAAACCAACAAACCAACAAACAAAAAAACAAACAAACCAACAAACCAACAAGCCAAGCCAACAAGCCAAGAAACCAACAAACCAACAAACCAACAAACGAACAAGCCAACAAACCAAAAAACCAACAAGCGAACAAGCCAACAAACCAACAACCCAACAAGCCAACAAACCAACAAGCCAAAAACCAACAAACCGACAAACCAACAAACCAACAAACCAACAAACCAACAAACCAACAAACCAGCAAACAAAAAAACAAACAAACCAACAAACCAACAAACCAGCAAACAAAAAAACAAACAAACCAACAAACCAACAAGCTAAGCCAACAAGCCAAGAAACCAACAAACCAGTAAACCAACAAACGAACAAACCAACAAACCAAAAAACCAACAAGCCAACAAGCCAACAAACCAACAAGCCAACAAGCCAACAAACCAACAAGCCAACAAGCCAACAAACCAACAAACCAACAAACCAACAAACCAACAAACGAACAAACCAACAAACAAACAAACCAACAAACTAACAAACCAACAAACCAACAAGCCAACAAACCAACAAACCAAAAACCAACAAACCAACAAACCAACAAGCCAACAAGCCAACAAACCAAAAAACCAACAAACCAACAAACCAACAAACCAACAAACCAACAAACCAACAAGCCAACAAGCCAACAAACCAACAAACAAATAAACCAACAAACCAAGAAACCAACAAACCAACAAACCAACAAACCAACAAACCAACAAACCAACAAACAAAAAAACAAACACACCAACAAACCAACAAGCCAAGCCAACAAGCCAAGAAACCAACAAACCAACAAACCAACAAACGAACAAACCAACAAACCAAAAAACCAACAAGCCAACAAGCCAACAAACCAACAAGCCAACAAGCCAACAAACCAACAAGCCATCAAGCTAACAAACCAACAAACCAACAAACCAACAAACCATTAAACGAACAAACCAACAAACAAACAAACCAACAAACTAACAAGCCAACAAACCAACAAGCCAACAAGCCAACAAACCAACAAGCTAACAAGCCAACAAGCCAACAAACCAACAAACCAGCAAACCAACAAACCAACAAACCAACAAACCAACAAACCAACAAACAAAAAAACAAACAAACCAACAAACCAACAAGCCAAGCCAACAAGCCAAGAAACCAACAAACCAAAAAACCAACAAACGAACAAGCCAACAAACCAAAAAAATCAACAAGCCAACAAGCCAACAAACCAACAAACCAACAAGCCAACAAACCAACAAACCAAAAACCAACAAACCAACATACCAACAAACCAACAAACCACCAAACCAACAAACCAACAAACAAAAAAACAAACAAACCAACAAACCAACAAGCTAAGCCAACAAGCCAAGAAACCAACAAACCAACAAACCAACAAGCGAACAAACCAAAAAACGAACAAACCAACAAACTAAAAAACCAACAAGCCAACAAGCCAACAAACCAACAAACCAACAAACCAACAAACGAACAAGCCAACAAACCAAAAAAATCAACAAGCCAAAAACCAACAAACCGACAAACCAACAAACCAACAAACCAACAAACCAACAAACCAACAAACCAGCAAACAAAAAAACAAACAAACCAACAAACCAACAAACCAGCAAACAAAAAAACCAACAAACCAACAAGCTAAGCCAACAAGCCAAGAAACCAACAAACCAGTAAACCAACAAACGAACAAACCAACAAACCAAAAAACCAACAAGCCAACAAGCCAACAAACCAACAAGCCAACAAGCCAACAAACCAACAAGCCAACAAGCCAACAAACCAACAAACCAACAAACCAACAAACCAACAAACGAACAAACCAACAAACAAACAAACCAACAAACTAACAAACCAACAAACCAACAAGCCAACAAACCAACAAACCAAAAACCAACAAACCAACAAACCAACAAGCCAACAAGCCAACAAACCAAAAAACCAACAAACCAACAAACCAACAAACCAACAAGCCAAGCCAACAAGCCAAGAAACCAACAAACCAACAAACCAACAAACGAACAAGCCAACAAACCAAAAAAATCAACAAGCCAAAAACCAACAAACCGACAAACCAACAAACCAACAAACCAACAAACCAACAAACCAGCAAACAAAAAAACAAACAAACCAACAAACCAACAAACCAGCAAACAAAAAAACAAACAAACCAACAAACCAACAAGCTAAGCCAACAAGCCAAGAAACCAACAAACCAGTAAACCAACAAACGAACAAACCAACAAACCAAAAAACCAACAAGCCAACAAGCCAACAATACAACAAGCCAACAAGCCAACAAACCAACAAGCCAACAAGCCAACAAACCAACAAACCAACAAACCAACAAACCAACAAACGAACAAACCAACAAACAAACAAACCAACAAACTAACAAACCAACAAACCAACAAGCCAACAAACCAACAAACCAAAAACCAACAAACCAACAAACCAACAAGCCAACAAGCCAACAAACCAAAAAACCAACAAACCAACAAACCAACAAACCAACAAACCAACAAACCAACAAGCCAACAAGCCAACAAACCAACAAACAAATAAACCAACAAACCAAGAAACCAACAAACCAACAAACCCACAAACCAACAAACCAACAAACCAACAAACAAAAAAACAAACACATCAACAAACCAACAAGCCAAGCCAACAAGCCAAGAAACCAACAAACCAACAAACCAACAAACGAACAAACCAACAAACCAAAAAACCAACAAGCCAACAAGCCAACAAACCAACAAGCCAACAAGCCAACAAACCAACAAGCCATCAAGCTAACAAACCAACAAACCAACAAACCAACAAACCAACAAACGAACAAACCAACAAACAAACAAACCTACAAACTAACAAGCCAACAAACCAACAAGCCAACAAGCCAACAAACCAACAAGCCAACAAGCCAACAAGCCAACAAACCAACAAACCAGCAAACCAACAAACCAACAAACCAACAAACCAACAAACCAACAAACAAAAAAACAAACAAACCAACAAACCAACAAGCCAAGCCAACAAGCCAAGAAACCAACAAACCAACAAACCAACAAACGAACAAGCCAACAAACCAAAAAAATCAACAAGCCAACAAGCCAACAAACCAACAAACCAACAAGCCAACAAACCAACAAACCAAAAACCAACAAACCAACAAACCAACAAACCAACAAACCACCAAACCAACAAACCAACAAACAAAAAAACAAACAAACCAACAAACCAACAAGCTAAGCCAACAAGCCAAGAAACCAACAAACCAACAAACCAACAAACGAACGAACCAAAAAACGAACAAACCAACAAACTAAAAAACCAACAAGCCAACAAGCCAACAAACCAACAAGCCAACAAGCCAACAAACCAACAAGCCAACAAGCCAACAAACCAACAAACCAACAAACCAACAAACCAACAAACGAACAAACCAACAAACAAACAAACCAACAAACTAACAAATTAACAAACCAACAAGCCAACAAACCAACAAACCAAAAACCAACAAACCAACAAACCAACAAGCCAACAAGCCAACAAACCAAAAAACCAACAAACCAACAAACCAACAAACCAACAAGCCAACAAGCCAACAAACCAACAAACAAACAAACCAACAAACCAACAAACCAACAAACCAACAAGCCAACAAACCAACAAACCAACAAGCCAACAAACCAACAAACCAAAAAACTAACAATCCAACAAACCAACAAACCAACAAGCCAACAAGCCAACAAACCAACAAACCAACAAACAAATAAACCAACAAACCAACAAACCAACAAACCAACAAACCAACAAACCAAAAAACCAACAAACCAACAAACCAACAAAAAAATAAAAAAACAAACCAAAAAACCAACAAACCAACAAACCTACAAACCAACAAGCCAAAAAACCAACAAACCAACAAACCAACAAACCAACAAGCCAACAAACCAACAAACCAACAAACCATTTAACCAACAAACCAACAAACCAACAAACCAACAAACCAACAAACCAACAAACCTACAAACCAACAAACAAATAACCCTACAAACCAACAAACCAACAAACCAACAAAATAACAAACCAACAAACCAACAAGCCAACAAACCAACAAACCAACAAACCAACAAACCAACAAACCAACAAACCAACAAACCAACAAACCAACAAACCAACAAACAAAAAAACAAACAAACCAACAAACCAACAAGCCAAGCCAACAAGCCAAGAAACCAACAAACCAACAAACCAACAAATAACAAACCAACAAACCAAAAAACCAACAAGCCAACAAGCCAACAAACCAACAAGCCAACAAGCCAACAAACCAACAAGCCAACAAGCCAACAAACCAACAAACCAACAAACCAACAAACCAACAAACGAACAAACCAAGAAACAAACAAACCAACAAACTAACAAGCCAACAAACCAACAAGCCAACAAGCTAACAAACCAACAAGCCAACAAGCCAACAAGCCAACAAGCCAACAAACCAACAAACCAACAAACCAACAAACCAACAAACCAACAAACCAACAAACCAACAAACCAACAAACAAAAAAACAAACAAACCAACAAACCAACAAGCCAAGCCAACAAGCCAAGAAACCAACAAACCAACAAACCAACAAACGAACAAGCCAACAAACCAAAAAACCAACAAGCCAACAAGCCAACAAACCAACAACCCAACAAGCCAACAAACCAACAAGCCAACAAGCCAACAAACCAACAAACCAACAAACCAACAAACCAACAAACGAACAAACCAACAAACAAACAAACCAACAAAATAACAAGCCAACAAACCAACAAGCCAACAAGCCAACAAACCAACAAGCCAACAAACCAACAAACCAACAAACCAACAAACCAACAAACCAACAAACCAACAAACCAACAAACAAAAAAACAAACAAACCAACAAACCAACAAGCCAAGCCAACAAGCCAAGAAACCAAGAAACCAACAAACCAACAAACCAACAAACCAACAAACAAAAAAACAAACAAACCAACAAACCAACAAACCAGCAAACAAAAAAACAAACAAACCAACAAACCAACAAGCTAAGCCAACAAGCCAAGAAACCAACAAACCAGTAAACCAACAAACGAACAAACCAACAAACCAAAAAACCAACAAGCCAACAAGCCAACAAACCAACAAGCCAACAAGCCAACAAACCAACAAGCCAACAAGCCAACAAACCAACAAACCAACAAACCAACAAACCAACAAACGAACAAACCAACAAACAAACAAACCAACAAACTAACAAACCAACAAACCAACAAGCCAACAAACCAACAAACCAAAAACCAACAAACCAACAAACCAACAAGCCAACAAGCCAACAAACCAAAAAACCAACAAACCAACAAACCAACAAACCAACAAACCAACAAACCAATAAGCCAACAAGCCAACAAACCAAC
This sequence comes from Atherix ibis, assembly GCA_958298945.1. NCBI lineage: Eukaryota > Metazoa > Arthropoda > Insecta > Diptera > Athericidae > Atherix > Atherix ibis. The sequence continues at coordinate 32,829,286 of OY282608.1, forward strand.
AAACAAATAAACCAACAAACCAACAAACCAACAAACCAACAAACCAACAAACCAACAAACAAAAAAACAAACACACCAACAAACCAACAAGCCAAGCCAACAAGCCAAGAAACCAACAAACCAACAAACCAACAAACCAACAAACCAACAAACGAACAAACCAACAAACCAAAAAACCAACAAGCCAACAAGCCAACAAACCAACAAGCCAACAAGCCAACAAACCAACAAGCCATCAAGCTAACAAACCAACAAACCAACAAACCAACAAACCAACAAACGAGCAAACCAACAAACAAACAAACCTACAAACTAACAAGCCAACAAACCAACAAGCCAACAAGCCAACAAACCAACAAGCCAACAAGCCAACAAGCCAACAAGCCAACAAACCAACAAACCAGCAAACCAACAAACCAACAAACCAACAAACCAACAAACCAACAAACAAAAAAACAAACAAACCAACAAACCAACAAGCCAAGCCAACAAGCCAAGAAACCAACAAACCAACAAACCAACAAACGAACAAGCCAACAAACCAAAAAAATCAACAAGCCAACAAGCCAACAAACCAACAAACCAACAAGCCAACAAACCAACAAACCAAAAACCAACAAACCAACAAACCAACAAACCAATAAACCACCAAACCAACAAACCAACAAACAAAAAAACAAACAAACCAACAAACCAACAAGCTAAGCCAACAAGCCAAGAAACCAACAAACCAACAAACCAACAAACGAACAAACCAAAAAACGAACAAACCAACAAACTAAAAAACCAACAAGCCAACAAGCCAACAAACCAACAAGCCAACAAGCCAACAAACCAACAAGCCAACAAGCCAACAAACCAACAAACCAACAAACCAACAAACCAACAAACGAACAAACCAACAAACAAACAAACCAACAAACTAACAAACCAACAAACCAACAAGCCAACAAACCAACAAACCAAAAACCAACAAACCAACAAACCAACAAGCCAACAAGCCAACAAACCAAAAAACCAACAAACCAACAAACCAACAAACCAACAAGCCAACAAGCCAACAAACCAACAAACAAACAAACCAACAAACCAACAAACCAACAAACCAACAAGCCAACAAACCAACAAACCAACAAGCCAACAAACCAACAAACCAAAAAACTAACAATCCAACAAACCAACAAACCAACAAGCCAACAAGCCAACAAACCAACAAACCAACAAACAAATAAACCAACAAACCAACAAACCAACAAACCAACAAACCAACAAACCAAAAAACCAACAAACCAACAAACCAACAAGCCAAACAAACCAACAAAAAAATAAAAAAACAAACCAAAAAACCAGCAAACCAACAAACCTACAAACCAACAAGCCAAAAAACCAACAAACCAACAAACCAACAAACCAACAAGCCAACAAACCAACAAACCAACAAACCATTTAACCAACAAACCAACAAACCAACAAACCAACAAACCAACAAACCAACAAACCTACAAACCAACAAACAAATAACCCTACAAACCAACAAACCAACAAACCAACAAAATAACAAACCAACAAACCAACAAGCCAACAAACCAACAAACCAACAAACCAACAAACCAACAAACCAACAAACCAACAAACCAACAAACCAACAAACAAAAAAACAAACAAACCAACAAACCAACAAGCCAAGCCAACAAGCCAAGAAACCAACAAACCAACAAACCAACAAATAACAAACCAACAAACCAAAAAACCAACAAGCCAACAAGCCAACAAACCAACAAGCCAACAAGCCAACAAACCAACAAGCCAACAAGCCAACAAACCAACAAACCAACAAACCAACAAACCAACAAACGAACAAACCAACAAACAAACAAACCAACAAACTAACAAGCCAACAAACAAAAAAACAAACAAACCAACAAACCAACAAGCCAAGCCAACAAGCCAAGAAACCAACAAACCAACAAACCAACAAACGAACAAGCCAACAAACCAAAAAACCAACAAGCCAACAAGCCAACAAGCCAACAAACCAACAACCCAACAAGCCAACAAACCAACAAGCCAACAAGCCAACAAACCAACAAACCAACAAACCAACAAACCAACAAACGAACAAACCAACAAACAAACAAACCAACAAACTAACAAGCCAACAAACCAACAAGCCAACAAGCCAACAAACCAACAAGCCAACAAACCAACAAACCAACAAACCAACAAACCAACAAACCAACAAACCAACAAACCAACAAACCAACAAACCAAGAAACAAAAAAACAAACAAACCAACAAACCAACAAGCCAAGCCAACAAGCCAAGAAACCAAGAAACCAACAAACCAACAAACCAAAAAACCAACAAGCCAACAAGCCAACAAACCTACAAGCCAACAAGCCAACAAACCAACAAGCCAACAAGCCAACAAACCAACAAGCCATCAAGCCAACAAACCAACAAACCAAGAAACCAACAAACCAGCAAACGAACAAACCAACAAACAAACAAACCAACAAACTAACAAGCCAACAAACCAACAAGCCAACAAGCCAACAAACCAACAAGCCAACAAGCCAACAAGCCAACAAACCAACAAGCCAACAAGCCAACAAACCAACAAACCAACAAACCAACAAACCAACAAACCAACAAACGAAAAAACAAACACACCAACAAACCAACAAGCAAAGCCAACAAGCCAAGAATCCAACAAACCAACAAACAAACAAACGAAGAAACCAACAAACCAAAAAACCAACAAGCCAACAAGCCAACAAACCAACAAGCCAACAAGCCAACAAACCAACAAGCCATCAAGCCAACAAACCAACAAACCAACAAACCAACAAACCAACAAACGAACAAACCAACAAACAAACAAACCAACAAACTAACAAGCCAACAAACCAACAAGCCAACAAGCCAACAAACCAACAAGCCAACAAGCCAACAAGCCAACAAGCCAACAAGCCAACAAACTAACAAGCCAACAAGCCAACAAACCAACAAACCAACAAACCAACAAACCAACAAACGAACAAACCAACAAACAAACAAACCAACAAACTAACAAGCCAACAAACCAACAAGCCAACAAGCTAACAAACCAACAAGCCAACAAACCAACAAACCAACAAACCAACAAACCAACAAACCAACAAACCAACAAACCAACAAACAAAAAAACAAACAAACCAACAAACCAACAAGCCAAGCCAACAAGCCAAGAAACCAACAAACCAACAAACCAACAAACGAACAAGCCAACAAACCAAAAAACCAACAAGCGAACAAGCCAACAAACCAACAACCCAACAAGCCAACAAACCAACAAGCCAAAAACCAACAAACCGACAAACCAACAAACCAACAAACCAACAAACCAACAAACCAACAAACCAACAAACCAGCAAACAAAAAAACAAACAAACCAACAAACCAACAAACCAGCAAACCAACAAGCTAAGCCAACAAGCCAAGAAACCAACAAACCAGTAAACCAACAAACGAACAAACCAACAAACCAAAAAACCAACAAGCCAACAAGCCAACAAACCAACAAGCCAACAAGCCATCAAACCAACAAACCAACAAGCCAACAAGCCAACAAACCAACAAACCAACAAACCAACAAACCAACAAACGAACAAACCAACAAACCAACAAACAAACAAACCAACAAACTAACAAACCAACAAAACAACAAGCCAACAAACCAACAAACCAAAAACCAACAAACCAACAAACCAACAAGCCAACAAGCCAACAAACCAAAAAACCAACAAACCAACAAACCAACAAACCAACAAACCAACAAGCCAACAAGCCAACAAAACAACAAACAAATAAACCAACAAACCAAGAAACCAACAAACCAACAAGCCAACAAACCAACAAACCAACAAGCCAACAAACCAACAAACCAACAAACCAACAAACCAACAAACCAACAAACAAAAAAACAAACACACCAACAAACCAACAAGCCAAGCCAACAAGCCAAGAAACCAACAAACCAACAAACCAACAAACGAACAGACCAACAAACCAAAAAACCAACAAGCCAACAAGCCAACAAACCAACAAGCCAACAAGCCAACAAACCAACAAGCCATCAAGCCAACAAACCAACAAACCAACAAACCAACAAACCAACAAACGAACAAACCAACAAACAAACAAACCAACAAACTAACAAGCCAACAAACCAACAAGCCAACAAGCCAACAAACCAACAAGCCAACAAGCCAACAAGCCAACAAACCAACAAACCAGCAAACCAACAAACCAACAAACCAACAAACCAACAAACCAACAAACAAAAAAAACAAACAAACCAACAAACCAACAAGCCAAGCCAACAAGCCAAGAAACCAACAAACCAACAAACCAACAAACGAACAAGCCAACAAACCAAAAAAATCAACAAGCCAACAAGCCAACAAACCAACAAACCAACAAGCCAACAAACCAACAAACCAAAAACCAACAAATCAACAAACCAACAAACCAACAAACCACCAAACCAACAAACCAACAAACAAAAAAACAAACAAACCAACAAACCAACAAGCTAAGCCAACAAGCCAAGAAACCAACAAACCAACAAACCAACAAACGGACAAACCAACAAACGAACAAACCAACAAACCAAAAAACCAACAAGCCAACAAGCCAACAAACCAACAAGCCAACAAGCCAACAAACCAACAAGCCAACAAGCCAACAAACCAACAAACCAACAAACCAACAAACCAACAAACGAACAAACCAACAAACAAACAAACCAACAAACTAACAAACCAACAAACCAACAAGCCAACAAACCAACAAACCAAAAACCAACAAACCAACAAACCAACAAGCCAACAAGCCAACAAACCAAAAAACCAACAAACCAACAAACCAACAAACCAACAAGCCAACAAGCCAACAAACCAACAAACAAATAAACCAACAAACCAACAAACCAACAAACCAACAAGCCAACAAACCAACAAACCAACAAGCCAACAAACCAACAAACCAAAAAACTAACAATCCAACAAACCAACAAACCAACAAGCCAACAAGCCAACAAACCAACAAACGAACAAACAAATAAACCAACAAACCAACAAACCAACAAACCAACATACCAACAAACCAAAAAACCAACAAACCAACAAACCAACAAGCCAAACAAACCAACAAAAAAATAAAAAAACAAACCAAAAAACCAACAAACCAACAAACCAACAAACCTACAAACCAACAAACCAAAAAACCAACAAACCAACAAACCAACAAACCAACAAACCAACAAACCAACAAACCATTTAACCAACAAACCAACAAACCAACAAACCAACAAACCAACAAACCAACAAACCTACAAACCAACAAATCAACAAACAAATAAACCTACAAACCAACAAACCAACAAACCAACAAACCAACAAGCCAACAAACCAACAAACCAACAAACCAACAAACCAACAAACCAACAAACCAACAAACCAACAAACCAACAAACCAACAAACAAAAAAACAAACAAACCAACAAACCAACAAGCCAAGCCAACAAGCCAAGAAACCAACAAACCAACAAACCAACAAACGAACAAACCAACAAACAAACAAACCAACAAACTAACAAACCAACAAACCAACAAGCCAACAAACCAACAAACCAACAAACCAACAAACCAACAAACCAATAAACCAACAAACCAACAAACAACAAACAAAAAAACAAACAAACCAACAAACCAACAAGCCAAGCCAACAAGCCAAGAAACCAACAAACCAACAAACCAACAAAGAACAAACCAACAAACCAAAAAACCAACAAGCCAACAAGCCAACAAACCAACAAGCCAACAAGCCAACAAACCAACAAGCCAACAAGCCAACAAACCAACAAACCAACAAACCAACAAACCAACAAACGAACAAACCAACAAACAAACAAACCAACAAACTAACAAGCCAACAAACCAACAAGCCAACAAGCCAACAAACCAACAAGCCAACAAGCCAACAATCCAACAAGCCAACAAACCAACAAACCAACAAACCAACAAACCAACAAACCAACAAACCAACAAACCAACAAACAAAAAAACAAACAAACCAACAAGCCAAGCCAACAAGCCAAGAAACCAACAAACCAACAAACCAACAAACGAACAAGCCAACAAACCAAAAAACCAACAAGCCAACAAGCCAACAAACCAACAAGCCAACAAGCCAACAAACCAACAAACCAACAAGCCAACAAGCCAACAAACCAACAAACCAACAAACCAACAAACCAACAAACGAACAAACCAACAAACAAACAAACCAACAAACTAACAAGCCAACAAACCAACAAGCCAACAAGCCAACAAACCAACAAGCCAACAAACCAACAAACCAACAAACCAACAAACCAACAAACCAACAAACCAACAAACCAACAAACCAACAAACCAACAAACCAACAAACCAACAAACAAAAAAACAAACAAACCAACAAACCAACAAGCCAAGCCAACAAGCCAAGAAACCAACAAACCAACAAACCAACAAACGGACAAACCAACAAACCAAAAACCCAACAAGCCAACAAGCCAACAAACCTACAAGCCAACAAACCAACAAACCAACAAGCCAACAAGCCAACAAACCAACAAGCCATCAATCCAACAAACCAACAAACCAACAAACCAACAAACCAACAAACCAACAAACCAACAAACGAACAAACCAACAAACAAACAAACCAACAAACTAACAAGCCAACAAACCAACAAGCCAACAAGCCAACAAACCAACAAGCCAACAAGCTAACAAGCCAACAAGCCAACAAACCAACAAACCAGCAAACCAACAAACCAACAAACCAACTAACCAACAAACCAACAAACCAACAAACAAAAAACAAACAAACCAACAAGCCAAGCCAACAAGCCAAGAAACCAACAAACCAACAAACCAACAAACGAACAAGCCAACAAACCAAAAAAACCAACAAGCCAACAAGCCAACAAACCAACAAACCAACAAGCCAACAAACCAACAAACCAAAAACCAACAAACCAACAAACCAACAAACCAACAAACCACCAAACCAACAAACCAACAAACAAAAAAACAAACAAACCAACAAACCAACAAGCTAAGCCAACAAGCCAAGAAACCAACAAACCAACAAACCAACAAACGAACAAACCAACAAACGAACAAACCAACAAACCAAAAAACCAACAAGCCAACAAGCCAACAAACCAACAAGCCAACAAGCCAACAAACCAACAAGCCAACAAGCCAACAAACCAACAAACCAACAAACCAACAATCCAACAAACGAACAAACCAACAAACAAACAAACCAACAAACTAACAAACCAACAAACCAACAAGCCAACAAACCAACAAACCAAAAACCAACAAACCAACAAACCAACAAGCCAACAAGCCAACAAACCAAAAAACCAACAAACCATTAAACCAACAAACCAACAAGCCAACAAGCCAACAAACCAACAAACAAATAAACCAACAAACCAACAAACCAACAAACCAACAAGCCAACAAACCAACAAACCAACAAGCCAACAAACCAACAAACCAAAAAACTAACAATCCAACAAACCAACAAACCAACAAGCCAACAAGCCAACAAGCCAACAAACCAACAAACAAATAAACCAACAAAAAAACAAACCAACAAACCAACAAACCAACAAACCAAAAAACCAACAAACCAACAAACCAACAAGCCAAACAAACCAACAAAAAAATTAAAAACAAACCAAAAAACCAACAAACCAACAAACCAACAAACCTACAAACCAACAAACCAAAAAACCAACAAACCAACAAACCAACAAACCAACAAGCCAACAAACCAACAAACCAACAAACCATTTAACCAACAAACCAACAAACCAACAAAACAACAAACCAACAAACCAACAAACCTACAAACCAACAAACCAACAAACAAATAAACCTACAAACCAACAAACCAACAAACCAACAAAATAACAAACCAACAAACCAACAAGCCAACAAACCAACAAACCAACAAACCAACAAACCAACAAACCAACAAACCAACAAACCAACAAACCAACAAACCAACAAATCAACAAACAAAAAAACAAACAAACCAACAAACCAACAAGCCAAGCCAACAAGCCAAGAAACCAACAAACCAACAAACCAACAAACGAACAAACCAACAAACAAACAAACCAACAAACTATTAAACCAACAAACCAACAAGCCAACAAACCAACAAACCAACAAACCAACAAACCAACAAACCCACAAACCAACAAACCAACAAACAACAAACAAAAAAACAAACAAACCAACAAACCAACAAGCCAAGCCAACAAGCCAAGAAACCAACAAACCAACAAACCAACAAACCAACAAAGAACAAACCAACAAACCAAAAAACCAACAAGCCAACAAGCCAACAAACCAACAAGCCAACAAGCCAACAAACCAACAAGCCAACAAGCCAACAAACCAAAAACCAACAAACCAACAAACCAACAAGCCAACAAGCCAACAAACCAAAAAACCAACAAACCAACAAACCAACAAACCAACAAGCCAACAAGCCAACAAACCAACAAACAAATAAACCAACAAACCAAGAAACCAACAAACCAACAAGCCAACAAACCAACAAACCAACAAGCCAACAAACCAACAAACCAACAAACCAACAAACCAACAAACAAAAAAACAAACACACCAACAAACCAACAAGCCAAGCCAACAAGCCAAGAAACCAACAAACCAACAAACCAACAAACGAACAAACCAACAAACCAAAAAACCAACAAGCCAACAAGCCAACAAACCAACAAGCCAACAAGCCAACAAACCAAAGCCATCAAGCCAACAAACCAACAAACCAACAAACCAACAAACCAACAAACGAACAAACCAACAAACAAACAAACCAACAAACTAACAAGCCAACAAACCAACAAGCCAACAAGCCAACAAACCAACAAGCCAACAAGCCAACAAGCCAACTAGCCAACAAACCAACAAACCAGCAAACCAACAAACCAACAAACCAACAAACCAACAAACCAACAAACCAACAAACCAACAAACCAACAAACCAACAAACAAAAAAACAAACAAACCAACAAACCAACAAGCCAAGCCAACAAGCCAAGAAACCAACAAACCAAGAAACCAACAAACAAACAAGCCAACAAACCAAAAAAACCAACAAGCCAACAAACCAACAAACCAACAAACCAACAAGCCAACAAACCAACAAACCAAAAACCAACAAACAAACAAACCAACAAACCAACAAACCACCAAACCAACAAACCAACAAACAAAAAAACAAACAAACCAACAAACCAACAAGCTAAGCCAACAAGCCAAGAAACCAACAAACCAACAAACCAACAAACCAACAAACGAACAAACCAACAAACGAACAAACCAACAAACCAAAAAACCAACAAGCCAACAAGCCAACAAACCAACAAGCCAACAAGCCAACAAACCAACAAGCCAACAAGCCAACAAACCAACAAACAAACAAACCAACAAACTAACAAACCAACAAACCAACAAGCCAACAAACCAACAAACCAAAAACCAACAAACCAACAAACCAACAAGCCAACAAGCCAACAAACCAAAAAACCAACAAACCAACAAACCAACAAACCAACAAGCCAACAAGCCAACAAACCAACAAACAAATAAACCAACAAACCAACAAACCAACAAAACAACAAGCCAACAAACCAACAAACCAACAAGCCAACAAACCAACAAACCAAAAAACTAACAATCCAACAAACCAACAAACCAACAAGCCAACAAGCCAACAAACCAACAAACTAACAAACAAATAAACCAACAAACCAACAAACCAACAAACCAACAAACCAACAAACCAACAAACCAAAAAACCAACAAACCAACAAACCAACAAGCCAAACAAACCAACAAAAAAATAAAAAAACAAACCAAAAAACCAACAAAACAACAAGCCAACAAACCAACACACCAACAAGCCAACAAACCAACAAACCAAAAAACTAACAATCCAACAACCCAACAAACCAACAAGCCAACAAACCAACAAACCAGCAAACCAACAAACCAACAAACCAACAAACCAACAAACCAACAAACAAAAAAACAAACAAACCAACAAACCAACAAACCAACAAACCAACAAGCCAACAAACCAACAAACCAACAAACAAATAAACCAACAAACCAACAAACCAACAAGCCAACAAACCAACAAACCAGCAAACCAACAAACCAACAAACCAACAAACCAACAAACCAACAAGCCAACAAACCAACAAACCAACAAACAAATAAACCAACAAACCAACAAACCAACAAGCCAACAAACCAACAAACCAGCAAACCAACAAACCAACAAACCAACAAACCAACAAACCAACAAACAAAAAAACAAACAAACCAACAAACCAACAAGCCAAGCCAACAAGCCAAGAAACCAACAAACCAACAAACCAACAAACGAACAAGCCAAAAAACCAAAAAAACCAACAAGCCAACAAACCAAAAACCAACAAACCAACAAACCAACAAACCAACAAACCAACAAACCACCAACCCAACAAACCAACAAACAAAAAAACAAACAAACCAACAAACCAACAAGCTAAGCCAACAAGCCAAGAAACCAACAAACCAACAAACCAACAAACCAACAAACGAACAAACCAACAAACGAACAAACCAACAAACCAAAAAACCAACAAGCCAACAAGCCAACAAACCAACAAGCCAACAAGCCAACAAACCAACAAGCCAACAAGCCAACAAACCAACAAACAAATAAACCAACAAACCAAGAAACCAACAAACCAACAAGCCAACAAACCAACAAACCAACAAGCCAACAAACCAAAAAACCAACAAGCCAACAAGCCAACAAACCAACAAACAAATAAACCAACAAACCAAGAAACCAACAAACCAACAAGCCAACAAACCAACAAACCAACAAGCCAACAAACCAACAAACCAACAAACCAACAAACCAACAAACAAAAAAACAAACACACCAACAAACCAACAAGCCAAGCCAACAAGCCAAGAAACCAACAAACCAACAAACCAACAAACGAACAAACCAACAAACCAAAAAACCAACAAGCCAACAAGCCAACAAACCAACAAGCCAACAAGCCAACAAACCAAAGCCATCAAGCCAACAAACCAACAAACCAACAAACCAACAAACCAACAAACGAACAAACCAACAAACAAACAAACCAACAAACTAACAAGCCAACAAACCAACAAGCCAACAAGCCAACAAACCAACAAGCCAACAAGCCAACAAGCCAACTAGCCAACAAACCAACAAACCAGCAAACCAACAAACCAACAAACCAACAAACCAACAAACCAACAAACCAACAAACCAACAAACCAACAAACCAACAAACAAAAAAACAAACAAACCAACAAACCAACAAGCCAAGCCAACAAGCCAAGAAACCAACAAACCAAGAAACCAACAAACAAACAAGCCAACAAACCAAAAAAACCAACAAGCCAACAAACCAACAAACCAACAAACCAACAAGCCAACAAACCAACAAACCAAAAACCAACAAACAAACAAACCAACAAACCAACAAACCACCAAACCAACAAACCAACAAACAAAAAAACAAACAAACCAACAAACCAACAAGCTAAGCCAACAAGCCAAGAAACCAACAAACCAACAAACCAACAAACCAACAAACGAACAAACCAACAAACGAACAAACCAACAAACCAAAAAACCAACAAGCCAACAAGCCAACAAACCAACAAGCCAACAAGCCAACAAACCAACAAGCCAACAAGCCAACAAACCAACAAACAAACAAACCAACAAACTAACAAACCAACAAACCAACAAGCCAACAAACCAACAAACCAAAAACCAACAAACCAACGAACCAACAAGCCAACAAGCCAACAAACCAAAAAACCAACAAACCAACAAACCAACAAACCAACAAGCCAACAAGCCAACAAACCAACAAACAAATAAACCAACAAACCAACAAACCAACAAAACAACAAGCCAACAAACCAACAAACCAACAAGCCAACAAACCAACAAACCAAAAAACTAACAATCCAACAAACCAACAAACCAACAAGCCAACAAGCCAACAAACCAACAAACTAACAAACAAATAAACCAACAAACCAACAAACCAACAAACCAACAAACCAACAAACCAAAAAACCAACAAACCAACAAACCAACAAGCCAAACAAACCAACAAAAAAATAAAAAAACAAACCAAAAAACCAACAAAACAACAAGCCAACAAACCAACACACCAACAAGCCAACAAACCAACAAACCAAAAAACTAACAATCCAACAAACCAACAAACCAACAAGCCAACAAACCAACAAACCAGCAAACCAACAAACCAACAAACCAACAAACCAACAAACCAACAAACAAAAAAACAAACAAACCAACAAACCAACAAACCAACAAACCAACAAGCCAACAAACCAACAAACCAACAAACAAATAAACCAACAAACCAACAAACCAACAAGCCAACAAACCAACAAACCAGCAAACCAACAAACCAACAAACCAACAAACCAACAAACCAACAAGCCAACAAACCAACAAACCAACAAACAAATAAACCAACAAACCAACAAACCAACAAGCCAACAAACCAACAAACCAGCAAACCAACAAACCAACAAACCAACAAACCAACAAACCAACAAACAAAAAAACAAACAAACCAACAAACCAACAAGCCAAGCCAACAAGCCAAGAAACCAACAAACCAACAAACCAACAAACGAACAAGCCAAAAAACCAAAAAAAACAACAAGCCAACAAGCCAACAAACCAACAAACCAACAAGCCAACAAACCAACAAACCAAAAACCAACAAACCAACAAACCAACAAACCAACAAACCACCAACCCAACAAACCAACAAACAAAAAAACAAACAAACCAACAAACCAACAAGCTAAGCCAACAAGCCAAGAAACCAACAAACCAACAAACCAACAAACGAACAAACCAACAAACGAACAAACCAACAAACCAAAAAACCAACAAGCCAACAAGCCAACAAACCAACAAGCCAACAAGCCAACAAACCAACAAGCCAACAAGCCAACAAACCAACAAACCAACAATCCAACAAACGAACAAACCAACAAACAAACAAACCAACAAACTAACAAACCAACAAACCAACAAGCCAACAAACCAACAAACCAAAAACCAACAAACCAACAAACCAACAAGCCAACAAGCCAACAAACCAAAAAACCAACAAACCAATAAACCAACAAACCAACAAGCCAACAAGCCAACAAACCAACAAACAAATAAACCAAAAACCAACAAACCAACAAACCAACAAGCCAACAAACCAACAAACCAACAAGCCAACAAACCAACAAACCAACAAACAAATAAACCAACAAACCAACAAACCAACAAGCCAACAAACCAACAAACCAGCAAACCAACAAACCAACAAACGAATAAACCAACAAACCAACAAACCAACAAGCCAACAAACCAACAAACCAGCAAACCAACAAACCAACAAACCAACAAACCAACAAACCAACAAACAAAAAAACAAACAAACCAACAAGCCAACAAACCAACAAACCAGCAAACCAACAAACCAACAAACCAACAAACCAACAAACCAACAAACAAAAAAACAAACAAACCAACAAACCAACAAGCCAAGCCAACAAGCCAAGAAACCAACAAACCAACAAACCAACAAACGAACAAGCCAACAAACCAAAAACCAACAAACCAACAAACCAACAAACCAACAAACCACCAAACCAACAAACCAACAAACAAAAAAACAAACAAACCAACAAACCAACAAGCTAAGCCAACAAGCCAAGAAACCAACAAACCAACAAACCAACAAACGAACAAACCAACAAACGAACAAACCAACAAACCAAAAAACCAACAAGCCAACAATCCAACAAACCAACAAGCCAACAAGCCAACAAACCAACAAGCCAACAAGCCAACAAACCAACAAACCAACAAACCAACAATCCAACAAACGAACAAACCAACAAACAAACAAACCAACAAACTAACAAACCAACAAACCAACAAGCCAACAAACCAACAAACCAAAAACCAACAAACCAACAAACCAACAAGCCAACAAGCCAACAAACCAAAAAACCAACAAACCAATAAACCAACAAACCAACAAGCCAACAAGCCAACAACCCAACAAACAAATAAACCAACAAACCAACAAACCAACAAACCAACAAGCCAACAAACCAACAAACCAACAAGCCAACAAACCAACAAACCAAAAAACTAACAATCCAACAAACCAACAAACCAACAAGCCAACAAGCCAACAAGCCAACAAACCAACAAACCAACAAACAAATAAACTAACAAAAAAACAAACCAACAAACCAACAAACCAACAAACCAACAAACCATAAAACCAACAAACCAACAAACCAACAAGCCAAACAAACCAACAAAAAAATAAAAAACAAACCAAAAAACCAACAAACCAACAAACCAACAAACCTACAAACCAACAAACCAAAAAACCAACAAACCAACAAACCAACAAACCAACAAGCCAACAAACCAACAAACCAACAAACCATTTAACCAACAAACCAACAAACCAACAAACCAACAAACCAACAAACCAACAAACCTACAAACCAACAAACCAACAAACAAATAAACCTACAAACCAACAAACCAACAAACCAACAAAATAACAAACCAACAAATCAACAAGCCAACAAACCAACAAACCAACAAACCAACAAACCAACAAACCAACAAACCAACAAACCAACAAACCAACAAACAAAAAAACAAACAAACCAACAAACCAACAAGCCAAGCCAACAAGCCAAGAAACCAACAAACCAACAAACCAACAAACGAACAAACCAACAAACAAACAAACCAACAAACTAACAAACCAACAAACCAACAAGCCAACAAACCAACAAACCAACAAACCAACAAACCAACAAACCAACAAACCAACAAGCAACAAACAAAAAAACAAACAAACCAACAAACCAACAAGCCAAGCCAACAAGCCAAGAAACCAACAAACCAACAAACCAACAAACCAACAAAGAACAAACCAACAAACCAAAAAACCAACAAGCCAACAAGCCAACAAACCAACAAGCCAACAAGCCAACAAACCAACAAGCCAACAAGCCAACAAACCAAAAACCAACAAACCAACAAACCAACAAGCCAACAAGCCAACAAACCAAAAAACCAACAAACCAACAAACCAACAAACCAACAAGCCAACAAGCCAACAAACCAACAAACAAATAAACCAACAAACCAAGAAACCAACAAACCAACAAGCCAACAAACCAACAAACCAACAAGCCAACAAACCAACAAACCAACAAACCAACAAACCAACAAACAAAAAAACAAACACACCAACAAACCAACAAGCCAAGCCAACAAGCCAAGAAACCAACAAACCAACAAACCAACAAACGAACAAACCAACAAACCAAAAAACCAACAAGCCAACAAGCCAACAAACCAACAAGCCAACAAGCCAACAAACCAACAAGCCATCAAGCCAACAAACCAACAAACCAACAAACCAACAAACCAACAAACGAACAAACCAACAAACAAACAAACCAACAAACTAACAAGCCAACAAACCAACAAGCCAACAAGCCAACAAACCAACAAGCCAACAAGCCAACAAGCCAACAAGCCAACAAGCCAACAAACCAACAAACCAGCAAACCAACAAACCAACAAACCAACAAGCAACAAACAAAAAAACAAACAAACCAACAAACCAACAAGCCAAGCCAACAAGCCAAGAAACCAACAAACCAACAAACCAACAAACCAACAAAGAACAAACCAACAAACCAAAAAACCAACAAGCCAACAAGCCAACAAACCAACAAGCCAACAAGCCAACAAACCCACAAGCCAACAAGCCAACAAACCAAAAACCAACAAACCAACAAACCAACAAGCCAACAAGCCAACAAACCAAAAAACCAACAAACCAACAAACCAACAAACCAACAAGCCAACAAGCCAACAAACCAACAAACAAATAAACCAACAAACCAAGAAACCAACAAACCAACAAGCCAACAAACCAACAAACCAACAAGCCAACAAACCAACAAACCAACAAACCAACAAACCAACAAACAAAAAAACAAACACACCAACAAACCAACAAGCCAAGCCAACAAGCCAAGAAACCAACAAACCAACAAACCAACAAACGAACAAACCAACAAACCAAAAAACCAACAAGCCAACAAGCCAACAAACCAACAAGCCAACAAGCCAACAAACCAACAAACCATCAAGCCAACAAACCAACAAACCAACAAACCAACAAACCAACAAACGAACAAACCAACAAACAAACAAACCAACAAACTAACAAGCCAACAAACCAACAAGCCAACAAGCCAACAAACCAACAAGCCAACAAGCCAACAAGCCAACAAGCCAACAAGCCAACAAACCAACAAACCAGCAAACCAACAAACCAACAAACCAACAAACCAACAAACCAACAAACCAACAAACCAACAAACCAACAAACCAACAAACCAACAAACAAAAAAACAAACAAACCAACAAACCAACAAGCCAAGCCAACAAGCCAAGAAACCAACAAACCAACAAACCAACAAACGAACAAGCCAACAAACCAAAAAAACCAACAAGCCAACAAACCAACAAACCAACAAACCAACAAGCCAACAAACCAACAAACCAACAAACCAAAAACCAACAAACCAACAAACCAACAAACCAACAAACCACCAAACCAACAAACCAACAAACAAAAAAACAAACAAACCAACAAGCTAAGCCAACAAGCCAAGAAACCAACAAACCAACAAACCAACAAACGAACAAACCAACAAACGAACAAACCAACAAACCAAAAAACCAACAAGCCAACAAGCCAACAAACCAACAAGCCAACAAGCCAACAAACCAACAAGCCAACAAGCCAACAAACCAACAAACAAACAAACCAACAAACTAACAAACCAACAAACCAACAAGCCAACAAACCAACAAACCAAAAACCAACAAACCAACAAACCAACAAGCCAACAAGCCAACAAACCAAAAAACCAACAAACCAACAAACCAACAAACCAACAAGCCAACAAGCCAACAAACCAACAAACAAATAAACCAACAAACCAACAAAACAACAAGCCAACAAACCAACAAACCAACAAGCCAACAAACCAACAAACCAAAAAACTAACAATCCAACAAACCAACAAACCAACAAACCAACAAGCCAACAAGCCAACAAACCAACAAACCAACAAACAAATAAACCAACAAACCAACAAACCAACAAACCAACAAACCAACAAACCAACAAACCAAAAAACCAACAAACCAACAAACCAACAAGCCAAACAAACCAACAAAAAAATAAAAAAACAAACCAAAAAACCAACAAACCAACAAACCAACAAACCTACAAACCAACAAACCAAAAAACCAACAAATCAACAAACCAACAAACCAACAAGCCAACAAACCAACAAACCAACAAACCATTTAACCAACAAACCAACAAACCAACAAACCAACAAACCAACAAACCAACAAACCAGCAAACCTACAAACCAACAAACCAACAAACAAATAAACCTACAAACCAACAAACCAACAAACCAACAAAATAACAAACCAACAAACCAACAAGCCAACAAACCAACAAACCAACAAACCAACAAACCAACAAACCAACAAACCAACAAACCAACAAACCAACAAACCAACAAACCAACAAACAAAAAAACAAACAAACCAACAAACCAACAAGCCAAGCCAACAAGCCAAGAAACCAACAAACCAACAAACCAACAAACGAACAAACCAACAAACAAACAAACCAACAAACTAACAAACCAACAAACCAACAAGCCAACAAACCAACAAACCAACAAACCAACAAACCAACAAACCAACAAACCAACAAACCAACAAACCAACAAACAACAAACAAAAAAACAAACAAACCAACAAACCAACAAGCCAAGCCAACAAGCCAAGAAACCAACAAACCAACAAACCAACAAACCAACAAAGAACAAACCAACAAACCAACAAACAAACAAACCAACAAACTAACAAGCCAACAAACCAACAAGCCCACAAGCCAAGAAACCAACAAGCCAACAAGCCAACAAGCCAACAAACCAACAAACCAACAAACCAACAAACCAACAAACCAACAAACCAACAAACCAACAAACAAAAATATAAACAAACCAACAAACCAACAAACCAAGCCAACAAGCCAAGAAACCAACAAACCAACAAACCAACAAACCAACAAACCAAAAAACCAACAAGCCAACAAGCCAACAAACCAACAAGCCAACAAGCCAACAAACCAACAAGCCAACAAGCCAACAAACCAACAAACCAACAAACCAACAAACCAACAAACGAACAAACCAACAAACAAACAAACCAACAAACTAACAAGCCAACAAACCAACAAGCCCACAAGCCAAGAAACCAACAAGCCAACAAGCCAACAAGCCAACAAGCCAACAAACCAACAAACCAACAAACCAACAAACCAACAAACCAACAAACCAACAAACCAACAAACAAAAATATAAACAAACCAACAAACCAACAAACCAAGCCAACAAGCCAAGAAACCAACAAACCAACAAACCAACAAACGAACAAGCCAACAAACCAAAAAACCAACAAGCCAACAAGCCAACAAACCAACAAGCCAACAAGCCAACAAACCAACAAGCCAACAAGCCAACAAACCAACAAACCAACAAACAACAAACCAACAAACGAACAAACCAACAAACAAACAAACCAACAAACTAACAAGCCAACAAACCAACAAGCCAACAAGCCAACAAACCAACAAGCCAACAAACCAACAAACCAACAAACCAACAAACCAACAAACCAACAAACCAACAAACCAACAAACAAAAAAACAAACAAACCAACAAACCAACAAGCCAAGCCAACAAGCCAAGAAACCAACAAACCAACAAACCAACAAACGGACAAACCAACAAACCAAAAAACCAACAAGCCAACAAGCCAACAAACGTACAAGCCAACAAGCCAACAAACCAACAAGCCAACAAGCCAACAAACCAACAAACCAACAAACCAACAAACCAACAAACGAACAAACCAACAAACAAACAAACAAACAAACCAACAAACTAACAAGCCAACAAACCAACAAGCCAACAAGCCAACAAACCAACAAACCAACAAACCAACAAACCAACAAACCAACAAACAAAAAAACAAACAAACCAACAAACCAACAAGCCAAGCCAACAAGCCAAGAAACCAACAAACCAACAAACCAACAAACGAACAAGCCAACAAACCAAAAAACCAACAAGCCAACAAGCCAACAAACCAGCAAACCAACAAGCCAACAAACCAACAAACCAAAAACCAACAAACCAACAAACCAACAAACCAACAAACCAACAAACCAACAAACCAACAAACAAAAAAACAAACAAACCAACAAGCTAAGCCAACAAGCCAAGAAACCAAGAAACCAACAAACCAACAAAAAAATAAACCAAGAAACCAAGAAACCAACAAACCAACAAGCCAACAAACCAACAAACCAACAAGCCAACAAACCAACAAACCAACAAACCAACAAACCAACAAACCAACAAACGAACAAACCAACAAACAAACAAACCAACAAACTAACAAACCAACAAACCAACAAGCCAACAAACCAACAAACCAAAAACCAACAAACCAACAAACCAACAAGCCAACAAGCCAACAAGCCAACAAACCAACAAACCAACAAACCAACAAACCAACAAACCAACAAGCCAACAAGCCAACAAACCAACAAACAAATAAACCAACAAACCAAGAAACCAACAAACCAACAAGCCAACAAACCAACAAACCAACAAACCAACAAGCCAACAAACCAACAAGCCAACAAACGAACAAACCAACAAACCAAAAAACCAACAAGCCAACAAGCCAACAAACCAACAAGCCAACAAGCCAACAAACCAACAAGCCATCAAGCCAACAAACCAACAAACCAACAAACCAACAAACCAACAAACGAACAAACCAACAAACCAACAAGCCAAGCCAACAAGCCAAGAAACCAACAAACCAACAAACCAACAAACGAACAAACCAACAAACCAAAAAACCAACAAGCCAACAATCCAACAAACCAACAAGCCAACAAGCCAACAAACCAACAAGCCATCAAGCCAACAAACCAACAAACCAACAAACCAACAAACCAACAAACGAACAAACCAACAAACAAACAAACCAACAAACTAACAAGCCAACAAACCAACAAGCCAACAAGCCAACAAACCAACAAGCCAACAAGCCAACAAGCCAACAAGCCAACAACCCAACAAACCAGCAAACCAACAAACCAACAAACCAACAAACCAACAAACCAACAAACCAACAAACCAACAAACAAAAAAACAAACAAACCAACAAACCAACAAGCCAAGCCAACAAGCCAAGAAACCAACAAACCAACAAACCAACAAACGAACAAGCCAACAAACCAAAAAACCAACAAGCCAACAAGCCAACAAACCAACAAACCAACAAGCCAACAAACCAACAAACCAAAAACCAACAAACCAACAAACCAACAAACCAACAAACCACCAAACCAACAAACCAACAAACAAAAAAACAAACAAACCAACAAACCAACAAGCTAAGCCAACAAGCCAAGAAACCAACAAACCAACAAACCAACAAACGAACAAACCAGCAAACGAATAATCCAACAAACCAAAAAACCAACAAGCCAACAAGCCAACAAACCAACAAGCCAACAAGCCAACAAACCAACAAGCCAACAAGCCAACAAACCAACAAACCAACAAACCAACAAACCAACAAACGAACAAACCAACAAACAAACAAACCAACAAACTAACAAACCAACAAACCAACAAGCCAACAAACCAACAAACCAAAAACCAACAAACCAACAAACCTACAAGCCAACAAGCCAACAAACCAAAAAACCAAAAAACCAACAAACCAACAAACCAACAAACCAACAAACCAACAAGCCAACAAGCCAACAAGCCAACAAACCAACAAACAAATAAACCAACAAACCAACAAACCAACAAACCAACAAGCCAACAAACCAACAAACCAACAAGCCAACAAGCCAACAAACCAACAAACCAACAAACCAACAAACCAACAAACCAACAAACCAACAAACCAACAAACCAACAAACCAACAAACCAACAAACAAAAAAACAAACAAACCAACAAACCAACAAGCCAAGCCAACAAGCCAAGAAACCAACAAACCAACAAACCAACAAACGAACAAGCCAACAAACCAAAAAACCAACAAGCCAACAAGCCAACAAACCAACAAGCCTACAAGCCAACAAACCAAAAAGCCAACAAGCCAACAAACCAACAAACCAACAAACCAACAAACCAACAAACGAACAAACCAACAAACAAACAAACAAAAAAACAGCCAAACCAACAAACCAACAAGCCAATCCAACAAGCCAAAAAACCAACAAACCAACAAACCAACAAACGGACAAACATACAAACCAAAAAACCAACAAGCCAACAAGCCAAAAAACCAACAAGCCAACAAGCCAACAAACCAACAAGCCAACAAGCCAACAAACCAACAAGCCAACAAGCCAACAAGCCAACAAACCAACAAACCAACAAACCAACAAACCAACAAACCAACAAACCAACAAACAAAAAAACAAACAAACCAACAAACCAACAAGCCAAGCCAACAAGCCAAGAAACCAACAAACCAACAAACCAACAAACGAACAAGCCAACAAACCAAAAAACCAACAAGCCAACAAGCCAACAAACCAACAAACCAACAAGCCAACAAACCAACAAACCAAAAACCAACAAACCAACAAACCACCAAACCAACAAACCAACAAACCAACAAACAAACAAACCAACAAACCAAAAAACCAACAAGCCAACAAACCAACAAACCAACAAACCAACAAACCAACAAACCAACAAACCAACAAACCAACAAACGAACAAACCAACAAACAAACAAACCAACAAACTAACAAACCAACAAACCAACAAGCCAACAAACCAACAAACCAACAAACCAACAAACCAACAAACCAACAAACCAACAAACCAACAAACCAACAAACCACCAAACCAACAAACCAACAACAAAAAAACAAACAAACCAACAAACCAACAAGCCAATCCAACAAGCCAAGAAACCAACAAACCAACAAACCAACAAACGAACAAGCCAACAAACCAAAAAACTAACAAGCCAACAAGCCAAAAAACCAACAAACCAACAAGCCAACAAACCAACAAACCAAAAACCAACAAACCAACAAACCAACAAACCAACAAACCAACAAACCAACAAACCAACAAACCAAAAAACAAACAAACAAACAAACCAACAAGCTAAGCCAACAAGCCAAAAAACCAACAAACCAACAAACCAACAAACGAACAAACCAACAAACCAAAAAACCAACAAGCCAACAAGCCAACAAACCAACAAGCCAACAAGCCAACAAACCAACAAGCCAACAAGCCAACAAACCAACAAACTAACAAACCAACAAACCAACACACGAACAAACCAACAAACAAACAAACCAACAAACTAACAAACCAACAAATCAACAAGCCAACAAACCAACAAACCAACAAACCAACAAACCAACAAACCAACAAGCCAACAAGCCAACAAACCAAAAAACCAACAAACCAACAAACCAACAAACCAACAAGCCAACAAGCCAACAAACCAACAAACAAATAAACCAACAAACCAACAAACCAACAAACCAACAAGCCAACAAACCAACAAACCAACAAGCCAACAAACCAACAAACCAAAAAACTAACAATCCAACAAACCAACAAACCAACAAGCCAACAAGCCAACAAACCAACAAACCAACAAACAAATAAACCAACAAACCAACAAACCAAAAAACCAAAAAACCAACAAACCAACAAACCAACAAGCCAAACAAACCAACAAAAAAATAAAAAAACAAACCAAAAAACCAACAAACCAACAAACCAACAAACCAACAAACCAACAAACCAAAAAACCAACAAACCAATAAAACCAACAAACCAACAAGCCAACAAACCAACAAACCAACAAACCATTTAACCAACAAACCAACAAACCAACAAACCAACAAACCAACAAACCAACAAACCTACAAACCAACAAACAAATAAACCTACAAACCAACAAACCAACAAACCAACAAAATAACAAACCAACAAACCAACAAGCCAACAAACCAACAAACCAACAAACCAACAAACCAACAAACCAACAAACCAACAATCCAACAAACCAACAAACCAACAAACCAACAAACAAAAAAACAAACAAACAAACAAACCAACAAGCTAAGCCAACAAGCCAAGAAACCAACAAACCAACAAACCAACAAACGAACAAACCAACAAACCAAAAAACCAACAAGCCAACAAACCAACAAACCAACAAACCAACAAACCAACAAACCAACAAACGAACAAACCAACAAACAAACAAACTAACAAACTAACAAACCAACAAACCAACAAGCCAACAAACCAACAAACCAACAAACCAACAAACCAACAAACCAACAAACCAACAAACCAACAAACCAACAAACCACCAAACCAACAAACCAACAACAAAAAAACAAACAAACCAACAAACCAACAAACCACCAAACCAACAAACCAACAAACCAACAAACCAACAAACGAACAAGCCAACAAACCAAAAAACCAACAAGCTAACAAGCCAACAAACCAACAAACCAACAAGCCAACAAACCAACAAACCAAAAACCACCAAACCAACAAACCAACAAACCAACAAACCAACAAACCAACAAACCAACAAACCAACAAACCAAAAAACAAACAAACAAACAAACCAACAAGCTAAGCCAACAAGCCAAAAAACCAACAAACCAACAAACCAACAAACGAACAAACCAACAAACCAAAAAACCAACAAGGCAACAAGCCAACAAACCAACAAGCCAACAAGCCAACAAACCAACAAGCCAAAAACCAACAAACCAACAAACCACCAAACCAACAAACCAACAAACCAACAAACAAAAAAACAAACAAACCAACAAGCTAAGCCAACAAGCCAAGAAACCAACAAACCAACAAACCAACAAACGAACAAACCAACAAACCAAAAAACCAACAAGCCAACAAACCAACAAACCAACAAACCAACAAACCAACAAACCAACAAACCAACAAACGAACAAACCAACAAACAAACAAACCAACAAACTAACAAACCAACAAACCAACAAGCCAACAAACCAACAAACCAACAAACCAACAAACCAACAAACCAACAAACCAACAAACCAACAAACCAACAAACCAACAAACCACCAAACCAACAAACCAACAACAAAAAAACAAACAAACCAACAAACCAACAAGCCAATCCAACAAGCCAAGAAACCAACAAACCAACAAACCAACAAACGAACAAGCCAACAAACCAAAAAAACAACAAGCCAACAAGCCAACAAACCAACAAACCAACAAGCCAACAAACCAACAAACCAAAAACCAACAAACCAACAAACCAACAAACCAACAAACCAACAAACCAACAAACCAAAAAACAAACAAACAAACAAACCAACAAGCTAAGCCAACAAGCCAAAAAACCTACAAACCAACAAACCAACAAACGAACAAACCAACAAACCAAAAAACCAACAAGCCAACAAGCCAACAATCCAACAAGCCAACAAGCCAACAAACCAACAAGCCAACAAGCCAACAAACCAACAAACTAACAAACCAACAAACCAACACACGAACAAACCAACAAACAAACAAACCAACAAACTAACAAACCAACAAACCAACAAGCCAACAAACCAACAAACCAAAAACCAACAAACCAACAAACCAACAAGCCAACAAGCCAACAAACCAAAAAACCAACAAACCAACAAACCATCAAACCAACAAGCCAATAAGCCAACAAACCAACAAACAAATAAACCAACAAATTAACAAACCAACAAACCAACAAGCCAACAAACCAACAAACCAACAAGCCAACAAACCAACAAACCAACAAGCCAACAAACCAACAAACCAACAAACCAACAAACCAACAAACCAACAAACCAACAAACCAACAAACCAACAAACCAACAAACCACCAAACCAACAAACCAACAACAAAAAAACAAACAAACAAACAAACCAACAAGCTAAGCCAACAAGCCAAGAAACCAACAAACCAACAAACCAACAAACGAACAAACCAACAAACCAAAAAACCAACAAACCAACAAGCCAACAAACCAACAAACCAACAAGCCAACAAACCAACAAACCAACAAGCCAACAAACCAACAAACCAACAAACCAACAAACCAACAAACCAACACACCAACAAGCCAACAAACCAACAAACCAACAAGCCAACAAACCAACAAACCAACAAGCCAACAAACCAACAAACCAACAAACCAAAAACCAACAAACCAACAAACCAACAAGCCAACAAGCCAACAAACCAAAAAACCAACAAACCAACAAACCATCAAAGCAACAAGCCAATAAGCCAACAAACCAACAAACAAATAAACCAACAAACCAACAAACCAACAAACCAACAAGCCAACAAACCAACAAACCAACAAGCCAACAAACCAACAAACCAACAAGCCAACAAACCAACAAACCAACAAGCCAACAAACCAACAAACCAACAAGCCAACAAACCAACAAACAAATAAACCAACAAACCAACAAACCAACAAACCAACAAACCAACAAACCAACAAACCTACAAGCCAACAAACAAATAAACCTACAAACCAACAAACCAACAAACCAACAAAATAACAAACCAACAAACCAACAAGCCAACAAACCAACAAACCAACAAACCAACAAACCAACAAACCAACAAACCAACAAACCAACAAACCAACAAACCAACAAACAAAAAAACAAACAAACAAACAAACCAACAAGCTAAGCCAACAAGCCAAGAAACCAACAAACCAACAAACCAACAAACGAACAAACCAACAAACCAAAAAACCAACAAGCCAACAAACCAACAAACCAACAAACCAACAAACCAACAAACCAACAAACGAACAAACCAACAAACAAACAAACTAACAAACTAACAAACCAACAAACCAACAAGCCAACAAACCAACAAACCAACAAACCAACAAACCAACAAACCAACAAACCAACAAACCAACAAACCAACAAACCACCAAACCAACAAACCAACAACAAAAAAACAAACAAACCAACAAACCAACAAACCACCAAACCAACAAACCAACAAACCAACAAACCAACAAACGAACAAGCCAACAAACCAAAAAACCAACAAGCTAACAAGCCAACAAACCAACAAACCAACAAGCCAACAAACCAACAAACCAAAAACCAACAAACCAACAAACCAACAAACCAACAAACCAACAAACCAACAAACCAACAAACCAACAAACCAAAAAACAAACAAACAAACAAACCAACAAGCTAAGCCAACAAGCCAAAAAACCAACAAACCAACAAACCAACAAACGAACAAACCAACAAACCAAAAAACCAACAAGGCAACAAGCCAACAAACCAACAAGCCAACAAGCCAACAAACCAACAAGCCAAAAACCAACAAACCAACAAACCACCAAACCAACAAACCAACAAACCAACAAACAAAAAAACAAACAAACCAACAAGCTAAGCCAACAAGCCAAGAAACCAACAAACCAACAAACCAACAAACGAACAAACCAACAAACCAAAAAACCAACAAGCCAACAAACCAACAAACCAACAAACCAACAAACCAACAAACCAACAAACCAACAAACGAACAAACCAACAAACAAACAAACCAACAAACTAACAAACCAACAAACCAACAAGCCAACAAACCAACAAACCAACAAACCAACAAACCAACAAACCAACAAACCAACAAACCAACAAACCAACAAACCACCAAACCAACAAACCAACAACAAAAAAACAAACAAACCAACAAACCAACAAGCCAATCCAACAAGCCAAGAAACCAACAAACCAACAAACCAACAAACGAACAAGCCAACAAACCAAAAAAACAACAAGCCAACAAGCCAACAAACCAACAAACCAACAAGCCAACAAACCAACAAACCAAAAACCAACAAACCAACAAACCAACAAACCAACAAACCAACAAACCAACAAACCAAAAAACAAACAAACAAACAAACCAACAAGCTAAGCCAACAAGCCAAAAAACCAACAAACCAACAAACCAACAAACGAACAATCCAACAAACCAAAAAACCAACAAGCCAACAAGCCAACAAACCAACAAGCCAACAAGCCAAAAAACCAACAAACCAACAAACCAACAAACGAACAAACCAACAAACCAAAAAACCAACAAGGCAACAAGCCAACAAACCAACAAGCCAACAAGCCAACAAACCAACAAGCCAAAAACCAACAAACCAACAAACCACCAAACCAACAAACCAACAAACCAACAAACAAAAAAACAAACAAACCAACAAGCTAAGCCAACAAGCCAAGAAACCAACAAACCAACAAACCAACAAACGAACAAACCAACAAACCAAAAAACCAACAAGCCAACAAACCAACAAACCAACAAACCAACAAACCAACAAACCAACAAACCAACAAACGAACAAACCAACAAACAAACAAACCAACAAACTAACAAACCAACAAACCAACAAGCCAACAAACCAACAAACCAACAAACCAACAAACCAACAAACCAACAAACCAACAAACCAACAAACCAACAAACCAACAAACCACCAAACCAACAAACCAACAACAAAAAAACAAACAAACCAACAAACCAACAAGCCAATCCAACAAGCCAAGAAACCAACAAACCAACAAACCAACAAACGAACAAGCCAACAAACCAAAAAAACAACAAGCCAACAAGCCAACAAACCAACAAACCAACAAGCCAACAAACCAACAAACCAAAAACCAACAAACCAACAAACCAACAAACCAACAAACCAACAAACCAACAAACCAAAAAACAAACAAACAAACAAACCAACAAGCTAAGCCAACAAGCCAAAAAACCTACAAACCAACAAACCAACAAACGAACAAACCAACAAACCAAAAAACCAACAAGCCAACAAGCCAACAATCCAACAAGCCAACAAGCCAACAAACCAACAAGCCAACAAGCCAACAAACCAACAAACTAACAAACCAACAAACCAACACACGAACAAACCAACAAACAAACAAACCAACAAACTAACAAACCAACAAACCAACAAGCCAACAAACCAACAAACCAAAAACCAACAAACCAACAAACCAACAAGCCAACAAGCCAACAAACCAAAAAACCAACAAACCAACAAACCATCAAACCAACAAGCCAATAAGCCAACAAACCAACAAACAAATAAACCAACAAACCAACAAACCAACAAACCAACAAGCCAACAAACCAACAAACCAACAAGCCAACAAACCAACAAACCAACAAGCCAACAAACCAACAAACCAACAAACCAACAAACCAACAAACCAACAAACCAACAAACCAACAAACCAACAAACCACCAAACCAACAAACCAACAACAAAAAAACAAACAAACAAACAAACCAACAAGCTAAGCCAACAAGCCAAGAAACCAACACACCAACAAACCAACAAACGAACAAACCAACAAACCAAAAAACCAACAAACCAACAAGCCAACAAACCAACAAACCAACAAGCCAACAAACCAACAAACCAACAAGCCAACAAACCAACAAACCAACAAACCAACAAACCAACAAACCAACAAACCAACAAGCCAACAAACCAACAAACCAACAAGCCAACAAACCAACAAACCAACAAGCCAACAAACCAACAAACCAACAAACCAAAAACCAACAAACCAACAAACCAACAAGCCAACAAGCCAACAAACCAAAAAACCAACAAACCAACAAACCATCAAACCAACAAGCCAATAAGCCAACAAACCAACAAACAAATAAACCAACAAACCAACAAACCAACAAACCAACAAGCCAACAAACCAACAAACCAACAAGCCAACAAACCAACAAACCAACAAGCCAACAAACCAACAAACCAACAAGCCAACAAACCAACAAACCAACAAGCCAACAAACCAACAAACAAATAAACCAACAAACCAACAAACCAACAAACCAACAAACCAACAAACCAACAAACCTACAAACCAACAAACAAATAAACCTACAAACCAACAAACCAACAAACCAACAAAATAACAAACCAACAAACCAACAAGCCAACAAACCAACAAACCAACAAACCAACAAACCAACAAACCAACAAACCAACAAACCAACAAACCAACAAACCAACAAACAAAAAAACAAACAAACAAACAAACCAACAAGCTAAGCCAACAAGCCAAGAAACCAACAAACCAACAAACCAACAAACGAACAAACCAACAAACCAAAAAACCAACAAGCCAACAAACCAACAAACCAACAAACCAACAAACCAACAAACCAACAAACGAACAAACCAACAACCAAACAAACTAACAAACTAACAAACCAACAAACCAACAAGCCAACAAACCAACAAACCAACAAACCAACAAACCAACAAACCAACAAACCAACAAACCAACAAACCAACAAACCACCAAACCAACAAACCAACAACAAAAAAACAAACAAACCAACAAACCAACAAACCACCAAACCAACAAACCAACAAACCAACAAACCAACAAACGAACAAGCCAACAAACCAAAAAACCAACAAGCTAACAAGCCAACAAACCAACAAACCAACAAGCCAACAAACCAACAAACCAAAAACCAACAAACCAACAAACCAACAAACCAACAAACCAACAAACCAACAAACCAACAAACCAACAAACCAAAAAACAAACAAACAAACAAACCAACAAGCTAAGCCAACAAGCCAAAAAACCAACAAACCAACAAACCAACAAACGAACAAACCAACAAACCAAAAAACCAACAAGGCAACAAGCCAACAAACCAACAAGCCAACAAGCCAACAAACCAACAAGCCAAAAACCAACAAACCAACAAACCACCAAACCAACAATCCAACAAACCAACAAACAAAAAAACAAACAAACCAACAAGCTAAGCCAACAAGCCAAGAAACCAACAAACCAACAAACCAACAAACGAACAAACCAACAAACCAAAAAACCAACAAGCCAACAAACCAACAAACCAACAAACCAACAAACCAACAAACCAACAAACCAACAAACGAACAAACCAACAAACAAACAAACCAACAAACTAACAAACCAACAAACCAACAAGCCAACAAACCAACAAACCAACAAACCAACAAACCAACAAACCAACAAACCAACAAACCAACAAACCAACAAACCACCAAACCAACAAACCAACAACAAAAAAACAAACAAACCAACAAACCAACAAGCCAATCCAACAAGCCAAGAAACCAACAAACCAACAAACCAACAAACGAACAAGCCAACAAACCAAAAAAACAACAAGCCAACAAGCCAACAAACCAACAAACCAACAAGCCAACAAACCAACAAACCAAAAACCAACAAACCAACAAACCAACAAACCAACAAACCAACAAACCAACAAACCAAAAAACAAACAAACAAACAAACCAACAAGCTAAGCCAACAAGCCAAAAAACCAACAAACCAACAAACCAACAAACGAACAATCCAACAAACCAAAAAACCAACAAGCCAACAAGCCAACAAACCAACAAGCCAACAAGCCAACAAACCAACAAGCCAACAAGCCAACAAACCAACAAACTAACAAACCAACAAACCAACACACGAACAAACCAACAAACAAACAAACCAACAAACTAACAAACCAACAAACCAACAAGCCAACAAACCAACAAACCAAAAACCAACAAACCAACAAACCAACAAGCCAACAAGCCAACAAACCAAAAAACCAACAAACCAACAAACCATCAAACCAACAAGCCAATAAGCCAACAAACCAACAAACAAATAAACCAACAAACCAACAAACCAACAAACCAACAAGCCAACAAACCAACAAACCAACAAGCCAACAAACCAACAAACCAAAAAACTAACAATCCAACAAACCAAAAAACCAACAAGCCAACAAGCCAACAAACCAACAAGCCAACAAGCCAACAAACCAACAAGCCAAAAACCAACAAACCAACAAACGACCAAACCAACAAACCAACAAACCAACAAACAAAAAAACAAACAAACCAACAAGCTAAGCCAACAAGCCAAGAAACCAACAAACCAACAAACCAACAAACGAACAAACCAACAAACCAAAAAACCAACAAGCCAACAAACCAACAAACCAACAAACCAACAAACCAACAAACCAACAAACGAACAAACCAACAAACTAACAAACCAACAAACCAACAAGCCAACAAACCAACAAACCAACAAACCAACAAACCAACAAACCAACAAACCAACAAACCAACAAACCACCAAACCAACAAACCAACAACAAAAAAACAAACAAACCAACAAACCAACAAGCCCATCCAACAAGCCAAGAAACCAACAAACCAACCAACCAACAAACGAACAAGCCAACAAACCAAAAAACCAACAAGCTAACAAGCCAACAAATCAACAAACCAACAAGCCAACAAACCAACAAACCAAAAACCAACAAACCAACAAACCACCAAACCAACAAACCAACAAACCAACAAACAAAAAAACAAACAAACCAACAAGCTAAGCCAACAAGCCAAGAAACCAACAAACCAACAAACCAACAAACGAACAAACCAACAAACGAACAAACCAACAAACCAAAAAACCAACAAGCCAACAAACCAACAAACCAACAAACCAACAAACCAACAAACCAACAAACGAACAAACCAACAAACAAACAAACCAACAAACTAACAAACCAACAAACCAACAAACCAACAAACCAACAAACCAACAAACCAACAAACGAACAAACCAACAAACAAACAAACCAACAAACTAACAAGCCAACAAACCAACAAGCCAACAAGCCAACAAACCAACAAGCCAACAAGCCAACAAGCCAACAAGCCAACAAACCAACAAACCAGCAAACCAACAAACCAACAAACCAACAAACCAACAAACCAACAAACCAACAAACCAACAAACAAAAAAACAAACAAACCAACAAACCAACAAGCCAAGCCAACAAGCCAAGAAACCAACAAACCAACAAACCAACAAACGAACAAGCCAACAAACCAACAAGCCAACAAGCCAACAAGCCAACAAGCCAACAAACCAACAAACCAGCAAACCAACAAACCAACAAACCAACAAACCAACAAACCAACAAACCAACAAACCAACAAACAAAAAAACAAACAAACCAACAAACCAACAAGCCAAGCCAACAAGCCAAGAAACCAACAAACCAACAAACCAACAAACGAACAAGCCAACAAACCAAAAAACCAACAAGCCAACAAGCCAACAAACCAACAAACCAACAAGCCAACAAACCAACAAACCAAAAACCAACCAACCAACAAACCAACAAACCAACAAACCACCAAACCAACAAACCAACAAACAAAAAAACAAACAAACCAACAAACCAACAAGCTAAGCCAACAAGCCAAGAAACCAACAAACCAACAAACCAACAAACCAGCAAACGAATAAACCAACAAACCAAAAAACCAACAAGCCAACAAGCCAACAAACCAACAAGCCAACAAGCCAACAAACTAACAAGCCAACAAGCCAACAAACCAACAAACCAACAAACCAACAAACCAACAAACGAACAAACCAACAAACAAACAAACCAACAAACTAACAAACCAACAAACCAACAAACCAAAAACCAACAAACCAACAAACCTACAAGCCAACAAGCCAACAAACCAAAAAACCAACAAACCAACAAACCAACAAACCAACAAACCAACAAGCCAACAAGCCAACTAGCCAACAAACCAACAAAAAAATAAACCAACAAACCAACAAACCAACAAACCAACAAGCCAACAAACCAACAAACCAACAAGCCAACAAACCAACAAACCAACAAACCAACAAACCAACAAACCAACAAACCAACAAACCAACAAACCAACAAACCAACAAACAAAAAAACAAACAAACCAACAAACCAACAAGCCAAGCCAACAAGCCAAGAAACCAACAAACCATCAAACCAACAAACGAACAAGCCAACAAACCAAAAAACCAACAAGCCAACAAGCCAACAAACCAACAAGCCTACAAGCCAACAAACCAAAAAGCCAACAAGCCAACAAACCAACAAACCAACAAACCAACAAACCAACAAACGAACAAACCAACAAACAAACAAACAAAAAAACAAACAAACCAACAAACCAACAAGCCAATCCAACAAGCCAAAAAACCAACAAACCAACAAACCAACAAACGGACAAACATACAAACCAAAAAACCAACAAGCCAACAAGCCAAAAAACCAATAAGCCAACAAGCCAACAAACCAACAAGCCAACAAGCCAACAAACCAACAAGCCAACAAGCCAACAAGCCAACAAACCAACAAACCAACAAACCAACAAACCAACAAACAAAAAAACAAACAAACCAACAAACCAACAAGCCAAGCCAACAAGCCAAGAAACCAACAAACCAACAAACCAACAAACGAACAAGCCAACAAACCAAAAAACCAACAAGCCAACAAGCCAACAAACCAACAAACCAACAAGCCAACAAACCAACAAACCAAAAACCAACAAACCAACAAACCACCAAACCAACAAACCAACAAACCAACAAACAAACAAACCAACAAACCAAAAAACCAACAAGCCAACAAACCAACAAACCAACAAACCAACAAACCAACAAACCAACAAACGAACAAACCAACAAACAAACAAACCAACAAACTAACAAACCAACAAACCAACAAGCCAACAAACCAACAAACCAACAAACCAACAAACCAACAAACCAACAAACCAACAAACCAACAAACCAACAAACCACCAAACCAACAAACCAACAACAAAAAAACAAACAAACCAACAAACCAACAAGCCAATCCAACAAGCCAAGAAACCAACAAACCAACAAACCAACAAACGAACAAGCCAACAAACCAAAAAACTAACAAGCCAACAAGCCAACAAACCAACAAACCAACAAGCTAACAAGCCAACAAACCAACAAACCAACAAGCCAACAAACCAACAAACCAAAAACCAACAAACCAACAAACCAACAAACCAACAAACCAACAAACCAACAAACCAACAAACCAAAAAACAAACAAACAAACAAACCAACAAGCTAAGCCAACAAGCCAAAAAACCAACAAACCAACAAACCAACAAACGAACAAACCAACAAACCAAAAAACCAACAAGGCAACAAGCCAACAAACCAACAAGCCAACAAGCCAACAAACCAACAAGCCAAAAACCAACAAACCAACAAACCACCAAACCAACAAACCAACAAACCAACAAACAAAAAAACAAACAAACCAACAAGCTAAGCCAACAAGCCAAGAAACCAACAAACCAACAAACCAACAAACGAACAAACCAACAAACCAAAAAACCAACAAGCCAACAAACCAACAAACCAACAAACCAACAAACCAACAAACCAACAAACCAACAAACGAACAAACCAACAAACAAACAAACCAACAAACTAACAAACCAACAAACCAACAAGCCAACAAACCAACAAACCAACAAACCAACAAACCACCAAACCAACAAACCAACAAACCAAAAACCAACAAACCAACAAACCAACAAGCCAACAAGCCAACAAACCAAAAAACCAACAAACCAACAAACCATCAAACCAACAAGCCAATAAGCCAACAAACCAAAAAACAAATAAACCAACAAACCAACAAACCAACAAACCAACAAGCCAACAAACCAACAAACCAACAAGCCAACAAACCAACAAACCAAAAAACTAACAATCCAACAAACCAAAAAACCAACAAGCCAACAAGCCAACAAACCAACAAGCCAACCAGCCAACAAACCAACAAGCCAAAAACCAACAAACCAACAAACGACCAAACCAACAAACCAACAAACCAACAAACAAAAAAACAAACAAACCAACAAGCTAAGCCAACAAGCCAAGAAACCAACAAACCAACAAACCAACAAACGAACAAACCAACAAACCAAAAAACCAACAAGCCAACAAACCAACAAACCAACAAACCAACAAACCAACAAACCAACAAACGAACAAACCAACAAACAAACAAACCAACAAACTAACAAACCAACAAACCAACAAGCCAACAAACCAACAAACCAACAAACCAACAAACCAACAAACCAACAAACCAACAAACCAACAAACCACCAAACCAACAAACCAACAACAAAAAAACAAACAAACCAACAAACCAACAAGCCAATCCAACAAGCCAAGAAACCAACAAACCAACAAACCAACAAACGAACAAGCCAACAAACCAAAAAACCAACAAGCCAACAAGCCAACAAACCAACAAACCAACAAGCCAACAAACCAACAAACCAAAAACCAACAAACCAACAAACCACCAAACCAACAAACCAACAAACCAACAAACAAAAAAACAAACAAACCAACAAGCTAAGCCAACAAGCCAAGAAACCAACAAACCAACAAACCAACAAACGAACAAACCAACAAACCAAAAAACCAACAAGCCAACAAACCAACAAACCAACAAACCAACAAACCAATAAACCAACAAACGAACAAACCAACAAACAAACAAACCAACAAACTAACAAACCAACAAACCAACAAACCAACAAACCAACAAACCAACAAACCAACAAACGAACAAACCAACAAACAAACAAACCAACAAACTAACAAGCCAACAAACCAACAAGCCAACAAGCCAACAAACCAACAAGCCAACAAGCCAACAAGCCAACAAGCCAACAAACCAACAAACCAGCAAACCAACAAACCAACAAACCAACAAACCAACAAACCAACAAACCAACAAACCAACAAACCAACAAACCAACAAACAAAAAAACAAACAAACCAACAAACCAACAAGCCAAGCCAACAAGCCAAGAAACCAAAAAACCAACAAACCAACAAACGAACAAGCCAACAAACCAACAAGCCAACAAGCCAGCAAGCCAACAAGCCAACAAACCAACAAACCAGCAAACCAACAAACCAACAAACCAACAAACCAACAAACCAACAAACCAACAAACCAACAAACAAAAAAACAAACAAACCAACAAACCAACAAGCCAAGCCAACAAGCCAAGAAACCAACAAACCAACAAACCAACAAACGAACAAGCCAACAAACCAAAAAACCAACAAGCCAACAAGCCAACAAACCAACAAACCAACAAGCCAACAAACCAACAAACCAAAAACCAACAAACCAACAAACCAACAAACCAACAAACCACCAAACCAACAAACCAACAAACAAAAAAACAAACAAACGAACAAACCAACAAGCTAAGCCAACAAGCCAAGAAACCAACAAACCAACAAACCAACAAACGAACAAACCAGCAAACGAATAAACCAACAAACCAAAAAACCAACAAGCCAACAAGCCAACAAACCAACAAGCCAACAAGCCAACAAACCAACAAGCCAACAAGCCAACAAACCAACAAACCAACAAACCAACAAACCAACAAACGAACAAACCAACAAACAAACAAACCAACAAACTAACAAACCAACAAACCAACAAGCCAACAAACCAACAAACCAAAAACCAACAAACCAACAAACCTACAAGCCAACAAGCCAACAAACCAAAAAACCAACAAACCAACAAACCAACAAACCAACAAACCAACAAACCAACAAGCCAACAAGCCAACAAGCCAACAAACCAACAAACAAATAAACCAACAAACAAAAAAACAAACAAACCAACAAACCAACAAGCCAAGCCAACAAGCCAAGAAACCAACAAACCATCAAACCAACAAACGAACAAGCCAACAAACCAAAAAACCAACAAGCCAACAAGCCAACAAACCAACAAGCCTACAAGCCAACAAACCAAAAAGCCAATAAGCCAACAAACCAACAAACCAACAAACCAACAAACCAACAAACGAACAAACCAACAAACAAACAAACAAAAGAACAAACAAACCAACAAACCAACAAGCCAATCCAACAAGCCAAAAAACCAACAAACCAACAAACCAACAAACGGACAAACATACAAACCAAAAAACCAACAAGGCAACAAGCCAAAAAACCAACAAGCCAACAAGCCAACAAACCAACAAGCCAACAAGCCAACAAGCCAACAAACCAACAAGCCAACAAGCCAACAAGCCAACAAACCAACAAACCAACAAACCAACAAACCAACAAACAAAAAAACAAACAAACCAACAAACCAACAAGCCAAGCCAACAAGCCAAGAAACCAACAAACCAACAAACCAACAAACGAACAAGCCAACAAACCAAAAAACCAACAAGCCAACAAGCCAACAAACCAACAAACCAACAAGCCAACAAACCAACAAACCAAAAACCAACAAACCAACAAACCACCAAACCAACAAACCAACAAACCAACAAACAAACAAACCAACAAACCAAAAAACCAACAAGCCAACAAACCAACAAACCAACAAACCAACAAACCAACAAACCAACAAACCAACAAACGAACAAACCAACAAACAAACAAACCAACAAACTAACAAACCAACAAACCAACAAGCCAACAAACCAACAAACCAACAAACCAACAAACCAACAAACCAACAAACCAACAAACCAACAAACCACCAAACCAACAACAAAAAAACAAACAAACCAACAAACCAACAAGCCAATCCAACAAGCCAAGAAACCAACAAACCAACAAACCAACAAACGAACAAGCCAACAAACCAAAAAACTAACAAGCCAACAAGCCAACGAACCAACAAACCAACAAGCCAACAAACCAACAAACCAAAAACCAACAAACCAACAAACCAACAAACCAACAAACCAACAAACCAACAAACCAACAAACCAAAAAACAAACAAACCAACAAGCTAAGCCAACAAGCCAAAAAACCAACAAACCAACAAACCAACAAACGAACAAACCAACAAACCAAAAAACCAACAAGCCAACAAGCCAACAAACCAACAAGCCAACAAGCCAAGAAACCAACAAGCCAACAAGCCAACAAACCAACAAACTAACAAACCAACAAACCAACACACGAACAAACCAACAAACAAACAAACCAACAAACTAACAAACCAACAAACCAACAAGCCAACAAACCAACAAACCAACAAACCAACAAACCAACAAGCCAACAAGCCAACAAACCAAAAAACCAACAAACCAAGAAACCAACAAACCAACAAGCCAACAAGCCAACAAACCAACAAACAAATAAACCAACAAACCAACAAACCAACAAACCAACAAGCCAACAAACCAACAAACCAACAAACCAACAAGCCAACAAACCAACAAACCAAAAAACTAACAATCCAACAAACCAACAAACCAACAAGCCAACAAGCCAACAAACCAACAAACCAACAAACCAACAAACAAATAAACCAACAAACCAACAAACCAACAAACCAACAAACCAAAAAACCAACAAACCAACAAACCAACAAGCCAAACAAACCAACAAAAAAATAAAAAAACAAACCAAAAAACCAACAAACCAACAAACTAACAAACCAACAAACCAACAAACCAAAAAACCAACAAACCAATAAAACCAACAAACCAACAAGCCAACAAACCAACAAACCAACAAACCATTTAACCAACAAACCAACAAACCAACAAACCAACAAACCAACAAACCAACAAACCTACAAACCAACAAACAAATAAACCTACAAACCAACAAACCAACAAACCAACAAAATAACAAACCAACAAACCAACAAGCCAACAAACCAACAAACCAACAAACCAACAAACCAACAAACCAACAAACCAACAAACCAACAAACCAACAAACCAACAAACCAACAAACCAACAAACAAAAAAACAAACAAACAAACAAACCAACAAGCTAAGCCAACAAGCCAAGAAACCAACAAACCAACAAACCAACAAACGAACAAACCAACAAACCAAAAAACCAACAAGCCAACAAACCAACAAACCAACAAACCAACAAACCAACAAACCAACAAACGAACAAACCAACAAACAAACAAACTAACAAACTAACAAACCAACAAACCAACAAGCCAACAAACCAACAAACCAACAAACCAACAAACCAACAAACCAACAAACCAACAAACCAACAAACCACCAAACCAACAAACCAACAACAAAAAAACAAACAAACCAACAAACCAACAAACCACCAAACCAACAAACCAACAAACCAACAAACCAACAAACCAACAAACAAACAAGCCAACAAACCAAAAAACCAACAAGCTAACAAGCCAACAAACCAACAAACCAACAAGCCAACAAACCAACAAACCAAAAACCAACAAACCAACAAACCAACAAACCAACAAACCAACAAACCAACAAACCAACAAACCAAAAAACAAACAAACAAACAAACCAACAAGCTAAGCCAACAAGCCAAAAAACCAACAAACCAACAAACCAACAAACGAACAAACCAACAAACCAAAAAACCAACAAGCCAACAAGCCAACAAACCAACAAGCCAACAAGCCAACAAACCAACAAACCAAAAACCAACAAACCAACAAACCACCAAACCAACAAACCAACAAACCAACAAACAAAAAAACAAACAAACCAACAAGCTAAGCCAACAAGCCAAGAAACCAACAAACCAACAAACCAACAAACGAACAAACCAACAAACCAAAAAACCAACAAGCCAACAAACCAACAAACCAACAAACCAACAAACCAACAAACCAACAAACCAACAAACGAACAAACCAACAAACAAACAAACCAACAAACTAACAAACCAACAAACCAACAAGCCAACAAACCAACAAACCAACAAACCAACAAACCAACAAACCAACAAACCAACAAACCAACAAACCAACAAACCACCAAACCAACAAACCAACAACAAAAAAACAAACAAACCAACAAACCAACAAGCCAATCCAACAAGCCAAGAAACCAATAAACCAA
Source organism: Atherix ibis (assembly GCA_958298945.1). Classification (NCBI taxonomy): domain Eukaryota; kingdom Metazoa; phylum Arthropoda; class Insecta; order Diptera; family Athericidae; genus Atherix; species Atherix ibis. The sequence continues at coordinate 32,869,666 of OY282608.1, forward strand.
CAAACCAACAAACGAACAAGCCAACAAACCAAAAAACCAACAAGCCAACAAGCCAACAAACCAACAAACCAACAAGCCAACAAACCAACAAACCAAAAACCAACAAACCAACAAACCAACAAACCAACAAACCAACAAACCAACAAACCAACAAACCAAAAAACAAACAAACAAACAAACCAACAAGCTAAGCCAACAAGCCAAAAAACCAACAAACCAACAAACCAACAAACGAACAAACCAATAAACCAAAAAACCAACAAGCCAACAAGCCAACAAACCAACAAGCCAACAAGCCAACAAACCAACAAGCCAACAAGCCAACAAACCAACAAACTAACAAACCAACAAACCAACACACGAACAAACCAACAAACAAACAAACCAACAAACTAACAAACCAACAAACCAACAAGCCAACAAACCAACAAACCAAAAACCAACAAACCAACAAACCAACAAGCCAACAAGCCAACAAACCAAATAACCAACAAACCAACAAACCATCAAACCAACAAGCCAATAAGCCAACAAACCAACAAACAAATAAACCAACAAACCAACAAACCAACAAACCAACAAGCCAACAAACCAACAAACCAACAAGCCAACAAACCAACAAACCAAAAAACTAACAATCCAACAAACCAAAAAACCAACAAGCCAACAAGCCAACAAACCAACAAGCCAACAAGCCAACAAACCAACAAGCCAAAAACCAACAAACCAACAAACGACCAAACCAACAAACCAACAAACCAACAAACAAAAAAACAAACAAACCAACAAGCTAAGCCAACAAGCCAAGAAACCAACAAACCAACAAACCAACAAACGAACAAACCAACAAACCAAAAAACCAACAAGCCAACAAACCAACAAACCAACAAACCAACAAACCAACAAACCAACAAACGAACAAACCAACAAACAAACAAACCAACAAACTAACAAACCAACAAACCAACAAGCCAACAAACCAACAAACCAACAAACCAACAAACCAACAAACCAACAAACCAACAAACCAACAAACCACCAAACCAACAAACCAACAACAAAAAAACAAACAAACCAACAAACCAACAAGCCAATCCAACAAGCCAAGAAACCAACAAACCAACAAACCAACAAACGAACAAGCCAACAAACCAAAAAACCAACAAGCCAACAAGCCAACAAACCAACAAACCAACAAGCCAACAAACCAACAAACCAAAAACCAACAAACCAACAAACCACCAAACCAACAAACCAACAAACCAACAAACAAAAAAACAAACAAACCAACAAGCTAAGCCAACAAGCCAAGAAACCAACAAACCAACAAACCAACAAACGAACAAACCAACAAACCAAAAAACCAACAAGCCAACAAACCAACAAACCAACAAACCAACAAACCAAGAAACCAACAAACGAACAAACCAACAAACAAACAAACCAACAAACTAACAAACCAACAAACCAACAAGCCAACAAACCAACAAACCAACAAACCAACAAACCAACAAACCAACAAACCAACAAACCAACAAACCAACAAACCACCAAACCAACAAACCAACAACAAAAAAACAAACAAACCAACAAACCAACAAGCCAATCCAACAAGCCAAGAAACCAACAAACCAACAAACCAACAAACGAACAAGCCAACAAACCAAAAAACCAACAAGCCAACAAGCCAACAAACCAACAAACCAACAAGCCAACAAACCAACAAACCAAAAACCAACAAACCAACAAACCAACAAACCAACAAACAAACAAACCAACAAACCAACAAACCAAAAAACAAACAAACAAACAAACCAACAAGCTAAGCCAACAAGCCAAAAAACCAACAAACCAACAAACCAACAAACGAACAAACCAACAAACCAACAAACCAAAAAACCAACAAGCCAACAAGCCAACAAACCAACAAGCCAACAAGCCAACAAACCAACAAGCCAACAAGCCAACAAACCAACAAACTAACAAACCAACAAACCAACACACGAACAAACCAACAAACAAACAAACCAACAAACTAACAAACCAACAAACCAACAAGCCAACAAACCAACAAACCAAAAACCAACAAACCAACAAACCAACAAGCCAACAAGCCAACAAACCAAAAAACCAACAAACCAACAAACCAACAAACCAACAAGCCAACAAGCCAACAAACCGACAAACAAATAAACCAACAAACCAACAAACCAACAAACCAACAAACCAACAAACCAACAAACCAACAAGCCAACAAACCAACAAACCAACATGGCAACAAACCAACAAACCAAAAAACTAACAATCCAACAAACCAACAAACCAACAAGCCAACAAGCAAACAAACCAACAAACCAACAAACAAATAAACCAACAAACCAACAAACCAACAAACCAACAAACCAAAAAACCAAAAAACCAACAAACCAACAAACCAACAAGCCAAACAAACCAACCAAAAAAATAAAAAAAAAAAAAACCAAAAAACCAACAAACCAACAAACCAACAAACCAACAAACCAACAAACCAAAAAACCAACAAACCAACAAACCAACAAACCAACAAACCAACAAACCATTTAACCAACAAACCAACAAACCAACAAACCAACAAACCAACAAACCAACAAACCAACAAACCTACAAACCAACAAACAAATAAACCTACAAACCAACAAACCAACAAAATAACAAACCAACAAACCAGCAAGCCAACAAACCAACAAACCAACAAACCAACAAACCAACAAACCAACAAACCAACAAACCAACAAACCAACAAACCAACAAACCAACAAACAAAAAAACAAACAAACCAACAAACCAACAAGCCAAGCCAACAAGCCAAGAAACCAACAAACCAACAAACCAACAAACGAACAAACCAACAAACAAACAAACCAACAAACTAACAAACCAACAAACCAAAAAGCCAACAAACCAACAAACTAACAAACCAACAAACCAACAAACCAACAAACCAACAAACCAACAAACAACAAACAAAAAAACAAACAAACCAACAAACCAACAAGCCAAGCCAACAAGCCAAGAAACCAACAAACCAACAAACCAACAAAGAACAAACCAACAAACCAAAAAACCAACAAGCCAACAAGCCAACAAACCAACAAGCCAACAAGCCAACAAACCAACAAGCCAACAAGCCAACAAACCAACAAACCAACAAACCAACAAACCAACAAACGAACAAACCAACAAACAAACAAACCAACAAACTAACAAGCCAACAAACCAACAAGCCAACAAGCCAACAAACCAACAAGCCAACAAACCAACAAGCCAACAAGCCAACAAACCAACAAACCAACAAACCAACAAACCAACAAACCAACAAACCAACAAACCAACAAACCAACAAGCCAACAAGCCAACAAACCAACAAACCAACAAACCAACAAACCAACAAACCAACAAACAAAAAAACAAACAAACCAACAAACCAACAAGCCAAACCAACAAGCCAAGAAACCAACAAACCAACAAACCAACAAACGAACAAGCCAACAAACCAAAAAACCAACAAGCCAACAAGCCAACAAACCAACAAACCAACAAGCCAACAAACCAACAAACCAAAAACCAACAAACCAACAAACCAACAAACCAACAAACCAACAAACCAACAAACCAACAAACAAAAAAACAAACAAAGCAACAAACCAACAAGCTAAGCCAACAAGCCAAGAAACCAACAAACCAACAAACCAACAAACGAACAAACCGACAAACCAAAAAACCAACAAGCCAACAAACCAACAAACCAACAAACCAACAAACGAACAAACCAACAAACAAACAAACCAACAAACTAACAAACCAACAAACCAACAAGCCAACAAACCAACAAACCAACAAACCAACAAACCAACAAACCAACAAACCAACAAACCAACAAACCAACAAACCAACAAACCAACAAACCAACAAACCAACAAACCAACAAACAAAAAAACAAACAAACCAACAAACCAACAAGCCAAGCCAACAATCCAAGAAACCAACAAACCAACAAACCAACAAACAAAAAAAACAAACAAACCAACAAACCAACAAGCTAAGCCAACAAGCCAAGAAACCAACAAACCAACAAACCAACAAACCAACAAACCAACAAGCCAACAAACCAGCAAACCAACAAACCAACAAACCAAGAAGCCAACAAACCAACAAACCAACAAACCAACAAACCAACAAACCAACAAACCAACAAACAAAAAAACAAACAAACCAACAAACCAATAATCCAAGCCTACAAGCCAAGAAACCAACAAACCAACAAACCAACAAACGAACAAACCAACAAACCAAAAAACCAACAAACCAACAAGCCAACAAGCCAACAAACCAACAAGCCAACAAGCCAACAAACCAACAAACCAACAAACCAACAAACCAACAAACGAACAAACCAACAAACAAACAAACCAACAAACTAACAAGCCAACAAACCAACAAGCCAACAAGCCACCAAACCAACAAGCCAACAAGCCAACAAACCAACAAACCAACAAACCAACAAACCAACAAACCAACAAACCAACAAACCAACAAACCAACAAACAAAAAAACAAACAAACCAACAAACCAACAAGCCAAGCCAACAAGCCAAGAAACCAACAAACCAACAAACCAACAAACGAACAAACCAACAAACCAAAAAACCCACAAGCCAACAAGCCAACAAACCAACAAGCCAACAAGCCAACAAACCAACAAGCCAACAAGCCAACAAACCAACAAACCAACAAACCAACAAACCAACAAACGAACAAACCAACAAACAAACAAACCAACAAACTAACAAGCCAACAAACCAACAAACCAACAAACAAAAAAACAAACAAACCAACAAACCAACAAGCCAAGCCAACAAGCCAAGAAACCAACAAACCAACAAACCAACAAACGAACAAACCAACAAACCAAAAAACCAACAAGCCAACAAGCCAACAAACCAACAAGCCAACAAGCCAACAAACCAACAAGCCAACAAGCCAACAAACCAACAAACCAACAAACCAACAAACCAACAAACGAACAAACCAACAAACAAACAAACCAACAAACTAACAAGCCAACAAACCAACAAGCCAACAAGCCAACAAACCAACAAACCAACAAACCAACAAACCAACAAACCAACAAACAAAAAAACAAACAAACCAACAAACCAACAAGCCAAGCCAACAAGCCAAGAAACCAACAAACCAACAAACCAACAAACGAACAAGCCAACAAACCAAAAAACCAACAAGCCAACAAGCCAACAAACCAACAAACCAACAAGCCAACAAACCAAGAAACCAAAAACCAACAAACCAACAAACCAACAACCCAACAAACCAACAAACCAACAAACCAACAAACCAACAAACAAAAAAACAAACAAAGCAACAAACCAACAAGCTAAGCCAACAAGCCAAGAAACCAACAAACCAACAAACCAACAAACGAACAAACCAACAAACCAAAAAACCAACAAGCCAACAAACCAACAAACCAACAAACCAACAAACGAACAAACCAACAAACAAACAAACCAACAAACTAACAAACCAACAAACCAACAAGCCAACAAACCAACAAACCAACAAACCAACAAACCAACAAACCAACAAACCAACAAACCAACAAACCAACAAACCAACAAACCAACAAACCAACAAACCAACAAACCAACAAACCAACAAACCAACAAACAAAAAAACAAATAAACCAACAAACCAACAAGCCAAGCCAACAATCCAAGAAACCAACAAACCAACAAACCAACAAACAAAAAAACAAACAAAACAACAAACCAACAAGCTAAGCCAACAAGCCAAGAAACCAACAAACCAACAAACCAACAAACCAACAAGCCAACAAACCAGCAAACCAACAAACCAACAAACCAAGAAGCCAACAAACCAACAAACCAACAAGCCAACAAGCCAACAAACCAACAAACCAACAAACCAACAAACCAACAAACCAACAAACGAACAAACCAACAAACAAACAAACCAACAAACTAACAAGCCAACAAACCAACAAGCCAACAAGCCAACAAACCAACAAGCCAACAAACCAACAAGCCAAGCCAACAAGCCAAGAAACCAACAAACCAACAAACCAACAAACGAACAAACCAACAAACAAACAAACCAACAAACTAACAAACCAACAAACCAACAAGCCAACAAACCAACAAACTAACAAACCAACAAACCAACAAACCAACAAACCAACAAACCAACAAACAACAAACAAAAAAACAAACAAACCAACAAACCAACAAGCCAAGCCAACAAGCCAAGAAACCAACAAACCAACAAACCAACAAAGAACAAACCAACAAACCAAAAAACCAACAAGCCAACAAGCCAACAAACCAACAAGCCAACAAGCCAACAAACCAACAAGCCAACAAGCCAACAAACCAACAAACCAACAAACCAACAAACCAACAAACGAACAAACCAACAAACAAACAAACCAACAAACTAACAAGCCAACAAACCAACAAGCCAACAAGCCAACAAACCAACAAGCCAACAAACCAACAAGCCAACAAGCCAACAAACCAACAAACCAACAAACCAACAAACCAACAAACCAACAAACCAACAAACCAACAAACCAACAAACCAACAAACCAACAAGCCAACAAGCCAACAAACCAACAAACCAACAAACCAACAAACCAACAAACCAACAAACAAAAAAACAAACAAACCAACAAACCAACAAGCCAAGCCACCAAGCCCAGAAACCAACAAACCAACAAACCAACAAACGAACAAGCCAACAAACCAAAAAACCAACAAGCCAACAAGCCAACAAACCAACAAACCAACAAGCCAACAAACCAACAAACCAAAAACCAACAAACCAACAAACCAACAAACCAACAAACCAACAAACCAACAAACCAACAAACCAACAAACCAACAAACAAAAAAACAAACAAAGCAACAAACCAACAAGCTAAGCCAACAAGCCAAGAAACCAACAAACCAACAAACCAACAAACGAACAAACCGACAAACCAAAAAACCAACAAGCCAACAAACCAACAAACCAACAAACCAACAAACGAACAAACCAACAAACAAACAAACCAACAAACTAACAAACCAACAAACCAACAAGCCAACAAACCAACAAACCAACAAACCAACAAACCAACAAACCAACAAACCAACAAACCAACAAACCAACAAACCAACAAACCAACAAACCAACAAACCAACAAACCAACAAACAAAAAAACAAACAAACCAACAAACCAACAAGCCAAGCCAACAATCCAAGAAACCAACAAACCAACAAACCAACAAACAAAAAAACAAACAAACCAACAAACCAACAAGCTAAGCCAACAAGCCAAGAAACCAACAAACCAACAAACCAACAAACCAACAAGCCAACAAACCAGCAAACCAACAAACCAACAAACCAAGAAGCCAACAAACCAACAAACCAACAAACCAACAAACCAACAAACCAACAAACAAAAAAACAAACAAACCAACAAACCAATAATCCAAGCCTACAAGCCAAGAAACCAACAAACCAACAAACCAACAAACGAACAAACCAACAAACCAAAAAACCAACAAACCAACAAGCCAACAAGCCAACAAACCAACAAGCCAACAAGCCAACAAACCAACAAACCAACAAACCAACAAACCAACAAACGAACAAACCAACAAACAAACAAACCAACAAACTAACAAGCCAACAAACCAACAAGCCAACAAGCCACCAAACCAACAAGCCAACAAGCCAACAAACCAACAAACCAATAAACCAACAAACCAACAAACCAACAAACCAACAAACCAACAAACCAACAAACAAAAAAACAAACAAACCAACAAACCAACAAGCCAAGCCAACAAGCCAAGAAACCAACAAACCAACAAACCAACAAACGAACAAACCAACAAACCAAAAAACCCACAAGCCAACAAGCCAACAAACCAACAAGCCAACAAGCCAACAAACCAACAAGCCAACAAGCCAACAAACCAACAAACCAACAAACCAATAAACCAACAAACGAACAAACCAACAAACAAACAAACCAACAAACTAACAAGCCAACAAACCAACAAACCAACAAACAAAAAAACAAACAAACCAACAAACCAACAAGCCAAGCCAACAAGCCAAGAAACCAACAAACCAACAAACCAACAAACGAACAAACCAACAAACCAAAAAACCAACAAGCCAACAAGCCAACAAACCAACAAGCCAACAAGCCAACAAACCAACAAGCCAACAAGCCAACAAACCAACAAACCAACAAACCAACAAACCAACAAACGAACAAACCAACAAACAAACAAACCAACAAACTAACAAGCCAACAAACCAACAAGCCAACAAGCCAACAAACCAACAAGCCAACAAACCAACAAGCCAACAAGCCAACAAACCAACAAACCAACAAACCAACAAACCAACAAACCAACAAACCAACAAACCAACAAACCAACAAGCCAACAAGCCAACAAACCAACAAACCAACAAACCAACAAACCAACAAACCAACAAACAAAAAAACAAACAAACCAACAAACCAACAAGCCAAGCCAACAAGCCAAGAAACCAACAAACCAACAAAACAACAAACGAACAAGCCAACAAACCAAAAAACCAACAAGCCAACAAGCCAACAAACCAACAAACCAAAAAGCCAACAAACCAACAAACCAAAAACCAACAAACCAACAAACCAACAAACCAACAAACCAACAAACCAACAAACCAACAAACAAAAAAACAAACAAAGCAACAAACCAACAAGCTAAGCCAACAAGCCAAGAAACCAACAAACCAACAAACCAACAAACGAACAAACCGACAAACCAAAAAACCAACAAGCCAAGAAACCAACAAACCAACAAACCAACAAACGAACAAACCAACAAACAAACAAACCAACAAACTAACAAACCAACAAACCAACAAGCCAACAAACCAACAAACCAACAAACCAACAAACCAACAAACCAACAAACCAACAAACCAACAAACCAACAAACCAACAAACCAACAAACCAACAAACCAATAAACCAACAAACCAACAAACAAAAAAACAAACAAACCAACAAACCAACAAGCCAAGCCAACAATCCAAGAAACCAACAAACCAACAAACCAACAAACAAAAAAACAAACAAACCAACAAACCAACAAGCTAAGCCAACAAGCCAAGAAACCAACAAACCAACAAACCAACAAACCAACAAGCCAACAAACCAGCAAACCAACAAACCAACAAACCAAGAAGCCAACAAACCAACAAACCAACAAACCAACAAACCAACAAACCAACAAACCAACAAACCAACAAACAAAAAAACAAACAAACCAACAAACCAATAATCCAAGCCTACAAGCCAAGAAACCAACAAACCAACAAACCAACAAACGAACAAACCAACAAACCAAAAAACCAACAAACCAACAAGCCAACAAGCCAACAAACCAACAAGCCAACAAGCCAACAAACCAACAAACCAACAAACCAACAAACCAACAAACGAACAAACCAACAAACAAACAAACCAACAAACTAACAAGCCAACAAACCAACAAGCCAACAAGCCACCAAACCAACAAGCCAACAAGCCAACAAACCAACAAACCAACAAACCAACAAACCAACAAACCAACAAACCAACAAACAAAAAAACAAACAAACCAACAAACCAACAAGCCAAGCCAACAAGCCAAGAAACCAACAAACCAACAAACCAACAAACGAACAAACCAACAAACCAAAAAACCCACAAGCCAACAAGCCAACAAACCAACAAGCCAACAAGCCAACAAACCAACAAGCCAACAAGCCAACAAACCAACAAACCAACAAGCCAACAAGCCAACAAACCAACAAACCAACAAACCAACAAACCAACAAACGAACAAACCAACAAACAAACAAACCAACAAACTAACAAGCCAACAAACCAACAAGCCAACAAGCCAACAAACCAACAAGCCAACAAACCAACAAGCCAACAAGCCAACAAACCAACAAACCAACAAACCAACAAACCAACAAACCAACAAACCAACAAACCAACAAACCAACAAGCCAACAAGCAAACAAACCAACAAACCAACAAACCAACAAACCAACAAACCAACAAACAAAAAAACAAACAAACCAACAAACCAACAAGCCAAGCCAACAAGCCAAGAAACCAACAAACCAACAAACCAACAAACGAACAAGCCAACAAACCAAAAAACCAACAAGCCAACAAGCCAACAAACCAACAAACCAACAAGCCAACAAACCAACAAACCAAAAACCAACAAACCAACAAACCAACAAACCAACAAACCAACAAACCAACAAACCAACAAACCAACAAACAAAAAAACAAACAAAGCAACAAACCAACAAGCTAAGCCAACAAGCCAAGAAACCAACAAACCAACAAACCAACAAACGAACAAACCGACAAACCAAAAAACCAACAAGCCAACAAACCAACAAACCAACAAACCAACAAACCAACAAACGAACAAACCAACAAACAAACAAACCAACAAACTAACAAACCAACAAACCAACAAGCCAACAAGCCAACAAACCAACAAACCAACAAACCAACAAACCAACAAACCAACAAACCAACAAACCAACAAACCAACAAACCAACAAACCAACAAACCAACAAACCAACAAACCAACAAACAAAAAAACAAACAAACCAACAAACCAACAAGCCAAGCCAACAATCCAAGAAACCAACAAACCAACAAACCAACAAACAAAAAAACAAACAAACCAACAAACCAACAAGCTAAGCCAACAAGCCAAGAAACCAACAAACCAACAAACCAACAAACCAACAAGCCAACAAACCAGCAAACCAACAAACCAACAAACCAAGAAGCCAACAAACCAACAAACCAACAAACCAATAAACCAACAAACCAACAAACCAACAAACAAAAAAACAAACAAACCAACAAACCAATAATCCAAGCCTACAAGCCAAGAAACCAACAAACCAACAAACCAACAAACGAACAAACCAACAAACCAAAAAACCAACAAACCAACAAGCCAACAAGCCAACAAACCAACAAGCCAACAAGCCAACAAACCAACAAACCAACAAACCAACAAACCAACAAACGAACAAACCAACAAACAAACAAACCAACAAACTAACAAGCCAACAAACCAACAAGCCAACAAGCCACCAAACCAACAAGCCAACAAGCCAACAAACCAACAAACCAACAAACCAACAAACCAACAAACCAACAAACCAACAAACCAACAAACCAACAAACAAAAAAACAAACAAACCAACAAACCAACAAGCCAAGCCAACAAGCCAAGAAACATACAAACCAACAAACCAACAAACGAACAAACCAACAAACCAAAAAACCCACAAGCCAACAAGCCAACAAACCAACAAGCCAACAAGCCAACAAACCAACAAGCCAACAAGCCAACAAACCAACAAACCAACAAACCAACAAACCAACAAACGAACAAACCAACAAACAAACAAACCAACAAACTAACAAGCCAACAAACCAACAAACCAACAAACAAAAAAACAAACAAACCAACAAACCAACAAGCCAAGCCAACAAGCCAAGAAACCAACAAACCAACAAACCAACAAACGAACAAACCAACAAACCAAAAAACCAACAAGCCAACAAGCCAACAAACCAACAAGCCAACAAGCCAACAAACCAACAAGCCAACAAGCCAACAAACCAACAAACCAACAAACCAACAAACCAACAAACGAACAAACCAACAAACAAACAAACCAACAAACTAACAAGCCAACAAACCAACAAGCCAACAAGCCAACAAACCAACAAACCAACAAACCAACAAACCAACAAACCAACAAACCAACAAACAAAAAAACAAACAAACCAACAAACCAACAAGCCAAGCCAACAAGCCAAGAAACCAACAAACCAACAAACCAACAAACGAACAAGCCAACAAACCAAAAAACCAACAAGCCAACAAGCCAACAAACCAACAAACCAACAAGCCAACAAACCAAGAAACCAAAAACCAACAAACCAAGAAACCAACAAACCAACAAACCAACAAACCAACAAACCAACAAACAAAAAAACAAACAAAGCAACAAACCAACAAGCTAAGCCAACAAGCCAAGAAACCAACAAACCAACAAACCAACAAACGAACAAACCAACAAACCAAAAAACCAACAAGCCAACAGACCAACAAACCAACAAACCAACAAACGAACAAACCAACAAACAAACAAACCAACAAACTAACAAACCAACAAACCAACAAGCCAACAAACCAACAAGCCAACAAACCAACAAACCAACAAACCAACAAACCAACAAACCAACAAACCAACAAACCAACAAACCAACAAACCAACAAACCAACAAACCAACAAACCAACAAACAAAAAAACAAACAAACCAACAAACCAACAAGCCAAGCCAACAATCCAAGAAACCAACAAACCAACAAACCAACAAACAAAAAAACAAACAAAACAACAAACCAACAAGCTAAGCCAACAAGCCAAGAAACCAACAAACCAACAAACCAACAAACCAACAAGCCAACAAACCAGCAAACCAACAAACCAACAAACCAAGAAGCCAACAAACCAACAAACCAACAAACCAACAAACCAACAAACCAACAAACCAACAAACCAACAAACAAAAAAACAAACAAACCAACAAACCAATAATCCAAGCCAACAAGCCAAGAAACCAACAAACCAACAAACCAACAAACGAACAAACCAACAAACCAAAAAACCAACAAACCAACAAGCCAACAAGCCAACAAACCAACAAGCCAACAAGCCAACAAACCAACAAACCAACAAACCAACAAACCAACAAACGAACAAACCAACAAACAAACAAACCAACAAACTAACAAGCCAACAAACCAATAAGCCAACAAGCCACCAAACCAACAAGCCAACAAGCCAACAAACCAACAAACCAACAAACCAACAAACCAACAAACCAACAAACCAACAAACCAACAAACCAACAAACTAACAAACAAAAAAACAAACAAACCAACAAACCAACAAGGCAAGCCAACAAGCCAAGAAACCAACAAACCAACAAACCAACAAGCGAACAAACCAAAAAACCCACAAGCCAACAAGCCAACAAGCCAACAAACCAACAAGCCAACAAGCCAACAAACCCACAAACCCACAAACCAACAAACCAATAAACCAACAAACGAACAAACCAAAAAACAAACAAACCAACAAACTAACAAGCCAACAAACCAACAAGCCAACAAGCCAACAAACCAACAAACCAACAAACCAACAAACCAACAAACCAACAAACAAAAAAACAAACAAACCAACAAACCAACAAGCCAAGCCAACAAGCCAAGAAACCAACAAACCAACAAACCAATAAACGAACAAGCCAACAAACCATAAAACCAACAAGCCAACAAGCCAACAAACCAACAAACCAACAAGCCAACAAACCAACAAACCAAAAACCAACAAACCAACAAACCAACAAACCAACAAACCAACAAACCAACAAACAAAAAAACAAACAAACCAACAAACCAACAAGCTAAGCCAACAAGCCAAGAAACCAACAAGCCAACAAGCCAACAAACCAACAAACCAACAAACCAACAAACCAACAAACCAACAAACGAACAAACCAACAAACAAACAAACTAACAAGCCAACAAACCAACAAGCCAACAAGCCAACAAACCAACAAGCCAACAAGCCAACAAGCCAACAAGCCAACAAACCAACAAACCAACAAACCAACAAACCAACAAAGCAACAAACCAACAAACCAACAAACCAACAAACAAAAAAACAAACAAACCAACAAACCAACAAGCCAAGCCAACAAGCCAAGAAACCAACAAACCAACAAACCAACAAACGAACAAGCCAACAAACCAAAAAACCAACAAGCCAACAAGCCAAGAAACCAACAAACCAACAAACCAACAAACGAACAAACCAACAAATTAAAAACCAACAAACCAACAAACCAACAAACCAACAAACCAACAAACAAACCAACAAACCAACAAGCTAAGCCAACAAGCCAAGAAACCAACAAGCCAACAAGCCAACAAACCAACAAACCAACAAACCAACAAACCAACAAACCAACAAACGAACAAACCAACAAACAAACAAACCAAAAAACTAACAAGCCAACAAACCAACAAGCCAACAAGCCAACAAGCCAACAAGCCAACAAGCCAACAAACTAACAAACCAACAAACCAACAAACCAACAAACCAACAAACCAACAAACCAACAAACCAACAAACCAAAAACCAACAAACCAACAAACCAACAAACCAACAAACCAACAAACCAACAAACAAACCAACAAAGCAACAAGCTAAGCCAACAAGCCAAGAAACCAACAAGCCAACAAGCCAAAAAACCAACAAACCAACAAACCAACAAACCAACAAACCAACAAACGAACAAACCAACAAACAAACAAACCAACTAACTAACAAGCCAACAAACCAACAAGCCAACAAGCCAACAAGCCAACAAGCCAACAAGCCAACAAGCCAACAAACCAACAAACCAACAAACCAACAAACCAACAAACCAACAAACCAACAAACAAAAAAACAAACAAACCAACAAACCAACAAGCCAAGCCAACAAGCCAAGAAACCAACAAACCAACAAACCAACAAACGAACAAGCCAACAAACCAAAAAACCAACAAGCCAACAAGCCAACAAACCAACAAGCCAACAAGCCAACAAACCAACAAGCCAACAAGCCAACAAACCAACAAACCAACAAACCAACAAACCAACAAACGAACAAACGAACAAACCAACAAACAAACAAACCAACAAACTAACAAGCCAACAAACCAACAAGCGAACAAGCCAACAAACCAACAAGCCAACAAGCCAACAAACCAACAAACCAACAAACCAACAAACCAACAAACCAACAAACCAACAAACCAACAAACCAACAAACCAACAAACCAACAAACAAAAAAACAAACAAACCAACAAACCAACAAGCCAAGCCAAAAAGCCAAGAAACCAACAAACCAACAAACCAACAAACGAACAAACCAACAAACCAAAAAACCAACAAGCCAACAAGCCAACAAACCAACAAGCCAACAAGCCAACAAACCAACAAGCCAACAAGCCAACAAACCAACAAACCAACAAACCAACAAACCAACAAACGAACAAAACAACAAACAAACAAACCAACAAACTAACAAGCCAACAAACCAACAAGCCAACAAGCCAACAAACCAACAAACCAACAAACCAACAAACCAACAAACCAACAAACCAACAAACCAACAAACAAAAAAACAAACAAACCAACAAACCAACAAGCCAAGCCAACAAGCCAAGAAACCAACAAACCAACAAACCAACAAACGAACAAGCCAACAAACCAAAAAACCAACAAGCCAACAAGCCAACAAACCAACAAACCAACAAGCCAACAAACCAACAAACCAAAAACCAACAAACCAACAAACCAACAAACCAACAAACCAACAAACCAACAAACAAAAAAACAAACAAACCAACAAACCAACAAGCTAAGCCAACAAGCCAAGAAACCAACAAACCAACAAACGAACAAACCAACAAACCAAAAAACCAACAAGCCAACAAACCAACAAACCAACAAACCAACAAACCAACAAACCAACAAACCAACAAACCAACAAATGAACAAACCAACAAACAAACAAACCAACAAACCAACAAACCAACAAACCAACAAGCCAACAAACCAACAAACCAACAAACCAACAAACCAACAAACCAACAAACCAACAAACCAACAAACCAACAAACCAACAAACCAACAAACCAACAAACAAAAAAACAAACAAACCAACAAGCCAAGCCAACAAGCCAAGAAACCAACAAACCAACAAACCAACAAACAAAAAAACAAACAAACCAACAAACCAACAAGGTAAGCCAGAAGCCAAGAAACCAACAAACCAACAAACCAACAAACCAACAAGCCAACAAACCAACAAACCAACAAACCAACAAACCAAGAAGCCAACAAACCAACAAACCAACAAACCAACAAACCAACAAACCAACAAACCAACAAACAAAAAAACAAACAAACCAACAAACCAATAAGCCAAGCCAATAAGACAAGAAACCAACAAACCAACAAACCAACAAACGAACAAACCAACAAACCAAAAAACCAACAAGCCAACAAGCCAACAAACCAACAAGCCAACAAGCCAACAAACCAACAAACCAACAAACCAACAAACCAAGAAACCAACAAACCAACAAACCAACAAACCAACAAGCCAACAAACCAACAAACCAACAAACCAAGAAGCCATCAAACCAACAAACCAACAAACCAACAAACCAACAAACCAACAAACCAACAAACCAACAAACCAACAAGCCAAGCCAACAAGCCAAGAAACCAACAAACCAACAAACCAACAAACCAACAAACCAACAAACAAAAAAACAAACAAACCAACAAACCAACAAGCCAAGCCAACAAGCCAAGAAACCAACAAACCAACAAACCAACAAACGAACAAACCAACAAACCAAAAAACCAACAAGCCAACAAGCCAACAAACCAACAAGCCAAAAAGCCAACAAACCAACAAGCCAACAAGCCAACAAACCAACAAACCAACAAAACAACAAACCAACAAACGAACAAACCAACAAACAAACAAACCAACAAACTAACAAGCCAACAAACCAACAAGCCAACAAGCCAACAAACCAACAAACCAACAAACCAACAAACCAACAAACCAACAAACAAAAAAACAAACAAACCAACAAACCAACAAGCCAAGCCAACAAACCAACAAACCAACAAACGAACAAACCAACAAACCAAAAAACCAACAAGCCAACAAGCCAACAAACCAACAAGCCAACAAGCCAACAAACCAACAAGCCAACAAGCCAACAAACCAACAAACCAACAAACCAACAAACCAACAAACCAACAAACCAACAAACCAACAAACCAACAAGCCAACAAACCAACAAACCAACAAACCAACAAACCAAGAAGCCAACAAACCAACAAACCAACAAACCAACAAACCAATAAACAAAAAAACAAACAAACCAACAAACCAACAAGCCAAGCCAACAAGCCAAGAAACCAACAAACCAACAAACCAACAAACGAACAAGCCAACAAACCAAAAAACCAACAAGCCAACAAGCCAACAAACCAACAAGCCAACAAACCAACAAACCAAAAACCAACAAACCAACAAACCAACAAACCAACAAACCAACAAACCAACAAACCAACAAACCAACAAACCAACAAACAAAAAAACAAACAAACCAACAAACCAACAAGCAAAGCCAACAAGCCAAGAAACCAACAAACCAACAAACCAACAAACGAACAAACCAACAAACCAAAAAACCAACAAGCCAACAAACCAACAAACCAACAAACCAACAAACCAACAAACGAACAAACCAACAAACAAACAAACCAACAAACTAACAAACCAACAAGCCAACAAACCAACAAACCAGCAAACCAACAAACCAACAAACCAACAAACCAACAAACCAACAAACCAACAAACCAACAAACCAACAAACCAACAAACAAAAAAACAAACAAACCAACAAACCAACAAGCCAAGCCAACAAGCCAAGAAACCAACAAACCAACAAACCAACAAACAAAAAAACAAACAAACCAACAAACCAACAAGCTAAGCCAACAAGCCAAGAAACCAACAAACCAACAAACCAACAAACCAACAAACCAACAAGCCAACAAACCAACAAACCAACAAACCAACAAACCAAGAAGCCAACAAACCAATAAACCAACAAACCAACAAACCAACAAACCAACAAACCAACAAACAAAAAAACAAACAAACCAACAAACCAATAAGCCAAGCCAACAAGACAAGAAACCAACAAACCAACAAACCAACAAACGAACAAACCAACAAACCAAAAAACCAACAAGCCAACAAGCCAACAAACCAACAAGCCAACAAGCCAACAAACCAACAAACCAACAAACCAAGAAACCAAGAAAACAACAAACCAACAAACCAACAAGCCAACAAACTAACAAACCAACAAACCAACAAACCAAGAAGCCAACAAACCAACAAACCAACAAACCAACAAACCAACAAACCAACAAACAAAAAAACAAACAAACCAACAAACCAATAAGCCAAGCCAACAAGACAAGAAACCAACAAACCAACAAACCAACAAACGAATAAACCAACAAACCAAAAAACCAACAAGCCAACAAGCCAACAAACCAACAAGCCAACAAGCCAACAAACCAACAAGCCAACAAGCCAACAAACCAACAAACCAACAAACCAACAAACTAACAAGCCAACAAACCAACAAGCCAACAAGCCAACAAGCCAACAAGCTAACAAACCAACAAACCAACAAATGAACAAACCAACAAACCAACAAACGAACAAACCAACAAACAAACAAACCAACAAACTAACAAACCAACAAACCAACAAGCCAACAAACCAACAAACCAACAAACCAACAAACCAACAAACCAACAAACCAACAAATTAACAAACCAACAAACCAACAAAACAACAAACCAACAAACAAAAAAACAAACAAACCAACAAACCAACAAGCCAAGCCAACAAGCCAAGAAACCAACAAACCAACAAACCAACAAACGAACAAGCCAACAAACCAAAAAACCAACAAGCCAACAAGCCAACAAACCAACAAGCCAACAAGCCAACAAACCAACAAGCCAACAAACCAACAAACCAACAAACCAACAAACCAACAAACCAACAAACGAACAAACCAACAAACAAACAAACCAACAAACTAACAAGCCAACAAACCAACAAGCCAACAAGCCAACAAACCAACAAGCCAACAAACCAACAAGCCAACAAACCAACAAACCAGCAAACCAACAAACCAAAAAACCAACAAACCAACGAACAAAAAAACAAACAAACCAACAAACCAACAAGCCAAGCCAACAAGCCAAGAAACCAACAAACCAACAAACCAACAAGCCAACAAGCCAAAAAACCAACAAGCCAACAAGCCAACAAACCAACAAGCCAACAAGCCAACAAACCAACAAACCAACAAACCAACAAACCAACAAACCAACAAACCAACAAACCAACAAACGAACAAACCAACAAATCAACAAGCCAATAAGCCAACAAACCAACAAACCAACAAACCAACAAACTAACAAATGAACAAACCAACATACCAACAAGCCAACAAGCCAACAAACCAACAAGCCAACAAGCCAACAAACCAACAAACCCACAAACCAACAAACCAACAAACCAACAAACGAACAAACCAACAAACAAACAAACCAACAAACTAACAAACCAACAAACCAACAAGCCAACAAACCAACAAACCAACAAACCAACAAACCAACAAACCAACAAACCAACAAACCAACAAACCAACAAACAAAAAAACAAACAAACCAACAAACCAACAAACCAACAAACCAACAAACGAACAAGCCAACAAACCAAAAAACCAACAAGCCAACAAACCAACAAACCAACAAACCAACAAACCAACAAACCAACAAACCAACAAACTAACAAACAAAAAAACAAACAAACCAACAAACCAACAAGCTAAGCCAACAAGCCAAGAAACCAACAAACCAACAAACCAGCAAACGAACAAACCAACAAACCAAAAAACCAACAAGCCAACAAGCCAACAAACTAACAAGCCAACAAGCCAATAAACCAACAAGCCAACAAGCCAACAAACCAACAAACCAACAAACCAACAAACCAACAAACTAACAAACCAACAAACCAACAAGCCAACAAACCAACAAACCAAAAACTAACAAACCAACAAACCAACAAGCCAACAAGCCAACAAACCAAAAAACCAACAAACCAACAAACCAACAAACCAACAAACCAACAAACCAACAAGCCAACAAGCCAATAAACCAACAAACAAATAAACCAACAAACCAACAAACCAACAAACCAACAAGCCAACAAACCAACAAACCAACAAGCCAACAAACCAACAAACCAAAAAACTAACAATCCACCAAACCAACAAACCAACAAACCAACAAACAAATAAACCAACAAACCAACAAACCAACAAACCAACAAACCAAAAAACCAAAAAACCAACAAACCAACAAACCAACAAGCCAAACAAACCAACAAAAAAATAAAACAACAAACCAAAAAACCAACAAACCACCGAACCAACAAAGCAACAAACCAACAAACCAACAAACTAACAAACCAACAAGCCAACAAACCAACAAACCAACAAACCAACAAACCAACAAAAAAATAAACCAACAAACCAACAAACCAACAAACCAACAAACCAACAAACAAACAAACCAACAAACCAACAAACCAACAAACCAACAAACCAACAAACCAACAAACCAAAAAACCAACAAACCAACAAACCAAAAAACCAATAAACCAAAAAACCAACAAGCCAAAAAACCAACAAACCAACAAACCAACGAACCAACAAACGAACAAACCAACAAACAAACAAAACAACAAACGAACAAACGAACAAACCAACAAACCAAAAAACCAACAAACCAACAAGCCAACAAGCCAACAACCCAACAAGCTAACAAACGAACAAACCAACAAACCAACAAACAAACAAACCAACAAACCAACAAACCAACAAACCAACAAACCAACAAACCAACAAACCAACAAACCAACAAACCAACAAACCAACAAACCAACAAACCATTAAACCAACAAACCAACAAACGCACAAACCAACAAACCAACAAGTCAACAAGCCAACAAACCAACAAACCAACAAACCAACAAACCAACAAACCAAGTAACCAACGAACAAACAAATGAACAAACCAACAAACGAACAAACCAACAAACCAAAAAACCAAAAAAACAACAAACAAACAAACCAACAAGCCAAACAAACCAACAAAAAAATAAAACAACAAACCAAAAAACCAACAAACCACCGAACCAACAAAGCAACAAACCAACAAACCAACAAACTAACAAACCAACAAGCCAACAAACCAACAAACCAACAAACCAACAAACCAACAAACAAATAAACCAACAAACCAAAAAACCAACAAACCAACAAACCAACAAACAAATAAACCAACAAACCAATAAACCAACAAACCAACAAACCAACAAACCAAAAAACCAACAAACCAACAAACCAAAAAACCAACAAACAAACAAACCAACAAGCCAACAAACCAACAAACCAACAAACCAAGTAATCAACGAACCAACAAACGAACAAATCAACAAACAAACAAACCAACAAACTAACAAACCAATAAACCAACAAGCCAACAAACCAACAAACCAAAAACCAACAAACCAACAAACCAACAAGCTAACAAGCCAACAAACCAAAAAACCAACAAACCAACAAACCATAAAAACCAACAAGCCAACAAGCCAACAAACCAACAAACAAATAAACCAAGAAACCAGCAAACCAACAAACCAACAAGCCAACAAACCAACAAACCAACAAGCCAACAAACCAACAAACCAAAAAACTAACAATCCAACAAACCAACAAACCAACAAGCCAACAAGCCAACAAACCAACAAACCAACAAACCAACAAACCAACAAACGAACAAACCAACAAACCTACAAACCAACAAACCAACAAACCAACAAACCAACAAGCCAACAAACCAACAACCCAACAAACCAACAAACCAGCAAACCAAAAAACCAACAAACCAACAAACCAACAAACCAACAACCCAACAAACCAACAAACCAACAAACCAACAAACCAACAAACCAACAAACCAACAAAGAACCAAACCAACAAACCAACAGACCAACAAACCAACAAACCAACAAACCAACAAACCAACAAAACAACAAACCAACAAACCAACAAACCAACAAGCAAATAAACCAACAAACCAACAAACCAACAAACCAAAAAACTAACAAACCAACAAACCAAAAAACCAACAAACCAACAAACCAACAAGCCAACAAACCAACAAACCAACAAACTAACAAACCAAAAAACCAAGTAACCAACGAACAAACAAACGAACAAACCAACAAACAAACAAACCAACAAACGAACAAACCAAAAAACCAACAAACCAACAAGCCAACAAGCCAACAAACCAACAAGCCAACAAACGAACAAACCAACAAACCAACAAACTAACAAACCAACAAACCAACAAACCAACAAACCAACAAACCAACAAACCAACAAACCAACAAACCAACAAACCAACAAACCAACAAACCAACAAACCAACAAACCAACAAACCAACAAACCAACAAACCAACAAACCAAAAAACCAAAAAACCAACAAACCAACAAACCAACAAGCCAAACAAACCAACAAAAAAATAAAACAACAAACCAACAAACCAACAAACCAACAAACCAACAAACCAACAAACCAACAAACCAACAAACCACCAAACCAACAAACCAACAGACCAACAAACCAACAAACCAACAAACCAACAAACCAACAAACCAACAAAACAACAAACCAACAAACCAACAAACCAACAAGCAAATAAACTAACAAACCAACAAACCAACAAACCAAAAAACCAACAAACCAACAAACCAAAAAACCAACAAACCAACAAACCAACAAGCCAACAAACCAACAAACCAACAAACTAACAAACCAAAAAACCAAGTAACCAACGAACAAACAAACGAACAAACCAACAAACAAACAAACCAACAAACGAACAAACCAAAAAACCAACAAACCAACAAGCCAACAAGCCAACAAACCAACAAGCCAACAAACGAACAAACCAACAAACCATCAAACTAACAAACCAACAAACCAACAAACCAACAAACCAACAAACCAAGAAACCAACAAACCAACAAACCAACAAACCAACAAACCAACAAACCAACAAACCAACAAACCAACAAACAAATAAACCAACAAACATACAAACCAACAAACCAACAAACCAACAAACCAAAAAACCAACAAACCAACAAGCCAACAAGCCAACAAACCAACAAACTAACAAACCAACAAACGAACTAACCAACAAACCAACAAGCCAACAAACCAACAAGCCAACTAGCCAACAAACCAACAAACCAACAAGTCAACAAACCAAGAAACCAACAAACCAATAAGCCAACAAACCAACAAATCAACAAACCAACAAACCAAGAAACCAACAAACCAACAAACCAAAAACCAAAAAACCTACAAACCAGCAAAACCAACAAACCAAGAAAGCAACAAACCAACAAACCAACAAACCAACAAACCAACAAACCAACAAACAAACAAACAAACAAACCAACAAACCAACAAGCCAACAAGCCAACAAACCAACAAACCCACAAACGAACAAACCAACAAACCCAAAAAACCAACAAGCCAACAAGCCAACAAACCAACAAGCCAACAAACCAAGAAACCAACAAACCAACAAGCCAACAAACTAACAAATCCACAAACCAACAAACCAAGAAACCAACAAACCAACAAACCAACAAACCAACAAACCAAAAAACCTACAAACCAACATACCAACAAGCCAACAAGCCAACAAACCAACAAGCCAACAAGCCAACAAACCAACAAACCAACAAACCAACAAACCAACAAACGAACAAACCAACAAACAAACAAACCAACAAACTAACAAACCAACAAACCAACAAGCCAACAAACCAACAAACCAACAAACCAACAAACCAACAAACCAACAAACCAAAAAACCAACAAGCCAACAAGCCAACAAACTAACAAACCAACAAGCCAACAAACCAACAAACCAACAAACCAACAAACCAAAAAACCAAAAAACCAACAAACCAACAAACCAACAAGCCAAACAAACCAACAAAAAAATAAAACAACAAACCAAAAAACCAACAAAACAACAAACCAACAAACCAACAAACCTACAAACCAAAAAACCAACAAACCAACAAACCAACAAGCCAACAAACCAACAAACCAACAAACCATTTAACCAACAAAACAACAAAACAACAAACCAACAAACCAACAAACCAACAAACAAACAAACCAACAAACCAACAAACAAATAAACCAACAAACCAACAAACCAACAAACCAACAAACCAACAAACCAACAAACCAACAAACCAACAAACCAACAAACGAACAAACCAACAAACCTACAAACCAACAAACCAACAAACCAACAAACCAACAAGCCAACAAACCAACAAACCAACAAACCAACAAACCAGCAAACCAAAAAACCAACAAACTAACAAACCAACAAACCAACAAACCAACAAACCAACAAACCAACAAACCAACAAACCAACAAACCAACAAACCACCAAGCCAACAAACCAACAGACCAACAAACCAACAAACCAACAAACCAACAAACCAACAAAACAACAAAAAAACAAACCAACAAACCAACAAGCAAATAAACCAACAAACCAACAAACCAACAAACCAAAAAACCAACAAACCAACAAACCAAAAAACCAACAAATCAACAAACCAACAAGCCAACAAACCAACAAACCAACAAACTAACAAACCAAAAAACCAAGTAACCAACGAACAAACAAACGAACAAACCAACAAACAAACAAACCAACAAACGAACAAACCAAAAAACCAACAAACCAACAAACCAACAAACAAATACACCAACAAACATACAAACCAACAAACCAACAAACCAACAAACCAAAAAACCAACAAACCAACAAGCCAACAAGCCAACAAACCAACAAACTAACAAACCAACAAACGAACTAACCAACAAACCAACAAGCCAACAAACCAACAAGCCAACTAGCCAACAAACCAACAAACCAACAAGTCAACAAACCAAGAAACCAACAAACCAATAAGCCAACAAACCAACAAATCAACAAACCAACAAACCAAGAAACCAACAAACCAACAAACCAAAAACCAAAAAAACTACAAACCAGCAAAACCAAAAACCAACAAACCAACAAACCAACAAACCAACAAGCCAACTAGCCAACAAACCAACAAACCAACAAGTCAACAAACCAAGAAACCAACAAACCAATAAGCCAACAAACCAACAAATCAACAAACCAACAAACCAAGAAACCAACAAACCAACAAACCAAAAACCAAAAAACCTACAAACCAGCAAAACCAAAAACCAACAAACCAACAAACCAACAAACCAATAGGCCAACAAGCCAACAAACCAACAAGCCAACAAACGAACAAACCAACAAACCAATAGACAAATAAACCAACAAACCAACAAACCAACAAAGCAACAAACAAACAAGCCAACAAGCCAACAAACCAACAAACCAACAAGCCAACAAACCACGAAACCAACAAACCAACAAGCCAACAAACTAACAAATCCACAAACCAACAAACCAAGAAACCAACAAACCAACAAACCAACAAACCAACAAACCAAAAAACCTACAAACCAACAAACCAACAAACCAACAAACCAACAAACCAACAAACCAACAAACCAACAAACCAACAAGCCAACAAACCAACAAGCCAACAAACGAACAAACGAACAAACCAACAAACCAACAAACGAACAAACCAACAAACCAACAAGCCAACAAGCCAATAAGCCAACAAACCAACAAACCAACAAACCAACAAACCAACAACCAAACAAACCAACAAACCAACAAGCCAACAAGCCAACAAACCAACAAACCAACAAACCAACAAACCAACAAACCAACAAACCAAGAAAGCAACAAACCAACAAACCAACAAACCAACAAACCAACAAACCAACAAACAAACAAACAAACAAACCAACAAACCAACAAGCCAACAAGCCAACAAACCAACAAACCCACAAACGAACAAACCAACAAACCCAAAAAACCAACAAGCCAACAAGCCAACAAACCAACAAGCCAACAAACCAAGAAACCAACAAACCAACAAGCCAACAAACTAACAAATCCACAAACCAACAAACAAAGAAACCAACAAACCAACAAACCAACAAACCAACAAACCAACAAACCAAAAAACCTACAAACCAACATACCAACAAGCCAAGAAGCCAACAAACCAACAAGCCAACAAGCCAACAAACCAACAAACCAACAAACCAACAAACCAACAAACGAACAAACCAACAAACAAACAAACCAATAAACTAGCAAACCAACAAACCAACAAGCCAACAAACCAACAAACCAACAAACCAACAAACCAACAAACCAACAAACCAACAAACCAACAAACCAACAAACAAAAAAACAAACAAACCAACAAACCAACAAACCAACAAACCAACAAACGAACAAGCCAACAAACCAAAAAACCAACAAGCCAACAAGCCAACAAACCAACAAACCAACAAGCCAACAAACCAACAAACCAACAAACCAACAAACCAACAAACCAACAAACCAACAAACTAACAAACAAAAAAACAAACAAACCAACAAACCAACAAGCTAAGCCAACAAGCCAAGAAACCAACAAACCAACAAACCAGCAAACGAACAAACCAACAAACCAAAAAACCAACAAGCCAACAAGCCAACAAACTAACAAGCCAACAAGCCAATAAACCAACAAGCCAACAAGCCAACAAACCAACAAACCAACAAACCAACAAACCAACAAACGAACAAACCAACAAACAAACAAACCAACAAACTAACAAAACAACAAACCAACAAGCCAACAAACCAACAAACCAAAAACTAACAAACCAACAAACCAACAAGCCAACAAGCCAACAAACCAAAAAATCAACAAACCAACAAACCAACAAACCAACAAACCAACAAGCCAACAAGCCAACAAACCAACAAACAAATAAACCAACAAGCCAACAAACCAACAAACCAACAAGCCAACAAACCAACAAACCAACAAGCCAACAAACCAACAAACCAAAAAACTAACAATCCAACAAACCAACAAACCAACAAACCAACAAACAAATAAGCCAACAAACCAACAAACCAACAAACCAACAAACCAAAAAACCAAAAAACCAACAAACCAACAAACCAACAAGCCAAACAAACCAACAAAAAAATAAAACAACAAACCAAAAAACCAACAAACCACCGAACCAACAAAGCAACAAATCAACAAACCAACAAACTAACAAACCAACAAGCCAACAAACCAACAAACCAACAAACCAACAAACCAACAAAAAAATAAACCAACAAACCAACAAACCAACAAACCAACAAACCAACAAACCAACAAACAAACCAACCAACAAACCAACAAACCAACAAACCAACAAACCAACAAACCAACAAACCAAAAAACCAACAAACCAACAAACCAAAAAACCAATTAACCAAAAAACCAACAAGCCAAAAAACCAACAAACCAACAAACCAACGAACCAACAAACGAACAAACCAACAAACAAACAAAACAACAAACGAACAAACCAACAAACCAAAAAACCAACAAACCAACAAGCCAACAAGCCAACAAACCAACAAGCTAACAAACGAACAAACCAACAAACCAACAAACAAACAAACCAACAAACCAACAAACCAACAAACCAACAAACCAACAAACCAACAAACCAACAAACCAACAAACCAACAAACCAACAAGCCAACAAACCAACAAACCATTAAACCAACAAACCAACAAACGCACAAACCAACAAACCAACAAGTCAACAAGCCAACAAACCAACAAACCAACAAACCAACAAACCAACAAACCAAGTAACCAACGAACAAACAAATGAACAAACCAACAAACAAACAAACCAAAAAACGAACACACCAACAAACCAACAAACCAACAAACCAACAAGCCAACAAACCAACAAACCAACAAGCCAACAAACGAACAAACCAACAAACCAAAAAACCAAAAAAACAACAAACCAACAAACCAACAAGCCAAACAAACCAACAAAAAAATAAAACAACAAACCAAAAAACCAACAAACCACCGAACCAACAAAGCAACAAACCAACAAACCAACAAACTAACAAACCAACAAGCCAACAAACCAACAAACCAACAAACCAACAAACCAACAAACAAATAAACCAACAAACCAAAAAACCAACAAACCAACAAACCAACAAACAAATAAACCAACAAACCAATAAACCAACAAACCAACAAACCAACAAACCAAAAAACCAACAAACCAACAAACCAAAAAACCAACAAACCAACAAACCAACAAGCCAACAAACCAACAAACCAAGTAATCAACGAACCAACAAACGAACAAATCAACAAACAAACCAACCAACAAACTAACAAACCAATAAACCAACAAGCCAACAAACCAACAAACCAAAAACCAACAAACCAACAAACCCACAAGCTAACAAGCCAACAAACCAAAAAACCAACAAACCAACAAACCATAAAAACCAACAAGCCAACAAGCCAATAAACCAACAAAAAAATAAACCAAGAAACCAGCAAACCAACAAACCAACAAGCCAACAAACCAACAAACCAACAAGCCAACAAACCAACAAACCAAAAAACTAACAATCCAACAAACCAAGAAACAAATAAACCAACAAACCAACAAACGAACAAACCAACAAACCAACAAACCAACAAACCAAAAAACCAAAAAACCAACAAACCAACAAACCAACAAGCCAAACAAACCAACAAAAAAATAAAACAACAAACCAAAAAACCAACAAAACAACAAACCAACAAACCAACAAACCTACAAACCAAAAAACCAACAAACCAACAAACCAACAAGCCAACAAACCAACAAACCAACAAACCATTTAAGCAACAAAACAACAAAACAACAAACCAACAAACCAACAAACCAACAAACAAACAAACCAACAAACCAACAAACAAATAAACCAACAAACCAACAAACCAACAAACCAACAAACCAACAAACCAACAAACCAACAAACGAACAAACCAACAAACCTACAAACCAACAAACCAACAAACCAACAAACCAACAAGCCAACAAACCAACAAACCAACAAACCAACAAACCAGCAAACCAAAAAACCAACAAACCAACAAACCAACAAACCAACAAACCAACAAACCAACAAACCAACAAACCAACAAACCAACAAACCAACAAACCAACAAACCAACAAACCAACAAACCAACAAACCACCAAACCAACAAACCAACAGACCAACAAACCAACAAACCAACAAACCAACAAACCAACAAAACAACAAACCAACAAACCAACAAACCAACAAGCAAATAAACCAACAAACCAACAAACCAACAAACCAAAAAACCAACAAACCAACAAACCAAAAAACCAACAAACCAACAAACCAACAAGCCAACAAACCAACAAACCAACAAACTAACAAACCAAAAAACCAAGTAACCAACGAACAAACAAACGAACAAACCAACAAACCAACAAACCACCAAACCAACAAACCAACAGACCAACAAACCAACAAACCAACAAACCAACAAACCAACAAAACAACAAACCAACAAACCAACAAACCAACAAGCAAATAAACCAACAAATCAACAAACAAACCAACCAACAAACTAACAAACCAATAAACCAACAAGCCAACAAACCAACAAACCAAAAACCAACAAACCAACAAACCCACAAGCTAACAAGCCAACAAACCAAAAAACCAACAAACCAACAAACCATAAAAACCAACAAGCCAACAAGCCAATAAACCAACAAAAAAATAAACCAAGAAACCAGCAAACCAACAAACCAACAAGCCAACAAACCAACAAACCAACAAGCCAACAAACCAACAAACCAAAAAACTAACAATCCAACAAACCAAGAAACAAATAAACCAACAAACCAACAAACGAACAAACCAACAAACCAACAAACCAACAAACCAAAAAACCAAAAAACCAACAAACCAACAAACCAACAAGCCAAACAAACCAACAAAAAAATAAAACAACAAACCAAAAAACCAACAAAACAACAAACCAACAAACCAACAAACCTACAAACCAAAAAACCAACAAACCAACAAACCAACAAGCCAACAAACCAACAAACCAACAAACCATTTAAGCAACAAAACAACAAAACAACAAACCAACAAACCAACAAACCAACAAACAAACAAACCAACAAACCAACAAACCAACAAACCAACAAACCAACAAACCAACAAACGAACAAACCAACAAACCTACAAACCAACAAACCAACAAACCAACAAACCAACAAGCCAACAAACCAACAAACCAACAAACCAACAAACCAGCAAACCAAAAAACCAACAAACCAACAAACCAACAAACCAACAAACCAACAAACCAACAAACCAACAAACCAACAAACCAACAAACCAACAAACCAACAAACCAACAAACCAACAAACCAACAAACCACCAAACCAACAAACCAACAGACCAACAAACCAACAAACCAACAAACCAACAAACCAACAAAACAACAAACCAACAAACCAACAAACCAACAAGCAAATAAACCAACAAACCAACAAACCAACAAACCAAAAAACCAACAAACCAACAAACCAAAAAACCAACAAACCAACAAACCAACAAGCCAACAAACCAACAAACCAACAAACTAACAAACCAAAAAACCAAGTAACCAACGAACAAACAAACGAACAAACCAACAAACAAACAAACCAACAAACGAACAAACCAAAAAACCAACAAACCAACAAGCCAACAAGCCAACAAACAAACAAGCCAACAAACGAACAAACCAACAAACCAACAAACTAACAAACCAACAAACCAACAAACCAACAAACCAACAAACCAAGAAACCAACAAACCAACAAACCAACAAACCAACAAACCAACAAACCAACAAACAAATAAACCAACAAACATACAAACCAACAAACCAACAAACCAAAAAACCAACAAACCAAAAAGCCAACAAGCCAACAAACCAACAAACTAACAAACCAACAAACGAACTAACCAACAAACCAACAAGCCAACAAACCAACAAGCCAACTAGCCAACAAACCAACAAACCAACAAGTCAACAAACCAAGAAACCAACAAACCAATAAGCCAACAAACCAACAAATCAACAAACCAACAAACCAAGAAACCAACAAACCAACAAACCAAAAACCAAAAAACCTACAAACCAGCAAAACCAAAAACCAACAAACCAACAAACCAACAAACCAATAGGCCAACAAGCCAACAAACCAACAAGCCAACAAACGAACAAACCAATAGACAAATAAACCAACAAACCAACAAACCAACAAAGCAACAAACAAACAAGCCAACAAGCCAACAAACCAACAAACCAACAAGCCAACAAACCAAGAAACCAACAAACCAACAAGCCAACAAACTAACAAATCCACAAACCAACAAACCAAGAAACCAACAAACCAACGAACCAACAAACCAACAAACCAAAAAACCTACAAACCAACAAACCAACAAACCAACAAACCAACAAACCAACAAACCAACAAACCAACAAGCCAACAAACCAACAAGCCAACAAACGAACAAACGAACAAACCAACAAACCAACAAACGAACAAACCAACAAACCAACAAACCAACAAACCAACAAACCAAGAAACCAACAAACCAACAAACCAACAAACCAACAAACCAACAAACCAACAAACCAACAAACAAATAAACCAACAAACATACAAACCAACAAACCAACAAACCAAAAAACCAACAAACCAAAAAGCCAACAAGCCAACAAACCAACAAACTAACAAACCAACAAACGAACTAACCAACAAACCAACAAGCCAACAAACCAACAAGCCAACTAGCCAACAAACCAACAAACCAACAAGTCAACAAACCAAGAAACCAACAAACCAATAAGCAAACAAACCAACAAATCAACAAACCAACAAACCAAGAAACCAACAAACCAACAAACCAAAAACCAAAAAACCTACAAACCAGCAAAACCAAAAACCAACAAACCAACAAACCAACAAACCAATAGGCCAACAAGCCAACAAACCAACAAGCCAACAAACGAACAAACCAATAGACAAATAAACCAACAAACCAACAAACCAACAAAGCAACAAACAAACAAGCCAACAGGCCAACAAACCAACAAACCAACAAGCCAACAAACCAAGAAACCAACAAACCAACAAGCCAACAAACTAACAAATCCACAAACCAACAAACCAAGAAACCAACAAACCAACAAACCAACAAACCAACAAACCAACAAACCAACAAGCCAACAAACCAACAAGCCAACAAACGAACAAACGAACAAACAAACAAGCCAACAAACGAACAAACCAACAAACCAACAAACTAACAAACCAACAAACCAACAAACCAACAAACCAACAAACCAAGAAACCAACAAACCAACAAACCAACAAACCAACAAACCAACAAACCAACAAACCAACAAACAAATAAACCAACAAACATACAAACCAACAAACCAACAAACCAACAAACCAAAAAACCAACAAACCAAAAAGCCAACAAGCCAACAAACCAACAAACTAACAAACCAACAAACGAACTAACCAACAAACCAACAAGCCAACAAACCAACAAGCCAACTAGCCAACAAACCAACAAACCAACAAGTCAACAAACCAAGAAACCAGCAAACCAATAAGCCAACAAACCAACAAATCAACAAACCAACAAACCAAGAAACCAACAAACCAACAAACCAAAAACCAAAAAACCTACAAACCAGCAAAACCAAAAACCAACAAACCAACAAACCAACAAACCAATAGGCCAACAAGCCAACAAACAAACAAGCCAACAAACGAACAAACCGACAAACCAACAAACTAACAAACCAACAAACCAACAAACCAACAAACCAACAAACCAAGAAACCAACAAACCAACAAACCAACAAACCAACAAACCAACAAACCAAAAAACCAACAAACCAAAAAGCCAACAAGCCAACAAACCAACAAACTAACAAACCAACAAACGAACTAACCAACAAACCAACAAGCCAACAAACCAACAAGCCAACTAGCCAACAAACCAACAAACCAACAAGTCAACAAACCAAGAAACCAACAAACCAATAAGCCAACAAACCAACAAATCAACAAACCAACAAACCAAGAAACCAACAAACCAACAAACCAAAAACCAAAAAACCTACAAACCAGCAAAACCAAAAACCAACAAACCAACAAACCAATAGGCCAACAAGCCAACAAACCAACAAGCCAACAAACGAACAAACCAATAGACAAATAAACCAACAAACCAACAAACCAACAAAGCAACAAACAAACAAGCCAACAAGCCAACAAACCAACAAACCAACAAGCCAACAAACCAAGAAACCAACAAACCAACAAGCCAACAAACTAACAAATCCACAAACCAACAAACCAAGAAACCAACAAACCAACAAACCAACAAACCAACAAACCAACAAACCAACAAGCCAACAAACCAACAAGCCAACAAACGAACAAACGAACAAACAAACAAGCCAACAAACGAACAAACCAACAAGCCAACAAACGAACAAACGAACAAACCAACAAACCAACAAACGAACAAACCAACAAACCAACAAACCAACAAACCAACAAACCAAGAAACCAACAAACCAACAAACCAACAAACCAACAAACCAACAAACCAACAAACCAACAAACAAATAAACCAACAAACATACAAACCAACAAACCAACAAACCAAAAAACCAACAAACCAAAAAGCCAACAAGCCAACAAACCAACAAACTAACAAACCAACAAACGAACTAACCAACAAACCAACAAGCCAACAAACCAACAAGCCAACTAGCCAACAAACCAACAAACCAACAAGTCAACAAACCAAGAAACCAACAAACCAATAAGCCAACAAACCAACAAATCAACAAACCAACAAACCAAGAAACCAACAAACCAACAAACCAAAAACCAAAAAACCTACAAACCAGCAAAACCAAAAACCAACAAACCAACAAACCAACAAACCAATAGGCCAACAAGCCAACAAACCAACAAGCCAACAAACGAACAAACCAATAGACAAATAAACCAACAAACCAACAAACCAACAAAGCAACAAACAAACAAGCCAACAAGCCAACAAACCAACAAACCAACAAGCCAACAAACCAAGAAACCAACAAACCAACAAGCCAACAAACTAACAAATCCACAAACCAACAAACCAAGAAACCAACAAACCAACAAACCAACAAACCAACAAACCAACAAACCAACAAGCCAACAAACCAACAAGCCAACAAACGAACAAACGAACAAACAAACAAGCCAACAAACGAACAAACCAACAAACCAACAAATTAACAAACCAACAAACCAACAAACCAACAAACCAACAAACCAAGAAACCAACAAACCAACAAACCAACAAACCAACAAACCAACAAACCAACAAACCAACAAACAAATAAACCAACAAACATACAAACCAACAAACCAACAAACCAACAAACCAAAAAACCAACAAACCAAAAAGCCAACAAGCCAACAAACCAACAAACTAACAAACCAACAAACGAACTAACCAACAAACCAACAAGCCAACAAACCAACAAGCCAACTAGCCAACAAACCAACAAACCAACAAGTCAACAAACCAAGAAACCAACAAACCAATAAGCCAACAAACCAACAAATCAACAAACCAACAAACCAAGAAACCAACAAACCAACAAACCAAAAACCAAAAAACCTACAAACCAGCAAAACCAAAAACCAACAAACCAACAAACCAACAAACCAATAGGCCAACAAGCCAACAAACAAACAAGCCAACAAACGAACAAACCGACAAACCAACAAACTAACAAACCAACAAACCAACAAACCAACAAACCAACAAACCAAGAAACCAACAAACCAACAAACCAACAAACCAACAAACCAACAAACCAACAAACCAACAAACAAATAAACCAACAAACATACAAACCAACAAACCAACAAACCAACAAACCAAAAAACCAACAAACCAAAAAGCCAACAAGCCAACAAACCAACAAACTAACAAACCAACAAACGAACTAACCAACAAACCAACAAGCCAACAAACCAACAAGCCAACTAGCCAACAAACCAACAAACCAACAAGTCAACAAACCAAGAAACCAACAAACCAATAAGCCAACAAACCAACAAATCAACAAACCAACAAACCAAGAAACCAACAAACCAACAAACCAAAAACCAAAAAACCTACAAACCAGCAAAACCAAAAACCAACAAACCAACAAACCAATAGGCCAACAAGCCAACAAACCAACAAGCCAACAAACGAACAAACCAATAGACAAATAAACCAACAAACCAACAAACCAACAAAGCAACAAACAAACAAGCCAACAAGCCAACAAACCAACAAACCAACAAGCCAACAAACCAAGAAACCAACAAACCAACAAGCCAACAAACTAACAAATCCACAAACCAACAAACCAAGAAACCAACAAACCAACAAACCAACAAACCAACAAACCAACAAACCAACAAGCCAACAAACCAACAAGCCAACAAACGAACAAACGAACAAACAAACAAGCCAACAAACGAACAAACCAACAAACCAACAAACTAACAAACCAACAAACCAACAAACCAACAAACCAACAAACCAAGAAACCAACAAACCAACAAACCAACAAACCAACAAACCAACAAACCAACAAACCAACAAACCAACAAACAAATAAACCAACAAACATACAAACCAACAAACCAACAAACCAACAAACCAAAAAACCAACAAACCAAAAAGCCAACAAGCCAACAAACCAACAAACTAACAAACCAACAAACGAACTAACCAACAAACCAACAAGCCAACAAACCAACAAGCCAACTAGCCAACAAACCAACAAACCAACAAGTCAACAAACCAAGAAACCAACAAACCAATAAGCCGACAAACCAACAAATCAACAAACCAACAAACCAAGAAACCAACAAACCAACAAACCAAAAACCAAAAAACCTACAAACCAGCAAAACCAAAAACCAACAAACCAACAAACCAACAAACCAATAGGCCAACAAGCCAACAAACCAACAAGCCAACAAACGAACAAACCAATAGACAAATAAACCAACAAACCAACAAACCAACAAAGCAACAAACAAACAAGCCAACAAGCCAACAAACCAACAAACCAACAAGCCAACAAACCAAGAAACCAACAAACCAACAAGCCAACAAACTAACAAATCCACAAACCAACAAACCAAGAAACCAACAAACCAACAAACCAACAAACCAACAAACCAAAAAACCTACAAACCAACAAACCAACAAACCAACAAACCAACAAACCAACAAACCAACAAACCAACAAGCCAACAAACCAACAAGCCAACAAACGAACAAACGAACAAACCAACAAACCAACAAACGAACAAACCAACAAACCAACAAGCCAACAAGCCAATAAGCCAACAAACCAACAAACCAACAAACCAACAAACCAACAACCAAACAAACCAACCAACCAACAAGCCAACAAGCCAACAAACCAACAAACCAACAAACCAACAAACCAACAAACCAACAAACCAAGAAAGCAACAAACCAACAAACCAACAAACCAACAAACCAACAAACAAACAAACAAACAAACCAACAAACCAACAAGCCAACAAGCCAACAAACCAACAAACCCACAAACGAACAAACCAACAAACCCAAAAAACCACCAAGCCAACAAGCCAACAAACCAACAAGCCAACAAACCAACAAGCCAAAAAGCCAACAAACCAACAAACCAACAAACCAACAAACGAACAAACCGACAAACCAACAAGTCAACAAACCAACAAACCAACAAACCGATAAACCAACAAACCAACAAACCAACAAGCCAACAAGCCAACAAACCAACAAACCAAAAACCAACAAACCAACAAACCAACAAGCCAACAAGCCAACAAACTAAAAAACCAACAAACCAACAAACCAACAAACCAACAAGCTAACAAAACAACAAACCAACAAACAAACAAACCAACAAACCAACAAACCAACAAACCAACAAACCAACAAGCCAACAAACCAACAAACCAACAAGCCAACAAACCAACAAACCAAAAAACTAACAATCCAACAAACCAACAAACCAACAAGCCAACAAGCCAACAAACCAACAAACCAACAAACGAATAAACCAACAAACCAACAAACCAACAAATTAACAAACCAAAAAACCAACAAACCAACAAGCCAAACAAACCAACAAAAAAATAAAACAACAAACCAACAAACCAACAAACAAACAAACCAACAAACCAAAAAACAAAAAACCAACAAACCAACAAACCCACAAGCCAACAAACCAACAAACCAACAAACCAATTATCCAACAAACCAACAAACCAACAAACCAACAAACCAACAAACCAACAAACCAACAAACCAAGAAACCAACAAACCAACAAACCAACAAACCTACAAACCAACAAACCAACACACAAATAAAACAACAAACCAACAAACCAACAAACCAACAAACCAACAAACCAACAAACCAACAAACGAACAAACCAACAAACCAACAAACCTAGAAACCAACAAACCAACAAACCAACAAGCCAACAAACCAACAAACCAACAAACCAACAAACCAGCAAACCAAAAAACCAACAAACCACCAAACCAACAAACCAACAAACCAACAAACCAACAAACCAACAAGCTAAGAAACCAATAAACCAACAAACCAACAAACCAACAAACCAACAAACCAACAAACCAGCAAGCAAATAAACCAACAAACCAACAAAGCAACAAACCAACAAACCAACAAGCCAACAAACCAAGAAACCAACAAACTAGCAAACCAACAAACCAAGTAACCAACGAACAAACAAACGAACAAACCAACAAACAAACAAACCAACAAACGAACAAACCAACAAACCAACAAACCAACAAACCAACAAACCAACAAACCAACAAACCAACAAACCAACAAACCAACAAACCAACAAACCAAGAAACCAAGAAACCAATAAACCAACAAACCAACAAACCAACAAACCAACAAACCAACAAACCAACAAACAAATAAACCAACAAACCAACAAACCAACAAACCAACAAACCAACAAACCAACAAACCAAAAAAGCAACAAACCAACAAGCCAACAAGCCAACAAACCAA
Source organism: Atherix ibis (assembly GCA_958298945.1). Classification (NCBI taxonomy): domain Eukaryota; kingdom Metazoa; phylum Arthropoda; class Insecta; order Diptera; family Athericidae; genus Atherix; species Atherix ibis. Next base: position 32,907,926 of record OY282608.1, read on the forward strand.
CAAACTAACAAACCAACAAACGAACTAACCAACAAACCAACAAGCCAACAAGCCAACAAACCAACAAACCAACAAACCAACAAACCAACAAACTAAGTAAACAACAAGCCAACAAACCAACAAACCACCAAGCCAACAAGCCAACAAACCAACAAACCAACAAGCCAACAAACCAACAAACCAACAAACCAACAAGCCAACAAGCCAACAAACCAACAAACCAACAAGCCAACATACCAACAAACCAAAAAACCAACAAACCAACAAGCCAACAAGCCAACAAACCAACAAACTAACAAACCAACAAACGAACTAACCAACAAACCAACAAGCCAACAAGCCAACAAACCAACAAACCAACAAACCAACAAACTAAGTAACCAACAAGCCAACAAACCAACAAACCAACAAACTAAGTAACCAACAAGCCAACAAACCAACAAACCAACAAGCCAACAAGCCAGCAAACCAACAAACCAACAAGCCAACAAACCAACAAGCCAACAAACCCACAAGCCAACAAATCAACAAACAAATAAACCAACAAACCAACAAACCAACAAACCAACAAACCAACAAACCAACAAACCAAAAAACCAACAAACCAACAAGCCAACAAGCCAACAAACCAACAAACTAACAAACCTACAAACGAACTAACCAACAAACCAACAAGCCAACAAACCAACAAACCAAAAAACCAAAAAACCAACAAACCAACAAGCCAAACAAACCTACAAAAAAATAAAACAACATACCAAAAAACCAACAAACTAAGTAACCAACAAGCCAACAAACCAACAAGCCAACAAGCCAGCAAACCAACAAACCAACAAGCCAACAAACCAACAAACCAACAAACCAACAAGCCAACAAACCAACAAACCAACAAACAAATAAACCAACAAACCAACAAACCAAAAAACCAACAAACCAACAAACCAAAAAACCAACAAACCAACAAGCCAACAAGCCAAAAAACCAACAAACTAACAAACCAACAAACGAACTAACCAACAAACCAACAAGCCAACAAAGCAAAAAACCCAAAAACCAAAAAACCAACAAACCAACAAGCCAAACAAACCTACAAAAAAATAAAACAACAAACCAAAAAACCAACAAACCAACAAACAAATAAACCAACAAACCAACAAACTAACAAACCAACAAAGCAACAAACCAACAAACCAACAAACCAACAAACCAAAAAACCAACAAACCAAAAAACCAACAAGCCAACAAACCAACAAACCAAAAAACCAACAAACGAACAAACCAACAAACCTACAAACCAAGAAACCAACAAATCAACAAACCAACAAGCCAACAAACCAACAAACCAACAAACCAACAAACCAGCAAATCAAAAAACCAACAAACCAACAAACCAACAAACCAACAAACCAACAAACCAAGAAACCAACAAACCACCAAACCAACAAACCAACAAACCAACAAACCAACAAACCAACAAACCAACAAGCCAACAAGCCAACAAACCAACAAACCAACAAACCAACAAACCAACAAACCAACAAGCAAATAAACCAACAAACCAACAAACCAACAAACCAACAAACCAAAAAACCAACAAACCAAAAAACCAACAATCAAACAAGCCAACAAACCAACAAACCAACAAACTAACAAACATACAAACCAAGTAACCAACGAACAAACAAACTAACAAACCAACAAACCAAGTAACCAACGAACAAACAAACGAACAAGCCAACAAACAAACAAACCAACGAACGAACAAACCAACAAACCAACAAACCAACAAGCCAACAAGCCAAGAAACCAACAAGCCAAGAAACCAACAAGCCAACAAACGAACAAACCAACAAACCAACAAACCAACAAACCAACAAACCAACAAACCAACAAACCAAGAAACCAACAAACCACCAAACCAACAAACCAACAAACCAACAAACCAACAAGCCAACAAGCCAACAAACCAACAAACCAATAAACCAACAAGCAAATAAACCAACAAACCAACAAACCAACAAACCAACAAACCAAAAAACCAACAAACCAAAAAACCAACAATCAAACAAGCCAACAAACCAACAAACCAACAAACTAACAAACCAACAAACCAAGTAACCAACGAACAAACAAACTAACAAACCAACAAACCAAGTAACCAACGAACAAACAAACGAACAAGCCAACAAACAAACAAACCAACGAACGAACAAACCAACAAACCAACAAACCAACAAGCCAACAAGCCAAGAAACCAACAAGCCAAGAAACCAACAAGCCAACAAACGAACAAACCAACAAACCAACAAACCAACAAACCAACAAACCAACAAACCAACAAACCAACAAACCAAGAAACCAACAAACCAACAAACCAAGAAACCAACAAACCAACAAACCAACAAGCCAACAAACCAAGAAACCAACAAACCAACAAACCAACAAACCAACAAACCAACAAACCAACAAACAAATAAACCAACAAACCAACAAACCAACAAACCAACAAACCAACAAACCAACAAACAAAAAAACCAACAAACCAACAAGCCAACAAGCCAACAAACCAACAAACTAACAAACCAACAAACGAACTAACCAACAAACCAACAAGCCAACAAGCCAACAAACCAACAAACCAACAAACCAACAAACTAAGTAACCAACAAGCCAACAAACCAACAAACCAACAAGCCAACAAGCCAACAAACCAACAAACCAACAAGCCAACAAACCAACAAACCAACAAACCAACAAGCCAACAAACCAACAAACAAATAAACCAACAAACCAACAAACCAACAAACCAACAAACCAAAAAACCAACAAACCAACAAACCAACAAGCCACCAAGCCAACAAACCAACAAATGAGGAAACAAACAAACCAACAAACCAACAAGCCAACAAGCAAACAGACCAACAAACCAACAAACCAACAAACCAACAAACCAACAAACCAACAAACCAACGAACCAACAAGCCAACAAACCAACAAACCAACAAGCCAACAAACCAACAAACCAACAAACCAACAAAACAACAAACCAACAAACGAACAAACCAACAAACCAACAAGCAAAAAAGCCAACAAACCAACAAACCAACAAACCAACAAACCAACAAACCAACAAACCAATAAACCAACAAACCAACAAACACACAAACCAACAAACCAACAAGCCAACAAGCCAGCAAGCCAACAAACTAACAAACCAACAAACAAACAAACGAACCAACCAACAAACCAACAAACCAACAAGCCACCAAGCCAACAAACCAACAAACCAACAAACCAACAAACCAACAAGCCAACAAGCCAACAAACCAACAAACCAACAAACCAACAAAACAACAAACCAACAAACCAACAAGCCAACAAACCAACAAACCAACAAACCAACAAGCCAACAAGCCCACAAACCAACAAACCAACAAACCAACAAACCAACAAACCAACAAACCAACAAACCAACAAACCAACAAACCAACAAACCAACAAGCCAACAAACCAACAAACCAAAAAACTAACAATCCAACAAACCAACAAACCAACAAGCCAACAAGCCAACAAACCAACAACCCAACAAACCAACAAACGAATCAACCAACAAACCAACAAACCAACAAGCCAAACAAACCAACAAACAAATAAAACAACAAACCAACAAACCAACAAACCAACATACCAACAAACCAAAAAACCAACAAACCAAAAAACCAACAAGCCAACAAACCAACAAACCAACAAACCAATTAACCAACAAACCAACAAACGTGCAAACCAACAAACAAACAAACCAACAAACCAACAAACCTACAAACCGACAAACCAACAAACAACTAAACCAAAAAACCAACAAACCAACAAACGAACAAACCAACAAACCTACAAACCAAGAAACCAACACACCAACAAACCAACAAGCCAACAAACCAACAAACCAACAAACCAAAAAACCAACAAACCAACAAACCAACAAACCAACAAACCAACAAACCAACAAACCAACAAACCAACAAACCAACAAACCAACAAACCAACAAACCACCGAACCAACAAAGCAACAAACCAACAAACCAACAAACTAACAAACCAACAAGCCAACAAGCCAACAAACCAACAAACCAAGAAACCAGCAAACCAACAAACAAATAAACCAACAAACCAACAAACCAACAAACCAACAAACCAACAAATCAACAAACCAACAAACAAACAAACCAACAAACCAACAAACCAACAAACCAACAAACCAAAAAACCAACAAACCAATAAACCACAAAACCAACAAACCAACAAACAAACAAGCCAACAAACCAACAAACCAACAAACCAAGTAACCAACGAACCAACAAACGAACAAACCAACAAACAAACAAAACAACAAACGAACAAACCAACAAACAAAAAACCAACCAACCAACAAGCCAACAAGCCAACAAACCAACAAGCCAACAAACGAACAAACCAACAAACCAACAAACAAACAAACCAACAAACCAACAAACCAACAAACCAACAAACCAACAAGCCAATAAACCAACAAACCATTAAACCAACAAACCAACAAACGCACAAACCAACAAACCAACAAGTCAACAAGCTAACAAACCAACAAACAAACAAACCAACAAACCAAGTAACCAACGAACCAACAAATGAACAAACCAACAAACAAACAAACCAAAAAAAGAAAAAACCAACAAACCAACAAACCAACAAGCCAACAAGCCAACAAACCAACAAGCCAACAAACGAACAAACCAACAAACCAACAAACGAACAAACCAACAAACCAACAAACCAACAAGCCAATAAGCTAACAAACCAACAAACCAACAAACCAACAAACCAACAAACCAACAAATGAACAAACCAACATACCAACAAGCCTACAAGCCAACAAACCAACAATCCAACAAGCCAACAAACCAACAAACCAACAAACCAACATACCAACAAACGAACAAACCAACAAACAAACAAACCAACAAACTAACAAACCAACAAACCAACAAGCGAACAAACCAACAAACCAACAAACCAACAAACCAACAAACCAACAAACCAACAAACCAACAAACCAACAAACAAAAAAACAAACAAACCAACAAACCAACAAGCCAAGCCAACAAGCCAAGAAACCAACAAACCAACAAACCAACAAACGAACAAACCAACAAACCAAAAAACCAACAAGCCAACAAGCCAACAAACCAACAAGCCAACAAGCCAACAAACCAACAAGCCAACAAGCCAACAAACCAACAAACCAACAAACGAACAAATCAACTAACAAACAAACCAACAAACTAACAAACCAACAAACCAACAAGCCAACAAACCAACAAACCAACAAACCAAAAACCAACAAACCAACAAACCAACAAACCAACAAACCAACAAACCAACAAACCAACAAACCAACAAACAAAAAAACAAACAAACCAACAAATCAACAAGCTAAGCCAACAAGCCAAGAAACCAGCAAACCAACAAACCAACAAACGAACAAACCAACAAACCAAAAAACCAACAAGCCAACAAGCCAACAAACCAACAAGCCAACAAGCCAACAAACCAACAAGCCAACAAGCCAACAAACCAAAAAACTAACAATCCAACAAACCAACAAACCAACAAGCCAACAAGCCAACAAACCAACAAACAAATAAACCAACAAACCAACAAACTAACAAACCAACAAACCAAAAAACCAAAAAACGAACAAACCAACAAACCAACAAGCCAAACAAACCAACAAAAAAATAAAACAACAAACCAAAAAACCAACAAACCAACAAACCAACAAACCAACAAACCAACAAACCAACAAACCAACAAACAAAAAAACCAAAAAACCAACAAACCAACAAGCCAACAAACCAACAAACCAACAAACCATTTAACCAACAAACCAACAAACCAACAAACCAACAAACCAACAAACCTACAAACCAACAAACCAACAAACAAATAAACCACCAAACCAACAAACCAACAAACCAACAAACCAACAAACCAACAAACCAACAAACCAACAAACCAACAAACGAACAAACCAACAAACCTACAAACCAAGAAACCAATAAACCAACAGGCCAACAAACCAACAAACCAACAAACCAACAAACCAACAAACCAGCAAACCAAAAAACCAACAAACCAACAAACCAACAAACCAACAAACCAACAAACCAACAAACCAACAAACCAACAAAACACCAAACCAACAAACCAACAAACCAACAAACCAACAAACCAACAAACCAACAAACCAACAAACCAACAAACCAACAAGCAAATAAACCAACAAACCAACAAACCAACAAATCAACAAACCAAAAAATCAACAAACCAACAAACCAAAAAACCAACAAACCGACAAACCAACAAGCCAACAAACCAACAAACCAACAAACTAACAAACCAAAAAACCAAGTAACCAACGAACAAACAAACGAACAAACCAACAAACGAACAAACCAAAATCCAACAAACCAACAAGCCAACAAGCCAACAAACCAACAAGCCAACAAACAAACAAACAAACAAACCAACAAAATAACAAACCAACAAACCAACAAACCAACAAACCAACAAACCAAGAAACCAACAAACCAACAAACCAACAAGCCAACAAACCAACAAACCAACAAACCAACAAACCAACAAACCAACAAACAAATAAACCAACAAACATACAAACCAACAAACCAACAAACCAACAAACCAAAAAACCAACAAACCAACAAGCCAACAAGCCAACAAACCAACAAACTAACAAACCAACAAACGAACTAACCAACAAACCAACAAGCCAACAAACCAACAAGCCAACAAGCCAACAAACCAACAAGTCAACAAACCAAGAAACCAACAAACCAACAAGCCAACAAACCAACAAATCAACAAACCAACAAACCGAGAAACCAACAAACCAACAAACCAAAAACCAAAAACCTACAAACCAGCAAAACCAAAAACCAACGAACCAACAAACCAACAAACCAACAAACCAAAAAGCCAACAAACGAACAAACCAACAAACCAACAAACAAATAAACCAACAAACCAACAAACCAACAAACCAACAAACTAAGTAACCAACAAGCCAACAAACCAACAAACAAACAAGCCAACAAGCCAACAAACCAACAAACCAACAAGCCAACAAACCAAGAAACTAACAAACCAACAAGCCAACAAACAAACAAATCCACAAACCAACAAACCAAGAAACCAACAAACCAACAAACCAACAAACCAACAAACCAAAAAACCTACAAACCAACAAACCAACAAACCAACAAACCAACAAACCAACAAACCAACAAACCAACAAGCCAACAAGCCAACAAACCAACAAGCCAACAAACGAACAAACGAACAAACCAACAAAACAACAAACGAACAACCCAACAAACCAACAAGCCAACAAGCCAATAAGCCAACAAACCAACAAACCAACAAACCAACAAACCAACAACCAAACAAACCAACAAACCAACAAGCCAACAAGCCAACAAACCAACAAACCAACAAACCAACAAACCAACAAACCAACAAACCAACAAACCAACAAACCAACAAACCAACAAACCAACAAACCAACAAACCAACAAACCAACAAACAAACAAACAAACACACAAACCAACAAGCCAACAAGCCAACAAACCAACAAACCAACAAACCAACAAACGAACAAACCAACAAACCAAAAAACCAACAAGCCAACAAGCCAACAAACCAACAAGCCAACAAACCAACAAGCCAAAAAGCCAACAAACCAACAAACCAACAAACCAACAAACCAACAAACGAACAAACCGACAAACCAACAAGCCAACAAAACAACAAACCAACAAACCAAAAAACTAACAATCCAACAAACCAACAAACCAACAAACCAATAAGCCAACAAGCCAACAAACCACCAAACCAACAAACGAATAAGCCAACAAACCAACAAACCAACAAACCAACAAACCAACAAACCAACAAACCAAAAAACCAAAAAACCAACAAACCAACAAGCCAAACAAACCAACAAAAAAATAAAACAACAAACCAACAAACCAACAAACCAACAAACCAACAAACCAAAAAACCAAAAAACCAACAAACCAACAAACCCACAAGCCAACAAACCAACAAACCAACAAACCAATTAACCAACAAACCAACAAACCAACAAACCAACAAACCAACAAACCAACAAACCAACAAACCAACAAACCAACAAACCAACAAACCAACAAACCAACAAACCAACAAACCAACAAACCTACAAACCAACAAACCAACACACAAATAAACCAACAAACCAACAAACCAACAAACCAACAAACCAACAAACAAATAAACCAACAAACCAACAAACTAACAAACCAACAAAGCAACAAACCAACAAACCAACAAACCAACAAACCAAAAAACCAACAAACCAAAAAACCAACAAGCCAACAAATCAACAAACCAACAAACCAACAAACGAACAAACCAACAAACCTACAAACCCAGAAACCAACAAACCAACAAACCAACAAACCAACAAGCCAACAAGCCAACAAACCAACAAACCAACAAACCAACAAACCAGCAAACCAAAAAACCAACAAACCAACAAACCAACAAACCAACAAACCAACAAACCACCAAACCAACAAACCAACAAACCAACAAACCAACAAACCAACAAACCAACAAGCCAAGAAACCAACAAACCAACAAACCAACAAACCAACAAACCAACAAGCAAATAAACCAACAAACCAACAAACCAACAAACCAACAAGCCAACAAACCAACAAACGAACAAACTAACAAACCAACAAACCAAGTAACCAACGAACAAACAAACGAACAAACCAACAAACAAACAAACCAACAAACGAACAAATCAACAAAATAACAAACCAACAAACCAACAAACCAACAAACCAGCAAACCAACAAACCAACAAACCAAGAAACCAAGAAACCAATAAACCAACAAACCAACAAACCAACAAACCAACAAACCAACAAACCAACAAACAAATAAACTAACAAACCAACAAACCAACAAACCAACAAACCAGCAAACCAAAAAACCAACAAACCAACAAGCCAACAAGCCAACAAACCAACAAACTAACAAACCAACAAACGAACTAACCAACAAACCAACAAGCCAACAAGCCAACAAACCAACAAACCAACAAACCAACAAACCAACAAACCAACAAACCAACAAACTAAGTAACCAACAAGCCAACAAACCAACAAACCAACAAGCCAACAAGCCAACAAGCCAAACAAACCAACAAAAAAATAAAACAACAAACCAACAAACCAACAAACCAACAAACCAACAAACCAACAAACCAACAAACCAACAAACCAACAAACCAATTAACCAACAAACCAACAAACCAACAAACCAACAAACCAACAAACCAACAAACCAACAAACCAACAAACCAACAAACCAACAAACCTACAAACCAACAAACCAACACACAAATAAACCAACAAACCAACAAACCAACAAACCAACAAACCAACAAACAAATAAACCAACAAACCAACAAACTAACAAACCAACAAAGCAACAAACCAACAAACCAACAAACCAACAAACCTACAAACCCAGAAACCAACAAACCAACAAACCAACAAGCCAACAAACCAACAAACCAACAAACCAACAAACCAGCAAACCAAAAAACCAACAAACCAACAAACCAACAAACCAACAAACCAACAAACCAACAAACCAACAAACCACCAAACCAACAAACCAACAAACCAACAAACCAACAAACCAACAAGCCAAGAAACCAACAAACCAACAAACCAACAAACCAACAAACCAACAAGCAAATAAACCAACAAACCAACAAACCAACAAACCAACAAGCCAACAAACCAACAAACGAACAAACTAACAAACCAACAAACCAAGTAACCAACGAACAAACAAACGAACAAACCAACAAACAAACAAACCAACAAACGAACAAATCAACAAACCAACAAACCAACAAACCAACAAACCAACAAACCAACAAACCAAGAAACCAAGAAACCAAGAAACTAAGAAACCAATAAACCAACAAACCAACAAACCAACAAACCAACAAACCAACAAACCAACAAACCAACAAACAAATAAACCAACAAACCAACAAACCAACAAACCAACAAACCAGCAAACCAAAAAACCAACAAACCAACAAGCCAACAAGCCAACAAACCACCAAACTAACAAACCAACAAACAAACTAACCTACAAACCAACAAGCCAACAAGCCAACAAACCAACAAACCAACAAACCAACAAACCAACAAACCAACAAACCAACAAACCAACAAACTAAGTAACCAACAAGCCAACAAACCAACAAACCAACAAGCCAACAAGCCAACAAACCAACAAACCAACAAGCCAACAAACCAACAAACCAACAAACCAACAAGCCAACAAGCCAACAAACCAACAAACAAATAAACCAACAAACGAACAAACCAATAAGCAAAAACAAACCAACAAACCAAGAAACAAACAAACCAACAAGCCAACAAGCCAACAAACCAACAAACTAACAAACCAACAAACGAAATAACCAACAAACCAACAAGCCAACAAGCCAACAAACCAACAAACCAACAAACCAACAAACCAACAAACCAACAAACTAAGTAACCAACAAGCCAACAAACCAACAAACCAACAAACTAAGTAACCAACAAGCCAACAAACCAACAAACCAACAAGCCAACAAGCCAGCAAACCAACAAACCAACAAGCCAACAAACCAACAAACCAACAAACCAACAAGCCAACAAACCAACAAACAAATAAACCAACAAACCAACAAACCACCAAACCAACAAACCAACAAACCAAAAAACCAACAAACCAACAAGCCAACAAACCAACAAACCAACAAACTAACAAACCAACAAACAAACTAACCAACAAAACAACAAGCCAACAAACCAACAAACCAACAAACCAAAAAACCAAAAAACCAACAAACCAACAAGCCAAACAAACCTACAAAAAAATAAAACAACAAACCAACAAACTAACAAACGCACAAACCAACAAACCAACAAGTCAACAAGCCAACAAACCAACAAACCAACAAACCAATAAACCAAGTAACCAACGAACCAACAAATGAACAAACCAACAAACAAACAAACCAAAAAACAAACAAACCAACAAACCAACAAACCAACAAACCAACAAGCCAACAAGCCAACAAACCAACAAGCCAACAAACGAACAAACCAACAAACCAACAAACGAACAAACCAACAAACCAACAAACCAACAAGCCAATAAGCCAACAAACCAAAAAACCAACAAACCAACAAACCAACAAATGAACAAACCAACATACCAACAAGCCAACAAGCCAACAAACCAAAAAGCCAACAAGCCAACAAACCAACAAACCAACAAACCAACAAACCAACAAACGAACAAACCAACAAACAAACAAACCAACAAACTAACAAACCAACAAACCAACAAGCCAACAAACCAACAAACCAACAAACCAACAAACCAACAAACCAACAAACCAACAAACCAACAAACCAACAAACAAAAAAACAAACAAACCAACAAGCAAAGCCAACAAGCCAAGAAACCAACAAACCAACAAACCAACAAACGAACAAACCAACAAACCAAAAAACCAACAAGCCAACAAGCCAACAAACCAACAAGCCAACAAGCCAACAAACCAACAAGCCAACAAGCCAATAAACCAACAAACCAACAAACCAACAACCCAACAAACCAACAAACGAACAAACCAACAAACAAACAAACCAACAAACTAACAAACCAACAAACCAACAAGCCAACAAACCAACAAACCAAAAACCAACAAACCAACAAACCAACAAACCAACAAACCAACAAACAAAAAAACAAACAAACCAACAAGCTAAGCCAACAAGCCAAGAAACCAACAAACGAACAAACCAACGAACCAAAAAACCAACAAGCCAACAAGCCAACAAACCAACAAACCAACAAGCCAACAAGCCAACAAACCAACAAGCCAACAAGCCAACAAACCAACAAACCAACAAACCAACAAACGAACAAACCAACAAACAAACAAACCAACAAACTAACAAACCAACAAACCAACAAGCCAACAAACCAACAAACCAAAAACCAACAAACCAACAAACCAACAAACCAACAAACCAACAAGCCAACAAGCCAACAAACCAAAAAACCAACAAACCAACAAACCAACAAACCAACAAGCCAACAAACCAACAAACCAACAAACAAATAAACCAACAAACCAACAAACCAACAAACCAACAAACCAACAAACCAACAAGCCAACAAACCAACAAACCAACAAGCCAACAAACCAACAAACCAAAAAACTAACAATACAACAAACCAACAAACCAACAAGCCAACAAGCCAACAAACCAACAAACAAATAAACCAACAAACCAACAAACCAACAAACCAAAAAACCAAAAAACGAACAAACCAACAAACCAACAAGCCAAACAAACCAACAAAAAAATAAAACAACAAACCAAAAAACCAACAAACCAACAAACCAACAAACCAACAAACCAACAAACCAAAAAACCAACAAACCAACAAACCAACAAGCCAACAAACCAACAAACCAACAAACCATTTAACCAACAAACCAACAAACCAACAAACCAACAAACCAACAAACCAACAAACCAACAAACCTACAAACCAACAAACCAACAAACAAATAAACCAACAAACCAACAAACCAACAAACCAACAAACCAACAAACCAACAAACCAACAAACCAACAAACCAACAAACCAACAAACGAACAAACCAACAAACCTACAAACCAACAAACCAACAAACCAACAAACCAACAAACCAACAAGCCAACAAACCAACAAACCAACAAACCAACAAACCACCAACCAAAAAACCAACAAACCAACAAACCAACAAACCAACAAACCAACAAACCAACAAACCACCAAACCAACAAACCAACAAACCAACAAACCAACAAACCAACAAACCAACAAACCAACAAACCAACAAACCAACAAACCAACAAACAAACAAGCAAATAAACCAACAAACCAACAAACCAACAAACCAACAAACCAAAAAACCAACAAACCAACAAACCAAAAAACCAACAAACCAACAAACCAACAAGCCAACAAACCAACAAACCAAAAAACTAACAAACCAAAAAACCAAGTAACCAACGAACAAACAAACGAACAAACCAACAATCAAACAAACCAACAAACGAACAAACCAAAAACCAACAAACCAACAAGCCAACAAGCCAACAAACCAACAAGCCAACAAACGAACAAACCAACAAACCAACAAACTAACAAACCAACAAACCAACAAAACAAAAAACCAAGAAACCAACAAACCAACAAACCAACAAGCCAACAAACCAACAAACCAACAAACCAACAAACCAACAAACCAACAAACCAACTAACAAATAAACCAACAAACATACAAACCAACAAACCAACAAACCAACAAACCAAAAAACTAACAAACCAACAAACCAACAAGCCAACAAGCCAACAAACCAACAAACGAACTAACCAACAAACCAACAAGCCAACAAACCAACAAGCCAACAAGCCAACAAACCAACAAGTCAACAAACCAAGAAACCAACAAACCAACAAGCCAACAAACCAACAAATCAACAAACCAACTAACCAAGAAACCAACAAACCAACAAACCAAAAACCAAAAAACCTACAAACCAGCAAAACCAAAAACCAACAAACCAACAAACCAACAAACCAACAAACCAATAAGCCAACAAGCCAACAAACCAAAAAGCCAACAAACGAACAAACCAACAAACCAACAAACAAATAAACCAACAAACCAACAAACCAACAAACTAAGTAACCAACAAGCCAACAAACCAACAAACAAACAAGCCAACAAGCCAACAAACCAACAAACCAACAAGCCAACAAACCAAGAAACCAACAAACCAACAAACCTACAAACCAACAAACCAACAAACCAACAAACCAACAAACCAACAAACCAACAAACCAACAAACCAACAAGCCAACAAGCCAACAACCCAACAAGCCAACAAACGAACAAACGAACAAACCAACAAACCAACAAACGAACAACCAAACAAACCAACAAGCCAACAAGCCAATAAGCCAACAAACCAACAAACCAACAAACCAACAAACCAACAAACCAACAAACCAACAAGCAAAAAAACCAACAAACCAACAAACCAACAAACCAACAAACCAAAAAACCAACAAACCAACAAACCAAAAAACCAACAAACCAACAAACCAACAAGCCAACAAACCAACAAACCAAAAAACTAACAAACCAAAAAACCAAGTAACCAACGAACAAACAAACGAACAAACCAACAAACAAACAAACCAACAAACGAACAAACCAAAAACCAACAAACCAACAAGCCAACAAGCCAACAAACCAACAAGCCAACAAACGAACAAACCAACAAACCAACAAACTAACAAACCAACAAACCAACAAACCAACAAACCAACAAACCAAGAAACCAACAAACCAACAAACCAACAAGCCAACAAACCAACAAACCAACAAACCAACAAACCAACTAACAAATAAACCAACAAACATACAAACCAACAAACCAACAAACCAACAAACCAAAAAACCAACAAACCAACAAACCAACAAGCCAACAAGCCAACAAACCAACAAACGAACTAACCAACAAACCAACAAGCCAACAAACCAACAAGCCAACAAACCAACAAGTCAACAAACCAAGAAACCAACAAACCAACAAGCCAACAAACCAACAAATCAACAAACCAACAAACCAAGAAACCAACAAACCAACAAACCAACAAACCAAAAACCAAAAAACCTACACACTAGCAAAACCAAAAACCAACAAACCAACAAACCAACAAACCAACAAACCAATAAGCCAACAAGCCAACAAACCAAAAAGCCAACAAACGAACAAACCAACAAACCAACAAACAAATAAACCAACAAACCAACAAACCAACAAACCTACAAACTAAGTAACCAACAAGCCAACAAACCAACAAACAAACAAGCCAACAAGCCAACAAACCAACAAACCAACAAGCCAACAAACCAAGAAACCAACAAACCAACAAGCCAACAAAAAAAAAAATCCACAAACCAACAAACCAAGAAACCTACAAACCAACAAACCAACAAACCAACAAACCAAAAAACCTACAAACCTACAAACCAACAAACCAACAAACCAACAAACCAACAAACCAACAAACCAACAAACCAACAAACCAACAAACCAACAAACCAACAAACCAACAAGACAACAAGCCAACAAACCAACAAGCCAACAAACGAACAAACGAACAAACCAACAAACCAACAAACGAACAACCAAACAAACCAACAAGCCAACAAGCCAATAAGCCAACAAACCAACAAACCAACAAACCAACAAACCAACAAACCAACAAACCAACAAACCAACAAACCAACAAGCCAACAAGCCAACAAACCAACAAACCAACAAACCAACAAACCAACAAACCAACAAACCAACAAACCAAGAAACCAACAAACCAACAAACCAACAACCCAACAAACCAACAAACCAACAAACCAACAAACCAACAAACAAACAAACAAACAAACCAACAAACCAAC
This sequence comes from Atherix ibis, assembly GCA_958298945.1. Taxonomy (NCBI): domain Eukaryota; kingdom Metazoa; phylum Arthropoda; class Insecta; order Diptera; family Athericidae; genus Atherix; species Atherix ibis. The sequence continues at coordinate 32,923,645 of OY282608.1, forward strand.
AAGCCAACAAGCCAACAAGCCAACAAACCAACAAACCAACAAACCAACAAACGAACAAACCAACAAACAAAAAAACCAACAAGCCAACAAGCCAACAAACCAACAAGACAACAAACCAACAAGCCAAAAAGCCAACAAACCAACAAACCAACAAACCAACAAACAAACAAACCGACAAACCAACAAGCCAACAAACCAACAAACCAACAAGCCAACAGGCCAACAAACCAAAAAACCAACAAACCAACAAACCAACAAACCAACAAGCCAACAAGCCAACAAACCAACAAACAAACAAACCAACAAACCAACAAACCAACAAACCAAAAAACCAACAAGCCAACAAACCAACAAACCAACAAGCCAACAAACCAACAAACCAAAAAACTAACAATCCAACAAACCAACAAACCAATAAGCCAACAAGCCAACAAACCAACAAACCAAAAAACGAATAAGCCAACAAACCAACAAACCAACAAACCAACAAACCAACAAACCAAAAAACCAAAAAACCAACAAACCAACAAGCCAAACAAACCAACAAAAATATAAAACAACAAACCAACAAACCAACAAACCAACAAACCAACAAACCAACAAACCAAAAAACCAAAAAACCAACAAACCAACAAACCCACAAGCCAACAAACCAACAAACCAACAAACCAATTAACCAACAAACCAACAAACCAACAAACCAACAAACCAACAAACCAACAAACCAACAAACCAACAAACCAACAAACCAACAAACCAACAAACCAACAAACCAACAAACCAACAAACCAACAAACCAACAAAACTACAAACCAACAAACCAACACACAAATAAACCAACAAACCCACAAACCAACAAACCAACAAACCAACAAACAAATAAACCAACAAACCAACAAACTAACAAACCAACAAAGCAACAAACCAACAAACCAACAAACCAACAAACCAAAAAACCAACAAACCAAAAAACCAACAAGCCAACAAATCAATAAACCAACAAACCAACAAACGAACAAACCAACAAACCTACAAACCTAGAAACCAATAAACCAACAATCCAACAAGCCAACAAACCAACAAACCAACAAACCAACGACTCAGCAAACCAAAAAACCAACAAACCAACAAACCAACAAACCAACAAACCAACAAACCAACAAACCACCAAACCAACAAACCAACAAACCAACAAACCAACAAACCAACAAACCAACAAACCAACAAGCCAAGAAACCAACAAACCAACAAACCAACAAACCAACAAGCAAATAAACCAACAAACCAACAAACCAACAAACCAAAAAACCAAAAAACCAACAAACCAACAAACCAAAAAACCAACAAACCCACAAACCAACAAGCCAACAAACCAACAAACCAACAAACTAACAAACCAACAAACCAAGTAACTAACGAACAAACAAACGAACAAACCAACAAACAAACAAACCAACAAACGAACAAACCAACAAACCAACAAACCAACAAACCAACAAACCAACAAACCAACAAACCAACAAACCAACAAACCAACAAACCAAGAAACCAAGAAACCAAGAAACCAATAAACCAACAAACCAACAAACCAACAAACCAACAAACCAACAAACCAACAAACCAACAAACAAATAAACCAACAAACCAACAAACCAACAAACCAACAAACCAACAAACCAAAAAACCAACAAACCAACAAGCCAACAAGCCAACAAACCAACAAACTAACAAACCAACAAACGAACTAACCAACAAACCAACAAGCCAACAAGCCAACAAACCAACAAACCAACAAACCAACAAACCAACAAACTAAGTAACCAACAAGCCAACAAACCAACAAGCCAACAAGCCAACAAACCAACAAACCAACAAGCCAACAAACCAACAAACCAACAAACCAACAAGCCAACAAGCCAACAAACCAATAAACAAATAAACCAACAAACCAACAAACCAACAAACCAACAAACCAACAAACCAACAAACCAACAAACCAACAAACCAACAAACCAACAAACCAATAAACCAACAAACCAACAAGCCAACAAGCCAACAAACCAACAAACCCACAAACCAAAAACCAACAAACCAACAAGCAAATAAACCAACAAACCAACAAACCAACAAACCAACAAACCAACAAACCAAAAAACCAACAAACCAACAAACCAACAAACGAACTAACCAACAAACCAACAAGCCAACAAGCCAACAAACCAAAAAACCAAAAAACCAACAAACCAACAAGCCAAACAAACCTACAAAAAAATAAAACAACAAACCAAAAAACCAACAAACTAAGTAACCAACTAGCCAACAAACCAACAAACCAACAAGCCAACAAGCCAGCAAACCAACAAACCAACAAGCCAACAAACCAACAAACCAACAAACCAACAAACCAACAAACCAACAAACAAATAAACCAACAAACCAACAAACCAACAAACCAACAAACCAACAAACCAAAAAACCAACAAACCAACAAGCCAACAAGCCAACAAACCAACAAACTAACAAACCAACAAACGAACTAACCAACAAACCAACAAGCCAACAAACCAACAAACCAAAAAACCAAAAAACAAACAAACCAACAAGCCAAACAAACCTACAAAAAAATAAAACAACAAACCAAAAAACCAACAAACCAACAAACCAACAAACCAACAAACAAATAAACCAACAAACCAACAAACTAACAAACCAACAAAGCAACAAACCAACAAACCAACAAACCAACAAACCCAAAAACCAACAAACCAAAAAACCAACAAGCCAACAAACCAACAAACCAACAAACCAACAAACGAACAAACCAACAAACCTACAAACCAAGAAACCAAAAAATCAACAAACCAACAAGCCAACAAACCAACAAACCAACAAACCAACAAACCAGCAAACCAAAAAACCAACAAACCAACAAACCAACAAACCAACAAACCAACAAACCAACAAACCAACAAACCACCAAACCAACAAACCAACAAACCAACAAACCAACAAACCAACAAACCAACAAACCAACAAACCAGCAAGCCAACAAAAAAACAAACCAACAAACCAACAAACCAACAAACCAAAAACCAACAAACCAACAAGCAAATAAACCAACAAACCAACAAACCAACAAACCAACAAACCAACAAACCAACAAACCAAAAAACCAACAAACCAACAAACCAAAAAACCAACAAACCAACAAACAAATAAGCCAACAAACCAACAAACCAACAAACTAACAAACCAATAAACCAAGTAACCAACGAACAAACAAACGAACAAACCAACAAACAAACAAACCAACAAACGAACAAACTAACAAACCAACAAACCAACAAGCCAACAAGCCAACAAGCCAACAAACCAACAAGTCAACAAACGAACAAACCAACAAACCAACAAACCAACAAACCAACAAACCAACAAACCAACAAACCAACAAACCAACAAACCAACAAACCAACAAACCAAGAAACCAACAAACCAACAAACCAACAAGCCAACAAACCAAGAAACCAACAAACCAACAAACCAACAAACCAACAAACCAAAAAACCAACAAACCAACAGGCCAACAAGCCAACAAACCAACAAACTAACAAACCAACAAACGAACTAACCAACAAACCAACAAGCCAAAAAGCCAACAAACCAACAAACCAACAAACCAACAAACTAAGTAACCAACAAGCCAACAAACCAACAAACCAACAAGCCAACAAGCGAACAAACCAACAAACCAACAAACCAACAAACCAACAAGCCAACAATTCAACAAACAAATAAACCAACAAACCAACAAACCAACAAACCAACAAACCAAAAAACCAACAAACCAACAAGCGAACAAGCCAACAAACCAACAAACTAACAAACCAACAAACCAACAAACCAACAAACCAACAAACCAACAAACCAACAAACCAACAAACTAAGTAACCAACAAGCCAACAAACCAAAAAACTAAGTAACCAACAAGCCAACAAACCGACAAACCGACAAGCCAACAAACCAACAAACCAATAAACCAACAAGCCAACAAACCAACAAACCAACAAACCAACAAGCCAACAAACCAACAAACAAATTAACCAACAAACCAACAAACCAACAAACCAACAAGCCAACAAACCAAAAAACCAACAAACCAACTAGCCAACAAGCCAACAAACCAACAAACTAACAAACCAACAAACGAACTAACCAACAAACCAACAAGCCAACAAGCCAACAAACCAACAAACCAACAAACCAACAAACCAACAAACTAAGTAACCAACAAGCCAACAAACCAACAAACCAACAAGCCAACAAGTCAACAAACCAACAAACCAACAAGCCAACAAGCCAACAAGCCAACCAACCAACAAACCAACAAACGAACAAGCCAATAAACCAACAAGCCAACAAACCAACAAACCAACAAACCAAGTAACCAAAAAGCCAACAAACTAACAAACCAACAAGCCAACAAGCCAACAAACCGACAAACCAACAAAGCAACAAGCCAACAAGCCAACAAACCAACAAACCAACAAGCCAACAAACCAACAAACCAACAAGCCAACAAGCCAACAAAACAACAAACCAACAAACCAACAAGCCAACAAACCAACAAACCAAAAGCCAACAAACCAACAAACCAACAAACCAACAAACCAACAAGCCAACAAGCCAACAAACCAACAAACCAACAAGCCAACAAACCAACAAACCAACAAACCAACATGCCAACAAACCAACAAACTAAGTAACCAACAAGCCAACAAGCCAACAAACCAACAAACTAACAAACCAACAAACGAACTAACCAACAAACTAACAAGCCAACAAGCCAACAAACCAACAAACCAACAAACCAACAAACCAACAAACTAAGTAACCAACAAGCCAACAAACCAACAAACTAAGTAACCAACAAGCCAACAAAACAACAAACCGACAAGCCAACAAACCAACAAACCAACAAACCAACAAGCCAACAAACCAACAAACCAACAAACCAACAAGCCAACAAACCAACAAACAAATAAACCAACAAACCAACAAACCAACAAACAGACAAACCAAAAAACCAACAAACCAACAAGCCAACAAGCCAACAAACCAACAAACTAACAAACCAACAAACGAACTAACCAACAAACCAACAAGCCAACAAGCCAACAAACCAACAAACCAACAAACTAAGTAACCAACAAGCCAACAAACCAACAAACAAACAAGCCAACAAGCCAACAAACCAACAAACTAACAAACCAACAAACCAACATGCCAACAAACTAACAAACTAAGTAACCAACAAGCCAACAAGCCAACAAACCAACAAACTAACAAACTAACAAACGAACTAACCAACAAACTAACAAGCCAACAAGCCAACAAACCAACAACCCAACAAAGCAACAAGCCAACAAGCCAACAAACCAACAAACCAACAAGCCAACAAACCAACAAACCAACAAGCCAACAAGCCAACAAAACAACAAAACAACAAACCAACAAGCCAACAAACCAACAAACCAACAAGCCAACAAACCAACAAACCAACAAACCAACAAACCAACAAGCCAACAAGCCAACAAACCAACGAACCAACAAGCCAACAAACCAACAAACCAACAACCCAACATGCCAACAAACCAACAAACTAAGTAACCAACAAGCCAACAAACCAACAAACCAACAAGCCAACAAGCCAGCAAACCAACAAACCAACAAGCCAACAAACCAACAACCCAACAAACCAACAAGCCAACAAACCAACAAACAAATAAACCAACAAACCAACAAAACAACAAACCAACAAACCAACAAACCAAAAAACCAACAAACCAACAAACTAACAAGCCAACAAGCCAACAAATCAACAAACTAACAAACCAACAAACGAACTAACCAACAAACCAACAAGCCAACAAGCCAACAAACCAACAAACCAACAAACCAACAAACCAACAAACTAAGTAACCAACAAGCCAACAAACCAACAAACCAACAAGACAACAAGCCAACAAACCAACAAACCAACAAACCAACAAGCACACAAACCAACAAACCAACAAACCAAAAAACCATCAAACCAACAAACCAACAAACCAACAAACCAACAAACCAACAAACCAACAAACCAACAAACCAACAAGCCAATAAGCCAACAAACCAACAAACCAACAAACCAACAAGCCAACAAACCAACAAGCCAACAAACCAACAAACCAACAAACCAAGTAACCAAAAAGCCAACAAACTAACAAACCAACAAGCCAACAAGCCACCAACCAACAAACCAACAAAGCAACAAGCCAACCAGCCAACAAACCAACAAACCAACAAGCCAACAAACCAATAAACCAACAAGCCAACAAACCAACAAACCAACAAACCAACAAGCCAACAAACCAACAAACCAACAAACCAACAAGCCAACAAACCAACAAACCAACAAACCAACAAACCAACAAGCCAACAAGCCAACAAACCAAGAAACCAACAAACCAACAAACCAACAAACCAACAAACCAACATGCCAACAAACAAACAAACCAACAAATCAACAAATCAACAAACCAACAAACCAAGAAACCAACAAACCAACAAACCAAAAAACCAACAAACCAACAAACCATCAAACGAACAAACGAACAAACCAACAAACCAACAAACCAAAAAACCAAAAAACCAACAAACCAACAAACCAACAAGCCAACAAACTAACAAACCAACAAACCAATTAACCAACGAACCAACAAACGAACAAACCAACAAACCAACAAACCAACAAACCAACAAACCAACAAACCTACAAACCAACAAACAAATAAACCAACAAACCAACAAACCAACAAACCAAAAAACCAACAAACCAACAAACCAACAAACCAACAAACCAGCAAACCAAAAAACCAAGAAGCCAACAAATCAACAAGCCAACAAACCAACAAACCAAGTAACCAAAAAGCCAACAAACTAACAAACCAACAAGCCAACAAGCCCACAAACCAACAAACCAACAAAGCAACAAGCCAACCAGCCAACAAACCAACAAACCAACAAGCCAACAAACCAAAAAACCAACAATCCAACAAGCCAAAAAACCAACAAACCAACAAACCAACAAGCCAACAAACAACAAACCAACAAGCCAACAAACCAACAAACCAACAAACCAACAAACCAACAACCAACAAGCCAACAAACCAACAAACCAACAAGCCAACAAACCAACAAACCAACAAACTAAGTAACCAAGAAGCCAACAAACCAACAAGCCAACAAGCCAACAAACCAACAAAACAACAAACCAACAAACCAACAAACTAAGTAACCAACAAGCCAACAAACCAACAAACCAACAAGCCAACAAGCCAACAAACCAACAAACCAACAAGCCAACAAACCAACAAACCAACAAACCAACAAGCCAACACACCAACAAACAAATAAACCAATAAACCAACAATCCAACAAACCAACAAACCAACAAACCAAAAAACCAACAAACCAACAAGCCAACAAGCCAACAAACCAACAAACCAACAAACTAACAAACCAACAAACGAACTAACCAACAAATCAACAAACCAACAAACTAAGTAACCAACAAGCCAACAAACCAACAAACCAATAAACTAAGTAACCAACAAGCCAACAAACCAACAAACCAACAAGCCAACAAGCCAACAAACCAACAAACCAACAAACCAACAAACCAACAAACCAACAAACCAACAAACCAACAAACCAACAAGCCAACAAACCAACAAACAAATAAACCAACAAACCAACAAACCAACAAACCAACAAACCAACAAACCAAAAAACCAACAAACCAACAAGCCAACAAGCCAACAAACCAACAAACTAACAAACCAAAAAACGAACTAACCACCAAACCAACAAGCCAACAAGCCAACAAACCAACAAACCAACAACCAACAAACCAACAAACTAAGTAACCAACAAGCCAACAAACCAACAAACCAACAAGCCAACAAGCCAACAAACCAACAAACCAACAAGCCAACAAACCAACAAACCAACAAACCAACAAACCAAAAAACCAACAAACCAACAAACCAACAAACCAACAAACCAACAAACTAACAAGCCAACAAGCCAACAAACCAACAAACCAACAAACCAACAAACCAACAAACCAACAAACCAACAAGCCAACAAGCCAACAAACCAACAAACCAACAAACCAACAAGCCAACAAGCCAACAAACCAACAAACCAACAAGCCAACAAACCAACAAACCAACAAACCAACAAGGCAACAAGCCAACAAACCAACAAACCAACAAGCCAACAAACCAACAAACCAACAAACCAACATGCCAACAAACCAACAAACTAAGTAACCAACAAGCCAACAAACCAACAAACCAACAAGCCAACAAGCCAACAAGCCAACAAACCAACAAACCAACAAGCCAACAAACCAACAAACCAACAAACCAACAAGCCAACAAACCAACAAACAAATAAACCAACAACCCAACAAACCAACAAACCAACAAACCAACAAACCAACAAACCAAAAAACCAACAAACCAACAAGCCAACAAGCCGACAAACCAACAAGCCAACAAACCAACAAACCAACAAGCCAACAAACCAACAAGGCAACAAGCCAACAAACCAACAAACCAACAAACAAATAAACCAACAAGCCAACAAACCAACAAACCAACAAGCCAACAAGCCAACAAACCAACAAACAAACAAGCCAACAAACCAACAAACCAACAAACCAAAAAACCAACAAACCAACAAACCAACAAACCAACAAACCAACAAACCAACAAGCCAACAAGACAACAAACCAACAAACCAACAAACCAACAAGCCAACAAACCAACAAACCAACAAACCAAGTAACCAAAAAGCCAACAAACTAACAAACCAACAAGCCAACAAGCCAACAAACCAACAAACCAACAAAGCAACAAGCCAACAAGCCAACAAACCAGCAAACCAACAAACCAACAAGCCAACAAGCCAACAAACCTACAAACCAACAAACCGACAAACCAACAAACTAGGTAACCAACAAGCCAACAAACCAACACAACAACAAGCCAACAAGCCAACAAACCAACAAACCAACAAGCCAACAAATCAACAAACCAACAAACCAAAAAACCAACAAACCAACAAACCAACAAACCAACAAACCAAAAAACCAACAAACCAACAAACCAACAAGCCAACAAACCAACAAACCAACAAACCAATTAACCAACAAACCAACAAACGAAGAAAGCAACAAACCAACAAACCAACAAACCAACAAACCTACAAACCAACAAACCAACAAACCAACAAACAAATAAACCAACAAACCAACAAACTAACAAACCAACAAACCAACAAACAAATAAACCAACAAACCAACAAACCAACAAACCAACAAACCAACAAACCAACAAACCAACAAACCAACAAACCAACAAACCAACAAACCAACAAACCAACAAACCAAAAAACGAACAAACCAAAAAACCAACAAGCCATCAAACCAACAAACCAACAAACGAACAAACCAACAAACCAACAAACAAATAAACCAACAAACCAACAAACCAACAAACCAACAAACCAACAAACCAACAAACTAACAAACCAAAAAACGAAAAAACCAAAAAACCAACAAGCCAACAAACCAACAAACCAACAAACCAACAAACGAACAAACCAACAAACCTACAAACCAATAAATTAACAAACCAACAAACCAACCAGCCAACAAACCAACAAACCAACAAACCAACAAACCAACAAACCAGCAAACCAAAAAACCAACAAACCAACAAACCAACAAACCAACAAACCAACAAACCAACAAACCAACAAACCACCAAACCAACAAACCAACAAACCAACAAACCAACAAACCAACAAACCGACAAGCCAACAAACCAACAAACCAACAAACCAACAAACCAACAAACCAACAAACAAATAAACCAACAAACCAACAAACCAACAAACCAACAAACCAACAAACCAAAAAACCAACAAACCAACAAACCAAAAAACCAACAAACCAACAAACCAACAAGCCAACAAACCAACAAACCAAGAAACCGAAAAAACCAACAAACCAACAAATCAACAAGCCAACAAACCAACAAACCAATTAACCAACAAACCAACAAACCAACAAACCAACAAGCCAACAAACTAACAATCCAACAAACGAACTAACCAAAAAACCAAAAAACCAACAAACCAACAAACCAAAAAACCAACAAACCAACAAACCAACAAGCCAACAAACCAACAAACCAAGAAACCAAGAAACCAACAAACCAACAAGCCAACAAACCAACAAACCAACAAACCCACAAACCAACAAACCAACAAACCAAAAAACCAACAAACAAATAAACCAACAAACCAACAAACCCACAAACCAACAAACCAACAAACCAAAAAACCTACAAACCAACAAATCAACAAGCCAACAAACCAACAAACTAACAATCCAACAAACTAACAATCCAACAAACGAACTAACCAACAAACCAACAAGCCAGCAAGCCAACAAACCAACAAACCAAAAAACCAACAAACCAACAAACCAAGTAACCAACAAGCCAACAAACTAATAAACCAACAAGCCAACAAGGCAACAAACCAACAAACCACCAAACCAACAAGCCAACAAGCCAACAAGCCAACAAACCAACAAACCAACAAGCCAACAAACCAACAAACCAACAAACCAACAAGCCAACAAGCCAACAAACCAACAAACCAACAAACCAACAAGCCAACAAACCAACAAGCCAACAAACCAACAAACCAAGTAACCAACAAGCCAACAAAATAACAAACCAACAAACCAACAAGCCAACAAGCCAACAAACCAACAAACCAACAAAGCAACAAGCTAACAAGCCAACAAACCGACAAACCACCAAACCAAAAAGCCAACAAACCAACAAACCAACAAGCCAACAAGCCAACAAACCAACAAACCAACAAACCAACAAGCCAACAAGCCAACAAACCAACAAGCCAACAAACCAACAAACCAACAAACCAACAAACCAACAAGCCAACATGCCAACAAACCAACAAAAAAACAAGCCAACAAGCCAACAAACCAACCAACCAACAAACCAACCAGCCAACAAACCAACAAATCAACAAACCAACAAACCAAGAAACCAACAAACCAACAAACCAACAAACCAACAAACCAAAAAACCAACAAACCAACAAACAAACAAACCAAAAAACCAACAAACCATCAAACCAACAAACCAACAATATAACAAGTCAACAAACCAACAAACCAACAAGCCAACAAGCCAACAAACCAACAAACGAACAAACCAACAAACCAACAAGCCAACAAGCCAACAAACTAACAAGCCAACAAACCAACAAACCAACAAACTAACAAACAAACAAACCAACAAACCAACAAACCAACAAACCAACAAACCAACAAACGAAAAAACCAACAAAACAAGAAGCCAACAAGGCTACAAACCAACAAACCAACAAACCAACAAACCACCAAGCCAACAAACCAACAAACCAACAAACCAACAAACCAACAAGCCAACAAGACAACAAACCAACAAACCTACAAACCAACAAACCAACAAGCCAACAAACCAACAAACCAAAAAGCCACAAACCAAGTAACCAACAAACCTACAAGCCAACAAGCCAACAAGCCAAAAAGCCACAAACCAAGTAACCAACAAACCTACAAGCCAACAAGCCAACAAGCCAACAAACCAACAAACCAACAAACCTGCAAACCAACAAACCAACAAACCAACAAACCAACAAACCAACAAACCAACAAACCAACAAGCCAACAAGACAACAAACCAACAAACCTACAAACCAACAAACCAACAAGCCAACAAACCAACAAACCAAAAAGCCACAAACCAAGTAACCAACAAACCTACAAGCCAACAAGCCAACAAGCCAAAAAGCCACAAACCAAGTAACCAACAAACCTACAAGTCAACAAGCCAACAAGCCAACAAACCAACAAACCAACAAACCAACAAACCTGCAAACCAACAAACCAACAAGCCAACAAACCAACAAGCCAAGAAACGAACAAACCAACAAGTCAACAAGCCAACAAACCAACGAACCAACAAACGAACAAACCAACAAGTTAACAAACCAACAAACCAACAAACCAAGTAACCAACAAGCCAACAAACCAACAAACCAAGAAATCAACAAACCAACAAACCAAGAAACCAACAAACCAACAAACCAAAAAACCAACAAACCAACAAACCAACAAACGAACAAACCAAAAAACCAACAAACCAACAAACCAACAAACCAACAAACCAACAAACCAACAAGCCAACAAACCAACAAACCAACAAGCCAGCAAGCCAACAAACCAACAAACAAACAACCCAACAAACCAACAAGCCAACAAGCCAACAAACTAACAAGCCAACAAACCAACAAACCAACAAACTAACAAACCAACAAACCAACAAACCAACAAACCAACAAACCAACAAACGAACAAACCAACAAAACAAGAAGCCAACAAGGCAACAAACCAACAAACCAACAAACCAACAAACCACCAAGCCAACAAACCAACAAACCAACAAACCAACAAACCAACAAACCAACAAGCCAACAAGACAGCAAACCAACAAACCTACAAGCCAACAAACCAACAAACCAACAAACCAACAAACCAACAAGCCAACAAGACAGCAAACCAACAAACCTACAAACCAACAAGCCAACAAACCAAGTAACCAACAAACCTACAAGCCAACAAGCCAACAAGCCATCAAACCAACAAACCAACAAACTAACAAACCAGCAAACCAACAAACCAACATGCCAACAAACCAACAAGCCAACAAACGAACAAACCAACAAGCCAACAAGCCAACAAACCAACAAACCAACAAACGAACAAACCAACAAGTTAACAAACCCACAAACCAACAAACCAAGTAACCAACAACCCAACAAACCAACAAACCAACAAACCAAGAAATCAACAAACCAACAAACCAAGAAACCAACAAACCAACAAATCAACAAACCAAAAAACCAACAAACCAACAAACCAACAAACGAACAAACCAAAAAACCAACAAACCAACAAACCAACAAACCAACAAACCAACAAACCAACAAACCAACAAGCCAACAAACCAACAAACCAACAAGCCAACAAGCCAACAAACCAACAAACGAACAACCCAACAAACCAACAAGCCAACAAGCCAACAAACTAACAAGCCAACAAACCAACAAACCAACAAACTAACAAACTAACACACCAACAAACCAACAAACCAACAAACGAACAAACTAACAAAACAAGAAGCCAACAAGGCAACAAACCAACAAACCAATAAACCAACAAACCACCAAGCCAACAAACCAACAAACCAACAAACCAACAAGCCAACAAGACAGCAAACCAACAAACCTACAAACCAACAAACCAACAAGCCAACAAACCAACAAACCAACTAGCCAACAAACCAAGTAACCAACAAACCTACAAGCCAACAAGCCTACAAGCCATCAAACCAACAAACCAACAAACCAACAAACCAGCAAACCAACAAACCAACAAGCCAACAAACCAACAAGCCAACAAACGAACAAACCAACAAGCCAACAAGCCAACAAACCAACAAACCAACAAACGAACAAACCAACAAGTTAACAAACCAACAAACCAACAAACCAAGTAACCAACAAGCCAACAAACCAACAAACCAACAAACCAACAAACGAACAAACCAAAAAACCAACAAACCAACAAACTAACAAACCAACAAACCAATAAACCAACAAGCCAACAAACCAACAAACCAACAAGCCAACAAGCCAACAAACCAACAAACGAACAACCCAACAAACCAACAAGCCAACAAGCCAACAAACTAACAAGCCAACAAACCAACAAACCAACAAACTAACAAACTAACACACCAACAAACCAACAAACCAACAAACCAACAAACGAACAAACCAACAAAACAAGAAGCCAATAAGGCAACAAACCAACAAACCAACAAACCAACAAACGAACAAACCAACAAAACAAGAAGCCAACCAGACAACAAACCAACAAACCAACAAACCAACAAACCACCAAGCCAACAAACCAACAAACCAACAAACCAACAAGCCAAAAAGCCAACAAGACAACAAACCAACAAACCTACAAACCAACAAACCAACAAGCCAACAAACCAACAAGCCAACAAACCAAGTAACCAACAAACCTACAAGCCAACAAGCCAACAAGCCAACAAACCAACAAACCAACAAACTAACAAACCAGCAAACCAACAAACCAACAAGCCAACAAACCAACAAGCTAACAAACGAACAAACCAACAAGCCAACAAGCCAACAAACCAATAAACCAACAAACGAACAAACCAACAAGCCAACAAACCAACAAACCAACAAACCAAGTAACCAACAAGCCAACAAACTAACAAACCAACAAACCAACAAACCAACAAGCCAACAAGCCAACAAACCAACAAACCAACAAACCAACAAACCAACAAACCAACAAACCAACAAGCCAACAAGCCAACAAAGCAACAAAGCAACAAACCAACAAATCAACAAACCAACAAACCAACTAGCCAACAAGCCAACAAACCAAAAAACCAACAAACCAAAAAACCAACAAACTAACAAACCAACAAACCAACAAACCAACAAACCACCAAACCAACAAACCACCAAACCAACAAACCAACAAACCAACAAACCAACAAACCAACAAACCAACAGACCAACAAACCAACAAACCAACAAACCAACAAACCAACAAACCAACAAACCAACAAACCAACAAACCAACAAGCCAACAAACCAACAAACCAACAAACCAACAAACCAACAAACCAACAAACAAATAAACCAACAAACCAACAAACCAACAACCCTACAAACCAACAAACCAAAAAACCAACAAACCAATAAACCAAAAAACCAACAAACCAACAAACCAACCAGCCAACAAACCAACAAACCAACAAACCAACAAACCAGCAAACCAAGTAACCAACAAACCAACAAGCCAACAAACCAAAAAACCAACAAACCAACAAACAAACAAGCCAACAAACCAACAAACCAACAAACCAACAAACCAACAAACCAACATACCAAGTAACCAACAAACCAACAAACGAACAAACCAACAAACAAACAAACCAAAAAACCAACAAACCAACAAACCAATAAACCAAAAAACCAACAAACCAACAAACCAACAAGCCAACAAACCAACAAACCAACAAACCAACAAACCAACAAACCAAGTAACCAACAAACCAACAAACGAACAAACCAACAAACAAACAAACCAACAAACGAACAAACCAACAAACCAACAAACCAACAAGCTAACAAGCCAACAAACCAACAAGCCAACAAACGAACAAACCAACAAACCAACAAACCAACAAACCAACAAACCAACAAACCAACAAACCAACAAACCAACAAACCAACAAACCAACAAACCAACAAACCAACAAACGAACAAACCAACAAACCAACAAACCAACAAACCAACAAACCAACAAACCAACAAGCCAACAAGCCAACAAACCAACAAACCAACAAGCCAACAAGCCAACAAACCAACAAACCAACAAACCAACAAGCCAACAAACCAACAAATCAACAAACCAACAAACCAAGAAACCAACAAACCAACAAACCAACAAACCAAAAAACCAACAAACCAATAAACCAACAAACGAACAAACCAAAAAACCAACAAACCAACAAACCAACAAACCAACAAACCAACAAACCAACAAGCCAACAAACCAACAAACCAACAAACCAACAAGCCAACAAGCCGACAAACCAACAAACGAACAAACCAACAAACCAACAAGCCAACAAGCCAACAAACCAACAAGCCAACAAACCAACAAACGAACAAACCAACAAAACAAGAAGCCAACAAGGCAACAAACCAACAAACCAACAAACCAACAAACCACCAAGCCAACAAACCAACAAACCAACAAACCTACAAACCAACAAGCCAACAAACCAACAAACTTACAAACTAACAAACTAACAAGCCAACAAACCAACAAACCAACAAGCCAACAAACCAAGTAACCAACAAACCTACAAGCCAACAAGCCAACAAGCAAACAAACCAACAAACCAACAAACCAACAAACCAACAAACCAGCAAACCAACAAACCAACAAGCCAACAAACCAACAAGCCAACAAACGAACAAACCAACAAACCAACAAGCCAACAAACCAACAAACCAACAAATGAACAAACCAACAAACCAAAAAGCCAACAAGACAACAAACCAACAAACCTACAAACCAACAAACCAACAAGCCAACCAACCAACAAGCCAACAAACCAAGTAACCAACAAACCTACAAGCCAACAAGCCAACAAGCCAACAAACCAACAAACCAACAAACTAACAAACCAGCAAACCAACAAACCAACAAGCCAACAAACCAACAAGCTAACAAACGAACAAACCAACAAGCCAAAAAGCCAACAAACCAATAAACCAACAAACGAACAAACGAACAAACCAACAAGCCAACAAACCAACAAACCAACAAACCAAGTAACCAACAAGCCAACAAACCAACAAACCAACAAACCAACAAACCAACAAGCCAACAAGCCAACAAACCAACAAACCAACAAACCAACAAACCAACAAACCAACAAGCCAACAAGCCAACAAAGCAACAAACCAACAAATCAACAAACCAACAAACCAACTAGCCAACAAGCCAACAAACCAAAAAACCAACAAACCAAAAAACCAACAAACTAACAAACCAACAAACCAACAAACCAACAAACCACCAAACCAACAAACCAACAAACCAACAAACCAACAAACCAACAAACCACCAAACCAACAAACCAACAGACCAACAAACCAACAAACCAACACACCAACAAACCAACAAACCAACAAACCAACAAACCAACAAGCCAACAAACCAACAAACCAACAAACCAACAAACCAACAAACAAATAAACCAACAAACCAACAAACCACCAACCCTACAAACCAACAAACCAAAAAACCAACAAACCAACAAACCAAAAAACCAACAAACCAACAAACCAACCAGCCAACAAACCAAGAAACCAACAAACCAACAAACCAGCAAACCAGAAAACCAACAAACCAACAAGCCAACAAACCAAAAAACCAACAAACCAACAAACCAACAAGCCAACAAACCAACAAACCAACAAACCAACAAACCAACATACCAAGTAACCAACAAACCAACAAACGAACAAACCAACAAACAAACAAACCAACAAACCAACAAATCAACAAACCAATAAACCAAAAAACCAACAAACCAACAAACCAACAAGCCAACAAACCAACAAACCAACAAACCAACAAACCAACAAGCCAAGTAACCAACAAACCAACAAACGAACAAACCAACAAACAAACTAACCAACAAACGAACAAACCAACAAACCAACAAACCAACAAGCTAACAAGCCAACAAACCAACAAGCCAACAAACGAACAAACCAACAAACTAACAAACCAACAAACCAACAAACCAACAAACCAACAAACCAACAAACCAACAAACCAACAAACCAACAAACCAACAAGCCAACAAACCAACAAACCAACAAACCAACAAACCAACAAACCAAGTAACCAACAAACCAACAAACGAACAAACCAACAAACAAACAAACCAACAAACGAACAAACCAACAAACCAACAAACCAACAAGCTAACAAGCCAACAAACCAACAAGCCAACAAACGAACAAACCAACAAACCAACAAACCAACAAACCAACAAACCAACAAACCAACAAACCAACAAACCAACAAACCAACAAACCAACAAACCAACAAACCAACAAACCAACAAACGAACAAACCAACAAACCAACAAACCAACAAACCAACAAACCAACAAACCAACAAGCCAACAAGCCAACAAACCAACAAACCAACAAGCCAACAAGCCAACAAACCAACAAACCAACAAACCAACAAGCCAACAAACCAACAAATCAACAAACCAACAAACCAACAAACCAACAAGCCAACAAGCCAACAAACCAACAAACCAACAAGCCAACAAGCCAACAAACCAACAAACCAACAAACCAACAAGCCAACAAACCAACAAATCAACAAACCAACAAACCAAGAAACCAACAAACCAACAAACCAACAAACGAAAAAACCAACAAACCAATAAACCAACAAACGAACAAACCAAAAAACCAACAAACCAACAAACCAACAAACCAACAAACCAACAAACCAACAAGCCAACAAACCAACAAACCAACAAGCCAACAAGCCGACAAACCAACAAACGAACAAACCAACAAACCAACAAGCCAACAAGCCAACAAACCAACAAGCCAACAAACCAACAAACGAACAAACCAACAAACCAACAAACCAACAAACCAACAAACCAACAAACCAACAAGCCAACAAGCCAACAAACCAACAAACCAACAAGCCAACAAGCCAACAAACCAACAAACCAACAAACCAACAAGCCAACAAACCAACAAATCAACAAACCAACAAACCAACAAACCAACAAGCCAACAAGCCAACAAACCAACAAACCAACAAGCCAACAAGCCAACAAACCAACAAACCAACAAACCAACAAGCCAACAAACCAACAAATCAACAAACCAACAAACCAAGAAACCAACAAACCAACAAACCAACAAACCAAAAAACCAACAAACCAATAAACCAACAAACGAACAAACCAAAAAACCAACAAACCAACAAACCAACAAACCAACAAACCAACAAACCAACAAGCCAACAAACCAACAAACCAACAAGCCAACAAGCCGACAAACCAACAAACGAACAAACCAACAAACCAACAAGCCAACAAGCCAACAAACCAACAAGCCAACAAACCAACAAACGAACAAACCAACAAAACAAGAAGCCAACAAGGCAACAAACCAACAAACCAACAAACCAACAAACCACCAAGCCAACAAACCAACAAACCAACAAACCAACAAACCTACAAACCAACAAGCCAACAAACCAACAAACTTACAAACTAACAAACTAACAAGCCAACAAACCAACAAACCAACAAGCCAACAAACCAAGTAACCAACAAACCTACAAGCCAACAAGCCAACAAGCAAACAAACCAACAAACCAACAAACCAACAAACCAACAAACCAGCAAACCAACAAACCAACAAGCCAACAAACCAACAAGCCAACAAACGAACAAACCAACAAACCAACAAGCCAACAAACCAACAAACCAACAAATGAACAAACCAACAAACCAAAAAGCCAACAAGACAACAAACCAACAAACCTACAAACCAACAAACCAACAAGCCAACAAACCAACAAGCCAACAAACCAAGTAACCAACAAACCTACAAGCCAACAAGCCAACAAGCCAACAAACCAACAAACCAACAAACTAACAAACCAGCAAACCAACAAACCAACAAGCCAACAAACCAACAAGCTAACAAACGAACAAACCAACAAGCCAACAAGCCAACAAACCAATAAACCAACAAACGAACAAACCAACAAGCCAACAAACCAACAAACCAACAAACCAAGTAACCAACAAGCCAACAAACCAACAAACCAACAAACCAACAAACCAACAAGCCAACAAGCCAACAAACCAACAAACCAACAAACCAACAAACCAACAAACCAACAAGCCAACAAGCCAACAAAGCAACAAACCAACAAATCAACAAACCAACAAACCAACTAGCCAACAAGCCAACAAACCAAAAAACCAACAAACCAAAAAACCAACAAACTAACAAACCAACAAACCAACAAACCAACAAACCACCAAACCAACAAACCAACAAACCAACAAACCAACAAACCAACAAACCACCAAACCAACAAACCAACAGACCAACAAACCAACAAACCAACACACCAACAAACCAACAAACCAACAAACCAACAAACCAACAAGCCAACAAACCAACAAACCAACAAACCAACAAACCAACAAACAAATAAACCAACAAACCAACAAACCACCAACCCTACAAACCAACAAACCAAAAAACCAACAAACCAACAAACCAAAAAACCAACAAACCAACAAACCAACCAGCCAACAAACCAAGAAACGAACAAACCAACAAACCAGCAAACCAGAAAACCAACAAACCAACAAGCCAACAAACCAAAAAACCAACAAACCAACAAACCAACAAGCCAACAAACCAACAAACCAACAAACCAACAAACCAACATACCAAGTAACCAACAAACCAACAAACGAACAAACCAACAAACAAACAAACCAACAAACCAACAAATCAACAAACCAATAAACCAAAAAACCAACAAACCAACAAACCAACAAGCCAACAAACCAACAAACCAACAAACCAACAAACCAACAAGCCAAGTAACCAACAAACCAACAAACGAACAAACCAACAAACAAACAAACCAACAAACGAACAAACCAACAAACCAACAAACCAACAAGCTAACAAGCCAACAAACCAACAAGCCAACAAACGAACAAACCAACAAACTAACAAACCAACAAACCAACAAACCAACAAACCAACAAACCAACAAACCAACAAACCAACAAACCAACAAACGAACAAACCAACAAACCAACAAACCAACAAACCAACAAACCAACAAACCAACAAGCCAACAAGCCAACAAACCAACAAACCAACAAGCCAACAAGCCAACAAACCAACAAACCAACAAACCAAAGAGCCAACAAACCAACAAATCAACAAACCAACAAACCAACAAACCAACAAACCAACAAACCAAAAAACCAACAAACCAATAAACCAACAAACGAACAAACCAAAAAACCAACAAACCAACAAACCAACAAACCAACAAACCAACAAGCCAACAAACCAACAAACCAACAAGCCAACAAGCCGACAAACCAACAAACGAACAAACCAACAAACCAACAAGCCAACAAGCCAACAAACCAACAAGCCAACAAACCAACAAACCAACAAACGAACAAACCAACAAAACAAGAAGCCAACAAGGCAACAAACCAACAAACCAACAAACCAACAAACCACCAAGCCAACAAACCAACAAACCAACAAACCAACAAACCAACAAGCCAACAAACCAACAAACTTACAAACTAACAAACTAACAAGCCAACAAACCAACAAACCAATAAGCCAACAAACCAAGTAACCAACAAACCTACAAGCCAACAAGCCAACAAGCAAACAAACCAACAAACCAACAAACCAACAAACCAACAAACCAACAAACCAGCAAACCAACAAACCAACAAGCCAACAAACCAACAAACCAACAAGCCAACAAACGAACAAACCAACAAACCAACAAGCCAACAAACCAACAAAACAACAAATGAACAAACCAACAAGCCAACAAACCAACAAACCAACAAACCAAGTAACCAACAAGCCAACAAACCAACAAAACAACAAACCAACAAACCAACAAGCCAACAAGCCAACAAACCAACAAACCAACAAACCAACAAGCCAACAAGCCAACAAACCAACAAACCAACAAATCAACAAACCAACAAACCAACTAGCCTACAAGCCAACAAATCAAAAAACCAACAAACCAAAAACCAACAAACAAATAAACCAACAAATCAAGAAACAAACAAACCAACAAACGAATAAACGAACAAACCAACAAACAAACAAACCAAAAACCAACAAACAAATAAACCAACAAATCAAGAAACAAACAAACCAACAAACGAATAAACGAACAAACCAACAAACAAACAAACCAACAAACCAACAAACCAACAAACCAACAAACCAACAACCCAAAAAACCAACAAACCAATAAACCAACAAACGAACAAGCCAAAAAACCAACAAACCAACAAACCAACAAACCAACAAACCAACAAACCAACAAGCCAACAAACCAACAAACCAACAAGCCAACAAGCCGACAAACCAACAAACGAACAAACCAACAAACCAACAAGCCAACAAACAAACAAGCCAACAAACCAACAAATCAACAAACTAACAAACGAACAAACCAACAAACCAACAAACCAACAAACCACCAAGCAAACAAACAAACAAACCAACAAACCAACAAACCAACAAGCCATCAAACCAACAAACCTACAAACTAACAAACTAACAAGCCAACAAACCAACAAACCAACAACCCAACAAACCAAGTAACCAACAAACCAACAAACCAACAAACCAACAAGCCAACAAGCCAACAAACCAACAAACCAACAAACCAACAAACCAACAAACCAACAAACCAACAAACCAACAAACCAACAAACCAACAAGCCAACAAGCCAACAAGCCAACAAACCAACAAACAAACAAACCAACAAACCAACAAACAAATAAACCAACAAACCAACAAACCAACAAGCCAACAAGCCAACAAACCAACAAACCAACAAACCAACAAACCAACAAACCAACAAACCAACAAACCAACAAGCCAACAAGCCAACAAACCAACAAACCAACAAACAAACAAACCAACAAACCAACAAACCAACAAACAAATAAACCAACAAACCAACAAACCAACAAACCACCAAATCAACAAACCAACAAACCAGCAAACCAACAAACCAACAAACCAACAAACAAACAAACCAACAAACCAACAAACCAACAAACTAACAAACCAACAAACCAACAAACCAACAAACGAACAAACCAACAAAACAAGAAGCCAACAAGGCAACAAACCAACAAACCAACAAACCAACAAATCCTTAAGCCAACAAACCAACAAACCAACAAACCAACAAACCAACAAGCCAACAAACCAACAAACCTACAAACTAACAAACTAACAAGCCAACAAACCAACAAACCAACAAGCCAACAAACCAAAAAACCAACAAACCTACAAGCCAACCAGCCAACAAGCCAACAAACCAACAAACCAACAAACTAACAAACCAGCAAACCAACAAACCAACAAGCCAACAAACCAACAAGCTAACAAACGAACAAACCAACAAGCCAACAAGCCAACAAACCAATAAACCAACAAACGAACAAACCAACAAGCCAACAAACCAACAAACCAACAAACCAAGTAACCGACAAGCCAACAAACTAACAAACCAACAAACCAACAAACCAACAAGCCAACAAGCCAACAAACCAACAAACCAACAAACCAACAAACCAACAAGCCAACAAGCCAACAAAGCAACAAACCAACAAACCAACAAACCAACAAACCAACAAACCACCAAACCAACAAACCAACAAACCAACAAACCAACAAACCAACAAACCAACAAACCAACAAACCAACAGACCAACAAACCAACAAACCAACAAACCAACA
This sequence comes from Atherix ibis, assembly GCA_958298945.1. Lineage (NCBI taxonomy): Eukaryota > Metazoa > Arthropoda > Insecta > Diptera > Athericidae > Atherix > Atherix ibis. Next base: position 32,947,077 of record OY282608.1, read on the forward strand.
AACCAACAAACCAACAAACCAACAAACCAACAAACCAACAAGCCAACAAACCAACAAACCAACAAACCAACAAACCAACAAACCAACAAACAAATAAACCAACAAACCAACAAACCAACAACCCTACAAACCAACAAACCAAAAAACCAACAAACCAACAAACCAAAAAACCAACAAACAAACAAACCAACCAGCCAACAAACCAACAAACCAACAAACCAACAAACCAGCAAACCAAGTAACCAACAAACCAACAAGCCAACAAACCAAAAAACCAACAAACCAACAAACCAACAAGCCAACAAACCAACAAACCAACAAACCAACAAACCAACATACCAAGTAACCAACAAACCAACAAACGAACAAACCAACAAACAAACAAACCAACAAACCAACAAACCAACAAACCAATAAACCAAAAAACCAACAAACCAACAAGCCAACAAGCCAACAAACAAACAAGCCAACAAACCAACAAATCAACAAACTAACAAACCAACAAACCAACAAACCAACAAACCAACAAACCACCAAGCAAACAAACAAACAAACCAACAAACCAACAAACCAACAAGCCATCAAACCAACAAACCTACAAACTAACAAACTAACAAGCCAACAAACCAACAAACCAACAACCCAACAAACCAAGTAACCAACAAACCAACAAACCAACAAACCAACAAGCCAACAAGCCAACAAACCAACAAACCAACAAACCAACAAACCAACAAACCAACAAACCAACAAACCAACAAACCAACAAGCCAACAAGCCAACAAGCCAACAAGCCAACAAACCAACAAACAAACAAACCAACAAACCAACAAACCAACAAACAAATAAACCAACAAACCAACAAACCAACAAGCCAACAAGCCAACAAACCAACAAACCAACAAACCAACAAGCCAACAAGCCAACAAAGCAACAAACCAACAAACCAACAAACCAACAAACCAACAAACCACCAAACCAACAAACCAACAAACCAACAAACCAACAAACCAACAAACCAACAAACCAACAAACCAACAGACCAACAAACCAACAAACCAACAAACCAACAAACCAACAAACCAACAAACCAACAAACCAACAAACCAACAAGCCAACAAACCAACAAACCAACAAACCAACAAACCAACAAACCAACAAACAAATAAACCAACAAACCAACAAACCAACAACCCTACAAACCAACAAACCAAAAAACCAACAAACCAACAAACCAAAAAACCAACAAACAAACAAACCAACCAGCCAACAAACCAACAAACCAACAAACCAACAAACCAGCAAACCAAGTAACCAACAAACCAACAAGCCAACAAACCAAAAAACCAACAAACCAACAAACCAACAAGCCAACAAACCAACAAACCAACATACCAACAAACCAACATACCAAGTAACCAACAAACCAACAAACGAACAAACCAACAAACAAACAAACCAACAAACCAACAAACCAACAAACCAATAAACCAAAAAACCAACAAACCAACAAACCAACAAGCCAACAAACCAACAAACCAACAAACCAACAAACCAACAAACCAAGTAACCAACAAACCAACAAACGAACAAACCAACAAACAAACAAACCAACAAACGAACAAACCAACAAACCAACAAACCAACAAGCTAACAAGCCAACAAACCAACAAGCCAACAAACGAACAAACCAACAAACCAACAAACCAACAAACCAACAAACCAACAAACCAACAAACCAACAAACCAACAAACCAACAAACCAACAAACGAACAAACCAACAAACCAACAAACCAACAAACCAACAAACCAACAAACCAACAAGCCAACAAACTAACAAACCAACAAGCCAACAAGCCAACAAACCAACAAACCAACAAACCAACAAGCCAACAAACCAACAAATCAACAAACCAACAAACCAAGAAACCAACAAACCAACAAACCAACAAACCAAAAAACCAACAAACCAATAAACCAACAAACGAACAAACCAAAAAACCAACAAACCAACAAACCAACAAACCAACAAACCAACAAGCCAACAAACCAACAAACCAACAAGCCAACAAGCCGACAAACCAACAAACGAACAAACCAACAAACCAACAAGCCAACAAGCCAACAAGCCAACAAACCAACAAGCCAACAAACCAACAAACGAACAAACCAACAAAACAAGAAGCCAACAAGGCAACAAACCAACAAACCAACAAACCAACAAACCACCAAGCCAACAAACCAACAAACCAACAAACCTACAAATCAACAAGCCAACAAACCAACAAACTTACAAACTAACAAACTAACAAGCCAACAAACCAACAAACCAACAAGCCAACAAACCAAGTAACCAACAAACCTACAAGACAACAAGCCAACAAGCAAACAAACCAACAAACCAACAAACCAACAAACCAACAAACCAGCAAACCAACAAACCAACAAGCCAACAAACCAACAAGCCAACAAACGAACAAACCAACAAACCAACAAGCCAACAAACCAACAAACCAACAAATGAACAAACCAACAAACCAAAAAGCCAACAAGACAACAAACCAACAAACCTACAAACCAACAAACCAACAAGCCAACAAACCAACAAGCCAACAAACCAAGTAACCAACAAACCTACCAGCCAACAAGCCAACAAGCCAACAAGCCAACAAACCAACAAACCAACAAACTAACAAACCAGCAAACCAACAAACCAACAAACCAACAAACCAACAAACCAACAAGCCAACAAGCCAACAAACCAACAAACCAACAAACCAACAAACCAACAAACCAACAAGCCAACAAGCCAACAAAGCAACAAACCAACAAATCAACAAACCAACAAACCAACTAGCCAACAAGCCAACAAACCAACAAACCAACAAACCAACAAGCCAACAAACCAACAAACCAACAAACCAACAAACCAACAAACCAACAAACAAATAAACCAACAAACCAACAAACCAACAACCCTACAAACCAACAAACCAAAAAACCAACAAACCAACAAACCAAAAAACCAACAAACCAACAAACCAACCAGCCAACAAACCAACAAACCAACAAACCAACAAACCAGCAAACCAAGTAACCAACAAACCAACAAGCCAGCAAACCAAAAAACCAACAAACCAACAAACCAACAAGCCAACAAACCAATAAACCAACAAACCAACAAACCAACATACCAAGTAACCAACAAACCAACAAACGAACAAACCAACAAACAAACAAACCAACAAACCAACAAACCAACAAACCAATAAACCAAAAAACCAACAAACCAACAAACCAACAAGCCAACAAACCAACAAACCAACAAACCAACAAACCAACAAACCAACAAGCCAAGTAACCAACAAACCAACAAACGAACAAACCAACAAACAAACAAACCAACAAACGAACAAACTAACAAACCAACAAACCAACAAGCTAACAAGCCAACAAACCAACAAGCCAACAAACGAACAAACCAACAAACCAAAAAACCAACAAACCAACAAACCAACAACCCAACAAACCAACAAACCAACAAACCAACAAACCAACAAACGAACGAACCAACAAACCAACAAACCAACAAACCAACAAACCAACAAACCAACAAGCCAACAAGCCAACAAACCAACAAACCAACAAGCCAACAAGCCAACAAACCAACAAACCAACAAACCAAGAAGCCAACAAACCAACAAATCAACAAACCAACAAACCAAGAAACCAACAAACCAACAAACCAACAAACCAAAAAACCAACAAACCAATAAACCAACAAACGAACAAACCAAAAAACCAACAAACCAACAAACCAACAAACCAACAAACCAACAAACCAACAAACCAACAAGCCAACAAACCAACAAACCAACAAGCCAACAAGCCGACAAACCAACAAACGAACAAACCAACAAACCAACAAGCCAACAAGCCAACAAACCAACAAGCCAACAAACCAACAAACCAACAAACGAACAAACCAACAAAAAAAGAAGCCAACAAGGCAACAAACCAACAAACCAACAAACCAACAAGTCACCAAGCCAACAAACCAACAAACCAACAAACCAACAAACCAACAAGCCAACAAACCAACAAACTTACAAACTAACAAACTAACAAGCCAACAAACCAACAAACCAACAAGCCAACAAACCAAGTAACCAACAAACCTACAAGCCAACAAGCCAACAAGCAAACAAACCAACAAACCAACAAACCAACAAACCAACAAACCAGCAAACCAACAAACCAACAAGCCAACAAACCAACAAGCCAACAAACGAACAAACCAACAAACCAACAAGCCAACAAACCAACAAACCAACAAATGAACAAACCAACAAGCCAACAAACCAACAAACCAACAAACCAAGTAACCAACAAGCCAACAAACCAACAAACCAACAAACCAACAAGCCAACAAGCCAACAAACCAACAAACCAACAAACCAACAAGCCAACAAGCCAACAAACCAACAAACCAACAAATCAACAAACCAACAAACCAACTAGCCTACAAGCCAAAAAACCAAAAAACCAACAAACCAAAAACCAACAAACAAATAAACCAACAAACCAAGAAACAAACAAACCAACAAACGAATAAACGAACAAACCAACAAACAAACAAACCAACAAACCAACAAACCAAGAAACCAACAAACCAATAAACCAACAACCCAAAAAACCAACAAACCAATAAACCAACAAACGAACAAACCAAAAAACCAACAAACCAACAAACCAACAAACCAACAAACCAACAAACCAACAAGCCAACAAACCAACAAACCAACAAGCCAACAAGCCGACAAACCAACAAACGAACAAACCAACAAACCAACAAGCCAACAAGCCAACAAACCAACAAGCCAACAAACCAACAAATCAACAAACTAACAAACCAACAAACCAACAAACCAACAAACGAACAAATCAACAAAACAAGAAGCCAACAAGGCAACAAACCAACAAACCAACAAACCAACAAACCACCAAGCCAACAAACCAACAAACCAACAAACCAACAAACCAACAAGCCATCAAACCAACAAACCTACAAACTAACAAACTAACAAGCCAACAAACCAACAAACCAACAACCCAACAAACCAACAAACCAACAAACCAACAAACCAACAAACCAACAAACCAACAAACCAACAGACCAACAAACCAACAAACCAACAAACCAACAAACCAACAAACCAACAAACCAACAAACCAACAAACCAACAAGCCAACAAACCAACAAACCAACAAACCAACAAACCAACAAACCAACAAACAAATAAACCAACAAACCAACAAACCAACAACCCTACAAACCAACAAACCAAAAAACCAACAAACCAACAAACCAAAAAACCAACAAACAAACAAACCAACCAGCCAACAAACCAACAAACCAACAAACCAACAAACCAGCAAACCAAGTAACCAACAAACCAACAAGCCAACAAACCAAAAAACCAACAAACCAACAAACCAACAAGCCAACAAACCAACAAAACAACAAACCAACAAACCAACATACCAAGTAACCAACAAACCAACAAACGAACAAACCAACAAACAAACAAACCAACAAACCAACAAACCAACAAACCAATAAACCAAAAAACCAACAAACCAACAAGCCAACAAGCCAACAAACAAACAAGCCAACAAACCAACAAATCAACAAACTAACAAACCAACAAACCAACAAACCAACAAACTAACAAACCACCAAGCAAACAAACAAACAAACCAACAAACCAACAAACCAACAAGCCATCAAACCAACAAACCTACAAACTAACAAACTAACAAGCCAACAAACCAACAAACCAACAACCCAACAAACCAAGTAACCAACAAACCAACAAACCAACAAACCAACAAGCCAACAAGCCAACAAACCAACAAACCAACAAACCAACAAACCAACAAACCAACAAACCAACAAACCAACAAACCAACAAGCCAACAAGCCAACAAGCCAACAAGCCAACAAACCAACAAACAAACAAACCAACAAACCAACAAACCAACAAACAAATAAACCAACAAACCAACAAACCAACAAGCCAACAAGCCAACAAACCAACAAACCAACAAACCAACAAGCCAACAAGCCAACAAAGCAACAAACCAACAAACCAACAAACCAACAAACCAACAAACCACCAAACCACCAAACCAACAAACCAACAAACCAACAAACCAACAAACCAACAAACCAACAAACCAACAAACCAACAGACCAACAAACCAACAAACCAACAAACCAACAAACCAACAAACCAACAAACCAACAAACCAACAAACCAACAAGCCAACAAACCAACAAACCAACAAACCAACAAACCAACAAACCAACAAACAAATAAACCAACAAACCAACAAACCAACAACCCTACAAACCAACAAACCAAAAAACCAACAAACCAACAAACCAAAAAACCAACAAACAAACAAACCAACCAGCCAACAAACCAACAAACCAACAAACCAACAAACCAGCAAACCAAGTAACCAACAAACCAACAAGCCAACAAACCAAAAAACCAACAAACCAACAAACCAACAAGCCAACAAACCAACAAACCAACAAACCAACAAACCAACATACCAAGTAACCAACAAACCAACAAACGAACAAACCAACAAACAAACAAACCAACAAACCAACAAACCAACAAACCAATAAACCAAAAAACCAACAAACCAACAAACCAACAAGCCAACAAACCAACAAACCAACAAACCAACAAACCAACAAACCAAGTAACCAACAAACCAACAAACGAACAAACCAACAAACAAACAAACCAACAAACGAACAAACCAACAAACCAACAAACCAACAAGCTAACAAGCCAACAAACCAACAAGCCAACAAACGAACAAACCAACAAACCAACAAACCAACAAACCAACAAACCAACAAACCAACAAACCAACAAACCAACAAACCAACAAACCAACAAACGAACAAACCAACAAACCAACAAACCAACAAACCAACAAACCAACAAACCAACAAGCCAACAAGCCAACAAACTAACAAACCAACAAGCCAACAAGCCAACAAACCAACAAACCAACAAACCAACAAGCCAACAAACCAACAAATCAACAAACCAACAAACCAAGAAACCAACAAACCAACAAACCAACAAACCAAAAAACCAACAAACCAATAAACCAACAAACGAACAAACCAAAAAACCAACAAACCAACAAACCAACAAACCAACAAACCAACAAACCAACAAGCCAACAAACCAACAAACCAACAAGCCAACAAGCCGACAAACCAACAAACGAACAAACCAACAAACCAACAAGCCAACAAGCCAACGAGCCAACAAACCAACAAGCCAACAAACCAACAAACGAACAAACCAACAAAACAAGAAGCCAACAAGGCAACAAACCAACAAACCAACAAACCAACAAACCACCAAGCCAACAAACCAACAAACCAACAAACCTACAAATCAACAAGCCAACAAACCAACAAACTTACAAACTAACAAACTAACAAGCCAACAAACCAACAAACCAACAAGCCAACAAACCAAGTAACCAACAAACCTACAAGCCAACAAGCCAACAAGCAAACAAACCAACAAACCAACAAACCAACAAACCAACAAACCAGCAAACCAACAAACCAACAAGCCAACAAACCAACAAGCCAACAAACGAACAAACCAACAAACCAACAAGCCAACAAACCAACAAACCAACAAATGAACAAACCAACAAACCAAAAAGCCAACAAGACAACAAACCAACAAACCTACAAACCAACAAACCAACAAGCCAACAAACCAACAAGCCAACAAACCAAGTAACCAACAAACCTACAAGCCAACAAGCCAACAAGCCAACAAACCAACAAACCAACAAACTAACAAACCAGCAAACCAACAAACCAACAAACCAACAAACCAACAAACCAACAAGCCAACAAGCCAACAAACCAACAAACCAACAAACCAACAAACCAACAAACCAACAAGCCAACAAGCCAACAAAGCAACAAACCAACAAATCAACAAACCAACAAACCAACTAGCCAACAAGCCAACAAACCAACAAACCAACAAACCAACAAGCCAACAAACCAACAAACCAACAAACCAACAAACCAACAAACCAACAAACAAATAAACCAACAAACCAACAAACCAACAACCCTACAAACCAACAAACCAAAAAACCAACAAACCAACAAACCAAAAAACCAACAAACCAACAAACCAACCAGCCAACAAAGCAACAAACCAATAAACCAACAAACCAGCAAACCAAGTAACCAACAAACCAACAAGCCAGCAAACCAAAAAACCAACAAACCAACAAACCAACAAGCCAACAAACCAATAAACCAACAAACCAACAAACCAACATACCAAGTAACCAACAAACCAACAAACGAACAAACCAACAAACAAACAAACCAACAAACCAACAAACCAACAAACCAATAAACCAAAAAACCAACAAACCAACAAACCAACAAGCCAACAAACCAACAAACCAACAAACCAACAAACCAACAAACCAACAAGCCAAGTAACCAACAAACCAACAAACGAACAAACCAACAAACAAACAAACCAACAAACGAACAAACTAACAAACCAACAAACCAACAAGCTAACAAGCCAACAAACCAACAAGCCAACAAACGAACAAACCAACAAACCAAAAAACCAACAAACCAACAAACCAACAACCCAACAAACCAACAAACCAACAAACCAACAAACCAACAAACGAACGAACCAACAAACCAACAAACCAACAAACCAACAAACCAACAAACCAACAAACCAACAAGCCAACAAGCCAACAAACCAACAAACCAACAAGCCAACAAGCCAACAAACCAACAAACCAACAAACCAAGAAGCCAACAAACCAACAAATCAACAAACCAACAAACCAAGAAACCAACAAACCAACAAACCAACAAACCAAAAAACCAACAAACCAATAAACCAACAAACGAACAAACCAAAAAACCAACAAACCAACAAACCAACAAACCAACAAACCAACAAACCAACAAACCAACAAGCCAACAAACCAACAAACCAACAAGCCAACAAGCCGACAAACCAACAAACGAACAAACCAACAAACCAACAAGCCAACAAGCCAACAAACCAACAAGCCAACAAACCAACAAACCAACAAACGAACAAACCAACAAAAAAAGAAGCCAACAAGGCAACAAACCAACAAACCAACAAACCGACAAGTCACCAAGCCAACAAACCAACAAACCAACAAACCAACAAACCAACAAGCCAACAAACCAACAAACTTACAAACTAACAAACTAACAAGCCAACAAACCAACAAACCAACAAGCCAACAAACCAAGTAACCAACAAACCTACAAGCCAACAAGCCAACAAGCAAACAAACCAACAAACCAACAAACCAACAAACCAACAAACCAGCAAACCAACAAACCAACAAGCCAACAAACCAACAAGCCAACAAACGAACAAACCAACAAACCAACAAGCCAACAAACCAACAAACCAACAAATGAACAAACCAACAAGCCAACAAACCAACAAACCAACAAACCAAGTAACCAACAAGCCAACAAACCAACAAACCAACAAACCAACAAGCCAACAAGCCAACAAACCAACAAACCAACAAACCAACAAGCCAACAAGCCAACAAACCAACAAACCAACAAATCAACAAACCAACAAACCAACTAGCCTACAAGCCAACAAACCAAAAAACCAACAAACCAAAAACCAACAAACAAATAAACCAACAAACCAAGAAACAAACCAACCAACAAACGAATAAACGAACAAACCAACAAACAAACAAACCAACAAACCAACAAACCAAGAAACCAACAAACCAATAAACCAACAACCCAAAAAACCAACAAACCAATAAACCAACAAACGAACAAACCAAAAAACCAACAAACCAACAAACCAACAAACCAACAAACCAACAAACCAACAAGCCAACAAACCAACAAACCAACAAGCCAACAAGCCGACAAACCAACAAACGAACAAACCAACAAACCAACAAGCCAACAAGCCAACAAACCAACAAGCCAACAAACCAACAAATCAACAAACTAACAAACCAACAAACCAACAAACCAACAAACGAACAAATCAACAAAACAAGAAGCCAACAAGGCAACAAACCAACAAACCAACAAACCAACAAACCACCAAGCCAACAAACCAACAAACCAACAAACCAACAAACCAACAAGCCATCAAACCAACAAACCTACAAACTAACAAACTAACAAGCCAACAAACCAACAAACCAACAACCCAACAAACCAAGTAACCAACAAACCAACAAACCAACAAACCAACAAGCCAACAAGCCAACAAACCAACAAACCAACAAACCAACAAACCAACAAACCAACAAACCAACAAACCAACAAGCCAACAAGCCAACAAACCAACAAACAAACAAACCAACAAACCAACAAACCAACAAACAAATAAACCAACAAACCAACAAACCAACAAGCCAACAAGCCAACAAACCAACAAACCAACAAACCAACAAACCAACAAACCAACAAACCAACACACCGACAAACCAACAAGCCAACAAGCCAACAAACCAACAAACAAACAAACCAACAAACCAACAAACAAATAAACCAACAAACCAAGAAACCAACAAACCAACAAACCAACAAACGAACAAACCAACAAAACAAGAAGCCAACAAGGCAACAAACCAACAAACCAACAAACCAACAAACCCTTAAGCCAACAAACCAACAAACCAACAAACCAACAAACCAACAAGCCAACAAACCAACAAACCTACAAACTAACAAACTAACAAGCCAACAAACCAACAAGCCAACAAACCAAGTAACCAACAAACCTACAAGCCAACAAGCCAACAAACCAACAAACCAACAAACAAATAAACCAACAAACCAACAAACCAACAAACCACCAAACCAACAAACCAACAAACCAACAAACAAACAAACCAACAAACCAACAAACCAACAAACTAACAAACCAACAAACCAACAAACCAACAAACGAACAAACCAACAAAACAAGAAGCCAACAAGGCAACAAACCAACAAACCAACAAACCAACAAACCCTTAAGCCAACAAACCAACAAACCAACAAACCAACAAACCAACAAGCCAACAAACCAACAAACCTACAAACTAACAAACTAACAAGCCAACAAACCAACAAGCCAACAAACCAAGTAACCAACAAACCTACAAGCCAACAAGCCAACAAACCAACAAACCAACAAACAAATAAACCAACAAACCAACAAACCAACAAACCACCAAACCAACAAACCAACAAACCAGCAAACCAACAAACCAACAAACCAACAAACAAACAAACCAACAAACCAACAAACCAACAAACTAACAAACCAACAAACCAACAAACCAAGAAACGAACAAACCAACAAAACAAGAAGCCAACAAGGCAACAAACCTACAAACTAACAAACTAACAAGCCAACAAACCAACACACCAACAAACCAACAAGCCAACAAGCCAACAAACCAACAAACCAACAAACCAACAAACCAACAAACCAACAAACAAATAAACCAACAAACCAAGAAACCAACAAACCACCAAATCAACAAACCAACAAACCAGCAAACCAACAAACCAACAAACCAACAAACAAACAAACCAACAAACCAACAAACCAACAAACCAACAAACTAACAAACCAACAAACCAACAAACCAACAAACGAACAAACCAACAAAACAAGAAGCCAACAAGGCAACAAACCAACAAACCAACAAACCAACAAACCCTTAAGCCAACAAACCAACAAACCAACAAACCAACAAACCAACAAGCCAACAAACCAACAAACCTACAAACTAACAAACTAACAAGCCAACAAACCAACAAACCAACAAGCCAACAAACCAAGTAACCAACAAACCTACAAGCCAACAAGCCAACAAGCCAACAAACCAATAAGCCAACAAACCAACAAGCCAACAAACCAACAAGCTAACAAACGAACAAACCAACAAACCAACAAACCAACAAGCCAACAAACCAACAAACCAACAAACGAACAAACCAACAAGCCAACAAACCAACAAACCAAGTAACCAACAAGCTAACAAACCAACAAACCAACAAACCAACAAACCAACAAGCCAACAAGCCAACAAACCAACAAACCACCGACCAACAAGCCAACAAGCCAACAAACCAACAAACCAACAAATCAACAAACCAACAAACCAACAAGCCAACAAACCAAAAAACCAAGAAACAAATAAACCAACAAACCAACAAAACAAGAAACAAACAAACCAACAAACGAACAAACGAACAAACCAACAAACAAACAAACCAACAAACCAACAAACCAACAAGCCAACAAACCAACAAGCCAACAAACGAACAAACCAACAAACCAACAAGCCAACAAACCAACAAACCAACAAACGAACAAACCAACAAGCCAACAAACCAACAAACGAACAAACCAAGTAACCAACAAGCCAACAAACCAACAAATCAACAAACCAACAAACCAACAAGCCAACAAGCCAACAAACCAACAAACCAACAAACCAACAAGCCAACAAGCCAACAAACCAACAATCCAACAAATCAACAAACCAACAAACCAACAAGCCAACAAGCCAACAAACCAACAAGCCAACAAACCAACAAACCAACAAACTAACAAACCAACAAACCAACAAACCAACAAACGAACAAACCAACAAAACAAGAAGCCAACAAGGCAACAAACCAACAAGCCAACAAACCACCAAGCCAACAAACCAACAAACCAACAAACCAACAAACCAACAAACCAACAAGCCAACAAACCAACAAACCTACAAACTAACAAACTAACAAGCCAACAAACCAACAAACCAACAAGCCAACAAACCAAGTAACCAACAAACCTACAAGCCAACAAGCCAACAAGCCAACAAACCAATAAACCAACAAACCAACAAGCCAACAAACCAACAAGCCAACAAACGAACAAACCAACAAACCAACAAGCCAACAAACCAACAAACCAACAAACGAACAAACCAACAAGCCAACAAACCAACAAACCAACAAACCAAGTAACCAACAAGCCAACAAACCAACAAACCAACAAACCAACAAACCAACAAGCCAACAAGCCAACAAACCAACAAACCAACAAACCAACAAGCCAACAAGCCAACAAGCCAACAAACCAACAAACCAACAAATCAACAAACTAACAAACCAACAAACCAACAAACCAACAAACGAACAAACCAACAAAACAAGAAGCCAACAAGGCAACAAACCAACAAACCAACAAACCAACAAACCACCAAGCCAACAAACCAACAAACCAACAAACCAACAAACCAACAAGCCATCAAACCAACAAACCTACAAACTAACAAACTAACAAAACAACAAACCAACAAACCAACAACCCAACAAACCAAGTAACCAACAAACCAACAAACCAACAAACCAACAAGCCAACAAGCCAACAAACCAACAAACCAACAAACCAACAAACCAACAAACCAACAAACCAACAAACCAACAAGCCAACAAGCCAACAAACTAACAAACAAACAAACCAACAAACCAACAAACCAACAAACAAATAAACCAACAAACCAACAAACCAACAAGCCAACAAGCCAACAAACCAACAAACCAACAAACCAACAAACCAACAAACCAACACACCAACAAACCAACAAGCCAACAAGCCAACAAACCAACAAACAAACAAACCAACAAACCAACAAACCAACAAACAAATAAACCAACAAACCAAGAAACCAACAAACCACCAAATCAACAAGCCAACAAGCCAACAAACCAACAATCCAACAAATCAACAAACCAACAAACCACCAAGCCAACAAGCCAACAAACCAACAAGCCAACAAACCAACAAACCAACAAACTAACAAACCAACAAACCAACAAACCAACAAACGAACAAACCAACAAAACAAGAAGCCAACAAGGCAACAAACCAACAAGCCAACAAACCACCAAGCCAACAAACCAACAAACCAACAAACCAACAAACCAACAAGCCAACAAACCAACAAACCTACAAACTAACAAACTAACAAGCCAACAAACCAACAAACCAACAAGCCAACAAACCAAGTAACCAACAAACCTACAAGCCAACAAGCCAACAAGCCAACAAACCAATAAACCAACAAACCAACAAGCCAACAAACCAACAAGCCAACAAACGAACAAACCAACAAACCAACAAGCCAACAAACCAACAAACCAACAAACGAACAAACCAACAAGCCAACAAACCAACAAACCAACAAACCAAGTAACCAACAAACCAACAAACCAACAAACCAACAAACAAATAAACCAACAAACCAAGAAACCAACAAACCACCAAATCAACAAACCAACAAACCAGCAAACCAACAAACCAACAAACCAACAAACAAACAAACCAACAAACCAACAAACCAACAAACCAACAAACTAACAAACCAACAAACCAACAAACCAACAAACGAACAAACCAACAAAACAAGAAGCCAACAAGGCAACAAACCAACAAACCAACAAACCAACAAACCCTTAAGCCAACAAACCAACAAACCAACAAACCAACAAACCAACAAGCCAACAAACCAACAAACCTACAAACTAACAAACTAACAAGCCAACAAACCAACAAACCAACAAGCCAACAAACCAAGTAACCAACAAACCTACAAGCCAACAAGCCAACAAGCCAACAAACCAATAAGCCAACAAACCAACAAGCCAACAAACCAACAAGCTAACAAACGAACAAACCAACAAACCAACAAACCAACAAGCCAACAAACCAACAAAACAACAAACGAACAAACCAACAAGCCAACAAACCAACAAACCAAGTAACCAACAAGCTAACAAACCAACAAACCAACAAACCAACAAACCAACAAGCCAACAAGCCAACAAACCAACAAACCAACAAACCAACAAGCCAACAAGCCAACAAACCAACAAACC
Source organism: Atherix ibis (assembly GCA_958298945.1). Classification (NCBI taxonomy): domain Eukaryota; kingdom Metazoa; phylum Arthropoda; class Insecta; order Diptera; family Athericidae; genus Atherix; species Atherix ibis. Next base: position 32,962,142 of record OY282608.1, read on the forward strand.
AACAAATCAACAAACCAACAAACCAACAAGCCAACAAACCAAAAAACCAACAAACAAATAAACCAACAAACCAACAAAACAAGAAACAAACAAACCAACAAACGAACAAACGAACAAACCAACAAACAAACAAACCAACAAACCAACAAACCAACAAGCCAACAAACCAACAAGCCAACAAACGAACAAACCAACAAACCAACAAGCCAACAAACCAACAAACCAACACGAACAAACCAACAAGCCAACAAACCAACAAACGAACAAACCAAGTAACCAACAAGCCAACAAACCAACAAATCAACAAACCAACAAACCAACAAGCCAACAAGCCAACAAACCAACAAACCAACAAACCAACAAGCCAACAAGCCAACAAACCAACAATCCAACAAATCAACAAACCAACAAACCAACAAGCCAACAAGCCAACAAACCAACAAGCCAACAAACCAACAAACCAACAAACTAACAAACCAACAAACCAACAAACCAACAAACGAACAAACCAACAAAACAAGAAGCCAACAAGGCAACAAACCAACAAGCCAACAAACCACCAAGCCAACAAACCAACAAACCAACAAACCAACAAACCAACAAGCCAACAAACCAACAAACCTACAAACTAACAAACTAACAAGCCAACAAACCAACAAACCAACAAGCCAACAAACCAAGTAACCAACAAACCTACAAGCCAACAAGCCAACAAGCCAACAAACCAATAAACCAACAAACCAACAAGCCAACAAACCAACAAGCCAACAAACGAACAAACCAACAAACCAACAAGCCAACAAACCAACAAACCAACAAACGAACAAACCAACAAGCCAACAAACCAACAAACCAACAAACCAAGTAACCAACAAGCCAACAAACCAACAAACCAACAAACCAACAAACCAACAAGCCAACAAGCCAACAAACCAACAAACCAACAAACCAACAAGCCAACAAGCCAACAAACCAACAAACCAACAAATCAACAAACTAACAAACCAACAAACCAACAAACCAACAAACGAACAAACCAACAAAACAAGAAGCCAACAAGGCAACAAACCAACAAACCAACAAACCAACAAACCACCAAGCCAACAAACCAACAAACCAACAAACCAACAAACCAACAAGCCATCAAACCAACAAACCTACAAACTAACAAACTAACAAAACAACAAACCAACAAACCAACAACCCAACAAACCAAGTAACCAACAAACCAACAAACCAACAAACCAACAAGCCAACAAGCCAACAAACCAACAAACCAACAAACCAACAAACCAACAAACCAACAAACCAACAAACCAACAAGCCAACAAGCCAACAAACCAACAAACAAACAAACCAACAAACCAACAAACCAACAAACAAATAAACCAACAAACCAACAAACCAACAAGCCAACAAGCCAACAAACCAACAAACCAACAAACCAACAAACCAACAAACCAACACACCAACAAACCAACAAGCCAACAAGCCAACAAACCAACAAACAAACAAACCAACAAACCAACAAACCAACAAACAAATAAACCAACAAACCAAGAAACCAACAAACCACCAAATCAACAAGCCAACAAGCCAACAAACCAACAATCCAACAAATCAACAAACCAACAAACCACCAAGCCAACAAGCCAACAAACCAACAAGCCAACAAACCAACAAACCAACAAACTAACAAACCAACAAACCAACAAACCAACAAACGAACAAACCAACAAAACAAGAAGCCAACAAGGCAACAAACCAACAAGCCAACAAACCACCAAGCCAACAAACCAACAAACCAACAAACCAACAAACCAACAAGCCAACAAACCAACAAACCTACAAACTAACAAACTAACAAGCCAACAAACCAACAAACCAACAAGCCAACAAACCAAGTAACCAACAAACCTACAAGCCAACAAGCCAACAAGCCAACAAACCAATAAACCAACAAACCAACAAGCCAACAAACCAACAAGCCAACAAACGAACAAACCAACAAACCAACAAGCCAACAAACCAACAAACCAACAAACGAACAAACCAACAAGCCAACAAACCAACAAACCAACAAACCAAGTAACCAACAAGCCAACAAACCAACAAACCAACAAACCAACAAACCAACAAGCCAACAAGCCAACAAACCAACAAACCAACAAACCAACAAGCCAACAAGCCAACAAACCAACAAACCAACAAATCAACAAACTAACAAACCAACAAACCAACAAACCAACAAACGAACAAACCAACAAAACAAGAAGCCAACAAGGCAACAAACCAACAAACCAACAAACCAACAAACCACCAAGCCAACAAACCAACAAACCAACAAACCAACAAACCAACAAGCCATCAAACCAACAAACCTACAAACTAACAAACTAACAAAACAACAAACCAACAAACCAACAACCCAACAAACCAAGTAACCAACAAACCAACAAACCAACAAACCAACAAGCCAACAAGCCAACAAACCAACAAACCAACAAACCAACAAACCAACAAACCAACAAACCAACAAACCAACAAGCCAACAAGCCAACAAACCAACAAACAAACAAACCAACAAACCAACAAACCAACAAACAAATAAACCAACAAACCAACAAACCAACAAGCCAACAAGCCAACAAACCAACAAACCAACAAACCAACAAACCAACAAACCAACACACCAACAAACCAACAAGCCAACAAGCCAACAAACCAACAAACAAACAAACCAACAAACCAACAAACCAACAAACAAATAAACCAACAAACCAAGAAACCAACAAACCACCAAATCAACAAACCAACAAACCAGCAAACCAACAAACCAACAAACCAACAAACAAACAAACCAACAAACCAACAAACCAACAAACTAACAAACCAACAAACCAACAAACCAACAAACGAACAAACCAACAAAACAAGAAGCCAACAAGGCAACAAACCAACAAACCAACAAACCAACAAACCCTTAAGCCAACAAACCAACAAACCAACAAACCAACAAACCAACAAGCCAACAAACCAACAAACCTACAAACTAACAAACTAACAAGCCAACAAACCAACAAGCCAACAAACCAAGTAACCAACAAACCTACAAGCCAACAAGCCAACAAACCAACAAACCAACAAACAAATAAACCACCAAACCAACAAACCAACAAACCACCAAACCAACAAACCAACAAACCAGCAAACCAACAAACCAACAAACCAACAAACAAACAAACCAACAAACCAACAAACCAACAAACTAACAAACCAACAAACCAACAACCAAGAAACGAACAAACCAACAAAACAAGAAGCCAACAAGGCAACAAACCTACAAACTAACAAACTAACAAGCCAACAAACCAACACACCAACAAACCAACAAGCCAACAAGCCAACAAACCAACAAACAAACAAACCAACAAACCAACAAACCAACAAACAAATAAACCAACAAACCAAGAAACCAACAAACCACCAAATCAACAAACCAACAAACCAGCAAACCAACAAACCAACAAACAAACAAACCAACAAACCAACAAACCAACAAATTAACAAACCAACAAACCAACAAACCAACAAACGAACAAACCAACAAAACAAGAAGCCAACAAGGCAACAAACCAACAAACCAACAAACCAACAAACCCTTAAGCCAACAAACCAACAAACCAACAAACCAACAAACCAACAAGCCAACAAACCAACAAACCTACAAACTAACAAACTAACAAGCCAACAAACCAACAAACCAACAAGCCAACAAACCAAGTAACCAACAAACCTACAAGCCAACAAGCCAACAAGCCAACAAACCAATAAGCCAACAAACCAACAAGCCAACAAACCAACAAGCTAACAAACGAACAAACCAACAAACCAACAAGCCAACAAACCAACAAACCAACAAACGAACAAACCAACAAGCCAACAAACCAACAAACCAAGTAACCAACAAGCCAACAAACCAACAAACCAACAAACCAACAAACCAACAAGTCAACAAGCCAACAAACCAACAAACCAACAAACCAACAAGCCAACAAGCCAACAAACCAACAAACCAACAAATCAACAAACCAACAAACCAACAAGCCAACAAGCCAACAAACCAAAAAACCAACAAACAAATAAACCAACAAACCAACAAAACAAGAAACAAACAAACCAAAAAACGAACAAACGAACAAACCAACAAACAAACTACCCACAAACCAACAAACCAACAAGCCAACAAACCAACAAGCCAACAAACGAACAAACCAACAAACCAACCAGCCAACAAACCAACAAACCAACAAACGAACAAACCAACAAGCCAACAAACCAACAAACGAACAAACCAAGTAACCAACAAGCCAACAAACCAACAAATCAACAAACCAACAAACCAACAAGCCAACAAGCCAACAAACCAACAAACCAACAAACCAACAAGCCAACAAGCCAACAAACCAACAATCCAACAAATCAACAAACCAACAAACCAACAAGCCAACAAGCCAACAAACCAACAAGCCAACAAACCAACAAACCAACAAACTAACAAACCAACAAACCAACAAACCAACAAACGAACAAACCAACAAAACAAGAAGCCAACAAGGCAACAAACCAACAAGCCAACAAACCACCAAGCCAACAAACCAACAAACCAACAAACCAACAAACCAACAAGCCAACAAACCAACAAACCTACAAACTAACAAACTAACAAGCCAACAAACCAACAAACCAACAAGCCAACAAACCAAGTAACCAACAAACCTACAAGCCAACAAGCCAACAAGCCAACAAACCAATAAACCAACAAACCAACAAGCCAACAAACCAACAAGCCAACAAACGAACAAACCAACAAACCAACAAGCCAACAAACCAACAAACCAACAAACGAACAAACCAACAAGCCAACAAACCAACAAACCAACAAACCAAGTAACCAACAAGCCAACAAACCAACAAACCAACAAACCAACAAACCAACAAGCCAACAAGCCAACAAACCAACAAACCAACAAACCAACAAGCCAACAAGCCAACAAACCAACAAACCAACAAATCAACAAACCAACAAACCAACAAACCAGCAAACCAACAAACCAACAAACTGACAAACAAACAACCCAACAAACCAACAAACCAACAAACTAACAAACCAACAAACCAACAAACCAACAAACGAACAAACCAACAAAACAAGAAGCCAACAAGGCAAAAAACCAACAAACCAACAAACCAACAAACCACCAAGCCAACAAACCAACAAACCAACAAACCAACAAACCAACAAGCCAACAAACCAACAAACCTACAAACTAACAAACTAAGAAGCCAACAAACCAACAAACCAACAAGCCAACAAACCAAGTAACCAACAAACCTACAAGCCAACAAGCTAACAACCCAACAAACCAATAAACCAACAAACCAAAAAGCCAACAAACCAACAAGCCAACAAACGAACAAACCAACAAACCAACAAGCCAACAAACCAACAAACCAACAAACGAACAAACCAACAAGCCAACAAACCAACAAACCAACAAACCAAGTAACCAACAAGCCAACAAACCAACAAACCAACAAACCAACAAGCCAACAAACCAACAAACCAACAAGCCAACAAGCCGACAAACCAACAAACGAACAAACCAACAAACCAACAAGCCAACAAGCCAACAAACCAACAAGCCAACAAACCAACAAACCAACAAACTAACAAAGCAACAAACCAACAAACCAACAAACGAACAAACCAACAAAACAAGTAGCCAACAAGGCAACAAACCAACAAACCAACAAACCAACAAACCACCAAGCCAACAAACCAATAAACCAACAAGCCAACAAGCCGACAAACCAACAAACGAACAAACCAACAAACCAACAAACCAACAAACCAACAAACCAACAAACCAACAAGCCAACAAACCAACAAACCAACAAGCCAACAAGCCGACAAACCAACAAACGAACAAACCAACAAACCAACAAGCCAACAAGCCAACAAACCAACAAGCCAACAAACCAACAAACCAACAAACTAACAAAACAACAAACCAACAAACCAACAAACGAACAAACCAACAAAACAAGAAGCCAACAAGGCAACAAACCTACAAACCAACAAACCAACAAACCACCAAACCAACAAACCAACAAACCAACAAACCAACAAGCCAACAAACCAACAAACCTACAAACTAACAAACTAACAAGCCAACAAACCAACAAACCAACAAGCCAACTAACCAAGTAACCAACAAACCTACAAGCCAACAAGCCAACAAGCCAACAAACCAATAAACCAACAAACCAACAAGCAAACAAACCAACAAGCCAACAAACGAACAAACCAACAAACCAACAAGCCAACAAACCAACAAACGAACAAACCAACAAACCAACAAGCCAACAAACCAACAAACCAACAAACTAACAAACCAACAAACCAACAAACCAACAAACGAACAAACCAACAAAACAAGAAGCCAACAAGGCAACAAACCAACAAACCAACAAACCAACAAACCACCAAGCCAACAAACCAACAAACCAACAAACCAACAAACCAACAAACCAACAAGCCAACAAGCCAACAAACCAACAAGCCAACAAACCAACAATCCAACAAACTAACAAACCAACAAACCAACAAACCAACAAACGAACAAACCAACAAAACAAGAAGCCAACAAGGCAACAAACCAACAAACCAACAAACCAACAAACCACCAAGCCAACAAACCAACAAACCAACCAACCAACAAACCAACAAGCCAACAAACCAACAAATCTACAAACTAACAAATTAACAAGCCAACAAACCAACAAACCAACAAGCCAACAAACCAAGTAACCAACAAACCTACAAGCCAACAAGCCAACAAGCCAACAAACCAACAAACCAACAAACCAAGTAACCAACAAGCCAACAAACCAACAAACCCACAAACCAACAAACCAACAAGCTAACAAGCCAACAAACCAACAAACCAACAAACCAACAAGCCAACAAGCCAACAAACCAACAAACCAACAAATCAACAAACCAACAAACCAACAAGCCAACAAGCCAACAAACCAAAAAACCAACAAACCAACAAACCAACAAGCCAACAAGCCAACAAACCAACAAACCAACAAATCAACAAACCAACAAACCAACAAGCCAACAAACCAACAAACCAACAAACGAACAAACCAACAAGCCAACAAACCAACAAACCAACAAACCAAGTAACCAACAAGCCAACAAACCAACAAACCAACAAACCAACAAGCCAACAAACCAACAAACCAACAAGCCAACAAGCCGACAAACCAACAAACGAACAAACCAACAAACCAACAAGCCAACAAGCCAACAAACCAACAAGCCAACAAACCAACAAACCAACAAACTAACAAAGCAACAAACCAACAAACCAACAAACGAACAAACCAACAAAACAAGTAGCCAACAAGGCAACAAACCAACAAACCAACAAACCAACAAACCACCAAGCCAACAAACCAATAAACCAACAAGCCAACAAGCCGACAAACCAACAAACGAACAAACCAACAAACCAACAAACCAACAAACCAACAAACCAACAAGCCAACAAACCAACAAACCAACAAGCCAACAAGCCGACAAACCAACAAACGAACAAACCAACAAACCAACAAGCCAACAAGTCAACAAACCAACAAGCCAACAAACCAACAAACCAACAAACTAACAAAACAACAAACCAACAAACCAACAAACGAACAAACCAACAAAACAAGAAGCCAACAAGGCAACAAACCAACAAACCAACAAACCAACAAACCAACAAACCAACAAACCACCAAACCAACAAACCAACAAACCAACAAACCAACAAGCCAACAAACCAACAAACCTACAAACTAACAAACTAACAAGCCAACAAACCAACAAACCAACAAGCCAACTAACCAAGTAGCCAACAAACCTACAAGCCAACAAGCCAACAAGCCAACAAACCAATAAACCAACAAACCAACAAGCCAACAAACCAACAAGCCAACAAACGAACAAACCAACAAACCAACAAGCCAACAAACCAACAAACGAACAAACCAACAAACCAACAAGCCAACAAACCAACAAACCAACAAACTAACAAACCAACAAACCAACAAACCAACAAACGAACAAACCAACAAAACAAGAAGCCAACAAGGCAACAAACCAACAAACCAACAAACCAACAAACCACCAAGCCAACAAACCAACAAACCAACAAACCAACAAACCAACAAGCCAACAAGCCAACAAACCAACAAGCCAACAAACCAACAAACCAACAAACTAACAAACCAACAAACCAACAAACCAACAAACGAACAAACCAACAAACCAACAAAACAAGAAGCCAACAAGGCAACAAACCAACAAACCAACAAACCAACAAACCACCAAGCCAACAAACCAACAAACCAACCAACCAACTAACCAACAAGCCAACAAACCAACAAACCTACAAACTAACAAATTAACAAGCCAACAAACCAACAAACCAACAAGCCAACAAACCAAGTAACCAACAAACCTACAAGCCAACAAGCCAACAAGCCAACAAACCAACAAACCAACAAACCAAGTAACCAACAAGCCAACAAACCAACAAACCAACAAACCAACAAACCAACAAGCCAACAAGCCAACAAACCAACAAACCAACAAACCAACAAGCCAACAAGCCAACAAACCAACAAACCAACAAATCAACAAACCAACAAACCAACAAGCCAACAAGCCAACAAACCAAAAAACCAACAAACAAATAAACCAACAAACCAACAAACCAAGAAACAAACAAACCAACAAACGAACAAACGAACAAACCAACAAACAAACAAACCAAGAAACCAACAAACCAACAAACAAATAAACCAACAAACCAACAAACCAACAAACCACCAAACCAACAAACCAACAAACCAGCAAACCAACAAACCAACAAACCAACAGACCAACAAACAAACAAACCAACAAACCAACAAACCAACAAACCAACAAACCAACAAACCAACAAACCAACAAACCAACAAGCCAACCAGCCAACAAACCAACAAACCAACAAACCAACAAACCAACAAACCAACAAACCAACAAACCAACAAACCAACAAACCAACAAGCCAACAAGCCAACAAACCAACAAACAAACAAACCAACAAACCAACAAACCAACAAACAAATAAACCAACAAACCAACAAACCAACAAACCACCAAACCAACAAACCAACAAACCAGCAAACCAACAAACCAACAAACCAACAAACAAACAAACCAACAAACCAACAAACCAACAAACTAACAAACCAACAAACCAACAAACCAACAAACGAACAAACCAACAAAACAAGAAGCCAACAAGGCAACAAACCAACAAACCAACAAACCAACAAACCACCAGGCCAACAAACCAACAAACCAACAAACCAACAAACCAACAAGCCAACAAACCAACAAACCTACAAACTAACAAACTAACAAGGCAACAAACCAACAAACCAACAAGCCAACAAACCAAGTAACCAACAAACCTACAAGCCAACAAGCCAACAAGCCAACAAACCAATAAACCAACAAACCAACAAGCCAACAAACCAACAAGCCAACAAACGAACAAACCAACAAACCAACAAGCCAACAAACCAACAAACCAACAAACGAAGAAACCAACAAGCCAACAAACCAACAAACCAACAAACCAAGTAACCAACAAGCCAACAAACCAACAAACCAACAAACCAACAAACCAACAAGCCAACAAGCCAACAAACCAACAAACCAACAAACCAACAAACCAACAAGCCAACAAGCCAACAAACCAACAAACCAACAAATCAACAAACCAACAAACCAACAAGCCAACAAGCCAACAAACCAAAAAACCAACAAACAAATAAACCAACAAACCAACAAACCAAGAAACAAACAAACCAACAAACGAACAAACGAACAAACCAACAAACAAACAAACCAACAAACCAACAAACCAACAAACAAATAAACCAACAAACCAACAAACCAACAAACCACCAAACCAACAAACCAACAAACCAGCAAACCAACAAACCAACAAACCAACAAACAAACAAACCAACAAACCAACAAACCAACAAACTAACAAACCAATAAACCAACAAACCAACAAACCAACAAGCCAACAAGCCAACAAACCAACAAACCAACAAACCAACAAACCAACAAACCAACAAACAAATAAACCAACAAACCAACAAACCAACAACCCAACAAACCAACAAACCAACAAACCAACAAACGAACAAACCAAAAAACCAACAAACCAACAAACCAAGAAGCCAACAAACCAACAAACCAACAAACCAACAAACCAACAAACCAAGTAACCAACAAAGCAACAAACGAACAAACCAACAAACCAACAAACCAACAAGCCAACAAACCAACAAACCAACAAACCAACAAACCAACTAGCCAACAAGCCAACAAACCAAAAACCAATAAACCAAAAACCAACAAACAAATAAACCAACAAACCAAGAAACAAACAAACCAACAAACGAATAAACGAACAAACCAACAAACAAACAAACCAACAAACCAACAAACCAACAAACCAACAAACCAACAAACCAACAAACCAACAACCCAAAAAACCAACAAACCAATAAACCAACAAACGAACAAACCAAAAAACTAACAAACCAACAAACCAACAAACCAACAAACCAACTAACTAACAAGCCAACAAACCAACAAACCAACAAGCCAACAAGCCGACAAACCAACAAACGAACAAACCAACAAACCAACAAGCCAACAAGCCAACAAACCAACAAGCCAACAAACCAACAAACCAACAAACTAACAAACCAACAAACCAACCAACCAACAAACGAACAAACCAACAAAACAAGAAGCCAACAAGGCAACAAACCAACAAACCAACAAACCAACAAACCACCAAGCCAACAAACCAACAAACCAACAAACCAACCAGCCAACAAACCAACAAACCTACAAACTAACAAACTAACAAACCAACAAGCCAACAAACCAACAAACCAACAAGCCAATAAGCCGACAAACCAACAAACGAACAAACCAACAAACCAACAAGCCAACAAGCCAACAAACCAACAAGCCAACAAACCAACAAACCAACAAACTAACAAAGCAACAAACCAACAAACCAACAAACGAACAAACCAACAAAACAAGTAGCCAACAAGGCAACAAACCAACAAACCAACAAACCAACAAACCACCAAGCCAACAAACCAATAAACCAACAAACCAACAAACGAACAAACCAACAAAACAAGAAGCCAACAAGGCAACAAACCAACAAACCAACAAACCAACAAACCACCAAGCCAACAAACCAACAAACCAACAAACCAACAAACCAACAAACCAACAAGCCAACAAGCCAACAAACCAACAAGCCAACAAACCAACAATCCAACAAACTAACAAACCAACAAACCAACAAACCAACAAACGAACAAACCAACAAAACAAGAAGCCAACAAGGCAACAAACCAACAAACCAACAAACCAACAAACCACCAAGCCAACAAACCAACAAACCAACCAACCAACAAACCAACAAGCCAACAAACCAACAAATCTACAAACTAACAAATTAACAAGCCAACAAACCAACAAACCAACAAGCCAACAAACCAAGTAACCAACAAACCTACAAGCCAACAAGCCAACAAGCCAACAAACCAACAAACCAACAAACCAAGTAACCAACAAGCCAACAAACCAACAAACCAACAAACCAACAAACCAACAAGCCAACAAGCCAACAAACCAACAAACCAACAAACCAACAAGCCAACAAGCCAACAAACCAACAAACCAACAAATCAACAAACCAACAAACCAACAAGCCAACAAGCCAACAAACCAAAAAACCAACAAACCAACAAACCAACAAGCCAACAAGCCAACAAACCAACAAACCAACAAATCAACAAACCAACAAACCAACAAGCCAACAAACCAACAAACCAACAAACGAACAAACCAACAAGCCAACAAACCAACAAACCAACAAACCAAGTAACCAACAAGCCAACAAACCAACAAACCAACAAACCAACAAGCCAACAAACCAACAAACCAACAAGCCAACAAGCCGACAAACCAACAAACGAACAAACCAACAAACCAACAAGCCAACAAGCCAACAAACCAACAAGCCAACAAACCAACAAACCAACAAACTAACAAAGCAACAAACCAACAAACCAACAAACGAACAAACCAACAAAACAAGTAGCCAACAAGGCAACAAACCAACAAACCAACAAACCAACAAACCACCAAGCCAACAAACCAATAAACCAACAAGCCAACAAGCCGACAAACCAACAAACGAACAAACCAACAAACCAACAAACCAACAAACCAACAAACCAACAAGCCAACAAACCAACAAACCAACAAGCCAACAAGCCGACAAACCAACAAACGAACAAACCAACAAACCAACAAGCCAACAAGTCAACAAACCAACAAGCCAACAAACCAACAAACCAACAAACTAACAAAACAACAAACCAACAAACCAACAAACGAACAAACCAACAAAACAAGAAGCCAACAAGGCAACAAACCAACAAACCAACAAACCAACAAACCAACAAACCAACAAACCACCAAACCAACAAACCAACAAACCAACAAACCAACAAGCCAACAAACCAACAAACCTACAAACTAACAAACTAACAAGCCAACAAACCAACAAACCAACAAGCCAACTAACCAAGTAACCAACAAACCTACAAGCCAACAAGCCAACAAGCCAACAAACCAATAAACCAACAAACCAACAAGCCAACAAACCAACAAGCCAACAAACGAACAAACCAACAAACCAACAAGCCAACAAACCAACAAACGAACAAACCAACAAACCAACAAGCCAACAAACCAACAAACCAACAAACTAACAAACCAACAAACCAACAAACCAACAAACGAACAAACCAACAAAACAAGAAGCCAACAAGGCAACAAACCAACAAACCAACAAACCAACAAACCACCAAGCCAACAAACCAACAAACCAACAAACCAACAAACCAACAAGCCAACAAGCCAACAAACCAACAAGCCAACAAACCAACAAACCAACAAACTAACAAACCAACAAACCAACAAACCAACAAACGAACAAACCAACAAACCAACAAAACAAGAAGCCAACAAGGCAACAAACCAACAAACCAACAAACCAACAAACCACCAAGCCAACAAACCAACAAACCAACCAACCAACTAACCAACAAGCCAACAAACCAACAAACCTACAAACTAACAAATTAACAAGCCAACAAACCAACAAACCAACAAGCCAACAAACCAAGTAACCAACAAACCTACAAGCCAACAAGCCAACAAGCCAACAAACCAACAAACCAACAAACCAAGTAACCAACAAGCCAACAAACCAACAAACCAACAAACCAACAAACCAACAAGCCAACAAGCCAACAAACCAACAAACCAACAAACCAACAAGCCAACAAGCCAACAAACCAACAAACCAACAAATCAACAAACCAACAAACCAACAAGCCAACAAGCCAACAAACCAAAAAACCAACAAACAAATAAACCAACAAACCAACAAACCAAGAAACAAACAAACCAACAAACGAACAAACGAACAAACCAACAAACAAACAAACCAAGAAACCAACAAACCAACAAACAAATAAACCAACAAACCAACAAACCAACAAACCACCAAACCAACAAACCAACAAACCAGCAAACCAACAAACCAACAAACCAACAGACCAACAAACAAACAAACCAACAAACCAACAAACCAACAAACCAACAAACCAACAAACCAACAAACCAAGAAACCAACAAGCCAACAAGCCAACAAACCAACAAACCAACAAACCAACAAACCAACAAACCAACAAACCAACAAACCAACAAACCAACAAACCAACAAGCCAACAAGCCAACAAACCAACAAACAAACAAACCAACAAACCAACAAACCAACAAACAAATAAACCAACAAACCAACAAACCAACAAACCACCAAACCAACAAACCAACAAACCAGCAAACCAACAAACCAACAAACCAACAAACAAACAAACCAACAAACCAACAAACCAACAAACTAACAAACCAACAAACCAACAAACCAACAAACGAACAAACCAACAAAACAAGAAGCCAACAAGGCAACAAACCAACAAACCAACAAACCAACAAACCACCAGGCCAACAAACCAACAAACCAACAAACCAACAAACCAACAAGCCAACAAACCAACAAACCTACAAACTAACAAACTAACAAACTAACAAGGCAACAAACCAACAAACCAACAAGCCAACAAACCAAGTAACCAACAAACCTACAAGCCAACAAGCCAACAAGCCAACAAACCAATAAACCAACAAACCAACAAGCCAACAAACGAACAAACCAACAAACCAACAAGCCAACCAACCAACAAACCAACAAACGAAGAAACCAACAAGCCAACAAACCAACAAACCAACAAACCAAGTAACCAACAAGCCAACAAACCAACAAACCAACAAACCAACAAACCAACAAGCCAACAAGCCAACAAACCAACAAACCAACAAACCCACAAACCAACAAACCAACAAGCCAACAAGCCAACAAACCAACAAACCAACAAATCAACAAACCAACAAACCAACAAGCCAACAAGCCAACAAACCAAAAAACCAACAAACAAATAAACCAACAAACCAACAAACCAAGAAACAAACAAACCAACAAACGAACAAACGAACAAACCAACAAACAAACAAACCAACAAACCAACAAACCAACAAACAAATAAACCAACAAACCAACAAACCAACAAACCACCAAACCAACAAACCAACAAACCAGCAAACCAACAAACCAACAAACCAACAAACAAACAAACCAACAAACCAACAAACCAACAAACCAACAAACCAATAAACCAACAAACCAACAAACCAACAAGCCAACAAGCCAACAAACCAACAAACCAACAAACCAACAAACCAACAAACAAATAAACCAACAAACCAACAAACCAACAACCCAACAAACCAACAAACCAACAAACCAACAAACGAACAAACCAAAAAACCAACAAACCAACAAACCAAGAAGCCAACAAACCAACAAACCAACAAACCAACAAACCAACAAACCAAGTAACCAACAAAGCAACAAACGAACAAACCAACAAACCAACAAACCAACAAGCCAACAAACCAACAAACCAACAAACCAACAAACCAACTAGCCAACAAGCCAACAAACCAAAAAACCAATAAACCAAAAACCAACAAACAAATAAACCAACAAACCAAGAAACAAACAAACCAACAAACGAATAAACGAACAAACCAACAAACAAACAAACCAACAAACCAACAAACCAACAAACCAACAAACCAACAAACCAACAAACCAACAACCCAAAAAACCAACAAACCAATAAACCAACAAACGAACAAACCAAAAAACTAACAAACCAACAAACCAACAAACCAACAAACCAACTAACTAACAAGCCAACAAACCAACAAACCAACAAGCCAACAAGCCGACAAACCAACAAACGAACAAACCAACAAACCAACAAGCCAACAAGCCAACAAACCAACAAGCCAACAAACCAACAAACCAACAAACTAACAAACCAACAAACCAACAAACCAACAAACGAACAAACCAACAAAACAAGAAGCCAACAAGGCAACTAACCAACAAACCAACAAACCAACAAACCACCAAGCCAACAAACCAACAAACCAACAAACCAACCAGCCAACAAACCAACAAACCTACAAACTAACAAACTAACAAACCAACAAGCCAACAAACCAACAAACCAACAAGCCAATAAGCCGACAAACCAACAAACGAACAAACCAACAAACCAACAAGCCAACAAGCCAACAAACCAACAAGCCAACAAACCAACAAACCAACAAACTAACAAAGCAAAAAACCAACAAACCAACAAACGAACAAACCAACAAAACAAGTAGCCAACAAGGCAACAAACCAACAAACCAACAAACCAACAAACCACCAAGCCAACAAACCAATAAAACAACAAGCCAACAAGCCGACAAACCAACAAACGAACAAACCAACAAACCAACAAACCAACAAACCAACAAACCAACAAGCCAACAAACCAACAAACCAACAAGCCAACAAGCCGACAAACCAACAAACGAACAAACCAACAAACCAACAAGCCAACAAGCCAACAAACCAACAAGCCAACAAACCAACAAACCAACAAACTAACAAAACAACAAACCAACAAACCAACAAACGAACAAACCAACAAAACAAGAAGCCAACAAGGCAACAAACCAACAAACCAACAAACCAACAAACCACCAAACCAACAAACCAACAAACCAACAAACCAACAAGCCAACAAACCAACAAACCTACAAACTAACAAACTAACAAGCCAACAAACCAACAAACCAACAAGCCAACTAACCAAGTAACCAACAAACCTACAAGCCAACAAGCCAACAAGCCAACAAACCAATAAACCAACAAACCAACAAGCCAACAAACCAACAAGCCAACAAACGAACAAACCAACAAACCAACAAGCCAACAAACCAACAAACGAACAAACCAACAAACCAACAAGCCAACAAACCAACAAACCAACAAACTAACAAACCAACAAACCAACAAACCAACAAACGAACAAACCAACAAGCCAACAAGCCAACAAACCAACAAACCAACAAACCAACAAACAAATAAACCAACAAACCAACAAACCAACAACCCAACAAACCAACAAACTAACAAACCAACAAACCAACAAACCAACAAACGAACAAACCAACAAAACAAGAAGCCAACAAGGCAACAAACCAACAAACCAACAAACCAACAAACCACCAAGCCAACAAACCAACAAACCAACAAACCAACAAACCAACAAGCCAACAAGCCAACAAACCAACAAGCCAACAAACCAACAAACCAACAAACTAACAAACCAACAAACCAACAAACCAACAAACGAACAAACCAACAAAACAAGAAGCCAACAAGGCAACAAACCAACAAACCAACAAACCAACAAACCACCAAGCCAACAAACCAACAAACCAACCAACCAACAAACCAACAAGCCAGCAAACCAACAAACCTACAAACTAACAAATTAACAAGCCAACAAACCAACAAACCAACAAGCCAACAAACCAAGTAACCAACAAACCTACAAGCCAACAAGCCAACAAGCCAACAAACCAACAAACCAACAAACCAAGTAACCAACAAGCCAACAAACCAACAAACCAACAAACCAACAAACCAACAAGCCAACAAGCCAACAAACCAACAAACCAACAAACCAACAAGCCAACAAGCCAACAAACCAACAAACCAACAAATCAACAAACCAACAAACCAACAAGCCAACAAGCCAACAAACCAAAAAACCAACAAACAAATAAACCAACAAACCAACAAACCAAGAAACAAACAAACCAACAAACGAACAAACGAACAAACCAACAAACAAACAAACCAAGAAACCAACAAACCAACAAACAAATAAACCAACAAACCAACAAACCAACAAACCACCAAACCAACAAACCAACAAACCAGCAAACCAACAAACCAACAAACCAACAGACCAACAGACCAACAAACAAACAAACCAACAAACCAACAAACCAACAAACCAACAAACCAACAAACCAACAAACCAACAAACCAACAAGCCAACAAGCCAACAAACCAACAAACCAACAAACCAACAAACCAACAAACCAACAAACCAACAAACCAACAAACCAACAAGCCAACAAGCCAACAAACCAACAAACAAACAAACCAACAAACCAACAAACCAACAAACAAATAAACCAACAAACCAACAAACCAACAAACCACCAAACCAACAAACCAACAAACCAGCAAACCAACAAACCAACAAACCAACAAACAAACAAACCAACAAACCAACAAACCAACAAACTAACAAACCAACAAACCAACAAACCAACAAACGAACAAACCAACAAAACAAGAAGCCAACAAGGCAACAAACCAACAAACCAACAAACCAACAAACCACCAGGCCAACAAACCAACAAACCAACAAACCAACAAACCAACAAGCCAACAAACCAACAAACCTACAAACTAACAAACTAACAAGGCAACAAACCAACAAACCAACAAGCCAACAAACCAAGTAACCAACAAACCTACAAGCCGACAAGCTAACAAGCCAACAAACCAATAAACCAACAAACCAACAAGCCAACAAACCAACAAGCCAACAAACGAACAAACCACAAACCAACAAGCCAACAAACCAACAAACCAACAAACCAAGTAACCAACAAGCCAATAAACCAACAAACCAACAAACCAACAAGCCAACAAACCAACAAACCAACAAGCCAACAAGCCAACAAACCAACAAACCAACAAACTAACAAAGCAACAAACCAACAAACCAACAAACGAACAAACCAACAAAACAAGTAGCCAACGAGGCAACAAACCAACAAACCAACAAACCAACAAACCACCAAGCCAACAAACCAATAAACCAACAAGCCAACAAGCCGACAAACCAACAAACGAACAAACCAACAAACCAACAAACCAACAAACCAACAAACCAACAAGCCAACAAACCAACAAACCAACAAGCCAACAAGCCGACAAACCAACAAACGAACAAACCAACAAACCAACAAGCCAACAAGCCAACAAACCAACAAGCCAACAAACCAACAAACCAACAAACTAACAAAACAACAAACCAACAAACCAACAAACGAACAAACCAACAAAACAAGAAGCCAACAAGGCAACAAACCAACAAACCAACAAACCAACAAACCACCAAACCAACAAACCAACAAATCAACAAACCAACAAGCCAACAAACCAACAAACCTACAAACTAACAAACTAACAAGCCAACAAACCAACAAACCAACAAGCCAACTAACCAAGTAACCAACAAACCTACAAGCCAACAAGCCAACAAGCCAACAAACCAATAAACCAACAAACCAACAAGCCAACAAACCAACAAACCAACAAACCAACAAACCAACAAACCAACAAGCCAACAAACCAACAAACGAACAAACCAACAAACCAACAAGCCAACAAACCAACAAACCAACAAACTAACAAACCAACAAACCAACAAACCAACAAACGAACAAACCAACAAAACAAGAAGCCAACAAGGCAACAAACCAACAAACCAACAAACCAACAAACCACCAAGCCAACAAACCAACAAACCAACAAACCAACAAACCAACAAGCCAACAAGCCAACAAACCAACAAGCCAACAAACCAACAAACCAACAAACTAACAAACCAACAAACCAACAAACCAACAAACGAACAAACCAACAAAACAAGAAGCCAACAAGGCAACAAACCAACAAACCAACAAATCAACAAACCACCAAGCCAACAAACCAACAAACCAACCAACCAACAAACCAACAAGCCAACAAACCAACAAACCTACAAACTAACAAATTAACAAGCCAACAAACCAACAAACCAACAAACCAACAAGCCAACAAACCAAGTAACCAACAAACCTACAAGCCAACAAGCCAACAAGCCAACAAACCAACAAACCAACAAACCAAGTAACCAACAAGCCAACAAACCAACAAACCAACAAACCAACAAACCAACAAGCCAACAAGCCAACAAACCAACAAACCAACAAGCCAACAAGCCAACAAGCCAACAAACCAACAAACCAACAAATCAACAAACCAACAAACCAACAAGCCAACAAGCCAACAAACCAAAAAACCAACAAACAAATAAACCAACAAACCAACAAACCAAGAAACAAACAAACCAACAAACGAACAAACGAACAAACCAACAAACAAACAAACCAAGAAACCAACAAACCAACAAACAAATAAACCAACAAACCAACAAACCAACAAACCACCAAACCAACAAACCAACAAACCAGCAAACCAACAAACCAACAAACCAACAAACCAACAGACCAACAAACAAACAAACCAACAAACCAACAAACCAACAAACCAACAAACCAACAAACCAACAAACCAACAAACCAACAAGCCAACAAGCCAACAAACCAACAAACCAACAAACCAACAAACCAACAAACCAACAAACCAACAAACCAACAAACCAACAAACCAACAAACCAACAAGCCAACAAGCCAACAAACCAACAAACAAACAAACCAACAAACCAACAAACCAACAAACAAATAAACCAACAAACCAACAAACCAACAAACCACCAAACCAACAAACCAACAAACCAGCAAACCAACAAACCAACAAACCAACAAACAAACAAACCAACAAACCAACAAACCAACAAACCACCAGGCCAACAAACCAACAAACCAACAAACCAACAAACCAACAAGCCAACAAACCAACAAACCTACAAACTAACAAACTAACAAGGCAACAAACCAACAAACCAACAAGCCAACAAACCAAGTAACCAACAAACCTACAAGCCAACAAGCCAACAAGCCAACAAACCAATAAACCAACAAACCAACAAGCCAACAAACCAACAAGCCAACAAACCAACAAACCAACAAACCAACAAGCCAACAAACCAACAAACCAACAAACGAAGAAACCAACAAGCCAACAAACCAACAAACCAACAAACCAAGTAACCAACAAGCCAACAAACCAACAAACCAACAAACCAACAAACCAACAAGCCAACAAGCCAACAAACCAACAAACCAACAAACCAACAAACCAACAAGCCAACAAGCCAACAAACCAACAAACCAACAAATCAACAAACCAACAAACCAACAAGCCAACAAGCCAACAAACCAAAAAACCAACAAACAAATAAACCAACAAACCAACAAACCAAGAAACAAACAAACCAACAAACGAACAAACCAACAAACAAACAAACCAACAAACCACCAAACCAACAAACAAATAAACCAACAAACCAACAAACCAACAAACCACCAAACCACCAAACCAACAAACCAACAAACCAGCAAACCAACAAACCAACAAACCAACGAACAAACAAACCAACAAACCAAGAAACCAACAAACCAACAAATCAATAAACCAACAAACCAACAAACCAACAAGCCAACAAGCCAACAAACCAACAAACCAACAAACCAACAAACCAACAAACAAATAAACCAACAAACCAACAAACCAACAACCCAACAAACCAACAAACCAACAAACCAACAAACGAACAAACCAAAAAACCAACAAACCAACAAACCAAGAAGCCAACAAACCAACAAACCAACAAACCAACAAACCAACAAACCAAGTAACCAACAAAGCAACAAACGAACAAACCAACAAACCAACAAACCAACAAGCCAACAAACCAACAAACCAACAAACCAACAAACCAACTAGCCAACAAGCCAACAAACCAAAAAACCAATAAACCAAAAACCAACAAACAAATAAACCAACAAACCAAGAAACAAACAAACCAACAAACGAATAAACGAACAAACCAACAAACAAACAAACCAACAAACCAACAAACCAACAAACCAACAAACCAACAAACCAACAAACCAACAACCCAAAAAACCAACAAACCAATAAACCAACAAACGAACAAACCAAAAAACTAACAAACCAACAAACCAACAAACCAACAAGCCAACAAACTAACAAGCCAACAAACCAACAAACCAACAAGCCAACAAGCCGACAAACCAACAAACAAACAAACCAACAAACCAACAAGCCAACAAGCCAACAAACCAACAAGCCAACAAACCAACAAACCAACAAACTAACAAACCAACAAACCAACAAACCAACAAACGAACAAACCAACAAAACAAGAAGCCAACAAGGCAACAAACCAACAAACCAACAAACCAACAAACCACCAAGCCAACAAACCAACAAACCAACAAACCAACAAACCAACCAGCCAACAAACCAACAAACCTACAAACTAACAAACTAACAAACCAACAAGCCAACAAACCAACAAACCAACAAACGAACAAACCAACAAGCCAACAAACCAACAAACCAACAAACCAAGTAACCAACAAGCCAACAAACCAACAAACCAACAAGCCAACAAACCAACAAGCCAACAAGCCAACAAACCAACAAACCAACAAACCAACAAGCCAACAAGCCAACAAACCAACAAACCAACAAACAAACAAACCAACAAACCAACAAACCAACAAGCCAACAAGCCGACAAACCAACAAACGAACAAACCAACAAACCAACAAGCCAACAAGCTAACAAACCAACAAGCCAACAAACCAACAAACCAACAAACTAACAAACCAACAAACCAACAAACCAACAAACGAACAAACCAACAAAACAAGAAGCCAACAAGGCAACAAACCAACAAACCAACAAACCAACAAATCACCAAGCCAACAAACCAACAAACCAACAAACCAACAAACCAACAAGCCAACAAACCAAGTAACCAACAAACCTACAAGCCAACAAGCCAACAAGCCAACAAACCAATAAACCAACAAACCAACAAGCCAACCAACCAACAAGCCAACAAACGAACAAACCAACAAACCAACAAACCAACAAGCCAACAAACCAACAAACCAACAAACGAACAAACCAACAAGCCAACAAACCAACAAACCAACAAACCAACAAACCAAGTAACCAACAAGCCAACAAACCAACAAACCAACAAACCAACAAACCAACAAGCCAACAAGCCAACAAGCCAACAAACCAACAAACCAACAAACCAACAAGCCACCAAGCCAACAAACCAACAAACCAACAAACAAACAAACCAACAAACCAACAAACCAACAAACAAATAAACCAACAAACCAACAAACCAACAAACCACCAAACCAACAAACCAACAAACCAGCAAACCAACAAACCAACAAACCAACAAACAAACAAACCACCAAATCAACAAACCAACAAACTAACAAACCAACAAACCAACAAACCAACAAACCAACAAACGAACAAACCAACAAAACAAGAAGCCAACAAGGCAACAAACCAACAAACCAACAAACCAACAAACCACCAAGCCAACAAACCAACAAACCAACAAACCAACAAACCAACAAGCCAACAAACCAACAAACCTACAAACTAACAAACTAACAAGCCAACAAACCAACAAACCAACAAGCCAACAAACCAAGTAACCAACAAACCTACAAGCCAACAAGCCAACAAGCCAACAAACCAACAAACAAACAAACCAACAAACCAACAAACCAACAAACAAATAAACCAACAAACCAACAAACCAACAAACCACCAAACCAACAAACCAACAAACCAGCAAACCAACAAACCAACAAACCAACAAACAAACAAACCAACAAACCAACAAACCAACAAACTAACAAACCAACAAACCAACAAACCAACAAACGAACAAACCAACAAAACAAGAAGCCAACAAGGCAACAAACCAACAAACCAACAAACCAACAAACCACCAGGCCAACAAACCAACAAACCAACAAACCAACAAACCAACAAGCCAACAAACCAACAAACCTACAAACTAACAAACTAACAAGGCAACAAACCAACAAACCAACAAGCCAACAAACCAAGTAACCAACAAACCTACAAGCCAACAAGCCAACAAGCCAACAAACCAATAAACCAACAAACCAACAAGCCAACAAACCAACAAGCCAACAAACGAACAAACCAACAAACCAACAAGCCAACAAACCAACAAACCAACAAACGAAGAAACCAACAAGCCAACAAACCAACAAACCAACAAACCAAGTAACCAACAAGCCAACAAACCAACAAACCAACAAACCAACAAACCAACAAGCCAACAAGCCAACAAACCAACAAACCAACAAACCAACAAACCAACAAGCCAACAAGCCAACAAACCAACAAACCAACAAATCAACAAACCAACAAACCAACAAGCCAACAAGCCAACAAACCAAAAAACCAACAAACAAATAAACCAACAAACCAACAAACCAAGAAACAAACAAACCAACAAACGAACAAACGAACAAACCAACAAACAAACAAACCAACAAACCAACAAACCAACAAACAAATAAACCAACAAACCAACAAACCAACAAACCACCAAACCAACAAACCAACAAACCAGCAAACCAACAAACCAACAAACCAACAAACAAACAAACCAACAAACCAACAAACCAACAAACCAACAAACCAATAAACCAACAAACCAACAAACCAACAAGCCAACAAGCCAACAAACCAACAAACCAACAAACCAACAAACCAACAAACAAATAAACCAACAAACCAACAAACCAACAACCCAACAAACCAACAAACCAAGAAGCCAACAAACCAACAAACCAACAAACCAACAAACCAACAAACCAACAAACCAAGTAACCAACAAAGACGCAAACGAACAAACCAACAAACCAACAAACCAACAAGCCAACAAACCAACAAACCAACAAACCAACAAACCAACTAGCCAACAAGCCAACAAACCAAAAAACCAATAAACCAAAAACCAACAAACAAATAAACCAACAAACCAAGAAACAAACAAACCAACAAACGAATAAACGAACAAACCAACAAAAAAACAAACCAACAAACCAACAAACCAACAAACCAACAAACCAACAACCCAAAAAACCAACAAACCAATAAACCAACAAACGAACAAACCAAAAAACTAACAAACCAACAAACCAACAAACCAACAAGCCAACAAACTAACAAGCCAACAAACCAACAAACCAACAAGCCAACAAGCCGACAAACCAACAAACGAACAAACCAACAAACCAACAAGCCAACAAGCCAACAAACCAACAAGCCAACAAACCAACAAACCAACAAACTAACAAACCAACAAACCAACAAACCACCAAGCCAACAAACCAACAAACCAACAAACCAACAAACCAACGAGCCAACAAACCAACAAACCTACAAACTAACAAACTAACAAACCAACAAGCCAACAAACCAACAAACCAACAAACGAACAAACCAACAAGCCAACAAACCAACAAACCAACAAACCAAGTAACCAACAAGCCAACAAACCAACAAACCAACAAACCAACAAACCAACAAGCCAACAAGCCAACAAACCAACAAACCAACAAACCAACAAGCCAACAAGCCAACAAACCAACAAACCAACAAACAAACAAACCAACAAACCAACAAACCAACAAGCCAACAAGCCGACAAACCAACAAACGAACAAACCAACAAACCAACAAGCCAACAAGCTAACAAACCAACAAGCCAACAAACCAACAAACCAACAAACTAACAAACCAACAAACCAACAAACCAACAAACGAACAAACCAACAAAACAAGAAGCCAACAAGGCAACAAACCAACAAACCAACAAACCAACAAATCACCAAGCCAACAAACCAACAAACCAACAAACCAACAAACCAACAAGCCAACAAACCAAGTAACCAACAAACCTACAAGCCAACAAGCCAACAAGCCAACAAACCAATAAACCAACAAACCAACAAGCCAACCAACCAACAAGCCAACAAACGAACAAACCAACAAACCAACAAACCAACAAGCCAACAAACCAACAAACCAACAAACGAACAAACCAACAAGCCAACAAACCAACAAACCAACAAACCAACAAACCAAGTAACCAACAAGCCAACAAACCAACAAACCAACAAACCAACAAACCAACAAGCCAACAAGCCAACAAGCCAACAAACCAACAAACCAACAAACCAACAAGCCACCAAGCCAACAAACCAACAAACCAACAAACAAACAAACCAACAAACCAACAAACCAACAAACAAATAAACCAACAAACCAACAAACCAACAAACCACCAAACCAACAAACCAACAAACCAGCAAACCAACAAACCAACAAACCAACAAACAAACAAACCAACAAATCAACAAACCAACAAACTAACAAACCAACAAACCAACAAACCAACAAACCAACAAACGAACAAACCAACAAAACAAGAAGCCAACAAGGCAACAAACCAACAAACCAACAAACCAACAAACCACCAAGCCAACAAACCAACAAACCAACAAACCAACAAGCCAACAAACCAACAAACCTACAAACTAACAAACTAACAAGCCAACAAACCAACAAACCAACAAGCCAACAAACCAAGTAACCAACAAACCTACAAGCCAACAAGCCAACAAGCCAACAAACCAATAAACCAACAAACCAACAAGCCAATAAACCAACAAGCCAACAAGCCAACAAACGAACAAACCAACAAACCAACAAGCCAACAAACCAACAAACCAACAAACCAAGTAACCAACAAGCCAACAAACCAACAAACCAACAAACCAACAAACCAACAAACCAACAAATCAACAAGCCAACAAACCAACAAACCAACAAACCAACAAGCCAACAAGCCAACAAATAAACAAACCAACAAATCAACAAACCAACAAACCAACAAGCCAACAAGCCAACAAACCAAAAAAACCAACAAACAAATAAACCAACAAACCAACAAACCAAGAAACAAACAAACCAACAAACGAACAAACGAACAAACCAACAAACAAACAAACCAACAAACCAACAAACCAACAAACAAATAAACCAACAAACCAACAAACCAACAAACCACCAAACCACCAAACCAACAAACCAACAAACCAGCAAACCAACAAACCAACAAACCAACAAACAAACAAACCAACAAACCAACAAACCAACAAACCAACAAACCAACAAACCAACAAACCAACAAACCAACAAGCCAACAAGCCAACAAACCAACAAACCAACAAACCAACAAATCACCAAGCCAACAAACCAACAAACCAACAAACCAACAAACCAACAAGCCAACAAACCAAGTAACCAACAAACCTACAAGCCAACAAGCCACCAAGCCAACAAACCAATAAACCAACAAACCAACAAGCCAACCAACCAACAAGCCAACAAACGAACAAACCAACAAACCAACAAACCAACAAGCCAACAAACCAACAAACCAACAAACGAACAAACCAACAAGCCAACAAACCAACAAACCAACAAACCAACAAACCAAGTAACCAACAAGCCAACAAACCAACAAACCAACAAACCAACAAGCCAACAAGCCAACAAGCCAACAAGCCAACAAACCAACAAACCAACAAACCAACAAGCCACCGAGCCAACAAACCAACAAACCAACAAACAAACAAACCAACAAACCAACAAACCAACAAACAAATAAACCAACAAACCAACAAACCAACAAACCACCAAACCAACAAACCAACAAACCAGCAAACCAACAAACCAACAAACCAACAAACAAACAAACCAACAAATCAACAAACCAACAAACTAACAAACCAACAAACCAACAAACCAACAAACGAACAAACCAACAAAACAAGAAGCCAACAAGGCAACAAACCAACAAACCAACAAACCACCAAGCCAACAAACCAACAAACCAACAAACCAACAAACCAACAAGCCAACAAACCAAGAAACCTACAAACTAACAAACTAACAAGCCAACAAACCAACAAACCAACAAGCCAACAAACCAAGTAACCAACAAACCTACAAGCCAACAAGCCAACAAGCCAACAAACCAATAAACCAACAAACCAACAAGCCAATAAACCAACAAGCCAACAAGCCAACAAACGAACAAACCAACAAACCAACAAGCCAACAAACCAACAAACCAACAAACCAAGTAACCAACAAGCCAACAAACCAACAAACCATTAAACCAACAAGCCAACAAGCCAACAAACCAACAAACCAACAAACCAACAAGCCAACAAGCCAACAAATAAACAAACCAACAAATCAACAAACCAACAAACCAACAAGCCAACAAGCCAACAAACCAAAAAAACCAACAAACAAATAAACCAACAAACCAACAAACCAAGAAACAAACAAACCAACAAACGAACAAACGAACAAACCAACAAACAAACAAACCAACAAACCAACAAACAAATAAACCAACAAACCAACAAACCAACAAACCACCAAACCACCAAACCAACAAACCAACAAACCAGCAAACCAACAAACCAACAAACCAACAAACAAACAAACCAACAAACCAACAAACCAACAAACCAACAAACCAACAAACCAACAAACCAACAAACCAACAAACCAACAAGCCAACAAGCCAACAAACCAACAAACCAACAAACCAACAACCCAACAAACAAATAAACCAAACAAACCAACAAACCAACAACCCAACAAACCAACAAACCAACAAACCAACAAACGAACAAACCAAAAAACCAACAAACCAACAAACCAAGAAGCCAACAAACCAACAAACCAACAAACCAACAAACCAACAAACCAAGTAACCAACAAACCAACAAACAAACAAACCAACAAACCAACAAACCAACAAGCCAACAAACCAACAAACCAACAAACCAACTAGCCACCAAGCCAACAAACCAAAAAACCAACAAACCAAAAACCAACAAACAAATAAACCAACAAACCAAGAAACAAACAAACCAACAAACGAATAAACGAACAAACCAACAAACAAACAAACCAACAAACCAACAAACCAAGAAACCAACAAACCAACAAACCAACAACCCAAAAAACCAACAAACCAATAAACCAACAAACGAACAAACCAAAAAACCAACAAACCAACAAACCAACAAACCAACAAACCAACAAACCAACAAACCAACAAGCCAACAAACCAACAAACCAACAAGCCTACAAGCCGACAAACCAACAAACGAACAAACCAACAAACCAACAAGCCAACAAGCCAACAAACCAACAAGCCAACAAACCAACAAACCAACAAACCAACAAACCAACAAACCAACAAACGAACAAACCAACAAAACAAGAAGCCAACAAGGCAACAAACCAACAAACCAACAAACCACCAAGCCAACAAACCAACAAACCAACAAACCAACAAACCAACAAACCAACAAACGAACAAACCAACAAAACAAGAAGCCAACAAGGCAACAAACCAACAAACCAACAAACCACCAAGCCAACAAACCAACAAACCAACAAACCAACAAACCAACAAGCCAACAAACCAACAAACCTACAAACTAACAAACTAACAAGCCAACAAACCAACAAACCAACAAGCCAACAAACCAAGTAACCAACAAACCTACAAGCCAACAAGCCAACAAGCCAACAAACCAATAAACCAACAAACCAACAAGCCAACAAACAAACAAGCCAACAAACGAACAAACACACAAACCAACAAGCCAACAAACCAACAAACCAACAAACCAACAAACGAACAAACTAACAAGCCAACAAACCAACAAACCAACAAACCAAGTAACCAACAAGCCAATAAACCAACAAACCAACAAACCAACAAACCAACAAGCCAACAAGCCAACAAACCAACAAACCAACAAACCAACAAGCCAACAAGCCAACAAACCAACAAACCAACAAATCAACAAACCAACAAACCAACAAGCCAACAAGCCAACAAACCAAAAAACCAACAAACAAATAAACCAACAAACCAAGAAACAAACAAACCAACAAACGAACAAACGAACAAACCAACAAACAAACAAACCAACAAACCAACAAACCAACAAACAAATAAACCAACAAACCAACAAACTAACAAACCACCAAACCAACAAACCAACAAACCAGCAAACCAACAAACCAACAAACCAACAAACAAACAAACCAACAAACCAACAAACCAACAAACCAACAAACCAACAAACCAACAAGCCAACAAGCCAACAAACCAACAAACCAACAAACCAACAAACCAACAAACCAACAAACCAACAAACCAACAAGCCAACAAGCCAACAAACCAACAAACAAACAAACCAACAAACCAACAAACCAACAAACAAATAAACCAACAAACCAACAAACCAACAAACCACCAAACCAACAAACCAACAAACCAGCAAACCAACAAACCAACAAACCAACAAACAAACAAACCAACAAACCAACAAACCAACAAACTAACAAACCAACAAACCAACAAACCAACAAACGAACAAACCAACAAAACAAGAAGCCAACAAAGCAACAAACCAACAAACCAACAAACCAACAAACCACCAAGCCAACAAACCAACAAACCAACAAACCAACAAACCTACAAACTGACAAACTAACAAGCCAACAAACCAACAAACCAACAAGCCAACAAACCAAGTAACCAACAAACCTACAAGCCAACAAGCCAACAAGCCAACAAACCAATAAACCAACAAACCAACAAGCCAACAAACCAACAAGCCAACAAACGAACAAACCAACAAACCAACAAGCCAACAAACCAACAAACCAACAAACGAACAAACCAACAAGCCAACAAACCAACAAACCAACAAACCAAGTAACCAACAAGCCAACAAACCAACAAACCAACAAACCAACAAACCAACAAGACAACAAGCCAACAAGCCAACAAACCAACAAACCAACAAACCAACAAGCCAACAAGCCAACAAACCAACAAACCAACAAATCAACAAACCAACAAACCAACAAGCCAACAAGCCAACAAACCAAAAAACCAACAAACAAATAAACCAACAAACCAACAAACCAAGAAACAATTAAACCAACAAACGAACAAACGAACAAACCAACAAACAAACAAACCAACAAACCAACAAACCAACAAGCCAACAAACCAACAAGCCAACAAACGAACAAACCAACAAACCAACAAGCCAACAAACCAACAAGCCAACAAACCAACAAACCAACAAACGAATAAACCAACAAGCCAACAAACCAACAAACCAACAAACAAAGTAACCAACAACCCAACAAACCAACAAACCAACAAACCAACAAACCAACAAGCCAACAAGCCAACAAACCAACAAACCAACAAACCAACAAGCCAACAAGCCAACAAACCAACAAACCAACAAATCAACAAACCAACAAGCCAACAAGCCAACAAGCCAACAAACCAACAAGCCAACAAACCAACAAACCAACAAACTAACAAACCAACAAACCAACAAACCAACAAACGAACAAACCAACAAAACAAGAAGCCAACAAGGCAACAAACCAACAAACCAACAAACCAACAAACCGCCAAGCCAATAAACCAACAAACCAACAAACCAACAAACCAACAAGCCAACAAACCAACAAACCTACAAACTAACAAACTAACAAGCCAACAAACCAACAAACTAACAAGCCAACAAACCAAGTAACCAACAAACCTACAAGCCAACAAGCCAACAAGCCAACAAACCAATAAACCAACAAGCCAACAAACCAACAAACCAACAAACGAACAAACCAACAAGCCAACAAACCAACAAACCAACAAACCAAGTAACCAACAAGCCAACAAACCAACAAACCAACAAACCAACAAACCAACAAACCAACAAACCAACAAGCCAACAAGCCAACAAACCAACAAACCAACAAACCAACAAGCCAACAAGCCAACAAACCAACAAACCAAAAAACCAACAAACCAACAAACCAACAAACCAGCAAACCAACAAACCAACAAACCAACAAACAAACAAACCAACAAACCAACAAACCAACCAACAAACAAACCAACAAACCAACAAACCAACAAACGAACAAACCAACAAAACAAGAAGCCAACAAGGCAACAAACCAACAAACCAACAAACCAACAAACCACCAAGCCAACAAACCAACAAACCAACAAACCAACAAACCAACAAGCCAACAAACCAACAAACCTACAAACTAACAAACTAACAAGCCAACAAACCAACAAACCAACAAGCCAACAAACCAAGTAACCAACAAACCTACAAGCCAACAAGCCAACAAGCCAATAAACCAACAAACCAACAAGCCAACAAACCAACAAGCCAACAAACGAACAAACCAACAAACCAACAAGCCAACAAACCAACAAACCAACAAACGAACAAACCAACAAGCCAACAAACCAACAAACCAACAAACCAAGTAACCAACAAGCCAACAAACCAACAAACCAACAAACCAACAAACCAACAAGCCAACAAACCAACAAACCAACAAGCCAACAAGCCGACAAACCAACAAACGAACAAACCAACAAACCAACAAGCCAACAAGCCAACAAAACAACAAGCCAACAAACCAACAAACCAACAAACTAACAAACCAACAAACCATCAAACCAACAAACGAACAAACCAACAAAACAAGAAGCCAACAAGGCAACAAACCAATAAACCAACAAACCAACAAACCACCAAGCCAACAAACCAATAAACCAACAAGCCAACAAGCCGACAAACAAACAAACGAACAAACCAACAAACCAACAAGCCAACAAGTCAACAAACCAACAAGCCAACAAACCAACAAACCAACAAACTAACAAACCAACAAGCCAACAAACCAACAAACCAACAAACGAACAAACCAACATACCAACAAGCCAACAAACCAACAAACCAACAAACTAACAAACCAACAAACCAACAAACCAACAAACGAACAAACCAACAAAACAAGAAGCCAACAAGGCAACAAACCAACAAACCAACAAACCAACAAACCACCAAGCCAACAAACCAACAAACCTACAAACCAACAAACCAACAAGCCAACAAGCCAACAAACCAACAAGAAAACAAACCAACAAACCCACAAACTAACAAACCAACAAACCAACAAACCAACAAACGAACAAACCAACAAAACAAGAAGCCAACAAGGCAACAAACCAACAAACCAACAAACCAACAAACCACCAAGCCAACAAACCAACAAACCAACAAACCAACAAACCAACAAGCCAACCAACCAACAAACCTACAAACTAACAAACTAACAAGCCAACAAACCAACAAACCAACAAGCCAACAAACCAAGTAACCAACAAACCTACAAGCCAACAAGCCAACAAGCCAACAAACCAACAAACCAACAAACCAAGTTACCAACAAGCCAACAAACCAACAAACCAACAAACCAACAAGCCAACAAGCCAACAAACCAACAAACCAACAAACCAACAAGCCAACAAGCCAACAAACCAACAAACCAACAAATCAACAAACCAACAAACCAACAAGCCAACAAGCCAACAAACCAAAAAACCAACAAACAAATAAACTAACAAACCAACAAACCAAGAAACAAACAAACCAACAAACGAACAAACGAACAAACCAACAAACAAGCAAACAAACAAACCAACAAACCAACAAACCAACAAACAAATAAACCAACAAACCAACAAACCAACAAACCACCAAACCAACAAACCAACAAACCAGCAAACCAACAAACCAACAAACCAACAAACAAACAAACCAACAAACCAACAAACCAACAAACCAACAAACCAACAAACCAACAAACCAACAAACCAACAAGCCAACAAGCCAACAAACCAACAAACCAACAAACCAACAAACCAACAAACCACCAAACCAACAAACCAACAAGCCAACAAGCCAACAAACCAACAAACAAACAAACCAACAAACCAACAAACCAACAAACAAATAAACCAACAAACCAACAAACCAACAAACCACCAAACCAACAAACCAACAAACCAGCAAACCAACAAACCAACAAACCAACAAACAAACAAACCAACAAACCAACAAACCAACAAACTAACAAACCAACAAACCAACAAACCAACAAACGAACAAACCAACAAAACAAGAAGCCAACAAGGCAACAAACCAACAAACCAACAAACCAACAAACCACCAAGCCAACAAACCAACAAACCAACAAACCAACAAGCCAACAAACCAACAAACCTACAAACTAACAAACTAACAAGCCAACAAACCAACAAACCAACAAGCCAACAAACCAAGTAACCAACAAACCTACAAGCCAACAAGCCAACAAGCCAACAAACCAATAAACCAACAAGCCAACAAAACAACAAACCAACAAACCAACAAGCCAACAAACCAGCAAACCAACAAACGAACAAACCAACAAGCCAACAAACCAACAAACCAACAAACCAAGTAACAAACAAGCCAACAAACCAACAAACCAACAAACCAACAAACCAACAACCCAACAAGCCAACAAACCAACAAACCAACAAACCAACAAGCCAACAAGCCAACAAACCAACAAACCAACAAATCAACAAACCAACAAACCAACAAGCCAACAAGCCGACAAATCAAAAAACCAACAAACAAATAAACCAACAAACCAACAAACCAAGAAACAAACAAACCAACAAACGAACAAACGAACAAACCAACAAACAAACAAACCAACAAACCAACAAACCAACAAACAAATAAACCAACAAACCAACAAACCAACAATCCACCAAACCAACAAACCAACAAACCAGCAAACCAACAAACCAACAAACCAACAAACCAACAAACAAACAAACCAACAAACCAACAAACCAACAAACCAACAAACCAACAAACCAACAAACCAACAAACCAACAAACCAACAAACGAACAAACCAACAAGCCAACAAGCCAACAAACCAACAAACCAACATACCAACAAACCAACAAACAAATAAACCAACAAACCAACAAACCAACAACCCAACAAACCAACAAACCAACAAACCAACAAACGAACAAACCAAAAAACCATACAAACCAACAAACCAAGAAGCCACCAAACCAAAAAACCAACAAACCAACAAACCAACAAGCCAACAAACCAACAAATCAACAAACTAAGTAACCAACAACCCAACAAACCAACAAACCAACAAGCCAACAAGCCAACAAACCAACAAACCAACTAGCCAACAAACCAACAAGCCAACAAGCCAACAAACCAACAAACCAACAAACCAAGTAACCAAAAAGCCAACAAACTAACAAACCAACAAGCCAACAAGCCAACAAACCAACAAACCAACAAAGCAACAAGCCAACAAGCCAACAAACCAACAAACCAACAAGCCAACAAACCAACAAACCAACAAGCCAACAAGCCAACAAACCAACAAACCAACAAACCAACAAGCCAACAAACCAACAAACCAACAAGCCAACAAGCCAACAAACCAACAAACCAACAAGCCAACAAACCAACAAACCAACAAACCAACAAACCAACAAACCAACAAACCAACAAGCCAACAAGCCAACAAACCAACAAACCAACAAACCAACAAACCAACAAGCCAACAAACCAACAAGCCAACAAACCAACAAACCAACAAACCAAGTAACCAAAAAGCCAACAAACTAACAAACCAACAAGCCAACAAGCCAACAAACCAACAAACCAACAAAGCAACAAGCCAACAAGCCAACAAGCCAACAAACCAACAAGCCAACAAACCAACAAACCAACAAACCAACAAGCCAACAAACCAACAAACAAATAAACCAACAAACCAACAAACCAACAAACCAACAAACCAACAAACCAACAAACCAACAGACCAAAAAACCAACAAACCAACAAACCAACAAGCCAACAAGCCAACAAGCCAACAAACCAACAAACCAACAAGTCAACAAGCCAACAAACCAACAAACCAACAAGCCAACAAACCAAGAAACCAACAAACCAACAAGCCAACAAACCAACAAACAAATAAACCAACAAAAAAAAAACCAACAAACCAACAAACCAACAAACCAACAAACCAACAAACAAACAATCCAATAAGCCAACAAACCAACAAACGAACAAGCCAACAAACCAACAAACCAACAACCCAACATGCCAACAAACCAACAAATCAACAAATCAACAAACCAACAAACCAAGAAACCAACAAACCAACAAACCAACAAACCAACAAACCAAAAAATCAACAAACCAACAAACCATCAAACGAACAAACCAACAAACCAACAAACCAACAAACCAACAAACCAAAAAACCAACAAACCAACAAACCAACAAGCCAACAAACCTACAAACAATAAACCAATTAACCAACAAACCAACAAACCAACAAATCAATAAACCAACAAACCCACAAACCAACAAACAAATAAACCAACAAACCAACAAACCAACAAACCAACAAACAAATAAACAAACAAACCAACAAACCAACAAACCAACAAACCAACAAACCAAAAAACCAACAAACCAACAAACCAACAAACCAACAAACCTACAAACCAACAAACCAAGAAACAAATAAACCAACAAACCAACAAACCAACAAACCAACAAATAAACAAGCCAATAAGCCAACAAACCAACAAACCAACAAGCCAACAAACCAACAAACCAACAACCCAACATGCCAACAAACCAACAAACCAACAACCCAACATGCCAACAAGCCAACAAACCAACAACCCAACATGCCAACAAGCCAACAAACCAACAAACAAATAAACCAACAAACCAAAAAACCAACAAACCAACAAACCAACAAACCAACAAACCAACAAACAAACAAGCCAATAAGCCAACAAACCAACAAACCAACAAGCCAACAAACCAACAAACCAACAACCCAACATGCCAACAAACCAACAAATCAACAAATCAACAAACCAACAAACCAACAAACCAACAAACCAACAAACCAACAAACCAACAAACCAAAAAATCAACAAACCAACAAACCATCAAACGAACAAACCAACAAACCAACAAATCAACAAACCAACAAACCAAAAAACCAACAAACCAACAAACCAACAAGCCAACAAACCTACAAACAACAAACCAATTAACCAACAAACCGACAAATGAACGAACCAACAAACCAACAAACCAACAAATCAATAAACCAACAAACCCACAAACCAACAAACAAATAAACCAACAAACCAACAAACCAACAAACAAATAAACAAACAAACCAACAAACCATCAAACCAACAAACGAACAAACCAACAAAACAAGAAGCCAACAAGGCAACAAACCAATAAACCAACAAACCAACAAACCACCAAGCCAACAAACCAATAAACCAACAAGCCAACAAGCCGACAAACAAACAAACGAACAAACCAACAAACCAACAAGCCAACAAGTCAACAAACCAACAAGCCAACAAACCAACAAACCAACAAACTAACAAACCAACAAGCCAACAAACCAACAAACCAACAAACGAACAAACCAACATACCAACAAGCCAACAAACCAACAAACCAACAAACTAACAAACCAACAAACCAACAAACCAACAAACGAACAAACCAACAAAACAAGAAGCCAACAAGGCAACAAACCAACAAACCAACAAACCAACAAACCACCAAGCCAACAAACCAACAAACCTACAAACCAACAAACCAACAAGCCAACAAGCCAACAAACCAACAAGAAAACAAACCAACAAACCAACAAACTAACAAACCAACAAACCAACAAACCAACAAACGAACAAACCAACAAAACAAGAAGCCAACAAGGCAACAAACCAACAAACCAACAAACCAACAAACCACCAAGCCAACAAACCAACAAACCAACAAACCAACAAACCAACAAGCCAACCAACCAACAAACCTACAAACTAACAAGCCAACAAACCAACAAACCAACAAGCCAACAAACCAAGTAACCAACAAACCTACAAGCCAACAAGCCAACAAGCCAACAAACCAACAAACCAACAAACCAAGTTACCAACAAGCCAACAAACCAACAAACCAACAAACCAACAAGCCAACAAGCCAACAAACCAACAAACCAACAAACCAACAAGCCAACAAGCCAACAAACCAACAAACCAACAAATCAACAAACCAACAAACCAACAAGCCAACAAGCCAACAAACCAAAAAACCAACAAACAAATAAACTAACAAACCAACAAACCAAGAAACAAACAAACCAACAAACGAACAAACGAACAAACCAACAAACAAACAAACAAACAAACCAACAAACCAACAAACCAACAAACAAATAAACCAACAAACCAACAAACCAACAAACCACCAAACCAACAAACCAACAAACCAGCAAACCAACAAACCAACAAACCAACAAACAAACAAACCAACAAACCAACAAACCAACAAACCAACAAACCAACAAACCAACAAACCAACAAACCAACAAACCAACAAACCAACAAGCCAACAAACCAACAAACCAACAAACCAACAAACCAACAAACCAACAAACCAACAAGCCAACAAGCCAACAAACCAACAAACAAACAAACCAACAAACCAACAAACCAACAAACAAATAAACCAACAAACCAACAAACCAACAAACCACCAAACCAACAAACCAACAAACCAGCAAACCAACAAACCAACAAACCAACAAACAAACAAACCAACAAACCAACAAACCAACAAACTAACAAACCAACAAACCAACAAACCAACAAACGAACAAACCAACAAAACAAGAAGCCAACAAGGCAACAAACCAACAAACCAACAAACCAATAAACCAACAAACCCACAAACCAACAAACAAATAAACCAACAAACCAACAAACCAGCAAACCAACAAACCAACAAACAAATAAACAAACAAACCAACAAACCAACAAACCAACAAACCAACAAACCAAATAACCAACAAACCAACAAACCAACAAACCTACAAACCAACAAACCAAGAAACAAATAAACCAACAAACCAACAAACCAACAAACCAACAAACCAACAAACCAACAAACCAACAAACCAACAAACAAACAAGCCAATAAGCCAACAAACCAACAAACCAACAAGCCAACAAACCAACAAACCAACAACCCAACATGCCAACAAACCAACAAACCAACAACCCAACATGCCAACAAGCCAACAAACCAACAACCCAACATGCCAACAAGCCAACAAACCAACAAACAAATAAACCAACAAACCAAAAAACCAACAAACCTACAAACCAACAAACCAACAAACCAACAAACAAACAAGCCAATAAGCCAACAAACCAACAAACCAACAAGCCAACAAACCAACAAACCAACAACCCAACATGCCAACAAACCAACAAATCAACAAATCAACAAACCAACAAACCAACAAACCAACAAACCAACAAACCAACAAACCAACAAACCAAAAAATCAACAAACCAACAAACCATCAAACGAACAAACCAACAAACCAACAAATCAACAAACCAACAAACCAAAAAACCAACAAACCAACAAACCAACAAGCCAACAAACCTACAAACAACAAACCAATTAACCAACAAACCAACAAATGAACGAACCAACAAACCAACAAACCAACAAATCAATAAACCAACAAACCCACAAACCAACAAACAAATAAACCAACAAACCAACAAACCAACAAACCAACAAACCAACAAACAAATAAACAAACAAACCAACAAACCATCAAACCAACAAACGAACAAACCAACAAAACAAGAAGCCAACAAGGCAACAAACCAATAAACCAACAAACCAACAAACCACCAAGCCAACAAACCAATCAACCAACAAGCCAACAAGCCGACAAACAAACAAACGAACAAACCAACAAACCAACAAGCCAACAAGTCAACAAACCAACAAGCCAACAAACCAACAAACCAACAAACTAACAAACCACCAAGCCAACAAACCAACAAACCAACAAACGAACAAACCAACATACCAACAAGCCAACAAACCAACAAACCAACAAACTAACAAACCAACAAACCAACAAACCAACAAACGAACAAACCAACAAAACAAGAAGCCAACAAGGCAACAAACCAACAAACCAACAAACCAACAAACCACCAAGCCAACAAACCAACAAACCTACAAACCAACAAACCAACAAGCCAACAAGCCAACAAACCAACAAGAAAACAAACCAACAAACCAACAAACTAACAAACCAACAAACCAACAAACCAACAAACGAACAAACCAACAAAACAAGAAGCCAACAAGGCAACAAACCAACAAACCAACAAACCAACAAACCACCAAGCCAACAAACCAACAAACCAACAAACCAACAAACCAACAAGCCAACCAACCAACAAACCTACAAACTAACAAACTAACAAGCCAACAAACCAACAAACCAACAAGCCAACAAACCAAGTAACCAACAAACCTACAAGCCAACAAGCCAACAAGCCAACAAACCAACAAACCAACAAACCAAGTTACCAACAAGCCAACAAACGAACAAACCAACAAACCAACAAGCCAACAAGCCAACAAACCAACAAACCAACAAACCAACAAGCCAACAAGCCAACAAACCAACAAACCAACAAATCAACAAACCAACAAACCAACAAGCCAACAAGCCAACAAACCAAAAAACCAACAAACAAATAAACTAACAAACCAACAAACCAAGAAACAAACAAACCAACAAACGAACAAACGAACAAACCAACAAACAAACAAACAAACAAACCAACAAACCAACAAACCAACAAACAAATAAACCAACAAACCAACAAACCAACAAACCACCAAACCAACAAACCAACAAACCAGCAAACCAACAAACCAACAAACCAACAAACAAACAAACCAACAAACCAACAAACCAACAAACCAACAAACCAACAAACCAACAAACCAACAAACCAACAAACCAACAAACCAACAAGCCAACAAGCCAACAAACCAACAAACCAACAAACCAACAAACCAACAAACCAACAAACCAACAAACCAACAAACCAACAAGCCAACAAGCCAACAAACCAACAAACAAACAAACCAACAAACCAACAAACCAACAAACAAATAAACCAACAAACCAACAAACCAACAAACCACCAAACCAACAAACCAACAAACCAGCAAACCAACAAACCAACAAACCAACAAACAAACAAACCAACAAACCAACAAACCAACAAACTAACAAACCAACAAACCAACAAACCAACAAACGAACAAACCAACAAAACCAGAAGCCAACAAGGCAACAAACCAACAAACCAACAAACCAACAAACCACCAAGCCAACAAACCAACAAACCAACAAACCAACAAACCAACAAGCCAACAAACCAACAAACCTACAAACTAACAAACTAACAAGCCAACAAACCAACAAACCAACAAACCAACAAGCCAACAAACCAAGTAACCAACAAACCTACAAGCCAACAAGCCAACAAGCCAACAAACCAATAAACCAACAAGCCAACAAACCAACAAACCAACAAACCAACAAGCCAACAAACCAGCAAACCAACGAACGAACAAACCAACAAGCCAACAAACCAACAAACCAACAAACCAAGTAACAAACAAGCCAACAAACCAACAAACCAACAAACCAACAAACCAACAACCCAACAAGCCAACAAACCAACAAACCAACAAACCAATAAGCCAACAAGCCAACAAACCAACAAACCAACAAATCAACAAACCAACAAACCAACAAGCCAACAAGCCGACAAACCAAAAAACCAACAAACAAATAAACCAACAAACCAACAAACCAAGAAACAAACAAACCAACAAACGAACAAACGAACAAACCAACAAACAAACAAACCAACAAACCAACAAACCAACAAACAAATAAACCAACAAACCAACAAACCAACAATCCACCAAACCAACAAACCAACAAACCAGCAAACCAACAAACCAACAAACCAACAAACCAACAAACAAACAAACCAACAAACCAACAAACCAACAAACCAACAAACCAACAAACCAACAAACCAACAAACCAACAAACCAACAAACGAACAAACCAACAAGCCAACAAGCCAACAAACCAACAAACCAACATACCAACAAACCAACAAACAAATAAACCAACAAACCAACAAACCAACAACCCAACAAACCAACAAACCAACAAACCAACAAACGAACAAACCAAAAAACCATACAAACCAACAAACCAAGAAGCCACCAAACCAAAAAACCAACAAACCAACAAACCAACAAGCCAACAAACCAACAAATCAACAAACTAAGTAACCAACAAGCCAACAAACCAACAAACCAACAAGCCAACAAGCCAACAAACCAACAAACCAACAAGCCAACAAACCAACAAACTAACAAACCAAAAAACCAACAAACCAACTAGCCAACAAACCAACAAGCCAACAAGCCAACAAACCAACAAACCAACAAACCAAGTAACCAAAAAGCCAACAAACTAACAAACCAACAAGCCAACAAGCCAACAAACCAACAAACCAACAAAGCAACAAGCCAACAAGCCAACAAACCAACAAACCAACAAGCCAACAAACCAACAAACCAACAAGCCAACAAGCCAACAAACCAACAAACCAACAAACCAACAAGCCAACAAACCAACAAACCAACAAGCCAACAAGCCAACAAACCAACAAACCAACAAGCCAACAAACCAACAAACCAACAAACCAACAAACCAACAAACCAACAAACCAACAAGCCAACAAGCCAACAAACCAACAAACCAACAAATCAACAAACCAACAAGCCAACAAACCAACAAGCCAACAAACCAACAAACCAACAAACCAAGTAACCAAAAAGCCAACAAACTAACAAACCAACAAGCCAACAAGCCAACAAACCAACAAACCAACAAAGCAACAAGCCAACAAGCCAACAAGCCAACAAACCAACAAGCCAACAAGCCAACAAACCAACAAACCATCAAACCAACAAGCCAACAAACCAACAAACAAATAAACCAACAAACCAACAAACCAACAAACCAACAAACCAACAAACCAGCAAACCAACAGACCAAAAAACCAACAAACCAACAAACCAACAAGCCAACAAGCCAACAAGCCAACAAACCAACAAACCAACAAGTCAACAAGCCAACAAACCAACAAACCAACAAGCCAACAAACCAAGAAACCAACAAACCAACAAGCCAACAAACCAACAAACAAATAAACCAACAAACCAAAAAACCAACAAACCAACAAACCAACAAACCAACAAACAAACAATCCAATAAGCCAACAAACCAACAAACCAACAAGCCAACAAACCAACAAACCAACAACCCAACATGCCAACAAACCAACAAATCAACAAATCAACAAACCAACAAGCCAAGAAACCAACAAACCAAAAAACCAACAAACCAACAAACCAAAAAATCAACAAACCAACAAACCATCAAACGAACAAACCAACAAACCAACAAACCAACAAACCAACAAACCAAAAAACCAACAAACCAACAAACCAACAAGCCAACAAACCTACAAACAATAAACCAATTAACCAACAAACCAACAAACCAACAAATCAATAAACCAACAAACCCACAAACCAACAAACAAATAAACCAACAAACCAACAAACCAACAAACCAACAAACCAACAAACAAATAAACAAACAAACCAACAAACCAACAAACCAACAAACCAACGAACCAAATAACCAACAAACCAACAAACCAACAAACCAACAAACCTACAAACCAACAAACCAAGAAACAAATAAGCCAACAAACCAACAAACCAACAAGCCAACAAACCAACAAACGAACAACCCAACATGCCAACAAACCAACAAACCAACAACCCAACATGCCAACAAGCCAACAAACCAACAACCCAACATGCCAACAAGCCAACAAACCAACAAACAAATAAACCAACAAACCAAAAAACCAACAAACCAACAAACCAACAAACCAACAAACCAACAAACAAACAAGCCAATAAGCCAACAAACCAACAAACCAACAAACCAACAAAACAACAACCCAACATGCCAACAAACCAACAAATCAACAAATCAACAAACCAACAAACCAACAAACCAACAAACCAACAAACCAACAAACCAAAAAACAAAAAATCAACAAACCAACAAACCATCAAACGAACAAACCAACAAACCAACAAATCAACAAACCAACAAACCAAAAAACCAACAAACCAACAAACCAACAAGCCAACAAACCTACAAACAACAAACCAATTAACCAACAAACCAACAAATGAACAAACCAACAAACCAACAAACCAACAA
Organism: Atherix ibis; assembly: GCA_958298945.1. NCBI lineage: Eukaryota > Metazoa > Arthropoda > Insecta > Diptera > Athericidae > Atherix > Atherix ibis. The sequence continues at coordinate 33,006,126 of OY282608.1, forward strand.
ATCAATAAACCAACAAACCCACAAACCAACAAACAAATAAACCAACAAACCAACAAACCAACAAACCAACAAACCAACAAACAAATAAACAAACAAACCAACAAACCAACAAACCAACAAACCAAATAACCAACAAACCAACAAACCAACAAACCTACAAACTAACAAACCAACAAACAAATAAACCAACAAACCAACAAACCAACAAACCAAAAAACCAACCAACCAACAAGCCAACAAGCCAACAAACCACCAAATTAACAAACCAACAAGCCAACAAACCAACAAACCAACAAGCCAACAAGCCAACAAGCCAACAAACCAACAAGCCAACAAACCAACAAACCAACAAACCAACAAACCAACAAACCAACAAACCAAAAAACCAACAAACCAAGAAGCCAACCAACCAACAAACCAAAAAGCCAACAAACCAAAAAGCCAACAAACCAACAAACCAACAAACAAATAAACAAACAAACCAACAAACCAACAAACCAACAAACCAACAAACCAAATAACCAACAAACCAACAAACCAACAAACCAACAAACCTACAAACCAACAAACCAACAAACAAATAAACCAACAAACCAACAAACCAACAAACAAACAAGCCAATAAGCCAACAAACCAACAAACCAACAAGCCAACAAACCAACAACCCAACATGCCAACAAACCAACAAACCAACAACCCAACATGCCAACAAGCCAACAAACCAACAAACAAATAAACCAACAAACCAAAAAACCAACAAACCAACAAACCAACAAACCAACAAACCAACAAACAAACAAGCCAATAAGCCAACAAACCAACAAACCAACAAGCCAACAAACCAACAACCCAACATGCCAACAAACCAACAAACCAACAACCCAACATGCCAACAAGCCAACAAACCAACAAACAAATAAACCAACAAACCAAAAAACCAACAAACAAATAAACCAACAAACCAACAAACCAACAAACAAACAAGCCAATAAGCCAACAAACCAACAAACCAACAAGCCAACAAACCAACAAACCAACAACCCAACATGCCAACAAACCAACAAACCAACAACCCAACATGCCAACAAGCCAACAAACCAACAACCCAACATGCCAACAAGCCAACAAACCAACAAACAAATAAACCAACAAACCAAAAAACCAACAAACCAACAAACCAACAAACCAACAAACCAACAAACAAACAAGCGAATAAGCCAACAAACCAACAAACCAACAAGCCAACAAACCAACAAACCAACAACCCAACATGCCAACAAACCAACAAATCAACAAATCAACAAACCAACAAACCAACAAACCAACAAACCAACAAACCAACAAACCAAAAAATCAACAAACCAACAAACCATCAAACGAACAAACCAACAAACCAACAAATCAACAAACCAACAAACCAAAAAACCAACAAACCAACAAACCAACAAGCCAACAAACCTACAAACAACAAACCAATTAACCAACAAACCAACAAATGAACAAACCAACAAACCAACAAACCAACAAATCAATAAACCAACAAACCCACAAACCAACAAACAAATAAACCAACAAACCAACAAACCAACAAACCAACAAACCAACAAACAAATAAACAAACAAACCAACAAACCAACAAACCAACAAACCAAATAACCAACAAACCAACAAACCAACAAACCTACAAACTAACAAACCAACAAACAAATAAACCAACAAACCAACAAACCAACAAACCAAAAAACCAACCAACCAACAAGCCAACAAGCCAACAAACCACCAAATTAACAAACCAACAAGCCAACAAACCAACAAACCAACAAGCCAACAAGCCAACAAGCCAACAAACCAACAAGCCAACAAACCAACAAACCAACAAACCAACAAACCAACAAACCAAAAAACCAACAAACCAAGAAGCCAACCAACCAACAAACCAAAAAGCCAACAAACCAAAAAGCCAACAAACCAACAAACCAACAAACAAATAAACAAACAAACCAACAAACCAACAAACCAACAAACCAACAAACCAAATAACCAACAAACCAACAAACCAACAAACCAACAAACCTACAAACCAACAAACCAACAAACAAATAAACCAACAAACCAACAAACCAACAAACCAACAAACAAACAAGCCAATAAGCCAACAAACCAACAAACCAACAAGCCAACAAACCAACAACCCAACATGCCAACAAACCAACAAACCAACAACCCAACTTGCCAACAAGCCAACAAACCAACAACCCAACATGCCAACAAGCCAACAAACCAACAAACAAATAAACCAACAAACCAAAAAACCAACAAACCAACAAACCAACAAACCAACAAACCAACAAACCAAGAAACCAACAAACCAACAAACCAACAAACCAACAAACCAAAAAATCAACAAACCAACAAACCATCAAACGAACAAACCAACAAACCAACAAACCAACAAACCAACAAACCAAAAAACCAACAAACCAACAAACCAACAAGCCAACAAACCTACAAACAACAAACCAATTAACCAACAAACCAACAAATGAACAAACCAACAAACCAACAATCCAACAAATCAATAAACCAACAAACCCACAAACCAACAAACAAATAAACCAACAAACCAACAAACCAACAAACCAACAAACCAACAAACAAATAAACAAACAAACCAACAAACCAACAAACCAACAAACCAACAAACCAAATAACCAACAAACCAACAAACCAACAAACCAACAAACCTACAAACCAACAAACCAACAAACAAATAAAACAACAAACCAACAAACCAACAAACCAAAAAACCAACAAACCAACAAGCCAACAAGCCAACAAACCACCAAATTAACAAACCAACAAGCCAACAAACCAACAAACCCACAAGCCAACAAGCCAACAAGCCAACAAACGAACAAGCCAACAAACCAACAACCCAACATGCCAACAAACCAACAAACCAACAACCCAACTTGCCAACAAGCCAACAAACCAACAACCCAACATGCCAACAAGCCAACAAACCAACAAACAAATAAACCAACAAACCAAAAAACCAACAAACCAACAAACCAACAAACCAACAAACCAACAAACCAAGAAACCAACAAACCAACAAACCAACAAACCAACAAACCAAAAAATCAACAAACCAACAAACCATCAAACGAACAAACCAACAAACCAACAAACCAACAAACCAACAAACCAAAAAACCAACCAACCAACAAGCCAACAAGCCAACAAACCACCAAATTAACAAACCAACAAGCCAACAAACCAACAAACCAACAAGCCAACAAGCCAACAAGCCAACAAACCAACAAGCCAACAAACCAACAAACCAACAAACCAACAAACCAACAAACCAAAAAACCAACAAACCAAGAAGCCAACCAACCAACAAACCAAAAAGCCAACAAACCAAAAAGCCAACAAACCAACAAACCAACAAACAAATAAACAAACAAACCAACAAACCAACAAACCAACAAACCAACAAACCAAATAACCAACAAACCAACAAACCAACAAACCAACAAACCTACAAACCAACAAACCAACAAACAAATAAACCAACAAACCAACAAACCAACAAACCAACAAACAAACAAGCCAATAAGCCAACAAACCAACAAACCAACAAGCCAACAAACCAACAACCCAACATGCCAACAAACCAACAAACCAACAACCCAACTTGCCAACAAGCCAACAAACCAACAACCCAACATGCCAACAAGCCAACAAACCAACAAACAAATAAACCAACAAACCAAAAAACCAACAAACCAACAAACCAACAAACCAACAAACCAACAAACCAAGAAACCAACAAACCAACAAACCAACAAACCAAAAAATCAACAAACCAACAAACCATCAAACGAACAAACCAACAAACCAACAAACCAACAAACCAACAAACCAAAAAACCAACAAACCAACAAACCAACAAGCCAACAAACCTACAAACAACAAACCAATTAACCAACAAACCAACAAATGAACAAACCAACAAACCAACAATCCAACAAATCAATAAACCACTAAACCAACAAACCAACAAACAAATAAACCAACAAACCAACAAACCAACAAACCAACAAACCAACAAACAAATAAACAAACAAACCAACAAACCAACAAACCAACAAACCAACAAACCAAATAACCAACAAACCAACAAACCAACAAACCAACAAACCTACAAACCAACAAACCAACAAACAAATAAACCAACAAACCAACAAACCAACAAACCAAAAAACCAACAAACCAACAAGCCAACAAGCCAACAAACCACCAAATTAACAAACCAACAAGCCAACAAACCAACAAACCAACAAGCCAACAAGCCAACAAGCCAACAAACGAACAAGCCAACAAACCAACAAACCAACAAACCAACAAACCAACAAACCAAAAAACCAACAAACCAAGAAGCCAACCAACCAACAAACCAAAAAGCCAACAAACCAAAAAGCCAACAAACCAACAAACCAACAAACCAAGTAACCAAAAAGCCAACAAACTAACAAACCAACAAGCCAACAAGCCAACAAACCAAGAAACCAACAAAGCAACAAGCCAACAAGCCAACAAACCAACAAACCAACAACCCAACAAACCAGCAAACCAACAAACCAACAAGCCAACAAACCAACAAACAAATAAACCAACAAACCAACAAACCAACAAACCAACAAACCAACAAACCAAAAAACCAACAAACCAACAAACCAACAAGCCAACAAGCCAACAAACCAACAAATCAACAAGCCAACAAGCCAACAAACCAACAAACCAACAAGCCAACAAACCAACAAACCAACAAGCCAACAAACCAACAAACAAATAAACCAACAAACCAAAAAACCAACAAATCAACAAACCAACAAACCAACAAACCAACAAGCCATTAAACCAACAAACCAAAAAACCAACAAGCCAACAAACCAACAAACAAATAAACCAACAAACCAACAAACCAACAAACCAACACAGCAACAAACCAACAAACCAAAAAACCAACAAATCAACAAACCAACAAACCAACAAACCAACAAACCAACAAACCAACAAACCAACAAGCCAACAAACCAACAAACAAATAAACCAACAAACCAAAAAACCAACAAATCAACAAACCAACAAACCAAAAAACCAACAAACCAAAAAACCAACAAACCAACAAACCAACAAGCCAACAAACCTACAAACAACAAACCAATTAACCAACAAACCAACAAATGAACAAACCAAGTAACCAAAAAGCCAACAAACTAACAAACCAACAAGCCAACAAGCCAACAAACCAAGAAACCAACAAAGCAACAAGCCAACAAGCCAACAAACCAACAAACCAACAACCCAACAAACCAACAAACCAACAAACCAACAAGCCAACAAACCAACAAACAAATAAACCAACAAACCAACAAACCAACAAACCAACAAACCAACAAACCAAAAAACCAACAAACCAACAAACCAACAAGCCAACAAGCCAACAAACCAACAAATCAACAAGCCAACAAGCCAACAAACCAACAAACCAACAAGCCAACAAACCAACAAACCAACAAACCAACAAGCCAACAAACCAACAAACAAATAAACCAACAAACCAAAAAACCAACAAATCAACAAACCAACAAACCAACAAACCAACAAGCCATTAAACCAACAAACCAAAAAACCAACAAGCCAACAAACCAACAAACAAATAAACCAACAAACCAACAAACCAACAAACCAACAAAGCAACAAACCAACAAACCAAAAAACCAACAAATCAACAAACCAACAAACCAACAAACCAACAAACCAACAAACCAACAAACCAACAAACCAACAAACCAAAAAATCAACAAACCAACAAACCATCAAACGAACAAACCAACAAACCAACAAATCAACAAACCAACAAACCAAAAAACCAACAAACCAACAAACCAACAAGCCAACAAACCTACAAACAACAAACCAATTAACTAACAAACCAACAAACCAACAAATCAATAAACCAACAAACCCACAAACCAACAAACAAATAAACCAACAAACCAACAAACCAACAAACCAACAAACCAACAAACAAATAAACAAACAAACCAACAAACCAACAAACCAACAAACCAAATAACCAACAAACCAACAAACCAACAAACCAACAAACCTACAAACTAACAAACCAACAAACAAATAAACCAACAAACCAACAAACCAACAAACCAAAAAACCAACAAACCAACAAGCCAACAAGCCAACAAACCACCAAATTAACAAACCAACAAGCCAACAAACCAACAAACCAACAAGCCAACAAGCCAACAAGCCAACAAACCAACAAGCCAACAAACCAACAAACCAACAAACCAACAAACCAACAAACCAAAAAACCAACAAACCAAGAAGCCAACCAACCAACAAACCAAAAAGCCAACAAACCAAAAAGCCAACAAACCAACAAACCAACAAACAAATAAACAAACAAACCAACAAACCAACAAACCAACAAACCAACAAACCAAATAACCAACAAACCAACAAACCAACAAACCAACAAACCTACAAACCAACAAACCAACAAACAAATAAACCAACAAACCAACAAACCAACAAACCAACAAACAAACAAGCCAATAAGCCAACAAACCAACAAACCAACAAGCCAACAAACCAACAACCCAACATGCCAACAAACCAACAAACCAACAACCCAACATGCCAACAAGCCAACAAACCAACAACCCAACATGCCAACAAGCCAACAAACCAACAAACAAATAAACCAACAAACCAAAAAACCAACAAACCAACAAACCAACAAACCAACAAACCAACAAACCAAGAAACCAACAAACCAACAAACCAACAAACCAACAAACCAAAAAATCAACAAACCAACAAACCACCAAACGAACAAACCAACAAACCAACAAACCAACAAACCAACAAACCAAAAAACCAACAAACCAACAAACCAACAAGCCAACAAACCTACAAACAACAAACCAATTAACCAACAAACCAACAAATGAACAAACCAACAAACCAACAAACCAACAAATCAATAAACCAACAAACCCACAAACCAACAAACAAATAAACCAACAAACCAACAAACCAACAAACCAACAAACCAACAAACAAATAAACAAACAAACCAACAAACCAACAAACCAACAAACCAACAAACCAAATAACCAACAAACCAACAAACCAACAAACCAACAAACCTACAAACCAACAAACCAACAAACAAATAAACCAACAAACCAACAAACCAACAAACCAAAAAACCAACAAACCAACAAGCCAACAAGCCAACAAACCACCAAATTAACAAACCAACAAGCCAACAAACCAACAAACCAACAAGCCAACAAGCCAACAAGCCAACAAACGAACAAGCCAACAAACCAACAAACCAACAAACCAACAAACCAACAAACCAAAAAACCAACAAACCAAGAAGCCAACCAACCAACAAACCAAAAAGCCAACAAACCAAAAAGCCAACAAACCAACAAACCAACAAACCAAGTAACCAAAAAGCCAACAAACTAACAAACCAACAAGCCAAAAAGCCAACAAACCAAGAAACCAACAAAGCAACAAGCCAACAAGCCAACAAACCAACAAACCAACAACCCAACAAACCAACAAACCAACAAACCAACAAGCCAACAAACCAACAAACAAATAAACCAACAAACCAACAAACCAACAAACCAAAAAACCAACAAACCAACAAGCCAACAAGCCAACAAACCACCAAATTAACAAACCAACAAGCCAACAAACCAACAAACCAACAAGCCAACAAGCCAACAAGCCAACAAACCAACAAGCCAACAAACCAACAAACCAACAAACCAACAAACCAACAAACCAAAAAACCAACAAACCAAGAAGCCAACCAACCAACAAACCAAAAAGCCAACAAACCAAAAAGCCAACAAACCAACAAACCAACAAACAAATAAACAAACAAACCAACAAACCAACAAACCAACAAACCAACAAACCAAATAACCAACAAACCAACAAACCAACAAACCAACAAACCTACAAACCAACAAACCAACAAACAAATAAACCAACAAACCAACAAACCAACAAACCAACAAACAAACAAGCCAATAAGCCAACAAACCACCAAACGAACAAACCAACAAACCAACAACCCAACAAACCAGCAAACCAACAAACCAACAAGCCAACAAACCAACAAACAAATAAACCAACAAACCAACAAACCAACAAACCAACAAACCAACAAACCAAAAAACCAACAAACCAACAAACCAACAAGCCAACAAGCCAACAAACCAACAAATCAACAAGCCAACAAGCCAACAAACCAACAAACCAACAAGCCAACAAACCAACAAACCAACAAGCCAACAAACCAACAAACAAATAAACCAACAAACCAAAAAACCAACAAATCAACAAACCAACAAACCAACAAACCAACAAGCCATTAAACCAACAAACCAAAAAACCAACAAGCCAACAAACCAACAAACAAATAAACCAACAAACCAACAAACCAACAAACCAACACAGCAACAAACCAACAAACCAAAAAACCAACAAATCAACAAACCAACAAACCAACAAACCAACAAACCAACAAACCAACAAACCAACAAGCCAACAAACCAACAAACAAATAAACCAACAAACCAAAAAACCAACAAATCAACAAACCAACAAACCAAAAAACCAACAAACCAAAAAACCAACAAACCAACAAACCAACAAGCCAACAAACCTACAAACAACAAACCAATTAACCAACAAACCAACAAATGAACAAACCAAGTAACCAAAAAGCCAACAAACTAACAAACCAACAAGCCAACAAGCCAACAAACCAAGAAACCAACAAAGCAACAAGCCAACAAGCCAACAAACCAACAAACCAACAACCCAACAAACCAACAAACCAACAAACCAACAAGCCAACAAACCAACAAACAAATAAACCAACAAACCAACAAACCAACAAACCAACAAACCAACAAACCAAAAAACCAACAAACCAACAAACCAACAAGCCAACAAGCCAACAAACCAACAAATCAACAAGCCAACAAGCCAACAAACCAACAAACCAACAAGCCAACAAACCAACAAACCAACAAACCAACAAGCCAACAAACCAACAAACAAATAAACCAACAAACCAAAAAACCAACAAATCAACAAACCAACAAACCAACAAACCAACAAGCCATTAAACCAACAAACCAAAAAACCAACAAGCCAACAAACCAACAAACAAATAAACCAACAAACCAACAAACCAACAAACCAACAAAGCAACAAACCAACAAACCAAAAAACCAACAAATCAACAAACCAACAAACCAACAAACCAACAAACCAACAAACCAACAAACCAACAAACCAACAAACCAAAAAATCAACAAACCAACAAACCATCAAACGAACAAACCAACAAACCAACAAATCAACAAACCAACAAACCAAAAAACCAACAAACCAACAAACCAACAAGCCAACAAACCTACAAACAACAAACCAATTAACTAACAAACCAACAAACCAACAAATCAATAAACCAACAAACCCACAAACCAACAAACAAATAAACCAACAAACCAACAAACAAACAAACCAACAAACCAACAAACAAATAAACAAACAAACCAACAAACCAACAAACCAACAAACCAAATAACCAACAAACCAACAAACCAACAAACCAACAAACCTACAAACTAACAAACCAACAAACAAATAAACCAACAAACCAACAAACCAACAAACCAAAAAACCAACAAACCAACAAGCCAACAAGCCAACAAACCACCAAATTAACAAACCAACAAGCCAACAAACCAACAAACCAACAAGCCAACAAGCCAACAAGCCAACAAACCAACAAGCCAACAAACCAACAAACCAACAAACCAACAAACCAACAAACCAAAAAACCAACAAACCAAGAAGCCAACCAACCAACAAACCAAAAAGCCAACAAACCAAAAAGCCAACAAACCAACAAACCAACAAACAAATAAACAAACAAACCAACAAACCAACAAACCAACAAACCAACAAACCAAATAACCAACAAACCAACAAACCAACAAACCAACAAACCTACAAACCAACAAACCAACAAACAAATAAACCAACAAACCAACAAACCAACAAACCAACAAACAAACAAGCCAATAAGCCAACAAACCAACAAACCAACAAGCCAACAAACCAACAACCCAACATGCCAACAAACCAACAAACCAACAACCCAACATGCCAACAAGCCAACAAACCAACAACCCAACATGCCAACAAGCCAACAAACCAACAAACAAATAAACCAACAAACCAAAAAACCAACAAACCAACAAACCAACAAACCAACAAACCAACAAACCAAGAAACCAACAAACCAACAAACCAACAAACCAACAAACCAAAAAATCAACAAACCAACAAACCACCAAACGAACAAACCAACAAACCAACAAACCAACAAACCAACAAACCAAAAAACCAACAAACCAACAAACCAACAAGCCAACAAACCTACAAACAACAAACCAATTAACCAACAAACCAACAAATGAACAAACCAACAAACCAACAAACCAACAAATCAATAAACCAACAAACCCACAAACCAACAAACAAATAAACCAACAAACCAACAAACCAACAAACCAACAAACCAACAAACAAATAAACAAACAAACCAACAAACCAACAAACCAACAAACCAACAAACCAAATAACCAACAAACCAACAAACCAACAAACCAACAAACCTACAAACCAACAAACCAACAAACAAATAAACCAACAAACCAACAAACCAACAAACCAAAAAACCAACAAACCAACAAGCCAACAAGCCAACAAACCACCAAATTAACAAACCAACAAGCCAACAAACCAACAAACCAACAAGCCAACAAGCCAACAAGCCAACAAACGAACAAGCCAACAAACCAACAAACCAACAAACCAACAAACCAACAAACCAAAAAACCAACAAACCAAGAAGCCAACCAACCAACAAACCAAAAAGCCAACAAACCAAAAAGCCAACAAACCAACAAACCAACAAACCAAGTAACCAAAAAGCCAACAAACTAACAAACCAACAAGCCAAAAAGCCAACAAACCAAGAAACCAACAAAGCAACAAGCCAACAAGCCAACAAACCAACAAACCAACAACCCAACAAACCAACAAACCAACAAACCAACAAGCCAACAAACCAACAAACAAATAAACCAACAAACCAACAAACCAACAAACCAAAAAACCAACAAACCAACAAGCCAACAAGCCAACAAACCACCAAATTAACAAACCAACAAGCCAACAAACCAACAAACCAACAAGCCAACAAGCCAACAAGCCAACAAACCAACAAGCCAACAAACCAACAAACCAACAAACCAACAAACCAACAAACCAAAAAACCAACAAACCAAGAAGCCAACCAACCAACAAACCAAAAAGCCAACAAACCAAAAAGCCAACAAACCAACAAACCAACAAACAAATAAACAAACAAACCAACAAACCAACAAACCAACAAACCAACAAACCAAATAACCAACAAACCAACAAACCAACAAACCAACAAACCTACAAACCAACAAACCAACAAACAAATAAACCAACAAACCAACAAACCAACAAACCAACAAACAAACAAGCCAATAAGCCAACAAACCAACAAACCAACAAGCCAACAAACCAACAACCCAACATGCCAACAAACCAACAAACCAACAACCCAACATGCCAACAAGCCAACAAACCAACAACCCAACATCCCAACAAGCCAACAAACCAACAAACAAATAAACCAACAAACCAAAAAACCAACAAACCAACAAACCAACAAACCAACAAACCAACAAACCAAGAAACCAACAAACCAACAAACCAACAAACCAAAAAATCAACAAACCAACAAACCACCAAACGAACAAACCAACAAACCAACAAACCAACAAACCAACAAACCAAAAAACCAACAAACCAACAAACCAACAAGCCAACAAACCTACAAACAACAAACCAATTAACCAACAAACCAACAAATGAACAAACCAACAAACCAACAAACCAACAAATCAATAAACCAACAAACCCACAAACCAACAAACAAATAAACCAACAAACCAACAAACCAACAAACCAACAAACCAACAAACAAATAAACAAACAAACCAACAAACCAACAAACCAACAAACCAACAAACCAAATAACCAACAAACCAACAAACCAACAAACCAACAAACCTACAAACCAACAAACCAACAAACAAATAAACCAACAAACCAACAAACCAACAAACCAAAAAACCAACAAACCAACAAGCCAACAAGCCAACAAACCACCAAATTAACAAACCAACAAGCCAACAAACCAACAAACCAACAAGCCAACAAGCCAACAAGCCAACAAACGAACAAGCCAACAAACCAACAAACCAACAAACCAACAAACCAACAAACCAAAAAACCAACAAACCAAGAAGCCAACCAACCAACAAACCAAAAAGCCAACAAACCAAAAAGCCAACAAACCAACAAACCAACAAACCAAGTAACCAAAAAGCCAACAAACTAACAAACCAACAAGCCAAAAAGCCAACAAACCAAGAAACCAACAAAGCAACAAGCCAACAAGCCAACAAACCAACAAACCAACAACCCAACAAACCAACAAACCAACAAACCAACAAGCCAACAAACCAACAAACAAATAAACCAACAAACCAACAAACCAACAAACCAACAAACCAACAAACCAAAAAACCAACAAACCAACAAACCAACAAGCCAACAAGCCAACAAACCAACAAACCAACAAGCCAACAAGCCAACAAACCAACAAACCAACAAGCCAACAAACCAACAAACCAACAAACCAACACGCCAACAAACCAACAAACAAATAAACCAACAAACCAAAAAACCAACAAATCAACAAACCAACAAACCAACAAACCAACAAACCAACAAGCCATTAAACCAACAAACCAAAAAACCAACAAGCCAACAAACCAACAAACAAATAAACCAACAAACCAACAAACCAACAAACCAACAAAGCAACAAACCAACAAACCAAAAAACCAACAAACCAACAAACCAACAAGCCAACAAGCCAACAAACCAACAAACCAACAAGCCAACAAGCCAACAAACCAACAAACCAACAAGCCAACAAACCAACAAACCAACAAACCAACAAGCCAACAAACCAACAAACCAACAAACCAACAAAGCATCAAGCCAACAAGCCAACAAGCCAACAAACCAACAAGCCAACAAACCAACAAACCAACAAACCAACAAGCCAACAAACCAACAAACAAATAAACCAACAAACCAAAAAACCAACAAATCAACAAACCAACAAACCAACAAACCAAAAAACCAACAAACCAACAAGCCAACAAGCCAACAAACCACCAAATTAACAAACCAACAAGCCAACAAACCAACAAACCAACAAGCCAACAAGCCAACAAGCCAACAAACCAACAAGCCAACAAACCAACAAACCAACAAACCAACAAACCAACAAACCAAAAAACCAACAAACCAAGAAGCCAACCAACCAACAAACCAAAAAGCCAACAAACCAAAAAGCCAACAAACCAACAAACCAACAAACAAATAAACAAACAAACCAACAAACCAACAAACCAACAAACCAACAAACCAAATAACCAACAAACCAACAAACCAACAAACCAACAAACCTACAAACCAACAAACCAACAAACAAATAAACCAACAAACCAACAAACCAACAAACAAACAAGCCAATAAGCCAAAAAACCAACAAACCAACAAGCCAACAAACCAACAACCCAACATGCCAACAAACCAACAAACCAACAACCCAACATGCCATCAAGCCAACAAACCAACAACCCAACATGCCAACAAGCCAACAAACCAACAAACAAATAAACCAACAAACCAAAAAACCAACAAACCAACAAACCAACAAACCAACAAACCAACAAACCCAGAAACCAACAAACCAACAAACCAACAAACCAACAAACCAAAAAATCAACAAACCAACAAACCATCAAACGAACAAACCAACAAACCAACAAACCAACAAACCAACAAACCAAAAAACCAACAAACCAACAAACCAACAAGCCAACAAACCTACAAACAACAAACCAATTAACCAACAAACCAACAAATGAACAAACCAACAAACCAACAAACCAACAAATCAATAAACCAACAAACCCGCAAACCAACAAACAAATAAACCAACAAACCAACAAACCAACAAACCAACAAACCAACAAACAAATAAACAAACAAACCAACAAACCAACAAACCAACAAACCAACAAACCAAATAACCAACAAACCAACAAACCAACAAACCAACAAACCTACAAACCAACAAACCAACAAACAAATAAACCAACAAACCAACAAACCAACAAACCAAAAAACCAACAAACCAACAAGCCAACAAGCCAACAAACCACCAAATTAACAAACCAACAAGCCAACAAACCAACAAACCAACAAGCCAACAAGCCAACAAGCCAACAAACGAACAAGCCAACAAACCAACAAACCAACGAACCAACAAACCAACAAACCAAAAAACCAACAAACCAAGAAGCCAACCAACCAACAAACCAAAAAGCCAACAAACCAAAAAGCCAACAAACCAACAAACCAACAAACCAAGTAACCAAAAAGCCAACAAACTAACAAACCAACAAGCCAACAAGCCAACAAACCAAGAAACCAACAAAGCAACAAGCCAACAAGCCAACAAACCAACAAACCAACAACCCAACAAACCAACAAACCAACAAACCAACAAGCCAACAAACCAACAAACAAATAAACCAACAAACCAACAAACCAACAAACCAACAAACCAACAAACCAAAAAACCAACAAACCAACAAACCAACAAGCCAACAAGCCAACAAACCAACAAACCAACAAGCCAACAAGCCAACAAACCAACAAACCAACAAGCCAACAAACCAACAAACCAACAAACCAACAAGCCAACAAACCAACAAACAAATAAACCAACAAACCAAAAAACCAACAAATCAACAAACCAACAAACCAACAAACCAACAAACCAACAAGCCATTAAACCAACAAACCAAAAAACCAACAAGCCAACAAACCAACAAACAAATAAACCAACAAACCAACAAACCAACAAACCAACAAAGCAACAAACCAACAAACCAAAAAACCAACAAACCAACAAACCAACAAGCCAACAAGCCAACAAACCAACAAACCAACAAGCCAACAAGCCAACAAACCAACAAACCAACAAGCCAACAAACCAACAAACCAACAAACCAACAAGCCAACAAACCAACAAACCAACAAACCAACAAAGCATCAAGCCAACAAGCCAACAAGCCAACAAACCAACAAGCCAACAAACCAACAAACCAACAAACCAACAAGCCAACATACCAACAAACAAATAAACCAACAAACCAAAAAACCAACAAATCAACAAACCAACAAACCAACAAACCAACAAGCCATTAAACCAACAAACCAAAAAACCAACAAGCCAACAAACCAACAAACAAATAAACCAACAAACCAACAAACCAACAAACCAACAAAGCAACAAACCAACAAACCAAAAAACCAACAAATCAACAAACCAACAAACCAACAAACCAACAAACCAACAAACCAACAAACCAACAAACCAAAAAATCAACAAACCAACAAACCATCAAACGAACAAACCAACAAACCAACAAATCAACAAACCAACAAACCAAAAAACCAACAAACCAACAAACCAACAAGCCAACAAACCTACAAACAACAAACCAATTAACCAACAAACCAACAAATGAACAAACCAACAAACCAACAAACCAACAAATCAATAAACCAACAAACCCACAAACCAACAAACAAATAAACCAACAAACCAACAAACCAACAAACCAACAAACCAACAAACAAATAAACAAACAAACCAACAAACCAACAAACCAACAAACCAAATAACCAACAAACCAACAAACCAACAAACCAACAAACCTACAAACTAACAAACCAACAAACAAATAAACCAACAAACCAACAAACCAACAAACCAAAAAACCAACAAACCAACAAGCCAACAAGCCAACAAACCACCAAATTAACAAACCAACAAGCCAACAAACCAACAAACCAACAAGCCAACAAGCCAACAAGCCAACAAACCAACAAGCCAACAAACCAACAAACCAACAAACCAACAAACCAACAAACCAAAAAACCAACAAACCAAGAAGCCAACCAACCAACAAACCAAAAAGCCAACAAACCAAAAAGCCAACAAACCAACAAACCAACAAACAAATAAACAAACAAACCAACAAACCAACAAACCAACAAACCAAATAACCAACAAACCAACAAACCAACAAACCAACAAACCTACAAACCAACAAACCAACAAACAAATAAACCAACAAACCAACAAACCAACAAACCAACAAACAAACAAGCCAATAAGCCAACAAACCAACAAACCAACAAGCCAACAAACCAACAACCCAACATGCCAACAAACCAACAAACCAACAACCCAACATGCCAACAAGCCAACAAACCAACAACCCAACATGCCAACAAGCCAACAAACCAACAAACAAATAAACCAACAAACCAAAAAACCAACAAACCAACAAACCAACAAACCAACAAACCAACAAACCAAGAAACCAACAAACCAACAAACCAACAAACCAACAAACCAAAAAATCAACAAACCAACAAACCATCAAACGAACAAACTAACAAACCAACAAACCAACAAACCAACAAACCAACAAACCAAAAAACCAACAAACCAACAAACCAACAAGCCAACAAACCTACAAACAACAAACCAATTAACCAACAAACCAACAAATGAACAAACCAACAAACCAACAAACCTACAAATCAATAAACCAACAAACCCACAAACCAACAAACAAATAAACCAACAAACCAACAAACCAACAAACCAACAAACCAACAAACAAATAAACAAACAAACCAACAAACCAACAAACCAACAAACCAACAAACCAAATAACCAACAAACCAACAAACCAACAAACCAACAAACCTACAAACCAACAAACCAACAAACAAATAAACCAACAAACCAACAAACCAACAAACCAAAAAACCAACAAACCAACAAGCCAACAAGCCAACAAACCACCAAATTAACAAACCAACAAGCCAACAAACCAACAAACCAACAAGCCAACAAGCCAACAAGCCAACAAACGAACAAGCCAACAAACCAACAAACCAACAAACCAACAAACCAACAAACCAAAAAACCAACAAACCAAGAAGCCAACCAACCAACAAACCAAAAAGCCAACAAACCGAAAAGCCAACAAACCAACAAACCAACAAACTAAGTAACCAAAAAGCCAACAAACTAACAAACCAACAAGCCAACAAGCCAACAAACCAAGAAACCAACAAAGCAACAAGCCAACAAGCCAACAAACCAACAAACCAACAAACCAACAACCCAACAAACCAACAAACCAACAAACCAACAAGCCAACAAACCAACAAACAAATAAACCAACAAACCAACAAACCAACAAACCAACAAACCAACAAACCAAAAAACCAACAAACCAACAAACCAACAAGCCAACAAGCCAACAAACCAACAAACCAACAAGCCAACAAGCCAACAAACCAACAAACCAACAAGCCAACAAACCAACAAACCAACAAACCAACAAGCCAACAAACCAACAAACAAATAAACCAACAAACCAAAAAACCAACAAATCAACAAACCAACAAACCAACAAACCAACAAGCCATTAAACCAACAAACCAAAAAACCAACAAGCCAACAAACCAACAAACAAATAAACCAACAAACCAACAAACCAACAAACCAACAAAGCAACAAACCAACAAACCAAAAAACCAACAAACCAACAAACCAACAAGCCAACAAGCCAACAAACCAACAAACCAACAAGCCAACAAGCCAACAAACCAACAAACCAACAAGCCAACAAACCAACAAACCAACAAACCAACAAGCCAACAAACCAACAAACCAACAAACCAACAAAGCATCAAGCCAACAAGCCAACAAGCCAACAAACCAACAAGCCAACAAACCAACAAACCAACAAACCAACAAGCCAACAAACCAACAAACAAATAAACCAACAAACCAAAAAACCAACAAACCAACAAACCAACAAACCAAAAAGCCAACAAACCAACAAACCTACAAGCCAACAAGCCAACAAACCAACAAACCAACAAGCCAACAAACCAACAAACCAAAAAACCAACAAACCAAAAAACCAACAAACCAATAAGCCAACAAACCAACAAACCAACAAGCCAACAAACCAACAAGCCAACAAACCAACAAACCAACAAACCAAGTAACCAAAAAGCCAACAAACTAACAAACCAACAAGCCAACAAACCAAAAAACCAACAAACCAACAAACCAACAAGCCAACAAACCAACAAACCAACAAACAAATAAACCAACAAACCAACAAACCAACAAACCAACAAACCAACAAACCAAAAAAGCAACAAACCAACAAACCAACAAGCCAAAAAGCCAACAAACCAACAAACCAACAAGCCAACAAGCCAAAAAACATACAAACCAACAAACCAACAAACCAACAAACCAACAAACCAAATAACCAACAAACCAACAAACGAACAAACCAACAAACCAACAAACCATTAAACCAACAAACCAACAAACCTACAAACCAACAAACCAACAAACAAATAAACCAACAAACCAACAAACCAACAAACCAACAAACAAAAAAACCAACAAACCAACAAGCCAACAAGCCAACAAACCACCAAATTAACAAACCAACAAGCCAACAAACCAACAAACCAACAAGCCAACAAGCCAACAAGCCAACAAACCAACAAGCCAACAAACCAACAAACCAACAAACCAACAAACCAACAAACCAATAAGCCAACCAACCAACAAAACAAAAAGCCAACAAACCAAAAAGCCAACAAACCAACAAACCAACAAACCAAGTAACCAAAAAGCCAACAAACTAACAAACCAACAAGCCAACAAGCCAACAAACCAAGAAACCAACAAAGCAACAAGCCAACAAGCCAACAAACCAACAAACCAACAACCCAACAAACCAACAAACCAACAAACCAACAAGCCAACAAACCAACAAACAAATAAACAAACAAACCAACAAAATAACAACCAACAAACCAACAAACCAACAAACAAACCAACAAAACAACAAACCAACAAACCAACAAACCAACAAACCAACAAGCCAACAAACCAACAAACAAATAAACCAAAAAGCCAACAAACCAAAAAGCCAACAAACCAACAAACCAACAAACCAAGTAACCAAAAAGCCAACAAACTAACAAACCAACAAGCCAACAAGCTAACAAACCAAGAAACCAACAAAGCAACAAGCCAACAAGCCAACAAACCAACAAACCAACAACCCAACAAACCAACAAACCAACAAACCAACAAGCCAACAAACCAACAAACAAATAAACCAACAAACCAACAAACCAACAAACCAACAAACCAACAACCCAAAAAACCAACAAACCAACAAACCAACAAGCCAACAAGCCAACAAACCAACAAACCAACAAGCCAACAAGCCAACAAACCAACAAACCAACAAGCCAACAAACCAACAAACCAACAAACCAACAAGCCAACAAACCAACAAACAAATAAACCAACAAACCAAAAAACCAACAAATCAACAAACCAACAAACCAACAAACCAACAAGCCATTAAACCAACAAACCAAAAAACCAACAAGCCAACAAACCAACAAACAAATAAACCAACAAACCAACAAACCAACAAACCAACAAAGCAACAAACCAACAAACCAAAAAACCAACAAACCAACAAACCAACAAGCCAACAAGCCAACAAACCAACAAACCAACAAGCCAACAAGCCAACAAACCAACAAACCAACAAGCCAACAAACCAACAAACTAACAAACCAACAAGCCAACAAACCAACAAACCAACAAACCAACAAAGCATCAAGCCAACAAGCCAACAAGCCAACAAACCAACAAGCCAACAAACCAACAAACCAACAAACCAACAAGCCAACAAACCAACAAACAAATAAACCAACAAACCAAAAAACCAACAAACCAACAAACCAACAAACCAAAAAGCCAACAAACCAACAAACCTACAAGCCAACAAGCCAACAAACCAACAAACCAACAAGCCAACAAACCAACAAACCAACAAACCAACAAACCAAAAAACCAACAAACCAATAAGCCAACAAACCAACAAACCAACAAGCCAACAAACCAACAAGCCAACAAACCAACAAACCAACAAACCAAGTAACCAAAAAGCCAACAAACTAACAAACCAACAAGCCAACAAACCAAAAAACCAACAAACCAACAAACCAACAAGCCAACAAACCAACAAACCAACAAACAAATAAACCAACAAACCAACAAACCAACAAACCAACAAACCAACAAACCAAAAAACCAACAAACCAACAAACCAATAAGCCAAAAAGCCAACAAACCAACAAACCAATAAGCCAACAAGCCAAAAAACATACAAACCAACAAACCAACAAACCAACAAACCAACAAACCAAATAACCAACAAACCAACAAACGAACAAACCAACAAACCAACAAACCATTAAACCAACAAACCAACAAACCTACAAACCAACAAACCAACAAACAAATAAACCAACAAACCAACAAACCAACAAACAAAAAAAACAACAAACCAACAAGCCAACAAGCCAACAAACCACCAAATTAACAAACCAACAAGCCAACAAACCAACAAACCAACAAGCCAACAAGCCAACAAGCCAACAAACCAACAAGCCAACAAACCAACAAACCAACAAACCAACAAACCAATAAGCCAACCAACCAACAAAACAAAAAGCCAACAAACCAAAAAGCCAACAAACCAACAAACCAACAAACCAAGTAACCAAAAAGCCAACAAACTAACAAACCAACAAGCCAACAAGCCAACAAACCAAGAAACCAACAAAGCAACAAGCCAACAAGCCAACAAACCAACAAACCAACAACCCAACAAACCAACAAACCAACAAACCAACAAGCCAACAAACCAACAAACAAATAAACAAACAAACCAACAAAATAACAAACCAGCAAACCAAAAAACCTACAAACCAATAAACCAACAAGCCAACAAGCCAACAAGCCAACAAGCCAACAAACCAACAAGCCAACAAACCAACAAACCAACAAACCAACAAGCCAACAAACCAACAAACCAACAAACCAACAAACCAACAAAGCAACAAGCCAACAAACCAACAAACCAACAAGCCAACAAACCAACAAACAAATAAACCAACAAACCAACAAACCAACAAACCCTCAAACCAAAAAACCAACAAACCAACAAGTCAAGAAGCCAACAAACCAACAAACCAACAAACCAACAAGCCAACAAACCAACAAACCAACAAGCCAACAAACCAACAAACCAACAAACCAACAAGCCAACAAACCAACAAACCAACAAACCAAGAAACCAAAAAACCCACAAACCAATAAACCAACAAACAAATAAACCAACAAACCAACAAACCAACAAACCAACAAACCAATAAACAAATAAACAAACACATCAACAAACCAACAAACCAACACACCAACAAACCAAATAACCAACAAACCAACAAACGAACAAACGAACAAACCAAC
Source organism: Atherix ibis (assembly GCA_958298945.1). NCBI lineage: Eukaryota > Metazoa > Arthropoda > Insecta > Diptera > Athericidae > Atherix > Atherix ibis. The sequence continues at coordinate 33,027,970 of OY282608.1, forward strand.
AAACCAATAAACCAACAAACCAACAAACCAACAAACCAACAAACCAAAAAACCAACAAACCAACAAGCCAACAAGCCAACAAACCACCAAACTAACAAACCAACAAGCCAACAAACCAACAAACCAACAAGCCAACAAGCCAACAACCAACAAACCCACAAGCCAACTAACCAACAAACCAACAAACCCACAAACCAGCAAACCAAAAAACCAACAAACCAATAAGCCAACAAACCAACAAACCAACAACCAATTAACCAACAAACCAACAAATGAACAAACCAACAAACCAACAAACCAACAAACCAATAAACCAACAAACCTACAAACCAACAAACCAACAAACAAATAAACCAACAAACCAACAAACCAACAAACCAACAAACCAACAAACCAACAAACAAATAAACAAACAAACCAACAAACCAACAAACCAACAAACCAACAAACCAACAAACCAAATAACCAACAAACCAACAAACGAACAAACCAACAAACCAACAAACTAACAAACCAACAAACCAACAATCCAACAAACCAACAAACAAATAAACCAACAAACCAACAAACCAACAAACCAAAAAACCAATAAACCAACAAGCCAACAAGCCAACAAACCACCAAACAAACAAACCAACAAGCCAACAAACCAACAAACCAACAAGCCAACAAGCCAACAAACCAACAAGCCAACAAGCCAACAAACCAACAAACCAACAAACCAACAAACCAACAAACCAAAAAACCAACAAACCAATAAGCCAACAAACCAACAAACCAACAAGCCAACAAACCAACAAGCCAACAAACCAACAAACCAACAAACCAAGTAACCAAAAAGCCAACAAACTAACAAACCAACGAGCCAACAAACCAACAAACCAACAAACCAACAAACCAACAAACCAACAAGCCATAAAACCAACAAACCAACAAACAAATAAACCAACAAACCAACAAACCAACAAACCAACAAACCAACAAACCAACAAACCAAAAAACCAACAAACCAACAAACCAACAAGCCAACAAGCCAACAAACCAACAAACCAACAAGCCAACAAGCCAAAAAACATACAAACCAACAAGCCAACAAACCAACAAACCAACAAACTAACAAGCCAACAAACCAACAAACAAATAAACCAACAAACCAAAAAACCAACAAACCAACAATCCAAAAAACCAACAAACCAACAAACCAACAAGCCAACAAGCCAACAAACCAACAAACCAACAAACCAACAAACCAACAAGCCAACAAAACAACAAACAAACAAACCAAGTAATAAAAAAGCCAATAAACTAACAAACCAACAAACCAACAAACCAACAAAACCAACAAGCCAACAAGCCAACAAACCAACAAGCCAACAAGCCAACAAACCAACAAACCAACAAGCCAACAAACCAACAAACCAACAAACCAACAAGCCAACAAACCAACAAACAAATAAACCAACAAACCAAAAAACCAACAAACCAACAAACCAACAAACCAACAAACTAACAAGCCATTAAACCAACAAACCAACAAGCCAACAAGCCAACAAACCAACAAACCAACAAGCCAACAAGCCAAAAAACATACAAACCAACAAGCCAACAAACCAACAAACCAACAAACTAACAAGCCAACAAACCAACAAACAAATAAACCAACAAACCAAAAAACCAACAAACCAACAATCCAAAAAACCAACAAACCAACAAACCAACAAGCCAACAAGCCAACAAACCAACAAACCAACAAACCAACAAACCAACAAGCCAACAAAACAACAAACAAACAAACCAAGTAATAAAAAAGCCAATAAACTAACAAACCAACAAACCAACAAACCAACAAACCAACAAGCCAACAAGCCAACAAACCAACAAGCCAACAAGCCAACAAACCAACAAACCAACAAACCAACAAGCCAACAAACCAACAAACCAACAAACCAACAAGCCAACAAACCAACAAACAAATAAACCAACAAACCAAAAAACCAACAAACCAACAAACCAACAAACCAACAAACTAACAAGCCATTAAACCAACAAACCAAAAAACCAACAAGCCAACAAACCAACAAACAAATAAACCAACAAACCAACAAACCAACAAACCAACAAAGCAACAAACCAACAAACCAAAAAACCAACAAACCAACAAACATACAAACCAACAAGCCAACAAACCAACAAACCAACAAACTAACAAGCCAACAAACCAACAAACAAATAAACCAACAAACCAAAAAACCAACAAACCAACAATCCAAAAAACCAACAAACCAACAAACCAACAAGCCAACAAGCCAACAAACCAACAAACCAACAAACCAACAAGCCAACAAACCAACAAGCCAACAAAACAACAAACAAACAAACCAAGTAATAAAAAAGCCAATAAACTAACAAACCAACAAACCAACAAACCAACAAACCAACAAGCCAACAAGCCAACAAACCAACAAGCCAACAAGCCAACAAACCAACAAACCAACAAGCCAACAAACCAACAAACCAACAAACCAACAAGCCAACAAACCAACAAACAAATAAACCAACAAACCAAAAAACCAACAAACCAACAAACCAACAAACTAACAAGCCATTAAACCAACAAACCAAAAAACCAACAAGCCAACAAACCAACAAACAAATAAACCAACAAACCAACAAACCAACAAACCAACAAAGCAACAAACCAACAAACCAAAAAACCAACAAACCAACAAACCAACAAGCCAACAAGCCAACAAACCAACAAACCAACAAGCCAACAAGCCAACAAACCAACAAACCAACAAGCCAACAAACCAACAAACCAACAAACCAACAAGCCAACAAATTAACAAACCAACAAACCAACAAACCAACAAAGCAACAAGCCAACAAGCCAACAAACCAACAAGCCAACAAACCAACAAACCAACAAACCAGCAAGCCAACAAACCAACAAACAAATAAACCAACAAACCAACAAACCAACAAACCAACAAACCAACAAACCAAAAAACCAACAAACCAACAAGCCAACAAGCCAATAAACCAACAAACCAACAAACCAACAAGCCAACAAACCAACAAACCAACAAGCCAACAAACCAACAAACCAACAAACCAACAAGCCAACAAACCAACAAACAAATAAACCAACAAACCAAAAAACCAACAAACCAACAAACCCACAAACCAAAAAAACCACAAACCAATAAACCAACAAACAAATAAGCCAACAAACCAACAAACCAACAAACCAACCAACCAACAAACCAAGAAACCAACAAACAAATAAACAAACAAACCAACAAACCAACAAACCAACAAACCAACAAACCAAATAACCAACAAACCAACAAACGAACAAACGAACAAACCAACAAACCAATAAACCAACAAACCAACAAACCTACAAACTAACAAACCAACAAACAAATAACCAACAAACCAACAAACGAACAAACGAACAAACCAACAAACCAATAAACCAACAAACCAACAAACCAACAAACCAACAAACCAAAAAACCAACAAACAAATAAACAAACAAACCAACAAACCAACAAACCAACAAACCAACAAACCAAATAACCAACAAACCAACAAACGAACAAACCAACGAACCAACAAACCAAAAAACCAACAAACCAACAAGCCAACAAGCCAACAAACCACCAAACTAACAAACCAACCAGCCAACAAACCAATAAACCAACAAGCCAACAAGCCAACAAACCAACAAACCGACAAGCCAACAAACCAACAAACCAACAAACCAACAAACCAACAAACCAAAAAACCAACAAACCAATAAGCCAACAAACCAACAAACCAACAAGCCAACAAACCTACAATCCAACAAACCAACAAACCAACAAGCCAACAAACCAACAAACCAACAAACCAATTAACCAACAAACCAACAAATGAACAAACCAACAAATCAACAAACCAACAAACCAATATACCAACAAACCTACAAATCAACAAACCAACAAACAAATAAACCAACAAACAACAAACCAACAAACCAACAAACAAATAAACAAACAAACCAACAAACCAACAAACCAACAAACCAACAAACCAACAAACCAACAAACCAACAAACCAACAAACCAAATAACCAACAAACCAACAAACGAACAAACCAACAAACCAACAAACCAACAAACCTACAATCCAACAAACCAACAAACAAATAAACCAACAAACCAACAAACCAACAAACCAAAAAACCAACAAACCAACAAGCCAACAAGCCAACAAACCACCAAACAAACAAACCAACAAGCCAACAAGCCAACAAACCAACAAACCAACAAACCAACAAGCCAACAATCCAACAAACCAACAAACCAACAAGCCAACAAACCAACAAACCAAAAAACCAGCAAACCAAAAAACCAACAAACCAATAAGCCAACAAACCAACAAACCAACAACCAATTAACCAACAAACCAACAAATGAACAAACCAACAAACCAACAAACCAACAAACCAATAAACCAACAAACCTACAAACCAACAAACCAACATACAAATAAACCAACAAACCAACAAACCAACAAACCAACAAACCAACAAACAAATAAACAAACAAACCAACAAACCAACAAACCAACAAACCAACAAACCAACAAACCAAATAACCAACAAACCAACAAACGAACAAACCAACAAACCAACAAACTAACAAACCAACAAACCAACAAACCTACAATCCAACAAACCAACAAACAAATAAACCAACAAACCAACAAACCAACAAACCAAAAAACCAATAAACCAACAAGCCAACAAGCCAACAAACCACCAAACAAACAAACCAACAAGCCAACAAACCAACAAACCAACAAGCCAACAAGCCAACAAACCAACAAGCCAACAAGCCAACAAACCAACAAACCAACAAACCAACAAACCAACAAACCAAAAAACCAACAAACCAATAAGCCAACAAACCAACAAACCAACAAGCCAACAAACCAACAAGCCAACAAACCAACAAACCAACAAACCAAGTAACCAAAAAGCCAACAAACTAACAAACCAACGAGCCAACAAACCAACAAACCAACAAACCAACAAACCAACAAACCAACAAGCCATAAAACCAACAAACCAACAAACAAATAAACCAACAAACCAACAAACCAACAAACCAACAAACCAACAAACCAACAAACCAAAAAACCAACAAACCAACAAACCAACAAGCCAACAAGCCAACAAACCAACAAACCAACAAGCCAACAAGCCAAAAAACATACAAACCAACAAGCCAACAAACCAACAAACCAACAAACTAACAAGCCAACAAACCAACAAACAAATAAACCAACAAACCAAAAAACCAACAAACCAACAATCCAAAAAACCAACAAACCAACAAACCAACAAGCCAACAAGCCAACAAACCAACAAACCAACAAACCAACAAACCAACAAGCCAACAAAACAACAAACAAACAAACCAAGTAATAAAAAAGCCAATAAACTAACAAACCAACAAACCAACAAACCAACAAACCAACAAGCCAACAAGCCAACAAACCAACAAGCCAACAAGCCAACAAACCAACAAACCAACAAGCCAACAAACCAACAAACCAACAAACCAACAAGCCAACAAACCAACAAACAAATAAACCAACAAACCAAAAAACCAACAAACCAACAAACCAACAAACCAACAAACTAACAAGCCATTAAACCAACAAACCAACAAGCCAACAAGCCAACAAACCAACAAACCAACAAGCCAACAAGCCAAAAAACATACAAACCAACAAGCCAACAAACCAACAAACCAACAAACTAACAAGCCAACAAACCAACAAACAAATAAACCAACAAACCAAAAAACCAACAAACCAACAATCCAAAAAACCAACAAACCAACAAACCAACAAGCCAACAAGCCAACAAACCAACAAAACAACAAACCAACAAACCAACAAGCCAACAAAACAACAAACAAACAAACCAAGTAATAAAAAAGCCAATAAACTAACAAACCAACAAACCAACAAACCAACAAACCAACAAGCCAACAAGCCAACAAACCAACAAGCCAACAAGCCAACAAACCAACAAACCAACAAGCCAACAAACCAACAAACCAACAAACCAACAAGCCAACAAACCAACAAACAAATAAACCAACAAACCAAAAAACCAACAAACCAACAAACCAACAAACTAACAAGCCATTAAACCAACAAACCAAAAAACCAACAAGCCAACAAACCAACAAACAAATAAACCAACAAACCAACAAACCAACAAACCAACAAAGCAACAAACCAACAAACCAAAAAACCAACAAACCAACAAACATACAAACCAACAAGCCAACAAACCAACAAACCAACAAACTAACAAGCCAACAAACCAACAAACAAATAAACCAACAAACCAAAAAACCAACAAACCAACAATCCAAAAAACCAACAAACCAACAAACCAACAAGCCAACAAGCCAACAAACCAACAAACCAACAAACCAACAAGCCAACAAACCAACAAGCCAACAAAACAACAAACAAACAAACCAAGTAATAAAAAAGCCAATAAACTAACAAACCAACAAACCAACAAACCAACAAACCAACAAGCCAACAAGCCAACAAACCAACAAGCCAACAAGCCAACAAACCAACAAACCAACAAGCCAACAAACCAACAAACCAACAAACCAACAAGCCAACAAACCAACAAACAAATAAACCAACAAACCAAAAAACCAACAAACCAACAAACCAACAAACTAACAAGCCATTAAACCAACAAACCAAAAAACCAACAAGCCAACAAACCAACAAACAAATAAACCAACAAACCAACAAACCAACAAACCAACAAAGCAACAAACCAACAAACCAAAAAACCAACAAACCAACAAACCAACAAGCCAACAAGCCAACAAACCAACAAACCGACAAGCCAACAAGCCAACAAACCAACAAACCAACAAGCCAACAAACCAACAAACCAACAAACCAACAAGCCAACAAATTAACAAACCAACAAACCAACAAACCAACAAAGCAACAAGCCAACAAGCCAACAAACCAACAAGCCAACAAACCAACAAACCAACAAACCAGCAAGCCAACAAACCAACAAACAAATAAACCAACAAACCAACAAACCAACAAACCAACAAACCAACAAACCAAAAAACCAACAAACCAACAAGCCAACAAGCCAATAAACCAACAAACCAACAAACCAACAAGCCAACAAACCAACAAACCAACAAGCCAACAAACCAACAAACCAACAAACCAACAAGCCAACAAACCAACAAACAAATAAACCAACAAACCAAAAAACCAACAAACCAACAAACCCACAAACCAAAAAAACCACAAACCAATAAACCAACAAACAAATAAGCCAACAAACCAACAAACCAACAAACCAACAAACCAACAAACCAAGAAACCAACAAACAAATAAACAAACAAACCAACAAACCAACAAACCAACAAACCAACAAACCAAATAACCAACAAACCAACAAACGAACAAACGAACAAACCAACAAACCAATAAACCAACAAACCAACAAACCTACAAACTAACAAACCAACAAACAAATAACCAACAAACCAACAAACGAACAAACGAACAAACCAACAAACCAATAAACCAACAAACCAACAAACCAACAAACCAACAAACCAAGAAACCAACAAACAAATAAACAAACAAACCAACAAACCAACAAACCAACAAACCAACAAACCAAATAACCAACAAACCAACAAACGAACAAACCAACGAACCAACAAACCAAAAAACCAACAAACCAACAAGCCAACAAGCCAACAAACCACCAAACTAACAAACCAACCAGCCAACAAACCAATAAACCAACAAGCCAACAAGCCAACAAACCAACAAACCGACAAGCCAACAAACCAACAAACCAACAAACCAACAAACCAACAAACCAAAAAACCAACAAACCAATAAGCCAACAAACCAACAAACCAACAAGCCAACAAACCTACAATCCAACAAACCAACAAACCAACAAGCCAACAAACCAACAAACCAACAAACCAATTAACCAACAAACCAACAAATGAACAAACCAACAAATCAACAAACCAACAAACCAATAAACCAACAAACCTACAAATCAACAAACCAACAAACAAATAAACCAACAAACAACAAACCAACAAACCAACAAACAAATAAACAAACAAACCAACAAACCAACAAACCAACAAACCAACAAACCAACAAACCAACAAACCAACAAACCAACAAACCAAATAACCAACAAACCAACAAACGAACAAACCAACAAACCAACAAACCAACAAACCTACAATCCAACAAACCAACAAACAAATAAACCAACAAACCAACAAACCAACAAACCAAAAAACCAACAAACCAACAAGCCAACAAGCCAACAAACCACCAAACAAACAAACCAACAAGCCAACAAGCCAACAAACCAACAAACCAACAAACCAACAAGCCAACAATCCAACAAACCAACAAACCAACAAGCCAACAAACCAACAAACCAAAAAACCAACAGACTAATAAGCCAACAAACCAACAAGCCAACAAACCAACAAACCAACAAACCAAGTAACCAAAAAGCCAACAAACTAACAAACCAACAAGCCAACAAACCAACAAACCAGCAAACCAACAAACCAACAAGCCAACAAACCAACAAACAAATAAACCAACAAACCAACAAACCAACAAACCAACAAACCAACAAACCAAAAAACCAACAAACCAACAAACCAACAAGCCAACAAGCCAACAAACCAACAAACCAACAAGCCAACAAACCAAAAAACCTACAAACCAACAAGCCAACAAACCAACAAACCAACAAACCAACAAGCCAACAAACCAACAAACAAATAAACCAACAAACCAAAAAACCAACAAACCAACAAACCAAAAAACCAACAAACCAACAAACCAACAAACCAACAAGCCAACAAACCAACAAACCAACAAACCAACAAGCCAACAAACCAAAAAGCCAACAAAACAACAAACCAACAAACCAAGTAATAAAAAAGCCAACAAACTAACAAACCAACAAGCCAACAAGCCAACAAGCCAACAAACCAATAAACCAACAAAGCAACAAGCCAACAAGCCAACAAACCAACAAACCAACAAGCCAACAAACCAACAAACCAACAAGCCAACAAGCCAACAAACCAACAAACCAACAAACCAACAAGCCAACAAACCAACAAACCAACAAACCAACAAACCAACAAGCCAACAAGCCTACAAACCAACAAACCAACAAGCCAACAAGCCAACAAACCAACAAACCAACAAGCCAACAAACCAACAAACCAACAAACCAACAAGCCAACAAACCAACAAACAAATAAACCAACAAACCAACAAACCAACAAACCAACAAACCAACAAACCAACAAACCAACAAACCAACAAACTAACAAACCAACAAGCCAAAAAACCAACAAACCAACAAGCCAACAAACCAACAAACCAACAAACCAACAAGCCAACAAACCAACAAACCAACAAACCAACAAGCCAACAAACCAACAAACCAACATGCCAACAAACCAACAAACTAAGTAGCCAACAAGCCAACAAACCAACAAACCAACAAGCCAACAAGCCAACAAACCAACAAATCAACAAGCCAACAAACCAACAAACCAACATACCAACAAGCCAACAAACCAACAAACAAATAAACCAACAAACCAACAAACCAACAAATTAACAAACCAACAAACCAAAAAACCAACAAACCAACAATCCAACAAGCCAACAAACTAACAGACCAACAAACCAAAAAACCAACAAACCATCAAACGAACAAAGCAACAAGCCAACAAGCCAACAAACCAACAAACCAACAAGCCAACAAACCAACAAACCAACAAGCCAACAAGCTAACAAACCAACAAACCAACAAACCAACAAGCCAACAAACCCACAAACCAACAAGCCAACAAGCCGGCAAACCAACAAACCAACAAACCAACAAGCCAACAAACCAACAAACCAACGAACCAACAAACCAAAAAAACCAACAAACCAACAAGCCAACAAGCCAAAAAACCAACAAACTAACAAACCAACAAGCCAACAAGCCAACAAGCCAACAAACCAACAAACCAACAAACCAACAAGCCAACAAACCAACAAACCAACAAGCCAACAAGCCGACAAACTAACAAACCAACAAACCAACAAGCCAATAAACCAACAAGCCAAAAAACCAACAAACGAACAAACCACGTAACCAAAAAGCCAACAAACTAACAAACCAACAAGCTAACAAGCCAACAAGCCAACAAACCAACAAACCAACAAGCCAACAAACCAACAAACCAACAACCCAACAAACCAACAAACCAACAAACCAAAAAACCAACAAACCAACAAACCAACAAACCAACAAACCAACAAACCAACAAGCCAACAAACCAACAAATCAACAAACCAACAAACCACCAAACCAAGTAACCAAAAAGCCAACAAACTAACAAACCAACAAGCCAACAAGCCACCAAACCAACAAACCAACAAAGCAACAAGTCAACAAGCCAACAAACCAACAAACCAACAAGCCAACAAACCAACAAACCAACAAGCCAACAAGCCAACAAACCAGCAAACCAACAAACCAACAAGCCAACAAACCAACAAACCCACAAGCCAACAAACCAACAAGACAACAAACCAACAAACAAATAAACCAACAAACCAACAAACCAACAAACCAACAAACCAACAAACCAAAAAACCAACAAACCAACAAACCAACAAGCCAACAAACCAACAAACTAACAAACCAACAAGCCAACAAACCAAGAAACCAACAAGCCAACAAGACAACAAACCAACAAACCAACAACCCAAAAAACCAACAAACCAACAAACCATGAAACGAACAAAGCAACAAGCCAACAAGCCAACAAACCAACAAACCAACAAACCAACAAACCAACAAGCCAACAAACCAACAAACCAAATAACCAACAAACCAACAAACGAACAAACCAACAAACCAACAAACCAACAAACCTACAAACCAACAAACCAACAACCCCACAAACCAACAAACCAACAAACAAATAAACCAACAAACCAACAAACCAACAAACCAATAAACCAACAAACCAAAAAACCAACAAACCAACAAACCAACAAGCCAACAAGCCAACAAACCAACAAACCAACAAGCCAACAAGCCAAAAAACCTACAAACCAACAAGCCAACAAACCAACAAACCAACAAACCAACAAGCCAACAAACCAACAAACAAATAAACCAACAAACCAAAAAACCAACAAACCAACAAACCAAAAAACCAACAAACCAACAAACCAACAAACCAACAAGCCAACAAACCAACAAACCAACAAACCAACAAGCCAACAAACCAACAAGCCAACAAAACAACAAACCAAGTAATAAAAAAGCCAACAAACTAACAAACCAACAAGCCAACAAGCCAACAAGCCAACAAACCAATAAACCAACAAAGCAACAAGCCAACAAACCAACAAACCAACAAACCAACAAGCCAACAAACCAACAAACCAACAAGCCAACAAGCCAACAAACCAACAAACCAACAAGCCAACAAACCAACAAACCAAGAAACCAACAAACCAACAAGCCAACAAGCCCACAAACCAACAAACCAACAAGCCAACAAGCCAACAAACCAACAAACCAACAAGCCAACAAACCAACAAACCAACAAACCAACAAACCAACAAGCCAACAAACCAACAAACCAACAAACAAATAAACCAACAAACCAACAAACCAACAAACCAACAAACCAACAAACTAACAAACCAACAAGCCAACAAACCAACAAACCACAAGCCAACAAACCAACAAACCAACAAACCAACAAGCCAACAAGCCAACAAACCAACAAACCAACAAGCCAACAAACCAACAAACCAACATGCCAACAAACCAACAAACTAAGTAGCCAACAAGCCAACAAACCAACAAACCAACAAGGCAACAAGCCAACAAACCAACAAATCAACAAGCCAACAAACCAACAAACCAACAAACCAACAAATTAACAAGCCTACAAACCAACAAACAAATAAACCAACAAACCAACAAACCAACAAACCAACAAACCAACAAACCAACAAACCAACAAACCAACAAACCAACAAGCCAACAAGCCGACAAACTAACAAACCAACAAACCAACAAGCCAACAAACCAACAAGCCAAAAAACCAACAAACGAACAAACCACGTAACCAAAAAGCCAACAAACTAACAAACCAACAAGCTAACAAGCCAACAAGCCAACAAACCAACAAACCAACAAGCCAACAAACCAACAAACCAACAACCCAACAAACCAACAAACCAACAAACCAAAAAACCAACAAACCAACAAACCAACAAACCAACAAACCAACAAACCAACAAGCCAACAAACCAACAAACCAACAAACCAACAAACCACCAAACCAAGTAACCAAAAAGCCAACAAACTAACAAACCAACAAGCCAACAAGCCAACAAACCAACAAACCAACAAAGCAACAAGTCAACAAGCCAACAAACCAACAAACCAACAAACCAACAAGCCAACAAACCAACAAACCAACAAGCCAACAAGCCAACAAACCAACAAACCAACAAACCAACAAGCCAACAAACCAACAAACCCACAAGCCAACAAACCAACAAGACAACAAACCAACAAACTAACAAACCAACAAGCCAACAAACCAACAAACCAACAAAACAACAAGCCAACAAACCAACAAACAAATAAACCAACAAACCAACAAACCAACAAACCAACAAACCAACAAACCAACAAACCAAAAAACCAACAAACCAACAAACCAAGAAGCCAACAAACCAACAAACTAACAAACCAACAAGCCAACAAACCAAGAAACCAACAAGCCAACAAGACAACAAACCAACAAACCAACAACCCAAAAAACCAACAAACCAACAAACCATGAAACGAACAAAGCAACAAGCCAACAAGCCAACAAACCAACAAACCAACAAACCAACAAACCAACAAGCCAACAAACCAACAAACCAAATAACCAACAAACCAACAAACGAACAAACCAACAAACCTACAAACCAACAAACCAACAAACAAATAAACCAACAAACAACAAACCAACAAACCAACAAACAAATAAACAAACAAACCAACAAACCAACAAACCAACAAACCAACAAACCAACAAACCAAATAACCAACAAACCAACAAACGAACAAACCAACAAACGAACAAACCAACAAACCTACAATCCAACAAACCAACAAACAAATAAACCAACAAACCAACAAACCAACAAACCAAAAAACCAAAAAACCAACAAACCAACAAGCCAACAAGCCAACAAACCACCAAACAAACAAACCAACAAGCCAACAAACCAACAAACCAACAAACCAACAAGCCAACAATCCAACAAACCAACAAACCAACAAGCCAACAAACCAACAAACCAACAAACCAACAAACCAACAAACCAAAAAACCAATAAACCAATAAGCCAACAAACCAACAAGCCAACAAACCAACAAACCAACAAACCAAGTAACCGAAAAGCCAACAAACTAACAAACCAACAAGCCAACAAATCAACAAACCAACAAACCAACAAACCAACAACCCAACAAACCAACAAACCAACAAACAAATAAACCAACAAACCAACAAACCAACAAACCAATAAACCAACAAACCAAAAAACCAACAAACCAACAAACCAACAAGCCAACAAGCCAACAAACCAGCAAACCAACAAGCCAACAAGCCAAAAAACCTACAAACCAACAAGCCAACAAACCAACAAACCAACAAACCAACAAACCAAAAAACCAACAACCCAACAAACCAACAAACCAACAAGCCAACAAACCAACAAACCAACAAACCAACAAGCCAACAAACCAACAAGCCAACAAAACAACAAACCAACAAACCAAGTAATAAAAAAGCCAACAAACTAACAAACCAACAAGCCAACAAGCCAACAAGCCAACAAACCAATAAACCAACAAAGCAACAAGCCAACAAACCAACAAACCAACAATCCAACAAGCCAACAAACCAACAAACCAACAAGCCAACAAGCCAACAAACCAACAAACCAACAAGCCAACAAACCAACAAACCAAGAAACCAACAAACCAACAAGCCAACAAGCCCACAAACCAACAAACCAACAAGCCAACAAGCCAACAAACCAACAAACCAACAAGCCAACAAACCAACAAACCAACAAACCAACAAACCAACAAGCCAACAAACCAACAAACCAACAAACAAATAAACCAACAAACCAACAAACCAACAAACCAACAAACCAACAAACTAACAAACCAACAAGCCAACAAACCAACAAACCTACAAGCCAACAAACCAACAAACCAAAAAACCAACAAGCCAACAAGCCAACAAACCAACAAACCAACAAGCCAACAAACCAACAAACCAACATGCCAACAAACCAACAAACTAAGTAGCCAACAAGCCAACAAACCAACAAACCAACAAGCCAACAAGCCAACAAACCAACAAATCAACAAGCCAACAAACCAACAAACCAACAAACCAACAAGCCTACAAACCAACAAACAAATAAACCAACAAACCAACAAACCAACAAACCAACAAACCAACAAACCAAAAAACCAACAAACCAACAAACCAACAAGCCAACAAACTAACAAACCAACAAACCAAAAAACCAACAAACCAACAAACCAACAAACCTACAAGCCAACAAACCAACAAACCAACAAACCAACAAGCCAACAAGCCAACAAGCCAACAAACCAACAAACCAACATGCCAACAAACCAACAAACTAAGTAGCCAACAAGCCAACAAACCAACAAACCAACAAGCCAACAAGCCAACAAACCAACAAATCAACAAGCCAACAAACCAACAAACCAACAAACCAACAAACCAACAAGCCAACAAGCCAACAAACCAACAAACCAACAAACTAAGTAGCCAACAAGCCAACAAACCAACAAACCAACAAGCCAACAAGCCAACAAACCAACAAATCAACAAGCCAACAAACCAACAAACCAACAAACCAACAAGCCTACAAACCAACAAACAAATAAACCAACAAACCAACAAACCAACAAACCAACAAACCAACAAACCAAAAAACCAACAAACCAACAAACCAACAAGCCAACAAACTAACAAACCAACAAACCAAAAAACCAACAAACCAACAAACCAACAAACCTACAAGCCAACAAACCAACAAACCAACAAACCAACAAGCCAACAAGCCAACAAGCCAACAAACCAACAAACCAACATGCCAACAAACCAACAAACTAAGTAGCCAATTAGCCAACAAACCAACAAACCAACAAGCCAACAAGCCAACAAACCAACAAATCAACAAGCCAACAAACCAACAAACCAACAAACCAACAAGCCTACAAACCAACAAACAAATAAACCAACAAACCAACAAACCAACAAACCAACAAACCAACAAACTAACAAACCAACAAGCCAACAAACCAACAAACCTACAAGCCAACAAACCATTAAACCAACAAACCAACAAGCCAACAAGCCAACAAACCAACAAACCAACAAGCCAACAAACCAACAAACCAACATGCCAACAAACCAACAAACTAAGTAGCCAACAAGCCAACAAACCAACAAACCAACAAATCAACAAGCCAACAAACCAACAAACCAACAAACCAACAAACCAACAAGCCTACAAACCAACAAACAAATAAACCAACAAACCAACAAACCAACAAACCAACAAACCAACAAACCAACAAACCAACAAACCAAAAAGCCAACAAGCCGACAAACTAACAAACCAACAAACCAACAAGCCAACAAACCAACAAGCCAAAAAAACCAACAAACGAACAAACCACGTAACCAAAAAGCCAACAAACTAACAAACCAACAAGCTAACAAGCCAACAAGCCAACAAACCAACAAACCAACAAGCCAACAAACCAACAAACCAACAACCCAACAAACCAACAAACCAACAAACCAAAAAACCAACAAACCAACAAACCAACAAACCAACAAACCAACAATCCAACAAGCCAACAAACCAACAAACCAACAAACCAACAAACCACCAAACCAAGTAACCAAAAAGCCAACAAACTAACAAACCAACAAGCCAACAAGCCAACAAACCAACAAACCAACAAAGCAACAAGTCAACAAGCCAACAAACCAACAAACCAACAAGCCAACAAACCAACAAACCAACAAGCCAACAAACCAACAAACCAACAAACCAACAAGCCTACAAACCAACAAACAAATAAACCAACAAACCAACAAACCAACAAACCAACAAACCAACAAACCAACAAACCAACAAACCAAAAAGCCAACAAGCCGACAAACTAACAAACCAACAAACCAACAAGCCAACAAACCAACAAGCCAAAAAAACCAACAAACGAACAAACCACGTAACCAAAAAGCCAACAAACTAACAAACCAACAAGCTAACAAGCCAACAAGCCAACAAACCAACAAACCAACAAGCCAACAAACCAACAAACCAACAACCCAACAAACCAACAAACCAACAAACCAAAAAACCAACAAACCAACAAACCAACAAACCAACAAACCAACAATCCAACAAGCCAACAAACCAACAAACCAACAAACCAACAAACCACCAAACCAAGTAACCAAAAAGCCAACAAACTAACAAACCAACAAGCCAACAAGCCAACAAACCAACAAACCAACAAAGCAACAAGTCAACAAGCCAACAAACCAACAAACCAACAAGCCAACAAACCAACAAACCAACAAGCCAACAAACCAACAAACCAACAAACCAACAAGCCAACAAACCAACAAACCCAAAAGCCAACAAACCAACAAGACAACAAACCAACAAACTAACAAACCAACAAGCCAACAAACCAACAAACCAACAAACCAACAAGCCAACAAAGCAACAAACAAATAAACCAACAAACCAACAAACCAACAAACCAACAAACCAACAAACCAACAAACCAAAAAACCAACAAACCAACAAACCAACAAGCCAACAAACCAACAAACTAACAAACCAACAAGCCAACAAACCAAGAAACCAACAAGCCAACAAGACAACAAACCAACAAACCAACAACCCAAAAAACCAACAAACCAACAAACCATGAAACGAACAAAGCAACAAGCCAACAAGCCAACAAACCAACAAACCAACAAACCAACAAACCAACAAGCCAACAAACCAACAAACCAAATAACCAACAAACCAACAAACGAACAAACCAACAAACCAACAAACCAACAAACCTACAAACCAACAAACCAACAAACAAATAAACCAACAAACAACAAACCAACAAACCAACAAACAAATAAACAAACAAACCAACAAACCAACAAACCAACAAACCAACAAACCAAATAACCAACAAACCAACAAACAAACAAACCAACAAACGAACAAACCAACAAACCTACAATCCAACAAACCAACAAACAAATAAACCAACAAACCAACAAACCAACAAACCAAAAAACCAAAAAACCAACAAACCAACAAGCCAACAAGCCAACAAACCACCAAACAAACAAACCAACAAGCCAACAAACCAACAAACCAACAAACCAACAAGCCAACAATCCAACAAACCAACAAACCAACAAGCCAACAAACCAACAAACCAACAAACCAACAAACCAACAAACCAAAAAACCAACAAACCAATAAGCCAACAAACCAACAAGCCAACAAACCAACAAACCAACAAACCAAGTAACCAAAAAGCCAACAAACTAACAAACCAACAAGCCAACAAATCAACAAACCAACAAACCAACAAACCAACAACCCAACAAACCAACAAACCAACAAACAAATAAACCAACAAACCAAAAAACCAACAAACCAATAAACCAACAATCCAAAAAACCAACAAACCAACAAACAAACAAGCCAACAAGCCAACAAATCAACAAACCAACAAGCCAACAAGCCAAAAAACCTACAAACCAATAAGCCAACAAACCAACAAACCAACAAACCAACAAACCAAAAAACCAACAAACCAACAAACCAACAAACCAACAAGCCAACAAACCAACAAACGAACAAACTAACAAGCCAACAAACCAACAAGCCAACAAAACAACAAACCAACAAACCAAGTAATAAAAAAGCCAACAAACTAACAAACCAACAAGCCAACAAGCCAACAAGCCAACAAACCAATAAACCAACAAAGCAACAAGCCAACAAACCAACAAACCAACAATCCAACAAGCCAACAAACCAACAAACCAACAAGCCAACAAGCCAACAAACCAACAAACCAACAAGCCAACAAACCAACAAACCAAGAAACCAACAAACCAACAAGCCAACAAGCCCACAAACCAACAAACCAACAAGCCAACAAGCCAACAAACCAACAAACCAACAAGCCAACAAACCAACAAACCAACAAACCAACAAACCAACAAGCCAACAAACCAACAAACCAACAAACAAATAAACCAACAAACCAACAAACCAACAAACCAACAAACCAACAAACTAACAAACCAACAAGCCAACAAACCAACAAACCTACAAGCCAACAAACCAACAAACCAACAAACCAACAAGCCAACAAGCCAACAAACCAACAAACCAACAAGCCAACAAACCAACAAACCAACATGCCAACAAACCAACAAACTAAGTAGCCAACAAGCCAACAAACCAACAAACCAACAAGCCAACAAGCCAACAAACCAACAAATCAACAAGCCAACAAACCAACAAACCAACAAACCAACAAGCCTACAAACCAACAAACAAATAAACCAACAAACCAACAAACCAACAAACCAACAAACCAACAAACCAAAAAACCAACAAACCAACAAACCAACAAGCCAACAAACTAACAAACCAACAAACCAAAAAACCAACAAACCATCAAACGAACAAAGCAAAAAGCCAACAAGCCAACAAACCAACAAACCAACAAACCAACAAACCAAAAAAACCAACAAACCAACAAGCCAACAAGCCAAAAAACCAACAAACTAACAAACCAACAAGCCAACAAACCAACAAACCAACAAGCCAACAAGCCAACAAACCAACAAACCAACAAACCAAAAAACCCACAAACCATCAAACGAACAAAGCAACAAGCCAACAAGCCAACAAACCAACAAGCCAACAAGCCAACAAACCAACAAACCAACAAGCCAACAAGCCAACAAACCAACAAACCAACAAACCAACAAGCCAACAAACCAACAAACCAACAAGCCAACAAGCCGACAAACCAACAAACCAACAAACCAACAAGCCAACAAACCAACAAGCCAAAACACCAACAAACCAACAAACCAACAAGCCCACAAACCAACAAACCCACAAGCCAACAAACCAACAAGACAACAAGCCAACAAGCCGACAAACCAACAAACCAACAAACCAACAAGCCAACAAACCAACAAGCCAAAAAACCAACAAACCAACAAACCAACAAGCCCACAAACCAACAAACCCACAAGCCAACAAACCAACAAACCAACAAACCAACAAGCCAACAAACCAACAAACAAATAAACCAACAAACCAACAAACCAACAAACCAACAAACCAACAAACCAACAAACCAAAAAACCAACAAACCAACAAACCAACAAGCCAACAAACCAACAAACTAACAAACCAACAAGCCAACCAACCAAGGAACCAACAAGCCAACAAGACAACAAACCAACAAACCAACAACCCAAGAAACCAACAAACCAACAAACCATGAAACGAACAAAGCAACAAACCAACAAGCCAACAAACCAACAAACCAACAAACCAACAAACCAACAAGCCAACAAACCAACAAGCCAACAAACCAACAAACAAAGTAACCAAAAAGCAAACAAACTAACAAACCAACAAGCCAACAAGCCAACAAACCAACAAACCAACAAAGCAATAAGCCAACAAGCCAACAAACCAACAAACCAACAAGCCAACAAACCAACAAACCAACAAGCCAACAAGCCAACAAACCAACAAACCAACAAACCAACAAGCCAACAAACCAACAAACCAACAAGCCAACAAGCCAACAAACCAACAAACCAACAAACCAACAAACCAACAAGCCAACAAGCCAACAAACCAACAAACCAACAAGCCAACAAGCCAACAAACCAACAAACCAACAAGCCAACAAACCAACAAACCAACAAACCAACAAGCCAACAAACCAACAAGCAAATAAACCAACAAATCAACAAACCAACAAACCAACAAACCAATAAACCAACAAACTAACAAACCAACAAGCCAACAAACCAACAAACCAACAAACCACAAACCAACAAACCAACAAGCCAACAAGCCAACAAACCAACAAACCAACAAGCCAACAAGCCAACAAACCAACAAACCAACAAGCCAACAAACAACAAACCAACAAACCAATAAACCAACAAACCAGCAAACCAACAAGCCAACAAACCAACAAACTAACAAACCAAGTAACCAAAAAGCCAACAAAGTAACAAACCAACAAGCCAACAAGCCAACAAACCGACAAACCAACAAAGCAAAAAGCCAACAAGCCAACAAACCAACAAACCAACAAGCCAACAAACCAACAAACCAACAAGCCAACAAGCCAACAAACCAACAAACAAATAAACCAACAAACCAACAAACCAACAAACCAACAAACCAACAAACCAACAAACCAAAAAACCAACAAACCAACAAACCAACAAGCCAACAAGCCATCAAACCAACAAGCCAAAAAGCCAACAAGCCAACAAACCAACAAACCAACAAGCCAACAAACCAACAAACCAACAAACCAACAAACCAACAAGCCAACAAACCAACAAACAAATAAACCAACAAACCAAAAAACCAACAAGCCAACAAACCAACAAACCAAAAAACCAACAAATCAAAAAACCAACAAATCAACAAACCAACAAGCCAACAAGCCAACAAACCAACAAACCAACAAGCGAACAAACCAACAAACCAACAAACAAATAAACCAACAAACCAACAAAGCAACAAACCAACAAACCAACAAACCAACAAACCAACAAACCAACAAGCCAACAAACCAACAAACAAATAAACCAACAAACCAAAAAACCAACAAACCAACAAACCAACAAACCAACAAACCAAAAAACCAACAAACAAAAAACCAACAAGCCAACAAACCAACAAGCCAACAAGCCAAAAAACCAACAAACCAACAAGCCAACAAACCAACAAACAAATAAACCAACAAACCAACAAAACAACAAACCAACAAACCAACAAACCAAAAAACCAAAAAACCAACAAACCAACAAACCAACAAGCTAACAAGCCAACAAGCCAACAAACCAACAAACCAACAAGCCAACAAGCCAAAAAACCAACAAACCAACAAGCCAACAAACCAACAAACCAACAAACAAACAAGCCCACAAACCAACAAACAAATAAACCAACAAACCAAAAAACTAACAAACCAACAAACCAACAAACCAACAAACCAACAAGCCAACAAGCCAACAAACCAACAAACCAACAAGCCAACAAGCCAACAAACCAACAAACCAACAAACCAACAAGCCAACAAACCAACAAGCCAACAAACCAACAAACCAACAAACCAAGTAGCCAAAAAGCCAACAAACTAACAAACCAACAAGCCAACAAACCAACAAACCAACAAACCAACAAACCAACAAACCACCAAACCAAGTAACCAAAAAGCCAACAAACTAACAAACCAACAAGCCAACAAACCAACAAACCAACAAAGAAATAAGCCAACAAGCCAACAAACCAACAAACCAACAAGCCAATAAACCAACAAACCAACAAGCCAACAAGCCAACAAACCAACAAACCAACAAACCAACAAACCAACAAGCCAACAAACCAACAAACCAACAAGCCAACAAACAAACAAGCCAACAAACCAATAAACCAACAAACCATCAAGCCAACAAACCAACAAACCAAAAAACTTACAAACCAACAAGCCAACAAGCCAACAAACCAACAAACTAACAAACCAACAAGCCAACAAACCAACAAACCAACAAGCCAACAAGCCAACAAACCAGCAAACCAACAACCCAAAAACCAACAAACCAAAAGCCATCAAACGAACAAAGCAACAAGCCAACAAGCCAACAAACCAACAAACCAAGAAACCAACAAACCAACAAGCCAACAAACCAACAAGCCAACAAACCAACAAACCAACAAACCAAGTAACCAAAAAGCCAACATACTAACAAACCAACAAGCCAACAAGCCAACAAACCAACAAACCAACCAAGCAACAAGCCAACAAGCCAACAAACAAACAAACCAACAAGCCAACAAACCAACAAACCAACAAGCCAACAAACCAACAAACCAACAAACCAACAAGCCAACAAACCAACAAACCAACAAGCCAACAAACCAACAAACCAACAAACCAACAAACCAACAAGCTAACAAGCCAACAAACCAACAAACCAACAAGCCAACAAGCAAACAAACCAATAAACCAACAAACCAACAAACCAACAAACCAACAAACCAACAAACCAACAAGCCAACAAACCAACAAACAAATAAACCAACAAATCAACAAACCAACAAACCAACAAACCAACAAACCAAAAAACCAACAAACCAACAAACCAACAAGCCAACAAACCAACAAACCAACAAACCAACAAACCAACAAGCCAACAAACCAACAAACAAATAAACCAACAAACCAACAAGCCAACAAACCAACAAACAAATAAACCAACAAACCAACAAAACAACAAACCAACAAACCAACAAACCAAAAAACCAACAAACCAACAAACCAACAAGCTAACAAGCCAACAAGCCAACAAACCAACAAACCAACAAGCCAACAAGCCAAAAAACCAACAAACCAACAAGCCAACAAACCAACAAACCAACAAAGCAACAAGCCCACAAACCAACAAACAAATAAACCAACAAACCAAAAAACCAACAAACCAACAAACCAACAAACCAACAAACCAACAAGCCAACAAGCTAACAAACCAACAAACTAACAAACCAACAAGCCAACAAACCAACAAACCAACAAACCAACAAGCCAACAAACCAACAAACAAATAAACCAACAAACCAACAAAACAACAAACCAACAAACCAACAAACCAAAAAACCAACAAACCAACAAACTAACAAGCTAACAAGCCAACAAGCCAACAAACCAACAAACCAATAAGCCAACAAGCCAAAAAACCAACAAACCAACAAGCCAACAAACCAACAAACCAACAAAGCAACAAGCCCACAAACCAACAAACAAATAAACCAACAAACCAAAAAACCAACAAACCAACAAACCAACAAACCAACAAACCAACAAGCCAACAAGCCAACAAACCAACAAACCAACAAGCCAACAAACCAACAAACCAACAAACCAACAAGCCAACAAACCAACAAGCCAACAAACCAACAAACCAACAAACCAAGTAGCCAAAAAGCCAACAAACTAACAAACCAACAAGCCAACAAACCAACAAACCAACAAACCAACAAACCAACAAACCACCAAACCAAGTAACCAAAAAGCCAACAAACTAACAAACCAACAAGCCAACAAGCCAACAAACCAACAAACCAACAAACCAACAAAGCAGCAAGCCAACAAGCCAACAAACCAACAAACCAACAAGCCAATAAACCAACAAACCAACAAGCCAACAAGCCAACAAACCAACAAACCAACAAACCAACAAACCAACAAGCCAACAAACCAACAAACCAACAAGCCAACAAACAAACAAGCCAACAAACCAACAAACCAACAAACCAACAAGCCAACAAACCAACAAACCAAAAAACCAACAAACCAACAAGCCAACAAGCCAACAAACCAACAAACTGACAAACCAACAAGCCAACAAACCAACAAACCAACAAGCCAACAAGCCAACAAACCAACAAACCAACAACCCAAAAACCAACAAACCAAAAAACCATCAAACGAACAAAGCAACAAGCCAACAAGCCAACAAACCAACAAACCAAGAAACCAACAAACCAACAAGCCAACAACCCAACAAGCCAACAAACCAACAAACCAACAAACCAAGTAACCAAAAAGCCAACAAACTAACAAACCAACAAGCCAACAAGCCAACAAACCAACAAACCAACAAAGCAACAAGCCAACAAGCCAACAAACAAACAAACCAACAAGCCAACAAACCAACAAACCAACAAGCCAACAAACCAACAAACCAACAAACCAACAAGCCAACAAACCAACAAACCAACAAGCCAACAAACCAACAAACCAACAAGCCAACAAGCCAACAAACCAACAAACAAACAAGCCAACAAGCCAACAAACCAATAAGCCAAGAAACCAACAAACCAACAAACCAACAAACCAACAAGCCAACAAACCAACAAACAAATAAACCAACAAATCAACAAACCAACAAACCAACAAACCAACAAACCAAAAAACCAACAAACCATCAAACCAACAAGCCAACAAACCAACAAACCAACAAACAACAAACCAACAAGTTAACAAACCAACAAACAAATAAACCAACAAACCAGCAAACCAACAAACCAACAAGCCAACAAACCAACAAACCAAAAAACCAACAAACCAACAAGCCAACAAGCTAACAAACCAACAAACTAACAAACCAACAAGCCAACAAACCAACAAACCAACAAACCAACAAGCCAACAAACCAACAAGTCAACAAACCAACAAACCAACAAGCCAACAAGCAAACAAACCAACAAACCAACAAATCAACAAACCAACAAACCAACAAACCAAAAAGCCAAAAAGCCAACAAACCAACAAACCAACAAGCCAACAAGCCAACAAACCAACAAACCAACAAGCCAACAAACCAACAAACCAACAAACCAATAAACTAACAAACCAACAAACCAACAAACCAACAAACCAACAAGCCAACAAGACAACAAACCAACAAACCAACAAACCAACAAGCCAACAAACCAACAAGCCAACAAACCAACAAACCAACAAACCAAGTAACCAAAAAGCCAACAAACTAACAAACCAACAAGCCAACAAGCCAACAAACCGACAAACTAACAAAGCAAAAAGCCAACAAGCCAACAAACCAACAAACCAACAAGCCAACAAACCAACAAACCAACAAACCAACAAGCCAACAAACCAACAAACAAATAAACCAACAAGCCAACAAACCAACAAACCAACAAACCAAAAAACCAACAAACCAACAAACCAGCAAACAAACAAGCCAACAGCCCAAAAAACCAACAAACCAACCAGCCAACAAGCCAACAAACCGACAAACCAACAAGCCAACAAACCAACAAACCAACAAACCAACAAGCCAACAAACCAACAAACAAATAAACCAACAAACCAAAAAACCAACAAACCAACAAACCAACAAACCAAAAAACCAACAAACCAAAAAACCAACAAACCAACAAACCAACAAACCAACAAGCCAACAAGCCAACAAACCAACAAACCAACAAGCCAACAAACCAACAAACAAATAAACCAACAAACCATTAAACCAACAAACCAACAAACCAACAAACCAAAAAACCAACAAACCAACAAACCAACAAGCCAACAAGCCAACAAGCCAACAAACCAACAATTCAACAAGCCAACAAGCCAACAAATCAACAAACCAACAAGCCAACAAACCAACAAACCAACAAACCAACAAGCCAACAAACCAACAAACAAATAAACCAACAAACCAAAAAACCAACAAACCAACAAACCAACAAACCAACAAACCAACAAACCAACAAACCAACAAGCCAACAAGCCAACAAACCAACAAACCAACAAACCAACAAGCCAACAAACCAACAAGCCAACAAACCAACAAGCCAACAAACCAACAAACCAACAAACCAATTATTAAAAAAGCCAACAAACTAACAAACCAACAAGCCAACAAGCCAACAAACCAACAAACCAACAAAGCAACAAGCCAACAAGCCAACAAACCAACAAACCAACAAGCCAATAATCCAACAAACCAACAAGCCAACAAGCCAATAAACCAACAAACCAACAAACCAATAAACCAACAAGCCAACAAACCAACAAACCAACAAGCCAACAAACCAACAAGCCAACAAACCATCAAACCAACAAACCAACAAGCCAACAAACCAACAAACCAACAAACCAACAAGCAAATAAACCAACAAACCAACAAACCAACAAACCAACAAACCAAAAAACCAACAAACCAACAAGCCAACAAGCCAACAAACCAACAAACTAACAAACCAACAAGCCAACAAACCAACAAACCAACAAGCCAACAAGCCAACAAACCAACAAACCAACAACCCAAAAAACCAACAAACCAACAAACTATCAAACGAACAAAGCAACAAGCCAACAAGCCAACAAACCAACAAACCAACAAACCAACAAACCAACAAGCCAACAAACCAACAAGCCAACAAACCAACAAACCAACAAACCAAGTAACCAAAAAGCCAAAAAACTAACAAACCAACAACCCAACAAGCCAACAAACCAACAAACCAACTAAGCAACAAGCCAAAAAGCCAACAAACCAGCAAACCAACAAGCCAACAAACCAACAAACCAACAAGCCAACAAGCCAACAAACCAACAAACCAACAAACCAACAACCCAACAAACCAACAAACCAACAAGCCAACAAACCAAAAAACCAACAAACCAACAAACGAACAAGCCAACAAGCCAACAAACCAACAAACTAACAAGTTAACAAGCCAACAAACCAACAAACCAACAAGCCAACAAACCAACAAACCAACAAACCGACAAGCCAACAAACCAACAAACAAATAAACCAACAAACCAACAAACCAATAAACCAACAAACTAACAAACCAACAAGCCAACAAACCAACAAGCCAACAAACCAACAACCCAACAAACCAACAAGCCAACAAGCCAACAAACCAACAAACCAACAAGCCAACAAACACACAAACCAACAAACCGACATGCCAACAAACCAACAAACTAAGTAACCAACAAGCCAACAAACCAACAAACCAACAAGCCAACAAGCCAACAAACCAACAAACCAACAAGCCAACAAACCAACAGACCAACAAACCAACAAGCCAACAAACCAACAAACAATTAAACCAACAAACCAACAAACCAACAAACCAACAAACCAACAAACCAACAAACCAAAAAACCAACAAACCAACAAATCAACAAGCCAACAAACCAACAAACCAACAAACCAACAAGCCAACAAACCAACAAACAAATAAACCAACAAACCAACAAACCAACAAACCAACAAACCAACAAACCAACAAACCAACAAACCAACAAACCAACAAACCAACAAACCAACAAACCAACAAACTAACAAACCAAAAAACCAACAAACCAACAAGCCAACGAGCCAACAAACCAACAAACTAACACACCAACAAGCCAACAAACCAACAAACTAACAAGCCAACAAGCCAACAAACCAACAAACCAAAAAACCAACAAACCAACAAACCATCAAACGAACAAAGCAACAAGCCAACAAGCCAACAAACCAACAAACCAACAAGCCAACAAACCAACAAACCAACAAGCCAACAAGCCAACAAACCATCAAACCAACAAACCAACAAGCCAACAAACCAACAAACCGACAAGCCAACAAGCCAACAAACCAACAAACCAACAAGCCAACAAGCCAACAAACCAACAAACCAACAAGCCAACAAACCAACAAACCAACAAACCAATAAACCAACAAACCAAAAAATCAACAAACCAACAAGCCAACAAGCCAACAAGCCAACAAACCAACAAACTAACAAACCAACAAGCCAACAAACCAACAAGCCAACAAACCAACAAACAAGTAACCAAAAAGCCAACAAACTAACAAACCAACAAGCCAACAAGCCAACAAACCGACAAACCAACAAAGCAAAAAGCCAACAAGTCAACAAACCAACAAACCTACAAGCCAACAGACCAACAAACCAACAAACCAACATCCAACAAACCAACAAACAAATAAACCAACAAACCAACAAACCAAAAAAACCAACAAACCAACAAACCAAAAAACCAACAAACCAATAAACCAACAAGCCAACAAGCCAAAAAACCAACAAACCAACAAGCCAACAAGCCAACAAAAAAAACAAACCAACAAGCCAACAAACCAACAAAACAACAAACCAACAAGCCAACAAACCAACAAACCAACAAACAAATAAACCAACAAACCAAAAAACCAACAAACCAACAAACCAACAAACCAACAAACAAACAAACCAACAAGCCAACAAGCCAACAAGCCAACAAACCAACAAACCAACAATCCAACAAACCAACAAGCCAACAAACCAACAAACCAATAAACCAAGTAACCAAAAAGCCAACAAACTAACAAACCAACAAGCCAACAAGCCAACAAACCAACAAACCAACAAAGCAACAAGCCAACAAGCCAACAAACCAACAAACCAACAAGCCAACAAACCAGCAAACCAACAAGCCAACAAGCCAACAAACCAACAAACCAACAAGCCAACAAACCAGCAAACCAACAAGCCAACAAGCCAACAAACCAGCAAACCAACAAGCCAACAAGCCAACAAACCAACAAACCAACAAACCAACAAACCAACAAACCAACAAACCAACAAACCAACAAGCCAACAAACCAACAAACCAACAAACCAACAAACCAACAAGCCAACAAGCCAACAAGCCAACAAACCAACAAACCAACAAGCCAACAAACCAACAAGCCAACAAACCAACAAACCAATAAACCAAGTAACCAAAAAGCCAACAAACTAACAAACCAACAAGCCAACAAGCCAACAAACCAACAAACCAACAAAGCAACAAGCCAACAAGCCAACAAACCAACAAACCAACAAGCCAACAAACCAGCAAACCAACAAGCCAACAAGCCAACAAACCAACAAATCAACAAACCAACAAGCGAACAAACCAACAAACCAACAAACCAACAAGCCAACAAACCAACAAAGCAACAAGCCAACAAGCCAACAAACCAACAAACCAAAAAACCAACAAACTAAAAAACCAACAAACCAACAAACCAACAAGCCAACAAGCCAACAAACCAACAAACCAACAAGCCAACAAACCAACAAACAAATAAACCAACAAACCAACAAACCAACAAACCAACAAACCAACAAACCAACAAACCAACAAGCCAACAAACCAACAAACCAGCAAACCAACAAACCAACAAGCCAACAAGCCAAAAAACTAACAAACCAACAAGCCAACAAGCCAACAAAACAACAAATCAACAAACCAACAAGCGAACAAACCTACAAACCAACAAACCAACAAGCCAACAAACCAACAAAGCAACAAGCCAACAAGCCAACAAACCAACAAACCAAAAAACCAACAAACCAAAAACCAACAAACCAACAAACCAACAAGCCAACAAGCCAACAAACCAACAAACCAACAAGCCAACAAACCAACAAACAAATAAACCAACAAACCAACAAACCAACAAACCAACAAACCAACAAACCAACAAACCAAAAAACCAACAAATCAACAAACCAACAAGCCAAGAAGCCAACAAGCCAAGAAACCAACAAACCAACAAGCCAACAAGCCAACAAGCCAAAAAACTAACAAACCAACAAGCCAACAAGCCAACAAAACAACAAATCAACAAACCAACAAGCGAACAAACCAACAAACCAACAAACCAACAAGCCAACAAACCAACAAACCAACAAAGCAACAAGCCAACAAGCCAACAAACCAACAAACCAACAAACTAACAAACCAAAAAACCAACAAACCAACAAGCCAACGAGCCAACAAACCAACAAACTAACACACCAACAAGCCAACAAACCAACAAACTAACAAGCCAACAAGCCAACAAACCAACAAACCAACAAACCAACAAACCAACAAACTAACAAACCAAAAAACCAACAAACCAACAAGCCAACGAGCCAACAAACCAACAAACTAACACACCAACAAGCCAACATACCAACAAACTAACAAGCCAACAAGCCAACAAACCAACAAACCAAAAAACCAACAAACCAACAAACCATCAAACGAACAAAGCAACAAGCCAACAAGCCAACAAACCAACAAACCAAAAAACCAACAAACCAACAAGCCAACGAGCCAACAAACCAACAAACTAACACACCAACAAGCCAACAAACCAACAAACTAACAAGCCAACAAACAAATAAACCAACAAACCAACAAACCAACAAACCAACAAACCAACAAACCAACAAACCAACAAACCAACAAACCAACAAACCAACAAACTAACAAACCAAAAAACCAACAAACCAACAAGCCAACGAGCCAACAAACTAACACACCAAAAAGCCTACAAACCAACAAAATAACAAGCCAACAAGCCAACAAACCAACAAACCAAAAAACCAACAAACCAACAAACCATCAAACGAACAAAGCAACAAGCCAACAAGCCAACAAACCAACAAACCAACAAGCCAACAAACCAACAAACCAACAAGCCAACAAGCCAACAAACCATCAAACCAACAAACCAACAAGCCAACAAACCAACAAACCGACAAGCCAACAAGCCAACAAACCAACAAACCAACAAGCCAACAAGCCAACAAACCAACAAACCAACAAGCCAACAAACCAACAAACCAACAAACCAATAAACCAACAAACCAAAAAATCAACAAACCAACAAGCCAACAAGCCAACAAGCCAACAAACCAACAAACTAACAAACCAACAAGCCAACAAACCAACAAGCCAACAAACCAACAAACCAACAAACCAAGTAACCAAAAAGCCAACAAACTAACAAACCAACAAGCCAACAAGCCAACAAACCGACAAACCAACAAAGCAAAAAGCCAACAAGTCAACAAACCAACAAACCAACAAGCCAACAAACCAACAAACCAACAAACCAACAAGCCAACAAACCAACAAACAAATAAACCAACAAACCAACAAACCAACAAACCAACAAACCAACAAACCAAAAAACCAACAAACCAATAAACCAACAAGCCAACAAGCCAAAAAACCAACAAACCAACAAGCCAACAAGCCAACAAAAAAAACAAACCAACAAGCCAACAAACCAACAAAACAACAAACCAACAAGCCAACAAACCAACAAACAAATAAACCAACAAACCAAAAAACCAACAAACCAACAAACCAACAAACCAAAAAACCAACAAACCAAAAAACCAACAAACCAACAAACCAACAAGCCAACAAGCCAACAAACCAACAAACCAACAAGCCAACAAACCAACAAACAAATAAACCAACAAACCAACAAACCAACAAACCAACAAACCAACAAACCAAAAAACCAACAAACCAACAAACCAACAAGCCAACAAGCCAACAAACCAACAAACCAACAAGCCAACAAGCCAACAAACCAACAAACCAACAAGCCAAGAAACCAACAAACCAACAAACCAACAAGCCAACAAACCAACAAACCAACAAACAAATAAACCAACAAACCAAAAAACCAACAAACCAACAAACCAATAAACCAACAAACAAACAAACCAACAAGCCAACAAGCCAACAAGCCAACAAACCAACAAACCAACAATCCAACAAACCAACAAGCCAACAAACCAACAAACCAACAAACCAAGTAACCAAAAAGCCAACAAACTAACAAACCAACAAGCCAACAAGCCAACAAACCAACAAACCAACAAAGCAACAAGCCAACAAGCCAACAAACCAACAAACCAACAAGCCAACAAACCAGCAAACCAACAAGCCAACAAGCCAACAAACCAACAAACCAACAAACCAACAAACCAACAAACCAACAAACCAACAAGCCAACAAACCAACAAACCAACAAACCAACAAGCCAACAAGCCAAAAAACTAACAAACCAACAAGCCAACAAGCCAACAAACCAACAAATCAACAAACCAACAAGCGAACAAACCAACAAACCAACAAACCAACAAGCCAACAAACCAACAAAGCAACAAGCCAACAAGCCAACAAACCAACAAACCAAAAAACCAACAAACTAAAAAACCAACAAACCAACAAACCAACAAGCCAACAAGCCAACAAACCAACAAACCAACAAGCCAACAAACCAACAAACAAATAAACCAACAAACCAACAAACCAACAAACCAACAAACCAACAAACCAACAAACCAACAAGCCAACAAACCAACAAACCAGCAAACCAACAAACCAACAAGCCAACAAGCCAAAAAACTAACAAACCAACAAGCCAACAAGCCAACAAAACAACAAATCAACAAACCAACAAGCGAACAAACCAACAAACCAACAAACCAACAAGCCAACAAACCAACAAAGCAACAAGCCAACAAGCCAACAAACCGACAAACCAAAAAACCAACAAACCAAAAAACCAACAAACCAACAAACCAACAAGCCAACAAGCCAACAAACCAACAAACCAACAAGCCAACAAGCCAACAAACAAATAAACCAACAAACCAACAAACCAACAAACCAACAAACCAACAAACCAAAAAACCAACAAATCAACAAACCAACAAGCCAAGAAGCCAACAAGCCAAGAAACCAACAAACCAACAAGCCAACAAGCCAAAAAACCAACAAACCAACAAGCCAACAAACCAACAAACCAACAAACCAACAAACCAACAAACCAACAAACAAATAAACCAACAAACCAAAAAACCAACAAACCAACAAACCAACAAACCAACAAACCAACAAGCCAACAAGCCAACAAACCAACAAACCAACAAGCCAACAAACCAACAAGCCAACAAACCAACAAACCAACAAACCAAGTAACCAAAAAGCCAACAAACTAACAAACCAACAAGCCAACAAACCAACAAACCAACAAACCAACAAACCAACAAACCAACAAGCCAACAAACCAACAAACCAGCAAACCAACAAACCAACAAGCCAACAAGCCAAAAAACTAACAAACCAA
Source organism: Atherix ibis (assembly GCA_958298945.1). NCBI lineage: Eukaryota > Metazoa > Arthropoda > Insecta > Diptera > Athericidae > Atherix > Atherix ibis. The sequence continues at coordinate 33,061,069 of OY282608.1, forward strand.
CAAGCCAACAAGCCAATAAAACAATAAATCAACAAACCAACAAGCGAACAAACCTACAAACCAACAAACCAACAAGCCAACAAACCAACAAAGCAACAAGCCAACAAGCCAACAAACCAACAAACCAAAAAACCAACAAACCAAAAACCAACAAACCAACAAACCAACAAGCCAACAAGCCAACAAACCAACAAACCAACAAGCCAACAAACCAACAAACAAATAAACCAACAAACCAACAAACCAACAAACCAACAAACCAACAAACCAAAAAACCAACAAATCAACAAACCAACAAGCCAAGAAGCCAACAAGCCAAGAAACCAACAAACCAACAAGCCAACAAGCCAACAAGCCAAAAAACTAACAAACCAACAAGCCAACAAGCCAACAAAAAAACAAATCAACAAACCAACAAGCGAACAAACCAACAAACCAACAAACCAACAAGCCAACAAACCAACAAAGCAACAAGCCAACAAGCCAACAAACCAACAAACCAACAAACTAACAAACCAAAAAACCAACAAACCAACAAGCCAACGAGCCAACAAACCAACAAACTAACACACCAACAAGCCAACAAACCAACAAACTAACAAGCCAACAAGCCAACAAACCAACAAACCAACAAACCAACAAACTAACAAACAAAAAAACCAACAAACCAACAAGCCAACGAGCCAACAAACCAACAAACTAACACACCAACAAGCCAACAAACCAACAAACTAACAAGCCAACAAGCCAACAAACCAACAAACCAAAAAACCAACAAACCAACAAACCATCAAACGAACAAAGCAACAAGCCAACAAGCCAACAAACCAACAAACCAAAAAACCAACAAACCAACAAGCCAACGAGCCAACAAACCAACAAACTAACACACCAACAAGCCAACAAACCAACAAACTAACAAGCCAACAAACAAATAAACCAACAAACCAACAAACCAACAAACCAACAAACCAACAAACCAACAAACCAACAAACCAACAAACCAACAAACCAACAAACTAACAAACCAAAAAACCAACAAACCAACAAGCCAACGAGCCAACAAACCAACAAACTAACACACCAACAAGCCAACAAACCAACAAACTAACAAGCCAACAAGCCAACAAACCAACAAACCAAAAAACCAACAAACCAACAAACCATCAAACGAACAAAGCAACAAGCCAACAAGCCAACAAACCAACAAACCAACAAGCCAACAAGCCAACAAACCATCAAACCAACAAACCAACAAGCCAACAAACCAACAAACCGACAAGCCAACAAGCCAACAAACCAACAAACCAACAAGCCAACAAGCCAACAAACCAACAAACCAACAAGCCAACAAACCAACAAACCAACAAACCAATAAACCAACAAACCAAAAAATCAACAAACCAACAAGCCAACAAGCCAACAAGCCAACAAACCAACAAACCAACAAACCAACAAGCCAACAAAAAAAACAAACCAACAAGCCAACAAACCAACAAACCAACAAACCAACAAGCCAACAAACCAACAAACCAAAAAACCAACAAAACCAACAAACCATCAAACGAACAAAGCAACAAGCCAACAAGCCAACAAACCAACAAACCAACAAGCCAACAAACCAACAAACCAACAAGCCAACAAGCCAACAAACCATCAAACCAACAAACCAACAAGCCAACAAACCAACAAACCGACAAGCCAACAAGCCAACAAACCAACAAACCAACAAGCCAACAAGCCAACAAACCAACAAACCAACAAGCCAACAAACCAACAAACCAACAAACCAATAAACCAACAAACCAAAAAATCAACAAACCAACAAGCCAACAAGCCAACAAGCCAACAAACCAACAAACCAACAAACCAACAAACCAACAAACCAACAAGCCAACAAACCAACAAACCAACAAACCAAGTAACCAAAAAGCCAACAAACTAACAAACCAACAAGCCAACAAGCCAACAAACCGACAAACCAACAAAGCAAAAAGCCAACAAGTCAACAAACCAACAAACCAACAAGCCAACAAACCAACAAACCAACAAACCAACAAGCCAACAAACCAACACACAAATAAACCAACAAACCAACAAACCAACAAACCAACAAACCAACAAACCAAAAAACCAACAAACCAACAAACCAACAAGCCAACAAGCCAAAAAACCAACAAACCAACAAGCCAACAAGCCAACAAAAAAAACAAACCAACAAGCCAACAAACCAACAAACCAACAAACCAACAAGCCAACAAACCAACAAACAAATAAACCAACAAACAAAAAAACCAACAAACCAACAAACCAACAAACCAAAAAACCAACAAACCGAAAAACCAACAAACCAACAAACCAACAAGCCAACAAGCCAACAAGCCAACAAACCAACAAACCAACAAGCCAACAAACCAACAAACAAATAAACCAACAAACCAACAAACCAACAAACCAACAAACCAACAAACCAAAAAACCAACAAACCAACAAACCAACAAACCAACAAGCCAACAAGCCAACAAACCAACAAACCAACAAGCCAACAAGCCAACAAACCAACAAACCAACAAGCCAACAAACCAACAAACCAACAAACCAACAAGCCAACAAACCAACAAACCAACAAACAAATAAACCAACAAACCAAAAAACCAACAAACCAACAAACCAACAAACCAACAAACCAACAAACCAACAAACAAACAAACCAACAAGCCAATAAGCCAACAAGCCAACAAACCAACAAACCAACAATCCAACAAACCAACAAGCCAACAAACCAACAAACCAACAAACCAAGTAACCAAAAAGCCAACAAACTAACAAACCAACAAGCCAACAAGCCAACAAACCAACAAACCAACAAAGCAACAAGCCAACAAGCCAACAAACCAACAAACCAACAAGCCAACAAACCAGCAAACCAACAAGCCAACAAGCCAACAAACCAACAAACCAACAAACTAACAAACCAACAAACCAACAAACCAACAAGCCAACAAACCAACAAACCAACAAACCAACAAACTAACAAGCCAACAAGCCAAAAACCAACAAACCAACAAGCCAACAAGCCAACAAACCAACAAATCAACAAACCAACAAGCGAACAAACCAACAAACCAACAAACCAACAAGCCAACAAACCAACAAAGCAACAAGCCAACAAGCCAACAAACCAACAAACCAAAAAACCAACAAACCAAAAAATCAACAAACCAACAAACCAACAAGCCAACAAGCCAACAAACCAACAAACCAACAATCCAACAAACCAACAAACAAATAAACCAACAAACCAACAAACCAACAAACCAACAAACCAACAAGCCAACAAACCAACAAACCAACAAACCAACAAACCAACAAACCAACAAGCCAACAAGCCAAAAAACTAACAAACCAACAAAGCAACAAGCCAACAAGCCAACAAACCAACAAACCAAAAAACCAACAAACCAAAAAACCAACAAACCAACAAACCAACAAGCCAACAAGCCAACAAACCAACAAACCAACAAGCCAACAAACCAACAAACAAATAAACCAACAAACCAACAAACCAACAAACCAACAAACCAACAAACCAAAAAACCAACAAACCAACAAACCAACAAGCCAAGAAGCGAACAAGCCAAGAAACCAACAAACCAACAAGCCAACAAGCCAAAAAACCAACAAACCAACAAGCCAACAAACCAACAAACCAACAAGCCAACAAACCAACAAACAAATAAACCAACAAACCAAAAAACCAACAAACCAACAAACCAACAAACCAACAAACCAACAAGCCAACAAGCCAACAAACCAACAAACCAACAAACCAACAAGCCAACAAACCAACAAGCCAACAAACCAACAAACCAACAAACCAAGTAACCAAAAAGCCAACAAACTAACAAACCAACAAGCCAACAAACCAACAAACCAACAAACCAACAAACCAACAAACCACCAAACCAAGTAACCAAAAAGCCAACAAACTAACAAACCAACAAGCCAACAAGCCAACAAACCAACAAACCAACAAAGCAACAAGCCAACAAGCCAACAAACCAACAAGCCAACAAACCAACAAACCAACAAACCAACAAGCCAACAAACCAACAAACCAAAAAACCAACAAACCAAAAAACCAACAAACCAACAAACCAACAAGCCAACAAGCCAACAAACCAACAAACCAACAAGCCAACAAACCAACAAACAAATAAACCAACAAACCAACAAACCAACAAACCAACAAACCAACAAACCAAAAAACCAACATACCAACAAACCAACAAGCTAACAAGCCAACAAACCAACAAACCAACAAACCAACAAGCCAATAAGCCAGCAAACCAACAAACCAACAAGCCAACAAACCAACAAACCAACAAACCAACAAGCCAACAAACCAACAAACAAATAAACCAACAAACCAAAAAACCAACAAACCAACAAACAAACAAACCAACAAACCAACAAACCAACAAGCCAACAAGCCAACAAGCCAACAAACCAACAAACCAACAAACCAACAATCCAACAAACCAACAAACCAACAAACCAAGTAACCAAAAAGCCAACAAACTAACAAACCAACAAGCCAACAAGCCAACAAACCAACAAACCAACAAAGCAACAAGCCAACAAGCCAACAAACCAACAAACCAACAAGCCAACAAACCAACAAACCAACAAGCCAACAAGCCAACAAACCAACAAACCAACAAGCCAACAAACCAACAAGCCAACAAACCAACAAACCAGCAAACCAACAAACCAACAAGCCAACAAGCCAAAAAACTAACAAACCAACAAGCCAACAAGCCAACAAACCAACAAATCAACAAACCAACAAACCAACAAACCAACAAACCAACAAGCCAACAAACCAACAAAGCAACAAGCCAACAATTCTACAAACCAAAAAACCAACAAACCAACAAACCAACAAACCAACAAACCAAAAAACCAACAAACCAAAAAACCAACAAATCAACAAACCAACAAGCCAACAAGCCAACAAACCAACAAACCAACAAGCCAACAAACCAACAAACAAATAAAGCAACAAACCAACAAACCAAAAACCCAACAAACCAACAAACCAAAAAACCAACAAACCAACAAGCCAACAAGCCAACAAACCAACAAACCAACAAGCCAACAAATAAACAAACCAACAAACCAACAAGCCAACAAACCAACAAACAAATAAACCAACAAACCAAAAAACCAACAAAATAACAAACCAACAAACCAACAAACCAACAAGCCAACAAGCCAACAAACCAACAAACCAACAAACCAACAAGCCAACAAACCAACAAGCCAACAAACCAACAAACCAACAAACCAACAAACCAAGTAACCAAATAGCCAACAAACTAACAAACCAACAAGCCAACAAACCAACAAACCAACAAACCAACAAACCAACAAGCCAACAAACCAACAAACAAATAAACCAACAAACCAACAAACCAACAAACCAACAAACCAACAAACCAAAAAACCAACAAACCAACAAACCAACAAGCTAACAAGCCAACAAACCAACAAACCAACAAACCAACAAGCCAACAAGCCAGCAAACCAACAAACCAACAAGCCAACAAACCAACAAACCAACAAACCAACAAGCCAACAAACCAACAAACAAATAAACCAACAAACCAAAAAACCAACAAACCAACAAACAAACAAACCAACAAACCAACAAACCAACAAGCCAACAAGCCAACAAGCCAACAAACCAACAAACCAACAAACCAACAATCCAACAAACCAACAAGCCAACAAACCAACAAACCAACAAACCAAGTAACCAAAAAGCCAACAAACTAACAAACCAACAAGCCAACAAGCCAACAAACCAACAAACCATCAAAGCAACAAGCCAACAAGCCAACAAACCAACAAACCAACAAGCCAACAAACCAACAAACCAACAAGCCATCAAGCCAACAAACCAACAAACCAACAAGCCAACAAACCAACAAGCCAACAAACCAACAAACCAGCAAACCAACAAACCAACAAGCCAAGAAGCCAAAAAACTAACAAACCAACAAGCCAACAAACCAACAAACCAACAAACCAACAAGCCAACAAACCAACAAAGCAACAAGCCAACAATTCTACAAACCAAAAAACCAACAAACCAACAAACCAACAAACCAACAAACCAAAAAACCAACAAACCAAAAAACCAACAAATCAACAAACCAACAAGCCAACAAGCCAACAAACCAACAAACCAACAAGCCAACAAACCAACAAACAAATAAAGCAACAAACCAACAAACCAAAAACCCAACAAACCAACAAACCAAAAAACCAACAAACCAACAAGCCAACAAGCCAACAAACCAACAAACCAACAAGCCAACAAATAAACAAACCAACAAACCAACAAGCCAACAAACCAACAAACAAATAAACCAACAAACCAAAAAACCAACAAAATAACAAACCAACAAACCAACAAACCAACAAGCCAACAAGCCAACAAACCAACAAACCAACAAACCAACAAGCCAACAAACCAACAAGCCAACAAACCAACAAACCAACAAACCAAGTAACCAAAAAGCCAACAAACTAACAAACCAACAAGCCAACAAACCAACAAACCAACAAACCAACAAACCAACAAGCCAACAAACCAACAAACAAATAAACCAACAAACCAACAAACCAACAAACCAACAAACCAACAAACCAAAAAACCAACAAACCAACAAACCAACAAGCTAACAAGCCAACAAACCAACAAACCAACAAACCAACAAGCCAACAAGCCAGCAAACCAACAAACCAACAAACCAACAAACCAACAAGCCAACAAACCAACAAACAAATAAACCAACAAACCAAAAAACCAACAAACCAACAAACAAACAAACCAACAAACCAACAAACCAACAAGCCAACAAGCCAACAAGCCAACAAACCAACAAACCAACAAACCAACAATCCAACAAACCAACAAGCCAACAAACCAACAAACCAACAAACCAAGTAACCAAAAAGCCAACAAACTAACAAACCAACAAGCCAACAAGCCAACAAACCAACAAACCATCAAAGCAACAAGCCAACAAGCCAACAAACCAACAAACCAACAAGCCAACAAACCAACAAACCAACAAGCCATTAAGCCAACAAACCAACAAACCAACAAGCCAACAAACCAACAAGCCAACAAACCAACAAACCAGCAAACCAACAAACCAACAAGCCAAGAAGCCAAAAAACTAACAAACCAACAAGCCAACAAGCCAACAAACCAACAAATCAACAAACCAACAAACCAACAAACCAACAAACCAACAAGCCAACAAACCAACAAAGCAACAAGCCAACAAGCCTACAAACCAAAAAACCAACAAACCAACAAACCAACAAACCAACAAACCAACAAACCAAAAAACCAACAAACCAAAAAACCAACAAATCAACAAACCAACAAGCCAACAAGCCAACAAACCAACAAACCAACAAGCCAACAAACCAACAAACAAATAAAGCAACAAACCAACAAACCAACAACCCAACAAACCAACAAACCAAAAAACCAACAAACCAACAAGCCAACAAGCCAACAAACCAACAAACCAACAAGCCAACAAATAAACAAACCAACAAACCAACAAGCCAACAAACCAACAAACAAATAAACCAACAAACCAAAAAACCAACAAACCAACAAACCAACAAACCAACAAACCAACAAGCCAACAAGCCAACAAACCAACAAACCAACAAACCAACAAGCCAACAAACCAACAAGCCAACAAACCAACAAACCAACAAACCAAGTAACCAAAAAGCCAACAAACTAACAAACCAACAAGCCAACAAACCAACAAACCAACAAACCAACAAACCAACAAACCACCAAACCAAGTAACCAAAAAGCCAACAAACTAACAAACCAACAAGCCAACAAGCCAACAAACCAACAAACCAACAAAGCAACAAGCCAACAAGCCAACAAACCAACAAACCAACAAGCCAATAAACCAACAAACCAACAAGCCAACAAACCAACAAACCAACAAACAAACAAACCAACAAGCCAACAAACTAACAAACCAACAAGCCAACAAACCAACAAACCAACAAGCCAACAAGCCAACAAACTAACAAACCAACAAGCCAACAAACCAGCAAACCAACAAGCCAACAAACCAACAAACCAACAAACCAACAAGCCAACAAACCAACAAACCAACAAACCAACAAGCCAACAAACCAACAAACAAATAAACCAACAAACCAACAAACCAACAAACCAACAAACCAACAAACCAACAAACCAACAAACCAACAAACCAAAAAACCAACAAACCAACAAGCCAACAAACCAACAAACCAACATACCAACAAGCCAACAAACCAACAAACAAATAAACCAACAAACCAACAAACCAACAAACCAACAAACAAATAAACCAACAAACCCACAAACCAACAAACCAACAAACCAACAAAGCAACAAGCCAAAAAGCCAACAAACCAACAAACCAACAAACCAACAACCCAACAAGCCAACAAACCAACAAGCCAACAAACCAACAAACCAACAAACCAAGTAACCAAAAAGCCAACAAACTAACAAACCAACAAGCCAACAAGGCAACAAACCAACAAACCAACAAGCCAACAAACCAACAAACCAACAAGCCAACAAACCAACAAACAAATAAACCAACAAACCAAAAAACCAACAAACCAACAAACCAATAAACCAACAAACTAACAAACCAACAAGCCAACAAACCAACAAACCAACAAGCCAACAAACCAAAAAACCAACAAGCCAACAAGCCAACAAACCAACAAACCAACAAACCAACAAACCAAGTAACCAAAAAGCCAACAAACTAACAAACCAACAAGCCAACAAACCAACAAACCAACAAACCAACAAACCAAAAAACCACCAAACCAAGTAACCAAAAAGCCAACAAACTAACAAACCAACAAGCCAACAAGCCAACAAACCAACAAACCAACAAAGCAACAAGCCAACAAGCCAACAAACCAACAAACCAACAAGCCAATAAACCAACAAACCAACAAGCCAACAAACCAACAAACCAACAAACGAACAAACCAACAAGCCAACAAACCAACAAACCAACAAGCCAACAAACCAACAAACCAACAAGCCAACAAACCAACAAACAAACAAACCAACAAGCCAACAAACCAACAAACCAACAAACCAACAAACCAACAAGCCAACAAACCAACAAACCAACAAACAAATAAACCAACAAACCAACAAACCAACAAACCAACAAACCAACAAACCAACAAACCAAAAAACCAACAAACCAACAAGCCAACAAACCAACAAACCAACAAACCAACAAGCCAACAAACCAACAAACAAATAAACCAACAAACCAACAAACCAACAAACAAATAAACCAACAAACCAACAAACCAACAAACCAACAAACCAACAAAGCAACAAGCCAAAAAGCCAACAAACCAACAAACCAACAAACCAACAAACCAAGAAGCCAACAAACCAACAAGCCAACAAACCAACAAACCAACAAACCAAGTAACCAAAAAGCCAACAAACTAACAAACCAACAAGCCAACAAGCCAACAAACCAACAAACCAACAAAGCAACAAGCCAACGAGCCAACAAACTAACAAACCAACAAGCCAACAAACCAACAAACCAACAAGCCAACAAGCCAACAAACCAACAAACCAACAAACCAACAAGCCAACAAACCAACAAACCAACAAGCCAACAAACCAACAAACCAACAAACCAACAAACCAACAAGCCAACAAGCCAAAAAATCAACAAACCAACAAGCCAACAAGCCAACAAACCAACAAACCAACAAGCCAACAAACCAACAAACCAACAAGCCAACAAACCAACAAACAAATAAACCAACAAACCAACAAACCAACAAACCAACTAACCAATAAACCAACAAACTAACAAACCAACAAGCCAACAAACCAACAAACCAACAAGCCAACAAACCAACAAACCAACAAGCCAACAAGCCAACAAACCAACAAACCAACAAGCCAACAAACCAACAAACCAACAAACCAACATGCCAACAAACCAACAAACTAAGTAACCAACAAGCCAACAAACCAACAAACCAGCAAGCCAACAAACCAACTAACCAGCAAACCAACAAGCCAAGAAACCAACAAACAAATAAACCAACAAACCAACCAACCAACAAACCAATAAACCAACAAACTAACAAACCAACAAGCCAACAAACCAACAAACCAACAAGCCAACAAACCACCAACCCAACAAACCAACAAGCCAACAAGCCAACAAACCAACAAACCAACAAGCCAACAAACCAACAAACCAACAAACCAACATGCCAACAAACCAACAAACTAAGTAACCAACAAGCCAACAAACCAACAAACCAAGAAGCCAACAAGCCAACAAACCAACAAACCAACAAGCCAACAAACCAACAAACCAACAAACCAACAAACCAACAAACCAACAAACCAACAAGCCAACAAACCAACAAACAAATAAACCAACAAACCAACAAACCAACAAACCAACAAACCAACAAACCAAAAAGCCAACAAACCAACAAACCAACAAGCCAACAAACCAACAAACCAACAAACCAACAAGCCAACAAACCAACAAACAAATAAACCAACAAACCAACAAACCCACAAACCAACAAACCAACAAACCAACAAACCAAAAAACCAACAAACCAACAAGCCAACAAGCCAACAAACCAACAAACTAACAAACCAACAAGCCAACAAATCAACAAATCAACAAGCCAACAAGCTTACAAACCAACAAACCAAAAAACCAACAAACCATCAAACGAACAAAGCAACAAGCCAACAAGCCAACAAACCAACAAACCAATAAGCCAACAAACCAACAAACCAACAAACCAACAAGCCAACGAACCAACCAACCAACAAACCAATAAACCAACAAACCAACAAACCAACAAACCAACAAGCCAACAAGCCAACAAACCAACAAACCAACAAACCAACAAGCAAACAAACCAACAAGCCAACAAACCACCAAACCAACAAACCAAGTAACCAAAAAGCCAACAAACTAACAAACCAACAAGCAAACAAGCCAACAAACCGAAAAACCAACAAAGCAAAAAGCCAACAAGCCAACAAACCAACAACCCAACAAGCCAACAAACCAACAAACCAACAAACCAACAAGCAAACAAACCAACAAACAAATAAACCAACAAACCAACAAACCAACAAACCAACAAACCAACAAACCAAAAAACCAACAAACCAACAAACCAACAAGCCAACAAACCAACAAACCAACAAGCCAACAAGCCAACAAACCAACAAACCAACAAGCCAACAAACCAACAAACCAACAAACCAACAAACAAATAAATCAACAAACCAACAAACCAACAAACCAACAAACCAACAAACCAACAAACCAACAAACCAACAAACCAACAAACCAACCAACCATCAAGCCAACAAGCCAACAAACCAACAAACCAACAAGCCAACAAGCCAACAAACCAACAAACCAACAAGCCAACAAACCAATATACTAACAAACCAATAAGCCAACAAACCAACAAACAAATAAACCAACAAACCAAAAAACCAACAAACCAACAAACCAACAAACCAACAAGCCAACAAACCAACAAGCCAACAAGCCAACAAACCAACAAACCAACAAACCAACAATCCAACAAACCAACAAGCCAACAAACCAACAAACCAACAAACCAAGTAACCAAAAAGCCAACAAACTAACAAACCAACAAGCCAACAAACCAACAAACCAACAAGCCAACAAGCCAACAAACCAACAAACCAACAAACCAACAAACCAACAAACCAACAAAACAACAAGCCAACAAAAAACAAACCAAAAAACCAACAAGCCAATAAACCAACAAAGCAACAAGCCAACAAGCCAACAGACCAAAAAACCAACAAACCAACAAACCAACAAACCAACAAACCAAAAAACCAACAAACCAAAAAACCAACAAACCAACAAACCAACAAGCCAACAAGCCAACAAGCCAACAAACCAACAAACCAACAAGCCAACAAACCAACAAACAAATAAACCAACAAACCAACAAACCAACAAACCAACAAACCAAAAAACCAACAAACCAACAAACCAACAAGCCAACAAGCCAACAAGCCAACAAACCAACAAACCAACAAGCCAACAAGCCAACAAACCAACAAACCAACAAGCCAACAAACCAACAAACCAACAAACCAACAAGCCAACAAACCAACAAACAAATAATCCAACAAACCAAAAAACCAACAAACCAACAAACCAACAAACCAACAAACCAACAAACCAACAAACCAACAAGCCAACAAGCCAACAAACTAACAAACCAACAAACCAACAAGCCAACAAACCAACAAGCCAACAAACCAACAAACCAAGTAACCAAAAACCCAACAAACTAACAAACCAACAAGAAAACAAACCAACAAACCAACAAACCAACAAACCACCAAACCAAGTAACCAAAAGCCAACAAACAAACAAACCAACAAGCCAACAATCCAACAAACCAACAAACCAACAAAGCAACAAGCCAACAAGCCAACAAACCAACAAACCAATAAGCTAATAAACCAGCAAACCAACAAGCCAACAAGCCAACAAACCAACAAACCAACAAACCAACAAACCAACAAGCCAGCAAACCAACAAACCAACAAGCCAATAAACCAACAAGCCAACAAACCAACAACCCAACAAACCAACAAGCCAACAAGCCAACAAACCAACAAACCAACAAGCCAACACACCAACAAACCAACAAACCAAAATGCCAACAAACCAACAAACTAAGTAACCAACAAACCAACAAGCCAACAAGCCAACAAACCAACAAACCAACAAGCCAACAAACCAACAAACCAACAAACCAACAAACCAACAAGCCAACAAGCCAACAAACCAACAAACCAACAAGCCATCAAGCCAACAAACCAACAAACCAACAAGCCAACAAACCAACAAACCAACAAACCAACAAGCCAACAAACCAACAAACAAATAAACCAACAAATCAACAAACCAACAAACCAATAAACCCACAAACTAACAAACCAACAAGCCAACAAACCAACAAACCAACAAGCCAACAAACCAACAACCCAACAAACCAACAAGCCAACAAGCCAACAAACCAACAAACTAAGTAACCAACAAACCAACAAGCCAACAAGCCAACCAACCAACAAACCAACAAGCCAACAAACCAACAAACCAACAAACCAACAAACGAACAAGCCAACAAGCCAACAAACCAACAAGCCAACAAACCTACAAACCAACAAACCAACAAACCAACAAGCCAACAAGCCAACAAACCAACAAACCAACAAGCCAACAAGCCAACAAACCAACAAACCAACAAGCCAACAAACCAACAAACCAACAAACCAACAAGCCAACAAACCAACAAACAAATAAACCAACAAACCAACAAACCAACAAACCAATAAACCAACAAACTAACAAACCAACAAGCCAACAAACCAACAAACCAACAAGCCAACAAACCAATAACCCAACAAACCAACAAGCCAACAAGCCAACAAACCAACAAACCAACAAGCCAACACACCAACAAACCAACAAACCAACATGCCAACAAACTAACAAACTAAGTAACCAACAAACCAACAAGCCAACAAGCCAACAAACCAACAAACCAACAAGCCAACAAACCAACAAACCAACAAACCAATAAGCCAACAAACCAACAAACAAATAAACCAACAAACCAACAAACAAACAAACCAACAAACCAACAAACCAAAAACCAACAAACCAACAAACCAACAAGCCAACAAACCAACAAACCAAAAAACCAACAAACCAACAAACCAACAAACCAACAAACCAACAAACCAACAAACCAACAAACCAAAAAACCAACAAACCAACAAACCAACAAGCCAACAATCCAACAAACCAACAAACCAACAAACCAACAATCCAACAAACCAAAAAACCAACAAACCAACAAGCCAACAAGCCAACAAGCCAACAAACAAACAAACCAATAAGCCAACAAACCAACAAACCAACAAACCAACAAGCCAACGAACCAACCAACCAACAAACCAATAAACCAACAAACGAACAAACCAACAAACCAACAAGCCAACAAGCCAACAAACCAACAAACCAACAAACCAACAAGCAAACAAACCAACAAGCCAACAAACCAACAAACCAACAAACCAAGTAACCAAAAAGCCAACAAACTAACAAACCAACAAGCTAACAAGCCAACAAACCGAAAAACCAACAAAGCAAAAAGCCAACAAGCCAACAAACCAACAACCCAACAAGCCAACAAACCAACAAACCAACAAACCAACAAGCCAACAAACCAACAAACAAATAAACCAACAAACCAACAAACCAACAAACCAACAAACCAACAAACCAAAAAACCAACAAACCAACAAACCAACAAGCCAACAAACCAACAAACCAACAAGCCAACAAGCCAACAAACCAACAAACCAACAAGCCAACAAACCAACAAACCAACAAACCAACAAACAAATAAATCAACAAACCAACAAACCAACAAACCAACAAACCAACAAACCAACAAACCAAAAAACCAACAAACCAACCAACCATCAAGCCAACAAGCCAACAAACCAACAAACCAACAAGCCAACAAGCCAACAAACCAACAAACCAACAAGCCAACAAACCAATAAACCAACAAACCAACAAGCCAACAAACCAACAAACAAATAAACCAACAAACCAAAAAACCAACAAACCAACAAACCAACAAACCAACAAGCCAACAAACCAACAAGCCAACAAGCCAACAAACCAACAAACCAACAAACCAACAAACCAACAATCCAACAAACCAACAAGCCAACAAACCAACAAACCAACAAACCAAGTAACCAAAAAGCCAACAAACTAACAAACCAACAAGCCAACAAACCAACAAACCAACAAGCCAACAAGCCAACAAACCAACAAACCAACAAACCAACAAGCCAACAAACCAACAAAACAACAAGCCAACAAAAAACAAACCAAAAAACCAACAAGCCAATAAACCAACAAAGCAACAAGCCAACAAGCCAACAGACCAAAAAACCAACAAACCAACAAACCAACAAACCAACAAACCAAAAAACCAACAAACCAAAAAACCAACAAACCAACAAACCAACAAGCCAACAAGCCAACAAGCCAACAAACCAACAAACCAACAAGCCAACAAACCAACAAACAAATAAACCAACAAACCAACAAACCAACAAACCAACAAACCAAAAAACCAACAAACCAACAAACCAACAAGCCAACAAGCCAACAAGCCAACAAACCAACAAACCAACAAGCCAACAAGCCAACAAACCAAAAAACCAACAAGCCAACAAACCAACAAGCCAACAAACCAACAAACCAACAAGCCAACAAGCCAACAAACAAACAAACCAAAAAACCAACAAACCAACAAACCATCAAACGAACAAAGCAACAAGCCAACAAGCCAACAAACCAACAAACCAACAAGCCAACAAACCAACAAACCAACAAGCCAACAAGCCAACAAACCAACAAACCAACAAACCAACAAGCCAACAAACCAACAAACCAACAAGCCAACAAGCCAACAAACCAACAAACCAACAAGCCAACAAGCCAACAAACCAACAAACCAACAAGCCAACAAACCAACAAACCAACAAACCAACAAACCAACAAACCAACAAACCAACAAGCCAACAAGCCAACAAACCAACAAACCAACAAACCAACAAGCCAACAAACCAACAAGCCAACAAACCAACAAACCAACAAACCAAGTAACCAAAAAGCCAACAAACTAACAAACCAACAAGCCAACAAGCCAACAAACCAACAAACCAACAAAGCAAAAAGCCAACAAGCCAACAAACCAACAAACCAACAAGCCAACAAACCAACAAACCAACAAACCAACAAACCAACAAGCCAACAAGCCAACAAACCAACAAGCCAACAAACCAACAAACCAACAAACCAATAAACCAACAAGCCAACAAGCCAACAAACCAACAAACCAACAAGCCAACAAGCCAACAAACCAACAAACCAACAAGCCAACAAACCAACAAACCAACAAACCAACAAGCCAACAAACCAACAAACAAATAAACCAACAAACCAACAAACCAACAAACCAATAAACCAACAAACTAACAAACCAACAAGCCAACAAACCAACAAACCAACAAGCCAACAAGCCAACAAACCAACAAACCAACAAGCCAACAAACCAACAAACCAACAAACCAACAAGCCAACAAACCAACAAACTAAGTAACCAACAAACCAACAAGCCAACAAGCCAACAAACCAACAAACCAACAAGCCAACAAACCAACAAACCAACAAACCAACAAACCAACAAGCCAACAAGCCAACAAACCAACAAGCCAACAAACCAACAAACCAACAAACCAACAAACCAACAAGCCAACAAGCCAACAAACCAACAAACCAACAAGCCAACAAGCCAACAAACCAACAAACCAACAAGCCAACAAACCAACAAACCAACAAACCAACAAGCCAACAAACCAACAAACAAATAAACCAACAAACCAACAAACCAACAAACCAATAAACCAACAAACTAACAAACCAACAAGCCAACAAACCAACAAACCAACAAGCCAACAAACCAACAACCCAACAAACCAACAAGCCAACAAGCCAACAAACCAACAAACCAACAAGCCAACACACCAACAAACCAACAAACCAACATGCCAACAAACCAACAAACTAAGTAACCAACAAACCAACAAGCCAACAAGCCAACAAACCAACAAACCAACAAGCCAACAAACCAACAAACCAACAAACCAACAAGCCAACAAACCAACAAACAAATAAACCAACAAACCAACAAACAAACAAACCAACAAACCAACAAACCAAAAACCAACAAACCAACAAACCAACAAGCCAACAAACCAACAAACCAAAAAACCAACAAACCAACAAACCAACAAACCAACAAACCAACAAACCAGCAAACCAACAAACCAACAAACCAACAAACCAAAAAACCAACAAACCAACAAACCAACAAGCCAACAATCCAACAAACCAACAAACCAACAAACCAACAATCCAACAAACCAAAAAACCAACAAACCAACAAGCCAACAAGCCAACAAGCCAACAAACCAACAAACCAATAAGCCAACAAACCAACAAACCAACAAACCAACAAGCCAACGAACCAACCAACCAACAAACCAATAAACCAACAAACCAACAAACCAACAAACCAACAAGCCAACAAGCCAACAAACCAACAAACCAACAAACCAACAAGCAAACAAACCAACAAGCCAACAAACCAACAAACCAACAAACCAAGTAACCAAAAAGCCAACAAACTAACAAACCAACAAGCAAACAAGCCAACAAACCGAAAAACCAACAAAGCAAAAAGCCAACAAGCCAACAAACCAACAACCCAACAAGCCAACAAACCAACAAACCAACAAACCAACAAACCAACAAGCCAACAAACCAACAAACAAATAAACCAACAAACCAACAAACCAACAAACCAACAAACCAACAAACCAAAAAACCAACAAACCAACAAACCAACAAGCCAACAAACCAACAAACCAACAAGCCAACAAGCCAACAAACCAACAAACCAACAAGCCAACAAACCAACAAACCAACAAACCAACAAACAAATAAATCAACAAACCAACAAACCAACAAACCAACAAACCAACAAACCAACAAACCAACAAACCAACAAACCAAAAAACCAACAAACCAACCAACCATCAAGCCAACAAGCCAACAAACCAACAAACCAACAAGCCAACAAGCCAACAAACCAACAAACCAACAAACCAACAAACCAATAAACCAACAAACCAACAAGCCAACAAACCAACAAACAAATAAACCAACAAACCAAAAAACCAACAAACCAACAAACCAACAAACCAACAAGCCAACAAACCAACAAGCCAACAAGCCTACAAACCAACAAACCAACAAACCAACAATCCAACAAACCAACAAGCCAACAAACCAACAAACCAACAAACCAAGTAACCAAAAAGCCAACAAACTAACAAACCAACAAGCCAACAAACCAACAAACCAACAAGCCAACAAGCCAACAAACCAACAAACCAACAAACCAACAAGCCAACAAACCAACAAAACAACAAGCCAACAAAAAACAAACCAAAAAACCAACAAGCCAATAAACCAACAAAGCAACAAGCCAACAAGCCAACAGACCAAAAAACCAACAAACCAACAAACCAACAAACCAACAAACCAAAAAACCAACAAACCAAAAAACCAACAAACCAACAAACCAACAAGCCAACAAGCCAACAAGCCAACAAACCAACAAACCAACAAGCCAACAAACCAACAAACAAATAAACCAACAAACCAACAAACCAACAAACCAACAAACCAAAAAACCAACAAACCAACAAACCAACAAGCCAACAAGCCAACAAGATAACAAACCAACAAACCAACAAGCCAACAAACCAACAAACCAAAAAACCAACAAGCCAACAAACCAACAAGCCAACAAACCAACAAACCAACAAGCCAACAAGCCAACAAACAAACAAACCAAAAAACCAACAAACCAACAAACCATCAAACGAACAAAGCAACAAGCCAACAAGCCAACAAACCAACAAACCAACAAGCCAACAAACCAACAAACCAACAAGCCAACAAGCCAACAAACCAACAAACCAACAAACCAACAAGCCAACAAACCGACAAACCAACAAGCCAACAAGCCAACAAACCAACAAACCAACAAGCCAACAAGCCAACAAACCAACAAACCAACAAGCCAACAAACCAACAAACCAACAAACCAACAAACCAACAAACCAACAAACCAACAAGCCAACAAGCCAACAAACCAACAAACCAACAAACCAACAAGCCAACAAACCAACAAGCCAACAAACCAACAAACCAACAAACCAAGTAACCAAAAAGCCAACAAACTAACAAACCAACAAGCCAACAAGCCAACAAACCGACAAACCAACAAAGCAAAAAGCCAACAAGCCAACAAACCAACAAACCAACAAGCCAACAAACCAACAAACCAACAAACCAACAAGCCAACAAACCAACAAACAAATAAACCAACAAACCAACAAACCAACAAACCAACAAACCAACAAACCAAAAAACCAACAAACCAACAAACCAACAAGCCAACAAACCAACAAACAAATAAACCAACAAACCAAAAAACCAACAAACCAACAAACCAACAAACCAACAAACCAACAAACCAACAAGCCAACAAGCCAACAAACCAACAAACCAACAAACCAACAATCCAACAAACCATCAAACGAACAAAGCAACAAGCCAACAAGCCAACAAACCAACAAACCAACAAGCCAACAAACCAACAAACCAACAAGCCAACAAGCCAACAAACCAACAAACCAACAAACCAACAAGCCAACAAACCAACAAACCAACAAGCCAACAAGCCAACAAACCAACAAACCAACAAGCCAACAAGCCAACAAACCAACAAACCAACAAGCCAACAAACCAACAAACCAACAAACCAACAAACCAACAAACCAACAAACCAACAAACCAACAAGCCAACAAACCAACAAACCAACAAACCAACAAGCCAACAAACCAACAAGCCAACAAACCAACAAACCAACAAACCAAGTAACCAAAAAGCCAACAAACTAACAAACCAACAAGCCAACAAGCCAACAAACCAACAAACCAACAAAGCAAAAAGCCAACAAGCCAACAAACCAACAAACCAACAAGCCAACAAACCAACAAACCAACAAACCAACAAACCAACAAGCCAACAAGCCAACAAACCAACAAGCCAACAAACCAACAAACCAACAAACCAACAAACCAACAAGCCAACAAGCCAACAAACCAACAAACCAACAAGCCAACAAGCCAACAAACCAACAAACCAACAAGCCAACAAACCAACAAACCAACAAACCAACAAGCCAACAAACCAACAAACAAATAAACCAACAAACCAACAAACCAACAAACCAATAAACCAACAAACTAACAAACCAACAAGCCAACAAACCAACAAACCAACAAGCCAACAAGCCAACAAACCAACAAACCAACAAGCCAACAAACCAACAAACCAACAAACCAACAAGCCAACAAACCAACAAACTAAGTAACCAACAAACCAACAAGCCAACAAGCCAACAAACCAACAAACCAACAAGCCAACAAACCAACAAACCAACAAACCAACAAACCAACAAGCCAACAAGCCAACAAACCAACAAGCCAACAAACCAACAAACCAACAAACCAACAAACCAACAAGCCAACAAGCCAACAAACCAACAAACCAACAAGCCAACAAGCCAACAAACCAACAAACCAACAAGCCAACAAACCAACAAACCAACAAACCAACAAGCCAACAAACCAACAAACAAATAAACCAACAAACCAACAAACCAACAAACCAATAAACCAACAAACTAACAAACCAACAAGCCAACAAACCAACAAACCAACAAGCCAACAAACCAACAACCCAACAAACCAACAAGCCAACAAGCCAACAAACCAACAAACCAACAAGCCAACACACCAACAAACCAACAAACCAACATGCCAACAAACCAACAAACTAAGTAACCAACAAACCAACAAGCCAACAAGCCAACAAACCAACAAACCAACAAGCCAACAAACCAACAAACCAACAAACCAACAAGCCAACAAACCAAAAAACAAATAAACCAACAAACCAACAAACAAACAAACCAACAAACCAACAAACCAAAAACCAACAAACCAACAAACCAACAAGCCAACAAACCAACAAACCAAAAAACCAACAAACCAACAAACCAACAAACCAACAAACCAACAAACCAGCAAACCAACAAACCAACAAACCAACAAACCAAAAAACCAACAAACCAACAAACCAACAAGCCAACAATCCAACAAACCAACAAACCAACAAACCAACAATCCAACAAACCAAAAAACCAACAAACCAACAAGCCAACAAGCCAACAAGCCAACAAACCAACAAACCAATAAGCCAACAAACCAACAAACCAACAAACCAACAAGCCAACGAACCAACCAACCAACAAACCAATAAACCAACAAACCAACAAACCAACAAACCAACAAGCCAACAAGCCAACAAACCAACAAACCAACAAACCAACAAGCAAACAAACCAACAAGCCAACAAACCAACAAACCAACAAACCAAGTAACCAAAAAGCCAACAAACTAACAAACCAACAAGCAAACAAGCCAACAAACCGAAAAACCAACAAAGCAAAAAGCCAACAAGCCAACAAACCAACAACCCAACAAGCCAACAAACCAACAAACCAACAAACCAACAAACCAACAAGCCAACAAACCAACAAACAAATAAACCAACAAACCAACAAACCAACAAACCAACAAACCAACAAACCAAAAAACCAACAAACCAACAAACCAACAAGCCAACAAACCAACAAACCAACAAGCCAACAAGCCAACAAACCAACAAACCAACAAGCCAACAAACCAACAAACCAACAAACCAACAAACAAATAAATCAACAAACCAACAAACCAACAAACCAACAAACCAACAAACCAACAAACCAACAAACCAACAAACCAAAAAACCAACAAACCAACCAACCATCAAGCCAACAAGCCAACAAACCAACAAACCAACAAGCCAACAAGCCAACAAACCAACAAACCAACAAACCAACAAACCAATAAACCAACAAACCAACAAGCCAACAAACCAACAAACAAATAAACCAACAAACCAAAAAACCAACAAACCAACAAACCAACAAACCAACAAGCCAACAAACCAACAAGCCAACAAGCCAACAAACCAACAAACCAACAAACCAACAATCCAACAAACCAACAAGCCAACAAACCAACAAACCAACAAACCAAGTAACCAAAAAGCCAACAAACTAACAAACCAACAAGCCAACAAACCAACAAACCAACAAGCCAACAAGCCAACAAACCAACAAACCAACAAACCAACAAGCCAACAAACCAACAAAACAACAAGCCAACAAAAAACAAACCAAAAAACCAACAAGCCAATAAACCAACAAAGCAACAAGCCAACAAGCCAACAGACCAAAAAACCAACAAACCAACAAACCAACAAACCAACAAACCAAAAAACCAACAAACCAAAAAACCAACAAACCAACAAACCAACAAGCCAACAAGCCAACAAGCCAACAAACCAACAAACCAACAAGCCAACAAACCAACAAACAAATAAACCAACAAACCAACAAACCAACAAACCAACAAACCAAAAAACCAACAAACCAACAAACCAACAAGCCAACAAGCCAACAAGATAACAAACCAACAAACCAACAAGCCAACAAACCAACAAACCAAAAAACCAACAAGCCAACAAACCAACAAGCCAACAAACCAACAAACCAACAAGCCAACAAGCCAACAAACAAACAAACCCAAAAACCAACAAACCAACAAACCATCAAACGAACAAAGCAACAAGCCAACAAGCCAACAAACCAACAAACCAACAAGCCAACAAACCAACAAACCAACAAGCCAACAAGCCAACAAACCAACAAACCAACAAACCAACAAGCCAACAAACCGACAAACCAACAAGCCAACAAGCCAACAAACCAACAAACCAACAAGCCAACAAGCCAACAAACCAACAAACCAACAAGCCAACAAACCAACAAACCAACAAACCAACAAACCAACAAACCAACAAACCAACAAGCCAACAAGCCAACAAACCAACAAACCAACAAACCAACAAGCCAACAAACCAACAAGCCAACAAACCAACAAACCAACAAACCAAGTAACCAAAAAGCCAACAAACTAACAAACCAACAAGCCAACAAGCCAACAAACCGACAAACCAACAAAGCAAAAAGCCAACAAGCCAACAAACCAACAAACCAACAAGCCAACAAACCAACAAACCAACAAACCAACAAGCCAACAAACCAACAAACAAATAAACCAACAAACCAACAAACCAACAAACCAACAAACCAACAAACCAAAAAACCAACAAACCAACAAACCAACAAGCCAACAAACCAACAAACAAATAAACCAACAAACCAAAAAACCAACAAACCAACAAACCAACAAACCAACAAACCAACAAACCAACAAGCCAACAAGCCAACAAACCAACAAACCAACAAACCAACAATCCAACAAACCAACAAGCCAACAAACCAACAAACCAACAAACCAAGTAAACAAAAAGCCAACAAACTAACAAACCAACAAGCCAACAAGCCAACAAACCAACAAACCAACAAAGCAACAAGCCAACAAGCCAACAAACCAACAAACCAACAAGCCAACAAACCAACAAACCAACAAGCCAACAAGCCAACAAACCAACAAACCAACAAACCAACAAGCTCACAAACCAACAAACCAACAAGCCAACAAACCAACAAACCAACAAACCAGCAAGCCAACAAGCCAAAAAACCAACAAACCAACAAGCCAACAAACCAACAAACCAACAAGTCAACAAACCAACAAACCAACAAACCAACAAGCCAACAAACCAACAAACAAATAAACCAACAAACCAACAAACCAACAAACCAACAAACCAACAATCCAACAAACTAACAAACCAACAAGCCAACAAACCAACAAACCAACAAGCCAACAAACCAACAAACCAACAAACCAACAAGCCAACAAACCAAAAAACCAACAAACCAACAAGCCAACAAACCAACAAACCAACAAACCAACATGCCAACAAACCAACAAACTAAGTAACCAACAAGCCAATAAACCAATAAACCAACAAACCAACAAGCCAACAAGCCAACAAACCAACAAACCAACAAGCCAACAAACCAACAAACCAACAAACCAACAAACCAACAAACCAACAAACAAATAAACCAACAAGCCAACAAACCAACAAACCAACAAACTAACAAACCAACAAACGAAATAACCAACAAACCAACAAGCCAACAAGCCAACAAACCAACAAACCAACAAACCAACAAACTAACAAACTAAGTAACCAACAAGCCAACAAACCAACAAACCAACAAACCAACAACTCCACAAGCAAACAAGCCAACAAACCAACAAACCAACAAACCAACAAGCCAACAAACCAACAAGCCAACAAACCAACAAACCAACAAACCAAGTAACCAAAAAGCCAACAAACTAACAAACCAACAAGCCAACAAGTCAATAAACCAACAAACCAACAAAGCAACAAGCCAACATGCCAACAAACCAACAAGCCAACAAACCAACAAACCAACAAGCCAACAAGCCAACAAACCAACAAACTAACAAACCAACAAGCCAACAAACCAACAAGCCAACAAACCAACAAACCAACAAACCAACAAACCAACAAGCCAACAAGCCAACAAGCCAACAAACCAACAAACCAACAAACCAACAAGCCAACAAACCAACAAGCCAACAAACCAACAAACCAACAAACCAACAAACCAACAAACCAAGAAACCAACAAACCAACAAACCAACAAACCAAAAAACCAACAAACCAACAAACCATCAAACAAACAAACAAACAAACCAACAAACAAATAAACCAACAAACCAAAAAACCAACAAACCAACAAACCAACAAGCCAACAAACCAACAAACCAACAAACCAATTAACCAACAAACCAAAAAACGAACAAACCAACAAACCAACAAACCAACAAACCAACAAACCTTAAATCCAACAAACCAACAAACAAATAAACCAACAAACCAACAAACCAACAAACCAACAAACAAATAAACCAACAAACCAAAAAACCAACAAACCAACAAACCAACAAACCAACAAACCAATTAACCAACAAACCAACAAACGAACAAACCAACAAACGAACAAACCAACAAACAAATAAACCAACAAACCAACAAACCAACAAACCAACAAACCAACAAACAAAGAAACCAAGAAACCAACAAACCAACAAACCAAAAAACCAACAAACCAACAAACCAACAAACCAACCAACCAGCAAACCAAGAAACCAACAAACCAACAAACCAACAAACCAACAAACCAACAAACCAACAAACCAACAAATCAACAAACCAACAAACCACCAAACCAACAAACCAACAAACCAACAAACCAACAAACCAACAAACCAACAAACCAACAAGCCAACAAACCAACAAACCAACAAACCAACAAACCAACAAACCAACAAACCAACAAACCAACAAACCAACAAACCAACAAACCAACAAACCACCAAACCAACAAACCAACAAACCAACAAACCAACAAACCAACAAACCAACAAACCAACAAGCCAACAAACCAACAAACCAACAAACCAACAAACCAACAAGCCAACAAACCAACAAACCAACAAACCAACAAGCCAACAAACCAACAAACAAATAAACAAACAAACCAAAAAACCAACAAACCAACAAACCAACAAACCAACAAACCAACAAACCAACAAACCAAAAAATCAACAAACCAACAAACCAACAAGCCAACAAGCCAACAAACCAACAAACCAACAAGCCAACAAACCAACAAACAAATAAACGAACAAACCAACAAACCAACAAACCAACAAACCAAAAAACCAACAAGCCAACAAGCCAACAAACCATCAAACCAACTAGCCAACAAACCAACAAACCAACAAACCAACAAGCCAACAAACAAATAAATCAACAAACCAAAAAACCAACAAGCCAACAAACCAACAAAACAACAAGCCAACAAACCAACAAACAAATAAACCAACAAACCAAAAAACCAACAAACCAACAAACCAACAAACCAACAGACCAACAAACCAACAAACCAAAAAACCAACAAACCAACAAGCCAACAAACCAACAAACAAATAAACCAACAAACCAAAAAACCAACAAACCAACAAACTAACAAACCAACAAACCAACAAACCAACAAGCCAACAAACCAACAAACCAACAAGCCAACAAACCAACAAGCCAACAAACCAACAAACCAACAAACCAAGTAACCAAAAAGCCAACAAACTAACAAACCAACAAGCCAACAAGCCAACAAACCGACAAACCAACAAAGCAACAAGCCAACAAGCCAACAAACCAACAAACCAACAAGCCAACAAACCAGCAAACCAACAAACCAACAAGCCAACAAACCAACAAACAAAAAAAACAACAAACCAACAAACCAACAAGCCAACAAACCAACAAACCAACAAGCCAACAAGCCAACAAACCAACAAACCAACAAGCCAACAAACCAACAAGCCAACAAACCAACAAACCAACAAACCAACAAGCCAACAAACCAACAAACAAATAAACCAACAAACCAAAAAACCAACAAACCAACAAACCAACAAACCAACAAACCAAAAAACCAACAATCCAAAAAACCAACAAACCAACAAACCAACAAGCCAACAAGCCAACAAACCAACAAACCAACAAGCCAACAAACCAACAAAGAAATAAACCAACAAACCAACAAACCAACAAACCAACAAACCAACAAACCAACAAACCAACAAACCAAAAAACCAACAAACCAAAAAACCAACAAGCCAACAAGCCAACAGACCAACAAACCAACAAACCAACAAGCCAACAAACGAACAAGCCAACAAACCAACAAACCAACAAACCAAGTCACCAAAAAGCCAACAAACTAATAAACCAACAAGCCAACAAGCCAACAAACCAACAAACCAACAAAGCAACAAGCCAACAAGCCAACAAACCAACAATCCAACAAGCCAACAAACCAACAAACCAACAAGCCAACAAGCCAACAAACCAACAAACCAACAAACCAACAAGCCAACAAACCAACAAACCAACAAACCAACAAGCCAACAAACCAACAAACCAACAAACCAACAAACCAACAAGCCAACAAGCCAACAAACCAACAAACCAACAAACCAACAAACCAACAAACCAACAAACCAACAAACCAAAAAACCAAAAAACCAACAAATCAACAAACCAACAAGCCAACAAACCAACAAACTAACAAACGAACAAGCCACCAAACCAACAAACAAATAAACCAACAAACCAACAAACCAACAAACCAACAAACCAACAAACCAAAAAACCAACAAACCAACAAACCAACAAGCCAACAAGCCAACAAACCAACAAACCAACAAGCCAACAAGCCAACAAACCAACAAACCAACAAGCCAACAAACCAGCAAACCAACAAGCCAACAAACCAACAAACAAATAAACCAACAAACCAAAAAACCAACAAACCAACAAACCAACAAACCAACAAACAAACAAACCAACAAGCCAACAAGCCAACAAACCAACAAACCAACAAACCAAGTAACCAAAAAGCCAACAAACTAACAAACCAACAAGCCAACAAGCCAACAAACCGGCAAACCAACAAAGCAACAAGCCAACAAGCCAACAAACCAACAAACCAACAAGCCAACAAACCAGCAAACCAACAAACCAACAAGCCAACAAACCAACAAACAAAAAAAACAACAAACCAACAAACCAACAAGCCAACAAGCCAACAAACCAACAAACCAACAAGCCAACAAACCAACAAACCAACAAACCAACAAACCAACAAACCAACAAGCCAACAAGCCAACAAACCAACAAGCCAACAAACCAACAAACCAACAAACCAACAAACCAACAAGCCAACAAACCAACAAACCAACAAGCCAACAAACCAACAAAACAACAAACCAACAAGCCAACAAACCAACAAACAAATAAACAAACAAACCAAAAAACCAACAAACCAACAAACCAACAAACCAACAAACCAACAAACCAACAAACCAAAAAACCAACAAACCAACAAACCAACAATCCAACAAGCCAACAAACCAACAAACCAACAAGCCAACAAACCAACAAACAAATAAACGAACAAACCAACAAACCAACAAACCAACAAACCAAAAAACCAACAAGCCAACAAGCCAACAAACCATCAAACCAACAAGCCAACAAACCAACAAACCAACAAACCAACAAGCCAACAAACAAATAAATCAACAAACCAAAAAACCAACAAGCCAACAAACCAACAAAACAACAAGCCAACAAACCAACAAACAAATAAACCAACAAACCAAAAAACCAACAAACCAACAAACCAACAAACCAACAGACCAACAAACCAACAAACCAAAAAACCAACAAACCAACAAGCCAACAAACCAACAAACAAATAAACCAACAAACCAAAAAACCAACAAACCAACAAACCAACAAACCAACAAACCAACAAACCAACAAGCCAACAAGCCAACAAACCAACAAACCAACAAACCAACAAGCCAACAAACCAACAAACCAACAAGCCAACAAACCAACAAGCCAACAAACCAACAAACCAACAAACCAAGTAACCAAAAAGCCAACAAACTAACAAACCAACAAGCCAACAAGCCAACAAACCGACAAACCAACAAAGCAACAAGCCAACAAGCCAACAAACCAACAAACCAACAAGCCAACAAACCAGCAAACCAATAAACCAACAAGCCAACAAACCAACAAACAAAAAAAACAACAAACCAACAAACCAACAAGCCAACAAACCAACAAACCAACAAGCCAACAAGCCAACAAACCAACAAACACACAAGCCAACAAACCAACAAGCCAACAAACCAACAAACCAACAAACCAACAAGCCAACAAACCAACAAACAAATAAACCAACAAACCAAAAAACCAACAAACCAACAAACCAACAAACCAACAAACCAAAAAACCAACAAACCAAAAAACCAACAAACCAACAAACCAACAAGCCAATAAGCCAACAAACCAACAAAACAACAAGCCAACAAACCAACAAAGAAATAAACCAACAAACCAACAAACCAACAAACCAACAAACCAACAAACCAACAAACCAACAAACCAAAAAACCAACAAACCAAATAACCAACAAGCCAACAAGCCAACAAACCAACAAACCAACAAACCAACAAGCCAACAAACGAACAAGCCAACAAACCAACAAACCAACAAACCAAGTGACCAAAAAGCCAACAAACTAATAAACCAACAAGCCAACAAGCCAACAAACCAACAAACCAACAAAGCAACAAGCCAACAAGCCAACAAACCAACAATCCAACAAGCCAACAAACCAACAAACCAACAAACCAACAAACCAACAAGCCAACAAGCCAACAAACCAACAAACCAACAAACCAACAAGCCAACAAACCAACAAACCAACAAACCAACAAGCCAACAAACCAACAAACCAACAAACCAACAAACCAACAAGCCAACAAGCCAACAAACCAACAAACCAACAAACCAACAAACCAACAAACCAACAAACCAACAAACCAACAAACCAAAAAACCAACAAATCAACAAACCAACAAGCCAACAAACCAACAAACTAACAAACGAACAAGCCACCAAACCAACAAACAAATAAACCAACAAACCAACAAACCAACAAACCAACAAACCAACAAACCAAAAAACCAACAAACCAACAAACCAACAAGCCAACAAGCCAACAAACCAACAAACCAACAAGCCAACAAGCCAACAAACCAACAAACCAACAAGCCAACAAACCAGCAAACCAACAAGCCAACAAACCAACAAACAAATAAACCAACAAACCAAAAAACCAACAAACCAACAAACCAACAAACCAACAAACAAACAAACCAACAAGCCAACAAGCCAACAAACCAACAAACCAACAAACCAAGTAACCAAAAAGCCAACAAACTAACAAACCAACAAGCCAACAAGCCAACAAACCGACAAACCAACAAAGCAACAAGCCAACAAGCCAACAAACCAACAAACCAACAAGCCCACAAACCAGCAAACCAACAAACCAACAAGCCAACAAACCAACAAACAAAAAAAACAACAAACCAACAAACCAACAAGCCAACAAACCAACAAACCAACAAGCCAACAAGCCAACAAACCAACAAACCAACAAGCCAACAAACCAACAAGCCAACAAACCAACAAACCAACAAATCAACAAGCCAACAAACAAATAAACCAACAAACCAACAAACCAACAAGCCCACAAACCAGCAAACCAACAAACCAACAAGCCAACAAACCAACAACAAAAAAAAACAACAAACCAACAAACCAACAAACCAACTAACCAAGAAACCAACAAACCAAAAAACCAACAAACCAAAAAACCAACAAACCAACAAACCAACAAGCCAACAAGCCAACAAACCAACAAACCAACAAGCCAACAAACCAACAAAGAAATAAACCAACAAACCAACAAACCAACAAACCAACAAACCAACAAACCAACAAACCAAAAAACCAACAAACCAAAAAACCAACAAGCCAACAAGCCAACAAACCAACAAACCAACAAACCAACAAGCCAACAAACGAACAAGCCAACAAACCAACAAACCAACAAACCAACAAACCAAAAAACCAACAAACCAACAAACCAACAAGCCAACAAGCCAACAAACCAACAAACCAACAAACCAACAAACCAACAAACCAACAAACCAACAAACCAACAAACCAACAAACCAACAAACCAACAAACCAAAAAACCAAAAAACCAACAAATCAACAAACCAACAAGCCAACAAACCAACAAACTAACAAACGAACAAGCCACCAAACCAACAAACAAATAAACCAACAAACCAACAAACGAACAAACCAACAAACCAACAAACCAAAAAACCAACAAACCAACAAACCAACAAGCCAACAAGCCAACAAACCAACAAACCAACAAGCCAACAAGCCAACAAACCAACAAACCAACAAGCCAACAAACCAGCAAACCAACAAGCCAACAAACCAACAAACAAATAAACCAACAAACCAAAAAACCAACAAACCAACAAACCAACAAACCAACAAACAAACAAACCAACAAGCCAACAAGCCAACAAACCAACAAACCAACAAACCAACAAACCAACAAGCCAACAAACCAACAAACCAACAAGCCAACAAACCAAAAAACCAACAAATCAACAAACCAACAAGCCAACAAACCAACAAACTAACAAACGAACAAGCCACCAAACCAACAAACAAATAAACCAACAAACCAACAAACCAACAAACCAACAAACCAACAAACCAAAAAACCAACAAACCAACAAACCAACAAGCCAACAAGCCAACAAACCAACAAACCAACAAGCCAACAAGCCAACAAACCAACAAACCAACAAGCCAACAAACCAGCAAACCAACAAGCCAACAAACCAACAAACAAATAAACCAACAAACCAAAAAACCAACAAACCAACAAACCAACAAACCAACAAACAAACAAACCAACAAGCCAACAAGCCAACAAACCAACAAACCAACAAACCAACAAACCAACAAGCCAACAAACCAACAAACCAACAAGCCAACAAACCAACAAGCCAACAAACCAACAAACCAAGTACCCAAAAAGGCAACAAACTAACACACCAACAAGCCAACAAACCAACAAGCCAACAAACCAACAAACCAACAAGCCAACAAACCAACAAACCAACAAACCAACAAACCAACAAGCCAACAAGCCAACAAACCAACAAACCAACAAACCAACAAACCAACAAACCAACAAACCAACAAACCAACAAACCAACAAACCAAAAAACCCACAAACCAACAAACCAACAAGCCAACAAACCAACAAACCAACAAACGAACAAGCCAACAAACCAACAAACAAATAAACCAACAAACCAACAAGCCAACAAGCCAACAAACCAACAAACCAACAAGCCAACAAGCCAACAAACCAACAAACCAACAAGCCAACAAACCAACAAACCAACAAACCAACAAGCCAACAAACCAACAAACAAATAAATCAACAAACCAAAAAACCAACAAACCAACAAACCAACAAACCAACAAACAAACAAACCAACAAGCCAACAAGCCAACAAACCAACAAACCAACAAACCAACAAACCAACAAGCCAACAAACCAAAAAGCCAACAAACCAACAAACCAACAAGCCAACAAGCCAACAAACCATTAAGCCAACAAGCCAACAAACCAACAAACCAACAAGCCAATAAGCCAACAAACCAACAAACCAACAAGCCAACAAACCAATAAACCAACAAGCCAACATACCAACAAACAAATAAACCAACAAACCAAAAAACTAACAAACCAACAAACCAACAAACCAACAACCCAAAAAACCAACAAACCAAAAAACCAACAAACCAACAAACCAACAAGCCAACAAGCCAACAAACCAACAAACCAAGAAGCCAACAAACCAACAAACAAATAAACCAACAAACCAACAAACCAACAAACCAACAAACCAACAAACCAACAAACCAACAAACCAAAAAACCAACAAACCAACAAACCAACAAGCCAACAAGCCAACAAGCCAACAAACCAACAAACCAACAAACCAATAAGCCAACAAACCAACAAGCCAACAAACCAACAAACTAACAAACCAAGTAACCAAAAAGTCAACAAACTAACAAACCAACAAGCCAACAAACCAACAAACCAACAAACCAACAAAGCAACAAGCCAACAAGCCAACAAACCAACAAACCAACAAGCCAACAAACCAACAAACCAACAAGCCAACAAACCAACAAACCAACAAACCAACATGCCAACAAACCAACAAACCAACTAGCCAATAAACCAACAAACCAACAAACCAACAAACCAACAAGCCAACAAGCCAACAAACCAACAAACCAACAAGCCAACAAGCCAACAAACCAACAAACCAACAAGCCAACAAGCCAACAAACCAACAAACCAAAAAGCCAACAAACCAACAAACAAATAAACAAATAAACCAACAAACCAACAAACCAACAAACCAACAAACCAACAAACTAACAAACCAACAAACCAACAAGCCAACAAGCCAACAAACCAACAAACCAACAAGCCAACAAACCAACAAACCAACAAACCAACAAGCCAACAAACCAACAAACAAATAAACCAACAAACCAAAAAACCAACAAACCAACAAACCAACAAACCAACAAACAACCAAACCAACAAGCCAACAAGCCAACAAACCAA
The DNA here is from genome assembly GCA_958298945.1 of Atherix ibis. Taxonomy (NCBI): domain Eukaryota; kingdom Metazoa; phylum Arthropoda; class Insecta; order Diptera; family Athericidae; genus Atherix; species Atherix ibis. Next base: position 33,094,310 of record OY282608.1, read on the forward strand.
CAAACCAACAAACCAACAAACCAACAAGCCAACAAACCAACAAACCAACAAGCCAACAAACCAACAAACCAACAAGCCAACAAACCAACAAACCAACAAGCCAACAAGCCAACAAACCAACAAACCAACAAGCCAATAAGCCAACAAACCAACAAAACAATAAGCCAACAAACCAACAAACCAACAAACCAACAAGCCAACATACCAACAAACAAATAAACCAACAAACCAAAAAACTAACAAACCAACAAACCAACAAACCAACAACCCAAAAAACCAACAAACCAAAAAACCAACAAACCAACAAACCAACAAGCCAACAAGCCAACAAACCAACAAACCAAGAAGCCAACAAACCAACAAACAAATAAACCAACAAACCAACAAACCAACAAACCAACAAACCAACAAACCAACAAACCAACAAACCAAAAAACCAACAAACCAACAAACCAACAAGCCAACAAGCCAACAAGCCAACAAGCCAACAAACCAACAAACCAACAAACCAATAAGCCAACAAACCAACAAGACAACAAACCAACAAACCAACAAACAAAGTAACCAAAAAGTCAACAAACTAACAAACCAACAAGCCAACAAACCAACAAACCAACAAACCAACAAACTAAGTACCCAAAAAGGCAACAAACTAACACACCAACAAGCCAACAAACCAACAAGCCAACAAACCAACAAACCAACAAGCCAACAAACCAACAAACCAACAAACCAACAAACCAACAAGCCAACAAGCCAACAAACCAACAAACCAACAAACCAACAAACCAACAAACCAACAAACCAACAAACCAACAAACCAACAAACCAACAAACCAAAAAACCAACAAACCAACAAACCAACAAGCCAACAAGCCAACAAACCAACAAACGAACAAGCCAACAAACCAACAAACAAATAAACCAACAAACCAACAAGCCAACAAGCCAACAAACCAACAAACCAACAAGCCAACAAGCCAACAAACCAACAAACCAACAAGCCAACAAACCAACAAACCAACAAACCAACAAGCCAACAAACCAACAAACAAATAAATCAACAAACCAAAAAACCAACAAACCAACAAACCAACAAACCAACAAACAAACAAACCAACAAGCCAACAAGCCAACAAACCAACAAACCAACAAACCAACAAACCAACAAGCCAACAAACCAACAAGCCAACAAACCAACAAACCAACAAGCCAACAAGCCAACAAACCATCAAGCCAACAAGCCAACAAACCAACAAGCCAATAAGCCAACAAACCAACAAACCAACAAGCCAACAAACCAATAAACCAACAAGCCAACATACCAACAAACAAATAAACCAACAAACCAAAAAACTAGCAAACCAACAAACCAACAAACCAACAACCCAAAAAACCAACAAACCAAAAAACCAACAAACCAACAAACCAACAAGCCAACAAGCCAACAAACCAACAAACCAAGAAGCCAACAAACCAACAAACAAATAAACCAACAAACCAACAAACCAACAAACCAACAAACCAACAAACCAACAAACCAAAAAACCAACAAACCAACAAACCAACAAGCCAACAAGCCAACAAGCCAACAAACCAACAAACCAACAAACCAATAAGCCAACAAACCAACAAGCCAACAAACCAACAAACCAACAAACCAAGTAACCAAAAAGTCAACAAACTAACAAACCAACAAGCCAACAAACCAACAAACCAACAAACCAACAAAGCAACAAGCCAACAAGCCAACAAACCAACAAACCAACAAGCCAACAAACCAACAAACCAACAAGCCAACAAACCAACAAACCAACAAACCAACATGCCAACAAACCAACAAACCAACTAGCCAATAAACCAACAAACCAACAAACCAACAAACCAACAAGCCAACAAGCCAACAAACCAACAAACCAACAAGCCAACAAGCCAACAAACCAACAAACCAACAAGCCAACAAGCCAACAAACCAACAAACCAAAAAGCCAACAAACCAACAAACAAATAAACAAATAAACCAACAAACCAACAAACCAACAAACCAACAAACCAACAAACCAACAAACTAACAAACCAACAAGCCCACAAACCAACAAGCCAACAAACCAACAAACCAACAAGCCAACAAGCCAACAAACCAACAAACCAACAAGCCAACAAACCAACAAACCAACAAACCAACAAGCCAACAAACCAACAAACAAATAAACCAACAAACCAAAAAACCAACAAACCAACAAACCAACAAACCAACAAACAACCAAACCAACAAGCCAACAAGCCAACAAACCAACAAACCAACAAACCAACAAACCAACAAGCCAACAAACCAACAAACCAACAAGCCAACAAACCAACAAACCAACAAGCCAACAAACCAACAAACCAACAAGCCAACAAGCCAACAAACCAACAAACCAACAAGCCAATAAGCCAACAAACCAACAAACCAATAAGCCAACAAACCAACAAACCAACAAACCAACAAGCCAACATACCAACAAACAAATAAACCAACAAACCAAAAAACTAACAAACCAACAAACCAACAAACCAACAACCCAAAAAACCAACAAACCAAAAAACCAACAAACCAACAAACCAACAAGCCAACAAGCCAACAAACCAACAAACCAAGAAGCCAACAAACCAACAAACAAATAAACCAACAAACCAACAAACCAACAAACCAACAAACCAACAAACCAACAAACCAACAAACCAAAAAACCAACAAACCAACAAACCAACAAGCCAACAAGCCAACAAGCCAACAAGCCAACAAACCAACAAACCAACAAACCAATAAGCCAACAAACCAACAAGACAACAAACCAACAAACCAACAAACAAAGTAACCAAAAAGTCAACAAACTAACAAACCAACAAGCCAACAAACCAACAAACCAACAAACCAACAAAGCAACAAGCCAACAAGCCAACAAACCAACAAACCAACAAGCCAACAAACCAACAAACCAACAAGCCAACAAACCAACAAACCAACAAACCAACATGCCAACAAACCAACAAACCAACAAGCCAATAAACCAACAAACCAACAAACCAACAAACCAACAAGCCAACAAGCCAACAAACCAACAAACCAACAAGCCAACAAGCCAACAAACCAACAAACCAACAAGCCAACAAGCCAACAAACCAACAAACCAAAAAGCCAACAAACCAACAAACAAATAAACCAACAAACCAACAAACCAACAAACCAACAAACCAACAAACCAACAAACCAACAAACTAACAAACCAACAAGCCCACAAGCCAACAAACCAACAAACCAACAAACCAACAAGCCAACAAACCAACAAACCAACAAACCAACAAACCAACAAACCAACAAACCAACAAACCACCAAACCAACAAACCAACAAACCAACAAACCAACAAACCACCAAACTAACAAACCAACAAACCAACAAACCAACAAACAAACAAGCCAACAAGCCAACAAACCAACAAACCACCAAACTAACAAACCAACAAACCAACAAACTAAGTAACCAACAAGCTAACAAACCAAAAAACCAACAAGCCCACAAGCCAACAAACCAACAAACCAACAAACCAACAAGCCAACAAACAAAAAAACCAACAAACCAACAAACCAACAAGCCAACAAACCAACAAACCAACAAACCAATTAACCAACAAACCAACAAACGAACAAACCAACAAACAAACAAACCAACAAACCAACAAACCATCAAACCTACAAACCAACAAACCAACAAACAAATAAACCAACAAACCAACAAAGCAACAAACCAACAAACCAACAAACAAATAAACCAACAAACCAAAAAACCAACAAACCAACAAACCAACAAACCAACAAACCAATTAACCAACAAACCAACAAACGAACAAACCAACAAACCAACAAACCAACAAACCTACAAACAAACAAACCAACAAACAAATAAACCAACAAACCAACAAACCAACAAACCAAAAAACCAACAAACCAACAAACCAACAAATCAACAAACCAGCAAACCAAAAAACCAACAAACCAACAAACCAACAAACCAACAAACCAACAAACCAACAAACCAACAAACCAACAAACCAACAAACCAACAAACCACCAAACCAACAAACCAACAAACCAACAAACCAACAAACCAACAAACCAACAAACCAACAAGGCAACAAACCAACAAACCAACAAACCAACAAACCAACAAACCAACAAACCAACAAACCAACAAACCAACAAACCAACAAACCAACAAACCATTAAACCAACAAACCAACAAACCAACAAACCAACAAACCAACAAACCAACAAACCAACAAACCAACAAACCAACAAACCAACAAACCAACAAGCCAACAAACCAACAAACCGACAAACCAACAAGCCAACAAACCAACAAACAAATAAACCAACAAACCAAAAAACCAACAAACCAACAAACCAACAAACCAACAAACCAACAAACCAACAAATCAACAAACCAAAAAACCAACAAACCAACAAACCAACAAGCCAACAAGCCAACAAACCAACAAACCAACAAGCCAACAAACCAACAAACAAATAAACCAACAAACCAACAAACCAACAAACCAACAAACCAACAAACCAACAAACCAACAAACCAAAAAACCAACAAGCCGACAAGCCAACAAACCAACAAACCAATAAGCCAATAAACCAACAAACCAACAAACCAACAAGCCAACAAACCAACAAACAAATAAATCAACAAACCAAAAAACCAACAAACCAACAAACCAACAAACCAAAAAACCAACAAACCATAAAACCAACAAACCAACATACCAACAAGCCAACAAGCCAACAAACCAACAAACCAACAAGCCAACAAACCAAAAAACAAATAAACCAACAAACCAACAAACCAACAAACCAACAAACCAACAAACCAACAAACCAACAAACCAAAAAACCAACAAACCAACAAACGAACAAGCGAACAAGCCAACAAACCAACAAACCAACAAGCCAACAAGCCAACAAACCAACAAACCAACAAGCCAACAAACCAACAAACCAACAAACCAACAAGCCAACAAACCAACAAACAAATAAACCAACAAACCAAAAAACCAACAAACCAACAAACCAACAAACCAACAAGCCAACAAACCAACAAACCAACAAGCCAACAAACCAACAAACAAATAAACCAACAAACAAATAAACCAACAAACCAACAAACCAACAAACCAACAAACCAACAAACCAACAAACCAAAAAACCAACAAACCAACAAACCAACAAGCCAACAAGCCAACAAACCAACAAACCAACAAACCAACTAGCCAACAAGCCAACAAACCAACAAACCAACAAGCCAACAAACCAACAAACCAACAAACCAACAAGCCAACAAACCAACAAACAAATAAACCAACAAACCAAAAAACCAACAAATCAACAAACCAACAAACCAACAAACCAACAAGCCAACAAACCAACAAACAAATAAACCAACAAACCAAAAAACCAACAAACCAACAAACCAACAAACCAACAAGCCAACAAACCAACAAACCAACAAGCCAACAAACCAACAAACAAATAAACCAACAAACAAATAAACCAACAAACCAACAAACCAACAAACCAACAAACCAACAAACCAACAAACCAAAAAACCAACAAACCAACAAACCAACAAGCCAACAAGCCAACAAACCAACAAACCAACAAACCAACTAGCCAACAAGCCAACAAACCAACAAACCAACAAGCCAACAAACCAACAAACCAACAAACCAACAAGCCAACAAACCAACAAACAAATAAACCAACAAACCAAAAAACCAACAAACCAACAAACCAACAAACCACCAATCCAACAAGCCAACAAACCAACAAACCAACAAACCAACAAGCCAACAAACCAGCAAACCAACAAGCCAACAAACCAACAAGCCAACAAACCAACAAACCAACAAACCAAGTAACCAAAAAGCCAACAATCTAACAAACCAACAAGCCAACAAGCCAACAAACCGACAAACCAACAAAGCAACAAGCCAACAAGCCAACAAACCAACAAACCAACAAGCCAACAAACCAGCAAACCAACAAACCAACAAGCCAACAAACCAACAAACAAATAAACCAACAAACCAACATAACAACAAACCAACAAACCAACAAACCAAAAAACAACAAACCAACAAACCAACAAGCCAACAAGCCAACAAACCAACAAACCAACAAGCCAACAAGCCAACAAACCAACAAACCAACAAGCCAACAAACCAACAAACCAACAAACCAACAAGCCAACAAACCAACAAACAAATAAACCAACAAACCAAAAAACCAACAAACCAACAAACCAACAAACCAACAAACCAAAAAACCAACAAACCAAAAAACCAACAAACCAACAAACCAACAAGCCAACAACCCAACAAGCCAACAAACCAACAAGCCAACAAACCAACAAACAAATAAACCAACAAACCAACAAACCAACAAACCAACAAACCAACAAACCAACAAACCAAAAAACCAACAAACCAACAAACCAACAAGCCAACAAGCCAACAAGCCAACAAACCAACAAACAAACAAACCAACAAACCAACAAAACAACAAGCCAACAAACCAACAAACCAACAAACCAAGTAACCAAAAAGCCAACAAACTAACAAACCAACAAGCCAACAAGCCAACAAACCAACAAACCAACAAAGCAACAAGCCAACAAGCCAACAAACCAACAAACCAACAAGCCAACAAACCAACAAACCAACAAGCCAACAAGCCAACAAACCAACAAACAAACAAACCAACAAGCCAACAAACCAACAAACCAACAAGCCAACAAACCAACAAACCAACAAACCAACAAACCAACAAGCCAACAAGCCAACAAACCAACAAACAAATTAACAACAAACCAACAAACCAACAAACCAACAAACCAACAAACCAAAAAACCAACAAACCAACAAACCAACAAGCCAACAAGCCAACAAACCAACAAACCAACAAGCCAACAAGCCAACAAACCAACAAACCAACAAGCCAACAAACCAACAAACCAACAAACCAACAAGCCAACAAACCAACAAACAAATAAACCAACAAACCAAAAAACCAACAAACCAACAAGCCAACAAGCCAACAAACCAACAAACCAACAAACCAACAAGCCAACAAACCAACAAACCAACAAGCCAACAAACCAACAAGCCAACAAACCAACAAACCAAGTAACTAAAAAGCCAACAAACTAACAAACCAACAAGCCAACAAGCCAACAAACCGACAAACCAACAAAGCAACAAGCCAACAAGCCAACAAACCAACAAACCAACAAGCCAACAAACCAACAAACCAACAAACCAACAAACCAGCAAGCCAACAAACCAACAAACAAATAAACCAACAAACCAACAAGCCAACAAACCAACAAACCAACAAACCAAAAAACCAACAAACCAACAAACCAACAAGCCAACAAGCCAACAGACCAACAAACCAACAAGCCAACAAGCCAACAAACCAACAAACCAACAAACCAACAAGCCAACAAACCAATAAACCAAAAAACCAACAAACCAAAAAACCAACAAACCAACAAACCAACAAGCCAACAAGCCAACAAACCAACAAACCAACAAGCCAACAAACGAACAAACAAATAAACCAACAAACCAACAAACCAACAAACTAACAAACCAACAAACCAACAAACCAACAAATCAACAAACCAAAAAACCAACAAACCAACAAACCAACAAACCAACAAACCAACAAACCACCAAACCAACAAACCAACAAACCAACAAACCAACAAACCAACAAACCAACAAACCAACAAGGCATCAAACCAACAAACCAACAAACCAACAAACCAACAAACCAACAAACCAACAAACCAACAAACCAACAAACCAACAAACCACCAAACCAACAAACCAACAAACCAACAAACCAACAAACCAACAAACCAACAAACCAACAAACCAACAAGCCAACAAACCAACAAACCAACAAACCAACAAACCAACAAGCCAACAAACCAACAAACCAACAAACCAACAAGCCAACAAACCAACAAACAAATAAACCAACAAACCAAAAAACCAACAAACCAACAAACCAACAAACCAACAAACCAACAAACCAACAAATCAACAAACCAAAAAACCAACAAACCAACAAACCAACAACCCAACAAGCCAACAAACCAACAAACCAACAAGCCAACAAACCAACAAACAAATAAACCAACAAACCAACAAACCAACAAACCAACAAACCAACAAACCAACAAACCAACAAACCAAAAAACCAACAAGCCGACAAGCCAACAAACCAACAAACCAATAAGCCAACAAACCAACAAACCAACAAACCAACAAGCCAACAAACCAACAAACAAATAAATCAACAAACCAAAAAACCAACAAACCAACAAACCAAAAAACCAACAAACCAAAAAACCAACAAACCAACATACCAACAAGCCAACTAGCCAACAAACCAACAAACCAACAAGCCAACAAACCAAAAAACAAATAAATCAACAAACCAAAAAACCAACAAACCAACAAACCAACAAACCAACAAACCAAAAAACCAACAAACCAAAAAACCAACAAACCAACAAACCAACAAACCAACAAACCAAAAAACCAACAAACCAACAAACGAACAAGCGAACAAGCCAACAAACCAACAAACCAACAAGCCAACAAGCCAACAAACCAACAAACCAACAAGCCAACAAACCAACAAACCAACAAACCAACAAGCCAACAAACCAACAAACAAATAAACCAACAAACCAAAAAACCAACAAATCAACAAACCAACAAACCAACAAACCAACAAGCCAACAAACCAACAAACAAATAAACCAACAAACCAAAAAACCAACAAGCCAACAAACCAACAAACCAACAAGCAAACAAACCAACAAACAAATAAACCAACAACCCAAAAAACCAACAAACCAACAAACTAACAAACCAACAAACCAACAAACCAAAAAACCAACAAACCAACAAACCAACAAGCCAACAAGCCAACAAACCAACAAACCAACAAGCCAACAAACCAACAAACAAATAAACCAACAAACAAATAAACCAACAAACCAACAAACCAACAAACCAACAAACCAACAAACCAAAAAACCAACAAACCAACAAACCAACAAGCCAACAAGCCAACAAACCAACAAACCAACAAGCCAACAAGCCAACAAACCAACAAACCAACAAGCCAACAAACCAACAAACCAACAAACCAACAAGCCAACAAACCAACAAACAAATAAACCAACAAACCAAAAAACCAACAAACCAACAAACCAACAAACCAACAAACCACCAATCCAACAAGCCAACAAACCAACAAACCAACAAACCAACAAGCCAACAAACCAGCAAACCAACAAGCCAACAAACCAACAAGCCAACAAACCAACAAACCAACAAACCAAGTAACCAAAAAGCCAACAATCTAACAAACCAACAAGCCAACAAGCCAACAAACCGACAAACCAACAAAGCAACAAGCCAACAAGCCAACAGACCAACAAACCAACAAGCCAACAAGCCAACAAACCAACAAACCAACAAACCAACAAACCAACAAGCCAACAAGCCAACAAACCAACAAACCAACAAACCAACAAACCAACAAGCCAACAAACCAACAAACGAACAAGCCAACAAACCAACAAGCCAACAAACCAACAAACCAAGTAACTAAAAAGCCAACAAACTAACAAACCAACAAGCCAACAAGCCAACAAACCGACAAACCAACAAAGCAACAAGCCAACAAGCCAACAAACCAACAAACCAACAAGCCAACAAACCAACAAACCAACAAACCAACAAACCAGCAAGCCAACAAACCAACAAACAAATAAACCAACAAACCAACAAGCCAACAAACCAACAAACCAACAAACCAAAAAACCAACAAACCAACAAACCAACAAGCCAACAAGCCAACAGACCAACAAACCAACAAGCCAACAAGCCAACAAACCAACAAACCAACAAACCAACAAGCCAACAAACCAACAAACCAAAAAACCAACAAACCAAAAAACCAACAAACCAACAAACCAACAAGCCAACAAGCCAACAAACCAACAAACCAACAAGCCAACAAACGAACAAACAAATAAACCAACAAACCAACAAACCAACAAACTAACAAACCAACAAACCAACAAACCAACAAATCAACAAACCAAAAAACCAACAAACCAACAAAACAACAAACCAACAAACCAACAAGCCAACAAACCAACAAACCAACAAACCAACAAACCAACAAACCAACAAGCCAACAAACCAACAAACCAACAAACCAACAAACCAACAAGCCAACAAACCAACAAACCAACAAACCAACAAGCCAACAAACCAACAAACAAATAAACCAAAAAACCAACAAACCAACAAACCAACAAGCCAACAAGCCAACAAACCAACAAACCAACAAGCCAACAAACCAACAAACAAATAAACCAACAAACCAACAAACCAACAAACCAACAAACCAACAAACCAACAAACCAAAAAACCAACAAGCCGACAAGCCAACAAACCAACAAACCAATAAGCCAACAAACCAACAAACCAACAAACCAACAAGCCAACAAACCAACAAACAAATAAATCAACAAACCAAAAAACCAACAAACCAACAAACCAACAAACCAACAAACCAAAAAACCAACAAACCAAAAAACCAACAAACCAACATACCAACAAGCCAACAAGCCAACAAACCAACAAACCAACAAGCCAACAAACCAAAAAACAAATAAATCAACAAACCAAAAAACCAACAAACCAACAAACCAACAAACCAACAAACCAAAAAACCAACAAACCAAAAAACCAACAAACCAACAAACCAACAAACCAACAAACCAAAAAACCAACAAACCAACAAACGAACAAGCGAACAAGCCAACAAACCAACAAACCAACAAGCCAACAAGCCAACAAACCAACAAACCAACAAGCCAACAAACCAACAAACCAACAAACCAACAAGCCAACAAACCAACAAACAAATAAACCAACAAACCAAAAAACCAACAAATCAACAAACCAACAAACCAACAAACCAACAAGCCAACAAACCAACAAACAAATAAACCAACAAACCAAAAAACCAACAAGCCAACAAACCAACAAACCAACAATTAAACAAACCAACAAACAAATAAACCAACAACCCAAAAAACCAACAAACCAACAAACTAACAAACCAACAAACCAACAAACCAACAAACTAACAAACCAACAAACCAACAAACCAACAAATCAACAAACCAAAAAACCAACAAACCAACAAAACAACAAACCAACAAACCAACAAGCCAACAAACCAACAAACCAACAAACCAACAAACCAACAAACCAACAAGCCAACAAACCAACAAACCAACAAACCAACAAACCAACAAACCAACAAGCCAACAAACCAACAAACCAACAAACCAACAAGCCAACAAACCAACAAACAAATAAACCAAAAAACCAACAAACCAACAAACCAACAAGCCAACAAGCCAACAAACCAACAAACCAACAAGCCAACAAACCAACAAACAAATAAACCAACAAACCAACAAACCAACAAACCAACAAACCAACAAACCAACAAACCAACAAACCAAAAAACCAACAAGCCGACAAGCCAACAAACCAACAAACCAATAAGCCAACAAACCAACAAACCAACAAACCAACAAGCCAACAAACCAACAAACAAATAAATCAACAAACCAAAAAACCAACAAACCAACAAACCAACAAACCAACAAACCAAAAAACCAACAAACCAAAAAACCAACAAACCAACATACCAACAAGCCAACAAGCCAACAAACCAACAAACCAACAAGCCAACAAACCAAAAAACAAATAAATCAACAAACCAAAAAACCAACAAACCAACAAACCAACAAACCAACAAACCAAAAAACCAACAAACCAAAAAACCAACAAACCAACAAACCAACAAACCAACAAACCAAAAAACCAACAAACCAACAAACGAACAAGCGAACAAGCCAACAAACCAACAAACCAACAAGCCAACAAGCCAACAAACCAACAAACCAACAAGCCAACAAACCAACAAACCAACAAACCAACAAGCCAACAAACCAACAAACAAATAAACCAACAAACCAAAAAAACCAACAAATCAACAAACCAACAAACCAACAAACCAACAAGCCAACAAACCAACAAACAAATAAACCAACAAACCAAAAAACTAACAAGCCAACAAACCAACAAACCAACAAGCCAACATACCAACAAACAAATAAACCAACAACCCAAAAAACTAACAAACCAACAAACCAACAACCCAACAAACCAACAAACCAAAAAACCAACAAACCAACAAACCAACAAGCCAACAAGCCAACAAACCAACAAACCAACAAGCCAACAAACCAACAAACAAATAAACCAACAAACAAATAAACCAACAAACCAACAAACCAACAAACCAACAAACCAACAAACCAAAAAACCAAAAAACCAACAAACCAACAAACCAACAAGCCAACAAGCCAACAAACCAACAAACCAACAAGCCAACAAGCCAACAAACCAACAAACCAACAAGCCAACAAACCAACAAACCAACAAACCAACAAGCCAACAAACCAACAAACAAATAAACCAACAAACCAAAAAACCAACAAACCAACAAACCAACAAACCAACAAACCACCAATCCAACAAGCCAACAAACCAACAAACCAACAAACCAACAAGCCAACAAACCAGCAAACCAACAAGCCAACAAACCAACAAGCCAACAAACCAACAAACCAACAAACCAAGTAACCAAAAAGCCAACAATCTAACAAACCAACAAGCCAACAAGCCAACAAACCGACAAACCAACAAAGCAACAAGCCAACAAGCCAACAGACCAACAAACCAACAAGCCAACAAGCCAACAAACCAACAAACCAACAAACCAACAAGCCAACAAACCAACAAACCAACAAACCAACAAGCCAACAAACAAATAAACCAAAAAACCAAAAAACCAACAAACCAACAAACCAACAAACCAAAAAACCAACAAACCAAAAAACCAACAAACCAACAAACCAACAAGCCAACAAGCCAACAAACCAACAAACCAACAAGCCAACAAACGAACAAACAAATAAACCAACAAACCAACAAACCAACAAACTAACAAACCAAAAAACCAACAAACCAACAAACCAACAAGCCAACAAGCCAACAAGCCAACAAACCAACAAACCAACAAACCAACAAACCAACAAACCAACAAGCCAACAAACCAACAAGCCAACAAACCAACAAACCAAGTAATCAAAAAGCCTACAAACTAACAAACCAACAAGCCAACAAGCCAACAACCCAACAAACCAACAAAGCAACAAGCCAACAAGCCAACAAACCAACAAACCAACAAGCCAACAAACCAACAAACCAACAAGCCAACAAGCCAACAAACCAACAAACCAACAAACCAACAAACCAACAAGCCAACAAACCAACAAACCAACAAGCCAACAAACCAACAAACCAACAATCCACCAAACCAACAAGCCAACAAGCCAACAAACCAACAAACCAACAAGCCAACAAGCCAACAAACAAATAAGCCAACAAACCAACAAACCAACAAACCAACAAACTAACAAACCAACAAGCCAACAAACCAACAAACCAACAAGCCAACAAACCAACAAACCAACAAACCAACAAGCCAACAAGGCAACAAACCAACAAACTAACAAGCCAACAAACCAACAAACCAACAAACCAACATGCCAACAAACCAACTAACTAAGTAACCAACAAGCCAACAAACCAACAAACCAACAAGCCCACAAGCCAACAAACCAACAAACCAACAAGCCAACAAACCAACAAACCAACAAACCAACAAACCAACAAACGAAATAACCAACAAACCAACAAGCCAACAAACCAACAAACTAACAAACCAACAAACGAAATAACCAACAAACCAACAAGCCGACAAGCCAACAAACCAACAAACCAACAAACCAACAAACTAAGTAACCAACAAGCCAACAAGCCAACAAGCCAACAAACCAACAAACCAACAAACCAACAAACCAACAAGCCAACAAGCCAACAAACCAACAAACCAACAAACCAACAAGCCAACAAGCCAACAAGTTAACAAACCTACAAACCAACAAACCAAGTAGCCAAAAAGCCAACAAACTAACAAACCAACAAGCCAACAAACCAACAAACCAACAAAGCAACAAGCCAACAAGCCAACAAACCAACAAACCAACAAGCCAACAAACCAACAAACCAACAAACCAACAAGCCAACAAGCCAACAAACCAACTAGCCAACAAACTAACAAACCATCAAGCCAACAAACCAACAAACCAACAAACCAACAAACCAACAAGCCAACAAGCCAACAAACCAACAAACCAAAAAGCCAACAAACCAACAAACCAACAAACCAACATGCCAACAAACCAACAAATCAACAAATCGACAAACCAACAAACCAAGAAACCAACAAACCAACAAACCAACAAACCAAGAAACCAACAAACCAACAAACCATCAAACGAACAAACCAACAAACCAACAAATCAACAAACCAAAAAACCAACAAACCAACAAACCAACAAGCCAACAAACCAACAAACCAACAAACCAATTAACCAACAAACCAACAAACGAACAAACCAACAAACCAACAAACCAACAAAACAACAAACCAACAAACCTACAAACCTACAAACCAACAAACAAATAAACCAACAAACCAACAAAGCAACAAACCAACAAACCAACAAACAAATAAACCAACAAACCAACAAACCAACAAACCAACAAACCAACAAACCAACAAACCAACAAACTAACAAACCAACAAACCAATTAACCAACAAACCAACAAACGAACAAACCAACAAACCAACAAACCAACAAACCAACAAACCAACAAACTAACAAACCTACAAACCAACAAACCAACAAACAAATAAACCAACAAACCAACAAACCAACAAACCAACAAACAAATAAACCAAGAAACCAACAAACCAACAAACCAAAAAACCAACAAACCAACAAACCAACAAACCAACAAACCAGCAAACAAAAAAACCAACAAACCAACAAACCAACAAACTAACAAACCAACAAACCAACAAACCAACAAACCAACAAACCAACAAACCACCAAACCAACAAACCAACAAACCAACAAACCAACAAACCAACAAACCACCAAACCAACAAACCAACAAACCAACAAACCAACAAACCAACAAGCCAACAAACCAACAAACCAACAAACCAAAAAACCAACAAACCAACAAACCAACAAACCAAAAAACCAACAAACCAAAAAACCAACAAACCAACAAACCAACAAGCCAACAAGCCAACAAACCAACAAACCAACAAGCCAACAAACGAACAAACAAATAAACCAACAAACCAACAAACCAACAAACTAACAAACCAAAAAACCAACAAACCAACAAACCAACAAGCCAACAAGCCAACAAGCCAACAAACCAACAAACCAACAAACCAACAAACCAACAAGCCAACAAACCAACAAGCCAACAAACCAACAAACCAAGTAATCAAAAAGCCAACAAACTAACAAACCAACAAGCCAACAAGCCAACAACCCAACAAACCAACAAAGCAACAAGCCAACAAGCCAACAAACCAACAATCCAACAAACCAACAAGCCAACAATCCAACAAACCAACAAACCAACAAACCAACAAGCCAAGAAACCAACAAACCAACAAGCCAACAAACCAACAAACCAACAAACTAACAAACCAACAAGCCAACAAGCCAACAAACCAACAAACCAACAAGCCAACAAACCAACAAACCAACAAACCAACAAGCCAACAAGGCAACAAACCAACAAACCAACAAGCCAACAAA
Source organism: Atherix ibis (assembly GCA_958298945.1). Taxonomy (NCBI): domain Eukaryota; kingdom Metazoa; phylum Arthropoda; class Insecta; order Diptera; family Athericidae; genus Atherix; species Atherix ibis. The sequence continues at coordinate 33,110,289 of OY282608.1, forward strand.
CCAACAAACCAACAAACCAACATGCCAACAAACCAACAAACTAAGTAACCAACAAGCCAACAAACCAACAAATCAACAAACCAAAAAACCAACAAACCAACAAACCAACAAGCCAACAAACCAACAAACCAACAAACCAATTAACCAACAAACCAACAAACGAACAAACCAACAAACCAACAAACCAACAAAACAACAAACCAACAAACCTACAAACCTACAAACCAACAAACAAATAAACCAACAAACCAACAAAGCAACAAACCAACAAACCAACAAACAAATAAACCAACAAACCAACAAACCAGCAAACCAACAAACCAACAAACCAACAAACCAACAAACCAACAAACCAATTAACCAACAAACAAACAAACGAACAAACCAACAAACCAACAAACCAACAAACCAACAAACTAACAAACCTACAAACCAACAAACAAATAAACCAACAAACCAACAAACCAACAAACCAACAAACAAATAAACCAAGAAACCAACAAACCAACAAACCAAAAAACCAACAAACCAACAAACCAACAAACCAACAAACCAGCAAACAAAAAAACCAACAAACCAACAAACCAACAAACTAACAAACCAACAAACCAACAAACCAACAAACCAACAAACCAACAAACCAACAAACCACCAAACCAACAAACCAACAAACCAACAAACCAACAAACCAACAAACCACCAAACCAACAAACCAACAAACCAACAAACCAACAAACCAACAAGCCAACAAACCAACAAACCAACAAACCAAAAAACCAACCAACCAACAAACCAACAAACCAAAAAACCAACAAACCAAAAAACCAACAAACTAACAAACCAGCAAGCCAACAAGCCAACAAACCAACAAACCAACAAGCCAACAAACGAACAAACAAATAAACCAACAAACCAACAAACCAACAAACTAACAAACCAAAAAACCAACAAACCAACAAACCAACAAGCCAACAAGCCAACAAGCCAACAAACCAACAAACCAACAAACCAACAAACCAACAAGCCAACAAACCAACAAGCCAACAAACCAAGTAATCAAAAAGCCAACAAACTAACAAACCAACAAGCCAACAAGCAACAACCCAACAAACCAACAAAGCAACAAGCCAACAAGCCAACAAACCAACAATCCAACAAACCAACAAGCCAACAAGCCAACAAACCAACAAACCAACAAACCAACAAGCCAAGAAACCAACAAACCAACAAGCCAACAAACCAACAAACCAACAAACTAACAAACCAACAAGCCAACAAACCAACAAACCAACAAGCCAACAAACCAACAAACCAACAAACCAACAAGCCAACAAGGCAACAAACCAACAAACCAACAAGCCAACAAACCAACAAACCAACAAACCAACATGCCAACAAACCAACAAACTAAGTAACCAACAAGCCAACAAACCAACAAACCAACAAGCCCACAAGCCAACAAACCAACAAACCAACAAGCCAACAAACCAACAAACCAACAAACCAACAAACCAACAAACCAACAAGCCAACAAACCAACAAACAAAGAAACCAACAAGCCTACAAGCCAACAAACCAACAAACTAACAAACCAACAAACGAAATAACCAACAAACCAACAAGCCGACAAGCCAACAAACCAACAAACCAACAAACAAACAAACTAAGTAACCAACAAGCCAACAAGCCAACAAACCAACAAACCAACAAACCAACAAACCAACAAGCCAACAAGCCAACAAACCAACAAACCTACAAACCAACAAGCCAACAAGCCAACAAGCCAACAAACCTACAAACCAACAAACCAAGTAGCCAAAAAGCCAACAAACTAACAAACCAACAAGCCAACAAACCAACAAACCAACAAAGCAACAAGCCAACAAGCCAAGAAACCAACAAACCAACAAGCCAACAAACCAACAAACTAACAAACCAACAAGCCAACAAGCCAACAAACCAACAAACCAACAAACCAACTAGCCAACAAACTAACAAACCAACAAGCCAACAAACCAACAAACCAACAAACCAACAAACCAAGAAGCCAACAAGCCAACAAACCAACAAACCAAAAAGCCAACAAACCAACAAACCATCAAACCAACATGCCAACAAACCAACAAATCAACAAATCAACAAACCAACAAACCAAGAAACCAACAAACCAACAAACCAACAAACCAAGAAACCAACAAACCAACAAACCATCAAAAGAACAAACCAACAAACCAACAAACCAACAAATAAAGAAACCAAAAAACCAACAAACCAACAAACCAACAAGCCAACAAACCAACAAACCAACAAACCAATTAACCAACAAACCAACAAACGAACAAACCAACAAACCAACAAACCAACAAAACAACAAACCAACAAACCTACAAACCTACAAACCAACAAACAAATAAACCAACAAACCAACAAAGCAACAAACCAACAAACCAACAAACAAATAAACCAACAAACCAACAAACCAACAAACCAACAAACCAACAAACCAATAAACCAACAAACCAACAAACCAACAAACCAACAAACCAATTAACCAACAAACCAACAAACGAACAAACCAACAAACCAACAAACCAACAAACCAACAAACTAACAAACCTACAAACCAACAAACCAACAAACAAATAAACCAACAAACCAACAAACCAACAAACCAACAAACAAATAAACCAAGAAACCAACAAACCAACAAACCAAAAAACCATCAAAAGAACAAACCAACAAACCAACAAACCAACAAATCAACAAACCAAAAAACCAACAAACCAACAAACCAACAAGCCAACAAACCAACAAACCAACAAACCAATTAACCAACAAACCAACAAACGAACAAACCAACAAACCAACAAACCAACAAAACAACAAACCAACAAACCTACAAACCTACAAACCAACAAACAAATAAACCAACAAACCAACAAAGCAACAAACCAACAAAGCAACAAACCAACAAACCAACAAACAAATAAACCAACAAACCAACAAACCAACAAACCAACAAACCAACAAACCAATAAACCAACAAACCAACAAACCAACAAACCAACAAACCAATTAACCAACAAACCAACAAACGAACAAACCAACAAACCAACAAACCAACAAACCAACAAACTAACAAACCTACAAACCAACAAACCAACAAACAAATAAACCAACAAACCAACAAACAAATAAACCAAGAAACCAACAAACCAACAAACCAAAAAACCAACAAACCAACAAACCAACAAACCAACAAACCAGCAAACAAAAAAACCAACAAACCAACAAACCAACAAACTAACAAACCAACAAACCAACAAACTAACAAACCAACAAACCAACAAACCACCAAACAACAAACCAACAAACCAACAAACCAACAAACCAACAAACCAACAAGCCAACAAACCAACAAACCAACAAACCAACAAACCAACAAACCAACAAACCAACAAACCAACAAACCAACAAACCAACAAACCACCAAACCAACAAACCAACAAACCAACAAACCAACAAACCAACAAGCCAACAAACCAACAAACCAACAAACCAACAAACCAACAAGCCAATAAACCAAGAAACCAACAAACCAACAAGCCAACAAACCAACAAACAAATAAACCAACAAACCAAAAAACCAACTAACCAACAAACCAACAAACCAACAAACCAACAAACCAAAAAACCAAAAAACCAACAAACCAACAAACCAACAAGCCAACAAGCCAACAAACCAACAAACCAACAAGCCAACAAACCAACAAACAAAAAAACCAACAAACCAACAAACCAACAAACTAACAAACCAACAAACCAAAAAACCAACAAGCCAACAAGCCAACAAGCCAACAAACCAACAAACCAACAAGCCAATAAACCAACAAACCAACAAACCAACAAACCAACAAGCCAACAAACCAACAAACAAATAAATTAATTAACCAAAAAACCAACAAACCAACAAACCAACAAACCAAAAACCAACAAACCAAAAAACCAACAAACCAACAAACCAACAAGCCAACAAGCCAACAAACCAACAAACCAACAAGCCAACAAAACAAAAAACAAATAAACCAACAAACCAACAAACCAACAAACAAACAAACCAACAAACCAAAAAACCAACAAACCAACAAACCAACAAGCCAACAAGCTAACAAACCAACAAACCAACAAGCCAACAAGCCAACAAACCAACAAACCAACAAGCCAACAAACCAACAAACCAACAAACCAACAAGCCAACAAACCAACAAACAAATAAACCAAAAAACCAAAAAACCAACAAACCAACAAACCAACAAACCAACAAGCCAAAAACCAACAAACAAATAAACCAACAAACCAAAAAACCAACAAGCCAACAAACCAACAAACCAACAAACCAACAAGCCAACAAACCAACAAACAAAAAACCCAACGAGCCAACAAACCAACAAACGAAAAACCCAACGAGCCAACAAACCAACAAACCAACAAGCCAACAAACCAACAAACAAATAAACCAACAAACCAACAAACCAACAAACCAACAAACCAACAAACCAAAAAACCAACAAACCAACAAACCAACAAGCCAACAAGCCAACAAACCAACAAACCAACAAGCCAACAAGCCAACAAACCAACAAACCAACAAGCCAACAAACCAACAAACCAACAAACCAACAAGCCAACAAACCAACAAACAAATAAACCTACAAACCAAAAAACCAACAAACCAACACACCAACAAACCAACAAACCAACAAACCAACAAACCAACAAACCAACAAGCCAACAAACCAACAAACCAACAAACCAACAAGCCAACAAACCAACAAGCCAACAAACCAACAAACCAACAAACCAAGTAACCAAAAAGCCAACAAACTAACAAACCAACAAGTCAAAAAGCCATCAAACCAACAAACCAACAAAGCAACAGGCCAACAAGCCAACAAAAAAACAAACCAACAAGCCAACAAACCATCAAACCAACAAACCAACAAGCCAACAAACCAACAAACAAATAAACCAACAAGCCAACAAGCCAACAAACCTACAAACTAACAAACCAACAAACGAACTAACCAACAAACCAACAAGCCAACAAGCCAACAAGCCAACAAACCAACAAACCAAAAAACCAACAAACCAACAAACTAAGTAACCAACAAGCCAACAAACCAACAAACCAACAAACCAAAAAGCCAACAAACCAACAAACCAACAAACCAACAAACCAACAAACCCACAAGCCCACAAGCCAACAAACCAACAAACCAACAAGCCAACAAACCAACAAACCAACAAACCAACAAGCCAACAAACCGACAAACAAAGAAACCAACAAACCTACAAGCCAACAAACCAACAAACTAACAAACCAACAAACGAAATAACCAACAAACCAACAAGCCGACAAGCCAACAAACCAACAAACCAACAAACCAACAAACTAAGTAACCAACAAGCCAACAAGCCAACAAACCAACAAACCAACAAACCAACAAACCAACAAGCCAACAAGCCAACAAACCAACAAACCAACAAACCAACAAGCCAACAAGTCAACAAGCCAACAAACCTACAAACCAACAAACCAAGTAGCCAAAAAGCCAACAAACTAACAAACCAACAAGCCAACAAACCAACAAACCAACAAAGCAACAAGCCAACAAGCCAACAAACCAACAAACCAACAAGCCAACAAACCAACAAACCAACAAACCAACAAGCCAACAAGCCAACAAACCAACAAACCAACAAACCAACAAACCAACTAGCCAACAAACTAACAAACCAACAAGCCAACAAACCAACAAACCAACAAACCAACAAACCAACAAGCCAACAAGCCAACAAACCAACAAACCAAAAAGCCAACAAACCAACAAACCAACAAACCAACATGCCAACAAACCAACAAATCAACAAATCAACAAACCAACAAACCAAGAAACCAACAAACCAACAAACCAACAAACCAACAAACCAACAAAGCAACAAGCCAACAAGCCAACAAACCAACAAACCAACAAGCCAACAAACCAACAAACCAACAAACCAACAAGCCAACAAGCCAACAAACCAACAAACCAACAAACCAACAAACCAACTAGCCAACAAACTAACAAACCAACAAGCCAACAAACCAACAAACCAACAAACCAACAAACCAACAAGCCAACAAGCCAACAAACCAACAAACCAAAAAGCCAACAAACCAACAAACCAACAAACCAACATGCCAACAAACCAACAAATCAACAAATCAACAAACCAACAAACCAAGAAACCAACAAACCAACAAACCAACAAACCAAGAAACCAACAAACCAACAAACCATCAAACGAACAAACCAACAAACCAACAAACCAACAAATCAACAAACCAAAAAACCAACAAACCAACAAACCAACAAACCAACAAACCAACAAACCAACAAACCAATTAACCAACAAACCAACAAACGAACAAACCAACAAACCAACAAACCAACAAAACAACAAACCAACAAACCTACAAACCTACAAACCAACAAACAAATAAACCAACAAACCAACAAAGCAACAAACCAACAAACCAACAAACAAATAAACCAACAAACCAACAAACCAACAAACCAACAAACCAACAAACCAACAAACCAACAAATCAACAAACCAACAAACCAACAAACCAACAAACCAATTAACCAACAAACCAACAAACGAACAAACCAACAAACCAACAAACCAACAAACCAACAAACTAACAAACCTACAAACCAACAAACCAACAAACAAATAAACCAACAAACCAACAAACCAACAAACCAACAAACAAATAAACCAAGAAACCAACAAACCAACAAACAAAAAAACCAACAAACCAACAAACCAACAAACCAACAAACCAGCAAACAAAAAAACCAACAAACCAACAAACCAACAAACTAACAAACCAACAAACCAACAAACCAACAAACCAACAAACCAACAAACCACCAAACCAACAAACCAACAAACCAACAAACCAACAAACCAACAAACCAACAAACCAACAAGCCAACAAACCAACAAACCAACAAACCAACAAACCAACAAACCAACAAACCAACAAACCAACAAACCAACAAACCAACAAACCAACAAACCAACAAACCACCAAACCAACAAACCAACAAACCAACAAACCAACAAACCAACAAGCCAACAAACCAACAAACCAACAAACCAACAAACCAACAAGCCAACAAACCAAGAAACCAACAAACCAACAAGCCAACAAACCAACAAACAAATAAACCAACAAACCAAAAAACCAACTAACCAACAAACCAACAAACCAACAAACCAACAAACCAAAAAACCAAAAAACCAACAAACCAACAAACCAACAAGCCAACAAGCCAACAAACCAACAAACCAACAAGCCAACAAACCAACAAACAAAAAAACCAACAAACCAACAAACCAACAAACTAACAAACCAACAAACCAAAAAACCAACAAGCCAACAAGCCAACAAGCCAACAAACCAACAAACCAACAAGCCAATAAACCAACAAACCAACAAACCAACAAGCCAACAAACAAATAAATTAATTAACCAAAAAACGAACAAACCAACAAACCAACAAACCAAAAACCAACAAACCAAAAAACCAACAAACCAACAAACCAACAAGCCAACAAAACAACAAACCAACAAACCAACAAGCCAACAAAACAAAAAACAAATAAACCAACAAACCAACAAACCAACAAACAAACAAACCAACAAACCAAAAAACCAACAAACCAACAAACCAACAAGCCAACAAGCCAACAAACCAACAAACCAACAAGCCAACAAGCCAACAAACCAACAAACCAACAAACCAACAAGCCAACAAACCAACAAACCAACAAACCAACAAACCAATTAACCAACAAACCAACAAACAAACAAACCAACAAACCAACAAAACAACAAACCAACAAACCTACAAACTTACAAACCAACAAACAAATAAACCAACAAACCAACAAAGCAACAAACCAACAAACCAACAAACAAATAAACCAACAAACCAACAAACCAACAAACCACAAACCAACAAACCAACAAACCAACAAACCAACAAACCAACAAACCAATTAACCAACAAACCAACAAACGAACAAACCAACAAACCAACAAACCAACAAACCAACAAACTAACAAACCTACAAACCAACAAACAAATAAAGCAACAAACCAACAAACCAACAAACCAACAAACAAATAAACCAAGAAACCAAGAAACCAACAAACCAAAAAACCAACAAACCAACAAACCAACAAACCAACAAACCAGCAAACAAAAAAACCAACAACCAACAAACCAACAAACTAACAAACCAACAAACCAACAAACCAACAAACCACCAAACCAACAAACCAACAAACCAACAAACCAACAAACCAACAAGCCAACAAACCAACAAACCAACAAACCAACAAACCAACAAAACAACAAACCAACAAACCAACAAACCAACAAACCAACAAACCACCAAACCAACAAACCAACAAACCAACAAACCAACAAACCAACAAGCCAACAAACCAACAAACCAACAAACCAACAAACCAACAAGCCAACAAACCAAGAAACCAACAAACCAACAAGCCAACAAACCAACAAACAAATAAACCAACAAACCCAAAAACCAACTAACCAACAAACCAACAAACCAACAAACCAACAAACCAAAAAACCAAAATACCAACAAACCAACAAACCAACAAGCCAACAAGCCAACAAACCAACAAACCAACAAGCCAACAAACCAACAAACAAAAAAACCAACAAACCAACAAACCAACAAACTAACAAACCAACAAACCAAAAAACCAACAAGCCAACAAGCCAACAAGCCAACAAACCAACAAACCAACAAGCCAATAAACCAACAAACCAACAAACCAACAAGCCAACAAACCAACAAACAAATAAATTAATTAACCAAAAAACCAACAAACCAACAAACCAACAAACCAAAAACCAACAAACCAAAAAACCAACAAACCAACAAACCAACAAGCCAACAAGACAACAAACCAACAAACCAACAAGCCAACAAAACAAAAAACAAATAAACCAACAAACCAACAAACCAACAAACAAACAAACCAACAAACCAAAAAACCAACAAACCAACAAACCAACAAGCCAACAAGCCAACAAACCAACAAACCAACAAGCCAACAAGCCAACAAACCAACAAACCAACAAGCCAACAAACCAACAAACCAACAAACCAACAAGCCAACAAACCAATAAACAAATAAACCAAAAAACCAACAAGCCAACAAGCCAACAAACCAACAAACCAACAAGCCAACAAGCCAACAAACCAACAAACCAACAAGCCAACAAACCAACAAACCAACAAACCAACAAGCCAACAAACAAATAAACCTACAAACCAAAAAACCAACAAACCAACAAACCAACAAACCAACAAACCAACAAACCAACAAACCAACAAACCAACAAACCAACAAGCCAACAAACCAACAAACCAACAAGCCAACAAACCAACAAACCAACAAACCAAGTAACCAAAAAGCCAACAAACTAACAAACCAACAAGTCAAAAAGCCAACAAACCAACAAACCAACAAAGCAACAGGCCAACAAAAAAACAAACCAACAAGCCAACAAACCATCAAACCAACAAACCAACAAGCCAACAAACCAACAAACAAATAAACCAACAAGCCAACAAGCCAACAAACCTACAAACTAACAAACCAACAAACGAACTAACCAACAAACCAACAAGCCAACAAGCCAACAAGCCAACAAACCAACAAACCAACAAACCAACAAACCAACAAACTAAGTAACCAACAAGCCAACAAACCAACAAACCAAAAAGCCAACAAACCAACAAACCAACAAACCAACAAACCAACAAACCAACAAGCCCACAAGCCAACAAACCAACAAACCAACAAGCCAACAAACCAACAAACCAACAAACCAACAAACCAACAAGCCAACAAACCAACAAACAAAGAAACCAACAAGCCTACAAGCCAACAAACCAACAAACTAACAAACCAACAAACGAAATAACCAACAAACCAACAAGCCGACAAGCCAACAAACCGACAAACCAACAAACTTAGTAACCAACAAGCCAACAAGCCAACAAACCAACAAACCAACAAACCAACAAGCCAACAAGCCAACAAACCAACAAACCAACAAACCAACAAGCCAACAAGCCAACAAGCCAACAAACCTACAAACCAACAAACCAAGTAGCCAAAAAGCCAACAAACTAACAAACCAACAAGCCAACAAACCAACAAACCAACAAAGCAACAAGCCAACAAGCCAACAAACCAACAAACCAACAAGCCAACAAACCAACAAACCAACAAACCAACAAGCCAACAAGCCAACAAGCCAACAAACCAACAAACCAACAAACCAACTAGCCAACAAACTAACAAACCAAGAAGCCAACAAACCAACAAACCAACAAACCAACAAACCAACAAGCCAACAAGCCAACAAACCAACAAACCAAAAAGCCAACAAACCAACAAACCAACAAACCAACATGCCAACAAACCAACAAATCAACAAATCAACAAACCAACAAACCAAGAAACCAACAAACCAACAAACCAACAAACCAACAAACCAACAAACCAACAAACCATCAAACGAACAAACCAACAAACCAACAAACCAACAAATCAACAAACCAAAAAACCAACAAACCAACAAACCAACAAGCCAACAAACCAACAAACCAACAAACCAATTAACCAACAAACCAACAAACGAACAAACCAACAAACCAACAAACCAACAAAACAACAAACCAACAAACCTACAAACCTACAAACCAACAAACAAATAAACCAACAAACCAACAAAGCAACAAACCAACAAACCAACAAACAAATAAACCAACAAACCAACAAACCAACAAACCAACAAACCAACAAACCACCAAACCAACAAACCAACAAACCAATTAACCAACAAACCAAGAAACGAACAAACCAACAAACCAACAAACCAACAAACCAGCAAACTAACAAACCTACAAACCAACAAACCAACAAACAAATAAACCAACAAACCAACAAACCAACAAACCAACAAACAAATAAACCAAGAAACCAACAAACCAACAAACCAAAAAACCAACAAACCAACAAACCAACAAACCAACAAACCAGCAAACAAAAAAACCAACAAACCAACAAACCAACAAACTAACAAACCAACAAACCAACAAACCAACAAACCAACAAACCAACAAACCACAAAACCAACAAACCAACAAACCAACAAACCAACAAACCAACAAACCAACAAGCCAACAAACCAACAAACCAACAAACCAACAAACCAACAAACCAACAAACCAACAAACCAAGAAACCAACAAACCACCAAACCAACAAACCAACAAACCAACAAACCAACAAACCAACAAGCCAACAAACCAACAAACCAACAAACCAACAAACCAACAAGCCAACAAACCAAGAAACCAACAAACCAAGAAGCCAACAAACCAACAAACAAATAAACCAACAAACCAAAAAACCAACTAACCAACAAACCAACAAACCAACAAACCAACAAACCAAAAAACCAAAAAACCAACAAACCAACAAACCAACAAGCCAACAAGCCAACAAACCAACAAACCAACAAGCCAACAAACCAACAAACAAAAAAACCAACAAACCAACAAACCAACAAACTAACAAACCAACAAACCAAAAAACCAACAAGCCAACAAGCCAACAAGCCAACAAACCAACAAACCAACAAGCCAATAAACCAACAAACCAACAAACCAACAAGCCAACAAACCAACAAACAAATAGATTAATTAACCAAAAAACCAACAAACCAACAAACCAACAAACCAAAAACCAACAAACCAAAATACCAACAAACCAACAAACCAACAAGCCAACAAGCCAACAAACCAACAAACCAACAAGCCAACAAAACAAAAAACAAATAAACCAACAAACCAACAAACCAACAAACAAACAAACCAACAAACCAAAAAACCAACAAACCAACAAACCAACAAGCCAACAAGCCAACAAACCAACAAACCAACAAGCCAACAAGCCAACAAACCAACAAACCAACAAGCCAACAAACCAACAAACCAACATACCAACAAGCCAACATACCAACAAACAAATAAACCAAAAAACCAAAAAACCAACAAACCAACAAACCAACAAACCAACAAACCAACAAGCCAAAAACCAACAAACAAATAAACCAACAAACCAAAAAACCAACAAGCCAACAAACCAACAAACCAACAAACCAACAAGCCAACAAACCAACAAACAAAAAACCAATAAACCAAAAAACCAACAAACCAACAAACCAACAAACCAACAAACCAACAAACCAACAAACCAACAAACCAACAAACCAACAAACCAACAAACCAAAAAACCAACAAACCAACAAACCAAAAACCCAACGAGCCAACAAACCAACAAACCAACAAGCCAACAAACCAACAAACAAATAAACCAACAAACCAACAAACCAACAAACCAACAAACCAACAAACCAAAAAACCAACAAACCAACAAACCAACAAACCAACAAGCCAACAAGCCAACAAACCAACAAACCAACAAGCCAACAAACCAACAAACCAACAAGCCAACAAACCAACAAACCAACAAACCAACAAGCCAACAAACCAACAAACAAATAAACCTACAAACCAAAAAACCAACAAACCAACAAACCAACAAACCAACAAACCAACAAACCAACAAACCAACAAACCAACAAGCCAACAAACCAACAAACCAACAAACCAACAAGCCAACAAACCAACAAGCCAACAAACCAACAAACCAACAAACCAAGTAACCAAAAAGCCAACAAACTAACAAACCAACAAGTCAAAAAGCCAACAAACCAACAAAGCAACAGGCCAACAAGCCAACAAAAAAACAAACCAACAAGCCAACAAACCATCAAACCAACAAACCAACAAACCAACAAACCAACAAACCAACAAACCAACAAACCAACAAGCCAACAAGCCAACAAACCAACAAACCAAAAAGCCAACAAACCAACAAACCAACAAACCAACATGCCAACAAACCAACAAATCAACAAATCAACAAACCAACAAACCAAGAAACCAACAAACCAACAAACCAACAAACCAACAAACCAACAAACCAACAAACCATCAAACGAACAAACCAACAAACCAACAAACCAACAAATCAACAAACCAAAAAACCAACAAACCAACAAACCAACAAGCCAACAAACCAACAAACCAACAAACCAATTAACCAACAAACCAACAAACGAACAAACCAACAAACCAACAAACCAACAAAACAACAAACCAACAAACCTACAAACCTACAAACCAACAAACAAATAAACCAACAAACCAACAAAGCAACAAACCAACAAACCAACAAACAAATAAACCAACAAGCCAACAAACCAACAAACCAACAAACCAAGTAACCAAAAAGCCAACAAACTAACAAACCAACAAGTCAAAAAGATAACAAACCAACAAACCAACAAAGCAACAGGCCAACAAAAAAACAAACCAACAAGCCAACAAACCATCAAACCAACAAACCAACAAGCCAACAAACCAACAAACAAATAAACCAACAAGCCAACAAGCCAACAAACCTACAAACTAACAAACCAACAAACGAACTAACCAACAAACCAACAAGCCAACAAGCCAACAAGCCAACAAACCAACAAACCAACAAACCAACAAACCAACAAACTAAGTAACCAACAAGCCAACAAACCAACAAACCAAAAAGCCAACAAACCAACAAACCAACAAACCAACAAACCAACAAACCAACAAGCCCACAAGCCAACAAACCAACAAACCAACAAGCCAACAAACCAACAAACCAACAAACCAACAAACCAACAAGCCAACAAACCAACAAACAAAGAAACCAACAAGCCTACAAGCCAACAAACCAACAAACTAACAAACCAACAAACGAAATAACCAACAAACCAACAAGCCGACAAGCCAACAAACCGACAAACCAACAAACTTAGTAACCAACAAGCCAACAAGCCAACAAACCAACAAACCAACAAACCAACAAGCCAACAAGCCAACAAACCAACAAACCAACAAACCAACAAGCCAACAAGCCAACAAGCCAACAAACCTACAAACCAACAAACCAAGTAGCCAAAAAGCCAACAAACTAACAAACCAACAAGCCAACAAACCAACAAACCAACAAAGCAACAAGCCAACAAGCCAACAAACCAACAAACCAACAAGCCAACAAACCAACAAACCAACAAACCAACAAGCCAACAAGCCAACAAGCCAACAAACCAACAAACCAACAAACCAACTAGCCAACAAACTAACAAACCAAGAAGCCAACAAACCAACAAACCAACAAACCAACAAACCAACAAGCCAACAAGCCAACAAACCAACAAACCAAAAAGCCAACAAACCAACAAACCAACAAACCAACATGCCAACAAACCAACGAATCAACAAATCAACAAACCAACAAACCAAGAAACCAACAAACCAACAAACCAACAAACCAACAAACCAACAAACCAACAAACCATCAAACGAACAAACCAACAAACCAACAAACCAACAAATCAACAAACCAAAAAACCAACAAACCAACAAACCAACAAGCCAACAAACCAACAAACCAACAAACCAATTAACCAACAAACCAACAAACGAACAAACCAACAAACCAACAAACCAACAAAACAACAAACCAACAAACCTACAAACCTACAAACCAACAAACAAATAAACCAACAAACCAACAAAGCAACAAACCAACAAACCAACAAACAAATAAACCAACAAACCAACAAACCAACAAACCAACAAACCAACAAACCACCAAACCAACAAACCAACAAACCAATTAACCAACAAACCAAGAAACGAACAAACCAACAAACCAACAAACCAACAAACCAGCAAACTAACAAACCTACAAACCAACAAACCAACAAACAAATAAACCAACAAACCAACAAACCAACAAACCAACAAACAAATAAACCAAGAAACCAACAAACCAACAAACCAAAAAACCAACAAACCAACAAACCAACAAACCAACAAACCAGCAAACAAAAAAACCAACAAACCAACAAACCAACAAACTAACAAACCAACAAACCAACAAACCAACAAACCAACAAACCAACAAACCACAAAACCAACAAACCAACAAACCAACAAACCAACAAACCAACAAACCAACAAGCCAACAAACCAACAAACCAACAAACCAACAAACCAACAAACCAACAAACCAACAAACCAACAAACCAAGAAACCAACAAACCACCAAACCAACAAACCAACAAACCAACAAACCAACAAACCAACAAGCCAACAAACCAACAAACCAACAAACCAACAAACCAACAAGCCAACAAACCAAGAAACCAACAAACCAAGAAGCCAACAAACCAACAAACAAATAAACCAACAAACCAAAAAACCAACTAACCAACAAACCAACAAACCAACAAACCAACAAACCAAAAAACCAAAAAACCAACAAACCAACAAACCAACAAGCCAACAAGCCAACAAACCAACAAACCAACAAGCCAACAAACCAACAAACAAAAAAACCAACAAACCAACAAACCAACAAACTAACAAACCAACAAACCAAAAAACCAACAAGCCAACAAGCCAACAAGCCAACAAACCAACAAACCAACAAGCCAATAAACCAACAAACCAACAAACCAACAAGCCAACAAACCAACAAACAAATAGATTAATTAACCAAAAAACCAACAAACCAACAAACCAACAAACCAAAAACCAACAAACCAAAATACCAACAAACCAACAAACCAACAAGCCAACAAGCCAACAAACCAACAAACCAACAAGCCAACAAAACAAAAAACAAATAAACCAACAAACCAACAAACCAACAAACAAACAAACCAACAAACCAAAAAACCAACAAACCAACAAACCAACAAGCCAACAAGCCAACAAACCAACAAACCAACAAGCCAACAAGCCAACAAACCAACAAACCAACAAGCCAACAAACCAACAAACCAACATACCAACAAGCCAACATACCAACAAACAAATAAACCAAAAAACCAAAAAACCAACAAACCAACAAACCAACAAACCAACAAACCAACAAGCCAAAAACCAACAAACAAATAAACCAACAAACCAAAAAACCAACAAGCCAACAAACCAACAAACCAACAAACCAACAAGCCAACAAACCAACAAACAAAAAACCAATAAACCAAAAAACCAACAAACCAACAAACCAACAAACCAACAAACCAACAAACCAACAAACCAACAAACCAACAAACCAACAAACCAACAAACCAACAAACCAAAAAACCAACAAACCAACAAACCAAAAACCCAACGAGCCAACAAACCAACAAACCAACAAGCCAACAAACCAACAAACAAATAAACCAACAAACCAACAAACCAACAAACCAACAAACCAACAAACCAAAAAACCAACAAACCAACAAACCAACAAACCAACAAGCCAACAAGCCAACAAACCAACAAACCAACAAACCAACAAGCCAACAAACCAACAAACCAACAAACCAACAAGCCAACAAACCAACAAACAAATAAACCTACAAACCAAAAAACCAACAAACCAACAAACCAACAAACCAACAAACCAACAAACCAACAAACCAACAAACCAACAAGCCAACAAACCAACAAACCAACAAACCAACAAGCCAACAAACCAACAAGCCAACAAACCAACAAACCAACAAACCAAGTAAACAAAAAAGCCAACAAACTAACAAACCAACAAGTCAAAAAGCCAACAAACCAACAAAGCAACAGGCCAACAAGCCAACAAAAAAACAAACCAACAAGCCAACAAACCATCAAACCAACAAACCAACAAGCCAACAAACCAACAAACAAATAAACCAACAAGCCAACAAGCCAACAAACCTACAAACTAACAAACCAACAAACGAACTAACCAACAAACCAACAAGCCAACAAGCCAACAAGCCAACAAACCAACAAACCAACAAACCAACAAACCAACAAACTAAGTAACCAACAAGCCAACAAACCAACAAACCAAAAAGCCAACAAACCAACAAACCAACAAACCAACAAACCAACAAACCAACAAACCAACAAGCCAACAAGCCAACAAACCAACAAACCAACAAACCAACAAGCCAACAAACCAATAAGCCAACAAACCAACAAACCAAATAACCAAAAAGCCAACAAACTAACAAACCAACAAGCCAACAAGCCAACAAACCAACAAACCAACAAAGCAACAAACCAACAAACCAACAAGCCAACAAGCCAACAAACCAACAAACCAACAAACCAACAAGCCAGCAAACCAACAAACCAACAAGCCAACAAACTAACAAACCAAGAAACCAATAAACCAACAAGGCAACAAGCCAACAAACCAACAAACCAACTAACCAACAAACCAACAAACCAACAAACCAAAAAACCAACAAACCAACAAACCAACAAGCCAACAAGCCAAAAAACCAACAAACCAACAAACCAACAAACCAACAAACCAATAAACCAACAAATCAACAAACCAACAAACCTAAAAATCAACAAACCAACAAACCAACAACCCAACGAGCCAACAAACCAACAAACCAACAAGCCAACAAACCAACAAACAAATAAACCAACAAACCAACAAACCAACAAACCAACAAACCAACAAATCAACAAACCAACAAACCAAAAAACCAACAAACCAACAAACCAACAAGCCAACAAGCCAACAAACCAACAAACCAACAAGCCAACAAGCCAACAAACCAACAAACCAACAAGCCAACAAACCAACAAACCAACAAACCAACAAGCCAACAAACCAACAAACAAATAAACCTACAAACCAAAAAACCAACAAACCAACAAACCAACAAACCAACAAACCAACAAACCAACAAACCAACAAACCAACAAGCCAACAAACCAACAAACCAACAAACCAACAAGCCAACAAACCAACAAGCCAACAAACCAACAAACCAACAAACCAAGTAACCAAAAAGCCAACAAACTAACAAACCAACAAGTCAAAAAGCCAACAAACCAACAAACCAACAAAGCAACAGGCCAACAAGCCAACAAACCAACAAGCCAACAAACCATCAAACCAACAAACCAACAAGCCAACAAACCAACAAACAAATAAACCAACAAGCCAACAAGCCAACAAACCTACAAACTAACAAACCAACAAACGAACTAACCAACAAACCAACAAGCCAACAAGCCAACAAGCCAACAAACCAACAAACCAACAAACCATCAAACCAACAAACTAAGTAACCAACAAGCCAACAAACCAACAACCCGAAAAGGCAACAAACCAACAAACCAACAAACCAACAAACCAACAAACCAACAAACCAACAAGCCAACAAGCAAACAAACCAACAAACCAACAAACCAACAAGCCAACAAACCAACAAGCCAACAAACCAACAAACCAACAAACCAAGTAACCAAAAAGCCAACAAACTAAGAAACCAACAAGCCAACAAGTCAACAAACCAACAAACCAACAAAGCAACAAACCAACAAGCCAACAAGCCAACAAACCAACAAACCAACAAACCAACAAGCCAGCAAACCAACAAACCAACAAGCCAACAAACTAACAAACCAAGAAACCAATAAACCAACAAGGCAACAAGCCAACAAACCAACAAACCAACAAACCAACAAGCCAACAAACCAACAAACCAACAAACCAACAAGCCAACAAACCAACAAACAAATAAACCAACAAACCAAAAAATCAACAAACCAACAAACCAACAAGCCAACAAGCCAACAAACCAACAAACCAACAAGCCAACCACCCAACAAACAAATAAACCAACAAACCAACAAATCAACAAATCAACAAACCAACAAACGAACAAACCAACAAACCAACAAGCCAACAAACCAACAAACCAACAAACAAACAAGCCAACGAACCAACGAACCAACAAACCAACAAACCAACAAACCAACAAGCCAACAAACCAACAAACAAATAAACCAACAAACCAAAAAACCAACAAACCAACAAATTAACAAACCAACAAACCAACAAACCAACAAACCAACAAACCAACAAACCAAAAAACCAACAAACCAACAAGCCAACAAGCCAACAAGCCAACAAACCAACAAACCAACAAGCCAACAAACCAACAAACAAATAAACCAACAAACGAACAAACCAACAAACCGACAAACCAACAAACCAAAAAACCAACAAACCAACAAACCAACAAGCCAACAAGCCAACAAACCAACAAACCAACAAACCAACAAACCAACAAGCCAACAAACCAACAAACCAACAAACCAACAAGCCAACAAACCAACAAACAAATAAACCAACAAACCAAAAAATCAACAAACCAACAAACCAACAAGCCATCAAACCAACAAACCAACAAGCCAACAAGCCAACAAACCAATAAACCAACAAACCAACAAGCCAACAAACCAACAAACCAACAAACCAACAAGCCAACAAACCAACAAACCAACAAACCAACAAACCAACAAGCCAACAAGCCAACAAACCAACAAACCAACAATCCAACAAACTAACAAACCAACAAACCAACATGCCAACAAACTAACAAACTAAGTAACCAACAAGCCAACAAACCAACAAACCAACAAGCCAACAAGCCAACAAACCAACAAACAAATAAACCAACAAACCAACAAACCAACAAACCAACAAACCAAAAAACCAACAAACCAACCAGCCAACAAGCCAACAAACCAACAAACTAACAAACCAACAAACGAACTAACCAACAAACCAACAAACCAACAAGCCAACAAACCAACAAACCAACAAACCAACAAACCAACAAAATAAGTAACCAACAAGCCAACAAACCAATAAACCAACAAACCAACAAGCCAACAAGCCAACAAACCAACAAACCAACAAGCCAACAAGCCAACAAACCAACAAACCAAAAAACCAACAAATCAACAAACCAACAAACCAACAAACCAACAAACCAACAAACCAACAAGCCAACAAGCCAACAAGCCAATAAACCAACAAACCCACAACCCAACAAGCCAACACACCAACAAGCCAACAAACCAACAAACCAAGTAACCAAAAAGCCAACAATCTAACAAACCAACAAGCCAACAAGCCAACAAACCAACAAAGCAACAAGCCAACAAGCCAACAAACCAACAAACCAACAAGCCAACAAACCAACAAACCAACAAGCCAACAAGCCAACAAACCAACAAACCAACAAACCAACAAGCCAACAAACCAACAAACCAACAAGCCAATAAACCAACAAACCAACAAACCAACAAACCAACAAGCCAACAAGCCAACAAACCAACAAACCAACAAGCCAACAAACCAACAAACCAACAAACCAACATGCCAACAAACCAACAAATCAAAAAATCAACAAACCAACAAACCAAGAAACCAACAAACCAACAAACCAACAAACCAAAAAACCAACAAACAAACAAACCATCAAACGAACAAACCAACAAACCAACAAACCAACAAATCAACAAACCAACAAACCAACAAACCAACAAACCAACAAGCCAACAAGCCAACAAACCAGCAAACCAACAAACCAACAAGCCAACAAACCAACAAGCCAACAAACCAACAAACCAACAAACCAAGTAATTAAAAAGCCAACAAACTAACAAACCAACAAGCCAACAAGCCAACAAACCAACAAACCAACAAAGCAACAAGCCAACAAGCCAACAAACCAACAAACCAATAAGCCAACAAACCAACAAACCAACAAGCCAACAAGCCAACGAACCAACAAACCAACAAACCAACAAGCCAACAAACCAACAAACCAACAAGCCAACAAACTATGTAACCAACAAGCCAACAAACAAACAAACCAACAAGCCAACAAACCAACAAATCAACAAGCCAACAAACCAACAAACCAAAAAACCAAAAAACCAACAAACCAACAAACCAACAAATTAACAAGCCAACAAGCCAACAAACCAATAAACCAACAAACCAACAAGCCAACAAACCAACAAGCCAACAAACCAACAAACCAACAAACCAAGTAACCAAAAAGCCAGCAAACTAACAAACCAACAAGCCAACAAGCCAACAAGCCAACAAACCAACAAAACAACAAGCCAACAAACCAACAAACCAACAAGCCAACAAGCCAACAAACCAATAAACCAACAAACCAACAAGCCAACAAACCAACAAACCAACAAGCCAACAAACCAACAAACCCACAAACCAACATGCCAACAAACCAACAAATCAACAAATCAACAAACCAACAAACCAAGAAACCAACAAACCAACAAACCAACAAACCAAAAAACCAACAAACAAACAAACCATCAAACGAACAAACCAACAAACCAACAAACCAACAAACCAAAAAACCAACAAACCAACAAACCAACAAGCCAACAAACCAACAAACCAACAAAACAAGAAGCCAATAAACCAACAAACCAACAAACCAAAAAAACAACAAATCAACAAACCAACAAACCAACAAACCAACAAACCAACAAGCCAACAAGCCAACAAACCAACAAACCAACAAACCAACAAACCAACAAACCAACAAGCCAACAAACCAACAAACCAACAAACCAAGTAACCAAAAAGCCAACAAACTAACAAACCAACAAGCCAACAAGCCAACAAACCAACAAAGCAACAAAGCAACAAACCAACAAGCCAACAAGCCAACAAACCAACAAACCAACAAACCAACAAACCAACAATCCAACAAACCAACAAACCAACAAACCAACAAACCAACAAGCCAACAAACCAACAAGCCAACAAACCAACAAGCCAACAAAACAACAAACCAACAAACCAAGTAACCAAAAAGCCAACAAACTAACAAACCAACAAGCCAACAAGCCAACAAACCAACAAACCAACAAAGCAACAAGCCAACAAGCCAACAAACCAAGCAGCCAACAAACCAACAAACCAACAAACCAACAAGCCAACAAGCCAACAAACCAACAAACCAACAAACCAACAAGCCAACAAACCAACAAACAAACAAACCAACAAGCCAACAAACCAACAAACCAACAATCTAACAAACCAACAAGCCAACAAGCCAACAAGCCAACAGACCAACAAACCAACAAGCCAACAAACCAACAAACCTACAAACCAACATGCCAACAAACCAACAAATCAACAAATCAACAAACCAACAAACCAAGAAACCACAAACCAACAAACCTACAAACCAAAAAATCAACAAACAAACAAGCTATCAAACGAACAAACCGACAAACCAACAAATCAACAAACCAACAAACCAACAAACCAACAAACCAAAAAACCAAGAAACCAACAAACCAACAAGCCAACAAACCTACAAACCAATTAACCAATAAACCAACAAACGAACAAACCAACAAACCAACAAACCAAGTAACCAAAAAGCCAACAAACTAACAAACCAACAAGCCAACAAACCAACAAACCAACAAAACAACAAACCAACAAGCCAACAAGCCAACAAACTAAGTAACCAACAAGCCAACAAACCAACAAACCAACAAGCCAACAAACCAACAAACCAACAAGCCAACAAACCAACAAACCAACAAACCAATAAGCCAACAAACCAACAAACAAATAAACCAACAAACCAACAAACCAACAAACCAACAAACCAACAAACCAAAAAACCAACAAACCAACAAGCCAGCAAGCCAACAAACCAACAAACTAACAAACCAACAAACGAACTAACCAACAAACCAACAAACCAACAAGCAAACAAACCAACAAACCAACAAACCAACATGCCAACAAACCAACAAACTAAGTAGCCAATAAGCCAACAAACCAACAAACCAACAAGCCAACAAGCCAACAAACCAACAAACCAACAAGCCAACAAACCAACAAACCAACAAACCAACAAGCCAACAAACCAACAAACAAATAAACCAACAAACCAACAAACCAACAAACCAACAAACCAACAAACCAACAAACCAAAAAACCAACAAACCAACAAGCCAACAAGCCAACAAACCAACAAACTAACAAACCAACAAACGAACTAACCAACAAACCAACAAGCCAACAAGCCAACAAACCAACAAACCAACAAACCAACAAACTAAGTAACCAACAAGCCAACAAACCAACAAACCAACAAACCAACAAGCCAACAAACCAACAAACCAACAAGCCAACAAACCAACAAACCAACAAGCCAACGAACCAACAAACCAACAAGCCAACAAGCCAACAAACCAACAAACCAACAAACCAACAAGCCAACAAACCAACAAGCCAACAAACCAACAAACCAACAAACCAAGTAACCAAAAAACCAACAAACTAACAAACCAACAAGCCAACAAGCCAACAAACGAACAAACCAACAAAGCAACAAGCCAACAAGCCAACAAACCAACAAACCAACAAGCCAACAAACCAACAAACCAACAAGCCAACAAGCCAACAAACCAACAAACCAACAAACCAACAAACCAACAAGCCAACAAACCAACAAATCAACAAACCAACAAACCAACAAACCAACAAGCCAACAAACCAGCAAGCCAACAAACCAACAAACCAACAAACCAAGTAACCAAAAAGCCAACAAACTAACAAACCAACAAGCCAACAAGCCAACAAACCAACAAACCAACAAAGCAACAAGCCAACAAACCAACAAACCAACAAGCCAACAAACCAACAAACCAACAAGCCAACAAGCCAACAAACCAACAAACTAACAAACCAACAAACCAACAAACCAACAAACCAACAAACCAACAAACCAACAAACCAACAAACCAAAAAACCAACAAACCAACAAACCAACAAGCCAACAAGCCAACAAACCAACAAACCAACACGCCAACAAACCAACAAACAAATAAACCAACAAACCAACAAACCAACAAACCAACAAACCAACAAACCAAAAAACCAACAAACCAACAAACCAACAAGCCAACAAGCCAACAAACCAACAAACCAACATACCAACAAGACAACAAGACAACAAGCCAACAAGCCAACAAACCAACAAACCAACAAACCAACAAGCCAACAATTCAACAAACCAACAAGCCAACAAACCAAAAAACCAACAAACCAGCAAACCAACAAACCAACAAGCCAACAAGCTAACAACCCAACAAACCAACAAGCCAACAAACCAACAAACCAACGAACCAACAAACCAACATGCCAACAAACCAACAAACTAAGTAACCAACAAGCCAACAAACCAATAAACCAACAAGCCAACAAGCCAACAAACCAACAAACCAACAAGCCAACAAACCAACAAACCAACAAACCAACAAGCCAACAAACCAACAAACAAATAAACCAACAAACCAACAAACCAACAAACCAACAAACCAACAAACCAACAAACCAACAAACCAAAAAACCAACAAACCAACAAGCCAACAAGCCAACAAACCAACAAACTAACAAACCAACAAACGAACTAACCAACAAACCAACAAGCCAACAAGCCAACAAACCAACAAGCCAACAAACCAACAAACCAACAAACCAAGTAACCAAAAAGCCAACAAACTAACAAACCAACAAGCCAACAAGCCAACAAACCAACAAACCAACAAACCAACAAAGCAACAAGCCAACAAGCCAACAAACCAACAAGCCAATAAACCAACAAACCAACAAGCCAACAAACCAACAAGCCAACAAACCAACAAACCAACAAACCAAAAAACCAACAAACTAACAAACCAACAAGCCAACAAGCCAACAAACGAACAAACCAACAAAGCAACAAGCCAACAAGCTAACAAACCAACAAACCAACAAGCCAACAAACCAACAAACCAACAAGCCAACAAGCCAACAAACCAACAAACCAACAAACCAACAAACCAACAAGCCAACAAACCAACAAATCAACAAACCAACAAACCAACAAACCAACAAGCCAACAAACCAGCAAGCCAACAAACCAACAAACCAACAAACCAAGAAACCAAAAAGCCAACAAACTAACAAACCAACAAGCCAACAAGCCAACAAGCCAACAAACCAACAAACCAACAAAGCAACAAGCCAACAAACCAACAAACCAACAAGCCAACAAACCAACAAACCAACAAGCCAACAAGCCAACAAACCAACAAACTAACAAACCAACAAACCAACAAACCAACAAACCAATAAACCAACAAACCAACAAACCAACAAACCAAAAAACCAACAAACCAACAAACCAACAAGCCAACAAGCCAACAAACCAACACGCCAACAAACCAACAAACAAATAAACCAACAAACCAACAAACCAACAAACCAACAAACCAACAAACCAAAAAACCAACAAACCAACAAACCAACAAGCCAACAAGCCAACAAACCAACAAACCAACATACCAACAAGACAACAAGACAACAAGCCAACAAACCAACAAGCCAACAAACCAACAAACCAACAAACCAAGTAACCAAAAAGCCAACAAACTAACAAACCAACAAGCCAACAAGCCAACAAACCAACAAACCAACAAACCAACAAAGCAACAAGCCAACAAGTCAACAAACCAACAAACCAACAAGCCAATAAACCAACAAGCCAACAAGCCAACAAACCAACAAACCAACAAACCAACAGCCCAACAAGCCATCAAACCAACAAACCAACAAACCAACAAGCCAACAAACCAACAAACCAACAAACCAACAAGCCAACAAACCAACAAACCAACAAGCCAACAAACCAACAAACCAACAAACCAACATGCCAACAAACCAACAAATCAACAAGCCAACAAGCCAACAAACCAAGAAACCAACAAACCAACAAACCAACAAACCAACAAACCAAAAAACCAACAAACCAAAAAACCATCAAACGAAAAAACCAACAAACCAACAAACCAACAAACCAAAAAACCAACAATCCAACAATCCAACAAACCAACAAGCCAACAAACCAACAAACCAATTACCCAACCAAACAACAAACGAACTAACCAACAAACCAACAAAAAAAACAAACCAACAAACCTACAAACCAACAAACAAATAAACCAACAAACCAACAAACCAACAAACCAACAAACAAATAAACCAACAAACCAACAAACCAACAAACCAACAAACCAACAAACCAATTAACCAACAAACCAACAAACGAACAAACCAACAAACAAACAAACCAACAAACCAACAAGCCAACAAACCAACAAACCAACAAACCAAGTAACCAAAAAACCAACAAACTAACAAACTAACAAACCAACAAGCCAACAAGCCAACAAACGAACAAACCAACAAAGCAACAAGCCAACAAGCCAACAAACCAACAAACCAACAAGCCAACAAACCAACAAACCAACAAGCCAAAAAGCCAACAAACCAACAAACCAACAAACCAACAAACCAACAAACCAACAAGCCAACAAGCCAACAAACCAACAAACCAACAAACCAACAAACCAACAAACCAACAAGCCAACAAACCAGCAAGCCAATAAACCAACAAACCAACAAACCAAGTAACCAAAAAGCCAACAAACTAACAAACCAACAAGCCAACAAGCCAACAAACCAACAAACCAACAAAGCAACAAGCCAACAAACCAACAAACCAACAAGCCAACAAACCAACAAACCAACAAGCCAACAAGCCAACAAACCAACAAACTAACAAACCAACAAGCCAACAAACCAACAAACCAACAAACCAACAAACCAACAAACCAACAAACCAAAAAACCAACAAACCAACAAACCAACAAACCAACAAGCCAACAAACCAACAAACCAACACGCCAACAAACCAACAAACAAATAAACCAACAAACCAACAAACCAACAAACCAACAAACCAACAAACCAAAAAACCAACAAACCAACAAACCAACAAGCCAACAACCCAACAAACCAACAAACCAACATACCAACAAGACAACAAGACAACAAGCCAACAAGCCAACAAACCAACAAACCAACAAACCAACAAGCCAACATACCAACAAACCAACAAACCAACAAACCAACAAACCAACAAACCAACAAACCAACAAACCAACAAACCAACAAACCAACAAGCCAACAAGCCAACAAACCAACAAACCAACAAGCCAACAAACCAACAAACCAACGAACCAACAAACCAACATGCCAACAAACCAACAAACTAAGTAACCAACAAGCCAACAAACCAATAAACCAACAAGCCAACAAGCCAACAAACCAACAAACCAACAAGCCAACAAACCAACAAACCAACAAACCAACAAACAAATAAACCAACAAACCAACAAACCAACAAACCAACAAACCAACAAACCAACAAACCAACAAACCAAAAAACCAACAAACCAACAAGCCAACAAGCCAACAAACCAACAAACTAACAAACCAACAAACGAACTAACCAACAAACCAACAAGCCAACAAGCCAACAAACCAACAAGCCAACAAACCAACAAACCAACAAACCAAGTAACCAAAAAGCCAACAAACTAACAAACCAACAAGCCAACAAGCCAACAAACCAACAAACCAACAAACCAACAAAGCAACAAGCCAACAAGCCAACAAACCAACAAACCAACAAGCCAATAAACCAACAAGCCAACAAGCCAACAAACCAACAAACCAACAAACCAACAAACCAACAGCCCAACAAGCCAACAAACCAACAAACCAACAAACCAACAAGCCAACAAACCAACAAACCAACAAACCAACAAGCCAACAAACCAACAAACCA
Organism: Atherix ibis; assembly: GCA_958298945.1. Classification (NCBI taxonomy): domain Eukaryota; kingdom Metazoa; phylum Arthropoda; class Insecta; order Diptera; family Athericidae; genus Atherix; species Atherix ibis. The sequence goes on from OY282608.1 coordinate 33,138,175, forward strand.
ACAAGCCAACAAACCAACAAACCAACAAACCAACAAACCAACATGCCAACAAACCAACAAATCAACAAATCAATAAGCCAACAAACCAAGAAACCAACGAACCAACAAACCAACAAACCAACAAACCAAAAAACCAAAAAACCAAAAAACCATCAAACGAAAAAACCAACAAACCAACAAACCAACAAACCAAAAAACCAACAATCCAACAAACCAACAAGCCAACAAACCAACAAACCAACAAACCAATTACCCAACCAAACAACAAACGAACTAACCAACAAACCAACAAAAAAAACAAACCAATAAACCTACAAACCAACAAACCAACCAACAAATAAACCAACAAACCAACAAACCAACAAACCAACAAACAAATAAACCAACAAACCAACAAACCAACAAACCAACAAACCAACAAACCAATTAACCAACAAACCAACAAACGAACAAACCAACAAACCAACAAATACAACAAACCAACAAACCAATAAACCTACAAACCAACAAACCAACAAACAAATAAACCAGCAAACCAACAAACCAACAAACTAACAAACAAACAAACAAATAAGCCAAGAAACCAACAAACCAAAAACCAAAAAACCAACAAACCAACAAACCAACAAACCAACAAACCAACAAACCAGCAAACCAAAAAACCAACAAACCAACAAACCAACAAACCAACAAACCAACAAACCAACAAACCAACAAACCAAAAAACCAACAAACCACCAAACCAACAAACCAACAAATCAACAAACCAACAAACCAACAAACCACCAATCCAACAAACCAACAAACCAACAAACCAAGAAACCAACAAACCAACAAACAAATAAACCAACAAACCAACAAACCAACAAACCACCAAACCAACAAACCAACAAACCAACAAACCAACAAACCAACAAGCCAACAAACCAAGAAACCAACAAACCAACAAACCAACAAACCAACAAGCCAACAAGGCAACAAACCAACAAACCAACAAGTCAACAAACCAACAAACCAACAAACCAACATGCCAACAAACCAACAAACTAAGAAACCAACAAGCCAATAAACCAACAAACCAACAAGCCAACAAGCCAACAAACCAACAAACCAACAAGCCAACAAACCAACAAATCAACAAGCCAACAAACCAACAAACAAATAAACCAACAAACCAACAAACCAACAAACCAACAAACCAAAAAACCAACAAACCAACAAGCAAACAAGCCAAAAAACCAACAAACTAACAAACCAACAAACGAACTAACTAACAAACCAACAAGCCAACAAGCCAACAAACCAACAAACCAAAAAACCAACAAACCAACAAACCAACAAACCAACAAACCAACAAACCAACAAGCCAACAAGCCAACAAACCAACAAACCAACAAACCAACAAACCAACAAACCAACAAACCAAAAAACCAACAAACCAACAAACCAACAAACCAACAAACCAACAAACCAACAAGCCAACAAGCCAAGAAACCAACAAACCAACGAACCACCAAGCCAACAAACCAACAAGCCAATAAACCAAAAAACCAACAAACCAACAAACCAACAAGCCAACAAACCAACAAACTAACAAACCAACAAACGAACTAACCAACAAACCAACAAGCCAACAAGCCAACAAACCAACAAACCAACAAACTAAGTAACCAACAAGCCAACAAACCAACAAGCTAACAGACCAACAAACAAATAAACCAACAAACCAACAAACCAACAAACCAACAAACCAACAAACCAAAAAAACAACAAACCAACAAGCCAACAAGCCAACAAACCAACAAACTAACAAACCAATAAACGAACTAACCAACAAACCAACAAGCCAACAAGCCAACAAACTAACAAACCAACAAACTAAGTAACCAACAAGCCAACAAACCAACAAAATAACAAGCTAACAAGCCAACAAACCAACAATTCAACCAGCTAACAAACCAACAAACCAACAAACCAAAAAACTAACAAACCAACAAACCAACAAACCAATAAACCAACAAACCAACAAGCCAACAAGCCAACAAACCAACAAACCAACAAACCAACAAGCCAACAAACCAACAAGCCAACAAACCCACAAACCAACAAAGCAAGTAACCAAAAAGCCAACAAACTAACAAACCAACAAGCCAACAAGCCAACAAACCAACAAACCAACACAGCAACAAGCAAACAAGCTAACAAACGAACAACCCAACAAGCCAACAAACCAACAAACCAACAAGCCAACAAGCCAACAAACCAACAAACCAACAAACCAACAAGCCAACAAACCAACAAACCAACAAGCCAACAAACCAACAAACCAACAAACCAACAATCCAACAAGCTAACAAACCAACAAACCAACAAGCCAACAAACCAACAAACCAACAAACCAACATGCCAACAAACTAACAAATCAACAAATGAACAAACCAACAAACCAACAAACCAACAAACCAACAAACCAACAAACCAAAAAACCAACAAACCAACAAACCAACAAGCCAACAAGCCAACAAACCAACAAACCAACATACCAACAAGACAACAAGACAACAAGCCAACAAACCAACAAGCCAACAAACCAACAAACCAACAAACCAAGTAACCAAAAAGCCAACAAACTAACAAACCAACAAGCCAACAAGCCAACAAACCAACAAACCAACAAACCAACAAAGCAACAAGCCAACAAGCCAACAAACCAACAAACCAACAAGCCAATAAACCAACAAGCCAACAAGCCAACAAACCAACAAACCAACAAACCAACAGCCCAACAAGCCAACAAACCAACAAACCAACAAACCAACAAGCCAACAAACCAACAAACCAACAAACCAACAAACCAACAAGCCAACAAACCAACAAACCAACAAGCCAACAAACCAACAAACCAACAAACCAACATGCCAACAAACCAACAAATCAACAAACCAACAAGCCAACAAACCAAGAAACCAACAAACCAACAAACCAACAAACCAACAAACCAAAAAACCAACAAACCAAAAAACCATCAAACGAAAAAACCAACAAACCAACAAACCAACAAACCAAAAAACCAACAATCCAACAAACCAACAAGCCAACAAACCAACAAACCAATTACCCAACCAAACAACAAACGAACTAACCAACAAACCAACAAAAAAAACAAACCAACAAACCTACAAACCAACAAACAAATAAACCAACAAACCAACAAACCAACAAACCAACAAACAAATAAACCAACAAACCAACAAACCAACGAACCAACAAACCAACAAACCAATTAACCAACAAACCAACAAACGAACAAACCAACAAACAAACAAACCAACAAACCAACAAGCCAACAAACCAACAAACCAACAAACCAAGTAACCAAAAAACCAACAAACTAACAAACTAACAAACCAACAAGCCAACAAGCCAACAAACGAACAAACCAACAAAGCAACAAGCCAACAAGCCAACAAACCAACAAACCAACAAGCCAACAAACCAACAAACCAACAAGCCAAAAAGCCAACAAACCAACAAACCAACAAACCAACAAACCAACAAGCCAACAAGCCAACAAACCAACAAACCAACAAACCAACAAACCAACAAACCAACAAGCCAACAAACCAGCAAGCCAACAAACCAACAAACCAACAAACCAAGTAACCAAAAAGCCAACAAACTAACAAACCAACAAGCCAACAAGCCAACAAACCAACAAACCAACAAAGCAACAAGCCAACAAACCAACAAACCAACAAGCCAACAAACCAACAAACCAACAAGCCAACAAGCCAACAAACCAACAAACTAACAAACCAACAAGCCAACAAGCCAACAAACCAACAAACCAACAAACCAACAAACCAACAAACCAACAAACCAAAAAACCAACAAACCAACAAACCAACAAACCAACAAGCCAACAAACCAACAAACCAACACGCCAACAAACCAACAAACAAATAAACCAACAAACCAACAAACCAACAAACCAACAAACCAACAAACCCACAAACCAAAAAACTAACAAACCAACAAACCAACAAACCAATTAACCAACAAACCAACAAACGAACAAACCAACAAACCAACAAATACAACAAACCAACAAACCAATAAACCTACAAACCAACAAACAAATAAACCAGCAAACCAACAAACCAACAAACTAACAAACAAACAAACAAATAAGCCAAGAAACCAACAAACCAAAAACCAAAAAACCAACAAACCAACAAACCAACAAACCAACAAACCAACAAACCAGCAAACCAAAAAACCAACAAACCAACAAACCAACAAACCAACAAACCAACAAACCAACAAACCAACAAACCAAAAAACCAACAAACCACCAAACCAACAAACCAACAAATCAACAAACCAACAAACCAACAAACCACCAATCCAACAAACCAACAAACCAACAAACCAAGAAACCAACAAACCAACAAACAAATAAACCAACAAACCAACAAACCAACAAACCACCAAACCAACAAACCAACAAACCAACAAACCAACAAACCAACAAGCCAACAAACCAAGAAACCAACAAACCAACAAACCAACAAACCAACAAGCCAACAAGGCAACAAACCAACAAACCAACAAGTCAACAAACCAACAAACCAACAAACCAACATGCCAACAAACCAACAAACTAAGAAACCAACAAGCCAATAAACCAACAAACCAACAAGCCAACAAGCCAACAAACCAACAAACCAACAAGCCAACAAACCAACAAATCAACAAGCCAACAAACCAACAAACAAATAAACCAACAAACCAACAAACCAACAAACCAACAAACCAAAAAACCAACAAACCAACAAGCAAACAAGCCAAAAAACCAACAAACTAACAAACCAACAAACGAACTAACTAACAAACCAACAAGCCAACAAGCCAACAAACCAACAAACCAAAAAACCAACAAACCAACAAACCAACAAACCAACAAACCAACAAACCAACAAGCCAACAAGCCAACAAACCAACAAACCAACAAACCAACAAACCAACAAACCAACAAACCAAAAAACCAACAAACCAACAAACCAACAAACCAACAAACCAACAAACCAACAAGCCAACAAGCCAAGAAACCAACAAACCAACGAACCACCAAGCCAACAAACCAACAAGCCAATAAACCAAAAAACCAACAAACCAACAAACCAACAAGCCAACAAACCAACAAACTAACAAACCAACAAACGAACTAACCAACAAACCAACAAGCCAACAAGCCAACAAACCAACAAACCAACAAACTAAGTAACCAACAAGCCAACAAACCAACAAGCTAACAGACCAACAAACAAATAAACCAACAAACCAACAAACCAACAAACCAACAAACCAACAAACCAAAAAAACAACAAACGAACAAGCCAACAAGCCAACAAACCAACAAACTAACAAACCAATAAACGAACTAACCAACAAACCAACAAGCCAACAAGCCAACAAACTAACAAACCAACAAACTAAGTAACCAACAAGCCAACAAACCAACAAAATAACAAGCTAACAAGCCAACAAACCAACAATTCAACCAGCTAACAAACCAACAAACCAACAAACCAAAAAACTAACAAACCAACAAACCAACAAACCAATAAACCAACAAACCAACAAGCCAACAAGCCAACAAACCAACAAACCAACAAACCAACAAGCCAACAAACCAACAAGCCAACAAACCCACAAACCAACAAAGCAAGTAACCAAAAAGCCAACAAACTAACAAACCAACAAGCCAACAAGCCAACAAACCAACAAACCAACACAGCAACAAGCAAACAAGCTAACAAACGAACAACCCAACAAGCCAACAAACCAACAAACCAACAAGCCAACAAGCCAACAAACCAACAAACCAACAAACCAACAAGCCAACAAACCAACAAACCAACAAGCCAACAAACCAACAAACCAACAAACCAACAATCCAACAAGCTAACAAACCAACAAACCAACAAGCCAACAAACCAACAAACCAACAAACCAACATGCCAACAAACTAACAAATCAACAAATGAACAAACCAACAAACCAACAAACCAACAAACCAACAAACCAACAAACCAAAAAACCAACAAACCAACAAACCAACAAGCCAACAAGCCAACAAACCAACAAACCAACATACCAACAAGACAACAAGACAACAAGCCAACAAACCAACAAGCCAACAAACCAACAAACCAACAAACCAAGTAACCAAAAAGCCAACAAACTAACAAACCAACAAGCCAACAAGCCAACAAACCAACAAACCAACAAACCAACAAAGCAACAAGCCAACAAGCCAACAAACCAACAAACCAACAAGCCAATAAACCAACAAGCCAACAAGCCAACAAACCAACAAACCAACAAACCAACAGCCCAACAAGCCAACAAACCAACAAACCAACAAACCAACAAGCCAACAAACCAACAAACCAACAAACCAACAAGCCAACAAACCAACAAACCAACAAGCCAACAAACCAACAAACCAACAAACCAACATGCCAACAAACCAACAAATCAACAAACCAACAAGCCAACAAACCAAGAAACCAACAAACCAACAAACCAACAAACCAACAAACCAAAAAACCAACAAACCAAAAAACCATCAAACGAAAAAACCAACAAACCAACAAACCAACAAACCAAAAAACCAACAATCCAACAAACCAACAAGCCAACAAACCAACAAACCAATTACCCAACCAAACAACAAACGAACTAACCAACAAACCAACAAAAAAAACAAACCAACAAACCTACAAACCAACAAACAAATAAACCAACAAACCAACAAACCAACAAACCAACAAACAAATAAACCAACAAACCAACAAACCAACAAACCAACAAACCAACAAACCAATTAACCAACAAACCAACAAACGAACAAACCAACAAACAAACAAACCAACAAACCAACAAGCCAACAAACCAACAAACCAACAAACCAAGTAACCAAAAAACCAACAAACTAACAAACTAACAAACCAACAAGCCAACAAGCCAACAAACGAACAAACCAACAAAGCAACAAGCCAACAAGCCAACAAACCAACAAACCAACAAGCCAACAAACCAACAAACCAACAAGCCAAAAAGCCAACAAACCAACAAACCAACAAACCAACAAACCAACAAGCCAACAAGCCAACAAACCAACAAACCAACAAACCAACAAACCAACAAACCAACAAGCCAACAAACCAGCAAGCCAACAAACCAACAAACCAACAAACCAAGTAACCAAAAAGCCAACAAACTAACAAACCAACAAGCCAACAAGCCAACAAACCAACAAACCAACAAAGCAACAAGCCAACAAACCAACAAACCAACAAGCCAACAAACCAACAAACCAACAAGCCAACAAGCCAACAAACCAACAAACTAACAAACCAACAAGCCAACAAGCCAACAAACCAACAAACCAACAAACCAACAAACCAACAAACCAACAAACCAAAAAACCAACAAACCAACAAACCAACAAACCAACAAGCCAACAAACCAACAAACCAACACGCCAACAAACCAACAAACAAATAAACCAACAAACCAACAAACCAACAAACCAACAAACCAACAAACCAAAAAACCAACAAACCAACAAACCAACAAGCCAACAAGCCAACAAACCAACAAACCAACATACCAACAAGACAACAAGACAACAAGCCAACAAGCCAACAAACCAACAAACCAACAAACCAACAAGCCAACATACCAACAAACCAACAAACCAACAAACCAACAAACCAACAAACCAACAAACCAACAAACCAACAAGCCAACAAGCCAACAAACCAACAAACCAACAAGCCAACAAACCAACAAACCAACGAACCAACAAACCAACATGCCAACAAACCAACAAACTAAGTAACCAACAAGCCAACAAACCAATAAACCAACAAGCCAACAAGCCAACAAACCAACAAACCAACAAGCCAACAAACCAACAAACCAACAAACCAACAAACAAATAAACCAACAAACCAACAAACCAACAAACCAACAAACCAACAAACCAACAAACCAACAAACCAAAAAACCAACAAACCAACAAGCCAACAAGCCAACAAACCAACAAACTAACAAACCAACAAACGAACTAACCAAAAAAACAAACAAGCCAACAAGCCAACAAACCAACAAGCCAACAAACCAACAAACCAACAAACCAAGTAACCAAAAAGCCAACAAACTAACAAACCAACAAGCCAACAAGCCAACAAACCAACAAACCAACAAACCAACAAAGCAACAAGCCAACAAGCCAACAAACCAACAAACCAACAAGCCAATAAACCAACAAGCCAACAAGCCAACAAACCAACAAACCAACAAACCAACAAACCAACAGCCCAACAAGCCAACAAACCAACAAACCAACAAACCAACAAGCCAACAAACCAACAAACCAACAAACCAACAAGCCAACAAACCAACAAACCAACAAGCCAACAAACCAACAAACCAACAAACCAACAAACCAACATGCCAACAAACCAACAAATCAACAAATCAATAAGCCAACAAACCAAGAAACCAACGAACCAACAAACCAACAAACCAACAAACCAAAAAACCAACAAACCAAAAAACCATAAAACGAAAAAACCAACAAACCAACAAACCAACAAACCAAAAAACCAACAATCCAACAAACCAACAAGCCAACAAACCAACAAACCAACAAACCAATTACCCAACCAAACAACAAACGAACTAACCAACAAACCAACAAAAAAAACAAACCAACAAACCTACAAACCAACAAACCAACAAACAAATAAACCAACAAACCAACAAACCAACAAACAAATAAACCAACAAACCAACAAACCAACAAACCAACAAACCAACAAACCAATTAACCAACAAACCAACAAACGAACAAACCAACAAACCAACAAATACAACAAACCAACAAACCAATAAACCTACAAACCAACAAACCAACAAACAAATAAACCAGCAAACCAACAAACCAACAAACTAACAAACAAACAAACAAATAAGCCAAGAAACCAACAAACCAAAAACCAAAAAACCAACAAACCAACAAACCAACAAACCAACAAACCAACAAACCAGCAAACCAAAAAACCAACAAACCAACAAACCAACAAACCAACAAACCAACAAACCAACAAACCAACAAACCAAAAAACCAACAAACCACCAAACCAACAAACCAACAAATCAACAAACCAACAAACCAACAAACCACCAATCCAACAAACCAACAAACCAACAAACCAAGAAACCAACAAACCAACAAACAAATAAACCAACAAACCAACAAACCAACAAACCACCAAACCAACAAACCAACAAACCAACAAACCAACAAACCAACAAGCCAACAAACCAACAAACCAACAAACCAACAAACCAACAAACCAACAAGCCAACAAGGCAACAAACCAACAAACCAACAAGTCAACAAACCAACAAACCAACAAACCAACATGCCAACAAACCAACAAACTAAGAAACCAACAAATACAACAAACCAACAAACCAATAAACCTACAAACCAACAAACCAACAAACAAATAAACCAGCAAACCAACAAACCAACAAACTAACAAACAAACAAACAAATAAGCCAAGAAACCAACAAACCAAAAACCAAAAAACCAACAAACCAACAAACCAACAAACCAACAAACCAACAAACCAGCAAACCAAAAAACCAACAAACCAACAAACCAACAAACCAACAAACCAACAAACCAACAAACCAACAAACCAAAAAACCAACAAACCACCAAACCAACAAACCAACAAATCAACAAACCAACAAACCAACAAACCACCAATCCAACAAACCAACAAACCAACAAACCAAGAAACCAACAAACCAACAAACAAATAAACCAACAAACCAACAAACCAACAAACCACCAAACCAACAAACCAACAAACCAACAAACCAACAAACCAACAAGCCAACAAACCAACAAACCAACAAACCAACAAACCAACAAACCAACAAGCCAACAAGGCAACAAACCAACAAACCAACAAGTCAACAAACCAACAAACCAACAAACCAACATGCCAACAAACCAACAAACTAAGAAACCAACAAGCCAATAAACCAACAAACCAACAAGCCAACAAGCCAACAAACCAACAAACCAACAAGCCAACAAACCAACAAATCAACAAGCCAACAAACCAACAAACAAATAAACCAACAAACCAACAAACCAACAAACCAACAAACCAAAAAACCAACAAACCAACAAGCAAACAAGCCAAAAAACCAACAAACTAACAAACCAACAAACGAACTAACTAACAAACCAACAAGCCAGCAAGCCAACAAACGAACAAACCAAAAAACCAACAAACCAACAAACCAACAAACCAACAAACCAACAAACCAACAAGCCAACAAGCCAACAAACCAACAAACCAACAAACCAACAAACCAACAAACCAACAAACCAAAAAACCAACAAACCAACAAACCAACAAACCAACAAACCAACAAACCAACAAACCAACAAGCCAACAAGCCAAGAAACCAACAAACCAACGAACCACCAAGCCAACAAACCAACAAGCCAATAAACCAAAAAACCAACAAACCAACAAACCAACAAGCCAACAAACCAACAAACTAACAAACCAACAAACGAACTAACCAACAAACCAACAAGCCAACAAGCCAACAAACCAACAAACCAACAAACTAAGTAACCAACAAGCCAACAAGCCAACAAACCGACAAACCAACAAGCCAACAAGCCAACAAACAAACAAACCAACAAGCCAACAAACCAACAAACCAACAAACCAACAAGCTAACAGACCAACAAACAAATAAACCAACAAACCAACAAACCAACAAACCAACAAACCAACAAACCAAAAAAACAACAAACCAACAAGCCAACAAGCCAACAAACCAACAAACTAACAAACCAATAAACGAACTAACCAACAAACCAACAAGCCAACAAGCCAACAAACTAACAAACCAACAAACTAAGTAACCAACAAGCCAACAAACCAACAAAATAACAAGCTAACAAGCCAACAAACCAACAATTCAACCAGCTAACAAACCAACAAACCAACAAACCAAAAAACTAACAAACCAACAAACCAACAAACCAATAAACCAACAAACCAACAAGCCAACAAGCCAACAAACCAACAAACCAACAAACCAACAAGCCAACAAACCAACAAGCCAACAAACCCACAAACCAACAAAGCAAGTAACCAAAAAGCCAACAAACTAACAAACCAACAAGCCAACAAGCCAACAAACCAACAAACCAACACAGCAACAAGCAAACAAGCTAACAAACGAACAACCCAACAAGCCAACAAACCAACAAACCAACAAGCCAACAAGCCAACAAACCAACAAACCAACAAACCAACAAGCCAACAAACCAACAAACCAACAAGCCAACAAACCAACAAACCAACAAACCAACAATCCAACAAGCTAACAAACCAACAAACCAACAAGCCAACAAACCAACAAACCAACAAACCAACATGCCAACAAACTAACAAATCAACAAATCAACAAACCAACAAACCAACAAACCAAAAAACCAACAAACCAACAAACCATCAAACGAACAAACCAACAAACCAACAAACCAACAAACCAACAAACCAAAAAACCAAAAAACCAACAAACCAACAAACCAACAAGCCAACAAACCAACAAACCAACAAACCAATTAACCAACAAACCAATAAACGAACAAACCAACAAACCAACAAATCAACAAACCAACAAACCAACAAACCAACAAACCTACAAACCAACAAACCAACAAACAAATAAACCAACAAACCAACAAACAAATAAACCAACAAACCAACAATCCAAGAAACCAACAAACCGACAAACCAATTAACCAACAAACCAACAAACGAACAAACCAACAAATCAACAAACCAACAAACCAATAAACCAACAAACCTACAAACCACCAAACAAATAAACCAACAAACCAACAAACCAACAAACGAACAAACAAATAAACCAAGAAACCAACAAACAAAAAACCAAAAAACCAACAAAACAACAAACCAACAAACTAACAAACCAACAAACCAGCAAACCAAAAAACCAAAAAACCAACAAACCAACAAACCAACAAACCAACAAACCAACCAACCAATAAACCAACAAACCAACAAACCAACAAACCAACAAACCAACAAACCAACAAACCACCAAACCAACAAACCAACAAACCAACAAACCAACAAACCAACAAACCAACAAGCCAACAAACCAACAAACCAACAAACCAACAAACCAACAAACAAATAAACCAACAAACCAACAAACCAACAAACCACCAAACCAACAAACCAACAAACCAACAAGCCAACAAACCAACAAACAAACAAACCAACAAACTAACAAACAAATAAACCAACAAACCAACAAACCAACAAACCACCAAACCAACAAACCACCAAACCAACAAACCAACAAACCAACAAACCAACAAACCAACAAACCAACAAGCCAACAAACCAACAATTCAACAATCCAACAAACCAACAAACCAACAAACCAACAAGCCAACAAGGCAACAAACCAACAAACCAACAAGCCAACAAACCAACAAACCAACATGCCAACAAACCAACAAACTAAGTAACCAACAAGCCAACAAACCAACAAACCAACAAGCCAACAAGCCAACAAACCAACAAACCAACAAACCAAACAGCCAACAAACCAACAAACCAACAAACTATTAAGCCAACAAACCAACAAAACAAAAAACCAACCAAACCAATAAGCCAACAAGCCAACAAACCAAAGAACTAACAAACCAACAAACGAACTAACTAACGAACCAACAAGCCAACAAGCCAACAAACCAACAAACCAACAAACCAAGTAGCCAACAAGCCAACAAACCAACAAGCCAACAAACCAACAAACCAACAAGCCAACAAACCAACAAACCAACAAACCAACAAACCAACAAGCCCACCAGTCAACAAACCAACAAACCAACAAGCCAACAAACCAACAAACCAACATGCCAACAAACCAACAAACTAAGTAACCAACAAGCCAACAAACCTACAAACCAACAAACAAATAAACCAACAAACCAACAAACCAACAAACCAACAAACAAATAAACCAAGAAACCAACAAACCAAAAACCAAAAAACCAACAAACCAACAAACCAACAAACCAACAAACCAACAAACCAACAAACCAAAAAACCACAAACCAACAAACCAACAAACCAACAAACCAACAAACCAACAAACCGACAAACCAACAAACCAACAAACCAACAAACCACCAAACCAACAAACCAACAAACCAACAAACCAACAAACCAACAAACCAACAAGCCAACAAACCAACAAGCCAACAAACCAACAAACCAACAAACCAACAAACCAACAAACAAACAAACCAACAAACCAACAAACCAACAAACCACCAAACCAACAAACCAACAAACCAACAAACCAACAAACCAACAAGCCAACAAGCCAACAAACCAACAAACCAACAAACCAACAAACCAACAAACCAACAAACAAATAAACCAACAAACCAACAAACCAACAAACCAACAAACCATAAAACCAACAAACACAAGCCAACAAACAAACAAGCCAACAAACGAACAAACCAAAAAACCAACAAACGAACAAACCAACAAACGAACAAACCAACAAACCAACAAGCCAACAAGCCAACAAACCAACAAACCAACAAACCAACAAACCAACAAACGAACAAACCAACAAACCAACAAGTCAACAAGCCAACAAACCGACAAACCAACAAACCAACAAACCATTCAAAACAACAAACCAACAAACCAACAAACAAACAAACAAACAAACCAACAAAATAACAAGCCAACAAGCCAACAAACCAACAAACTAACAAACCAACAAACGAACTAACCAACAAACCAACAAGCCAACTAGCCAACATACCAACAAACCAACAAACAAAGTAGCCAACAAGCCAACAAACCAACAAGCCATCAAACCAACAAACCAACAAGCCAACAAACCAACAAACCAACAAACCAACAAACCAACAAGCCAACCAGCCAACAAACCAACAAACCAACAAGCCAACAAACCAACAAACCAACAAACCAACATGCCAAAAAACCAACAAACTAAATAACCAACAAGCCAACAAACCAACAAACCAACAAGCCAACAAGCCAACAAACCAACAAACCAACAAGCCAACAAACCAACAAACCAACAAACCAACATGCCAACAAACTAACAAATCAACAAATCAACAAACCAATAAACCAACAAACCAACAAACCATCAAACGAACAAACCAACAAACCAACAAACCAACAAACCAACAAACCAAAAAACCAACAAACCAACAAACCAACAAGCCAACAAACCAACAAACCAACAAACCAATTAACCAACAAACCAATAAACGAACAAACCAACAAACCAACAAACCAACAAACCAACAAACCAACAAACTTACAAACCAACAAACCAACAAACAAATAAACCAACAAACCAACAAACCAACAAACAAATAAACCAACAAACCAACAAACCAACAAACCAACAAACCAACAAACCAATTAACCAACAAACCAACAAACGAACAAACCAACAAATCAACAAACCAACAATTCAACAAACCAACAAACCTACAAACCAACAAACAAATAAACCAACAAACCAACAAACCAACAAACCAACAAACAAATAAACCAAGAAACCAACAAACCAAAAACCAAAAAACCAACAAACCAACAAACCAACAAACCAGCAAACCAACAAACCAACAAACCAAAAAACCAACAAACCAACAAACCAACAAACCAACAAACCAACAAACCAACAAACCAACAAACCAACAAACCAGCAAACCAACAAACCAACAAACCAAAAAACCAACAAACCAACAAACCAACAAACCAACAAACCAACAAACCAACAAACCAACAAACCAACAAACCAACAAACAAACAAACCAACAAACCAACAAACCAACAAACCACCAAACCAACAAACCAACAAACCAACAAACCAACAAACCAGCAAACCAACAAGCCAACAAACCAACAAGCCAACAAACCAACAAGCCAACAAACCAACAAACCAACAAATAAATAAACCAACAAACCAACAAACCAACAAACCACCAAACCAACAAACCAACAAACCAACAAACCAACAAACCAACAAACCAACAAGCCAACAAGCCAACAAACCAACAAACCAACAAACCAACAAACCAACAAACCAACAAACAAATAAACCAACAAACCAACAAACCAACAAACCAACAAACCATAAAACCAACAAACACAAGCCAACAAACAAACAAGCCAACAAACGAACAAACCAAAAAACCAACAAACGAACAAACCAACAAACCAACAAACCAACAAACCAACAAGCCAACAAGCCAACAAACCAACAAACCAACAAACCAACAAACCAACACACGAACAAACCAACAAACCAACAAGTCAACAAGCCAACAAACCGACAAACCAACAAACCAACAAACCATTCAAAACAACAAACCAACAAACCAACAAACAAACAAACAAACAAACCAACAAAATAACAAGCCAACAAGCCAACAAACCAACAAACTAACAAACCAACAAACGAACTAACTAACAAACCAACAAGCCAACAAGCCAACATACCAACAAACCAACAAACAAAGTAGCCAACAAGCCAACAAACCAACAAGCCAACAAACCAACAAACCAACAAGCCAACAAACCAACAAACCAACAAACCAACAAACCAACAAGCCAACCAGCCAACAAACCAACAAACCAACAAGCCAACAAACCAACAAACCAACAAACCAACATGCCAACAAACCAACAAACTAAGTAACCAACAAGCCAACAAACAACAAACCAACAAGCCAACAAGCCAACAAACCAACAAACCAACAAGCCAACAAACCAACAAACCAACAAACTAACAAGCCAACAAACCAACAAACACATAAACCAACAAACCAACAAACCAACAAACCAACAAACCAACAAACCAAAAAACCAACAAACCAACAAGCCAACAAGCCAACAAACCAACAAACTAACAAACCAACAAACGAACTAACCAACAAACCAACAAGCCAACAAGCCAACAAACCAACAAACCAACAAACTAAGTAACCAACAAGCCAACAAACCAACAAAATAACAAGCCAACAAGCCAACAAACCAACAAACCAACAAGCCAACAAACCAACAAACCAACAAACCAAAAAACCAAAAAACCAACAAACCAACAAACCAACAAACCAACAAACCAACAAACCAACAAACCAACAAACCAACAAACCAACAAGCCAACAAGCCAACAAACCAACAAGCCAACAAACCAACAAACCAACAAACCAAGTAACCAAAAAGCCAACAAACTAACAAACCAACAAGCCAACAAGCCAACAAACGAACAAACCAACAAAGCAACAAGCCAACAAGCTAACAAACGAACAAACCAACAAGCCAACAAACCAACAATCCAACAAGCCAACAATCCAACAAGCCAACAAGCCAACAAACCAACAAACCAACAAACCAACAAGCCAACAAACCAACAAACCAACAAGCCAACAAACCAACAGACCAACAAACCAACAAACCAACAAGCCAACAAGCTAACAAACCAACAAACCAACAAACCAACAAACCAACATGCCAACAAACTAACAAATCAACAAATCAACAAACCAACAAACCAAGGAACCAACAAACCAACAAACCAACAAACCAAAAAACCAATTAACCAGCAAACCAATAAACGAACAAACCGACAAACCAACAAACCAACAAACCAACAAACCTACAAACCAACAAACCAACAAACAAATAAACCAACAAACCAACAAACCAACAAACAAATACACCAACAAACCAACAAACCAACAAACCAACAAACCAACAAACCAACTAACCAACAAACCAACAAACCAACAAACCAATTAACCAACAAACCAACAAACGAACAAACCAACAAACCAACAAGCCAACAAAACAACAAACCAACAAGCCAACAAACCAACAAACCAACAAACCAACAAACCAACAATCCAACAAACCAACAAACCGACAAGCCAACAAGCCAAGAAACCAACAAACTAACAAACCAACAAACGAACAAACCAACAAACCAACAAGCCAACAAACCAACATACCAACAAACTAAATAGCCAACAAGCCAACAAACCAACAAGCCAACAAACCAACAAACCAACAAGCCAACAAACCAACAAACCAACAAACCAACAAACCAACAAACCAACAAACCAACAAACCAATTAACCAACAAACCAACAAACGAACAAACCAACAAACCAACAAATACAACAAACCAACAAACCAATAAACCTACAATAAACCTACAAACCAACAAACCAACAAACAAATAAACCAGCAAACCAACAAACCAACAAACTAACAAACAAACAAACAAATAAGCCAAGAAACCAACAAACCAAAAACCAAAAACCAAAAACCAACAAACCAAAAAACCAACAAACCAACAAACCAACAAACCAGCAAACCAAAAAACCAACAAACCAACAAACCAACAAACCAACAAACCAACAAACCAACAAACCAACAAACCAAAAAACCAACAAACCACCAAACCAACAAACCAACAAATCAACAAACCAACAAACCAACAAACCACCAATCCAACAAACCAACAAACCAACAAACCAAGAAACCAACAAACCAACAAACCAACAAACCAACAAACCAACAAACCAAAAAACCAACAAACCAACAAGCCAACAAGCCAACAAACCAACAAACTAACAAACCAACAAACGAACTAACCAACAAACCAACAAGCCAACAAGCCAACAAACCAACAAACCAACAAACTAAGTAACCAACAAGCCAACAAACCAACAAAATAACAAGCCAACAAGCCAACAAACCAACAAACCAACAAGCCAACAAACCAACAAACCAACAAACCAAAAAACCAAAAAACCAACAAACCAACAAACCAACAAACCAACAAACCAACAAACCAACAAACCAACAAACCAACAAACCAACAAGCCAACAAGCCAACAAACCAACAAGCCAACAAACCAACAAACCAACAAACCAAGTAACCAAAAAGCCAACAAACTAACAAACCAACAAGCCAACAAGCCAACAAACGAACAAACCAACAAAGCAACAAGCCAACAAGCTAACAAACGAACAAACCAACAAGCCAACAAACCAACAATCCAACAAGCCAACAATCCAACAAGCCAACAAGCCAACAAACCAACAAACCAACAAACCAACAAGCCAACAAACCAACAAACCAACAAGCCAACAAACCAACAGACCAACAAACCAACAAACCAACAAGCCAACAAGCTAACAAACCAACAAACCAACAAACCAACAAACCAACATGCCAACAAACTAACAAATCAACAAATCAACAAACCAACAAACCAAGGAACCAACAAACCAACAAACCAACAAACCAAAAAACCAATTAACCAGCAAACCAATAAACGAACAAACCGACAAACCAACAAACCAACAAACCAACAAACCTACAAACCAACAAACCAACAAACAAATAAACCAACAAACCAACAAACCAACAAACAAATACACCAACAAACCAACAAACCAACAAACCAACAAACCAACAAACCAACTAACCAACAAACCAACAAACCAACAAACCAATTAACCAACAAACCAACAAACGAACAAACCAACAAACCAACAAGCCAACAAAACAACAAACCAACAAGCCAACAAACCAACAAACCAACAAACCAACAAACCAACAATCCAACAAACCAACAAACCGACAAGCCAACAAGCCAAGAAACCAACAAACTAACAAACCAACAAACGAACAAACCAACAAACCAACAAGCCAACAAACCAACATACCAACAAACTAAATAGCCAACAAGCCAACAAACCAACAAGCCAACAAACCAACAAACCAACAAGCCAACAAACCAACAAACCAACAAACCAACAAACCAACAAACCAACAAACCAACAAACCAATTAACCAACAAACCAACAAACGAACAAACCAACAAACCAACAAATACAACAAACCAACAAACCAATAAACCTACAATAAACCTACAAACCAACAAACCAACAAACAAATAAACCAGCAAACCAACAAACCAACAAACTAACAAACAAACAAACAAATAAGCCAAGAAACCAACAAACCAAAAACCAAAAACCAAAAACCAACAAACCAAAAAACCAACAAACCAACAAACCAACAAACCAGCAAACCAAAAAACCAACAAACCAACAAACCAACAAACCAACAAACCAACAAACCAACAAACCAACAAACCAAAAAACCAACAAACCACCAAACCAACAAACCAACAAATCAACAAACCAACAAACCAACAAACCACCAATCCAACAAACCAACAAACCAACAAACCAAGAAACCAACAAACCAACAAACAAATAAACCAACAAACCAACAAACCAACAAACCACCAAACCAACAAACCAACAAACCAACAAACCAACAAACCAACAAACCAACAAGCCAACAAACCAACAAACCAACAAACCAACAAACCAACGAACCAACAAGCCAACAAGGCAACAAACCAACAAACCAACAAGTCAACAAACCAACAAACCAACAAACCAACATGCCAACAAACCAACAAACTAAGAAACCAACAAGCCAATAAACCAACAAACCAACAAGCCAACAAGCCAACAAACCAACAAACCAACAAGCCAACAAACCAACAAATCAACAAGCCAACAAACCAACAAACAAATAAACCAACAAACCAACAAACCAACAAACCAAAAAACCAACAAACCAACAAGCAAACAAGCCAACAAACCAACAAACTAACAAACCAACAAACGAACTAACTAACAAACCAACAAGCCAACAAGCCAACAAACCAACAAACCAAAAAACCAACAAACCAACAAACCAACAAACCAACAAACCAACAAACCAACAAGCCAACATGCCAACAAACCAACAAACCAACAAACCAACAAACCAACAAACCAACAAACCAAAAAACCAACAAACCAACAAACCAACAAACCAACAAACCAACAAACCAACAAGCCAACAAGCCAAGAAACCAACAAACCAACGAACCACCAAGCCAACAAACCAACAAGCCAATAAACCAAAAAACCAACAAACCAACAAACCAACAAGCCAACAAACCAACAAACTAACAAACCAACAAACGAACTAACCAACAAACCAACAAGCCAACAAGCCAACAAACCAACAAACTAAGTAACCAACAAGCCAACAAGCCAACAAACCGACAAACCAACAAGCCAACAAGCCAACAAACAAACAAACCAACAAGCCAACAAACTAACAAACCAACAAACCAACAAGCTAACAGACCAACAAACAAATAAACCAAGAAACCAACAAACCAACAAACCAACAAACCAACAAACCAAAAAAACAACAAACCAACAAGCCAACAAGCCAACAAACCAACAAACTAACAAACCAATAAACAAACTAACCAACAAACCAACAAGCCAACAAGCCAACAAACTAACAAACCAACAAACTAAGTAACCAACAAGCCAACAAACCAACAAAATAACAAGCTAACAAGCCAACAAACCAACAATTCAACCAGCTAACAAACCAACAAACCAACAAACCAAAAAACTAACAAACCAACAAACCAACAAACCAATAAACCAACAAACCAACAAGCCAACAAGCCAACAAACCAACAAACCAACAAACCAACAAGCCAACAAACCAACAAGCCAACAAACCCACAAACCAACAAAGCAAGTAACCAAAAAGCCAACAAACTAACAAACCAACAAGCCAACAAGCCAACAAACCAACAAACCAACAAAGCAACAAGCAAACAAGCTAACAAACGAACAACCCAACAAGCCAACAAACCAACAAACCAACAAGCCAACAAACCAACAAACCAACAAACCAACAAGCCAACAAACCAACAAGCCAACAAACCCACAAACCAACAAAGCAAGTAACCAAAAAGCCAACAAACTAACAAACCAACAAGCCAACAAGCCAACAAACCAACAAACCAACAAAGCAACAAGCAAACAAGCTAACAAACGAACAACCCAACAAGCCAACAAACCAACAAACCAACAAGCCAACAAGCCAACAAACCAACAAACCAACAAACCAACAAGCCAACAAACCAACAAACCAACAAGCCAACAAACCAACAAACCAACAAACCAACAATCCAACAAGCTAACAAACCAACAAACCAACAAGCCAACAAACCAACAAACCAACAAACCAACATGCCAACAAACTAACAAATCAACAAATCAACAAACCAACAAACCAACAAACCAAAAAACCAACAAACCAACAAACCATCAAACGAACAAACCAACAAATCAACAAGCCAACAAACCAAAAAACCAAAAAACCAACAAACCAACAAACCAACAAGCCAACAAACCAACAAACCAACAAACCAATTAACCAACAAACCAATAAACGAACAAACCAACAAACCAACAAACCAACAAACCAACAAACCAACAAACCAACAAACCAACAAACCTACAAACCAACAAACCAACAAACAAATAAACCAACAAACAAACAAACAAATAAACCAACAAACCAACAATCCAAGAAACCAACAAACCGACAAACCAATTAACCAACAAACCAACAAACGAACAAACCAACAAATCAACAAACCAACAAACCAATAAACCAACAAACCTACAAACCACCAAACAAATAAACCAACAAACCAACAAACCAACAAACCAACAAACCAACAAACAAATAAACCAACAAACCAACAAACCAACAAACCAACAAACCACCAAACCAACAAACCACCAAACCAACAAACCAACAAACCAACAAACCAACAAACCAACAAACCAACAAGCCAACAAACCAACAAATCAACAATCCAACAAACCAACAAACCAACAAGCCAACAAGGCAACAAACCAACAAACCAACAAGCCAACAAACCAACAAACCAACATGCCAACAAACCAACAAACTAAGTAACCAACAAGCCAACAAACCAACAAACCAACAAGCCAACAAGCCAACAAACCAACAAACCAACAAGCCAACAAACCAACAAACCAACAAACTATTAAGCCAACAAACCAACAAACAAATAAACCAACAAACCAACAAACCAACAAACCAACAAACCAACAAACCAACAAAACAAAAAACCAACCAAACCAACAAGCCAACAAGCCAACAAACCAAAGAACTAACAAACCAACAAACAAACTAACTAACAAACCAACAAGCCAACAAGCCAACAAACCAACAAACCAACAAACCAAGTAGCCAACAACCCAACAAACCAACAAGCCAACAAACCAACAAACCAACAAGCCAACAAACCAACAAACCAACAAACCAACAAACCAACAAGCCAACCAGTCAACAAACCAACCAACCAACAAGCCAACAAACCAACAAACCAACATGCCAACAAACCAACAAACTAAGTAACCAACAAGCCAACAAACCTACAAACCAACAAACAAATAAACCAACAAACCAACAAACCAACAAACCAACAAACAAATAAACCAAGAAACCAACAAACCAAAAACCAAAAAACCAACAAACCAACAAACCAACAAACCAACAAACCAACAAACCAACAAACCAAAAAACCAACAAACCAACAAACCAACAAACCAACAAACCAACAAACCAACAAACCAACAAACCAACAAACCAACAAACCAACAAACCAACAAACCACCAAACCAACAAACCAACAAACCAACAAACCAACAAACCAACAAACCAACAAGCCAACAAACCAACAAGCCAACAAACCAACAAACCAACAAACCAACAAACCAACAAACCAACAAACAAATAAACCAACAAACCAACAAACCAACAAACCACCAAACCAACAAACCAACAAACCAACAAACCAACAAACCAACAAGCCAACAAGCCAACAAACCAACAAACCAACAAACCAACAAACCAACAAACCAACAAACAAATAAACCAACAAACCAACAAACCAACAAACCAACAAACCAACAAACCATAAAACCAACAAACACAAGCCAACAAACAAACAAGCCAACAAACGAACAAACCAAAAAACCAACAAACGAACAAACCAACAAACCAACAAACCAACAAACCAACAAGCCAACAAGCCAACAAACCAACAAACCAACAAACCAACAAACCAACAAACGAACAAACCAACAAACCAACAAGTCAACAAGCCAACAAACCGACAAACCAACAAACCAACAAACCATTCAAAACAACAAACCAACAAACCAACAAACAAACAAACAAACAAACCAACAAAATAACAAGCCAACAAGCCAACAAACCAACAAACTAACAAACCAACAAACGAACTAACCAACAAACCAACAAGCCAACAAGCCAACAAACCAACAAACCAACAAACAAAGTAGCCAACAAGCCAACAAACCAACAAGCCAACAAACCAACAAACCAACAAGCCAACAAACCAACAAACAAACAAACCAACAAACCAACAAGCCAACCAGCCAACAAACCAACAAACCAACAAGCCAACAAACCAACAAACCAACAAACCAACATGCCAACAAACCAACAAACTAAGTAACCAACAAGCCAACAAACCAACAAACCAACAAGCCAACAAGCCAACAAACCAACAAACCAACAAGCCAACAAACCAACAAACCAACAAACCAACATGCCAACAAACTAACAAATCAACAAATCAACAAACCAATAAACCAACAAACCAACAAACCATCAAACGAACAAACCAACAAACCAACAAACCAACAAACCAACAAACCAAAAAACCAACAAACCAACAAACCAACAAGCCAACAAACCAACAAACCAACAAACCAATTAACCAATAAACGAACAAACCAACAAACCAACAAACCAACAAACCAACAAACCAACAAACTTACAAACCAACAAACCAACAAACAAATAAACCAACAAACCAACAAACCAACAAACAAATAAACCAACAAACCAACAAACCAACAAACCAACAAACCAATAAACCAATTAACCAACAAACCAACAAACGAACAAACCAACAAATCAACAAACCAACAATTCAACAAACCAACAAACCTACAAACCAACAAACAAATAAACCAACAAACCAACAAACCAACAAACCAACAAACAAATAAACCAAGAAACCAACAAACCAAAAACCAAAAAACCAACAAACCAACAAACCAACAAACCAACAAACCAACAAACCAACAAACCAAAAAACCAACAAACCAACAAACCAACAAACCAACAAACCAACAAACCAACAAACCAACAAACCAACAAACCAACAAACCAACAAACCAACAAACCAACAAACCAACAAACCAACAAACCAACAAACCAACAAACCACCAAACCAACAAACCAACAAACCAACAAACCAACAAACCAACAAACCAACAAGCCAACAAACCAACAAGCCAACAAACCAACAAACCAACAAACCAACAAACCAACAAACAAATAAACCAACAAACCAACAAACTAACAAACCACCAAACCAACAAACCAACAAACCAACAAACCAACAAACCAACAAACCAACAAGCCAACAAGCCAACAAACCAACAAACCAACAAACCAACAAACCAACAAACCAACAAACAAATAAACCAACAAACCAACAAACCAACAAACCAACAAACCATAAAACCAACAAACACAAGCCAACAAACAAACAAGCCAACAAACGAACAAACCAAAAAACCAACAAACGAACAAACGAACAAACCAACAAACCAACAAACCAACAAACCAACAAGCCAACAAGCCAACAAACCAACAAACCAACAAACCAACAAACCAACAAACCAACAAACGAACAAACCAACAAACCAACAAGTCAACAAGCCAACAAACCGACAAACCAACAAACCAACAAACCATTCAAAACAACAAACCAACAAACCAACAAACAAACAAACAAACAAACCAACAAAATAACAAGCCAACAAGCCAACAAACCAACAAACTAACAAACCAACAAACGAACTAACCAACAAACCAACAAGCCGTCAAGCCAACATACCAACAAACCAACAAACAAAGTAGCCAACAAGCCAACAAACCAACAAGCCAACAAACCAACAAACCAACAAGCCAACAAACCAACAAACCAACAAACCAACAAACCAACAAGCCAACCAGCCAACAAACTAACAAACCAACAAGCCAACAAACCAACAAACCAACAAACCAACATGCCAACAAACCAACAAACTAAGTAACCAACAAGCCAACAAACCAACAAACCAAAAAGCCAACAAGCCAACAAACCAACAAACCAACAAGCCAACAAACCAACAAACCAACAAACTAACAAGCCAACAAACCAACAAACACATAAACCAACAAACCAACAAACCAACAAACCAACAAACCAACAAACCAACAAACCAAAAAACCAACAAACCAACAAGCCAACAAGCCAACAAACCAACAAACTAACAAACCAACAAACGAACTAACCAACAAACCAACAAGCCAACAAGCCAACAAACCAAAAAACCAACAAACTAAGTAACCAACAAGCCAACCAACCAACAAAATAACAAGCCAACAAGCCAACAAACCAACAAACCAACAAGCCAACAAACCAACAAACCAACAAACCAAAAAACCAAAAAACCAACAAACCAACAAACCAACAAACCAACAAACCAACAAACCAACAAACCAACAAACCAACAAGCCAACAAGCCAACAAACCAACAAGCCAACAAACCAACAAACCAACAAACCAACAAACCAAGTAACCAAAAAGCCAACAAACGAACAAACCAACAAAGCAACAAGCCAACAAGCTAACAAACGAACAAACCAACAAGCCAACAAACCAACAATCCAACAAACCAACAAACCAACAAACCAACAAACTTACAAACCAACAAACCAACAAACAAATAAACCAACAAACCAACAAACCAACAAACAAATAAACCAACAAACCAACAAACCAACAAACCAACAAACCAACAAACCAATTAACCAACAAACCAACAAACGAACAAACCAACAAATCAACAAACCAACAATTCAACAAACCAACAAACCTACAAACCAACAAACAAATAAACCAACAAACCAACAAACCAACAAACCAACAAACAAATAAACCAAGAAACCAACAAACCAAAAACCAAAAAACCAACAAACCAACAAACCAACAAACCAACAAACCAACAAACCAACAAACCAAAAAACCAACAAACCAACAAACCAACAAACCAACAAACCAACAAACCAACAAACCAACAAACCAACAAACCAACAAACCAACAAACCAACAAACCAACAAACCAACAAACCACCAAACCAACAAACCAACAAACCAACAAACCAACAAACCAACAAACCAACAAGCCAACAAACCAACAAGCCAACAAACCAACAAACCAACAAACCAACAAACAAATAAACCAACAAACCAACAAACCAACAAACCACCAAACCAACAAACCAACAAACCAACAAACCAACAAACCAACAAGCCAACAAGCCAACAAACCAACAAACCAACAAACCAACAAACCAACAAACCAACAAACCAACAAACAAATAAACCAACAAACCAACAAACCAACAAACCAACAAACCAACAAACCATAAAACCAACAAACACAAGCCAACAAACAAACAAGCCAACAAACGAACAAACCAAAAAACCAACAAACGAACAAACCAACAAACCAACAAACCAACAAACCAACAAGCCAACAAGCCAACAAGCCAACAAACCAACAAACCAACAAACCAACAAACCAACAAACCAACAAACGAACAAACCAACAAACCAACAAGTCAATAAGCCAACAAACCGACAAACCAACAAACCAACAAACCATTCAAAACAACAAACCAACAAACCAACAAACAAACAAACAAACAAACCAACAAAATAACAAGCCAACAAGCCAACAAACCAACAAACTAACAAACCAACAAACGAACTAACCAACAAACCAACAAGCCAACAAGCCAACATACCAACAAACCAACAAACAAAGTAGCCAACAAGCCAACAAATCAACAAGCCAACAAACCAACAAACCAACAAGCCAACAAACCAACAAACCAACAAACCAACAAACCAACAAGCCAACCAGCCAACAAACTAACAAACCAACAAGCCAACAAACCAACAAACCAACATGCCAACAAACCAACAAACTAAGTAACCAACAAGCCAACAAACCAACAAACCAACAAGCCAACAAGCCAACAAACCAACAAACCAACAAGCCAACAAACCAACAAACCAACAAACTAACAAGCCAACAAACCAACAAACACATAAACCAACAAACGAACAAACCAACAAACCAACAAACCAACAAACCAACAAACCAAAAAACCAACAAACCAACAAGCCAACAAGCCAACAAACCAACAAACTAACAAACCAACAAACGAACTAACCAACAAACCAACAAGCCAACAAGCCAACAAACCAACAAACCAACAAACTAAGTAACCAACAAGCCAACAAACCAACAAAATAACAAGCCAACAAGCCAACAATCCAACAAACCAACAAGCCAACAAACCAACAAACCAACAAACCAAAAAACCAAAAAACCAACAAACCAACAAACCAACAAACCAACAAACCAACAAACCAACAAACCAACAAACCAACAAACCAACAAGCCAACAAGCCAACAAACCAACAAGCCAACAAGCCAACAAACCAACAAACCAACAAACCAAGTAACCAAAAAGCCAACAAACTAACAAACCAACAAGCCAACAAGCCAACAAACGAACAAACCAACAAAGCAACAAGCCAACAAGCTAACAAACGAACAAACCAACAAGCCAACAAACCAACAATCCAACAAGCCAACAATCCAACAAGCCAGCAAGCCAACAAACCAACAAACCAACAAACCAACAAGCCAACAAACCAACAAACCAACAAGCCAACAAACCAACAAACCAACAAACCAACAAACCAACAAGCCAACAAGCTAACAAACCAACAAACCAACAAGCCAACAAACCAACAAACCAACATGCCAACAAACTAACAAATCAACAAATCAACAAACCAACAAACCAAGGAACCAACAAACCAACAAACCAACAAACCAAAAACCCAATTAACCAGCAAACCAATAAACGAACAAACCGACAAACCAACAAACCAATAAACCAACAAACCAACAAACCTACAAACCAACAAACCAACAAACAAATAAACCAACAAACCAACAAACCAACAAACAAATAAACCAACAAACCAATAAACCAACAAACCAACAAACCAACAAACCAACAAACCAACAAACCAACAAACCAACAAACCAACAAACCAACAAACCAACAAACCAATTAACCAACAAACCAACAAACGAACAAACCAACAAACCAACAAGCCAACAAAACAACAAACCAACAAGCCAACAAGCCAACAAACCAACAAACCAACAAACCAACAATCCAACAAACCAACAAACCAACAAGCCAACAAGCCAAGAAACCAACAAACTAACAAACCAACAAACGAACAAACCAACAAACCAACAAGCCAACAAACCAACATACCAACAAACTAAATAGCCAACAAGCCAACAAACCAACAAGCCAACAAACCAACAAACCAACAAACCAACAAACCAACAAACCTACAAACCAACAAACCAACAAACAAATTAACCAACAAACCAACAAACCAACAAACAAATAAACCAACAAACCAACAAACCAACAAACCAACAAACCAACAAACCAACAAACCAACAAACCAACAAACCAACAAACCAACAAACCAATTAACCAACAAACCAACAAACGAACAAACCAGCAAACCAACAAACCAACAAACCAACAAACCAACAAACCAACAAACCAACAAACCAACAAACCAACAAACCAACAAACCAATTAACCAACAAACCAACAAACGAACAAACCAACAAACCAACAAGCCAACAAACCAACAAACCAACAAGCCATAAACCAACAAACCAACAAACTAACAAACGAACAAACGAACTAACCAACAAACCAACAAGCCAACAAGCCAACAAACCAACAAACCAACAAACTAAGTAACCAACAAGCCAACAAACCAACAAAATAACAAGCCAACATGCCAACAAACCAACAAACCAACAAACAAATAAACCAGCAAACCAACAAACCAACAAACCAACAAACCAACAAACCAACAAACCAACAAACCAACAAACCAACAAACCAACAAACCAACAAACCAACAAACCAACAAACCAATTAACCAACAAACCAACAAACGAACAAACCAACAAACCAACAAGCCAACAAAACAACAAACAACAAACCAACAAGCCAACAAACCAACAAACCAACAAACCAACAAACCAACAATCCAACAAACCAACAAACCAACAAGCCAACAAGCCAAGAAACCAACAAACTAACAAACCAATAAACGAACAAACCAATAAACCAACAAGCCAACAAACCAACATACCAACAAACTAAATAGCCAACAAGCCAACAAACCAACAAGCCAACAAACCAACAAACCAACAAGCCAACAAACCAACAAACCAACAAACCAACAAATCAACAAGCCAACCAGCCAACAAACCAACAAACCAACAAGCCAACAAACCAACAAACGAACAAACCAACATGCCAACAAACCAACAAACTAAGTAACCAACAAGCCAACAAACCAACAAACCAACAAGCCAACAAGCCAACAAACCAACAAACCAACAAGCCAACAAACCAACAAACCAACAAACCAACAAGCCAACAAACCAACAAACAATTAAACCAACAAACCAACAAACCAACAAACTAACAAACCAACAAACCAAAAAACCAACAAACCAACAAGCCAACAAGCCAACAAACCAACAAACTAACAAACGAACAAACGAACTAACCAACAAACCAACAAGCCAACAAGCCAACGAACCAACAAACCAACAAACTAAGTAACCAACAAGCCAACAAACCAACAAAATAACAAGCCAGCATGCCAACAAACCAACAAACCAACAAACCAACAAGCCAACAAACCAACAAACCAACAAACCAAAAAACCAACAAACCAACAAACCAACAAACCAACAAACCAACAAACCAACAAGCCAACAAGCCAACAAGCCAACAAACCAACAAACCAACAAGCCAACAAACCAACAAACCAACAAACCAACAAACCAACAAGCCAACAAGCTAACAAACCAACAAACCAACAAGCCAACAAACCAACAAACCAACAAACCAACATGCCAACAACCTAACAAATCAACAAATCAACAAACCAACAAACCAAGGAACCAACAAACCAACAAACCAACAAACCAAAAAACCAATTAACCAGCAAACCAATAAACGAACAAACCAACAAACCAACAAACCAACAAACCAACAAACCAACAAACCTACAAACCAACAAACCAAGAAACAAATAAACCAACAAACCAACAAACCAACAAACAAATAAACCAGCAAACCAACAAACCAACAAACCAACAAACCAACAAACCAACAAACCAACAAACTAACAAACCAACAAACCAACAAACCAACAAACCAACAAACCAATTAACCAACAAACCAACAAACGAACAAACCAACAAACCAACAAGCCAACAAACCAACAAACCAACAAGCCAACAAACCAACAAACCAACAAACCAACAAACCAACAATCCAACAAACCAACAAACCAACAAGCCAACAAGCCAAGAAACCAACAAACTAACAAACCAACAAACGAACAAACCAACAAACCAACAAGCCAACAAACCAACATATCAACAAACTTAATAGCCAACAAGCCAACAAGCCAACAAGCCAACAAACCAACAAACTAACAAGCCAACAAACCAACAAACCAACAAATCAACAAGCCAACCAGCCAACAAACCAACAAACCAACAAGCCAACAAACCAACAAACGAACAAACCAACATGCCAACAAACCAACAAACTAAGTAACCAACAAACCAACAAACCAACAAACCAACAAGCCAACAAGCCAGCAAACCAACAAACCAACAAGCCAACAAACCAACAAACCAACAAACCAACAAGCCAACAAACCAACAAACAATTAAACCAACAAACCAACAAATACCAACAAACTAACAAACCAACAAACCAAAAAACCAACAAACCAACAAGCCAACAAGCCAACAAACCAACAAACTAACAAACGAACAAACGAACTAACCAACAAACCAACAAGCCAACAAGCCAACAAGCCAACAAACCAACAAACCAACAAACTAAGTAACCAACAAGCCAACAAACCAACAAAATAACAAGCCAACATGCCAACAAACCAACAAACCAACAAGCCAACAAGTCAACAAGCTAACAAACCAACAAACCAACAAGCCAACAAACCAACAAACCAACAAACCAACATGCCAACAAACTAACAAATCAACAAATCAACAAACCAACAAACCAAGGAACCAACAAACCAACAAACCAACAAACCAAAAAACCAATTAACCAGCAAACCAATAAACGAACAAACCAACAAACCAACAAACCAACAAACCAACAAACCAACAAACAAATAAACCAACAAACCAACAAACCAACAAACAAATAAACCAACAAACCAACAAACCAACAAAACAACAAACCAACAAACCAACAAACCAACAAACCAACAAACCAACAAACCAACAAACCAACAAACCAACAAACCAATTAACCAACAAACCAACAAACGAACAAACCAACAAACCAACAAACCAACAAGCCAACAAACCAACAAACCAACAAACCAACGAACCAACAAACCAATAATCCAACAAACCAACAAACCAACAAGCCAAGAAACCAACAAACTAACAAACCAACAAACCAACAAGCCAACAAACCAACAAACCAACAAACTAAATAGCCAACAAGCCAACAAACCAACAAACCAACAAGCCAACAAACCAACAAACCAACAAGCCAACAAACCAACAAACCAACAAACCAACAAACCAACAAATCAACAAGCCAACCAGCCAACAAACCAACAAACCAACAAGCCAACAAACCAACAAACGAACAAACCAACAAACCAACAAGCCAACAAACCAACAAACCAACAAACCAACAAGCCAACAAACCAACAAACAATTAAACCAACAAACCAACAAACCAACAAACTAACAAACCAACAAACCAAAAAACCAACAAACCAACAAGCCAACAAGCCAACAAACCAACAAACTAACAAACGAACAAACGAACTGACCAACAAACCAACAAGCCAACAAGCCAACAAACCAACAAACTAAGTAACCAACAAGCCAACAAACCAACAAAATAACAAGCCAACATGCCAACAAACCAACAAACCAACAAGCCAACAAACCAACAAACCAACAAACCAAAAAACCAACAAACCAACACACCAACAAACCAACAAACCAACAAACCAACAAACCAACAACCCAACAAGCCAACAAACCAACAAACCAACAAACCAACAAGCCAACAAACCAACAAGCCAACAAACCAACAAACCAACAAACCAAGTAACCAAAAAGCCAACAAACTAACAAACCAACAAGCCAACAAACCAACAAACCAACAAACCAACAAACCAACAAAGCAACAAGCCGACAAGCTAACAAACGAACAAACCAACAAGCCAACAAACCAACAAACCAACAAGCCAACAAGCCAACAAACCAACAAACCAACAAACCAACTAGCCAACAAACCAACAAACCAACAAACCAACAAACCAACAAGCCAACAAACCAACAAACCAACAAACCAACAAACCAACAAGCTAACAAGCTAACAAACAAACAAACCAACAAGCCAACAAACCAACAAACCAACAAACCAACATGCCAACAAACTAACAAATCAACAAATCAACAAACCAACAAACCAACAAACCAAGAAACCAACAAACCAACAAACCAACAAACCAAAAAACCAACAAACCTATAAACCATCAAACGAACAAACCAACAAACCAAAAAACCAACAAACCAACAAACCAACAAACCAACAAACCAATTAACCAACAAACCAATAAACGAACAAACCAACAAACCAAAAAACCAACAAACCAACAAACCAACAAACCTACAAACCAGCAAACCAACAAACAAATAAAGCAACAAAACAACAAACCAACAAACAAATAAACCAACAAACCAACAAACCAACAAACCAACAAACCAACAAACCAACAAACCAACAAACCAACAAACCAACAAACCAACAAACCAACAAACCAACAAACCAATTAACCAACAAACCAACAAACGAACAAACCAACAAACCAACAAACCAACAAACCAACAAACCAACAAACCTACAAACCAACAAACCAACAAACAAATAAACTAACAAACCAACAAACCAACAAACCAACAAACCAACAAACAAATAAACCAAGAAACCAAAAACCAAAAAACCAACAAACCAACAAACCAACAAACCAACAAACCAACAAACCAGCAAACCAAAAAACCAACAAACCAACAAACCAAAAAACCAACAAACCAACAAACCAACAAGCCAACAAACCAACAAACCAACAAACCAATTAACCAACAAAACAACAAACAAACAAACCAACAAATGAAAAACCAACAAACGAACAAACCAACAAACCAACAAACCAATAAACCAACAAACCAACAAGCCAACAAGCCAACAAACCAACAAGCCAACAAACGATCAAACCAACAAACCAACAAACCAACAAGCCAACAAACCAACAAACTAACAAACAGAGTAACCAAAAAGCCAACAAACTAACAAACCAACAAGCCAACAAGCCAACAAACGAACAAACCTACAAAGCAACAAGCCAACAAGCTAACAAACGAACAAACCAACAAGCCAACAAACCAACAATCCAACAAGCCAACAAGCCAAGAAACCAACAAACCAACAAACCAACAAACCAACAAACCAACAAACCAACAAACCAA
Organism: Atherix ibis; assembly: GCA_958298945.1. Classification (NCBI taxonomy): domain Eukaryota; kingdom Metazoa; phylum Arthropoda; class Insecta; order Diptera; family Athericidae; genus Atherix; species Atherix ibis. The sequence continues at coordinate 33,172,210 of OY282608.1, forward strand.
CAAACCAACAAGCCAACAAACCAACAAACCAACAAACCAACAAACCAACAAGCCAACAAGCTAACAAACCAACAAACCAACAAGCCAACAAACCAACAAACCAACAAACCAACATGCCAACAAACTAACAAATCAACAAATCAACAAACCAACAAACCAAGGAACCAACAAACCAACAAACCAACAAACCAAAAAACCAATTAACCAGCAAACCAATAAACGAACAAACCAACAAACCAACAAACCAACAAACCAACAAACCAACAAACCTACAAACCAACAAAACAACAAACAAATAAACCAACAAACCAACAAACCAACAAACAAATAAACCAACAAACCAACAAACCAACAAACCAACAAACCAACAAACCAACAAACCAATTAACCAACAAACCAACAAACGAACAAACCAACAAACCAACAAGCCAACAAACCAACAAACCAACAAGCCAACAAACCAACAAACCAACAAACCAACAAACCAACAAACCAACAATCCAACAAACCAACAAACCAACAAGCCAACAAGCCAAGAAACCAACAAACTAACAAACCAACAAACGAACAAACCAACAAACCAACAAGCCAACAAACCAACATACCAACAAACTAAATAGCCAACAAGCCAACAAACCAACAAGCCAACAAACCAACAAACCAACAAGCCAACAAACCAACAAACCAACAAATCAACAAGCCAACCAGCCAACAAACCAACAAACCAACAAGCCAACAAACCAACAAACGAACAAACCAACATGCCAACAAACCAACAAACTAAGTAACCAACAAGCCAACAAACCAACAAACCAAGAAGCCAACAAGCCAACAAACCAACAAACCAACAAGCCAACAAACCAACAAACCAACAAACCAACAAGCCAACAAACCAACAAACAATTAAACCAACAAACCAACAAACCAACAAACTAACAAACCAACAAACCAAAAAACCAACAAACCAACAAGCCAACAAGCCAACAAACCAACAAACTAACAAACCAACAAACGAACTAACCAACAAACCAACAAGCCAACAAGCCAACAAACCAACAAACCAACAAACTAAGTAACCAACAAGCCAACAAACCAACAAAATAACAAGCCAACATGCCAACAAACCAACAAACCAACAAGCCAACAAACCAACAAACCAACAAACCAAAAAACCAACAAACCAACAAACCAACAAACCAACAAACCAACAAACCAACAAACCAACAAGCCAACAAGCCAACAAACCAACAAACCAACAAACCAACAAGCCAACAAACCAACAAGCCAACAAACCAACAAACCAACAAACCAAGTAACCAAAAAGCCAACAAACTAACAAACCAACAAGCCAACAAGCCAACAAACCAACAAACCAACAAAGCAACAAGCCGACAAGCTAACAAACGAACAAACCAACAAGCCAACAAACCAACAAACCAACAAGCCAACAAGCCAACAAACCAACAAACCAACAAACCAACTAGCCAACAAACCAACAAACCAACAAGCCAACAAACCAACAAACCAACAAACCAACAAACCAACAAGCTAACAAGCTAACAAACAAGCAAACCAACAAGCCAACAAACCGACAAACCAACAAACCAACATGCCAACAAACTAACAAATCAACAAATCAACAAACCAACAAACCAACAAACCAAGAAACCAACAAACCAACAAACCAACAAACCAAAAAACCAACAAACCTATAAACCATCAAACGAACAAACCAACAAACCAACAAACAAACAAACCTACAAACCAAAAAACCAACAAACCAACAAACCAACAAGCCAACAAACCAACAAACCAACAAACCAATTAACCAACAAACCAATAAACGAACAAACCAACAAACCAAAAAACCAACAAACCAACAAACCAAGAAACCAACAAACCAACAAACAAATAAACCAACAAAACAACAAACCAACAAACAAATAAACCAACAAACCAACAAACCAACAAACCAACAAACCAACAAACCAACAAACCAACAAACCAACAAACCAATTAACCAACAAACCAACAAACGAACAAACCAACAAACCAACAAACCAACAAACCAACAAACCAACAAACCTACAAACCAACAAAACCAACAAACAAATAAACTAACAAACCAACAAACCAACAAACCAGCAAACCAACAAACCAACAAACAAATAAACCAAGAAACCAACAAACCAAAAACCAAAAAACCAACAAACCAACAAACCAACAAACCAACAAACCAACAAACCAGCAAACCAAAAAACCAACAAACCAACAAACCAACAAACCAACAAACCAACAAACCAACAAACCAACAAACCAACAAACCAACAAACCAACAAACCACCGACCAACAAACCAACAAACCAACAAACCAACAAACCAACAAACCAACAAAGCAACAAGCCAACAAACCAACAAACCAACAAACCAACAAACCAACAAACCAACAAACAAATAAACCAACAAACCAACAAACCACCTAACCAACAAACCAACAAACCAACAAACCAACAAACCAACAAACCAACAAACCAACAAACCAACAAACCAACAAACAAATAAACCAACAAACCAACAAACCAACAAACCAACAAACCAACAAACCATAAAACCAACAAACCAACAAGCCAACAAACAAACAAGCCAACAAACGAACAAACCAACAAACCAACAAACGAACAAACCAACAAACCAACAAACCAACAAACCAACAAACCAACAAACCAACAAGCTTACAAGCCAACAAACCAACAAATTAACAAACCAACAAACCAACAAACGAACAAACCAACAAACCTACAAGTCAACAAGCCAACAAACCAACAAACCAACAAACCAACAAACCAACAAACCATTCAAAACAACAAACCAACAAACCAACAAACAAACAAACAAACAAACCAACAAACCAACAAGCCAAAAAGCCAACAAACCAACTAGCCAACAAACCAACAAGCCAACAAGCCAACAAACCAACAAACCAACAAAGCAACAAACGAACAAACCAACAAACAAGCAAACAAACAAACCAACAAACCAACAAACCAACAAACCAACAACCAACAAGCCAACAAACCAACAAACCAACAAACCAACAAACCAACAAACCAACAAACCAACAAACCAACAAACCAACAACCCAACAAGCCAACAAACCAACAAACCTAAAACCAACAAACCAACAAACCAACAAGCCAACAAGCCAACAAGCCAACAAACCAACAAACCAACAAACAAATAAACCAACAAACCAACAAAACATCAAACCACCACCCCAACAAACCAACAAACCAACAAACCAACAAACCAACAAACCAACAAGCCAACAAACCAACAAACCAACAAACCAACAAACCAACAAACCAACAAACAAATAAACCAACAAACCAACAAACCAACAAACCAACAAACCAACAAATCAACAAACCAAAAAACCAACAAACCAACAAACCAAAACACCAACAAACCAACAAACCAACAAGCCAACAAGCCAACAAACCAACAAACCAACAAACCAACAAACCAACAAACCAACAAACCAACAAACCAAGTAACCAACGAACCAACAAATAAACAAACCAACAAACAAACAAACCAACAAACGAAAAACCATCAAACGAACAAACCAACAAACCAACAAACCAACAAACCAACAAACCAACAAACCAACAAACCAACCAAACCAACAAGCCAACAAAGCCAACAAACCAACAAACCAACAAGCCAACAAACCAACAAGCCAACAAACGATCAAACCAACAAACCAACAAACGAACAAACCAACAAACCAACAAACCAACAAGCCAATAAGCCAACAAACCAACAAACCAACAAACCAACAAACAAACCAAACCAAGAAGCCAACAAGCCAACAAACCAACAAACCAACAAGCCAACAAACCAACAAACCAACAAACCAACATGCCAACAAACCAACAAATCAACAAATCAACAAACCAACAAACCAAGAAACCAACAAACCAACAAACCAAGAAACCAACAAACCAACAAACGAACAAACCAACAAACCAACACACCAACAAGCCAATAAGCCAACAAACCAACAAACCAACAAACCAACAAACCAACCAAACCAACAAGCCAACAAGCCAACAAACCAACAAACCAACAAGCCAACAAACCAACAAACCAACAAACCAACAAACCAACAAACCAACATGCCAACAAACCAACAAATCAACAAACCAACAAAACAACAAACCAATTAACCAACAAACCAACAAACGAACAAAACAACAAACCAACAAACCAACAAACCAACAAATCAACAAACCTACAAACCAACAAACCAACAAACAAATAAACCAACAAACCAACAAACCAACAAACCAACAAACCAACAAACCAACAAAACAACAAACAAATAAACCAACAAACCAACAAACCAACAAACAAGCAAACCAACAAACCAACAAACCAATTAACCAACAAACCAACAAACGAACAAACCAACAAACCAACAAACCAACAAACCAACAAACCTACAAACCAACAAACCAACAAATTAATAAACCAACAAACCAACAAACCAAAAAACCAACAAACCAACAAACCAAAAAACCAACAATCCAACAAGCCAACAAGCCAACAAACCAACAAACTAACAAACCAACAAGCTAACAAACCAACAAACCAACAAGCCAACAAGCCAAGAAACCAACAAACTAAGTAACCAACAAGCCAACAAACCAACAAACCAACAAGCCAACAAGCCAACAAGCCAACAAACCAACAAACCAACAAGCCAACAAACCAACAAACCAACAAACCAACAAGCCAACAAACCAACAAACCAACAAACTAACAAACCATTCAAAACAACAAACCAACAAACCAACAAACAAACAAACAAACAAACCAACAAACCAACAAGCCAAAAAGCCAACAAACCAACTAGCCAACAAACCAACAAGCCAACAAGCCAACAAACCAACAAACCAACAAAGAAACAAACGAACAAACCAACAAACAAACAAACAAACAAACCAACAAACCAACGAACCAACAACCAACAAGCCAACACACCAACAAACCAACAAACCAACAAACCAACAGACCAACAAACCAACAAACCAACAAACCAACAAACCAACAAGCCAACAAGCCAACAAACCAACAAACCTAAAACCAACAAACCAACAAACCAACAAGCCAACAAGCCAACAAACCAACAAACCAACAAACCAAGAAACCAACAAACCAACAAACCAAGAAACCAACAAACCAACAAACGAACAAACCAACAAACCAACACACCAACAAGCCAATAAGCCAACAAACCAACAAACCAACAAACCAACAAACCAACCAAACCAACAAGCCAACAAGCCAACAAACCAACAAACCAACAAGCCAACAAACCAACAAACCAACAAACCAACAAACCAACAAACCAACATGCCAACAAACCAACAAATCAACAAACCAACAAAACAACAAACCAATTAACCAACAAACCAACAAACGAACAAAACAACAAACCAACAAACCAACAAACCAACAAATCAACAAACCTACAAACCAACAAACCAACAAACAAATAAACCAACAAACCAACAAACCAACAAACCAACAAACCAACAAACCAACAAAACAACAAACAAATAAACCAACAAACCAACAAACCAATAAACAAGCAAACCAACAAACCAACAAACCAATTAACCAACAAACCAACAAACGAACAAACCAACAAACCAACAAACCAACAAACCAACAAACCTACAAACCAACAAACCAACAAACTAATAAACCAACAAACCAACAAACCAAAAAACCAACAAACCAACAAACCAAAAAACCAACAATCCAACAAGCCAACAAGCCAACAAACCAACAAACTAACAAACCAACAAGCTAACAAACCAACAAACCAACAAGCCAACAAGCCAAGAAACCAACAAACTAAGTAACCAACAAGCCAACAAACCAACAAACCAACAAGCCAACAAGCCAACAAGCCAACAAACCAACAAACCAACAAGCCAACAAACCAACAAACCAACAAACCAACAAACCAACAAACCAACAAACCAACAAACTAACAAACCATTCAAAACAACAAACCAACAAACCAACAAACAAACAAACAAACAAACCAACAAACCAACAAGCCAAAAAGCCAACAAACCAACTAGCCAACAAACCAACAAGCCAACAAGCCAACAAACCAACAAACCAACAAAGAAACAAACGAACAAACCAACAAACAAACAAACAAACAAACCAACAAACCAACGAACCAACAACCAACAAGCCAACACACCAACAAACCAACAAACCAACAAACCAACAGACCAACAAACCAACAAACCAACAAACCAACAAACCAACAAGCCAACAAGCCAACAAACCAACAAACCTAAAACCAACAAACCAACAAACCAACAAGCCAACAAGCCAACAAACCAACAAACCAACAAACCAACAAACAAATAAACCAACAAACCAACAAAACATCAAACCACCACCCCAACAAACCAACAAACCAACACAACAACAAACCAACAAACCAACAAGCCAACAAACCAACAAACCAACAAACCAACAAACCAACAAGCCAACAAACCAACAAACCAACAAACCAACAAGCCAACAAACCAACAAACCAACAAGCCAACAAACCAACAAACCAACAAACCAACAATCCAACAAGCTAACAAACCACCAAACCAACAAGCTAACAAACCAAAAACCAACAAACCAACATGCCAACAAACTAACAAATCAACAAATCAACAAACCAACAAACCAAGAAACCAACAACCCAACAAACCAACAAACCAAAAAACCAACAAACCAACAAACCATCAAACGAACAAACCAACAAACCAACAAACCAAACAACCAAAAAACCAACAAACCAACAAACCAACAAGCCAACAAACCAACAAACCAACAAACCAATTAACCAACAAACCAATAAACGAACAAACCAACAAACCAACAAACCAACAAACCAACAAACCAACAAACCTACAAACCAACAAACCAACAAACCAACAAACCAGCAAACCAAAAAACCAACAAACCAACAAACCAACAAACCAACAAACCAACAAACCAACAAACCAACAAACCAACAAACCAACAAACCAACAAACCAACAAACCAACAAACCAACAAACCACCAAACCAACAAACCAACAAACCAACAAACCAACAAACCAACAAACCACCAAACCAACAAACCAACAAACCAACAAACCAACAAACCAACAAACCAACAAGCCAACAAACCAAGAAATCAACAATCCAACAAACCAACAAACCAACAAACCAACAAGCCAACAAGCCAACAAACCAACAAACCAACAAGCCAACAAATCAACAAACCAACATGCCAACAAACCAACAAACTAAGTAACCAACAAGCCAACAAACCAACAAACCAACAAGCCAACAAGCCAACAAACCAACAAACCAACAAGCCAACAAACCAACAAACCAACAAACTATTAAGCCAACAAACTAACAAACAAATAAACCAACAAACCAACAAACCAACAAACCAACAAACCAACAAAACAAAAAACCAACCAAACCAACAAGCCAACAAGCCAACAAACCAAAGAACTAACAAACCAACAAACGAACTAACTAACAAACCAACAAGCCAACAAGCCAACAAACCAACAAACCAACAAACCAAGTAGCCAACAAGCCAACAAACCAACAAGCCAACAAACCAACAAACCAACAAGCCAACAAACGAACAAACCAACAAACCAACAAGCCAACCAGTCAACAAACCAACAAACCAACAAGCCAACAAACCAACAAACCAACATGCCAACAAACCAACAAACTAAGTAACCAACAAGCCAACAAACCGACAAACCAACAAGCCAACAAGCCAACAAACAAACAAACCAACAAACAAACCAACAAGCCAACAAACCAACAAACCAACAAACCAACAAACAAATAAACCAACAAAACAAAAAACCAACAAACCAACAAACCAACAAACCAACAAACCAAAAAACAAACAAACCAACAAGCCACCAAGCCAACAAACCAACAAACTAACAAACCAACAATCGAACTAACCAACAAACCAACAAGCCAACAAACCAACAAACCAACAAACTAAGTAACCAACAAGCCAACAAACCAACAAAATAACAAGCCAACAAGCCAACAAACCAACAAACCAACAAGCCAACAAACCAACAAACCAAAAAACCAACAAACCAACAAACCAACAAACCAACAAACCAACAAACCAACAAACCAACAAGCCAACAAGCCAACAAACCAACAAACCAACAAACCAATAAGCCAACAAACCAACAAGCCAACAAACCAACAAACCAACAAACCAAGTAACCAAAAAGCCAACAAACTAACAAACCAACAAGCCAACAAGCCAACAAACCAACAAACCAACAAAGCAACAAGCCAACAAGCTAACAAACGAACAAACCAACAAGCCAACAAACCAACAAACCAACAAGCCAACAAGCCAACAAACCAACAAACCAACAAACCAACAAGCCAACAAACCAACAAACCAACAAGCCAACAAACCAACAAACCAACAAACCAACAAACCAACAAGCCAACAAGCTAACAAACCAACAAATCAACAAGCCAACAAACCAACAAACCAACAAACCAACATGCCAACAAACTAACAAATCAACAAATCAACAAACCAATAAACCAACAAACCAACAAACCAACAAACCAAAAAACCAACAAACCAACAAACCATCAAACGAACAAACCAACAAACCAACAAACCAACAAACCAACAAACCAAAAAACCAACAAACCAACAAAACAACAAGCCAACAAACCAACAAACCAACAAACCAATTAACCAACAAACCAATAAACGAACAAACCAACAAACCAACAAACCAACAAACCAACAAACCAACAAACTTACAAACCAACAAACCAACAAACAAATAAACCAACAAATTAACAAACCAACAAACAAATAAACCAACAAACCAACAAACCAACAAACCAACAAACCAACAAACCAATTAACCAACAAACCAACAAACGAACAAACCAACAAATCAGCAAACCAACAAACCAACAAACCAACAAACCTACAAACCAACAAACAAATAAACCAACAAACCAACAAACCAACAAACCAACAAACCAACAAACCAACAAACAAATAAACCAAGAAACCAACAAACCAAAAACCAAAAAACCAACAAACCAACAAACCAACAAACCAACAAACCAACAAACCAACAAACCAACAAACCAACAAACCAAAAAACCAACAAACCAACAAACCAACAAGCCAACAAACCAACAAACCAACAAACCAATTAACCAACAAACCAATAAACGAACAAACCAACAAACCAACAAACCAACAAACCAACAAACCAACAAACCTACAAACCAACAAACCAACAAACCAACAAACCAGCAAACCAAAAAACCAACAAACCAACAAACCAACAAACCAACAAACCAACAAACCAACAAACCAACAAACCAACAAACCAACAAACCAACAAACCAACAAACCAACAAACCAACAAACCACCAAACCAACAAACCAACAAACCAACAAACCAACAAACCAACAAACCACCAAACCAACAAACCAACAAACCAACAAACCAACAAACCAACAAACCAACAAGCCAACAAACCAAGAAATCAACAATCCAACAAACCAACAAACCAACAAACCAACAAGCCAACAAGCCAACAAACCAACAAACCAACAAGCCAACAAATCAACAAACCAACATGCCAACAAACCAACAAACTAAGTAACCAACAAGCCAACAAACCAACAAACCAACAAGCCAACAAGCCAACAAACCAACAAACCAACAAGCCAACAAACCAACAAACCAACAAACTATTAAGCCAACAAACTAACAAACAAATAAACCAACAAACCAACAAACCAACAAACCAACAAACCAACAAAACAAAAAACCAACCAAACCAACAAGCCAACAAGCCAACAAACCAAAGAACTAACAAACCAACAAACGAACTAACTAACAAACCAACAAGCCAACAAGCCAACAAACCAACAAACCAACAAACCAAGTAGCCAACAAGCCAACAAACCAACAAGCCAACAAACCAACAAACCAACAAGCCAACAAACGAACAAACCAACAAACCAACAAGCCAACCAGTCAACAAACCAACAAACCAACAAGCCAACAAACCAACAAACCAACATGCCAACAAACCAACAAACTAAGTAACCAACAAGCCAACAAACCGACAAACCAACAAGCCAACAAGCCAACAAACAAACAAACCAACAAACAAACCAACAAGCCAACAAACCAACAAACCAACAAACCAACAAACAAATAAACCAACAAAACAAAAAACCAACAAACCAACAAACCAACAAACCAACAAACCAAAAAACAAACAAACCAACAAGCCACCAAGCCAACAAACCAACAAACTAACAAACCAACAATCGAACTAACCAACAAACCAACAAGCCAACAAACCAACAAACCAACAAACTAAGTAACCAACAAGCCAACAAACCAACAAACCAACAAACCAACAAACCAACAAACCAACAAACCAACAAGCCAACAAGCCAACAAACCAACAAACCAACAAACCAATAAGCCAACAAACCAACAAGCCAACAAACCAACAAACCAACAAACCAAGTAACCAAAAAGCCAACAAACTAACAAACCAACAAGCCAACAAGCCAACAAACCAACAAACCAACAAAGCAACAAGCCAACAAGCTAACAAACGAACAAACCAACAAGCCAACAAACCAACAAACCAACAAGCCAACAAGCCAACAAACCAACAAACCAACAAACCAACAAGCCAACAAACCAACAAACCAACAAGCCAACAAACCAACAAACCAACAAACCAACAAACCAACAAGCCAACAAGCTAACAAACCAACAAATCAACAAGCCAACAAACCAACAAACCAACAAACCAACATGCCAACAAACTAACAAATCAACAAATCAACAAACCAATAAACCAACAAACCAACAAACCAACAAATCAAAAAACCAACAAACCAACAAACCATCAAACGAACAAACCAACAAACCAACAAACCAACAAACCAACAAACCAAAAAACCAACAAACCAACAAAACAACAAGCCAACAAACCAACAAACCAACAAACCAATTAACCAACAAACCAATAAACGAACAAACCAACAAACCAACAAACCAACAAACCAACAAACCAACAAACTTACAAACCAACAAACCAACAAACAAATAAACCAACAAATTAACAAACCAACAAACAAATAAACCAACAAACCAACAAACCAACAAACCAACAAACCAACAAACCAATTAACCAACAAACCAACAAACGAACAAACCAACAAATCAGCAAACCAACAAACCAACAAACCAACAAACCTACAAACCAACAAACAAATAAACCAACAAACCAACAAACCAACAAACCAACAAACCAACAAACCAACAAACAAATAAACCAAGAAACCAACAAACCAAAAACCAAAAAACCAACAAACCAACAAACCAACAAACCAACAAACCAACAAACCAACAAACCAACAAACCAACAAACCAAAAAACCAACAAACCAACAAACCAACAAACCAACAAACCAACAAACCAACAAACCAACAAACCAACAAACCAACAAACCAACAAACCAACAAACCAACAAACCAACAAACCAACAAACCAACAAACCAACAAACCAACAAACCACCAAACCAACAAACCAACAAACCAACAAACCAAAAAACCAACAAACCAACAAACCAAAAAACCAACAATCCAACAAGCCAACAAGCCAACAAACCAACAAACTAACAAACCAACAAGCTAACAAACCAACAAACCAACAAGCCAACAAGCCAAGAAACCAACAAACTAAGTAACCAACAAGCCAACAAACCAACAAACCAACAAGCCAACAAGCCAACAAGCCAACAAACCAACAAACCAACAAGCCAACAAACCAACAAACCAACAAACCAACAAACCAACAAGCCAAAAAGCCAACAAACCAACTAGCCAACAAACCAACAAGCCAACAAGGCAACAAACCAACAAACCAACAAAGAAATAAACGAACAAACCAACAAACAAACAAACAAACAAACCAACAAACCAACGAACCAACAACCAATAAGCCAACAAACCAACAAACCAACAAACCAACAAACCAACAAACCAACAAACGAACAAACCAACAAACCAACAAACCAACAAACCAACAAGCCAACAAGCCAACAAACCAACAAACCTAAAACCAACAAACCAACAAACCAACAAGCCAACAAGCCAACAAACCAACAAACCAACAAACAAATAAACCAACAAAACAACAAAACATCAAACCACCACCCCAACAAACCAACAAACCAACACAACAACAAACCAACAAACCAACAAGCCAACAAACCAACAAACCAACAAACCAACAAACCAACAAGCCAACAAACCAACAAACCAACAAACCAACAAGCCAACAAACCAACAAACCAACAAGCCAACAAACCAACAAACCAGCAAACCAACAAACCAACAAACCAATTAACCAACAAACCAACAAACGAACAAACCAACAAACCAACAAACCAACAAACCAACAAACCAACAAACCTACAAACCAACAAACCAGCAAACTAATAAACCAACAAACCAACAAACCAAAAAACCAACAAACCAACAAACCAAAAAACCAACAATCCAACAAGCCAACAAGCCAACAAACCAACAAACTAACAAACCAACAAGCTAACAAACCAACAAACCAACAAGCCAACAAGCCAAGAAACCAACATACTAAGTAACCAACAAGCCAACAAACCAACAAACCAACAAGCCAACAAGCCAACAAGCCAACAAACCAACAAACCAACAAGCCAACAAACCAACAACCCAACAAACCAACAAACCAACAAACCAACAAACCAACAAACTAACAAACCATTCAAAACAACAAACCAACAAACCAACAAGCAAACAAACAAACAAACCAACAAACCAACAAGCCAAAAAGCCAACAAACCAACTAGCCAACAAACCAACAAGCCAACAAGCCAACAAACCAACAAACCAACAAAGAAACAAACTAACAAACCAACAAACAAACAAACAAACAAACCAACAAACCAACGAACCAACAACCAACAAGCCAACACACCAACAAACTAACAAACCAACAAACCAACAAACCAACAAACCAACAAACCAACAAACCAACAAACCAAAAAACCAACAAACCAACAAACCAAAAAACCAACAATCCAACAAGCCAACAAGCCAACAAACCAACAAACTAACAAACCAACAAGCTAACAAACCAACAAACCAACAAGCCAACAAGCCAAGAAACCAACAAACTAAGTAACCAACAAGCCAACAAACCAACAAACCAACAAGCCAACAAGCCAACAAGCCAACAAACCAACAAACCAACAAGCCAACAAACCAACAAACCAACAAACCAACAAACCAACAAGCCAAAAAGCCAACAAACCAACTAGCCAACAAACCAACAAGCCAACAAGCCAACAAACCAAAAAACCAACAAAGAAATAAACGAACAAACCAACAAACAAACAAACAAACAAACCAACAAACCAACGAACCAACAACCAATAAGCCAACAAACCAACAAACCAACAAACCAACAAACCAACAAACCAACAAACGAACAAACCAACAAACCAACAAACCAACAAACCAACAAGCCAACAAGCCAACAAACCAACAAACCTAAGACCAACAAACCAACAAACCAACAAGCCAACAAGCCAACAAACCAACAAACCAACAAACCAACAAACAAATAAACCAACAAAACAACAAAACATCAAACCACCACCCCAACAAACCAACAAACCAACACAACAACAAACCAACAAACCAACAAGCCAACAAACCAAAAAACCAACAAACCAGCAAACCAACAAACCAACAAACCAATTAACCAACAAACCAACAAACGAACAAACCAACAAACCAACAAACCAACAAACCAACAAACCTACAAACCAACAAACCAACAAACTAATAAACCAACAAACCAACAAACCAAAAAACCAACAAACCAACAAACCAAAAAACCAACAATCCAACAAGCCAACAAGCCAAAAAACCAACAAACTAACAAACCAACAAGCTAACAAACCAACAAACCAACAAGCCAACAAGCCAAGAAACCAACAAACTAAGTAACCAACAAGCCAACAAACCAACAAACCAACAAGCCAACAAGCCAACAAGCCAACAAACCAACAAACCAACAAGCCAACAAACCAACAAACCAACAAACCAACAAACCAACAAACCAACAAACCAACAAACTAACAAACCATTCAAAACAACAAACCAACAAACCAACAAGCAAACAAACAAACAAACCAACAAACAAACAAGCCAAAAAGCCAACAAACCAACTAGCCAAAAAACCAACAAGCCAACAAGCCAACAAACCAACAAACCAACAAAGAAACAAACTAACAAACCAACAAACAAACAAACAAACAAACCAACAAACCAACGAACCAACAACCAACAAGCCAACACACCAACAAACCAACAAACTAACAAACCAACAAACCAACAAACCAACAAACCAACAAACCAACAAGCCAACAAGCCAACAAACCAACAAACCTAAAACCAACAAACCAACAAACCAACAAGCCAACAAGCCAACAAACCAACAAACCAACAAACCAACAAACAAATAAACCAACAAACCAACAAAACATCAAACCACCACCCCAACAAACCAACAAACCAACACAACAACAAACCAACAAACCAACAAGCCAACAAACCAACAAACCAACAAACCAACAAACCAACAAGCCAACAAATCAACAAACCAACAAACCAACAAGCCAACAAACCAGCAAACCAACAAGCCAACAAACCAACAAACCAACAAACCAACAATCCAACAAGCTAACAAACCACCAAACCAACAAGCCAACAAACCAAAAACCAACAAACCAACATGCCAACAAACTAACAAATCAACAAATCAACAAACCAACAAACCAAGAAACCAACAACCCAACAAACCAACAAACCAAAAAACCAACAAACCAACAAACCATCAAACGAACAAACCAACAAACCAACAAACCAACAAACCAAACAACCAAAAAACCAACAAACCAACAAACCAACAAGCCAACAAACCAACAAACCAACAAACCAATTAACCAACAAACCAATAAACGAACAAACCAACAAACCAACAAACCAACAAACCAACAAACCAACAAACCTACAAACCAACAAACCAACAAACCAACAAACCAGCAAACCAAAAAACCAACAAACCAACAAACCAACAAACCAACAAACCAACAAACCAACAAACCAACAAACCAACAAACCAACAAACCAACAAACCAACAAACCAACAAACCAACAAACCAACAAACCACCAAACCAACAAACCAACAAACCAACAAACCAACAAACCAACAAACCAACAAACCAACAAGCCAACAAACCAACAAACCAACAAACCAACAAACCAACAAACAAATAAACCAACAAACCAACAAACCAACAAACCACCATACCAACAAACCAACAAACCAACAAGCCAACAAACAAACAAACAAACAAAACAACAAACTAACAAACAAATAAACCAACAAACCAACAAACCAACAAACCAACAAACCAACAAACCAACAAACCAACAAACCAACAAACCAACAAGCCAACAAACCAAGAAATCAACAATCCAACAAACCAACAAACCAACAAACCAACAAGCCAACAAGCCAACAAACCAACAAACCAACAAGCCAACAAATCAACAAACCAACATGCCAACAAACCAACAAACTAAGTAACCAACAAGCCAACAAACCAACAAACCAACAAGCCAACAAGCCAACAAACCAACAAACCAACAAGCCAACAAACCAACAAACTATTAAGCCAACAAACCAACAAACAAATAAACCAACAAACCAACAAACCAACAAACCAACAAACCAACAAAACAAAAAACCAACCAAACCAACAAGCCAACAAGCCAACAAACCAAAGAACTAACAAACCAACAAACGAACTAACTAACAAACCAACAAGCCAACAAGCCAACAAACCAACAAACCAACAAACCAAGTAGCCAACAAGCCAACAAACCAACAAGCCAACAAACCAACAAACCAACAAGCCAACAAACGAACAAACCAACAAACCAACAAACCAACAAGCCAACCAGTCAACAAACCAACAAACCAACAAGCCAACAAACCAACAAACCAACATGCCAACAAACCAACAAACTAAGTAACCAACAAGCCAACAAACCGACAAACCAACAAGCCAACAAGCCAACAAACAAACAAACCAACAAACAAACCAACAAGCCAACAAACCGACAAACCAACAAACCAACAAACAAATAAACCAACAAAACAAAAAACCAACAAACCAACAAACCAACAAACCAACAAACCAAAATACAAACAAACCAACAAGCCACCAAGCCAACAAACCAACAAACCAACAAACCAACAAACAAATAAACCAACAAACCAACAAAACATCAAACCACCACCCCAACAAACCAACAAACCAACACAACAACAAACCAACAAACCAACAAGCCAACAAACCAACAAACCAACAAACCAACAAACCAACAAGCCAACAAATCAACAAACCAACAAACCAACAAGCCAACAAACCAACAAACCAACAAGCCAACAAACCAACAAACCAACAAACCAACAATCCAACAAGCTAACAAACCACCAAACCAACAAGCCAACAAACCAAAAACCAACAAACCAACATGCCAACAAACTAACAAATCAACAAATCAACAAACCAACAAACCAAGAAACCAACAACCCAACAAACCAATAAACCAAAAAACCAACAAACCAACAAACCATCAAACGAACAAACCAACAAACCAACAAACCAACAAACCAAACAACCAAAAAACCAACAAACCAACAAACCAACAAGCCAACAAACCAACAAACCAACAAACCAATTAACCAACAAACCAATAAACGAACAAACCAACAAACCAACAAACCAACAAACCAACAAACCAACAAACCTACAAACCAACAAACCAACAAACCAACAAACCAGCAAACCAAAAAACCAACAAACCAACAAACCAACAAACCAACAAACCAACAAACCAACAAACCAACAAACCAACAAACCAACAAACCAACAAACCAACAAACCACCAAACCAACAAACCAACAAACCAACAAACCAACAAACCAACAAACCAACAAGCCAACAAACCAACAAACCAACAAACCAACAAACCAACAAACAAATAAACCAACAAACCAACAAACCAACAAACCACCATACCAACAAACCAACAAACCAACAAGCCAACAAACCAACAAACAAACAAACCAACAAACTAACAAACAAATAAACCAACAAACCAACAAACCAACAAACCACCAAACCAACAAACCAACAAACCAACAAACCAACAAACCAACAAACCAACAAGCCAACAAACCAAGAAATCAACAATCCAACAAACCAACAAACCAACAAACCAACAAGCCAACAAGCCAACAAACCAACAAACCAACAAGCCAACAAATCAACAAACCAACATGCCAACAAACCAACAAACTAAGTAACCAACAAGCCAACAAACCAACAAACCAACAAGCCAACAAGCCAACAAACCAACAAACCAACAAGCCAACAAACCAACAAACCAACAAACTATTAAGCCAACAAACCAACAAACAAATAAACCAACAAACCAACAAACCAACAAACCAACAAACCAACAAAACAAAAAACCAACCAAACCAACAAGCCAACAAGCCAACAAACCAAAGAACTAACAAACCAACAAATGAACTAACTAACAAACCAACAAGCCAACAAGCCAACAAACCAACAAACCAACAAACCAAGTAGCCAACAAGCCAACAAACCAACAAGCCAACAAACCAACAAACCAACAAGCCAACAAACGAACAAACCAACAAACCAACAAACCAACAAGCCAACCAGTCAACAAACCAACAAACCAACAAGCCAACAAACCAACAAACCAACATGCCAACAAACCAACAAACTAAGTAACCAACAAGCCAACAAACCGACAAACCAACAAGCCAACAAGCCAACAAACAAACAAACCAACAAACAAACCAACAAGCCAACAAACCAACAAACCAACAAACCAACAAACAAATAAACCAACAAAACAAAAAACCAACAAACCAACAAACCAACAAACCAACAAACCAAAAAACAAACAAACCAACAAGCCACCAAGCCAACAAACCAACAAACTAACAAACCAACAATCGAACTAACCAACAAACCAACAAGCCAACAAACCAACAAACCAACAAACTAAGTAACCAAGAAGCCAACAAACCAACAAAATAACAAGCCAACAAGCCAACAAACCAACAAACCAACAAGCCAACAAACCAACAAACCAAAAAACCAACAAACCAACAAACCAACAAACCAACAAACCAACAAACCAACAAACCAACAAGCCAACAAGCCAACAAACCAACAAACCAACAAACCAACAAGCCAACAAACCAACAAGCCAACAAACCAACAAACCAACAAACGAAGTAACCAAAAAGCCAACAAACTAACAAACCAACAAAACAAGCCAACAAACCAACAAACCAACAAAGCAACAAGCCAACAAGCTAACAAACGAACAAACCAACAAGCCAACAAACCAACAAACCAACAAGCCAACAAGCCAACAAACCAACAAACCAACAAACCAACAAGCCAACAAACCAACAAACCAGCAAGCCAACAAACCAACAAACCAACAAACCAACAAACCAACAAGCCAACAAGCTAACAAACCAACAAACCAACAAGCCAACAAACCAACAAACCAACAAACCAACATGCCAACAAACTAACAAATCAACAAATCAACAAACCAATAAACCAACAAACCAACAAACCAACAAACCAACAAACCAAAAAACCAACAAACCAACAAACCATCAAACGAACAAACCAACAAACCAACAAACCAACAAACCAACAAACCAAAAAACCAACAAACCAACAAAACAACAAGCCAACAAACCAACAAACCAACAAACCAATTAACCAACAAACCAATAAACGAACAAACCAACAAACCAACAAACCAACAAACCAACAAACTTACAAACCAACAAACCAACAAACAAATAAACCAACAAATTAACAACCCAACAAACAAATAAACCAACAAACCAACAAACCAACAAACCAACAAACCAACAAACCAACATGCCAACAAACCAACAAACTAAGTAACCAACAAGCCAACAAACCGACAAACCAACAAGCCAACAAGCCAACAAACAAACAAACCAACAAACAAACCAACAAGCCAACAAACCAACAAACAAATAAACCAACAAAACAAAAAACCAACAAACCAACAAACCAACAAACCAACAAACCAAAAAACAAACAAACCAACAAGCCACCAAGCCAACAAACCAACAAACTAACAAACCAACAATCGAACTAACCAACAAACCAACAAGCCAACAAACCAACAAACCAACAAACTAAGTAACCAACAAGCCAACAAACCAACAAAATAACAAGCCAACAAGCCAACAAAATAACAAACCAACAAGCCAACAAACCAACAAACCAAAAAACCAACAAACCAACAAACCAACAAACCAACAAACCAACAAACCAACAAACCAACAAACCAACAAGCCAACAAGCCAACAAACCAACAAACCAACAAGCCAACAAACCAACAAGCCAACAAACCAACAAACCAACAAACCAAGTAACCAAAAAGCCAACAAACTAACAAACCAACAAGCCAACAAGCCAACAAACAAACAAACCAACAAAGCAACAAGCCAACAAGCTAACAAACGAACAAACCAACAAGCCAACAAACCAACAAACCAACAAGCCAACAAGCCAACAAACCAACAAACCAACAAACCAACAAGCCAACAAACCAACAAACCAACAAGCCAACAAACCAACAAACCAACAAACCAACAAACCAACAAGCCAACAAGCTAACAAACCAACAAACCAACAAGCCAACAAACCAACAAACCAACAAACCAACATGCCAACAAACTAACAAATCAACAAATCAACAAACCAATAAACCAACAAACCAACAAACCAACAAACCAACAAACCAAAAAACCAACAAACCAACAAACCATCAAACGAACAAACAAACAAACCAACAAACCCAAACCAACAAACCAAAAAACCAACAAACCAACAAAACAACAAGCCAACAAACCAACAAACCAACAAACCAATTAACCAACAAACCAATAAACGAACAAACCAACAAACCAACAAACCAACAAACCAACAAACCAACAAACTTACAAACCAACAAACCAACAAACAAATAAACCAACAAATTAACAAACCAACAAACAAATAAACCAACAAACCAACAAACCAACAAACCAACAAACCAACAAACCAATTAACCAACAAACCAACAAACGAACAAACCAACAAATCAGCAAACCAACAAACCAACAAACCAACAAACCTACAAACCAACAAACAAATAAACCAACAAACCAACAAACCAACAAACCAACAAACCAACAAACCAACAAACCAACAAACCAACAAACAAATAAACCAAGAAACCAACAAACCAAAAACCAAAAAACCAACAAACCAACAAACCAACAAACCAACAAACCAACAAACCAACAAACCAACAAACCAACAAACCAAAAAACCAACAAACCAACAAACCAACAAACCAACAAACCAACAAACCAACAAACCAACAAACCAACAAACCAACAAACCAACAAACCAACAAACCAACAAACCAACAAACCAACAAACCAACAAACCACCAAACCAACAAACCAACAAACCAACAAACCAAAAAACCAACAAACCAACAAACCAAAAAACCAACAATCCAACAAGCCAACAAGCCAACAAACCAACAAACTAACAAACCAACAAGCTAACAAACCAACAAACCAACAAGCCAACAAGCCAAGAAACCAACAAACTAAGTAACCAACAAGCCAACAAACCAACAAACCAAACAAGCCAACAAGCCAACAAGCCAACAAACCAACAAACCAACAAGCCAACAAACCAACAAACCAACAAACCAACAAACCAACAAACCAACAAACCAACAAACTAACAAACCATTCAAAACAACAAACCAACAAACCAACAAACAAACAAACAAACAAACCAACAAACCAACAAGCCAAAAAGCCAACAAACCAACTAGCCAACAAACCAACAAGCCAACAAGCCAACAAACCAACAAACCAACAAAGAAACAAACGAACAAACCAACAAACAAACAAACAAACAAACCAACAAACCAACGAACCAACAACCAACAATCCAACAAACCAACAAACCAACAAACCAACAAACCAACAAACCAACAAACCAACAAACCAACAAACCAACAAACCAACAAACCAACAAACCAACAAGCCAACAAGCCAACAAACCAACAAACCTAAAACCAACAAACCAACAAACCAACAAGCCAACAAGCCAACAAACCAACAAACCAACAAACCAACAAACAAATAAACCAACAAACCAACAAAACATCAAACCACCACCCCAACAAACCAACAAACCAACACAACAACAAACCAACAAACCAACAAGCCAACAAACCAACAAACCAACAAACCAACAAACCAACAATCCAACAAGCTAACAAACCACCAAACCAACAAGCCAACAAACCAACAAACCAACAAACCAACATGCCAACAAACTAACAAATCAACAAATCAACAAACCAACAAACCAAGAAACCAACAACCCAACAAACCAACAAACCAAAAAACCAACAAACCAACAAACCATCAAACGAACAAACCAACAAACCAACAAACCAACAAACCAAAAAACCAAAAAACCAACAAACCAACAAACCAACAAACCAACAAGCCAACAAACCAACAAACCAACAAACCAATTAACCAACAAACCAATAAACGAACAAACCAACAAACCAACAAACCAACAAACCAACAAACCAACAAACCAACAAACCTACAAACCAACAAACCAACAAACCAACAAACCAACAAACCAACAAACCAATTAACCAACAAACCAACAAACGAACAAACCAACAAATCAACAAACCAACAAACCAATAAACCAACAAACCTAGAAACCAACAAACAAATAAACCAACAAACCAACAAACCAACAAACCAACAAACCAACAAACCAACAAACAAATAAACCAAGAAACCAACAAACAAAAAACCAAAAAACCAACAAAACAACAAACCAACAAACTAACAAACCAACAAACCAGCAAACCAAAAAACCAACAAACCAACAAACCAACAAACCAACAAACCAACAAACCAACAAACCAACAAACCAACAAACCAACAAACCAACAAACCAACAAACCAACAAACCAACAAACCAACAAACCACCAAACCAACAAACCAACAAACCAACAAACCAACAAACCAACAAACCAACAAACCAACAAGCCAACAAACCAACAAACCAACAAACCAACAAACCAACAAACAAATAAACCAACAAACCAACAAACCAACAAACCACCATACCAACAAACCAACAAACCAACAAGCCAACAAACCAACAAACAAACAAACCAACAAACTAACAAACAAATAAACCAACAAACCAACAAACCAACAAACCACCAAACCAACAAACCAACAAACCAACAAACCAACAAACCAACAAACCAACAAGCCAACAAACCAAGAAATCAACAGTCCAACAAACCAACAAACCAACAAACCAACAAGCCAACAAGCCAACAAACCAACAAACCAACAAGCCAACAAATCAACAAACCAACATGCCAACAAACCAACAAACTAAGTAACCAACAAGTTAACAAACCAACAAACCAACAAGCCAACAAGCCAACAAACCAACAACCCAACAAGCCAACAAACCAACAAACCAACAAACTATTAAGCCAACAAACCAACAAACAAATAAACCAACAAACCAACAAACCAACAAACCAACAAACCAACAAAACAAAAAACCAACCAAACCAACAAGCCAACAAGCCAACAAACCAAAGAACTAACAAACCAACAAACGAACTAACTAACAAACCAACAAGCCAACAAGCCAACAAACCAACAAACCAACAAACCAAGTAGCCAACAAGCCAACAAACCAACAAGCCAACAAACCAACAAACCAACAAGCCAACAAACCAACAAACCAACAAACCAACAAACCAACAAGCCAACCAGTCAACAAACCAACAAACCAACAAGCCAACAAACCAATAAACCAACATGCCAACAAACCAACAAACTAAGTAACCAACAAGCCAACAAACCGACAAACCGACAAACCAACAAGCCAACAAGCCAACAAACAAACAAACCAACAAACAAACCAACAAGCCAACAAACCAACAAACCAACAAACAAATAAACCAACAAAACAAAAAACCAACAAACCAACAAACCAACAAACCAACAAACCAAAAAACAAACAAACCAACAAGCCACCAAGCCAACAAACCAACAACCTAACAAACCAACAATCGAACTAACCAACAAACCAACAAGCCAACAAACCAACAAACTAAGTAACCAACAAGCCAACAAACCAACAAAATAACAAGCCAACAAGCCAACAAACCAACAAACCAACAAGCCAACAAACCAACAAACCAAAAAACCAACAAACCAACAAACCAACAAACCAACAAACCAACAAACCAACAAACCAACAAGCCAACAAGCCAACAAACCAACAAACCAACAAACCAACAAGCCAACAAACCAACAAGCCAACAAACCAACAAACCAACAAACCAAGTAACCAAAAAGCCAACAAACTAACAAACCAACAAGCCAACAAGCCAACAAACCAACAAACCAACAAAGCAACAAGCCAACAAGCTAACAAACGAACAAACCAACAAGCCAACAAACCAACAAACCAACAAGCCAACAAGCCAACAAACCAACAAACCAACAAACCAACAAGCCAACAAACCAACAAACCAACAAGCCAACAAACCAACAAACCAAAAAACCAACAAGCCAACAAGCTAACAAACCAACAAACCAACAAGCCAACAAACCAACAAACCAACAAACCAACATGCCAACAAACTAACAAATCAACAAATCAACAAACCAATAAACCAACAAACCAACAAACCAACAAACCAACAAACCAAAAAACCAACAAACCAACAAACCATCAAACGAACAAACCAACAAACCAACAAACCAACAAACCAACAAACCAAAAAACCAACAAACCAACAAAACAACAAGCCAACAAACCAACAAACCAACAAACCAATTAACCAACAAACCAATAAACGAACAAACCAACAAACCAACAAACCAACAAACCAACAAACAAATAAACCAACAAATTAACAAACCAACAAACAAATAAACCAACAAACCAACAAACCAACAAACCAACAAACCAACAAACCAATTAACCAACAAACCAACAAACGAACAAACCAACAAATCAGCAAACCAACAAACCAACAAACCAACAAACCTACAAACCAACAAACAAATAAACCAACAAACCAACAAACCAACAAACCAACAAACCAACAAACCAACAAACAAATAAACCAAGAAACCAACAAACCAAAAACCAAAAAACCAACAAACCAACAAACCAACAAACCAACAAACCAACAAACCAACAAACCAACAAACCAAAAAACCAACAAATCAACAAACCAACAATCCAAAAACCCAACAAACCAACAAACCAACAAACCAACAAACCAACAAACCAACAAACCAACAAACCAACAAACCAACAAACCAACAAACCACCAAACCAACAAACCAACAAACCAACAAACCAACAAACCAACAAACCAACAAGCCAACAAACCAACAAGCCAACAAACCAACAAACCAACAAACCAACAAACCAACAAACAAATAAACCAACAAACCAACAAACCAACAAACCACCAAACCAACAAACCAACAAACCAACAAACCAATAAACCAACAAACCAACAAGCCAACAAGCCAACAAACCAACAAACCAACAAACCAACAAACAAATAAACCAACAAACCAACAAACCAACAAACCAACAAACCATAAAACCAACAAACACAAGCCAACAAACAAACAAGCCAACAAACGAACAAACCAACAAACCAACAAACGAACAAACCAACAAACCAACAAACCAACAAACCAACAAACCAACAAGCCAACAAGCCAACAAACCAACAAACGAACAAACCAACAAACCAACAAACCAACAAGCCAACAAGCCAACAAGCCAACAAACCAACAAACAAATAAACCAAGAAACCAACAAACCAAAAACCAAAAAACCAACAAACCAACAAACCAACAAACCAACAAACCAACAAACCAACAAACCAACAAACCAACAAACCAAAAAACCAACAAACCGACAAACCAACAAACCAACAAACCATTCAAAACAACAAACCAACAAACCAACAAACAAACAAACAAACAAACCAACAAAATAACAAGCCAACAAGCCAATAAACCAACAAACTAACAAACGAACTAACCAACAAACCAACAAGCCAACAAGCCAACATACCAACAAACCAACAAACAAAGTAGCCAACAAGCCAACAAACCAACAAGCCAACAAACCAACAAAACAAAAAGCCAACAAACCAACAAACCAACAAACCAACAAACCAACAAGCCAACCAGCCAACAAACCAACAAACCAACAAGCCAACAAACCAAAAAACCAACAAACCAACAAACCAACATACCAACAAACCAACAAACAAAGTAGCCAACAAGCCAACAAACCAACAAGCCAACAAACCAACAAAACAAAAAGCCAACAAACCAACAAACCAACAAACCAACATGCCAACAAACCAACAAACTAAGTAACCAACAAACCAATAAGCCAACAAGCCAACAAACCAACAAACCAACAAACCAACAAGCCAACCAGCCAACAAACCAACAAACCAACAAGCCAACAAACCAAAAAACCAACAAACCAACAAACCAACAAACCAACAAACCAACAAACCAACAAACCAACAAGCCAACAAGCCAACAAACCAACAAACCAACAAACCAACAAGCCAACAAACCAACAAGCCAACAAACCAACAAACCAACAAACCAAGTAACCAAAAAGCCAACAAACTAACAAACCAACAAGCCAACAAGCCAACAAACCAACAAACCAACAAAGCAACAAGCCAACAAGCTAACAAACTAACAAACCAACAAGCCAACAAACCAACAAACCAACAAGCCAACAAGCCAACAAACCAACAAACCAACAAACCAACAAGCCAACAAACCAACCAACCAACAAGCCAACAAACCAACAAACCAAAAAACCAACAAACCAACAAGCCAACAAGCTAACAAACCAACAAACCAACAAGCCAACAAACCAACAAACCAACAAACCAACATGCCAACAAACTAACAAATCAACAAATCAACAAACCAATAAACCAACAAACCAACAAACCAACAAACCAACAAACCAAAAAACCAACAAACCAACAAACCATCAAACGAACAAACCAACAAACCAACAAACCAACAAACCAACAAACCAAAAAAACAACAAACCAACAAACCAACAAGCCAACAAACCAACAAACCAACAAACCAATTAACCAACAAACCAATAAACGAACAAACCAACAAACTAACAAACCAACAAACCAACAAACCAACAAACTTACAAACCAACAAACCAACAAACAAATAAACCAACAAATTAACAAACCAACAAACAAATAAACCAACAAACCAACAAACCAACAAACCAACAAACCAATTAACCAACAAACCAACAAACGAACAAACCAACAAATCAGCAAACCAACAAACCAACAAACCAACAAACCTACAAACCAACAAACAAATAAACCAACAAACCAACAAACCAACAAACCAACAAACCAACAAACAAATAAACCAAGAAACCAACAAACCAAAAACCAAAAACTCAACAAACCAACAAACCAACAAACCAACAAACCAACAAACCAACAAACCAAAAAACCAACAAACCAACAAACCAACAAACCAACAAACCAACAAACCAACAAACCAACAAACCAACAAACCAACAAACCAACAAACCAACAAATCAACAAACCAACAAACCACCAAACCAACAAACCAACAAACCAACAAACCAACAAACCAACAAACCAACAAGCCAACAAACCAACAAGCCAACAAACCAACAAACCAACAAACCAACAAACCAACAAACAAATAAACCAACAAACCAACAAACCAACAAACCGACAAACCAAAAAACCAACAAACCAACAAGCCAACAAGCCAACAAACCAACAAACTAACAAACCAACAAACGAACTAACCAACTAACCAACAAACCAACAAGCCAACAAGCCAACAAACCAACAAACCAACAAACTAAGTAACCAACAAGCCAACAAACCAACAAAATAAGAAGCCAACAAGCCAACAAACCAACAAACCAACAAGCCAACAAACCAACAAACCAACAAACCAAAAAACCAACAAACCAACAAACCAACAAACCAACAAACCAACAAACCAACAAACCAACAAACCAACAAACCAACAAGCCAACAAGCCAACAAACCAACAAACCAACAAACCAACAAGCCAACAAACCAACAAGCCAACAAACCAACAAACCAACAAACCAAGTAACCAAAAAGCCAACAAACTAACAAACCAACAAGCCAACAAGCCAACAAACGAACAAACCAACAAAGCAACAAGCCAACAAGCTAACAAACGAACAAACCAACAAGCCAACAAACCAACAATCCAACAAGCCAACAAGCCAACAAACCAACAAACCAACAAACCAACAAGCCAACAAACCAACAAACCAACAAACCAACAAGCCAACAAACCAACAAACCAACAAACCAACAAACCAACAAGCCAACAAGCTAACAAACCAACAAACCAACAAGCCAACAAACCAACAAACCAACAAACCAACATGCCAACAAACTAACAAATCAACAAATCAACAAACCAACAAACCAAGGAACCAACAAACCAATAAACCAACAAACCAATTAACCAGCAAACCAATAAACGAACAAACCAACAAACCAACAAACCAACAAACCAACAAACCTACAAACCAACAAACCAACAAACAAATAAACCAACAAACCAACAAACAAATAAACCAACAAACCAACAAACCAACAAACCAACAAACCAACAAACCAACAAACCAACAAACCAACAAACCAATTAACCAACAAACCAACAAACGAACAAACCAACAAACCTACAAGCCAACAAACCAACATACCAACAAACTAAATAGCCAACAAGCTAACAAACCAACAAGCCAACAAACCAACAAACCAACAAGCCAACAAACCAACAAACCAACAAACCAACAAATCAACAAGCCAACCAGCCAACAAACCAACAAACCAACAAGCCAACAAACCAACAAACGAACAAACCAACATGCCAACAAACCAACAAACTAAGTAACCAACAAGCCAACAAACCAACAAACCAACAAGCCAACAAGCCAACAAACCAACAAACCAACAAGCCAACAAACCAACAAACCAACAAACCAACAAGCCAACAAACCAACAAACAATTAAACCAACAAACCAACAAACCAACAAACTAACAAACCAACAAACCAAAAAACCAAAAAACCAACAAGCCAACAAGCCAACAAACCAACAAACTAACAAACCAACAAACGAACTAACCAACAAACCAACAAGCCAACAAGCCAACAAACCAACAAACCAACAAACTAAGTAACCAACAAGCCAACAAACCAACAAAATAACAAGCCAACATGCCAACAAACCAACAAACCAACAAGCCAACAAACCAACAAACCAACAAACCAACAAACCAACAAACCAATAAACCAACAAACCAACAAACCAACAAGCCAACAAGCCAACAAACCAACAAACCAACAAACCAACAAGCCAACAAACCAACAAGCCAACAAACCAACAAACCAACAAACCAAGTAACCAAAAAGCCAACAAACTAACAAACCAACAAGCCAACAAGCCTACAAACCAACAAACCAAGAAAGCAACAAGCCGACAAGCTAACAAACGAACAAACCAACAAGCCAACAAACCAACAAACCAACAAGCGAACAAGCCAACAAACCAACAAACCAACAAACCAACTAGCCAACAAACCAACAAACCAACAAGCCAACAAACCAACAAACCAACAAACCAACAAACCAACAAACCAACAAGCTAACAAGCTAACAAACAAACAAACCAACAAGCCAACAAACCAACAAACCAACAAACCAACATGCCAACAAACTAACAAATCAACAAATCAACAAACCAAGAAACCAACAAACCAAGAAACCAACAAACCAACAAACCAACAAATCAAAAAACCAACAAACCTATAAACCATCAAACAAACAAACTAACAAACCAACAAACCAACAAACCAACAAACCAAAAAACCAACAAACCAACAAACCAACAAGCCAACAAACCAACAAACCAATTAACCAACAAACCAATAAACGAACAAACCAACAAACCAAAAAACCAACAAACCAACAAACCAACAAACCAACAAACCAATTAACCAACAAACCAACAAACGAACAAACCAACAAACCAACAAACCAACAAACCAACAAACCAACAAACCTACAAACCAACAAACCAACAAACAAATAAACTAACAAACCAACAAACCAACAAACCAACAAACAAATAAACCAAGAAACCAACAAACCAAAAACCAAAAAACCAACACACCAACAAACCAACAAACCAACAAACCAACAAACCAACAAACCAGCAAACCAAAAAACCAACAAACCAACAAACCAACAAACCAACAAACCAACAAACCAACAAACCAACAAACCACCGACCAACAAACCAACAAACCAACAAACCAACAAACCAACAAACCAACAAACCAACAAGCCAAGAAACCAACAAACCAACAAACCAACAAACCAACAAACCAACAAACAAATAAACCAACAAACCAACAAACCACCAAACCAACAAACCAACAAACCAACAAACCAGCAAGCCAACAAACCAACAAACCAACAAACCAACAAACCAACAAACCAACAAGCCAACAAACCAACAAACCAATTAACCAACAAACCAACAAGCCAACAAACCAACAAACTAACAAACCAACAAACGAACTAACCAACAAACCAACAAGCCAACAAGCCAACAAACCAACAAACCAACAAACTAAGTAACCAACAAGCCAACAAACCAACAAAATAACAAGCCAACATGCCAACAAACCAACAAACCAACAAGCCAACAAACCAACAAACCAACAAACCAACAAACCAACAAACCAATAAACCAACAAACCAACAAACCAACAAGCCAACAAGCCAACAAACCAACAAACCAACAAACCAACAAGCCAACAAACCAACAAGCCAACAAACCAACAAACCAACAAACCAAGTAACCAAAAAGCCAACAAACTAACAAACCAACAAGCCAACAAACCAACAAACCAACAAACCAAGAAAGCAACAAGCCGACAAGCTAACAAACGAACAAACCAACAAGCCAACAAACCAACAAACCAACAAGCGAACAAGCCAACAAACCAACAAACCAACAAACCAACTAGCCAACAAACCAACAAACCAACAAGCCAACAAACCAACAAACCAACAAACCAACAAACCAACAAACCAACAAGCTAACAAGCTAACAAACAAACAAACCAACAAGCCAACAAACCAACAAACCAACAAACCAACATGCCAACAAACTAACAAATCAACAAATCAACAAACCAAGAAACCAACAAACCAAGAAACCAACAAACCAACAAACCAACAAATCAAAAAACCAACAAACCTATAAACCATCAAACGAACAAACCAACAAACCAACAAACCAACAAACCAACAAACCAAAAAACCAACAAACCAACAAACCAACAAGCCAACAAACCAACAAACCAATTAACCAACAAACCAATAAACGAACAAACCAACAAACCAAAAAACCAACAAACCAACAAACCAACAAACCAACAAACCAATTAACCAACAAACCAACAAACGAACAAACCAACAAACCAACAAACCAACAAACCAACAAACCAACAAACCTACAAACCAACAAACCAACAAACAAATAAACTAACAAACCAACAAACCAACAAACCAACAAACCAACAAACAAATAAACCAAGAAACCAACAAACCAAAAACCAAAAAACCAACACACCAACAAACCAACCAACCAACAAACCAACAAACCAGCAAACCAAAAAACCAACAAACCAACAAACCAACAAACCAACAAACCAACAAACCAATAAACCACCGACCAACAAACCAACAAACCAACAAACCAACAAACCAACAAACCAACAAGCCAACAAACCAACAAACCAACAAACCAACAAACCAACAAACCAACAAACAAATAAACCAACAAACCAACAAACCACCAAACCAACAAACCAACAAACCAACAAACCAACAAACCAACAAACCAACAAACCAAAAAACCAACAAACCAACAAACCAACAAGCCAACAAACCAACAAACCAATTAACCAACAAACCAATAAACGAACAAACCAACAAACCAAAAAACCAACAAACCAACAAACCAACAAACCAACAAACCAATTAACCAACAAACCAACAAACGAACAAACCAACAAACCAACAAACCAACAAACCAACAAACCAACAACCCTACAAACCAACAAACCAACAAACAAATAAACTAACAAACCAACAAACCAACAAACCAACAAACAAATAAACCAAGAAACCAACAAACCAAAAACCAAAAAACCAACACACCAACAAACCAACAAACCAACAAACCAACAAACCAGCAAACCAAAAAACCAACAAACCAACAAACCAACAAACCAACAAACCAACAAACCAACAAACCAACAAACCACCGACCAACAAACCAACAAACCAACAAACCAACAAACCAACAAACCAACAAGCCAACAAACCAACAAACCAACAAACCAACAAACCAACAAACCAACAAACAAATAAACCAACAAACCAACAAACCACCAAACCAACAAACCAACAAACCAACAAACCAACAAACCAACAAGCCAACAAACCAACAAACCAACAAACCAACAAACCAACAAACCAACAAACAAATAAACCAACAAACCAACAAACCAACAAACCAACAAACCAACAAACCATAAAACCAACAAACCAACAAGCCAACAAACAAACAAGCCAACAAACGAACAAACCAACAAACCAACAAACGAACTAACCAACAAACCAACAAACCAACAAACCAACAAGCCAACAAGCCAACAAACCAACAAATTAACAAACCAACAAACCAACAAACGAACAAACCAACAAACCTACAAGTCAACAAGCCAACAAACCAACAAACCAACAAACCAACAAACCAATAAACCATTCAAAACAACAAACCAACAAACCAACAAACAAACAAACAAACAAACCAACAAACCAACAAGCCAAAAAGCCAACAAACCAACTAGCCAACAAACCAACAAGCCAACAAGCCAACAAACCAACAAACCAACAAAGCAACAAACGAACAAACCATTAAACAAACAAACAAACAAACCAACAAACCAACAAACCAACAACCAACAAGCCAACAAACCAACAAACCAACAAACCAACAAACCAACAAACCAACAAACCAACAAACCAACAAACCAACAAGCCAACAAGCCAACAAACCAACAAACCTAAAACCAACAAACCAACAAACCAACAAGCCAACAAGCCAACAAACCAACAAACCAACAAACCAACAAACCAACAAACAAATAAACCAACAAACCAACAAAACATCAAACCACCACCCCAACAAACCAACAAACCAACAAACCAACAAACCAACAAACCAACAAACCAACAAACCAACAAACCAACAAACCAACAAACCAACAAACAAATAAACCAATAAACCAACAAACCAACAAACCAACATACCAACAAACCAACAAACCAAAAAACCAACAAACCAACAAACCAAAACACCAACAAACCAACAAACCAACAAGCCAACAAGCCAACAAACCAACAAACCAACAAACCAACAAACCAACAAACCAAGTAACCAACGAACCAACAAATAAACAAACCAACAAACAAACAAACGAACAAACGAAAAACCAACAAACGAACAAACCAACAAACCAACAAACCAACAAACCAACAAACCAACAAACCAACAAGCCAACAAGCCAACATACCAACAAGCCAACAAACGATCAAACCAACAAACCAACAAACGAACAAACCAACAAACCAACAAACCAACAAGCCAATAAGCCAACAAACCAACAAACCAACAAACCAACAAACCAACCAAACCAACAAGCCAACAAGCCAACAAACCAACAAACCAACAAGCCAACAAACCAACATGCCAACAAACCAACAAATCAACAAATCAACAAACCAACAAACCAAGAAACCAACAAACCAACAAACCAAGAAACCAACAAACCAACAAACAAAGAAACCAACAAACCAACCAAACCAACAAGCCAATAAGCCAACAAACCAACAAACCAACAAGCCAACAAACCAACAAACCAACAAACCAACATCCCAACAAACCAACAAATCAACAAGCCAACAAACCAACAAACCAAAAAACCAACAAACCAAAAAACCAACAAACCAACAAACCAACAAACCAATTAACCAACAAATCAACAAACGAACAAAACAACAAGCCAACAAACCAACAAACCAACAAATCAACAAACCTACAAACCAACAAACCAACAAACAAATAAACCAACAAACCAACAAACCAACAAACCAACAAAACAACAAACAAATAAACCAACAAACCAACAAACCAACAAACCAACAAACCAACAAACCAACAAACCAACAAACCAATTAACCAACAAACCAACAAACGAACAAACCAACAAACCAACAAACCAACAAACCAACAAACCTACAAACCAAAAAACCAACAAACTAATAAACCAACAAACCAACAAACCAAAAAACCAACAAACCAACAAACCAAAAAACCAACAATCCAACAAGCCAACAAGCCAACAAACCAACAAACTAACAAACCAACAAGCTAACAAACCAACAAACCAACAAGCCAACAAACCAACAAACTAAGTAACCAACAAGCCAACAAACCAACAAACCAACAAGCCAACAAACCAACAAACCAACAAACCAACAAACCAACAAACCATTCAAAACAACAAACCAACAAACCAGCAAACAAACAAACAAACAAACCAACAAACCAACAAGCCAAAAAGCCAACAAACCAACTAGCCAACAAACCAACAAGCCAACAAGCCAACAAACCAACAAACCAACAAAGCAACAAACGAACAAACCAACAAACAAACAAACAAACAAACCAACAAACCAACAAACCAACAACCAACAAGCCAACAAACCAACAAACCAACAAACCAACAAACCAACAAACCAACAAACCAACAAACCAACAAACCAACAAGCCAACAAGCCAACAAACCAACAAACCAACAAACCAACAAACCAACAAACCAACAAACCAACAAACCAACAAGCCAACAAGCCAACAAACCAACAAACCAACAAACCAACAAACAAATAAACCAACAAACCAACAAAACATCAAACCACCACCCCAACAAACCAACAAACCAACAAACCAACAAACCAACAAGCCAACAAGCCAACAAACCAACAAACCAACAAACCAACAAACCAACAAACAAATAAACCAACAAACCAACAAACCAACAAACCAACAAACCAACAAACCAAAAAACCAACAAACCAACAAACCAAAACACCAACAAACAAACAAAATAACAAGCCAACAAGCCAACAAACCAACAAACCAACAAACCAACAAACCAACAAACCAAGTAACCAACGAACCAACAAATAAACAAACCAACAAACAAACAAACCAACAAACGAAAAACCAACAAACGAACAAACCAACAAACCCACAAACCAACAAACCAACAAACCAACAAGCCAACAAGCCAACAAACCAACAAGCCAACAAACGATCAAACCAACAAACCAACAAACGAACAAACCAACAAACCAACAAACCAACAAGCCAATAAGCCAACAAACCAACAAACCAACAAGCCAACAAACCAACAAACCAACAAACCAACATGCCAACAAACCAACAAATCAACAAATCAACAAACCAACAAACCAAGAAACTAACAAACCAACAAACCAAGAAACCAACAAACCAACAAACGAAGAAACCAACAAACCAACAAGCCAATAAGCCAACAAACCAACAAACCAACAAACCAACAAACCAACCAAACCAACAAGCCAACAAGCCAACAAACCAACAAACCAACAAGCCAACAAACCAACAAACCAACAAACCAACATGCCAACAAACCAACAAATCAACAAGCCAACAAACCAACAAACCAAAAAACCAACAAACCAACAAACCAACAAACCAATTAACCAACAAATCAACAAACGAACAAAACAACAAACCAACAAACCAACAAACCAACAAATCAACAAACCTACAAACCAACAAACCAACAAACAAATAAACCAACAAACCAACAAACCAACAAACCAACAAACCAACAAAACAACAAACAAATAAACCAACAAACCAACAAACCAACAAACCAACATACCAACAAACCAACAAACCAATTAACCAACAAACCAACAAACGAACAAACCAACAAACCAACAAACCAACAAACCAACAAACCTACAAACCAACAAACCAACAAACTAATAAACCAACAAACCAACAAACCAAAAAACCAACAAACCAACAAACCAAAAAACCAACAATCCAACAAGCCAACAAGCCAACAAACCAACAAACTAACAAAGCAACAAGCTAACAAACCAACAAACCAACAAGCCAACAAGCCAAGAAACCAACAAACTAAGTAACCAACAAGCCAACAAACCAACAAACCAACAAGCCAACAAGCCAACAAACCAACAAACCAACAAACCAACAAGCCAACAAACCAACAAACTAACAAACCAACAAACCAACAAACCAACAAACCAACAAACCAACAAACCAACAAACCAACAAACCAACAAACCATTCAAAACAACAAACCAACAAACCAACAAACAAACAAACAAACAAACCAACAAACCAACAAGCCAAAAAGCCAACAAACCAACTAGCCAACAAACCAACAAGCCAACAAGCCAACAAACCAACAAACCAACAAAGCAACAAACGAACAAACCAACAAACAAACAAACCAACAAACCAACAAACCAACAACCAACAAGCCAACAAACCAACAAACCAACAAACCAACAAACCAACAAACCAACAAACCAACAAACCAACAAACCAACAAGCCAACAAGCCAACAAACCAACAAACCTAAAACCAACAAACCAACAAACCAACAAGCCAACAAGCCAACAAACCAACAAACCAACAAACCAACAAACCAACAAACAAATAAACCAACAAACCAACAAAACATCAAACCACCACCCCAACAAACCAACAAACCAACAAACCAACAAACCAACAAGCCAACAAGCCAACAAACCAACAAACCAACAAACCAACAAACCAACAAACCAACAAACCAACAAACAAATAAACCAACAAACCAACAAACCAACAAACCAACAAACCAACAAACCAAAAAACCAACAAACCAACAAACCAAAACACCAACAAACCAACAAACCAACAAGCCAACAAGCCAACAAACCAACAAACCAACAAACCAACAAACCAAGTAACCAACGAACCAACAAATAAACAAACCAACAAACAAACAAACCAACAAACGAAAAACCAACAAACGAACAAATCAACAAACCAACAAACCAACAAACCAACAAGCCAACAAGCCAACAAACCAACAAGCCAACAAACGATCAAACCAACAAACCAACAAACGAACAAACCAACAAACCAACAAACCAACAAGCCAATAAGCCAACAAACCAACAAACCAACAAACCAACAAACCAACAAACCAACCAAACCAACAAGCCAACAAACCAACAAACCAACAAACCAACAAACCAACAAAGCAACAAACGAACAAACCAACAAACAAACAAACCAACAAACCAACAAACCAACAACCAACAAGCCAACAAACCAACAAACCAACAAACCAACAAACCAACAAACCAACAAACCAACAAGCCAACAAGCCAACAAACCAACAAACCTAAAACCAACAAACCAACAAACCAACAAGCCAACAAGCCAACAAATCAACAAACCAACAAACCAACAAACAAATAAACCAACAAAACATCAAACCACCACCCCAACAAACCAACAAACCAACAAACCAACAAACCAACAAGCCAACAAGCCAACAAACCAACAAACCAACAAACCAACAAACCAACAAACCAACAAACCAACAAACAAATAAACCAACAAACCAACAAACCAACAAACCAACAAACCAACAAACCAACAAACCAAAAAACCAACAAACCAACAAACCAAAACACCAACAAACCAACAAACCAACAAGCCAACAAGCCAACAAACCAACAAACCAACAAACCAACAAACCAACAAACCAAGTAACCAACGAACCAACAAATAAACAAACCAACAAACAAACAAACCAACAAACGAAAAACCAACAAACGAACAAATCAACAAACCAACAAACCAACAAACCAACAAGCCAACAAGCCAACAAACCAACAAGCCAACAAACGATCAAACCAACAAACCAACAAACGAACAAACCAACAAACCAACAAACCAACAAACCAACAAGCCAATAAGCCAACAAACCAACAAACCAACAAACCAATAAACCAACCAAACCAACAAGCCAACAAGCCAACAAACCAACAAACCAACAAACCAACAAGCCAACAAACCAACAAACCAACAAACCAACATGCCAACAAACCAACAAATCAACAAATCAACAAACCAACAAACCAAGAAACCAACAAACCAACAAACCAACAAACCAACAAACCAAAAAACCAACAAACCAATAAACCATCAAACGAAAAAACCAACAAACCAACAAACCAACAAACCAACAAACCAAAAAACCAACAAACCAACAAACCAACAAGCCAACAAACCAACAAACCAACAAACCAATTAACCAACAAACCAACAAACGAACAAAACAACAAACCAACAAACCAACAAACCAACAAATCAACAAACCTACAAACCAACAAACCAACAAACAAATAAACCAACAAACCAACAAACCAACAAACCAACAAAACAACAAACAAATAAACCAACAAACCAACAAACCAACAAACCAACAAACCAACAAACCAACAAACCAACAAACCAACAAACCAACAAACCAACAAACCAATTAACCAACAAACCAACAAACGATCAAACCAACAAACCAACAAACCAACAAACCAACAAACCTACAAACCAACAAACCAACAAACTAATAAACCAACAAACCAACAAACCAAAAAACCAACAAACCAACAAACCAAAAAACCAACAATCCAACAAGCCAACAAGCCAACAAACCAACAAACTAACAAACCAACAAGCTAACAAACCAACAAACCAACAAGCCAACAAGCCAAGAAACCAACAAACTAAGTAACCAACAAGCCAACAAACCAACAAACCAACAAGCCAACAAGCCAACAAACCAACAAACCAACAAGCCAACAAACCAACAAGCCAACAAACCAACAAACCAACAAACCAACAAACCAACAAACCAACAAACCAACAAACCAACAAGCCAACAAACCAACAAACAAATAAACCAACAAACCAACAAACCAACAAACCAACAAACCAACAAACCAAAAAACCAACAAACAAACAAGCCAACAAGCCAACAAACCAACAAACTAACAAACCAACAAACGAACTAACCAACAAACCAACAAGCCAACAAGCCAACAAACCAACAAACCAACAAACCAACAAACCAACAAACCAACAAACCAACAAGCCAACAAACCAACAAGCCAACAAACCAACAAACCAACAAACCAAGTAACCAAAAAGCCAACAAACTAACAAACCAACAAGCCAGCAAGCCAACAAACCAACAAACCAACAAAGCAACAAGCCAACAAACCAACAAACCAACAAGCCAACAAACCAACAAACTAACAAACCAACAAACGAACTAACCAACAAACCAACAAGCCAACAAGCCAACAAACCAATAAACCATCAAACGAAAAAACCAACAAACCAACAAACCAACAAACCAACAAACCAAAAAACCAACAAACCAACAAACCAACAAGCCAACAAACCAACAAACCAACAAACCAATTAACCAACAAACCAACAAACGAACAAAACAACAAACCAACAAACCAACAAACCAACAAATCAACAAACCTACAAACCAACAAACCAACAAACAAATAAACCAACAAACCAACAAACCAACAAACCAACAAAACAACAAACAAATAAACCAACAAACCAACAAACCAACAAACCAACAAACCAACAAACCAACAAACCAACAAACCAACAAACCAACAAACCAATTAACCAACAAACCAACAAACGAACAAACCAACAAACCAACAAACCAACAAACCAACAAACCTACAAACCAACAAACCAACAAACTAATAAACCAACAAACCAACAAACCAAAAAACCAACAAACCAACAAACCAAAAAACCAACAATCCAACAAGCCAACAAGCCAACAAACCAACAAACTAACAAACCAACAAGCTAACAAACCAACAAACCAACAAGCCAACAAGCCAAGAAACCAACAAACTAAGTAACCAACAAGCCAACAAACCAACAAACCAACAAGCCAACAAGCCAACAAACCAACAAACCAACAAGCCAACAAACCAACAAGCCAACAAACCAACAAACCAACAAACCAACAAACCAACAAACCAACAAACCAACAAACCAACAAGCCAACAAACCAACAAACAAATAAACCAACAAACCAACAAACCAACAAACCAACAAACCAACAAACCAAAAAACCAACAAACAAACAAGCCAACAAGCCAACAAACCAACAAACTAACAAACCAACAAACGAACTAACCAACAAACCAACAAGCCAACAAGCCAACAAACCAACAAACCAACAAACCAACAAACCAACAAACCAACAAACCAACAAGCCAACAAACCAACAAGCCAACAAACCAACAAACCAACAAACCAAGTAACCAAAAAGCCAACAAACTAACAAACCAACAAGCCAGCAAGCCAACAAACCAACAAACCAACAAAGCAACAAGCCAACAAACCAACAAACCAACAAGCCAACAAACCAACAAACCAACAAGCCAACAAGCCAACAAACCAACAAACCAACAAACCAACAAGCCAACAAACAAATAAACCAACAAACCGACAAACCAACAAACCAACAAACCAACAAACCAACAAACTAACAAACAAATAAACTAACAAACCAAAAAACCAACAAGCCAACAAACCAACAAACCAACAAACCAACAAGCCAACAAACCAACAAGCCAACAAACCAACAAACCAAGTAAATAAAAAGCCAACAAACCAACAAACCAACAAGCCAACAAACCAACAAACAAATAAACCAACAAACCAACAAACCAACAAACCAACAAACCAAAAAACTAACAAACAAATAAAACAACAAACCAAAAAACCAACAAGCCAACAAACCAACAAACCAACAAGCCAACAAGCCAACAAACCAACAAACCAACAAAGCAACAAGCCAACAAACCAACAAACCAACAAGCCAACAAACCAACAAACCAACAAATCAACAAGCCAACAAGCCAACAAACCAACAAACCAACAAACCAACAAGCCAACAAACCAACAAACCAACAGGCCAACAAGCCAACAAACCAACAAACCAACAAGCCAACGAACCAACAAACCAACAAACCAACAAACCAACAAACCAACAAACCAAAAAACCAACAAACCAACAAGCCAACAAGCCAACAAACCAACAAACCAACAAACCAACAAGCCAACAAACCAACAAGCCAACAAACCAACAAACTAACAAACCAAGTAACCAAAAAGCCAACAAACTAACAACCAACAAGCCAACAAGCCAACAAACCAACAAACCAACAAAGCAACAAGCCAACAAGCCAACACCCCAACAAACCAACAAGCCAACAAACCAACAAACCAACAAACCAACAAGCCAACAAACCAACAAACAAATAAACCAACAAACCAACAAACCAACAAACCAACAAACCAAAAAACCAGCAAACCAACAAACCAACAAACCAACAAACCAACAAGCCAACAAGCCAACAAGCGAACAAACCAACAAACCAACAAGCCAACAAACCAACAAACCAACAAACCAACAAACCAACAAACCAACAAACCAACAAACCAACAAGCCAACAAGCTAACAAACCAACAAACCAACAAGCCAACAAACCAACAAAAAAATAAACCAACAAACCAACAAACCAACAAACCAACAAACCAACAAACTAACAAACAAATAAACCAACAAACCAAAAAACCAACAAGCCAACAAACCAACAAACCAACAAACCAACAAGCCAACAAACCAACAAGCCAACAAACCAACAAACCAACAAACCAAGTAACCAAAAAGCCAACAAACTAACAAACCAACAAGCCAACAAGCCAACAAACCAACAAACCAACAAAGCAACAAGCCAACAAACCAACAAACCAATAAGCCAACAAACCAACAAACCAACAAACCAACAAACCAACAAACCAACAAACCAACAAGCTAACAAGCCAACAAACCAACAAACCAACAAGCCAACAAACCAACAAACCAACAAACCAACAAACCAACAAACCAACAAACCAACAAACCAACAAACCAACAAACCAACAAACCAACAAACCAACAAGCCAACAAGCCAACAAACCAACAAACCAACAAACCAACAAGCCAACAAACCAACAAGCCAACAAACCAACAAACTAACAAACCAAGTAACCAAAAAGCCAACAAACTAACAACCAACAAGCCAACAAGCCAGCATACCAACAAACCAACAAAGCAACAAGCCAACAAGCCAACAAACTAACAAACCAACAAGCCAACAAACCAACAAACCAACAAACCAACAAGCCAACAAACCAACAAACAAATAAACCAACAAACCAACAAACCAACAAACCAAAAAACCAACAAACCAACAAACCAACAAGCCAACAAGCCAACAAACCAACAAACCAACAAGCCAACAAGGCAACAAACCAAAAAACCAACAAGCAAACAAACCAACAAACCAACAAACCAACAAGCCAACAAACCAACAAACAAATAAACCAACAAACCAAAAAACCAAAAAACCAACAAACCAGCAAACCAACAAACCAACAAACCAACAAACCAACAAGCCAACAAGCCAACAAACCAACAAACCAACAAACCACTAAACCAACAATCTAAGTAACCAACAAGCCAACAAACCAACAAACCAACAAGCCAACAAACCAACAAAATAACAAACCAAGTAACCAAAAAGCCAACAAACTAACAACCAACAAGCCAACAAGCCAACAAACAAACAAACCAACAAAGCAACAAGCCAACAAGCCAACAAACAAACAAACCAACAATCCAACAAACCAACAAACCAACAAACCAACAAGCCAACAAACCAACAAACAAATAAACCAACAAACCAACAAACCAACAAACCAAAAAACCAACAAACCACCAAACCAACAAGCCAACAAACCAACAAAGTAACAAACCAACAAGCCAACAAACCAACAAGCCAACAAGCCAAGAAGCCAACAAACCAACAAACCAACAAGCCAACAAACCAACAAACCAACAAACCAACAAGCCAACAAACCAACAAACAAATAAACCAAAAACCAACAACCCAACAAACCAACAAACCAAAAAGCCAAAAAACCAACAAGCCAACAAACCAACAAACCAAAAAACCAACAAACCAACAAACCAACAAGCCAACAAGCCAACAAACCAACAAACCAACAAACCAACAAACCAACAAACCAACAAACCAACAAGCCAACAAGCCAACAAAACAACAAACATACAAGCCAACAAACCAACAAACCAACAAACCAACAAGCCAACAAACCAACAAGCCAACAAACCAACAAACCAAGTAACCAAAAAGCAAACAAATTAACAAACCAACAAGCCAACAAGCCAACAAACCAAAAAACCAACAAAGCAACAAGCCAACAAGCCAACAAACCAACAAATCAACAAGCCAAAAAAACCAACAAACCAACAAGCCAACAAGCCAACAAACCAACGAACCAACAAGCCAACAAACCAACAAACCAAAAAACCAATAAACCAAAAAACCAACAAGCCAACAAACCAACAAACCAACAAACCAACAAGCCAACAAACGAACAAGCCTACAAACCAACAAACTAACAAACCAAGTAACCAAAAAGCCAACAAACTAACAACCAACAAGCCAACAAGCCAACAAACCAACAAACCAACAAAGCAACAAGCCAACAAGCCAACACCCCAACAAACCAACAAGCCAACAAACCAACAAACCAACAAACCAACAAGCCAACAAACCAACAAACAAATAAACCAACAAACCAACAAACCAACAAACCAAAAAACCAACAAACCAACAAACCAACAAACCAACAAACCAACAAACCAACAAGCCAACAAGCCAACAAACCAACAAACCAACAAGCCAACAAACCAACAAACCAACAAACCAACAAACCAACAAACCAACAAACCAACAAACCAACAAACCAACAAACCAACAAGCCAACAAGCCAACAAGCCAACAAACCAACAAACCAACAAGCCAACAAACCAACAAACAAATAAACTAACAAACCAACAAACCAACAAACCAACAAACTAACAAACAAATAAACCAACAAACCAAAAAACCAACAAGCCAACAAACCAACAAACCAACAAACCAACAAGCCAACAAACCAACAACCCAACAAACCAACAAACCAACAAACCAAGTAGCCAAAAAGCCAACAACCTAACAAACCAACAAGCCAACAAGCCAACAAACCAACAAACCAACAAAGCAACAAGCCAACAAACCAACAAACCAACAAGCCAACAAACCAACAAACCAACAAGCCAACAAACCAACAAGCCAGCAAACCAACAAACAAATAAACCAACAAACCACAAA
Source organism: Atherix ibis (assembly GCA_958298945.1). Classification (NCBI taxonomy): domain Eukaryota; kingdom Metazoa; phylum Arthropoda; class Insecta; order Diptera; family Athericidae; genus Atherix; species Atherix ibis. The sequence goes on from OY282608.1 coordinate 33,216,400, forward strand.
ACCAACAAACCAACAAACCAACAAACCAGCAAACCAACAAACCAACAAACCAACAAGCCAACAAGCCAACAAACCAACAAACCAACAAACCAACAAACTAACAATCTAAGTAACCAACAAGCCAACAAACCAACAAACCAACAAGCCAACAAACCAACAAAGTAACAAACCAACAAGCCAACAAACCAACAAGCCAACAAGCCAACAAGCCAACAAACCAACAAACCAACAAGCCAACAAACCAACAAACCAACAAACCAACAAACTAACAAACCAACAAACGAACTAACCAACAAACCAACAAGCCAACAAGCCAACAAACCAACAAACCAACAAACCAACAAACCAACAAACCAACAAACCAACAAGCCAACAAACCAACAAGCCAACAAACCAACAAACCAACAAACCAAGTAACCAAAAAGCCAACAAACTAACAAACCAACAAGCCAGCAAGCCAACAAACCAACAAACCAACAAAGCAACAAGCCAACAAACCAACAAACCAACAAGCCAACAAACCAACAAACCAACAAGCCAACAAGCCAACAAACCAACAAACCAACAAACCAACAAGCCAACAAACAAATAAACCAACAAACCGACAAACCAACAAACCAACAAACCAACAAACCAACAAACTAACAAACAAATAAACTAACAAACCAAAAAACCAACAAGCCAACAAACCAACAAACCAACAAACCAACAAGCCAACAAACCAACAAGCCAACAAACCAACAAACCAAGTAAATAAAAAGCCAACAAACCAACAAACCAACAAGCCAACAAACCAACAAACAAATAAACCAACAAACCAACAAACCAACAAACCAACAAACCAAAAAACTAACAAACAAATAAAACAACAAACCAAAAAACCAACAAGCCAACAAACCAACAAACCAACAAGCCAACAAGCCAACAAACCAACAAACCAACAAAGCAACAAGCCAACAAACCAACAAACCAACAAGCCAACAAACCAACAAACCAACAAATCAACAAGCCAACAAGCCAACAAACCAACAAACCAACAAACCAACAAGCCAACAAACCAACAAACCAACAGGCCAACAAGCCAACAAACCAACAAACCAACAAGCCAACGAACCAACAAACCAACAAACCAACAAACCAACAAACCAACAAACCAAAAAACCAACAAACCAACAAGCCAACAAGCCAACAAACCAACAAACCAACAAACCAACAAGCCAACAAACCAACAAGCCAACAAACCAACAAACTAACAAACCAAGTAACCAAAAAGCCAACAAACTAACAACCAACAAGCCAACAAGCCAACAAACCAACAAACCAACAAAGCAACAAGCCAACAAGCCAACACCCCAACAAACCAACAAGCCAACAAACCAACAAACCAACAAACCAACAAGCCAACAAACCAACAAACAAATAAACCAACAAACCAACAAACCAACAAACCAACAAACCAAAAAACCAGCAAACCAACAAACCAACAAACCAACAAACCAACAAGCCAACAAGCCAACAAGCGAACAAACCAACAAACCAACAAGCCAACAAACCAACAAACCAACAAACCAACAAACCAACAAACCAACAAACCAACAAACCAACAAGCCAACAAGCTAACAAACCAACAAACCAACAAGCCAACAAACCAACAAAAAAATAAACCAACAAACCAACAAACCAACAAACCAACAAACCAACAAACTAACAAACAAATAAACCAACAAACCAAAAAACCAACAAGCCAACAAACCAACAAACCAACAAACCAACAAGCCAACAAACCAACAAGCCAACAAACCAACAAACCAACAAACCAAGTAACCAAAAAGCCAACAAACTAACAAACCAACAAGCCAACAAGCCAACAAACCAACAAACCAACAAAGCAACAAGCCAACAAACCAACAAACCAATAAGCCAACAAACCAACAAACCAACAAACCAACAAACCAACAAACCAACAAACCAACAAGCTAACAAGCCAACAAACCAACAAACCAACAAGCCAACAAACCAACAAACCAACAAACCAACAAACCAACAAACCAACAAACCAACAAACCAACAAACCAACAAACCAACAAACCAACAAACCAACAAGCCAACAAGCCAACAAACCAACAAACCAACAAACCAACAAGCCAACAAACCAACAAGCCAACAAACCAACAAACTAACAAACCAAGTAACCAAAAAGCCAACAAACTAACAACCAACAAGCCAACAAGCCAGCATACCAACAAACCAACAAAGCAACAAGCCAACAAGCCAACAAACTAACAAACCAACAAGCCAACAAACCAACAAACCAACAAACCAACAAGCCAACAAACCAACAAACAAATAAACCAACAAACCAACAAACCAACAAACCAAAAAACCAACAAACCAACAAACCAACAAGCCAACAAGCCAACAAACCAACAAACCAACAAGCCAACAAGGCAACAAACCAAAAAACCAACAAGCAAACAAACCAACAAACCAACAAACCAACAAGCCAACAAACCAACAAACAAATAAACCAACAAACCAAAAAACCAAAAAACCAACAAACCAGCAAACCAACAAACCAACAAACCAACAAACCAACAAGCCAACAAGCCAACAAACCAACAAACCAACAAACCACTAAACCAACAATCTAAGTAACCAACAAGCCAACAAACCAACAAACCAACAAGCCAACAAACCAACAAAATAACAAACCAAGTAACCAAAAAGCCAACAAACTAACAACCAACAAGCCAACAAGCCAACAAACAAACAAACCAACAAAGCAACAAGCCAACAAGCCAACAAACAAACAAACCAACAATCCAACAAACCAACAAACCAACAAACCAACAAGCCAACAAACCAACAAACAAATAAACCAACAAACCAACAAACCAACAAACCAAAAAACCAACAAACCACCAAACCAACAAGCCAACAAACCAACAAAGTAACAAACCAACAAGCCAACAAACCAACAAGCCAACAAGCCAAGAAGCCAACAAACCAACAAACCAACAAGCCAACAAACCAACAAACCAACAAACCAACAAGCCAACAAACCAACAAACAAATAAACCAAAAACCAACAACCCAACAAACCAACAAACCAAAAAGCCAAAAAACCAACAAGCCAACAAACCAACAAACCAAAAAACCAACAAACCAACAAACCAACAAGCCAACAAGCCAACAAACCAACAAACCAACAAACCAACAAACCAACAAACCAACAAACCAACAAGCCAACAAGCCAACAAAACAACAAACATACAAGCCAACAAACCAACAAACCAACAAACCAACAAGCCAACAAACCAACAAGCCAACAAACCAACAAACCAAGTAACCAAAAAGCAAACAAATTAACAAACCAACAAGCCAACAAGCCAACAAACCAAAAAACCAACAAAGCAACAAGCCAACAAGCCAACAAACCAACAAATCAACAAGCCAAAAAAACCAACAAACCAACAAGCCAACAAGCCAACAAACCAACGAACCAACAAGCCAACAAACCAACAAACCAAAAAACCAATAAACCAAAAAACCAACAAGCCAACAAACCAACAAACCAACAAACCAACAAGCCAACAAACGAACAAGCCTACAAACCAACAAACTAACAAACCAAGTAACCAAAAAGCCAACAAACTAACAACCAACAAGCCAACAAGCCAACAAACCAACAAACCAACAAAGCAACAAGCCAACAAGCCAACACCCCAACAAACCAACAAGCCAACAAACCAACAAACCAACAAACCAACAAGCCAACAAACCAACAAACAAATAAACCAACAAACCAACAAACCAACAAACCAAAAAACCAACAAACCAACAAACCAACAAACCAACAAACCAACAAACCAACAAGCCAACAAGCCAACAAACCAACAAACCAACAAGCCAACAAACCAACAAACCAACAAACCAACAAACCAACAAACCAACAAACCAACAAACCAACAAACCAACAAACCAACAAGCCAACAAGCCAACAAGCCAACAAACCAACAAACCAACAAGCCAACAAACCAACAAACAAATAAACTAACAAACCAACAAACCAACAAACCAACAAACTAACAAACAAATAAACCAACAAACCAAAAAACCAACAAGCCAACAAACCAACAAACCAACAAACCAACAAGCCAACAAACCAACAACCCAACAAACCAACAAACCAACAAACCAAGTAGCCAAAAAGCCAACAACCTAACAAACCAACAAGCCAACAAGCCAACAAACCAACAAACCAACAAAGCAACAAGCCAACAAACCAACAAACCAACAAGCCAACAAACCAACAAACCAACAAGCCAACAAACCAACAAGCCAGCAAACCAACAAACAAATAAACCAACAAACCACAAAACCAACAAACCAACAAACCAACAAACCAGCAAACCAACAAACCAACAAACCAACAAGCCAACAAGCCAACAAACCAACAAACCAACAAACCAACAAACTAACAATCTAAGTAACCAACAAGCCAACAAACCAACAAACCAACAAGCCAACAAACCAACAAAGTAACAAACCAACAAGCCAACAAACCAACAAGCCAACAAGCCAACAAGCCAACAAACCAACAAACCAACAAGCCAACAAACCAACAAACCAACAAACCAACAACCCAACAAACCAACAAACAAATAAACCAAAAACCAACAACCCAACAAACCAACAAACCAAAAAACCAACAAACCAACAAGCCAACAAACCAACAAACCAAAAAACCAACAAACCAACAAGCCAACAAGCCAACAAACCAACAAACCAACAAACCAACAAACCAACAAGCCAACAAGCCAACAAACCAACAAACGTACAAGCCAACAAACCAACAAACCAACAAACCAACAAGCCAACAAACCAACAAGCCAACAAACCAACAAACCAAGTAACCAAAAAGCCAACAAATTAACAAACCAACAAGCCAACAAGCCAACAAACCAAAAAACCAACAAAGCAACAAGCCAACAAGCCAACAAACCAACAAACCAACAAGCCAAAAAACCAACAAACCAACAAGCCAACAAGCCAACAAACCAACGAACCAACAAGCCAACAAACCAACAAACCAACAAACCAAAAAACCAATAAACCAACAAACCAACAAGCCAACAAACCAACAAACCAACAAACCAACAAACGAACAAGCCTACAAACCAACAAACTAACAAACCAAGTAACCAAAAAGCCAACAAACTAACAACCAACAAGCCAACAAGCCAACAAACCAACAAACCAACAAAGCAACAAGCCAACAAGCCAACACCCCAACAAACCAACAAGCCAACAAACCAACAAACCAACAAACCAACAAGCCAACAAACCAACAAACAAATAAACCAACAAACCAACAAACCAACAAACCAAAAAACCAACAAACCAACAAACCAACAAACCAACAAACCAACAAACCAACCAGCCAACAAGCCAACAAACCAACAAACCAACAAACCAACAAGCCAACAAACCAACAAACCAACAAACCAACAAACCAACAAACCAACAAACCAACAAACCAACAAACCAACAAACCAACAAGCCAACAAGCCAACAAACCAACAAACCAACAAGCCAACAAACCAACAAACAAATAAACCAACAAACCAACAAACCAACAAACCAACAAACCAACAAACTAACAAACAAATAAACCAACAAACCAAAAAACCAACAAGCCAACAAACCAACAAACCAACAAACCAACAAGCCAACAAACCAACAAGCCAACAAACCAACAAACCAACAAACCAAGTAGCCAAAAATCCAACAAACTAACAAACCAATAAGCCAACAAGCCAACAAACCAACAAACCAACAAAGCAACAAGCCAACAAACCAACAAACGAACAAGCCAACAAACCAACAAACCAACAAGCCAATAAGCCAACAAGCCAACAAACCAACAAACCAACAAACCAACAAGCCAACAAACCAACAAACCAACAAGCTAACAAGCCAACAAACCAACAACCAACAAGCCAACAAACCAACAAACCAACAAACCAACAAACCAACAAACCAACAAACCAACAAGCCAACAAGCCAACAAGCCAACAAACCAACAAACCAACAAACCAACAAGCCAACAAACCAACAAGCCAACAAACCAACAAACTAACAAACCAAGTAACCAAAAAGCCAACAAACTAACAACTAACAAGCCAACAAGCCAGCATACCAACAAACCAACAAAGCAACAAGCCAACAAGCCAACAAACCAACAAACAAATAAACCAACAAACCAACAAACCAACAAACCAAAAAACCAACAAACCAACAAACCAACAAACCAACAACCCAACAAGCCAACAAGCCAACAAACCAACAAACCAACAAGCCAACAAACCAACAAACCAACAAACCAACAAACCAACAAACCAACAAACCAACAAACCAACAAACCAACAAACCAACAAGCCAACAAGCCAACAAACCAACAAACCAACAAGCCAACAAACCAACAAACAAATAAACCAACAAACCAACAAACCAACAAACTAACAAACAAATAAACCAACAAACCAACAAACCAAAAAACCAACAATCCAACAAACCAACAAACCAACAAACCAACAAGCCAACAAACCAACAAGCCAACAAACCAACAAACCAACAAACCAAGTAGCCAAAAAGCCAACAAACTAACAAACCAACAAACCAACAAACCAACAAGCCAACAAACCAACAAACCAACAAGCTAACAAGCCAACAAACCAACAACCAACAAGCCAACAAACCAACAAACCAACAAACCAACAAACCAACAAACCAACAAACCAACAAACCAACAAACCAACAAGCCAACAAGCCAACAAACCAACAAACCAACAAACCAACAAACCAACAAACCAACAAGCCAACAAACCAACAAGCCAACAAACTAACAAACTAACAAACCAAGTAACCAAAAAGCTAACAAACTAACAACTAACAAGCCAACAAGCCAGCATACCAACAAACCAACAAAGCAACAAGCCAACAAGCCAACAAACCAACAAACCAACAAACTAACAAACAAATAAACCAACAAACCAACAAACCAAAAAACCAACAATCCAACAAACCAACAAACCAACAAACCAACAAGCCAACAAACCAACAAGCCAACAAACCAACAAACCAACAAACCAAGTAGCCAAAAAGCCAACAAACTAACAAACCAACAAGCCAACAAGCCAACAAACCAACAAACCAACAAAGCAACAATCCAACAAACCAACAAACCAACAAGCCAACAAACCAACAAACCAACAAGCCAACAAGCCAACAAGCCAACAAACCAACAAACCAACAAACCAACAAGCCAACAAACCAACAAACCAACAAGCTAACAAGCCAACAAACCAACAACCAACAAGCCAACAAACCAACAAACCAACAAACCAACAAACCAACAAACCAACAAACCAACAAACCAACAAACCAACAAGCCAACAAGCCAACAAACCAACAAACCAACAAACCAACAAACCAACAAACCAACAAGCCAACAAACCAACAAGCCAACAAACTAACAAACTAACAAACCAAGTAACCAAAAAGCTAACAAACTAACAACTAACAAGCCAACAAGCCAGCATACCAACAAACCAACAAAGCAACAAGCCAACAAGCCAACAAACCAACAAACCAACAAGCCAACAAACCAACAAACCAACAAACCAACAAGCCAACAAACCAACCAACAAATAAACCAACAAACCAACAAACCAACAAACCAAAAAACCAACAAACCAACAAACCAACAAGCCAACAAGCCAACAAACCAACAAACCAACAAGCCAACAAGCCAACAAACCAAAAAACCAACAAGCCAACAAACCAACAAACCAACAAACCAACAAGCCAACAAACCAACAAACAATTAAACCAACAAACCAACAAACCAACAAACCAACAAACCAACAAACCAACAAACCAACAAACCAACAAACCAACAAGCCAACAAGCCAACAAACCAACAAACCAACAAACCACTAAACCAACAATCTAAGTAACCAACAAGCCAACAAACCAACAAACCAACAACCCAACAAACCAACAAACCAACAAACCAACAAGCCAACAAACCAACAAACAATTAAACCAACAAACCAACAAACCAACAAGCCAACAAGCCAACAAACCAACAAACCAACAAGCCAACAAACTAACAAACCAACAAACCAACAAGCTAACAAACCAACAAACCAACAAGCCAACAAAACAAGAAACCAACAAACAAATAAACCAACAAACCAAAAAGCCAACAAACCAACAAACCAACAAACCAACAAACCAAAAAACCAACAAACCAACAAGCCAACAAGCCAACAAGCCAACAAACCAATAAACCAACAAGCCAACAAACCAACAAACAAATAAACCAACAAACCAACAAACCAACAAACCAACAAACCAACAAACCAACAAACCAACAAGCCAACAAGCCAACAAACCAACAAACCAACAAACCAACAAGCCAACAAACCAACAAGCCAACAAACCAACAAACTAACAAACCAAGTAACCAAAAAGCCAACAAACTAACAACCAACAAGCCAACAAGCCAACAAACCAACAAACCAACAAAGCAACAAGCCAACAAGCCAACACCCCAACAAATCAACAAGCCAACAAACCAAACAAACCAACAAACCAACAAGCCAACAAACCAACAAACAAATAAACCAACAAACCAACAAACCAACAAACCAACAAACCAAAAAACCAACAAACCAACAAACCAACAAACCAACAAACCAACAAGCCAACAAGCCAACAAGCCAACAAGCCAACAAACCAACAAACCAACAAGCCAACAAACCAACAAACCAACAAACCAACAAACCAACAAACCAACAAACTAACAAACCAAGTAACCAAAAAGCCAACAAACTAACAACTAACAAGCCAACAAGCCAGCATACCAACAAACCAACAAAGCAACAAGCCAACAAGCCAACAAACCAACAAACAAATAAACCAACAAACCAACAAACCAACAAACCAAAAAACCAACAAACCAACAAACCAACAAACCAACAAACCAACAAACCAACAAGCCAACAAACCAACAAGCCAACAAACTAACAAACTAACAAACCAAGTAACCAAAAAGCTAACAAACTAACAACTAACAAGCTAACAAGCCAACAAACCAACAACCAACAAGCCAACAAACCAACAAACCAACAAACCAACAAACCAACAAACCAACAAACCAACAAGCCAACAAGCCAACAAGCCAACAAACCAACAAACCAACAAACCAACAAGCCAACAAACCAACAAGCCAACAAACCAACAAACTAACAAACCAAGTAACCAAAAAGCCAACAAACTAACAACTAACAAGCCAACAAGCCAGCATACCAACAAACCAACAAAGCAACAAGCCAACAAGCCAACAAACCAACAAACAAATAAACCAACAAACCAACAAACCAACAAACCAAAAAACCAACAAACCAACAAACCAACAAACCAACAACCCAACAAGTCAACAAGCCAACAAACCAACAAACCAACAAGCCAACAAACCAACAAACCAACAAACCAACAAACCAACAAACCAACAAACCAACAAACCAACAAACCAACAAACCAACAAGCCAACAAGCCAACAAACCAACAAACCAACAAGCCAACAAACCAACAAACAAATAAACCAACAAACCAACAAACTAACAAACCAACAAACCAACAAACTAACAAACAAATAAACCAACAAACCAACAAACCAAAAAACCAACAAGCCAACAAACCAACAAACCAACAAGCCAACAAACCAACAAGCCAACAAACCAACAAACCAACAAACCAAGTAGCCGAAAAGCCAACAAACTAACAAACCAACAAGCCAACAAGCCAACAAACCAACAAACCAACAAAGCAACAATCCAACGAACCAACAAACCAACAAGCCAACAAACCAACAAACCAACAAGCCAACAAGCCAACAAGCCAACAAACCAACAAACCAACAAACCAACAAGCCAACAAACCAACAAACCAACAAGCTAACAAGCCAACAAACCAACAACCAACAAGCCAACAAACCAACAAACCAACAACCCAACAAACCAACAAACCAACAAACCAACAAACCAACAAACCAACAAGCCAACAAGCCAACAAACCAACAAACCAACAAACCAACAAACCAACAAACCAACAAGCCAACAAACCAACAAGCCAACAAACTAACAAACTAACAAACCAAGTAACCAAAAAGCTAACAAACTAACAACTAACAAGCCAACAAGCCAGCATACCAACAAACCAACAAAGCAGCAAGCCAACAAGCCAACAAACCAACAAACCAACAAGCCAACAAACCAACAAACCAACAAACCAACAAGCCAACAAACCAACCAACAAATAAACCAACAAACCAACAAACCAACAAACCAAAAAACCAACAAACCAACAAACCAACAAGCCAACAAGCCAACAAACCAACAAACCAACAAGCCAACAAGCCAACAAACCAAAAAACCAACAAGCCAACAAACCAACAAACCAACAAACCAACAAGCCAACAAACCAACAAACAATTAAACCAACAAACCAACAAACCAACAAACCAACAAACCAACAAACCAACAAACCAACAAACCAACAAACCAACAAGCCAACAAGCCAACAAACCAACAAACCAACAAACCACTAAACCAACAATCTAAGTAACCAACAAGCCAACAAACCAACAAACCAACAAGCCAACAAACCAACAAACCAACAAACCAACAAGCCAACAAACCAACAAACAATTAAACCAACAAACCAACAAACCAACAAGCCAACAAGCCAACAAACCAACAAACCAACAAGCCAACAAACTAACAAACCAACAAACCAACAAGCTAACAAACCAACAAACCAACAAGCCAACAAGCCAAGAAACCAACAAACAAATAATCCAACAAACCAAAAAGCCAACAAACCAACAAACCACCAAACCAACAAACAAAAAAACCAACAAACCAACAAGCCAACAAGCCAACAAGCCAACAAACCAATAAACCAACAAGCCAACAAACCAACAAACAAATAAACCAACAAACCAACAAACCAACAAACCAACAAACCAACAAACCAACAAACCAACAAACCAACAAGCCAACAAGCCAACAAACCAACAAACCAACAAACCAACAAACCAACAAGCCAACAAACCAACAAACTAACAAACCAAGTAACCAAAAAGCCAACAAACTAACAACCAACAAGCCAACAAGCCAACAAACCAACGAACCAACAAAGCAACAAGCCAACAAGCCAACACCCCAACAAATCAACAAGCCAACAAACCAACAAACCAACAAACCAACAAGCCAACAAACCAACAAACAAATAAACCAACAAACCAACAAACCAACAAACCAACAAACCAAAAAACCAACAAACCAACAAACCAACAAACCAACAAACCAACAAGCCAACAAGCCAACAAGCCAACAAACCAACAAACCAACAAGCCAACAAACCAACAAACCAACAAACCAACAAACCAACAAACCAACAAACCAACAAACCAACAAACCAACAAGCCAACAAGCCAACAAACCAACAAACCAACAAGCCAACAAACCAACAAACAAATAAACCAACAAACCAACAAACCAACAAACCAACAAACCAACAAACTAACAAACAAATAAACCAACAAACCAAAAAACCAACAAGCCAACAAACCAACAAACCAACAAACCAACAAGCCAACAAACTAACAAGCCAACAAACCAACAAACCAAGTAACCAAAAAGCCAACAAACTAACAAACCAACAAGCCAACAAGCCAACAAACCAACAAACCAACAAAGCAACAAGCCAACAAACCAACAAACCAACAAGCCAACAAACCAACAAACCAACAAGCCAACAAGCCAACGAACCAACAAACCAACAAACCAACAAGCCAACAAACCAACAAACCAACAAGCTAACAAGCCAACAAACCAACAAACCAACAAGCCAACAAACCAACAAACCAACAAACCAACAAACCAACAAACCAACAAACCAACAAACCAACAAGCCAACAAGCCAACAAACCAACAAACCAACAAACCAACAAGCCAACAAACCAACAAGCCAACAAACCAACAAACTAACAAACCAAGTAACCAAAAAGCCAACAAACTAACAACCAACAAGCCAACAAGCCAGCATACCAACAAACCAACAAAGCAACAAGCCAACAAGCCAACAAACCAACAAACCAACAAGCCAACAAACCAACAAACCAACAAACCAACAAGCCAACAATCCAACAAACAAATAAACCAACAAACCAACAAACCAACAAACCAAAAAACCAACAAACCAACAAACCAACAAGCCAACAAGCCAACAAACCAACAAACCAACAAGCCAACAAGCCAACAAACCAAAAAACCAACAAGCCAACAAACCAACAAACCAACAAACCAACAAGCCAACAAACCAACAAACAAATAAACCAACAAACCAAAAAACCAACAAACCAACAAACCAACAAACCAACAAACCAACAAACCAACAAGCCAACAAGCCAACAAACCAACAAACCAACAAGCCAACAAACCAACAAACAAATAAACCAACAAACCAACAAACCAACAAACCAACAAACCAACAAACTAACAAACAAATAAACCAACAAACCAAAAAACCAACAAGCCAACAAACCAACAAACCAACAAACCAACAAGCCAACAAACCAACAACCCAACAAACCAACAAACCAAGTAGCCAAAAAGCCAACAAACAAACAAACCAACAAGCCAACAAGCCAACAAACCAACAAACCAACAAAGCAACAAGCCAACCAAACCAACAAACCAACAAACCAAAAAACCAACAAATTAACAAGCCAACAAGCCAACAAACCAACAAACCAACAAGCCAACAAACCAACAAACAAATAAACCAACAAACCAACAAACCAACAAACCAACAAACCAACAAACCAACAAACCAACAAACCAACAAGCCAACAAGCCAACAAACCAACAAACCAACAAACCAACAAGCCAACAAACCAACAAGCCAACAAACCAACAAACTAACAAACCAAGTAACCAAAAAGCCAACAAACTAACAACCAACAAGCCAACAAGCCAACAAACCAACAAACCAACAAAGCAACAAGCCAACAAGCCAACACCCCAACAAATCAACAAGCCAACAAACCAACAAACCAACAAACCAACAAGTTAACAAACCAACAAACAAATAAACCAACAAACCAACAAACCAACAAACCAACAAACCAAAAAACCAACAAACCAACAAACCAACAAACCAACAAACCAACAAGCCAACAAGCCAACAAGCCAACAAACCAACAAACCAACAAGCCAACAAACCAACAAACCAACAAACCAATAAACCAACAAACCAACAAACCAACAAACCAACAAACCAACAAGCCAACAAGCCAACAAACCAACAAACCAACAAGCCAACAAACCAACAAACAAATAAACCAACAAACCAACAAACCAACAAACCAACAAACCAACAAACTAACAAACAAATAAACCAACAAACCAAAAAACCAACAAGCCAACAAACCAACAAACCAACAAACCAACAAGCCAACAAACTAACAAGCCAACAAACCAACAAACCAAGTAACCAAAAAGCCAACAAACTAACAAACCAACAAGCCAACAAGCCAACAAACCAACAAACCAACAAAGCAAAAAGCCAACAAACCAACAAACCAACAAGCCAACAAACCAACAAACCAACAAGCCAACAAGCCAACAAACCAACAAACCAACAAACCAACAAGCCAACAAACCAACAAACCAACAAGCTAACAAGCCAACAAACCAACAAACCAACAAGCCAACAAACCAACAAACCAACAAACCAACAAACCAACAAACCAACAAACCAACCAACCAACAAGCCAACAAGCCAACAAACCAACAAACCAACAAACCAACAAGCCAACAAACCAACAAGCCAACAAACCAACAAACTAACAAACCAAGTAACCAAAAAGCCAACAAACTAACAACCAACAAGCCAACAAGCCAGCATACCAACAAACCAACAAAGCAACAAGCCAACAAGCCAACAAACCAACAAACCAACAAGCCAACAAACCAACAAACCAACAAACCAACAAGCCAACAATCCAACCAACAAATAAACCAACAAACCAACAAACCAACAAACCAAAAAACCAACAAACGAACAAACCAACAAGCCAACAAGCCAACAAACCAACAAACCAACAAGCCAACAAGCCAACAAACCAAAAAACCAACAAGCCAACAAACCAACAAACCAACAAACCAACAAGCCAACAAACCAACAAAGAAATAAACCAACAAACCAAAAAACCAACAAACCAACAAACCAACAAACCAACAAACCAACAAACCAACAAGCCAACAAGCCAACAAACCAACAAACCAACAAACCACTAAACCAACAATCTAAGTAACCAACAAGCCAACAAACCAACAAACCAACAAGCCAACAAACCAACAAAATAACAAACCAAGTAACCAAAAAGCCAACAAACTAACAACCAACAAGCCAACAAGCCAACAAACCAACAAACCAACAAAGCAACAAGCCAACAAGCCAACAAACCAACAAACCAACAAGCCAACAAACCAACAAACCAACAAACCAACAAGCCAACAAACCAACAAACAAATAAACCAACAAACCAACAAACCAACAAACCAAAAAACCAACAAACCAACAAACCAACAAGCCAACAAGCCAACAAACCAACAAACCAAAAAGCGAACAAGCCAACAAACCAACAAACCAACAAGCCAACAAACTACCAAACCAACAAACCAACAAGCCAGCAAACCAACAAACAAATAAACCAACAAACCACAAAACCAACAAACCAACAAACCAACAAACCAGCAAACCAACAAACCAACAAACCACCAAGCCAACAAGCCAACAAACCAACAAACCAACAAACCAACAATCTAAGTAACCAACAAGCCAACAAACCAACAAACCAACAAGCCAACAAACCAACAAAGTAACAAACCAACAAGCCAACAAACCAACAAGCCGACAAGCCAACAAGCCAACAAACCAACAAACCAACAAGCTAACAAACCAACAAACCAACAAACCAACAAGCCAACAAACCAACAAACAAATAAACCAAAAACCAACAACCCAACAAACCAACAAACCAAAAAACCAACAAACCAACAAGCCAACAAACCAACAAACCAACAAACCAACAAACCAACAAACCAACAAACCAACAAACCAACAAGCCAACAAGCCAACAAACCAACAAACGTACAAGCCAACAAACCAACAAACCAACAAACCAACAAGCCAACAAACCAACAAGCCAACAAACCAACAAACCAAGTAACCAAAAAGCCAACAAATTAACAAACCAACAAGCCAACAAGCCAACAAACCAAAAAACCAACAAAGCAACAAACCAACAAGCCAACAAACCAACAAACCAACAAGCCAAAAAACCAACAAACCAACAAGCCAACAAGCCAACAAACCAACAAACCAAAAAACCAATAAACCAACAAACCAACAAGCCAACAAACCAACAAACCAACAAACCAACAAGCCAACAAACCAACAAGCCTACAAACCAACAAACTAACAAACCAAGTAGCCAAAAAGCCAACAAACTAACAAACCAACAAGTCAACAAGCCAACAAAACAACAAAGCAACAAGCCAACAAACCAACAAACCAACAAGCCAACAAACCAACAAACCAACAAGCCAACAAGCCAACAAGCCAACACCCCAACAAACCAACAAGCCAACAAACCAACAAACCAACAAACCAACAAGCCAACAAACCAACAAACAAATAAACCAACAAACCAGCAAACCAACAAACCAAAAAACGAACAAACCAACAAACCAACAAACCAATAAACCAACAAGCCAACAAGCCAACAAACCAACAAACCAACAAACCAACAAGCCAACAAACCAACAAACCAACAAACCATTAAAGTAACAAACCAACAAGCCAACAAACCAACAAGCCAACAAGCCAACAAGCCAACAAACCAACAAACCAACAAGCCAACAAACCAACAAACCAACAAACCAACAAGCCAACAAACCAACAAACAAATAAACCAAAAACCAACAACCCAACAAACCAACAAACCAAAAAACCAACAAACCAACAAGCCAACAAGCCAACAAACCAACAAACCAACAAACCAACAAACCAACAAACCAACAAGCCAACAAGCCAACAAACCAACAAACGTACAAGCCAACAAACCAAACAAGCCAACAAGCCAACAAACCAACAAACCAACAAACCACTAAACCAACAATCTAAGTAACCAACAAGCCAACAAACCAACAAACCAACAAGCCAACAAACCAACAAAATAACAAACCAAGTAACCAAAAAGCCAACAAACTAACAACCAACAAGCCAACAAGCCAACAAACCAACAAACCAACAAAGCAACAAGCCAACAAGCCAACAAACCAACAAACCAACAAGCCAACAAACCAACAAACCAACAAACCAACAAGCCAACAAACCAACAAACAAATAAACCAACAAACCAACAAACCAACAAACCAAAAAACCAACAAACCAACAAACCAACAAGCCAACAAGCCAACAAACCAACAAACCAACAAGCGAACAAGCCAACAAACCAACAAACCAACAAGCCAACAAACTACCAAACCAACAAACCAACAAGCCAGCAAACCAACAAACAAATAAACCAACAAACCACAAAACCAACAAACCAACAAACCAACAAACCAGCAAACCAACAAACCAACAAACCAACAAGCCAACAAGCCAACAAACCAACAAACCAACAAACCAACAATCTAAGTAACCAACAAGCCAACAAACCAACAAACCAACAAGCCAACAAACCAACAAAGTAACAAACCAACAAGCCAACAAACCAACAAGCCAACAAGCCAACAAGCCAACAAACCAACAAACCAACAAGCCAACAAACCAACAAACCAACAAACCAACAAGCCAACAAACCAACAAACAAATAAACCAAAAACCAACAACCCAACAAACCAACAAACCAAAAAACCAACAAACCAACAAGCCAACAAGCCAACAAACCAACAAACCAACAAACCAACAAACCAACAAACCAACAAGCCAACAAGCCAACAAACCAACAAACGTACAAGCCAACAAACCAACAAACCAACAAACCAACAAGCCAACAAACCAACAAGCCAACAAACCCACAAACCAAGTGACCAAAAAGCCAACAAATTAACAAACCAACAAGCCAACAAGCCAACAAACCAAAAAACCAACAAAGCAACAAGCCAACAAGCCAAAAAATTAACAAACCAACAAGCCAAAAAACCGACAAACCAACAAACCAACAAGCCAACAAAACAACGAACCAACAAGCCAACAAACCAACAAACCAAAAAACCAATAAACCAACAAACCAACAAGCCAACAAACGAACAAACCAACAAACCAACAAGCCAACAAACCAACAAGCCTACAAACCAACAAACTAACAAACCAAGTAACCAAAAAGCCAACAAACTAACAACCAACAAGCCAACAAGCCAACAAACCAACAAACCAACAAAGCAACAAGCCAACAAGCCAACACCCCAACAAACCAACAAGCCAACAAACCAACAAACTAACAAACCAACAAGCCAACAAACCAACAAACAAAAAAACCAACAAACCAGCAAACCAACAAACCAAAAAACCAACAAACCAACAAACCAACAAACCAATAAACCAACAAGCCAACAAGCCAACAAACCAACAAACCAACAAGCCAACAAACCAACAAACCAACAAACCAACAAACCAACAAACCAACAAACCAACAAACCAACAAACCAACAAACCAACAAACCAACAAGCCAACAAGCCAACAAACCAACAAACAAATAAACCAACAAACCAACAAACCAACAAACCAACAAACCAACAAACCAACAAACTAACAAACAAATAAACCAACAAACCAAAAAACCAACAAGCCAATAAACCAACAAACCAACAAACCAACAAGCCAACAAACCAACAAGCCAACAAACCAACAAACCAACAAACCAAGTAGCCAAAAAGCCAACAAACTAACAAACCAACAAGTCAACAAGCCAACAAACCAACAAACCAACAAAGCAACAAGCCAACAAACCAACAAACCAACAAGCTAACAAACCAACAAACCAACAAGCCAACAAGCCAACAAGCCAACAAACCAATAAACCAACAAACGAACAAGCCAACAAACCAACAAACCAACAAGCTAACAAGCCAACAAACCAACAACCAACAAGCCAACAAACCAACAAACCAACAAACCAACAAACCAACAAACCAACAAACCAACAAACCAACAAGCCAACAAGCCAACAAACCAACAAACCAACAAACCAACAAGCCAACCAACCAACAAGCCAACAAACCAACAAACTAACAAACCAAGTAACCAAAAAGCCAACAAACTAACAACCAACAAGCCAACAAGCCAGCATACCAACAAACCAACAAAGCAACAAGCCAACAAGCCAACAAACCAACAAACCAACAAGCCAACAAACCAACAAACCAACAAACCAACAAGCCAACAAACCAACCAACAAATAAACCAACAAACCAACAAACCAACAAACCAAAAAACCAACAAACCAACAAACCAACAAGCCAACAAGCCAACAAACCAACAAACCAACAAGCCAACAAGCCAACAAACCAAAAAACCAACAAGCCAACAAACCAACAAACCAACAAACCAACAAGCCAACAAACCAACAAACAAATAAACCAACAAACCAAAAAACCAACAAACCAACAAACCAACAAACCAACAAACCAACAAACCAACAAACCAACAAGCCAACAAGCCAACAAACCAACAAACCAACAAACCACTAAACCAACAATCTAAGTAACCAACAAGCCAACAAACCAACAAACCAACAAGCAAACAAACCAACAAACTAACAAACCAAGTAACAAAAAAGCCAACAAACTAACAACCAACAAGCCAACAAGCCAACAAACCAACAAACCAACAAAGCAACAAGCCAACAAGCCAACAAACCAACAAACTACTAAACCAACAATCTAAGTAACCAACAAGCCAACAAACCAACAAACCAACAAGCCAACAAACCAACAAACTAACAAACCAAGTAACCAAAAAGCCAACAAACTAAAAACCAACAAGCCAACAAGCCAACAAACCAACAAACCAACAAAGCAACAAGCCAACAAGCCAACAAACCAACAAACCAACAAGCCAACAAACCAACAAACCAACAAACCAACAAGCCAACAAACCAACAAACAAATAAACCAACAAACCAACAAACCAACAAACCAAAAAAACCAACAAACCAACAAACCAACAAGCCAACAAGCCAACAAACCAACAAACCAACAAGCCAACAAGCCAAAAAACCAACAAACCAACAAGCCAACAAACTAACAAACCAACAAACCAACAAGCTAACAAACCAACAAGCCAACAAACCAACAAACAAATAAACCAACAATCCAACAAACCAACATACCAAAAAACCAACAAACCAACAAACCAACAAGCCAACAAGCCAACAAACCAACAAACCAACAAACCAACAAACCAACAAACCAACAAACCAACAAACCTACAAACCAACAAACCAACAAACTAATAAGCCAACAAACCAACAAACCAAAAAACCAACAAACCAACAAACCAAAAAACCAACAATCCAACAAGCCAACAAGCCAACAAACCAACAAACTAACAAACCAACAAGCTAACAAACCAACAAACCAACAAGCCAACAAGCCAAGAAACCAACAAACTAAGTAACCAACAAGCCAACAAACCAACAAACCAACAAGCCAACAAGCCAACAAACCAACAAACCAACAAGCCAACAAACCAACAAACCAACAAACCAACAAACCAACAAACCAACAAGCCAACAAACCAACAAACAAATAAACCAACAAACCAACAAACCAACAAATCAACAAACCAACAAACCAAAAAACCAACAAACCAACAAGCCAACAAGCCTACAAACCAACAAACTAACAAACTAACAAACGAACTAACCAACAAACCAACAAGCCAACAAGCCAACAAACCAACAAACCAACAAACCAACAAACCAACAAACCAACAAACCAACAAACCAACAAGCCAACAAACCAACAAGCCAACAAACCAACAAACCAACAAACCAAGTAACCAAAAAGCCAACAAACTAACAAACCAACAAGCCAACAAGCCAACAAACCAACAAACCAACAAAGCAACAAGCCAACAAACCAACAAACCAACAAGCCAACAAACCAACAAACTAACAAGCCAACAAGCCAACAAACCAACAAACCAACAAACCAACAAGCCAACAAACCAACAAACCAACAAGCCAACAAACCAACAAACCAACAAACCAACAAACCAACAAACCAACAAACCAACAAACCAACAAACCAACAAACCAACAAGCCAACAAGCCAACAAACCAACAAACCAACAAGCCAACAAACCAACAAACAAATAAACCAACAAACCAACAAACCAACAAACCAACAAACTAACAAACCAACAAACGAACTAACCAACAAACCAACAAGCCAACAAGCCAACAAACCAACAAACCAACAAACCAACAAACCAACAAACCAACAAACCAACAAGCCAACAAACCAACAAGCCAACAAACCAACAAACCAACAAACCAACAAACCAACAAACCAACAAACCAAAAAACCAACAAACCAACAAACCAACAAGCCAACAAACCAACAAACCAACAAACCAACAAACCAACAAGCCAACAAACCAACAAACCTACAAACCAACAAACCAACAAACTAATAAACCAACAAACCAAAAAACCAACAAACCAACAAACCAACAAACCAAAAAACCAACAATCCAACAAGCCAACAAGCCAACAAACCAACAAACTAACAAACCAACAAGCTAACAAACCAACAAACCAACAAGCCAACAAGCCAAGAAACCAACAAACTAAGTAGCCAACAAGCCAACAAACCAGCAAACCAACAAGCCAACAAGCCAACAAACCAACAAACCAACAAGCCAACAAACCAACAAACCAACAAACCAACAAACCAACAAACCAACAAACCAACAAGCCAACAAACCAACAAACAAATAAACCAACAAACCAACAAACCAACAAACCAACAAACCAACAAACCAAAAAACTAACAAACCAACAAGCCAAAAAGCCTACAAACCAACAAACTAACAAACCAACAAACGACCTAACCGACAAACCAACAAGCCAACAAGCCAACAAACCAACAAACCAACAAACCAACAAACCAACAAACCAACAAACCAACAAGCCAACAAACCAACAAGCCAAAAAACCAACAAACCAACAAACCAAGTAACCAAAAAGCCAACAAACTAACAAACCAACAAGCCAACAAGCCAACAAACCAACAAACCAACAAAGCAACAAGCCAACAAACCAACAAACCATCAAGCCAACAAACCAACAAACCAACAAGCCAACTAGTCAACAAACCAACAAACCAACAAACCAACAAGCCAACAAACCAACAAACCAACAAGCCAACAAACCAACAAACCAACAAACCAACAAACCAACAAACCAACAAACCAACAAACCAACAAACCAACAAACCAACAAACCAACAAACCAACAAGCCAACAAGCCAACAAACCAACAAACCAACAAGCCAACAAACCAACAAACAAATAAACCAACAAACCAACAAACCAACAAACCAACAAACCAACAAACTAACAAACAAATAAACCAACAAACCAAAAAACCAACAAGCCAACAAACCAACAAACCAACAAACCAACAAACCAACAAGCCAACAAACCAACAAGCCAACAAACCAACAAACCAACAAACCAAGTAACCAAAAAGCAAACAAACTAACAAACCAACAAGCCAACAAGCCAACAAACCAACAAACCAACAAAGCAATAAGCCAACAAGCCAACAAACCAACAAGCCAACAAACCAACAAACCAACAAGCCAACAAACCAACAAACCAACAAACCAACAAGCCAACAAACCAACAAACCAACAGGCCAAGAAGCCAACAAACCAACAAACCAACAAGCCAACAAACCAACAAACCAACAAACCAACAAACCAACAAGCCAACAAACCAACAAACCAACAAGCCAACAAGCCAACAAACCAACAAACCAACAAACCAACAAGCCAACAAACCAACAAGCCAACAAACCAACAAACCAACAAACTAACAAACCAAGTAACCAAAAAGCCAACAAACTAACAACCAACAAGCCAACAAGCCAACAAACCAACAAACCAACAAAGCAACACGCCAACAAGCCAACACCCCAACAAACCAACAAGCCAACAAACCAACAAACCAACAAACCAACAAGCCAACAAACCAACAAACCAACAAACCAACAAGCCAACAAACCAACAAACAAATAAACCAACAAACCAACAAACCAACAAACCAAAAAACCAACAAACCAACAAACCAACAAACCAACAAGCCAACAAGCCAACAAGCCAACAAACCAACAAAACAACAAGCCAACAAACCAACAAACCAACAAACCAACAAACCAACAAACCAACAAACCAACAAACCAACAAACCAACAAACCAACAAACCAACAAGCCAACAAGCCAACAAACCAACAAACCAACAAGCCACCAAAAACCAACAAACAAATAAACCAACAAACCAACAAACCAACAAACCAACAAACCAACAAACTAACAAACAAATAAACCAACAAACCAAAAAACCAACAAGCCAACAAACCAACAAACCAACAAACCAACAAACCAACCAGCCAACAAACCAACAAGCCAACAAACCAACAAACCAACAAACCAACAAACCAAGTAAACAAAAAGCCAACAAACTAACAAACCAACAAGCCAACAAGCCAACAAACCAACAAACCAACAAAGCAACAAGCCAACAAACCAACAAACCAACAAGCCAACAAACCAACAAACCAACAAGCCAACAAGCCAACAAACCAACAAACCAACAAACCAACAAGGCAACAAACCAACAAACCAACAAGCCAACAAACCAACAAACCAACAAACCAACAAGCCAACAAACCAACCAACAAATAAACCAACAAACAAACAAACCAACAAACCAAAAAACCAACAAACCAACAAACCAACAAGCCAACAAGCGAACAAACCAACAAACCAACAAGCCAACAAGCCAACAAACCAAAAAACCAAGAAGCCAACAAACCAACAAACCAACAAACCAACAAGCCAACAAACCAACAAACCAAAAAACCAACAAACCAACAAACCAACAAACCAACAAACCAACAAACCAACAAACCAACAAGCCAACAAGCCAACAAACCAACAAACCAACAAACCACTAAACCAACAATCTAAGTAACCAACAAGCCAACAAACCAACAAACCAACAAGCCAACAAACCAACAAACTAACAAACCAAGTAACCAAAAAGCCAACAAACTAACAACCAACAAGCCAACAAGCCAACAAACCAACAAACCAACAAAGCAACAAGCCAACAAGCCAACAAACCAACAACCCAACAAGCCAACAACCAACAAACCAACAAACCAACAAGCCAACAAACCAACAAACCAACAAACCAACAAGCCAACAAACCAACAAACAAATAAACCAACAAACCAACAAACCAACAAGCCAACAAGCCAACAAACCAACAAACCAACAAGCCAACAAGCCAACAAACCAACAAACCAACAAGCCAACAAACTAACAAACCAACAAACCAACAAGCTAACAAACCAACAAACCAACAAGCCAACAAGCCAAGAAACCAACAAACAAATAAACCAACAAACCAAAAAACCAACAAACCAACAAACCAACAAACCAACAAACCAACAAACCAACAAGCCAACAAGCCAACAAACCAACAAACCAACAAACCACTAAACCAACAATCTAAGTAACCAACAAGCCAACAAACCAACAAACCAACAAGCCAACAAACCAACAAACTAACAAACCAAGTAACCAAAAAGCCAACAAACTAACAACCAACAAGCCAACAAGCCAACAAACCAACAAACCAACAAAGCAACAAGCCAACAAGCCAACAAACCAACAAACCAACAAGCCAACAAACCAACAAACCAACAAACCAACAAGCCAACAAACTAACAAACAAATAAACCAACAAACCAACAAACCAACAAACCAAAAAACCAACAAACCAACAAACCAACAAGCCAACAAGCCAACAAACCAACAAACCAACAAGCCAACAAGCCAAAAAACCAACAAACCAACAAGCCAACAAACTAACAAACCAACAAACCAACAAGCTAACAAACCAACAAGCCAACAAACCAACAAACAAATAAACCAACAAACCAACAAACCAACAAACCAAAAAACCAACAAACCAACAAACCAACAAGCCAACAAGCCAACAAACCAACAAACCAACAAACCAACAAACCTACAAACCAACAAACCAACAAACTAATAAACCAACAAACCAACAAACCAAAAAAACAAACCAAAAAACCAACAATCCAACAAGCCAACAAGCCAACAAACCAACAAACTAACAAACCAACAAGCTAACAAACCAACAAACCAACAAGCCAACAAGCCAAGAAACCAACAAACTAAGTAACCAACAAGCCAACAAACCAACAAACCAACAAGCCAACAAGCCAACAAACCAACAAACCAACATGCCAACAAACCAACAAACCAACAAACCAACAAACCAACAAACCAACAAGCCAACAAACCAACAAACAAATAAACCAACAAACCAACAAACCAACAAACCAACAAACCAACAAACTAAAAAACCAACAAACCAACAAGCTAACAAGCCTACAAACCAACAAACTAACAAACCAACAAACGAACTAACCAACAAACCAACAAGCCAACAAGCCAACAAACCAACAAACCAACAAACCAACAAATCAACAAACCAACAAACCAACAAGCCAACAAACCAACAAGCCAACAAACCAACAAACCAACAAACCAAGTAACCAAAAAGACAACAAACTAACAAACCAACAAGCCAACAAGCCAACAAACCAACAAACCAACAAACCAACAAGCCAACAAACCAACAAACCAACAAGCCAACAAACCAACAAACCATAAAGCCAACAAGCCAACAAACCAACAAACCAACAAACCAACAAGCCAACAAACCAACAAACCAACAAGCCAACAAACCAACAAACCAACAAACCAACAAACCAACAAACCAACAAACCAACAAACCAACAAACCAACAAGCCAACAAGCCAACAAACCAACAAACCAACAAGCCAACGAACCAACAAACAAATAAACCAACAAACCAACAAACCAACAAACCAACAAACCAACAAACTAACAAACAAATAAACCAACAAACAAAAAAACCAACAAGCCAACAAACCAACAAACCAACAAACCAACAAGCCAACAAACCAACAAGCCAACAAACCAACAAACCAACAAACCAAGTAACCAAAAAGCAAACAAACTAACAAACCAACAAGCCAACAAGCCAACAAACCAACAAACCAACAAAGCAACAAGCCAACAAACCAACAAACCAACAAGCCAACAAACCAACAAACCAACAAGCCAACAAACCAACAAACCAACAAACCAACAAGCCAACAAACCAACAAACCAACAGGCCAACAAGCCAACAAACCAACAAACCAACAAGCCAACAAACCAACAAACCAACAAACCAACAAACCAACAAACCAACAAACCAACAAACCAACAAGCCAACAAGCCAACAAACCAACAAACCAACAAACCAACAAGCCAACAAACCAACACGCCAACAAACCAACAAACTAACAAACCAAGTAACCAAAAAGCCAACAAACTAACAACCAACAAGCCAACAAGCCAACAAACCAACAAACCAACAAAGCAACAAGCCAACAAGCCAACACCCCAACAAACCAACAAGCCAACAAACCAACAAACCAACAAACCAACAAGCCAACAAACCAACAAACCAACAAACCAACAAGCCAACAAACCAACAAACAAATAAACCAACAAACCAACAAACCAACAAACCAAAAAACCAACAAACCAACAAACCAACAAACCAACAAACCACCAAGCCAACAAGCCAACAAACCAACAAAACAACAAGCCAACAAACCAACAAACCAACAAACCAACAAACCAACAAACCAACAAACCAACAAACCAACAAACCAACAAACCAACAAGCCAACAAGCCAACAAACCAACAAACCAACAAGCCACCAAAAACCAACAAACAAATAAACCAACAAACCAACAAACCAACAAACCAACAAACCAACAACCTAACAAACAAATAAACCAACAAACCAAAAAACCAACAAGCCAACAAACCAACAAACCAACAAACCAACAAACCAACAAGCCAAAAAACCAACAAGCCAACAAATCAACAAACCAACAAACCAAGTAACCAAAAAGCCAACAAACTAACAAACCAGCAAGCCAACAAGCCAAAAAACCAACAAACCAACAAAGCAACAAGCCAACAAACCAACAAACCAACAAGCCAACAAACCAACAAACCAACAAGCCAACAAGCCAACAAACCAACAAACCAACAAACCAACAAGCCAACAAACCAACAAACCAACAAGCTAACAAGCCAACAAACCAACAAACCAACAAGCCAACAAACCAACAAACCAACAAACCAACAAACCAACAAACCAACAAACCAACAAACCAACAAGCCAACAAGCCAACAAACCAACAAACCAACAAACCAATAAGCCAACAAACCAACAAGCCAACAAACCAACAAACTAACAAACCAAGTAACCAAAAAGCCAACAAACTAACAACCAACAAGCCAACAAGCCAACAAACCAACAAACCAACAAAGCAACAAGCCAACAAGCCAACAAACCAACAAACCAACAAGCCAACAAACCAACAAACCAACAAACCAACAAGCCAACAAACCAACAAACAAATAAACCAACAAACCAACAAACCAACAAACCAAAAAACCAACAAACCAACAAACCAACAAGCCAACAAGCCAACAAACTAACAAACCAACAAGCCAACAAGCCAACAAACTAACAAACCAACGAGCCAACAAACTAACAAACCAACAAACCAACAAGCCAGCAAACCAACAAACAAATAAACCAACAAACCACAAAACCAACAAACCAACAAACCAACAAACCAGCAAACCAACAAACCAACAAACCAACAAGCCAACAAGCCAACAAACCAACAAACCAACAAACCAACAATCTAAGTAACCAACAAGCCAACAAACCAACAAACCAACAAGCCAACAAACCAACAAACTAACAAACCAACAAGCCAACAAACTAACAAGCCAACAAGCCAACAAGCCAACAAACCAACAAACCAACAAGCCAACAAATTAACAAACCAACAAACCAACAAGGCAACAAACCAACAAACAAATAAACCAAAAACCAACAACCCAACAAACCAACAAACCAAAAAACCAACAAACCAACAAGCCAACAAGCCAACAAACCTACAAACCAACAAACCAACAAACCAACAAGCCAACAAGCCTACAAACCAACAAACGTACAAGCCAACAAACCAACAAACCAACAAACCAACAAGCCAACAAACCAACAAGCCAACAAACCAACAAACCAAGTAACCAAAAAGCCAACAAATTAACAAACCAACAAGCCAACAAGCCAACAAACCAAAAAACTAACAAAGCAACAAGCCAACAAGCCAACAAACCAACAAACCAACAAGCCAACAAACCAACAAACCAACAAGCCAACAAACCAACAAACCAACAAACCAACAAGCCAACAAACCAACAAACCAAAAAACCAATAAACCAACAAACCAACAAACCAACAAGCCAACAAACCAACAAACCAACAAGCCAACAAACCAACAAACCAACAAACCAACAAGCCAACAAACCAACAAACCAAAAAACCAATAAACCAACAAACCAACAAACCAACAAACCAACAAACCAACAAGCCAACAAACCAACAAGCCAACAAACCAACAAACCAACAAACCAAGTAACCAAACAGCCAACAAACTAACAAACCAACAAGCCAACAAGCCAACAAACCAACAAACCAACAAAGCAACAAGCCAACAAACCAACTAACCAACAAGCCAACAAACCAACAAACCAACAAGCCAACAAGCCAACAAACCAACAAACCAAGGAACCAACAAGCCAACAAACCAACAAACCAACAAGCTAACAAGCCAACAAACCAACAAACCAACAAGCCAACAAACCAACAAACCAACAAACCAACAAACCAACAAACCAACAAACCAACAAACCAACAAGCCAACAAGCCAACAAACCAACAAACCAACAAACCAACAAGCCAACAAACCAACAAGCCAACAAACCAACAAACTAACAAACCAAGTAACCAAAAAGCCAACAAACTAACACCCAACAAGCCAACAAGCCAGCATACCAACAAGCCAACAAAGCAACAAGCCAACAAGCCAACAAACCAACAAACCAACAAGCCAACAAACCAACAAACCAACAAACCAACAAGCCAACAAACCAACAAACAAATAAACCAACAAACCAACAAACCAACAAACCAAAAAACCAACAAACCAATAAACCAACCAGCCAACAAACCAACAAACCAACAAACCAACAAGCCAACAAACCAAAAAACCAACAAGCCAACAAACCAACAAACCAACAAATCAACAAACCAACAAACCAACAAACCAACAAACCAACAAACCAACAAACCAACAAACCAACAAGCCAACAAGCCAACAAACCAACAAACCAACAAACCAACAAGCCAACAAGGCAACAAACCAACAAACCAACACACCACTAAACCAACAATCTAAGTAACCAACAAGCCAACAAACCAACAAACCAACAAGCCAACAAACCAACAAACTAACAAACCAAGTAACCAAAAAGCCAACAAACTAACAACCAACAAGCGAACAAGCCAACAAACCAACAAACCAACAAAGCAACAAGCCAACAAGCCAACAAACCAACAAACCAACAAGCCAACAAACCAACAAACCAACAAACCAACAAGCCAACAAACCAACAAACAAATAAACCAACAAACCAACAAACCAACAAACCAAAAAACCAACAAACCAACAAACCAACAAGCCAACAAGCCAACAAACCAACAAACCAACAAGCCAACAAGCCAACAAGCCAACAAACTAACAAACCAACGAGCCAACAAACTAACAAACCAACAAACCAACAAGCCAGCAAACCAACAAACAAATAAACCAACAAACCACAAAACCAACAAACCAACAAACCAACAAACCAGCAAACCAACAAACCAACAAACCAACAAACCAACAAGCCAACAAGCCAACAAACCAACAAACCAACAAACCAACAATCTAAGTAACCAACAAGCCAACAAACCAACAAACCAACAAGCCAACAAACCAACAAACTAACAAACCAACAAGCCAACAAACCAACAAGCCAACAAGCCAACATGCCAACAAACCAACAAACCAACAAGCCAACAAACCAACAAACCAACAAACCAACAAGGCAACAAACCAACAAACAAATAAACCAAAAACCAACAACCCAACAAACCAACAAACCAAAAAACCAACAAACCAACAAGCCAACAAGCCAACTAACCTACAAACCAACAAACCAACAAACCAACAAGCCAACAAGCCTACAAACCAACAAACGTACAAGCCAACAAACCAACAAACCAACAAACCAACAAGCCAACAAACCAACAAGCCAACAAACCAACAAACCAAGTAACCAAAAAGCCAACAAATTAACAAGCCAACAAGCCAACAAGCCAACAAACCAAAAAACTAACAAAGCAACAAGCCAACAAGCCAAGAAACCAACAAACCAACAAGCCAACAAACCAACAAACCAACAAGCCAACAAACCAACAAACCAACAAACCAACAAGCCAACAAACCAACAAACCAAAAAACCAATAAACCAACAAACCAACAAACCAACAAGCCAACAAACCAACAAACCAACAAGCCAACAAACCAACAAACCAACAAACCAACAAGCCAACAAACCAACAAACCAAAAAACCAATAAACCAACAAACCAACAAACCAACAAACCAAGAAACCAACAAGCCAACAAACCAACAAGCCAACAAACCAACAAACCAACAAACCAAGTAACCAAAAAGCCAACAAACTAACAAACCAACAAGCCAACAAGCCAACAAACCAACAAACCAACAAAGCAACAAGCCAACAAACCAACAAACCAACAAGCCAACAAACCAACAAACCAACAAGCCAACAAGCCAACAAACCAACAAACCAAGAAACCAACAAGCCAACAAACCAACAAACCAACAAGCTAACAAGCCAACAAACCAACAAACCAACAAGCCAACAAACCAACAAACCAACAAACCAACAAACCAACAAACCAACAAACCAACAAACCAACAAACCAACAAGCCAACAAGCCAACAAACCAACAAACCAACAAACCAACAAGCCAACAAACCAACAAGCCAACAAACCAACAAACTGACAAACCAAGTAACCAAAAAGCCAACAAACTAACACCCAACAAGCCAACAAGCCAGCATACCAACAAACCAACAAAGCAACAAGCCAACAAGCCAACAAACCAACAAACCAACAAGCCAACAAACCAACAAACCAACAAACCAACAAGCCAACAAACCAACAAACAAATAAACCAACAAACCAACAAACCAACAACCCAAAAAACCAACAAACCAACAAACCAACAAGCCAACAAGCCAACAAACCAACAAACCAACAAGCCAACAAGCCAAGAAACCAAAAAACCAACAAGCCAACAAACCAACAAACCAACAAACCAACAAACCAACAAACCAACAAACCAACAAACCAACAAACCAACAAACCAACAAACCACTAAACCAACAATCTAAGTAACCAACAAGCCAACAAACCAACAAACCAACAAGCCAACAAACCAACAAACTAACAAACCAAGTTACCAAAAAGCCAACAAACTAACAACCAACAAGCCAACAAGCCAACAAACCAAAAAACCAACAAACCAACAAACCAACAAGCCAACAAGCCAACAAACCAACTAACCAACAAGCCAACAAGCCAACAAACTAACAAACCAACAAG
Organism: Atherix ibis; assembly: GCA_958298945.1. NCBI lineage: Eukaryota > Metazoa > Arthropoda > Insecta > Diptera > Athericidae > Atherix > Atherix ibis. Next base: position 33,247,561 of record OY282608.1, read on the forward strand.
CCAACAAACTAATAAACCAACAAACCAACAAGCCAGCAAACCAACAAACAAATAAACCAACAAACCACAAAACCAACAAACCAACAAACCAACAAACCAGCAAACCAACAAACCAACAAACCAACAAGCCAACAAGCCAACAAACCAACAAACCAACAAACCAACAATCTAAGTAACCAACAAGCCAACAAACCAACAAACCAACAAGCCAACAAACCAACAAACTAACAAACCAACAAACCAACAAACCAACAAACCAACAAACCAACAAACCAACAAACCAACAAACCAACAACCCAACAAGCCAACAAACCAACAAACCAACAAACCAACAAACCAACAAGCCAACAAACCAACAAGCCAACAAACCAACAAACTAACAAACCAAGTAACCAAAAAGCCAACAAACTAACAACCAACAAGCCAACAAGCCAGCATACCAACAAACCAACAAAGCAACAAGCCAACAAACCAACAAACCAACAAACCAACAAGGCAACAAACCAACAAACAAATAAACCAAAAACAAACAACCCAACAAACCAACAAACCAAAAAACCAACAAACCAACAAGCCAACAAGCCAACAAACCAACAAACCAACAAACCAACAAACTAACAAACCAACAAGCCAACAAGCCTACAAACCAACAAACGTACAAGCCAACAAACCAACAAACCAACAAACCAACAAGCCAACAAACCAACAAGCCAACAAACCAACAAACCAAGTAACCAAAAAGCCAACAAATTAACAAACCAACAAGCCAACAAGCCAACAAACCAAAAAACCCACAAAGCAACAAGCCAACAAGCCAACAAACCAACTAGCCAACAAACCAACAAACCAACAAACCAACAACCCAACAAACCAACAAACCAAAAAACCAATAAACCAACAAACCAACAAACCAACAAGCCAACAAACCAACAAACCAACAAACCAACAAACCAACAAGCCAACAAACCAACAAGCCAACAAACCAACAAACTAACAAACCAAGTAACCAAAAAGCCAACAAACTAACAACCAACAAGCCAACAAGCCAACAAACTAACAAACCAACAAAGCAACAAGCCAACAAGCCAACACCCCAACAAACCAACAAGCCAACAAACCAACAAACCAACAAACCAACAAGCCAACAAACCAACAAACAAATAAACCAACAAACCAACAAACCAACAAACCAAAAAACCAACAAACCAACAAACCAACAAACCAACAAACCAACAAGCCAACAAGCAAACAAACCAACAAACCAACAAGCCAACAAACCAACAAACCAACAAACCAACAAACCAACAAACCAACAAACCAACAAACCAACAAACCAACAAACCAGCAAACCAACAAGCCAACAAGCCGACAAACCAACAAACCAACAAGCCAACAAACCAACAAACAAATAAACCAACAAACCCACAAACCAGCAAACCAACAAACCAACAAACTAACAAACAAATATACCAACAAACCAAAAAACCAACAAGCCAACAAACCAACAAACCAACAAACCAACAAGCCAACAAACCAACAAGCCAACAAACCAACAAACCAACAAACCAAGTAACCAAAAAGTCAACAAACTAACAAACCAACAAGCCAACAAGCCAACAAACCAACAAACCAACAAAGCAACAAGCCAACAAACCAACACACCAACAAGCCAACAAACCAACAAACCAACAAGCCAACAAGCCAACAAACCAACAAACCAACAAACCAACAAGCCAACAAACCAACAAACCAACAAGCTAACAAGCCAACAAACCAACAAACCAACAAGCCAACAAACCAACAAACCAACAAACCAACAAACCAACAAACCAACAAACCAACAAACCAACAACCCAACAAGCCAACAAACCAACAAACCAACAAACCAACAAACCAACAAGCCAACAAACCAACAAGCCAACAAACCAACAAACTAACAAACCAAGTAACCAAAAAGCCAACAAACTAACAACCAACAAGCCAACAAGCCAGCATACCAACAAACCAACAAAGCAACAAGCCAACAAGCCAACAAACCAACAAACCAACAAGCCAACAAACCAACAAACCAACAAACCAACAAGCCAACAAACCAACAAACAAATACACCAACAAACCAACAAACCAACAAACCAAAAAACCAACAAACCAACAAACCAACAAGCCAACAAGCCAACAAACCAACAAGCCAACAAACCAACAAACCAACAAACCAACAAGCGAACAAACCAACAAACAAATAAACCAACAAACCAAAAAACCAACAAACCAACAAACTAACAAACCAACAAGCCAACAAGCCAACAAACCAATAAACCAAAAGAGCAACAAACCAACAAGCCAACAAGCCTACAAACCAACAAACGTACAACCCAACAAACCAACAAACCAACAAACCAACAAGCCAACAAACCAACAAACCAACAAACCAACAAGCCAACAAACCAACAAACCAACAAACCAACAAGGCAACAAACCAACAAACAAATAAACCAAAAACCAACAACCCAACAAACCAACAAACCAATAAACCAACAAACCAACAAGCCAACAAGCCAACAAACCAACAAACCAACAAACCAACAAACCAACAAACCAACAAGCCAACAAGCCTACAAACCAACAAACGTACAAGCCAACAAACCAACAAACCAACAAACCAACAAGCCAACAAACCAACAAGCCAACAAACCAACAAACCAAGTAACCAAAAAGCCAACAAATTAACAAACCAACAAGCCAACAAGCCAACAAACCAAAAAACCAACAAAGCAACAAGCCAACAAGCCAACAAACCAACAAACCAACAAGCCAACAAACCAACAAACCAACTAGCCAACAAACCAACAAACCAACAAACCAACAACCCAACAAACCAACAAACCAAAAAACCAATAAACCAACAAACCAACAAACCAACAAGCCAACAAACCAACAACCCAACAAACCAACAAGCCAACAAACCAACAAGCCAACAAACCAACAAACTAACAAACCAAGTAACCAAAAAGCCAACAAACTAACAACCAACAAGCCAACAAACCAACAAACCAACAAACCAACAAAGCAACAAGCCAACAAGCCAACACCCCAACAAACCAACAAGCCAACAAACCAACAAACCAACAAACCAACAAGCCAACAAACCAACAAACAAATAAACCAACAAACCAACAAACCAACAAACCAAAAAACCAACAAACCAACAAACCAACAAACCAACAAACCAACAAGCCAACAAGCAAACAAACCAACAAACCAACAAGCCAACAAACCAACAAACCAACAAACCAACAAACCAACAAACCAACAAACCAACAAACCAACAAACCAACAAACCAACAAATCAACAAACCAACAAGCCAACAAGCCGACAAACCAACAAACCAACAAGCCAACAAACCAACAAACAAATAAACCAACAAACCAACAAACCAACAAACCAACAAACCAACAAACCAACAAACTAACAAACAAATAAACCAACAAACCAAAAAACCAACAAGCCAACAAACCAACAAACCAAAAAGCCAACAAACCAACAAGCCAACAAACCAACAAACCAACAAACCAAGTAACCAAAAAGCCAACAAACTAACAAACCAACAAGCCAACAAGCCAACAAACCAACAAACCAACATAGCAACAAGCCAACAAACCAACACACCAACAAGCCAACAAACCAACAAACCAACAAGCCAACAAGCCAACAAACCAACAAACCAACAAACCAACAAGCCAACAAACCAACAAACCAACAAACCAACAAGCTAACAAGCCAACAAACCAACAAACCAACAAGCCAACAAACCAACAAACCAACAAACCAACAAACCAACAAACCAACAAACCAACAAACCAACAAGCCAACAAACCAACAAACCAACAAGCCAACAAACCAACAAACCAACAAACCAACAAGCCAACAAACCAACAAACAAATACACCAACAAACCAACAAACCAACAAACCAAAAAACCAACAAACCAACAAACCAACAAGCCAACAAGCCAACAAACCAACAAGCCAACAAACCAACAAACCAACAAACCAACAAGCCAACAAACCAACAAACAAATAAACCAACAAACCAAAAAACCAACAAACCAACAAACTAACAAACCAACAAGCCAACAAGCCAACAAACCAATAAACCAACAGAGCAACAAGCCAACAAGCCAACAAACCAACAAACCAACAAGCCAACAAACCAACAAACCAACAAGCCAACAAGCCAACAAACCAACAAACCAACAAACCAACAAACCAACAAGCCAACAAACCAACAAACCAACAAGCCAACAAGCCAACAAACCAACAAACCAACAAGCCAACAAATCAACAAGCCAACAAACCAACAAATCAACAAACCAACAAACCAACAAACCAACAAGCCAACAAGCCAACAAACCAACAAACCAACAAACCAACAAGCCAACAAACCAACAAGCCAACAAACCAAGAAACCAACAAACCAAGTAACCAAAAAGCCAACAAACTAACAACCAACAAGCCAACAAGCCAACAAACCAACAAACCAACAAAGCAACAAGCCAACAAGCCAACAAACCAACAAACCAACAAGCCAACAAACCAACAAACCAACAAACCAACAAGCCAACAAACCAACAAACAAATAAACCAACAAACCAACTAACCAACAAACAAATAAACCAACAAACCAAAAAACCAACAAACCAACAAACCAACAAACCAACAAACCAACAAACCAACAAGCCAACAAGCCAACAAACCAACAAACCACCAAACCAACAATCTAAGTAACCTACAAGCCAACAAACCAACAAGCCAACAAACAAACAAACTAACAAACCAAGTAACCAAAAAGCCAACAAACTAACAACCAACAAGCCAACAAGCCAACAAACCAACAAACCAACAAAGCAACAAGCCAACAAGCCAACAAACCAACAAACCAACAAGCCAACAAACCAACAAACCAACAAACCAACAAGCCAACAAACCAACAAACAAATAAACCAACAAACCAACAAACCAACAAACTAAAAAACCAACAAACCAACAAACCAACTAGCCAACAAGCCAACAAACCAACAAACCAACAAGCCAACAAGCCAACAAACCAACAAACCAACAAGCCAACAAACCAACAAACCAACAAACCAACAAGCAAACAAACCAACAAACAAATAAACCAACAAACCAAAAAACCAACAAACCAACAAACCAACAAACCAACAAACCAACAAACCAACAAGCCAACAAGCCAACAAACCAACTAACCAACAAACCAACAATCTAAGTAACCAACAAGCCAACAAACCAACAAACCAACAAGCCAACAAACCAACAAACTAACAAACCAACAAGCCAACAAACCAACAAGCCAACAAACCAACAAGCCAACAAGCCAACAAGCCAACAAACCAACAAACCAACAAGCCAACAAACCAACAAACCAACAAACCAACAAGCCAGCAAACCAACAAACAAATAAACCAAAAACCAACAACCCAACAAACCAACAAACCAAAAAACCAACAAACCAACAAGCCAACAAGCCAACAAACCAACAAACCAACAAACCAACAAACCAACAAGCCAACAAGCCAACAAACCAACAAACGTACAAGCCAACAAACCAACAAACCAACAAACCAACAAGCCAACAAACCAACAAGCCAACAAACCAACAAACCAACAAACCAACAAGCCAACAAGCCAACAAACCAACTAACCAACAATCTAAGTAACCAACAAGCCAACAAACGAACAAACCAACAAGCCAACAAACCAACAAACTAACAAACCAACAAGCCAACAAACCAACAAGCCAACAAACCAACAAACCAACAAGCCAACAAACCAACAAACCAACAAACCAACAAGCCAGCAAACCAACAAACAAATAAACCAAAAACCAACAACCCAACAAACAACAAACCAAAAAACCAACAAACCAACAAGCCAACAAGCCAACAAACCAACTAACCAACAAACCAACAATCTAAGTAACCAACAAGCCAACAAACCAACAAACCAACAAGCCAACAAACCAACAAACTAACAAACCAACAAGCCAACAAACCAACAAACCAACAAACCAACAAGGCAACAAACCAACAAACAAATAAACCAAAAACCAACAACCCAACAAGCCAACAAACCAACAAACCAACAAACCAACAAACCAACAAACCAACAAGCCAACAAGCCTACAAACCAACAAACGTACAAGCCAACAAACCAACAAACCAACAAACCAACAAGCCAACAAACCAACAAACCAATAAACCAACAGAGCAACAAACCAACAAGCCAACAAGCCTACAAACCTACAAACGTACAAGCCAACAAACCAACAAACCAACAAAGCAACAAGCCAACAAGCCAACAAACCAACAAACCAACAAGCCAACAAACCAACAAACCAACAAGCCAACAAACCAACAAACCAACAAACCAACAACCCAACAAACCAACAAACCAAAAAACCAATAAACCAACAAACCAACAAACCAACAAGCCAACAAACCAACAAACCAACAAACCAACAAGCCAACAAACCAACAAGCCAACAAACCAACAAACTAACAAACCAAGTAACCAAAAAGCCAACAAACTAACAAGCAACAAGCCAACAAGCCAACAAACCAACAAACCAACAAAGCAACAAGCCAACAAGCCAACACCCCAACAAACCAACAAGCCAACAAACCAACAAACCAACAAACCAACAAGCCAACAAACCAACAAACAAATAAACCAACAAACCAACAAACCAACAAACCAAAAAACCAACAAACCAACAAACCAACAAACCAACAAACCAACAAGCCAACAAGCAAACAAACCAACAAACCAACAAACCAACAAACCAACAAAACAACAAACCAACAAACCAACAAACCAACAAACCAACAAACCAACAAACCAACAAACCAACAAACCAACAAACCAACAAACCAACAAACCAACAAACCAACAAGCCAACAAGCCGACAAACCAACAAACCAACAAGCCAACAAACCAACAAACCAACAAACAAATAAACCAACAAACCAACAAACCAACAAACCAACAAACTAACAAACAAATAAACCAACAAACCAAAAAACCAACAAGCCAACAAACCAACAAACCAACAAACCAACAAGCCAACAAACCAACAAGCCAACAAACCAACAAACCAAGTAACCAAAAAGCCAACAAACTAACAAACCAACAAGCCAACAAGCCAACAAACCAACAAACCAACAGAGCAACAAGCCAACAAACCAACACACCAACAAGCCAACAAACCAACAAACCAACAAGCCAACAAGCCAACAAACCAACAAACCAACAAACCAACAAGCCAACAAACCAACAAACCAACAAGCTAACAAGCCAACAAACCAACAAACCAACAAGCCAACAAACCAACAAACCAACAAACCAACAAACCAACAAACCAACAAACCAACAAACCAACAAACCAACAAGCCAACAAGCCAACAAACCAACAAACCAACAAACCAACAAACCAACAAACCAACAAACCAACAAGCCAACAAACCAACAAACTAACAAACCAAGTAACCAAAAAGCCAACAAACTAACAACCAACAAGCCAACAAGCCAGCATACCAACAAACCAACAAAGCAACAAGCGAACAAGCCAACAAACCAACAAACCAACAAGCCAACAAACCAACAAACCAACAAACCAACAAGCCAACAAACCAACAAACAAATAAACCAACAAACCAACAAACCAACAAACCAAAAAACCAACAAACCAACAAACCAACAAGCCAAAAAGCCAACAAACCAACAAACCAACAAGCCAACAAACCAACAAACCAACAAACCAACAACCCAACAAACCAACAAACCAAAAAACCAATAAACCAACAAACCAACAAACCAACAAACCAACAAGCCAACAAACCAACAAACCAACAAACCAACAAGCCAACAAACCAACAAGCCAACAAACCAACAAACTAACAAACCAAGTAACCAAAAAGCCAACAAACTAACAACCAACAAGCCAACAAGCCAACAAACCAACAAACCAACAAAGCAACAAGCCAACAAGCCAACACCCCAACAAACCAACAAGCCAACAAACCAACAAACCAACAAACCAACAAACCAACAAGCCAACAAACCAACAAACAAATAAACCAACAAACCAACAAACCAACAAACCAAAAAACCAACAAACCAACAAACCAACAAACCAACAAACCAACAAACCAACAAGCCAACAAGCAAACAAACCAACAAACCAACAAGCCAACAAACCAACAAACCAACAAACCAACAAACCAACAAACCAACAAACCAACAAACCAACAAACCAACAAACCAACAAGCCAACAAGCCGACAAACCAACAAACCAACAAGCCAACAAACCAACAAACAAATAAACCAACAAACCAACAAACCAACAAACCAACAAACTAACAAACAAATAAACCAACAAACCAAAAAACCAACAAGCCAACAAACCAACAAACCAACAAACCAACAAGCCAACAAACCAACAAGCCAACAAACCAACAAACCAACAAACCAAGTAACCAAAAAGCCAAAAAACTAACAAACCAACAAGCCAACAAGCCAACAAACCAACAAACCAACAGAGCAACAAGCCAACAAACCAACACACCAACAAGCCAACAAACCAACAAACCAACAAGCCAACAAGCCAACAAACCAACAAACCAACAAACCAACAAGCCAACAAACCAACAAACCAACAAGCTAACAAGCCAACAAACCAACAAACCAACAAGCCAACAAACCAACAAACCAACAAACCAACAAACCAACAAACCAACAAACCAACAAACCAACAAACCAACAAGCCAACAAGCCAACAAACCAACAAACCAACAAACCAACAAACCAACAAGCCAACAAACCAACAAGCCAACAAACCAACAAACTAACAAACCAAGTAACCAAAAAGCCAACAAACTAACAACCAACAAGCCAACAAGCCAGCATACCAACAAACCAACAAAGCAACAAGCCAACAAGCCAACAAACCAACAAACCAACAAGCCAACAAACCAACAAACCAACAAACCAACAAGCCAACAAACCAACAAACAAATAAACCAACAAACCAACAAACCAACAAACCAAAAAACCAACAAACCAACAAACCAACAAGCCAACAAGCCAACAAACCAACAAACCAACAAGCCAACAAGCCAACAAACCAAAAAACCAACAAGCCAACAAACCAACAAACCAACAAACCAACAAGCCAACAAACCAACAAACAAATAAACCAACAAACCAAAAAACCAACAAAGCAACAAACTAACAAACCAACAAGCCAACAAGCCAACAAACCAATAAACCAACAGAGCAACAAGCCAACAAGCCAACAAACCAACAAACCAACAAGCCAACAAACCAACAAACCAACAAACCAACAAGCCAACAAACCAACAAACCAACAAGCCAACAAGCCAACAAACCAACAAACCAACAATCCAACAAATCAACAAGCCAACAAACCAACAAACCAACAAACCAACAAACCAACAAACCAACAAGCCAACAAGCCAACAAACCAACAAACCAACAAACCAACAAGCCAACAAACCAACAAGCCAACAAACCAACAAACTAACAAACCAAGTAACCAAAAAGCCAACAAACTAACAACCAACAAGCCAACAAGCCAACAAACCAACAAACCAACAAAGCAACAAGCCAACAAGCCAACAAACCAACAAACCAACAAGCCAACAAACCAACAAACCAACAAACCAACAAGCCAACAAACCAACAAACAAATAAACCAACAAACCAACTAACCAACAAACAAATAAACCAACAAACCAAAAAACCAACAAACCAACAAACCAACAAACCAACAAACCAACAAACCAACAAGCCAACAAGCCAACAAACCAACAAACCACCAAACCAACAATCTAAGTAACCTACAAGCCAACAAACCAACAAGCCAACAAACAAACAAACTAACAAACCAAGTAACCAAAAAGCCAACAAACTAACAACCAACAAGCCAACAAGCCAACAAACCAACAAATCAACAAAGCAACAAGCCAACAAGCCAACAAACCAACAAACCAACAAGCCAACAAACCAACAAACCAACAAACCAACAAGCCAACAAACCAACAAACAAATAAACCAACAAACCAACAAACTAAAAAAACAACAAACCGACAAACCAACAAGCCAACAAGCCAACAAACCAACAAACCAACAAGCCAACAAGCCAACAAACCAACAAACCAACAAGCCAACAAACCAACAAACCAACAAACCAACAAGCAAACAAACCAACAAACAAATAAATTAACAAACCAAAAAACCAACAAACCAACAAACCAACAAACCAACAAACCAACAAAGCAACAAGCCAACAAGCCAACAAACCAACTAACCAACAAACCAACAATCTAAGTAACCAACAAGCCAACAAACCAACAAACCAACAAGCCAACAAACCAACAAACTAACAAACCAACAAGCCAACAAACCAACAAGCCAACAAGCCAACAAGCCAACAAACCAACAAACCAACAAGCCAGCAAACCAACAAACAAATAAACCAAAAACCAACAACCCAACAAACCAACAAACCAAAAAACCAACAAACCAACAAGCCAACAAGCCAACAAACCAACAAACCAACAAACCAACAAACCAACAAACCAACAAACCAACAAGCCAACAAGCCAACAAACCAACAAACGTACAAGCCAACAAACCAACAAACCAACAAACCAACAAGCCAACAAACCAACAAGCCAACAAACCAACAAACCAAGTAACCAAAAAGCCAACCAATTAACAAACCAACAAGCCAACAAGCCAACAAACCAAAAAACCAACAAAGCAACAAGCCAACAAGCCAACAAACCAACAAACCAACAAGCCAACAAACAAACAAACCAAAAAACCAATAAACCAACAAACCAACAAGCCAACAAGCCAACAAACCAACAAACCAACAAACTAAGTAACCAACAAGCCAACAAACCAACAAACCAACAAGCCAACAAGCCAACAAACCTACAAACCAACAAGCCAACAAACCAACAAACCAACAAACCAAAAAACCAACAAACCAACAAACCAACAAACCAACAAGCCAAAAAGCCAACAAACCAACAAATCAACAAACCAACAAGCCAACAAACCAACAAGCCAACAAACCAACAAACCAACAAACCAACAAGCCAACAAACCAACAAACCAACAAGCCAATAAGCCAACAAACCAACAAATCAACAAACCAAAAAACCAAACAACCAACAAACCAACAAACCAACAAACTAACAAACCAACGAGCCAACAAGCCAACAAACCAACAAACCAACAGAGCAACAAGCCAACAAGCCAACAAACCAACAAACCAACAAGCCAACAAACCAACAAACCAACAAGCCAACAAGCCAACAAACCAACAAACCAACAAACCAACAAGCCAACAAACCAACAAACCAACAAGCCAACAAGCCAACAAACCAACAAACCAACAAGCCAACAAATCAACAAGCCAACAAACCAACAAACCAACAAACCAACAAACCAACAAACCAACAAGCCAACAAGCCAACAAACCAACAAACCAACAAACCAACAAGCCAACAAACCAACAAGCCAACAAACCAACAAACCAACAAACCAAGTAACCAAAAAGCCAACAAACTAACAAACCAAAAAGCCAACAAGCCAACAAACCAACAAACCAACAAAGCAATAAGCCAACAAGCCAACAAACCAACAAACCAACCAGCCAACAAACCAACAAACCAACAAGCCAACAAACCAACAAACAAATAAACCAACAAACCAACAAACCAACAAACCAACAAACCAACAAACCAAAAAACCAACAAACCAACAAACCAACAAGCCAACAAGCCAACAAACCAACAAACCAAGAAGCCATTAAGCCAACACACCAACAAACCAACAAGCCAACAAACCAACAAACACACAAACCAACAAGCCAACAAACTAACAAACAAATAAACCAACAAACCAAAAAACCAACCAACCAACAAACCAACAAACCAACAAACCAACAAGCCAACAAGCCAACAAACCAACAAACCAACAAACCAACATGCCAACAAACCAACAAATCAACAAATCAACAAACCAACAAACGAAGAAACCAACAAACCAACAAACCAACAAACCAACAAACCATCAAACGAAAAAACCAACAAACCAATAAACCAACAAACAAACAAACCAAAAAACCAACAAACCAACAAACCAACAAACCAACAAGCCAACAAACCAACAAACCAACAAACCAATTAACCAACAAACCAACAAACGAACAAAACAACAAACCAACAAACCAACAAACCAAAAAATCAACAAACCTACAAACCAACAAACCAACAAACAAATAAACCAACAAACCAACAAACCAACAAACCAACAAACCAACAGACAAATAAACCAACAAACAAAGAAACCAACAAACCAACAAACCAACAAACCAACAAACCAACAAACCAACAAACCAATTAACCAACAAACCAACAAACGAACAAACCAACAAACCAACAAACCAACACACCAACAAACCTACAAACCAACAAACCAACAAACAAATAAACCAACAAACCAACAAACCAAAAAACCAACAAACCAACCAACCAAAAAACCAACAATCCAATAAGCCAACAAGCCAACAAACCAACAAACTAACAAACCAACAAGCTAACAAACCAACAAACCAACAAGCCAACAAGGCAAGAAACCAACAAACTAAGTAACCAAAAAGCCAACAAACCAACAAACCAACAAGCCAACAAGCCAACAAACCAACAAACCAACAAGCCAACAAACCAACAAACCAACAAACCAACAAACTAACAAACCAACGAGGCAACAAACCAACAAACAAATAAACCAACAAACCAACAAACCAACAAACCAACAAACCAACAAACCAACAAACCAACAAACCAACAAACCAAAAAACCAACAAACCAACAAGCCAACAAGCCAATAAGCCAAGAAACTAACAAACCAACAAACGAACTAACCAACAAACCAACAAGCCAACAAACCAACAAACCAACAAACCAACAAACCAACAAACCAACAAACCAACAAACCAACAAGCCAACAAACCAACAAGCCAACAAACCAACAAACCAACAAACCAAGTAACCAAAAAGCCAACAAACTAACAAACCAACAAGCCAACACGCCAACAAACCAACAAACCAACAAAGCAACAAGCCAACAAACCAACAAACCAACAAACCAACAAGCCAACAAACCAACAAACCAACAAGCCAACAAGCCAACAAACCAACAAACCAACAAACCAACAAGCCAACAAACCAACAAACCAACAAGCCAACAAACTAACAAACCAACAAACCAAACAAGCCAACAAACCAACAAACCAACAAGCCAACAAACCAACAAACAAATAAACCAACAAACCAACAAACCAACAAACCAACAAACTAACAAACTAACAAACAAATAAACCAACAAACCAAAAAACCAACAAGCCAACAAACCAACAAACCAACAAACCAATAAGCCAACAAACCAACAAGCCAACAAACCAACAAACCAACAAACCAAGTAACCAAAAAGCCAACAAACCAACAAACCAACAGGCCAACAAGCCAACAAACCAACAACCCAACAAGCCAACAAACCAACGAACCAACAAACCAACAAACCAACAAACCAACAAACCAACAAACCAACAAACCAACAAACCAACAAACCAACAAGCCAACAAGCCAACAAACCAACAAACCATCAAACCAACAAGCCAACAAACCAACAAGTCAACAACCCAACAAACTAACAAACCAAGTAACCAAAAAGCCAACAAACTAACAACCAACAAGCCAACAAGCCAACAAACCAACAAACCAACAAAGCAACAAGCCAACAAGACAACAAACCAACAAACCAACAAGCCAACAAACCAACAAACCAACAAACCAACAAGCCAACAAACCAACAAACAAATAAACGAACAAACCAACAAACCAACAAACCAAAAAACCAACAAACCAACAAACCAACAAACCAACAAACCAACAAGCCAACAAGCCAACAAACCAACAAACCAACAAGCCAACAAACCAACAAACCAACAAACCAACAAACCAACAAACCAACAAACCAACAAACCAACAAACCAATAAACCAACAAGCCAACAAGCCAACAAACCAACAAACCAACAAGCCAACAAACCAACAAACAAATAAACCAACAAACCAACAAACCAACAAACCAACAAACCAACAAACTAACAAACAAATAAACCAACAAACCAAAAAACCAACAAGCCAACAAACCAACAAACCAACAAGCCAACAAACCAACAAACCAACAAACCAATTAACCAACAAACCAACAAACGAACAAAACAACAAACCAACAAACCAACAAATCAACAAACCTACAAACCAACAAACCAACAAACAAATAAACCAACAAACCAACAAACCAACAAACCAACAAACCAACAAACCAACAAACAAATAAACCAACAAACCAACAAACCAACAAACCAACAAACCAACAAACCAACAAACCAACAAACCTATTAACCAACAAACCAACAAACGAACAAACCAACAAACCAACAAACCCACAAACCAACAAACCAACAAACAAATAAACCAACAAACCAACAAACCAAAAAACCAACAAACCAACCAACCAAAAAACCAACAATCCAACAAGCCAACAAGCCAACAAACCAACAAACTAACAAACCAACAAGCTAACAAACCAACAAACCAACAAGCCAACAAGCCAAGAAACCAACAAACTAAGTAACCAAAAAGCCAACAAACCAACAAACCAACAAGCCAACAAGCCAACAAACCAACAAACCAACAAGCCAACAAACCAACAAACCAACAAACCAACAAACCAACAAACCAACAAGCCAACAAACCAACAAACAAATAAACCAGCAAACCAACAAACCAACAAACCAACAAACCAACAAACCAACAAACCAAAAAACCAACAAACCAACAAGACAACAAACCAACAAGCCAACAAACCAACAAGCCAACAAGCCAACAAGCCAACAAACCAACAAACCAACAAGCCAGCAAACCAACAAACAAATAAACCAAAAATCAACAACCCAACAAACCAACAAACCAAAAAACCAACAAACCAACAAGCCAACAAGCCAACAAACCAACAAACCAACAAACCAACAAACCAACAAACCAACAAACCAACAAGCCAACAAGCCAACAAACCAACAAACGTACAAGCCAACAAACCAACAAACCAACAAACCAACAAGCCAACAAACCAACAAACCAAGTAACCAAAAAGCCAACCAATTAACAAACCAACAAGCCAACAAGCCAACAAACCAAAAAACCAACAAAGCAACAAGCCAACAAGCCAACAAACCAACAAACCAACAAGCCAACAAACAAACAAACCAAAAAACCAATAAACCAACAAACCAACAAGCCAACAAGCCAACAAACCAACAAACCAACAAACTAAGTAACCAACAAGCCAACAAACCAACAAACCAACAAGCCAACAAGCCAACAAACCTACAAACCAACAAGCCAACAAACCAACAAACCAACAAACCAAAAAACCAACAAACCAACAAACCAACAAACCAACAAGCCAAAAAGCCAACAAACCAACAAATCAACAAACCAACAAGCCAACAAACCAACAAGCCAACAAACCAACAAACCAACAAACCAACAAGCCAACAAACCAACAAACCAACAAGCCAATAAGCCAACAAACCAACAAATCAACAAACCAAAAAACCAAACAACCAACAAACCAACAAACCAACAAACTAACAAACCAACGAGCCAACAAGCCAACAAACCAACAAACCAACAGAGCAACAAGCCAACAAGCCAACAAACCAACAAACCAACAAGCCAACAAACCAACAAACCAACAAGCCAACAAGCCAACAAACCAACAAACCAACAAACCAACAAGCCAACAAACCAACAAACCAACAAGCCAACAAGCCAACAAACCAACAAACCAACAAGCCAACAAATCAACAAGCCAACAAACCAACAAACCAACAAACCAACAAACCAACAAACCAACAAGCCAACAAGCCAACAAACCAACAAACCAACAAACCAACAAGCCAACAAACCAACAAGCCAACAAACCAACAAACCAACAAACCAAGTAACCAAAAAGCCAACAAACTAACAAACCAAAAAGCCAACAAGCCAACAAACCAACAAACCAACAAAGCAATAAGCCAACAAGCCAACAAACCAACAAACCAACCAGCCAACAAACCAACAAACCAACAAGCCAACAAACCAACAAACAAATAAACCAACAAACCAACAAACCAACAAACCAACAAACCAACAAACCAAAAAACCAACAAACCAACAAACCAACAAGCCAACAAGCCAACAAACCAACAAACCAAGAAGCCATTAAGCCAACACACCAACAAACCAACAAGCCAACAAACCAACAAACACACAAACCAACAAGCCAACAAACTAACAAACAAATAAACCAACAAACCAAAAAACCAACCAACCAACAAACCAACAAACCAACAAACCAACAAGCCAACAAGCCAACAAACCAACAAACCAACAAACCAACATGCCAACAAACCAACAAATCAACAAATCAACAAACCAACAAACGAAGAAACCAACAAACCAACAAACCAACAAACCAACAAACCATCAAACGAAAAAACCAACAAACCAATAAACCAACAAACAAACAAACCAAAAAACCAACAAACCAACAAACCAACAAACCAACAAGCCAACAAACCAACAAACCAACAAACCAATTAACCAACAAACCAACAAACGAACAAAACAACAAACCAACAAACCAACAAACCAAAAAATCAACAAACCTACAAACCAACAAACCAACAAACAAATAAACCAACAAACCAACAAACCAACAAACCAACAGACAAATAAACCAACAAACAAAGAAACCAACAAACCAACAAACCAACAAACCAACAAACCAACAAACCAACAAACCAACAAACCAATTAACCAACAAACCAACAAACGAACAAACCAACAAACCAACAAACCAACACACCAACAAACCTACAAACCAACAAACCAACAAACAAATAAACCAACAAACCAACAAACCAAAAAACCAACAAACCAACCAACCAAAAAACCAACAATCCAATAAGCCAACAAGCCAACAAACCAACAAACTAACAAACCAACAAGCTAACAAACCAACAAACCAACAAGCCAACAAGGCAAGAAACCAACAAACTAAGTAACCAAAAAGCCAACAAACCAACAAGCCAACAAGCCAACAAACCAACAAACCAACAAGCCAACAAACCAACAAACCAACAAACCAACAAACTAACAAACCAACGAGGCAACAAACCAACAAACAAATAAACCAACAAACCAACAAACCAACAAACCAACAAACCAACAAACCAACAAACCAACAAACCAACAAACCAAAAAACCAACAAACCAACAAGCCAACAAGCCAATAAGCCAAGAAACTAACAAACCAACAAACGAACTAACCAACAAACCAACAAGCCAACAAACCAACAAACCAACAAACCAACAAACCAACAAACCAACAAACCAACAAACCAACAAGCCAACAAACCAACAAGCCAACAAACCAACAAACCAACAAACCAAGTAACCAAAAAGCCAACAAACTAACAAACCAACAAGCCAACACGCCAACAAACCAACAAACCAACAAAGCAACAAGCCAACAAACCAACAAACCAACAAACCAACAAGCCAACAAACCAACAAACCAACAAGCCAACAAGCCAACAAACCAACAAACCAACAAACCAACAAGCCAACAAACCAACAAACCAACAAGCCAACAAACTAACAAACCAACAAACCAAACAAGCCAACAAACCAACAAACCAACAAGCCAACAAACCAACAAACAAATAAACCAACAAACCAACAAACCAACAAACCAACAAACTAACAAACTAACAAACAAATAAACCAACAAACCAAAAAACCAACAAGCCAACAAACCAACAAACCAACAAACCAATAAGCCAACAAACCAACAAGCCAACAAACCAACAAACCAACAAACCAAGTAACCAAAAAGCCAACAAACCAACAAACCAACAGGCCAACAAGCCAACAAACCAACAACCCAACAAGCCAACAAACCAACGAACCAACAAACCAACAAACCAACAAACCAACAAACCAACAAACCAACAAACCAACAAACCAACAAACCAACAAACCAACAAGCCAACAAGCCAACAAACCAACAAACCATCAAACCAACAAGCCAACAAACCAACAAGTCAACAACCCAACAAACTAACAAACCAAGTAACCAAAAAGCCAACAAACTAACAACCAACAAGCCAACAAGCCAACAAACCAACAAACCAACAAAGCAACAAGCCAACAAGACAACAAACCAACAAACCAACAAGCCAACAAACCAACAAACCAACAAACCAACAAGCCAACAAACCAACAAACAAATAAACGAACAAACCAACAAACCAACAAACCAAAAAACCAACAAACCAACAAACCAACAAACCAACAAACCAACAAGCCAACAAGCCAACAAACCAACAAACCAACAAGCCAACAAACCAACAAACCAACAAACCAACAAACCAACAAACCAACAAACCAACAAACCAACAAACCAATAAACCAACAAGCCAACAAGCCAACAAACCAACAAACCAACAAGCCAACAAACCAACAAACAAATAAACCAACAAACCAACAAACCAACAAACCAACAAACCAACAAACTAACAAACAAATAAACCAACAAACCAAAAAACCAACAAGCCAACAAACCAACAAACCAACAAGCCAACAAACCAACAAACCAACAAACCAATTAACCAACAAACCAACAAACGAACAAAACAACAAACCAACAAACCAACAAATCAACAAACCTACAAACCAACAAACCAACAAACAAATAAACCAACAAACCAACAAACCAACAAACCAACAAACCAACAAACCAACAAACAAATAAACCAACAAACCAACAAACCAACAAACCAACAAACCAACAAACCAACAAACCAACAAACCAATTAACCAACAAACCAACAAACGAACAAACCAACAAACCAACAAACCCACAAACCAACAAACCAACAAACAAATAAACCAACAAACCAACAAACCAAAAAACCAACAAACCAACCAACCAAAAAACCAACAATCCAACAAGCCAACAAGCCAACAAACCAACAAACTAACAAACCAACAAGCTAACAAACCAACAAACCAACAAGCCAACAAGCCAAGAAACCAACAAACTAAGTAACCAAAAAGCCAACAAACCAACAAACCAACAAGCCAACAAGCCAACAAACCAACAAACCAACAAGCCAACAAGCCAACAAACCAACAAACCAACAAGCCAACAAACCAACAAACCAACAAACCAACAAACCAACAAACCAACAAGCCAACAAACCAACAAACAAATAAACCAGCAAACCAACAAACCAACAAACCAACAAACCAACAAACCAACAAACCAAAAAACCAACAAACCAACAAGACAACATGCCAACAAGCCAACAAACCAACAAACTAACAAACCAACAAACGAACTAACCAACAAACCAACAAGCCAACAAGCCAACAAACCAACAAACCAACAAACCAACAAACCAACAAACCAACAAGCCAACAAACCAACAAGCCAACAAACCAACAAACCAACAAACCAAGTAACCAAAAAGCCAACAAACTAACAAACCAACAAGCCAACACGCCAACAAACCAACAAACCAACAAAGCAACAAGCCAACAAACCAACAAACCAACAAGCCAACAAACCAACAAACCAACAAGCCAACAAGCCAACAAACCAACAAACCAACAAACCAACAAGCCAACAAACCAACAAGCCAATAAACCAACAAACCAACAAACCAAACAAGCCAACAAACTAACAAACCAACAAGCCAACAAACCAACAAACAAATAAACCAACAAACCAACAAACCAACAAACCAACAAACCAATATACTAACAAACAAATAAACCAACAAACCAAAAAACCAACAAGCCAACAAACCAACAAACCAACAAACCAACAAGTCAACAAACCAACAAGCCAACAAACCAACAAACCAACAAACCAAGTAACCAAAAAGCCAACAAACCAACAAACCAACAGGCCAACAAGCCAACAAACCAACAAACCAACAAGCCAACAAACCAACAAACCAACAAACCAACAAACCAACAAACCAACAAACCAACAAACCAACAAACCAACAAGCCAACAAGCCAACAAACCAACAAACCATCAAACCAACAAGCCAACAAACCAACAAGTCAACAACCCAACAAACTAACCAACCAAGTAACCAAAAAGCCAACAAACTAACAACCAATAAGCCAACAAGCCAACAAACCAACAAAGCAACAAGCCAACAAGCCAACAAACCAACAAACCAACAAGCCAACAAACCAACAAACCAACAAACCAACAAACCAACAAGCCAACAAACCAACAAGCCAACAAACCAAGAAACCAACAAACCAAGTAACCAAAAAGCCAACAAACTAACAAACCAACAAGCCAACACGCCAACAAACCAACAAACCAACAAAGCAACAAGCCAACAAACCAACAAACCAACAAGCCAACAAACCAACAAACCAACAAGCCAACAAGCCAACAAACCAACAAACCAACAAACCAACAAGCCAACAAACCAACAAACCAACAAGCCAACAAACTAACAAACCAACAAACCAAACAAGCCAACAAACCAACAAACCAACAAGCCAACAAACCAACAACCAAATAAACCAACAAACCAACAAACCAACAAACCAACAAACTAACAAACTAACAAACAAATAAACCAACAAACCAAAAAACCAACAAGCCAACAAACCAACAAACCAACAAACCAACAAGCCAACAAACCAACAAGCCAACAAACCAACAAACCAACAAACCAAGTAACCAAAAAGCCAACAAACCAACAAACCAACAGGCCAACAAGCCAACAAACCAACAACCCAACAAGCCAACAAACCAACGAACCAACAAACCAACAAACCAACAAACCAACAAACCAACAAACCAACAAACCAACAAACCAACAAACCAACAAGCCAACAAGCCAACAAACCAACAAACCATCAAACCAACAAGCCAACAAACCAACAAGTCAACAACCCAACAAACTAACAAACCAAGTAACCAAAAAGCCAACAAACTAACAACCAACAAGCCAACAAGCCAACAAACCAACAAACCAACAAAGCAACAAGCCAACAAGACAACAAACCAACAAACCAACAAGCCAACAAACCAACAAACCAACAAACCAACAAGCCAACAAACCAACAAACAAATAAACGAACAAACCAACAAACCAAAAAACGAACAAACCAACAAACCAACAAACCAACAAACCAACAAGCCAACAAGCCAACAAACCAACAAACCAACAAGCCAACAAACCAACAAACCAACAAACCAACAAACCAACAAACCAACAAACCAACAAACCAACAAACCAACAAACCAACAAGCCAACAAGCCAACAAGCCAACAAACCAACAAACCAACAAGCCAACAAACCAACAAACAAATAAACCAACAAACCAACAAACCAACAAACCAACAAACCAACAAACCAACAAGTCAACAACCCAACAAACTAACCAACCAAGTAACCAAAAAGCCAACAAACTAACAACCAATAAGCCAACAAGCCAACAAACCAACAAAGCAACAAGCCAACAAGCCAACAAACCAACAAACCAACAAGCCAACAAACCAACAAACCAACAAACCAACAAACCAACAAGCCAACAAACCAACAAACCAAGAAACCAACAAACCAAGTAACCAAAAAGCCAACAAACTAACAAACCAACAAGCCAACACGCCAACAAACCAACAAACCAACAAAGCAACAAGCCAACAAACCAACAAACCAACAAGCCAACAAACCAACAAACCAACAAGCCAACAAGCCAACAAACCAACAAACCAACAAACCAACAAGCCAACAAACCAACAAACCAACAAGCCAACAAACTAACAAACCAACAAACCAAACAAGCTAACAAACCAACAAACCAACAAGCCAACAAACCAACAAACAAATAAACCAACAAACCAACAAACCAACAAACCAACAAACTAACAAACTAACAAACAAATAAACCAACAAACCAAAAAACCAACAAGCCAACAAACCAACAAACCAACAAACCAACAAGCCAACAAACCAACAAACCAACAAACCAAGTAACCAAAAAGCCAACAAACCAACAAACCAACAGGCCAACAAGCCAACAAACCAACAACCCAACAAGCCAACAAACCAACGAACCAACAAACCAACAAACCAACAAACCAACAAACCAACAAACCAACAAACCAACAAACCAACAAACCAACAAGCCAACAAGCCAACAAACCAACAAACCATCAAACCAACAAGCCAACAAACCAACAAGTCAACAACCCAACAAACTAACAAACCAAGTAACCAAAAAGCCAACAAACTAACAACCAACAAGCCAACAAGCCAACAAACCAACAAACCAACAAAGCAACAAGCCAACAAGACAACAAACCAACAAACCAACAAGCCAACAAACCAACAAACCAACAAACCAACAAGCCAACAAACCAACAAACAAATAAACGAACAAACCAACAAACCAAAAAACGAACAAACCAACAAACCAACAAACCAACAAACCAACAAGCCAACAAGCCAACAAACCAACAAACCAACAAGCCAACAAACCAACAAACCAACAAACCAACAAACCAACAAACCAACAAACCAACAAACCAACAAACCAACAAACCAACAAGCCAACAAGCCAACAAGCCAACAAACCAACAAACCAACAAGCCAACAAACCAACAAACAAATAAACCAACAAACCAACAAACCAACAAACCAACAAACCAACAAACTAACAAACAAATAAACCAACAAACCGAAAAACCAACAAGCCAGCAAACCAACAAACCAACAAGCCAACAAACCAACAAACCAACAAACCAATTAACCAACAAACCAACAAACGAACAAAACAACAAACCAACAAACCAACAAATCAACAAACCTACAAACCAACAAACCAACAAACAAATAAACCAACAAACCAACAAACCAACAAACCAACAAACCAACAAACCAACAAACAAATAAACCAACAAACCAACAAACCAACAAACCAACAAACCAACAAACCAACAAACCAACAAACCAATTAACCAACAAACCAACAAACGAACAAACCAACAAACCAACAAACCCACAAACCAACAAACCAACAAACAAATAAACCAACAAACCAACAAACCAAAAAACCAACAAACCAACCAACCAAAAAACCAACAATCCAACAAGCCAACAAGCCAACAAACCAACAAACTAACAAACCAACAAGCTAACAAACCAACAAACCAACAAGCCAACAAGCCAAGAAACCAACAAACTAAGTAACCAAAAAGCCAACAAACCAACAAACCAACAAGCCAACAAGCCAACAAACCAACAAACCAACAAGCCAACAAACCAACAAACCAACAAACCAACAAACCAACAAACCAACAAGCCAACAAACCAACAAACAAAAAAACCAGCAAACCAACAAACCAACAAACCAACAAACCAACAAACCAACAAACCAAAAAACCAACAAACCAACAAGACAACATGCCAACAAGCCAACAAACCAACAAACTAACAAACCAACAAACGAACTAGCCAACAAACCAACAAGCCAACAAGCCAACAAACCAACAAACCAACAAACCAACAAACCAACAAACCAACAAACCAACAAGCCAACAAACCAACAAGCCAACAAACCAACAAACCAACAAACCAAGTAACCAAAAAGCCAACAAACTAACAAACCAACAAGCCAACACGCCAACAAACCAACAAACCAACAAAGCAACAAGCCAACAAACCAACAAACCAACAAGCCAACAAACCAACAAACCAACAAGCCAACAAGCCTACAAACCAACAAACCAACAAACCAACAAGCCAACAAACCAACAAGGCAATAAACCAACAAACCAACAAACCAAACAAGCCAATAAACTAACAAACCAACAAGCCAACAAACCAACAAACAAATAAACCAACAAACCAACAAACCAACAAACCAACAAACCAATATACTAACAAACAAATAAACCAACAAACCAAAAAACCAACAAGCCAACAAACCAACAAACCAACAAACCAACAAGTCAACAAACCAACAAGCCAACAAACCAACAAACCAACAAACCAAGTAACCAAAAAGCCAACAAACCAACAAACCAACAGGCCAACAAGCCAACAAACCAACAAACCAACAAGCCAACAAACCAACAAACCAACAAACCAACAAACCAACAAACCAACAAACCAACAAACCAACAAACCAACAAACCAACAAGCCAACAAGCCAACAAACCAACAAACCATCAAACCAACAAGCCAACAAACCAACAAGTCAACAACCCAACAAACTAACCAACCAAGTAACCAAAAAGCCAACAAACTAACAACCAATAAGCCAACAAGCCAACAAACCAACAAACCAACAAAGCAACAAGCCAACAAGCCAACAAACCAACAAACCAACAAGCCAACAAACCAACAAACCAACAAACCAACAAGCCAACAAACCAACAAACAAATAAACCAACAAACCAACAAACCAACAAACCAACAAACCAAAAAACCAACAAACCAACAAACCAACAAACCAACAAACCAACAAACCAACAAGCCAACAAGCCAACAAGCCAACAAACCAACAAACCAACAAGCCAACAAACCAACAAACCAACAAATCAACAAACCAACAAGCCAACAAACCAACAAACCAAGAAACCAACAAACCAACAAGCCAACAAGCCAACAAACCAACAAACCAACAAGCCAACAAACCAACAAACAAATAAACCAACAAACCAACAAACCAACAAACCAACAAACCAACAAACTAACAAACAAATAAACCAACAAACCAAAAAACCAACAAGCCAACAAACCAACAAACCAACAAACCAAAAAGGCAACAAACCAACAAGCCAACAAACCAACAAACCAACAAACCAAGTAACCAAAAAGCCAAGAAACTAACAAACCAACAAGCCAACAAGCCAACAAACCAACAAACCAACAAAGCAACAAGCCAACAAACCAACAAACCAACAAGCCAACAAACCAACAAACCAACAAGCCAACAAGCCAACAAACCAACAAACCAACAAGCCAACAAACCAACAAACCGGCAAGCCAACAAGCCAACAAACCAACAAACCAACAAGCCAACAAACCAACAAACCAACAAACCAACAAACCAACAAACCAACAAACCAACAAACCAACAAACCAACAAACCAACAAACCAACAAACCAACAAACCAACAAGCCAACAAGCCAACAAACCAACAAACCAACAAACCAACAAGCCAACAAACTAACAAGCCAACAAACCAACACACTAACAAACCAAGTAACCAAAAAGCCAACAAACTAACAACCAACAAGCCAACAAGCCAACAAACCAACAAACCAACAAAGCAACAAGCCAACAAGCCAACAAACCAACAAACCAACAAGCCAACAAACCAACAAACCAACAAACCAACAAACCAAAAAACCAACAAACCAACAAACCAACAAGCCAACAAGCCAACAAACCAACAAACCAACAAGCCAACAAGCCAACAAACCAAAAAACCAACAAGCCAACAAACCAACAAACCAACAAACCAACAAGCCAACAAACCAATAAACAAATAAACCAACAAACCAAAAAACCAACAAACCAACAAACCAACAAACCAACAAACCAACGAACCAACAAGCTACCAAGCCAACAAACCAACAAACCAACAAACCAACAAACCAACAATCTAAGTAACCAACAAACCAACAAACCAACAAACCAACAAACCAACAAGCCAACAAACCAACAAACAAATAAACCAACAAACCAACAAACCAACAAACCAACAAACCAACAAACCAAAAAACCAAAAAACCAACAAGCCAACAAGCCAACAAACCAACAAACTAACAAACCAACAAACGAACTAACCAACAAACCAACAAACCAACAAGCCAACAAGCCAACAAACCAACAAACCAACAAACCAACAAACCAACAAACCAACAAACCAACAAACCAACAAGCCAACAAACCAACAAGCCAACAAACCAACAAACCAACAAACCAAGTAACCAAAAAGCCAACAAGCCAACAAACCAACAAACCAAAAAGCCAACAAACCAACAAACCAACAAGCCAACAAGCCAACAAACCAACAAACCAACAAACCAACAAGCCAACAAACCAACAAACCAACAAGCCAACAAACCAACAAACCAACAAACCAACAAACCAAACAAACCAACAAACCAACAAACCAACAAACAAACAAACCAACAAGCCAACAAGCCAACAAACCAACAAACCAACAAGCCAACAAACCAACAAACAAATAAACCAACAAACCAACAAACCAACAAACCAACAAACCAACAAACTAACAAACAAATAAACCAACAAACCAAAAAACCAACAAGCCAACAAACCAACAAACCAACAAACCAACAAGCCAACAAACCAACAAGCCAACAAATCAACAAACCAACAAACCACGTATCCAAAAAGCCAACAAACTAACAAACCAACAAGCCAACAAGCCAACAAACCAACAAACCAACAAAGCAACAAGCCAACAAACCAACAAACCAACAAGCCAACAAACCAACAAACCAACAAGCCAACAAGCCAACAAACCAACAAACCAGCAAACTAACAAGCCAACAAACCAAGAAACCAACAGGCCAACAAGCCAACAAACCAACAAACCAACAAGCCAACAAACCAACAAACCAACAAACCAACAAACCAACAAACCAACAAACCAACAAACCAACAAGCCAACAAGCCAACAAACCATCAAACCATCAAACCAACAAGCCAACAAACCAACAAGCCAACAAACCAACAAACTAACAAACCAAGTAACCAAAAAGCCAACAAACTAACAACCAACAAGCCAACAAGCCAACAAACCAACAAACCAACAAAGCAACAAGCCAACAAGCCAACAAACCAACAAACCAACAAGCCAACAAATCAACAAACCAACAAACCAACAAGCCAACAAACCAACAAACAAATAAACCAACAAACCAACAAACCAACAAACCAAAAAACCAACAAACCAACAAACCAACAAACCAACAAACCAACAAGCCAACAAGCCAACAAACCAACAAACCAACAAACCAACAAACCAACAAACCAACAAGCCAACAAGCCAACAAACCAACAAACCAACAAGCCAACAAACCAACAAACAAATAAACCAACAAACCAACAAACCAACAAACCAACAAACCAACAAACTAACAAACAAATAAACCAACAAACCAAGTACCCAAAAAGCCAACAAACCAACAAACCAACAAGCCAACAAACCAACAAACAAATAAACCAACAAACCAAAAAACCAACAAACCAACAAACCAACAAACCAACACACCAACAAGCCAACAAGCCAAGAAACCAACAAACTAAGTAACCAAAAAGCCAACAAACCAACAAACCAACAAGCCAACAAGCCAACAAAACAACAAACCAACAAGCCAACAAACCAACAAACAAATAAACCAACAAACCAACAAACCAACAAACCAACAAACCAACAAACTAACAAACAAATGAACCAACAAACCAAGTACCCAAAAAGCCAACAAACTAACAAACCAACAAGCCAACAAGCCAACAAACCAACAAACCAACAAAGCAATAAGCCAACAAACCAACAAACCAACAAGCCAACAAACCAACAAACCAACAAGCCAACAAGCCAACAAACCAACAAACCAACAAACCAACAAGCCAACAAACCAACAAACCAACAAGCCAACAAGCCAACAAGCCAACAAACCAACAAACCAACAAGCCAACAAACCAACAAACCAACAAAAACAAACCAACAAACCAACAAACCAACAAGCCAACAAGCCAACAAACCAACAAACCAACAAGCCAACAAACCAACAAGCCAACAAACCAACAAACTAACAAACCAAGTAACCAAAAAGCCAACAAACTAACAACCAACAAGCCAACAAGCCAACAAACCAACAAACCAATAAAGCAACAAGCCAACAAGCCAACAAACCAACAAACCAACAAGCCAATAAACCAACAAACCAACAAACCAACAAGCCAACAAACCAACAAACAAATAAACCAACAAACCAACAAACCAACAAACCAAAAAACCAACAAACCAACAAACCAACAAGCCAACAAGCCAACAAACCAACAAACCAACAAGCCAACAAGCCAACAAGCCAACAAACCAAAAAACAACAAGCCAACAAACCAACAAACCAACAAACCAACAAGCCAACAAACCAACAAACAAATAAACCAACAAACCAAAAAACCAACAAACCAACAAACCAACAAACCAACAAACCAACACACCAACAAGCCAACAAGCCAAGAAACCAACAAACTAAGTAACCAAAAAGCCAACAAACCAACAAACCAACATACCAACAAACCAACAAACCAACAAACCAACAAACCAACAAGCCAACAAACCAACAAACAAATAAACCAACAAACCAACAAACCAACAAACCAACAAGCCAACAAACCAACAAACCAACAAACCAACAAACCAACAAGCCAACAAACCAACAAACAAATAAACCAACAAACCAACAAACCAACAAACCAACAAACCAACAAACCAACAAACCAAAAAACCAACAAACCAACAAGCCAACAAGCCAACAAACCAACAAGCTAACAAACCAACAAACGAACTAGCCAACAAACCAACAAGCCAACAAGCCAACAAGCCAACAAACCAACAAACCAACAAACCAACAAACCAACAAACCAACAAACCAACAAGCCAACAAACCAACAAGCCAACAAACCAACAAACCAACTAACCAAGTAACCAAAAAGCCAACAAACTAACAAACCAACAAACCAACAAGCCAACAAACCAACAAACCAGCAAAGCAACAAGCCAACAAACCAACAAACCAAAAAGCCAACAAACCAACAAACCAACAAGCCAACAAGCCAACAAACCAATAAACCAACAAACCAACAAGCCAACAAACCAACAAACCAACAAGCCAACAAACCAACAAACCATCAAACCAAACAAACCAACAAACCAACAAACCAACAAACAAACAAACCAACAAGCCAACAAGCCAACAAACCAACAAACCAACAAGCCAACAAACCAACAAACAAATAAACCAACAAACCAACAAACCAACAAACCAACAAACCAACAAACCAACAAACTAACAAACAAATAAACCAACAAACCAAAAAACCAAAAAACCAACAAGCCAACAAACCAACAAACCAACAAACCAACAAGCCAACAAACCAACAAGCCAACAAACCAACAAACCAACAAACCAAGTAACCAAAAAGCCAACAAACTAACAAACCAACAAGCCAACAAGGCAACAAACCAACAAACCAACAAAGCAAAAAGCCAACAAACCAACAAACCAACAAGCCAACAAACCAACAAACCAACAAGCCAACAAACCAACAAACCAACAAACCAACAAACCAACAAACCAACAAACCAACAGGCCAACAAGCCAACAAACCAACAAACCAACAAGCCAACAAACCAACAAACCAACAAACCAACAAACCAACAAACCAACAAACCAACAAACCAACAAACCAACAAACCAACAAGCCAACAAGCTAACAAACCAACAAACCATCAAACCAACAAGCCAACAAACCAACAAGCCAACAAACCAACAAACTAACAAACCAAGTAACCAAAAAGCCAACAAACCAACAAACCAACAAACCAACAAGCCAACAAACCAACAAACAAATAAACCAACAAACCATCAAACCAACAAACCAAAAAACCAACAAACCAACAAACCAACAAACCAACAAGCCAACAAGCCAACAAACCAACAAACCAACAAGCCAACAAACCAACAAACCAACAAACCAAAAAACCAATAAACCAACAAACCAACAAACCAACAAGCCAACAAGCCAACAAACCAACAAACCAACAAGCCAACAAACCAACAAACAAATAAACCAACAAACCAACAAACCAACAAACTAACAAACAAATAAACCAACAAACCAAAAAACCAACAAGCCAACAAACCAACAAACCAACAAGCCAACAAGCCAACAAGCCAACAAACCAACAAACCAACAAACCAAGTAACCAAAAAGCCAACAAACTAACAAACCAACAAGCCAACAAGCCAACAAACCAACAAACCAACAAAGCAACAAGCCAACAAACCAACAAACCAACAAGCCAACAAACCAACAAACCAACAAGCCAACAAGCCAACAAACCAACAAACCAACAAACCAACAAGCCAACAAACCAACAAACCAACAAGCCAACAAGCCAACAAACCAACAAACCAACAAGCCAACAAACCAACAAACCAACAAACCAACAA
The DNA here is from genome assembly GCA_958298945.1 of Atherix ibis. Lineage (NCBI taxonomy): Eukaryota > Metazoa > Arthropoda > Insecta > Diptera > Athericidae > Atherix > Atherix ibis. The sequence continues at coordinate 33,278,119 of OY282608.1, forward strand.
GCCAACAAACCAACAAACCAACAAACCAACAAACCAACATGCCAACAAACCAACAAACCAACAGGCCAACAAGCCAACAAGCCAACAAACCAACAAACCAACAAGCCAACAAACCAACAAACCAACAAACCAACAAACCAAAAAACCAACAAACCAACAAACCAACAAACCAACAAGCCAACAAGCCAACAAACCAACAAACCATCAAACCAACAAGCCAACAAACCAACAAGCCAACAAACCAACAAACTAACAAACCAAGTAACCAAAAAGCCAACAAACCAACAAACCAACAAACCAACAAGCCAACAAACCAACAAACAAATAAACCAACAAACCATCAAATCAACAAACCAAAAAACCAACAAACCAACAAACCAACAAACCAACAAGCCAACAAGCCAACAAACCAACAAACCAACAAGCCAACAAACTAACAAACCAACAAACCAACAAACCAACAAACCAACAAACCAACAAACCAACAAACCAACAAGCCAACAAACCAACAAACCAACAAACCAACATGCCAACTAACCAACAAATCAACAAATCAACAAACCAACAAACCAAGAAACCAACAAACCAACAAACCAATAAACCAAAAAACCAACAAACCAACAAATTATCAAACGAAAAAACCAACAAACCAACAAACCAATAAACCAACAAACCAAAAAACCAACAAACCAACAAACCAACAAGCCAACAAACAAACAAACCAACAAACCAATTAACCAACAAGCCAACAAACGAACAAAACAACAAACCAACAAACCAAAAAATCAACAAACCTACAAACCAACAAACCAACACACAAATAAACCAACAAACCAACAAACCAACAAACCAACAAACCAACAAACCAACAAACCAACAAACAAATAAACCAACAAACCAACAAACCAACAAACCAACAAACCAACAAACCAACAAACCAACAAACCAACAAACCAACAAACCAATTAACCAACAAACCAACAAACGAACAAACCAACAAACCAACAAACCAACAAACCTACAAACCAACAAACCAATAAACAAAAAAACCAACAAACCAACAAACCAAAAAACCAACAAACCAACAAACCAAAAAACCAACAATCCAACAAGCCAACAAGCCAACAAATTAACAAACCAACAAGCTAACAAACCAACAAACCAACAAGCCAACAAGCCAAGAAACCAACAAACTAAGTAACCAACAAGCCAACAAACCAACAAACCAACAAGCCAACAAGCCAACAAACCAACAAACCAACAAGCCAACAAACCAACAAACCAACAAACCAACAAACCAACAAGCCAACAAACCAACAAACAAATAAACCAACAAACCAACAAACCAACAAACCAACAAACCAACAAACCAACAAACCAAAAAACCAACAAACCAACAAGCCAACAAACCAACAAACTAACAAACCAACAAACGAACTAACCAACAAACCAACAAGCCAACAAGCGAACAAACCAACAAACCAACAAGCCAACAAGCCAACAAGCCAACAAACCAACAAACAAACAATCCAACAAACCAAAAAACCAACAAACCAACAAACCAACAAACTAAGTAACCAACAAGCCATCAAACCAACAAACCAACAAACCAACAAAACAACAAGCCAACAAACCAACAAATCAAGAAACCAACAAGCCAACAAACCAAGAAACAAATAAACCAACAAACCAACAAACCAACAAACAAAAAAAAAACAAACCAACAAACAAACAAACCAACAAACCAACAAACCAAAAAACCAACAAACCAACAAGCCAACAAACCAACAAGCCAACAAACCAACAAACCAACAAACCAACAAGCCAACAAACCAACAAACAAATAAACCAACAAACCAACATACCAACAAACCAACAAACCAACAAACCAAAAAACCAACAAACCAACAAGCCAACAAGCCAACAAACCAACAAACTAACAAACCAACAAACGAACTAACCAACAAACCAACAAGCCAACAAGCCAACAAGCCAACAAACCAACAAACCAACAAACCAACATGCCAACAAACCAACAAACCAACAAACCAAAAAACCAACAAACCAACAAACCAACAAACCAACAAGCCAACAAACCAACAAACCAACAAAACAACAAACCAACTAACCAACAAACCAACAAGCCAGCAAACCAACAAGCCAACAAAGCAACAAACCAACAAACAAAGTAACCAAAAAGGCAACAAACTAACAAACCAACAAGCCAACAAGCCAACAAACCAACAAACCAACAAAGCAACAAGCCAACAAGCCAACAAACCAACAAACCAACAAACCAACAAGCCAACAAACCAACAAACCAACAAGCCAACAAGCCAACAAACCAACAAACCAACAAACCAACAAGCCAACAAACCAACAAACCAACAAGCCAACAAACCAACAAACCAACAAACCAACAAGCCAACAAGCCAACAAACCAACAAACCAACAAGCCAACAAACCAACAAACCAACAAACCAACAAACCAACAAGCCAACAAACCAACAAACCAAAAAACCAACAAACCAACAAACCAACAAGCCAACAAGCCAACAAGCCAACAAACCAACAAACAAACAAGCCAACGAACCAACAAACCAACAAATCAACAAGCCAACAAACCAACAAATCAAGAAACCAACAAGCCAACAAACCAAGAAACAAATAAACCAACAAACCAACAAACCAACAAACAAACAAACCAACAAACCAACAAGCCAACAAGCCAACAAACTAACAAACTAACAAACCAACAAACGAACTAACCAACAAACCAACAAGCCAACAAGCCAACAAACCAACAAACCAACAAACCAACAAACCAACAAACTAAGTAACCAACAAGCCAACAAACCAACAAACCAACAAGCCGACAAACCAACAAACTAACAAACCAACAAGCCAACAAACCAACAAACCAACAAGCCAACAAGCCAACAAACCAACAAACCAACAAACTAAGTAACCAACAAGCCAATAAACCAACAAACCAACAAACCAACAAACCAACAAACCAACAAGCCAACAAACCAACAAACAAATAAACCAAGAAACCAACAAACCAACAAACCAACAAACCAACAAACCAACAAACCAACAATCCAACAAGCCAACAAACCAACAAACCAACAAACCAACAAGCCAACAAACCAACAAACCAACAAGCCAAAAGGCCAACAAACCAACAAACCAACAAGCCAACAAACCAACAAACCAACAAACCAACAAGCCAACAAACCAACAAACAAATAAACCAACAAACCAACAAACCAACAAACCAAAAAATCAACAAACCAACAAACTAAGTAACCAACAAGCCAACAAACCAACAAAACAACAAGCTGACAAACCAACAAACTAACAAACCAACAAGCCAACAAACCAACAAACCAACAAGCCAACAAGCCAACAAACCAACAAACCAACAAACCAACAAACTAAGTAACCAACAAGCAAAAAAACCAAAAAACTAACAAACCAACAAGCCAACAAACCAACAAACTAACAAACCAACAAACGAACTAACCAACAAACCAACAAGCCAACAAGCCAACAAACCAACAAACCAACAAACCAACTAACTAAGTAACCAAAAAGCCAACAAACCAACAAGCCAACAAGCCAACAAACCAACAAACCAACAATCCAACAAACCAACAAACCAACAAACCAAAAAACCAACAAACCAACAAACCAACAAACCAACAAGCCAACAAACCAACAAGCCAACAAGCCAACAAGCCAACAAACCAACAAACCAACAAGCCAACAAACCAACAAACCAACAAACCAACAAGCCAACAAACAAATAAACCAACAAACCAACAAACCAACAAACCAACAAACCAAAAAACCAACAAACCAACAAGCCAACAAGCCAACAAACCAAAAAGCCAACAAACCAACAAACCAACAAACCAACAAGCCAACAAACCAACAAACAAATAAACCAACAAACCAACAAACCAACAAACCAACAAACCAACAAACCAACAAACCAAAAAACTAACAAACCAACAAGCCAACAAGCCAACAAACTAACAAACAAACAAACCAACAAACGAACTAACCAACAAACCAACAAGCCAACAAGCCAACAAACCAACAAACCAACAAACCAACAAACCAACAAACTAAGTAACCAACAAGCCAACAAACCAACAAGCCAACAAGCCAACAAACCAACAAACCAACAATCCAACAAACCAACAAACCAACAAACCAAAAAACCAACAAACCAACAAACCAACAAGCCAACAAACCAACAAACCAACAAACCAAGTAACCAAAAAGCCAACAAACTAACAAACCAACAAGCCAACAAGCCAACAAACCAACAAACCAACAACCCAACAAACCAACAAACCAACAAGCCAACAAGCCAACAAACCAACAAACCAACAAACCAACAAGCCAACAAGCCAACAAACCAACAAACCAACAAGCCAACAAACCAACAAACCAACAAACCAACAAACCAACAAGCCAACAACCCAACAAACAAAAAAACCAACAAACCAACAAACCAACAAGCCAACAAGCCAACAAGCCAACAAACCAACAAACCAACAAGCCAACAAACCAACAAACCAACAAACCAACAAACTAAGTAACCAACAAGCCATCAAACCAACAAACCAACAAACCAACAAATCAACAAGCAAACAAACCAACCAATCAACAAGCCAACAAGCCAACAAACTAACAAACTAACAAACCAACAAACGAACTAACCAACAAACCAACAAGCCAACAAGCCAACAAACCAACAAACCAACAAACCAACAAGCCAACAAACCAACAAACCAAAAAACCAACAAACCAACAAACCAACAAGCCAACAAGCCAACAAACCAACAAACCAACAAGCCAACAAACCAACAAACCAACAAACTAAGTAACCACCAAGCCATCAAACCAACAAACCAACAAACCAACAAATCAACAAGCAAACAAACCAACCAATCAACAAACTAACAAGCCAACAAACCAACAAACCAACAAGCCGACAAACCAACAAACTAACAAACCAACAAGCCAACAAACCAACAAACCAACAAGCCAACAAGCCAACAAACCAACAAACCAACAAACTAAGTAACCAACAAGCCAATAAACCAACAAACCAACAAACCAACAAACCAACAAACCAACAAGCCAACAAACCAACAAACAAATAAACCAAGAAACCAACAAACCAACAAACCAACAAACCAACAAACCAACAAACCAACAAGCCAACAAGCCAACAAACCAACAAACCAACAAACCAACAAGCCAACAAACCAACAAACCAACAAGCCAAAAGGCCAACAAACCAACAAACCAACAAGCCAACAAACCAACAAACCAACAAACCAACAAGCCAACAAACCAACAAACAAATAAACCAACAAACCAACAAACCAACAAACCAAAAAATCAACAAACCAACAAACTAAGTAGCCAACAAGCCAACAAACCAACAAAACAACAAGCTGACAAACCAACAAACTAACAAACCAACAAGCCAACAAACCAACAAACCAACAAGCCAACAAGCCAACAAACCAACAAACCAACAAACCAACAAACTAAGTAACCAACAAGCAAAAAAACCAAAAAACTAACAAACCAACAAGCCAACAAACCAACAAACTAACAAACCAACAAACGAACTAACCAACAAACCAACAAGCCAACAAGCCAACAAACCAACAAACCAACAAACCAACAAACTAAGTAACCAAAAAGCCAACAAACCAACAAGCCAACAAGCCAACAAACCAACAAACCAACAATCCAACAAACCAACAAACCAACAAACCAAAAAACCAACAAACCAACAAACCAACAAACCAACAAGCCAACAAACCAACAAGCCAACAAGCCAACAAGCCAACAAACCAACAAACCAACAAGCCAACAAACCAACAAACCAACAAACCAACAAGCCAACAAACAAATAAACCAACAAACCAACAAACCAACAAACCAACAAACCAAAAAACCAACAAACCAACAAGCCAACAAGCCAACAAACCAAAAAGCCAACAAACCAACAAACCAACAAACCAACAAACCAACAAGCCAACAAGCCAACAAACGAACTAACCAACAAACCAACAAGCCAACAAGCCAACAAACCAACAAACCAACAAACCAACAAACCAACAAACTAAGTAACCAACAAGCCAACAAACCAACAAGCCAACAAGCCAACAAACCAACAAACCAACAATCCAACAAACCAACAAACCAACAAACCAAAAAACCAACAAACCAACAAACCAACAAGCCAACAAACCAACAAACCAACAAACCAAGTAACCAAAAAGCCAACAAACTAACAAACCAACAAGCCAACAAGCCAACAAACCAACAAACCAACAACCCAACAAACCAACAAACCAACAAGCCAACAAGCCAACAAACCAACAAACCAACAAACCAACAAGCCAACAAGCCAACAAACCAACAAACCAACAAGCCAACAAACCAACAAACCAACAAACCAACAAACCAACAAGCCAACAACCCAACAAACAAAAAAACCAACAAACCAACAAACCAACAAGCCAACAAGCCAACAAACCAACAAACCAACAAGCCAACGAACCAACAAACCAACAAACCAACAAACCAACAAGCCAACAACCCAACAAACAAAAAAACCAACAAACCAACAAACCAACAAGCCAACAAGCCAACAAGCCAACAAACCAACAAACCAACAAGCCAACAAACCAACAAACCAACAAACCAACAAACTAAGTAACCAACAAGCCATCAAACCAACAAACCAACAAACCAACAAATCAACAAGCAAACAAACCAACCAATCAACAAACTAACAAGCCAACAAACCAACAAACAAATAAACGAACAAACTAACAAACCAACAAACCAACAAACCAAAAAACCAACAAACCAACAAGCCAACAAGCCAACAAACTAACAAACTAACAAACCAACAAACGAACTAACCAACAAACCAACAAGCCAACAAGCCAACAAACCAACAAACCAACAAACCAACAAGCCAACAAACCAACAAACCAAAAAACCAACAAACCAACAAACCAACAAGCCAACAAGCCAACAAACCAACAAACCAACAAGCCAACAAACCAACAAACCAACAAACTAAGTAACCACCAAGCCATCAAACCAACAAACCAACAAAACAACAAATCAACAAGCAAACAAACCAACCAATCAACAAACTAACAAGCCAACAAACCAACAAACAAATAAACCAACAAACTAACAAACCAACAAACCAACAAACCAAAAAACCAACAAACCAACAAGCCAACAAGCCAACAAACTAACAAACTAACAAACCAACAAACGAACTAACCAACAAACCAACAAACCAACAAACCAAAAAATCAACAAACCAACAAACTAAGTAACCAACAAGCCAACAAACCAACAAAACAACAAGCTGACAAACCAACAAACTAACAAACCAACAAGCCAACAAACCAACAAACCAACAAGCCAACAAGCCAACAAACCAACAAACCTACAAACCAACAAACTAAGTAACCAACAAGCAAAAAAACCAAAAAACTAACAAATCAACAAGCCAACAAACCAACAAACTAACAAACCAACAAACGAACTAACCAACAAACCAACAAGCCAACAAGCCAACAAACCAACAAACCAACAAACTAAGTAACCAAAAAGCCAACAAACCAACAAGCCAACAAGCCAACAAACCAACAAACCAACAATCCAACAAACCAACAAACCAACAAACCAAAAAACCAACAAACCAACAAACCAACAAACCAACAAGCCAACAAACCAACAAGCCAACAAGCCAACAAGCCAACAAACCAACAAACCAACAAGCCAACAAACCAACAAACCAACAAACCAACAAGCCAACAAACAAATAAACCAACAAACCAACAAACCAACAAACCAACAAACCAAAAAACCAACAAACCTACAAGCCAACAAGCCAACAAACCAAAAAGCCAACAAACCAACAAACCAACAAACCAACAAGCCAACAAACCAACAAACAAATAAACCAACAAACCAACAAACCAACAAACCAACAAATCAACAAACCAAAAAACCAACAAACCAACAAGCCAACAAGCCAACAAACTAACAAACAAACAAACCAACAAACGAACTAACCAACAAACCAACAAGCCAACAAGCCAACAAACCAACAAACCAACAAACCAACAAACCAACAAACTAAGTAACAAACAAGCCAACAAACCAACAAGCCAACAAGCCAACAAACCCACAAACCAACAATCCAACAAACCAACAAACCAACAAACCAAAAAACCAACAAACCAACAAACCAACAAGCCAACAAACCAACAAGCCAACAAACCAACAAACCAACAAACCAAGTAACCAAAAAGCCAACAAACTAACAAACCAACAAGCCAACAAGCCAACAAACCAGCAAACCAACAAAGCAACAAGCCAAGAAGCCAACAAACCAACAAACCAACAAGCCAACAAACCAACAAACCAACAAGCCAACAAGCCAACAAACCAACAAACCAACAAACCAACAAGCCAACAAGCCAACAAACCAACAAACCAACAAGCCAACAAACCAACAAACCAACAAACCAACAAACCAACAAGCCAACAACCCAACAAACAAAAAAACCAACAAACCAACAAACCAACAAGCCAACAAGCCAACAAGCCAACAAACCAACAAACCAACAAGCCAACAAACCAACAAACCAACAAACTAAGTAACCAACAAGCCATCAAACCAACAAACCAACAAACCAACAAATCAACAAGCAAACAAACCAACCAATCAACAAACTAACAAGCCAACAAACCAACAAACAAATAAACGAACAAACTAACAAACCAACAAACCAACAAACCAAAAAACCAACAAACCAACAAGCCAACAAGCCAACAAACTAACAAACTAACAAACCAACAAACGAACTAACCAACAAACCAACAAGCCAACAAGCCAACAAACCAACAAACCAACAAACCAACAAGCCAACAAACCAACAAACCAAAAAACCAATAAACCAACAAACCAACAAGCCAACAAGCCAACAAACCAACAAACCAACAAGCCAACAAACCAACAAACCAACAAACTAAGTAACCAACAAGCCATCAAACCAACAAACCAACAAACCAACAAATCAACAAGCAAACAAACCAACCAATCAACAAACTAACAAGCCAACAAACCAACAAACAAATAAACCAACAAACTAACAAACCAACAAACCAACAAACCAAAAAACCAACAAACCAACAAGCCAACAAGCCAACAAACTAACAAACTAACAAACCAACAAACGAACTAACCAACAAACCAACAAGCCAACAAGCCAACCAATCAACAAACTAACAAGCCAACAAACCAACAAACAAATAAACCAACAAACTAACAAACCAACAAACCAACAAACCAAAAAACCAACAAACCAACAAGCCAACAAACCAACAACTAACAAACCAACAAGCCAACAAACCAACAAACCAACAAGCCAACAAGCCAACAAACCAACAAACCAACAAACAAACAAACCAACAAACTAAGTAACCAACAAACCAACAAACCAACAAGCCAACAAACCAACAAACTAACAAACCAACAAGCCAACAAACCAACAAACCAACAAGCCAAAAAGCCAACAAACCAACAAACCCACAAGCCAACAAACCAACAAACCAACAAACCAACAAGCCAACAAACCAACAAACAAATAAACCAACAAACCAACAAACCAACAAACCAACAAACCAAAAAACCAACAAACCAACAAGCCAACAAGCCAACAAACCAACAAGCCAACAAACCAACAAGCCAACAAACCAAAAAACCAACAAACCAACAAGCCAACAAACCAACAAACCAACAAGCCAACAAGCCAACAAACCAACAAACCAACAAACAAACAAACCAACAAACTAAGTAACCAACAAACCAACAAACCAACAAGCCAACAAACCAACAAACTAACAAACCAACAAGCCAACAAACCAACAAACCAACAAATCAACAAGCAAACAAACCAACCAATCAACAAACCAACAAGCCAACAAACCAACAAACAAATAAACCAACAAACCAACAAACCAACAAACCAACAAACCAAAAAACCACCAAACCAAAAAGCCAACAAGCCAAAAAACTAACAAACTAAAAACCAACAAACGAACTAACCAACAAACCAACAAGCCAACAAGCTAACAAACCAACAAACCAACAAACCAACAAACCAACAAACTAACTAACCAACAAGCAAACAAACCAATAAACCAACAAGCCAACAAGCCAACAAACCAACAAACCAACAAACCAACAAACCAACAAACTAAGTAACCAACAATCCAACAAACCAACAAACCAACAAGCCAACAAACCAACAAACTAACAAACCAACAAGCCAACAAACCAACAAACCAACAAGCCAAAAAGCCAACAAACCAACAAACCAACAAGCCAACAAACCAACAAACCAACAAGCCAACAAACCAACAAACAAATAAACCAACAAACCAACAAACCAACAAACCAACAAACCAAAAAACCAACAAACCAACAAGCCAACAAGCCAACAAACCAACAAGCCAACAAACAAACAAGCCAACAAACCAAAAAACCAACAAACCAACAAACCAACAAACCAACAAGCCAACAAGCCAACAAACCAAAAAACCAACAAACTAAGTAACCAACAAGCCAACAAACCAACAAACCAACAAGCAAAAAAACCAAAAAACTAACAAACCAACAAGCCAACAAACCAACAAACCAACAAGCCAACAAGCCAACAAACCAACAAACCAACAAGCCAACAAACCAACAAACCAACAAACCAACAAGCCAACAAGCCAACAAACCAACAAACCAACAAAGCAACAAGCCAACAAGCCAACAAACCAACAAACCAACAAGCCAACAAACCAACAAACCAACAAGCCAACAAGCCAACAAACCAACAAACCAACAAACCAACAAACCAACAAGCCAACAAACCAACAAACCAACAAGCCAAAAAGCCAACAAACCAACAAACCAACAAGCCAACAAACCAACAAACCAACAAACCAACAAGCCAACAAACCAACAAACAAATAAACCAACAAACCAACAAACCAACAAACCAACAAACCAAAAAACCAACAAACCAACAAGCCAACAAGCCAACAAACCAACAAGCCAACAAACCAACAAGCCAACAAACCAAAAAACCAACAAACCAACAAACCAACAAACCAACAAGCCAACAAGCCAACAAACCAACAAACCAGCAAACCAACAAACCAACAAACTAAGTAACCAACAAGCCAACAAACCAACAAACCAACAAGCATAAAAACCAAAAAACTAACAAACCAACAAGCCAACAAACCAACAAACCAACAAGCCAACAAGCAAACAAACCAACAAACCAACAAGCCAACAAACCAACAAACCAACAAACCAACAAGCCAACAAGCCAACAAACCAACAAACGAACAAAGCAACAATCCAACAAGCCAACAAACCAACAAACCAACAAGCCAACAAACCAACAAACCAACAAGCCAACAAGCCAACAAACCAACAAACAAAGAAACCAACAAGCCAACAAATCAACAAACCAACAAGCCAACAAACCAACAAACCAACAAACCAACAAACCAACCAGCCAACAAGCCAACAAACCAACAAACCAACAAGCCAACAAACCAACAAGCCAAAAAACCAACAAACAAAGTAACCAAAAAGCCAACAAACTAACAAACCAACAAGCCAACAAGCCAACAAACCAACAAACCAACAAGCCAACAAACCAACAAACCAACAAACCAAAAAACCAACAAACCAACAAACCAACAAACCAACAAACCAAAAAACCAACAAGCCAACAAGCCAACAAACCAACAAGCCAACAAACCAACAAGCCAACAAACCAACAAGCCAACAAACCAACAAACCAACAAACCAAGTAACCAAAAAGCCAACAAACTAACAAACCAACAAGCCAACAAGCCAACAAACCAACAAACCAACAAAGCAACAAGCCAACAAGCCAACAAAACAACAAACCAACAAGCCAACAAACCAACAAACCAACAAACCAACATGCCAACAAACCAACAAACCAACAAATTAAGTAACCAACAAGCCAACAAACCAACAAACCAACAAGCCAACAAACCAACAAACTAACAAACCAACAAGCCAACAAACCAACAAACCAACAAGCTAAAAAGCCAACAAACCAACAAACCAACAAGCCAACAAACCAACAAACCAACAAACCAACAAGCCAACAAACCAACAAACAAATAAACCAACAAACCAACAAACCAACAAACCAACAAACCAAAAAACCAACAAACCAACAAGCCAACAAGCCAACAAACCAACAAGCCAACAAACCAACAAACCGACAAACCAACAAGCCAACAAACCAACAAACCAACAAGCCAACAAGCCAACAAACCAACAAACCAACAAACCAACAAGCCAACAAATCAACAAACCAACAAGCCAACAAACCAACAAACCAACAAACCAACCAGCCAACAAGCCAACAAACCAACAAACCATTAAGGTAACAAACCAACAAACCAACAAACCAACAAACCAACAAGCCAAAAAACCAACAATCCAAAAAACCAACAAACCAGCAAACCAACAAGCCAACAAGCCAACAAATCAACGAACCAGCAAGCCAACAAACCAACAAACCAACAAACTAAGTAACCAACAAGCCAACAAATCAACAAACCAACAAGTCAACAAACTAACAAACCAACAAGCCAACAAGCCGACAAACCAACAAACCAACAAAGCAACAAGCCAACATGCCAACAAACCAACAAACCAACAAGCCAACAAGCCAACAAACCAACAAACCAACAAACCAACATGCCAACAAACCAACAAATCAACAAATCAACAAACCAACAAACCAAGAAACCAACAAATCAACAAACCAACAAACCAACAAACCAAAAAACCAACAAACCAACAAACCATCAAATGAACAAACCAACAAACCAACTAACCAACAAACCAACAAACCACAAAACCAACAAACCAACAAGCCAACAAACCAACAAACCAAAAAACCAACAAACCAACAAACCAACAAGCCAACAAGCCAACAAACCAACAAACCAACAAGCCAACAAACCAAAAAACCAACAAACTTAGTAACCAACAAGCCAACAAACCAACAAACCAACAAACCAACAAGCCAACAAACCAACAAACCAACAAACCAAAAAACCAACAAACCAACAAACCAACAAACTAACAAACCAACAAACCAACAAAGCAACAAGCCAACAAGCCAACAAAACAACAAACCAACAAGCCAACATACCAACAAACCAACAAACCAACATGCCAACAAACCAACAAATCAACAAATCAACAAACCAACAAACCAAGAAACCAACAAACCAACAAACTAAAAAACCAACAAACCAACAAACCATCAAGCCAACAAGCCAACAAACCAAGAAACCAACAAACCAAAAAGCCAACAAACCAACAAACCAAAAAAACAACAAACCGACAAACCAACAAGCCACCAAGCCAACAAACCAACAAACCAACAAGCCAAAAAACCAACAAACCAACAAACTAAGTAACCAACAAGTCATCAAACCAACAAACCAACAAGCCAACAAGCCAACAAACCGACAAACCAACAAGCCAACAAACCAACAAACCAACAAGCCAACAAGCCAACAAACCAACAAACCAACAAACCAACAAGCCAACAAATCAACAAACCAACAAGCCAACAAACCAACAAACCAACAAACCAACCAGCCAACAAGCCATCAAACCAACAAACCATTAAGGTAACAAACCAACAAACCAACAAACCAACAAACCAACAAGCCAAAAAACCAACAATCCAAAAAACCAACAAACCAGCAAACCAACAAGCCAACAAGCCAACAAATCAACGAACCAACAAGCCAACAAACCAACAAACCAACAAGCCAACAAGCCAACAAACCAACAAACAAAGAAACCAACAAGCCAACAAATCAACAAACCAACAAGCCAACAAACCAACAAACCAACAAACCAACAAACCAACCAGCCAACAAGCCAACAAACCAACAAACCAACAAGCCAACAAACCAACAAGCCAAAAAACCAACAAACAAAGTAACCAAAAAGCCAACAAACTAACAAACCAACAAGCCAACAAGCCAACAAACCAACAAACCAACAAGCCAACAAACCAACAAACCAACAAACCAAAAAACCAACAAACCAACAAACCAACAAACCAACAAACCAAAAAACCAACAAGCCAACAAGCCAACAAACCAACAAGCCAACAAACCAACAAGCCAACAAACCAACAAGCCAACAAACCAACAAACCAACAAACCAAGTAACCAAAAAGCCAACAAACTAACAAACCAACAAGCCAACAAGCCAACAAACCAACAAACCAACAAAGCAACAAGCCAACAAGCCAACAAAACAACAAACCAACAAGCCAACAAACCAACAAACCAACAAACCAACATGCCAACAAACCAACAAACCAACAAATTAAGTAACCAACAAGCCAACAAACCAACAAACCAACAAGCCAACAAACCAACAAACTAACAAACCAACAAGCCAACAAACCAACAAACCAACAAGCTAAAAAGCCAACAAACCAACAAACCAACAAGCCAACAAACCAACAAACCAACAAACCAACAAGCCAACAAACCAACAAACAAATAAACCAACAAACCAACAAACCAACAAACCAACAAACCAAAAAACCAACAAACCAACAAGCCAACAAGCCAACAAACCAACAAGCCAACAAACCAACAAACCGACAAACCAACAAGCCAACAAACCAACAAACCAACAAGCCAACAAGCCAACAAACCAACAAACCAACAAACCAACAAGCCAACAAATCAACAAACCAACAAGCCAACAAACCAACAAACCAACAAACCAACCAGCCAACAAGCCAACAAACCAACAAACCATTAAGGTAACAAACCAACAAACCAACAAACCAACAAACCAACAAGCCAAAAAACCAACAATCCAAAAAACCAACAAACCAGCAAACCAACAAGCCAACAAGCCAACAAATCAACGAACCAGCAAGCCAACAAACCAACAAACCAACAAACTAAGTAACCAACAAGCCAACAAATCAACAAACCAACAAGTCAACAAACTAACAAACCAACAAGCCAACAAGCCGACAAACCAACAAACCAACAAAGCAACAAGCCAACATGCCAACAAACCAACAAACCAACAAGCCAACAAGCCAACAAACCAACAAACCAACAAACCAACATGCCAACAAACCAACAAATCAACAAATCAACAAACCAACAAACCAAGAAACCAACAAATCAACAAACCAACAAACCAACAAACCAAAAAACCAACAAACCAACAAACCATCAAATGAACAAACCAACAAACCAACTAACCAACAAACCAACAAACCACAAAACCAACAAACCAACAAGCCAACAAACCAACAAACCAAAAAACCAACAAACCAACAAACCAACAAGCCAACAAGCCAACAAACCAACAAACCAACAAGCCAACAAACCAAAAAACCAACAAACTTAGTAACCAACAAGCCAACAAACCAACAAACCAACAAACCAACAAGCCAACAAACCAACAAACCAACAAACCAAAAAACCAACAAACCAACAAACCAACAAACTAACAAACCAACAAACCAACAAAGCAACAAGCCAACAAGCCAACAAAACAACAAACCAACAAGCCAACATACCAACAAACCAACAAACCAACATGCCAACAAACCAACAAATCAACAAATCAACAAACCAACAAACCAAGAAACCAACAAACCAACAAACTAAAAAACCAACAAACCAACAAACCATCAAGCCAACAAGCCAACAAACCAAGAAACCAACAAACCAAAAAGCCAACAAACCAACAAACCAAAAAAACAACAAACCGACAAACCAACAAGCCACCAAGCCAACAAACCAACAAACCAACAAGCCAAAAAACCAACAAACCAACAAACTAAGTAACCAACAAGTCATCAAACCAACAAACCAACAAGCCAACAAGCCAACAAACCGACAAACCAACAAGCCAACAAACCAACAAACCAACAAGCCAACAAGCCAACAAACCAACAAACCAACAAACCAACAAGCCAACAAATCAACAAACCAACAAGCCAACAAACCAACAAACCAACAAACCAACCAGCCAACAAGCCAACAAACCAACAAACCATTAAGGTAACAAACCAACAAACCAACAAACCAACAAACCAACAAGCCAAAAAACCAACAATCCAAAAAACCAACAAACCAGCAAACCAACAAGCCAACAAGCCAACAAATCAACGAACCAGCAAGCCAACAAACCAACAAACCAACAAACTAAGTAACCAACAAGCCAACAAATCAACAAACCAACAAGTCAACAAGCCAACAAACCAACAAACCAACAAGCCAACAAGCCAACAAACCAACAAACCAACAAAGCAACAAGCCAACAAGCCAACAAACTAACAAAATAATAAGCCAACAAGCCAACAAACCAACAAACCAACAAACCAACAAACCAACATGCCAACAAACCAACAAATCAACAAATCAACAAACCAACAAACCAAGAAACCAACAAATCAACAAACCAACAAACCAACAAACCAAAAAACCAACAAACCAACAAACCATCAAATGAACAAACCAACAGACCAACTAACCAACAAACCAACAAACCAAAAAACCAACAAACCAACAAGCCAACAAACCAACAAACCAAAAAACCAAAAAACCAACAAACCAACAAGCCAACAAGCCAACAAACCAACAAATCAACAAGCCAACAAACCAAAAAACCAACAAACTTAGTAACCAACAAGCCAACACACTAACAAACCAACAAGCCAACAAGCCAACAAACCAACAAACCAACAAGCCAACAAACCAACAAACCAACAAACCAAAAAACCAACAAACCAACAAACCAACAAACTAACAAACCAACAAACCAACAAAGCAACAAGCCAACAAGCCAACAAAACAACAAACCAACAAGCCAACATACCAACAAACCAACAAACCAACATGCCAACAAACCAACATGCCAACAAACCAACAAATCAACAAATCAACAAACCAACAAACCAAGAAACCAACAAACCAACAAACTAAAAAACCAACAAACCAACAAACCATCAAACGAACAAACCAACAAACCAACTAACCAACAAACCAACAAACCAAAAAACCAACAAACCAACAAGCCAACAAACCAACAAACCAAAAAACCAACAAACCAACAAACCAACAAGCCAACAAGCCAATAAACCAACAAACCAACAAGCCAACAAACCAACAAACCAACAAACTTAGTAACCAACAAGCCAACAAACTAACAAACCAACAAGCCAACAAGCCAATAAACCAACAAACCAACAAGCCAACAAACCAACAAACCAACAAACCAAGAAACCAACAAACCAACAAACCAGAAAACCAACAAACCAACAAACCAACAAAACAATAAGCCAACAAGCCAACAAACCAACAAACCAAAAAGCCAACAAACCAACAAGCCAACAAACCAACAAACCAACAAACCAAGTAACCAAAAATCCAACAAACTAACAAACCAACAAGCCAACAAGCCAACAAACCAAAAAACCAACAAAGCAACAAGCCAACAAGCCAACAAACCAACAACCCACCAAGCCAACAAACCAACAAACCAACAAGCCAACAAGCCAACAAACCAACAAACCAACAAACCAAGAAACCAACAAGCCAACAAGCCAACAAACCAACAAACCAACAAGCCAACAAGCCCGCAAACCAACAAACCAACAAGCCAACAAACCAACAAACCAACAAAGCAACAAGCCAACAAGCCAACAAACCAACAAACCAACAAGCCAACAAACAAACAAACCAACAAGCCAACAAGCCAACAAACCAACAAACCAACAATCCAACAAACCAACAAACCAACAAGCCAACAAGCCAACAAACCAACAAACCAACAAGCCAACAAACCAACAAACCAACAAACCAACAAACCAACAAGCCAACAAGCCAACAAAGCAAGAAACCAACAAACCAAAAAGCCAACAAACCAACAAACCAAAAAAACAACAAACCAACAAACCAACAAGCCAACAAGCCAACAAACCAACAAACCAACAAGCCAACATACCAACAAACCAACAAACCAACATGCCAACAAACCAACAAATCAACAAATCAACAAACCAACAAACCAAGAAACCAACAAACCAACAAACTAAAAAACCAACAAACCAACAAACCATCAAGCCAACAAGCCAACAAACCAAGAAACCAACAAACCAAAAAGCCAACAAACCAACAAACCAAAAAAACAACAAACCGACAAACCAACAAGCCACCAAGCCAACAAACCAACAAACCAACAAGCCAAAAAACCAACAAACCAACAAACTAAGTAACCAACAAGTCATCAAACCAACAAACCAACAAGCCAACAAGCCAACAAACCGACAAACCAACAAGCCAACAAACCAACAAACCAACAAGCCAACAAGCCAACAAACCAACAAACCAACAAACCAACAAGCCAACAAATCAACAAACCAACAAGCCAACAAACCAACAAACCAACAAACCAACCAGCCAACAAGCCAACAAACCAACAAACCATTAAGGTAACAAACCAACAAACCAACAAACCAACAAACCAACAAGCCAAAAAACCAACAATCCAAAAAACCAACAAACCAGCAAACCAACAAGCCAACAAGCCAACAAATCAACGAACCAGCAAGCCAACAAACCAACAAACCAACAAACTAAGTAACCAACAAGCCAACAAATCAACAAACCAACAAGTCAACAAGCCAACAAACCAACAAACCAACAAGCCAACAAGCCAACAAACCAACAAACCAACAAAGCAACAAGCCAACAAGCCAACAAACTAACAAAATAATAAGCCAACAAGCCAACAAACCAACAAACCAACAAACCAACAAACCAACATGCCAACAAACCAACAAATCAACAAATCAACAAACCAACAAACCAAGAAACCAACAAATCAACAAACCAACAAACCAACAAACCAAAAAACCAACAAACCAACAAACCATCAAATGAACAAACCAACAGACCAACTAACCAACAAACCAACAAACCAAAAAACCAACAAACCAACAAGCCAACAAACCAACAAACCAAAAAACCAACAAACCAACAAACCAACAAGCCAACAAGCCAACAAACCAACAAATCAACAAGCCAACAAACCAAAAAACCAACAAACTTAGTAACCAACAAGCCAACACACTAACAAACCAACAAGCCAACAAGCCAACAAACCAACAAACCAACAAGCCAACAAACCAACAAACCAACAAACCAAAAAACCAACAAACCAACAAACCAACAAACTAACAAACCAACAAACCAACAAAGCAACAAGCCAACAAGCCAACAAAACAACAAACCAACAAGCCAACATACCAACAAACCAACAAACCAACATGCCAACAAACCAACATGCCAACAAACCAACAAATCAACAAATCAACAAACCAACAAACCAAGAAACCAATAAACCAACAAACTAAAAAACCAACAAACCAACAAACCATCAAACGAACAAACCAACAAACCAACTAACCAACAAACCAACAAACCAAAAAACCAACAAACCAACAAACCAACAAGCCAACAAACCAACAAACCAAAAAACCAACAAACCAACAAACCAACAAGCCAACAAGCCAATAAACCAACAAACCAACAAGCCAACAAACCAACAAACCAACAAACTTAGTAACCAACAAGCCAACAAACCAACAAACCAACAAACCAACAAGCCAACAAGCCAATAAACCAACAAACCAACAAGCCAACAAACCAACAAACCAACAAACCAAGAAACCAACAAACCAACAAACCAGAAAACCAACAAACCAACAAACCAACAAAACAATAAGCCAACAAGCCAACAAACCAACAAACCAAAAAGCCAACAAACCAACAAGCCAACAAACCAACAAACCAACAAACCAAGTAACCAAAAATCCAACAAACTAACAAACCAACAAGCCAACAAGCCAACAAACCAAAAAACCAACAAAGCAACAAGCCAACAAGCCAACAAACCAACAACCCAACAAGCCAACAAACCAACAAACCAACAAGCCAACAAGCCAACAAACCAACAAACCAACAAACCAAGAAACCAACAAGCCAACAAGCCAACAAACCAACAAACCAACAAGCCAACAAGCCCACAAACCAACAAACCAACAAGCCAACAAACCAACAAACCAACAAAGCAACAAGCCAACAAGCCAACAAACCAACAAACCAACAAGCCAACAAACAAACAAACCAACAAGCCAACAAGCCAACAAACCAACAAACCAACAATCCAACAAACCAACAAACCAACAAGCCAACAAGCCAACAAACCAACAAACCAACAAGCCAACAAACCAACAAACCAACAAACCAACAAACCAACAAGCCAACAAGCCAACAAACCAAGAAACCAACAAACCAAAAAGCCAACAAACCAACAAACCAAAAAAACAACAAACCAACAAACCAACAAGCCAACAAGCCAACAAACCAACAAACCAACAAGCCAACAAACCAACAAACCAACAAACTAAGTAACCAACAAGTCATCAAACCAACAAACCAACAAGCCAACAAGCCAACAAACCGACAAACCAACAAGCCAACAAACCAACAAACCAACAAGCCAACAAGCCAACAAACCAACAAACCAACAAACCAACAAGCCAACAAATCAACAAACCAACAAGCCAACAAACCAACAAACCAACAAACCAACCAGCCAACATGCCAACAAACCAACAAACCAACAAGGTAACAAACCAACAAACCAACAAACCAACAAACTAAATAGCCAAAAAACCGACAATCCAAAAAACCAACAAACCAGCAAACCAACAAGCCAACAAGCCAACAAATCAACGAACCAGCAAGCCAACAAACCAACAAACCAACAAACTAAGTAACCAACAAGCCAACAAATCAACAAACCAACAAGTCAACAAGCCAACAAACCAACAAACCAACACGCCGACAAACCAACCAACCAACAAACCAAAAAACCAACAAACCAACAAACCAACAAACCAACAAACCAACAAACCAACAAGCCAACAAGCCAACAAACCAACAAACCAACAACCCAACAAGCCAACGAACCAACAAGCCAACAAACCAACAAACCAACAAACCAAGTAACCAAAAATCCAACAAACTAACAAACCAACAAGCCAACAAACCAACAAACCAACAAAGCAACAAGCCAACAAGCCAACAAACCAACAAACCAACAAGCCAACAAACCAAAAAACCAACAAACCAACAAACCAACATGCCAACAAACCAACAAACCAACAAATCAACAAATCAACAAACCAACAAACCAAGAAACCAACAAATCAACAAACCAACAAACCAACAAACCAAAAAACCAACAAACCAACAAACCATCAAACGAACAAACCAACAGACCAACTAACCAACAAACCAACAAACCAAAAAACCAACCAACCAACAAGCCAACAAACCAACAAACCAAAAAACCAACAAACCAACAAACCAACAAGCCAACAAGCCAACAAACCAACAAACCAACAAGCCAACAAACCAAAAAACCAACAAACTTAGTAACCAACAAGCCAACAAACCAACAAACCAACAAGCCAACAAGCCAACAAACCAACAAACCAACAAGCCAACAAACCAATAAGCCAACAAACCAACAAACCAACAAACTAACAAACCAACAAACCAACAAACCAACAAAACAACAAACCAGCAAGCCAACAAACCAACAAACCAACAAACCAACAAGCCAACGAACCAACAAGCCAACAAACCAACAAACCAAGTAACCAAAAATCCAACAAACTAACAAACCAACAAGCCAACAAGCCAACAAACCAACAAACCAACAAAGCAACAAGCCAACAAGCCAACAAACCAACAAACCAACAAGCCAACAAACCAACAAACCAACAAACCAACAAACCAACATGCCAACAAACCAACAAATCAACAAATCAACAAACCAACAAACCAAGAAACCAACAAATCAACAAACCAACAAACCAACAAACCAAAAAACCAACAAACCAACAAACCATCAAACGAACAAACCAACAGACCAACTAACCAACAAACCAACAAACCAAAAAACCAACAAACCAACAAGCCAACAAACCAACAAACCAAAAAACCAACAAACCAGCAAACCAACAAGCCAACAA
This sequence comes from Atherix ibis, assembly GCA_958298945.1. Classification (NCBI taxonomy): domain Eukaryota; kingdom Metazoa; phylum Arthropoda; class Insecta; order Diptera; family Athericidae; genus Atherix; species Atherix ibis. The sequence goes on from OY282608.1 coordinate 33,300,420, forward strand.
GCCAACAAACCAACAAACCAACAAGCCAACAAACCAAAAAACCAACAAACTTAGTAACCAACAAGCCAACAAACCAACAAACCAACAAGCCAACAAACCAACAAGCCAACAAACCAACAAACCAACAAACCAACATGCCAACAAACCTACAAATCAACAAATCAACAAACCAACAAACAAAGAAACCTACAAACCAACAAACTAAAAAACCAACAAACCAACAAACCATCAAACGAACAAACCAACAAATCAACTAACCAACAAACCAACAAACCAAAAAACCAACAAACCAACAAGCCAACAAACCAACAAACCAAAAAACCAACAAACCAACAAACCAACAAGCCAACAAGCCAATAAACCAACAAACCAACAAGCCAACAAACCAACAAACCAACAAACTTAGTAACCAACAAGCCAACAAACCAACAAACCAACAAGCCAACAAGCCAACAAACCAACAAACCAACAAGCCAACAAACCAACAAACCAACAAACCAAAAAACCAACAAACCAACAAACCAGAAAACCAACAAACCAACAAACCAACAAAACAATAAGCCAACAAGCCAACAAACCAACAAACCAACAAACCAAAAAGCCAACAAACCAACAAGCCAACAAACCAACAAACCAACAAACCAAGTAACCAAAAATCCAACAAACTAACAAACCAACAAGCCAACAAGCCAACAAACCAACAAACCAACAAGCCAACAAACCAACAAACCAACAAACCAACAAGCCAACAAGCCAACAAACCAACAAACCAACAAACCAACAAGCCAACAAGCCAACAAACCAACAAGCCAACAAGCCCACAAACCAACAAACCAACAAGCCAACAAACCAACAAACCAACAAAGCAACAAGCCAACAAGCCAACAAACCAACAAACCAACAAGCCAACAAACAAACAAACCAACAAGCCAACAAGCCAACAAACCAACAAACCAACAATCCAACAAACCAACAAACCAACAAGCCAACAAGCCAACAAACCAACAAACCAACAAGCCAACAAACCAACAAACCAACAAACCAACAAACCAACAAGCCAACAAGCCAACAAACCAACAAACCAACAAACCAAAAAGCCAACAAACCAACAAACCAAAAAAACAACAAACCAACAAACCAACAAGCCAACCAGCCAACAAACCAACAAACCAACAAGCCAACAAACCAACAAACCAACAAACTAAGTAACCAACAAGTCATCAAACCAACAAACCAACAAGCCAACAAGCCAACAAACCGACAAACCAACAAGCCAACCAACCAACAAACCAACAAGCCAACAAGCCAACAAACCAACAAACCAACAAACCAAAAAGCCAACAAATCAACAAACCAACAAGCCAACAAACCAACAAACCAACAAACCAACCAGCCAACAAGCCAACAAACCAACAAACCAACAAGGTAACAAACCAACAAACCAACAAACCAACAAACCAACAAACCAACAAGCCAAAAAACCAACAATCCAAAAAACCAACAAACCAGCAAACCAACAAGCCAACAAGCCAACAAATCAACGAACCAGCAAGCCAACAAACCAACAAACCAACAAACTAAGTAACCAACAAGCCAACAAATCAACAAACCAACAAGTCAACAAGCCAAAAAACCAACAAACCAACAAGCCGACAAACCAACCAACCAACAAACCAAAAAACCAACAAACCAACAAACCAACAAACCAACAAACCAACAAACCAACAAGCCAACAAGCCAACAAACCAACAAACCAACAAACCAACAAGCCAACGAACCAACAAGCCAACAAACCAACAAACCAACAAACCAAGTAACCAAAAATCCAACAAACTAACAAACCAACAAGCGAACAAGCCAAAAAACCAACAAACCAACAAAGCAACAAGCCAACAAGCCAACAAACCAACAAACCAACAAGCCAACAAACCAACAAACCAACAAACCAACAAACCAACATGCCAACAAACCAACAAATCAACAAATCAACAAACCAACAAACCAAGAAACCAACAAATCAACAAACCAACAAACCAACAAACCAAAAAACCAAAAAACCAACAAACCAACAAACCATCAAACGAACAACCCAACAGACCAACTAACCAACAAACCAACAAACCAAAAAACCAACAAACCAACAAGCCAACAAACCAACAAGCCAACAAACCAACAAACCAACAAACCAACAAACCAACAAACCAACATGCCAACAAACCAACAAATCAACAAATCAACAAACCAACAAACCAAGAAACCAACAAATCAACAAACCAACAAACCAACAAACCAAAAAACCAAAAAACCAACAAACCAACAAACCATCAAACGAACAACCCAACAGACCAACTAACCAACAAACCAACAAACCAAAAAACCAACAAACCAACAAACCAACAAACCAAAAAACTAACAAACCAACAAACCAACAAACTAACAAACCAACAAACCAACAAACCAACAAAACAACAAGCCAACAAGCCAAAAAACCAACAAACCAACAAACCAACAAGCCAACAAACTAACAAACTAACAAGCCAACAAGCCAACAAACCAACAAACCAACAAGCCAACAAACCAACAAACCAAAAAACCAACAAACCAACAAAGCAACAAGCCAACAAGCCAACAAACCAACAAACCAAGTAACCAAAAAGCCAACAAACTAACAAACCAACAAGCCAACAAGCCAACAAACCAACAAACCAACAAAGCAACAAGCCAACAAGCCAACAAACCAACAAACCAACAATCCAACAAACCAACAAACCAACAAGCCAACAAGCCAACAAACCAACAAACCAACAAGCCAACAAGCCAACAAACCAACAAACCAACAAGCCAACAAGCCAACAAACCAACAAACCAACAAGCTAACAAACCAACAAACCAACAAAGCAACAAGCCAACAAGCCAACAAACCAACAAACCAACAAGCCAACAAACAAACAAACCAACAAGCCAACAAGCGAACAAACCAACAAACCAACAAACCAACAAGCCAACAAACCAACAAACCAACAATCCAACAAACCAACAAACCAACAAGCCAACAAGCCAACAAACCAACAAACCAACAAGCCAACAAGCCAACAAACCAACAAACCAACAAGCCAACAAGCCAACAAACCAACAAACCAACAAGCCAACAAACCAACAAACCAACAAAGCAACAAGCCAACAAGCCAACAAACCAACAAACCAACAAGCCAACAAACAAACAAACCAACAAGCCAACAAGCCAACAAGCCAACAAACCAACAAACCAACAAACCAACAAGCCAACAAACCAACAAACCAACAAGCCAACAAGCCAACAAACCAACAAACCAACAAGCTAACAAACCAACAAACCAACAAACCAACAAACCAACAAGCCAACAACCCAACAAACCAACAAACCAAAAAACCAACAAACCAACAAGCCAACAAACCAACAAACCAAAAAAACAATAAACCAACAAACCAACAAGCCAACAAACCAACAAACCAACAAACCAACAAGCCAACAAACCAACAAACCAACAAACCAACAAACCAAGTAACCAAAAAGCCAACAAACTAACAAACCAACAAGCCAACAAGCCAACAAACCAACAAACCAACAAAGCAACAAGCCAACAAGCCAACAAACCAACAAACCAACAATCCAACAAACCAACAAACCAACAAGCCAACAAGCCAACAAACCAACAAACCAACAAGCCAACAAGCCAACAAACCAACAAACCAACAAGCCAACAAGCCAACAAACCAACAAACCAACAAGCCAACAAACCAACAAACCAACAAAGCAACAAGCCAACAAGCCAACAAGCCAACAAACCAACAAACCAACAAGCCAACAAACAAACAAACCAACAAACCAACAAGCCAACAAACCAACAAACCAACAAACCAACAAGCCAACAAACCAACAAACCAACAAGCCAACAAGCCAACAAAGCAACAAGCCAACAAGCCAACAAACCAACAAACCAACAAGCCAACAAACCAACAAACCAACAAACCAACAAACCAACATGCCAACAAACCAACAAATCAACAAATCAACAAACCAACAAACCAAGAAACCAACAAATCAACAAACCAACAAACCAACAAACCAAAAAACCAACAAACCAACAAACCATCAAACGAACAAACCAACAGACCAACTAACCAACAAACCAACAAACCAAAAAACCAACAAACCAACAAGCCAACAAACCAACAAACCAAAAAACCAACAAACCAACAAACCAACAAGCCAACAAGCCAACAAACCAACAAACCAACAAGCCAACAAACCAAAAAACAAACAAACTTAGTAACCAACAAGCCAACAAACCAACAAACCAACAAGCCAACAAACCAACAAGCCAACAAACCAACAAACCAACAAACCAACATGCCAACAAACCTACAAATCAACAAATCAACAAACCAACAAACCAAGAAACCAACAAACCAACAAACTAAAAAACCAACAAACCAACAAACCATCAAACGAACAAACCAACAAATCAACTAACCAACAAACCAACAAACCAAAAAACCAACAAACCAACCAGCCAACAAACCAACAAACCAAAAAACCAACAAACCAACAAACCAACAAGCCAACAAGCCAATAAACCAACAAACCAACAAGCCAACAAACCAACAAACCAACAAACTTAGTAACCAACAAGCCAACAAACCAACAAACCAACAAGCCAACAAGCCAACAAACCAACAAACCAACAAGCCAACAAACCAACAAACCAACAAACCAAAAAACCAACAAACCAACAAACCAGAAAACCAACAAACCAACAAACCAACAAAACAATAAGCCAACAAGCCAACAAACCAACAAACCAACAAACCAAAAAGCCAACAAACCAACAAGCCAACAAACCAACAAACCAACAAACCAAGTAACCAAAAAACCAACAAACCAACAAACCAGAAAACCAACAAACCAACAAACCAACAAAACAATAAGCCAACAAGCCAACAAACCAACAAACCAAAAAGCCAACAAACCAACAAGCCAACAAACCAACAAACCAACAAACCAAGTAACCAAAAATCCAACAAACTAACAAACCAACAAGCCAACAAGCCAACAAACCAAAAAACCAAAAAACCAACAAACCAACAAACCAACAAGCCAACAAGCCAATAAACCAACAAACCAACAAGCCAACAAACCAACAAGCCAACAAACCAACAAACCAACAAACCAAAAAACCAACAAACCAACAAACCAGAAAACCAACAAACCAACAAACCAACAAAACAATAAGCCAACAAGCCAACAAACCAACAAACCAAAAAGCCAACAAACCAACAAGCCAACAAACCAACAAACCAACAAACCAACAAACCAAGAAACCAACAAGCCAACAAGCCAACAAACTAACAAACCAACAAGCCAACAAGCCCACAAACCAACAAACCAACAAGCCAACAAACCAACAAACCAACAAAGCAACAAGCCAACTAGCCAACAAACCAACAAACCAACAAGCCAACAAACAAACAAACCAACAAGCCAACAAGCCAACAAACCAACAAACCAACAATCCAACAAACCAACAAACCAACAAGCCAACAAGCCAACAAACCAACAAACCAACAAGCCAACAAACTAACAAACCAACAAACCAACAAACCAACAAGCCAACAAGCCAACAAACCAAGAAACCAACAAACCAAAAAGCCAACAAACCAACAAACCAAAAAAACAACAAACCAACAAACCAACAAGCCAACAAGCCAACAAACCAACAAACCAACAAGCCAACAAACCAACAAACCAACAAACTAAGTAACCAACAAGTCATCAAACCAACAAACCAACAAGCCAACAAGCCAACAAACCGACAAACCAACAAGCCAACAAACCAACAAACCAACAAGCCAACAAGCCAACATACCAACAAACCAACAAACCAACAAACCAACAAATCAACAAACCAACAAGCCAACAAACCAACAAACCAACAAACCAACCAGCCAACAAGCCAACAAGCCAACAAACCAACAAACCAACAATGTAACAAACCAACAAACCAACAAACCAACAAACTAAATAGCCAAAAAACCAACAATCCAAAAAACCAACAAACCAGCAAACCAACAAGCCAACAAGCCAACAAATCAACGAACCAGCAAGCCAACAAACCAACAAACTAAGTAACCAACAAGCCAACAAATCAACAAACCAACAAGTCAACAAGCCAACAAACCAACAAACCAACAAGCCGACAAACCAACCTACCAACAAACCAAAAAACCAACAAAGCAACAAATCAACAAACCAACAAACCAACAAACCAACAAGCCAACAAGCCAACAAACCAACAAACCAACAACCCAACAAGCCAACGAACCAACAAGCCAACAAACCAACAAACCAACAAACCAAGTAACCAAAAATCCAACAAACTAACAAACCAACAAGCCAACAAACCAACAAACCAACAAAGCAACAAGCCAACAAGCCAACAAACCAACAAACCAACAAGCCAACAAACCAACAAACCAACAAACCAACAAACCAACATGCCAACAAACCAACAAATCAACAAATCAACAAACCAACAAACCAAGAAACCAACAAATCAACAAACCAACAAACCAACAAACCAAAAAACCAACAAACCAACAAACCATCAAACGAACAAACCAACAGACCAACTAACCAACAAACCAACAAACCAAAAAACCAACAAACCAACAAGCCAACAAACCAACAAACCAAAAAACCAACAAACCAACAAACCAACAAGCCAACAAGCCAACAAACCAACAAACCAACAAGCCAACAAACCAAAAAACCAACAAACTTAGTAACCAACAAGCCAACAAACCAACAAACCAAGAAGCCAACAAGCCAACAAACCAACAAGCCAACAAACCAATAAACCAACAAACCAAAAAAGCAACAAACCAACAAACCAACAAACCAACAAACCAACAAAACAACAAACCAACAAACCAACAAACCAACAAACCAACAAACCAACAAGCCAACGAACCAACAAGCCAACAAACCAACAAACCAACAAACCAAGTAACCAAAAATCCAACAAACTAACAAACCAACAAGCCAACAAGCCAACAAACCAACAAACCAACAAAGCAACAAGCCAACAAGCCAACAAACCAACAAACCAACAAGCCAAAAAACCAACAAACCAACAAACCAACAAACCAACATGCCAACAAACCAACAAATCAACAAATCAACAAATCAACAAACCAACAAACCAAGAAACCAACAAATCAACAAACCAACAAACCAACAAACCAAAAAACCAACAAACCAACAAACCATCAAACGAACAAACCAAAAAACCAACAAACCAACAAGCCAACAAACCAACAAACCAAAAAACCAACAAACCAACAAACCAACAAGCCAACAAGCCAACAAACCAACAAACCAACAAGCCAACAAACCAAAAAACCAACAAACTTAGTAACCAACAAGCCAACAAAACAACAAATTAACAAGCCAACAAACCAACAAGCCAACAAACCAACAAACCAACAAACCAACATGCCAACAAACCTACAAATCAACAAATCAACAAACCAACAAACAAAGAAACCAACAAACCAACAAACTAAAAAACCAACAAACCAACAAACCATCAAACGAACAAACCAACAAATCAACTAACCAACAAACCAACAAACCAAAAAACCAACAAACCAACAAGGCAAAAAACCAACAAACCAAAAAACCAACAAACCAACAAACCAACAAGCCAACAAGCCAATAAACCAACAAACCAACAAGCCAACAAACCAACAAACCAACAAACTTAGTAACCAACAAGCCAACAAACCAACAAACCAACAAGCCAACAAGCCAACAAACCAACAAACCAACAAGCCAAAAAACCAACAAACCAACAAACCAAAAAACCAACAAACCAACAAACCAGAAAACCAACAAACCAACAAACCAACAAAACAATAAGCCAACAAGCCAACAAACCAACAAACCAACAAACCAAAAAGCCAACAAACCAACAAGCCAACAAACCAACAAACCAACAAACCAAGTAACCAAAAATCCAACAAACTAACAAACCAACAAGCCAACAAGCCAACAAACCAACAAACCAACAAGCCAACAAACCAACAAACCAACAAACCAATAAACCAACAAGCCAACAAGCCAACAAACCAACAAACCAACAAACCAACAAGCCAACAAGCCAACAAACCAACAAACCAACAAGCCAACAAGCCCACAAACCAACAAACCAACAAGCCAATAAACCAACAAACCAACAAAGCAACAAGCCAACAAGCCAACAAACCAACAAACCAACAAGCCAACAAACAAACAAACCAACAAGCCAACAAGCCAACAAACCAACAAACCAACAATCCAACAAACCAACAAACCAACAAGCCAACAAGCCAACAAACCAACAAACCAACAAGCTAACAAACCAACAAACCAACAAACCAACAAACCAACAAGCCAACAAGCCAACAAACCAACAAACCAACAAACCAAAAAGCCAACAAACCAACAAACCAAAAAAACAACAAACCAACAAACCAACAAGCCAACCAGCCAACAAACCAACAAACCAACAAGCCAACAAGCCAACAAACCAACAAACCAACAAAGCAACAAGCCAACAAGCCAACAAACCAACAAACCAACAATCCAACAAACCAACAAACCAACAAGCCAACAAGCCAACAAACCAACAAACCAACAAGCCAACAAGCCAACAAACCAACAAACCAACAAGCCAACAAGCCAACAAACCAACAAACCAACAAGCCAACAAACCAACAAACCAACAAAGCAACAAGCCAACAAGCCAACAAGCCAACAAACCAACAAACCAACAAGCCAACAAACAAACAAACCAACAAACCAACAAGCCAACAAACCAACAAACCAACAAACCAACAAGCCAACAAACCAACAAACCAACAAGCCCACAAGCCAACAAAGCAACAAGCCAACAAGCCAACAAACCAACAAACCAACAAGCCAACAAACCAACAAACCAACAAACCAACAAACCAACATGCCAACAAACCAACAAATCAACAAATCAACAAACCAACAAACCAAGAAACCAACAAATCAACAAACCAACAAACCAACAAACCAAAAAACCAACAAACCAACAAACCATCAAACGAACAAACCAACAGACCAACTAACCAACAAACCAACAAACCAAAAAACCAACAAACCAACAAGCCAACAAACCAACAAACCAAAAAACCAACAAACCAACAAACCAACAAGCCAACAAGCCAACAAACCAACAAACCAACAAGCCAACAAACCAAAAAACAAACAAACTTAGTAACCAACAAGCCAACAAACCAACAAACCAACAAGCCAACAAACCAACAAGCCAACAAACCAACAAACCAACAAACTAACATGCCAACAAACCTACAAATCAACAAATCAACAAACCAACAAACCAAGAAACCAACAAACCAACAAACTAAAAAACCAACAAACCAACAAACCATCAAACGAACAAACCAACAAATCAACTAACCAACAAACCAACAAACCAAAAAACCAACAAACCAACCAGCCAACAAACCAACAAACCAAAAAACCAACAAACCAACAAACCAACAAGCCAACAAGCCAATAAACCAACAAACCAACAAGCCAACAAACCAACAAACCAACAAACTTAGTAACCAACAAGCCAACAAACCAACAAACCAACAAGCCAACAAGCCAACAAACCAACAAACCAACAAGCCAACAAACCAACAAACCAACAAACCAAAAAACCAACAAACCAGAAAACCAACAAACCAACAAACCAACAAAACAATAAGCCAACAAGCCAACAAACCAACAAACCAACAAACCAAAAAGCCAACAAACCAACAAGCCAACAAACCAACAAACCAACAAACCAAGTAACCAAAAAACCAACAAACCAACAAACCAGAAAACCAACAAACCAACAAAACAATAAGCCAACAAGCCAACAAACCAACAAACCAAAAAGCCAACAAACCAACAAGCCAACAAACCAACAAACCAACAAACCAAGTAACCAAAAATCCAACAAACTAACAAACCAACAAGCCAACAAGCCAACAAACCAAAAAACCAAAAAACCAACAAACCAACAAACCAACAAGCCAACAAGCCAATAAACCAACAAACCAACAAGCCAACAAACCAACAAGCCAACAAACCAACAAACCAACAAACCAAAAAACCAACAAACCAACAAACCAGAAAACCAACAAACCAACAAAACAATAAGCCAACAAGCCAACAAACCAACAAACCAAAAAGCCAACAAACCAACAAACCAACAAGCCAACAAACCAACAAACCAACAAACCAACAAACCAACATGCCAACAAACCAACAAATCAACAAATCAACAAACCAACAAACCAAGAAACCAACAAATCAACAAACCAACAAACCAACAAACCAAAAAACCAACAAACCAACAAACCATCAAACGAACAAACCAACAGACCAACTAACCAACAAACCAACAAACCAAAAAACCAACAAACCAACAAGCCAACAAACCAACAAACCAAAAAACCAACAAACCAACAAACCAACAAGCCAACAAGCCAACAAACCAACAAACCAACAAGCCAACAAACCAAAAAACAAACAAACTTAGTAACCAACAAGCCAACAAACCAACAAACCAACAAGCCAACAAACCAACAAGCCAACAAACCAACAAACCAACAAACCAACATGCCAACAAACCTACAAATCAACAAATCAACAAACCAACAAATCAAGAAACCAACAAACCAACAAACTAAAAAACCAACAAACCAACAAACCATCAAACGAACAAACCAACAAATCAACTAACCAACAAACCAACAAACCAAAAAACCAACAAACCAACCAGCCAACAAACCAACAAACCAAAAAACCAACAAACCAACAAACCAACAAGCCAACAAGCCAATAAACCAACAAACCAACAAGCCAACAAACCAACAAACCAACAAACTTAGTAACCAACAAGCCAACAAACCAACAAACCAACAAGCCAACAAGCCAACAAACCAACAAACCAACAAGCCAACAAACCAACAAACCAACAAACCAAAAAACCAACAAACCAGAAAACCAACAAACCAACAAACCAACAAAACAATAAGCCAACAAGCCAACAAACCAACAAACCAACAAACCAAAAAGCCAACAAACCAACAAGCCAACAAACCAACAAACCAACAAACCAAGTAACCAAAAAACCAACAAACCAACAAACCAGAAAACCAACAAACCAACAAACCAACAAAACAATAAGCCAACAAGCCAACAAACCAACAAACCAAAAAGCCAACAAACCAACAAGCCAACAAACCAACAAACCAACAAACCAAGTAACCAAAAATCCAACAAACTAACAAACCAACAAGCCAACAAGCCAACAAACCAAAAAACCAAAAAACCAACAAACCAACAAACCAACAAGCCAACAAGCCAATAAACCAACAAACCAACAAGCCAACAAACCAACAAGCCAACAAACCAACAAACCAACAAACCAAAAAACCAACAACCCAACAAACCAGAAAACCAACAAACCAACAAAACAATAAGCCAACAAGCCAACAAACCAACAAACCAAAAAGCCAACAAACCAACAAGCCAACAAACCAACAAACCAACAAACCAACAAACCAAGAAACCAACAAGCCAACAAGCCAACAAACTAACAAACCAACAAGCCAACAAGCCCACAAACCAACAAACCAACAAGCCAACAAACCAACAAACCAACAAAGCAACAAGCCAACTAGCCAACAAACCAACAAACCAACAAGCCAACAAACAAACAAACCAACAAGCCAACAAGCCAACAAACCAACAAACCAACAATCCAACAAACCAACAAACCAACAAGCCAACAAGCCAACAAACCAACAAACCAACAAGCCAACAAACTAACAAACCAACAAACCAACAAACCAACAAGCCAACAAGCCAACAAACCAAGAAACCAACAAACCAAAAAGCCAACAAACCAACAAACCAAAAAAACAACAAACCAACAAACCAACAAGCCAACAAGCCAACAAACCAACAAACCAACAAGCCAACAAACCAACAAACCAACAAACTAAGTAACCAACAAGTCATCAAACCAACAAACCAACAAGCCAACAAGCCAACAAACCGACAAACCAACAAGCCAACAAACCAACAAACCAACAAGCCAACAAGCCAACATACCAACAAACCAACAAACCAACAAACCAACAAATCAACAAACCAACAAGCCAACAAACCAACAAACCAACAAACCAACCAGCCAACAAGCCAACAAGCCAACAAACCAACAAACCAACAATGTAACAAACCAACAAACCAACAAACCAACAAACTAAATAGCCAAAAAACCAACAATCCAAAAAACCAACAAACCAGCAAACCAACAAGCCAACAAGCCAACAAATCAACGAACCAGCAAGCCAACAAACCAACAAACTAAGTAACCAACAAGCCAACAAATCAACAAACCAACAAGTCAACAAGCCAACAAACCAACAAACCAACAAGCCGACAAACCAACCTACCAACAAACCAAAAAACCAACAAAGCAACAAATCAACAAACCAACAAACCAACAAACCAACAAGCCAACAAGCCAACAAACCAACAAACCAACAACCCAACAAGCCAACGAACCAACAAGCCAACAAACCAACAAACCAACAAACCAAGTAACCAAAAATCCAACAAACTAACAAACCAACAAGCCAACAAACCAACAAACCAACAAAGCAACAAGCCAACAAGCCAACAAACCAACAAACCAACAAGCCAACAAACCAACAAACCAACAAACCAACAAACCAACATGCCAACAAACCAACAAATCAACAAATCAACAAACCAACAAACCAAGAAACCAACAAATCAACAAACCAACAAACCAACAAACCAAAAAACCAACAAACCAACAAACCATCAAACGAACAAACCAACAGACCAACTAACCAACAAACCAACAAACCAAAAAACCAACAAACCAACAAGCCAACAAACCAACAAACCAAAAAACCAACAAACCAACAAACCAACAAGCCAACAAGCCAACAAACCAACAAACCAACAAGCCAACAAACCAAAAAACCAACAAACTTAGTAACCAACAAGCCAACAAACCAACAAACCAAGAAGCCAACAAGCCAACAAACCAACAAGCCAACAAACCAATAAACCAACAAACCAAAAAAGCAACAAACCAACAAACCAACAAACCAACAAACCAACAAAACAACAAACCAACAAACCAACAAACCAACAAACCAACAAACCAACAAGCCAACGAACCAACAAGCCAACAAACCAACAAACCAACAAACCAAGTAACCAAAAATCCAACAAACTAACAAACCAACAAGCCAACAAGCCAACAAACCAACAAACCAACAAAGCAACAAGCCAACAAGCCAACAAACCAACAAACCAACAAGCCAAAAAACCAACAAACCAACAAACCAACAAACCAACATGCCAACAAACCAACAAATCAACAAATCAACAAATCAACAAACCAACAAACCAAGAAACCAACAAATCAACAAACCAACAAACCAACAAACCAAAAAACCAACAAACCAACAAACCATCAAACGAACAAACCAAAAAACCAACAAACCAACAAGCCAACAAACCAACAAACCAAAAAACCAGCAAACCAACAAACCAACAAGCCAACAAGCCAACAAACCAACAAACCAACAAGCCAACAAACCAAAAAACCAACAAACTTAGTAACCAACAAGCCAACAAAACAACAAATTAACAAGCCAACAAACCAACAAGCCAACAAACCAACAAACCAACAAACCAACATGCCAACAAACCTACAAATCAACAAATCAACAAACCAACAAACAAAGAAACCAACAAACCAACAAACTAAAAAACCAACAAACCAACAAACCATCAAACGAACAAACCAACAAATCAACTAACCAACAAACCAACAAACCAAAAAACCAACAAACCAACAAGCCAAAAAACCAACAAACCAAAAAACCAACAAACCAACAAACCAACAAGCCAACAAGCCAATAAACCAACAAACCAACAAGCCAACAAACCAACAAACCAACAAACTTAGTAACCAACAAGCCAACAAACCAACAAACCAACAAGCCAACAAGCCAACAAACCAACAAACCAACAAGCCAAAAAACCAACAAACCAACAAACCAAAAAACCAACAAACCAACAAACCAGAAAACCAACAAACCAACAAAACAATAAGCCAACAAGCCAACAAACCAACAAACCAACAAACCAAAAAGCCAACAAACCAACAAGCCAACAAACCAACAAACCAACAAACCAAGTAACCAAAAATCCAACAAACTAACAAACCAACAAGCCAACAAGCCAACAAACCAACAAACCAACAAGCCAACAAACCAACAAACCAACAAACCAATAAACCAACAAGCCAACAAGCCAACAAACCAACAAACCAACAAACCAACAAGCCAACAAGCCCACAAACCAACAAACCAACAAGCCAATAAACCAACAAACCAACAAAGCAACAAGCCAACAAGCCAACAAACCAACAAACCAACAAGCCAACAAACAAACAAACCAACAAGCCAACAAGCCAACAAACCAACAAACCAACAATCCAACAAACCAACAAACCAACAAGCCAACAAGCCAACAAACCAACAAACCAACAAGCCAACAAACCAACAAACCAACAAACCAACAAACCAACAAGCCAACAAGCCAACAAACCAACAAACCAACAAACCAAAAAGCCAACAAACCAACAAACCAAAAAAACAACAAACCAACAAACTAAGTAACCAACAAGTCATCAAACCAACAAACCAACAAGCCAACAAGCCAACAAACCGACAAACCAACAAGCCAACCAACCAACAAACCAACAAGCCAACAAGCCAACAAACCAACAAACCAACAAACCAAAAAGCCAACAAATCAACAAACCAACAAGCCAACAAACCAACAAACCAACAAACCAACTAGCCAACAAGCCAACAAACCAACAAACCAACAAGGTAACAAACCAACAAACCAACAAACCAACAAACCAACAAACCAACAAACCAACAAGCCAAAAAACCAACAATCCAAAAAACCAACAAACCAGCAAACTAACAAGCCAACAAGCCAACAAATCAACGAACCAGCAAGCCAACAAACCAACAAACCAACAAACTAAGTAACCAACAAGCCAACAAATCAACAAACCAACAAGTCAACAAGCCAACAAACCAACAAACCAACAAGCCGACAAACCAACCAACCAACAAACCAAAAAACCAACAAACCAACAAACCAACAAACCAACAAACCAACAAACCAACAAGCCAACAAGCAAACAAACCAACAAACCAACAAACCAACAAGCCAACGAACCAACAAGCCAACAAACCAACAAACCAACAAACCAAGTAACCAAAAATCCAACAAACTAACAAACCAACAAGCGAACAAGCAAACAAACCAACAAACCAACAAAGCAACAAGCCAACAAGCCAACAAACCAACAAACCAACAAACCAAGTAACCAAAAATCCAACAAACTAACAAACCAACAAGCGAACAAGCCAACAAACCAACAAACCAACAAAGCAACAAGCCAACAAGCCAACAAACCAACAAACCAACAAGCCAACAAACCAACAAACCAACAAACCAACAAACCAACATGCCAACAAACCAACAAATCAACAAATCAACAAACCAACAAACCAAGAAACCAACAAATCAACAAATCAACAAACCAACAAACCAAGAAACCAACAAATCAACAAACCAACAAACCAACAAACCAAAAAACCAACAAACCAACAAACCATCAAACGAACAAACCAACAGACCAACTAACCAACAAACCAACAAACCAAAAAACCAACAAACCAACAAGCTAACAAACCAACAAACCAAAAAACCAACAAACCAACAAACCAACAAGCCAACAAGCCAACAAACCAACAAACCAACAAGCCAACAAACCAAAAAACCAACAAACTTAGTAACCAACAAGCCAACAAAACAACAAACCAACAAGCCAACAAACCAACAAGCCAACAAACCAACAAACCAACAAACCAACATGCCAACAAACCTACAAATCAACAAATCAACAAACCAACAAACAAAGAAACCAACAAACCAACAAACTAAAAAACCAACAAACCAACAAACCATCAAACGAACAAACCAACAAATCAACTAACCAACAAACCAACAAACCAAAAAACCAACAAACCAACAAGCCAACAAACCAACAAACCAAAAAACCAACAAACCAACAAACCAACAAGCCAACAAGCCAATAAACCAACAAACCAACAAGCCAACAAACCAACAAACCAACAAACTTAGTAACCAACAAGCCAACAAACCAACAAACCAACAAGCCAACAAGCCAACAAACCAACAAACCAACAAGCCAAAAAACCAACAAACCAACAAACCAAAAAACCAACAAACCAACAAACCAGAAAACCAACAAACCAACAAACCAACAAAACAATAAGCCAACAAGCCAACAAACCAACAAACCAACAAACCAAAAAGCCAACAAACCAACAAGCCAACAAACCAACAAACCAACAAACCAAGTAACCAAAAATCCAACAAACTAACAAACCAACAAGCCAACAAGCCAACAAACCAACAAACCAACAAGCCAACAAACCAACAAACCAACAAACCAACAAACCAACAAGCCAACAAGCCAAAAAACCAACAAACCAACAAACCAACAAGCCAACAAGCCAACAAACCAACAAACCAACAAGCCAACAAGCCCACAAACCAACAAACCAACAAGCCAATAAACCAACAAACCAACAAAGCAAGAAGCCAACAAGCCAAAAACCAACAAACCAACAAGCCAACAAACAAACAAACCAACAAGCCAACAAGCCAACAAACCAACAAACCAACAAACCAACAATCCAACAAACCAACAAACCAACAAGCCAACAAGCCAACAAACCAACAAACCAACAAGCCAACAAACCAACAAACCAACAAACCAACAAACCAACAAGCCAACAAGCCAACAAACCAACAAACCAACAAACCAAAAAGCCAACAAACCAACAAACCAAAAAAACAACAAACCAACAAACCAACAAGCCAACCAGCCAACAAACCAACAAACCAACAAGCCAACAAACCAACAAACCAACAAACTAAGTAACCAACAAGTCATCAAACCAACAAACCAACAAGCCAACAAGCCAACAAACCGACAAACCAACAAGCCAACCAACCAACAAACCAACAAGCCAACAAGCCAACAAACCAACAAACCAACAAACCAAAAAGCCAACAAATCAACAAACCAACAAGCCAACAAACCAACAAACCAACAAACCAACTAGCCAACAAGCCAACAAACCAACAAACCAACAAGGTAACAAACCAACAAACCAACAAACCAACAAACCAACAAACCAACAAACCAACAAGCCAAAAAACCAACAATCCAAAAAACCAACAAACCAGCAAACCAACAAGCCAACAAGCCAACAAATCAACGAACCAGCAAGCCAACAAACCAACAAACCAACAAACTAAGTAACCAACAAGCCAACAAATCAACAAACCAACAAGTCAACAAGCCAACAAACCAACAAACCAACAAGCCGACAAACCAACCAACCAACAAACCAAAAAACCAACAAACCAACAAACCAACAAACCAACAAACCAACAAACCAACAAGCCAACAAGCCAACAAACCAACAAACCAACAAACCAACAAGCCAACGAACCAACAAGCCAACAAACCAACAAACCAACAAACCAAGTAACCAAAAATCCAACAAACTAACAAACCAACAAGCGAACAAGCAAACAAACCAACAAACCAACAAAGCAACAAGCCAACAAGCCGACAAACCAACAAACCAACAAACCAAGTAACCAAAAATCCAACAAACTAACAAACCAACAAGCGAACAAGCCAACAAACCAACAAACCAACAAAGCAACAAGCCAACAAGCCAACAAACCAACAAACCAACAAGCCAACAAACCAACAAACCAACAAACCAACAAACCAACATGCCAACAAACCAACAAATCAACAAATCAACAAACCAACAAACCAAGAAACCAACAAATCAACAAACCAACAAACCAACAAACCAAAAAACCAAAAAACCAACAAACCAACAAACCATCAAACGAACAACCCAACAGACCAACTAACCAACAAACCAACAAACCAAAAAACCAACAAACCAACAAGCCAACAAACCAACAAACCAAAAAACCAACAAACCAAAAAACCAACAAGCCAACAAGCCAACAAACCAACAAACAAACAAGCAAACAAGCCAACAAACCTACAAACCAACAAGCCAACAAACCAACAAACCAACAAACCAAAAAACTAACAAACCAACAAACCAACAAACTAACAAACCAACAAACCAACAAACCAACAAACCAACAAACCAACAAGCCAACAAACTAACAAACTAACAAGCCAACAAGCCAACAAACCAACAAACCAACAAGCCAACAAACCAACAAACCAACAAACCAACAAACCAACAAAGCAACAAGCCAACAAGCCAACAAACCAACAAACCAAGTAACCAAAAAGCCAACAAACTAACAAACCAACAAGCCAACAAGCCAACAAACCAACAAACCAACAAAGCAACAAGCCAACAAGCCAACAAACCAACAAACCAACAATCCAACAAACCAACAAACCAACAAGCCAACAAGCCAACAAACCAACAAACCAACAAGCCAACAAGCCAACAAACCAACAAACCAACAAGCCAACAAGCCAACAAACCAACAAACCAACAAGCTAACAAACCAACAAACCAACAAAGCAACAAGCCAACAAGCCAACAAACCAACAAACCAACAAGCCAACAAACAAACAAACCAACAAGCCAACAAACCAACAAACCAACAAGCCAACAAACAAACAAACCAACAAGCCAACAAGCCAACAAACCAACAAACCAACAAACCAACAAGCCAACAAACCAACAAACCAACAATCCAACAAACCAACAAACCAACAAGCCAACAAACAAACAAACCAACAAGCCAACAAGCCAACAAACCAACAAACCAACAAGCCAACAAGCCAACAAACCAACAAACCAACAAGCCAACAAACCAACAAACCAACAAAGCAACAAGCCAACAAGCCAACAAACCAACAAACCAACAAGCCAACAAACAAACAAACCAACAAGCCAACAAGCCAACAAACCAACAAACCAACAAACCAACAAGCCAACAAACCAACAAACCAACAAGCCAACAAGCCAACAAACCAACAAACCAACAAGCTAACAAACCAACAAACCAACAAACCAACAAACCAACAAACCAACAAGCCAACAACCCAACAAACCAACAAACCAAAAAACCAACAAACCAACAAGCCAACAAACCAACAAACCAAAAAAACAATAAACCAACAAACCAACAAGCCAACAAGCCAACAAACCAACAAACCAACAAGCCAACAAACCAACAAACCAACAAACCAACAAACCAACAAAGCAACAAGCCAACAAGCCAACAAACCAACAAACCAAGTAACCAAAAAGCCAACAAACTAACAAACCAACAAGCCAACAAGCCAACAAACCAACAAACCAACAAAGCAACAAGCCAACAAGCCAACAAACCAACAAACCAACAATCCAACTAACCAACAAACCAACAAGCCAACAAGCCAACAAACCAACAAACCAACAAGCCAACAAGCCAACAAACCAACAAACCAACAAGCCAACAAGCCAACAAACCAACAAACCAACAAGCCAACAAACCAACAAACCAACAAAGCAACAAGCCAACAAGCCAACAAACCAACAAACCAACAAGCCAACAAACAAACAAACCAACAAACCAACAAGCCAACAAACCAACAAACCAACAAACCAACAAACCAACAAGCCAACAAACCAACAAACCAACAAGCCAACAAGCCAACAAAGCAACAAGCCAACAAGCCAACAAACCAACAAACCAACAAGCCAACAAACCAACAAACCAACAAACCAACAAACCAACATGCCAACAAACCAACAAATCAACAAATCAACAAACCAACAAACCAAGAAACCAACAAATCAACAAACCAACAAACCAACAAACCAAAAAACCAACAAACCAACAAACCATCAAACGAACAAACCAACAGACCAACTAACCAACAAACCAACAAACCAAAAACCAACAAACCAACAAGCCAACAAACCAACAAACCAAAAAACCAACAAACCAACAAACCAACAAGCCAACAAGCCAACAAACCAACAAACCAACAAGCCAACAATCCAAAAAACCAACAAACTTAGTAACCAACAAGCCAACAAACCAACAAACCAACAAGCCAACAAACCAACAAGCCAACAAACCAACAAACCAACAAACCAACATGCCAACAAACCTACAAATCAACAAATCAACAAACCAACAAACCAAGAAACCAACAAACCAACAAACTAAAAAACCAACAAACCAACAAACCATCAAACGAACAAACCAACAAATCAACTAACCAACAAACCAACAAACCAAAAAACCAACAAACCAACAAGCCAACAAACCAACAAACCAAAAAACCAACAAACCAACAAACCAACAAGCCAACAAGCCAATAAACCAACAAACCAACAAGCCAACAAACCAACAAACCAACAAACTTAGTAACCAACAAGCCAATAAACCAACAAACCAACAAGCCAACAAGCCAACAAACCAACAAACCAACAAGCCAACAAACCAACAAACCAACAAACCAAAAAACCACAAACCAACAAACAAGAAAACCAACAAACCAACAAACCAACAAAACAATAAGCCAACAAGCCAACAAACCAACAAACCAACAAACCAAAAAGCCAACAAACCAACAAGCCAACAAACCAACAAACCAACAAACCAAGTAACCAAAAAACCAACAAACCAACAAACCAGAAAACCAACAAACCAACAAACCAACAAAACAATAAGCCAACAAGCCAACAAACCAACAAACCAAAAAGCCAACAAACCAACAAGCCAACAAACCAACAAACCAACAAACCAAGTAACCAAAAATCCAACAAACTAACAAACCAACAAGCCAACAAGCCAACAAACCAAAAAACCAAAAAACCAACAAACCAACAAACCAACAAGCCAACAAGCCAATAAACCAACAAACCAACAAGCCAACAAACCAACAAACCAACAAACTTAGTAACCAACAAGCCAACAAACCAACAAACCAACAAGCCAACAAGCCAACAAACCAACAAACCAACAAGCCAACAAACCAACAAACCAACAAACCAAAAAACCAACAAACCAACAAACCAGAAAACCAACAAACCAACAAACCAACAAAACAATAAGCCAACAAGCCAACAAACCAACAAACCAAAAAGCCAACAAACCAACAAGCCAACAAACCAACAAACCAACAAACCAAGTAACCAAAAATCCAACAAACTAACAAACCAACAAGCCAACAAGCCAACAAACCAAAAAACCAACAAAGCAACAAGCCAACAAGCCAACAAACCAACAAACCAACAAGCCAACAAACCAACAAACCAACAAGCCAACAAGCCAACAAACCAACAAACCAACAAACCAAGAAACCAACAAGCCAACAAGCCAACAAACTAACAAACCAACAAGCCAACAAGCCCACAAACCAACAAACCAACAAGCCAACAAACCAACAAACCAACAAAGCAACAAGCCAACTAGCCAACAAACCAACAAACCAACAAGCCAACAAACAAACAAACCAACAAGCCAACAAGCCAACAAACCAACAAACCAACAATCCAACAAACCAACAAACCAACAAGCCAACAAGCCAACAAACCAACAAACCAACAAGCCAACAAACCAACAAACCAACAAACCAACAAACCAACAAACCAACAAGCCAACAAGCCAACAAACCAAGAAACCAACAAACCAAAAAGCCAACAAAGCAACAAGCCAACAAGCCAACAAACCAACAAACCAACAAGCCAACAAACCAACAAACCAACAAACCAACAAACCAACATGCCAACAAACCAACAAATCAACAAATCAACAAACCAACAAACCAAGAAACCAACAAACCAACAAGCCAACAAACCAACAAACCAACAAACTTTGTAACCAACAAGCCAATAAACCAACAAACCAACAAGCCAACAAGCCAACAAACCAACAAACCAACAAGCCAACAAACCAACAAACCAACAAACCAAAAAACCACAAACCAACAAACCAGAAAACCAACAAACCAACAAACCAACAAAACAATAAGCCAACAAGCCAACAAACCAACAAACCAACAAACCAAAAAGCCAACAAACCAACAAGCCAACAAACCAACAAACCAACAAAGCAAGTAACCAAAAAACCAACAAACCAACAAACCAGAAAACCAACAAACCAACAAACCAACAAAACAATAAGCCAACAAGCCAACAAACCAACAAACCAAAAAGCCAACAAACCAACAAGCCAACAAACCAACAAACCAACAAACCAAGTAACCAAAAATCCAACAAACTAACAAACCAACAAGCCAACAAGCCAACAAACCAAAAAACCAAAAAACCAACAAACCAACAAACCAACAAGCCAACAAGCCAATAAACCAACAAACCAACAAGCCAACAAACCAACAAACCAACAAACTTAGTAACCAACAAGCCAACAAACCAACAAACCAACAAGCCAACAAGCCAACAAACCAACAAACCAACAAGCCAACAAACCAACAAACCAACAAACCAAAAAACCAACAAACCAACAAACCAGAAAACCAACAAACCAATAAAACAATAAGCCAACAAGCCAACAAACCAACAAACCAAAAAGCCAACAAACCAACAAGCCAACAAACCAACAAACCAACAAACCAAGTAACCAAAAATCCAACAAACTAACAAACCAACAAGCCAACAAGCCAACAAACCAAAAAACCAACAAAGCAACAAGCCAACAAGCCAACAAACCAACAAACCAACAAGCCAACAAACCAACAAACCAACAAGCCAACAAGCCAACAAACCAACAAACCAACAAACCAAGAAACCAACAAGCCAACAAGCCAACAAACTAACAAACCAACAAGCCAACAAGCCCACAAACCAACAAACCAACAAGCCAACAAACCAACAAACCAACAAAGCAACAAGCCAACTAGCCAACAAACCAACAAACCAACAAGCCAACAAACAAACAAACCAACAAGCCAACAAGCCAACAAACCAACAAACCAACAATCCAACAAACCAACAAACCAACAAGCCAACAAGCCAACAAACCAACAAACCAACAAGCCAACAAACCAACAAACCAACAAACCAACAAACCAACAAGCCAACAAGCCAACAAACCAAGAAACCAACAAACCAAAAAGCCAACAAACCAACAAACCAAAAAAACAACAAACCAACAAACCAACAAGCCAACAAGCCAACAAACCAACAAACCAACAAGCCAACAAACCAACAAACCAACAAACTAAGTAACCAACAAGTCATCAAACCAACAAACCAACAAGCCAACAAGCCAACAAACCGACAAACCAACAAGCCAACAAACCAACAAACCAACAAGCCAACAAGCCAACAAACCAACAAACCAACAAACCAACAAACCAACAAATCAACAAACCAACAAGCCAACAAACCAACAAACCAACAAACCAACCAGCCAACAAG
Organism: Atherix ibis; assembly: GCA_958298945.1. NCBI lineage: Eukaryota > Metazoa > Arthropoda > Insecta > Diptera > Athericidae > Atherix > Atherix ibis. Next base: position 33,324,153 of record OY282608.1, read on the forward strand.
CCAACAAACCAACAAACCAACAAGGTAACAAACCAACAAACCAACAAACCAACAAACTAAATAGCCAAAAAACCAACAATCCAAAAAACCAACAAACCAGCAAACCAACAAGCCAACAAGCCAACAAATCAACGAACCAGCAAGCCAACAAACCAACAAACTAAGTAACCAACAAGCCAACAAATCAACAAACCAACAAGTCAACAAGCCAACAAACCAACAAACCAACAAGCCGACAAACCAACCTACCAACAAACCAAAAAACCAACAAACCAACAAATCAACAAACCAACAAACCAACAAACCAACAAGCCAACAAGCCAACAAACCAACAAACCAACAACCCAACAAGCCAACGAACCAACAAGCCAACAAACCAACAAACCAACAAACCAAGTAACCAAAAATCCAACAAACTAACAAACCAACAAGCCAACAAACCAACAAACCAACAAAGCAACAAGCCAACAAGCCAACAAACCAACAAACCAACAAGCCAACAAACCAACAAACCAACAAACCAACAAACCAACATGCCAACAAACCAACAAATCAACAAATCAACAAACCAACAAACCAAGAAACCAACAAATCAACAAACCAACAAACCAACAAACCAAAAAACCAACAAACCAACAAACCATCAAACGAACAAACCAACAGACCAACTAACCAACAAACCAACAAACCAAAAAACCAACAAACCAACAAGCCAACAAACCAACAAACCAAAAAACCAACAAACCAACAAACCAACAAGCCAACAAGCCAACAAACCAACAAACCAACAAGCCAACAAACCAAAAAACCAACAAACTTAGTAACCAACAAGCCAATAAACCAACAAACCAACAAGCCAACAAGCCAACAAACCAACAAACCAACAAGCCAACAAACCAATAAACCAACAAACCAAAAAAGCAACAAACCAACAAACCAACAAACTAACAAACCAACAAACCAACAAACCAACAAAACAACAAACCAACAAACCAACAAACCAACAAACCAACAAACCAACAAGCCAACGAACCAACAAGCCAACAAACCAACAAACCAACAAACCAAGTAACCAAAAATCCAACAAACTAACAAACCAACAAGCCAACAAGCCAACAAACCAACAAACCAACAAAGCAACAAGCCAACAAGCCAACAAACCAACAAACCAACAAGCCAAAAAACCAACAAACCAACAAACCAACAAACCAACATGCCAACAAACCAACAAATCAACAAATCAACAAATCAACAAACCAACAAACCAAGAAACCAACAAATCAACAAACCAACAAACCAACAAACCAAAAAACCAACAAACCAACAAACCATCAAACGAACAAACCAACAGACCAACTAACCAACAAACCAACAAACCAAAAAATCAACAAACCAACAAGCCAACAAACCAACAAACCAAAAAACCAACAAACCAACAAACCAACAAGCCAACAAACCAAAAAACCAACAAACTTAGTAACCAACAAGCCAACAAAACAACAAACCAACAAGCCAACAAACCAACAAGCCAACAAACCAACAAACCAACAAACCAACATGCCAACAAACCTACAAATCAACAAATCAACAAACCAACAAACAAAGAAACCAACAAACCAACAAACTAAAAAACCAACAAACCAACAAACCATCAAACGAACAAACCAACAAATCAACTAACCAACAAACCAACAAACCAAAAAACCAACAAACCAACAAGCCAACAAACCAACAAACCAAAAAACCAACAAACCAACAAACCAACAAGCCAACAAGCCAATAAACCAACAAACCAACAAGCCAACAAACCAACAAACCAACAAACTTAGTAACCAACAAGCCAACAAACCAACAAACCAACAAGCCAACAATCCAACAAACCAACAAACCAACAAGCCAAAAAACCAACAAACCAACAAACCAAAAAACCAACAAACCAACAAACCAGAAAACCAACAAACCAACAAACCAACAAAACAATAAGCCAACAAGCCAACAAACCAACAAACCAACAAACCAAAAAGCCAACAAACCAACAAGCCAACAAACCAACAAACCAACAAACCAAGTAACCAAAAATCCAACAAACTAACAAACCAACAAGCCAACAAGCCAACAAACCAACAAACCAACAAGCCAACAAACCAACAAACCAACAAACCAACAAACCAACAAGCCAACAAGCCAACAAACCAACAAACCAACAAACCAACAAGCCAAAAAGCCAACAAACCAACAAACTAACAAGCCAACAAGCCCACAAACCAACAAACCAACAAGCCAATAAACCAACAAACCAACAAAGCAACAAGCCAACAAGCCAACAAACCAACAAACCAACAAGCCAACAAACAAACAAACCAACAAGCCAACAAGCCAACAAACCAACAAACCAACAATCCAACAAACCAACAAACCAACAAGCCAACAAGCCAACAAACCAACAAACCAACAAGCCAACAAACCAACAAACCAACAAACCAACAAGCCAACAAGCCAACAAACCAACAAACCAACAAACCAAAAAGCCAACAAACCAACAAACCAAAAAAACAACAAACCAACAAACCAACAAGCCAACCAGCCAACAAACCAACAAACCAACAAGCCAACAAACCAACAAACCAACAAACTAAGTAACCAACAAGTCATCAAACCAACAAACCAACAAGCCAACAAGCCAACAAACCGACAAACCAACAAGCCAACCAACCAACAAACCAACAAGCCAACAAGCCAACAAACCAACAAACCAACAAACCAAAAAGCCAACAAATCAACAAACCAACAAGCCAACAAACCAACAAACCAACAAACCAACTAGCCAACAAGCCAACAAACCAACAAACCAACAAGGTAACAAACCAACAAACCAACAAACCAACAAACCAACAAACCAACAAACCAACAAGCCAAAAAACCAACAATCCAAAAAACCAACAAACCAGCAAACCAACAAGCAAACAAGCCAACAAATCAACGAACCAGCAAGCCAACAAACCAACAAACCAACAAACTAAGTAACCAACAAGCCAACAAATCAACAAACCAATAAGTCAACAAGCCAACAAACCAACAAACCAACAAGCAGACAAACCAACCAACCAACCAACCAACAAACCAAAAAACCAACAAACCAACAAACCAACAAACCAACAAACCAACAAACCAACAAGCCAACAAGCCAACAAACCAACAAACCAACAAACCAACAAGCCAACGAACCAACAAGCCAACAAACCAACAAACCAACAAACCAAGTAACCAAAAATCCAACAAACTAACAAACCAACAAGCGAACAAGCAAACAAACCAACAAACCAACAAAGCAACAAGCCAACAAGCCAACAAACCTACAAACCAACAAGCCAACAAACCAACAAACCAACAAACCAACAAACCAACATGCCAACAAACCAACAAATCAACAAATCAACAAACCAACAAACCAAGAAACCAACAAATCAACAAACCAACAAACCAACAAACCAACAAACCAAAAAACCAACAAACCAACAAACCATCAAACGAACAACCCAACAGACCAACTAACCAACAAACCAACAAACCAAAAAACCAACAAACCAACAAGCCAACAAACCAACAAACCAAAAAACCAACAAACCAAAAAACCAACAAGCCAACAAGCCAACAAACCAACAAACCAACAAGCCAACAAACCAAAAAACCAACAAACTTAGTAACCAACAAGCCAACAAACCAACAAACAAACAAGCCAACAAGCCAACAAACCTACAAACCAACAAGCCAACAAACCAACAAACCAACAAACCAAAAAACCAACAAACCAACAAACCAACAAACTAACAAACCAACAAACCAACAAACCAACAGAACAACAAGCCAACAAGCCAAAAAACCAACAAACCAACAAACCAACAAGCCAACAAACTAACAAACTAACAAGCCAACAAGCCAACAAACCAACAAACCAACAAGCCAACAAACCAACAAACCAACAAACCAACAAACCAACAAAGCAACAAGCCAACAAGCCAACAAACCAACAAACCAAGTAACTAAAAAGCCAACAAACTAACAAACCAACAAGCCAACAAGCCAACAAACCAACAAACCAACAAAGCAACAAGCCAACAAGCCAACAAACCAACAAACCAACAATCCAACAAACCAACAAACCAACAAGCCAACAAGCCAACAAACCAAAAAACCAACAAGCCAACAAGCCAACAAACCAACAAACCAACAAGCCAACAAGCCAACAAACCAACAAACCAACAAGCCAACAAACCAACAAACCAACAAAGCAACAAGCCAACAAGCCAACAAACCAACAAACCAACAAGCCAACAAACAAACAAACCAACAAGCCAACAAGCCAACAAACCAACAAACCAACAAACCAACAAGCCAACAAACCAACAAACCAACAAGCAAACAAGCCAACAAACCAACAAACCAACAAACCAAGTAACCAAAAATCCAACAAACTAACAAACCAACAAGCGAACAAGCAAACAAACCAACAAACCAACAAAGCAACAAGCCAACAAGCCAACAAACCTACAAACCAACAAGCCAACAAACCAACAAACCAACAAACCAACAAACCAACATGCCAACAAACCAACAAACCAACAAACCAACAAGCCAACAAGCCAACAAACCAACAAACCAACAAGCCAACAAGCCAACAAACCAACAAACCAACAAGCTAACAAACCAACAAACCAACAAAGCAACAAGCCAACATGCCAACAAACCAACAAATCAACAAATCAACAAACCAACAAACCAAGAAACCAACAAATCAACAAACCAACAAACCAACAAACCAAAAAACCAACAAACCAACAAACCAACAAGCCAACAAACTAACAAACTAACAAGCCAACAAGCCAACAAACCAACAAACCAACAAGCCAACAAACCAACAAACCAACAAACCAACAAACCAACAAAGCAACAAGCCAACAAGCCAACAAACCAACAAACCAAGTAACTAAAAAGCCAACAAACTAACAAACCAACAAGCCAACAAGCCAACAAACCAACAAACCAACAAAGCAACAAGCCAACAAGCCAACAAACCAACAAACCAACAATCCAACAAACCAACAAACCAACAAGCCAACAAGCCAACAAACCAAAAAACCAACAAGCCAACAAGCCAACAAACCAACAAACCAACAAGCCAACAAGCCAACAAACCAACAAACCAACAAGCCAACAAACCAACAAACCAACAAAGCAACAAGCCAACAAGCCAACAAACCAACAAACCAACAAGCCAACAAACAAACAAACCAACAAGCCAACAAGCCAACAAACCAACAAACCAACAAACCAACAAGCCAACAAACTAACAAACCAACAAGCCAACAAGCCAACAAACCAACAAACCAACAAAGCAACAAGCCAACAAGCCAACAAACCAACAAACCAACAATCCAACAAACCAACAAACCAACAAGCCAACAAGCCAACAAACCAACAAACCAACAAGCCAACAAGCCAACAAACCAACAAACCAACAAGCCAACAAGCCAACAAACCAACAAACCAACAAGCTAACAAACCAACAAACCAACAAAGCAACAAGCCAACAAGCCAACAAACCAACAAACCAACAAGCCAACAAACAAACAAACCAACAAGCCAACAAACCAACAAACCAACAAGCCAACAAACAAACAAACCAACAAGCCAACAAGCCAACAAACCAACAAACCAACAAACCAACAAGCCAACAAACCAACAAACCAACAATCCAACAAACCAACAAACCAACAAGCCAACAAACAAACAAACCAACAAGCCAACAAGCCAACAAACCAACAAACCAACAAGCCAACAAGCCAACAAACCAACAAACCAACAAGCCAACAAACCAACAAACCAACAAAGCAACAAGCCAACAAGCCAACAAACCAACAAACCAACAAGCCAACAAACAAACAAACCAACAAGCCAACAAGCCAACAAACCAACAAACCAACAAACCAACAAGCCAACAAACCAACAAACCAACAAGCCAACAAGCCAACAAACCAACAAACCAACAAGCTAACAAACCAACAAACCAACAAACCAACAAACCAACAAACCAACAAGCCAACAACCCAACAAACCAACAAACCAAAAAACCAACAAACCAACAAGCCAACAAACCAACAAACCAAAAAAACAATAAACCAACAAACCAACAAGCCAACAAGCCAACAAACCAACAAACCAACAAGCCAACAAACCAACAAACCAACAAACCAACAAACCAACAAAGCAACAAGCCAACAAGCCAACAAACCAACAAACCAAGTAACCAAAAAGCCAACAAACTAACAAACCAACAAGCCAACAAGCCAACAAACCAACAAACCAACAAAGCAACAAGCCAACAAGCCAACAAACCAACAAACCAACAATCCAACTAACCAACAAACCAACAAGCCAACAAGCCAACAAACCAACAAACCAACAAGCCAACAAGCCAACAAACCAACAAACCAACAAGCCAACAAGCCAACAAACCAACAAACCAACAAGCCAACAAACCAACAAACCAACAAAGCAACAAGCCAACAAGCCAACAAACCAACAAACCAACAAGCCAACAAACAAACAAACCAACAAACCAACAAGCCAACAAACCAACAAACCAACAAACCAACAAACCAACAAGCCAACAAACCAACAAACCAACAAGCCAACAAGCCAACAAAGCAACAAGCCAACAAGCCAACAAACCAACAAACCAACAAGCCAACAAACCAACAAACCAACAAACCAACAAACCAACATGCCAACAAACCAACAAATCAACAAATCAACAAACCAACAAACCAAGAAACCAACAAATCAACAAACCAACAAACCAACAAACCAAAAAACCAACAAACCAACAAACCATCAAACGAACAAACCAACAGACCAACTAACCAACAAACCAACAAACCAAAAACCAACAAACCAACAAGCCAACAAACCAACAAACCAAAAAACCAACAAACCAACAAACCAACAAGCCAACAAGCCAACAAACCAACAAACCAACAAGCCAACAATCCAAAAAACCAACAAACTTAGTAACCAACAAGCCAACAAACCAACAAACCAACAAGCCAACAAACCAACAAGCCAACAAACCAACAAACCAACAAACCAACATGCCAACAAACCTACAAATCAACAAATCAACAAACCAACAAACCAAGAAACCAACAAACCAACAAACTAAAAAACCAACAAACCAACAAACCATCAAACGAACAAACCAACAAATCAACTAACCAACAAACCAACAAACCAAAAAACCAACAAACCAACAAGCCAACAAACCAACAAACCAAAAAACCAACAAACCAACAAACCAACAAGCCAACAAGCCAATAAACCAACAAACCAACAAGCCAACAAACCAACAAACCAACAAACTTAGTAACCAACAAGCCAATAAACCAACAAACCAACAAGCCAACAAGCCAACAAACCAACAAACCAACAAGCCAACAAACCAACAAACCAACAAACCAAAAAACCACAAACCAACAAACAAGAAAACCAACAAACCAACAAACCAACAAAACAATAAGCCAACAAGCCAACAAACCAACAAACCAACAAACCAAAAAGCCAACAAACCAACAAGCCAACAAACCAACAAACCAACAAACCAAGTAACCAAAAAACCAACAAACCAACAAACCAGAAAACCAACAAACCAACAAACCAACAAAACAATAAGCCAACAAGCCAACAAACCAACAAACCAAAAAGCCAACAAACCAACAAGCCAACAAACCAACAAACCAACAAACCAAGTAACCAAAAATCCAACAAACTAACAAACCAACAAGCCAACAAGCCAACAAACCAAAAAACCAAAAAACCAACAAACCAACAAACCAACAAGCCAACAAGCCAATAAACCAACAAACCAACAAGCCAACAAACCAACAAACCAACAAACTTAGTAACCAACAAGCCAACAAACCAACAAACCAACAAGCCAACAAGCCAACAAACCAACAAACCAACAAGCCAACAAACCAACAAACCAACAAACCAAAAAACCAACAAACCAACAAACCAGAAAACCAACAAACCAACAAACCAACAAAACAATAAGCCAACAAGCCAACAAACCAACAAACCAAAAAGCCAACAAACCAACAAGCCAACAAACCAACAAACCAACAAACCAAGTAACCAAAAATCCAACAAACTAACAAACCAACAAGCCAACAAGCCAACAAACCAAAAAACCAACAAAGCAACAAGCCAACAAGCCAACAAACCAACAAACCAACAAGCCAACAAACCAACAAACCAACAAGCCAACAAGCCAACAAACCAACAAACCAACAAACCAAGAAACCAACAAGCCAACAAGCCAACAAACTAACAAACCAACAAGCCAACAAGCCCACAAACCAACAAACCAACAAGCCAACAAACCAACAAACCAACAAAGCAACAAGCCAACTAGCCAACAAACCAACAAACCAACAAGCCAACAAACAAACAAACCAACAAGCCAACAAGCCAACAAACCAACAAACCAACAATCCAACAAACCAACAAACCAACAAGCCAACAAGCCAACAAACCAACAAACCAACAAGCCAACAAACCAACAAACCAACAAACCAACAAACCAACAAACCAACAAGCCAACAAGCCAACAAACCAAGAAACCAACAAACCAAAAAGCCAACAAAGCAACAAGCCAACAAGCCAACAAACCAACAAACCAACAAGCCAACAAACCAACAAACCAACAAACCAACAAACCAACATGCCAACAAACCAACAAATCAACAAATCAACAAACCAACAAACCAAGAAACCAACAAACCAACAAGCCAACAAACCAACAAACCAACAAACTTTGTAACCAACAAGCCAATAAACCAACAAACCAACAAGCCAACAAGCCAACAAACCAACAAACCAACAAGCCAACAAACCAACAAACCAACAAACCAAAAAACCACAAACCAACAAACCAGAAAACCAACAAACCAACAAACCAACAAAACAATAAGCCAACAAGCCAACAAACCAACAAACCAACAAACCAAAAAGCCAACAAACCAACAAGCCAACAAACCAACAAACCAACAAAGCAAGTAACCAAAAAACCAACAAACCAACAAACCAGAAAACCAACAAACCAACAAACCAACAAAACAATAAGCCAACAAGCCAACAAACCAACAAACCAAAAAGCCAACAAACCAACAAGCCAACAAACCAACAAACCAACAAACCAAGTAACCAAAAATCCAACAAACTAACAAACCAACAAGCCAACAAGCCAACAAACCAAAAAACCAAAAAACCAACAAACCAACAAACCAACAAGCCAACAAGCCAATAAACCAACAAACCAACAAGCCAACAAACCAACAAACCAACAAACTTAGTAACCAACAAGCCAACAAACCAACAAACCAACAAGCCAACAAGCCAACAAACCAACAAACCAACAAGCCAACAAACCAACAAACCAACAAACCAAAAAACCAACAAACCAACAAACCAGAAAACCAACAAACCAATAAAACAATAAGCCAACAAGCCAACAAACCAACAAACCAAAAAGCCAACAAACCAACAAGCCAACAAACCAACAAACCAACAAACCAAGTAACCAAAAATCCAACAAACTAACAAACCAACAAGCCAACAAGCCAACAAACCAAAAAACCAACAAAGCAACAAGCCAACAAGCCAACAAACCAACAAACCAACAAGCCAACAAACCAACAAACCAACAAGCCAACAAGCCAACAAACCAACAAACCAACAAACCAAGAAACCAACAAGCCAACAAGCCAACAAACTAACAAACCAACAAGCCAACAAGCCCACAAACCAACAAACCAACAAGCCAACAAACCAACAAACCAACAAAGCAACAAGCCAACTAGCCAACAAACCAACAAACCAACAAGCCAACAAACAAACAAACCAACAAGCCAACAAGCCAACAAACCAACAAACCAACAATCCAACAAACCAACAAACCAACAAGCCAACAAGCCAACAAACCAACAAACCAACAAGCCAACAAACCAACAAACCAACAAACCAACAAACCAACAAGCCAACAAGCCAACAAACCAAGAAACCAACAAACCAAAAAGCCAACAAACCAACAAACCAAAAAAACAACAAACCAACAAACCAACAAGCCAACAAGCCAACAAACCAACAAACCAACAAGCCAACAAACCAACAAACCAACAAACTAAGTAACCAACAAGTCATCAAACCAACAAACCAACAAGCCAACAAGCCAACAAACCGACAAACCAACAAGCCAACAAACCAACAAACCAACAAGCCAACAAGCCAACAAACCAACAAACCAACAAACCAACAAACCAACAAATCAACAAACCAACAAGCCAACAAACCAACAAACCAACAAACCAACCAGCCAACAAGCCAACAAACCAACAAACCAACAAGGTAACAAACCAACAAACCAACAAACCAACAAACTAAATAGCCAAAAAACCAACAATCCAAAAAACCAACAAACCAGCAAACCAACAAGCCAACAAGCCAACAAATCAACGAACCAGCAAGCCAACAAACCAACAAACTAAGTAACCAACAAGCCAACAAATCAACAAACCAACAAGTCAACAAGCCAACAAACCAACAAACCAACAAGCCGACAAACCAACCTACCAACAAACCAAAAAACCAACAAACCAACAAATCAACAAACCAACAAACCAACAAACCAACAAGCCAACAAGCCAACAAACCAACAAACCAACAACCCAACAAGCCAACGAACCAACAAGCCAACAAACCAACAAACCAACAAACCAAGTAACCAAAAATCCAACAAACTAACAAACCAACAAGCCAACAAACCAACAAACCAACAAAGCAACAAGCCAACAAGCCAACAAACCAACAAACCAACAAGCCAACAAACCAACAAACCAACAAACCAACAAACCAACATGCCAACAAACCAACAAATCAACAAATCAACAAACCAACAAACCAAGAAACCAACAAATCAACAAACCAACAAACCAACAAACCAAAAAACCAACAAACCAACAAACCATCAAACGAACAAACCAACAGACCAACTAACCAACAAACCAACAAACCAAAAAACCAACAAACCAACAAGCCAACAAACCAACAAACCAAAAAACCAACAAACCAACAAACCAACAAGCCAACAAGCCAACAAACCAACAAACCAACAAGCCAACAAACCAAAAAACCAACAAACTTAGTAACCAACAAGCCAATAAACCAACAAACCAACAAGCCAACAAGCCAACAAACCAACAAACCAACAAGCCAACAAACCAATAAACCAACAAACCAAAAAAGCAACAAACCAACAAACCAACAAACTAACAAACCAACAAACCAACAAACCAACAAAACAACAAACCAACAAACCAACAAACCAACAAACCAACAAACCAACAAGCCAACGAACCAACAAGCCAACAAACCAACAAACCAACAAACCAAGTAACCAAAAATCCAACAAACTAACAAACCAACAAGCCAACAAGCCAACAAACCAACAAACCAACAAAGCAACAAGCCAACAAGCCAACAAACCAACAAACCAACAAGCCAAAAAACCAACAAACCAACAAACCAACAAACCAACATGCCAACAAACCAACAAATCAACAAATCAACAAATCAACAAACCAACAAACCAAGAAACCAACAAATCAACAAACCAACAAACCAACAAACCAAAAAACCAACAAACCAACAAACCATCAAACGAACAAACCAACAGACCAACTAACCAACAAACCAACAAACCAAAAAATCAACAAACCAACAAGCCAACAAACCAACAAACCAAAAAACCAACAAACCAACAAACCAACAAGCCAACAAACCAAAAAACCAACAAACTTAGTAACCAACAAGCCAACAAAACAACAAACCAACAAGCCAACAAACCAACAAGCCAACAAACCAACAAACCAACAAACCAACATGCCAACAAACCTACAAATCAACAAATCAACAAACCAACAAACAAAGAAACCAACAAACCAACAAACTAAAAAACCAACAAACCAACAAACCATCAAACGAACAAACCAACAAATCAACTAACCAACAAACCAACAAACCAAAAAACCAACAAACCAACAAGCCAACAAACCAACAAACCAAAAAACCAACAAACCAACAAACCAACAAGCCAACAAGCCAATAAACCAACAAACCAACAAGCCAACAAACCAACAAACCAACAAACTTAGTAACCAACAAGCCAACAAACCAACAAACCAACAAGCCAACAATCCAACAAACCAACAAACCAACAAGCCAAAAAACCAACAAACCAACAAACCAAAAAACCAACAAACCAACAAACCAGAAAACCAACAAACCAACAAACCAACAAAACAATAAGCCAACAAGCCAACAAACCAACAAACCAACAAACCAAAAAGCCAACAAACCAACAAGCCAACAAACCAACAAACCAACAAACCAAGTAACCAAAAATCCAACAAACTAACAAACCAACAAGCCAACAAGCCAACAAACCAACAAACCAACAAGCCAACAAACCAACAAACCAACAAACCAACAAACCAACAAGCCAACAAGCCAACAAACCAACAAACCAACAAACCAACAAGCCAAAAAGCCAACAAACCAACAAACTAACAAGCCAACAAGCCCACAAACCAACAAACCAACAAGCCAATAAACCAACAAACCAACAAAGCAACAAGCCAACAAGCCAACAAACCAACAAACCAACAAGCCAACAAACAAACAAACCAACAAGCCAACAAGCCAACAAACCAACAAACCAACAATCCAACAAACCAACAAACCAACAAGCCAACAAGCCAACAAACCAACAAACCAACAAGCCAACAAACCAACAAACCAACAAACCAACAAGCCAACAAGCCAACAAACCAACAAACCAACAAACCAAAAAGCCAACAAACCAACAAACCAAAAAAACAACAAACCAACAAACCAACAAGCCAACCAGCCAACAAACCAACAAACCAACAAGCCAACAAACCAACAAACCAACAAACTAAGTAACCAACAAGTCATCAAACCAACAAACCAACAAGCCAACAAGCCAACAAACCGACAAACCAACAAGCCAACCAACCAACAAACCAACAAGCCAACAAGCCAACAAACCAACAAACCAACAAACCAAAAAGCCAACAAATCAACAAACCAACAAGCCAACAAACCAACAAACCAACAAACCAACTAGCCAACAAGCCAACAAACCAACAAACCAACAAGGTAACAAACCAACAAACCAACAAACCAACAAACCAACAAACCAACAAACCAACAAGCCAAAAAACCAACAATCCAAAAAACCAACAAACCAGCAAACCAACAAGCAAACAAGCCAACAAATCAACGAACCAGCAAGCCAACAAACCAACAAACCAACAAACTAAGTAACCAACAAGCCAACAAATCAACAAACCAATAAGTCAACAAGCCAACAAACCAACAAACCAACAAGCAGACAAACCAACCAACCAACCAACCAACAAACCAAAAAACCAACAAACCAACAAACCAACAAACCAACAAACCAACAAACCAACAAGCCAACAAGCCAACAAACCAACAAACCAACAAACCAACAAGCCAACGAACCAACAAGCCAACAAACCAACAAACCAACAAACCAAGTAACCAAAAATCCAACAAACTAACAAACCAACAAGCGAACAAGCAAACAAACCAACAAACCAACAAAGCAACAAGCCAACAAGCCAACAAACCTACAAACCAACAAGCCAACAAACCAACAAACCAACAAACCAACAAACCAACATGCCAACAAACCAACAAATCAACAAATCAACAAACCAACAAACCAAGAAACCAACAAATCAACAAACCAACAAACCAACAAACCAACAAACCAAAAAACCAACAAACCAACAAACCATCAAACGAACAACCCAACAGACCAACTAACCAACAAACCAACAAACCAAAAAACCAACAAACCAACAAGCCAACAAACCAACAAACCAAAAAACCAACAAACCAAAAAACCAACAAGCCAACAAGCCAACAAACCAACAAACCAACAAGCCAACAAACCAAAAAACCAACAAACTTAGTAACCAACAAGCCAACAAACCAACAAACAAACAAGCCAACAAGCCAACAAACCTACAAACCAACAAGCCAACAAACCAACAAACCAACAAACCAAAAAACCAACAAACCAACAAACCAACAAACTAACAAACCAACAAACCAACAAACCAACAGAACAACAAGCCAACAAGCCAAAAAACCAACAAACCAACAAACCAACAAGCCAACAAACTAACAAACTAACAAGCCAACAAGCCAACAAACCAACAAACCAACAAGCCAACAAACCAACAAACCAACAAACCAACAAACCAACAAAGCAACAAGCCAACAAGCCAACAAACCAACAAACCAAGTAACTAAAAAGCCAACAAACTAACAAACCAACAAGCCAACAAGCCAACAAACCAACAAACCAACAAAGCAACAAGCCAACAAGCCAACAAACCAACAAACCAACAATCCAACAAACCAACAAACCAACAAGCCAACAAGCCAACAAACCAAAAAACCAACAAGCCAACAAGCCAACAAACCAACAAACCAACAAGCCAACAAGCCAACAAACCAACAAACCAACAAGCCAACAAACCAACAAACCAACAAAGCAACAAGCCAACAAGCCAACAAACCAACAAACCAACAAGCCAACAAACAAACAAACCAACAAGCCAACAAGCCAACAAACCAACAAACCAACAAACCAACAAGCCAACAAACCAACAAACCAACAAGCAAACAAGCCAACAAACCAACAAACCAACAAGCTAACAAACCAACAAACCAACAAACCAACAAACCAACAAGCCAACAGCCCAACAAACCAACAAACCAAAAAACCAACAAACCAACAAGCCAACAAACCAACAAACCAAAAAAACAATAAACCAACAAACCAACAAGCCAACAAGCCAACAAATCAACAAACCATTAAGCCAACAAACCAACAAACCAACAAACCAACAAACCAACAAAGCAACAAGACAACAAGCCAACAAACCAACAAACCAACAAGCCGACAAACCAACCTACCAACAAACCAAAAAACCAACAAACCAACAAATCAACAAACCAACAAACCAACAAACCAACAAGCCAACAAGCCAACAAACCAACAAACCAACAACCCAACAAGCCAACGAACCAACAAGCCAACAAACCAACAAACCAACAAACCAAGTAACCAAAAATCCAACAAACTAACAAACCAACAAGCCAACAAACCAACAAACCAACAAAGCAACAAGCCAACAAGCCAACAAACCAACAAACCAACAAGCCAACAAACCAACAAACCAACAAACCAACAAACCAACATGCCAACAAACCAACAAATCAACAAATCAACAAACCAACAAACCAAGAAACCAACAAATCAACAAACCAACAAACCAACAAACCAAAAAACCAACAAACCAACAAACCATCAAACGAACAAACCAACAGACCAACTAACCAACAAACCAACAAACCAAAAAACCAACAAACCAACAAGCCAACAAACCAACAAACCAAAAAACCAACAAACCAACAAACCAACAAGCCAACAAGCCAACAAACCAACAAACCAACAAGCCAACAAACCAAAAAACCAACAAACTTAGTAACCAACAAGCCAATAAACCAACAAACCAACAAGCCAACAAGCCAACAAACCAACAAACCAACAAGCCAACAAACCAATAAACCAACAAACCAAAAAAGCAACAAACGAACAAACCAACAAACTAACAAACCAACAAACCAACAAACCAACAAAACAACAAACCAACAAACCAACAAACCAACAAACCAACAAACCAACAAGCCAACGAACCAACAAGCCAACAAACCAACAAACCAACAAACCAAGTAACCAAAAATCCAACAAACTAACAAACCAACAAGCCAACAAGCCAACAAACCAACAAACCAACAAAGCAACAAGCCAACAAGCCAACAAACCAACAAACCAACAAGCCAAAAAACCAACAAACCAACAAACCAACAAACCAACATGCCAACAAACCAACAAATCAACAAATCAACAAATCAACAAACCAACAAACCAAGAAACCAACAAATCAACAAACCAACAAACCAACAAACCAAAAAACCAACAAACCAACAAACCATCAAACGAACAAACCAACAGACCAACTAACCAACAAACCAACAAACCAAAAAATCAACAAACCAACAAGCCAACAAACCAACAAACCAAAAAACCAACAAACCAACAAACCAACAAGCCAACAAACCAAAAAACCAACAAACTTAGTAACCAACAAGCCAACAAAACAACAAACCAACAAGCCAACAAACCAACAAGCCAACAAACCAACAAACCAACAAACCAACATGCCAACAAACCTACAAATCAACAAATCAACAAACCAACAAACAAAGAAGCCAACAAACCAACAAACTAAAAAACCAACAAACCAACAAACCATCAAACGAACAAACCAACAAATCAACTAACCAACAAACCAACAAACCAAAAAACCAACAAACCAACAAGCCAACAAACCAACAAACCAAAAAACCAACAAACCAACAAACCAACAAGCCAACAAGCCAATAAACCAACAAACCAACAAGCCAACAAACCAACAAACCAACAAACTTAGTAACCAACAAGCCAACAAACCAACAAACCAACAAGCCAACAATCCAACAAACCAACAAACCAACAAGCCAAAAAACCAACAAACCAACAAACCAAAAAACCAACAAACCAACAAACCAGAAAACCAACAAACCAACAAACCAACAAAACAATAAGCCAACAAGCCAACAAACCAACAAACCAACAAACCAAAAAGCCAACAAACCAACAAGCCAACAAACCAACAAACCAACAAACCAAGTAACCAAAAATCCAACAAACTAACAAACCAACAAGCCAACAAGCCAACAAACCAACAAACCAACAAGCCAACAAACCAACAAACCAACAAACCAACAAACCAACAAGCCAACAAGCCAACAAACCAACAAACCAACAAACCAACAAGCCAAAAAGCCAACAAACCAACAAACTAACAAGCCAACAAGCCCACAAACCAACAAACCAACAAGCCAATAAACCAACAAACCAACAAAGCAACAAGCCAACAAGCCAACAAACCAACAAACCAACAAGCCAACAAACAAACAAACCAACAAGCCAACAAGCCAACAAACCAACAAACCAACAATCCAACAAACCAACAAACCAACAAGCCAACAAGCCAACAAACCAACAAACCAACAAGCCAACAAACCAACAAACCAACAAACCAACAAGCCAACAAGCCAACAAACCAACAAACCAACAAACCAAAAAGCCAACAAACCAACAAACCAAAAAAACAACAAACCAACAAACCAACAAGCCAACCAGCCAACAAACCAACAAACCAACAAGCCAACAAACCAACAAACCAACAAACTAAGTAACCAACAAGTCATCAAACCAACAAACCAACAAGCCAACAAGCCAACAAACCGACAAACCAACAAGCCAACCAACCAACAAACCAACAAGCCAACAAGCCAACAAACCAACAAACCAACAAACCAAAAAGCCAACAAATCAACAAACCAACAAGCCAACAAACCAACAAACCAACAAACCAACTAGCCAACAAGCCAACAAACCAACAAACCAACAAGGTAACAAACCAACAAACCAACAAACCAACAAACCAACAAACCAACAAACCAACAAGCCAAAAAACCAACAATCCAAAAAACCAACAAACCAGCAAACCAACAAGCAAACAAGCCAACAAATCAACGAACCAGCAAGCCAACAAACCAACAAACCAACAAACTAAGTAACCAACAAGCCAACAAATCAACAAACCAATAAGTCAACAAGCCAACAAACCAACAAACCAACAAGCAGACAAACCAACCAACCAACAAACCAAAAAACCAACAAACCAACAAACCAACAAACCAACAAACCAACAAGCCAACAAGCCAACAAACCAACAAACCAACAAACCAACAAGCCAACGAACCAACAAGCCAACAAACCAACAAACCAACAAACCAAGTAACCAAAAATCCAACAAACTAACAAACCAACAAGCGAACAAGCAAACAAACCAACAAACCAACAAAGCAACAAGCCAACAAGCCAACAAACCTACAAACCAACAAGCCAACAAACCAACAAACCAACAAACCAACAAACCAACATGCCAACAAACCAACAAATCAACAAATCAACAAACCAACAAACCAAGAAACCAACAAATCAACAAACCAACAAACCAACAAACCAACAAACCAAAAAACCAACAAACCAACAAACCATCAAACGAACAACCCAACAGACCAACTAACCAACAAACCAACAAACCAAAAAACCAACAAACCAACAAGCCAACAAACCAACAAACCAAAAAACCAACAAACCAAAAAACCAACAAGCCAACAAGCCAACAAACCAACAAACCAACAAGCCAACAAACCAAAAAACCAACAAACTTAGTAACCAACAAGCCAACAAACCAACAAACAAACAAGCCAACAAGCCAACAAACCTACAAACCAACAAGCCAACAAACCAACAAACCAACAAACCAAAAAACCAACAAACCAACAAACCAACAAACTAACAAACCAACAAACCAACAAACCAACAGAACAACAAGCCAACAAGCCAAAAAACCAACAAACCAACAAACCAACAAGCCAACAAACTAACAAACTAACAAGCCAACAAGCCAACAAACCAACAAACCAACAAGCCAACAAACCAACAAACCAACAAACCAACAAACCAACAAAGCAACAAGCCAACAAGCCAACAAACCAACAAACCAAGTAACTAAAAAGCCAACAAACTAACAAACCAACAAGCCAACAAGCCAACAAACCAACAAACCAACAAAGCAACAAGCCAACAAGCCAACAAACCAACAAACCAACAATCCAACAAACCAACAAACCAACAAGCCAACAAGCCAACAAACCAAAAAACCAACAAGCCAACAAGCCAACAAACCAACAAACCAACAAGCCAACAAGCCAACAAACCAACAAACCAACAAGCCAACAAACCAACAAACCAACAAAGCAACAAGCCAACAAGCCAACAAACCAACAAACCAACAAGCCAACAAACAAACAAACCAACAAGCCAACAAGCCAACAAACCAACAAACCAACAAACCAACAAGCCAACAAACCAACAAACCAACAAGCAAACAAGCCAACAAACCAACAAACCAACAAGCTAACAAACCAACAAACCAACAAACCAACAAACCAACAAGCCAACAACCCAACAAACCAACAAACCAAAAAACCAACAAACCAACAAGCCAACAAACCAACAAACCAACAAACCAAAAAAACAATAAACCAACAAACCAACAAGCCAACAAGCCAACAAATCAACAAACCATTAAGCCAACAAACCAACAAACCAACAAACCAACAAACCAACAAAGCAACAAGACAACAAGCCAACAAACCAACAAACCAAGTAACCAAAAAGCCAACAAACTAACAAACCAACAAGCCAACAAGCCAACAAACCAACAAACCAACAAAGCAACAAGCCAACAAGCCAACAAACCAACAAACCACCAATCCAACAAACCAACAAACCAACAAGCCAACAAGCCAACAAACCAACAAACCAACAAGCCAACAAGCCAACAAACCAACAAACCAACAAGCCAACAAGCCAACAAACCAACAAACCAACAAGCCAACAAACCAACAAACCAACAAAGCAACAAGCCAACAAGCCAACAAACCAACAAACCAACAAGCCAACAAACAAACAAACCAACAAGCCAACAAGCCAACAAACCAACAAACCAACAAACCAACAAGCCAACAAACCAACAAACCAACAAGCCAACAAGCCAACAAAGCAACAAGCCAACAAGCCAACAAACCAACAAACCAACAAGCCAACAAACCAACAAACCAACAAACCAACAAACCAACATGCCAACAAACCAACAAATCAACAAATCAACAAACCAACAAACCAAGAAACCAACAAATCAACAAACCAACAAACCAACAAACCAAAAAACCAACAAACCAACAAACCATCAAACGAACAAACCAACAGACCAACTAACCAACAAACCAACAAACCAAAAAACCAACAAACCAACAAGCCAACAAACCAACAAACCAAAAAACCAACAAACCAACAAACCAACAAGCCAACAAGCCAACAAACCAACAAACCAACAAGCCAACAAACCAAAAAACCAACAAACTTAGTAACCAACAAGCCAACAAACCAACAAACCAACAAGCCAACAAACCAACAAGCCAACAAACCAACAAACCAACAAAACAACATGCCAACAAACCTACAAATCAACAAATCAACAAACCAACAAACCAAGAAACCAACAAACCAACAAACTAAAAAACCAACAAACCAACAAACCATCAAACGAACAAACCAACAAATCAACTAACCAACAAACCAACAAACCAAAAAACCAACAAACCAACAAGCAAACAAACCAACAAACCAAAAAACCAACAAACCAACAAACCAACAAGCCAACAAGCCAATAAACCAACAAACCAACAAGCCAACAAACCAACAAACTTAGTAACCAACAAGCCAACAAACCAACAAACCAACAAGCCAACAAGCCAACAAACCAACAAACCAACAAGCCAACAAACCAAAAAACCAACAAACAAAAAAACCAACAAACCAACAAACCAGAAAACCAACAAAAAAACAAACCAACAAAACAATAAGCCAACAAGCCAACAAACCAACAAACCAACAAACCAAAAAGCCAACAAGCCAACAAACCAACAAACTAACAAGCCAACAAACCAACAAACCAACAAACCAACAAGCCAACAAGCCAACAAACCAACAAACCAACAAACCAACAAGCCAACAAGCCAACAAACCAACAAACCAACAAGCCAACAAGCCCACAAACCAACAAACCAACAAACCAACAAGCCAACAAGCCAACAAACCAACAAACCAACAAACCAACAAGCCAACAAGCCAACAAACCAACAAACCAACAAGCCAACAAGCCCACAAACCAACAAACCAACAAGCCAACAAACCAACAAACCAACAAAGCAACAAGCCAACAAGCCAACAAACCAACAAACCAACAAGCCAACAAACAAACAAACCAACAAGCCAACAAGCCAACAAACCAACAAGCCGACAAGCCAACAAACCAACAAACCAACAAGCCAACAAACCAACAAACCAACAAACCAACAAGCCAACAAGCCAACAAACCAACAAACCAAAAAGCCAACAAACCAACAAACCAAAAAAACAACAAACCAACAAACCAACAAGCCAACCAGCCAACAAACCAACAAACCAACAAGCCAACAAACCAACAAACCAACAAACTAAGTAACCAACAAGTCATCAAACCAACAAACCAACAAGCCAACAAGCCAACAAACCGACAAACCAACAAGCCAACCAACCAACAAACCAACAAGCCAACAAGCCAACAAACCAACAAACCAACAAACCAAAAAGCCAACATATCAACAAACCAACAAGCCAACAAACCAACAAACCAACAAACCAACCAGCCAACAAGCCAACAAACCAACAAACCAACAAACCAACAAACCAACAAACCAACAAGCCAAAAAACCAACAATCCAAAAAACCAACAAACCAGCAAACCAACAAGCCAACAAGCCAACAAATCAACGAACCAGCAAGCCAACAAACCAACAAACCAACAAACTAAGTAACCAACAAGCCAACAAATCAACAAACCAACAAGTCAACAAGCCAACAAACCAACAAACCAACAAGCCGACAAACCAACCAACCAACAAACCAAAAAACCAACAAACCAACAAACCATCAAACGAACAAACCAACAGACCAACTAACCAACAAACCAAAAACCAACAAACCAACAAGCCAACAAACCAACAAACCAAAAAACCAACAAACCAACAAACCAACAAGCCAACAAGCCAACAAACCAACAAACCAACAAGCCAACAAACCAAAAAACCAACAAACTTAGTAACCAACAAGCCAACAAACCAACATACCAACAAGCCAACAAACCAACAAGCCAACAAACCAACAAACCAACAAACCAACATGCCAACAAACCTACAAATCAACAAATCAACAAACCAACAAACCAACAAACCAACAAACTAAAAAACCAACAAACCAACAAACCATCAAATGAACAAACCAACAAATCAACTAACCAACAAACCAACAAACCAAAAAACCAACAAACCAACAAACCAACAAACCAACAAACCAAAAAACCAACAAACCAACAAACCAACAAGCCAACAAGCCAATAAACCAACAAACCAACAAGCCAACAAACCAACAAACCAACAAACTTAGTAACCAACAAGCCAACAAACCAACAAACCAACAAGCCAACAAGCCAACAAACCAACAAACCAACAAGCCAACAAACCAACAAACCAACAAACCAAAAAACCCACAAACCAACAAACCAGAAAACCAACAAACCAACAAACCAACAAAACAATAAGCCAACAAGCCAACAAACAAACAAACCAACAAACCAAAAAGCCAACAAACCAACAAGCCAACAAACCAACAAACCAACAAACCAAGTAACCAAAAATCCAACAAACTAACAAACCAACAAGCCAACAAGCCAACAAACCAACAAACCAACAAACCAACAAGCCAACAAACCAACAAACCAACAAACCAACAAGCCAACAAGCCAACAAACCAACAAACCAACAAACCAACAAGCCAACAAGCCAACAAACCAACAAACTAACAAGCCAACAAGCCCACAAACCAACAAACCAACAAGCCAACAAACCAACAAACCAACAAAGCAACAAGCCAACAAGCCAACAAACCAACAAACCAACAAGCCAACAAACAAACAAACCAACAAACCAACAAACCAGAAAACCAACAAACCAACAAACCAACAAAACAATAAGCCAACAAGCCAACAAACCAACAAACCAACAAACCAAAAAGCCAACAAACCAACAAATCAACAAATCAACAAACCAACAAACCAAGAAACCAACAAATCAACAAACCAACAAACCAACAAACCAAAAAACCAACAAACCAACAAACCATCAAACGAACAAACCAACAGACCAACTAACCAACAAACCAACAAACCAAAAAACCAACAAACCAACAAGCCAACAAACCAACAAACCAAAAAACCAACAAACCAACAAACCAACAAGCCAACAAGCCAACAAACCAACAAACCAACAAGCCAACAAACCAAAAAACCAACAAACTTAGTAACCAACAAGCCAACAAACCAACAAACCAACAAGCCAACAAACCAACAAGCCAACAAACCAACAAACCAACAAAACAACATGCCAACAAACCTACAAATCAACAAATCAACAAACCAACAAACCAAGAAACCAACAAACCAACAAACTAAAAAACCAACAAACCAACAAACCATCAAACGAACAAACCAACAAATCAACTAACCAACTAACCAACAAACCAAAAAACCAACAAACCAACAAGCAAACAAACCAACAAACCAAAAAACCAACAAACCAACAAACCAACAAGCCAACAAGCCAATAAACCAACAAACCAACAAGCCAACAAACCAACAAACTTAGTAACCAACAAGCCAACAAACCAACAAACCAACAAGCCAACAAGCCAACAAACCAACAAACCAACAAGCCAACAAACCAACAAACCAACAAACCAAAAAACCAACAAACCAACAAACCAGAAAACCAACAAACCAACAAACCAACAAAACAATAAGCCAACAAGCCAACAAACCAACAAACCAACAAACCAAAAAGCCAACAAGCCAACAAACCAACAAACCAACAAGCCAACAAACCAACAAACCAACAAACCAACAAGCCAACAAGCCAACAAACTAACAAACCAACAAACCAACAAGCCAACAAGCCAACAAACCAACAAACCAACAAGCCAACAAGCCCACAAACCAACAAACCAACAAACCAACAAGCCAACAAGCCAACAAACCAACAAACCAACAAACCAACAAGCCAACAAGCCAACAAACCAACAAACCAACAAGCCAACAAGCCCACAAACCAACAAACCAACAAGCCAACAAACCAACAAACCAACAAAGCAACAAGCCAACAAGCCAACAAACCAACAAACCAACAAGCCAACAAACAAACAAACCAACAAGCCAACAAGCCAACAAACCAACAAGCCGACAAGCCAACAAACCAACAAACCAACAAGCCAACAAACCAACAAACCAACAAACCAACAAGCCAACAAGCCAACAAACCAACAAACCAAAAAGCCAACAAACCAACAAACCAAAAAAACAACAAACCAACAAACCAACAAACCAACAAACCAACAAACTAAGTAACCAACAAGTCATCAAACCAACAAACCAACAAGCCAACAAGCCAACAAACCGACAAACCAACAAGCCAACCAACCAACAAACCAACAAGCCAACAAGCCAACAAACCAACAAACCAACAAACCAAAAAGCCAACATATCAACAAACCAACAAGCCAACAAACCAACAAACCAACAAACCAACCAGCCAACAAGCCAACAAACCAACAAACCAACAAACCAACAAACCAACAAACCAACAAGCCAAAAAACCAACAATCCAAAAAACCAACAAACCAGCAAACCAACAAGCCAACAAGCCAACAAATCAACGAACCAGCAAGCCAACAAACCAACAAACCAACAAACTAAGTAACCAACAAGCCAACAAATCAACAAACCAACAAGTCAACAAGCCAACAAACCAACAAACCAACAAGCCGACAAACCAACCAACCAACAAACCAAAAAACCAACAAACCAACAAACCATCAAACGAACAAACCAACAGACCAACTAACCAACAAACCAACAAACCAAAAACCAACAAACCAACAAGCCAACAAACCAACAAACCAAAAAACCAACAAACCAACAAACCAACAAGCCAACAAGCCAACAAACCAACAAACCAACAAGCCAACAAACCAAAAAACCAACAAACTTAGTAACCAACAAGCCAACAAACCAACATACCAACAAGCCAACAAACCAACAAGCCAACAAACCAACAAACCAACAAACCAACATGCCAACAAACCTACAAATCAACAAATCAACAAACCAACAAACCAACAAACCAACAAACTAAAAAACCAACAAACCAACAAACCATCAAATGAACAAACCAACAAATCAACTAACCAACAAACCAACAAACCAAAAAACCAACAAACCAACAAACCAACAAACCAACAAACCAAAAAACCAACAAACCAACAAACCAACAAGCCAACAAGCCAATAAACCAACAAACCAACAAGCCAACAAACCAACAAACCAACAAACTTAGTAACCAACAAGCCAACAAACCAACAAACCAACAAGCCAACAAGCCAACAAACCAACAAACCAACAAGCCAACAAACCAACAAACCAACAAACCAAAAAACCCACAAACCAACAAACCAGAAAACCAACAAACCAACAAACCAACAAAACAATAAGCCAACAAGCCAACAAACAAACAAACCAACAAACCAAAAAGCCAACAAACCAACAAGCCAACAAACCAACAAACCAACAAACCAAGTAACCAAAAATCCAACAAACTAACAAACCAACAAGCCAACAAGCCAACAAACCAACAAACCAACAAACCAACAAGCCAACAAACCAACAAACCAACAAACCAACAAGCCAACAAGCCAACAAACCAACAAACCAACAAACCAACAAGCCAACAAGCCAACAAACCAACAAACTAACAAGCCAACAAGCCCACAAACCAACAAACCAACAAGCCAACAAACCAACAAACCAACAAAGCAACAAGCCAACAAGCCAACAAACCAACAAACCAACAAGCCAACAAACAAACAAACCAACAAGCCAACAAGCCAACAAACCAACAAACCAACAATCCAACAAACCAACAAACCAACAAACCAAAAAACCAACAAACCAACAAGCCAACAAACCAACAAACCAAAAAACCAACAAACCAACAAACCAACAAGCCAACAAGCCAACAAACCAACAAACCAACAAGCCAACAAACCAAAAAACCAACAAACTTAGTAACCAACAAGCCAACAAACCAACAAACCAACAAGCCAACAAGCAAACAAACCAACAAACCAACAAGCCAACAAACCAACAAACCAACAAACTAAGTAACCAACAAGTCATCAAACCAACAAACCAACAAGCCAACAAGCCAACAAACCGACAAACCAACAAGCCAACAAACCAACAAACCAACAAGCCAACAAGCCAACAAACCAACAAACCAACAAACCAACAAGCCAACAAATCAACAAACCAACAAGCCAACAAACCAACAAACCAACAAACCAACCAGCCAACAAGCCAACAAACCAACAAACCAACAAGGTAACAAACCAACAAACCAACAAACCAACAAACTAAATAGCCAAAAAACCAACAATCCAAAAAACCAACAAACCAGCAAACCAACAAGCCAACAAGCCAACAAATCAACGAACCAGCAAGCCAACAAACCAACAAACTAAGTAACCAACAAGCCAACAAATCAACAAACCAACAAGTCAACAAGCCAACAAACCAACAAACCAAAAAACTAACAAACCAACAAACCAACAAACCAACAAACCAACAAACCAACAAGCCAACAAGCCAACAAACCAACAAACCAACAACCCAACAAGCCAACGAACCAACAAGCCAACAAACCAACAAACCAACAAACCAAGTAACCAAAAATCCAACAAACTAACAAACCAACAAGCCAACAAACCAACAAACCAACAAAGCAACAAGCCAACAAGCCAACAAACCAACAAACCAACAAGCCAACAAACCAACAAACCAACAAACCAACAAACCAACATGCCAACAAACCAACAAATCAACAAATCAACAAACCAACAAACCAAGAAACCAACAAATCAACAAACCAACAAACCAACAAACCAAAAAACCAACAAACCAACAAACCATCAAACGAACAAACCAACAGACCAACTAACCAACAAACCAACAAACCAAAAAACCAACAAACCAACAAGCCAACAAACCAACAAACCAAAAAACCAACAAACCAACAAACCAACAAGCCAACAAGCCAACAAACCAACAAACCAACAAGCCAACAAACCAAAAAACCAACAAACTTAGTAACCAACAAGCCAACAAACCAACAAACCAACAAGCCAATAAACCAACAAACCAAAAAACCAACAAACCAACAAACCAACAAACTAACAAACCAACAAACCAACAAACCAACAAAACAACAAACCAACAAACCAACAAACCAACAAACCAACAAACCAACAAGCCAACGAACCAACAAGCCAACAAACCAACAAACCAACAAACCAAGTAACCAAAAATCCAACAAACTAACAAACCAACAAGCCAACAAGATAACAAACCAACAAACCAACAAACCAACAAAGCAACAAGCCAACAAGCCAACAAACCAACAAACCAACAAGCCAACAAACCAACAAACCAACAAACCAACAAACCAACATGCCAACAAACCAACAAATCAACAAATCAACAAACCAACAAACCAAGAAACCAACAAATCAACAAACCAACAAACCAACAAACCAAAAAACCAACAAACCAACAAACCATCAAACGAACAAACCAAAAGACCAACTAACCAAAAAACCAACAAACCAAAAAACCAACAAACCAACAAGCCAACAAACCAACAAACCAAAAAACCAACAAACCAACAAACCAACAAGCCAACAAGCCAACAAACCCACAAACCAACAAGCCAACAAACCAAAAAACCAACAAACTTAGTAACCAACAAGCCAACAAACCAACAAACCAACAAGCCAACAAACCAACAAGCCAACAAACCAACAAACCAACAAACCAACAAACCAACAAGCCAACAAGCCAATAAACCAACAAACCAACAAGCCAACAAACCAACAAGCCAACAAGCCAATAAACCAACAAACCAACAAGCCAACAAACCAACAAACCAACAAACTTAGTAACCAACAAGCCAACAAACCAACAAGCCAACAAACCAACAAGCCAACAAACCAACAAACCATCAAACGAACAAACCAACAAATCAACTAACCAACAAACCAACAAACCAACAAGCCAACAAACCAACAAACCAAAAAACCAACAAACCAACAAACCAACAAGCCAACAAGCCAATAAACCAACAAACCAACAAGCCAACAAACCAACAAACCAACAAACTTAGTAACCAACAAGCCAACAAACCAACAAACCAACAAGCCAACAAGCCAACAAACCAACAAACCAACAAGCCAACAAACCAACAAACCAACAAACCAAAAAACCAACAAACCAACAAACCAGAAAACCAACAAACCAACAAACCAACAAAACAATAAGCCAACAAGCCAACAAACCAACAAACCAACAAACCAAAAAGCCAACAAACCAACAAGCCAACAAACCAACAAACCAACAAACCAAGTAACCAAAAATCCAACAAACTAACAAACCAACAAGCCAACAAGCCAACAAACCAACAAACCAACAAGCCAACAAACCAACAAACCAACAAACCAACAAGCCAACAAGCCAACAAACCAACAAACCAACAAACCAACAAGCCAACAAGCCAACAAACCAACAAACCAACAAGCCAACAAGCCCACAAACCAACAAACCAACAAGCCAACAAACCAACAAACCAACAAAGCAACAAGCCAACAAGCCAACAAACCAACAAACCAACAAGCCAACAAACAAACAAACCAACAAGCCAACAAGCCAACAAACCAACAAACCAACAATCCAACAAACCAACAAACCAACAAGCCAACAAGCCAACAAACCAACAAACCAACAAGCCAACAAACCAACAAACCAACAAACCAACAAACCAACAAGCCAACAAGCCAACAAACCAACAAACCAAAAAGCCAACAAACCAACAAACCAAAAAAACAACAAACCAACAAACCAACAAGCCAACCAGCCAACAAACCAACAAACCAACAAGCCAACAAACCAACAAACCAACAAACTAAGTAACCAACAAGTCATCAAACCAACAAACCAACAAGCCAACAAGCCAACAAACCGACAAACCAACAAGCCAACCAACCAACAAACCAACAAGGTAACAAACCAACAAACCAACAAACCAACAAACCAACAAACCAACAAACCAACAAGCCAAAAAACCAACAATCCAAAAAACGAACAAACCAGCAAACCAACAAGCCAACAAGCCAACAAATCAACGAACCAGCAAGCCAACAAACCAACAAACCAACAAACTAAGTAACCAACAAGCCAACAAATCAACAAACCAACAAGTCAACAAGCCAACAAACCAACAAACCAACAAGCCGACAAACCAACCAACCAACAAACCAAAAAACCAACAAACCAACAAACCAACAAGCCAACGAACCAACAAGCCAACAAACCAACAAACCAACAAACCAAGTAACCAAAAATCCAACAAACTAACAAACCAACAAGCGAACAAGCAAACAAACCAACAAACCAACAAAGCAACAAGCCAACAAGCCAACAAACCAACAAACCAACAAACCAACAAGCCAACAAACCAACAAACCAACAAACCAACAAACCAACAAATCAACAAACCAACAAACCAACAAACCAACAAACCAAAAAACCAACAAACCAACAAGCCAACAAACCAACAAACCAAAAAACCAACAAACCAAAAAACCAACAAGCCAACAAGCCAACAAACCAACAAACCAACAAGCCAACAAACCAAAAAACCAACAAACTTAGTAACCAACAAGCCAACAAACCAACAAACAAACAAGCCAACAAGCCAACAAACCTACAAACCAACAAGCCAACAAACCAACAAACCAACAAACCAAAAAACCAACAAACCAACAAACCAACAAACTAACAAACCAACAAACCAACAAACCAACAAAACAACAAGCCAACAAGCCAAAAAACCAACAAACCAACAAACCAACAAGCCAACAAACTAACAAACTAACAAGCCAACAAGCCAACAAACCAACAAACCAACAAGCCAACAAACCAACAAACCAACAAACCAACAAACCAACAAAGCAACAAGCCAACAAGCCAACAAACCAACAAACCAAGTAACCAAAAAGCCAACAAACTAACAAACCAACAAGCCAACAAGCCAACAAACCAACAAACCAACAAAGCAACAAGCCAACAAGCCAACAAACCAACAAACCAACAATCCAACAAACCAACAAACCAACAAACCAACAAGCCAACAAGCCAACAAACCAACAAACCAACAAGCCAACAAGCCAACAAACCAACAAACCAACAAGCCAACAAGCCAACAAACCAACAAACCAACAAGCCAACAATACAACAAACCAACAAAGCAACAAGCCAACAAGCCAACAAACCAACAAACCAATAAGCCAACAAACAAACAAACCAACAAGCCAACAAGCCAACAAACCAACAAACCAACAAACCAACAAGCCAACAAACCAACAAACCAACAAGCCAACAAGCCAACAAACCAACAAACCAACAAGCTAACAAACCAACAAACCAACAAACCAACAAGCCAACAACCCAACAAACCAACAAACCAAAAAACCAACAAACCAACAAGCCAACAAACCAACAAACCAAAAAAACAATAAACCAACAAACCAACAAGCCAACAAGCCAACAAACCAACAAACCAACAAGCCAACAAACCAACAAACCAACAAACCAACAAACCAACAAAGCAACAAGCCAACAATCCAACAAACCAACAAACCAAGTAACCAAAAAGCCAACAAACTAACAAACCAACAAGCCAACAAGCCAACAAACCAACAAACCAACAAAGCAACAAGCCAACAAGCCAACAAACCAACAAACCAACAATCCAACAAACCAACAAACCAACAAGCCAACAAGCCAACAAACCAACAAACCAACAAGCCAACAAGCCAACAAACCAACAAACCAACAAGCCAACAAGCCAACAAACCAACAAACCAACAAGCCAACAAACCAACAAACCAACAAAGCAACAAGCCAACAAGCCAACAAACCAACAAACCAACAAGCCAACAAACAAACAAACCAACAAGCCAACAAGCCAACAAACCAACAAACCAACAAACCAACAAGCCAACAAACCAACAAACCAACAAGCCAACAAGCCAACAAAGCAACAAGCCAACAAGCCAACAAACCAACAAACCAACAAGCCAACAAACCAACAAACCAACAAACCAACAAACCAACATGCCAACAAACCAACAAATCAACAAATCAACAAACCAACAAACCAAGAAACCAACAAATCAACAAACCAACAAACCAACAAACCAAAAAACCAACAAACCAACAAACCATCAAACGAACAAACCAAAAGACCAACTAACCAACAAACCAACAAACCAAAAAACCAACAAACCAACAAGCCAACAAACCAACAAACCAAAAAACCAACAAACCAACAAACCAACAAGTCAACAAGCCAACAAACCAACAAACCAACAAGCCAACAAACCAAAAAACCAACAAACTTAGTAACCAACAAGCCAACAAACCAACAAACCAACAAGCCAACAAACCAACAAGCCAACAAACCAACAAACCAACAAACCAACATGCCAACAAACCTACAAATCAACAAATCAACAAACCAACAAACCAAGAAACCAACAAACCAACAAACTAAAAAACCAACAAACCAACAAACCATCAAACGAACAAACCAACAAATCAACTAACCAACAAACCAACAAACCAAAAAACCAACAAACCAACAAGCCAACAAACCAACAAACCAAAAAACCAACAAACCAACAAACCAACAAGCCAACAAGCCAATAAACCAACAAACCAACAAGCCAACAAACCAACAAACCAACAAACTTAGTAACCAACAAGCCAACAAACCAACAAACCAACAAGCCAACAAGCCAACAAACCAACAAACCAACAAGCCAACAAACCAACAAACCAACAAACCAAAAAACCAACAAACCAACAAACCAGAAAACCAACAAAGCAACAAGCCAACAATCCAACAAACCAACAAACCAAGTAACCAAAAAGCCAACAAACTAACAAACCAACAAGCCAACAAGCCAACAAACCAACAAACCAACAAAGCAACAAGCCAACAAGCCAACAAACCAACAAACCAACAATCCAACAAACCAACAAACCAACAAGCCAACAAGCCAACAAACCAACAAACCAACAAGCCAACAAGCCAACAAACCAACAAACCAACAAGCCAACAAGCCAACAAACCAACAAACCAACAAGCCAACAAACCAACAAACCAACAAAGCAACAAGCCAACAAGCCAACAAACCAACAAACCAACAAGCCAACAAACAAACAAACCAACAAGCCAACAAGCCAACAAACCAACAAACCAACAAACCAACAAGCCAACAAACCAACAAACCAACAAGCCAACAAGCCAACAAAGCAACAAGCCAACAAGCCAACAAACCAACAAACCAACAAGCCAACAAACCAACAAACCAACAAACCAACAAACCAACATGCCAACAAACCAACAAATCAACAAATCAACAAACCAACAAACCAAGAAACCAACAAATCAACAAACCAACAAACCAACAAACCAAACAACCAACAAACCAACAAACCATCAAACGAACAAACCAAAAGACCAACTAACCAACAAACCAACAAACCAAAAAACCAACAAACCAACAAGCCAACAAACCAACAAACCAAAAAACCAACAAACCAACAAACCAACAAGTCAACAAGCCAACAAACCAACAAACCAACAAGCCAACAAACCAAAAAACCAACAAACTTAGTAACCAACAAGCCAACAAACCAACAAACCAACAAGCCAACAAACCAACAAGCCAACAAACCAACAAACCAACAAACCAACATGCCAACAAACCTACAAATCAACAAATCAACAAACCAACAAACCAAGAAACCAACAAACCAACAAACTAAAAAACCAACAAACCAACAAACCATCAAACGAACAAACCAACAAATCAACTAACCAACAAACCAACAAACCAAAAAACCAACAAACCAACAAGCCAACAAACCAACAAACCAAAAAACCAACAAACCAACAAACCAACAAGCCAACAAGCCAATAAACCAACAAACCAACAAGCCAACAAACCAACAAACCAACAAACTTAGTAACCAACAAGCCAACAAACCAACAAACCAACAAGCCAACAAGCCAACAAACCAACAAACCAACAAGCCAACAAACCAACAAACCAACAAACCAAAAAACCAACAAACCAACAAACCAGAAAACCAACAAACCAACAAAACAATAAGCCAACAAGCCAACAAACCAACAAACCAACAAACCAAAAAGCCAACAAACCAACAAGCCAACAAACCAACAAACCAACAAACCAAGTAACCAAAAATCCAACAAACTAACAAACCAACAAGCCAACAAGCCAACAAACCAACAAACCAACAAGCCAACAAACCAACAAACCAACAAACCAACAAGCCAACAAGCCAACAAGCCAACAAACCAACAAACCAACAAACCAACAAGCCAACAAGCCAACAAACCAACAAACCAACAAGCCAACAAGCCCACAAACCAACAAACCAACAAGCCAACAAACCAAAAAACCAACAAAGCAACAAGCCAACAAGCCAACAAACCAACAAACCAACAAGCCAACAAACAAACAAACCAACAAGCCAACAAGCCAACAAACCAACAAACCAACAAACCAACAAGCCAACAAACCAACAAACCAACAAGCCAACAAGCCAACAAAGCAACAAGCCAACAAGCCAACAAACCAACAAACCAACAAGCCAACAAACCAACAAACCAACAAACCAACAAACCAACATGCCAACAAACCAACAAATCAACAAATCAACAAACCAACAAACCAAGAAACCAACAAATCAACAAACCAACAAACCAACAAACCAAACAACCAACAAACCAACAAACCATCAAACGAACAAACCAAAAGACCAACTAACCAACAAACCAACAAACCAAAAAACCAACAAACCAACAAGCCAACAAACCAACAAACCAAAAAACCAACAAACCAACAAACCAACAAGTCAACAAGCCAACAAACCAACAAACCAACAAGCCAACAAACCAAAAAACCAACAAACTTAGTAACCAACAAGCCAACAAACCAACAAACCAACAAGCCAACAAACCAACAAGCCAACAAACCAACAAACCAACAAACCAACATGCCAACAAACCTACAAATCAACAAATCAACAAACCAACAAACCAAGAAACCAACAAACCAACAAACTAAAAAACCAACAAACCAACAAACCATCAAACGAACAAACCAACAAATCAACTAACCAACAAACCAACAAACCAAAAAACCAACAAACCAACAAGCCAACAAACCAACAAACCAAAAAACCAACAAACCAACAAACCAACAAGCCAACAAGCCAATAAACCAACAAACCAACAAGCCAACAAACCAACAAACCAACAAACTTAGTAACCAACAAGCCAACAAACCAACAAACCAACAAGCCAACAAGCCAACAAACCAACAAACCAACAAGCCAACAAACCAACAAACCAACAAACCAAAAAACCAACAAACCAACAAACCAGAAAACCAACAAACCAACAAAACAATAAGCCAACAAGCCAACAAACCAACAAACCAACAAACCAAAAAGCCAACAAACCAACAAGCCAACAAACCAACAAACCAACAAACCAAGTAACCAAAAATCCAACAAACTAACAAACCAACAAGCCAACAAGCCAACAAACCAACAAACCAACAAGCCAACAAACCAACAAACCAACAAACCAACAAGCCAACAAGCCAACAAGCCAACAAACCAACAAACCAACAAACCAACAAGCCAACAAGCCAACAAACCAACAAACCAACAAGCCAACAAGCCCACAAACCAACAAACCAACAAGCCAACAAACCAAAAAACCAACAAAGCAACAAGCCAACAAGCCAACAAACCAACAAACCAACAAGCCAACAAACAAACAAACCAACAAGCCAACAAGCCAACAAACCAACAAACCAACAATCCAACAAACCAACAAACCAACAAGCCGACAAGCCAACAAACCAACAAACCAACAAGCCAACAAACCAACAAACCAACAAACCAACAAACCAACAAGCCAACAAGCCAACAAACCAACAAACCAACAAACCAAAAAGCCAACAAACCAACAAACCAAAAAAACAACAAACCAACAAACCAACAAGCCAACCAGCCAACAAACCAACAAACCAACAAGCCAACAAACCAACAAACCAACAAACTAAGTAACCAACAAGTCATCAAACCAACAAACCAACAAGCCAACAAGCCAACAAACCGACAAACCAACAAGCCAACCAACCAACAAACCAACAAGCCAACAAGCCAACAAACCAACAAACCAACAAACCAAAAATCCAACAAATCAACAAACCAACAAGCCAACAAACCAACAAACCAACAAACCAACCAGCCAACAAGCCAACAAACCAACAAACCAACAAACCAACAAACCAACAAACCAACAAGCCAAAAAACCAACAATCCAAAAAACCAACAAACCAGCAAACCAACAAGCCAACAAGCCAACAAATCAACGAACCAGCAAGCCAACAAACCAACAAACTAAGTAACCAACAAGCCAACAAATCAACAAACCAACAAGTCAACAAGCCAACAAACCAACAAACCAACAAGCCGACAAACCAACCAACCAACAAACCAAAAAACCAACAAACCAACAAACCATCAAACGAACAAACCAACAGACCAACTAACCAACAAACCAACAAACCAAAAAACCAACAAACCAACAAGCCAATAAACCAACAAACCAAAAAACCAACAAACCAACAAACCAACAAGCCAACAAGCCAACAAACCAACAAACCAACAAGCCAACAAACCAAAAAACCAACAAACTTAGTAACCAACAAGCCAACAAACCAACAAGCCAAGAAACCAACAAGCCAACAAACCAACAAACCAACAAACCAACATGCCAACAAACCTACAAATGAACAAATCAACAAACCAACAAACCAACAAACCAACACACCAACAAACTAAAAAACCAACAAACCAACAAACCATCAAACGAACAAACCAACAAATCAACTAACCAACAAACCAACAAACCAAAAAACCAACAAACCAACAAGCCAACAAACCAACAAACCAAAAAACCAACAAACCAACAAACCAACAAGCCAACAAGCCAATAAACCAACAAACCAACAAGCCAACAAACCAACAAACCAACAAACTTAGTAACCAATAAGCCAACAAACCAACAAACCAACAAGCCAACAAGCCAACAAACCAACAAACCAACAAGCCAACAAACAAACAAACCAACAAACCAAAAAACCAACAAACCAACAAACCAGAAAACCAACAAACCAACAAACCAACAAAACAATAAGCCAACAAGCCAACAAACCAACAAACCAACAAACCAAAAAGCCAACAAACCAACAAGCCAACAAACCAACAAACCAACAAACCAAGTAACCAAAAATCCAACAAACTAACAAACCAACAAGCCAACAAGCCAACAAACCAACAAACCAACAAGCCAACAAACCAACAAACCAACAAACCAACAAGCCAACAAGCCAACAAACCAACAAACCAACAAACCAACAAGCCAACAAGCCAACAAACCAATAAACCAACAAGCCAACAAGCCCACAAACCAACAAACCAACAAGCCAACAAACCAACAAACCAACAAAGCAACAAGCCAACAAGCCAACAAACCAACAAACCAACAAGCCAACAAACAAACAAACCAACAAGCCAACAAGCCAACAAGCCAACAAACCAACAAACCAACAATCCAACACACCAACAAACCAACAAGCCAACAAGCCAACAAACCAACAAACCAACAAGCCAACAAACCAACAAACCAACAAACCAACAAACCAACAAGCCAAAAAGCCAACAAACCAACAAACAAAAAAAAAAACAACAAACCAACAAACCAACAAGCCAACCAGCCAACAAACCAACAAACCAACAAGCCAACAAACCAACAAACCAACAAACTAAGTAACCAACAAGTCATCAAACCAACAAACCAACAAGCCAACAAGCCAACAAACCGACAAACCAACAAGCCAACCAACCAACAAACCAACAAGCCAACAAGCCAACTAACCAACAAACCAACAAACCAAAAAGCCAACAAATCAACAAACCAACAAGCCAACAAACCAACAAACCAACAAACCAACCAGCCAACAAGCCAACAAACCAACAAACCAACAAGGTAACAAACCAATAAACCAACACACCAACAAACCAACAAGCCAAAAAACCAACAATCCAAAAAACCAACAAACCAGCAAACCAACAAGCCAACAAGCCAACAAATCAACGAACCAGCAAGCCAACAAACCAACAAACCAACAAACTAAGTAACCAACAAGCCAACAAATCAACAAACCAACAAGTCAATAAGCCAACAAACCAACAAACCAACAAGCCGACAAACCAACCAACCAACAAACCAAAAAACCAACAAACCAACAAACCAACAAACCAACAAACCAACAAACCAACAAGCCAACAAGCCAACAAACCAACAAACCAACAAACCAACAAGCCAACGAACCAACAAGCCAACAAACCAACAAACCAACAAACCAAATAACCAAAAATCCAACAAACTAACAAACCAACAAGCGAACAAGCCAACAAACCAACAAACCAACAAAGCAACAAGCCAACAAGCCAACAAACCAACAAACCAACAAGCCAACAAACCAACAAACCAACAAACCAACAAACCAACATGCCAACAAACCAACAAATCAACAAATCAACAAACCAACAAACCAAGAAACCAACAAATCAACAAACCAACAAACCAACAAACCAACAAACCAAAAAACCAACAAACCAACAAACCATCAAACGAACAACCCAACAGACCAACTAACCAACAAACCAACAAACCAAAAAACCAACAAACCAACAAGCCAACAAACCAACAAACCAAAAAACCAACAAACCAAAAAACCAACAAGCCAACAAGCCAACAAACCAATAAACCAACAAGCCAACAAACCAAAAAACCAACAAACTTAGTAACCAACAAGCCAACAAACCAACAAACCAACAAGCCAACACGCCAACAAACCTACAAACCAACAAGCCAACAAACCAACAAACCAACAAACCAAAAAACCAACAAACCAACAAACCAACAAACTAACAAACCAACAAACCAACAAACCAACAAAACAACAAGCCAACAAGCCAAAAAACCAACAAACCAACAAACCAACAAGCCAACAAACTAACAAACTAACAAGCAAACAAGCCAACAAACCAACAAACCAACAAGCCAACAAACCAACAAACCAACAAACCAACAAACCAACAAAGCAACAAGCCAACAAGCCAACAAACCAACAAACCAAGTAACCAAAAAGCCAACAAACTAACAAACCAACAAGCCAACAAGCCAACAAACCAACAAACCAACAAAGCAACAAACCAACAAGCCAACAAACCAACAAACCAACAATCCAACAAACCAACAAACCAACAAGCCAACAAGCCAACAAACCAACAAACCAACAAGCCAACAAGCCAACAAACCAACAAACCAACAAGCCAACAAGCCAACAAACCAACAAACCAACAAGCCAACAAACCAACAAACCAACAAAGCAACAAGCCAACAAGCCAACAAACCAACAAACCAACAAGCCAACAAACAAACAAACAAACAAACAAGCCAACAAGCCAACAAACCAACAAGCCAACAAGCCAACAAACCAACAAACCAACAAACCAAAAAGCCAACAAACCAACAAACCAAAAAAACAACAAACCAACAAACCAACAAGCCAACCAGCCAACAAACTAACAAACCAACAAGCCAACAAACCAACAAACCAACAAACTAAGTAACCAACAAGTCATCAAACCAACAAACCAACAAGCCAGCAAGCCAACAAACCGACAAACCAACAAGCCAACCAACCAACAAACCAACAAGCCAACAAGCCAACAAACCAACAAACCAACAAACCAAAAAGCCAACAAATCAACAAACCAACAAGCCAACAAACCAACAAACCAACAAACCAACCAGCCAACAAGCCAACAAACCAACAAACCAACAAGGTAACAAACCAACAAACCAACAAACCAACAAACCAACAAGCCAAAAAACCAACAATCCAAAAAACCAACAAACCAGCAAACCAACAAGCCAACAAGCCAACAAATCAACGAACCAGCAAGCCAACAAACCAACAAACCAACAAACTAAGTAACCAACAAGCCAACAAATCAACAAACCAACAAGTCAACAAGCCAACAAACCAACAAACCAACAAGCCGACAAACCAACCAACCAACAAACCAAAAAACCAACAAACCAACAAACCAACAAACCAACAAACCAACAAACCAACAAGCCAACAAGCCAACAAACCAACAAACCAAGAAACCAACAAGCCAACGAACCAACAAGCCAACAAACCAACAAACCAACAAACCAAGTAACCAAAAATCCAACAAACTAACAAACCAACAAGCGAACAAGCCATCAAACCAACAAACCAACAAAGCAACAAGCCAACAAGCCAACAAACCAACAAACCAACAAGCCAACAAACCAACAAACCAAAAAACCAACAAACCAACATGCCAACAAACCAACAAATCAACAAATCAACAAACCAACAAACCAAGAAACCAACAAATCAACAAACCAACAAACCAACAAACCAACAAACCAAAAAACCAACAAACCAACAAACCATCAAACGAACAACCCAACAGACCAACTAACCAACAAACCAACAAACCAAAAAACCAACAAACCAACAAGCCAACAAACCAACAAACCAAAAAACCAACAAACCAAAAAACCAACAAGCCAACAAGCCAACAAACCAACAAACCAACAAGCCAACAAACCAAAAAACCAACAAACTTAGTAACCAACAAGCCAACAAACCAACAAACCAACAAGCCAACACGCCAACAAACCTACAAACCAACAAGCCAACAAACCAACAAACCAACAAACCAAAAAACCAACAAACCAACAAACCAACAAACTAACAAACCAACAAACCAACAAAACAACAAGCCAACAAGCCAAAAAACCAACAAACCAACAAACCAACAAGCCAACAAACTAACAAACTAACAAGCAAACAAGCCAACAAACCAACAAACCAACAAGCCAACAAACCAACAAACCAACAAACCAACAAACCAACAAAGCAACAAGCCAACAAGCCAGCAAACCAACAAACCAAGTAACCAAAAAGCCAACAAACTAACAAACCAACAAGCCAACAAGCCAACAAACCAACAAACCAACAAAGCAACAAGCCAACAAGCCAACAAACCAACAAACCAACAATCCAACAAACCAACAAACCAACAAGCCAACAAGCCAACAAACCAACAAACCAACAAGCCAACAAGCCAACAAACCAACAAACCAACAAGCCAACAAGCCAACAAACCAACAAACCAACAAGCCAACAAACCAACAAACCAACAAAGCAACAAGCCAACAAGCCAACAAACCAACAAACCAACAAGCCAACAAACAAACAAACAAACAAACAAGCCAACAAGCCAACAAACCAACAAGCCAACAAGCCAACAAACCAACAAACCAACAAACCAAAAAGCCAACAAACCAACAAACCAAAAAAACAACAAACCAACAAACCAACAAGCCAACCAGCCAACAAACCAACAAACCAACAAGCCAACAAACCAACAAACCAACAAACTAAGTAACCAACAAGTCATCAAACCAACAAACCAACAAGCCAATAAGCCAACAAACCGACAAACCAACAAGCCAACCAACCAACAAACCAACAAGCCAACAAGCCAACAAACCAACAAACCAACAAACCAAAAAGCCAACAAATCAACAAACCAACAAGCCAACAAACCAACAAACCAACAAACCAACAAGCCAACAAACCAACAAACCAACAAGGTAACAAACCAACAAACCAACAAACCACAAGCCAAAAAACCAACAATCCAAAAAACCAACAAACCAGCAAACCAACAAGCCAACAAGCCAACAAATCAACGAACCAGCAAGCCAACAAACCAACAAACCAACAAACTAAGTAACCAACAAGCCAACAAATCAACAAACCAACAAGTCAACAAGCCAACAAACCAACAAACCAACAAGCCGACAAACCAACCAACCAACAAACCAAAAAACCAACAAACCAACAAACCAACAAACCAACAAACCAACAAACCAACAAGCCAACAAGCCAACAAACCAACAAACCAACAAACCAACAAGCCAACGAACCAACAAGCCAACAAACCAACAAACCAACAAACCAAGTAACCAAAAATCCAACAAACTAACAAACCAACAAGCGAACAAGCCATCAAACCAACAAACCAACAAAGCAACAAGCCAACAAGCCAACAAACCAACAAACCAACAAGCCAACAAACCAACAAACCAACAAACCAACAAACCAACATGCCAACAAACCAACAAATCAACAAATCAACAAACCAACAAACCAAGAAACCAACAAATCAACAAACCAACAAACCAACAAACCAACAAACCAAAAAACCAACAAACCAACAAACCATCAAACGAACAACCCAACAGACCAACTAACCAACAAACCAACAAACCAAAAAACCAACAAACCAACAAGCCAACAAACCAACAAACCAAAAAACCAACAAACCAAAAAACCAACAAGCCAACAAGCCAACAAACCTACAAACCAACAAGCCAACAAACCAACAAACCAACAAACCAAAAAACCAACAAACCAACAAACCAACAAACTAACAAACCAACAAACCAACACACCAACAAAACAACAAGCCAACAAGCCAAAAAACCAACAAACCAACAACCCAACAAGCCAACAAACTAACAAACTAACAAGCCAACAAGCCAACAAACCAACAAACCAACAAGCCAACAAACCAACAAACCATCAAACCAACAAACCAACAAAGCAACAAGCCAACAAGCCAACAAACCAACAAACCAAGTAACCAAAAAGCCAACAAACTAACAAACCAACAAGCCAACAAGCCAACAAACCAACAAACCAACAAAGCAACAAGCCAACAAGCCAACAAACCAACAAACCAACAATCCAACAAACCAACAAACCAACAAGCCAACAAGCCAACAAACCAACAAACCAACAAGCCAACAAGCCAACAAACCAACAAACCAACAAGCCAACAAGCCAACAAACCAACAAACCAACAAGCCAACAAACCAACAAACCAACAAAGCAACAAGCCAACAAGCCAACAAACCAACAAACCAACAAGCCAACAAACAAACAAACCAACAAGCCAACAAGCCAACAAACCAACAAACCAACAAACCAACAAGCCAACAAACCAACAAACCAACAAGCCAACAAGCCAACAAACCAACAAACCAACAAGCTAACAAACCAACAAACCAACAAACCAACAAACCAACAAGCCAACAACCCAACAAACCTACAAACCAAAAAACCAACAAACCAACAAGCCAACAAACCAACAAACCAAAAAAACAATAAACCAACAAACCAACAAGCCAACAAGCCAACAAACGAACAAACCAACAAGCCAACAAACCAACAAACCAACAAGCTAAGTAACCAACAAGTCAACAAACCAACAAACCAACAAGCCAACAAGCCAAGAAACCAACAAACCAACAAGCCAACAAACCAACAAACCAACAAACCAAAAAACCAACAAACCAACAAACCAACAAACCAACAAACCAACAAACCAACAAACCAACAAACCAACAAGCCAACAAGCCAACAAACCAACAAACCAACAAACCGACAAGCCAACAAACCAACAAGCCAACAAATCAACAAACCAACAAGCCAAAAAGCCAACAAACCAACAAACCAACAAGCCAACAAACCAACAAACCAACAAACCAACAAGCCATCAAACCAACAAACAAATAAACCAATAAACCAACAAACCAACAAACCAACAAACCAAAAAACCAACAAACCAACAAGCCAACAAGCCAACAAACCAACAAGCCAACAAACCAAAAAACCAACAAACCAACAAACCAACAAACCAACAAGCCAACAAGCCAACAAACCAACAAACCAACAAACCAACAAACCAACAAACTAAGTAACCAACAAGCCAACAAACCAACAAACCAACAAGGAAAAAAAAGAAAAAACTAACAAACCAACAAGCCAACAAACCAACAAACCAACAAGCCAACAAGCCAACAAACCAACAAGCCAACAAGCCAACAAACCAACAAACCAATAAGCCAACAAGCCAGCAAACCAACAAACCAACAAAGCAAAAAGCCAACAAGCCAACAAACCAACAAACCAACAAGCCAACAAACCAACAATCCAACAAACCAACCAGCCAACAAGCCAACAAACCAACAAACCAACAAGCCAACAAACCAACAAACCAACAAACCAA
This sequence comes from Atherix ibis, assembly GCA_958298945.1. Classification (NCBI taxonomy): domain Eukaryota; kingdom Metazoa; phylum Arthropoda; class Insecta; order Diptera; family Athericidae; genus Atherix; species Atherix ibis. Next base: position 33,367,754 of record OY282608.1, read on the forward strand.
CAAACCAACAAGCCAAAAAACCAACAATCCGAAAAACCAACAAACCAGCAAACCAACAAGCCATCAAGCCAACAAGTTAACGAACCAACAAGCCAACAAACCAACAAACCAACAAACTAAGCAACCAACAAGCCAACAAACCAACAAACCAACAAGCCAACAAGCCAACAAACCAACAAACTAACAAGCCAACAAACCAACAAACCAACAAACCAAAAAACCAACAAACCAACAAACCAACAAACCAACAAACCAATAAACCAACAAACCAACAAGCCAACAAGCCAACAAATCAACAAACCAACAAACCAACAGGCCAACAAACCAACAAGCCAACAAACGAACAAACCAACAAACCAAGTAACCAAAAAGCCAACAAACTAACAAACCAACAAGCCAACAAGCCAACAAACCAACAAACCAACAAAGCAACAAGCCAACAAGCCAACAAAACAAAAAACCAGCAAGCCAACAAACCAACAAACCAACAAACCAACATGCCAACAAACCAACAAATCAACAAATCAACAACACAACAAACCAAGAAACCAACAAACCAACAAACCAACAAACCAAAAATCCAACAAACCAACAAACCATCAAACGAACAAACCAACAAACCAACTAACCAACAAACCAACAAACCAAAAAACCAACAAACTAACAAGCCAACAAACCAACAAACCAAAAAACAAACAAACCAACAAACCAACAAGCCAACAAGCCAACAAACCAACAAACCAACAAGCCAACAAACCAACAAACCAACAAACTTAGTAACCAACAAGCCAACAAACCAACAAACCAACAAGCCAACAAGCCAACAAACCAACAAACCAACAAGCCAACAAACCAACAAACCAACAAACCAAAAAACCAACAAACCAACAAACCAACAAACCAACAAAACAACAAGCCAACAAGCCAACAAACCAACAAACCAACAAACCAACAAGCCAACAAACCGACAAGCCAACAAACCAACAAACCAATAAACAAACAAACCAAGTAACCAAAAAGCCAACAAACTAACAAACCAACAAGCCAACAAGCCAACAAACCAACAAACCAACAAAGCAACAAGCCAACAAGCCAACAAACCAACAAACCAACAAGCCAATAAACCAACAAACCAACAAGCCAACAAGCCAACAAACCAACAAACCAAAAACCAACAAGCCAACAAGCCAACAAACCAACAAACCAACAAGCCAACAAGCCCACAAACCAACAAACCAACAAGCCAACAAACCAACAAACCAACAAAGCAACAAGCCAACAAGCCAACAATCCAACACACCAACAAGCCAACAAACAAACAAACCAACAAGCCAACAAGCCAACAAACCAACAAACCAACAAACCAAAAAGCCAACAAACCAACAAACCAACAAGCCAACAAGCCAACAAACTAACAAACCAACAAGCCAACAAACCAACAAACCAACAAACCAACAAACCAACAAGCCAAGAAGCCAACAAACCAACAAACCAACAAACCAACAAGACAACAAACCAACAAACCAACAAGCCAACAAGCCAACAAACCAACAAACCAACAAGCCAACAAACCAACAAACCAACAAACTAAGTAACCAACAAGTCAACAAACCAACAAACCAACAAGCCAACAAGCCAACAAACCTACAAACCAATAAGCCAACAAACCAACAAACCAACAAGCCAACAAGCCAACAAACCAACAAACCAACAAACCAACAAGCCAACAAATCAACAAACCAACAAGCCAACAAACCAACCAGCCAACAAGCCAACAAACCAACAAACCAACAAGGTAACAAACCAACAAACCAACAAACCAACAAGCCAAAAAATCAACAATCCAAAAAACCAACAAACCAGCAAACCAACAAGCCAACAAGCCAACAAATCAACGAACCAACAAGCCAACAAACCAATAAACCAACAAACTAAGTAACCAACAAGCCAACAAGCCAACAAACCAACAAACCAACAAGCCAACAAACCAACCAACCAACAAACGAAAAAACCAACAAACCAACAAACCAACAAACCAACAAACCAACAAACCAACAAGCCAACAAACCAACAAGCCAACATGCCAACAAACCAACAAACCAACAAGCCAACAAACCAACAAGCCAACAAACCAACAAACCAACAAACCAAGTAACCAAAAATCCAACAAACTAACAAACCAACAAGCCAACAAGCCAACAAACCAGCAAACCAACAAAGCAACAAGCCAACAAGCCAACAAACCAATAAACCAACAAGCCAACAAACCAACAAACCAACAAACCAACAAACCAACATGCCAACAAACCAACAAATCAACAAATCAACAAACCAACAAACCAAGAATCCAACAAACCAACAAACCAACAAACCAAAAAACCAACAAACCAACAAACCATCAAACGAACAAACCAACAAACCAACTAACCAACAAACCAACAAACCAAAAAAACAACAAACCAACAAGCCAACAAACCAACAAACCAAAAAACCAACAAATCAACAAACCAACAAGCCAACAAGCCAAGAAACCAACAAACCAACAAGCCAACAAATTAACAAATCAACAAACTTAGTAACCAACAAGCCAACAAACCAACAAACCAACAAGCCAACAAGCCAACAAACCAACAAACCAACAAGCCAACAAACCAACAAACCAACAAACCAAAAAACCAACAAACCAACAAACCAACAAACCAACAAACCAACAAACAAACTAACCAACAAAACAACAAGCCAACAAGCCAACAAACCAACAAACCAACAAACCAACAAGCCAACAAACCAACAAGCCAACAAACCAACAAACCAAGTAACCAAAAAGCCAACAAACTAACAAACCAACAAGCCAACAAGCCAACAAACCAACAAACCAACAAAGCAACAAGCCAACAAGCCAACAAACCAATAAACCAACAAGCCAAGAAACCAACAAACCAACAAGCCAACAAGCCAACAAACCAACAAACCAACAAAGCAACAAGCCAACAAGCCAACAATCCAACAAACCAACAAGCCAACAAACAAACAAACCAACAAACCAACAAACCAACAAGCCAACAAGCCAACAAACTAACAAACCAACAAGCCAACAAACCAACAAACCAACAAACCAACAAACCAACAAGCCAAGAAGCCAACAAACCAACAAACCAACAAACCAACAAGACAACAAACCAACAAACCAACAAGCCAACAAGCCAACAAACCAACAAACCAACAAGCCAACAAACCAACAAACCAACAAACTAAGTAACCAACAAGTCAACAAACCAACAACCCAACAAGCCAACAAGCCAACAAACCTACAAACCAATAAGCCAACAAACCAACAAACCAACAAGCCAACAAGCCAACAAACCAACAAACCAACAAACCAACAAGCCAACAAATCAACAAACCAACAAGCCAACAAACCAACCATCCAACAAGCCAACAAACCAACAAACCAACAAGGTAACAAACCAACAAACCAACAAACCAACAAGCCAAAAAATCAACAATCCAAAAAACCAACAAACCAGCAAACCAACAAGCCAACAAGCCAACAAATCAACGAACCAACAAGCCAACAAACCAATAAACCAACAAACTAAGTAACCAACAAGCCAACAAGCCAACAAACCAACAAACCAACAAGCCAACAAACCAACCAACCAACAAACGAAAAAACCAACAAACCAACAAACCAACAAACCAACAAACCAACAAACCAACAAGCCAACAAACCAACAAGCCAACATGCCAACAAACCAACAAACCAACAAGCCAACAAACCAACAAGCCAACAAACCAACAAACCAACAAACCAAGTAACCAAAAATCCAACAAACTAACAAACCAACAAGCCAACAAGCCAACAAACCAACAAACCAACAAAGCAACAAAGCAACAAGCCAACAAGCCAACAAGCCAACAAACCAATAAACCAACAAGCCAACAAACCAACAAACCAACAAACCAACAAACCAACAAACCAACATGCCAACAAACCAACAAATCAACAAATCAACAAACCAACAAACCAAGAATCCAACAAACCAACAAACCAACAAACCAAAAAACCAACAAACCAACAAACCATCAAACGAACAAACCAACAAACCAACTAACCAACAAACCAACAAACCAAAAAAACAACAAACCAACAAGCCAACAAACCAACAAACCAAAAAACCAACAAATCAACAAACCAACAAGCCAACAAGCCAACAAACCAACAAACCAACAAGCCAACAAATTAACAAATCAACAAACTTAGTAACCAACAAGCCAACAAACCAACAAACCAACAAGCCAACAAGCCAACAAACCAACAAACCAACAAGCCAACAAACCAACAAACCAACAAACCAAAAAACCAACAAACCAACAAACCAACAAACCAACAAACCAACAAACAAACAAACCAACAAAACAACAAGCCAACAAGCCAACAAACCAACAAACCAACAAACCAACAAGCCAACAAACCAACAAGCCAACAAACCAACAAACCAAGTAACCAAAAAGCCAACAAACTAACAAACCAACAAGCCAACAAGCCAACAAACCAACAAACCAACAAAGCAACAAGCCAACAAGCCAACAAACCAACAAACCAACAAGCCAAGAAACCAACAAACCAACAAGCCAACAAGCCAACAAACCAACAAACCAAAAAACCAACAAGCCAACAAGCCAACAAACCAACAAACCAACAAGCCAACAAGCCAACAAACCAACAAACCAACAAGCCAACAAACCAACAAACCAACAAAGCAACAAGCCAACAAGCCAACAAACCAACAAACCAACAAGCCAACAAACAAACAAACCAACAAGCCAAGAAGCCAACAAACCAACAAACCAACAAACCAACAAACCAACAAACCAACAAACCAACAAGCCAACAAATCAACAAACCAACAAACCAACAAGCCAACAAGCCAACAAACCAACAAACCAACAAGCCAACAAACGAACCAACCAACAAACCAAAAAACCAACAAACCAACAAACCAACAAACCAACAAACCAACAAACCAACAAACCAACAAGCCAACAAGCCAACAAACCAACAAACCAACAAACCAACAAACCAACAAGCCAACAAACCAACAAGCCAACAAACCAACAAACCAACAAACCAAGTAACCAAAAATCCAACAAACTAACAAACCAACAAGCCAACAAGCCAACAAACCAACAAACCAACAAAGCAACAAGCCAACAAGCCAACAAACAAACAAACCAACAAGCCAACAAACCAACAAACCAACAAACCAACAAACCAACATGCCAACAAACCAACAAATCAACAAATCAACAAACCAACAAACCAAGAAACCAATAAACCAACAAACCAACAAACCAAAAAACCAACAAACCAACAAACCATCAAACGAACAAACCAACAAACCAACTAACCAACAAACCAACAAACCAAAAAACCAACAAACCAACAAGCCAACAAACCAACAAACCAAAAAACCAACAAACCAACAAACCAACAAGCCAACAAACCAACAAACCAACAAGCTAACAAACCAACAAACCAACAAACTTAGTAACCAACAAGCCAACAAACCAACAAACCATCAAGCCAACAAGCCAACAAACCAACAAACCAACAAGCCAACAAACCAACAAACCAACAAATCAAAAAACCAACAAACCAACAAACCAACAAACCAACAAACCAACAAACTAACAAACCAACAAAACAACAAGCCAACAAGCCAACAAACCAACAAACCAACAAACCAACAAGCCAACAAACCAACAAGCCAACAAACCAACAAACCAAGTAACCAAAAAGCCAACAAACTAACAAACCAACAAGCCAACAAGCCAACAAGCCAACAAGCCAACAAGCCAACAAACCAACAAACCAACAAAGCAACAAGCCAACAAGCCAACAAACCAACAAACCAACAACCCAACAAACCAACAAACCAACAAGCCGACAAGCCAACAAACCAACAAACCAACAAACCAACAAACTAACAAGCCAACAAGCCAACAAACCAACAAACCAACAAGCCAAAAAGCCAACAAACCAACAAACCAACAAGCCAACAAGCCAACAAACCAACAAACCAACAAAGCAACAAGCCAACAAGCCAACAAACCAACAAACCAACAAGCCAACCAACAAACAAACCAACAAGCCAACAAGCCAACAAACCAACAAACCAACAAACCAACAAGCCAACAAACCAACAAACCAACAAGCCAACAAGCCAACAAACCAACAAACCAACAAGCCAACAAACCAACAAACCAACAAACCAACAAGCCAACAACCCAACAAACCAACAAACCAACAAACCAACAAACCAACAAGCCAACAAACCAACAAACCAAAAAAACAACAAACCAACAAACCAACAAGCCAACAAGCCAACAAACCAACAAACCAACAAGCCAACAAACAAACAAATCAACAAGCCAACAAACCAAAAAACCAACAAACCAAAAAACCAACAAACCAACAAACCAGCAAACCAACAAACCAACAAACCAACAAACCAACAAGCCAACAAGCCAACAAGCCAACAAACCAACAAACGAACAAACTAACAAGCCAACAAACCAACAAGCCAACAAACCAACAAACCAAGTAACCAAAAAGCCAACAAACTAACAAACCAACAAGCTAACAAACCAACAAACCAACAAAGCAACAAGCCAACAAGCCAACAAACCAATAAACCAACAAGCCAACAAACAAACAAACCAACAAGCCAATAAGCCAACAAACCAACAAACCAACAAACCAACGAACCAACAAGCCAACAAGCCAACAAACCAACAAACCAACAAGCCAACAAGCCAACAAACCAACAAACCAACAAGCCAACAAACCAACAAACCAACAAACCAACAAACCAACAAACCAACAAACCAACAAACCAACAAACCAACAAGCCAACAAGCCAACAAACCAACAAACCAACAAACCAACAAGCCAACAAACCAACAAGCCAACAAACCAACAAACCAACAAACCAAGTAACCAAAAAGCCAACAAACTAACAAGCCAACAAACCAACAAACCAACAAGCCAACAAGCCAACAAACCAACAAACCAACAAGCCAACAAGCCAACAAACCAACAAACCAACAAGCCAACAAACCAACAAGCCAACAAACCAACAAACCAACAAACCAACAAACCAACAAACCAACAAACCAACAAACCAACAAGCCAACAAGCCAACAAACCAACAAACCACAAACCAACAAAGCAACAAGCCAACAAACCAACAAACCAACAAGCCAACAAGCCAACAAACCAACAAACCAACAAGCCAACAAACCAACAAACCAACAAACCAACAAGCCAACAACCCAACAAACCAACAAACCAACAAACCAACAAACCAACAAGCCAACAAACTAACAAGCCAACAAACCAACAAACCAAGTAACCAAAAAGCCAACAAACTAACAAACCAACAAGCTAACAAACCAACAAACCAACAAAGCAACAAGCCAACAAGCCAACAAACCAATAAACCAACAAGCCAACAAACAAACAAACCAACAAGCCAACAAGCCAACAAACCAACAAACCAACAAACCAACGAACCAACAAGCCAACAAGCCAACAAACCAACAAACCAACAAGCCAACAAGCCAACAAACCAACAAACCAACAAGCCAACAAACCAACAAACCAACAAACCAACAAACCAACAAACCAACAAACCAACAAACCAACAAACCAACAAGCCAACAAGCCAACAAACCAACAAACCAACAAACCAACAAGCCAACAAACCAACAAGCCAACAAACCAACAAACCAACAAACCAAGTAACCAAAAAGCCAACAAACTAACAAACCAACAAACTATAAAAGCCAACAAACCAACAAACCAACAAAGCAACAAGCCAACAAGCCAACAAACCAATAAACCAACAAACCAACAAACTAAGTAACCAACAAACCAACAAACAAACAAACCAACAAGCCAACAAACCAACAAACCAACAAACCAACAAACCAACATGCCAACAAACCAACAAATCAACAAATCAACAAACCAACAAACCAAGAAACCAACAAACCAACAAACCGACAAACCAAAAAACCAACAAACCATCAAACGAACAAACCAACAAACCAACTAACCAACAAACCAACAAACCAAAAAACCAACAAACCAACAAGCCAACAAACCAACAAACCAAAAAACCAACAAACCAACAAACCAACAAGCCAACAAACCAACAAACCAACAAGCTAACAAACCAACAAACCAACAAACTTAGTAACCAACAAGCCAACAAACCAACAAACCATCAAGCCAACAAGCCAACAAACCAACAAACCAACAAGCCAACAAACCAACAAACCAACAAACCAACAAATCAAAAAACCAACAAACCAACAAACCAACAAACCAACAAACCAACAAACCAACAAACCAACAAAACAACAAGCCAACAAGCCAACAAACCAACAAACCAACAAACCAACAAGCCAACAAACCAACAAGCCAACAAACCAACAAACCAAGTAACCAAAAAGCCAACAAACTAACAAACCAACAAGCCAACAAGCCAACAAGCCAACAAGCCAACAAACCAACAAACCAACAAAGCAACAAGCCAACAAGCCAACAAACCAACAAACCAACAAGCCAACAAACCAACAAACCAACAAGCCGACAAGCCAACAAACCAACAAACCAACAAACCAACAAACCAACAAGCCAACAAGCCAACAAACCAACAAACCAACAAGCCAAAAAGCCAACAAACCAACAAACCAACAAGCCAACAAGCAAACAAACCAACAAAGCAACAAGCCAACAAGCCAACAAAACAACAAACCAACAAGCCAACAAACAAACAAACCAACAAGCCAACAAACCAACAAACCAACAAACCAACAAGCCAACAAACCAACAAACCAACAAGCCAACAAGCCAACAAACCAACAAACCAACAAGCCAACAAACCAACAAACCAACAAACCAACAAGCCAACAACCCAACAAACCAACAAACCAACAAACCAACAAACCAACAAGCCAACAAACCAACAAACCAAAAAAACAACAAACCAACAAACCAACAAGCCAACAAGCCAACAAACCAACAAACCAACAAGCCAACAAACCAACAAACCAACAAGCTAAGTAACCAACAAGTCAACAAACCAACAAACCAACAAGCCAAGAAACCAACAAATCAACAAGCCAACAAACCAACAAACCAACAAACAAAAAAACCAACAAACCAACAAACCAACAAACCAACAAACCAACAAACCAACAAACCAACAAGCCAACAAGCCAACAAACCAACAAACCAACAAACCAACAAGCCAACAAACCAACAAGCCAACAAACCAACAAACCAAGTAACCAAAAAGCCAACAAACTAACAAACCAACAAGCTAACAAACCAACAAACCAACAAAGCAACAAGCCAACAAGCCAACAAACCAATAAACCAACAAGCCAACAAACAAACAAACCAACAAGCCAACAAGCCAACAAACCAACAAACCAACAAACCAACGAACCAACAAGCCAACAAGCCAACAAACCAACAAACCAACAAGCTAACAAGCCAACAAACCAACAAACCAACAAGCCAACAAACCAACAAACCAACAAACCAACAAACCAACAAACCAACAAACCAACAAACCAACAAACCAACAAGCCAACAAGCCAACAAACCAACAAACCAACAAACCAACAAGCCAACAAATCAACAAGCCAACAAACCAACAAACCAACAAACCAAGTAACCAAAAAGCCAACAAACTAACAAACCAACTAACTAACAAGCCAACAAACCAACAAACCAACAAAGCAACAAGCCAACAAGCCAACAAACCAATAAACCAACAAGCCAACAAACAAACAAACCAACAAGCCAACAAGCCAGCAAACCAACAAACCAACAAACCAACAAGCCAACAAGCCAACAAACCAACAAACCAACAAGCCAACAAGCCAACAAACCAACAAACCAACAAGCCAACAAACCAACAAACCAACAAACCAACAAACCAACAAACCAACAAACCAACAAACCAACAAACCAACAAACCAACAAGCCAACAAGCCAACAAACCAACAAACCAACAAACCACAAACCAACAAAGCAACAAGCCAACAAACCAACAAACCAACAAGCCAACAAGCCAACAAGCCAACAAACCAACAAACCAACAAGCCAACAAACCAACAAACCAACAAACCAACAAGCCAACAACCCAACAAACCAACAAACCAACAAACCAACAAACCAACAAGCCAACAAACTAACAAGCCAACAAACCAACCAACCAAGTAACCAAAAAGCCAACAAACTAACAAACCAACAAGCTAACAAACCAACAAACCAACAAAGCAACAAGCCAACAAGCCAACAAAACAATAAACCAACAAGCCAACATACAAACAAACCAATAAGCCAACAAGCCAACAAACCAACAAACCAACAAACCAACGAACCAACAAGCCAACAAGCCAACAAACCAACAAACCAACAAGCCAACAAGCCAACAAACCAACAAACCAACAAGCCAACAAACCAACAAACCAACAAACCAACAAACCAACAAACCAACAAACCAACAAACCAACAAACCAACAAGCCAACAAGGCAACAAACCAACAAACCAACAAGCCAACAAACCAACAAGCCAACAAACCAACAAACCAACAAACCAAGTAACCAAAAAGCCAACAAACTAACAAACCAACAAACTATAAAAGCCAACAAACCAACAAACCAACAAAGCAACAAGCCAACAAGCCAACAAACCAATAAACCAACAAACCAACAAACTAAGTAACCAAAAAGTCAACAAACTAACACACCAAAAAGCCAACAAGCCAACAAACCAACAAACCAACAAACCAACAAAGCAACAAGCCAACAAGCCAACAAACCTACAAACCAACAAGCCAACAAACCAACAAACCAACAAACCAACAAACCAACAAACCAACAAACCAACAAACAAAAAAACCAACACACCAACAAACCAACAAACCAACAAACCAACAAACCAACAAACCAACAAACCAACAAACCAACAAACCAAAAAACCAACAAACCAACAAACCAACAAGCCAACAAGCCAACAAACCAACAAACCAACAAGCCAAAAAGCCAAAAAACCAACAAACCAACAAGCCAACAAACCAACAAACCAACAAAGCAACAAGCCAACAAACCAACAAACAAATAAACCAACAAACCAAAAAACCAACAAACCAACAAACCAACAAACCAACAAACCAACAAACCAACAAGCCAACAAACCAACAAACCAACAAACCAACAAACCAACAAACCAACAAACCTACAAACCAACAAACCAACAAACAAATAAACCAACAAACCAACAAACCAACAAACCAACAAACAAATAAACCAACAAAACAACAAACCAACAAACTAACAAACCAACAAACCAACAAACCAAGAAACCAACAAACCAACTAACCAACAAACCAACAAACCAAAAAACCAACAAACCAACAAGCCAACAAACCAACAAACCAAAAAACCAACAAACCAACAAACCAACAAGCCAACAAACCAACAAACCAACAAGCTAACAAACCAACAAGCCAACAAACCAACAAACCAACAAACCAACAAATCAAAAAACCAACAAACCAACAAACCAACAAACCAACAAACCAACAAACCAACAAACCAACAAAACAACAAGCCAACAAGCCAACAAACCAACAAACCAACAAACCAACAAGCCAACAAACCAACAAGCCAACAAACCAACAAACCAAGTAACCAAAAAGCCAACAAACTAACAAACCAACAAGCCAACAAGCCAACAAGCCAACAAGCCAACAAACCAACAAACCAACAAAGCAACAAGCCAACAAGCCAACAAACCAACAAACCAACAAGCCAACAAACCAACAAACCAACAAGCCGACAAGCCAACAAACCAACAAACCAACAAACCAACAAACCAACAAGCCAACAAGCCAACAAACCAACAAACCAACAAGCCAAAAAGCCAACAAACCAACAAACCAACAAGCCAACAAGCCAACAAACCAACAAACCAACAAAGCAACAAGCCAACAAGCCAACAAAACAACAAACCAACAAGCCAACAAACAAACAAACCAACAAGCCAACAAGCCAACAAACCAACAAACCAACAAACCAACAAGCCAACAAACCAACAAACCAACAAGCCAACAAGCCAACAAACCAACAAACCAACAAGCCAACAAACCAACAAACCAACAAACCAACAAGCCAACAACCCAACAAACCAACAAACCAACAAACCAACAAACCAACAAGCCAACAAACCAACAAACCAAAAAAACAACAAACCAACAAACCAACAAGCCAACAAGCCAACAAACCAACAAACCAACAAGCCAACAAACCAACAAACCAACAAGCTAAGTAACCAACAAGTCAACAAACCAACAAACCAACAAGCCAAGAAACCAACAAATCAACAAGCCAACAAACCAACAAACCAACAAACAAAAAAACCAACAAACCAACAAACCAGCAAACCAACAAACCAACAAACCAACAAACCAACAAGCCAACAAGCCAACAAACCAACAAACGAACAAACCAACAAGCCAACAAACCAACAAGCCAACAAACCAACAAACCAAGTAACCAAAAAGCCAACAAACTAACAAACCAACAAGCTAACAAACCAACAAACCAACAAAGCAACAAGCCAACAAGCCAACAAACCAATAAACCAACAAGCCAACAAACAAACAAACCAACAAGCCAACAAGCCAACAAACCAACAAACCAACAAACCAACGAACCAACAAGCCAACAAGCCAACAAACCAACAAACCAACAAGCCAACAAGCCAACAAACCAACAAACCAACAAGCCAACAAACCAACAAACCAACAAACCAACAAACCAACAAACCAACAAACCAACAAACCAACAAACCAACAAGCCAACAAGCCAACAAACCAACAAACCAACAAACCAACAAGCCAACAAATCAACAAGCCAACAAACCAACAAACCAACAAACCAAGTAACCAAAAAGCCAACAAACTAACAAACCAACTAACTAACAAGCCAACAAACCAACAAACCAACAAAGCAACAAGCCAACAAGCCAACAAACCAATAAACCAACAAGCCAACAAACAAACAAACCAACAAGCCAACAAGCCAACAAGCCAACAAACCAACAAACCAACAAACCAACAAGCCAACAAGCCAACAAACCAACAAACCAACAAGCCAACAAGCCAACAAACCAACAAACCAACAAGCCAACAAACCAACAAACCAACAAACCAACAAACCAACAAACCAACAAACCAACAAACCAACAAACCAACAAACCAACAAGCCAACAAGCCAACAAACCAACAAACCAACAAACCACAAACCAACAAAGCAACAAGCCAACAAACCAACAAACCAACAAGCCAACAAGCCAACAAGCCAACAAACCAACAAACCAACAAGCCAACAAACCAACAAACCAACAAACCAACAAGCCAACAACCCAACAAACCAACAAACCAACAAACCAACAAACCAACAAGCCAACAAACTAACAAGCCAACAAACCAACAAACCAAGTAACCAAAAAGCCAACAAACTAACAAACCAACAAGCTAACAAACCAACAAACCAACAAAGCAACAAGCCAACAAGCCAACAAAACAATAAACCAACAAGCCAACATACAAACAAACCAACAAGCCAACAAGCCAACAAACCAACAAACCAACAAACCAACGAACCAACAAGCCAACAAGCCAACAAACCAACAAACCAACAAGCCAACAAGCCAACAAACCAACAAACCAACAAGCCAACAAACCAACAAACCAACAAACCAACAAACCAACAAACCAACAAACCAACAAACCAACAAGCCAACAAGCCAACAAACCAACAAACCAACAAACCAACAAGCCAACAAACCAACAAGCCAACAAACCAACAAACCAACAAACCAAGTAACCAAAAAGCCAACAAACTAACAAACCAACAAACTATAAAAGCCAACAAACCAACAAACCAACAAAGCAACAAGCCAACAAGCCAACAAACCAATAAACCAACAAACCAACAAACTAAGTAACCAAAAAGTCAACAAACTAACACACCAAAAAGCCAACAAGCCAACAAACCAACAAACCAACAAACCAACAAAGCAACAAGCCAACAAGCCAACAAACCTACAAACCAACAAGCCAACAAACCAACAAACCAACAAACCAACAAACCAACAAACCAACAAACAAAAAAACCAACACACCAACAAACCAACAAACCAACAAACCAACAAACCAACAAACCAACAAACCAAAAAACCAACAAACCAACAAACCAACAAGCCAACAAGCCAACAAACCAACAAACCAACAAGCCAAAAAGCCAAAAAACCAACAAACCAACAAGCCAACAAACCAACAAACCAACAAAGCAACAAGCCAACAAACCAACAAACAAATAAACCAACAAACCAAAAAACCAACAAACCAACAAACCAACAAACCAACAAACCAACAAACCAACAAGCCAACAAACCAACAAACCAACAAACCAACAAACCAACAAACCAACAAACCTACAAACCAACAAACCAACAAACAAATAAACCAACAAACCAACAAACCAACAAACCAACAAACCAACAAACAAATAAACCAACAAACCAACAAACCAACAAACTAACAAACCAACAAACCAACAAACCAAGAAACCAACAAACCAATAAACCAACAAACCAACAAACGAACAAACCAACAAACCAACATACCAACAAACCAACAAACCTACAAACCAACAAACCAACAAACAAATAAACCAACAAACCAACAAACCAACAAACCAACAAACCAACAAACCAACAAACCAACAAACCAACAAACCAACAAGCCAACAAGCCAACAAACCAACAAACTAAAAAACCAACAAGCCAACAAACCAACAAACCAACAAGCCAACAAGCCAAGAAACCAACAAACTAAGTAACCAACAAGCCAACAAAGCAACAAACCAACAAGCCAACAAGCCAACAAACCAACAAACCAACAAGCCAACAAACCAACAAACCAACAAACCAACAAGCCAACAAACCAACAAACAAAAAAACCAACAAACCAACAAACCAACAAACCAACAAACCAACAAACCAAAAAACCAACTAACCAACAAACCAACAAGCCAACAAACCAACAAACCAACAAACCAACAAACCAACAAGCCAACATACCAACAAACCAACAAACCAACAAACCAACAAGCCAACAAGCCAACAAACCAATAAACCAACAAGCCAACAAGCCAACAAACCAACAAACCAACAAACCAACAAACCAACAAACCAACAAACCAACAAACCTACAAACCAACAAACCAACAAACAAATAAACCAACAAACCAACAAACCAACAAACCAACAAACAAATAAACCAACAAACCAACAAACCAACAAACCAACAAACCAACAAACCAACAAACCAAGAAACCAACAAACCAATAAACCAACAAACCAACAAACGAACAAACCAACAAACCAACATACCAACAAACCAACAAACCTACAAAGCAACAAACCAACAAACAAATAAACCAACAAACCAACAAACCAACAAACCAACAAACCAACAAACCAACAAACCAACAAACCAACAAGCCAACAAGCCAACAAACCAACAAACTAACAAACCAACAAGCCAACAAACCAACAAACCAACAAGCCAACAAGCCAAGAAACCAACAAACTAAGTAACCAACAAGCCAACAAAGCAACAAACCAACAAGCCAACAAGCCAACAAACCAACAAACCAACAAGCCAACAAACCAACAAACCAACAAACCAACAAGCCAACAAACCAACAAACAAAAAAACCAACAAACCAACAAACCAACAAACCAACAAACCAACAAACCAAAAAACAAACAAACCAACAAGCCAACAAGCCAACAAACCAACAAACTAACAAACCAACGAGCCAACAAACCAACAAACCAACAAACAAATAAACCAACAAACCAACAAACCAACAAACCAACAAACCAACAAACCAAAAAACCAACTAACCAACAAACCAACAAGCCAACAAACCAACAAACCAACAAACCAACAAACCAACAAGCCAACAAACCAACAAGCCAACAAACCAACAAACCAACAAACCAAGTAACCAAAAAGCCAACAAACTAACAAACCAACAAGCTAACAAGCCAACAAACCAACAAACCAACAAAGCAACAAGCCAACAAGCCAACAAACCAATAAACCAACAAGCCAACAAACCAACAAACCAACAACCTAACAAGCCAACAAACCAACAAACCAACAAACCAACAAGCCAACAAGCCAACAAACCAACAAATCAACAAGAACCAACAAACCAACAAGCCAACAAACCAACAAACCAACAAACCAACAAACCAACAAACCAACAAACCAACAAACCAACAAACCAACAAACCAACAAGCCAACAAACCAACAAACCAACAAACCAACAAACCAACAAGCCAACAAACCAACAAGCCAACAAACCAACAAACCAACAAAGCAACAAGCCAACAAGCCAACAAACCAACAAACCAACAAGCCAACAAACCAACAAACCAACAAACCAACAAGCCAACAAACCAACAAGCACATAAACCAACAAACCAACAAACCAACAAACCAACAAACCAACAAACCAAAAAACCAACAAACCAAACAACCAACAAGCCAACAAGCCAACAAACCAACAAACCAACAAGCCAACAAGCCAACAAACCAACAAAACAACAAGCCAACAAACCAACAAACCAACAAACCAACAAACCAACAAGCCAACAAACCAACAAACAAATAAACCAACAAACCAAAAAACCAACAAACCAACAAACCAACAAACCAACAAACCAACAAACCAACAAGCCAACAAGCCAACAAACCAACAAACCAGCAAGCCAACAAACCAACAAACCAACAAACAAACATGCCAACAAACCAACAAATCAACAAATCAACAAACCAACAAACCAAGAAACCAACAAACCAACAAACCAACAAACCAAAAAACCAACAAACCAACAAACCATCAAACGAACAAACCAACAAACCAACAAACCGACAAACCAACAAACCAACAAACCAACAAACCAAAAAACCAACAAACTAACAAACCAACAAACCAACAAGCCAATAAACCAACAAACCAACAAACCAATTAACCAACAATCCAACAAACGAACAAACCAACAAACCAACAAACCAACAAACCAACAAACCAACAAACCAACAAACCTACAAACCAACAAACCAACAAACAAATAAGCCAACAAACCAACAAACCAACAAACCAATAAACAAATAAACCAACAAACCAACAAACCAACAAACCAACAAACCAACAAACCAACAAACCAATAAACCAACAAACCAACAAACGAACAAACCAACAAACCAACAAACCAACAAACCAACAAACCAACAAACCTACAAACCAACAAACCAACAAACAAATAAACCAACAAACCAACAAACCAACAAACCAACAAACCAGGAAACCAAAAAACCAACAAACCAACAAGCCAACAAGCCAACAAACCAACAAACTAACAAACCAACAAACCAACAAGCCAACAAGCCAACAAACCAACAAACTAAGTAACCAACAAGCCAACAAAGCAACAAACCAACAAGCCAACAAGCCAACAAACCAAGAAACCAACAAGCCAACAAACCAACAAACCAACAAACCAACAAGCCAACAAACCAACAAACAAAAAAACCAACAAACCAACAAACCAACAAACCAACAAACCAAAAAACAAACAAACCAACAAGCCAACAAGCCAACAAACTAACAAACCAACAAACGAACTAACCAACAAACCAATAATCCAACAAGCCAACAAATCAACAAACTAACAAACCAACAAACTAAGTAACCAACAAGCCAACAAACCAACAAACCAACAAGCCAACAAACCAACAAACTAACAAACCAACAAGCCAACAAACCAACAAACCAACAAGCCAACAAGCCAACAAACCCACAAACCAACAAGCCAACAAACGAACAAACCAACAAACCAACAAACCAACAAACAAATAAACCAACAAACCAACAAACCAACAAACCAACAAACCAACAAACCAACAAACCAACAAACCAACAAACAAATAAACGAACAAACCAACAAACCAACAAACCAACAAACCAACAAACCAACAAACCAATTAGCCAACAAACCAACAAACGAACAAACCAACAAACCAACAAACCAACAAACCAACAAACCAACAAACCAACAAACCAACAAACCAACAAACCAACAAACCTACAAACCAACAAACCAACAAACAAAAAAACCAACAAACCAACAAACCAACAAACCAACATACCAACAAACCAACAAACCAACAAGCCAACAAGCCAACAAACCAACAAACAAAAAAACCAACAAACCAACAAACCAACAAACCAACAAACCAACAAACCAAAAAACAAACAAACCAACAAGCCAACAAGCCAACAAACTAACAAACCAACAAACGATTTAACCAACAAACCAATAAGCCAACAAGCCAACAAGCCAACAAACCAACAAACTAACAAACCAACAAACTAAGTAACCAACAAGCCAACAAACCAACAAACCAACAAGCCAACAAACCAACAAACTAACAAACCAACAAGCCAACAAACCAACAAACCAACAAGCCAACAAGCCAACAAACCCACAAACCAACAAGCCAACAAACCAACAAACCAACAAGCCAAGAAACCAACAAACAAATAAACCAACAAACCAACAAACCAACAAACCAACAAACCAACAAACCAACAAACCAACAAACAAATAAACGAACAAACCAACAAACCAACAAACCAACAAACCAACAAACCAACAAACCAATTAGCCAACAAACCAACAAACGAACAAACCAACAAACCAACAAACCAACAAACCAACAAACCAACAAACCAACAAACCTACAAACCAACAAACCAACAAACAAAAAAACCAACAAACCAACAAACCAACAAACCAACAAACCAACAAACCAACAAGCCAACAAGCCAAGAAACCAACAAACCAACAAGCCAACAAACCAACAAACCAACAAACCAACAAGCCAACAAACCAACAAGCCAACAAACCAACAAGCCAACAAACCAACAAACCAACAAACCAAGTAACCAACAAACCAACAAACCAACAAGCCAACAAGCCAACAAGCCAACAACCCAACAAACCAACAAACCAACAAACCAACAAACCAACAAACCAACAAACCAACAAACCAACAAACCAACAAACCAACAAGCCAACAAACCAACAAACAAATAAACCAACAAACCAAAAAACCAACAAACCAACAAACCAACAAACCAAAAAACCAACAAACCAACAAGCCAACAAGCCAACAAATCAACAAACTAACAAACCAACAAACATACTAACCAACAAACCAACAAGCCAACAAGCCAACAAACCAACAAACCAACAAGCCAACAAGCCAACAAACCAACAAACCAACAAACCAACAAGCCAACAAACCAACAAACCAACAAACCAACAAACCAACAAACCAACAAACCAACAAACCAATAAACCAACAAGCCAACAAGCCAACAAACCAACAAACCAACAAGCCAACAAACCAACAAACAAATATACCAACAAACCAACAAACCAACAAACCAACAAACCAACAAACTAACAAACCAACAAACCAACAAACCAACAAAAAAACAAACCAACAAACCAACAAACCAACAAACCAACAAGCCAACAAGCCAACAAACCAACAAACCAACAAGCCAACAAACCAACAAACCAACAAACCAACAAGCCAACAAACCAACAACAAAAAAACAAACAAACCAACAAACCAACAAACCAACAAACCAACAAACCAAAAAACAAACAAACCAACAAGCCAACAAGCCAACAAACCAACAAACTAACAAACCAACAAGCCAACATACCAACAAACAAACAAACAAATAAACCAACAAACCAACAAACCAACAAACAACAAACCAACAAACAAATAAGCCAACAAACCAACAAACCAACAAACCAATAAACAAATAAACCAACAAACCAACAAACCAACAAACCAACAAACCAACAAACCAACAAATCAACAAACCAACAAACCAATAAACCAACAAACCAACAAACGAACAAACCAACAAACCAACAAACCAACAAACCAACAAACCAACAAACCTACAAACCAACAAACCAACAAACAAATAAACCAACAAACCAACAAACCAACAAACCAACAAACCAGGAAACCAAAAAACCAACAAACCAACAAGCCAACAAGCCAACAAACCAACAAACTAACAAACCAACAAGCCAACAAACCAACAAACCAACAAACCAACAAGCCAACAAGCCAACAAACCAACAAACTAAGTAACCAACAAGCCAACAAAGCAACAAACCAACAAGCCAACAAGCCAACAACCCAAGAAACCAACAAGCCAACAAACCAACAAACCAACAAACCAACAAGCCAACAAACCAACAAACAAAAAAACCAACAAACCAACAAACCAACAAACCAACAAACCAACAAACCAACAAACCAACAAACCAAAAAACAAACAAACCAACAAGCCAACAAGCCAACAAACTAACAAACCAACAAACGAACTAACCAACAAACCAACAAGCCAACAAGCCAACAAACCAACAAACTAACAAACCAACAAACTAAGTAACCAACAAGCCAACAAACCAACAAACCAACAAGCCAACAAACCAACAAACTAACAAACCAACAAGCCAACAAACCAACAAACCAACAAGCCAACAAGCCAACAAACCCACAAACCAACAAGCCAACAAACCAACAAACCAACAAGCCAAGAAACTAACAAACAAATAAACCAACAAACCAACAAACCAACAAACCAACAAACCAACAAACCAACCAGCCAACAAACCAACAAGCCAACAAACCAACAAACCAACAAACCAAGTAACCAACAAACCAACAAACCAACAAACCGACAAGCCAACAAGCCAACAAACCAACAAACCAACAAGCCAACAAACCAACAAACCAACAAACCAACAAGCCAACAAACCAACAAGCCAACAAACCAACAAACCAACAAACCAAGTACCAACAAACCAACAAACCAACAAACCAACAAGCCAACAAGCCAACAAGCCAACAAACCAACAAACCAACAAACCAACAAACCAACAAACCAACAAACCAACAAACCAACAAACCAACAAGCCAACAAACCAACAAACAAATAAACCAACAAACCAAAAAACCAACAAACCAACAAACCAAAAAACCAAAAAACCAACAAACCAACAAGCCAACAAGCCAACAAATCAACAAACTAACAAACCAACAAACATACTATCCAACAAACCAACAAGCCAACAAGCCAACAAACCAACAAACCAACAAGCCAACAAGCCAACAAACCAACAAACCGATAAACCAACAAGCCAACAAACCAACAAACCAACAAACCAACAAACCAACAAACCAACAAGCCAACAAGCCAACAAACCAACAAACCAACAAGCCAACAAACCAACAAACAAATATACCAACAAACCAACAAACCAACAAACCAACAAACCAACAAACTAACAAACCAACAAACCAACAAACCAACAAACCAACAAACCAACAAACCAACAAACCAACAAACCAACAAACCAACAAGCCAACAAGCCAACAAACCAACAAACCAACAAGCCAACAAACCAACAAACAAATATACCAACAAACCAACAAACCAACAAACCAACAAGCCAACAAACCAACAAACAAATAAACCAACAAACCAAAAAACCAACAAACCAACAAACCAAAAAACCAACAAACCAACAAGCCAACAAGCCAACAAATCAACAAACTAACAAACCAACAAACATACTAACCAACAAACCAACAAGCCAACAAGCCAACAAGCCAACAAGCCAACAAACCAACAAACCAACAAGCCAACAAGCCAACAAACCCACAAACCAACAAGCCAACAAACCAACAAACCAACAAACCAATTAGCCAACAAACCAACAAACGAACAAACCAACAAACCAACAAACCAGCAAACCAACAAACCAACAAACCAACAAACCTACAAACCAACAAACCAACAAACCAACAAACCAACAAACCAACAAACCAACAAACCAAAAAACCAACAAACCAACAAACCAACAAACCAACAAGCCAACAAACCAACAAACCAACAAACCAATTAACCAACAATCCAACAAACGAACAAACCAACAAACCAACAAACCAACAAACCAACAAACCAACAATCCTACAAACCAACAAACCAACAAACAAATAAGCCAACAAACCAACAAACCAACAAACCAATAAACAAATAAACCAACAAACCAACAAACCAACAAACCAACAAACCAACAAACCAACAAACCAACAAACCAATAAACCAACAAACCAACAAACGAACAAACCAACAAACCAACAAACCAACAAGCCAACAAACCAACAAACCAACAAACCTACAAACCAACAAACCAACAAACAAATAAACCAACAAACCAACAAACCAACAAACCAACAAACCAGGAAACCAAAAAACCAACAAACCAACAAGCCAACAAGCCAACAAACCAACAAACTAACAAACCAACAAGCCAACAAACCAACAAACCAACAAACCAACAAACCAACAAGCCAACAAGCCAACAAACCAACAAACTAAGTAACCAACAAGCCAACAAAGCAACAAATCAACAAGCCAACAACCCAAGAAACCAACAAGCCAACAAACCAACAAACCAACTAACCAACAAGCCAACAAACCAACAAACAAAAAAACCAACAAACCAACAAACAAACAAACCAACAAACCAACAAACCAACAAACCAACAAACCAACAAACCAAAAAACAAACAAACCAACAAGCCAACAAGCCAACAAACTAACAAACCAACAAACGAACTAACCAACAAACCAACAAGCCAACAAGCCAACAAACCAACAAACTAACAAACCAACAAACTAAGTAACCAACAAGCCAACAAACCAACAAACCAACAAGCCAACAAACCAACAAACTAACAAACCAACAAGCCAACAAACCAACAAACCAACAAGCCAACAAGCCAACAAACCCACAAACCAACAAGCCAACAAACCAACAAACCAAAAAGCCAAGAAACTAACAAACAAATAAACCAACAAACCAACAAACCAACAAACCAACAAACCAACAAACCAACCAGCCAACAAACCAACAAGCCAACAAACCAACAAACCAACAAACCAAGTAACCAACAAACCAACAAACCAACAAACCAACAAACCAACAAGCCACCAAGCCAACAAACCAATAAACCAACAAGCCAACAAACCAACAAACCAACAAACCAACAAGCCAACAAACCAACAAGCCAACAAACCAACAAACCAACAAACCAAGTACCAACAAACCAACAAACCAACAAACCAACAAGCCAACAAGCCAACAAGCCAACAAACCAACAAACCAACAAACCAACAAACCAACAAACCAACAAACCAACAAACCAACAAACCAACAAACCAACAAACCAACAAGCCAACAAACCAACAAACAAATAAACCAACAAACCAAAAAACCAACAAACCAACAAACCAAAAAACCAAAAAACCAACAAACCAACAAGCCAACAAGCCAACAAATCAACAAACTAACAAACCAACAAACATACTATCCAACAAACCAACAAGCCAACAAGCCAACAAACCAACAAACCAACAAGCCAACAAGCCAACAAACCAATAAACCGATAAACCAACAAGCCAACAAACCAACAAACCAACAAACCAACAAACCAACAAACCAACAAACCAACAAACCAACAAGCCAACAAGCCAACAAACCAACAAACCAACAAGCCAACAAACCAACAAACAAATATACCAACAAACCAACAAACCAACAAACCAACAAACCAACAAACTAACAAACCAACAAACCAACAAACCAACAAACCAACAAACCAACAAACCAACAAACCAACAAACCAACAAGCCAACAAGCCAACAAACCAACAAACCAACAAGCCAACAAACCAACAAACAAACATACCAAAAAACCAACAAACCAACAAACCAACAAGCCAACAAGCCAACAAATCAACAAACTAACAAACCAACAAACATACTAACCAACAAACCAACAAGCCAACAAGCCAACAAGCCAACAAACCAACAAACCAACAAGCCAACAAGCCAACAAACCCACAAACCAACAAGCCAACAAACCAACAAACCAACAAGCCAAGAAACCAACAAACAAATAAACCAACAAACCAACAAACCAACAAACCAACAAACCAACAAACCAACAAACCAACAAACCAACAAACCAACAAACAAATAAACGAACAAACCAACAAACCAACAAACCAACAAACCAACAAACCAATTAGCCAACAAACCAACAAACGAACAAATCAACAAACCAACAAACCAACAAACCAACAAACCAACAAACCTACAAACCAACAAACCAACAAACAAAAAAACCAACAAACCAACAAACCAACAAACCAACAAACCAACAAACCAACAAGCCAACAAGCCAACAAACCAACAAACCAACAAGCCAACAAACCAACAAACCAACAAACCAACAAGCCAACAAACCAACAAGCCAACAAACCAACAAACCAACAAACCAAGTAACCAACAAACCAACAAACCAACAAACCAACAAACCAACAAACCAACAAGCCAACAAACCAACAAACAAATAAACCAACAAACCCAAAAACCAACAAACCAACAAATCAACAAACTAACAAATCAACAAACATACTAACCAACAAACCAACAAGCCAACAAGCCAACAAACCAACAAACCAACAAGCCAACAAACCAACAAACAAATAAACCAACAAACCAACAAACCAACAAACCAACAAACCAACAAACCAACAAACCAACAAACCAACAAACCAACAAGCCAACAAGCCAACAAACCAACAAACCAACAAACTAACAAACCAACAAACATACTAACCAACAAACCAACAAGTCAACAAGCCAACAAACCAACAAACCAACAAGCCAACATGCCAACAAACCAGCAAACCAACAAACCAACAAGCCAACAAACCAACAAACCAACAAGCCAACAAACCAACAAACTAACAAACCAACAAGCCAACAAACCAACAAACCAACAAGCCAACAAGCCAACAAACCAGCAAACTAAGTAACCAACAAGCCAACAAAGCAACAAACCAACAAGCCAACAAGCCAACAAACCAAGAAACCAGCAAGCCAACAAACCAACAAACCAACAAGCCAACAAACCAACAAACCAACAAACCAAGTAACCAACAAACCAACAAATTAACAAACCAACAAGCCAACAAACCAACAAACTAACAAACCAACAAGCCAACAAACCAACAAACCAACAAGCCAACAAGCCAACAAACCCACAAACCAACAAGCCAACAAACCAACAAACCAACAAGCCAAGAAACCAATAAACAAATAAACCAACAAACCAACAAACCAACAAACCAACAAACCAACAAACCAACAAACCAACAAACCAACAAACCAACAAACAAATAAACGAACAAACCAACAAACCAACAAACCAACAAACCAACAAACCAACAAACCAATTAGCCAACAAACCAACAAACGAACAAACCAACAAACCAACAAACCAACAAACCAACAAACCAACAAACCAACAAAACTACAAACCAACAAACCAACAAACAAAAAAACCAACAAACCAACAAACCAACAAACCAACAAACCAACAAACCAACAAGCCAACAAGCCAACAAACCAACAAACCAACAAGCCAACAAACCAACAAACCAACAAACCAAGTAACCAACAAACCAACAAACCAACAAACCAACAAGCCAACAAGCCAACAAGCCAACAAACCAACAAACCAACAAACCAACAAACCAACAAACCAACAAACCAACAAACCAACAAACCAACAAGCCAACAAACCAATAAACAAATAAACCAACAAACCAAAAAACCAACAAACCAACAAACCAACAAACCAAAAAACCAACAAACCAACAAGCCAACAAATCAACAAACTAACAAACCAACAAACCAACAAGCCAACAAACCAACAAACAAATAAACCAACAAACCAACAAACCAACAAACCAACAAACCAACAAACCAACAAACCAACAAACCAACAAGCCAACAAGCCAACAAACCAACAAACCAACAAACTAACAAACCAACAAACATACTAACCAACAAACCAACAAGTCAACAAGCCAACAAACCAACAAACCAACAAGCCAACAAGCCAACAAACCAGCAAACCAACAAACCAACAAGCCAACAAACCAACAAACCAACAAGCCAACAAACCAACAAACTAACAAACCAACAAGCCAACAAACCAACAAACCAACAAGCCAACAAGCCAACAAACCAGCAAACTAAGTAACCAACAAGCCAACAAAGCAACAAACCAACAAGCCAACAAGCCAACAAACCAAGAAACCAGCAAGCCAACAAACTAACAAACCAACAAGCCAACAAACCAACAAACCAACAAACCAAGTAACCAACAAACCAACAAATTAACAAACCAACAAGCCAACAAACCAACAAACTAACAAACCAACAAGCCAACAAACCAACAAACCAACAAGCCAACAAGCCAACAAACCCACAAACCAACAAGCCAACAAACCAACAAACCAACAAGCCAAGAAACCAATAAACAAATAACAAGCCAACAAACCAACAAACCAACAAGCCAAGAAACCAACAAACAAATAAACCAACAAACCAACAAACCAACAAACCAACAAACCAACAAACCAACAAACCAACAAACCAACAAACAAATAAACGAACAAACCAACAAACCAACAAACCAACAAACCAACAAACCAATTAGCCAACAAACCAACAAACGAACAAATCAACAAACCAACAAACCAACAAACCAACAAACCAACAAACCTACAAACCAACAAACCAACAAACAAAAAAACCAACAAACCAACAAACCAACAAACCAACAAACCAACAAACCAACAAGCCAACAAGCCAACAAACCAACAAACCAACAAGCCAACAAACCAACAAACCAACAAACCAACAAGCCAACAAACCAACAAGCCAACAAACCAACAAACCAACAAACCAAGTAACCAACAAACCAACAAACCAACAAACCAACAAACCAACAAACCAACAAGCCAACAAACCAACAAACAAATAAACCAACAAACCCAAAAACCAACAAACCAACAAATCAACAAACTAACAAATCAACAAACATACTAACCAACAAACCAACAAGCCAACAAGCCAACAAACCAACAAACCAACAAGCCAACAAACCAACAAACAAATAAACCAACAAACCAACAAACCAACAAACCAACAAACCAACAAACCAACAAACCAACAAACCAACAAACCAACAAGCCAACAAGCCAACAAACCAACAAACCAACAAACTAACAAACCAACAAACATACTAACCAACAAACCAACAAGTCAACAAGCCAACAAACCAACAAACCAACAAGCCAACATGCCAACAAACCAGCAAACCAACAAACCAACAAGCCAACAAACCAACAAACCAACAAGCCAACAAACCAACAAACTAACAAACCAACAAGCCAACAAACCAACAAACCAACAAGCCAACAAGCCAACAAACCAGCAAACTAAGTAACCAACAAGCCAACAAAGCAACAAACCAACAAGCCAACAAGCCAACAAACCAAGAAACCAGCAAGCCAACAAACCAACAAACCAACAAGCCAACAAACCAACAAACCAACAAACCAAGTAACCAACAAACCAACAAATTAACAAACCAACAAGCCAACAAACCAACAAACTAACAAACCAACAAGCCAACAAACCAACAAACCAACAAGCCAACAAGCCAACAAACCCACAAACCAACAAGCCAACAAACCAACAAACCAACAAGCCAAGAAACCAATAAACAAATAAACCAACAAACCAACAAACCAACAAACCAACAAACCAACAAACCAACAAACCAACAAACCAACAAACCAACAAACAAATAAACGAACAAACCAACAAACCAACAAACCAACAAACCAACAAACCAACAAACCAATTAGCCAACAAACCAACAAACGAACAAACCAACAAACCAACAAACCAACAAACCAACAAACCAACAAACCAACAAAACTACAAACCAACAAACCAACAAACAAAAAAACCAACAAACCAACAAACCAACAAACCAACAAACCAACAAACCAACAAGCCAACAAGCCAACAAACCAACAAACCAACAAGCCAACAAACCAACAAACCAACAAACCAAGTAACCAACAAACCAACAAACCAACAAACCAACAAGCCAACAAGCCAACAAGCCAACAAACCAACAAACCAACAAACCAACAAACCAACAAACCAACAAACCAACAAACCAACAAACCAACAAGCCAACAAACCAATAAACAAATAAACCAACAAACCAAAAAACCAACAAACCAACAAACCAACAAACCAAAAAACCAACAAACCAACAAGCCAACAAATCAACAAACTAACAAACCAACAAACCAACAAGCCAACAAACCAACAAACAAATAAACCAACAAACCAACAAACCAACAAACCAACAAACCAACAAACCAACAAACCAACAAACCAACAAGCCAACAAGCCAACAAACCAACAAACCAACAAACTAACAAACCAACAAACATACTAACCAACAAACCAACAAGTCAACAAGCCAACAAACCAACAAACCAACAAGCCAACAAGCCAACAAACCAGCAAACCAACAAACCAACAAGCCAACAAACCAACAAACCAACAAGCCAACAAACCAACAAACTAACAAACCAACAAGCCAACAAACCAACAAACCAACAAGCCAACAAGCCAACAAACCAGCAAACTAAGTAACCAACAAGCCAACAAAGCAACAAACCAACAAGCCAACAAGCCAACAAACCAAGAAACCAGCAAGCCAACAAACTAACAAACCAACAAGCCAACAAACCAACAAACCAACAAACCAAGTAACCAACAAACCAACAAATTAACAAACCAACAAGCCAACAAACCAACAAACTAACAAACCAACAAGCCAACAAACCAACAAACCAACAAGCCAACAAGCCAACAAACCCACAAACCAACAAGCCAACAAACCAACAAACCAACAAGCCAAGAAACCAATAAACAAATAAACCAACAAACCAACAAACCAACAAACCAACAAACCAACAAACCAACAAACCAACAAACCAACAAACCAACAAACAAATAAACGAACAAACCAACAAACCA
This sequence comes from Atherix ibis, assembly GCA_958298945.1. Lineage (NCBI taxonomy): Eukaryota > Metazoa > Arthropoda > Insecta > Diptera > Athericidae > Atherix > Atherix ibis. The sequence goes on from OY282608.1 coordinate 33,397,081, forward strand.
ACAAACCAACAAACCAACAAACCAACAAACCAATTAGCCAACAAACCAACAAACGAACAAACCAACAAACCAACAAACCAACAAACCAACAAACCAACAAACCAACAAAACTACAAACCAACAAACCAACAAACAAAAAAACCAACAAACCAACAAACCAACAAACCAACAAACCAACAAACCAACAAGCCAACAAGCCAACAAACCAACAAACCAACAAGCCAACAAACCAACAAACCAACAAACCAAGTAACCAACAAACCAACAAACCAACAAACCAACAAGCCAACAAGCCAACAAGCCAACAAACCAACAAACCAACAAACCAACAAACCAACAAACCAACAAACCAACAAACCAACAAGCCAACAAACCAATAAACAAATAAACCAACAAACCAAAAAACCAACAAACCAACAAACCAACAAATCAAAAAACCAACAAACCAACAAGCCAACAAATCAACAAACTAACAAACCAACAAACATACTAACCAACAAACCAACAAGCCAACAAGCCAACAAATCAACAAACTAACAAACCAACAAACATACTAACCAACAAACCAACAAGCCAACAAGCCAACAAACCAACAAACCAACAAGCCAACAAGCCAACAAACCAACAAACCAACAAACCAACAAGCCAACAAACCAACAAACCAACAAACCAACAAACCAACAAACCAACAAACCAACAAACCAACAAACCAACAAGCCAACAAGCCAACAAACCAACAAACCAACAAGCCAACAAACCAACAAACAAATATACCAACAAACCAACAAACCAACAAACCAACAAACCAACAAACTAACAAACCAACAAACCAACAAACCAACAAAAAAACAAACCAACAAACCAACAAACCAACAAACCAACAAGCCAACCAGCCAACAAACCAACAAACCAACAAGCCAACAAGCCAACAAACCAACAAACCAACAAACCAACAAGCCAACAAACCAACAACAAAAAAACAAACAAACCAACAAACCAACAAACCAACAAACCAACAAACCAAAAAACAAACAAACCAACAAGCCAACAAGCCAACAAACCAACGAACTAACAAACCAACAAGCCAACAAACCAACAAACAAACAAACAAATAAACCAACAAACCAACAAACCAACAAACAACAAACCAACAAACAAATAAGCCAACAAACCAACAAACCAACAAACCAATAAACAAATAAACCAACAAACCAACAAACCAACAAACCAACAAACCAACAAACCAACAAACCAACAAACCAACAAACCAATAAACCAACAAACCAACAAACGAACAAACCAACAAACCAACAAACCAACAAACCAACAAACCAACAAACCTACAAACCAACAAACCAACAAACAAATAAACCAACAAACCAACAAACCAACAAACCAACAAACCAGGAAACCAAAAAACCAACAAACCAACAAGCCAACAAGCCAACAAACCAACAAACTAACAAACCAACAAGCCAACAAACCAACAAACCAACAAACCAACAAGCCAACAAGCCAACAAACCAACAAACTAAGTAACCAACAAGCCAACAAAGCAACAAACCAACAAGCCAACAAGCCAACAACCCAAGAAACCAACAAGCCAACAAACCAACAAACCAACAAACCAACAAGCCAACAAACCAACAAACAAAAAAACCAACAAACCAACAAACCAACAAACCAACAAACCAACAAACCAACAAACCAACAAACCAAAAAACAAACAAACCAACAAGCCAACAAGCCAACAAACTAACAAACCAACAAACGAACTAACCAACAAACCAACAAGCCAACAAACCAACAAACCAACAAACTAACAAACCAACAAACATACTAACCAACAAACCAACAAGTCAACAAGCCAACAAACCAACAAACCAACAAGCCAACATGCCAACAAACCAGCAAACCAACAAACCAACAAGCCAACAAACCAACAAACCAACAAGCCAACAAACCAACAAACTAACAAACCAACAAGCCAACAAACCAACAAACCAACAAGCCAACAAGCCAACAAACCAGCAAACTAAGTAACCAACAAGCCAACAAAGCAACAAACCAACAAGCCAACAAACCAACAAACCAAGAAACCAGCAAGCCAACAAACCAACAAACCAACAAGCCAACAAACCAACAAACCAACAAACCAAGTAACCAACAAACCAACAAATTAACAAACCAACAAGCCAACAAACCAACAAACTAACAAACCAACAAGCCAACAAACCAACAAACCAACAAGCCAACAAGCCAACAAACCCACAAACCAACAAGCCAACAAACCAACAAACCAACAAGCCAAGAAACCAATAAACAAATAAACCAACAAACCAACAAACCAACAAACCAACAAACCAACAAACCAACAAACCAACAAACCAACAAACAAATAAACGAACAAACCAACAAACCAACAAACCAACAAACCAACAAACCAACAAACCAATTAGCCAACAAACCAACAAACGAACAAACCAACAAACCAACAAACCAACAAACCAACAAACCAACAAACCAACAAAACTACAAACCAACAAACCAACAAACAAAAAAACCAACAAACCAACAAACCAACAAACCAACAAACCAACAAACCAACAAGCCAACAAGCCAACAAACCAACAAACCAACAAGCCAACAAACCAACAAACCAACAAACCAAGTAACCAACAAACCAACAAACCAACAAACCAACAAGTTAACAAGCCAACAAGCCAACAAACCAACAAACCAACAAACCAACAAACCAACAAACCAACAAACCAACAAACCAACAAACCAACAAGCCAACAAACCAATAAACAAATAAACCAACAAACCAAAAAACCAACAAACCAACAAACCAACAAACCAAAAAACCAACAAACCAACAAGCCAACAAATCAACAAACTAACAAACCAACAAACCAACAAGCCAACAAACCAACAAACAAATAAACCAACAAACCAACAAACCAACAAACCAACAAACCAACAAACCAACAAACCAACAAACCAACAAGCCAACAAGCCAACAAACCAACAAACCAACAAACTAACAAACCAACAAACATACTAACCAACAAACCAACAAGTCAACAAGCCAACAAACCAACAAACCAACAAGCCAACAAGCCAACAAACCAGCAAACCAACAAACCAACAAGCCAACAAACCAACAAACCAACAAGCCAACAAACCAACAAACTAACAAACCAACAAGCCAACAAACCAACAAACCAACAAGCCAACAAGCCAACAAACCAGCAAACTAAGTAACCAACAAGCCAACAAAGCAACAAACCAACAAGCCAACAAGCCAACAAACCAAGAAACCAGCAAGCCAACAAACCAACAAACCAACAAGCCAACAAACCAACAAACCAACAAACCAAGTAACCAACAAACCAACAAATTAACAAACCAACAAGCCAACAAACCAACAAACTAACAAACCAACAAGCCAACAAACCAACAAACCAACAAGCCAACAAGCCAACAAACCCACAAACCAACAAGCCAGCAAACCAACAAACCAACAAGCCAAGAAACCAATAAACAAATAAACCAACAAACCAACAAACCAACAAACCAACAAACCAACAAACCAACAAACCAACAAACCAACAAACCAACAAACCAACAAACCAACAAACAAATAAACGAACAAACCAACAAACCAACAAACCAACAAACCAACAAACCAACAAACCAATTAGCCAACAAACCAACAAACGAACAAACCAACAAACCAACAAACCAACAAACCAACAAACCAACAAACCAACAAAACTACAAACCAACAAACCAACAAACAAAAAAACCAACAAACCAACAAACCAACAAACCAACAAACCAACAAACCAACAAGCCAACAAGCCAACAAACCAACAAACCAACAAGCCAACAAACCAACAAACCAACAAACCAAGTAACCAACAAACCAACAAACCAACAAACCAACAAGCCAACAAGCCAACAAGCCAACAAACCAACAAACCAACAAACCAACAAACCAACAAACCAACAAACCAACAAACCAACAAGCCAACAAACCAATAAACAAATAAACCAACAAACCAAAAAACCAACAAACCAACAAACCAACAAATCAAAAAACCAACAAACCAACAAGCCAACAAATCAACAAACTAACAAACCAACAAACATACTAACCAACAAACCAACAAGCCAACAAGCCAACAAATCAACAAACTAACAAACCAACAAACATACTAACCAACAAACCAACAAGCCAACAAGCCAACAAACCAACAAACCAACAAGCCAACAAGCCAACAAACCAACAAACCAACAAGCCAACAAACCAACAAACCAACAAACCAACAAACCAACAAACCAACAAACCAACAAACCAACAAACCAACAAGCCAACAAGCCAACAAACCAACAAACCAACAAGCCAACAAACCAACAAACAAATATACCAACAAACCAACAAACCAACAAACCAACAAACCAACAAACTAACAAACCAACAAACCAACAAACCAACAAAAAAACAAACCAACAAACCAACAAACCAACAAACCAACAAGCCAACAAGCCAACAAACCAACAAACCAACAAGCCAACAAGCCAACAAACCAACAAACCAACAAACCAACAAGCCAACAAACCAACAACAAAAAAACAAACAAACCAACAAACCAACAAACCAACAAACCAACAAACCAAAAAACAAACAAACCAACAAGCCAACAAGCCAACAAACCAACGAACTAACAAACCAACAAGCCAACAAACCAACAAACAAACAAACAAATAAACCAACAAACCAACAAACCAACAAACAACAAACCAACAAACAAATAAGCCAACAAACCAACAAACCAACAAACCAATAAACAAATAAACCAACAAACCAACAAACCAACAAACCAACAAACCAACAAACCAACAAACCAACAAACCAACAAACCAATAAACCAACAAACCAACAAACGAACAAACCAACAAACCAACAAACCAACAAACCAACAAACCAACAAACCTACAAACCAACAAACCAACAAACAAATAAACCAACAAACCAACAAACCAACAAACCAACAAACCAGGAAACCAAAAAACCAACAAACCAACAAGCCAACAAGCCAACAAACCAACAAACTAACAAACCAACAAGCCAACAAACCAACAAACCAACAAACCAACAAGCCAACAAGCCAACAAACCAACAAACTAAGTAACCAACAAGCCAACAAAGCAACAAACCAACAAGCCAACAAGCCAACAACCCAAGAAACCAACAAGCCAACAAACCAACAAACCAACAAACCAACAAGCCAACAAACCAACAAACAAAAAAACCAACAAACCAACAAACCAACAAACCAACAAACCAACAAACCAACAAACCAACAAACCAAAAAACAAACAAACCAACAAGCCAACAAGCCAACAAACTAACAAACCAACAAACGAACTAACCAACAAACCAACAAGCCAACAAGCCAACAAACCAACAAACTAACAAACCAACAAACTAAGTAACCAACAAGCCAACAAACCAACAAACCAACAAGCCAACAAACCAACAAACTAACAAACCAACAAGCCAACAAACCAACAAACCAACAAGCCAATAAGCCAACAAACCCACAAACCAACAAGCCAACAAACCAACAAACCAACAAGCCAAGAAACTAACAAACAAATAAACCAACAAACCAACAAACCAACAAACCAACAAACCAACAAACCAACCAGCCAACAAACCAACAAGCCATCAAACCAACAAACCAACAAACCAAGTAACCAACAAACCAACAAACCAACAAACCAACAAGCCAACAAGCCAACAAACCAACAAACCAACAAGCCAACAAACCAACAAACCAACAAACCAACAAGCCAACAAACCAACAAGCCAACAAACCAACAAACCAACAAACCAAGTACCAACAAACCAACAAACCAACAAACCAACAAGCCAACAAGCCAACAAGCCAACAAACCAACAAACCAACAAACCAACAAACCAACAAACCAACAAACCAACAAACCAACAAACCAACAAGCCAACAAACCAACAAACAAATAAACCAACAAACCAAAAAACCAACAAACCAACAAACCAAAAAACCAAAAAACCAACAAACCAACAAGCCAACAAGCCAACAAATCAACAAACTAACAAACCAACAAACATACTATCCAACAAACCAACAAGCCAACAAGCCAACAAACCAACAAACCAACAAGCCAACAAGCCAACAAACCAACAAACCGATAAACCAACAAGCCAACAAACCAACAAACCAACAAACCAACAAACCAACAAACCAACAAGCCAACAAGCCAACAAACCAACAAACCAACAAGCCAACAAACCAACAAACAAATATACCAACAAACCAACAAACCAACAAACCAACAAACCAACAAACCAACAAACTAACAAACCAACAAACCAACAAACCAACAAACCAACAAACCAACAAACCAACAAACCAACAAACCAACAAACCAACAAGCCAACAAGCCAACAAACCAACAAACCAACAAGCCAACAAACCAACAAACAAATATACCAACAAACCAACAAACCAACAAACCAACAAGCCAACAAACCAACAAACAAATAAACCAACAAACCAAAAAACCAACAAACCAACAAACCAACAAACCAAAAAACCAACAAACCAACAAGCCAACAAGCCAACAAATCAACAAACTAACAAACCAACAAACATACTAACCAACAAACCAACAAGCCAACAAGCCAACAAGCCAACAAGCCAACAAACCAACAAACCAACAAGCCAACAAGCCAACAAACCCACAAACCAACAAGCCAACAAACCAACAAACCAACAAACCAATTAGCCAACAAACCAACAAACGAACAAACCAACAAACCAACAAACCAACAAACCAACAAACAAATAAACGAACAAACCAACAAACCAACAAACCAACAAACCAACAAACCAACAAACCAATTAGCCAACAAACCAACAAACGAACAAACCAACAAACCAACAAACCAACAAACCAACAAACCAACAAACCAACAAAACTACAAACCAACAAACCAACAAACAAAAAAACCAACAAACCAACAAACCAACAAACCAACAAACCAACAAACCAACAAGCCAACAAGCCAACAAACCAACAAACCAACAAGCCAACAAACCAACAAACCAACAAACCAAGTAACCAACAAACCAACAAACCAACAAACCAACAAGCCAACAAGCCAACAAGCCAACAAACCAACAAACCAACAAACCAACAAACCAACAAACCAACAAACCAACAAACCAACAAGCCAACAAACCAATAAACAAATAAACCAACAAACCAAAAAACCAACAAACCAACAAACCAACAAATCAAAAAACCAACAAACCAACAAGCCAACAAATCAACAAACTAACAAACCAACAAACATACTAACCAACAAACCAACAAGCCAACAAGCCAACAAATCAACAAACTAACAAACCAACAAACATACTAACCAACAAACCAACAAGCCAACAAGCCAACAAACCAACAAACCAACAAGCCAACAAGCCAACAAACCAACAAACCAACAAACCAACAAGCCAACAAACCAACAAACCAACAAACCAACAAACCAACAAACCAACAAACCAACAAACCAACAAACCAACAAGCCAACAAGCCAACAAACCAACAAACCAACAAGCCAACAAACCAACAAACAAATATACCAACAAACCAACAAACCAACAAACCAACAAACCAACAAACTAACAAACCAACAAACCAACAAACCAACAAAAAAACAAACCAACAAACCAACAAACCAACAAACCAACAAGCCAACAAGCCAACAAACCAACAAACCAACAAGCCAACAAGCCAACAAACCAACAAACCAACAAACCAACAAGCCAACAAACCAACAACAAAAAAACAAACAAACCAACAAACCAACAAACCAACAAACCAACAAACCAAAAAACAAACAAACCAACAAGCCAACAAGCCAACAAACCAACGAACTAACAAACCAACAAGCCAACAAACCAACAAACAAACAAACAAATAAACCAACAAACCAACAAACCAACAAACAACAAACCAACAAACAAATAAGCCAACAAACCAACAAACCAACAAACCAATAAACAAATAAACCAACAAACCAACAAACCAACAAACCAACAAACCAACAAACCAACAAACCAACAAACCAACAAACCAACAAACCAATAAACCAACAAACCAACAAACGAACAAACCAACAAACCAACAAACCAACAAACCAACAAACCAACAAACCTACAAACCAACAAACCAACAAACAAATAAACCAACAAACCAACAAACCAACAAACCAACAAACCAGGAAACCAAAAAACCAACAAACCAACAAGCCAACAAGCCAACAAACCAACAAACTAACAAACCAACAAGCCAACAAACCAACAAACCAACAAACCAACAAGCCAACAAGCCAACAAACCAACAAACTAAGTAACCAACAAGCCAACAAAGCAACAAACCAACAAGCCAACAAGCCAACAACCCAAGAAACCAACAAGCCAACAAACCAACAAACCAACAAACCAACAAGCCAACAAACCAACAAACAAAAAAACCAACAAACCAACAAACCAACAAACCAACAAACCAACAAACCAACAAACCAACAAACCAAAAAACAAACAAACCAACAAGCCAACAAGCCAACAAACTAACAAACCAACAAACGAACTAACCAACAAACCAACAAGCCAACAAGCCAACAAACCAACAAACTAACAAACCAACAAACTAAGTAACCAACAAGCCAACAAACCAACAAACCAACAAGCCAACAAACCAACAAACTAACAAACCAACAAGCCAACAAACCAACAAACCAACAAGCCAATAAGCCAACAAACCCACAAACCAACAAGCCAACAAACCAACAAACCAACAAGCCAAGAAACTAACAAACAAATAAACCAACAAACCAACAAACCAACAAACCAACAAACCATCAAACCAACCAGCCAACAAACCAACAAGCCATCAAACCAACAAACCAACAAACCAAGTAACCAACAAACCAACAAACCAACAAACCAACAAGCCAACAAGCCAACAAACCAACAAACCAACAAGCCAACAAACCAACAAACCAACAAACCAACAAGCCAACAAACCAACAAGCCAACAAACCAACAAACCAACAAACCAAGTACCAACAAACCAACAAACCAACAAAACAACAAGCCAACAAGCCAACAAGCCAACAAACCAACAAACCAACAAACCAACAAACCAACAAACCAACAAACCAACAAACCAACAAACCAACAAACCAACAAGCCAACAAACCAACAAACAAATAAACCAACAAACCAAAAAACCAACAAACCAACAAACCAAAAAACCAAAAAACCAACAAACCAACAAGCCAACAAGCCAACAAATCAACAAACTAACAAACCAACAAACATACTATCCAACAAACCAACAAGCCAACAAGCCAACAAACCAACAAACCAACAAGCCAACAAGCCAACAAACCAACAAACCGATAAACCAACAAGCCAACAAACCAACAAACCAACAAACCAACAAACCAACAAACCAACAAGCCAACAAGCCAACAAACCAACAAACCAACAAGCCAACAAACCAACAAACAAATATACCAACAAACCAACAAACCAACAAACCAACAAACCAACAAACCAACAAACTAACAAACCAACAAACCAACAAACCAACAAACCAACAAACCAACAAACCAACAAACCAACAAACCAACAAACCAACAAGCCAACAAGCCAACAAACCAACAAACCAACAAGCCAACAAACCAACAAACAAATATACCAACAAACCAACAAACCAACAAACCAACAAGCCAACAAACCAACAAACAAATAAACCAACAAACCAAAAAACCAACAAACCAACAAACCAACAAACCAAAAAACCAACAAACCAACAAGCCAACAAGCCAACAAATCAACAAACTAACAAACCAACAAACATACTAACCAACAAACCAACAAGCCAACAAGCCAACAAGCCAACAAGCCAACAAACCAACAAACCAACAAGCCAACAAGCCAACAAACCCACAAACCAACAAGCCAACAAACCAACAAACCAACAAACCAATTAGCCAACAAACCAACAAACGAACAAACCAACAAACCAACAAACCAGCAAACCAACAAACCAACAAACCAACAAACCTACAAACCAACAAACCAACAAACCAACAAACCAACAAACCAACAAACCAACAAACCAAAAAACCAACAAACCAACAAACCAACAAACCAACAAGCCAACAAACCAACAAACCAACAAACCAATTAACCAACAATCCAACAAACGAACAAACCAACAAACCAACAAACCAACAAACCAACAAACCAACAATCCTACAAACCAACAAACCAACAAACAAATAAGCCAACAAACCAACAAACCAACAAACCAATAAACAAATAAACCAACAAACCAACAAACCAACAAACCAACAAACCAACAAACCAACAAACCAACAAACCAATAAACCAACAAACCAACAAACGAACAAACCAACAAACCAACAAACCAACAAGCCAACAAACCAACAAACCAACAAACCTACAAACCAACAAACCAACAAACAAATAAACCAACAAACCAACAAACCAACAAACCAACAAACCAGGAAACCAAAAAACCAACAAACCAACAAGCCAACAAGCCAACAAACCAACAAACTAACAAACCAACAAGCCAACAAACCAACAAACCAACAAACCAACAAACCAACAAGCCAACAAGCCAACAAACCAACAAACTAAGTAACCAACAAGCCAACAAAGCAACAAATCAACAAGCCAACAACCCAAGAAACCAACAAGCCAACAAACCAACAAACCAACTAACCAACAAGCCAACAAACCAACAAACAAAAAAACCAACAAACCAACAAACAAACAAACCAACAAACCAACAAACCAACAAACCAACAAACCAACAAACCAAAAAACAAACAAACCAACAAGCCAACAAACTAACAAACCAACAAACGAACTAACCAACAAACCAACAAGCCAACAAGCCAACAAACCAACAAACTAACAAACCAACAAACTAAGTAACCAACAAGCCAACAAACCAACAAACCAACAAGCCAACAAACCAACAAACTAACAAACCAACAAGCCAACAAACCAACAAACCAACAAGCCAACAAGCCAACAAACCCACAAACCAACAAGCCAACAAACCAGCAAACCAACAAGCCCAGAAACTAACAAACAAATAAACCAACAAACCAACAAACCAACAAACCAACAAACCAACAAACCAACCAGCCAACAAACCAACAAGCCAACAAACCAACAAACCAACAAACCAAGTAACCAACAAACCAACAAACCAACAAACCAACAAACCAACAAGCCAACAAGCCAACAAACCAACAAACCAACAAGCCAACAAACCAACAAACCAACAAACCAACAAGCCAACAAACCAACAAGCCAACAAACCAACAAACCAAGTACCAACAAACCAACAAACCAACAAACCAACAAGCCAACAAGCCAACAAGCCAACAAACCAACAAACCAACAAACCAACAAACCAACAAACCAACAAACCAACAAACCAACAAACCAACAAACCAACAAACCAACAAGCCAACAAACCAACAAACAAATAAACCAACAAACCAAAAAACCAACAAACCAACAAACCAAAAAACCAAAAAACCAACAAACCAACAAGCCAACAAGCCAACAAATCAACAAACTAACAAACCAACAAACATACTATCCAACAAACCAACAAGCCAACAAGCCAACAAACCAACAAACCAACAAGCCAACAAGCCAACAAACCAATAAACCGATAAACCAACAAGCCAACAAACCAACAAACCAACAAACCAACAAACCAACAAACCAACAAACCAACAAACCAACAAGCCAACAAGCCAACAAACCAACAAACCAACAAGCCAACAAACCAACAAACAAATATACCAACAAACCAACAAACCAACAAACCAACAAACCAACAAACTAACAAACCAACAAACCAACAAACCAACAAACCAACAAACCAACAAACCAACAAACCAACAAACCAACAAGCCAACAAGCCAACAAACCAACAAACCAACAAGCCAACAAACCAACAAACAAATATACCAAAAAACCAACAAACCAACAAACCAACAAGCCAACAAACCAACAAACAAATAAACCAACAAACCAAAAAACCAACAAACCAACAAACCAACAAACCAAAAAACCAACAAACCAACAAGCCAACAAGCCAACAAATCAACAAACTAACAAACCAACAAACATACTAACCAACAAACCAACAAGCCAACAAGCCAACAAGCCAACAAACCAACAAACCAACAAGCCAACAAGCCAACAAACCCACAAACCAACAAGCCAACAAACCAACAAACCAACAAGCCAAGAAACCAACAAACAAATAAACCAACAAACCAACAAACCAACAAACCAACAAACCAACAAACCAACAAACCAACAAACCAACAAACCAACAAACAAATAAACGAACAAACCAACAAACCAACAAACCAACAAACCAACAAACCAACAAACCAACAAACCAATTAGCCAACAAACCAACAAACGAACAAATCAACAAACCAACAAACCAACAAACCAACAAACCAACAAACCTACAAACCAACAAACCAACAAACAAAAAAACCAACAAACCAACAAACCAACAAACCAACAAACCAACAAACCAACAAGCCAACAAGCCAACAAACCAACAAACCAACAAGCCAACAAACCAACAAACCAACAAACCAACAAACCAACAAACCAAGTAACCAACAAACCAACAAACCAACAAACCAACAAACCAACAAACCAACAAGCCAACAAACCAACAAACAAATAAACCAACAAACCCAAAAACCAACAAACCAACAAATCAACAAACTAACAAACCAACAAACCAACAAACTAACAAACCAACAAACCAACAAACCAACAAACCAACAAACCAACAAACCAACAAACCAACAAACCAACAAACCAACAAGCCAACAAGCCAACAAACCAACAAACCAACAAGCCAACAAACCAACAAACAAATATACCAACAAACCAACAAACCAACAAACCAACAAGCCAACAAACCAACAAACAAATAAACCAACAAACCAAAAAACCAACAAACCAACAAACCAACAAACCAAAAAACCAACAAACCAACAAGCCAACAAGCCAACAAATCAACAAACTAACAAACCAACAAACATACTAACCAACAAACCAACAAGCCAACAAGCCAACAAGCCAACAAGCCAACAAACCAACAAACCAACAAGCCAACAAGCCAACAAACCCACAAACCAACAAGCCAACAAACCAACAAACCAACAAACCAATTAGCCAACAAACCAACAAACGAACAAACCAACAAACCAACAAACCAGCAAACCAACAAACCAACAAACCAACAAACCTACAAACCAACAAACCAACAAACCAACAAACCAACAAACCAACAAACCAACAAACCAAAAAACCAACAAACCAACAAACCAACAAACCAACAAGCCAACAAACCAACAAACCAACAAACCAATTAACCAACAATCCAACAAACGAACAAACCAACAAACCAACAAACCAACAAACCAACAAACCAACAATCCTACAAACCAACAAACCAACAAACAAATAAGCCAACAAACCAACAAACCAACAAACCAATAAACAAATAAACCAACAAACCAACAAACCAACAAACCAACAAACCAACAAACCAACAAACCAACAAACCAATAAACCAACAAACCAACAAACGAACAAACCAACAAACCAACAAACCAACAAGCCAACAAACCAACAAACCAACAAACCTACAAACCAACAAACCAACAAACAAATAAACCAACAAACCAACAAACCAACAAACCAACAAACCAGGAAACCAAAAAACCAACAAACCAACAAGCCAACAAGCCAACAAACCAACAAACTAACAAACCAACAAGCCAACAAACCAACAAACCAACAAACCAACAAACCAACAAGCCAACAAGCCAACAAACCAACAAACTAAGTAACCAACAAGCCAACAAAGCAACAAATCAACAAGCCAACAACCCAAGAAACCAACAAGCCAACAAACCAACAAACCAACTAACCAACAAGCCAACAAACCAACAAACAAAAAAACCAACAAACCAACAAACAAACAAACCAACAAACCAACAAACCAACAAACCAACAAACCAACAAACCAAAAAACAAACAAACCAACAAGCCAACAAACTAACAAACCAACAAACGAACTAACCAACAAACCAACAAGCCAACAAGCCAACAAACCAACAAACTAACAAACCAACAAACTAAGTAACCAACAAGCCAACAAACCAACAAACCAACAAGCCAACAAACCAACAAACTAACAAACCAACAAGCCAACAAACCAACAAACCAACAAGCCAACAAGCCAACAAACCCACAAACCAACAAGCCAACAAACCAACAAACCAACAAGCCAAGAAACTAACAAACAAATAAACCAACAAACCAACAAACCAACAAACCAACAAACCAACAAACCAACCAGCCAACAAACCAACAAGCCAACAAACCAACAAACCAACAAACCAAGTAACCAACAAACCAACAAACCAACAAACCAACAAACCAACAAGCCAACAAGCCAACAAACCAACAAACCAACAAGCCAACAAACCAACAAACCAACAAACCAACAAGCCAACAAACCAACAAGCCAACAAACCAACAAACCAACAAACCAAGTACCAACAAACCAACAAACCAACAAACCAACAAGCCAACAAGCCAACAAGCCAACAAACCAACAAACCAACAAACCAACAAACCAACAAACCAACAAACCAACAAACCAACAAACCAACAAACCAACAAACCAACAAGCCAACAAACCAACAAACAAATAAACCAACAAACCAAAAAACCAACAAACCAACAAACCAAAAAACCAAAAAACCAACAAACCAACAAGCCAACAAGCCAACAAATCAACAAACTAATAAACCAACAAACATACTATCCAACAAACCAACAAGCCAACAAGCCAACAAACCAACAAACCAACAAGCCAACAAGCCAACAAACCAATAAACCGATAAACCAACAAGCCAACAAACCAACAAACCAACAAACCAACAAACCAACAAACCAACAAACCAACAAACCAACAAGCCAACAAGCCAACAAACCAATAAACCAACAAGCCAACAAACCAACAAACAAATATACCAACAAACCAACAAACCAACAAACCAACAAACCAACAAACTAACAAACCAACAAACCAACAAACCAACAAACCAACAAACCAACAAACCAACAAACCAACAAACCAACAAGCCAACAAGCCAACAAACCAACAAACCAACAAGCCAACAAACCAACAAACAAATATACCAAAAAACCAACAAACCAACAAACCAACAAGCCAACAAACCAACAAACAAATAAACCAACAAACCAAAAAACCAACAAACCAACAAACCAACAAACCAAAAAACCAACAAACCAACAAGCCAACAAGCCAACAAATCAACAAACTAACAAACCAACAAACATACTAACCAACAAACCAACAAGCCAACAAGCCAACAAGCCAACAAACCAACAAACCAACAAGCCAACAAGCCAACAAACCCACAAACCAACAAGCCAACAAACCAACAAACCAACAAGCCAAGAAACCAACAAACAAATAAACCAACAAACCAACAAACCAACAAACCAACAAACCAACAAACCAACAAACCAACAAACCAACAAACAAATAAACGAACAAACCAACAAACCAACAAACCAACAAACCAACAAACCAACAAACCAACAAACCAATTAGCCAACAAACCAACAAACGAACAAATCAACAAACCAACAAACCAACAAACCAACAAACCAACAAACCTACAAACCAACAAACCAACAAACAAAAAAACCAACAAACCAACAAACCAACAAACCAACAAACCAACAAACCAACAAGCCAACAAGCCAACAAACCAACAAACCAACAAGCCAACAAACCAACAAACCAACAAACCAACAAACCAACAAACCAAGTAACCAACAAACCAACAAACCAACAAACCAACAAACCAACAAACCAACAAGCCAACAAACCAACAAACAAATAAACCAACAAACCCAAAAACCAACAAACCAACAAATCAACAAACTAACAAACCAACAAACATACTAACCAACAAACCAACAAGCCAACAAGCCAACAAACCAACAAACCAACAAGCCAACAAACCAACAAACAAATAAACCAACAAACCAACAAACCAACAAACCAACAAACCAACAAACCAACAAACCAACAAACCAACACGCCAACAAGCCAACAAACCAACAAACCAACAAACTAACAAACCAACAAACATACTAACCAACAAACCAACAAGTCAACAAGCCAACAAACCAACAAACCAACAAGCCAACAAGCGAACAAACCAGCAAACCAACAAACCAACAAGCCAACAAACCAACAAACCAACAAGCCAACAAACCAACAAACTAACAAACCAACAAGCCAACAAACCAACAAACCAACAAGCCAACAAGCCAACAAACCAGCAAACTAAGTAACCAACAAGCCAACAAAGCAACAAACCAACAAGCCAACAAGCCAACAAACCAAGAAACCAGCAAGCCAACAAACCAACAAACCAACAAGCCAACAAACCAACAAACCAACAAACCAAGTAACCAACAAACCAACAAATTAACAAACCAACAAGCCAACAAACCAACAAACTAACAAACCAACAAGCCAACAAACCAACAAACCAACAAGCCAACAAGCCAACAAACCCACAAACCAACAAGCCAACAAACCAACAAACCAACAAGCCAAGAAACCAATAAACAAATAAACCAACAAACCAACAAACCAACAAACCAACAAACCAACAAACCAACAAACCAACAAACCAACAAACCAACAAACAAATAAACGAACAAACCAACAAACCAACAAACCAACAAACCAACAAACCAACAAACCAATTAGCCAACAAACCAACAAACGAACAAACCAACAAACCAACAAACCAACAAACCAACAAACCAACAAACCAACAAACCTACAAACCAACAAACCAACAAACAAAAAAACCAACAAACCAACAAACCAACAAACCAACAAACCAACAAACCAACAAGCCAACAAGCCAACAAACCAACAAACCAACAAGCCAACAAACCAACAAACCAACAAACCAAGTAACCAACAAACCAACAAACCAACAAACCAACAAGCCAACAAGCCAACAAGCCAACAAACCAACAAACCAACAAACCAACAAACCAACAAACCAACAAACCAACAAACCAACAAACCAACAAACCAACAAGCCAACAAACCAATAAACAAATAAACCAACAAACCAAAAAACCAACAAACCAACAAACCAACAAACCAAAAAACCAACAAACCAACAAGCCAACAAATCAACAAACTTACAAACCAACAAACATACTAACCAACAAACCAACAAGCCAACAAGCCAACAAACCAACAAACCAACAAGCCAACAAGCCAACAAACCAACAAACCAACAAACCAACAAGCCAACAAACCAACAAACCAACAAACCAACAAACCAACAAACCAACAAACCAACAAGCCAACAAGCCAACAAACCAACTAACCAACAAGCCAACCAACCAACAAACAAATATACCAACAAACCAACAAACCAACAAACCAAAAAACCAACAAACCAACAAGCCAACAAACCAACAAACCAACAAACAATGTAACCAACAAACCAACAAACCAACAAACCAACAAGCCAACAAGCCAACAAGCCAACAAACCAACAAACAAACAAACCAACAAACCAACAAACCAACAAACCAACAAACCAACAAACCGACAAACCAACAAGCCAACAAACCAACAAACAAATAAACCAACAAACCAAAAAACCAACAAACCAACATACCAACAAACCAAAAAACCAACAAACCAACAAACCAACAAGCCAACAAACCAACAAACCAACAAACCAACAAACCAACAAACCAACAAACCAACCAGCCAACAAACCAACAAGCCAACAAACCAACAAACCAACAAACCAAGTAACCAACAAACCAACAAACCAACAAACCAACAAACGAACAAGCCAACAAGCCAACAAACCAACAAACCAACAAGCCAACAAACCAACAAACCAACAAACCAACAAGCCAACAAACCAACAAGCCAACAAACCAACAAACCAACAAACCAAGTACCAACAAACCAACAAACCAACAAACCAACAAGCCAACAAGCCAACAAGCCAACAAACCAACAAACCAACAAACCAACAAACCAACAAACCAACAAACCAACAAACCAACAAACCAACAAACCAACAAACCAACAAGCCAACAAACCAACAAACAAATAAACCAATAAACCAAAAAACCAACAAACCAACAAACCAAAAAACCACAAAACCAACAAACCAACAAGCCAACAAGCCAACAAATCAACAAACTAACAAACCAACAAACATACTATCCAACAAACCAACAAGCCAACAAGCCAACAAACCAACAAACCAACAAGCCAACAAGCCAACAAACCAACAAACCGATAAACCAACAAGCCAACAAACCAACAAACCGACAAACCAACAAGCCAACAAACCAACAAACAAATAAACCAACAAACCAAAAAACCAACAAACCAACATACCAACAAACCAAAAAACCAACAAACCAACAAACCAACAAGCCAACAAACCAACAAACCAGCAAACCAACAAACCAACAAACCAACAAACCAACCAGCCAACAAACCAACAAGCCAACAAACCAACAAACCAACAAACCAAGTAACCAACAAACCAACAAACCAACAAACCAACAAACGAACAAGCCAACAAGCCAACAAACCAACAAACCAACAAGCCAACAAACCAACAAACCAACAAACCAACAAGCCAACAAACCAACAAGCCAACAAACCAACAAACCAACAAACCAAGTACCAACAAACCAAAAAACCAACAAACCAACAAACCAACAAACCAACAAGCCAACAAACCAACAAACCAACAAACCAATTAACCAACAATCCAACAAACGAACAAACCAACAAACCAACAAACCAACAAACCAACAAATCAACAAACTAACAAACCAACAAACATACTAACCAACAAACCAACAAGCCAACAAGCCAACAAACCAACAAACCAACAAGCCAACAAACCAACAAACAAATAAACCAACAAACCAACAAACCAACAAACCAACAAACCAACAAACCAACAAACCAACAAACCAACACGCCAACAAGCCAACAAACCAACAAACCAACAAACTAACAAACCAACAAACATACTAACCAACAAACCAACAAGTCAACAAGCCAACAAACCAACAAACCAACAAGCCAACAAGCCAACAAACCAGCAAACCAACAAACCAACAAGCCAACAAACCAACAAACCAACAAGCCAACAAACCAACAAACTAACAAACCAACAAGCCAACAAACCAACAAACCAACAAGCCAACAAGCCAACAAACCAGCAAACTAAGTAACCAACAAGCCAACAAAGCAACAAACCAACAAGCCAACAAGCCAACAAACCAAGAAACCAGCAAGCCAACAAACCAACAAACCAACAAGCCAACAAACCAACAAACCAACAAACCAAGTAACCAACAAACCAACAAATTAACAAACCAACAAGCCAACAAACCAACAAACTAACAAACCAACAAGCCAACAAACCAACAAACCAACAAGCCAACAAGCCAACAAACCCACAAACCAACAAGCCAACAAACCAACAAACCAACAAGCCAAGAAACCAATAAACAAATAAACCAACAAACCAACAAACCAACAAACCAACAAACCAACAAACCAACAAACCAACAAACCAACAAACCAACAAACAAATAAACGAACAAACCAACAAACCAACAAACCAACAAACCAACAAACCAACAAACCAATTAGCCAACAAACCAACAAACGAACAAACCAACAAACCAACAAACCAACAAACCAACAAACCAACAAACCAACAAACCTACAAACCAACAAACCAACAAACAAAAAAACCAACAAACCAACAAACCAACAAACCAACAAACCAACAAACCAACAAGCCAACAAGCCAACAAACCAACAAACCAACAAGCCAACAAACCAACAAACCAACAAACCAAGTAACCAACAAACCAACAAACCAACAAACCAACAAGCCAACAAGCCAACAAGCCAACAAACCAACAAACCAACAAACCAACAAACCAACAAACCAACAAACCAACAAACCAACAAACCAACAAACCAACAAGCCAACAAACCAATAAACAAATAAACCAACAAACCAAAAAACCAACAAACCAACAAACCAACAAACCAAAAAACCAACAAACCAACAAGCCAACAAATCAACAAACTTACAAACCAACAAACATACTAACCAACAAACCAACAAGCCAACAAGCCAACAAACCAACAAACCAACAAGCCAACAAGCCAACAAACCAACAAACCAACAAACCAACAAGCCAACAAACCAACAAACCAACAAACCAACAAACCAACAAACCAACAAACCAACAAGCCAACAAGCCAACAAACCAACTAACCAACAAGCCAACCAACCAACAAACAAATATACCAACAAACCAACAAACCAACAAACCAAAAAACCAACAAACCAACAAGCCAACAAACCAACAAACCAACAAACCATGTAACCAACAAACCAACAAACCAACAAACCAACAAGCCAACAAGCCAACAAGCCAACAAACCAACAAACAAACAAACCAACAAACCAACAAACCAACAAACCAACAAACCAACAAACCGACAAACCAACAAGCCAACAAACCAACAAACAAATAAACCAACAAACCAAAAAACCAACAAACCAACATACCAACAAACCAAAAAACCAACAAACCAACAAACCAACAAGCCAACAAACCAACAAACCAACAAACCAACAAACCAACAAACCAACAAACCAACCAGCCAACAAACCAACAAGCCAACAAACCAACAAACCAACAAACCAAGTAACCAACAAACCAACAAACCAACAAACCAACAAACGAACAAGCCAACAAGCCAACAAACCAACAAACCAACAAGCCAACAAACCAACAAACCAACAAACCAACAAGCCAACAAACCAACAAGCCAACAAACCAACAAACCAACAAACCAAGTACCAACAAACCAACAAACCAACAAACCAACAAGCCAACAAGCCAACAAGCCAACAAACCAACAAACCAACAAACCAACAAACCAACAAACCAACAAACCAACAAACCAACAAACCAACAAACCAACAAACCAACAAGCCAACAAACCAACAAACAAATAAACCAATAAACCAAAAAACCAACAAACCAACAAACCAAAAAACCACAAAACCAACAAACCAACAAGCCAACAAGCCAACAAATCAACAAACTAACAAACCAACAAACATACTATCCAACAAACCAACAAGCCAACAAGCCAACAAACCAACAAACCAACAAGCCAACAAGCCAACAAACCAACAAACCGATAAACCAACAAGCCAACAAACCAACAAACCGACAAACCAACAAGCCAACAAACCAACAAACAAATAAACCAACAAACCAAAAAACCAACAAACCAACATACCAACAAACCAAAAAACCAACAAACCACCAAACCAACAAGCCAACAAACCAACAAACCAGCAAACCAACAAACCAACAAACCAACAAACCAACCAGCCAACAAACCAACAAGCCAACAAACCAACAAACCAACAAACCAAGTAACCAACAAACCAACAAACCAACAAACCAACAAACGAACAAGCCAACAAGCCAACAAACCAACAAACCAACAAGCCAACAAACCAACAAACCAACAAACCAACAAGCCAACAAACCAACAAGCCAACAAACCAACAAACCAACAAACCAAGTACCAACAAACCAAAAAACCAACAAACCAACAAACCAACAAACCAACAAGCCAACAAACCAACAAACCAACAAACCAATTAACCAACAATCCAACAAACGAACAAACCAACAAACCAACAAACCAACAAACCAACAAACCAACAATTCTACAAACCAACAAACCAACAAACAAATAAGCCAACAAACCAACAAACCAACAAACCAATAAACAAATAAACCAACAAACCAACAAACCAACAAACCAACAAACCAACAAACCAACAAACCAACAAACCAATAAACCAACAAACCAACAAACGAACAAACCAACAAACCAACAAACCAACAAGCCAACAAACCAACAAACCAACAAACCTACAAACCAACAAACCAACAAACAAATAAACCAACAAACCAACAAACCAACAAACCAACAAACCAGGAAACCAAAAAACCAACAAACCAACAAGCCAACAAGCCAACAAACCAACAAACTAACAAACCAACAAGCCAACAAACCAACAAACCAACAAACCAACAAACCAACAAGCCAACAAGCCAACAAACCAACAAACTAAGTAACCAACAAGCCAACAAAGCAACAAATCAACAAGCCAACAACCCAAGAAACCAACAAGCCAACAAACCAACAAACCAACTAACCAACAAGCCAACAAACCAACAAACAAAAAAACCAACAAACCAACAAACAAACAAACCAACAAACCAACAAACCAACAAACCAACAAACCAACAAACCAAAAAACAAACAAACCAACAAGCCAACAAGCCAACAAACTAACAAACCAACAAACGAACTAACCAACAAACCAACAAGCCAACAAGCCAACAAACCAACAAACTAACAAACCAACAAACTAAGTAACCAACAAGCCAACAAACCAACAAACCAACAAGCCAACAAACCAACAAACTAACAAACCAACAAGCCAACAAACCAACAAACCAACAAGCCAACAAGCCAACAAACCCACAAACCAACAAGCCAACAAACCAACAAACCAACAAGCCAAGAAACTAACAAACAAATAAACCAACAAACCAACAAACCAACAAACCAACAAACCAACAAACCAACCAGCCAACAAACCAACAAGCCAACAAACCAACAAACCAACAAACCAAGTAACCAACAAACCAACAAACCAACAAACCAACAAACCAACAAGCCAACAAAACAACAAACCAACAAACCAACAAGCCAACAAACCAACAAACCAACAAACCAACAAGCCAACAAACCAACAAGCCAACAAACCAACAAACCAACAAACCAAGTACCAACAAACCAACAAACCAACAAACCAACAAGCCAACAAGCCAACAAGCCAACAAACCAACAAACCAACAAACCAACAAACCAACAAACCAACAAACCAACAAACCAACAAACCAACAAACCAACAAACCAACAAGCCAACAAACCAACAAACAAATAAACCAACAAACCAAAAAACCAACAAACCAACAAACCAAAAACCCAAAAAACCAACAAACCAACAAGCCAACAAGCCAACAAATCAACAAACTAACAAACCAACAAACATACTATCCAACAAACCAACAAGCCAACAAGCCAACAAACCAACAAACCAACAAGCCAACAAGCCAACAAACCAATAAACCGATAAACCAACAAGCCAACAAACCAACAAACCAACAAACCAACAAACCAACAAACCAACAAACCAACAAACCAACAAGCCAACAAGCCAACAAACCAACAAACCAACAAGCCAACAAACCAACAAACAAATATACCAACAAACCAACAAACCAACAAACCAACAAACCAACAAACTAACAAACCAACAAACCAACAAACCAACAAACCAACAAACCAACAAACCAACAAACCAACAAACCAACAAGCCAACAAGCCAACAAACCAACAAACCAACAAGCCAACAAACCAACAAACAAATATACCAAAAAACCAACAAACCAACAAACCAACAAGCCAACAAACCAACAAACAAATAAACCAACAAACCAAAAAACCAACAAACCAACAAACCAACAAACCAAAAAACCAACAAACCAACAAGCCAACAAGCCAACAAATCAACAAACTAACAAACCAACAAACATACTAACCAACAAACCAACAAGCCAACAAGCCAACAAGCCAACAAACCAACAAACCAACAAGCCAACAAGCCAACAAACCCACAAACCAACAAGCCAACAAACCAACAAACCAACAAGCCAAGAAACCAACAAACAAATAAACCAACAAACCATTAAACCAACAAACCAACAAACCAACAAACCAACAAACCAACAAACCAACAAACCAACAAACAAATAAACGAACAAACCAACAA
Organism: Atherix ibis; assembly: GCA_958298945.1. Taxonomy (NCBI): domain Eukaryota; kingdom Metazoa; phylum Arthropoda; class Insecta; order Diptera; family Athericidae; genus Atherix; species Atherix ibis. The sequence goes on from OY282608.1 coordinate 33,421,382, forward strand.
ACCAACAAACCAACAAACCAACAAACCAACAAACCAACAAACCAACAAACCAATTAGCCAACAAACCAACAAACGAACAAATCAACAAACCAACAAACCAACAAACCAACAAACCAATAAACCTACAAACCAACAAACCAACAAACAAAAAAACCAACAAACCAACAAACCAACAAACCAACAAACCAACAAACCAACAAGCCAACAAGCCAACAAACCAACAAACCAACAAGCCAACAAACCAACAAACCAACAAACCAACAAGCCAACAAACCAACAAGCCAACAAACCAACAAACCAACAAACCATGTAACCAACAAACCAACAAACCAACAAACCAACAAACCAACAAACCAACAAGCCAACAAACCAACAAACAAATAAACCAACAAACCCAAAAACCAACAAACCAACAAATCAACAAACTAACAAACCAACAAACATACTAACCAACAAACCAACAAGCCAACAAGCCAACAAACCAACAAACCAACAAGCCAAAAAACCAACAAACAAATAAACCAACAAACCAACAAACCAACAAACCAACAAACCAACAAACCAACAAACCAACAAACCAACAAGCCAACAAGCCAACAAACCAACAAACCAACAAACTAACAAACCAACAAACATACTAACCAACAAACCAACAAGTCAACAAGCCAACAAACCAACAAACCAACAAGCCAACAAGCCAACAAACCAGCAAACCAACAAACCAACAAGCCAACAAACCAACAAACCAACAAGCCAACAAACCAACAAACTAACAAACCAACAAGCCAACAAACCAACAAACCAACAAGCCAACAAGCCAACAAACCAGCAAACTAAGTAACCAACAAGCCAACAAAGCAACAAACCAACAAGCCAACAAGCCAACAAACCAAGAAACCAGCAAGCCAACAAACCAACAAACCAACAAGCCAACAAACCAACAAACCAACAAACCAAGTAACCAACAAACCAACAAATTAACAAACCAACAAGCCAACAAACCAACAAACTAACAAACCAACAAGCCAACAAACCAACAAACCAACAAGCCAACAACCCAACAAACCCACAAACCAACAAGCCAACAAACCAACAAACCAACCAGCCAAGAAACCAATAAACAAATAAACCAACAAACCAACAAACCAACAAACCAACAAACCAACAAACCAACAAACCAACAAACCAACAAACCAACAAACCAACAAACAAATAAACGAACAAACCAACAAACCAACAAACCAACAAACCAACAAACCAACAAACCAATTAGCCAACAAACCAACAAACGAACAAACCAACAAACCAACAAACCAACAAACCAACAAACCAACAAACCAACAAACCTACAAACCAACAAACCAACAAACAAAAAAACCAACAAACCAACAAACCAACAAACCAACAAACCAACAAACCAACAAACCAACAAGCCAACAAGCCAACAAACCAACAAACCAACAAGCCAACAAACCAACAAACCAACAAACCAAGTAACCAACAAACCAACAAACCAACAAACCAACAAGCCAACAAGCCAACAAGCCAACAAACCAACAAACCAACAAACCAACAAACCAACAAACCAACAAACCAACAAACCAACAAACCAACAAGCCAACAAACCAATAAACAAATAAACCAACAAACCAAAAAACCAACAAACCAACAAACCAACAAACCAAAAAACCAACAAACCAACAAGCCAACAAATCAACAAACTAACAAACCAACAAACATACTAACCAACAAACCAACAAGCCAACAAGCCAACAAACCAACAAACCAACAAGCCAACAAGCCAACAAACCAACAAACCAACAAACCAACAAGCCAACAAACCAACAAACCAACAAACCAACAAACCAACAAACCAACAAACCAACAAGCCAACAAGCCAACAAACCAACAAACCAACAAGCCAACAAACCAACAAACAAATATACCAACAAACCAACAAACCAACAAACCAAAAAACCAACAAACCAACAAGCCAACAAACCAACAAACCAACAAACCAAGTAACCAACAAACCAACAAACCAACAAACCAACAAGCCAACAAGCCAACAAGCCAACAAACCAACAAACCAACAAACCAACAAACCAACAAACCAACAAACCAACAAACCAACAAACCAACAAACCAACAAACCGACAAACCAACAAGCCAACAAACCAACAAACAAATAAACCAACAAACCAAAAAACCAACAAACCAACATACCAACAAACCAAAAAACCAACAAACCAACAAACCAACAAGCCAACAAACCAACAAACCAACAAACCAACAAACCAACAAACCAACAAACCAACCAGCCAACAAACCAACAAGCCAACAAACCAACAAACCAACAAACCAAGTAACCAACAAACCAACAAACCAACAAACCAACAAACGAACAAGCCAACAAGCCAACAAACCAACAAACCAACAAGCCAACAAACCAACAAACCAACAAACCAACAAGCCAACAAACCAACAAGCCAACAAACCAACAAACCAACAAACCAAGTACCAACAAACCAACAAACCAACAAACCAACAAGCCAACAAGCCAACAAGCCAACAAACCAACAAACCAACAAACCAACAAACCAACAAACCAACAAACCAACAAACCAACAAACCAACAAACCAACAAACCAATAAGCCAACAAACCAACAAACAAATAAACCAATAAACCAAAAAACCAACAAACCAACAAACCAACAAACCAAAAAACCACAAAACCAACAAACCAACAAGCCAACAAGCCAACAAATCAACAAACTAACAAACCAACAAACATACTATCCAACAAACCAACAAGCCAACAAGCCAACAAACCAACAAACCAACAAGCCAACAAGCCAACAAACCAACAAACCGATAAACCAACAAGCCAACAAACCAACAAACCAACAAACCAACAAACCAACAAACCAACAAACCAACAAACCAACAAGCCAACAAGCCAACAAACCAACAAACCAACAAGCCAACAAACCAACAAACAAATATACCAACAAACCAACAAACCAACAAACCAACAAACCAACAAACTAACAAACCAACAAACCAACAAACCAACAAACCAACAAACCAACAAACCAACAAACCAACAAGCCAACAAGCCAACAAACCAACAAACCAACAAGCCAACAAACCAACAAACAAATATACCAACAAACCAACAAACCAACAAACCAACAAGCCAACAAACCAACAAACAAATAAACCAGCAAACCAAAAAACCAACAAACCAACAAACCAACAAACCAAAAAACCAACAAACCAACAAGCCAACAAGCCAACAAATCAACAAACTAACAAACTAACAAACATACTAACCAACAAACCAACAAGCCAACAAGCCAACAAGCCAACAAACCAACAAACCAACAAGCCAACAAGCCAACAAAGCCACAAACCAACAAGCCAACAAACCAACAAACCAACAAGCCAAGAAACCAACAAACAAATAAACCAACAAACCAACAAACCAACAAACCAACAAACCAACAAACCAACAAACCAACAAAACAACAAACAAATAAACGAACAAACCAACAAACCAACAAACCAACAAACCAACAAACCAACAAACCAACAAACCAATTAGCCAACAAACCAACAAACGAACAAACCAACAAACCAACAAACCAACAAACCAACAAACCAACAAACCTACAAACCAACAAACCAACAAACAAAAAAACCAACAAACCAACAAACCAACAAACCAACAAACCAACAAACCAACAAACCAACAAACCAACAAACCAACAAGCCAACAAACCAACAAACCAACAAACCAACAAGCCAACAAACCAACAAACAAATATACCAACAAACCAACAAACCAACAAACCAAAAAACCAACAAACCAACAAGCCAACAAGCCAACAAATCAACAAACTAACAAACCAACAAACATACTATCCAACAAACCAACAAGCCAACAAGCCAACAAACCAACAAACCAACAAGCCAACAAGCCAACAAACCAACAAACCGATAAACCAACAAGCCAACAAACCAACAAACCAACAAACCAACAAACCAACAAACCAACAAACCAACAAACCAACAAGCCAACAAGCCAACAAACCAACAAACCAACAAGCCAACAAACCAACAAACAAATATACCAACAAACCAACAAACCAACAAACCAACAAACCAACAAACTAACAAACCAACAAACCAACAAACCAACAAACCAACAAACCAACAAACCAACAAACCAACAAGCCAACAAGCCAACAAACCAACAAACCAACAAGCCAACAAACCAACAAACAAATATACCAACAAACCAACAAACCAACAAACCAACAAGCCAACAAACCAACAAACAAATAAACCAGCAAACCAAAAAACCAACAAACCAACAAACCAACAAACCAAAAAACCAACAAACCAACAAGCCAACAAGCCAACAAATCAACAAACTAACAAACTAACAAACATACTAACCAACAAACCAACAAGCCAACAAGCCAACAAGCCAACAAACCAACAAACCAACAAGCCAACAAGCCAACAAAGCCACAAACCAACAAGCCAACAAACCAACAAACCAACAAGCCAAGAAACCAACAAACAAATAAACCAACAAACCAACAAACCAACAAACCAACAAACCAACAAACCAACAAACCAACAAAACAACAAACAAATAAACGAACAAACCAACAAACCAACAAACCAACAAACCAACAAACCAACAAACCAACAAACCAATTAGCCAACAAACCAACAAACGAACAAACCAACAAACCAACAAACCAACAAACCAACAAACCAACAAACCTACAAACCAACAAACCAACAAACAAAAAAACCAACAAACCAACAAACCAACAAACCAACAAACCAACAAACCAACAAACCAACAAACCAACAAACCAACAAGCCAACAAACCAACAAACCAACAAACCAACAAGCCAACAAACCAACAAACAAATATACCAACAAACCAACAAACCAACAAACCAAAAAACCAACAAACCAACAAGCCAACAAACCAACAAACCAACAAACCAAGTAACCAACAAACCAACAAACCAACAAACCAACAAGCCAACAAGCCAACAAGCCAACAAGCCAACAAACCAACAAACCAACAAACCAACAAACCAACAAACCAACAAACCAACAAACCGACAAACCAACAAGCCAACAAACCAACAAACAAATAAACCAACAAACCAAAAAACCAACAAACCAACATACCAACAAACCAAAAAACCAACAAACCAACAAACCAACAAGCCAACAAACCAACAAACCAACAAACCAACAAACCAACAAACCAACAAACCAACCAGCCAACAAACCAACAAGCCAACAAACCAACAAACCAACAAACCAAGTAACCAACAAACCAACAAACCAACAAACCAACAAACGAACAAGCCAACAAGCCAACAAACCAACAAACCAACAAGCCAACAAACCAACAAACCAACAAACCAACAAGCCAACAAACCAACAAGCCAACAAACCAACAAACCAACAAACCAAGTACCAACAAACCAACAAACCAACAAACCAACAAGCCAACAAGCCAACAAGCCAACAAACCAACAAACCAACAAACCAACAAACCAACAAACCAACAAACCAACAAACCAACAAACCAACAAACCAACAAACCAACAAGCCAACAAACCAACAAACAAATAAACCAATAAACCAAAAAACCAACAAACCAACAAACCAACAAACCAAAAAACCACAAAACCAACAAACCAACAAGCCAACAAGCCAACAAATCAACAAACAAACAAACCAACAAACATACTATCCAACAAACCAACAAGCCAACAAGCCAACAAACCAACAAACCAACAAGCCAACAAGCCAACAAACCAACAAACCGATAAACCAACAAGCCAACAAACCAACAAACCAACAAACCAATAAACCAACAAACCAACAAACCAACAAACCAACAAGCCAACAAGCCAACAAACCAACAAACCAACAAGCCAACAAACCAACAAACAAATATACCAACAAACCAACAAACCAACAAACCAACAAACTAACAAACCAACAAACCAACAAACCAACAAACCAACAAACCAACAAACCAACAAACCAACAAACCAACAAACCAACAAGCCAACAAGCCAACAAACCAACAAACCAACAAGCCAACAAACCAACAAACAAATATACCAACAAACCAACAAACCAACAAACCAACAAGCCAACAAACCAACAAACAAATAAACCAGCAAACCAAAAAACCAACAAACCAACAAACCAACAAACCAAAAAACCAACAAACCAACAAGCCAACAAGCCAACAAATCAACAAACTAACAAACTAACAAATATACTAACCAACAAACCAACAAGCCAACAAGCCAACAAGCCAACAAACCAACAAACCAACAAGCCAACAAGCCAACAAAGCCACAAACCAACAAGCCAACAAACCAACAAACCAACAAGGCAAGAAACCAACAAACAAATAAACCAACAAACCAACAAACCAACAAACCAACAAACCAACAAACCAACAAACCAACAAACCAACAAACCAACAAACAAATAAACGAACAAACCAACAAACCAACAAACCAACAAACCAACAAACCAACAAACCAACAAACCAATTAGCCAACAAACCAACAAACGAACAAACCAACAAACCAACAAACCAACAAACCAACAAACCAACAAACCTACAAACCAACAAACCAACAAACAAAAAAACCAACAAACCAACAAACCAACAAACCAACAAACCAACAAACCAACAAGCCAACAAGCCAACAAACCAACAAACCAACAAGCCAACAAACCAACAAACCAACAAACCAACAAGCCAACAAACCAACAAGCCAACAAACCAACAAACCAACAAACCAAGTAACCAACAAACCAACAAACCAACAAACCAACAAACCAACAAACCAACAAGCCAACAAACCAACAAACAAATAAACCAACAAACCCAAAAACCAACAAACCAACAAATCAACAAACTAACAAACCAACAAACATACTAACCAACAAACCAACAAGCCAACAAGCCAACAAACCAACAAACCAACAAGCCAACAAACCAACAAACAAATAAAACAACAAACCAACAAACCAACAAACCAACAAACCAACAAACCAACAAACCAACAAACCAACAAACCAACAAACCAACAAGCCAACAAGCCAACAAACCAACAAACCAACAAACTAACAAACCAACAAATATACTAACCAACAAACCAACAAGTCAACAAGCCAACAAACCAACAAACCAACAAGCCAACAAGCCAACAAACCAGCAAACCAACAAACCAACAAGCCAACAAACCAACAAACCAACAAGCCAACAAACCAACAAACTAACAAACCAACAAGCCAACAAACCAACAAACCAACAAGCCAACAAGCCAACAAACCAGCAAACTAAGTAACCAACAAGCCAACAAAGCAACAAACCAACAAGCCAACAAGCCAACAAACCAAGAAACCAGCAAGCCAACAAACCAACAAGCCAACAAACCAACAAACCAACAAACCAACAAACCAACAAACCAACAAGCCAACAAGCCAACAAACCAACAAACCAACAAGCCAACAAGCCAACAAACCCACAAACCAACAAGCCAACAAACCAACAAACCAACAAGCCAAGAAACCAACAAACAAATAAACCAACAAACCAACAAACCAACAAACCAACAAACCAACAAACCAACAAACCAACAAACCAACAAACAAATAAACGAACAAACCAACAAACCAACAAACCAACAAACCAACAAACCAACAAACCAATTAGCCAACAAACCAACAAACGAACAAACCAACAAACCAACAAACCAACAAACCAACAAACCAACAAACCAACAAACCTACAAACCAACAAACCAACAAACAAAAAAACCAACAAACCAACAAACCAACAAACCAACAAACCAACAAACCAACAAGCCAACAAGCCAACAAACCAACAAACCAACAAGCCAACAAACCAACAAACCAACAAACCAAGTAACCAACAAACCAACAAACCAACAAGCCAACAAGCCAACAAGCCAACAAACCAACAAACCAACAAACCAACAAACCAACAAACCAACAAACCAACAAACCAACAAACCAACAAACCAACAAACCAACAAGCCAACAAACCAACAAACAAATAAACCAACAAACCAAAAAACCAACAAACCAACAAACCAACAAACCAAAAAACCAACAAACCAACAAGCCAACAAATCAACAAACTAACAAACCAACAAACCAACAAACCAACAAACCAACAAACCAACAAGCCAACAAGCCCACAAACCAACAAACTAACAAACCAACAAGCCAACAAACCAACAAACCAACAAGCCAGCAAGCCAAGAAACCAACAAACTAAGTAACCAACAAGCCAACAAAGCAACAAACCAACAAGCCAACAAGCCAACAAACCAACAAACCAAGAAGCCAACAAACCAACAAACCAACAAACCAACAAACCAACAAAAAAAAAAAAACAAACCAACAAACCAACAAACCAACAAACCAACAAACCAAAAAACAAACAAACCAACAAGCCAACAAGCCAACAAACCAACAAACTAACAAACCAACAAGCCAATAAACCAACAAACCAACAAACAAATAAACCAACAAACCAACAAACCAACAAACCAACAAACCAACAAACCAACAAACCAACAAACCAAAAAACCAACTAACCAACAAACCAACAAGCCAACAAACCAACAAACCAACAAACCAACAAACCAACAAGCCAACAAACCAACAAGCCAACAAACAAACAAACCAACAAACCAAGTAACCAAAAAGCCAACAAACTACCAAACCAACAAGCTAACTAGCCAACAAACCAACAAACCAACAAAGCAACAAGCCAACAAGCCAACAAGCCAACAAACCAATAAACCAACAAGCCAACAAACCAACAAACCAACAACCCAACAAGCCAACAAACCAACAAACCAACAAACCAACAAGCCAACAAGCCAACAAACCAACAAATCAACAAGCCAACAAGCCAACAAACCAACAAACCAACAAGCCAACAAACCAACAAACCAACAAACCAACAAACCAACAAACCAACAAACCAACAAACCAACAAGCCAACAAACCAACAAACCAACAAACCAACAAGCCAACAAACCAACAAGCCAACAAACCAACAAACCAACAAACCAACAAAGCAACAAGCCAACAAGCCAACAAACCAACAAACCAACAAGCCAACAAACCAACAAACCAACAAACCAACAAGCCAACAAACCAACAAACAAATAAACCAACAAACCAACAAACCAACAAACCAACAAACCAACAAACCAACAAACCAACAAACCAACAAACCAAAAAACCAACAAACCAACCAACCAACAAGCCAACAAGCCAACAAACCAACAAACCAACAAGCCAACAAGCCAACAAACCAACAAACAAATAAACCAACAAACCAAAAAACCAACAAACCAACAAACCAACAAACCAACAAACCAACAACCAACAAGCCAACAAGCCAACAAACCAACAAACCAACAAGCCAACAAACCAACAAACCAACAAACCAACAAGCCAACAAGCCAACAAACCAACAAACCGATAAACCAAGAAGCCAACAAACCAACAAACCAAGAAACCAACAAACCAACAAACCAACAAACCAAAAAACCAACAAACCAACAAACCATCAAACGAACAAACCAACAAACCAACAAACCAACAAACCAACAAACCAACAAACCAACAAACCAACAAACCAACAAACCAAAAAACCAACAAACCAACAAACCAACAAACCAACAAGCCAACAAACCAACAAACCAACAAACCAATTAACCAACAATCCAACAAACGAACAAACCAGCAAACCAGCAAACCAACAAACCAACAAACCAACAAACCTACAAACCAACAAACCAACAAACAAATAAGCCAACAAACCAACAAACCAACAAACCAATAAACAAATAAACCAACAAACCAACAAACCAACAAACCAACAAACCAACAAACCAACAAACCAACAAACCAATAAACCAACAAACCAACAAACGAACAAACCAACAAACCAACAAACCAACAAACCAACAAACCAACAAACCAACAAACCAACAAACCTACAAACCAACAAACCAACAAACAAATAAACCAACAAACCAACAAACCAACAAACCAACAAACCAGGAAACCAAAAAACCAACAAACCAACAAGCCAACAAGCCAACAAACCAACAAACTAAGAAACCAACAAGCCAACAAACCAACAAACCAACAAACCAACAAGCCAACAAGCCAACAAATCAACAAACTAAGTAACCAACAAGCCAACAAAGCAACAAACCAACAAGCCAACAAGCCAACAAACCAAGAAACCAACAAGCCAACAAACCAACAAACCAACAAACCAACAAGCCAACAAACCAACAAACAAAAAAAACCAACAAACCAACAAACCAACAAACCAACAAACCAACAAACCAACAAACCAACAAACCAACAAACCAAAAAACAAACAAACCAACAAGCCAACAAGCCAACAAACTAACAAACCAACAAACGAACTAACCAACAAACCAACAAGCCAACAAGCCAACAAACCAACAAACTAACAAACCAACAAACTAAGTAACCAACAAGCCAACAAACCAACAAACCAACAAGCCAACAAACCAACAAACTAACAAACCAACAAGCCAACAAACCAACAAACCAACAAGCCAACAAGCCAACAAACCCACAAACCAACAAGCCAACAAACCAACAAACCAACGAGCCAAGAAACTAACAAACAAATAAACCAACAAACCAACAAACCATCAAACCAACAAACCAACAAACCAACAAACCAACAAACCAACAAACCAACAAGCCAACAAGCCAACAAACCAACAAACCAACAAGCCAACAAACCAACAAACCAACAAACCAACAAGCCAACAAACAAACAAGCCAACAAACCAACAAACCAACAAACCAAGTACCAACAAACCAACAAACCAACAAACCAACAAGCCAACAAGCCAACAAACCAACAAGCCAACAAGCCAACAAACCAACAAGCCAACAAACCAACAAACCAACAAACCAACAAACCAACAAACCAACAAACCAACAAGCCAACAAACCAACAAACAAATAAACCAACAAACCAAAAAACCAACAAACCAACAAACCAAAAAACCAAAAAACCAACAAACCAACAAGCCAACAAGCCAACAAATCAACAAACTAACAAACCAACAAACATACTATCCAACAAACCAACAAGCCAACAAGCCAACAAACCAACAAACCAACAAGCCAACAAGCCAACAAACCAACAAACCGATAAACCAAGAAGCCAACAAACCAACAAACCAACAAACCAACAAACCAACAAACCAACAAACCAACAAACCAACAAACCAACAAGCCAACAAGCCAACAAACCAACAAACCAACAAGCCAACAAACCAACAAACAAATATACCAACAAACCAACAAACCAACAAACCAACAAACCAACAAACTAACAAACCAACAAACCAACAAACCAACAAACCAACAAACCAACAAACCAACAAACCAACAAACCAACAAGCCAACAAGCCAACAAACCAACAAACCAACAAGCCAACAAACCAACAAACAAATATACCAACAAACCAACAAACCAACAAGCCAACAAACCAACAAACAAATAAACCAACAAACCAAAAAACCAACAAACCAACAAACCAACAAACCAAAAAACCAACAAACCAACAAGCCAACAAGCCAACAAATCAACAAACTAACAAACCAACAAACATACTAACCAACAAACCAACAAGCCAACAAGCCAACAAACCAACAAACCAACAAGCCAACAAGCCAACAAACCCACAAACCAACAAGCCAACAAACCAACAAACCAACAAGCCAAGAAACCAACAAACAAATAAACCAACAAACCAACAAACCAACAAACCAACAAACCAACAAACCAACAAACCAACAAACAAATAAACGAACAAACTAACAAACCAACAAACCAACAAACCAACAAACCAACAAACCAATTAGCCAACAAACCAACAAACGAACAAACCAACAAACCAACAAACCAACAAACCAACAAACCAACAAACCAACAAACCTACAAACCAACAAACCAACAAACAAAAAAACCAACAAACCAACAAACCAACAAACCAACAAACCAACAAACCAACAAGCCAACAAGCCAACAAACCAACAAACCAACAAGCCAACAAACCAACAAACCAACAAACCAACAAGCCAACAAACCAACAAGCCAACAAACCAACAAACCAACAAACCAAGTAACCAACAAACCAACAAACCAACAAACCAACAAGCCAACAAGTCAACAAGCCAACAAACCAACAAACCAACAAACCAACAAACCAACAAACCAACAAACCAACAAGCCAACAAACAAATAAACCAACAAACCAAAAAACCAACAAACCAACAAACCAAAAAACCAACAAACCAACAAGCCAACAAGCCAACAAATCAACAAACTAACAAACCAACAAACATACTAACCAACAAACCAACAAGCCAACAAGCCAACAAACCAACAAACCAACAAGCCAACAAGCCAACAAACCAACAAACCAACAAACCAACAAGCCAACAAACCAACAAACCAACAAACCAACAAACCAACAAACCAACAAACCAACAAGCCAACAAGCCAACAAACCAACAAACCAACAAGCCAACAAAACAACAAACAAATATACCAACAAACCAACAAACCAACAAACCAACAAACCAACAAACTAACAAACCAACAAACCAACAAACCAACAAACCAACAAACCAACAAACCAACAAACCAACAAACCAACAAGCCAACAAGCCAACAAACCAACAAACCAACAAACTAACAAACCAACAAACATACTAACCAACAAACCAACAAGCCAACAAGCCAACAAACCAACAAACCAACAAGCCAACAAGCCAACAAACCAACAAACCAACAAACCAACAAGCCAACAAACCAACAAACCAACAAGCCAACAAACCAACAAACTAACAAACCAACAAGCCAACAAACCAACAAACCAACAAACCAACAAGCCAACAAGCCAACAAACCAGCAAACTAAGTAACCAACAAGCCAACAAAGCAACAAACCAACAAGCCAACAAGCCAACAAACCAAGAAACCAGCAAGCCAACAAACCAATAAACCAACGAACCAACAAGCCAACAAACCAACAAACAAAAAAACCAACAAACCAACAAACCAACAAACCAACAAACCAACAAACCAAAAAACAAACAAACCAACAAGCCAACAAGCCAACAAACTAACAAACCAACAAACGAACTAACCAACAAACCAACAAGCCAACAAGCCAACAAGCCAACAAACCAACAAACTAACAAACCAACAAACTAAGTAACCAACAAGCCAACAAACCAACAAACCAACAAGCCAACAAACCAACAAACTAACAAACCAACAAGCCAACAAACCAACAAACCAACAAGCCAACAAGCCAACAAACCCACAAACCAACAAGCCAACAAACCAACAAACCAACAAGCCCAGAAACCAACAAACAAATAAACCAACAAACCAACAAACCAACAAACCAACAAACCAACAAACCAACAAACAAATAAACGAACAAACCAACAAACCAACAAACCAACAAACCAACAAACCAATTAGCCAACAAACCAACAAACGAACAAACCAACAAACCAACAAACCAACAAACCAACAAACCAACAAACCTACAAACCAACAAACCAACAAACAAAAAAACCAACAAACCAACAAACCAACAAACCAACAAGCCAACAAGCCAACAAACCAACAAACCAACAAGCCAACAAACCAACAAACCAACAAACCAACAAGCCAACAAACCAACAAGCCAACAAACCAACAAAGCAACAAACCAAGTAACCAACAAACCAACAAACCAACAAACCAACAAGCCAACAAGCCAACAAGCCAACAAGCCAACAAACCAACAAACCAACAAACCAACAAACCAACAAACCAACAAACCAACAAACCAACAAACCAACAAACCAACAAGCCAACAAACCAACAAACAAATAAACCAACAAACCAAAAAACCAACAAACCAACAAACCAACAAACCAAAAAACCAACAAACCAACAAGCCAACAAGCCAACAAATCAACAAACTAACAAACCAACAAACATACTAACCAACAAACCAACAAGCCAACAAGCCAACAAACCAACAAACCAACAAGCCAACAAGCCAACAAACCAACAAACCAAAAAACCAACAAGCCAACAAACCAACAAACCAACAAACCAACAAACCAACAAACCAACAAACCAACAAACCAACAAGCCAACAAGCCAACAAACCAACAAACCAACAAGCCAACAAACCAACAAACAAATATACCAACAAACCAACAAACCAACAAACCAACAAACCAACAAACCAACAAACTAACAAACCAACAAGCAAACAAACCAACAAACCAACAAGCCAACAAACCAACAAACCAACAAACCAACAAGCCAACAAGCCAACAAACCAACAAACCAACAAGCCAACAAACCAACAAACCAACAAACCAACATGCCAACAAACCAACAAACAAAGTAACCAACAAGCCAACAAACCAACAAACCAACAAGCCAACAAGGCAACAAACCAAAATACCAACAAGCCAACAAACCAACAAACCAACAAACCAAGAAGCCAACAAACCAACAAACAAATAAACCAACAAACCAACAAACCAACAAACCAACAAACCAACAAACCAAAAAATCAACAAACCAACAAACCAACAAGCCAACAAGCCAACAAACCAACAAACAAGTAAACCAACAAACCAACAAACCAACAAACGAACAAACCAACAAACCAAAAAACCAACAAACCAACAAGCCAACAAGCCAACAAACCAACAAACTAACAAACCAACAAGCCAACAAACCAACAAACCAACAATCCAACAAGCCAACAAAACAATAAACCAACAAACCAAAAAACCAACAAACCAACAAACCATCAAACGAACAAAACAACAAGCCAACAAGCCAACAAACCAACAAACCAACAAGCCAACAAACCAACAAACCAACAAGCCAACAAGCCAACAAACCAACAAACCAACAAACCAGCAAGCCAACAAACCAACAAGCCAACAAACCAACAAACCAACAAACCAACAAACCAACAAGCCAACAAACCAACAAACCAACAAGCCAATAAACCAACAAACAAATAAACCAACAAACCAAAAAACTACAAACCAACAAACCAACAAACCAACAAACCAACAAACCAACAAACCAACAAGCCAACAAACCAACAAACCAACAAGCCAACAAACCAACAAACAAATTAACCAACAAACCAACAAACCAACAAATCAACAAACCAACAAACCAAAAAACCAACAAACCAACAAACCAACAAGCCAACAAGCCAACAAACCAAAAACTAACAAACCAACAAACGAACTAACCAACAAACCAACAAGCCAACAAGCCAACAAACCAACAAACCAACAAACCAACAAACCAACAAACTAAGTAACCAACAAGCCGACAAACCAAGAAACCAACAAGCCAACAAATCAACAAACCAACAAGCCAACAAGCCAACAAACCAACAAACCAACAAACCAACAAGCCAACAAACCAACAAGCCAACAAACCAACAACCCAACAAACCAAGTAACCAAAAAGCCAACAAACTAACAAACCAACAAGCCAACAAACCAACAAACCAACAAAGCAACAAGCCAACAAGCCAACAAACCAACAAACCAACAAATCAACAAACCAACAAGCCAACAAACCAACAAACAAATAAACCAACAAACCAACAAACAAATAAACCAACAAACCAACAAACCAACAAACCAACAAACCAACAAACCAAAAAACCAACAAACCAACAAACCAACAAACCAACAAGCCAACAAGTTAACAAATCAACAAACCAACAAACCAACAAACCAACAAACCAACAAGCCAGCAAACCAACAAACAAATAAACCAACAAAACAACAAAACAACAAACCAACAAACCAACAAACCAACAAACCAACAAGCCAACAAACCAACAAACCAACAAACCAACAAGCCAACAAGCCAACAAACCAACAAACCAACAAACCAACAAACCAACAAACCAACAAACCAACAAACCAACAAGCCAACAAACCAACAAACAAATAAACCAACAAACCAAAAAACCAACAAACCAAGAAACCAAGAAACCAACAAACCAAAAAACCAACAAACCAACAAGCCAACAAGCACAAATCAACAAACCAACAAACAAATTAACCAACAAACCAACAAACCAACAAGCCAACAAGCCAACAAACCAATAAACCAACAAACCAAAAAACCAACAAACCAACAAACCATCAAACGAACAAAACAACAAGCCAACAAGCCAACAAACCAACAAACCAACAAGCCAACAAACCAACAAACCAACAAGCCAACAAGCCAACAAACCAACAAACCAACAAACCAACAAGCCAACAAACCAACAAGCCAACAAACCAACAAACCAACAAACCAACAAGCCAACAAACCAACAAACCAACAAGCCAATAAACCAACAAACAAATAAACCAACAAACCAAAAAACTGCAAACCAACAAACCAACAAACCAACAAACCAACAAACCAAAAAACCAACAAACCAACAAGCCAACAAACCAACAAACCAACAAGCCAACAAACCAACAAACAAATTAACCAACAAACCAACAAACCAACAAACCAACAAGCCAACAAACCAACAAACCAAAAAACCAACAAACCAACAAACCATGTAACCAAAAAGCCAACAAACTAACAAACCAGCAAGCCAACAAACCAACAAGCCAACAAGCCAACAAGCCAACAAACAAATAAACCAACAAACCAACAAACCAACAAACCAACAAACTAACAAACCAACAAACCAATTAACCAACAAACCAACAAACGAACAAACCGACAAACCAACAAACCAACAAACCAACAAACCAACAAGCCAACAAGCCAACAAACCAACAAACCAACAAACCAACAAGCCAACAAACCAACAAGCCAACAAACCAACAAGCCAACAAACCAACAAACCAAGTAAACAAAAAGCCAACAAACTAACAAACCAACAAACAAATAAACCAACAAACCAACAAACCAACAAACTAACAAACCAACAAACCAACAAACCAACAAACCAAAAAACCAACAAACCAACAAACCAACAAACCAACAAACCTACAAACCAACAAGGCCACAAACCAACAAACCAACAAACCAACAAGCCAACAATCCAACAAACCAACAAACCAACAAGCCAACAAACCAACAAACCAACAAACCAACAAGCCAACAAACCAACAAACAAATAAACCAACAGACCAACAAACCAACAAACCAACAAACCAACAAACCAACAAACCGAAAAACCAACAAACCAACAAACCAACAAGCCAACAAACCAACAAACCAAAAAACCGACAAACCAACAAACCAACAAGCCAACAAGCCAACAAGCCAACAAACCAACAAACCAACAAGCAAACAAACCAACAAACCAACAAACTAAATAACCAACAAGCCAACAAACCAACAAACCAACAAGCCAACAAGCCAACAAACCAACAAACCAACAAGCCAACAAACCAACATACCAACAAACCAAAAAACCAACAAACCAACAAACCAACAAACCAACAAACCAACAAACCAACAAACCAACAAGCCCACAAACCAACAAACCAAGTAACCAAAAAGCCAACAAACTAACAAACCAACAAGCCAACAAACCAACAAGCCAACAAACCAACAAACCAACAAGCCAACAAACCAACAAACCAAAAAACCAACAAACCAACAAACCAACAAACCAACAAACCAACAAACCAACAAACCAACAAGCCAACAAGCCAACAAACCAACAAACTAACAAACCAACAAGCCAACAAACAAACAGACCAACAAGCCAACAAGCCAACAAACCAACAAACCAAGTAACCAACAAGCCAACAAACCACAAAGCCAGCAAACCAACAAACAAATAAACCAACAAACCAACAAACCAACAAACCAACAAACCAACAAACCAACAAACCAATTAACCAACAAACCAACAAATGAACAAACCAACAAACCAACAAACCAACAAAACAACAAACCAACAAGCCAACAAGCCAACAAAGCAACAAACCAACAAACCAACAAGCCAACAAACCAACAAGCCAACAAACCAACAAACCAACAAACCAAGTAATCAAAAAGCCAACAAACTAACAAATCAACAACCCAACAAGCCAACAAACCAATAAACCAACAAAGCAACAAGCCAACAAGCCAACAAACCAACAAGCCAACAAACCAACAAACCAACAAACCAACAAGCCAACAAACCAACAAACAAATAAACCAACAAACCAACAAACCAACAAACCAACAAACCAACAAGCCAACAAACCAACAAGCCAACAAACCAACAAACCAACAAACCAAGTAACCAAAAAGCCAACAAACTAACAAACCAACAAGCCAACAAGCCAACAAACCAACAAAGCAACAAGCCAACAAGCCAACAAACCAACAAACCAACAAGCCAACAAACCAACAAACCAACAAACCAACAAACCAACAAACCAACAAGCCAACAAACCAACAAACCAACAAACCAACAAGCCAACAAACCAACAAACAAATAAACCAACAAACCAACAAACCAACAAGCCAACAAACCAACAAGCCAACAAACCAACAAACCAACAAACCAAGTAACCAAAAAGCCAACAAACTAACAAACCAACAAGCCAACAAGCCAACAAACCAACAAAGCAACAAGCCAACAAGCCAACAAACCAACAAACCAACAAACCAACAAGCCAACAAACCAACAAACCAACAAACCAACAAACCAACAAGCCAACAAACCAACAAACCAACAAACCAACAAGCCAACAAACCAACAAACAAATAAACCAACAAACCAACAAACCAACAAACCAACAAACCAAAAAACCAACAAACCAACAAACCAACAAGCCAACAAGCCAACAAACCAGCAAACCAACAAGCCAACAAGCCGACAAACCAGCAAACCAACAAGCCAACAAACCAACAAATCAACAAACCAACAAGCCAACAAACCAACAAACCAACAAACCAACAAGCCAACAAGCCAACAAACCAGCAAACCAACAAGCCAACAAGCCGACAAACCAACAAACCAACAAGCCAACAAACCAACAAATCAACAAACCAACAAACCAACAAACCAACAAGCCAACAAACCAACAAACCAAAAAACCAACAAACCAACAAGCCAACAAGCCAACAAACCAAAAACTAACAAACCAACAAACGAACTAACCAACAAACCAAGAAACCAACAAGCCAACAAATCAACAAACCAACAAGCCAACAAGCCAACAAACCAACAAACCAACAAACCAACAAGCCAACAAACCAACAAGCCAACAAACCAACAAACCAACAAACCAAGTAACCTAAAAGCCAACAAACTAACAAACCAACAAGCCAACAAGCCAACAAACCAACAAACCAACAAAGCAACAAGCCAACAAGCCAACAAACCAACAAGCCAACAAACCAACAAATCAACAAACCAACAAGCCAACAAACCAACAAACAAATAAACCAACAAACCAACAAACAAATAAACCAACAAACCAACAAACCAACAAACCAAGAAACCAACAAACCAACAAACCAAAAAACCAACAAACCAACAAACCAACAAACCAACAAGCCAACAAGCCAAAAAACCAAAAAACCAACAAACCAACAAACCAACAAACCAACAAACCAACAAGCCAGCAAACCAACAAACAAATAAACCAACAAAACAACAAACCAACAAACCAACAAACCAACAAACCAACAAGCCAACAAACCAACAAACCAACAAACCAACAAGCCAACAAACCAACAAACCAACAAGCCAACAAACCAACAAACAAATAAACCAACAAACCAAAAAACCAACAAACCAACAAACCAACAAACCAACAAACCAACAAACCAACAAGCCAACAAACCAACAAACCAACAAGCCAACAAACCAACAAACAAATTAACCAACAAACCAACAAGCCAACAAACCAACAAACAAATAAACCAACAAACCAAAAAACCAACAAACCAACAAACCAACAAACCAAAAAACCAACAAACCAACAAGCCAACAAGCACAAATCAACAAACTAACAAACCAACAAACATACTAACCAACAAACCAACAAGCCAACAAGCCAACAAACCAACAAACCAACAAACCAACAAGCCAACAAACCAACAAACAAAGATACCAACAAACCAACAAACCAACAAACCAACAAACCAACAAACCAACAAACTAACAAACCAACAAGCAAACAAACCAACAAACCAACAAGCCAACAAACCAAGAAACCAACAAACCAACAAGCCAACAAGCCAACAAACCAACAAACCAACAAGCCAACAAACCAACAAACCAACAAACCAACATGCCAACAAACCAACAAACAAAGTAACCAACAAGCCAACAAACCAACAAACCAACAAGCCAACAAGGCATTAAACCAAAATACCAACAAGCCAACAAACCAACAAACCAACAAACCAAGAAGCCAACAAACCAACAAACAAATAAACCAACAAACAAACAAACCAACAAACCAACAAACCAACAAACCAAAAAATCAACAAACCAACAAACCAAGAAGCCAACAAACCAACAAACCAACAAACAAGTAAACCAACAAACCAACAAACCAACAAACGAACAAACCAACAAACCAAAAAACCAACAAACCAACAAGCCAACAAGCCAACAAACCAACAAACTAACAAACCAACAAGCCAACAAACAAACAAACCAACAAGCCAACAAGCCAACAAACCAATAAACCAACAAACCAAAAAACCAACAAACCAACAAACCATCAAACGAACAAAACAACAAGCCAACAAGCCAACAAACCAACAAACCAACAAACCAACAAGCCAACAAACCAACAAACCAACAAGCCAACAAGCCAACAAACCAACAAACCAACAAACCAACAAGCCAACAAACCAACAAGCCAACAAACCAACAAACCAACAAACCAACAAGCCAACAAACCAACAAACCAACAAGCCAACAAACCAACAAACAAATAAACCAACAAACCAAAAAACCAACAAACCAACAAACCAACAAACCAACAAACCAACAAACCAACAAGCCAACAAACCAACAAACCAACAAGCCAACAAACCAACAAACAAATTAACCAACAAACCAACAAACCAACAAACCAACAAACCAACAAACCAAAAAACCAACAAACCAACAAGCCAACATGCCAACAAACCAAAAACTAACAAACCAACAAACGAACTAACCAACAAACCAAGAAACCAACAAGCCAACAAATCAACAAACCAACAAGCCAACAAGCCAACAAACCAACAAACCAACAAACCAACAAGCCAACAAACCAACAAGCCAACAAACCAACAAACCAACAAACCAAGTAACCTAAAAGCCAACAAACTAACAAACCAACAAGCCAACAAGCCAACAAACCAACAAACCAACAAACCAACAACCCAACAAACCAACAAACCAACAAACCAACAAACAAATAAACCAACAAACCAACAAACCAACAAACCAACAAACCAACAAACCAAAAAACCAACAAACCAACAAGCCAACAAACCAACAAACTAACAAACTAACAAACGAACTAACCAACAAACCAACAAGCCAACAAGCAAACAAACCAACAAACCAACAAACCAACAAACCAACAAACTAAGTAACCAACAAGCCAACAAACCAACAAACCAACAAGCCAACAAGCCAACAAACCAACAAACCAACAGACCAACAAACCAACAAACCAACAAACCAACAAACCAACAAACCAACAAGCCAACAAACCAACAAACCAACAAACCAACAAGCCAGCAAACCAACAAACAAATAAACCAACAAAACAACAAACCAACAAACCAATAAACCAACAAACCAACAAGCCAACAAACCAACAAACCAACAAACCAACAAGCCAACAAACCAAAAAAACAACAAACCAAGTAACTAACAAACCAACAAACCAACAAGCCAACAAGCCAACAAGCCAACAAACCAACAAACCAACAACCCAACAAACCAACAAACCAACAAACCAACAAACCAACAAACCAACAAGCCAACAAACCAACAAACAAATAAACCAACAAACCAAAAAACCAACAAACCAACAAACCAACAAACCAAAAAACCAACAAACCAACAAGCCAACAAGCACAAATCAACAAACTAACAAACCAACAAACATACTAACCAACGAACCAACAAGCCAACAAGCCAACAAACCAACAAACCAACAAACCAACAAGCCAACAAACCAACAAACAAAGATACCAACAAACCAACAAACCAACAAACCAACAAACCAACAAACCAACAAACTAACAAACCAACAAGCAAACAAACCAACAAACCAACAAGCCAACAAACCAAGAAACCATCAAACCAACAAGCCAACAAGCCAACAAACCAACAAACCAACAAGCCAACAAACCAACAAACCAACAAACCAACATGCCAACAAACCAACAAACAAAGTAACCAACAAGCCAACAAACCAACAAACCAACAAGCCAACAAGGCATTAAACCAAAATACCAACAAGCCAACAAACCAACAAACCAACAAACCAAGAAGCCAACAAACCAACAAACAAATAAACCAACAAACCAACAAACCAACAAACCAACAAACCAACAAACCAAAAAATCAACAAACCAACAAACCAAGAAGCCAACAAACCAACAAACCAACAAACAAGTAAACCAACAAACCAACAAACCAACAAACGAACAAACCAACAAACCAAAAAACCAACAAACCAACAAGCCAACAAGCCAACAAACCAACAAACTAACAAACCAACAAGCCAACAAACAAACAAACCAACAAGCCAACAAGCCAACAAACCAATAAACCAACAAACCAAAAAACCAACAAACCAACAAACCATCAAACGAACAAAACATTAAGCCAACAAGCCAACAAACCAACAAACCAACAAGCCAACAAACCAACAAACCAACAAGCCAACAAGCCAACAAACCAACAAACCAACAAACCAACAAGCCAACAAACCAACAAGCCAACAAACCAACAAACCAACAAACCAACAAGCCAACAAACCAACAAACCAACAAGCCAACAAACCAACAAACAAATAAACCAACAAACCAAAAAACCAACAAACCAACAAACCAACAAACCAACAAACCAACAAACCAACAAGCCAACAAACCAACAAACCAACAAGCCAACAAACCAACAAACAAATTAACCAACAAACCAACAAACCAACAAACCAACAAACCAACAAACCAAAAAACCAACAAACCAACAAGCCAACATGCCAACAAACCAAAAACTAACAAACCAACAAACGAACTAACCAACAAACCAACAAGCCAACAAGCCAACAAACCAACAAACCAACAAACCAACAAGCCAACAAACCAACAAACCAACAAACCAACAAGCCAACAAACCAACAAGCCAACAAACCAACAAACCAACAAACCAAGTAACCAAAAAGACAACAAACTAACAAACCAACAAGCCAACAAGCCAACAAACCAACAAACCAACAAAGCAACAAGCCAACAAGCCAACAAACCAACAAGCCAACAAACCAACAAATTAACAAACCAACAAGCTAACAAACCAACAAACAAATAAACCAACAAACCAACAAACAAATAAACCATCAAACCAACAAACCAACAAACCAACAAACCAACAAACCAAAAAACCAACAAACCAACAAACCAACAAACCAACAAGCCAAGAAGCCAACAAACCAACAAACCAACAAACCAACAAGCAAACAAACCAACAAACCAACAAACCAACAAACCAATAAGCCAGCAAACCAACAAACAAATAAACCAACAAAACAACAAACCAACAAACCAACAAACCAACAAGCCAACAAACCAACAAACCAACAAACCAACAAGCCAACAAACCAACAAACAAATAAACCAACAAACCAACAAACCAACAAACCAACAAACCAACAAACCAAAAAACCAACAAACCAACAAGCCAACAAGCCAACAAACCAACAAACTAACAAACCAACAAACGAACTAACCAACAAACCAACAAGCCAACAAGCAAACAAACCAACAAACCAACAAACCAACAAACCAACAAACTAAGTAACCAACAAGCCAACAAACCAACAAACCAACAAGCCAACAAGCCAACAAACCAACAAACCAACAGACCAACAAACCAACAAACCAACAAACCAAAAAACAAACAAACCAACAAACCAACAAACCAACAAACCTACAAACCAACAAGCCAACAAGCCAACAAACCAACAAACCAACAAACAAACAAGCCAACAAAACAACTAGCCAACAAACCAACAAACCAACAAACCAACAAACCAAGTAACCAAAAAGCCAACAAACTAACAAACAAACAAGCCAACAAGCCAACAAACCAACAAACCAACAAGCCAACAAACCAACAAACCAACAAGCCAACAAACCAACAAACCGACAAGCCAACAAGCCAACAAACCAACAAACCAACAAACCAACAAACCAACAAGCCAACAAACCAACAAACCAACAAGCCAACAAACCAACAAACCAACAAACCAACAAACCAACAAGCCAACAAGCCAACAAACCAACAAACCAACAAGCCAACAAACCAACAAACCAACAAAGCAACAAGCCAACAAGCGAACAAACCAACAAACCAACAAGCCGACAAACCAACAAACCAACAAGCCAACAAGCCAACAAACCAACAAGCCAACAAGCCAACAAGCCAACAAACCAACAAGCCAACAAGCCAACAAACCAACAAGCCAACAAGCCAACAAACCAACAAACCAGCAAACCAACAAACCAACAAACCAACAAACCAAAAACCCAACAAACCAACAAACTAACAAACCAAGTAACCAAAAACCCAACAAACTAACAAACCAACAAGCCAACAAACCAACAAACCAAGTAACCAAAAAGCCAACAAACTAACAAACCAATAAGCCAACAAGCCAACAAACCAACAAACCAACAAAGCAACAAGCCAGCAAGCCAACAAACCAACAAACCAACAAGCCAACAAACCAACAAACCAACAAGCCAACAAACCAACAAAACAACAAACCAACAAACCAAAAAACCAACAAACCAATAAACCAACAAACCAACAAACCAACAAAGCAACAAGCCAACAAGCCAACAAACCAACAAACCAACAAGCCAACAAACCAACAAACCAACAAACCAACAAGCCAACAAGCCAACAAACCAACAAACCAACAACCCAACAAGCCGACAAACCAACAAACCAACAAGCCAACAAACCAACAAACCAACAAACCAACAAACCAACAAACCAACAAACCAACAAGCCAACAAGCCAAAAAACCAATAAACCAACAAGCCAACAAACCAACAAACGAACAAACCAACAAGCCAACAAACCATCAAGCCAACAAACCAACAAACCATCAAACCAAGTAACCAAAAAGCCAACAAACTAACAAACCAACAAGCCAACAAGCCAACAAACCAACAAACCAACAAAGAAACAAGCCAAGAAGCCAACAAACCAACAAACCAACAAGCCAACAAACCAACAAACCAACAAGCCAACAAGCCAACAAACCAACAAACCAACAAACCAACAAGCCAACAAAACAACAAACCAACAAACCAACAAACTAAAAAACCAACAAGCCAACAAGCCAACAAACCAACAAACCAACAAGCCAACAAACCAACAAACTAAATAACCAACAAGCCAACAAACCAACAAACCAACAAACCAACAAGCCAACAAGCCAACAAACCAACAAACCAACAAGCCAACAAACCAACAAACCAACAAACCAAAAAACCAACAAACCAACAAACCAACAAACCAACAAACCAACAAACCAACAAGCCAACAAGCCAACAAACCAAAAAACAAACAAACCAACAAGCCAACAAACCAACAAGCCAACAAACCAACAAACCAACAAACCAAGTAACCAAAAAGCCAACAAACTAACAAACCAACAAGCCTACAAGCCAAGAAACCAACAAACCAACAAAGCAACAAGCCAACAAGCCAACAAACCAACAAACCAACAAGCCAACAAACCCACAAATCAACAAACCAACAAACCATCAAAACAACAAATCAACAAGCCAACAAGCCAACAAACCAACAAACTAACAAACCAACAAGCCAACAAACCAACAAGCCAACAAGCCAACAAACCAACAAACCAACAAACCAACAAACCAACAAACCAACAAACCAACAAGCCAACAAACCAACAAACCAACAAACCAACAAACCAACAAACGAACAAATCAACAAGCCAACAAACCAACAAGCCAACAAACCAACAAACCAATAAACCAAGTAACCAAAAAGCCAACAAACTAGCAAACCAATAAGCCAACAAGCCAACAAACCAACAAACCAACAAAGCAATAAGCCAACAAGCCAACAAACCAACAAACCAACAAGCCAACAAACCAACAAAACAACAAACCAACAAGCCAACAAACCAACAAACAAATAAACCAACAAACCAACAAACAAACAAACTAATAAACCAACAAACCAAAAAACCAACAAACCAACAAACCAATAAGCCAACAAGCCAACAAACCAACAAACCAACAAGCCAACAAGCCAACAAACCAACAAACCAACAAGCCATCAAACCAACAAACCAACAAACCAACAAGCCAATAAACCAACAAACAAATAAACCAACAAACCAAAAAACCAAGAAACCAACAAACCAACAAACCAATAAACCAACAAGCCAACAAGCCAACAAACCAACAAACCGACAAACCAACAAGCCAAAAACCAACAAGCCAACCAACCAACAAACCAACAAACCAAGTAACCAAAAAGCCAACAAACTAACAAACCAACAAGCCAACAAGCCAACAAACCAACAAACCAACAAGCAACAAGCCAACAAGCCAACAAACCAACAAACCAACAAGCCAACAACCCAACAAACCAACAACCCAACAACCCAACAAGCCGACAAACCAACAAACCAACAAGCCAACAAACCAACAAACCAACAAACCAACAAACCAACAAACCAACAAACCAACAAGCCAACAAGCCAAAAAACCAATAAACCAACAAGCCAACAAACCAACAAACGAACAAACCAACAAGCCAACAAACCATCAAGCCAACAAACCAACAAACCATCAAACCAAGTAACCAAAAAGCCAACAAACTAACAAACCAACAAGCCAACAAGCCAACAAACCAACAAACCAACAAAGAAACAAGCCAAGAAGCCAACAAACCAACAAACCAACAAGCCAACAAACCAACAAACAAACAAGCCAACAAGCCAACAAACCAACAAACCAACAAACCAACAAGCCAACAAAACAACAAACCAACAAACCAACAAACTAAAAAACCAACAAGCCAACAAGCCAACAAACCAACAAACCAACAAGCCAACAAACCAACAAACCAACAAACTAAATAACCAACAAGCCAACAAACCAACAAACCAACAAACCAACAAGCCAACAAGCCAACAAACCAACAAACCAACAAGCCAACAAACCAACAAACCAACAAACCAAAAAACCAACAAACCAACAAACCAACAAACCAACAAACCAACAAGCCAACAAGCCAACAAACCAAAAAACAAACAAACCAACAAGCCAACAAACCAACAAGCCAACAAACCAACAAACCAACAAACCAAGTAACCAAAAAGCCAACAAACTAACAAACCAACAAGCCTACAAGCCAAGAAACTAACAAACCAACAAAGCAACAAGCCAACAAGCCAACAAACCAACAAACCAACAAGCCAACAAACCAACAAATCAACAAACCAACAAACCATCAAAACAACAAACCAACAAGCCAACAAGCCAACAAACCAACAAACTAACAAACCAACAAGCCAACAAACCAACAAGCCAACAAGCCAACAAACCAACAAACCAACAAACCAACAAACCAACAAACCAACAAACCAACAAGCCAACAAACCAACAAACCAACAAACCAACAAACCAACAAACGAACAAACCAACAAGCCAACAAACCAACAAGCCAACAAACCAACAAACCAATAAACCAAGTAACCAAAAAGCCAACAAACTAGCAAACCAATAAGCCAACAAGCCAACAAACCAACAAACCAACAAAGCAATAAGCCAACAAGCCAACAAACCAACAAACCAACAAGCCAACAAACCAACAAAACAACAAACCAACAAGCCAACAAACCAACAAACAAATAAACCAACAAACCAACAAACAAACAAACTAATAAACCAACAAACCAAAAAACCAACAAACCAACAAACCAATAAGCCAACAAGCCAACAAACCAACAAACCAACAAGCCAACAAGCCAACAAACCAACAAACCAACAAGCCATCAAACCAACAAACCAACAAACCAACAAGCCAATAAACCAACAAACAAATAAACCAACAAACCAAAAAACCAAGAAACCAACAAACCAACAAACCAACAAACCAACAAGCCAACAAGCCAACAAACCAACAAACCGACAAACCAACAAGCCAAAAATCAACAAGCCAACCAACCAACAAACCAACAAACCAAGTAACCAAAAAGCCAACAAACTAACAAACCAACAAGCCAACAAGCCAACAAACCAACAAACCAACAAGCAACAAGCCAACAAGCCAACAAACCAACAAACCAACAAGCCAACAACCCAACAAACCAACAAGCCAACAAGCCAACAAACCAACAAACAAATAAACCAAAAAACCAAAAAACCAACAAACCAACAAACCAACAAACTAACAAACCAACAAACCAACAAGCCAACAAGCCAACAAACTAACAAACCAACAAACCAACAAGCCAACAAACCAACAAGCCAACAAACCAACAAACCAACAAACCAAGTAACCAACAAGCCAACAAACCAACAAGCCAACAAACCAACAAACCAACAAGCCAACAAACCAACAAGCCAACAAACCAACAAGACAACAAACCAACAAACCAACAAGCCAACAAGCCAACAAGCCAACAAGCCAACAAACCACCAAACCAACAAACCAACAAGCCAACAAACCAACAAACCAACAAACCAACAAACCAACAAACCAACAAACCAGCAAGCCAACAAACCAACAAACAAATAAACCAACAAACCAAAAACCAACAAAACAACAAGCCAACAAGCCAACAATCCAACAAACCAACAAACCAACAAGCCAACAAACCAACAAACCAACAAAACAACAAGCCAACAAGCCAACAAACCAAAAAACAAACAAACCAACAAGCCAACAAACCAACAAGCCAACAAACCAACAAACCAACAAACCAAGTAACCAAAAAGCCAACAAACTAACAAACCAACAAGCCTACAAGCCAAGAAACCAACAAACCAACAAAGCAACAAGCCAACAAGCCAACAAACCAACAAACCAACAAGCCAACAAACCAACAAATCAACAAACCAACAAACCATCAAAACAACAAACCAACAAGCCAACAAGCCAACAAACCAACAAACTAACAAACCAACAAGCCAACAAACCAACAAACCAACAAACGAACAAACCAACAAGCCAACAAACCAACAAGCCAACAAACCAACAAACCAATAAACCAAGTAACCAAAAAGCCAACAAACTAGCAAACCAATAAGCCAACAAGCCAACAAACCAACAAACCAACAAAGCAATAAGCCAACAAGCCAACAAACCAACAAACCAACAAGCCAACAAACCAACAAAACAACAAACCAACAAGCCAACAAACCAACAAACAAATAAACCAACAAACCAACAAACCAACAAACCAATAAACCAACAAACCAAAAAACCAACAAACCAACAAACCAATAAGCCAACAAGCCAACAAACCAACAAACCAACAAGCCAACAAGCCAACAAGCCAACAAACCAAAAAACCAAGAAACCAACAAACCAACATACCAACAAACCAACAAGCCAACAAGCCAACAAACCAACAAACCGACAAACCAACAAGCCAAAAACCAACAAGCCAACCAACCAACAAACCAACAAACCAAGTAACCAAAAAGCCAACAAACTAACAAACCAACAAGCCAACAAGCCAACCAACCAACAAACCAACAAGCAACAAGCCAACAAGCCAACAAACCAACAAACCAACAAGCCAACAACCCAACAAACCAACAAGCCAACAAGCCAACAAACCAACAAACCAACAAACAAATAAACCAACAAACCAAAAAACCAACAAACCAACAAACCAACAAACTAACAAACCAACAAACCAACAAGCCAACAAGCCAACAAACTAACGAACCAACAAACCAACAAGCCAACAAACCAACAAGCCAACAAACCAACAAACCAACAAACCAAGTAACCAACAAGCCAACAAACCAACAAGCCAACAAACCAACAAACCAACAAGCCAACAAACCAACAAGCCAACAAACCAACAAGACAACAAACCAACAAACCAACAAGCCAACAAACCAACAAACCAACAAACCAAAAAACCAACAAACTAACAAACCAACAAACGAACTTACCAACAAACCAACAAGCCAACAAGCCAACAAACCAACAAACCAACAAGCCAACAAGCCAACAAGCCAACAAACCACCAAACCAACAAACCAACAAGCCAACAAACCAACAAACCAACAAACCAACAAACCAACAAACCAACAAACCAACAAGCCAACAAACCAATAAACAAATAAACCAACAAACCAAAAACCAACAAAACAACAAGCCAACAACAAACCAAAAAACCAACAAACCAACATACCAACAAACCAACAAACCAACAAACCAACAAGCCAACAAGCCAACAAACCGACAAACCAACAAACCAACAAGCCAACAAACCAACAAACCAAGTAACCAACAAACCAACAAACCATCAAACGAACAAAGCAACAAACCAACAAGCCAATAAGCCAACAAACCAACAAACCAAGTAACCAAAAAGCCAACAAACTAACAAACCAACAAACTAACAAACCAACAAGCCAACAAGCCAACAAACCATTAAACCAACAAAGCAACAAACCAAAAAACCAACAAACCAAAAAACTAACAAACCAACAAACCAACAAACAAATAAACCAACAAACCAACAAACCAACAAACCAACAAGCCAACAAACCAACAAACCAACAAACCAACAAACCAACAAACGAACAAACCAACAAGCCAACAAACCAACAAGCCAACAAACCAACAAACCAATAAACCAAGTAACCAAAAAGCCAACAAACTAGCAAACCAATAAGCCAACAAGCCAACAAACCAACAAACCAACAAAGCAATAAGCCAACAAGCCAACAAACCAACAAACCAACAAACCAACAAACCAACAAACAAAAAAACAAACAAACCAACAAACCAACAAGCCAAGCCAACAATCCAACAAAACAACAAGCCAACAAACCAACAAGCCAACAAACCAACAAACCAACAAACCAAGTAACCAACAAGCCAACAAACCAACAAGCCAACAAACCAACAAACCAACAAGCCAACAAACCAACAAGCCAACAAACCAACAAGACAACAAACCCACAAACCAACAAGCCAACAAACCAACAAACCAACAAACCAACAAACCAACAAACTAACAAACCAACAAACGAACTTACCAACAAACCAACAAGCCAACAAGCCAACAAACCAACAAACCAACAAGCCAACAAGCCAACAAGCCAACAAACCACCAAACCAACAAACCAACAAGCCAACAAACCAACAAACCAACAAACCAACAAACCAACAAACCAACAAACCAACAAACCAACAAGCCAACAAACCAATAAACAAATAAACCAACAAACCAAAAACCAACAAAACAACAAGCCAACAACAAACCAAAAAACCAACAAACCAACATACCAACAAACCAACAAACCAACAAACCAACAAGCCAACAAGCCAACAAACCGACAAACCAACAAACCAACAAGCCAACAAACCAACAAACCAAGTAACCAACAAACCAACAAACCATCAAACGAACAAAGCAACAAACCAACAAGCCAATAAGCCAACAAACCAACAAACCAAGTAACCAAAAAGCCAACAAACTAACAAACCAACAAACTAACAAACCAACAAGCCAACAAGCCAACAAACCATTAAACCAACAAAGCAACAAACCAAAAAACCAACAAACCAAAAAACTAACAAACCAACAAACCATCAAACGAACAAAGCAACAAGCCAACAAACCAACAAGCCAACAAACCAACAAACCAACAAGCCAACAAGCCAAAAAACAAACAAACCAACAAACCAACAACAAACCAACAAACCAACAAACAAATAAACCAACAAACCAACAAACCAACAAACCAACAAACCACAAACCAACAAACCAATTAACCAACAAACCAACAAACGAACAAACCAACAAACCAACAAACCAACAAACCAACAAACCAACAAACCTACAAACTAACAAACCAACAAACAAATAAACCAACAAACCAACAAACCAACAAACCAACAAACCAACAAACCAACAAGCCAAAAAGCCAACAAACCAACAAACCAACAAGCCAACAAACCAACAAACCAACAAACCAACAAGCCAACAAACCAACAAGCCAACAAACCAACAAACCAACAAACCAAGTAACCAACAAACCAACAAACCAACAAGCCAACAAGCCAACAAACCAACAAACCAACAAACCAACAAGCCAACAAACCAACAAACCAACAAACCAACAAACCAACAAGCCAACAAACCAACAAACAAATAAACCAACACACCAAAAAACAAACAAACCAACAAGCGAACAAGCCAACAAACCAACAAACTAACAAACCAACAAACGAACTAACCAACAAACCAACAAGCCAACAAGCCAACAAACCAACAAACCAACAAACCAACAAACCAACAAACTAAGTACCCAACAAGCCAACAAACCAACAAGCAAACAAACCAACAAACCAACAAACCAAAAAACCAACAAACCAACAAACCAACAAACCAACAAACCAACAAGCCAACAAGCCAACAAACCAACAAACCAACAAACCAACAAGCCAACAAACCAACAAACCAACAAACCAAGTAACCAAAAATCCAATAAACTAACAAACCAACAAGCCAACAAGCCAACAAACCAACAAACCAACAAAGCAACAAGCCACCAATCCAACAAACCAACAAACCAATAAGCCAACAAACCAACAAACCAACAAGCCAACAAGCCAACAAGCCAACAAACCAACAAACCAACAAGCCAACAAACCAACAAACCAACAAACCAAAAAACCAACAAACCAACAAACCAACAAACCAACAAACCAACAAGCCAACAAGCCAACAAACCAACAAACCAACAAACCAACAAGCCAACAAACCAACAAACCAACAAACCAAGTAACCAAAAATCCAATAAACTAACAAACCAACAAGCCAACAAGCCAACAAACCAACAAACCAACAAAGCAACAAGCCACCAATCCAACAAACCAACAAACCAATAAGCCAACAAACCAACAAACCAACAAGCCAACAAGCCAACAAGCCAACAAACCAACAAACCAACAAGCCAACAAACCAACAAACCAACAAGCCAACAAACCAACAAACCAACAAACCAACAAACCAACAAACCAACAAGCCAACAAGCCAACAAACCAACAAACCAACAAGCCAACAAACCAACAAACCAACAAACCAACAAACCAACAAGCCAACAAACCAACAAGCCAACAAACCAACAAACAACGTAACCAAAAAGCCAACAAACTAACAAACCAACAAGCCAACAAGCCAACAAACCAACAAACCAACAAAGCAACAAGCCAACAAGTAAACAAACCAACAAACCAACAAGCCAACAAACCAACAAACCACCAAGCCAACAAGCCAACAAGCCAACAAACCAACAAACCAACAAACCAACAAGCCAACAAACCAACAAACCAAAAAACCAACAAACCAACAAACCAACAAGCCAACAAGCCAACAAGCCAACAAACCAACAAACCAACAAACCAACAAACTAAGTAACCAACAAGCCAACACACCAACAAACCAACAAACCAACAAGCCAACAAGCCAACAAACCAACAAACCAACAAACCAACAAGCCAACAAGCCAACAAGCCAACAAACCAGCAAGCCAACAAACCGACAAACCAACAAACCAACAAGCCAACAAACCAACAAACCAACAAGCCAACAAACCAACAAACAAATAAACCAACAAACCAACAAACCAACAAACCAACAAGCCAACAAACCAACAAGCCAACAAACCAACAAACAAATAAACCAACAAACCAACAAACCAACAAGCCAACAAGCCAACAAACCAACAAACCGACAAACCAACAAGCCAAAAACCAACAAACCAACAAACCAACAAACCAACAAGCCAACAAACCAACAAACCAACAAACCAACAAGCCAACAAGCCAACAAACCAGCAAGCCAACAAACCGACAAACCAACAAACCAACAAGCCAACAAACCAACAAACCAACAAACCAACAAACCAACAAACCAACAAACCAACAAACCAACAAGCCAACAAGCCAACAAGCCAACAAACCAGCAAGCCAACAAACCGACAAACCAACAAACCAACAAGCCAACAAACCAACAAACCAACAAGCCAACAAACCAACAAACAAATAAACCAACAAACCAACAAACCAACAAACCAACAAGCCAACAAACCAACAAACCAACAAACCAACAAACCAACAAACGAACAAACCAACAAGCCAACAAACCAACAAGCCAACAAACCAACAAACCAATAAACCAAGTAACCAAAAAGCCAACAAACTAGCAAACCAATAAGCCAACAAGCCAACAAACCAACAAACCAACAAAGCAATAAGCCAACAAGCCAACAAACCAACAAACCAACAAGCCAACAAACCAACAAAACAACAAACCAACAAGCCAACAAACCAACAAACAAATAAACCAACAAACCAACAAACCAACAAACCAATAAACCAACAAACCAAAAAACCAACAAACCAACAAACCAATAAGCCAACAAGCCAACAAACCAACAAACCAACAAGCCAACAAGCCAACAAGCCAACAAACCAACAAACCAACAAGCCGTCAAACCAACAAACCAACAAACCAACAAGCCAACAAACCAACAAACAAATAAACCAACAAACCAAAAAACCAAGAAACCAACAAACCAACAAACCAACAAACCAACAAGCCAACAAGCCAACAAACCAACAAACCGACAAACCAACAAGCCAAAAACCAACAAGCCAACCAACCAACAAACCAACAAACCAAGTAACCAAAAAGCCAACAAACTAACAAACCAACAAGCCAACAAGCCAACCAACCAACAAACCAACAAGCAACAAGCCAACAAGCCAACAAACCAACAAACCAACAAGCCAACAACCCAACAAACCAACAAGCCAACAAGCCAACAAACCAACAAACAAATAAACCAACAAACCAAAAAACCAACAAACCAACAAACCAACAAACTAACAAACCAACAAACCAACAAGCCAACAAGCCAACAAACTAACGAACCAACAAACCAACAAGCCAACAAACCAACAAGCCAACAAACCAACAAACCAACAAACCAAGTAACCAACAAGCCAACAAACCAACAAGCCAACAAACCAACAAACCAACAAGCCAACAAACCAACAAGCCAACAAACCAACAAGACAACAAACCAACAAACCAACAAGCCAACAAACCAACAAACCAACAAACCAACAAACCAACAAACTAACAAACCAACAAACAAACTTACCAACAAACCAACAAGCCAACAAGCCAACAAACCAACAAACCAACAAGCCAACAAGCCAACAAGCCAACAAACCACCAAACCAACAAACCAACAAGCCAACAAACCAACAAACCAACAAACCAACAAACCAACAAACCAACAAACCAACAAGCCAACAAACCAATAAACAAATAAACCAACAAACCAAAAACCAACAAAACAACAAGCCAACAACAAACCAAAAAACCAACAAACCAACATACCAACAAACCAACAAACCAACAAACCAACAAGCCAACAAGCCAACAAACCGACAAACCAACAAACCAACAAGCCAACAAACCAACAAACCAAGTAACCAACAAACCAACAAACCATCAAACGAACAAAGCAACAAACCAACAAGCCAATAAGCCAACAATCCAACAAACCAAGTAACCAAAAAGCCAACAAACTAACAAACCAACAAACTAACAAACCAACAAGCCAACAAGCCAACAAACCATTAAACCAACAAAGCAACAAACCAAAAAACCAACAAACCAAAAAACTAACAAACCAACAAACCATCAAACGAACAAAGCAACAAGCCAACAAACCAACAAGTCAACAAACCAACAAACCAACAAGCCAACAAGCCAAAAAACAAACAAACCAACAAACCAACAACAAACCAACAAACCAACAAACAAATAAACCAACAAACCAACAAACCAACAAACCAACAAACCACAAACCAACAAACCAATTAACCAACAAACCAACAAACGAACAAACCAACAAACCAACAAACCAACAAACCAACAAACCAACAAACCTACAAACTAACAAACCAACAAACAAATAAACCAACAAACCAACAAACCAACAAACCAACAAACCAACAAACCAACAAGCCAAAAAGCCAACAAACCAACAAACCAACAAGCCAACAAACCAACAAACCAACAAACCAACAAGCCAACAAACCAACAAGCCAACAAACCAACAAACCAACAAACCAAGTAACCAACAAACCAACAAACCAACAAGCCAACAAGCCAACAAACCAACAAACCAACAAACCAACAAGCCAACAAACCAACAAACCAACAAACCAACAAACCAACAAGCCAACAAACCAACAAACAAATAAACCAACAAACCAAAAAACAAACAAACCAACAAGCGAACAAGCCAACAAACCAACAAACTAACAAACCAACAAACGAACTAACCAACAAACCAACAAGCCAACAAGCCAACAAACCAACAAACCAACAAACCAACAAACCAACAAACTAAGTACCCAACAAGCCAACAAACCAACAATCCAACAAGCCATCAAGCCAACAAACCAACAAACCAACAAGCAAACAAACCAACAAACCAACAAACCAAAAAACCAACAAACCAACAAACCAACAAACCAACAAACCAACAAGCCAACAAGCCAACAAACCAACAAACCAACAAACCAACTAGCCAACAAACCAACAAACCAACAAACCAAGTAACCAAAAATCCAATAAACTAACAAACCAACAAGCCAACAAGCCAACAAACCAACAAACCAACAAAGCAACAAGCCACCAATCCAACAAACCAACAAACCAATAAGCCAACAAACCAACAAACCAACAAGCCAACAAGCCAACAAACCAACAAACCAACAAAGCAACAAGCCAACAAGTAAACAAACCAACAAACCAACAAGCCAACAAACCAACAAACCACCAAGCCAACAAGCCAACAAGCCAACAAACCAACAAACCAACAAACCAACAAGCCAACAAACCAACAAACCAAAAAACCAACAAACCAACAAACCAACAAGCCAACAAGCCAACAAGCCAACAAACCAACAAACCAACAAACTAAGTAACCAACAAGCCAACAAACCAACAAACCAACAAACCAACAAGCCAACAAGCCAACAAACCAACAAACCAACAAACCAACAAGCCAACAAGCCAACAAGCCAACAAACCAGCAAGCCAACAAACCGACAAACCAACAAACCAACAAGCCAACAAACCAACAAACCAACAAGCCAACAAACCAACAAACAAATAAACCAACAAACCAACAAACCAACAAACCAACAAGCCAACAAACCAACAAGCCAACAAACCAACAAACAAATAAACCAACAAACCAACAAACCAACAAGCCAACAAGCCAACAAACCAACAAACCGACAAACCAACAAGCCAAAAACCAACAAACCAACAAACCAACAAACCAACAAGCCAACAAACCAACAAACCAACAAACCAACAAGCCAACAAGCCAACAAACCAGCAAGCCAACAAACAGACAAACCAACAAACCAACAAGCCAACAAACCAACAAACCAACAAACCAACAAACCAACAAACCAACAAACCAACAAACCAACAAGCCAACAAGCCAACAAGCCAACAAACCAGCAAGCCAACAAACCGACAAACCAACAAACCAACAAGCCAACAAACCAACAAACCAACAAGCCAACAAACCAACAAACAAATAAACCAACAAACCAACAAACCAACAAACCAACAAGCCAACAACCCAACAAGCCAACAAACCAACAAACCAACAAACCAACAAGCCAACAAGCCAACAAACCAACAAACTAACAAACCAACAAGCCAACAAGCCAACAAACCAACAAACCAACAAGCAACAAGCCAACAAGCCAACAAACCAACAAACCAACAAGCCAACAACCCAACAAACCAACAAGCCAACAAGCCAACAAACCAACAAACAAATAAACCAAAAAACCAAAAAACCAACAAACCAACAAACCAACAAACTAACAAACCAACAAACCAACAAGCCAACAAGCCAACAAACTAACAAACCAACAAACCAACAAGCCAACAAACCAACAAGCCAACAAACCAACAAACCAACAAACCAAGTAACCAACAAGCCAACAAACCAACAAGCCAACAAACCAACAAACCAACAAGCCAACAAACCAACAAGCCAACAAACCAACAAGACAACAAACCAACAAACCAACAAGCCAACAAACCAACAAACCAACAAACCAACAAACCAACAAACTAACAAACCAACAAACGAACTTACCAACAAACCAACAAGCCAACAAGCCAACAAACCAACAAACCAACAAGCCAACAAGCCAACAAGCCAACAAACCACCAAACCAACAAACCAACAAGCCAACAAACCAACAAACCAACAAACCAACAAACCAACAAACCAGCAAGCCAACAAACCAACAAACAAATAAACCAACAAACCAAAAACCAACAAAACAACAAGCCAACAAGCCAACAATCCAACAAACCAACAAACCAACAAGCCAACAAACCAACAAACCAACAAACCAACAAACCAACAAGCCAACAAACCAACAAACCAACAAACCAAGTAACCAAAAATCCAATAAACTAACAAACCAACAAGCCAAAAAGCCAACAAACTAACAAACCAACAAGCCTACAAGCCAAGAAACCAACAAACCAACGAAGCAACAAGCCAACAAGCCAACAAACCAACAAACCAACAAGCCAACAAACCAACAAATCAACAAACCAACAAACCATCAAAACAACAAACCAACAAGCCAACAAGCCAACAAACCAACAAACTAACAAACCAACAAGCCAACAAACCAACAAGCCAACAAGCCAACAAACCAACAAACCAACAAACCAACAAACCAACAAACCAACAAACCAACAAGCCAACAAACCAACAAACCAACAAACCAACAAACCAACAAACGAACAAACCAACAAGCCAACAAACCAACAAGCCAACAAACCAACAAACCAATAAACCAAGTAACCAAAAAGCCAACAAACTAGCAAACCAATAAGCCAACAAGCCAACAAACCAACAAACCAACAAAGCAATAAGCCAACAAGCCAACAAACCAACAAACCAACAAGCCAACAAACCAACAAAACAACAAACCAACAAGCCAACAAACCAACAAACAAATAAACCAACAAACCAACAAACCAACAAACCAATAAACCAACAAACCAAAAAACCAACAAACCAACAAACCAATAAGCCAACAAGCCAACAAACCAACAAACCAACAAGCCAACAAGCCAACAAGCCAACAAACCAACAAACCAACAAGCCATCAAACCAACAAACAAACAAACCAACAAGCCAATAAACCAACAAGCCAACAAACCAACAAACCAACAAGCCAACAAACCAACAAACCAACAAGCCAACAAGCCAACAAACTAACAAACCAACAAACCAACAAGCCAACAAACCAACAAGCCAACAAACCAACAAACCAACAAACCAAGTAACCAACAAGCCAACAAACCAACAAGCCAACAAACCAACAAACCAACAAGCCAACAAACCAACAAGCCAACAAACCAACAAGACAACAAACCAACAAACCAACAAGCCAACAAACCAACAAACCAACAAACCAACAAACCAACAAACTAACAAACCAACAAACGAACTTACCAACAAACCAACAAGCCAACAAGCCAACAAACCAACAAACCAACAAGCCAACAAGCCAACAAGCCAACAAACCACCAAACCAACAAACCAACAAGCCAACAAACCAACAAACCAACAAACCAACAAACCAACAAACCAGCAAGCCAACAAACCAACAAACAAATAAACCAACAAACCAAAAACCAACAAAACAACAAGCCAACAAGCCAACAATCCAACAAACCAACAAACCAACAAGCCAACAAACCAACAAACCAACAAACCAACAAACCAACAAGCCAACAAACCAACAAACCAACAAACCAAGTAACCAAAAATCCAATAAACTAACAAACCAACAAGCCAAAAAGCCAACAAACTAACAAACCAACAAGCCTACAAGCCAAGAAACCAACAAACCAACGAAGCAACAAGCCAACAAGCCAACAAACCAACAAACCAACAAGCCAACAAACCAACAAATCAACAAACCAACAAACCATCAAAACAACAAACCAACAAGCCAACAAGCCAACAAACCAACAAACTAACAAACCAACAAGCCAACAAACCAACAAGCCAACAAGCCAACAAACCAACAAACCAACAAACCAACAAACCAACAAACCAACAAACCAACAAGCCAACAAACCAACAAACCAACAAACCAACAAACCAACAAACGAACAAACCAACAAGCCAACAAACCAACAAGCCAACAAACCAACAAACCAATAAACCAAGTAACCAAAAAGCCAACAAACTAGCAAACCAATAAGCCAACAAGCCAACAAACCAACAAACCAACAAAGCAATAAGCCAACAAGCCAACAAACCAACAAACCAACAAGCCAACAAACCAACAAAACAACAAACCAACAAGCCAACAAACCAACAAACAAATAAACCAACAAACCAACAAACCAACAAACCAATAAACCAACAAACCAAAAAACCAACAAACCAACAAACCAATAAGCCAACAAGCCAACAAACCAACAAACCAACAAGCCAACAAGCCAACAAGCCAACAAACCAACAAACCAACAAGCCATCAAACCAACAAACAAACAAACCA
The DNA here is from genome assembly GCA_958298945.1 of Atherix ibis. Lineage (NCBI taxonomy): Eukaryota > Metazoa > Arthropoda > Insecta > Diptera > Athericidae > Atherix > Atherix ibis. Next base: position 33,462,722 of record OY282608.1, read on the forward strand.
ACAAGCCAATAAACCAACAAACAAATAAACCAACAAACCAAAAAACCAAGAAACCAACAAACCAACAAACCAACAAACCAACAAGCCAACAAGCCAACAAACCAACAAACCGACAAACCAACAAGCCAAAAACCAACAAGCCAACCAACCAACAAACCAACAAACCAAGTAACCAAAAAGCCAACAAACTAACAAACCAACAAGCCAACAAGCCAACCAACCAACAAACCAACAAGCAACAAGCCAACAAGCCAACAAACCAACAAACCAACAAGCCAACAACCCAACAAACCAACAAGCCAACAAGCCAACAAACCAACAAACAAATAAACCAACAAACCAAAAAACCAACAAACCAACAAACCAACAAACTAACAAACCAACAAACCAACAAGCCAACAAGCCAACAAACTAACGAACCAACAAACCAACAAGCCAACAAACCAACAAGCCAACAAACTAACAAACCAACAAACCAAGTAACCAACAAGCCAACAAACCAACAAGCCAACAAACCAACAAACCAACAAGCCAACAAACCAACAAGCCAACAAACCAACAAGACAACAAGCCAACAAACCAACAAGCCAACAAACCAACAAACCAACAAGCCAACAAACCAACAAGCCAACAAACCAACAAGACAACAAACCAACAAACCAACAAGCCAACAAACCAACAAGCCAACAAGCCAACAAACCACCAAACCAACAAACCAACAAGCCAACAAAAAAACAAACCAACAAACCAACAAACCAACAAACCAACAAACCAACAAGCCAACAAACCAATAAACAAATAAACCAACAAACCAAAAACCAACAAAACAACAAGCCAACAAGCCAACAATCCAACAAACCAACAAACCAACAAGCCAACAAACCAACAAACTAACAAACCAACAAACCAACAAGCCAAGAAACCGACAAACAAATAAACCAACAAACCAAAAAACCAACAAACCAACATACCAACAAACCAACAAACCAACAAACCAACAAGCCAACAAGCCAACAAACCGACAAACCAACAAACCAACAAGCCAACAAACCAACAAACCAAGTAACCAACAAACCAACAAACCATCAAACGAACAAAGCAACAAACCAACAAGCCAATAAGCCAACAAACCAACAAACCAAGTAACCAAAAAGCCAACAAACTAACAAACCAACAAACTAACAAACCAACAAGCCAACAAGCCAACAAACCATTAAACCAACAAAGCAACAAACCAAAAAACCAACAAACCAAAAAACTAACAAACCAACAAACCATCAAACGAACAAAGCAACAAGCCAACAAACCAACAAGCCAACAAACCAACAAACCAACAAGCCAACAAGCCAAAAAACCAACAAACCAACAAACCAACAACAAACCAACAAACCAACAAACAAATAAACCAACAAACCAACAAACCAACAAACCAACAAACCACAAACCAACAAACCAATTAACCAACAAACCAACAAACGAACAAACCAACAAACCAACAAACCAACAAACCAACAAACCAACAAACCTACAAACTAACAAACCAACAAACAAATAAACCAACAAACCAACAAACCAACAAACCAACAAACCAACAAACCAACAAGCCAAAAAGCCAACAAACCAACAAACCAACAAGCCAACAAACCAACAAACCAACAAACCAACAAGCCAACAAACCAACAAGCCAACAAACCAACAAACCAACAAACCAAGTAACCAACAAACCAACAAACCAACAAGCCAACAAGCCAACAAACCAACAAACCAACAAACGAACAAGCCAACAAACCAACAAACCAACAAACCAACAAACCAACAAGCCAACAAACCAACAAACAAATAAACCAACAAACCAAAAAACAAACAAACCAACAAGCCAACAAGCCAACAAACCAACAAACTAACAAACCAACAAACGAACTAACCAACAAACCAACAAGCCAACAAGCCAACAAACCAACAAACCAACAAACAAACAAACTAAGTACCCAACAAGCCAACAAACCAACAATCCAACAAGCCATCAAGCCAACAAACCAACAAACCAACAAGCAAACAAACCAACAAACCAACAAACCAAAAAACCAACAAACCAACAAACCAACAAACCAACAAACCAACAAGCCAACAAGCCAACAAACCAACAAACCAACAAACCAACAAGCCAACAAACCAACAAACCAACAAACCAAGTAACCAAAAATCCAATAAACTAACAAACCAACAAGCCAACAAGCCAACAAACCAACAAACCAACAAAGCAACAAGCCACCAATCCAACAAACCAACAAACCAACAAGCCAACAAACCAACAAACCAACAAGCCAACAAGCCAACAAACCAACAAACCAACAAGCCAACAAACCAACAAACCAACAAGCCAACAAACCAACAAACCAACAAACCAACAAACCAACAAACCAACAAGCCAACAAGCCAACAAACCAACAAACCAACAAGCCAACAAACCAACAAACCAACAAACCAACAAACCAACAAGCCAACAAACCAACAAGCCAACAAACCAACAAACAACGTAACCAAAAAGCCAACAAACTAACAAACCAACAAGCCAACAAGCCAACAAACCAACAAACCAACAAAGCAACAAGCCAACAAGCAAACAAACCAACAAACCAACAAGCCAACAAACCAACAAACCACCAAGCCAACAAGCCAACAAGCCAACAAACCAACAAACCAACAAACCAACAAGCCAACAAACCAACAAACCAAAAAACCAACAAACCAACAAACCAACAAGCCAACAAGCCAACAAGCCAACAAACCAACAAACCAACAAACTAAGTAACCAACAAGCCAACAAACCAACAAACCAACAAACCAACAAGCCAACAAGCCAACAAACCAACAAACCAACAAACCAACAAGCCAACAAGCCAACAAGCCAACAAACCAGCAAGCCAACAAACCGACAAACCAACAAACCAACAAGCCAACAAACCAACAAACCAACAAGCCAACAAACCAACAAACAAATAAACCAACAAACCAACAAACCAACAAACCAACAAGCCAACAAGCCAACAAGCCAACAAACCGACAAACCAACAAACCAACAAGCCAACAAGCCAACAAACCAACAAACCAACAAACCGACAAACCAAGTAACCAAAAAGCCAACAAACTAACAAACCAACAAGCCAACAAGCCAACAAACCAACAAACCAACAAAGCAACAATCCAACAAGCCAACAAACCAACAAACCAACAAGCCAACAAACCAAGTAACCAAAAAGCCAACAAACTAACAAACCAACAAGCCAACAAGCCAACAAACCAATAAACCAACAAGCCAACAAACCAACAAGCCAACAAACCAACAAACCACGTAACCAAAAAGCCAACAAACTAACAAACCAAAAAGCCAACAAGCCAACAAACCAAAAAACCAACAAACCAACAAAGCAACAAGCCAACAAGCAAACAAACCAACAAACCAACAAGCCAACAAACCAACAAACCAACAAACCAACAAGCCAACAAGCCAACAAACCAACTAACCAACAAACCAACAAGCCAACAAACCAACAAACCAACAAACCAACAAACCAACATGCCAACAAACCAACAAACTAAGTAACCAGCAAGCCAACAAACCAACAAACCAACAAGCCAACAAACCAACAAACAAATAAACCAACAAACCAACAAACCAACAAGCCAACAAGCCAACAAGCCAACAAACCAACAAACCAAGAAACCAACAAGCCAACAAACCAACAAGCCAACAAACCAACAAACAAATAAACCAACAAACCAACAAACCAACAAGCCAACAAGACAACAAACCAACAAACCAACAAACCAACAAACCAACAAGCCAACAAACCAACAAACCAACAAACCAATAAACCAACAAGCCAACAAACCAACAAGCCAACAAACCAACAAACCAACAAACCAACAAGCCAACAAGCCAACAAACTAACAAACCAAAAAGCCAACAAGCCAACAAACCAACAAACCAACAAACCAACAAAGCAACAAGCCAACAAGCAAACAAACCAACAAACCAACAAGCCAACAAACCAACAAACCAACAAGCCAACAAGCCAACAAACCAACTAACCAACAAACCAAGAAGCCAACAAACCAACAAACCAAAAAACCAACAAACCAACAAACCAACAAGCCAACAAGCCAACAAGCCAACAAATTAACAAACCAACAAACTAATTAACCAACAAGCCAACAAACCAACAAACCAACAAGCCAACAAGCCAACAAACCAACAAACCAACAAACCAACAAGTCAACAAGCCAACAAACCAGCAAGCCAACAAACCAACAAACCAACAAACCAACAATACAACAAACCAACAAACAAACAAGCCAACAAACCAACAAATAAATAAACCAACAAACCAACAAACCAGCAAGCCAACAAGCCAACAAGCCAACAAACCAACAAACCAACAAACCAACAAGCCAACAAGCCAACAAGCCAACAAACCAAGAAACCAACAAACAAACAAACCAAGTAACCAAAAACCCAACAAACTAACAAACCAACAAGCCAACAAGCCAACAAACCAACAAACCAACAAAGCAACAATCCAACAAGCCAACAAACCAACAAACCAACAAACCAACAAGCCAACAAACCACGTAACCAAAAAGCCAACAAACTAACAAACCAACAAGCCAACAAGCCAACAAACCAACAAACCAACAAAGCAACAAGCCAACAAGCAAACAAACCAACAAACCAACAAGCCAACAAACCAACAAACCAACAAGCCAACAAGCCAACAAACCAACAAACCAACAAACCAACAAGCCAACAAACCAACAAACCAACAAACCAAAAACCAACAAACCCACAAACCAACAAGCCAACAAGCCAACAAGCCAACAAACCAACAAACCAACAAACCAACAAACTAAGTAACCAACAAGCCAACAAACCAACAAACCAACAAGCCAACAAACCAACAAACCAACAAACCAGCAAACCAACAAGCCAACAAGCCAACAAACCAGCAAGCCAACAAACCAACAAACCAACAAACCAACAAGCCAACAAACCAACAAAACCAACAAGCCAACAAACCAACAAACAAATAAACCAACAAATCAACAAACCAACAAGCCAACAAGCCAACAAGCCAACAAACCAACAAACCAACAAACCAACAAGCCAACAAGCCAACAAACTAACAAACCAAGTAACCAAAAAGCCAACAAATTAACAAACCAATAAGCCAACAAGCCAACAAACCAACAAACCAACAAAGCAACAATCCAACAAGCCAACAAACCAACAAACCAACAAGCCAACAAACCAAGTCACCAAAAAGCCAATAAACTAACAAACCAACAAGCCAACAAATCAGCAAACCAACAAGCCAACAAACCAACAAACCAACAAACCAACAAACCAACAAACCAACAAACCAACAACCCAATAAACCAAAAAACCAACAAACCAACAAGCCAACAAGCCAACAAACCAACAAACCAACAAACCAACAAACTAAGTAACCAACAAGCCAACAAACCAACAAACCAACAAGCCAACAAACCAACAAACCAACAAGCCAACAAACCAACAAACCAACAAACCAACAAACCAACAAACCAACAAACCAACAAACCAATAAACCAAAAAACCAACAAACCAACAAGCCAACAAGCCAACAAACCAACAAACTAACAAACCAACAAACGAACTAACCAACAAACCAACAAGCCAACAAGCCAACAAACCACCAAACCAACAAACAAACAAACTAAGTAACCAACAAGCCAACAAACCAACAAACCAACAAGCCACCAAACCAACAAACCAATAAACCAACAAACCAACAAACCAACAAGCCAACAAGCCAACAAGCAAACAAACCAACAAACCAACAAACCAACAAGCCAACAAGCCAACAAACCAACAAACCAACAAACCAACAAACCAAGTAACCAAAAAACCAACAAACCAACAAGCCAACAAGCCAACAAACCAACAAACTAACAAACCAAAAAACGAACTAACCAACAAACCGACAAGCCAACAAACTAACAAACCAAAAAGCCAACAAACCAACAAGCCAACAAGCCACCAAACAAACAAACCAACAAACCAACAAACCAACAAACCAAGTAACCAAAAAACCAACAAACCAACAAGCCAACAAGCCAACAAACCAACAAACTAACAAACCAAAAAACGAACTAACCAACAAACCGACAAGCCAACAAACTAACAAACCAAAAAGCCAACAAACCAACAAGCCAACAAGCCACCAAACAAACAAACTAACAAACCAACAAACGAACTAACCAACAAACCAACAAGCGAACAAGCCAACAAACCAACAAACTAACAAACCAACAAACCAAAAACTAACAAACCAACAAGCCAACAAACCGACAAACAACAAGCCAACAAACCAACAAACTAACAAACCAACATGCCAACAAACCAACAAACTAAGTAACCAGCAAGCCAACAAACCAACAAACCAACAAACCATCACGCCAACAAGCTAACAAACCAACAAACCAACAAACCAACAAGCCAACAAACCAACAAGCCAACAAACCAACAAACAAACAAACCAAGTAACCAAAAAGCCAACAAACTAACAAACCAACAAGCCAACAGGCCAACAAACCAACAAACCAACAAAGCAACAAGCCAACAAGCCAACAAACCAACAAACCAACAAACCAACAAGCCAACAAACCAACAAGCCAACAAGCCAACAAACCAACAAACCAACAAGCCAAAAAGCCAACAAACCAACAAGCCAACAAACCAACATACCAACAAACCAAAAAACCAACAAACCAACAAACCAACAAACCAACAAACCAACAAACCAACAAACCAACAAGCCAACAAACCAACAAAACGAACAAACCAACAAACCAAGTAACCAAAAAGCCAACAAACTCACAAACCAACAAGTCAACAAGCAAACAAACCAACAAGCCAACAAACCAACAAACCAACAAAGCAACAAGCCAACAAGCCAACAAACCAACAAACCAACAAGCCAACAAACCAAAAAACCAACAAGCCAACAAGCCAACAAACCAACAAACCAACAAACCAAGTAACCAAAAAGCCAACAAACTAACAAACCAACAAGCCAACAAGCCAACAAACCAACAAACCAACAAACCAACAAACCAACAAACCAACAAACCAACAAACCAATAAACCAAAAAACCAACAAACCAACAACCCAACAAGCCAACAAACCAACAAACTAACAAACCAACAAACGAACTAACCAACAAACCAACAAGCCAACAAGCCAACAAACCAACAAACCAACAAACCAACAAACCAACAAACCAACAAACCAACAAACCAACAAACCAACAAACTAACAAACCAACAAGCCAACAAACCAACAAACCAACAAGCCAACAAATTAACAAAACAACAAGCCAACAAACCAACAAACCAAAAAATCAACAAACCAACAAACCAACAAACCAACAAGCCAACAAGCCAACAAACCAACAAACCAACAAGCCAACAAACCAACAAACCAACAAACTAAGTAACCAACAAGCCAACAAGCCAACAAACCAACAAACCAACAAACTAAGTAACCAACAAGCCAACAAACCAACAAACCAACAAGCCAACAAGCCATCAAACCAACAAACCAACAAGCCAACAAACCAACAAACCAACAAACCAAAAAACCAACAAACCAACAAACCAACAAACCAACAAACCAACAAACCAACAAATCAACAAGCCAACAAGCCAACAAACCAACAAACCAACAAACCAACAAGCCAACAAACCAACAAAACAACAAACCAAGTAACCATAAAGCCAACAAACTAACAAACCAACAAGCCAACAAGCCAACAAACCAACAAGCCAACAAACCAACAAACCACCAAAGCAACAAGCCAACAAGCCAACAAACCAACAAACCAACAAGCCAACAAACCAAAAAACCAACAAGCCAACAAGCCAAGAAACCAACAAACCAACAAACCAAGTAACCAAAAAGCCAACAAACTAACAAACCAACAAGCCAACAAGCCAACAAACCAACAAACCAACAAACCAGCAAACCAACAAACCAACAAACCAACAAACCAATAAACCAAAAAACCAACAAACCAACAAGCCAACAAGCCAACAAACCAACAAACCAACAAACGAACAAGCCAACAAACCAAAAAATCAACAAACCAACAAACCAACAAACCAACAAGCCAACAAGCCAACAAACCAACAAACCAACAAGCCAACAAGCCAACAAGCCAACAAACCAACAAGCCAACAAACCAACATACCAACAAACCAAAAAACCAACAAACCAACAAACCAATAAACCAACAAACCAACAAAGCAACAAACCAACAAACTAACAAACCAACTAGCCAACAAACCAACAAACCAACAAGCCAACAAATTAACAAACCAACAAACCAACATGCCAACAAACCAACAAACCAAGTAACCAAAAAGCCAACAAACTAACAAACCAACAAGCCAACAAGCCAACAAACCAACAAACCAACAAACCAACAAACCAACAAACCAACAAACCAACAAACCAACAAACCAATAAACCAAAAAACCAACAAACCAACAAACCAACAAGCCAACAAGCCAACAAACCAACAAACTAACAAACCAACAAACGAACTAACCAACAAACCAACAAGCCAACAAGCCAACAAACCAACAAACCAACAAACCAACAAACCAACAAACTAACAAACCAACAAGCCAACAAACGAACAAACCAACAAGCCAACAAATTAACAAACCAACAAACCAACATGCCAACAAACCAACAAACTAAGTAACCAACAAGCCAACAAACAAACAAACTAACAAACCAACAAACGAACTAACCAACAAACCAACAAGCCAACAAGCCAACAAACCAACAAACCAACAAACCAACAAACTAAGTAACCAACAAGCCAACAAACCAACAAACCAACAAGCCAACAAGCCAACAAACCAACAAACCAACAAGCCAACAAACCAACAAACCAACAAGCCAACAAACCAACAACCAACAAACCAACAAACCAACAAACCAACAAACCAACATGCCAACAAACCAACAAACTAAGTAACCAGCAAGCCAACAAACCAACAAACCAACAAGCCAACAAACCAACAAACAAATAAACCAACAAACCAACAAACCAACAAGCCAACAAGCCAACAAGCCAACAAACCAACAAACCAAGAAACCAACAAGCCAACAAACCAACAAACCAACAAACCAACAAACAAATAAACCAACAAACCAACAAACCAACAAGCCAACAAGACAACAAACCAACAAACCAACAAACCAACAAACCAACAAGCCAACAAACCAACAAACCAACAAACCAATAAACCAACAAGCCAACAAACCAACAAGCCAACAAACCAACAAACCACGTAACCAAAAAGCCAACAAACTAACAAACCAAAAAGCCAACAAGCCAACAAACCAACAAACCAACAAACCAACAAAGCAACAAGCCAACAAGCAAACAAACCAACAAACCAACAAGCCAACAAACCAACAAACCAACAAGCCAACAAGCCAACAAACCAACTAACCAACAAACCAACAAGCCAACAAACCAACAAACCAAAAAACCAACAAACCAACAAACCAACAAGCCAACAAGCCAACAAGCCAACAAATTAACAAACCAACAAACTAAGTAACCAACAAGCCAACAAACCAACAAACCAACAAGCCAACAAGCCAACAAACCAACAAACCAACAAACCAACAAGTCAACAAGCCAACAAACCAGCAAGCCAACAAACCAACAAACCAACAAACCAACAATACAACAAACCAACAAACAAACAAGCCAACAAACCAACAAATAAATAAACCAACAAACCAACAAACCAGCAAGCCAACAAGCCAACAAGCCAACAAACCAACAAACCAACAAACCAACAAGCCAACAAGCCAACAAGCCAACAAACCAAGAAACCAACAAACAAACAAACCAAGTAACCAAAAACCCAACAAACTAACAAACCAACAAGCCAACAAGCCAACAAACCAACAAACCAACAAAGCAACAATCCAACAAGCCAACAAACCAACAAACCAACAAACCAACAAGCCAACAAACCACGTAACCAAAAAGCCAACAAACTAACAAACCAACAAGCCAACAAGCCAACAAACCAACAAACCAACAAAGCAACAAGCCAACAAGCAAACAAACCAACAAACCAACAAGCCAACAAACCAACAAACCAACAAGCCAACAAGCCAACAAACCAACAAACCAACAAACCAACAAGCCAACAAACCAACAAACCAACAAACCAAAAACCAACAAACCCACAAACCAACAAGCCAACAAGCCAACAAGCCAACAAACCAACAAACCAACAAACCAACAAACTAAGTAACCAACAAGCCAACAAACCAACAAACCAACAAGCCAACAAACCAACAAACCAACAAACCAGCAAACCAACAAGCCAACAAGCCAACAAACCAGCAAGCCAACAAACCAACAAACCAACAAACCAACAAGCCAACAAACCAACAAAACCAACAAGCCAACAAACCAACAAACAAATAAACCAACAAATCAACAAACCAACAAGCCAACAAGCCAACAAGCCAACAAACCAACAAACCAACAAACCAACAAGCCAACAAGCCAACAAACTAACAAACCAAGTAACCAAAAAGCCAACAAATTAACAAACCAATAAGCCAACAAGCCAACAAACCAACAAACCAACAAAGCAACAATCCAACAAGCCAACAAACCAACAAACCAACAAGCCAACAAACCAAGTCACCAAAAAGCCAATAAACTAACAAACCAACAAGCCAACAAATCAGCAAACCAACAAGCCAACAAACCAACAAACCAACAAACCAACAAACCAACAAACCAACAACCCAATAAACCAAAAAACCAACAAACCAACAAGCCAACAAGCCAACAAACCAACAAACCAACAAACCAACAAACCAACAAACTAAGTAACCAACAAGCCAACAAACCAACAAACCAACAAGCCAACAAACCAACAAACCAACAAGCCAACAAACCAACAAACCAACAAACCAACAAACCAACAAACCAACAAACCAACAAACCAATAAACCAAAAAACCAACAAACCAACAAGCCAACAAGCCAACAAACCAACAAACTAACAAACCAACAAACGAACTAACCAACAAACCAACAAGCCAACAAGCCAACAAACCACCAAACCAACAAACAAACAAACTAAGTAACCAACAAGCCAACAAACCAACAAACCAACAAGCCACCAAACCAACAAACCAATAAACCAACAAACCAACAAACCAACAAGCCAACAAGCCAACAAGCAAACAAACCAACTAACCAACAAACCAACAAGCCAACAAGCCAACAAACCAACAAACCAACAAACCAACAAACCAAGTAACCAAAAAACCAACAAACCAACAAGCCAACAAGCCAACAAACCAACAAACTAACAAACCAAAAAACGAACTAACCAACAAACCGACAAGCCAACAAACTAACAAACCAAAAAGCCAACAAACCAACAAGCCAACAAGCCACCAAACAAACAAACCAACAAACCAACAAACCAACAAACCAAGTAACCAAAAAACCAACAAACCAACAAGCCAACAAGCCAACAAACCAACAAACTAACAAACCAAAAAACGAACTAACCAACAAACCGACAAGCCAACAAACTAACAAACCAAAAAGCCAACAAACCAACAAGCCAACAAGCCACCAAACAAACAAACTAACAAACCAACAAACGAACTAACCAACAAACCAACAAGCGAACAAGCCAACAAACCAACAAACTAACAAACCAACAAACCAAAAACTAACAAACCAACAAGCCAACAAACCGACAAACAACAAGCCAACAAACCAACAAACTAACAAACCAACATGCCAACAAACCAACAAACTAAGTAACCAGCAAGCCAACAAACCAACAAACCAACAAACCATCACGCCAACAAGCTAACAAACCAACAAACCAACAAACCAACAAGCCAACAAACCAACAAGCCAACAAACCAACAAACAAACAAACCAAGTAACCAAAAAGCCAACAAACTAACAAACCAACAAGCCAACAGGCCAACAAACCAACAAACCAACAAAGCAACAAGCCAACAAGCCAACAAACCAACAAACCAACAAGCCAACAAACCAACAAACCAACAAGCCAACAAGCCAACAAACCAACAAACCAACAAACCAACAAGCCAACAAACCAACAAACCAACAAGCCAACAAACCAACAAACCAACAAACCAACAAACCAACAAACTAAGTAACCAACAAGCCAACAAGCCAACAAACCAACAAACCAACAAGCCAACAAGCCAACAAACCAACAAGCCAACAAACCAACATACCAACAAACCAAAAAACCAACAAACCAACAAACCAACAAACCAACAAACCAACAAACCAACAAACCAACAAGCCAACAAACCAACAAAACGAACAAACCAACAAACCAAGTAACCAAAAAGCCAACAAACTCACAAACCAACAAGTCAACAAGCAAACAAACCAACAAGCCAACAAACCAACAAACCAACAAAGCAACAAGCCAACAAGCCAACAAACCAACAAACCAACAAGCCAACAAACCAAAAAACCAACAAGCCAACAAGCCAACAAACCAACAAACCAACAAACCAAGTAACCAAAAAGCCAACAAACTAACAAACCAACAAGCCAACAAGCCAACAAACCAACAAACCAACAAACCAACAAACCAACAAACCAACAAACCAACAAACCAATAAACCAAAAAACCAACAAACCAACAACCCAACAAGCCAACAAACCAACAAACTAACAAACCAACAAACGAACTAACCAACAAACCAACAAGCCAACAAGCCAACAAACCAACAAACCAACAAACCAACAAACCAACAAACCAACAAACCAACAAACTAACAAACCAACAAGCCAACAAACCAACAAACCAACAAGCCAACAAATTAACAAAACAACAAGCCAACAAACCAACAAACCAAAAAATCAACAAACCAACAAACCAACAAACCAACAAGCCAACAAGCCAACAAACCAACAAACCAACAAGCCAACAAACCAACAAACCAACAAACTAAGTAACCAACAAGCCAACAAGCCAACAAACCAACAAACCAACAAACTAAGTAACCAATAAGCCAACAAACCAACAAACCAACAAGCCAACAAGCCATCAAACCAACAAACCAACAAGCCAACAAACCAACAAACCAACAAACCAAAAAACCAACAAACCAACAAACCAACAAACCAACAAACCAACAAACCAACAAACCAACAAGCCAACAAGCCAACAAACCAACAAACCAACAAACCAACAAGCCAACAAACCAACAAAACAACAAACCAAGTAACCAAAAAGCCAACAAACTAACAAACCAACAAGCCAACAAGCCAACAAACCAACAAGCCAACAAACCAACAAACCACCAAAGCAACAAGCCAACAAGCCAACAAACCAACAAACCAACAAGCCAACAAACCAAAAAACCAACAAGCCAACAAGCCAAGAAACCAACAAACCAACAAACCAAGTAACCAAAAAGCCAACAAACTAACAAACCAACAAGCCAACAAGCCAACAAACCAACAAACCAACAAACCAGCAAACCAACAAACCAACAAACCAACAAACCAATAAACCAAAAAACCAACAAACCAACAAGCCAACAAGCCAACAAACCAACAAACCAACAAACGAACAAGCCAACAAACCAACAAACCAAAAAATCAACAAACCAACAAACCAACAAACCAACAAGCCAACAAGCCAACAAACCAACAAACCAACAAGCCAACAAGCCAACAAGCCAACAAACCAACAAGCCAACAAACCAACATACCAACAAACCAAAAAACCAACAAACCAACAAACCAATAAACCAACAAACCAACAAAGCAACAAACCAACAAACTAACAAACCAACTAGCCAACAAACCAACAAACCAACAAGCCAACAAATTAACAAACCAACAAACCAACATGCCAACAAACCAACAAACCAAGTAACCAAAAAGCCAACAAACTAACAAACCAACAAGCCAACAAGCCAACAAACCAACAAACCAACAAACCAACAAACCAACAAACCAACAAACCAACAAACCAACAAACCAATAAACCAAAAAACCAACAAACCAACAAACCAACAAGCCAACAAGCCAACAAACCAACAAACTAACAAACCAACAAACGAACTAACCAACAAACCAACAAGCCAACAAGCCAACAAACCAACAAACCAACAAACCAACAAACCAACAAACTAACAAACCAACAAGCCAACAAACGAACAAACCAACAAGCCAACAAATTAACAAACCAACAAACCAACATGCCAACAAACCAACAAACTAAGTAACCAACAAGCCAACAAACAAACAAACTAACAAACCAACAAACGAACTAACCAACAAACCAACAAGCCAACAAGCCAACAAACCAACAAACCAACAAACCAACAAACTAAGTAACCAACAAGCCAACAAACCAACAAACCAACAAGCCAACAAGCCAACAAACCAACAAACCAACAAGCCAACAAACCAACAAACCAACAAGCCAACAAACCAACAACCAACAAACCAACAAGCCAACAAACCAACAAACCAACAAGCCAACAAACCAACAAACCAACAAACCAACAAACCAACAAGCCAACAAGCCAACAAACCAACAAACCAACAAGCCAACAAACCAAAAAACCAACAAGCCAACAAGCCAAGAAACCAACAAACCAACAAACCAAGTAACCAAAAAGCCAACAAACTAACAAACCAACAAGCCAACAAGCCAACAAACCAACAAACCAACAAAACAGCAAACCAACAAACCAACAAACCAACAAACCAATAAACCAAAAAACCAACAAACCAACAAGCAAACAAGCCAACAAACCAACAAAACAACAAACGAACAAGCCAACAAACCAACAAACCAAAAAATCAACAAACCAACAAACCAACAAACCAACAAGCCAACAAGCCAACAAACCAACAAACCAACAAGCCAACAAGCCAACAAGCCAACAAACCAACAAGCCAACAAACCAACATACCAACAAACCAAAAAACCAACAAACCAACAAACCAATAAACCAACAAACCAACAAAGCAACAAACCAACAAACTAACAAACCAACTAGCCATCAAACCAACAAACCAACAAGCCAACAAATTAACAAACCAACAAACCAACATGCCAACAAACCAACAAACCAAGTAACCAAAAAGCCAACAAACTAACAAACCAACAAGCCAACAAGCCAACAAACCAACAAACCAACAAACCAACAAACCAACAAACCAACAAACCAACAAACCAATAAACCAAAAAACCAACAAACCAACAAACCAACAAGCCAACAAGCCAACAAACCAACAAACTAACAAACCAACAAACGAACTAACCAACAAACCAACAAGCCAACAAGCCAACAAACCAACAAACCAACAAACCAACAAACCAACAAACCAACAAACCAACAAACTAACAAACCAACAAGCCAACAAACGAACAAACCAACAAGCCAACAAATTAACAAACCAACAAACCAACATGCCAACAAACCAACAAACTAAGTAACCAACAAGCCAACAAACAAACAAACTAACAAACCAACAAACGAACTAACCAACAAACCAACAAGCCAACAAGCCAACAAACCAACAAACCAACAAACCAACAAACTAAGTAACCAACAAGCCAACAAACCAACAAACCAACAAGCCAACAAGCCAACAAACCAACAAACCAACAAGCCAACAAACCAACAAACCAACAAGCCAACAAACCAACAAACCAACAAACCAACAAGCCAACAAACCAACAAACCAACAAGCCAACAAACCAACAAACCAACAAACCAACAAACCAACAAGCCAACAAGCCAACAAACCAACAAACCAACAAGCCAACAAACCAACAAACCAACAAACGAACAAGCCAACAAACCAAAAAACAAAGTAACCAAAAAGCCAACAAACTAACAAACCAACAAGCCAACAAGCCAACAAACCAACAAACCAGCAAAGCAACAAGCCAACAAGCCAACAAACCAACAAACCAACAAGCCAACAAACCAACAAACCAACAAGCCAACAAGCCAACAAACCAACAAACCAACAAACGAACAAGCCAACAAACCAACAAACCAAAAAATCAACAAACCAACAAACCAACAAACCAACAAGCCAACAAGCCAACAAACCAACAAACCAACAAGCCAACAAACCAACAAACCAACAAACTAAGTAACCAACAAGCCAACAAGCCAACAAACCAACAAACCAACAAGCCAACAAGCCAACAAACCAACAAGCCAACAAACCAACATACCAACAAACCAAAAAACCAACAAACCAACAAACCAACAAACCAACAAACCAACAAACCAACAAGCCAACAAACCAACAAAACGAACAAACCAACAAACCAAGTAACCAAAAAGCCAACAAGCTCACAAACCAACAAGTCAACAAGCAAACAAACCAACAAGCCAACAAACCAACAAACCAACAAAGCAACAAGCCAACAAGCCAACAAACCAACAAACCAACAAGCCAACAAACCAAAAAGCAACAAGCCAACAAGCCAACAAACCAACAAACCAACAAACCAAGTAACCAAAAAGCCAACAAACTAGCAAACCAACAAGCCAACAAGCCAACAAACCAACAAACCAACAAACCAACAAACCAACAAACCAACAAACCAACAAACCAATAAACCAAAAAACCAACAAACCAACAACCCAACAAGCCAACAAACCAACAAACTAACAAACCAACAAACGAACTAACCAACAAACCAACAAGCCAACAAGCCAACAAACCAACAAACCAACAAACCAACAAACCAACAAGCCAACAAACCAACAAACTAACAAACCAACAAGCCAACAAACCAACAAACCAACAAGCCAACAAATTAACAAACCAACAAGCCAACAAACCAACAAACCAAAAAATCAACAAACCAACAAACCAACAAACCAACAAGCCAACAAGCCAACAAACCAACAAACCAACAAGCCAACAAACCAACAAACCAACAAACTAAGTAACCAACAAGCCAACAAGCCAACAAACCAACAAACCAACAAACTAAGTAACCAACAAGCCAACAAACCAACAAACCAACAAGCCAACAAGCCATCAAACCAACAAACCAACAAGCCAACAAACCAACAAACCAACAAACCAAAAAACCAACAAACCAACAAACCAACAAACCAACAAACCAACAAACCAACAAACCAACAAGCCAACAAGCCAACAAACCAACAAACCAACAAACCAACAAGCCAACAAACCAACAAAACAACAAACCAAGTAACCAAAAAGCCAACAAACTAACAAACCAACAAGCCAACAAGCCAACAAACCAACAAGCCAACAAACCAACAAACCAACAAAGCAACAAGCCAACAAGCCAACAAACCAACAAACCAACAAGCCAACAAACCAAAAAACCAACAAGCCAACAAGCCAAGAAACCAACAAACCAACAAACCAAGTAACCAAAAAGCCAACAAACTAACAAACCAACAAGCCAACAAGCCAACAAACCAACAAACCAACAAACCAGCAAACCAACAAACCAACAAACCAACAAACCAATAAACCAAAAAACCAACAAACCAACAAGCCAACAAGCCAACAAACCAACAAACCAACAAACGAACAAGCCAACAAACCAACAAACCAAAAAATCAACAAACCAACAAACCAACAAACCAACAAGCCAACAAGCCAACAAACCAACAAACCAACAAGCCAACAAGCCAACAAGCCAACAAACCAACAAGCCAACAAACCAACATACCAACAAACCAAAAAACCAACAAACCAACAAACCAACAAACCAACAAACCAACAAAGCAACAAACCAACAAACTAACAAACCAACTAGCCAACAAACCAACAAACCAACAAGCCAACAAATTAACAAACCAACAAACCAACATGCCAACAAACCAACAAACTAAGTAACCAACAAGCCAACAAACAAACAAACTAACAAACCAACAAACGAACTAACCAACAAACCAACAAGCCAACAAGCCAACAAACTAACAAACCAACAAGCCAACAAACCAACAAACCAACAAACTAAGTAACCAACAAGCCAACAAGCCAACAAACCAACAAACTAAGTAACCAACAAGCCAACAAACCAACAAACCAACAAGCCAACAAGCCATCAAACCAACAAACCAACAAGCCAACAAACCAACAAACCAACAAACCAAAAAACCAACAAACCAACAAACCAACAAACCAACAAACCAACAAACCAACAAACCAACAAAGCAACAAGCCAACAAGCCAACAAACCAACAAGCCAACAAGCCAACAAACCAACAAACCAACAAACCAAGTAACCAAAAAGCCAACAAACTAACAAACCAACAAGCCAACAAGCCAACAAACCAACAAACCAACAAACCAACAAACCAACAAACCAACAAACCAACAAACCAATAAACCAAAAAACCAACAAACCAACAACCCAACAAGCCAACAAACCAACAAACTAACAAACCAACAAACGAACTAACCAACAAACCAACAAGCCAACAAGCCAACAAACCAACAAACCAACAAACCAACAAACCAACAAACCAACAAACCAACAAACTAACAAACCAACAAGCCAACAAACCAACAAACCAACAAGCCAACAAATTAACAAACCAACAAGCCAACAAACCAACAAACCAAAAAATCAACAAACCAACAAACCAACAAACCAACAAGCCAACAAGCCAACAAACCAACAAACCAACAAGCCAACAAACCAACAAACCAACAAACTAAGTAACCAACAAGCCAACAAGCCAACAAACCAACAAACCAACAAACTAAGTAACCAACAAGCCAACAAACCAACAAACCAACAAGCCAACAAGCCATCAAACCAACAAACCAACAAGCCAACAAACCAACAAACCAACAAACCAAAAAACCAACAAACCAACAAACCAACAAACCAACAAACCAACAAACCAACAAACCAACAAGCCAACAAGCCAACAAACCAACAAACCAACAAACCAACAAGCCAACAAACCAACAAAACAACAAACCAAGTAACCAAAAAGCCAACAAACTAACAAACCAACAAGCCAACAAGCCAACAAACCAACAAGCCAACAAACCAACAAACCACCAAAGCAACAAGCCAACAAGCCAACAAACCAACAAACCAACAAGCCAACAAACCAAAAAACCAACAAGCCAACAAGCCAAGAAACCAACAAACCAACAAACCAAGTAACCAAAAAGCCAACAAACTAACAAACCAACAAGCCAACAAGCCAACAAACCAACAAACCAACAAACCAGCAAACCAACAAACCAACAAACCAACAAACCAATAAACCAAAAAACCAACAAACCAACAAGCCAACAAGCCAACAAACCAACAAACCAACAAACGAACAAGCCAACAAACCAACAAACCAAAAAATCAACAAACCAACAAACCAACAAACCAACAAGCCAACAAGCCAACAAACCAACAAACCAACAAGCCAACAAGCCAACAAGCCAACAAACCAACAAGCCAACAAACCAACATACCAACAAACCAAAAAACCAACAAACCAACAAACCAATAAACCAACAAACCAACAAAGCAACAAACCAACAAACTAACAAACCAACTAGCCAACAAACCAACAAACCAACAAGCCAACAAATTAACAAACCAACAAACCAACATGCCAACAAACCAACAAACCAAGTAACCAAAAAGCCAACAAACTAACAAACCAACAAGCCAACAAGCCAACAAACCAACAAACCAACAAACCAACAAACCAACAAACCAACAAACCAACAAACCAACAAACCAATAAACCAAAAAACCAACAAACCAACAAACCAACAAGCCAACAAGCCAACAAACCAACAAACCAACAAACTAACAAACCAACAAACGAACTAACCAACAAACCAACAAGCCAACAAGCCAACAAACCAACAAACCAACAAACCAACAAACCAACAAACTAACAAACCAGCAAGCCAACAAACGAACAAACCAACAAGCCAACAAATTAACAAACCAACAAACCAACATGCCAACAAACCAACAAACTAAGTAACCAACAAGCCAACAAACAAACAAACTAACAAACCAACAAACGAACTAACCAACAAACCAACAAGCCAACAAGCCAACAAACCAACAAACCAACAAACCAACAAACTAAGTAACCAACAAGCCAACAAACCAACAAACCAACAAGCCAACAAGCCAACAAACCAACAAACCAACAAGCCAACAAACCAACAAACCAACAAGCCAACAAACCAACAACCAACAAACCAACAAGCCAACAAACCAACAAACCAACAAGCCAACAAACCAACAAACCAACAAACCAACAAACCAACAAGCCAACAAGCCAACAAACCAACAAACCAACAAGCCAACAAACCAAAAAACCAACAAGCCAACAAGCCAAGAAACCAACAAACCAACAAACCAAGTAACCAAAAAGCCAACAAACTAACAAACCAACAAGCCAACAAGCCAACAAACCAACAAACCAACAAAACAGCAAACCAACAAACCAACAAACCAACAAACCAATAAACCAAAAAACCAACAAACCAACAAGCCAACAAGCCAACAAACCAACAAACCAACAAACGAACAAGCCAACAAACCAACAAACCAAAAAATCAACAAACCAACAAACCAACAAACCAACAAGCCAACAAGCCAACAAACCAACAAACCAACAAGCCAACAAGCCAACAAGCCAACAAACCAACAAGCCAACAAACCAACATACCAACAAACCAAAAAACCAACAAACCAACAAACCAATAAACCAACAAACCAACAAAGCAACAAACCAACAAACTAACAAACCAACTAGCCAACAAACCAACAAACCAACAAGCCAACAAATTAACAAACCAACAAACCAACATGCCAACAAACCAACAAACCAAGTAACCAAAAAGCCAACAAACTAACAAACCAACAAGCCAACAAGCCAACAAACCAACAAACCAACAAACCAACAAACCAACAAACCAACAAACCAACAAACCAATAAACCAAAAAACCAACAAACCAACAAACCAACAAGCCAACAAGCCAACAAACCAACAAACTAACAAACCAACAAACGAACTAACCAACAAACCAACAAGCCAACAAGCCAACAAACCAACAAACCAACAAACCAACAAACCAACAAACTAACAAACCAACAAGCCAACAAACGAACAAACCAACAAGCCAACAAATTAACAAACCAACAAACCAACATGCCAACAAACCAACAAACTAAGTAACCAACAAGCCAACAAACAAACAAACTAACAAACCAACAAACGAACTAACCAACAAACCAACAAGCCAACAAGCCAACAAACCAACAAACCAACAAACCAACAAACTAAGTAACCAACAAGCCAACAAACCAACAAACCAACAAGCCAACAAGCCAACAAACCAACAAACCAACAAGCCAACAAACCAACAAACCAACAAGCCAACAAACCAACAAACCAACAAACCAACAAGCCAACAAACCGACAAACCAACAAGCCAACAAACCAACAAACCAACAAACCAACAAACCAACAAGCCAACAAGCCAACAAACCAACAAACCAACAAGCCAACAAACCAACAAACCAACAAACGAACAAGCCAACAAACCAAAAAACAAAGTAACCAAAAAGCCAACAAACTAACAAACCAACAAGCCAACAAGCCAACAAACCAACAAACCAGCAAAGCAACAAGCCAACAAGCCAACAAACCAACAAACCAACAAGCCAACAAACCAACAAACCAACAAGCCAACAAGCCAACAAACCAACAAACCAACAAACGAACAAGCCAACAAACCAACAAACCAAAAAATCAACAAACCAACAAACCAACAAACCAACAAGCCAACAAGCCAACAAACCAACAAACCAACAAGCCAACAAACCAACAAACCAACAAACTAAGTAACCAACAAGCCAACAAGCCAACAAACCAACAAACCAACAAGCCAACAAGCCAACAAACCAACAAGCCAACAAACCAACATACCAACAAACCAAAAAACCAACAAACCAACAAACCAACAAACCAACAAACCAACAAACCAACAAGCCAACAAACCAACAAAACGAACAAACCAACAAACCAAGTAACCAAAAAGCCAACAAACTCACAAACCAACAAGTCAACAAGCAAACAAACCAACAAGCCAACAAACCAACAAACCAACAAAGCAACAAGCCAACAAGCCAACAAACCAACAAACCAACAAGCCAACAAACCAAAAAGCAACAAGCCAACAAGCCAACAAACCAACAAACCAACAAACCAAGTAACCAAAAAGCCAACAAACTAGCAAACCAACAAGCCAACAAGCCAACAAACCAACAAACCAACAAACCAACAAACCAACAAACCAACAAACCAACAAACCAATAAACCAAAAAACCAACAAACCAACAACCCAACAAGCCAACAAACCAACAAACTAACAAACCAACAAACGAACTAACCAACAAACCAACAAGCCAACAAGCCAACAAACCAACAAACCAACAAACCAACAAACCAACAAGCCAACAAACCAACAAACTAACAAACCAACAAGCCAACAAACCAACAAACCAACAAGCCAACAAATTAACAAACCAACAAGCCAACAAACCAACAAACCAAAAAATCAACAAACCAACAAACCAACAAACCAACAAGCCAACAAGCCAACAAACCAACAAACCAACAAGCCAACAAACCAACAAACCAACAAACTAAGTAACCAACAAGCCAACAAGCCAACAAACCAACAAACCAACAAACTAAGTAACCAACAAGCCAACAAACCAACAAACCAACAAGCCAACAAGCCATCAAACCAACAAACCAACAAGCCAACAAACCAACAAACCAACAAACCAAAAAACCAACAAACCAACAAACCAACAAACCAACAAACCAACAAACCAACAAACCAACAAGCCAACAAGCCAACAAACCAACAAACCAACAAACCAACAAGCCAACAAACCAACAAAACAACAAACCAAGTAACCAAAAAGCCAACAAACTAACAAACCAACAAGCCAACAAGCCAACAAACCAACAAGCCAACAAACCAACAAACCAACAAAGCAACAAGCCAACAAGCCAACAAACCAACAAACCAACAAGCCAACAAACCAAAAAACCAACAAGCCAACAAGCCAAGAAACCAACAAACCAACAAACCAAGTAACCAAAAAGCCAACAAACTAACAAACCAACAAGCCAACAAGCCAACAAACCAACAAACCAACAAACCAGCAAACCAACAAACCAACAAACCAACAAACCAATAAACCAAAAAACCAACAAACCAACAAGCCAACAAGCCAACAAACCAACAAACCAACAAACGAACAAGCCAACAAACCAACAAACCAAAAAATCAACAAACCAACAAACCAACAAACCAACAAGCCAACAAGCCAACAAACCAACAAACCAACAAGCCAACAAGCCAACAAGCCAACAAACCAACAAGCCAACAAACCAACATACCAACAAACCAAAAAACCAACAAACCAACAAACCAACAAACCAACAAACCAACAAAGCAACAAACCAACAAACTAACAAACCAACTAGCCAACAAACCAACAAACCAACAAGCCAACAAATTAACAAACCAACAAACCAACATGCCAACAAACCAACAAACTAAGTAACCAACAAGCCAACAAACAAACAAACTAACAAACCAACAAACGAACTAACCAACAAACCAACAAGCCAACAAGCCAACAAACTAACAAACCAACAAGCCAACAAACCAACAAACCAACAAACTAAGTAACCAACAAGCCAACAAGCCAACAAACCAACAAACTAAGTAACCAACAAGCCAACAAACCAACAAACCAACAAGCCAACAAGCCATCAAACCAACAAACCAACAAGCCAACAAACCAACAAACCAACAAACCAAAAAACCAACAAACCAACAAACCAACAAACCAACAAACCAACAAACCAACAAACCAACAAAGCAACAAGCCAACAAGCCAACAAACCAACAAACCAACAAGCCAACAAACCAAAAAACCAACAAACCAACAAGCCAAGAAACCAACAAACCAACAAACCAAGTAACCAAAAAGCCAACAAACTAATAAACTAACAAACCAACAAGCCAACAAGCCAACAAACCAACAAACCAACAAACCAGCAAACCAACAAACCAACAAACCAACAAACCAATAAACCAAAAAACCAACAAACCAACAGGCCAACCAGCCAACAAACCAACAAACTAACAAACCAACAAACGAACTAACCAACAAACCAACAAGCCAACAAGCCAACAAACCAACAAACCAACAAAGCAACAAACCAACAAACTAACAAACCAACTAGCCAACAAACCAACAAACCAACAAGCCAACAAATTAACAAACCAACAAACCAACATGCCAACAAACCAACAAACTAAGTACCCAACAAGCCAACAAACCAACAAACCAACAAACCAACAAACGAATTAACCAACAAACCAACAAGCCAACAAGCCAACAAACCAACAAGCCAACAAACCAACATACCAACAAACCAAAAAACCAACAAACCAACAAACCAACAAACCAACAAACCAACAAGCCAACAAACCAACAAAACGAACAAACCAACAAACCAAGTAACCAAAAAGCCAACAAACTCACAAACCAACAAGCCAACAAGCAAACAAACCAACAAGCCAACAAACCAACAAACCAACAAAGCAACAAGCCAACAAGCCAACAAACCAACAAACCAACAAGCCAACAAACCAAAAAACCAACAAGCCAACAAGCCAACAAACCAACAAACCAACAAACCAAGTAACCAAAAAGCCAACAAACTAACAAACCAACAAGCCAACAAGCCAACAAACCAACAAACCAACAAACAAACAAACCAACAAACCAACAAACCAACAAACCAATAAACCAAAAAACCAACAAACCAACAACCCAACAAGCCAACAAACCAACAAACTAACAAACCAACAAACGAACTAACCAACAAACCAACAAGCCAACAAGCCAACAAACCAACAAACCAACAAACCAACAAACCAACAAACCAACAAACCAACAAACCAACAAACCAACAAACTAACAAACCAACAAGCCAACAAACCAACAAACCAACAAGCCAACAAATTAACAAACCAACAAACCAACATGCCAACAAACCAACAAACCAAAAAACCAACAAACCAACAAACCAACAAGCCAACAAGCCAACAAACCAACTAACCAACAAGCCAACAAACCAACAAACCAACAAACTAAGTAACCAACAAGCCACAAGCCAACAAACCAACAAACCAACAAACTAAGCAACCAACAAGCCAACAAACCAACAAACCAACAAGCCAACAAGCCATCAAACCAACAAACCAACAAGCCAACAAACCAACAAACCAACAAACCAAAAAACCAGCAAACCAACAAACCAACAAACCAACAAACCAACAAACCAACAAACGAACAAGCCAACAAACCAACAAAACAACAAACCAAGTAACCAAAAGCCAACAAACTAACAAACCAACAAGCCAACAAGCCAACAAACCAACAAGCCAACAAACCAACAAACCAACAAAGCAACAAGCCAACAAGCCAACAAACCAACAAACCAACAAGCCAACAAAGCAAAAAACCAAAAAGCCAACAAGCCAACAAACCAACAAACCAACAAACCAAGTAACCAAAAAGCCAACAAACTAACAAACCAACAAGCCAACAAGCCAACAAACCAACAAACCAAAAAACCAACAAACCAACAAACCAACAAGCCAACAAGCCAACAAGCCAACAAACCAACAAACCAACAAACCAAAAAACCAACAAACCAACAAGCCAAGAAGCCAACAAACCAGCAAGCCAACAAACCAACAAACCAGCAAGCCAACAAACCAACAAACCAACAAGCCAACAAACCAACAAACCAACAAACCAACAAACCAAGTAACCAAAAAGCCAACAAACTAACAAACCAACAAGCCAACAAGCCAACAAACCAACAAACCAACAAAGCAACAATCCAACAAGCCAACAAACCAACAAACCAACAAGCCAACAAACCAAGTAACCAAATAGCCAACAAACTAACAAACCAACAAGCCAACAAACCAACAAGCCAACAAGCCAACAAACCAACAAACCAACAAACCAACAAACCAACAAACCAATAAACCAAAAAACCAACAAACCAACAAGCCAACAAGACAACAAACCAACAAACTAACAAACCAACAAACGAACTAACCAACAAACCAACAAGCCAACAAACTAACAAACCAACAAGCCAACAAACCAACAAGCCAACAAGCCACCACACCAACAAACTAACAAACCAACAAACCAACAAACGAATAAACCAAAAAACCAACAAACCAACAAGCCAACAAGCCAACAAACCAACAAACTAACAAACCAACAAACGAACTAACCAACAAACCAACAAGCCAACAAGCCAACAAACCAAGAAACTAACAAACCAACAAACCAACAAACTAACAAACCAACAAGCCAACAAACCGACAAACCAACAAGCCAACAAACCAGCAAACCAACAAACCAACATGCCAACAAACCAACAAACCAAAAAACCAAGTAACCAAAAAGCCAACAAACTAACAAACCAACAAGCCAACAAGCCAACAAACCAACAAACCAGCAAAGCAACAAGCCAACAAGCCAAAAAACCAACAAACCAACAAGCCAACAAACCAACAAACCAACAAGCCAACAAGCCAACAAACCAACAAACCAACAAACGTACAAGCCAACAAACCAACAAACCAAAAAACCAACAAACCAACAAACCAATAAGCCAACAAGCCAACAAGCCAACAAACCAACAAACCAACAAGCCAACAAACCAACAAACCAACAAACTAAGTAACCAACAAGCCAACAAGCCAAAAAACCAACAAACCAACAAGCCAACAAGCCAACAAACCAACAAGACAACAAACCAATATACCAACAAACCAAAAAACCAACATACCAACAAACCAACAAACCAACAAACCAACAAACAAACAAGCCAACAAACCAACAATCGAACAAACCAACAAACCAAGTAACCAAAAAGCCAACAAACTCACAAACCAACAAGCCAACAAGCAAACAAACCAACAAGCCAACAAACCAACAAACCAACAAAGCAACAAGCCAACAAGCCAACAAACCAACAAACCAACAAGCCAACAAAGCATAAAACCAACAACCCAACAAGCCAACAAACCAACAAACCAACAAACCAAGTAACCAAAAAGCCAACAAACTAACAAACCAACAAGCCAACAAGCCAACAAACCAACAAACCAACAAACCAACAAACCAACAAACCAACAAACCAACAAACCAATAAACCAAAAAACCAACAAACCAACAAGCCAACAAGCCAACAAACCAACAAACTAACAAACCAACAAATGAACTAACCAACAAACCAACAAGCCAACAAGCCAACAAACCAACAAACCAACAAACCAACAAACCAACAAACTAACAAACCAACAAGCCAACAAACCAACAAACCAACAAGCCAACAAATTAACAAACCAACAAACCAACAAACTATGTAACCAACAAGCCAACAAACAAACAAACTAACAAACCAACAAACGAACTAACCAACAAACCAACAAGCCAACAAGCCAACAAACCAACAAACCAACAAACCAACAAACTAAGTAACCAACAAGCCAACAAACCAACAAACCAACAAGCCAACAAGCCAACAAACCAACAAACCAACAAGCCAACAAACCAACAAACCAACAAGCCAACAAGCCAACAAGCCAACAAACCAACAAACCAACAAACCAACAAGCCAACAAACCAACAAACCAACAAGCCAACAAACCAACAAACCAACAAACCAACAAACCAACAAGCCAACAAGCCAACAAACCAACAAACCAACAAGCCAACAAACCAACAAACCAACAAACCAAAAAACAAAGTAACCAAAAAGCCAACAAACTAACAAACCAACAAGCCAACAAGCCAACAAACCAACAAACCAGCAAAGCAACAAGCCAACAAGCCAACAAACCAACAAACCAACAAGCCAACAAACCAACAAACCAACAAGCCAACAAGCCAGCAAACCAACAAACCAACAAACGAACAAGCCAACAAACCAACAAACCAAAAAATCAACAAACCAACAAACCAACAAACCAACAAGCCAACAAGCCAACAAACCAACAAACCAACAAGCCAACAAACTAAGTAACCAACAAACCAACAAGCCAACAAACCAACAAACCAACAAGCCAACAAGCCAACAAACCAACAAGCCAACAAACCAACATACCAACAAACCAAAAAACCAACAAACCAACAAACCAACAAACCAACAAACCAACAAACCAACAAGCCAACAAACCAACAAAACGAACAAACCAACAAACCAAGTAACCAAAAAGCCAACAAACTCACAAACCAACAAGTCAACAAGCAAACAAACCAACAAGCCAACAAACCAACAAACCAACAAAGCAACAAGCCAACAAGCCAACAAACCAACAAACCATCAAGCCAACAAACCAAAAAACCAACAAGCCAACAAGCCAACAAACCAACAAACCAACAAACCAAGTAACCAAAAAGCCAACAAACTAACAAACCAACAAGCCAACAAGCCAACAAACCAACAAACCAACAAACCAATAAACCAACAAACCAACAAACCAACAAACCAATAAACCAAAAAACCAACAAACCAACAACCCAACAAGCCAACAAACCAACAAACTAACAAACCAACAAACGAACTAACCAACAAACCAACAAGCCAACAAGCCAACAAACCAACAAACCAACAAACCAACAAACCAACAAACCAACAAACTAACAAACCAACAAGCCAACAAACCAACAAACCAACAAGCCAACAAATTAACAAACCAACAAGCCAACATGCCAACAAACCAACAAACCAAAAAACCAACAAACCAACAAACCAACAAGCCAACAAGCCAACAAACCAACAAACCAACAAGCCAACAAACCAACAAACCCACAAACTAAGTAACCAACAAGCCAACAAGCCAACAAACCAACAAACCAACAAACTAAGTAACCAACAAGCCAACAAACCAATAAACCAACAAGCCAACAAGCCATCAAACCAACAAACCAACAAGCCAACAAACCAACAAACCAACAAACCAACAAACCAACAAACCAACAAACCAACAAACCAACAAACCAACAAACCAACAAGCCAACAAGCCAACAAACCAACAAACCAACAAACCAACAAGCCAACAAACCAACAAAACTACAAACCAAGTAACCAAAAAGCCAACAAACTAACAAACCAACAAGCCAACAAGCCAACAAACCAACAAGCCAACAAACCAACAAACCAACAAAGCAACAAGCCAACAAGCCAACAAACCAACAAACCAACAAGCCAACAAACCAAAAAACCAACAAGCCAACAAGCCAACAAACCAACAAACCAACAAACCAACAAACCAACAAACCAACAAACTAACAAACCAACAAGCCAACAAACCAACAAACCAACAAGCCAACAAATTAACAAACCAACAAACCAACATGCCAACAAACCAACAAACCAAAAAACCAACAAACCAACAAACCAACAAGCCAACAAGCCAACAAACCAACAAACCAACAAGCCAACAAACCAACAAACCCACAAACTAATTAACCAACAAGCCAACAAGCCAACAAACCAACAAACCAACAAACTAAGTAACCAACAAGCCAACAAACCAATAAACCAACAAGCCAACAAGCCATCAAACCAACAAACCAACAAGCCAACAAACCAACAAACCAACAAACCAAAAAACCAACAAACCAACAAACCAACAAACCAACAAACCAACAAACCAACAAGCCAACAAGCCAACAAACCAACAAACCAACAAACCAACAAACCAACAAGCCAACAAACCAACAAAACTACAAACCAAGTAACCAAAAAGCCAACAAACTAACAAACCAACAAGCCAACAAGCCAACAAACCAACAAGCCAACAAACCAACAAACCAACAAAGCAACAAGCCAACAAGCCAACAAACCAACAAACCAACAAGCCAACAAACCAAAAAACCAACAAGCCAACAAGCCAATAAACCAACAAACCAACAAACCAAGTAACCAAAAAGCCAACAAACTAACAAACCAACAAGCCAACAAGCCAACAAACCAACAAACCAACAAACCAGCAAACCAACAAACCAACAAACCAACAAACCAACAAACCAATAAACCAACAAACCAACAAACTAACAAACCAACAAGCCAACAAACCAACAAACCAACAAGCCAACAAATTAACAAACCAACAAACCAACATGCCAACAAACCAACAAACTAAGTACCCAACAAGCCAACAAACCAACAAACTAACAAACCAACAAACGAACTAACCAACAAACCAACAAGGCAACAAGCCAACAAACCAACAAGCCAACAAACCAACATACCAACAAACCAAAAAACCAACAAACCAACAAACCAACAAACCAACAAACCAACAAACCAACAAGCCAACAAACCAACAAAACGAACAAACCAACAAACCAAGTAACCAAAAAGCCAACAAACTCACAAACCAACAAGCCAACAAGCAAACAAACCAACAAGCCAACAAACCAACAAACCAACAAAGCAACAAGCCAACAAGCCAACAAACCAACAAACCAACAAGCCAACAAACCAAAAAACCAACAAGCCAACAAGCCAACAAACCAACAAACCAACAAACCAAGTAACCAAAAAGCCAACAAACTAACAAACTAACAAGCCAACAAGCCAACAAGCCAACAAACCAACAAACCAACAAACCAATAAACCAAAAAACCAACAAACCAACAACCCAACAAGCCAACAAACCAACAAACTAACAAACCAACAAACGAACTAACCAACAAACCAACAAGCCAACAAGCCAACAAACCAACAAACCAACAAACCAACAAACCAACAAACCAACAAACTAACAAACCAACAAGCCAACAAACCAACAAACCAACAAGCCATCAAATTAACAAACCAACAAACCACCATGCCAACAAACCAACAAACCAAAAAACCAACAAACCAACAAACCAACAAGCCAACAAGCCAACAAACCAACAAACCAACAAGCCAACAAACCAACAAACTAAGTAACCAACAAGCCAACAAGCCAACAAACCAACAAACCAACAAACTAAGTAACCAACAAGCCAACAAACCAACAAACCAACAAGCCAACAAGCCATCAAACCAACAAATCACCAAGCAAACAAACCAACAAACCAACAAAACAAAAAACCAGCAAACCAACAAACCAACAAACCAACAAACCAACAAACCAACAAACCAAAAAACCAACAAGCCAACAAGCCAACAAACCAACAAACGAACAAGCCAACAAACCAACAAAACAACAAACCAAGTAACCAAAAAGCCAACAAACTAACAAACCAACTAGCCAACAAGCCAACAAACCAACAAGCCAACAAACCAACAAACCAACAAAGCAACAAGCCAACAAGCCAACAAACCAACAAACCAACAAGCCAACAAAGCAAAAAACCAAAAAGCCAACAAGCCAACAAACCAACAAACCAAGTAACCAAAAAGCCAACAAACTAACAAACCAACAAGCCAAGAAGCCAACAAACCAACAAACCAACAAACCAGGAAACCAACAAACCAACAAACCAACAAACCAATAAACCAAAAAACCAACAAACCAACAGGCCAACCAGCCAACAAACCAACAAACTAACAAACCAACAAACGAACTAACCAACAAACCAACAAGCCAACAAGCCAACAAACCAACAAACCAACAAACCAACAAACCAACAAACTAACAAACCAACAAGCCAACAAGCCAACAAACCAACAAACCAACAAGTCAACAAATTAACAAACCAACAAACCAACATGCCAACTGTAATAATTGTGGGTATTATTATAAATTAAAAGACTTTAATTTACTAGTTGAATAATCATGCGTAGTTTATTGAATATAAGATGTTGTCATGATGATGGATGACGCTCCACTGAGGCCCCCAGTATACTATGGCAAAATACATTGATGGGTGCGTTCCCAATAACCATAGGCATATATTATAGTACCAACAGTGACATCCAGCGGCTGTTCACTAATGAACAAGCAATATTATTACACGCTTTTTTTTTTTTTTTTTTTTTTTTTTTTTTTTTTTTTTTTTTTTTTAACAAAATCAAAATTTAACTTAATATGATATCTGAATAAGTCAGAGAAATTATTGAAATCAAAAGGTTGTTACATTGAATTAATTCCAACCATATCTTTGAGGTGGATGACTAACACGACCACTACGAGTTCTCGTTATTCCAGGCTCATTGACCATTACAGGTTCGGATGTCTCTTGATCGCTAGCCGACTCTGCTTCTGACTCAGAACTACCAGCGGTTTGATATTCATCTGAAGATGTATTGCTATCATTCAACACTGGTAGAACTGGTTCATCCACATCACACACAATTGGTTCATTGCCATTGTTAACATTATCTTGTACGTTGCGCCCAAGTGGCGGTACAATTTCGATTGGTTTCAATGCCTCTGGACCAGCAACATTACTTCTAATATTTTCTTCAAACATTACTTCTCCCCCATTCACTTCATTATTCTTAGTCTTGGTTATGAACCGTCGGTTGCGTCTAAAATGATTATCAAAATTATCCCTAATGATGTACGATCGACCATTTACATTACCAACAATCGTTCCATAATTCCATTCTCTTCCGTTTTTCTTAAAAATAACGAGATCACCCAAATTTAACACTGGCAGTGCTTTTGCATTCCGGTCATAATAATACTTTTGCTTTTCCCTTCTTTCTTTTATTTTGTTTTGAACGGTTTCCTCACTTAAATTGCTCCGAGTCAACAATGAACCCGAAATCGGCATTCCCGTCTTGACCACCCGACCAAAAAACAACTGGGCCGGTGTCAATCGCATACTTGCCACAGGAGTTGTGTTTTACTCCAAAATTCGGTATTGATAATTTTTCGTATCCCGCTCCTCAACACAACGTTTCAAAATATTTTTCGCAATCGCCACACCCTTCTCGGCTAACCCATTGCTTTGTGGATACCGAGGGCTTGAAAATTTCATGACAATATTATAATCATTCACCAATTCCTCAAATTCACGCGAGTTAAAAGGTACATTATCCGATTTAGCTACAGTTGGATATCCGATTTTATCAAAATTACTTTGCAATCTTCCAATGATATGACGCGCTGTTTTGTTCTTCAGATGCTCAACAAGTAAATATCCCAAATATGCATCAATAACAGACAAGAAGTCCTGCCCAGCATACTCAAACAAATCCATCGACACTATATGGAACGGATACTTCGGAAGTTCTTCTTGAACCAGTTCTTTTTTTTTGGTTGTTACGCGTGAACTTTTCACAAATGGCACAAGATGTAACCATCTCCTTTATCTGACCGTTCATGTTAGGCCAGTAATACAGCATTCTTGCACGTGCAAGAGTTTTCTCAATTCCTAAATGTGGCGCATGTAACCACCTGCTAAGTTTTACCTGTAATTCCCTTGGGATTACCAGTCGATGATCGCGAAAAAGCAATCCATTCTCAAAATGAAGCTCATTTTTAAATTTATGAAACACACGGCCCAGATCATCCAGTAGATGATAATTTGGCCAACCGTTCTCCACATATCGACAAATTCGCAAAAAAATCTCATCACGTTCAATGATTGACCGGTATAAATCGTAATTTTGTTTAGACAAACACGCTGATTTTGTTACTGAATGAATAATTCCCGTTAAGTCCGTATCTTCATGACAATCGGATAATTGGGCCCGTGAAAGGCAGTCGGCTACAAGCATTTCTTTACCCGGCTTGTAAACAACAGTCATTTTTGGATATCTCAGAAGTGACATGAGCATTCGCTGAAGCCGCATTGTCACATCATCAATATCCCGCTTGACCAATGTTTCCAACGGCTTGTGATCACTTTCAACCGTAAATTCGCGTCCATACAAAAAATAATGAAATCGCTGACACGCGAAAACAATTGCCAACAACTCCTTTTCGATCTGAGCCCACTTTTGTTCACTTTTACTTAACGTCCGAGACGCATATGCTACTGGGTGTCCATTCTGAACAATAACACAACCAAATCCATCTTTGGATGCATCCGTTTGCACAATGACTGGCAATTTTGGATCATAAACTGCCAACACCGGTTCCGATGTTACGATATCAAGCAACTTTTTAAATTCCAGATCATGATTTTCCGTCCAACCAAATGGGACATCGTTTCGCGTAAGGTTACGTAAATGTGCCGATTGTTTCGACAAATTTGGAATAAATTTGGCCAAATATTTCAAAATGCCCAGAAATCTTAACACGGCCGCTTTATCCCCGGGTTTTTCCATTTTCAACATCGCGTCCCGATACTTTAAATTCGCTTTAAACTTTCCTTCAAACAACATATGACCCATAAATTTAACTTCTCGCTTACGATATTGAATCTTATCCGGGTTAAATTTGATGTTATTTTTACGTGCTCTTTCCATTACTTTATTCATGACCCGATCATGTTCTTCTTCCGTTCTGGCGCAAATGCCGACATCATCAAAATAGATAATCACCCCCTCAATGTCTCCCAACATTTTAAACATTTCACGCTGAAACAATTCCGGTACACAATTAAGCCCAAATGGCACGCGATTAAATTTGTATCTACCAAACGGAGTCATAAATGTTGTTAAATCTGAACTTACTTCGTCCAATTCCATTTGCCAATAGCCACTTTTCAAATCTAAAACTGAAAAAACGCATTTATCTGCCAAACCAGACATTAAATCATCGATCGTTGGAATCAGAAAATGTTCACGCTTGATACAATCGTTGAGTGGTTTTGGGTCTAAGCAAATACGAAGTTCACTCGAGTTAGGCTTTTCGATTATTTGCAAATTATTAACCCAGTCTGTTGGGTAATCAACAGGTGAAATGATTCCATCCTGTACCATTTTTTCCAATTGTAACTTTAATCTATTCAACAATGAGTTTGGTATCCGTTTCTTATAGTGAAGGACTGGCTTTGAATTCTCCCTAATGTTTATCGAAAACTTTCCCGGAAATTTACCCAAACCCTCGAAGACATCACGATTGTTTTTCAAAAATTCATCCCCTGTTTGTGACAAACTAGCAACAGAACTTACATCTGTTCGTTTAATTAATCCAAATCGTTCGCTTGATTCAAGACCGAGTATCGGTTCACATACATCATCGACAACAATAAAATGAGAAAAATGTTCCGTTTGTAACTTTGTATCAATGCATTTTAATTTAACCGTTCCCAAAACATTTACTTTATTTCCATTATAATCAAAAACCGAATATTTTTCATTCTCATTTTGCAATTCAACCCCCAGCTTCTTGAATATTTTGGCCGGAATGCAGTCCACATCAGATCCAGTGTCCAGCTTAAATTTAACTAATTGATTTCCTATCTGATACTCTTTATACCATCGCTTCGTATGATTGGCCACGTTGCTTGAATTTATTCTATAAATACGATTTACTTTAATGTCCCTGTTCGCACTACCATCAATGATTTGTACCAGATTACCTGAGTTACCCCAGTCGATTGAGTGTTGTTGTTGTTTTCCATTGTTAGTGCTGTTGTTGTTGTCCGGCTTACGGTTTCCAAAATTGTTCTCCGCTTTGACTCCCTTATTGTCCACTTGTTTTCCCTTCGATTTGCAAAAACGCTAGAAATGACCCTTACGACCACATGACCGGCAGCTGATATTCTTGGCTTTGCAATATTCCATATGATTTGCTGTGAAATCATTACCACAATTGTAACATGCACGACGTGTTACCGCATTAACTGTTTCCGATGACTGATGCTCAGCCACACTGTTGATACTTGATTGGTTATTTGTGTTCAACATAACCTTATTTTCTTTCGCTGCTTCGTACGTTTTACACATTTCAATTACTTTGTTTAATGGCTCATCCTTGCCATCCAACAGCTTCAATTGCAATTTTTTATCCTCCACACCAATGATGATTGTATCTTTCAACATGCGTTCTTCATATTTCAATTCTTTTCCACAATCACATTTACAATTGAAATCACAAAACTGAATTTGCTTGCGAAGTTCAGTTTCAAATTCAGCAAACGGTTGCTTTTCTTTTTGCAACACTTTGTTGAACTTTAATGATTCCATAGTTGTATTTTTCTTTGGAATGCAATATCCATCGAACGCCTTCAAAACATCATTTAATGTACGCTGGTTGGCTACTGCGATATCAGCATTTTGATCTGGTTCTTCATTTTCACCCGCAACTGGTGCAACTACAATATTCTCTCCGAGAATACCATTTTCCGTTCCATCATTTGAAAAAACAATGTATTATAAATTTCCCGCGCTTGCCGGCCAATTAACCACAAAAATGTTGCAATTTTTGTTGATTCGGTTCCCGTTGCTTTACCCGTTGCTCGCATGTACATCAAAAATTCATTTTACCATGCGCGCCATTCCTTTGCCACGTTTGTGCAATCCAATTCCTTCGGTAGACGATCGTTTGACATGTTTTCAGCTAAATATCCAATTTTCCAAAACAAATAATCCAAAAATATTTACGATAAATATTTTTCTGATGATGGCTTGGTGATCATATCCACGTTTCAGACTTAGATGCTCCCAAAATCCGATGATTTTCAATATTTGTCAGGTATTTCAGCACAATTCGCAATGTTGCACACTATTTCACAACTATTTCACAACGTGACGTCACCCTTGTACGTTGAATTCCTTTTTTCGATACCAAACACGATGTCTTTTCCAAAAAATCCACGAAAATTCATTAATTTTCAATAATCCGCTCTCCCAACCACGATCTAATTACGTTCCAAGTTTTACTTCTGACACCATGTAATAATTGTGGGTATTATTATAAATTAAAAGACTTTAATTTACTAGTTGAATAATCATGCGTAGTTTATTGAATATAAGATGTTGTCATGATGATGGTTGACGCTCCACTGAGGCCCCCAGTATACTATGGCAAAATACATTGATGGGTGCGTTCCCAATAACCATAGGCATATATTATAGTACCAACAGTGACATCCAGCGGCTGTTCACTAATGAACAAGCAATATTATTACACCAACAAACCAACAAACTAAGTAACCAACAAGCCAACAAACAAACAAACTAACAAACCAACAAACGAACTAACCAACAAACCAACAAGCCAACAAGCCAACAAACCAACAAACCGACAAACCAACAAAACAACAAACTAAGTAACCAACAAGCCAACAAACCAACAAACCAACAAGCCAACAAGCCAACAAACCAACAAACCAACAAGCCAACATACCAACAAACCAACAAGCCAACAAGCCAACAAACCAAAAAACCAACAAACCAACAAGCCAACAAACCAACAAACCAACAAACCAACAAGCCAACAAACCAACAAACCAACAAACCAACAAACCAACAAGCCAACAAGCCACAACCCAACAAACCAACAAGCCAACAAACCAACAAACCAACAAACCAACAAGCCAACAAACCAAAAAACAAAGTAACCAAAAAGCCAACAAACTAACAAACCAACAAGCCAACAAGCCAACAAACCAACAAACCAGCAAAGCAACAAGCCAACAAGCCAACAAACCAACAAACCAACAAGCCAACAAACCAACAAACCAACAAACGAACAAGCCAACAAACCAACAAACCAACAAACCAATAAACCTAAAAAACCAACAAACCAACAAGCCAACAAGCCAACAAACCAACAAACTAACAAACCAACAAACGAACTACCCAACAAACCAACAAACCAACAAGCCAATAAGCCAACAAACCAACAAACCAACAAACTAACAAACCAACAAGCCAACAAACCAACAAACCAACAAGCCAACAAATTAACAAACCAACAAACCAACATGCCAACAAACCATCAAACCCAGAAACCAACAAACCAACAAACAAACTAACCAACAAACCAACAAGCCAACAAGCCAACAAACCAAGAAACCAACAAACCAACAAGCCAACAAACCAACAAAACAACAAACCAACAAAACAACAAATCAATTAACTAAAAAGCCAACAAACTAACAAACCAACAAGCCAACAAGGCAACAAACCAAGAAACCAACAAACCAACAAACTAAGTAACCAACAAGCCAACAAACCAACAAACCAACAAGCCAACAAGCCAACAAACCAACAAACCAACAAGCCAACAAACCAACAAACCAACAAGCCAACAAGCCAACAAACCAACAAACCAACAAACGAAGTAACCAAAAAGCCAACAAACTAACAAACCAACAAGCCAACAAGCCAACAAACCAACAAACCAACAAACCAACAAACCCACAAACCAACAAACCAACAAACCAATAAACCAAAAAACCAACAAATTAACAAGCCAATAAGCCAACAAACCAACAAAGTAACAAACCAACAAACGAACTAACCAACAAACCAACAAGCCAACAAGCCAACAAATCAACAAACCAACAAACCAACAAACCAACAAACCAACAAACTAACAAACCAACAAGCCAACAAACCAACAAACCAACAAGCCAACAAATTAACAAACCAACAAACTAACATGCCAACAAACCAACAAACTAAGTAACCAACAAGCCAACAAACAAACAAACTAACAAACCAACAAACGAACTAACCAACAAACCAACAAACCAACAAGCCAACAAGCCAACAAACCAACAAACTAAGTAACCAACAAGCCAACAAACCAACAAACCAACAAGCCAACAAGCCAACAAACCAACAAACCAACAAGCCAACAAACCAACAAACTAACAAACCAAAAAACCAACAAACCAACAAACCAACAAACCAACAAACCAACAAACCAACAAACCAACAAGACAACAAGCCAACAAACCAACAAACCAACAAACCAACAAGCCAACAAACCAACAAAACAACAAACCAACAAAACAACAAACCAAGTAACCAAAAAGCCAACAAACTAACAAACCAACAAGCCAACAAGGCAACAAACTAACAAGCCAACAAACCAACAAACCAACAAAGCAATATGCCAACAAGCCAACAAACCAACAAACCAACAAGCCAACAAACCAAAAAACCAAAAAGCCAACAAGCCAACAAACCAACAAACCAACAAACCAAGTAACCAAAAAGCCAACAAACTAACAAACCAACAAGCCAACAAGCCAACAAGCCAACAAACCAACAAACCAACAAACCAACAAACCAACAAACCAACAAACCAACAAACCAACAAACCAACAAACCAACAAACCAACAAACCAATAAACCAAAAAACCAACAAACCAACAAGCCAACAAGCCAACAAACCAACAAACTAACAAACCAACAAACGAACTAACCAACAAACCAACAAGCCAACAAGCCATCAAACCAACAAACCAACAAACCAACAAACCAACAAACTAACAAACCAACAAGCCAACAAACCAACAAACCAACAAGCCAACAAATTAACAAACCTACAAACCAACATGCCAACAAACCAACAAACTAAGTAACCAACAAGCCAACAAACAAACAAACTAACAAACCAACAAACGAACTAACCAACAAACCAACAAGCCAACAAGCCAACAAACCAACAAACCAACAAACCAACAAACCAACAAACTAAGTAACCAACAAGCCAACAAACCAACAAACCAACAAGCCAACAAGCCAACAAACCAACAAACCAACAAGACAACAAACCGACAAACGAACAAGCCAACAAGCCAACAAACCAACAAACCAACAAGCCAACAAACCAACAAACTAACAAGCAAACAAACCAACAAACCAACAAACCAACAAACCAATAAGCCAACAAGCCAACAAACCAACAAACCAACAAGCCAACAAACCAACAAACCAACAAGCCAACAAGCCAACAAACCAACAAACCAGCAAAGCAACAAGCCAACAAGCCAACAAACCAACAAGCCAACAAACCAACAAACCAACAAGCCAACAAGCCAACAAACTAACAAACCAACAAACGAACAAGCCAACAAACCAACAAACCAAAAAACCAACAAACCAACAAACCAACAAACCAACAAGCCAACAAACCAACAAACGAACAAACCAACAAACCAAGTAACCAAAAAGCCAACAAACTCACAAACCAACAAGCCAACAAGCAAACAAACCAACAAGCCAACAAACCAACAAACCAACAAAGCAACAAGCCAACAAGCCAACAAACCAACAAACCAACAAGCCAACAAATCAAAGAACCAACAAGCCAACAAGCCAACAAACCAACAAACCAACAAACCAAGTAACCAAAAAGCCAACAAACTAACAAACCAACAAGCCAACAGGCCAACAAACCAACAAACCAACAAACCAACAAACCAACAAACCAACAAACCAACAAACCAACAAACCAACAAACCAACAAACCAATAAACCAAAAAACCAACAAACCAACAAGCCAACAAGCCAACAAACCAACAAACTAACAAACCAACAAACGAACTAACCAACAAACCAACAAGCCAAGAAGCCAACAAACCAACAAACCAACAAACCAACAAACCAACAAACTAACAAACCAACAAGCCAACAAACCAACAAACCAACAAGCCAACAAATTAACAAACCAACAAACCAACATGCCAACAAACCAACAAACTAAGTAACCAGCAAGCCAACAAACAAACAAACTAACAAACCAACAAACAAACTAGCCAACAAACCAACAAGCCAACAGGCCAACAAACCAACAAACCAACAAACCAACAAACCAACAAACTAAGTAACCAACAAGCCAACAAACCAACAAACCAACAAGCCAACAAGCCAACAAACCAACAAACCAACAAGCCAACAAACCAACAAACCAACAAGCCAACAAGCCAACAAACCAACAAACCAACAAACCAACAAACCAACAAGCCAACAAAACAACAAACCAACAAGCCAACAAACCAACAAACCAACAAACCAACAAACCAACAAGCCAACAAGCCAACAAACCAACAAACCAACAAGCCAAAAAGCCAACAAACCAACAAACCAACAAGCCAACAAACCAACAAACCAACAAGCCAACAAACCAACAAACCAACAAACCAACAAACCAACAAACCAACAAGCCAACAAGCCAACAAACCAACAAACAAACAAGCCAACAAACCAACAAACCAACAAACCAACAAACCAACAAACCAACAAACCAACAAGCCAACAAACCAACAAGCCAACAAACCAACAAACCACGTAACCAAAAAGCCAACACACTAACAAACCAACAAGCCAACAAGCCAACAAACCAACAAACTAACAAAGCAACAAGCCAACAAGCAAACAAACCAACAAACCAACAAGCCAACAAACCAACAAACCAACAAGCCAACAAGCCAACAAACTAACAAACCAACAAACCAACAAGCCAACAAACCAACAAACCAAAAAACCAACAAACCAACAAACCAACAAGCCAACAAGCCAACAAGCCAACAAGCCAACAAACCAACAAACCAACAAACCAACAAACCAACAAACCAACAAACCAACAAACCAACAAACCAACATGCCAACAAACCAACAAACTAAGTAACCAGCAAGCCAACAAACCAACAAACCAACAAACCATCAAGCCAAGAAGCCAACAAACCAACAAACCAACAAACCAACAAACCAACAAACCAACAAGCCAACAAACCAACAAACCAACAAGCCAACAAACCAACAAGCCAATAAGCCAACAAACCAGCAAGCCAACAAACCAATAAGCCAACAAACCAACAAACCAACAAACCAACAAGCCAACAAACCAACAAACCAACAAACCAACAAGCCAACAAGCCAACAAACCAGCAAGCCAACAAACCAACAAACCAACAAACCAACAAGCCAACAAACCAACAAACCAACAAGCCAACAAACCAACAAACAAATAAACCAACAAACCAACAAACCAACAAGCCAACAAGCCAACAAGCCAACAAACCAACAAACCAACAAACCAACAAGCCAACAAGCCAACAAACCAACAAACCAACAAACCAACAAACCAAGTAACCAAAAAGCCAACAAACTAACAAACCAACAAGCCAACAAGCCAACAAACCAACAAACCAACAAAGCAACAATCCAACAAGCCAACAAACCAATAAACCAACAAGCCAACAAACCAAGTAACCAAAAAGCCAACAAACTAACAAACCAACAAGCCAACAAACCAACAAGCCAACAAGCCAACAAACCAACAAACCAACAAACCAACAAACCAACAAACCAATAAACCAAAAAACCAACAAACCAACAAGCCAACAAGCCAACAAACCAACAAACTAACAAACCAACAAACGAACTAACCAACAAACCAACAAGCCAACAAACTAACAAACCAACAAGCCAACAAACCAACAAGCCAACAAGCCAACAAACCAACAAACCAACAAACCAACAAACCAATAAACCAAAAAACCAACAAACCAACAAGCCAACAAGCCAACAAACCAACAAACTAACAAACCAACAAACGAACCAACCAACAAACCAACAAGCCAACAAGCCAACAAGCCAACAAACCAACAAACCAACAAACCAACAAACCAACAAACTAAAAAACCAACAAGCCAACAAACCGACAAACCAACAAGCCAACAAACCAACAAACCAACAAACCAACATGCCAACAAACCAACAAACTAAGTAACCAGCAAGCCAACAAACCAACAAACCAACA
Source organism: Atherix ibis (assembly GCA_958298945.1). Lineage (NCBI taxonomy): Eukaryota > Metazoa > Arthropoda > Insecta > Diptera > Athericidae > Atherix > Atherix ibis. Next base: position 33,505,595 of record OY282608.1, read on the forward strand.
AACCATCAAGCCAACAAGCCAACAAACCAACAAACCAACAAACCAACAAGACAACAAACCAACAAGCCAACAAACGAACAAACAAACAAACCAAGTAACCAAAAAGCCAACAAACTAACAAACCAACAAGCCAAAAGGCCAACAAACCAACAAACCAACAAAGCAACAAGCCAACAAGCCAACAAACCAACAAACCAACAAACCAACAAGCCAACAAACCAACAAGCCAACAAGCCAACAAGCCAACAAACCAACAAAACAACAAAACAACAAGCCAACAAACCAACAAACCAACAAGCCAACAAACCAACAAATTAACAAACCAACAAGCCAACAAGCCAACAAACCAACAAACCAACAAGCAAACAAACCAACAAACCAACAAACCAACAAGCCAACAAACCAAAAAACCAAGTAACCAAAAATCCAACAAACTAACAAACCAACAAGCCAACAAGCCAACAAACCAACAAACCAGCAAAGCAACAAGCCAACAAGCCAACAAACCAACAAACCAACAAGCCAACAAACCAACAAACCAACAAGCCAACAAGCCAACAAACCAACAAACCAACAAGCAAACAAGCCAACAAACCAACAAACCAAAAAATCAACAAACCAACAAACCAACAAGCCAACAAGCCAACAAACCAACAAACCAACAAGCCAACAAACCAACAAACCAACAAACTAAGTAACGAACAAGCCAACAAGCCAACAAACCAACAAACCAACAAGCCAACAAGCCAACAAACCAACAAGCCAACAAACCAACATACCAACAAACCAAAAAACCAACAAACCAACAAACCAACAAACCAACAAACCAACAAACCAACAAACCAACAAGCCAACAAACCAACAAACGAACAAACCAACAAACCAAGTAACCAAAAAGCCAACAAATCTAAAACCAACAAGCCAACAAGCAAACAAACCAACAAGCCAACAAACCAACAAACCAACAAAGCAACAAGCCAACAAGCCAACAAACCAACGAACCAACAAGCCAACCAACCAAAAAACCAACAAGCCAACAAGCCAACAAACCAACAAACCAACAAACCAAGTAACCAAAAAGCCAACAAACTAACAAACCAACAAGCCAATAAGCCAACAAACCAACAAACCAACAAACCAACAAACTAACAAACCAACAAACCAACAAACCAATAAACAAAAAAACCAACAAATCAACAAGCCAACAAGCCAACAAACCAACAAACTAACAAACCAACAAACGAACTAACCAACAAACCAACAAGCCAACAAGCCAACAAACCAACAAACCAACAAACCAACAAACCAACAAACCAACAAACTAACAAACCAACAAGCCAACAAACCAACAAACCAACAAGCCAACAAATTAACAAACCAACAAACCAACATGCCAACAAACCAACAAACTAAGTAACCAACAAGCCAACAAACAAACAAACTAACAAAACAACAAACGAACTAACCAACAAACCAACAAGCCAACAAGCCAACAAACCAACAAACCAACAAACCAACAAACCAACAAACTAAGTAACCAACAAGCCAACAAACAAACAAATCAACAAGCCAACAAGCCAACAAAACCAACAAACCAACAAGCCAACAAACCAACAAACCAACAAGCCAACAAGCCAACAAGCCAACAAACCAACAAACCAACAAACCAACAAGCCAACAAACCAACAAACCAACAAGCCAACAAACCAACAAACCAACAAACCAACAAACCAGCAAGCCAACAAGCCAACAAACCAACAAACCAACAAGCCAACAAACCAACAAACCAACAAACCAACAAACCAAAAAACAAAGTAACCAAAAAGCCAACAAACTAACAAACTAACAAGCCAACAAGCCAACAAACCAACAAACCAGCAAAGCAAAAAGCCAACAAGCCAACAAACCAACAAACCAACAAGCCAACAAACCAACAAACCAACAAACCAAAAAACCAACAAACCAACAAACCAACAAACCAACAAACCAACAAACCAACAAGCCAACAAACCAACAAACGAACAAACCAACAAACCAAGTAACCAAAAAGCCAACAAACTCACAAACCAACAAGCCAACAAGCAAACAAACCAACAAGCCAACAAACCAACAAACCAACAAAGCAACAAGCCAACAAGCCAACAAACCAACAAACCAACAAGCCAACAAACCAAAAAACCAACAAGCCAACAAGCCAACAAACCAACAAACCAACAAACCAAGTAACCAAAAAGCCAACAAACTAACAAACCAACAAGCCAACAAGCCAACAAACCAACAAACCAACAAACCAACAAACTAACAAACCAACAAACCAATAAACAAAAAAACCAACAAATCAACAAGCCAACAAGCCAACAAACCAACAAACTAACAAACCAACAAACGAACTAACCAACAAACCAACAAGCCAACAAGCCAACAAACCAACAAACCATCAAACCAACAAACCAACAAACCAACAAACTAACAAACCAACAATCCAACAAACCAACAAACCAACAAGCCAACAAATTAACAAACCAACAAACCAACATGCCAACAAACCAACAAACTAAGTAACCAACAAGCCAACAAACAAACAAACTAACAAACCAACAAACGAACTAACCAACAAACCAACAAGCCAACAAGCCAACAAACCAACAAACCAACAAACCAACAAACCAACAAACCAACAAACTAAGTAACCAACAAGCCAACAAACAAACAAATCAACAAGCCAACAAGCCAACAAAACCAACAAACCAACAAGCCAACAAACCAACAAACCAACAAGCCAACAAGCCAACAAGCCAACAAACCAACAAACCAACAAACCAACAAGCCAACAAACCAACAAACCAACAAGCCAACAAACCAACAAACCAACAAATCAACAAACCAACAAGCCAACAAGCCAACAAGCCAACAAACCAACAAACCAACAAGCCAACAAACCAACAAACCAACAAACCAAAAAACAAAGTAACCAAAAAGCCAACAAACTAACAAACTAACAAGCCAACAAGCCAACAAACCAACAAACCAGCAAAGCAACAAGCCAACAAGCCAACAAACCAACAAACCAACAAGCCAACAAACCAACAAACCAACAAGCCAACAAGCCAACAAACCAACAAACCAACAAACGAACAAGCCAACAAACCAACAAACCAAAAAACCAACAAACCAACAAGCCAACAAACCAACAAACGAACAAACCAACAAACCAAGTAACCAAAAAGCCAACAAACTCACAAACCAACAAGCCAACAAGCAAACAAACCAACAAGCCAACAAACCAACAAACCAACAAAGCAACAAGCCAACAAGCCAACAAACCAACAAGCCAGCAAACCAACAAACCAACAAACTAAGTAACCAACAAGCCAACAAGCCAACAAACCAACAAACCAACAAGCCAACAAGCCAACAAACCAACAAGCCAACAAATCAACATACCAACAAACCAAAAAACCAACAAACCAACAAACCAACAAACCAACAAACCAACAAACCAACAAGCCAACAAACCAACAAACGAACAAACCAACAAACCAAGTAACCAAAAAGCCAACAAACTCACAAACCAACAAGCCAACAAGCAAACAAACCAACAAGCCAACAAACCAACAAACCAACAAAGCAACAAGCCAACAAGCCAACAAACCAACAAACCAACAAGCCAACAAACCAAAAAACCAACAAGCCAACAAGCCAACAAACCAACAAACCAACAAACCTAGTAACCAAAAAGCCAACAAACTAACAAACCAACAAGCCAACAAGCCAACAAACCAACAAACCAACAAACCAACAAACCAACAAACCAACAAACCAATAAACCAACAAACCAATTAACCAAAAAACCAACAAACCAACAAGCCAACAAGCCAACAAACCAACAAACTAACAAACCAACAAACGAACAAACCAACAAACCAACAAGCCAACAAGCCAACAAACCAACAAACCAACAAGCCAACAAATTAACAAACCAACAAACCAACATGCCAACAAACCAACAAACTAAGTAACCAACAAGCCAACAAACAAACAAACTAACAAACCAACAAACGAACTAACCAACAAACCAACAAGCCAACAAGCCAACAAACCAACAAACCAACAAACCAACAAACCAACAAACTAAGTAACCAACAAGCCAACAAACCAACAAACCAACAAGCCAACAAGCCAACAAACCAACAAACCAACAAGCCAACAAACCAACAAACCAACAAACCAAAAAACCAACAAACCAACAAACCAACAAACCAACAAACCAACAAACCAACAAACCAACAAGCCAACAAGCCAACAAACCAACAAACCAACAAACCAACAAGCCAACAAACCAACAAAACAACAAACCAAGTAACCAAAAAGCCAACAAACTAACAAACCAACAAGCCAACAAGCCAACAAGCCAACAAACCAACAAACCAACAAAGCAACAAGCCAACAAGCCAACAAACCAACAAATCAAAAAGCCAACAAACCAACAAACCAACAAGCCAACAAGCCAACAAACCAACAAACCAACAAACCAACAAACCAACAAGCCAACAAACCAACAAACCAACAAGCCAACAAACCAACAAACCAACAAACCAACAAACAAACAAGCCAACAAACCAACAAACCAAAAAACCAAAAAACCAACAAACCAACAAGCCAACAAGCCAACAAACCAACAAACCAACAAGCCAACAAACCAACAAACCAACAAACTAGTAACCAACAAGCCAACAAGCCAACAAACCTACAAACCAACAAGCCAACAAGCCAACAAACCAACAAGCCAACAAACCAACATACCAACAAACCAAAAAACCAACAAACCAACAAACCAACAAACCAACAAACCAACAAACCAACAAGCCAACAAACCAACAAACGAACAAACCAACAAACCAAGTAACCAAAAAGCCAACAAACTCACAAACCAACAAGCCAACAAGCAAACAAACCAACAAGCCAACAAACCAACAAACCAACAAGCCAACAAGCCAACAAACCAACAAACCAGCAAAGCAACAAGCCAACAAGCCAACAAACCAACAAACCAACCAGCCAACAAACCAACAAACCAACAAGCCAACAAGCCAACAAACTAACAAACCAACAAACGAACAAGCCAACAAACCAACAAACCAAAAAACCAACAAACCAACAAACCAACAAACCAATAAACCAACCAACCAACAAACCAACAAACGAACAAACCAACAAACAAAGTAACCAAAAAGCCAACAAACTCACAAACCAACAAGCCAACAAGCAAACAAACCAACAAGCCAACAAACCAACAAACCAACAAAGCAACAAGCCAACAAGCCAACAAACCAACAAACCAAAAAGCCAACAAACCAAAAAACCAACAAGCCAACAAGCCAACAAACCAACAAACCAACAAACCAAGTAACCAAAAAGCCAACAAACTAACAAACCAACAAGCCAACAGGCCAACAAACCAACAAACCAACAAACCAACAAACCAACAAACCAACAAACCAACAAACCAACAAACCAACAAACCAATAAACCAAAAAACCAACAAACCAACAAGCCAACAAGCCAACAAACCAACAAACTAACAAACCAACAAACGAACTAACCAACAAACCAACAAGCCAACAAGCCAACAAACCAACAAACCAACAAACCAACAAACCAACAAACTAACAAACCAACAAGCCAACAAACCAACAAACCAACAACCCAACAAAATAACAAACCAACAAACCAACATGCCAACAAACCAACAAACTAAGTAACCAACAAGCCAACAAACAAACAAACTAACAAACCAACAAACGAACTAGCCAACAAACCAACAAACCAACAAATCAACAAGCCAACAAACCAACAAACAAAAAAACCAACAAACCAACAAGCCAACAAGCCAACAAACCAACAAACTAACAAACCAACAAACGAACTAACCAACAAACCAACAAGCCAACAAACTAACAAACCAACAAGCTACAAACCAACAAGCCAACAAGCCAACAAACCAACAAACCAACAAACCAACAAACCAACAATCCAAAAAACCAAAAAACCAACAAACCAACAAGCCAACAAGCCAACAAACCAACATACTAACAAACCAACAAACGAACTAACCAACAAACCAACAAGCCAACAAGCCAACAAACCAACAAACCAACAAACCAACAAACCAACAAACTAACAAACCAACAAGCCAACAAGCCAACAAACCAACAAACCAACAAACCAACAAACCAACAAACTAACAAACCAACAAGCCAACAAACCAACAAACCAACAACCCAACAAAATAACAAACCAACAAACCAACATGCCAACAAACCAACAAACTAAGTAACCAACAAGCCAACAAACAAACAAACTAACAAACCAACAAACGAACTAGCCAACAAACCAACAAACCAACAAATCAACAAGCCAACAAACCAACAAACCAACAAACCAACAAACCAACAAACCAACAAACCAACAAACTAAGTAGCCAACAAGCCAACAAACCAACAAACCAACAAGCCAACAAGCCAACAAACCAACAAACCAGTAAGCCAACAAACCAACAAACCAACAAGCCAACAAGCCAACAAACCAACAAACCAACAAACCAACAAGCCAACAAACCAACAAACCAACAAGCCAACAAACCAACAAACCAACAAACCAACAAACCAACAAGCCAACAAGCCAACAAACCAACAAACCAACAAGCCAATAAGCCAACAAACCAACAAACCAACAAGCCAACAAACCAAGTAACCAACAAGCCAACAAACCAACAAACCAACAAACCAACAAACCAACAAACCAACAAGCCAACAAGCCAACAAACCAACAAACCAACAAGCCAACAAACCAACAAACCAACAAACCAACAAACCAACAAACCAACAAACCAACAAGCCAACAAACCAACAAGCCAACAAACCAACAAACCAACAAACCACGTAACCAAAAAGCCAACAAACTAACAAACCAACAAGCCAACAAGCCAACAAACCAACAAACCAACAAAGCAACAAGCCAACAAGCAAACAAACCAACAAACCAACAAGCCAACAAACCAACAAACCAACAAACCAACAAGCCAACAAACCAACAAACCAACAAACCAACAAACCAACAAGCCAACAAACCAACAAACCAAAAAACCAACAAACCAACAAACCAACAAGCCAACAAGCCAACAAGCCAACAAACCAACAAACCAACAAACCAACAAACCAACAAACCAACAAACCAACAAACCAACATGCCAACAAACCAACAAACTAAGTAACCAGCAAGCCAACAAACCAACAAACCAACAAACCATCAAGCCAAGAAGCCAACAAACCAACAAACCAACAAACCAACAAATCAACAAACCAACAAGCCAACAAACCAACAAACCAACAAACCAACAAACCAACAAACCAACAAACCAACAAGCCAACAAGCCAACAAACCAGCAAGCCAACAAACCAACAAGCCAACAAACCAACAAACCAACAAGCCAACAAGCCAACAAAACAACAAACCAACAAACCAACAAGCCAACAAGCCAACAAACCAACAAACCAACAAACCAACAAACCAACAAGCCAACAAACCAACAAACCAACAAGCCAACAAACCAACAAACCAACAAACCAACAAACAAACAAGCCAACAAACCAACAAACCAAAAAACCAAAAAACCAACAAACCAACAAGCCAACAAGCCAACAAACCAACAAACCAACAAGCCAACAAACCAACAAACCAACAAACTAGTAACCAACAAGCCAACAAGCCAACAAACCTACAAACCAACAAGCCAACAAGCCAACAAACCAACAAGCCAACAAACCAACATACCAACAAACCAAAAAACCAACAAACCAACAAACCAACAAACCAACAAACCAACAAACCAACAAGCCAACAAACCAACAAACGAACAAACCAACAAACCAAGTAACCAAAAAGCCAACAAACTCACAAACCAACAAGCCAACAAGCAAACAAACCAACAAGCCAACAAACCAACAAACCAACAAGCCAACAAGCCAACAAACCAACAAACCAACAAACCAACAAACCAACAAGCCAACAAACCAACAAACCAACAAGCCAACAAACCAACAAACCAACAAACCAACAAACAAACAAGCCAACAAACCAACAAACCAAAAAACCAAAAAACCAACAAACCAACAAGCCAACAAGCCAACAAACCAACAAACCAACAAGCCAACAAACCAACAAACCAACAAACTAGTAACCAACAAGCCAACAAGCCAACAAACCTACAAACCAACAAGCCAACAAGCCAACAAACCAACAAGCCAACAAACCAACATACCAACAAACCAAAAAACCAACAAACCAACAAACCAACAAACCAACAAACCAACAAACCAACAAGCCAACAAACCAACAAACGAACAAACCAACAAACCAAGTAACCAAAAAGCCAACAAACTCACAAACCAACAAGCCAACAAGCAAACAAACCAACAAGCCAACAAACCAACAAACCAACAAGCCAACAAGCCAACAAACCAACAAACCAGCAAAGCAACAAGCCAACAAGCCAACAAACCAACAAACCAACCAGCCAACAAACCAACAAACCAACAAGCCAACAAGCCAACAAACTAACAAACCAACAAACGAACAAGCCAACAAACCAACAAACCAAAAAACCAACAAACCAACAAACCAACAAACCAATAAACCAACCAACCAACAAACCAACAAACGAACAAACCAACAAACAAAGTAACCAAAAAGCCAACAAACTCACAAACCAACAAGCCAACAAGCAAACAAACCAACAAGCCAACAAACCAACAAACCAACAAAGCAACAAGCCAACAAGCCAACAAACCAACAAACCAAAAAGCCAACAAACCAAAAAACCAACAAGCCAACAAGCCAACAAACCAACAAACCAACAAACCAAGTAACCAAAAAGCCAACAAACTAACAAACCAACAAGCCAACAGGCCAACAAACCAACAAACCAACAAACCAACAAACCAACAAACCAACAAACCAACAAACCAACAAACCAACAAACCAATAAACCAAAAAACCAACAAACCAACAAGCCAACAAGCCAACAAACCAACAAACTAACAAACCAACAAACGAACTAACCAACAAACCAACAAGCCAACAAGCCAACAAACCAACAAACCAACAAACCAACAAACCAACAAACTAACAAACCAACAAGCCAACAAACCAACAAACCAACAACCCAACAAAATAACAAACCAACAAACCAACATGCCAACAAACCAACAAACTAAGTAACCAACAAGCCAACAAACAAACAAACTAACAAACCAACAAACGAACTAGCCAACAAACCAACAAACCAACAAATCAACAAGCCAACAAACCAACAAACAAAAAAACCAACAAACCAACAAGCCAACAAGCCAACAAACCAACAAACTAACAAACCAACAAACGAACTAACCAACAAACCAACAAGCCAACAAACTAACAAACCAACAAGCTACAAACCAACAAGCCAACAAGCCAACAAACCAACAAACCAACAAACCAACAAACCAACAATCCAAAAAACCAAAAAACCAACAAACCAACAAGCCAACAAGCCAACAAACCAACATACTAACAAACCAACAAACGAACTAACCAACAAACCAACAAGCCAACAAGCCAACAAACCAACAAACCAACAAACCAACAAACCAACAAACTAACAAACCAACAAGCCAACAAGCCAACAAACCAACAAACCAACAAACCAACAAACCAACAAACTAACAAACCAACAAGCCAACAAACCAACAAACCAACAACCCAACAAAATAACAAACCAACAAACCAACATGCCAACAAACCAACAAACTAAGTAACCAACAAGCCAACAAACAAACAAACTAACAAACCAACAAACGAACTAGCCAACAAACCAACAAACCAACAAATCAACAAGCCAACAAACCAACAAACCAACAAACCAACAAACCAACAAACCAACAAACCAACAAACTAAGTAGCCAACAAGCCAACAAACCAACAAACCAACAAGCCAACAAGCCAACAAACCAACAAACCAGTAAGCCAACAAACCAACAAACCAACAAGCCAACAAGCCAACAAACCAACAAACCAACAAACCAACAAGCCAACAAACCAACAAACCAACAAGCCAACAAACCAACAAACCAACAAACCAACAAACCAACAAGCCAACAAGCCAACAAACCAACAAACCAACAAGCCAATAAGCCAACAAACCAACAAACCAACAAGCCAACAAACCAAGTAACCAACAAGCCAACAAACCAACAAACCAACAAACCAACAAACCAACAAACCAACAAGCCAACAAGCCAACAAACCAACAAACCAACAAGCCAACAAACCAACAAACCAACAAACCAACAAACCAACAAACCAACAAACCAACAAGCCAACAAACCAACAAGCCAACAAACCAACAAACCAACAAACCACGTAACCAAAAAGCCAACAAACTAACAAACCAACAAGCCAACAAGCCAACAAACCAACAAACCAACAAAGCAACAAGCCAACAAGCAAACAAACCAACAAACCAACAAGCCAACAAACCAACAAACCAACAAACCAACAAGCCAACAAACCAACAAACCAACAAACCAACAAACCAACAAGCCAACAAACCAACAAACCAAAAAACCAACAAACCAACAAACCAACAAGCCAACAAGCCAACAAGCCAACAAACCAACAAACCAACAAACCAACAAACCAACAAACCAACAAACCAACAAACCAACATGCCAACAAACCAACAAACTAAGTAACCAGCAAGCCAACAAACCAACAAACCAACAAACCATCAAGCCAAGAAGCCAACAAACCAACAAACCAACAAACCAACAAATCAACAAACCAACAAGCCAACAAACCAACAAACCAACAAACCAACAAACCAACAAACCAACAAACCAACAAGCCAACAAGCCAACAAACCAGCAAGCCAACAAACCAACAAGCCAACAAACCAACAAACCAACAAGCCAACAAGCCAACAAAACAACAAACCAACAAACCAACAAGCCAACAAGCCAACAAACCAGCAAGCCAACAAACCAACAAACCAACAAACCAACAAGCCAACAAACCAACAAACCAACAAGCTAACAAACCAACAAACAAATAAACCATCAAACCAACAAACCAACAAGCCAACAAGCCAACAAGCCAACAAACCAACAAACCAACAAACCAACAAGCCAACAAGCCAACAAACCAACAAACCAACAAACCAAGTAACCAAAAAGCCAACAAACTAACAAACCAACAAGCCAACAAGCCAACAAACCAACAAACCAACAAAGCAACAATCCAACAAGCCAACAAACCAACAAACCAACAAGCCAACAAACCAAGTAACCAAAAAGCCAACAAACTAACAAACCAACAAGCCAACAAACCAACAAGCCAACAAGCCAACAAACCAACAAACCAACAAACCAACAAACCAACAAACCAATAAACCAAAAAACCAACAAACCAACAAGCCAACAAGCCAACAAACCAACAAACTAACAAACCAACAAACGAACTAACCAACAAACCAACAAGCCAACAAACTAACAAACCAACAAGCCAACAAACCAACAAGCCAACAAGCCAACAAACCAACAAACCAACAAACCAACAAACCAACAAACCAATAAACCAAAAAACCAACAAACCAACAAGCCAACAAGCCAACAAACCAACATACTAACAAACCAACAAACGAACTAACCAACAAACCAACAAGCCAACAAGCCAACAAACCAACAAACCAACAAACCAACAAACCAACAAACTAACAAACCAACAAGCCAACAAACCGACAAACCAACAAGCCAACAAACCAACAAACCAACAAACCAACATGCCAACAAACCAACAAACTAAGTAACCAGCAAGCCAACAAACCAACAAACCAACAAACCATCAAGCCAACAAGCCAACAAACCAACAAGCCAACAAACCAACAAGCCAACAAACCAACCAACAAACAAACCAAGTAACCAAAAAGTCAACAAACTAACATACCAACAAGCCAAAAGGCCAACAAACCAACAAACCAACAAAGCAACAAGCCAACAAGCTAACAAACTAACAAACCAACAAACCAACAAGCCAACAAACCAACAAGCCAACAAGCCAACAAGCCAACAAACCAACAAAACAACAAAACAACAAGCCAACAAACCAACAAACCAACAAGCCAACAAACCAACAAACCAACAAACAAACAACCCAACAAGCCAACAAGCCAACAAACCAACAAACCAACAAGCAAACAAACCAACAAACCAACAAACCAACAAGCCAACAAACCAAAAAACCAAGTAACCAAAAATCCAACAAATTAACAAACCAACAAGCCAACAAGCCAACAAACCAACAAACCAGCAAAGCAACAATTTAACAAGCCAACAAACAAAAAAACCAACAAGCCAACAAACTAACAAACCAACAAGCCAACAAGCCAACAAGCCAACAAACCAACAAACCAACAAACAAACAAGCCAACAAACCAACAAACAAAAAAACCAACAAACCAACAAACCAACAAGCCAACAAGCCAACAAACCAACAAACCAACAAGCCAACAAACCAACAAACCAACAAACTAAGTAACCAACAAGCCAACAAGCCAACAAACCAACAAACCAACAAGCCAACAAGCCAACAAACCAACAAGCCAACAAACCAACATACCAACAAACCAAAAAACCTACAAACCAACAAACCAACAAACCAACAAACCAACAAGCCAACAAACCAACAAACGAACAAACCAACAAACCAAGTAACCAAAAAGCCAACAAACTCACAAACCAACAAGCCAACAAGCAAACAAACCAACAAGCCAACAAGCCAACAAGCCAACAAACCAACAAACCAACAAGCCAACAAACCAAAAAACCAACAAGCCAACAAGCCAACAAACCAACAAACCAACAAACCAAGTAACCAAAAAGCCAACAAACTAACAAACCAACAAGCCAACAAGCCAACAAACCAACAAACCAAGAAACCAACAAACCAATAAACCAAAAAACCAACAAACCAACAAGCCAACAAGCCAACAAACCAACAAACTAACAAACCAACTAACCAACAAACCAACAAACCAACAAGCCAACAAGCCAACAAACCAACAAACCAAAAAACCAACAAACCAACAAACTAACAAACCAACAAGCCAACAAACCAACAAACCAACAAGCCAACAAATTAACAAACCAACAAACCAACATGCCAACAAACCAACAAACTAAGTAACCAACAAGCCAACAAACAAACAAACTAACAAACCAACAAACGAACTAACCAACAAACCAACAAGCCAACAAGCCAACAAACCAACAAACCAACAAACCAACAAACTAAGTAACCAACAAGCCAACAAACCAACAAACCAACAAGCCAACAAGCCAACAAACTAACAAACCAACAAGCCAACAAACCAACAAACCAACAAACCAAAAAACTAACAAACCATCAAACCAACAAACCAACAAACCAACAAACCAACAAACCAACAAGCCAACAAGCCAACAAACCAACAAACCAACAAACCAACAAGCCAACAAACCAACAAAACAACAAACCAAGTAACCAAAAAGCCAACAAACTAACAAACCAACAAGCCAACAAGCCAACAAACCAACAAACCAACAAAGCAACAAGCCAACAAACCAACAAATCAACAAGCCAACAAACCAACAAACCAACAAGCCAACAAGCCAACAAACCAACAAACCAACAAACCAACAAACCAACAAACCAACAAACCAACCAGCCAACAATCCAACAAACCAACAATCCAACAAACCAACAAGCCAACAAACCAACAAGCCAACAAACCAACAAACCAACAAACCAAGTAACCAAAAAGCCAACAAACTAACAAACCAACAAGCCAACAAACCAACTAACCAACAAACCAACAAAGCAATAAGCCAACAAGCCAACAAACCAACAAACCAACAAGCCAACAAACCAACAAACCAACAAGCCAACAAGCCAACAAACCAACAAACCAACAAACCAACAAGCCAACAAACCAACAAACCAAAAAACCGCCAAACCAACAAACCAACAAGCCAACAAGCCAACAAACCAACAAACCAACAAACCAAGTAACCAAAAAGCCAACAAACTAACAAGCCAACAAGCCAACAAGCCAACAAACCAACAAACCAACAAAGCAACAAGCCAACAAGCCAACAAACCAACAAATCAACAAGCCAACAAAACAACAAACCAACAAGCCAACAAGCCAACAAGCCAACAAACCAACAAACCAACAAACCAACAATCCAACAAACCAACAAGCCAACAAACCAACAAGCCAACAAACCAACAAACCAAGTAACCCAAAAGCCAACAAACTAACAAACCAACAAGCCAACAAACCAACTAACCAACAAACCAACAAAGCAATAAGCCAACAAGCCAACAAACCAACAAGCCAACAAACCAACAAACCAACAAGCCAACAAGCCAACAAACCAACAAACCAACAAACCAACAAGCCAACAAACCAACAAACCAAAAAACCGACAAACCAACAAACCAACAAGCCAACAAGCCAACAAACCAACAAACCAACAAGCCAACAAACCAACAAATCAAGAAACTAAGTAACCAACAAGCCAACAAACCAACAAACCAACAAGCCAACAAGCCAACAAACCAACAAACCAACAAACCAACAAGCCAACAAACCAACAAACCAACAAACCAACAAACCAACAAGCCAACAAGCCAACAAATCAACAAACCAACAAGCCAACAAACCAACAAACCAACAAGCCAACAAGCCAACAAACCAAAAAACAAAGTAACCAAAAAGCCAACAAACTAACAAACCAACAAGCTAACAAGCCAACAAACCAACAAACCAGCAAAGCAACAAGCCAACAAGCCAACAAACCAACAAGCCAACAAGCCAACAAACCAACAAACCAACAAGCCAACAAGCCAACAAACCAACAAACCAACAAACGAACAAGCCAACAAACCAACAAACCAAAAAACCAACAAACCAACAAACCAACAAGCCAACAAGCCAACAAACCAAGAAACCAACAAGCCAACAAACCAACAAACCAACAAACTAAGTAACCAACAAGCCAACAAGCCAACAAACCAACAAACCAACAAGCCAACAAGCCAACAAACCAACAAGCCTACATACCAACAAACCAAAAAACCAACAAACCAACAAACCAACAAACCAACAAACCAACAAGCCAACAAACCAACAAACGAACAAACCAACAAACCAAGTAACCAAAAAGCCAACAAACTCACAAACCAACAAGCCAACAAGCAAACAAACCAACAAGCCAACAAACCAACAAACCAACAAAGCAACAAGACAAAAAGCCAACAAACCAACAAACCAACAAGCCAACAAACCAAAAAACCAACAAGCCAACAAGCCAACAAACCAACAAACCAACAAACCAAGTAACCAAAAAGCCAACAAACTAACAAACCAACAAACCAACAAGCCAACAAGCCAACAAACCAACAAACCAACAAACCAACAAACCAGCAAACCAACAAACCAACAAACCAATAAACCAAAAAACCAACAAAACAACAAGCCAACAAGCCAACAAACCAACAAACTAACAAACCAACAAACGAACTAACCAACAAACCAACAAGCCAACAAGCCAACAAACCAACAAACCAACAAACCAACAAACCAACAAGCCAACAAACCAACAAACCAACAAACTAACAAACCAACAAGCCAACAAACCAACAAACCAACAAGCCAACAAATTAACAAACCAACAAACCAACATGCCAACAAACCAACAAACTAAGTAACCAACAAGCAAACAAACAAACAAACTAACAAACCAACAAACCAACAAGCCAAC
The DNA here is from genome assembly GCA_958298945.1 of Atherix ibis. Classification (NCBI taxonomy): domain Eukaryota; kingdom Metazoa; phylum Arthropoda; class Insecta; order Diptera; family Athericidae; genus Atherix; species Atherix ibis. The sequence continues at coordinate 33,521,494 of OY282608.1, forward strand.
AAGCCAACAAACCAACAAACCAACAAACCAACAAACCAACAAACTAAGTAACCAACAAGCCAACAAACCAACAAACCAACAAGCCAACAAGCCAACAAACCAACAAACCAACAAGCCAACAAACCAACAAACCAACAAACCAAAAAACCAACAAACCAACAAACCAACAAACCAACAAACCAACAAACCAACAAATCAACAAGCCAACAAGCCAACAAACCAACAAACCAACAAACCAACAAGTCAACAAGCCAACAAAACAACAAACCAAGTAACCAAAAAGCCAACAAACTAACAAACCAACAAGCCAACAAGCCAACAAACCAACAAACCAACAAAGCAATAAGCCAACAAACCAACAAATCAACAAGCCAACAAATCAACAAACCAACAAGCCAACAAGCCAACAAACCAACAAACCAACAAACCAACAAACCAACAAGCCAACAAACCAACAAACCAACAAACCAACAAGCAAAATAACCAACAAACCAACCAGCCAACAATCCAACAAACCAACAAGCCAACAAACCAACAAGCCAACAAACCAACAAACTAACAAACCAAGTAACCAAAAAGCCAACAAACTAACAAACCAACAAGCCAACAAACCAACTAACCAACAAACCAACAAAGCAATAAGCCAACAAGCCAACAAACCAACAAACCAACAAGCCAACAAACCAACAAACCAACAAGCCAACAAGCCAACAAACCAACAAACCAACAAACCAACAAACCAACAAGCCAACAAACCAACAAACCAAAAAACAGACAAACCAACAAACCAACAAGCCAACAAGCCAACAAACCAACAAACCAACAAGCCAACAAACCAACAAATCAACAAACTAAGTAATCAACAAGCCAACAAACCAACAAACCAACAAGCCAACAAGCCAACAAACTAACAAACCAACAAGCCAAAAAACCAACATACCAACAAACCAAAAAACCAACAAACCAACAAACCAACAAACCAACAAACCAACAAACCAACAAACCAACAAGCCAACAAACCAACAAACCAACAAACCAACAAACCAAGTAACCAAAAAGCCAACAAACTGACAAACCAAAAAGCCAACAAGCCAACAAACCAACAAGCCAACAAACCAACAAACCAACAAAGCAACAAGCCAACAAGCCAACAAACCAACAAACCAACAAACCAAAATGCCAACAAACCAACAAACTAAGTAACCAACAAGCCAACAAACCAACAAACCAACAAGCCAACAAGCCAACAAACCAACAAACCAACAAACCAACAAACAAAGTAACCAACAAACCAACAAACCATCAAACGAACAAAGCAACAAACCAACAAACCAACAAACCAACAAGCCAACAAACCAACAAACAAATAAACCAACAAACCAACAAACATATAAACCAACAAACCAACAAACCAACAAACCAAGAAAACAATAAACCAACAAACCAACAAACTAACAAACCAACAAGCCAACAAGCCAACAAACCAACAAACCAACAAACCAACAAACCAACAAACCAACAAACCAACAAAGCAACAAACCAACATGCCAAGAAACCAACAAACTAAGTAACCAACAACCCAACAAACCAACAAACCAACAAGCCAACAAGCCAACAAACTAACAAACCAACAAGCCAACAAGCCAACAAACCAACAAACCAACAAACCAACAAACCAACAAACCAACAAACCAACAAAGCAACAAACCAACATGCCAAGAAACCAACAAACTAAGTAACCAACAACCCAACAAACCAACAAACCAACAAGCCAACAAGCCAACAAACCAACAAACAACAAACCAACAAGCCAACAAGCCAACAAACCAACAAACCAAGTAACTAAAAAGCAAACAATCTAACAAACCAACAAGCCAACAAACCAACAAGCCAACAAACCAACAAACCAACAAGCCAACAAACCAACAAACCAAAAAACCAATAAACCAACAAACCAACAAACCAACAAACCAACAAACCAACAAACCAACAAGCCAACAAGCCAACAAACCAACAAACTAACAAACCAACAAGCCAACAAACAAACAAACCAACAAGCCAACAAGTCAACAAACCAACAAACCAAGTAACCAACAAGCCAACAAACCAACAATCCAACAAACCAACAAACAAATAAACCAACAAACCAACAAACCAATAAACCAACAAACCAACAAACCAACAAACCAACAAACCAACAAACCAATTAACCAACAAACCAACAAACGAACAAACCAACAAACCAACAAACCAACAAACAAATAAACCAACAAACCAACAAACCAACAAACCAACAAACCAACAAACCAACAAACCAACAAACCAATTAACCAACAAACCAACAAACGAACAAACTAACAAACCAACAAACCAACAAACCAACAAACCAACAATCCAACAAGCCAACAAACCAACAAACCAACAAACCAACAAGCCAACAAACCAACAAGCTAACAAACCAACAAACCAACAAACCAAGTAACCAAAAAGCCGACAAACTAACAAACCAACAAGCCAACAAGCCAACAAACCAACAAACCAACAAAGCAACAAGCCAACAAGCCAACAAACCAACAAACCAACAAAGCAACAAGCCAACAAGCCAACAAACCAACAAACCAACAACCCAACAAACCAACAAGCCAACAAACCAACAAACCAACAAACCAAGTAACCAAAAATCCAACAAAATACAAACCAACAAGCCAACAAGCCAACAAACCAACAAAGCAACAAGCCAACAAGCCAACAAACCAACAAGCCAACAAACCAACAAACCAACAAACCAACAAACCAACAAACTAAGTAACCAACAAGCCAACAAACCAACAAACCAACAAGCCAACAAGCCAACAAGCCAACAAGCCAACAAACCAACAAACCAACAAGCCAACAAACCAACAAACCAACAAACCAACAAAAACCAACAAACCAACAAACCAAAAAACCAACAAACCAACAAACCAGCAAACCAACAAACCAACAAACCCACAAGCCAACAAGCCAACAAACCAACAAACCAACAAACCAACAAGCCAACAAACCAACAAGCCAACAAACCAACAAACGAACAAGCCAACAAATTAACAAACCAACAAACCAACATGCCAACAAACCAACAAACTAAGTAACCAACAAGCAAACAAACAAACAAACTAACAAACCAACAAACCAACAAGCCAACAAGCCAACAAACCAACAAACCAACAAACTAAGTAACCAACAAGCCAACAAACCAACAAACCAACAAGCCAACAAGCCAACAAACCAACAAACCAACAAGCCAACAAACCAACAAACCAACAAACCAAAAAACCAACAAACCAACAAACCAACAAACCAACAAACCAACAAACCAACAAACCAATAAGCCAACAAGCCAACAAACCAACAAACCAACAAACCAACAAGTCAACAAACCAACAAAACAACAAACCAAGTAACCAAAAAGCCAACAAACTAACAAACCAACAAGCCAACAAGCCAACAAACCAACAAACCAACAAAGCAACAAGCCAACAAACCAACAAATCAACAAGCCAACAAACCAACAAACCAACAAGCCAACAAACCAACAAACCAACAAACCAACAAACCAACAAGCCAACAAACCAACAAACCAACAAGCAAACAAACCAACAAACCAACAAACCAACAAACCAACCAGCCAACAATCCAACAAACCAACAAGCCAACAAACCAACAAACTAACAAACCAAGTAACCAAAAAGCCAACAAACTAACAAACCAACAAGCCAACAAACCAACTAACCAACAAACCAACAAAGCAATAAGCCAACAAGCCAACAAACCAACAAACCAACAAGCCAACAAACCAACAAACCAACAAGCCAACAAGCCAACAAACCAACAAACCAACAAACCAGCAAACCAACAAACCAAAAAACCGACAAACCAACAAACCAACAAGCCAACAAGCCAACAAACCAACAAACCAACAAGCCAACAAACCAACAAATCAACAAACTAAATAATCAACAAGCCAACAAACCAACAAACCAACAAGCCAACAAGCCAACAAACCAACAAACCAACAAGCCAACAAACCAACATACCAACACGCAAAAAAACCAACAAACCAACAAACCAACAAACCAACAAACCAACAAACCAAGAAGCCAACAAACCAACAAACCAGCAAACCAACAAACCAAGTAACCAAAAAGCCAACAAACTCACAAACCAAAAAGCCAACAAGCCAACAAACCAACAAGCCAACAAACCAACAAACCAACAAAGCAACAAGCCAACAAGCCAACAAACCAACAAACCAACAAACCAACAAACCAACAAACCAAAATGCCAACAAAACAACAAACTAAGTAACCAATAAGCCAACAAACCAACAAACCAACAAGCCAACAAGCCAACAAACCAACAAACCAACAAGCCAACAAACCAACAAATCAACAAACTAAGTAATCAACAAGCCAACAAACCAAACAAACCAACAAGCCAACAAGCCAACAAACTAACAAACCAACAAGCCAAAAAACCAACATACCAACAAACCAAAAAACCAACAAACCAACAAACCAACAAACCAACAAACCAACAAACCAACAAACCAACAAGCCAACAAACCAACAAACCAACAAACCAACAAACCAAGTAACCAAAAAGCCAACAAACTGACAAACCAAAAAGCCAACAAGCCAACAAACCAACAAGCCAACAAACCAACAAACCAACAAAGCAACAAGCCAACAAGCCAACAAACCAACAAACCAACAAACCAAAATGCCAACAAACCAACAAACTAAGTAACCAACAAGCCAACAAACCAACAAACCAACAAGCCAACAAGCCAACAAACCAACAAACCAACAAACCAACAAACAAAGTAACCAACAAACCAACAAACCATCAAACGAACAAAGCAACAAACCAACAAACCAACAAACCAACAAGCCAACAAACCAACAAACAAATAAACCAACAAACCAACAAACATATAAACCAACAAACCAACAAACCAACAAACCAAGAAAACAATAAACCAACAAACCAACAAACTAACAAACCAACAAGCCAACAAGCCAACAAACCAACAAACCAACAAACCAACAAACCAACAAACCAACAAACCAACAAAGCAACAAACCAACATGCCAAGAAACCAACAAACTAAGTAACCAACAACCCAACAAACCAACAAACCAACAAGCCAACAAGCCAACAAACCAACAAACAACAAACCAACAAGCCAACAAGCCAACAAACCAACAAACCAAGTAACTAAAAAGCAAACAATCTAACAAACCAACAAGCCAACAAACCAACAAGCCAACAAACCAACAAACCAACAAGCCAACAAACCAACAAACCAAAAAACCAATAAACCAACAAACCAACAAACCAACAAACCAACAAACCAACAAACCAACAAGCCAACAAGCCAACAAACCAACAAACTAACAAACCAACAAGCCAACAAACAAACAAACCAACAAGCCAACAAGTCAACAAACCAACAAACCAAGTAACCAACAAGCCAACAAACCAACAATCCAACAAACCAACAAACAAATAAACCAACAAACCAACAAACCAATAAACCAACAAACCAACAAACCAACAAACCAACAAACCAACAAACCAATTAACCAACAAACCAACAAACGAACAAACCAACAAACCAACAAACCAACAAACAAATAAACCAACAAACCAACAAACCAACAAACCAACAAACCAACAAACCAACAAACCAACAAACCAATTAACCAACAAACCAACAAACCAACAAACGAACAAACTAACAAACCAACAAACCAACAAACCAACAAACCAACAATCCAACAAGCCAACAAACCAACAAACCAACAAACCAACAAGCCAACAAACCAACAAGCTAACAAACCAACAAACCAACAAACCAAGTAACCAAAAAGCCGACAAACTAACAAACCAACAAGCCAACAAGCCAACAAACCAACAAACCAACAAAGCAACAAGCCAACAAGCCAACGAACCAACAAACCAACAAAGCAACAAGCCAACAAGCCAACAAACCAACAAACCAACAACCCAACAAACCAACAAGCCAACAAACCAACAAACCAACAAACCAAGTAACCAAAAATCCAACAAAATACAAACCAACAAGCCAACAAGCCAACAAACCAACAAAGCAACAAGCCAACAAGCCAACAAACCAACAAACCAACAAAGCAACAAGCCAACAAGCCAACAAACCAACAAACCAACAAACCAACAAACCAACAAACCAACAAACCAACAAACCAACAAACCAACAAACTAACAAACCAACAAGCCAACAAACCAACAAACCTACAAGCCAACAAACCAACAAACCAACATGCCAACAAACCAACAAACTAAGTAACCAACAAGCCAAAAAACCAACAAACTAACAAACCAACAAACGAACTAACCAACAAACCAACAAGCCAACAAGCCAACAAACCAACAAACCAACAAACCAACAAACCAACAAACTAAGTAACCAACAAGCCAACAAACCAACAAACCAACAAGCCAACAAGCCAACAAGCCAACAAGCCAACAAACCAACAAACCAACAAGCCAACAAACCAACAAACCAACAAACCAACAAAAAACAACAAACCAACAAACCAAAAAACCAACAAACCAACAAACCAGCAAACCAACAAACCAACAAACCCACAAGCCAACAAGCCAACAAACCAACAAACCAACAAACCAACAAGCCAACAAACCAACAAGCCAACAAACCAACAAACGAACAAGCCAACAAATTAACAAACCAACAAACCAACATGCCAACAAACCAACAAACTAAGTAACCAACAAGCAAACAAACAAACAAACTAACAAACCAACAAACCAACAAGCCAACAAGCCAACAAACCAACAAACCAACAAACTAAGTAACCAACAAGCCAACAAACCAACAAACCAACAAGCCAACAAGCCAACAAACCAACAAACCAACAAGCCAACAAACCAACAAACCAACAAACCAAAAAACCAAAAAACCAACAAACCAACAAACCAACAAACCAACAAACCAACAAACCAATAAGCCAACAAGCCAACAAACCAACAAACCAACAAACCAACAAGTCAACAAACCAACAAAACAACAAACCAAGTAACCAAAAAGCCAACAAACTAACAAACCAACAAGCCAACAAGCCAACAAACCAACAAACCAACAAAGCAACAAGCCAACAAACCAACAAATCAACAAGCCAACAAACCAACAAACCAACAAGCCAACAAACCAACAAACCAACAAACCAACAAACCAACAAACCAACAAACCAACAAACCAACCAGCCAACAATCCAACAAACCAACAAGCCAACAAACCAACAAACTAACAAACCAAGTAACCAAAAAGCCAACAAACTAACAAACCAACAAGCCAACAAACCAACTAACCAACAAACCAACAAAGCAATAAGCCAACAAGCCAACAAACCAACAAACCAACAAGCCAACAAACCAACAAACCAACAAGCCAACAAGCCAACAAACCAACAAACCAACAAACCAGCAAACCAACAAACCAAAAAACCGACAAACCAACAAACCAACAAGCCAACAAGCCAACAAACCAACAAACCAACAAGCCAACAAACCAACAAATCAACAAACTAAATAATCAACAAGCCAACAAACCAACAAACCAACAAGCCAACAAGCCAACAAACCAACAAACCAACAAGCCAACAAACCAACATACCAACACGCAAAAAAACCAACAAACCAACAAACCAACAAACCAACAAACCAACAAACCAAGAAGCCAACAAACCAACAAACCAGCAAACCAACAAACCAAGTAACCAAAAAGCCAACAAACTCACAAACCAAAAAGCCAACAAGCCAACAAACCATCAAGCCAACAAACCAACAAACCAACAAAGCAACAAGCCAACAAGCCAACAAACCAACAAACCAACAAACCAAAATGCCAACAAAACAACAAACTAAGTAACCAATAAGCCAACAAACCAACAAACCAACAAGCCAACAAGCCAACAAACCAACAAACCAACAAACCAACAAACCAACAAACAAAGTAATTAACAAACCAACAAACCATCAAACGAACAAAGCAACAAACCAACAAACCAACAAACCAACAAGCCAACAAACCAACAAACAAATAAATCAACAAACCAACAAACATATAAACCAACAAACCAACAAACCAACAAACCAACAAAACAATAAACCAACAAACCAACAAACTAACAAACCAACAAGCCAACAAGCCAACAAACCAACAAACCAACAAACCAACAAACCAACAAACCAACAAACCAACAAACCAACATGCCAACAAACCAACAAACTAAGTAACCAACAACCCAACAAACCAACAAACCAACAAGCCAACAAGCCAACAAACCAACAAACAACAAACCAACAAACCAACAAGCCAACAAGCCAACAAACCAACAAACCAACAAACCAACAAACCAACAAACCAAAAAACCGACAAACCAACAAACCAACAAGCCAACAAGCCAACAAACCAACAAACCAACAAGCCAACAAACCAACAAATCAACAAACTAAATAATCAACAAGCCAACAAGCCAACAAACCAACAAACCAACAAGCCAACAAACCAACATACCAACAAACAAAAAAACCAACAAACCAACAAACCAACAAACCAAGAAACCAACAAACCAACAAGCCAACAAACCAACAAACCAGCAAACCAACAAACCAAGTAACCAAAAAGCCAACAAACTCACAAACCAAAAAGCCAACAAGCCAACAAACCAACAAGCCAACAAACCAACAAACCAACAAAGCAACAAGCCAACAAGCCAACAAACCAACAAACCAACAAACCAAAATGCCAACAAACCAACAAACTAAGTAACCAATAAGCCAACAAACCAACAAACCAACAAGCTAACAAGCCAACAAACCAACAAACCAACAAACCAACAAACCAACAAACAAAGTAACCAACAAACCAACAAACCATCAAACGAACAAAGCAACAAACCAACAAACCAACAAACCAACAAGCCAACAAACCAACAAACAAATAAATCAACAAACCAACAAACATATAAACCAACAAACCAACAAACCAACAAACCAACAAAACAATAAACCAACAAACCAACAAACTAACAAACCAACAAGCCAACATGCCAACAAACCAACAAACTAAGTAACCAACAACCCAACAAACCAACAAACCAACAAGCCAACAAGCCAACAAACCAACAAACAACAAACCAACAAGCCAACAAGCCAACAAACCAACAAACCAAGTAACTAAAAAGCAAACAATCTAACAAACCAACAAGCCAACAAACCAACAAGCCAACAAACCAACAAACCAAAAAGCCAACAAACCAACAAACCAAAAAACCAACAAACCAACAAACCAACAAACCAACAAACCAACAAACCAACAAACCAACAAACCAACAAACCAACAATCCAACAAACCAACAAACAAATAAACCAACAAACCAACAAACCAATAAACCAACAAACCAACAAACCGACAAACCAACAAACCAACAAACCAATTAACCAACAAACCAACAAACGAACAAACCAACAAACCAACAAACCAACAAACAAATAAACCAACAAACCAACAAACCAACAAACCAACAAACCAACAAACCAACAAACCAACAAACCAATTAACCAACAAACCAACAAACGAACAAACTAACAAACCAACAAACCCACAAACCAACAAACCAACAAGCCAACAAGCCAACAAACCAACAAACCAACAAACCAACAAGCCAACAAACCAACAAGCCAACAAACCAACAAACCAACAAACCAAGAAACAAAAAGGCCAACAAACTAACAAACCAACAAGCCAACAAGCCAACAAACCAACAAACCAACAAGCCAACAAACCAACAAACCAACAAACCAACAACCCAACAAACCAACAAGCCAACAAACCAACAAACCAACAAACCAAGTAACCAAAAATCCAACAAACTAACAAACCAACAAGCCAACAAGCCAACAAACCAACAAACCAGCAAAGCAACAAACCAACAAGCCAACAAGCCAACAAACCAACAAACCAACAAACCAACAAGCCAACAAGCCAGCAAACCAACAAACCAACAAGCCAACAAACACACAAACCAAAAAACCAACAAACCAACAAACCAACAAACCAACAAACCAACAAACCAACAAGCCAACAAACCAACAAACCAACAAACCAACAAACCAAGTAACCAAAAAGCCAACAAACTCACAAACCAAAAAGCCAACAAGCCAACAAACCAACAAGCCAACAAACCAACAAACCAACAAAGCAACAAGCCAACAAGCCAACAAACCAACAAACCAACAAACCAAAATGCCAACAAACCAACAAACTAAGTAACCAATAAGCCAACAAACCAACAAACCAACAAGCCAACAAACCAACAAACCAAAAAACCAACAAACCAACAAACCAACAAACCAACAAACCAACAAACCAACAAACCAACAAACCAACAATCCAACAAACCAACAAACAAATAAACCAACAAACCAACAAACCAATAAACCAACAAACCAACAAACCGACAAACCAACAAACCAACAAACCAATTAACCAACAAACCAACAAACCAACAAACGAACAAACCAACAAACCAACAAACCAACAAACAAATAAACCAACAAACCAACAAACCAACAAACCAACAAACCAACAAACCAACAAACCAATTAACCAACAAACCAACAAACGAACAAACTAACAAACCAACAAACCAACAAACCAACAAACCAACAAGCCAACAAGCCAACAAACCAACAAACCAACAAACCAACAAGCCAACAAACCAACAAACGAACAAGCCAACAAGCCAACAAACCAACAAACCAACAAACCAACAAGCCAACAAGCCAACAAACCAACAAACCAACAACCCAACAAACACACAAACCAACAACCCAACAAACCAACAAGCCAACAAACCAACAAACCAACAAACCAAGTAACCAAAAATCCAACAAAATACAAACCAACAAGCCAACAAGCCAACAAACCAACAAACCAACAAAGCAACAAGCCAACAAGCCAACAAACCAACAAACCAACAAGCCAACAAACCAACAAACCAACATACCAACAAACCAAAAAACCAACAAACCAATAAACCAACAAGCCAACAAGCCAACAAACCAACAAACCAACAAGCCAACAAGCCAACAAACCAACAAACCAACAAGCCAACAAACACACAAACCAACAAACCAACAAAACAACAAACCAACAAACTAACAAACCAACAAGCCAACAAACCAACAAACCTACAAGCCAACAAACCAACAAACCAACATGCCAACAAACCAACAAACTAAGTAACCAACAAGCCAAAAAACCAACAAACTAACAAACCAACAAACGAACTAACCAACAAACCAACAAGCCAACAAGCCAACAAACCAACAAACCAACAAACCAACAAACTAAGTAACCAACAAGTCAACAAACCAACAAACCAACAAGCCAACAAGCCAACAAGCCAACAAGCCAACAAACCAACAAACCAACAAGCCAACAAACCAACAAACCAACAAACCAACAAAAACCAACAAACCAACAAACCAAAAAACCAACAATCCAACAAACCAACAAACCAACAAACCAACAAACCAACAAGCCAACAAGCCAACAAACCAACAAACCAACAAACCAACAAACCAACAAGCCAACAAACCAACAAACATACAAGCCAACAAATTAACAAACCAACAAACCAACATGCCAACAAACCAACAAACTAAGTAACCAACAAGCAAACAAACAAACAAACTAACAAACCAACAAACCAACAAGCCAAGAAGCCAACAAACCAACAAACCAACAAACCAACAAACTAAGTAACCAACAAGCCAACAAACCAACAAACCAACAAGCCAACAAGCCAACAAACCAACAAACCAACAAGCCAACAAACCAACAAACCAACAAACCAAAAAACCAACAAACCAACAAACCAACAAACCAACAAACCAACAAACCAACAAACCAACAAACCAACAAACCAATAAGCCAACAAGCCAACAAACCAACAAACCAACAAACCAACAAGTCAACAAACCAACAAAACAACAAACCAAGTAACCAAAAAGCCAACAAACTAACAAACCAACAAGCCAACAAGCCAACAAACCAACAAACCAACAAAGCAACAAGCCAACAAACCAACAAATCAACAAGCCAACAAACCAACAAACCAACAAGCCAACAAGCCAACAAACCAACAAACCAACAAACCAAAAAACCAACAAGCCAACAAACCAACAAACCAACAAGCAAACAAACCAACAATCCAACAAACCAACAAACCAACCAGCCAAAAATCCAACTAACCAACAAGCCAACATACCAACAAACTAACAAACCAAGTAACCAAAAAGCCAACAAACTAACAAACCAACAAGCCAACAAACCAACTAACCAACAAACCAACAAAGCAATAAGCCAACAAGCCAACAAACCAACAAACCAACAAGCCAACAAACCAACAAACCAACAAGCCAACAAGCCAACAAACCAACAAACCAACAAACCAACAAACCAACAAACCAAAAAACCGACAAACCAACAAACCAACAAGCCAACAAGCCAACAAACCAACAAACCAACAAGCCAACAAACCAACAAATCAACAAACTAAATAATCAACAAGCCAACAAACCAACAAACCAACAAGCCAACAAGCCAACAAACCAACAAACCAACAAGCCAACAAACCAACATACCAACAAACAAAAAAACCAACAAACCATCAAACCAACAAACCAACAAACCAACAAACCAACAAGCCAACAAACCAACAAACCAGCAAACCAACAAACCAAGTAACCAAAAAGCCAACAAACTAACAAACCAACAAGCCAACAAACCAACTAACCAACAAACCAACAAAGCAATAAGCCAACAAGCCAACAAACCAACATACCAACAAGCCAACAAACCAACAAACCAACAAGCCAACAAGCCAACAAACCAACAAACCAACAAGCCAACAAGCCAACAAGCCAACAAACCAACAAACCAACAAGCCAACAAACACACAAACCAACAAACCAACAAACCAACAAACCAACAAACCAACAAGCCAACAAACCAACAAACCTACAAGCCAACAAACCAACAAACCAACATGCCAACAAACCAACAAACTAAGTAACCAACAAGCCAAAAAACCAACAAACCAACAAACCAACAAACGAACTAACCAACAAACCAACAAGCCAACAAGCCAACAAACCAACAAACCAACAAACCAACAAACCAACAAACTAAGTAACCAACAAGCCAACAAACCAACAAACCAACAAGCCAACAAGCCAACAAGCCAACAAGCCAACAAACCAACAAACCAACAAGCCAACAAACCAACAAACCAACAAACCAACAAAAACCAACAAGCCAACAAACCAACAAGCCAACAAACCAACAAACGAACAAGCCAACAAATTAACATACCAACAAACCAACATGCCAACAAACCAACAAACTAAGTAACCAACAAGCAAACAAACAAACAAACTAACAAACCAACAAACCAACAAGCCAACAAACCAACAAACCAACAAGCCAACAAGCCAACAAACCAACAAACCAACAAGCCAACAAACCAACAAACCAACAAACCAAAAAACCAACAAACCAATAAGCCAACAAGCCAACAAACCAACAAACCAACAAACCAACAAGTCAACAAACCAACAAAACAACAAACCAAGTAACCAAAAAGCCAACAAACTAACAAACCAACAAGCCAACAAGCCAACAAACCAACAAACCAACAAAGCAACAAGCCAACAAACCAACAAATCAACAAGCCAACAAACCAACAAACCAACAAGCCAACAAGCCAACAAACCAACAAACCAACAAACCAACAAGCCAACAAACCAACAAACCAACAAACAAACAAACCAACAAACCAACAAACCAACAAACCAACCAGCCAACAATCCAACAAACCAACAAGCCAACAAACCACCAAACTAACAAACCAAGTAACCAAAAAGCCAACAAACTAACAAACCAACAAGCCAACAAACCAACTAACCAACAAACCAACAAAGCAATAAGCCAACAAGCCAACAAACCAACAAACCAACAAGCCAACAAACCAACAAACCAACAAGCCAACAAGCCAACAAACCAACAAACCAACAAACCAACAAACCAACAAACCAAAAAACCGACAAACCAACAAACCAACAAGCCAACAAGGTAACAAACCAACAAACCAACAAGCCAACAAACCAACAAATCAACAAACTAAATAATCAACAAGCCAACAAACCAACAAACCAACAAGCCAACAAGCCAACAAACCAACAAACCAAAAAACCGACAAACCAAGAAACCAACAAGCCAACAAGCCAACAAACCAACAACCAACAAGCCAACAAACCAACAAACCAACAAACTAAGTAACCAACAAGCCAACAAACCAACAAACCAACAAGCCAACAAGCCAACAAACCAACAAGCCAACAAGCCAACAAACCAACAAAGCAACAAGCCAACAAGCCAACAAACCAACAAACCAACAAGCCAACAAACCAACAAACCAACATACCAACAAACCAAAAAACCAACAAACCAACAAACCAACAAGCCAACAAGCCAACAAACCAACAAACCAACAAGCCAACAAGCCAGCAAACCAACAAACCAACAAGCCAACAAACACACAAACCAACAAACCAAAAAACCAACAAACCAACAAACCAACAAACCAACAAACCAACAAACCAACAAGCCAACAAACCAACAAACCAACAAACCAACAAACCAAGTAACCAAAAAGCCAACAAACTCACAAACCAAAAAGCCAACAAGCCAACAAACCAACAAGCCAACAAACCAACAAACCAACAAAGCAACAAGCCAACAAGCCAACAAACCAACAAACCAACAACCAAAATGCAAACAAACCAACAAACTAAGTAACCAATAAGCCAACAAACCAACAAACCAACAAGCCAACAAGCCAACAAACAAAGTAACCAACAAATCAACAAACCATCAAACGAACAAAGCAACAAACCAACAAACCAACAAACCAACAAGCCAACAAACCAACAAACAAATAAACCAACAAACCAACAAACATATACACCAACAAAGCAACAAACCAACAAACCAACAAAACAATAAACCAACAAACCAACAAACTAACAAACCAACAAGCCAACAAGCCAACAAACCAACAAACCAACAAACCAACAAACCAACAAACCAACAAACCAACAAACCAACAAACCAACATGCCAACAAACCAACAAACTAAGTAACCAACAACCCAACAAACCAACAAACCAACAAGCCAACAAGCCAACAAACCAACAAACAACAAACCAACAAGCCAACAAGCCAACAAACCAACAAACCAAGTAACTAAAAAGCAAACAATCTAACAAACCAACAACCCAACAAACCAACAAGCCAACAAACCAACAAACCAACAAGCCAACAAACCAACAAACCAAAAAACCAACAAACCAACAAACCAACAAACCAACAAACCAACAAACCAACAAACCAACAAACCAACAATCCAACAAACCAACAAACAAATAAACCAACAAACCAACAAACCAAAAAACCAATAAACCAACAAACCAACAAACCGACAAACCAACAAACCAACAAACCAATTAACCAACAAACCAACAAACGAACAAACCAACAAACCAACAAACCAACAAACAAATAAACCAACAAACCAACAAACCAACAAACCAACAAACCAACAAACCAACAAACCAACAAACCAACAAACCAATTAACCAACAAACCAACAAACGAACAAACTAACAAACCAACAAACCAACAAACCAACAAACCAACAAACCAACAAGCCAACAAGCCAACAAACCAACAAACCAACAAACCAACAAGCCAACAAACCAACAAGCCAACAAACCAACAAACCAACAAACTAAGTAACCAAAAAGCCAACAAACTAACAAACCAACAAGCCAACAAGCCAACAAACCAACAAACCAACAAAGCAACAAGCCAAAAAGCCAACAAACCAACAAACCAACAAAGCAACAAGCCAACAAGCCAACAAACCAACAAACCAACAAACCAACAACCCAACAAACCAACAAGCCAACAAACCAAGAAACCAACAAACCAAGTAACCAAAAATCCAACAAACTAACAAACCAACAAGCCAACAAGCCAACAAACCAACAAACCAACAAAGCAACAAGCAAACAAGCCAACAAACCAACAAACCAACAAGCCAACAAACCAACAAACCAACATACCAACAAACCAAAAAACCAACAAACCAACAAACCAACAAGCCAACAAGCCAGCAAACCAACAAACCAACAAGCCAACAAACACACAAACCAACAAACCAACAAACCAACAAACCAACAAACTAACAAACCAACAAGCCAACAAACCAACAAACCTACAAGCCAGCAAACCAACAAACCAACAAACCAACATGCCAACAAACCAACAAACTAAGTAACCAACAAGCCAAAAAACCAACAAAATAAAAAAACCAATAAACGAACTAACCAACAAACCAACAAGCCAACAAGCCAACAAACCAACAAACCAACAAACCAACAAACTAAGTAACCAACAAGCCAACAAACCAACAAACCAACAAGCCAACAAGCCAAAAAGCCAACAAGCCAACAAACCAACAAACCAACAAGCCAACAAACCAACAAACCAACAAACCAACAAACCAACAAGCCAACAAACCAACAAGCCATCAAACCAACAAACCAACAAACCAAGTAACCAAAAAGCCAACAAACTATTAAACCAACAAGCCAACAAGCCAACAAACCAACAAACCAACAAAGCAACAAGCCAACAAGCCAACATACCAACAGACCAACAAGCCAACAAACCAACACACCAACAAACCAACAAGCCAAAAAACCAACAA
This sequence comes from Atherix ibis, assembly GCA_958298945.1. Classification (NCBI taxonomy): domain Eukaryota; kingdom Metazoa; phylum Arthropoda; class Insecta; order Diptera; family Athericidae; genus Atherix; species Atherix ibis. Next base: position 33,538,440 of record OY282608.1, read on the forward strand.
ACCAACAAGCCAACAAACCAACAAACCAACAAACCAACAAACCAACAAACCAACAAGCCAACAAACCAACAAGCCAACAAACCAACAAGCCAACAAACCAACAAACCAACAAACCAAGTTACCAAAAAGCCAACAAACTAACAAACCAACAAGCCAACAAGCCAACAAACCAACAAACCAACAAAGCAACAAGCCACCAAGCCAACAAACCAACAAACCAACAAGCCAACAAACCAACAAACCAATAAGCCAACAAGCCAACAAACCAACAAACCAACAAGCCAACAAACCAACAAACCAACAAACCAACAAGCCAACAAACCAAACAACAAATAAACCAACAAACCAAAAATCCAACAAACCAACAAACCAACAAACCAACAAACCAACAAACCAACAAACCAACAAGCCAAAAAGCCAACAAACCAACAAACCAACAAACCAACAAGCCAACAAACCAACAAGCCAACAAACCAACAATCCAACAAACCAAGTAACCAAAAAGCCAACAAACAAACAAACCAACAAGCCAACAAGCCAACAAACCAACAAACCAACAAAGCAACAAGCCAACAAGCCAACAAACCAACCAACCAACAAGCCAACAAACCAACAAGCCAACAAAGCAACAAGCCAACAAACCAACAAACCAACAAACCAAGTAACCAAAAAAACAACAAACTAACAAACCAACAAGCCAACAAGCCAACAAGCCAACAAACCAACAAACCAACAAAGCAACAAGCCAACAAGCCAACAAACCAACAAACTAACAAGCCAACAAACCAACAAACCAACAAACCAACAAGTCAACAAACCAACAAACAAATAAACCAACAAACCAACAAACCAACAAACCAACAAACCAACAACCAACAAACCAAAAAACCAACAAACCAACAAACCAACAAGCCAACAAGCCAACAAACCAACAAACCAACAAAGCAACAACCCAACAAGCCAACAAACCAACAAACCAACAAGCCAACAAACCAACAAGCCAACAAACCAACAAACCAACAAGCCAACAAACTAACAAACAAATAAACCAACAAACCAACAAACAAACAAACCAACAAGCCAACAAACCAACAAAAAAACAAACGAACAAACCAACAAACCAATTAACCAACAAACCAACAAACGAACAAACCAACAAACCAACAAACCAACAAACCAACAAACCAATTAACCAACAAACCAACAAACGAACAAACCAACAAACCAACAAACCAACAAACCAACAAACTAACAAACCAACAAACCAATAAACCAAAAAACCAACAAACCAACAAGCCAACCAGCCAACAAACCAACAAACTAACGAACCAATAAACGAACTAACCAACAAACCAACAAACCAACAAACCAATTAACCAACAAACCAACAAACGAACAAACCAACAAACCAACAAACCAACAAACCAACAAACCAACAAACCAACAAACCAACAACCCAACAACAAACCAACAAACCAACAAACCAACAAGCCAACAAACCAACAAGCCAACAAACCAACAAACCAACAAACCAAGTAACCAAAAAGCCAACAAACTAACAAACCAACAAGCCAACAAGCCAACAAACCAACAAACCAACAAACCAACAAGCCAACAAGCCAACAAACCAACAAACCAACAAACCAACAAACCAACAAGCCAACAAACCAACAAACCAACAAGCCAACAAACCAACAAACCAACAAACCAATAAGCCAACAAGTCAACAAACCAACAAGCCAACAAAAACCAACAAACCAACAAACCAAAAAATTAACAAACCAACAAACCAACAAACCAACAAACCAACAAACCAACAAACCAACAAACCAACAAGCCAACAAGCCAACAAACCAACAAACCAACAAACCAACAAGCCAACAAACCAACAAGCCAACAAACCAACAAACCAACAAACCAAGTAACCAAAAAGCCAACAAACTATTAAACCAACAAGCCAACAAGCCAACAAACCAACAAACCAACAAAGCAACAAGCCAACAAGCCAACATACCAACAGACCAACAAGCCAACAAACCAACACACCAACAAACCAACAAGCCAAAAAACCAACAAACCAACAAGCCAACAAACCAACAAACCAACAAACCAACAAACCAACAAACCAACAAGCCAACAAACCAACAAGCCAACAAACCAACAAGCCAACAAACCAACAAACCAACAAACCAAGTAACCAAAAAGCCAACAAACTATTAAACCAACAAGCCAACAAGCCAACAAACCAACAAACCAACAAAGCAACAAGCCAACAAGCCAACATACCAACAGACCAACAAGCCAACAAACCAACACACCAACAAGCCAACAAACCAACAAACCAACAAACCAACAAAAACCAACAAACCAACAAACCAAAAAATTAACAAACCAACAAACCAACAAACCAACAAACCAACAAACCAACAAACCAACAAACCAACAAGCCAACAAGCCAACAAACCAACAAACCAACAAACCAACAAGCCAACAAACCAACAAGCCAACAAACCAACAAACCAACAAACCAAGTAACCAAAAAGCCAACAAACTATTAAACCAACAAGCCAACAAGCCAACAAACCAACAAACCAACAAAGCAACAAGCCAACAAGCCAACATACCAACAGACCAACAAGCCAACAAACCAACACACCAACAAACCAACAAGCCAAAAAACCAACAAACCAACAAGCCAACAAACCAACAAACCAACAAACCAACAAACCAACAAACCAACAAGCCAACAAACCAACAAGCCAACAAACCAACAAGCCAACAAACCAACAAACCAACAAACCAAGTTACCAAAAAGCCAACAAACTAACAAACCAACAAGCCAACAAGCCAACAAACCAACAAACCAACAAAGCAACAAGCCACCAAGCCAACAAACCAACAAACCAACAAGCCAACAAACCAACAAACCAATAAGCCAACAAGCCAACAAACCAACAAACCAACAAGCCAACAAACCAACAAACCAACAAACCAACAAGCCAACAAACCAAACAACAAATAAACCAACAAACCAAAAATCAACAAAACCAACAAACCAACAAGCCAAAAAGCCAACAAACCAACAAACCAACAAACCAACAAGCCAACAAACCAACAAGCCAACAAACCAACAATCCAACAAACCAACCAACAAACCAAAAATCAAAAAAACCAACAAACCAACAAGCCAAAAAGCCAACAAACCAACAAACCAACAAACCAACAAGCCAACAAACCAACAAGCCAACAAACCAACAATCCAACAAACCAAGTAACCAAAAAGCCAACAAACAAACAAACCAACAAGCCAACAAGCCAACAAACCAACAAACCAACAAAGCAACAAGCCAACAAGCCAACAAACCAACCAACCAACAAGCCAACAAACCAACAAGCCAACAAAGCAACAAGCCAACAAACCAACAAACCAACAAACCAAGTAACCAAAAAGCCAACAAACTAACAAACCAACAAGCCAACAAGCCAACAAACCAACAAACCAACAAAGCAACAAGCCAACAAGCCAACAAACCAACCAACCAACAAGCCAACAAACCAACAAACTAACAAGCCAACAAACCAACAAACCAACAAACCAACAAGTCAACAAACCAACAAACAAATAAACCAACAAACCAACAAACCAACAAACCAACAAACCAACAACCAACAAACCAAAAAACCAACAAACCAACAAACCAACAAGCCAACAAGCCAACAAACCAACAAACCAACAAAGCAACAACCCAACAAGCCAACAAACCAACAAACCAACAAGCCAACAAACCAACAAGCCAACAAACCAACAAACCAACAAGCCAACAAACTAACAAACAAATAAACCAACAAACCAACAAACAAACGAACCAACAAGCCAACAAACCAACAAAAAAACAAACGAACAAACCAACAAACCAATTAACCAACAAACCAACAAACGAACAAACCAACAAACCAACAAACCAACAAACCAACAAACCAATTAACCAACAAACCAACAAACGAACAAACCAACAAACCAACAAACCAACAAACCAACAAACCAACAAACCAACAAACCTATAAACCAAAAAACCAACAAACCAACAAGCCAACCAGCCAACAAACCAACAAACTAACGAACCAATAAACGAACTAACCAACAAACCAACAAACCAACAAACCAATTAACCAACAAACCAACAAACGAACAAACCAACAAACCAACAAACCAACAAACCAACAAACCAACAAACCAACAAACCAACAAGCCAACAACAAACCAACAAACCAACAAACCAACAAGCCAACAAACCAACAAGCCAACAAACCAACAAACCAACAAACCAAGTAACCAAAAAGCCAACAAACTAACAAACCAACAAGCCAACAAGCCAACAAACCAACAAACCAACAAACCAACAAGCCAACAAGCCAACAAACCAACAAACCAACAAACCAACAAACCAACAAGCCAACAAACCAACAAACCAACAAGCCAACAAACCAACAAACCAACAAACCAATAAGCCAACAAGTCAACAAACCAACAAGCCAACAAACCAACAAGCCAACAAACCAACAAACCAAGTAACCAAAAAGCCAACAAACTAACAAACCAACAAGCCAACAAGCCAACAAACCAACAAACCAACAAAGCAACAAGCCAACAAGCCAACAAACCAACAAACCAACAAGCCAACAAACCAACAAACCAACAAGCCAACAAGCCAACAAACCAACAAACCAACAAGTCAACAAACCAACAAACCAAAAAACCGACAAACCAAGAAACCAACAAGCCAACAAGCCAACAAACCAACAACCAACAAGCCAACAAACCAACAAACCAACAAACTAAGTAACCAACAAGCCAACAAACCAACAAACCAAAAAGCCAACAAGCCAACAAACCAACAAACCAACAATCCAACAGACCAACATACCAACAAACCAAAAAGCCAACAAGCTAACAAACCAACAAGCCAACAAGCCAACAAACCAACAAACCAACAAAGCAACAAGCCAACAAGCCAACAAACCAACAAACCAACAAGCCAACAAACCAACAAACCAACAAGCCAACAAGCCAACAAACCAACAAACCAACAAGCCAACAAACCAACAAACGAAAAAACCGACAAACCAAGAAACCAACAAGCCAACAAGCCAACAAACCAACAACCAACAAGCCAACAAACCAACAAACCAACAAACTAAGTAACCAACAAGCCAACAAACCAACAAACCAACAAGCCAACAAGCCAACAAACCAACAAACCAACAAGCCAACAAACCAACATACCAACAAACCAAAAAACCAACAAACCTACAAACCAACAAACCAACAAACCAACAAACCAACAAACCAACAAGCCAACAAACCAACAAACCAACAAACCAAGTAACCAAGAAGCCAGCAAACTAACAAACCAACAAGCCAACAAACCAACAAACCAACAAACCAACAAACCAACAAACCAACAAACCAACAAGCCAACAAACCAACAAACCAACAAAACAACAAACCAACAAGCCAACAAGCCAACAAACCAACAAACTAACAAACCAACAGGCCAACAAACAAACAAACCAACAAGCCAATAAGCCAACAAACCAACAAACCAAGTAACCAACAAGCCAACAAACCAACAAGCCAACAAACCAACAAACAAATAAACCAACAAACCAACAAACCAACAAACCAACACACCAACAAACCAACAAACCAACAAACCAACAAACCAACAAACCAACAAACAAATAAACCAACAAACCAACAAACCAACAAACCAACAAACCAACAAAAACCAACAAACCAACAAACCAAAAAATTAACAAACCAACAAACCAACAAACCAACAAACCAACAAACCAACAAACCAACAAGCCAACAAGCCAACAAACCAACAAACCAACAAACCAACAAGCCAACAAACCAACAAGCCAACAAACCAACAAACCAACAAACCAAGTAACCAAAAAGCCAACAAACTATTAAACCAACAAGCCAACAAGCCAACAAACCAACAAACCAACAAAGCAACAAGCCAACAAGCCAACATACCAACAGACCAACAAGCCAACAAACCAACACACCAACAAACCAACAAACCAACAAGCCAACAAACCAACAAACCAACAAGCCAACAAACCAACAAACCAACAAACCAATAAGCCAACAAGTCAACAAACCAACAAGCCAACAAACCAACAAGCCAACAAACCAACAAACCAAGTAACCAAAAAGCCAACAAACTAACAAACCAACAAGCCAACAAGCCAACAAACCAACAAACCAACAAAGCAACAAGCCAACAAGCCAACAAACCAACAAACCAACAAGCCAACAAACCAACAAACCAACAAGCCAACAAGCCAACAAACCAACAAACCAACAAGTCAACAAACCAACAAACCAAAAAACCGACAAACCAAGAAACCAACAAGCCATCAAGCCAACAAACCAACAACCAACAAGCCAACAAACCAACAAACCAACAAACTAAGTAACCAACAAGCCAACAAACCAACAAACCAAAAAGCCAACAAGCCAACAAACCAACAAACCAACAATCCAACAGACCAACATACCAACAAACCAAAAAGCCAACAAGCTAACAAACCAACAAGCCAACAAGCCAACAAACCAACAAACCAACAAAGCAACAAGCCAACAAGCCAACAAACCAACAAACCAACAAGCCAACAAACCAACAAACCAACAAGCCAACAAGCCAACAAACCAACAAACCAACAAGCCAACAAACCAACAAACCAAAAAACCGACAAACCAAGAAACCAACAAGCCAACAAGCCAACAAACCAACAACCAACAAGCCAACAAACCAACAAACCAACAAACTAAGTAACCAACAAGCCAACAAACCAACAAACCAACAAGCCAACAAGCCAACAAACCAACAAACCAACAAGCCAACAAACCAACATACCAACAAACCAAAAAACCAACAAACCTACAAACCAACAAACCAACAAACCAACAAACCAACAAACCAACAAGCCAACAAACCAACAAACCAACAAACCAAGTAACCAAGAAGCCAGCAAACTAACAAACCAACAAGCCAACAAACCAACAAACCAACAAACCAACAAACCAACAAACCAACAAACCAACAAGCCAACAAACCAACAAACCAACAAACCAACAAACCAACAAGCCAACAAGCCAACAAACCAAAAAACTAACAAACCAACAGGCCAACAAACAAACAAACCAACAAGCCAATAAGCCAACAAACCAACAAACCAAGTAACCAACAAGCCAACAAACCAACAAGCCAACAAACCAACAAACAAATAAACCAACAAACCAACAAACCAACAAACCAACACACCAACAAACCAACAAACCAACAAACCAACAAACCAACAAACCAACAAACAAATAAACCAACAAACCAACACACCAACAAACCAACAAACCAACAAAAACCAACAAACCAACAAACCAAAAAATTAACAAACCAACAAACCAACAAACCAACAAACCAACAAACCAACAAACCAACAAGCCAACAAGCCAACAAACCAACAAACCAACAAACCAACAAGCCAACAAACCAACAAGCCAACAAACCAACAAACCAACAAACCAAGTAACCAAAAAGCCAACAAACTATTAAACCAACAAGCCAACAAGCCAACAAACCAACAAACCAACAAAGCAACAAGCCAACAAGCCAACATACCAACAGACCAACAAGCCAACAAACCAACACACCAACAAACCAACAAGCCAAAAAACCAACAAACCAACAAGCCAACAAACCAACAAACCAACAAACCAACAAACCAACAAACCAACAAGCCAACAAACCAACAAGCCAACAAACCAACAAGCCAACAAACCAACAAACCAACAAACCAAGTTACCAAAAAGCCAACAAACTAACAAACCAACAAGCCAACAAGCCAACAAACCAACAAACCAACAAAGCAACAAGCCACCAAGCCAACATACCAACAGACCAACAAGCCAACAAACCAACACACCAACAAGCCAACAAACCAACAAACCAACAAAAACCAACAAACCAACAAACTAAAAAATTAACAAACCAACAAACCAACAAACCAACAAACCAACAAACCAACAAACCAACAAGCCAACAAGCCAACAAGCCAACAAACCAACAAACCAACAAACCAACAAGCCAACAAACCAACAAGCCAACAAACCAACAAACCAACAAACCAAGTAACCAAAAAGCCAACAAACTATTAAACCAACAAGCCAACAAGCCAACAAACCAACAAACCAACAAAGCAACAAGCCAACAAGCCAACATACCAACAGACCAACAAGCCAACAAACAAACACACCAACAAACCAACAAGCCAAAAAACCAACAAACCAACAAGCCAACAAACCAACAAACCAACAAACCAACAAACCAACAAACCAACAAGCCAACAAACCAACAAGCCAACAAACCAACAAGCCAACAAACCAACAAACCAACAAACCAAGTTACCAAAAAGCCAACAAACTAACAAACCAACAAGCCAACAAGCCAACAAACCAACAAACCAACAAAGCAACAAGCCACCAAGCCAACAAACCAACAAACCAACAAGCCAACAAACCAACAAACCAATAAGCCAACAAGCCAACAAACCAACAAACCAACAAGCCAACAAACCAACAAACCAACAAACCAACAAGCCAACAAACCAAACAACAAATAAACCAACAAACCAAAAATCCAACAAACCAACAAACCAACAAGCCAACAAACCAACAAACCAACAAACCAATAAGCCAACAAGTCAACAAACCAACAAGCCAACAAACCAACAAGCCAACAAACCAACAAACCAAGTAACCAAAAAGCCAACAAACTAACAAACCAACAAGCCAACAAGCCAACAAACCAACAAACCAACAAAGCAACAAGCCAACAAGCCAACAAACCAACAAACCAACAAGCCAACAAACCAACAAACCAACAAGCCAACAAGCCAACAAACCAACAAACCAACAAGTCAACAAACCAACAAACCAAAAAACCGACAAACCAAGAAACCAACAAGCCAACAAGCCAACAAACCAACAACCAACAAGCCAACAAATAAACAAACCAACAAACTAAGTAACCAACAAGCCAACAAACCAACAAACCAAAAAGCCAACAAGCCAACAAACCAACAAACCAACAATCCAACAGACCAACATACCAACAAACCCAAAAGCCAACAAGCTAACAAACCAACAAGCCAACAAGCCAACAAACCAACAAACCAACAAAGCAACAAGCCAACAAGCCAACAAACCAACAAACCAACAAGCCAACAAACCAACAAACCAACAAGCCAACAAGCCAACAAACCAACAAACCAACAAGCCAACAAACCAACAAACCAAAAAACCGACAAACCAAGAAACCAACAAGCCAACAAGCCAACAAACTAACAACCAACAAGCCAACAAACCAACAAACCAACAAACTAAGTAACCAACAAGCCAACAAACCAACAAACCAATAAGCCAACAAGCCAACAAACCAACAAGCCAACAAGCCAACAAACCAACAAAGCAACAAGCCAACAAGCCAACAAACCAACAAACCAACAAGCCAACAAACCAACAAATTAACATACCAACAAACCAAAAAACCAACAAACCAACAAACCAACAAGCCAACAAGCCAACAAACCAACAAACCAACAAGCCAACAAGCCAGCAAACCAACAAACCAACAAGCCAACAAACACACAAAACCAACAAACCAAAAAACCAACAAACCAACAAACCAACAAACCAACAAACCAACAAACCAACAAGCCAACAAACCAACAAACCAACAAACCAACAAACCAAGTAACCAAAAAGCCAACAAACTCACAAACCAAAAAGCCAACAAGCCAAAAAACCAACAAGCCAACAAACCAACAAACCAACAAAGCAACAAGCCAACAAGCCAACAAACCAACAAACCAACAACCAAAATGCAAACAAACCAACAAACTAAGTAACCAATAAGCCAACAAACCAACAAACCAACAAGCCAACAAGCCAACAAACAAAGTAACCAACAAACCAACAAACCATCAAACGAACAAAGCAACAAACCAACAAACCAACAAACCAACAAGCCAACAAACCAACAAACAAATAAACCAACAAACCAACAAACATATACACCAACAAAGCAACAAACCAACAAACCAACAAAACAATAAACCAACAAACCAACAAACTAACAAACCAACAAGCCAACAAGCCAACAAACCAACAAACCAACAAACCAACAAACCAACAAACCAACAAACCAACAAACCAACAAACCAACAAACCAACAAACCAACATGCCAACAAACCAACAAACTAAGTAACCAACAACCCAACAAACCAACAAACCAACAAGCCAACAAGCCAACAAACCAACAAACAACAAACCAACAAGCCAAGAAGCCAACAAGCCAACAAACCAACAAACCAAGTAACTAAAAAGCAAACAATCTAACAAACCAACAAGCCAACAAACCAACAAGCCAACAAACCAACAAACCAACAAGCCAACAAACCAACAAACCAAAAAACCAACAAACCAACAAACCAACAAACCAACAAACCAACAAACCAACAAACCAACAAACCAACAATCCAACAAACCAACAAACAAATAAACCAACAAACCAAAAAACCAATAAACCAACAAACCAACAAACCAACAAACCGACAAACCAACAAACCAACAAACCAATTAACCAACAAACCAACAAACGAACAAACCAACAAACCAACAAACCAACAAACAAATAAACCAACAAACCAACAAACCAACAAACCAACAAACCAACAAACCAACAAACCAACAAACCAACAAACCAACAAACCAACAAACCAACAAACCAACAAACCAATTAACCAACAAACCAACAAACGAACAAACTAACAAACCAACAAACCAACAAACCAACAAACCAACAAACCAACAAGCCAACAAGCCAACAAACCAACAAACCAACAAACCAACAAGCCAACAAACCAACAAGCCAACAAACCAACAAACCAACAAACCAAGTAACCAAAAAGCCAACAAACTAACAAACCAACAAGCCAACAAGCCAAAAAACCAACAAACCAACAAAGCAACAAGCCAAAAAGCCAACAAACCAACAAACCAACAAAGCAACAAGCCAACAAGCCAACAAACCAACAAACCAACAAACCAACAACCCAACAAACCAACAACCCAACAAACCAAGAAACCAACAAACCAAGTAACCAAAAATCCAACAAACTAACAAACCAACAAGCCAACAAGCCAACAAACCAACAAACCAACAAAGCAACAAGCCAACAAGCCAACAAACCAACAAACCAACAAGCCAACAAACCAACAAACCAACATACCAACAAACCAAAAAACCAACAAACCAACAAACCAACAAGCCAACAAGCCAACAAACCAACAAACCAACAAGCCAACAAGCCAGCAAACCAACAAACCAACAAGCCAACAAACACACAAACCAACAAACCAACAAACCAACAAACCAACAAACTAACAAACCAACAAGCCAACAAACCAACAAACCTACAAGCCAGCAAACCAACAAACCAACAAACCAACATGCCAACAAACCAACAAACTAAGTAACCAACAAGCCAAAAAACCAACAAAATAAAAAAACCAATAAACGAACTAACCAACAAACCAACAAGCCAACAAGCCAACAAACCAACAAACCAACAAACCAACAAACTAAGTAACCAACAAGCCAACAAACCAACAAACCAACAAGCCAACAAGCCAACAAGCCAACAAGCCAACAAACCAACAAACCAACAAGCCAACAAACCAACAAACCAACAAACCAACAAAAACCAACAAACCAACAAACCAAAAAATTAACAAACCAACAAACCAACAAACCAACAAACCAACAAACCAACAAACCAACAAGCCAACAAGCCAACAAACCAACAAACCAACAAACCAAGTAACCAAAAAGCCAACAAACTATTAAACCAACAAGCCAACAAGCCAACAAACCAACAAACCAACAAAGCAACAAGCCAACAAGCCAACATACCAACAGACCAACAAGCCAACAAACCAACACACCAACAAGCCAACAAACCAACAAACCAACAAACCAACAAAAACCAACAAACCAACAAACCAAAAAATTAACAAACCAACAAACCAACAAACCAACAAACCAACAAACCAACAAACCAACAAGCCAACAAGCCAACAAACCAACAAACCAACAAACCAACAAGCCAACAAACCAACAAGCCAACAAACCAACAAACCAACAAACCAAGTAACCAAAAAGCCAACAAACTATTAAACCAACAAGCCAACAAGCCAACAAACCAACAAACCAACAAAGCAACAAGCCAACAAGCCAACATACCAACAGACCAACAAGCCAACAAACCAACACACCAACAAACCAACAAGCCAAAAAACCAACAAACCAACAAGCCAACAAACCAACAAACCAACAAACCAACAAACCAACAAACCAACAAGCCAACAAACCAACAAGCCAACAAACCAACAAGCCAACAAACCAACAAACCAACAAACCAAGTTACCAAAAAGCCAACAAACTAACAAACCAACAAGCCAACAAGCCAACAAACCAACAAACCAACAAAGCAACAAGCCACCAAGCCAACAAACCAACAAACCAACAAGCCAACAAACCAACAAACCAATAAGCCAACAAGCCAACAAACCAACAAACCAACAAACCAACAAACCAACAAACCAACAAACCAACAAGCCAACAAACCAAACAACAAATAAACCAACAAACCAAAAATCCAACAAACCAACAAACCAACAAGCCAACAAACCAACAAACCAACAAACCAACAAGCCAAAAAGCCAACAAACCAACAAACCAACAAACCAACAAGCCAACAAACCAACAAGCCAACAAACCAACAATCCAACAAACCAAGTAACCAAAAAGCCAACAAACAAATAAACCAACAAGCCAACAAGCCAACAAACCAACAAACCAACAAAGCAACAAGCCAACAAGCCAACAAACCAATCAACCGACAAGCCAACAAACCAACAAGCCAACAAAGCAACAAGCCAACAAACCAACAAACCAACAAACCAGGTAACCAAAAAGCCAACAAACTAACAAACCAACAAGCCAACAAGCCAACAAGCCAACAAACCAACAAACCAACAAAGCAACAAGCCAACAAGCCAACAAACCAACAAACTAACAAGCCAACAAAACCAACAAACCAACAAACCAACAAGTCAACAAACCAACAAACAAATAAACCAACAAACCAACAAACCAACAAACCAACAAACCAACAACCAACAAACCAAAAAACCAACAAACCAACAAACCAACAAGCCAACAAGCCAACAAACCAACAAAGCAACAACCCAACAAGCCAACAAACCAACAAACCAACAAGCCAACAAACCAACAAGCCAACAAACCAACAAACCAACAAGCCAACAAACTAACAAACAAATAAACCAACAAACCAACAAACAAACAAACCAACAAGCCAACAAACCAACAAAAAAACAAACCAACAAACCAACAAACCAATTAACCAACAAACCAACAAACGAACAAACCAACCAACCAACAAACCAACAAACCAACAAACCAATTAACCAACAAACCAACAAACGAACAAACCAACAAACCAACAAACCAACAAACCAACAAACCAACAAACCAACAAACCAATAAACCAAAAAACCAACAAACCAACAAGCCAACCAGCCAACAAACCAACAAACTAACGAACCAATAAACGAACTAACCAACAAACCAACAAGCCAACCAGCCAACAAAACAACAAACCAACAAACCAACAAACTAAGTAACCAACAAGCCAACAAACCAACAAACCAACAAGCCAACAAGCCAACAAACCAACAAACCAACAAGCCAACAAACCAACAAACCAACAAACCAAAAAACCAACAAGCCAACAAACCAACAAACCAACAAACCAACAAGCCAAAAAACCAACAAGCCAACAAACCAACAAACCAATAAGCCAACAAGCCAACAAACCAACAAACCAACAAACCAACAAGCCAACAAACCAACAAACCAACAAACCAACAAACCAACAAACCAACAAGCCAACAAGCCAACAAACCAACAAGCCAACAAACCAACAACCCAACAAACCAACAAACCAACAAACCAAGTAACCAAAAAGCCAACAAACTAACAAACCAGCAAGCCAACAAGCCAACAAACCAACAAACCAACAAACCAACAAGATAACAAGCCAACAAACCAACAAACCAACAAGCCAACAAACCAACAAACCAACAAACCAACAAACCAACAAACCAAAAAACTGACAAACCAACAAACCAACAAGCCAACAAGCCAACAAACCAACAAACCAACAAACCAACAAGCCAACAAACCAACAAACTAAGTAACCAAAAAGCCAACAAAGCAACAAACCAACAAGCCAACAAGCCAACAAGCCAACAAACCAACAAACTAACAAACCAACAAGCCAACAAACAAACAAACCAACAAGCCAACAAACCAACAAAGTAACAAACCAACAAACCAACAAACCAATTAATCAACAAACCAACAAACGAACAAACCAACAAACCAACAAACCAACAAACAAATAAACCAATAAACCAACAAACTAACAAACCAACAAACCAACAAACCAACAAACGAACAAACCAACAAACCAATTAACCAACAAACCAACAAACGAACAAACCAACAAACCAACAAACCAACAAGCCAACAAACCAACAAACCAACAAACCAACAAACCAACAAACCAATTAATCAACAAACCAACAAACGAACAAACCAACAAACCAACAAACCAACAAACAAATAAACCAATAAACCAACAAACTAACAAACCAACAAACCAACAAACCAACAAACGAACAAACCAACAAACCAATTAACCAACAAACCAACAAACGAACAAACCAACAAACCAACAAACCAACAACAACAAACCAACAAACCAAAAAACCAACAAACCAACAAACCAACAAGCCAACAAACCAACAAGCCAACAAACCAACAAGCCAACAAACCAAGAAACTAACAAACCAAGTAACCAAAAAGCCAACAAACAAACAAACCAACAAACCAACAAGCCAACAAACCAACAAACCAACAAGCCAACAAGCCAACAAACCAACAAGCCAACAAGCCAACAAACCAACAAACCAACAAACCAACAAGCCAACAAACCATTAAACCAAAAAACCAACAAACCAACAAACCAACAAACCATGTAACCAAAAAGCCAACAAACTAACAAACCAACAAGCCAACAAACCAACAAGCCAACAAGCCAACAAGCCAACAAGCCAAAAATTAAATAAACCAACAAAGCAACAAACCAACAAACCAACAAACCAACAAACCAATTAACCAACAAACCAACAAACGAACAAACCAACAAACCAACAAACCAACAAACCAACAAACCAACAAACCAACAAGCCAACAAGCCAACAAACTAACAAACCAACAAACCAACAAGCCAACAAACCAACAAGCTAACAAACCAACAAGCCAACAAACCAACAAACAAACAAACCAAGTAACCAAAAAGCCAACAAACTAACAAACCAACAAGCCAACAAGCCAACAAACGTACAAACCAACAAAGCAACAAGCCATCAAGCCAACAAACCAACAAACCAAGAAGCCAACAAACCAACAAACCAACATGCCAACAAACCAACAAACTAAGTAACCAACAAGCCAACAAACCAACAAACGAACAAACCAACAAACGAACTAACCAACAAACCAACAAGCCAACAAGCCAACAAGCCAACAAACCAACAAACCAACAAGCCAACAAACCAACAAACCAACAAACCAAAAAACCAACAAACCAACAAACCAACAAACCAACAAACCAACAAACCAACAAACCAACAAGCCAACAACAAACCAACAAACCAACAAACCAACAAGCCAACAAACCAACAAGCCAACAAACCAACAAACCAACAAACCAAGTAACCAAAAAGCCAACAAACAAACAAACCAACAAACCAACAAGCCAACAAACCAACAAACCAACAAGCCAACAAGCCAACAAACCAACAAGCCAACAAGCCAACAAACCAACAAACCAACAAACCAACAAGCCAACAAACCATTAAACCAAAAAACCAACAAACCAACAAACCAACAAACCATGTAACCAAAAAGCCAACAAACTAACAAACCAACAAGCCAACAAACCAACAAGCCAACAAGCCAACAAGCCAACAAGCCAAAAATTAAATAAACCAACAAAGCAACAAACCAACAAACCAACAAACCAACAAACCAATTAACCAACAAACCAACAAACGAACAAACCAACAAACCAACAAACCAACAAACCAACAAACCAACAAACCAACAAGCCAACAAGCCAACAAACTAACAAACCAACAAACCAACAAGCCAACAAACCAACAAGCTAACAAACCAACAAGCCAACAAACCAACAAACAAACAAACCAAGTAACCAAAAAGCCAACAAACTAACAAACCAACAAGCCAACAAGCCAACAAACGTACAAACCAACAAAGCAACAAGCCATCAAGCCAACAAACCAACAAACCAACAAGCCAACAAACCAACAAACCAACATGCCAACAAACCAACAAACTAAGTAACCAACAAGCCAACAAACCAACAAACGAACAAACCAACAAACGAACTAACCAACAAACCAACAAGCCAACAAGCCAACAAGCCAACAAACCAACAAACCAACAAGCCAACAAACCAACAAACCAACAAAACAAAAAACCAACAAACCAACAAACCAACAAACCAACAAACCAACAAACCAACAAGCCAACAACAAACCAACAAACCAACAAACCAACAAGCCAACAAACCAACAAGCCAACAAACCAACAAACGAACAAACCAACAAACGAACTAACCAACAAACCAACAAGCCAACAAGCCAACAAGCCAACAAACCAACAAACCAACAAGCCAACAAACCAACAAACCAACAAACCAAAAAACCAACAAACCAACAAACCAACAAACCAACAAACCAACAAACCAACAAACCAACAAGCCAACAACAAACCAACAAACCAACAAACCAACAAGCCAACAAACCAACAAGCCAACAAACCAACAAACCAACAAACCAAGTAACCAAAAAGCCAACAAACTAACAAACCAACAAGCCAACAAGCCAACAAACCAACAAACCAACAAACCAACAAGCCAACAAGCCAACAAACCAACAAACCAACAAACCAACAAACCAACAAGCCAACAAACCAACAAACCAACAAGCCAACAAACCAACAAACCAACAAACCAATAAGCCAACAAGTCAACAAACCAACAAGCCAACAAACCAACAAGCCAACAAACCAACAAACCAAGTAACCAAAAAGCCAACAAACTAACAAACCAACAAGCCAACAAGCCAACAAACCAACAAACCAACAAAGCAACAAGCCAACAAGCCAACAAACCAACAAACCAACAAGCCAACAAACCAACAAACCAACAAGCCAACAAGCCAACAAACCAACAAACCAACAAGTCAACAAACCAACAAACCAAAAAACCGACAAACCAAGAAACCAACAAGCCAACAAGCCAACAAACCAACAACCAACAAGCCAACAAACCAACAAACCAACAAACTAAGTAACCAACAAGCCAACAAACCAACAAACCAAAAAGCCAACAAGCCAACAAACCAACAAACCAACAATCCAACAGACCAACATACCAACAAACCAAAAAGCCAACAAGCTAACAAACCAACAAGCCAACAAGCCAACAAACCAACAAACCAACAAAGCAACAAGCCAACAAGCCAACAAACCAACAAACCAACAAGCCAACAAACCAACAAACCAACAAGCCAACAAGCCAACAAACCAACAAACCAACAAGCCAACAAACCAACAAACCAAAAAACCGACAAACCAAGAAACCAACAAGCCAACAAGCCAACAAACCAACAACCAACAAGCCAACAAACCAACAAACCAACAAACTAAGTAACCAACAAGCCAACAAACCAACAAACCAACAAGCCAGCAAGCCAACAAACCAACAAACCAACAAGCCAACAAACCAACATACCAACAAACCAAAAAACCAACAAACCTACAAACCAACAAACCAACAAACCAACAAACCAACAAACCAACAAGCCAACAAACCAACAAACCAACAAACCAAGTAACCAAGAAGCCAGCAAACTAACAAACCAACAAGCCAACAAACCAACAAACCAACAAACCAACAAACCAACAAACCAACAAACCAACAAACCAACAAACCAACAAGCCAACAAACCAACAAACCAACAAACCAACAAACCAACAAGCCAACAAGCCAACAAACCAACAAACTAACAAACCAACAGGCCAACAAACAAACAAACCAACAAGCCAATAAGCCAACAAACCAACAAACCAAGTAACCAACAAGCCAACAAACCAACAAGCCAACAAACCAACAAACAAATAAACCAACAAACCAACAAACCAACAAACCAACACACCAACAAACCAACAAACCAACAAACCAACAAACCAACAAACCAACAAACAAATAAACCAACAAACCAACAAACCAACAAACCAACAAACCAACAAAAACCAACAAACCAACAAACCAAAAAATTAACAAACCAACAAACCAACAAACCAACAAACCAACAAACCAACAAACCAACAAGCCAACAAGCCAACAAACCAACAAACCAACAAACCAACAAGCCAACAAACCAACAAGCCAACAAACCAACAAACCAACAAACCAAGTAACCAAAAAGCCAACAAACTATTAAACCAACAAGCCAACAAGCCAACAAACCAACAAACCAACAAAGCAACAAGCCAACAAGCCAACATACCAACAGACCAACAAGCCAACAAACCAACACACCAACAAACCAACAAGCCAAAAAACCAACAAACCAACAAGCCAACAAACCAACAAACCAACAAACCAACAAACCAACAAACCAACAAGCCAACAAACCAACAAGCCAACAAACCAACAAGCCAACAAACCAACAAACCAACAAACCAAGTTACCAAAAAGCCAACAAACTAACAAACCAACAAGCCAACAAGCCAACAAATTAACAAACCAACAAAGCAACAAGCCACCAAGCCAACAAACCAACAAACCAACAAGCCAACAAACCAACAAACCAATAAGCCAACAAGCCAACAAACCAACAAACCAACAAGCCAACAAACCAACAAACCAACAAACCAAACAACAAATAAACCAACAAACCAAAAATCCAACAAACCAACAAACCAACAAACCAAAAAACCAACAAACCAACAAACCAACAAACCAACAAACCAACAAACCAACAAGCCAACAACAAACCAACAAACCAACAAACCAACAAGCCAACAAACCAACAAGCCAACAAACCAACAAACGAACAAACCAACAAACGAACTAACCAACAAACCAACAAGCCAACAAGCCAACAAGCCAACAAACCAACAAACCAACAAGCCAACAAACCAACAAACCAACAAACCAAAAAACCAACAAACCAACAAACCAACAAACCAACAAACCAACAAACCAACAAACCAACAAGCCAACAACAAACCAACAAACCAACAAACCAACAAGCCAACAAACCAACAAGCCAACAAACCAACAAACCAACAAACCAAGTAACCAAAAAGCCAACAAACTAACAAACCAACAAGCCAACAAGCCAACAAACCAACAAACCAACAAACCAACAAGCCAACAAGCCAACAAACCAACAAACCAACAAACCAACAAACCAACAAGCCAACAAACCAACAAACCAACAAGCCAACAAACCAACAAACCAACAAACCAATAAGCCAACAAGTCAACAAACCAACAAGCCAACAAACCAACAAGCCAACAAACCAACAAACCAAGTAACCAAAAAGCCAACAAACTAACAAACCAACAAGCCAACAAGCCAACAAACCAACAAACCAACAAAGCAACAAGCCAACAAGCCAACAAACCAACAAACCAACAAGCCAACAAACCAACAAACCAACAAGCCAACAAGCCAACAAACCAACAAACCAACAAGTCAACAAACCAACAAACCAAAAAACCGACAAACCAAGAAACCAACAAGCCAACAAGCCAACAAACCAACAACCAACAAGCCAACAAACCAACAAACCAACAAACTAAGTAACCAACAAGCCAACAAACCAACAAACCAAAAAGCCAACAAGCCAACAAACCAACAAACCAACAATCCAACAGACCAACATACCAACAAACCAAAAAGCCAACAAGCTAACAAACCAACAAGCCAACAAGCCAACAAACCAACAAACCAACAAAGCAACAAGCCAACAAGCCAACAAACCAACAAACCAACAAGCCAACAAACCAACAAACCAACAAGCCAACAAGCCAACAAACCAACAAACCAACAAGCCAACAAACCAACAAACCAAAAAACCGACAAACCAAGAAACCAACAAGCCAACAAGCCAACAAACCAACAACCAACAAGCCAACAAACCAACAAACCAACAAACTAAGTAACCAACAAGCCAACAAACCAACAAACCAACAAGCCAGCAAGCCAACAAACCAACAAACCAACAAGCCAACAAACCAACATACCAACAAACCAAAAAACCAACAAACCTACAAACCAACAAACCAACAAACCAACAAACCAACAAACCAACAAGCCAACAAACCAACAAACCAACAAACCAAGTAACCAAGAAGCCAGCAAACTAACAAACCAACAAGCCAACAAACCAACAAACCAACAAACCAACAAACCAACAAACCAACAAACCAACAAGCCAACAAACCAACAAACCAACAAACCAACAAACCAACAAGCCAACAAGCCAACAAACCAACAAACTAACAAACCAACAGGCCAACAAACAAACAAACCAACAAGCCAATAAGCCAACAAACCAACAAACCAAGTAACCAAGAAGCCAACAAACCAACAAGCCAACAAACCAACAAACAAATAAACCAACAAACCAACAAACCAACAAACCAACACACCAACAAACCAACAAACCAACAAACCAACAAACCAACAAACAAATAAACCAACAAACCAACAAACCAACAAACCAACAAACCAACAAAAACCAACAAACCAACAAACCAAAAAATTAACAAACCAACAAACCAACAAACCAACAAACCAACAAACCAACAAACCAACAAGCCAACAAGCCAACAAACCAACAAACCAACAAACCAACAAGCCAACAAACCAACAAGCCAACAAACCAACAAACCAACAAACCAAGTAACCAAAAAGCCAACAAACTATTAAACCAACAAGCCAACAAGCCAACAAACCAACAAACCAACAAAGCAACAAGCCAACAAGCCAACATACCAACAGACCAACAAGCCAACAAACCAACACACCAACAAGCCAACAAGCCAAAAAACCAACAAACCAACAAGCCAACAAACCAACAAACCAACAAACCAACAAACCAACAAACCAACAAGCCAACAAACCAACAAGCCAACAAACCAACAAGCCAACAAACCAACAAACCAACAAACCAAGTTACCAAAAAGCCAACAAACTAACAAACCAACAAGCCAACAAGCCAACAAATTAACAAACCAACAAAGCAACAAGCCACCAAGCCAACAAACCAACAAACCAACAAGCCAACAAACCAACAAACCAATAAGCCAACAAGCCAACAAACCAACAAACCAACAAGCCAACAAACCAACAAACCAACAAACCAAACAACAAATAAACCAACAAACCAAAAATCCAACAAACCAACAAACCAACAAACCAACAAACCAACAAACCAACAAACCAACAAGCCAAAAAGCCAACAAATCAACAAACCAACAAACCAACAAGCCAACAAACCAACAAGCCAACAAACCAACAATCCAACAAACCAAGTAACCAAAAAGCCAACAAACAAACAAACCAACAAGCCAACAAGCCAACAAACCAACAAACCAACAAAGCAACAAGCCAACAAGCCAACAAACCAACCAACCAACAAGCCAACAAACCAACAAGCCAACAAAGCAACAAGCCAACAAACCAACAAACCAACAAACCAAGTAACCAAAAAGCCAACAAACTAACAAACCAACAAGCCAACAAGCCAACAAGCCAACAAACCAACAAACCAACAAAGCAACAAGCCAACAAGCCAACAAACCAACAAACTAACAAGCCAACAAACCAACAAACCAACAAACCAACAAGTCAACAAACCAACAAACAAATAAACCAACAAACCAACAAACCAAAAAACCAACAAACCAACAACCAACAAACCAAAAAACCAACAAACCAACAAACCAACAAGCCAACAAGCCAACAAACCAACAAACCAACAAAGCAACAACCCAACAAGCCAACAAACCAACAAACCAACAAGCCAACAAACCAACAAACCAACAAGCCAACAAGCCAACAAACCAACAAACCAACAAGTCAACAAACCAACAAACCAAAAAACCGACAAACCAAGAAACCAACAAGCCAACAAGCCAACAAACCAACAACCAACAAGCCAACAAACCAACAAACCAACAAACTAAGTAACCAACAAGCCAACAAACCAACAAACCAAAAAGCCAACAAGCCAACAAACCAACAAACCAACAATCCAACAGACCAACATACCAACAAACCAAAAAGCCAACAAACTATTAAACCAACAAGCCAACAAGCCAACAAACCAACAAACCAAAAAATTAACAAACCAACAAACCAACAAACCAACAAACCAACAAACCAACAAACCAACAAGCCAACAAGCCAACAAACCAACAAACCAACAAACCAACAAGCCAACAAACCAACAAGCCAACAAACCAACAAACCAACAAAGCAACAAGCCAACAAGCCAACATACCAACAGACCAACAAGCCAACAAACCAACACACCAACAAACCAACAAGCCAAAAAACCAACAAACCAACAAGCCAACAAACCAACAAACCAACAAACCAACAAACCAACAAACCAACAAGCCAACAAACCAACAAGCCAACAAACCAACAAGCCAACAAACCAACAAACCAACAAACCAAGTTACCAAAAAGCCAACAAACTAACAAACCAACAAGCCAACAAGCCAACAAACCAACAAACCAACAAAGCAACAAGCCACCAAGCCAACAAACCAACAAACCAACAAGCCAACAAACCAACAAACCAATAAGCCAACAAGCCAACAAACCAACAAACCAACAAGCCAACAAACCAAAAAACCAACAAACCAACAAGCCAACAAACCAAACAACAAATAAACCAACAAACCAAAAATCCAACAAACCAACAAACCAACAAACCAACAAACCAACAAACCAACAAACCAACAAGCCAAAAAGCCAACAAACCAACAAACCAACAAACCAACAAGCCAACAAACCAACAAGCCAACAAACCAACAATCCAACAAACCAAGTAACCAAAAAGCCAACAAACAAACAAACCAACAAGCCAACAAGCCAACAAACCAACAAACCAACAAAGCAACAAGCCAACAAGCCAACAAACCAACCAACCAACAAGCCAACAAACCAACAAGCCAACAAAGCAACAAGCCAACAAACCAACAAACCAACAAACCAAGTAACCAAAAAGCCAACAAACTAACAAACCAACAAGCCAACAAGCCAACAAGCCAACAAACCAACAAACCAACAAAGCAACAAGCCAACAAGCCAACAAACCAACAAACTAACAAGCCAACAAACCAACAAACCAACAAACCAACAAGTCAACAAACCAACAAACAAATAAACCAACAAACCAACAAACCAACAAACCAACAAACCAACAACCAACAAACCAAAAAACCAACAAACCAACAAACCAACAAGCCAACAAGCCAACAAACCAACAAACCAACAAAGCAACAACCCAACAAGCCAACAAACCAACAAACCAACAAGCCAACAAACCAACAAGCCAACAAACCAACAAACCAACAAGCCAACAAACTAACAAACAAATAAACCAACAAACCAACAAACAAACAAACAAACAAGCCAACAAACCAACAAAAAAACAAACGAACAAACCAACAAACCAATTAACCAACAAACCAACAAACGAACAAACCAACAAACCAACAAACCAACAAACCAACAAACCAATTAACCAACAAACCAACAAACGAACAAACCAACAAACCAACAAACCAACAAACCAACAAACCAACAAACCAATAAACCAAAAAACCAACAAACCAACAAGCCAACCAGCCAACAAACCAACAAACTAACGAACCAATAAACGAACTAACCAACAAACCAACAAACCAACAAACCAATTAACCAACAAACCAACAAACGAACAAACCAACAAACCAACAAACCAACAAACCAACAAACCAACAAACCAACAAACCAACAAGCCAACAACAAACCAACAAACCAACAAACCAACAAGCCAACAAACCAACAAGCCAACAAACCAACAAACCAACAAACCAAGTAACCAAAAAGCCAACAAACTAACAAACCAACAAGCCAACAAGCCAACAAACCAACAAACCAACAAACCAACAAGCCAACAAGCCAACAAACCAACAAACCAACAAACCAACAAACCAACAAGCCAACAAGCCAACAAACCAACAAGCCAACAAACCAACAACCCAACAAACCAACAAACCAACAAACCAAGTAACCAAAAAGCCAACAAACTAACAAACCAGCAAGCCAACAAGCCAACAAACCAACAAACCAACAAACCAACAAGATAACAAGCCAACAAACCAACAAACCAACAAGCCAACAAACCAACAAACCAACAAACCAACAAACCAACAAACCAACAAACCAACAAACCAACAAACCAACAAACCAACAAACCAACAAGCCAACAACAAACCAACAAACCAACAAACCAACAAGCCAACAAACCAACAAGCCAACAAACCAACAAACCAACAAACCATGTAACCAAAAAGCCAACAAACTAACAAACCAACAAGCCAACAAACCAACAAGCCAACAAGCCAACAAGCCAACAAGCCAAAAATTAAATAAACCAACAAAGCAACAAACCAACAAACCAACAAACCAACAAACCAATTAACCAACAAACCAACAAACGAACAAACCAACAAACCAACAAACCAACAAACCAACAAACCAACAAACCAACAAGCCAACAAGCCAACAAACTAACAAAACAACAAACCAACAAGCCAACAAACCAACAAGCTAACAAACCAACAAGCCAACAAACCAACAAACAAACAAACCAAGTAACCAAAAAGCCAACAAACTAACAAACCAACAAGCCAACAAGCCAACAAACGTACAAACCAACAAAGCAACAAGCCATCAAGCCAACAAACCAACAAACCAACAAGCCAACAAACCAACAAACCAACATGCCAACAAACCAACAAACTAAGTAACCAACAAGCCAACAAACCAACAAACGAACAAACCAACAAACGAACTAACCAACAAACCAACAAGCCAACAAGCCAACAAGCCAACAAACCAACAAACCAACAAGCCAACAAACCAACAAACCAACAAACCAAAAAACCAACAAACCAACAAACCAACAAACCAACAAACCAACAATCCAACAAGCCAACAACAAACCAACAAACCAACAAACCAACAAGCCAACAAACCAACAAGCCAACAAACCAACAAACGAACAAACCAACAGACGAACTAACCAACAAACCAACAAGCCAACAAGCCAACAAGCCAACAAACCAACAAACCAACAAGCCAACAAACCAACAAACCAACAAACCAAAAAACCAACAAACCAACAAACCAACAAACCAACAAACCAACAAACCAACAAACCAACAAGCCAACAACAAACCAACAAACCAACAAACCAACAAGCCAACAAACCAACAAGCCAACAAACCAACAAACCAACAAACCAAGTAACCAAAAAGCCAACAAACTAACAAACCAACAAGCCAACAAGCCAACAAACCAACAAACCAACAAACCAACAAGCCAACAAGCCAACAAACCAACAAACCAACAAACCAACAAACCAACAAGCCAACAAACCAACAAACCAACAAGCCAACAAACCAACAAACCAACAAACCAATAAGCCAACAAGTCAACAAACCAACAAGCCAACAAACCAACAAGCCAACAAACCAACAAATCAAGTAACCAAAAAGCCAACAAACTAACAAACCAACAAGCCAACAAGCCAACAAACCAACAAACCAACAAAGCAACAAGCCAACAAGCCAACAAACCAACAAACCAACAAGCCAACAAACCAACAAACCAACAAGCCAACAAGCCAACAAACCAACAAACCAACAAGTCAACAAACCAACAAACCAAAAAACCGACAAACCAAGAAACCAACAAGCCAACAAGCCAACAAACCAACAACCAACAAGCCAACAAACCAACAAACCAACAAACTAAGTAACCAACAAGCCAACAAACCAACAAACCAAAAACCCAACAAGCCAACAAACCAACAAACCAACAATCCAACAGACCAACATACCAACAAACCAAAAAGCCAACAAGCTAACAAACCAACAAGCCAACAAGCCAACAAACCAACAAACCAACAAAGCAACAAGCCAACAAGCCAACAAACCAACAAACCAACAAGCCAACAAACCAACAAACCAACAAGCCAACAAGCCAACAAACCAACAAACCAACAAGCCAACAAACCAACAAACCAAAAAACCGACAAACCAAGAAACCAACAAGCCAACAAGCCAACAAACCAACAACCAACAAGCCAACAAACCAACAAACCAACAAACTAAGTAACCAACAAGCCAACAAACCAACAAACCAACAAGCCAACAAGCCAACAAACCAACAAACCAACAAGCCAACAAACCAACATACCAACAAACCAAAAAACCAACAAACCTACAAACCAACAAACCAACAAACCAACAAACCAACAAACCAACTAGCCAACAAACCAACAAACCAACAAACCAAGTAACCAAGAAGCCAGCAAACTAACAAACCAACAAGCCAACAAACCAACAAACCAACAAACCAACAAACCAACAAACCAACAAACCAACAAGCCAACAAACCAACAAACCAACAAACCAACAAACCAACAAGCCAACAAGCCAACAAACCAACAAACTAACAAACCAACAGGCCAACAAACAAACAAACCAACAAGCCAATAAGCCAACAAACCAACAAACCAAGTAACCAACAAGCCAACAAACCAACAAGCCAACAAACCAACAAACAAATAAACCAACAAACCAACAAGCCAACAAACCAACACACCAACAAACCAACAAACCAACAAACCAACAAACCAACAAACCAACAAACAAATAAACCAACAAACCAACAAACCAACAAACCAACAAAAACCAACAAACCAACAAACCAAAAAATTAACAAACCAACAAACCAACAAACCAACAAACCAACAAACCAACAAACCAACAAGCCAACAAGCCAACAAACCAACAAACCAACAAACCAACAAGCCAACAAACCAACAAGCCAACAAACCAACAAACCAACAAACCAAGTAACCAAAAAGCCAACAAACTATTAAACCAACAAGCCAACAAGCCAACAAACCAACAAACCAACAAAGCAACAAGCCAACAAGCCAACATACCAACAGACCAACAAGCCAACAAACCAACACACCAACAAACCAACAAGCCAAAAAACCAACAAACCAACAAGCCAACAAACCAACAAACCAACAAACCAACAAACCAACAAACCAACAAGCCAACAAACCAACAAGCCAACAAACCAACAAGCCAACAAACCAACAAACCAACAAACCAAGTTACCAAAAAGCTAACAAACTAACAAACCAACAAGCCAACAAGCCAACAAACCAACAAACCAACAAAGCAACAAGCCACCAAGCCAACAAACCAACAAACCAACAAGCCAACAAACCAACAAACCAATAAGCCAACAAGCCAACAAACCAACAAACCAACAAGCCAACAAACCAACAAACCAACAAACCAACAAGCCAACAAACCAACAACAAATAAACCAACAAACCAAAAATCCAACAAACCAACAAACCAACAAACCAACAAACCAACAAACCAACAAACCAACAAGCCAAAAAGCCAACAAACCAACAAACCAACAAACCAACAAGCCAACAAACCAACAAGCCAACAAACCAACAATCCAACAAACCAAGTAACCAAAAAGCCAACAAACAAACAAACCAACAAGCCAACAAGCCAACAAACCAACAAACCAACAAAGCAACAAGCCAACAAGCCAACAAACCAACCAACCAACAAGCCAACAAACCAACAAGCCAACAAAGCAACAAGCCAACAAACCAACAAACCAACAAACCAAGTAACCAAAAAGCCAACAAACTAACAAACCAACAAGCCAACAAGCCAACAAGCCAACAAACCAACAAACCAACAAAGCAACAAGCCAACAAGCCAACAAACCAACAAACTAACAAGCCAACAAACCAACAAACCAACCAACCAACAAGTCAACAAACCAACAAACAAATAAACCAACAAACCAACAAACCAACAAACCAACAAACCAACAACCAACAAACCAAAAAACCAACAAACCAACAAACCAACAAGCCAACAAGCCAACAAACCAACAAACCAACAAAGCAACAACCCAACAAGCCAACAAACCAACAAACCAACAAGCCAACAAACCAACAAACCAACAAGCCAACAAGCCAACAAACCAACAAACCAACAAGTCAACAAACCAACAAACCAAAAAACCGACAAACCAAGAAACCAACAAGCCAACAAGCCAACAAACCAACAACCAACAAGCCAACAAACCAACAAACCAACAAACTAAGTAACCAACAAACCAACAAACCAACAAACCAAAAAGCCAACAAGCCAACAAACCAACAAACCAACAATCCAACAGACCAACATACCAACAAACCAAAAAGCCAACAAACTATTAAACCAACAAGCCAACAAGCCAACAAACCAACAAACCAAAAAATTAACAAACCAACAAACCAACAAACCAACAAACCAACAAGCCAACAAGCCAACAAACCAACAAACCAACAAACCAACAAGCCAACAAACCAACAAGCCAACAAACCAACAAACCAACAAAGCAACAATCCAACAAGCCAACATACCAACAGACCAACAAGCCAACAAACCAACACACCAACAAACCAACAAGCCAAAAAACCAACAAACCAACAAGCCAACAAACCAACAAACCAACAAACCAACAAACCAACAAACCAACAAGCCAACAAACCAACAAGCCAACAAACCAACAAGCCAACAAACCAACAAACCAACAAACCAAGTTGCCAAAAAGCCAACAAACTAACAAACCAACAAGCCAACAAGCCAACAAACCAACAAACCAACAAAGCAACAAGCCACCAAGCCAACAAACCAACAAACCAACAAGCCAACAAACCAACAAACCAATAAGTCAACTAGCCAACAAACCAACAAACCAACAAGCCAACAAACCAACAAACCAACAAACCAACAAGCCAACAAACCAAACAACAAATAAACCAACAAACCAAAAATCCAACAAACCAACAAACCAACAAACCAACAAACCAACAAACCAACAAACCAACAAGCCAAAAAGCCAACAAACCAACAAACCAACAAACCAACAAGCCAACAAACCAACAAGCCAACAAACCAACAATCCAACAAACCAAGTAACCAAAAAGCCAACAAACAAACAAACCAAGAAGCCAACAAGCCAACAAACCAACAAACCAACAAAGCAACAAGCCAACAAGCCAACAAACCAACCAACCAACAAGCCAACAAACCAACAAGCCAACAAAGCAACAAGCCAACAAACCAACAAACCAACAAACCAAGTAACCAAAAAGCCAACAAACTAACAAACCAACAAGCCAACAAGCCAACAAGCCAACAAACCAACAAACCAACAAAGCAACAAGCCAACAAGCCAACAAACCAACAAACTAACAAGCCAACAAACCAACAAACCAACAAACCAACAAGTCAACAAACCAACAAACAAATAAACCAACAAACCAACAAACCAACAAACCAACAAACCAACAACCAACAAACCAAAAAACCAACAAACCAACAAACCAACAAGCCAACAAGCCAACAAACCAACAAACCAACAAAGCAACAACCCAACAAGCCAACAAACCAACAAACCAACAAGCCAACAAACCAACAAGCCAACAAACCAACAAAACAACAAGCCAACAAACTAACAAACAAATAAACCAACAAACCAACAAACAAACAAACCAACAAGCCAACAAACCAACAAAAAAACAAACGAACAAACCAACAAACCAATTAACCAACAAACCAACAAACGAACAAACCAACAAACCAACAAACCAACAAACCAACAAACCAATTAACCAACAAACCAACAAACGAACAAACCAACAAACCAACAAACCAACAAACCAACAAACCAACAAACCAACAAACCAATAAACCAAAAAACCAACAAACCAACAAGCCAACCAGCCAACAAACCAACAAACTAACTAACCAATAAACGAACTAACCAACAAACCAACAAACCAACAAACCAATTAACCAACAAACCAACAAACGAACAAACCAACAAACCAACAAACCAACAAACCAACAAACCAACAAACCAACAAACCAACAAGCCAACAACAAACCAACAAACCAACAAACCAACAAGCCAACAAACCAACAAGCCAACAAACCAACAAACCAACAAACCAAGTAACTAAAAAGCCAACAAACTAACAAACCAACAAGCCAACAAGCCAACAAACCAACAAACCAACAAACCAACAAGCCAACAAGCCAACAAACCAACAAACCAACAAACCAACAAACCAACAAGCCAACAAGCCAACAAACCAACAAGCCAACGAACCAACAACCTAACAAACCAACAAACCAACAAACCAAGTAACCAAAAAGCCAACAAACTAACAAACCAGCAAGCCAACAAGCCAACAAACCAACAAACCAACAAACCAACAAGATAACAAGCCAACAAACCAACAAACCAACAAGCCAACAAACTAACAAACCAACAAACCAACAAACCAACAAACCAACAAACCAACAAACCAACAAACCAACAAACCAACAAACCAACAAGCCAACAACAAACCAACAAACCAACAAACCAACAAGCCAACAAACCAACAAGCCAACAAACCAACAAACCAACAAACCAAGTAACCAAAAAGCCAACAAACTAACAAACCAACAAGCCAACAAGCCAACAAACCAACAAACCAACAAACCAACAAGCCAACAAGCCAACAAACCAACAAACCAACAAACCAACAAACCTACAAGCCAACAAACCAACAAACCAACAAGCCAACAAACCAACAAACCAACAAACCATAAAGCCAACAAGTCAACAAACCAACAAGCCAACAAACCAACAAGCCAACAAACCAACAAACCAAGTAACCAAAAAGCCAACAAACTAACAAACCAACAAGCCAACAAGCCAACAAACCAACAAACCAACAAAGCAACAAGCCAACAAGCCAACAAACCAACAAACCAACAAGCCAACAAACCAACAAACCAACAAGCCAACAAGCCAACAAACCAACAAACCAACAAGTCAACAAACCAACAAACCAAAAAACCGACAAACCAAGAAACCAACAAGCCAACAAGCCAACAAACCAACAACCAACAAGCCAACAAACCAACAAACCAACAAACTAAGTAACCAACAAACCAACAAACCAAAAAGCCAACAAGCCAACAAACCAACAAACCAACAATCCAACAGACCAACATACCAACAAACCAAAAAGCCAACAAACTATTAAACCAACAAGCCAACAAGCCAACAAACCAACAAACCAAAAAATTAACAAACCAACAAACCAACAAACCAACAAACCAACAAACCAACAAACCAACAAGCCAACAAGCCAACAAACCAACAAACCAACAAACCAACAAGCCAACAAACCAACAAGCCAACAAACCAACAAACCAACAAACCAAGTAACCAAAAAGCCAACAAACTATTAAACCAACAAGCCAACAAGCCAACAAACCAACAAACCAACAAAGCAACAAGCCAACAAGCCAACATACCAACAGACCAACAAGCCAACAAACCAACACACCAACAAACCAACAAGCCAAAAAACCAACAAACCAACAAGCCAACAAACCAACAAACCAACAAACCAACAAACCAACAAACCAACAAGCCAACAAACCAACAAGCCAACAAACCAACAAGCCAACAAACCAACAAACCAACAAACCAAGTTACCAAAAAGCCAACAAACTAACAAACCAACAAGCCAACAAGCCAACAAACCAACAAACCAACAAAGCAACAAGCCACCAAGCCAACAAACCAACAAACCAACAAGCCAACAAACCAACAAACCAATAAGCCAACAAGCCAACAAACCAACAAACCAACAAGCCAACAAACCAACAAACCAACAAACCAACAAGCCAACAAACCAAACAACAAATAAACCAACAAACCAAAAATCCAACAAACCAACAAACCAACAAACCAACAAACCAACAAACCAACAAGCCAAAAAGCCAACAAACCAACAAACCAACAAACCAACAAGCCAACAAACCAACAAGCCAACAAACCAACAATCCAACAAACCAAGTAACCAAAAAGCCAACAAACAAACAAACCAACAAGCCAACAAGCCAACAAACCAACAAACCAACAAAGCAACAAGCCAACAAGCCAACAAACCAACCAACCAACAAGCCAACAAACCAACAAGCCAACAAAGCAACAAGCCAACAAACCAACAAACCAACAAACCAAAAAACCAAAAAGCCAACAAACTAACAAACCAACAAGCCAACAAGCCAACAAGCCAACCAACCAACAAACCAACAAACCAACAAGCCAACAAACCAACAAACCAACAAACAAACAAACCAACAAGCCAACAAGCCAACAAACCAACAAACCAACAAACCAACAAGCCAACAAACCAACAAGCCAACAAACCAACAAACCAAGTAACCAAAAAGCCAACAAACTAACAAACCAATAAGCCAACAAGCCAACAAACCAACAAACCAACAAAGCAACAAGCCAACAAGCCAACAAACCAGCAAACCAACAAGCCAACAATTCAACAAACCAACAAGCCAACAAGCCAACAAACCAACAAACCAACAAACCAACAAGCCAACAAACCAACAAACCAACAAGCCAACAAACCAACAAACCAACAAACCAACAAACCAACAGACCAACATACCAACAAACCAAAAAGCCAACAAACTATTAAACCAACAAGCCAACAAGCCAACAAACCAACAAACCAAAAAATTAACAAACCAACAAACCAACAAACCAACAAACCAACAAACCAACAAACCAACAAGCCAACAAGCCAACAAACCAACAAACCAACAAACCAACAAGCCAACAAACCAACAAGCCAACAAACCAACAAACCAACAAACCAAGTAACCAAAAAGCCAACAAACTATTAAACCAACAAGCCAACAAGCCAACAAACCAACAAACCAACAAAGCAACAAGCCAACAAGCCAACATACCAACAGACCAACAAGCCAACAAACCAACACACCAACAAACCAACAAGCCAAAAAACCAACAAACCAACAAGCCAACAAACCAACAAACCAACAAACCAACAAACCAACAAACCAACAAGCCAACAAACCAACAAGCCAACAAACCAACAAGCCAACAAACCAACAAACCAACAAACCAAGTTACCAAAAAGCCAACAAACTAACAAACCAACAAGCCAACAAGCCAACAAACCAACAAACCAACAAAGCAACAAGCCACCAAGCCAACAAACCAACAAACCAACAAGCCAACAAACCAACAAACCAATAAGCCAACAAGCCAACAAACCAACAAACCAACAAGCCAACAAACCAACAAACCAACAAACCAACAAGCCAACAAACCAAACAACAAATAAACCAACAAACCAAAAATCCAACAAACCAACAAACCAACAAACCAACAAACCAACAAACCAACAAGCCAAAAAGCCAACAAACCAACAAACCAACAAACCAACAAGCCAACAAACCAACAAGCCAACAAACCAACAATCCAACAAACCAAGTAACCAAAAAGCCAACAAACAAACAAACCAACAAGCCAACAAGCCAACAAACCAACAAACCAACAAAGCAACAAGCCAACAAGCCAACAAACCAACCAACCAACAAGCCAACAAACCAACAAGCCAACAAAGCAACAAGCCAACAAACCAACAAACCAACAAACCAAGTAACCAAAAAGCCAACAAACTAAGAAACCAACAAGCCAACAAGCCAACAAGCCAACAAACCAACAAACCAACAAACCAACAAGCCAACAAACCAACAAACCAACAAACAAACAAACCAACAAGCCAACAAGCCAACAAACCAACAAACCAACAAACCAACAAGCCAACAAACCAACAAGCCAACAAACCAACAAACCAATAAGCCAACAAGCCAACAAACCAACAAACCAACAAAGCAACAAGCCAACAAACCAACAAACCAACAAAGCAACAAGCCAACAAGCCAACAAACCAGCAAACCAACAAGCCAACAATTCAACAAACCAACAAGCCAACAAGCCAACAAACCAACAAACCAACAAACCAACAAGCCAACAAACCAACAAACCAACAAGCCAACAAACCAACAAACCAACAAACCAACAAACCAACAAACCAACAAGCCAACAAGCCAACAAACCAACAAGCCAACAAACCAACAACCCAACAAACCAACAAACCAACAAACCAAGTAACCAAAAAGCCAACAAACTAACAAACCAGCAAGCCAACAAGCCAACAAACCAACAAACCAACAAACCAACAAGTTAACAAGCCAACAAACCAACAAACCAACAAGCCAACAAACCAACAAACCAACAAGCCAACAAGCCAACAAACCAACAAACCAACAAACCAACAAACCAACAAACCAAAAAACTGACAAACCAACAAACCAACAAGCCAACAAGCCAACAAACCAACAAACCAACAAACCAACAAGCCAACAAACCAACAAACTAAGTAACCAAAAAGCCAACAAACCAACAAACCAACAAGCCAACAAGCCAACAAACCAACAAACCAACAAACCAAAAAACCAACAAACCAACAAACCAACAAGCCAACAAACCAACAAACCAACAAACCAACAAACAGAGTAACCAAGAACCCAACAAACTAACAAACCAACAAGCCAACAAACCAACAAGCCAACAAACCAACAAACCAACAAGCCAACAAACCAACAAACCAAAAAACCAACAAACCAACAAACCAACAAACCAACAAACCAACAAACCAACAAACCAACAAGCCAACAAGCCAACAAACCAACAAACTAACAAACCAACAAGCCAACAAACAAACAAACCAACAAGCCAACAAACCAACAAACAAACAAACCAACAAACCAACAAACCAATTAACCAACAAACCAACAAACGAACAAACCAACAAACCAACAACCCAACAAACAAATAAACCAATAAACCAACAAACCAACAAACCAACAAACCAACAAACCAACAAACCAACAAACCAATTAACCAACAAACCAACAAACGAACAAACCAACAAACCAACAAACCAACAACAACAAACCAACAAACCAAAAAACCAACAAACCAACAAACCAACAAGCCAACAAGCCAACCAACCAACAAACCAACAAGCCAACAAGCCGACAAACCAACAAACCCACAAGCCAACAAACCAACAAACCAACAAACCAACAAGCCAACAAACCCACAAGCCAACAAACCAACAAACTAACAAACCAAGTAACCAAAAAGCCAACAAACAAACAAACCAACAAACCAACAAGCCAACAAGCCAACAAGCCAACAAACCAACAAACTAACAAACCAACAAGCCAACAAACAAACAAACCAACAAGCCAACAAACCAACAAACCAACAAACCAACAAACAAATAAACCAATAAACCAACAAACTAACAAACCAACAAACCAACAAACCAACAAACGAACAAACCAACAAACCAATTAACCAACAAACCAACAAACGAACAAACCAACAAACCAACAAACCAACAACAACAAACCAACAAACCAAAAAACCAACAAACCAACAAACCAACAAGCCAACAAACCAACAAGCCAATAAACCAACAAGCCAACAAACCAAGAAACTAACAAACCAAGTAACCAAAAAGCCAACAAACAAACAAACCAACAAACCAACAAGCCAACAAACCAACAAACCAACAAGCCAACAAGCCAACAAACCAACAAGCCAACAAGCCAACAAACCAACAAACCAACAAACCAACAAGCCAACAAACCATTAAACCAAAAAACCAACAAACCAACAAACCAACAAACCATGTAACCAAAAAGCCAACAAACTAACAAACCAACAAGCCAACAAACCAACAAGCCAACAAGCCAACAAGCCAACAAGCCAACAATTAAATAAACCAACAAACCAACAAACCAACAAACCAACAAACCAACAAACCAATTAACCAACAAACCAACAAACGAACAATACAACAAACCAACAAACCAACAAACCAACAAGCCAACAAGCCAACAAACTAACAAACCAACAAACCAACAAGCCAACAAACCAACAAGCTAACAAACCAACAAGCCAACAAACCAACAAACAAACAAACCAAGTAACCAAAAAGCCAACAAACTAACAAACCCACAAGCCAACAAGCCAACAAACGTACAAACCAACAAAGCAACAAGCCATCAAGCCAACAAACCAACAAGCCAACAAACCAACAAACCAACATGCCAACAAACCAACAAACTAAGTAACCAACAAGCCAACAAACCAACAAACGAACAAACCAACAAACGAACTAACCAACAAACCAACAAGCCAACAAGCCAACAAGCCAACAAACCAACAAACCAACAAGCCAACAAACCAACAAACCAACAAACCAAAAAACCAACAAACCAACAAACCAACAAACCAACAAACCAACAAACCAACAAGCCAACAACAAACCAACAAACCAACTAACCAACAAGCCAACAAACCAACAAGCCAACAAACCAACAAACCAACAAACCAAGTAACCAAAAAGCCAACAAACTAACAAACCAACAAGCCAACAAGCCAACAAACCAACAAACCAACAAAGCAACAAGCCAACAAGCCAACAAACCAAAAAACCAACAAGCCAACAATCCAACAAACCAACAAGCCAACAAGCCAACAAGCCAACAAACCAACAAACCAACAAACCAACAGACCAACAAGCCAACAAACCAACAAACCAACAAGCCAACAAACCAACAAACCAATAAGCCAACAAGCCAACAAACCAACAAGCCAACAAACCAACAAGCCAACAAACCAACAAACCAAGTAACCAAAAAGCCAACAAACTAACAAACCAACAAGCCAACAAGTCAACAAACCAACAAACCAACAAAGCAACAAGCCAACAAGCCAACAAACCAACAAACCAACAAGCCAACAAACCAACAAACCAACAAGCCAACAAGCCAACAAACCAACAAACCAACAAGTCAACAAACCAACAAACCAAAAAACCGACAAACCAAGAAACCAACAAGCCAACAAGCCAACAAACCAACAACCAACAAGCCAACAAACCAACAAACCAACAAACTAAGTAACCAACAAGCCAACAAACCAACAAACCAAAAAGCCAACAAGCCAACAAACCAACAAACCAACAATCCAACAGACCAACATACCAACAAACCAAAAAGCCAACAAACTAACAAACCAACAAGCCAACAAGCCAACAAACCAACAAACCAACAAAGCAACAAGCCAACAAGCCAACAAACCAACAAACCAACAAGCCAACAAACCAACAAACCAACAAGCCAACAAGCCAACAAACCAACAAACCAACAAGCCAACAAACCAACAAACCAAAAAACCGACAAACCAAGAAACCAACAAGCCAACAAGCCAACAAACCAACAACCAACAAGCCAACAAACCAACAAACCAACAAACTAAGTAACCAACAAGCCAACAAACCAACAAACCAACAAGCCAACAAGCCAACAAACCAACAAACCAACAAGCCAACAAACCAACATACCAACAAACCAAAAAACCAACAAACCTACAAACCAACAAACCAACAAACCAACAAACCAACAAACCAACAAGCCAACAAACCAACAAACCAACTAACCAAGTAACCAAGAAGCCAGCAAACTAACAAACCAACAAGCCAACAAACCAACAAACCAACAAACCAACAAACCAACAAACCAACAAACCAACAAGCCAACAAACCAACAAACCAACAAACCAACAAACCAACAAGCCAACAAGCCAACAAACCAACAAACTAACAAACCAACAGGCCAACAAACAAACAAACCAACAAGCCAATAAGCCAACAAACCAACAAACCAAGTAACCAACAAGCCAACAAACCAACAAGCCAACAAACCAACAAACAAATAAACCAACAAACCAACAAACCAACAAACCAACACACCAACAAACCAACAAACCAACAAACCAACAACCCAACAAGCCAACAAACCAACAAACTAACAAACCAACAGGCCAACAAACAAACAAACCAACAAGCCAATAAGCCAACAAACCAACAAACCAAGTAACCAACAAGCCAACAAACCAACAAGCCAACAAACCAACAAACAAATAAACCAACAAACCAACAAACCAACAAACCAACAAACCAACAAACCAACAAACCAACAAACCAACAAACCAACAAACCAATTAACCAACAAACCAGCAAATGAACAAACCAACAAACCAACAAACCAACAAACAAATAAACCAACAAACCAACAAACCAACAAACCAACAAACCAACAAACCTATTAACCAACAAACCAACAAACCAACAAACCAACAAACCAACAAACCAACAAACCAACAAACCAACAAACCAACAAACCAACAAGCCAAAAAACCAACAAACCAACAAACCAACAAACCAACAAACCAACAAACCAACAAGCCAAAAAACCAACAAGCCAACAAACCAACAAACCAACAAACCAAGTAACCAAAAAGCCAACAAACTAACAAACCAACAAGCCAACAAGCCAACAAACCAACAAACCAACAAAGCAACAAGCCAACAAGCCAACAAACCAACATGCCAACAAACCAACAAACCAACAAGCCAACAAACCAACAAACAAATAAACCAACAAACCAACAAACCAACAAACCAACAAACCAACAAGCCAACAAGCCAACAAACCAACAAACCAACAAACCAACAAGCCAACAAACCAACAAGCCAACAAACCCACAAACCAACAAACCAAGTAACCAAAATGCCAACAAACTAACAAACCAACAAGCCAACAAACCAACAAACCAACAAACCAACAAACCAACAAGCCAACAAACCAACAAACCAACAAACCAACAAACCAACAAACAAATAAACCAACAAACCAACAAACCAACAAACCAACAAACGAACAAACAAACAAACCAAAAAACCAACAAACCAACAAACCAACAAGCCAACAAGCCAACAAACCAACAAACCAACAAGCCAACAAACCAACAAGCCAACAAGTTAACAAGCCGACAAACCAACAAACAAACAAGCCAACAAACCAACAAGCCAACAAACCAACAAGCAAATAAACCAACAAACCAACAAACCAACAAACCAACAAACCAACAAACTAACAAACCAACAAACCAACAAGCCAACAAACCAACAAACCAAAAAACCGACAAACCAAGAAACCAACAAGCCAACAAGCCAACAAACCAACAACCAACAAGCCAACAAATCAACAAACCAACAAACTAAGTAACCAACAAGCCAACAAACCAATAAACCAACAAGCCAACAAGCCAAGAAACCAACAAACCAACAAGCCAACAAACCAACATACCAACAAACCAAAAAACCAACAAACCAACAAACCAACAAACCAACAAACCGACAAACCAACAAGCCAACAAACCAACAAACCAACAAACCAACAAACCAAGTAACCAAGAAGCCAACAAACTAACATACCAACAAGCCAACAAACCAACAAGCCAACAAACCAACAAACCAACAAGCCAACAAACCAACAAACCAAAAAACCAACAAACCAACACACCAACAAACCAACAAACCAACAAACCAACAAACCAACAAACCAACAAGCCAACAAGCCAATAAACCAACAAACTAACAAACCAACAAGCCAACATACAAACAAAACAACAAGCCAATCAGCAAACAAACCAACAAACCAAGTAACCAACAAGCCAACAAACCAACAAACCAACAAACCAACAAACCAACAAACCAATTAACCAACAAACCAACAAACGAACAAACCAACAAACCAACAAACCAACAAACCAATTAACCAACAAACCAACAAACGAACAAACCAACAAACAAATAAACCAACAAACCAACAAACCAACAAACCAACAAACCAACAAACCAATTAACCAACAAACCAACAAACCAACAAACGAACAAAGCAACAAAGCAACAAACCAACAAACCAACAAACCAACAAGCCAACAAGCCAACAAACCAACAAACCAACAAACCAACAAGCCAACAAACCAACAAGCCAACAAACCAACAAACCAAAAAACCAAGTAACCAAAAAGTCAACAAACTAACAAACCAACAAGCCAACAAGCCAACAAACCAACAAACCAACAAAGCAACAAGCCAACAAGCCAACAAACCAACATGCCAACAAACCAACAAACCAACAAGCCAGCAAACCAACAAACAAATAAACCAACAAACCAACAAACCAACAAACCAACAAACCAACAAACCAACAAGCCAACAAGCCAACAAACCAACAAACCAACAAACCAACAAGCCAACAAACCAACAAGCCAACAAACCAACAAACCAACAAACCAATTAACCAAAATAGCAACAAACTAACAAACCAACAAGCCAACAAGCCAACAAACCAACAAACCAACAAACCAACAAACCAACAAGCCAACAAACCAACAAACCAACAAACCAACAAACCAACAAACCAACAAACAAATAAACCAACAAACCAACAAACCAACAAACCAACAAACCAACAAACCAAAAAACCAACAAACCAACAAACCAACAAACCAACAAACCAACAAGCCAACAAGCCAACAAACCAACAAACTAACAAACCAACAGGCCAACAAACAAACAAACCAACAAGCCAATAAGCCAACAAACCAACAAACCAAGTAACCAACAAGCCAACAAACCAACAAGCCAACAAACCAACAAACAAATAAACCAACAAACCAACAAACCAACAAACCAACACACCAACAAACCAACAAACCAACAAACCAACAACCCAACAAGCCAACAAACCAACAAACTAACAAACCAACAGGCCAACAAACAAACAAACCAACAAGCCAATAAGCCAACAAACCAACAAACCAAGTAACCAACAAGCCAACAAACCAACAAGCCAACAAACCAACAAACAAATAAACCAACAAACCAACAAACCAACAAACCAACAAACCAACAAACCAACAAACCAACAAACCAACAAACCAACAAACCAATTAACCAACAAACCAGCAAATGAACAAACCAACAAACCAACAAACCAACAAACAAATAAACCAACAAACCAACAAACCAACAAACCAACAAACCAACAAACCTATTAACCAACAAACCAACAAACCAACAAACCAACAAACCAACAAACCAACAAACCAACAAACCAACAAACCAACAAACCAACAAGCCAAAAAACCAACAAACCAACAAACCAACAAACCAACAAACCAACAAACCAACAAGCCAAAAAACCAACAAGCCAACAAACCAACAAACCAACAAACCAAGTAACCAAAAAGCCAACAAACTAACAAACCAACAAGCCAACAAGCCAACAAACCAACAAACCAACAAAGCAACAAGCCAACAAGCCAACAAACCAACATGCCAACAAACCAACAAACCAACAAGCCAACAAACCAACAAACAAATAAACCAACAAACCAACAAACCAACAAACCAACAAACCAACAAGCCAACAAGCCAACAAACCAACAAACCAACAAACCAACAAGCCAACAAACCAACAAGCCAACAAACCCACAAACCAACAAACCAAGTAACCAAAATGCCAACAAACTAACAAACCAACAAGCCAACAAACCAACAAACCAACAAACCAACAAACCAACAAGCCAACAAACCAACAAACCAACAAACCAACAAACCAACAAACAAATAAACCAACAAACCAACAAACCAACAAACCAACAAACGAACAAACAAACAAACCAAAAAACCAACAAACCAACAAACCAACAAGCCAACAAGCCAACAAACCAACAAACCAACAAGCCAACAAACCAACAAGCCAACAAGTTAACAAGCCGACAAACCAACAAACAAACAAGCCAACAAACCAACAAGCCAACAAACCAACAAACAAATAAACCAACAAACCAACAAACCAACAAACCAACAAACCAACAAACTAACAAACCAACAAACCAACAAGCCAACAAACCAACAAACCAAAAAACCGACAAACCAAGAAACCAACAAGCCAACAAGCCAACAAACCAACAACCAACAAGCCAACAAATCAACAAACCAACAAACTAAGTAACCAACAAGCCAACAAACCAATAAACCAACAAGCCAACAAGCCAAGAAACCAACAAACCAACAAGCCAACAAACCAACATACCAACAAACCAAAAAACCAACAAACCAACAAACCAACAAACCAACAAACCGACAAACCAACAAGCCAACAAACCAACAAACCAACAAACCAACAAACCAAGTAACCAAGAAGCCAACAAACTAACATACCAACAAGCCAACAAACCAACAAGCCAACAAACCAACAAACCAACAAGCCAACAAACCAACAAACCAAAAAACCAACAAACCAACACACCAACAAACCAACAAACCAACAAACCAACAAACCAACAAACCAACAAGCCAACAAGCCAATAAACCAACAAACTAACAAACCAACAAGCCAACATACAAACAAAACAACAAGCCAATCAGCAAACAAACCAACAAACCAAGTAACCAACAAGCCAACAAACCAACAAACCAACAAACCAACAAACCAACAAACCAATTAACCAACAAACCAACAAACGAACAAACCAACAAACCAACAAACCAACAAACCAATTAACCAACAAACCAACAAACGAACAAACCAACAAACAAATAAACCAACAAACCAACAAACCAACAAACCAACAAACCAACAAACCAATTAACCAACAAACCAACAAACCAACAAACGAACAAAGCAACAAAGCAACAAACCAACAAACCAACAAACCAACAAGCCAACAAGCCAACAAACCAACAAACCAACAAACCAACAAGCCAACAAACCAACAAGCCAACAAACCAACAAACCAAAAAACCAAGTAACCAAAAAGTCAACAAACTAACAAACCAACAAGCCAACAAGCCAACAAACCAACAAACCAACAAAGCAACAAGCCAACAAGCCAACAAACCAACATGCCAACAAACCAACAAACCAACAAGCCAGCAAACCAACAAACAAATAAACCAACAAACCAACAAACCAACAAACCAACAAACCAACAAACCAACAAGCCAACAAGCCAACAAACCAACAAACCAACAAACCAACAAGCCAACAAACCAACAAGCCAACAAACCAACAAACCAACAAACCAATTAACCAAAATAGCAACAAACTAACAAACCAACAAGCCAACAAGCCAACAAACCAACAAACCAACAAACCAACAAACCAACAAGCCAACAAACCAACAAACCAACAAACCAACAAACCAACAAACCAACAAACAAATAAACCAACAAACCAACAAACCAACAAACCAACAAACCAACAAACCAAAAAACCAACAAACAAACAAACCAACAAGCCAACAAGCCAACAAACCAACAAACCATCAAGCCAACAAACCAACAAACCAACAAGCCAACAAGCCGACAAACCAACAAACAAACAAGC
This sequence comes from Atherix ibis, assembly GCA_958298945.1. Lineage (NCBI taxonomy): Eukaryota > Metazoa > Arthropoda > Insecta > Diptera > Athericidae > Atherix > Atherix ibis. The sequence continues at coordinate 33,582,436 of OY282608.1, forward strand.
CAACAAACCAACAAACCAACAAACCAACAAGCCAACAAACCAACAAACAAATAAACCACCAAACCAAAAAACCAACAAACCAAAAAACCAACAAACCAACAAACCAACAAACCAACAAACCAACAAGCCAACAAGCCAACAAACCAGCAAACCAACAACCCAATAAGCCAACAAACCAACAAGCCAACAAACCAACAAACTAACAAACCAAGTAACCAAAAAGCCAACAAATAAACAAACCAACAAGCCAACAAGCCAACAAACCAACAAACCAACAAAGCAACAAGCCAACAAGCCAACAAACCAACAAACCAACAAGCCAACAAACCAACAAACCAACAAGCCAACAAACCAACAAGCCAACAAGCCAACAAACCAACAAACCAACAAACCAACAAACCAACAAGCCAACAAACCAACATGCCAACAAACCAACAAACCAACAAGCCAGCAAACCAACAAACAAATAAACCAACAAACCAACAAACCAACAAACCAACAAACCAACAAACCAACAAGCCAACAAGCCAACAAACCAACAAACCAACAAACCAACAAGCCAACAAACCAACAAGCCAACAAACCAACAAACCAACAAACCAATTAACCAAAATAGCAACAAACTAACAAACCAACAAGCCAACAAGCCAACAAACCAACAAACCAACAAACCAACAAACCAACAAGCCAACAAACCAACAAACCAACAAACCAACAAACCAACAAACCAACAAACAAATAAACCAACAAACCAACAAACCAACAAACCAACAAACCAACAAACCAAAAAACCAACAAACAAACAAACCAACAAGCCAACAAGCCAACAAACCAACAAACCATCAAGCCAACAAACCAACAAACCAACAAGCCAACAAGCCGACAAACCAACAAACAAACAAGCCAACAAACCAACAAACCAACAAACCAACAAGCCAACAAACCAACAAACAAATAAACCACCAAACCAAAAAACCAACAAACCAAAAAACCAACAAACCAACAAACCAACAAACCAACAAACCAACAAGCCAACAAGCCAACAAACCAGCAAACCAACAACCCAATAAGCCAACAAACCAACAAGCCAACAAACCAACAAACTAACAAACCAAGTAACCAAAAAGCCAACAAATAAACAAACCAACAAGCCAACAAGCCAACAAACCAACAAACCAACAAAGCAACAAGCCAACAAGCCAACAAACCAACAAACCAACAAGCCAACAAACCAACAAACCAACAAGCCAACAAACCAACAAGCCAACAAGCCAACAAACCAACAAACCAACAAACCAACAAACCAACAAGCCAACAAACCAACAAACCAAAAAATAAACAAACCAACAAACCATGTAACCAAAAAGCCAACAAAGTAACAAACCAACAAGCCAACAAACAAACAAGCAAACAAGCCAACAAGCCAACAAACAAATAAACCAACAAACCAACAAACCAACAAACCAACAAACCAACAAACCAACAAACCAACAAACCAATTAACCAACAAACCAACAAACGAACAAACCAACAAACCCACAAACCAACAAACCAATTAACCAACAAACCAACAAACGAACAAACCAACAAACCAACAAACCAACAAACCAACAAAGCAACAAGCCAACAAGCCAACAAACCAATAAACCAACAAACCAACAAGCCAACAAACCAACAAGCCAACAAACCAAGTAACCGAAAAGCCAACAAACTAACAAACCAACAAGCCAACAAGCCAACAAACCAACAAACCAACAAAGCAACAAGCCAACAAACCAACATGCCAACAAACCAACAAACCAACAAACCTATTAACCAACAAACCAACAAAGCAACAAACCAACAAACCAACAAACCAACAAACCAACAAACCAACAAACCAACAAACCAACAAGCCAAAAAACCAACAAACCAACAAACCAACAAACCAACAAACCAACAAACCAACAAGCCAAAAAACCAACAAGCCAACAAACCAACAAACCAACAAACCAAGTAACCAAAAACCCAACAAACTAACAAACCAACAAGCCAACAAGCCAACAAACCAACAAACCAACAAGCCAACAAGCCAACAAACCAACAAACCAACAAAGCAACAAGCCAACAAGCCAACAAACCAACATGCCAACAAACCCACAAACCAACAAACCAAGTAACCAAAATGCCAACAAACTAACAAACCAACAAGCCAACAAACCAACAAACCAACAAACCAACAAACCAACAAGCCAACAAACCAACAAACCAACAAACCAACAAACCAACAAACAAATAAACCAACAAACCAACAAACCAACAAACCAACAAACGAACAAACAAACAAACCAAAAAACCAACAAACCAACAAACCAACAAGCCAACAAGCCAACAAACCAACAAACCAACAAGCCAACAAACCAACAAGCCAACAAGTTAACAAGCCGACAAACCAACAAACAAACAAGCCAACAAACCAACAAGCCAACAAACCAACAAACAAATAAACCAACAAACCAACAAACCAACAAACCAACAAACCAACAAACTAACAAACCAACAAACCAACAAGCCAACAAACCAACAAACCAAAAAACCGACAAACCAAGAAACCAACAAGCCAACAAGCCAACAAACCAACAACCAACAAGCCAACAAATCAACAAACCAACAAACTAAGTAACCAACAAGCCAACAAACCAATAAACCAACAAGCCAACAAGCCAAGAAACCAACAAACCAACAAGCCAACAAACCAACATACCAACAAACCAAAAAACCAACAAACCAACAAACCAACAAACCAACAAACCGACAAACCAACAAGCCAACAAACCAACAAACCAACAAACCAACAAACCAAGTAACCAAGAAGCCAACAAACTAACATACCAACAAGCCAACAAACCAACAAGCCAACAAACCAACAAACCAACAAGCCAACAAACCAACAAACCAAAAAACCAACAAACCAACACACCAACAAACCAACAAACCAACAAACCAACAAACCAACAAACCAACAAGCCAACAAGCCAATAAACCAACAAACTAACAAACCAACAAGCCAACATACAAACAAAACAACAAGCCAATCAGCCAACAAACCAACAAACCAAGTAACCAACAAGCCAACAAACCAACAAACCAACAAACCAACAAACCAACAAACCAATTAACCAACAAACCAACAAACGAACAAACCAACAAACCAACAAACCAACAAACCAATTAACCAACAAACCAACAAACGAACAAACCAACAAACAAATAAACCAACAAACCAACAAACCAACAAACCAACAAACCAACAAACCAACAAACCAACAAACCAACAAACCAACAAACCAACAAACCAATTAACCAACAAACCAACAAACCAACAAACGAACAAAGCAACAAAGCAACAAACCAACAAACCAACAAACCAACAAGCCAACAAGCCAACAAACCAACAAACCAACAAACCAACAAGCCAACAAACCAACAAGCCAACAAACCAACAAACCAAAAAACCAAGTAACCAAAAAGTCAACAAACTAACAAACCAACAAGCCAACAAGCCAACAAACCAACAAACCAACAAAGCAACAAGCCAACAAGCCAACAAACCAACATGCCAACAAACCAACAAACCAACAAGCCAGCAAACCAACAAACAAATAAACCAACAAACCAACAAACCAACAAACCAACAAACCAACAAACCAACAAGCCAACAAGCCAACAAACCAACAAACCAACAAACCAACAAGCCAACAAACCAACAAGCCAACAAACCAACAAACCAACAAACCAATTAACCAAAATAGCAACAAACTAACAAACCAACAAGCCAACAAGCCAACAAACCAACAAACCAACAAACCAACAAACCAACAAGCCAACAAACCAACAAACCAACAAACCAACAAACCAACAAACCAACAAACAAATAAACCAACAAACCAACAAACCAACAAACCAACAAACCAACAAACCAAAAAACCAACAAACAAACAAACCAACAAGCCAACAAGCCAACAAACCAACAAACCATCAAGCCAACAAACCAACAAACCAACAAGCCAACAAGCCGACAAACCAACAAACAAACAAGCCAACAAACCAACAAACCAACAAACCAACAAGCCAACAAACCAACAAACAAATAAACCACCAAACCAAAAAACCAACAAACCAAAAAACCAACAAACCAACAAACCAACAAACCAACAAACCAACAAGCCAACAAGCCAACAAACCAGCAAACCAACAACCCAATAAGCCAACAAACCAACAAGCCAACAAACCAACAAACTAACAAACCAAGTAACCAAAAAGCCAACAAATAAACAAACCAACAAGCCAACAAGCCAACAAACCAACAAACCAACAAAGCAACAAGCCAACAAGCCAACAAACCAACAAACCAACAAGCCAACAAACCAACAAACCAACAAGCCAACAAACCAACAAGCCAACAAGCCAACAAACCAACAAACCAACAAACCAACAAACCAACAAGCCAACAAACCAACAAACCAAAAAATAAACAAACCAACAAACCATGTAACCAAAAAGCCAACAAAGTAACAAACCAACAAGCCAACAAACAAACAAGCAAACAAGCCAACAAGCCAACAAACAAATAAACCAACAAACCAACAAACCAACAAACCAACAAACCAACAAACCAACAAACCAACAAACCAATTAACCAACAAACCAACAAACGAACAAACCAACAAACCCACAAACCAACAAACCAATTAACCAACAAACCAACAAACGAACAAACCAACAAACCAACAAACCAACAAACCAACAAAGCAACAAGCCAACAAGCCAACAAACCAATAAACCAACAAACCAACAAGCCAACAAACCAACAAGCCAACAAACCAAGTAACCGAAAAGCCAACAAACTAACAAACCAACAAGCCAACAAGCCAACAAACCAACAAACCAACAAAGCAACAAGCCAACAAACCAACATGCCAACAAACCAACAAGCCAACAAGCCAACAAACCAACAAACAAATAAACCAACAAACCAACAAACCAACAAACCAACAAACCAACAAACCAACAAGCCAACAAGCCAACAAAACAACAAACCAACAAACCAACAAGCCAACAAACCAACAAACCAACAAGCCAACAAACCAACAAACCAACAAACCAAGTAACCAAAATGCCAACAAACTAACAAACCAACAAGCCAACAAGCCAACAAACCAACAAACCAACAAACCAACAAACCGACAAGCCAACAAACCAATAAACCAACAAACCAACAAACCAACTAACCAACAAACCAACAAACCAACAAACCAATTAACCAACAAATCAACAAACGAACAAACCAACAAACCAACAAACTAACAACAACAAACCAACAAACCAAAAAACCAACAAACCAACAAACCAAGAAGCCAACAAGCCAACAAACCAACAAACCAACAAGCCAGCAAGCCGACATACCAACAAACCAACAAGCCAACAAACCAACAAACCAACAAGCCAACACACCAACAAGCCAACAAACCAAGAAACTAACAAACCAAGTAACCAAGAAGCCAATAAACAAACAAACCAACAAACCAACAAGCCAACAAACCAACAAACCAACAAGCCAACAAGCCAACAAACCAACAAGCCAACAAGCCAACAAACCAACAAACCAACAAACCAACAAGCCAACAAACCATTAAACCAAAAAACCAACAAACCAACAAACCAACAAACCATGTAACCAAAAAGCCAACAAACTAACAAACCAACAAACCAACAAGCCAACAAACCAACAAGCCAAAAAGCCAACAAGACAACAAGCCAACAATCAAATAAACCAACAAACCAACAAACCAACAAACCAACAAACCAACAAACCAATTAACCAACAAACCAACAAACGAACAAACCAATAAACCAGCAAACCAACAAACCAACAAACCAACAAGCCAACAAGCCAACAAACCAACAAACCAACAAACCAACAAGCCAACAAACCAACAAGCCAACAAACCAACAAGCCAACAAACCAACAAACCAACAAACCAAGTAACCAAAAAGCCAACAAACTAACAAACCAACAACCCAACAAGCCAACAAACCAACAAAGCAACAAGCCATCAAGCCACCAAACCAACAAACCAACAAGCCAACAAACCAACAAACCAACATGCCAACAAACCAACAAACTAAGTAACCAACAAACCAACAAACTAACAAACCAACAAACGAACTAACCAACAAACCAACAAGCCAACAAGCCAACAAGCCAACAAACCAACAAACCAACAAACCAACAAACCAAAAAACCAACAAACCAAAAAACCAACAAACCAACAAACCAACAAACCAACAAACCAACAAACCAACAAGCCAACAACAAACCAACAAACCAACAAGCCAACAAACCAACAAGCCAACAAACCAACAAACCAACAAACCAAGTAACCAAAAAGCCAACAAACTAACAAACCAACAAGCCAACAAGCCAACAAACCAACAAAACAACAAAGCAACAAGCCAACAAGCCAACAAACCAAAAAACCAACAAGCCAACAATCCAACAAACTAACAAGCCAACAAGCCAACAAAACAACAAACCAACAAACGAACAAACCAACAAGCCAACAAACCAACAAACCAACAAGCCAACAAACCAACAAACCAACAAACCAACAAACCAATAAGCCAACAAGCCAACAAACCAACAAGCCAACAAACCAACAAGCCAACAAACCAACAGACCAAGTAACCAAAAAGCCAACAAACTAACAAACCAACAAGCCAACAAGCCAACAAACCAACAAGCCAACAAACAAACAAACCAAAAAGCCAACAAGCCAACAAACCAACAAACCAACAAACCAACAAGCCAACAAACCAACAAACCAAAAAACCGACAAACCAAGAAACCAACAAGCCAACAAGCCAACAAACCAACAACCAACAAGCCAACAAACCAACAAACTAAGTAACCAACGAGCCAACAAACCAACAAACCAACAAGCCAACAAGCCAACAAACCAACAAACCAACAAACCAACAAGCCAACAAACCAACATACCAACAAACCAAAAAACCAACAATCCAACAAACCAACAAACCAACAAACCAACAAACCAACAAACCAACAAGCCAACAAACCAACAAACCAACAAACCAAGTAACCAAGAAGCCAACAAACTAACAAACCAACAAGCCAACACCCCAACAAGCCAACAAACCAACAAACCAACAAGCCAACAAACCAACAAACCAAAAAACCAACAAACCAACACACCAACAAACCAACAAACCAACAAACCAACAAGCCAACAAGCCAACAAACCAACAAACTAACAAACCAACAAGCCAACAAACAAACAAACCAACAAGCCAATAAGCCAACAAACCAACAAACCAAGTAACCAACAAGCCAACAAACCAACAAGACAACAAACCAACAAGCAAATAAACCAACAAACCAACAAACCAACAAACCAACAAACCAACAAACCAACAAACCAACAAACCAATTAACCAACAAACCCACAAACGAACAAACCAACAAACCAACAAACCAACAAACAAATAAACCAACAAACCAACAAACCAACAAACCAACAAACCAACAAACTAACAAACCAACAAACCAACAAACCAATTAACCAACAAACCAACAAACGAACAAACCAACAAACCAACAAACCAACAAACCAACAAACCAACAAGCCAACAAGCCAACAAACCAACAAACCAACAAACCAACAAGCCAACACACCAGCAAGCCAACAAACCAACAAACCAACAAACCAAGTAACCAAAAAGCCAACAAACTAACAAACCAACAAGCCAACAAGCCAACAAACCAACAAACCAACAAAGCAACAAGCCAACAAGCCAACAAACCAACATGCCAACAAACCAACAAACCAACAAGCCAACAAACCAACAAACAAATAAACCAACAAACCAACCAACAAACAAACCAAAAAACCAACAAACCAACAAGCCAACAAGCCAACAAACCAACAAACCAACAAACCAACAAGCCAACAAACCAACCAGCCAACAAACCAACAAACCAACAAACCAAGTAACCAAAATGCCAACAAACTAACAAACCAACAAGCCAACAGGCCAACAAACCAACAAACCAGCAAACCAACAAACCAACAAGCCAACAAACCAGCAAACCAACAAACCAACAAACCAACAAACCAACAAACAAATAAACCAACAAACCAACAAACCAACAAACCAACAAACCAACAAACCAAAAAACAAACAAACCAACAAACCAACAAGCCAACAAGCCAACAAACCAAGCCAAGAAACCAACAAACCAACAAGCCAACAAGCCGACAAACCAACAAACAAACAAGCCAACAAACCAACAAACCAACAAGCCAACAAACCAACAAACAAATAAACCAACAAACCAAAAAACCAACAAACCAACAAACTAACAAATCAACAAACCAACAAACCAACAAGCCAACAAGCCAACAGACCAGCAAACCAACAAACCAACAAGCCAACAAACCAACAAGCCAACAAACCAACAAACTAACAAACCAAGTAACCAAAAAGCCAACAAACAAACAAACCAACAAGCCAACAAGCCAACAAACCAACATACCAACAAAGCAACAAGCCAACAAGCCAACAAACCAACAAACCAACGAGCCAACAAACCAACAAACCAACAAGCCAACAAACCAACAAGCCAACAAGCCAACAAACCAACAAACCAACAAACCAATAAGCCAACAAACCAACAAACCAAAAAACCAACAAACCAACAAACCATGTAACCAAAAAGCCAACAAACTAACAAACCAACAAACCAACAAACCAACAAACCAACAAACAAGTAAACCAACAAACCAACAAACCAACAATCAAATAAACCAATAAACCAACAAACCAACAAACCAACAAACCAACAAACCAACAAAAAAACAAACGAACAAACCAACAAACCAATTAACCAACAAACCAACAAACGAACAAACCAACAAACCAACAAACCAACAATCAAATAAACCAATAAACCAACAAACCAACAAACCAACAAACCAACAAACCAACAAACCAACAAACCAACAAACCAACAAACCAATTAACCAACAAACCAACAAACGAACAAACCAACAAACCAACAAACCAACAAACCAACAAACCAACAAACCAACAAACCAATAAACCAAAAAACCAACAAACCAACAAGCCAACCAGCCAACAAACCAACAAACTAACAAACCAACAAACGAACTAACCAACAAACCAACAAGCCAACAAGCCAACAAGCCAACAAACCAACAAACCAATAAACCAACAAACCAACAAACTAACAAACCAACAAGCCAACAAACCAACAAACCAACAAGCCAACAAACCAACAAACCAACAAACCAACATGCCAACAAACTAAATAACCAACAAGCCAACAAACCAAGTAACCAAAAAGCCAACAAACTAACAAACCAGCAAGCCAACAAGCCAACAAACCAACAAACCAACAAACCAACAAGTTAACAAGCCAACAAACCAACAAACCAACAAGCCAACAAACCAACAAACCAACAAACCAACAAGCCAACAAACCAAAAAACCAACAAACCAACAAACCAATAAGCCAACAAACCAACAAACCAAAAAACCAACAAACCAACAAACCATGTAACCAAAAAGCCAACAAACTAACAAACCAACAAACCAACAAGCCAACAAGCCAACAAACAAATAAACCAACAAACCAACAAACCAACAAACCAACAAAACAACAAACCAACAAACCAACAAACCAACAAACCAACAAACCAACAAACCAAAAAACCAACAAACCAACAAACCAACAAGCCAACAAGCCAACAAACCAACAAACCAACAAAGCAAAAAGCCAACAAGCAACAAACCAACAAACCAACAAGCCAACAAGCCAACAAACTAACAAACAAATAAACCAAAAAACCAACATACCAACAAACCAACAAACCAACAAACCAACAAACCAACAAACCAAAAAACCAACAAACCAACAAACCAACAAGCCAACAAGCCAACAAACCAAGAAACCAAAAAGCCAATAAGCAAACAAACCAACAAACTAACAAGCCAACAAACCAACAAACCAACAAACCAAGTAACCAAACAGCCAACAAACTAACAAACCAACAAGCCAACAAGCCAACAAACCAACAAACCAATAAACCAACAAACCAACAAAGCAACAAGCCAACAAGCCAACAAGCCAACAAACTAACAAACCAACAAGCCAACAAGCCAACAAACCAACAAACCAACAAACCAACAAACCAACAAGCCAACAAACCAACAAACAAATAAACCAACAAACCAACAAACCAACAAACCAACAAACCAACAAACCAACAAACCAAAAAACCAACAAACCAACAAACCTACAAACCAACAAGGCAACAAACCAAAAAACCAACAAAGCAACAAGCCAACAATCCAACAAACCAACAAACCAACAAGCCAACAAACCAACAAACCAACAAACCAACAAGCCAACAAACCAACAAAAAAATAAACCAACAGACCAACAAACCAACAAACCAACAAACCAACAAACCAACAAACCGAAAAACCAACAAACCAACAAACCAACAAGCCAGCAAACCAACAAACCAAAAAACCGACAAACCAACAAACCAACAAGCCAACAAGCCAACAAACCAACAAACCAACAAGCAAACAAACCAACAAACCAACAAACTAAATAACCAACAAGCCAACAAACCAACAAACCAACAAGCCAACAAGCCAACAAACCAACAAACCAACAAGCCAACAAACCAACATACCAACAAACCAAAAAACCAACAAACCAACAAACCAACAAACCAACAAACCAACAAACCAACAAGCCAACAAACCAACAAACCAACAAACCAACAAACCAAGTAACCAAAAAGCCAACAAACTAACAAACCAACAAGCCAACAAACCAACAAGCCAACATACCAACAAACCAACAAGCCAATAAACCAACAAACCAAAAAACCAACAAACCAACAAACCAACAAACCAACAAACCAACAAGCCAACAAACCAACAAACCAACAAGCCAACAAACCAACAAGCCAACAAACCAACAAACCAACAAGCCAACAAACTAACAAACAAATAAACCAACAAACCAACAAACAAACAAACCAACAAGCCAACAAACCAACAAAAAAACAAACGAACAAACCAACAAACCAATTAACCAACAAACCAACAAACGAACAAACCAACAAACCAACAAACCAACAATCAAATAAACCAATAAACCAACAAACCAACAAACCAACAAACCAACAAACCAACAAACCAACAAACCAACAAACCAACAAACCAATTAACCAACAAACCAACAAACGAACAAACCAACAAACCAACAAACCAACAAACCAACAAACCAACAAACCAACAAACCAACAAACCAATAAACCAAAAAACCAACAAGCCAACCAGCCAACAAACCAACAAACTAACAAACCAACAAACGAACTAACCAACAAACCAACAAGCCAACAAGCCAACAAACCAACAAACCAATAAACCAACAAACCAACAAACTAACAAACCAACAAGCCAACAAACCAACAAACCAACAAGCCAACAAACCAACAAACCAACAAACCAACATGCCAACAAACTAAATAACCAACAAGCCAACAAACCAAGTAACCAAAAAGCCAACAAACTAACAAACCAGCAAGCCAACAAGCCAACAAACCAACAAACCAACAAACCAACAAGTTAACAAGCCAACAAACCAACAAACCAACAAGCCAACAAACCAACAAACCAACACACCAACAAACCAACAAACCAAAAAACTGACAAACCAACAAACCAACAAGCCAACAAGCCAACAAACCAACAAACCAACAAGCCAACAAACCAACAAACCAACAAACCAACAAGCCAACAAACCAAAAAACCAACAAACCAACAAACCAATAAGCCAACAAACCAACAAACCAAAAAACCAACAAACCAACAAACCATGTAACCAAAAAGCCAACAAACTAACAAACCAACAAACCAACAAGCCAACAAGCCAACAAACAAATAAACCAACAAACCAACAAACCAACAAACCAACAAAACAACAAACCAACAAACCAACAAACCAACAAACCAACAAACCAACAAACCAAAAAACCAACAAACCAACAAACCAACAAGCCAACAAGCCAACAAACCAACAAACCAACAAAGCAAAAAGCCAACAAGCAACAAACCAACAAACCAACAAGCCAACAAGCCAACAAACTAACAAACAAATAAACCAAAAAACCAACATACCAACAAACCAACAAACCAACAAACCAACAAACCAACAAACCAAAAAACCAACAAACCAACAAACCAACAAGCCAACAAGCCAACAAACCAAGAAACCAAAAAGCGAATAAGCAAACAAACCAACAAACTAACAAGCCAACAAACCAACAAACCAACAAACCAAGTAACCAAACAGCTAACAAACTAACAAACCAACAAGCCAACAAGCCAACAAACCAACAAACCAATAAACCAACAAACCAACAAAGCAACAAGCCAACAAGCCAACAAGCCAACAAACTAACAAACCAACAAGCCAACAAGCCAACAAACCAACAAACCAACAAACCAACAAACCAACAAGCCAACAAACCAACAAACAAATAAACCAACAAACCAACAAACCAACAAACCAACAAACCAACAAACCAACAAACCAAAAAACCAACAAACCAACAAACCTACAAACCAACAAGGCAACAAACCAAAAAACCAACAAAGCAACAAGCCAACAATCCAACAAACCAACAAACCAACAAGCCAACAAACCAACAAACCAACAAACCAACAAGCCAACAAACCAACAAAAAAATAAACCAACAGACCAACAAACCAACAAACCAACAAACCAACAAACCAACAAACCGAAAAACCAACAAACCAACAAACCAACAAGCCAACAAACCAACAAACCAAAAAACCGACAAACCAACAAACCAACAAGCCAACAAGCCAACAAACCAACAAACCAACAAGCAAACAAACCAACAAACCAACAAACTAAATAACCAACAAGCCAACAAACCAACAAACCAACAAGCCAACAAGCCAACAAACCAACAAACCAACAAGCCAACAAACCAACATACCAACAAACCAAAAAACCAACAAACCAACAAACCAACAAACCAACAAACCAACAAACCAACAAGCCAACAAACCAACAAACCAACAAACCAACAAACCAAGTAACCAAAAAGCCAACAAACTAACAAACCAACAAGCCAACAAACCAACAAGCCAACAAACCAACAAACCAACAAGCCAATAAACCAACAAACCAAAAAACCAACAAACCAACAAACCAACAAACCAACAAACCAACAAGCCAACAAACCAACAAACCAACAAGCCAACAAACCAACAAGCCAACAAACCAACAAACCAACAAGCCAACAAACTAACAAACAAATAAACCAACAAACCAACCAACAAACAAACCAACAAGCCAACAAACCAACAAAAAAACAAACGAACAAACCAACAAACCAATTAACCAACAAACCAACAAACGAACAAACCAACAAACCAACAAACCAACAATCAAATAAACCAATAAACCAACAAACCAACAAACCAACAAACCAACAAACCAACAAACCAACAAACCAACAAACCAACAAACCAATTAACCAACAAACCAACAAACGAACAAACCAACAAACCAACAAACCAACAAACCAACAAACCAACAAACCAACAAACCAACAAACCAACAAACCAATAAACCAAAAAACCAACAAACCAACAAGCCAACCAGCCAACAAACCAACAAACTAACAAACCAACAAACGAACTAACCAACAAACCAACAAGCCAACAAGCCAACAAACCAACAAACCAATAAACCAACAAACCAACAAACTAACAAACCAACAAGCCAACAAACCAACAAACCAACAAGCCAACAAACCAACAAACCAACAAACCAACATGCCAACAAACTAAATAACCAACAAGCCAACAAACCAAGTAACCAAAAAGCCAACAAACTAACAAACCAGCAAGCCAACAAGCCAACAAACCAACAAACCAACAAACCAACAAGTTAACAAGCCAACAAACCAACAAACCAACAAGCCAACAAACCAACAAACCAACAAACCAACAAACCAACAAACCAAAAAACTAACAAACCAACAAACCAACAAGCCAACAAGCCAACAAACCAACAAACCAACAAACCAACAAGCCAACAAACCAACAAACTAAGTAACCAAAAAGCCTACAAACCAACAAACCAACAAGCCAACAAGCCAACAAACCAACAAACCAACAAACCAAAAAACCAACAAACCAACAAACCAACAAGCCAACAAACCAACAAACCAACAAACCAACGAACAGAGTAACCAAGAACCCAACAAACTAACAAACCAACAAGCCAACAAACCAACAAGCCAACAAACCAACAAACCAACAAGCCAACAAACCAACAAACCAAAAAACCAACAAACCAACAAACCAACAAACCAACGAACCAACAAACCAACAAACCAACAAGCCAACAAGCCAACAAACCAACAAACTAACAAACCAACAAGCCAACAAACAAACAAACCAACAAGCCAACAAACCAACAAAAAAACAAACCAACAAACCAACAAACCAATTAACCAACAAACCAACAAACGAACAAACCAACAAACCAACAACCCAACAAACAAATAAACCAATAAACCAACAAACCAACAAACCAACAAACCAACAAACCAACAAACCAACAAACCAATTAACCAACAAACCAACAAACGAACAAACCAACAACCCAACAAACCAACAACAACAAACCAACAAACCAAAAAACCAACAAACCAACAAACAAACAAGCCAACAAGCCAACCAACCAACAAACCAACAAGCCAACAAGCCGACAAACCAACAAACCCACAAGCCAACAAACCAACAAACCAACAAGCCAACAAACCAACAAGCCAACAAACCAACAAACTAACAAACCAAGTAACCAAAAAGCCAACAAACAAACAAACCAACAAACCAACAAGCCAACAAGCCAACAAGCCAACAAACCAACAAACTAACAAACCAACAAGCCAACAAACAAACAAACCAACAAGCCAACAAACCAACAAACCAACAAACCAACAAACCAACAAACCAATTAATCAACAAACCAACAAACGAACAAACCAACAAACCAACAAACCAACAAACAAATAAACCAATAAACCAACAAACTAACAAACCAACAAACCAACAAACCAACAAACGAACAAACCAACAAACCAATTAACCAACAAACCAACAAACGAACAAACCAACAAACCAACAAACCAACAAGCCAACAAACCAACAAACCAACAAACCAACAAACCAACAAACCAATTAATCAACAAACCAACAAACGAACAAACCAACAAACCAACAAACCAACAAACAAATAAACCAATAAACCAACAAACTAACAAACCAACAAACCAACAAACCAACAAACGAACAAACCAACAAACCAATTAACCAACAAACCAACAAACGAACAAACCAACAAACCAACAAACCAACAACAACAAACCAACAAACCAAAAAACCAACAAACCAACAAACCAACAAGCCAACAAACCAACAAGCCAACAAACCAACAAGCCAACAAACCAAGAAACTAACAAACCAAGTAACCAAAAAGCCAACAAACAAACAAACCAACAAACCAACAAGCCAACAAACCAACAAACCAACAAGCCAACAAGCCAACAAACCAACAAGCCAACAAGCCAACAAACCAACAAACCAACAAACCAACAAGCCAACAAACCATTAAACCATAAAACCAACAAACCAACAAACCAACAAACCATGTAACCAAAAAGCCAACAAACTAACAAACCAACAAGCCAACAAACCAACAAGCCAACAAGCCAACAAGCCAACAAGCCAAAAATTAAATAAACCAACAAAGCAACAAACCAACAAACCAACAAACCAACAAACCAATTAACCAACAAACCAACAAACGAACAAACCAACAAACCAACAAACCAACAAACCAACAAACCAACAAACCAACAAACCAACAAACCAACAAGCCAACAAGCCAACAAACTAACAAACCAACAAACCAACAAGCCAACAAACCAACAAGCTAACAAACCAACAAGCCAACAAACCAACAAACAAACAAACCAAGTAAACAAAAAGCCAACAAACTAACAAACCAACAAGCCAACAAGCCAACAAACGTACAAACCAACAAAGCAACAAGCCATCAAGCCAACAAACCAACAAACCAACAAGCCAACAAACCAACAAACCAACATGCCAACAAACCAACAAACTAAGTAACCAACAAGCCAACAAACCAACAAACGAACAAACCAACAAACGAACTAACCAACAAACCAACAAGCCAACAAGCCAACAAGCCAACAAACCAACAAACCAACAAGCCAACAAACCAACAAACCAACAAACCAAAAAACCAACAAACCAACAAACCAACAAACCAACAAACCAACAAACCAACAAGCCAACAACAAACCAACAAACCAACAAACCAACAAGCCAACAAACCAACAAGCCAACAAACCAACAAACCAACAAACCAAGTAACCAAAAAGCCAACAAACTAACAAACCAACAAGCCAACAAGCCAACAAACCAACAAACCAACAAAGCAACAAGCCAACAAGCCAACAAACCAAAAAACCAACAAGCCAACAATCCAACAAACCAACAAGCCAACAAGCCAACAAACCAACAAACCAACAAACCAACAAACCAACAAGCCAACAAACCAACAAACCAACAAGCCAACAAACCAACAAACCAACAAACCAATAAGCCAACAAGTCAACAAACCAACAAGCCAACAAACCAACAAGCCAACAAACCAACAAACCAAGTAACCAAAAAGCCAACAAACTAACAAACCAACAAGCCAACAAGCCAACAAACCAACAAACCAACAAAGCAACAAGCCAACAAGCCCACAAACCAACAAACCAACAAGCCAACAAACCAACAAACCAACAAGCCAACAAGCCAACAAACCAACAAACCAACAAGTCAACAAACCAACAAACCAAAAAACCGACAAACCAAGAAACCAACAAGCCAACAAGCCAACAAACCAACAACCAACAAGCCAACAAACCAACAAACCAACAAACTAAGTAACCAACAAGCCAACAAACCAACAAACCAAAAAGCCAACAAGCCAACAAACCAACAAACCAACAATCCAACAGACCAACATACCAACAAACCAAAAAGCCAACAAGCTAACAAACCAACAAGCCAACAAGCCAACAAACCAACAAACCAACAAAGCAACAAGCCAACAAGCCAACAAACCAACAAACCAACAAGCCAACAAACCAACAAACCAACAAGCCAACAAGCCAACAAACCAACAAACCAACAAGCCAACAAACCAACAAACCAAAAAACCGACAAACCAAGAAACCAACAAGCCAACAAGCCAACAAACCAACAACCAACAAGCCAACAAACCAACAAACCAACAAACTAAGTAACCAACAAGCCAACAAACCAACAAACCAACAAGCCAACAAGCCAACAAACCAACAAACCAACAAGCCAACAAACCAACATACCAACAAACCAAAAAACCAACAAACCTACAAACCAACAAACCAACAAACCAACAAACCAACAAACCAACAAGCCAACAAACCAACAAACCAACAAACCAAGTAACCAAGAAGCCAGCAAACTAACAAACCAACAAGCCAACAAACCAACAAACCAACAAACCAACAAACCAACAAACCAACAAACCAACAAGCCAACAAACCAACAAACCAACAAACCAACAAACCAACAAGCCAACAAGCCAACAAACCAACAAACTAACAAACCAACAGGCCAACAAACAAACAAACCAACAAGCCAATAAGCCAACAAACCAACAAACCAAGTAACCAACAAGCCAACAAACCAACAAGCCAACAAACCAACAAACAAATAAACCAACAAACCAACAAACCAACAAACCAACACACCAACAAACCAACAAACCAACAAACCAACAAACCAACAAACAAATAAACCAACAAACCAACAAACCAACAAACCAACAAACCAACAAACCAACAAACCTATTAACCAACAAACCAACAAACCAACAAACCAACAAACCAACAAACCAACAAACCAACAAACCAACAAACCAACAAACCAACAAACCAACAAACCAACAAACCAACAAGCCAAAAAGCCAACAAACCAACAAACCAACAAACCAACAAGCCAACAAACCAACAAACCAACAAACCAACAAACCAACAAGCCAACAAACCAACAAACAAACAAGCCAACAAACCAACAAACCAACAAACCAATAAGCCAACAAGTCAACAAACCAACAAGCCAACAAACCAACAAGCCAACAAACCAACAAACCAAGTAACCAAAAAGCCAACAAACCAACAAGCCAACAAGCCAACAAACCAACAAACCAACAAGCCAACAAGCCAACAAACCAACAAACCAACAAGCCAACAAACCAACAAACCAACAAGCCAACAAGCCAACAAACCAACAAACCAACAAGTCAACAAACCAACAAACCAAAAAACCGACAAACCAAGAAACCAACAAGCCAACAAGCCAACAAACCAACAACCAACAAGCCAACAAACCAACAAACCAACAAACTAAGTAACCAACAAGCCAACAAACCAACAAACCAAAAAGCCAACAAGCCAACAAACCAACAAACCAACAATCCAACAGACCAACATACCAACAAACCAAAAAGCCAACAAGCTAACAAACCAACAAGCCAACAAGCCAACAAACCAACAAACCAACAAAGCAACAAGCCAACAAGCCAACAAACCAACAAACCAACAAGCCAACAAACCAACAAACCAACAAGCCAACAAGCCAACAAACCAACAAACCAACAAGCCAACAAACCAACAAACCAAAAAACCGACAAACCAAGAAACCAACAAGCCAACAAGCCAACAAACCAACAACCAACAAGCCAACAAACCAACAAACCAACAAACTAAGTAACCAACAAGCCAACAAACCAACAAACCAACAAGCCAACAAGCCAACAAACCAACAAACCAACAAGCCAACAAACCAACATACCAACAAACCAAAAAACCAACAAACCTACAAACCAACAAACCAACAAACCAACAAACCAACAAACCAACAAGCCAACAAACCAACAAACCAACAAACCAAGTAACCAAGAAGCCAGCAAACTAACAAACCAACAAGCCAACAAACCAACAAACCAACAAACCAACAAACCAACAAACCAACAAGCCAACAAACCAACAAACCAACAAACCAACAAACCAACAAGCCAACAAGCCAACAAACCAACAAACTAACAAACCAACAGGCCAACAAACAAACAAACCAACAAGCCAATAAGCCAACAAACCAACAAACCAAGTAACCAACAAGCCAACAAACCAACAAGCCAACAAACCAACAAACAAATAAACCAACAAACCAACAAACCAACAAACCAACACACCAACAAACCAACAAACCAACAAACCAACAAACCAACAAACCAACAAACAAATAAACCAACAAACCAACAAACCAACAAACCAACAAACCAACAAACCTATTAACCAACAAACCAACAAACCAACAAACCAACAAACCAACAAACCAACAAACCAACAAACCAACAAACCAACAAACCAACAAACCAACAAGCCAAAAAGCCAACAAACCAACAAACCAACAAACCAACAAGCCAACAAACCAACAAGCCAACAAACCAACAATCCAACAAACCAAGTAACCAAAAAGCCAACAAACAAACAAACCAACAAGCCAACAAGCCAACAAACCAACAAACCAACAAAGCAACAAGCCAACAAGCCAACAAACCAACCAACCAACAAGCCAACAAACCAACAAGCCAACAAAGCAACAAGCCAACAAACCAACAAACCAACAAACCAAGTAACCAAAAAGCCAACAAACTAACAAACCAACAAGCCAACAAGCCAACAAGCCAGCAAACCAACAAACCAACAAAGCAACAAGCCAACAAGCCAACAAACCAACAAACTAACAAGCCAACAAACCAACAAACCAACAAACCAACAAGTCAACAAACCAACAAACAAATAAACCAACAAACCAACAAACCAACAAACCAACAAACCAACAACCAACAAACCAAAAAACCAACAAACCAACAAACCAACAAGCCAACAAGCCAACAAACCAACAAACCAACAAAGCAACAACCCAACAAGCCAACAAACCAACAAACCAACAAGCCAACAAACCAACAAGCCAACAAACCAACAAACCAACAAGCCAACAAACTAACAAACAAATAAACCAACAAACCAACAAACAAACAAACCAACAAGCCAACAAACCAACAAAAAAACAAACGAACAAACCAACAAACCAATTAACCAACAAACCAACAAACGAACAAACCAACAAACCAACAAACCAACAATCAAATAAACCAATAAACCAACAAACCAACAAACCAACAAACCAACAAACCAACAAACCAACAAACCAACAAACCAACAAACCAACAAACCAATTAACCAACAAACCAACAAACGAACAAACCAACAAACCAACAAACCAACAAACCAACAAACCAACAAACCAACAAACCAATAAACCAAAAAACCAACAAACCAACAAGCCAACCAGCCAACAAACCAACAAACTAACAAACCAACAAACGAACTAACCAACAAACCAACAAGCCAACAAGCCAACAAACCAACAAACCAATAAACCAACAAACCAACAAACTAACAAACCAACAAGCCAACAAACCAACAAACCAACAAGCCAACAAACCAACAAATCAACAAACCAACATGCCAACAAACTAAATAACCAACAAGCCAACAAACCAACAAACTAACGAACCAATAAACGAACTAACCAACAAACCAACCAGCCAACGAGCCAACAAAACAACAAACCAACAAACCAACAAACTAAGTAACCAACAAGCCAACAAACCAACAAACCAACAAGCCAACAAGCCAACAAACCAACAAACCAACAAAGCAACAAGCCAACAAGCCAACAAACCAACAAACTAACAAGCCAACAAACCAACAAACCAACAAACCAACAAGTCAACAAACCAACAAACAAATAAACCAACAAACCAACAAACCAACAAACCAACAAACCAACAACCAACAAACCAAAAAACCAACAAACCAACAAACCAACAAGCCAACAAGCCAACAAACCAACAAACCAACAAAGCAACAACCCAACAAGCCAACAAACCAACAAACCAACAAGCCAACAAACCAACAAGCCAACAAACCAACAAACCAACAAGCCAACAAACTAACAAACAAATAAACCAACAAACCAACAAACAAACAAACCAACAAGCCAACAAACCAACAAAAAAACAAACGAACAAACCAACAAACCAATTAACCAACAAACCAACAAACGAACAAACCAATAAACCAACAAACCAACAATCAAATAAACCAATAAACCAACAAACCAACAAACCAACAAACCAACAAACCAACAAACCAACAAACCAACAAACCAATTAACCAACAAACCAACAAACGAACAAACCAACAAACCAACAAACCAACAAACCAACAAACCAACAAACCAATAAACCAAAAAACCAACAAACCAACAAGCCAACCAGCCAACAAACCAACAAACGAACAAACCAACAAACGAACTAACCAACAAACCAACAAGCCAACAAGCCAATAAACCAACAAACCAATAAACCAACAAACCAACAAACTAACAAACCAACAAGCCAACAAACCAACAAACCAACAAGCCAACAAACCAACAAACCAACAAACCAACATGCCAACAAACTAAATAACTAACAAGCCCACAAACCAACAAACTAACGAACCAATAAACGAACTAACCAAAAAACCAACAAGCCAACGAGCCAACAAAACAACAAACCAACAAACCAACAAACTAAGTAACCAACAAGCCAACAAACCAACAAACCAACAAGCCAACAAGCCAACAAACTAACAAACCAACAAGCCAACAAACCAACAAACCAACAAACCAAAAAACCAACAAACCAACAAACCAACAAACCAACAAACCAACAAACAAACAAACCAACAAGCCAACAAGCCAACAAACCAACAAACCAACAAACCAACAAGCCAACAAACCAACAAGCCAACAAACCAACAAACCAAGTAACCAAAAAGCCAACAAACTAACAAACCAATAAGCCAACAAGCCAACAAACCAACAAACCAACAAAGCAACAAGCCAACAAGCCAACAAACCAGCAAACCAACAAGCCAACAATTTAACAAACCAACAAGCCAACAAGCCAACAAACCAACAAACCAACAAACCAACAAGCCAACAAACCAAACAAACTAACAAGCCAACAAACCAACAAACCAACAAACCAAAAAACCAACAAACCAACAAGCCAACAAGCCAACAAACCAACAAGCCAACAAACCAACAACCCAACAAACCAACAAACCAACAAACCAAGTAACCAAAAAGCCAACAAACTAACAAACCAGCAAGCCAACAAGCCAACAAACCAACAAACCAACAAACCAACAAGTTAACAAGCCAACAAACCAACAAACCAACAAGCCAACAAACCAACAAACCAACAAGCCAACAAGCCAACAAACCAACAAACCAACAAATCAACAAACCAACAAACCAACAAACCAAAAAACTGACAAACCAACAAACCAACAAGCCAACAAGCCAACAAACCAACAAACCAACAAACCAACAAGCCAACAAACCAACAAATTAAGTAACCAAAAAGCCAACAAACCAACAAACCAACAAGCCAACAAGCCAACAAACCAACAAACCAACAAACCAAAAAACCAACAAACCAACAAACCAACAAGCCAACAAACCAACAAACCAACAAACCAACAAACAGAGTAACCAAGAACCCAACAAACTAACAAACCAACAAGCCAACAAACCAACAAGCCAACAAACCAACAAACCAACAAGCCAACAAACCAACAAACCAAAAAACCAACAAACCAACAAACCAACAAACCAACAAACAAACAAACCAACAAGCCAACAAACCAACAAAAAAACAATCCAACAAACCAACAAACCAATTAACCAACAAACCAACAAACGAACAAACCAACAAACCAACAACCCAACAAACAAATAAACCAATAAACCAACAAACCAACAAACCAACAAACCAACAAACCAACAAACCAATTAACCAACAAACCAACAAACGAACAAACCAACAAACCAACAAACCAACAACAACAAACCAACAAACCAAAAAACCAACAAACCAACAAACCAACAAGCCAACAAGCCAACCAACCAACAAACCAACAAGCCAACAAGCCGACAAACCAACAAACCCACAAGCCAACAAACCAACAAACCAACAAGCCAACAAACCCACAAGCCAACAAACCAACAAACTAACAAACCAAGTAACCAAAAAGCCAACAAACAAACAAACCAACAAACCAACAAGCCAACAAGCCAACAAGCCAACAAACCAACAAACTAACAAACCAACAAGCCAACAAACAAACAAACCAACAAGCCAACAAACCAACAAACCAACAAACCAACAAACCAACAAACCAACAAACCAATTAATCAACAAACCAACAAACGAACAAACCAACAAACCAACAAACCAACAAACAAATAAACCAATAAACCAACAAACTAACAAACCAACAAACCAACAAACCAACAAACGAACAAACCAACAAACCAATTAACCAACAAACCAACAAACGAACAAACCAACAAACCAACAAACCAACAACAACAAACCAACAAACCAAAAAACCAACAAACCAACAAACCAACAAGCCAACAAACCAAGAAACTAACAAACCAAGTAACCAAAAAGCCAACAAACAAACAAACCAACAAACCAACAAGCCAACAAACCAACAAACCAACAAGCCAACAAGCCAACAAACCAACAAGCCAACAAGCCAACAAACCAACAAACCAACAAACCAACAAGCCAACAAACCATTAAACCAAAAAACCAACAAACCAACAAACCAACAAACCATGTAACCAAAAAGCCAACAAACTAACAAACCAACAAGCCAACAAACCAACAAGCCAACAAGCCAACAAGCCAACAAGCCAACAATTAAATAAACCAACAAACCAACAAACCAACAAACCAACAAACCAACAAACCAATTAACCAACAAACCAACAAACGAACAATACAACAAACCAACAAACCAACAAACCAACAAACCAACAAACCAACAAGCCAACAAGCCAACAAACTAACAAACCAACAAACCAACAAGCCAACAAACCAACAAGCTAACAAACCAACAAGCCAACAAACCAACAAACAAACAAACCAAGTAACCAAAAAGCCAACAAACTAACAAACCAACAAGCCAACAAGCCAACAAACGTACAAACCAACAAAGCAACAAGCCATCAAGCCAACAAACCAACAAACCAACAAGCCAACAAACCAACAAACCAACATGCCAACAAACCAACAAACTAAGTAACCAACAAGCCAACAAACCAACAAACGAACAAACCAACAAACGAACTAACCAACAAACCAACAAGCCAACAAGCCAACAAGCCAACAAACCAACAAACCAACAAGCCAACAAACCAACAAACCAACAAACCAAAAAACCAACAAACCAACAAACCAACAAACCAACAAACCAACAAACCAACAAACCAACAAGCCAACAACAAACCAACAAACCAACTAACCAACAAGCCAACAAACCAACAAGCCAACAAACCAACAAACCAACAAACCAAGTAACCAAAAAGCCAACAAACTAACAAACCAACAAGCCAACAAGCCAACAAACCAACAAACCAACAAAGCAACAAGCCAACAAGCTAACAAACCAAAAAACCAACAAGCCAACAATCCAACAAACCAACAAGCCAACAAGCCAACAAACCAACAAACCAACAAACCAACAAACCAACAAGCCAACAAACCAACAAACCAACAAGCCAACAAACCAACAAACTAATAAGCCAACAAGCCAACAAACCAACAAGCCAACAAACCAACAAGCCAACAAACCAACAAACCAAGTAACCAAAAAGCCAACAAACTAACAAACCAACAAGCCAACAAGCCAACAAACCAACAAACCAACAAAGCAACAAGCCAACAAGCCAACAAACCAACAAACCAACAAGCCAACAAACCAACAAACCAACAAGCCAACAAGCCAACAAACCAACAAACCAACAAGTCAACAAACCAACAAACCAAAAAACCGACAAACCAAGAAACCAACAAGCCAACAAGCCAACAAACCAACAACCAACAAGCCAACAAACCAACAAACCAACAAACTAAGTAACCAACAAGCCAACAAACCAACAAACCAAAAAGCCAACAAGCCAACAAACCAACAAACCAACAATCCAACAGACCAACATACCAACAAACCAAAAAGCCAACAAACTAACAAACCAACAAGCCAACAAGCCAACAAACCAACAAACCAACAAAGCAACAAGCCAACAAGCCAACAAACCAACAAACCAACAAGCCAACAAACCAACAAACCAACAAGCCAACAAGCCAACAAACCAACAAACCAACAAGCCAACAAACCAACAAACCAAAAAACCGACAAACCAAGAAACCAACAAGCCAACAAGCCAACAAACCAACAACCAACAAGCCAACAAACCAACAAACCAACAAACTAAGTAACCAACAAGCCAACAAACCAACAAACCAACAAGCCAACAAGCCAACAAACCAACAAACCAACAAGCCAACAAACCAACATACCAACAAACCAAAAAACCAACAAACCTACAAACCAACAAACCAACAAACCAACAAACCAACAAACCAACAAGCCAACAAACCAACAAACCAACAAACCAAGTAACCAAGAAGCCAGCAAACTAACAAACCAACAAGCCAACAAACCAACAAACCAACAAACCAACAAACCAACAAACCAACAAACCAACAAGCCAACAAACCAACAAACCAACAAACCAACAAACCAACAAGCCAACAAGCCAACAAACCAACAAACTAACAAACCAACAGGCCAACAAACAAACAAACCAACAAGCCAATAAGCCAACAAACCAACAAACCAAGTAACCAACAAGCCAACAAACCAACAAGCCAACAAACCAACAAACAAATAAACCAACAAACCAACAAACCAACAAACCAACACACCAACAAACCAACAAACCAACAAACCAACAACCCAACAAGCCAACAAACCAACAAACTAACAAACCAACAGGCCAACAAACAAACAAACCAACAAGCCAATAAGCCAACAAACCAACAAACCAAGTAACCAACAAGCCAACAAACCAACAAGCCAACAAACCAACAAACAAATAAACCAACAAACCAACAAACCAACAAACCAACAAACCAACAAACCAACAAACCAACAAACCAACAAACCAACAAACCAATTAACCAACAAACCAGCAAATGAACAAACCAACAAACCAACAAACCAACAAACAAATAAACCAACAAACCAACAAACCAACAAACCAACAAACCAACAAACCAACAAACCTATTAACCAACAAACCAACAAACCAACAAACCAACAAACCAACAAACCAACAAACCAACAAACCAACAAACCAACAAGCCAAAAAACCAACAAACCAACAAACCAACAAACCAACAAACCAACAAACCAACAAGCCAACAAACCAACAAGCCAACAAACCAACAAACCAACAAACCAAGTAACCGAAAAGCCAACAAACTAACAAACCAACAAGCCAACAAGCCAACAAACCAACAAACCAACAAAGCAACAAGCCAACAAGCCAACAAACCAACATGCCAACAAACCAACAAACCAACAAGCCAACAAACCAACAAACAAATAAACCAACAAACCAACAAACCAACAAACCAACAAACCAACAAGCCAACAAGCCAACAAACCAACAAACCAACAAACCAACAAGCCAACAAACCAACAAGCCAACAAACCCACAAACCTACAAACCAAGTAACCAAAATGCCAACAAACTAACAAACCAACAAGCCAACAAACCAACAAACCAACAAACCAACAAACCAACAAGCCAACAAACCAACAAACCAACAAACCAACAAACCAACAAACAAATAAACCAACAAACCAACAAACCAACAAACCAACAAACCAACAAACAAACAAACCAAAAAACCAACAAACCAACAAACCAACAAGCCAACAAGCCAACAAACCAACAAACCAACAAGCCAACAAACCAACAAACCAACAAGTTAACAAGCCGACAAACCAACAAACAAACAAGCCAACAAACCAACAAGCCAACAAACCAACAAACAAATAAACCAACAAACCAACAAACCAACAAACCAACAAACCAACAAACTAACAAACCAACAAACCAACAAGCCAACAAACCAACAAACCAAAAAACCGACAAACCAAGAAACCAACAAGCCAACAAGCCAACAAACCAACAACCAACAAGCCAACAAATCAACAAACCAACAAACTAAGTAACCAACAAGCCAACAAACCAATAAACCAACAAGCCAACAAGCCAAGAAACCAACAAACCAACAAGCCAACAAACCAACATACCAACAAACCAAAAAACCAACAAACTAACAAACCAACAAACCAACAAACCGACAAACCAACAAGCCAACAAACCAACAAACCAACAAACCAACAAACCAAGTAACCAAGAAGCCAACAAACTAACATACCAACAAGCCAACAAACCAACAAGCCAACAAACCAACAAACCAACAAGCCAACAAACCAACAAACCAAAAAACCAACAAACCAACACACCAACAAACCAACAAACCAACAAACCAACAAACCAACAAGCCAACAAGCCAATAAACCAACAAACTAACAAACCAACAAGCCAACATACAAACAAAACAACAAGCCAATCAGCCAACAAACCAACAAACCAAGTAACCAACAAGCCAACAAGCCAACAAACCAACAAACCAACAAACCAACAAACCAACAAACCAATTAACCAACAAACCAACAAACGAACAAACCAACAAACCAACAAACCAACAAACCAATTAACCAACAAACCAACAAACGCACAAACCAACAAACAAATAAACCAACAAACCAACAAACCAACAAACCAACAAACCAACAAACCAACAAACCAACAAACCAATAAACCAACAAACCAATTAACCAACAAACCAACAAACCAACAAACGAACAAAGCAACAAAGCAACAAACCAACAAACGAACAAACCAACAAGCCAACAAGCCAACAAACCAACAAACCAACAAACCAACAAGCCAACAAACCAACAAGCCAACAAACCAACAAACCAAAAAACCAAGTAACCAAAAAGTCAACAAACTAACAAACCAACAAGCCAAAAAGCCAACAAACCAACAAACCAACAAAGCAACAAGCCAACAAGCCAACAAACCAACATGCCAACAAACCAACAAACCAACAAGCCAGCAAACCAACAAACAAATAAACCAACAAACCAACAAACCAACAAACCAACAAACCAACAAACCAACAAGCCAACAAGCCAACAAACCAACAAACCAACAAACCAACAAGCCAACAAACCAACAAGCCAACAAACCAACAAACCAACAAACCAATTAACCAAAATAGCAACAAACTAACAAACCAACAAGCCAACAAGCCAACAAACCAACAAACCAACAAACCAACAAACCAACAAGCCAACAAACCAACAAACCAACAAACCAACAAACCAACAAACCAACAAACAAATAAACCAACAAACCAACAAACCAACAAACCAACAAACCAACAAACCAACAAACCAAAAAACCAACAAACCAACAAACCAACAAGCCAACAAGCCAACAAACCAACAAACCAACAAGCCAACAAACCAACAAACCAACAAGCCAACAAGCCGACAAACCAACAAACAAACAAGCCAACAAACCAACAAACCAACAAACCAACAAGCCAACAAACCAACAAACAAATAAACCAACAAACCAAAAAACCAACAAACCAACAAACCAACAAACCAACAAACCAACAAACCAACAAACCAACAAGCCAACAAGCCAACAAACCAGCAAACCAACAAACCAATAAGCCAACAAACCAACAAGCCAACAAACCAACAAACTAACAAACCAAGTAACCAAAAAGCCAACAAATAAACAAACCAACAAGCCAACAAACCAACAAACCAACAAACCAACAAAGCAACAAGCCAACAAGCCAACAAACCAACAAACCAACAAGCCAACAAACCAACAAACCAACAAGCCAACAAACCAACAAGCCAACAAGCCAACAAACCAACAAACCAACAAACCAACAAACCAACAAGCCAACAAACCAACAAACCAAAAAATAAACAAACCAACAAACCATGTAACCAAAAAGCCAACAAAGTAACAAACCAACAAGCCAACAAACAAACAAGCAAACAAGCCAACAAGCCAACAAACAAATAAACCAACAAACGAACAAACCAACAAACCAACAAACCAACAAACCAACAAACCAACAAACCAACAAACCAATTAACCAACAAACCAACAAACGAACAAACCAACAAACCCACAAACCAACAAACCAATTAACCAACAAACCAACAAACGAACAAACCAACAAACCAACAAACCAACAAACCAACAAAGCAACAAGCCAACAAGCCAACAAACCAACAAACCAACAAACCAACAAGCCAACAAACCAACAAGCCAACAAACCAAGTAACCGAAAAGCCAACAAACTAACAAACCAACAAGCCAACAAGCCAACAAACCAACAAAGCAACAAGCCAACAAACCAACATGCCAACAAACCAACAAGCCAACAAGCCAACAAACCAACAAACAAATAAACCAACAAACCAACAAACCAACAAACCAACAAACCAACAAACCAACAAGCCAACAAGCCAACAAAACAACAAACCAACAAACCAACAAGCCAACAAACCAACAAACCAACAAGCCAACAAACCAACAAACCAAGTAACCAAAATGCCAACAAACTAACAAACCAACAAGCCAACAAGCCAACAAACCAACAAACCAACAAACCAACAAACCAACAAGCCAACAAACCAATAAACCAACAAACCAACAAACCAACTAACCAACAAACCAACAAACCAACAAACCAATTAACCAACAAATCAACAAACGAACAAACCAACAAACCAACAAACCAACAACAACAAACCAACAAACCAAAAAACCAACAAACCAACAAACCAAGAAGCCAACAAGCCAACAAACCAACAAACCAACAAGCCAGCAAGCCGACATACCAACAAACCAACAAGCCAACAAACCAACAAACCAACAAGCCAACACACCAACAAGCCAACAAACCAAGAAACTAACAAACCAAGTAACCAAGAAGCCAACAAACAAACAAACCAACAAACCAACAAGCCAACAAACCAACAAACCAACGAGCCAACAAGCCAACAAACCAACAAGCCAACAAGCCAACAAACCAACAAACCAACAAACCAACAAGCCAACAAACCATTAAACCAAAAAACCAACAAACCAACAAACCAACAAACCATGTAACCAAAAAGCCAACAAACTAACAAACCAACAAACCAACAAGCCAACAAACCAACAAGCCAACAAGCCAACAAGCCAACAAGCCAACAATCAAATAAACCAACAAACCAACAAACCAACAAACCAACAAACCAACAAACCAACAAACCAATTAACCAACAAACCAACAAACGAACAAACCAATAAACCAACAAACCAACAAACCAACAAACCACCAAGCCAACAAGCCAACAAACCAACAAACCAACAAACCAACAAGCCAACAAACCAACAAGCCAACAAACCAACAAGCCAACAAACCAACAAACCAACAAACCAAGTAACCAAAAAGCCAACAAACTAACAAACCAACAAGCCAACAAGCCAACAAACCAACAAAGCAACAAGCCATCAAGCCACCAAACCAACAAACCAACAAGCCAACAAACCAACAAACCAACATGCCAACAAACCAACAAACTAAGTAACCAACAAACCAACAAACTAACAAACCAACAAACGAACTAACCAACAAACCAACAAGCCAACAAGCCAACAAGCCAACAAACCAACAAACCAACAAACCAACAAACCAAAAAACCAACAAACCAAAAAACCAACAAACCAACAAACCAACAAACCAACAAACCAACAAACCAACAAGCCAACAACAAACCAACAAACCAACAAGCCAACAAACCAACAAGCCAACAAACCAACAAACCAACAAACCAAGTAACCAAAAAGCCAACAAACTAACAAACCAACAAGCCAACAAGCCAACAAACCAACAAAACAACAAAGCAACAAGCCAACAAGCCAACAAACCAAAAAACCAACAAGCCAACAATCCAACAAACTAACAAGCCAACAAGCCAACAAAACAACAAACCAACAAACGAACAAACCAACAAGCCAACAAACCAACAAACCAACAAGCCAACAAACCAACAAACCAACAAACCAACAAACCAATAAGCCAACAAGCCAACAAACCAACAAGCCAACAAACCAACAAGCCAACAAACCAACAGACCAAGTAACCAAAAAGCCAACAAACTAACAAACCAACAAGCCAACAAGCCAACAAACCAACAAGCCAACAAACCAACAAACCAAAAAGCCAACAAGCCAACAAACCAACAAACCAACAAACCAACAAGCCAACAAACCAACAAACCAAAAAACCGACAAACCAAGAAACCAACAAGCCAACAAGCCAACAAACCAACAACCAACAAGCCAACAAACCAACAAACTAAGTCACCAACGAGCCAACAAACCAACAAACCAACAAGCCAACAAGCCAACAAACCAACAAACCAACAAACCAACAAGCCAACAAACCAACATACCAACAAACCAAAAAACCAACAATCCAACAAACCAACAAACCAACAAACCAACAAACCAACAAACCAACAAGCCAACAAACCAACAAACCAACAAACCAAGTAACCAAGAAGCCAACAAACTAACAAACCAACAAGCCAACACCCCAACAAGCCAACAAACCAACAAACCAACAAGCCAACAAACCAACAAACCAAAAAACCAACAAACCAACACACCAACAAACCAACAAACC
Source organism: Atherix ibis (assembly GCA_958298945.1). Classification (NCBI taxonomy): domain Eukaryota; kingdom Metazoa; phylum Arthropoda; class Insecta; order Diptera; family Athericidae; genus Atherix; species Atherix ibis. The sequence goes on from OY282608.1 coordinate 33,614,597, forward strand.
AACAAACCAACAAGCAAATAAACCAACAAACCAACAAACCAACAAACCAACAAACCAACAAACCAACAAACCAACAAACCAATTAACCAACAAACCAACAAACGAACAAACCAACAAACCAACAAACCAACAAACAAATAAACCAACAAACCAACAAACCAACAAACCAACAAACCAACAAACTAACAAACCAACAAACCAACAAACCAATTAACCAACAAACCAACAAACGAACAAACCAACAAACCAACAAACCAACAAACCAACAAACCAACAAGCCAACAAGCCAACAAACCAACAAACCAACAAACCAACAAGCCAACACACCAGCAAGCCAACAAACCAACAAACCAACAAACCAAGTAACCAAAAAGCCAACAAACTAACAAACCAACAAGCCAACAAGCCAACAAACCAACAAACCAACAAAGCAACAAGCCAACAAGCCAACAAACCAACATGCCAACAAACCAACAAACCAACAAGCCAACAAACCAACAAACGAATAAACCAACAAACCAACCAACAAACAAACCAAAAAACCAACAAACCAACAAGCCAACAAGCCAACAAACCAACAAACCAACAAACCAACAAGCCAACAAACCAACCAGCCAACAAACCAACAAACCAACAAACCAAGTAACCAAAATGCCAACAAACTAACAAACCAACAAGCCAACAGGCCAACAAACCAACAAACCAGCAAACCAACAAACCAACAAGCCAACAAACCAGCAAACCAACAAACCAACAAACCAACAAACCAACAAACAAATAAACCAACAAACCAACAAACCAACAAACCAACAAACCAAAAAACCAACAAACCAACAAACCAACAAGCCAACAAGCCAACAAACCAAGCCAAGAAACCAACAAACCAACAAGCCAACAAGCCGACAAACCAACAAACAAACAAGCCAACAAACCAACAAACCAACAAGCCAACAAACCAACAAACAAATAAACCAACAAACCAAAAAACCAACAAACCAACAAACCAACAAATCAACAAACCAACAAACCAACAAGCCAACAAGCCAACAGACCAGCAAACCAACAAACCAACAAGCCAACAAACCAACAAGCCAACAAACCAACAAACTAACAAACCAAGTAACCAAAAAGCCAACAAACAAACAAACCAACAAGCCAACAAGCCAACAAACCAACATACCAACAAAGCAACAAGCCAACAAGCCAACAAACCAACAAACCAACAAGCCAACAAACCAACAAACCAACAAGCCAACAAACCAACAAGCCAACAAGCCAACAAACCAACAAACCAACAAACCAATAAGCCAACAAACCAACAAACCAAAAAACCAACAAACCAACAAACCATGTAACCAAAAAGCCAACAAACTAACAAACCAACAAACCAACAAGCCAACAAGCCAACAAGCCAACAAACAAATAAACCAACAAACCAACAAACCAACAAACCAACAAAACAACAAACCAACAAACTAACAAACCAACAAACCAACAAACCAACAAACCAAAAAACCAACAAACCAACAAACCAACAAGCCAACAAGCCAACAAACCAACAAACCAACAAAGCAAAAAGCCAACAAGCAACAAACCAACAAACCAACAAGCCAACAAGCCAACAAACTAACAAACAAATAAACCAAAAAACCAACATACCAACAAACCAACAAACCAACAAACCAACAAACCAACAAACCAAAAAACCAACAAACCAACAAACCAACAAGCCAACAAGCCAACAAACCAAGAAACCAAAAAGCCAATAAGCAAACAAACCAACAAACTAACAAGCCAACAAACCAACAAACCAACAAACCAAGTAACCAAACAGCCAACAAACTAACAAACCAACAAGCCAACAAGCCAACAAACCAACAAACCAATAAACCAACAAACCAACAAAGCAACAAGCCAACAAGCCAACAAGCCAACAAACTAACAAACCAACAAGCCAACAAGCCAACAAACCAACAAACCAACAAACCAACAAACCAACAAGCCAACAAACCAACAAACAAATAAACCAACAAACCAACAAACCAACAAACCAACAAACCAACAAACCAACAAACCAAAAAACCAACAAACCAACAAACCTACAAACCAACAAGGCAACAAACCAAAAAACCAACAAAGCAACAAGCCAACAATCCAACAAACCAACAAACCAACAAGCCAACAAACCAACAAACCAACAAACCAACAAGCCAACAAACCAACAAAAAAATAAACCAACAGACCAACAAACCAACAAACCAACAAACCAACAAACCAACAAACCGAAAAACCAACAAACCAACAAACCAACAAGCCAACAAACCAACAAACCAAAAAACCGACAAACCAACAAACCAACAAGCCAACAAGCCAACAAACCAACAAACCAACAAGCAAACAAACCAACAAACCAACAAACTAAATAACCAACAAGCCAACAAACCAACAAACAAACAAGCCAACAAGCCAACAAACCAACAAACCAACAAGCCAACAAACCAACATACCAACAAACCAAAAAACCAACAAACCAACAAACCAACAAACCAACAAACCAACAAACCAACAAGCCAACAAACCAACAAACCAACAAACCAACAAACCAAGTAACCAAAAAGCCAACAAACTAACAAACCAACAAGCCAACAAACCAACAAGCCAACAAACCAACAAACCAACAAGCCAATAAACCAACAAACCAAAAAACCAACAAACCAACAAACCAACAAACCAACAAACCAAGAAACCAACAAACCAACAAACCAACAAGCCAACAAGCCAACAAACAAACAAACTAACAAACCAACAAGCCAACAAACAAACAGACCAACAAGCCAACAAGCCAACAAACCAACAAACCAAGTAACCAACAAGCCAACAAACCACAAAGCCAGCAAACCAACAAACAAATAAACCAACAAACCAACAAACCAACAAACCAACAAACCAACAAACCAACAAACCAACAAACCAATTAACCAACAAACCAACAAACGAACAAACCAACAAACCAACAAACCAACAAAACAACAAACCAACAAGCCAACAAGCCAACAAAGCAACAAACCAACAAACCAACAAGCCAACAAACCAACAAGCCAACAAACCAACAAACCAACAAACCAAGTAACCAAAAAGCCAACAAACTAACAAATCAACAAGCCAACAAGCCAACAAACCAATAAACCAACAAGGCAACAAGCCAACAAGCCAACAAACCAACAAGCCAACAAAGCAACAAACCAACAAACCAACAAGCCAACAAACCAACAAACAAATAAACCAACAAACCAACAAACCAACAAACCAACAAACCAACAAACCAACAAACCAACAAGCCAACAAACCAACAAGCCAACAAACCAACAAACCAACAAACCAAGTATCCAAAAAGCCAACAAACTAACAAACCAACAAGCCAACAAGCCAACAAACCAACAAAGCAACAAGCCAACAAGCCAACAAACCTACAAACCAACAAGCCAACAAACCAACAAACCAACAAACCAACAAGCCAACAAACCAACAAACAAATAAACCAACAAACCAACAAACCAACAAACCAACAAACCAACAAACCAACAAACCAAAAAACCAACAAACCAACAAACCAACAAGCCAACAAGCCAACAAACCAGCAAGCCAACAAGCCAACAAGCCGACAAACCAACAAACCAACAAGCCAACAAACCAACAAATCAACAAACCAACAAGCCAACAAACCAACAAACCAACAAACCAACAAGCCAACAAGCCTACAAATCAGCAAACCAACAAGCCAACAAGCCGACAAACCAACAAAACAACAAGCCAAAAAACCAACAAATCAACAAACCAATAAACCAACAAACCGACAAGCCAACAAACCAACAAACCAACAAACCAACAAACCAACAAGCCAACAAACCAACAAGCCAACAAACCAACAAACTAACAAACCAAGTAACCAAAAAGCCAACAAACAAACAAACCAACAAGCCAACAAGCCAACAAACCAACAAACCAACAAAGCAACAAGCCAACAAGCCAACAAACCAACAAACCAACAAGCCAACAAACCAACAAACCAACAAGCCAACCAGCCAACAAACCAACAAGCCAACAAGCCAACAAAGCAACAAACCAACAAACCAACAAGCCAACAAACCGACAAACCAAAAAACCAACAAACCAACAAACCAACAAACCATGTAACCAAAAAGCCAACAAACTAACAAGCCAACAAACCAACAAGCCAACAAGCCAACAAGCCAACAAACAAATAAACCAACAAACCAACAAACCAACAAACCAATTAACCAACAAACCAACAAACAAACAAACCAACAAACCAACAAACCAACAAACCAACAAGCCAACAAGCCAACAAACCAACAAACCAACAAATCAGCAAGCCAACAAACCAACAAGCCAACAAACCAACAAGCCAACAAACCAACAAACCAACAAACCAAGTAACCAAAAAGCCAACAAACTAACAAACCAACAAGCCAACAAGCCAACAAACCAACAAACCAACAAAGCAACAAGCCAACAAACCAAGAAACTAACAAGCAAACAAACCAACAAACTAACAAACCAACAAGCCAACAAACCAACAAACCAACAAACCAACAAACCAACAAACCAAAAAACCAACAAACCAACAAACCAACAAGCCAACAAGCCAACAAACCAACAAACCAACAAAGCAACAAGCCAACAAGCCAACAAGCCAACAAACCAACAAACCAACAAGCCAACAAACCAACAAACCAACAAACCAACAAACCAACAAGCCAACAAACTAACAAACAAATAAACCAACAAACCAACAAACCAACAAACCAACAAACCAACAAACCAACAAACCAACAAACCAACAAGCCAACAAACCAACAAACCACCAAACCAACAAGCCAACAAGCCAACAAACCAACAAACCAACAAGCCAACTAGCCAACAAACCAACAAACCAACAAACAAATAAACCAACAAACCAACAAACCAACAAACCAACAAACCAACAAACCAACAAACCAACAAACCAACAAACCAAAAAACCAACAAACCAACAAACCAACAAACCAACAAACCAACAAACCAACAAACCAACAAGCCAACAAACCAACAAACCAACAAAGCAACAAGCCAACAAGCCAACAAACCAACAAACCAACAAGCCAACAAACCAACAACCCAACAAACCAACAAGCCAACAAACCAACAAACAAATAAACCAACAGACCAACAAACCAACAAACCAACAAACCAACAAACCAACAAACCAAAAAACCAACAAACCAACAAACCAACACACCAACAAACCAACAAACCAACAAACCAACAAGCCAACAAACCAACAAACCAATTAACCAACAACCCAATAAACGAACAAACCAACAAACCAACAAACCAACAAACCAACAAACCAACAAACCAACAAACCAACAAGCCAACAAGCCAACAAACCAACAAACAAACAAACAAACAAGCCAACAAACCAACAAGCCAACAAACCGACAAGCCAACAAACCAACAAACCAACAAACCAACAAAGCAATAAGCCAACAAGCCAACAAGCCAACAAACTAACAAACCAACAAGCCAACAAGCCAACAAACCAACAAACCAACAAACCAACAAACCAACAAGCCAACAAACCAACAAACAAATAAACCAACAAACCAACAAACCAAAAAACCAACAAACCAACAAACCAACAAACCAAAAAACCAACAAACCAACAAACCAACAAACCAAAAAACCAACAAACCAACATACCAACAAACCAAAAAACCAACAAACCAACAAGCCAACAAACCAACAAACCAACAAACCAACAAACCAAGTAACCAAAAAGCCAACAAACCAACAAACCAAGTAACCAAAAAGCCAACAAACTAACAAACCAACAAGCCAACAAACCAACAAGCCAACAAACCAACAAACCAACAAGCCAATAAACCAACAAACCAAAAAACCAACAAACCAACAAACCAACAAACCAACAAACCAACAAACCAACAAACCAACAAACCAACAAACCAACAAGCCAACAAGCCAACAAACAAACAAACTAACAAACCAACAAGCCAACAAACAAACAGACCAACAAGCCAACAAGCCAACAAACCAACAAACCAAGTAACCAACAAGCCAACAAACCACAAAGCCAGCAAACCAACAAACAAATAAACCAACAAACCAGCAAACCAACAAACCAACAAACCAACAAACCAACAAACCAATTAACCAACAAACCAACAAACGAACAAACCAACAAACCAACAAACCAACAAAACAACAAACCAACAAGCCAAGAAGCCAACAAAGCAACAAACCAACAAACCAACAAGCCAACAAACCAACAAGCCAACAAACCAACAAACCAACAAACCAAGTAACCAAAAAGCCAACAAACTAACAAATCAACAAGCCAACAAGCCAACAAACCAATAAACCAACAAAGCAACAAGCCAACAAGCCAACAAACCAACAAGCCAACAAAGCAACAAACCAACAAACCAACAAGCCAACAAACCAACAAACAAATAAACCAACAAACCAACAAACCAACAAACCAACAAACCAACAAACCAACAAGCCAACAAACCAACAAGCCAACAAACCAACAAACCAACAAACCAAGTAACCAAAAAGCCAACAAACTAACAAACCAACAAGCCAACAAGCCAACAAACCAACAAAGCAACAAGCCAATAAGCCAACAAACCTACAAACCAACAAGCCAACAAACCAACAAACCAACAAACCAACAAGCCAACAAACCAACAAACAAATAAACCAACAAACCAACAAACCAACAAACCAACAAACCAACAAACCAACAAACCAAAAAACCAACAAACCAACAAACCAACAAGCCAACAAGCCAACAAACCAGCAAGCCAACAAGCCAACAAGCCGACAAACCAACAAACCAACAAGCCAACAAACCAACAAATCAACAAACCAACAAGCCAACAAACCAACAAACCAACAAACCAACAAGCCAACAAGCCAACAAATCAGCAAACCAACAAGCCAACAAGCCGACAAACCAACAAAACAACAAGCCAAAAAACCAACAAATCAACAAACCAATAAACCAACAAACCGACAAGCCAACAAACCAACAAACCAACAAACCAACAAACCAACAAGCCAACAAACCAACAAGCCAACAAACCAACAAACTAACAAACCAAGTAACCAAAAAGCCAACAAACAAACAAACCAACAAGCCAACAAGCCAACAAACCAACAAACCAACAAAGCAACAAGCCAACAAGCCAACAAACCAACAAACCAACAAGCCAACAAACCAACAAACCAACAAGCCAACCAGCCAACAAACCAACAAGCCAACAAGCCAACAAAGCAACAAACCAACAAACCAACAAGCCAACAAACCGATAAACCAAAAAACCAACAAACCAACAAACCAACAAACCATGTAACCAAAAAGCCAACAAACTAACAAGCCAACAAACCAACAAGCCAACAAGCCAACAAGCCAACAAACAAATAAACCAACAAACCAACAAACCAACAAACCAATTAACCAACAAACCAACAAACAAACAAACCAACAAACCAACAAACCAACAAACCAACAAACCAACAAGCCAACAAGCCAACAAACCAACAAACCAACAAATCATCAAGCCAACAAACCAACAAGCCAACAAACCAACAAGCCAACAAACCAACAAACCAACAAACCAAGTAACCAAAAAGCCAACAAACTAACAAACCAACAAGCCAACAAGCCAACAAACCAACAAACCAACAAAGCAACAAGCCAACAAACCAAGAAACTAACAAGCAAACAAACCAACAAACTAACAAACCAACAAGCCAACAAACCAACAAACCAACAAACCAACAAACCAACAAACCAAAAATCCAACAAACCAACAAACCAACAAGCCAACAAGCCAACAAACCAACAAACCAACAAAGCAACAAGCCAACAAGCCAACAAGCCAACAAACCAACAAACCAACAAGCCAACAAACCAACAAACCAACAAACCAACAAACCAACAAGCCAACAAACTAACAAACAAATAAACCAACAAACCAACAAACCAACAAACCAACAAACCAACAAACCAACAAACCAAAAAACCAACAAACCACCAAACCAACAAGCCAACAAGCCAACAAACCAACAAACCAACAAGCCAACTAGCCAACAAACCAACAAACCAACAAACAAATAAACCAACAAACCAACAAACCAACAAACCAACAAACCAACAAACCAACAAACCAACAAACCAACAAACCAAAAAACCAACAAACCAACAAACCAACAAACCAACAAACCAACAAACCAACAAACCAACAAGCCAACAAACCAACAAACCAACAAAGCAACAAGCCAACAAGCCAACAAACCAACAAACCAACAAGCCAACAAACCAACAACCCAACAAACCAACAAGCCAACAAACCAACAAACAAATAAACCAACAGACCAACAAACCAACAAACCAACAAACCAACAAACCAACAAACCAAAAAACCAACAAACCAACAAACCAACACACCAACAAACCAACAAACCAACAAACCAACAAGCCAACAAACCAACAAACCAATTAACCAACAACCCAATAAACGAACAAACCAACAAACCAACAAACCAACAAACCAACAAACCAACAAACCAACAAACCAACAAGCCAACAAGCCAACAAACCAACAAACAAACAAACAAACAAGCCAACAAACCAACAAGCCAACAAACCGACAAGCCAACAAACCAACAAACCAACAAACCAACAAAGCAATAAGCCAACAAGCCAACAAGCCAACAAACTAACAAACCAATAAGCCAACAAGCCAACAAACCAACAAACCAACAAACCAACAAACCAACAAGCCAACAAACCAACAAACAAATAAACCAACAAACCAACAAACCAAAAAACCAACAAACCAACAAACCAACAAACCAAAAAACCAACAAACCAACAAACCAACAAACCAACAAACCAACAAACCAACAAACCAACAAACCAACAAGCCAACAAACCAACAAACCAACAAAGAAACAAGCCAACAAGCCAACAAACCAACAAACCAACAAGCCAACAAACCAACAAACCAACAAACCAACAAGCCAACAAACCAACAAACAAATAAACCAACAGACCAAGAAACCAACAAACCAACAAACCAAGAAACCAACAAACCAACAAACCAACAAACTAACAAACCAACAAGATAACAAGCCAACAAACCAACAAACCAACAAACCAACAAACCAACAAACCAACAAGCCAACAAACCAACAAACAAATAAACCAACAAACCAACAAACCAACAAACCAACAAACCAACAAACCAACAAACCAACTAACCAAAAAACCAACAAACCAACAAACCAACAAACCAACAAAGCAACAAACCAACAAACCAACAAGCCAACAAACCAACAAACCAACAAACCAACAAAGCAACAAGCCAACAAGCCAACAAACCAACAAACCAACAAGCCAACAAACCAACAAACCAACAAACCAACAAGCCAACAAACCAACAAACAAATAAACCAACAGACCAACAAACCAACAAACCAACAAACCAACAAACCAACAAACCAAAAAACCAACAAACCAACAAACCAACAAACCAAAAAACCAACAAACCAACAAGCCAACAAACCAACAAACCAACAAACCAACAAGCCAACAAGCCAACAAACCAACAAACCAACAAACCAACAAGCCAACAAACCAACAAGCCAACAAACCAACAAGCCAACAAACTAACAAACCAACAAACCAAAAAAGCAATAAGCCAACAAGCCAACAAACTAACAAACCAAACAAGCCAACAAGCCAACAAACCAACAAACCAACAAACCAACAAACCAACAAACCAACAAACCAACAAGCCAACAAACCAACAAACAACTAAACCAACAAACCAACAAACCAAAAAACCAAAAAACCAACAAACCAACAAACCAACAAACCAAAAAACCAACAAACCAACAAAACAACAAACCAACAAACCAACAAACCAACAAACCAACAAACCAACAAACCAACAAGCCAACAAACCAACAAACCAACAAAGCAACAAGCCTACAAGCCAACAAACCAACAAACCAACAAGCCAACAAACCAACAAACCAACAAACCAACAAACCAACAAACCAACAAACCAAAAAACGAACAAACCAATTAACCAACTACCCAACAAACGAACAAACCAACAAACCAACAAACCAACAAACCAACAAACCAACAAACCAACAAACCAACAAGCCAACAAGCCAACAAACCAACAAACCAACAAACCAACAAGCCAACAAATCAACAAGCCAACAAACTAACAAACCAACAAGCCAACAAGCCAACAAACCAACAAACCAAAAAACCAACAAGCCAACAAGCCAACAAACCAACAAACCAACAAGCCAGCAAGCCAACAAACCAACAAACCAACAAGCCAACAAACCAACAAACCAACAAACCAAGTAACCAAAAAGCCAACAAACTAACAAACCAACAAGCCAACAAGCTAACAAACCAACAAACCAACAAACCAACAAACCAACAAAGCAATAAGCCAACAAGCCAACAAGCCAACAAACTAACAAACCAACAAGCCAACAAGCCAACCAACCAACAAAACAACAAACCAACAAACCAACAAGCCAACAAACCAACAAACAAATAAACCATCAAACCAACAAACCAAAAAACCAACAAACCAACAAACCAACAAACCAAAAAACCAACAAACCAACAAACCAACAAACCAAAAACCAACAAACCAACAAACCAACAAGCCAACAAACCAACAAACCAACAAAGCAACAAGCCAACAAGCCAACAAACCAACAAACCAACAAGCCAACAAACCAACAAACCAACAAACCAAAAAGCCAACAAACCAACAAACAAATAAACCAACAGACACACAAACCAACAAACCAACAAACCAACAAACCAACAAACCAACAAACCAAAAAACCAACAAACCAACAAACCAACAAACCAACAAACCAACAAACACACAAGCCAACGAACCAACAAACCAACAAACCAACAAACCAACAAACCAACAAGCCAACAAACCAACAAACCAACAAACCAACAAGCCAACAAACCAACAAACAAATAAACCAACAAACCAACAAACCAACAAACCAACAAACCAACAAACCAACAAACCAACAAACCAACAAACCAAAAAACCAACAAACCAACAAACCAACAAACCAACAAACCTACAAACCAACAAGGCAACAAACCAACAAACCAACAAAGCAACAAGCCAACAATCCAACAAACCAACAAACCAACAAGCCAACAAACCAACAAACCAACAAGCCAACAAACCAACAAACAAATAAACCAACAGACCAACAAACCAACAAACCAAATAAACCAACAAACCAAAAAACCAACAAACCAACAAACCAACAAACCAACAAACCAACAGACCAACAAGCCAACAAGCCAACAAACCAGCAAACCAACAAACCAACAAGCCAACAAACCAACAAGCCAACAAACCAACAAACTAACAAACCAAGTAACCAAAAAGCCAACAAACAAAAAAACCAACAAGCCAACAAGCCAACAAACCAACATACCAACAAAGCAACAAGCCAACAAGCCAACAAACCAACAAACCAACAAGCCAACAACCCAACAAACCAACAAGCCAACAAACCAACAAGCCAACAAGCCAACAAACCAACAAACCAACAAACCAACAAGCCAACAAACCAACAAACCAAAAAACCAACAAACCAACAAACCATGTAACCAAAAAGCCAACAAACTAACAAACCAGCAAGCCAACAAACCAACAAGCCAACAAGCCAACAAGCCAACAAACAAATAAACCAACAAACCAACAAACCAACAAACCAACAAACTAACAAACCAACAAACCAATTAACCAACAAACCAACAAACGAACAAACCGACAAACCAACAAACCAACAAACCAACAAACCAACAAGCCAACAAGCCAACAAACCAACAAACCAACAAACCAACAAGCCAACAAACCAACAAGCCAACAAACCAACAAGCCAACAAACCAACAAACCAAGTAACCAAAAAGCCAACAAACTAACAAACCAACAAGCCAACAAGCCAACAAACCAACAAACCAACAAAACAACAAGCCAACAAGCCAACAAACCAACAAACCAACAAGCCAACAAACCAACAAACCAACAAACCAACAAGCCAACAAACCAACACACAAATAAACCAACAAAACAACAAACTAACAAACCAACAAACCAACAAACCAACAAACCAACAAACCAAAAAACCAACAAACCAACAAACCAACAAGCCAACAAGCCAACAAACCAACAAAGCAAAAAGCCAACAAGCCAACAAACCAACAAACCAACAAGCCAACAAGCCAACAAACTAACAAACAAATAAACCAACAAACCAACAAACCAACAAACCAACAAACCAACAAACCAACAAACCAACAAACCAACAAACTAACAAACCAACAAACAAAAAAACCAACAAACCAACAAACCAACAAACCAACAAGCCAACAAGCCAACAAACCAAGAAACCAACAAGCCAACAAGCAAACAAACCAACATCCCAACAAGCCAACAAACCAACAAACCAACAAACCAACAAACCAAGTAACCAAATAGCCAACAAACTAACAAACCAACAAGCCAACAAGCCAACAAACCAACAAACCAATAAACCAACAAACCAACAAAGCAACAAGCCAACAAGCCAACAAGCCAACAAACTAACAAACCAACAAGCCAACAAGCCAACAAACCAACAAACCAACAAACCAACAAACCAACAAACCAACAAGCCAACAAACCAACAAACAAATAAACCAACAAACCAACAAACCAACAAACCAACAAACCAACAAACCAACAAACCAACAAACCAAAAAACCAACAAACCAACAAACCAACAAACCAACAAACCTACAAACCAACAAGCCAACAATCCAACAAACCAACAAACCAACAAGCCAACAAACCAACAAACCAACAAACCAACAAGCCAACAAACCAACAAACAAATAAACCAACAGACCAACAAACCAACAAACCAACAAACCAACAAACCAACAAACCGAAAAACCAACAAACCAACAAACCAACAAGCCAACAAACCAACAAACCAAAAAACCGACAAACCAACAAACCAACAAGCCAACAAACCAACAAACCAACAAGCAAACAAACCAACAAACCAACAAACTAAATAACCAACAAGCCAACAAACCAACAAACCAACAAGCCAACAAGACAACAAACCAACAAACCAACAAGCCAACAAACCAACATACCAACAAACCAAAAAACCAACAAACCAACAAACCAACAAACCAACAAACCAACAAACCAACAAACCAACAAACCAACAAACCAACAAGCCAACAAACCAACAAACCAACAAACCAACAAACCAAGTAACCAAAAAGCCAACAAACTAACAAACCAACAAGCCAACAAACCAACAAGCCAACAAACCTACAAACCAACAAGCCAGCAAACCAACAAACCAAAAAACCAACAAACCAACAAACCAACAAACCAACAAACCAACAAACCAACAAACCAACAAACCAACAAGCCAACAAACTAACAAACCAACAAGCCAACAAACAAACAGACCAACAAGCCAACAAGCCAACAAACCAACAAACCAAGTAATCAACAAGCCCACAAACCACAAAGCCAGCAAACCAACAAACAAAAAAACCAACAAACCAACAAACCAACAAACCAACAAACCAACAAACCAACAAACCAATTAACCAACAAACCAACAAATGAACAAACCAACAAACCAACAAACCAACAAAACAACAAACCAACAAGCCAACAAGCCAACAAAGCAACAAACCAACAAACCAACAAGCCAACAAACCAAGAAGCCAACAAACCAACAAACCAACAAACCAAGTAATCAAAAAGCCAACAAACTAACAAATCAACAAGCCAACAAGCCAACAAACCAATAAACCAACAAAGCAACAAGCCAACAAGCCAACAAACCAACAAGCCAACAAACCAACAAACCAACAAACCAACAAGCCAACAAACCAACAAACAAATAAACCAACAAACCAACAAACCAACAAACCAACAAACCAACAAGCCAACAAACCAACAAACCAACAAACCAACAAACCAACAAACCAACAAACCAACAAACCAACAAACCAACAAGCCAACAAGCCAACAAACTAACAAACCAACAAGCCAACAAACAAACAGACCAACAAGCCAACAAACCAACAAACCAAGTAACCAACAAGCCCACAAACCACAAAGCCAGCAAACCAACAAACAAATAAACCAACAAACCAACAAACCAACAAACCAACAAACCAACAAACCAACAAACCAATTAACCAACAAACCAACAAATGAACAAACCAACAAACCAACAAACCAACAAAACAACAAACCAACAAGCCAACAAGCCAACAAAGCAACAAACCAACAAACCAACAAGCCAACAAACCAACAAGCCAACAAACCAACAAACCAACAAACCAAGTAATCAAAAAGCCAACAAACTAACAAATCAACAAGCCAACAAGCCAACAAACCAATAAACCAACAAAGCAACAAGCCAACAAGCCAACAAACCAACAAGCCAACAAACCAACAAACCAACAAACCAACAAGCCAACAAACCAACAAACAAATAAACCAACAAACCAACAAACCAACAAACCAACAAACCAACAAGCCAACAAACCAACAAGCCAACAAACCAACAAACCAACAAACCAAGTAACCAAAAAGCCAACAAACTAACAAACCAACAAGCCAACAAGCCAACAAACCAACAAGCCAACAAACCAACAAACCAACAAGCCAACAAACAAATAAACCAACAAACCAACAAAGCAACAAGCCAACAAGCCAACAAGCCAACAAACTAACAAACCAACAAGCCAACAAGCCAACAAACCAACAAACCAACAAACCAACAAACCAACAAACCAACAAGCCAACAAACCAACAAACAAATAAACCAACAAACCAACAAACCAACAAACCAACAAACCAACAAACCAACAAACCAACAAACCAAAAAACCAACAAACCAACAAACCAACAAACCAACAAACCAACAAACCTACAAACCAACAAGCCAACAATCCAACAAACCAACAAACCAACAAGCCAACAAACCAACAAACCAACAAACCAACAAGCCAACAAACCAACAAACAAATAAACCAACAGACCAACAAACCAACAAACCAACAAACCAACAAACCAACAAACCGAAAAACCAACAAACCAACAAACCAACAAGCCAACAAACCAACAAACCAAAAAACCGACAAACCAACAAACCAACAAGCCAACAAACCAACAAACCAACAAGCAAACAAACCAACAAACCAACAAACTAAATAACCAACAAGCCAACAAACCAACAAACCAACAAGCCAACAAGACAACAAACCAACAAACCAACAAGCCAACAAACCAACATACCAACAAACCAAAAAACCAACAAACCAACAAACCAACAAACCAACAAACCAACAAACCAACAAACCAACAAGCCAACAAACCAACAAATCAACAAACCAACAAACCAAGTAACCAAAAAGCCAACAAACTAACAAACCAACAAGCCAACAAACCAACAAGCCAACAAACCGACAAACCAACAAGCCAGCAAACCAACAAACCAAAAAACCAACAAACCAACAAACCAACAAACCAACAAACCAACAAACCAACAAACCAACAAACCAACAAGCCAACAAGCCAACAAACTAACAAACCAACAAGCCAACAAACAAACAGACCAACAAGCCAACAAGCCAACAAACCAACAAACCAAGTAACCAACAAGCCCACAAACCACAAAGCCAGCAAACCAACAAACAAATAAACCAACAAACCAACAAACCAACAAACCAACAAACCAACAAACCAACAAACCAATTAACCAACAAACCAACAAATGAACAAACCAACAAACCAACAAACCAACAAAACAACAAACCAACAAGCCAACAAGCCAACAAAGCAACAAACCAACAAACCAACAAGCCAACAAACCAACAAGCCAACAAACCAACAAACCAACAAACCAAGTAATCAAAAAGCCAACAAACTAACAAATCAACAAGCCAACAAGCCAACAAACCAATAAACCAACAAAGCAACAAGCCAACAAGCCAACAAACCAACAAGCCAACAAACCAACAAACCAACAAACCAACAAGCCAACAAACCAACAAACAAATAAACCAACAAACCAACAAACCAACAAACCAACAAACCAACAAGCCAACAAACCAACAAACCAACAAACCAACAAACCAACAAACCAACAAACCAACAAACCAACAAACCAACAAGCCAACAAGCCAACAAACTAACAAACTAACAAACCAACAAGCCAACAAACAAACAGACCAACAAGCCAACAAACCAACAAACCAAGTAACCAACAAGCCCACAAACCACAAAGCCAGCAAACCAACAAACAAATAAACCAACAAACCAACAAACCAACAAACCAACAAACCAACAAACCAACAAACCAACAAACCAATTAACCAACAAACCAACAAATGAACAAACCAACAAGCCAACAAGCCAACAAAGCAACAAACCAACAAACCAACAAGCCAACAAACCAACAAGCCAACAAACCAACAAACCAACAAACCAAGTAATCAAAAAGCCAACAAACTAACAAATCAACAAGCCAACAAGCCAACAAACCAATAAACCAACAAAGCAACAAGCCAACAAGCCAACAAACCAACAAGCCAACAAACCAACAAACCAACAAACCAACAAGCCAACAAACCAACAAACAAATAAACCAACAAACCAACAAACCAACAAACCAACAAACCAACAAGCCAACAAACCAACAAGCCAACAAACCAACAAACCAACAAACCAAGTAACCAAAAAGCCAACAAACTAACAAACCAACAAGCCAACAAGCCAACAAACCAACAAGCCAACAAACCAACAAACCAACAAGCCAACAAACAAATAAACCAACAAACCAACAAACCAACAAACCAACAAACCAAAAAACCAACAAACCAACAAACCAACATGCCAACAAGCCAACAAACCAGCAAACCAACAAGCCAACAAGCCGACAAACCAGCAAACCAACAAGCCAACAAACCAACAAATCAACAAACCAACAAGCCAACAAACCAACAAACCAACAAACCAACAAGCCAACAAGCCAACAAGCCAACAAACCAGCAAACCAACAAGCCAACAAGCCGACAAACCAACAAACCAACAAGCCAACAAACCAACAAATCAACAAACCAACAAACCAACAAACCAACAAGCCAACAAACCAACAAACCAACAAACCAACAAAGCAACAAGCCAACAAACCAACAAGATAACAAACCAAAAAACTAACAAACCAAGTAACCAAAAAGCCAACAAACAAACAAACCAACAAGCCAACAAGCCAACAAACCAACAAACCAACAAAGCAACAAGCCAACAAGCCAATAAACCAACAAACCAACAAGCCAACAAACCAACAAACCAACAAGCCAACCAGCCAACAAACCAACAAGCCAACAAGCCAACAAACCAACAAACCAACAAACCAACAAGCCAACAAACCGACAAACCAAAAAACCAACAAACAAACAAACCAACAAACCATGTAACCAAAAAGCCAACAAACTAACAAGCCAACAAACCAACAAGCCAACAAGCCAACAAGCCAACAAACAAATAAACCAACAAACCAACAAACCAACAAACCAACAAACCAATTAACCAACAAACCAACAAACAAACAAACCAACAAGCCAACAAACCAACAAACCAACAAACCAACAAAGCAATAAGCCAACAAACCAACAAGCCAACAAACTAACAAACCAACAAGCCAACAAGCCAACCAACCAACAAAACAACAAACCAACAAACCAACAAGCCAACAAACCAACAAACAAATAAACCATCAAACCAACAAACCAAAAAACCTACAAACCAACAAACCAACAAACCAAAAAACCAACAAACCAACAAACCAACAAACCAAAAACCAACAAACCAACAAACCAACAAGCCAACAAACCAACAAACCAACAAAGCAACAAGCCAACAAGCCAACAAACCAACAAACCAACAAGCCAACAAACCAACAAACCAACAAACCAAAAAGGCAACAAACCAACAAACAAATAAACCAACAGACACACAAACCAACAAACCAACAAACCAACAAACCAACAAACCAACAAAACAAAAAACCAACAAACCAACAAACCAACAAACCAACAAACCAACAAACCAACAAACACACAAGCCAACAAACCAACAAACCAACAAACCAACAAACCAACAAGCCAACAAACCAACAAACCAACAAACCAACAAGCCAACAAACCAACAAACAAATAAACCAACAAACCAACAAACCAACAAACCAACAAACCAACAAACCAACAAACCAACAAACCAACAAACCAAAAAACCAACAAACCAACAAACCAACAAACCAACAAACCTACAAACCAACAAGGCAACAAACCAACAAACCAACAAAGCAACAAGCCAACAATCCAACAAACCAACAAACCAACAAGCCAACAAACCAACAAACCAACAAACCAACAAGCCAACAAACCAACAAACAAATAAACCAACAGACCAACAAACCAACAAACCAAATAAACCAACAAACCAAAAAACCAACAAACCAACAAACCAACAAACCAACAAACCAACAAACCAACAAGCCAACAAGCCAGCAAACCAGCAAACCAACAAACCAACCAGCCAACAAACCAACAAGCCAACAAACCAACAAACCAACAAACCAACAAACCAACAAACACACAAGCCAACAAACCAACAAACCAACAAACCAACAAACCAACAAGCCAACAAACCAACAAACCAACAAACCAACAAGCAACAAACCAACAAACAAATAAACCAACAAACCAACAAACCAACAAACCAACAAACCAACAAACCAACAAACCAACAAACCAACAAACCAAAAAACCAACAAACCAACAAACCAACAAACCAACAAACCTACAAACCAACAAGGCAACAAACCAACAAACCAACAAAGCAACAAGCCAACAATCCAACAAACCAACAAACCAACAAGCCAACAAACCAACAAACCAACAAGCCAACAAACCAACAAACAAATAAACCAACAGACCAACAAACCAACAAACCAAATAAACCAACAAACCAAAAAACCAACAAACCAACAAACCAACAAACCAACAAACCAACAGACCAACAAGCCAACAAGCCAACAAACCAGCAAACCAACAAACCAACAAGCCAACAAACCAACAAGCCAACAAACCAACAAACTAACAAACCAAGTAACCAAAAAGCCAACAAACAAAAAAACCAACAAGCCAACAAGCCAACAAACCAACATACCAACAAAGCAACAAGCCAACAAGCCAACAAACCAACAAACCAACAAGCCAACAAACCAACAAACCAACAAGCCAACAAACCAACAAGCCAACAAGCCAACAAACCAACAAACCAACAAACCAACAAGCCAACAAACCAACAAACCAAAAAACCAACAAACCAACAAACCATGTAACCAAAAAGCCAACAAACTAACAAACCAGCAAGCCAACAAACCAACAAGCCAACAAGCCAACAAGCCAACAAACAAATAAACCAACAAACCAACAAACCAACAAACCCACAAACTAACAAACCAACAAACCAATTAACCAACAAACCAACAAACGAACAAACCGACAAACCAACAAACCAACAAACCAACAAACCAACAAGCCAACAAGCCAACAAACCAACAAACCAACAAACCAACAAGCCAACAAACCAACAAGCCAACAAACCAACAAGCCAACAAACCAACAAACCAAGTAACCAAAAAGCCAACAAACTAACAAACCAACAAGCCAACAAGCCAACAAACCAACAAACCAACAAAACAACAAGCCAACAAGCCAACAAACCAACAAACCAACAAGCCAACAAACCAACAAACCAACAAACCAACAAGCCAACAAACCAACACACAAATAAACCAACAAAACAACAAACCAACAAACCAACAAACCAACAAACCAACAAACCAAAAAACCAACAAACCAGCAAACCAACAAGCCAACAAGCCAACAAACCAACAAAGCAAAAAGCCAACAAGCCAACAAACCAACAAACCAACACGCCAACAAGCCAACAAACTAACAAACAAATAAACCAACAAACCAACAAACCAACAAACCAACAAATCAACAAACCAACAAACCAACAAACCAACAAACAAAAAAACCAACAAACCAACAAACCAACAAGCCAACAAGCCAACAAACCAAGAAACCAACAAGCCAACAAGCAAACAAACCAACATCCCAACAAGCCAACAAACCAACAAACCAACAAACCAACAAACCAAGTAACCAAATAGCCAACAAACTAACAAACCAACAAGCCAACAAGCCAACAAACCAACAAACCAATAAACCAACAAACCAACAAAGCAACAAGCCAACAAGCCAACAAGCCAACAAACTAACAAACCAACAAGCCAACAAGCCAACAAACCAACAAACCAACAAACCAACAAACCAACAAACCAACAAGCCAACAAACCAACAAACAAATAAACCAACAAACCAACAAACCAACAAACCAACAAACCAACAAACCAACAAACCAACAAACCAAAAAACCAACAAACCAACAAACCAACAAACCAACAAACCTACAAACCAACAAGCCAACAATCCAACAAACCAACAAACCAACAAGCCAACAAACCAACAAACCAACAAACCAACAAGCCAACAAACCAACAAACAAATAAACCAACAGACCAACAAACCAACAAACCAACAAACCAACAAACCAACAAACCGAAAAACCAACAAACCAACAAACCAACAAGCCAACAAACCAACAAACCAAAAAACCGACAAACCAACAAACCAACAAGCCAACAAACCAACAAACCAACAAGCAAACAAACCAACAAACTAACAAACTAAATAACCAACAAGCCAACAAACCAACAAACCAACAAGCCAACAAGACAACAAACCAACAAACCAACAAGCCAACAAACCAACATACCAACAAACCAAAAAACCAACAAACCAACAAACCAACAAACCAACAAACCAACAAACCAACAAGCCAACAAACCAACAAACCAACAAACCAACAAACCAAGTAACCAAAAAGCCAACAAACTAACAAACCAACAAGCCAACAAACCAACAAGCCAACAAACCGACAAACCAACAAGCCAGCAAACCAACAAACCAAAAAACCAACAAACCAACAAACCAACAAACCAACACACCAACAAACCAACAAACCAACAAACCAACAAGCCAACAAACTAACAAACCAACAAGCCAACAAACAAACAGACCAACAAGCCAACAAGCCAACAAACCAACAAACCAAGTAACCAACAAGCCCACAAACCACAAAGCCAGCAAACCAACAAACAAATAAACCAACAAACCAACAAACCAACAAACCAACAAACCAACAAACCAACAAACCAATTAACCAACAAACCAACAAATGAACAAACCAACAAACCAACAAACCAACAAAACAACAAACCAACAAGCCAACAAGCCAACAAAGCAACAAACCAACAAACCAACAAGCCAACAAACCAACAAGCCAACAAACCAACAAACCAACAAACCAAGTAATCAAAAAGCCAACAAACTAACAAATCAACAAGCCAACAAGCCAACAAACCAATAAACCAACAAAGCAACAAGCCAACAAGCCAACAAACCAACAAGCCAACAAACCAACAAACCAACAAACCAACAAGCCAACAAACCAACAAACAAATAAACCAACAAACCAACAAACCAACAAACCAACAAACCAACAAGCCAACAAACCAACAAACCAACAAACCAACAAACCAACAAACCAACAAACCAACAAACCAACAAACCAACAAGCCAACAAGCCAACAAACTAACAAACCAACAAGCCAACAAACAAACAGACCAACAAGCCAACAAACCAACAAACCAAGTAACCAACAAGCCCACAAACCACAAAGCCAGCAAACCAACAAACAAATAAACCAACAAACCAACAAACCAACAAACCAACAAACCAACAAACCAACAAACCAATTAACCAACAAACCAACAAATGAACAAACCAACAAACCAACAAACCAACAAAACAACAAACCAACAAGCCAACAAGCCAACAAAGCAACAAACCAACAAACCAACAAGCCAACAAACCAACAAGCCAACAAACCAACAAACCAACAAACCAAGTAATCAAAAAGCCAACAAACTAACAAATCAACAAGCCAACAAGCCAACAAACCAATAAACCAACAAAGCAACAAGCCAACAAGCCAACAAACCAACAAGCCAACAAACCAACAAACCAACAAACCAACAAGCCAACAAACCAACAAACAAATAAACCAACAAACCAACAAACCAACAAACCAACAAACCAACAAGCCAACAAACCAACAAGCCAACAAACCAACAAACCAACAAACCAAGTAACCAAAAAGCCAGCAAACTAACAAACCAACAAGCCAACAAGCCAACAAACCAACAAGCCAACAAACCAACAAACCAACAAGCCAACAAACAAATAAACCAACAAACCAACAAAGCAACAAGCCAACAAGCCAACAAGCCAACAAACTAACAAACCAACAAGCCAACAAGCCAACAAACCAACAAACCAACAAACCAACAAACCAACAAACCAACAAGCCAACAAACCAACAAACAAATAAACTAACAAACCAACAAACCAACAAACCAACAAACCAACAAACCAACAAACCAACAAACCAAAAAACCAACAAACCAACAAACCAACAAACCAACAAACCTACAAACCAACAAGCCAACAATCCAACAAACCAACAAACCAACAAGCCAACAAACCAACAAACCAACAAACCAACAAGCCAACAAACCAACAAACAAATAAACCAACAGACCAACAAACCAACAAACCAACAAACCAACAAACCAACAAACCGAAAAACCAACAAACCAACAAACCAACAAGCCAACAAACCAACAAACCAAAAAACCGACAAACCAACAAACCAACAAGCCAACAAACCAACAAACCAACAAGCAAACAAACTAACAAACCAACAAACTAAATAACCAACAAGCCAACAAACCAACAAACCAACAAGCCAACAAGACAACAAACCAACAAACCAACAAGCCAACAAACCAACATACCAACAAACCAAAAAACCAACAAACCAACAAACCAACAAACCAACAAACCAACAAACCAACAAACCAACAAGCCAACAAACCAACAAACCAACAAACCAACAAACCAAGTAACCAAAAAGCCAACAAACTAACAAACCAACAAGCCAACAAACCAACAAGCCAACAAACCGACAAACCAACAAGCCAGCAAACCAACAAACCAAAAAACCAACAAACCAACAAACCAACAAACCAACAAACCAACAAACCAACAAACCAACAAACCAACAAGCCAACAAGCCAACAAACTAACAAACCAACAAGCCAACAAACAAACAGACCAACAAGCCAACAAGCCAACAAACCAACAAACCAAGTAACCAACAAGCCCACAAACCACAAAGCCAGCAAACCAACAAACAAATAAACCAACAAACCAACAAACCAACAAACCAACAAACCAACAAACCAACAAACCAATTAACCAACAAACCAACAAATGAACAAACCAACAAACCAACAAACCAACAAAACAACAAACCAACAAGCCAACAAGCCAACAAAGCAACAAACCAACAAACCAACAAGCCAACAAACCAACAAGCCAACAAACCAACAAACCAACAAACCAAGTAATCAAAAAGCCAACAAACTAACAAATCAACAAGCCAACAAGCCAACAAACCAATAAACCAACAAAGCAACAAGCCAACAAGCCAACAAACCAACAAGCCAACAAACCAACAAACCAACAAACCAACAAGCCAACAAACCAACAAACAAATAAACCAACAAACCAACAAACCAACAAACCAACAAACCAACAAGCCAACAAACCAACAAACCAACAAACCAACAAACCAACAAACCAACAAACCAACAAACCAACAAACCAACAAGCCAACAAGCCAACAAACTAACAAACCAACAAGCCAACAAACAAACAGACCAACAAGCCAACAAACCAACAAACCAAGTAACCAACAAGCCCACAAACCACAAAGCCAGCAAACCAACAAACAAATAAACCAACAAACCAACAAACCAACAAACCAACAAACCAACAAACCAATTAACCAACAAACCAACAAATGAACAAACCAACAAACCAACAAACCAACAAAACAACAAACCAACAAGCCAACAAGCCAACAAAGCAACAAACCAACAAACCAACAAGCCAACAAACCAACAAGCCAACAAACCAACAAACCAACAAACCAAGTAATCAAAAAGCCAACAAACTAACAAATCAACAAGCCAACAAGCCAACAAACCAATAAACCAACAAAGCAACAAGCCAACAAGCCAACAAACCAACAAGCCAACAAACCAACAAACCAACAAACCAACAAGCCAACAAACCAACAAACAAATAAACCAACAAACCAACAAACCAACAAACCAACAAACCAACAAACCAACAAGCCAACAAACCAACAAGCCAACAAACCAACAAACCAACAAACCAAGTAACCAAAAAGCCAACAAACTAACAAACCAACAAGCCAACAAGCCAACAAACCAACAAGCCAACAAACCAACAAACCAACAAGCCAACAAACAAATAAACCAACAAACCAACAAACCAACAAACCAACAAACCAAAAAACCAACAAACCAACAAACCAACATGCCAACAAGCCAACAAACCAGCAAACCAACAAGCCAACAAGCCGACAAACCAGCAAACCAACAAGCCAACAAACCAACAAATCAACAAACCAACAAGCCAACAAACCAACAAACCAACAAACCAACAAGCCAACAAGCCAACAAGCCAACAAACCAGCAAACCAACAAGCCAACAAGCCGACAAACCAACAAACCAACAAGCCAACAAACCAACAAATCAACAAACCAACAAACCAACAAACCAACAAGCCAACAAACCAACAAACCAACAAACCAACAAAGCAACAAGCCAACAAACCAACAAGATAACAAACCAAAAAACTAACAAATCAAGTAACCAAAAAGCCAACAAACAAACAAACCAACAAGCCAACAAGCCAACAAACCAACAAACCAACAAAGCAACAAGCCAACAAGCCAACAAACCAACAAACCAACAAGCCAACAAACCAACAAACCAACAAGCCAACCAGCCAACAAACCAACAAGCCAACAAGCCAACAAACCAACAAACCAACAAACCAACAAGCCAACAAACCGACAAACCAAAAAACCAACAAACAAACAAACCAACAAACCATGTAACCAAAAAGCCAACAAACTAACAAGCCAACAAACCAACAAGCCAACAAGCCAACAAGCCAACAAACAAATAAACCAACAAACCAACAAAACAACAAACCAACAAACCAATTAACCAACAAACCAACAAACAAACAAACCAACAAGCCAACAAACCAACAAACCAACAAACCAACAAAGCAATAAGCCAACAAACCAACAAGCCAACAAACTAACAAACCAACAAGCCAACAAGCCAACCAACCAACAAAACAACAAACCAACAAACCAACAAGCCAACAAACCAACAAACAAATAAACCATCAAACCAACAAACCAAAAAACCTACAAACCAACAAACCAACAAACCAAAAAACCAACAAACCAACAAACCAACAAACCAAAAACCAACAAACCAACAAACCAACAAGCCAACAAACCAACAAACCAACAAAGCAACAAGCCAACAAGCCAACAAACCAACAAACCAACAAGCCAACAAACCAACAAACCAACAAACCAAAAAGGCAACAAACCAACAAACAAATAAACCAACAGACACACAAACCAACAAACCAACAAACCAACAAACCAACAAACCAACAAAACAAAAAACCAACAAACCAACAAACCAACAAACCAACAAACCAACAAACACACAAGCCAACAAACCAACAAACCAACAAACCAACAAACCAACAAGCCAACAAACCAACAAACCAACAAACCAACAAGCCAACAAACCAACAAACAAATAAACCAACAAACCAACAAACCAACAAACCAACAAACCAACAAACCAACAAACCAACAAACCAAAAAACCAACAAACCAACAAACCAACAAACCAACAAACCTACAAACCAACAAGGCAACAAACCAACAAACCAACAAAGCAACAAGCCAACAATCCAACAAACCAACAAACCAACAAGCCAACAATCCAACAAACCAACAAACCAACAAGCCAACAAACCAACAAACAAATAAACCAACAGACCAACAAACCAACAAACCAAATAAACCAACAAACCAAAAAACCAACAAACCAACAAACCAACAAACCAACAAACCAACAAACCAACAAGCCAACAAGCCAGCAAACCAGCAAACCAACAAACCAACCAGCCAACAAACCAACAAGCCAACAAACCAACAAACTAACAAACCAAGTAACCAAAAAGCCAACAAACAAACAAACCAACAAGCCAACAAGCCAACAAACCAACATACCAACAAAGCAACAAGCCAACAAGCCAACAAACCAACAAACCAACAAGCCAACAAACCAACAAACCAACAAGCCAACAAACCAACAAGCCAACAAGCCAACAAACCAACAAACCAACAAACCAACAAGCCAACAAACCAACAAACCAAAAAACCAACAAACCAACAAACCATGTAACCAAAAAGCCAACAAACTAACAAACCAGCAAGCCAACAAACCAACAAGCCAACAAGCCAACAAGCCAACAAACAAATAAACCAACAAACCAACAAACCAACAAACCAACAAACTAACAAACCAACAAACCAATTAACCAACAAACCAACAAACGAACAAACCGACAAACCAACAAACCAACAAACCAACAAACCAACAAGCCAACAAGCCAACAAACCAACAAACCAACAAACCAACAAGCCAACAAACCAACAAGCCAACAAACCAACAAGCCAACAAACCAACAAACCAAGTAACCAAAAAGCCAACAAACTAACAAACCAACAAGCCAACAAGCCAACAAACCAACAAAACAACAAGCCAACAAGCCAACAAACCAACAAACCAACAAGCCAACAAGCCAACAAACCAACAAACCAACAAACCAACAAGCCAACAAACCAACACAAAAATAAACCAACAAAACAACAAACCAACAAACCAACAAACCAACAAACCAACAAACCAACAAACCAAAAAACCAACAAACCAACAAACCAACAAGCCAACAAGCCAACAAACCAACAAACCAACAAAGCAAAAAGCCAACAAGCCAACAAACCAACAAACCAACAAGCCAACAAGCCAACAAACTAACAAACAAATAAACCAACAAACCAACAAACCAACAAACCAAGAAACCAACAAACCAACAAACCAATAAACCAACAAACCAAAAAACCAACAAACCAACAAACCAACAAGCCAACAAGCCAACAAACCAAGAAACCAACAAGCCAACAAGCAAACAAACCAACATCCCAACAAGCCAACAAACCAACAAACCAACAAACCAAGTAACCAAATAGCCAACAAACTAACAAACCAACAAGCCAACAAGCCAACAAACCAACAAACCAATAAACCAACAAACCAACAAGGCAACAAGCCAACAAGCCAACAAGCCAACAAACTAACAAACCAACAAGCCAACAAGCCAACAAACCAACAAACCAACAAACCAACAAACCAACAAGCCAACAAACCAACAAACAAATAAACCAACAAACCAACAAACCAACAAACCAACAAACCAACAAACCAACAAACCAACAAACCAAAAAACCAAAAAACCAACAAACCAACAAACCAACAAACCAACAAACCTACAAACCAACAAGGCCACAAACCAACAAACCAACAAAGCAACAAGCCAACAGTCCAACAAACCAACAAACCAACAAGCCAACAAACCAACAAACCAACAAACCAACAAGCCAACAAACCAACAAACAAATAAACCAACAGACCAACAAACCAACAAACCAAATAAACCAACAAACCAAAAAACCAACAAACCAACAAACCAACAAACCAACAAACCAACAAACCAACAAGCCAACAAGCCAGCAAACCAGCAAACCTACAAACCAACAAGCCAACAAACCAACAAGCCAACAAACCAACAAACTAACAAACCAAGTAACCAAAAAGCCAACAAACAAACAAACCAACAAGCCAACAAGCCAACAAACCAACATACCAACAAAGCAACAAGCCAACAAGCCAACAAACCAACAAACCAACAAGCCAACAAACCAACAAACCAACAAGCCAACAAACCAACAAGCCAACAAGCCAACAAACCAACAAACCAACAAACCAACAAGCCAACAAACCAACAAACCAAAAAACCAACAAACCAACAAACCATGTAACCAAAAAGCCAACAAACTAACAAACCAGCAAGCCAACAAACCAACAAGCCAACAAGCCAACAAGCCAACAAACAAATAAACCAACAAACCAACAAACCAACAAACCAACAAACTAACAAA
The DNA here is from genome assembly GCA_958298945.1 of Atherix ibis. Lineage (NCBI taxonomy): Eukaryota > Metazoa > Arthropoda > Insecta > Diptera > Athericidae > Atherix > Atherix ibis. The sequence continues at coordinate 33,643,249 of OY282608.1, forward strand.
CCAACAAACCAATTAACCAACAAACCAACAAACGAACAAACCGACAAACCAACAAACCAACAAACCAACAAACCAACAAGCCAACAAGCCAACAAACCAACAAACCAACAAACCAACAAGCCAACAAACCAACAAGCCAACAAACCAACAAGCCAACAAACCAACAAACCAAGTAACCAAAAAGCCAACAAACTAACAAACCAACAAGCCAACAAGCCAACAAACCAACAAAACAACAAGCCAACAAGCCAACAAACCAACAAACCAACAAGCCAACAAACCAACAAACCTACAAACCAACAAGCCAACAAACCAACACACAAATAAACCAACAAAACAACAAACCAACAAACCAACAAACCAACAAACCAACAAACCAACAAACCAAAAAACCAACAAACCAACAAACCAACAAGCCAACAAGCCAACAAACCAACAAACCAACAAAGCAAAAAGCCAACAAGCCAACAAACCAACAAACCAACAAGCCAACAAGCCAACAAACTAACAAACAAATAAACCAACAAACCAACAAACCAACAAACCAAGAAACCAACAAACCAACAAACCAACAAACCAACAAACCAAAAAACCAACAAACCAACAAACCAACAAGCCAACAAGCCAACAAACCAAGAAACCAACAAGCCAACAAGCAAACAAACCAACATCCCAACAAGCCAACAAACCAACAAACCAACAAACCAAGTAACCAAATAGCCAACAAACTAACAAACCAACAAGCCAACAAGCCAACAAACCAACAAACCAATAAACCAACAAACCAACAAAGCAACAAGCCAACAAGCCAACAAGCCAACAAACTAACAAACCAACAAGCCAACAAGCCAACAAACCAACAAACCAACAAACCAACAAACCAACAAGCCAACAAACCAACAAACAAATAAACCAACAAACCAACAAACCAACAAACCAACAAACCAACAAACCAACAAACCAACAAACCAAAAAACCAACAAACCAACAAACCAACAAACCAACAAACCTACAAACCAACAAGGCCACAAACCAACAAACCAACAAAGCAACAAGCCAACAATCCAACAAACCAACAAACCAACAAGCCAACAAACCAACAAACCAACAAACCAACAAGCCAACAAACCAACAAACAAATAAACCAACAGACCTACAAACCAACAAACCAACATACCAACAAACCAACAAACCGAAAAACCAACAAACCAACAAACCAACAAGCCAACAAACCAACAAACCAAAAAGCCGACAAACCAACAAACCAACAAGCCAACAAGCCAACAAACCAACAAACCAACAAACAAACAAACCAACAAACCAACAAACTAAATAACCAACAAGCCAACAAACCAACAAACCAACAAGCCAACAAGCCAACAAACCAACAAACCAACAAGCCAACAAACCAACATACCAACAAACCAAAAAACCAACAAACCAACAAACCAACAAACCAACAAACCAACAAACCAACAAACCAACAAACCAACAAGCCAACAAACCAACAAACCAACAAACCAACAAACCAAGTAACCAAAAAGCCAACAAACTAACAAACCAACAAGCCAACAAACCAACAAGCCAACAAACCAACAAACCAACAAGCCAACAAACCAACAAACCAAAAAACCAACAAACCAACAAACCAACAAACCAACAAACCAACAAACCAACAAACCAACAAGCCAACAAGCCAACAAACCAACAAACTAACAAACCAACAAGCCAACAAACAAACAGACCAACAAGCCAACAAGCCAACAAACCAACAAACCAAGTAACCAACAAGCCAACAAACCACAAAGCCAGCAAACCAACAAACAAATAAACCAACAAACCAACAAACCAACAAACCAGCAAACCAACAAACCAACAAACCAATTAACCAACAAACCAACAAATGAACAAACCAACAAACCAACAAACCAACAAAACAACAAACCAACAAGCCAACAAGCCAACAAAGCAACAAACCAACAAACCAGCAAGCCAACAAACCAACAAGCCAACAAGCCAACAAGCCAACAAACAAATAAACCAACAAACCAACAAACCAACAAACCAACAAACTAACAAACCAACAAACCAATTAACCAACAAACCAACAAACGAACAAACCGACAAACCAACAAACCAACAAACCAACAAACCAACAAGCCAACAAGCCAACAAACCAACGAACCAACAAACCAACAAGCCAACAAACCAACAAGCCAACAAACCAACAAGCCAACAAACCAACAAACCAAGTAACCAAAAAGCCAACAAACTAACAAACCAACAAGCCAACAAGCCAACAAACCAACAAAACAACAAGCCAACAAGCCAACAAACCAACAAACCAACAAGCCAACAAACCAACAAACCAACAAACCAACAAGCCAACAAACCAACACACAAATAAACCAACAAAACAACAAACCAACAAACCAACAAACCAACAAACCAACAAACCAACAAACCAAAAAACCAACAAACCAACAAACCAACAAGCCAACAAGCCAACAAACCAACAAACCAACAAAGCAAAAAGCCAACAAGCCAACAAACCAACAAACCAACAAGCCAACAAGCCAACAAACTAACAAACAAATAAACCAACAAACCAACAAACCAACAAACCAAGAAACCAACAAACCAACAAACCAACAAACCAACAAACCAACAAACCAAAAAACCAACAAACCAACAAACCAACAAACCAACAAGCCAACAAGCCAACAAACCAAGAAACCAACAAGCCAACAAGCAAACAAACCAACATCCCAACAAGCCAACAAACCAACAAACCAACAAACCAAGTAACCAAATAGCCAACAAACTAACAAACCAACAAGCCAACAAGCCAACAAACCAACAAACCAATAAACCAACAAGCCAACAAAGCAACAAGCCAACAAGCCAACAAGCCAACAAACTAACAAACCAACAAGCCAACAAGCCAACAAACCAACAAACCAACAAACCAACAAACCAACAAGCCAACAAACCAACAAACAAATAAACCAACAAACCAACAAACCAACAAACCAACAAACCAACAAACCAACAAACCAACAAACCAAAAAACCAACAAACCAACAAACCAACAAACCAACAAACCTACAAACCAACAAGGCCACAAACCAACAAACCAACAAAGCAACAAGCCAACAGTCCAACAAACCAACAAACCAACAAGCCAACAAACCAACAAACCAACAAACCAACAAGCCAACAAACCAACAAACAAATAAACCAACAGACCAACAAACCAACAAACCAACATACCAACAAACCAACAAACCGAAAAACCAACAAACCAACAAACCAACAAGCCAACAAACCAACAAACCAAAAAGCCGACAAACCAACAAACCAACAAGCCAACAAGCCAACAAACCAACAAACCAACAAACAAACAAACCAACAAACCAACAAACTAAATAACCAACAAGCCAACAAACCAACAAACCAACAAGCCAACAAGCCAACAAACCAACAAACCAACAAGCCAACAAACCAACATACCAACAAACCAAAAAACCAACAAACCAACAAACCAACAAACCAACAAACCAACAAACCAACAAACCAACAAACCAACAAGCCAACAAACCAACAAACCAACAAACCAACAAACCAACAAACCAAGTAACCAAAAAGCCAACAAACTAACAAACCAACAAGCCAACAAACCAACAAGCCAACAAACCAACAAACCAACAAGCCAACAAACCAACAAACCAAAAAACCAACAAACCAACAAACCAACAAACCAACAAACCAACAAACCAACAAACCAACAAGCCAACAAGCCAACAAACCAACAAACTAACAAACCAACAAGCCAACAAACAAACAGACCAACAAGCCAACAAGCCAACAAACCAACAAACCAAGTAACCAACAAGCCAACAAACCACAAAGCCAGCAAACCAACAAACAAATAAACCAACAAACCAACAAACCAACAAACCAGCAAACCAACAAACCAACAAACCAATTAACCAACAAACCAACAAATGAACAAACCAACAAACCAACAAACCAACAAAACAACAAACCAACAAGCCAACAAGCCAACAAAGCAACAAACCAACAAACCAACAAGCCAACAAACCAACAAGCCAACAAACCAACAAACCAACAAACCAAGTAATCAAAAAGCCAACAAACTAACAAATCAATAAGCCAACAAGCCAACAAACCAATAAACCAACAAAGCAACAAGCCAACAAGCCAACAAACCAACAAGCCAACAAACCAACAAACCAACAAGCCAACAAGCCAACAAACCACCAAACTAACAAACCAACAAGCCAACAAACAAACAGACCAACAAGCCAACAAGCCAACAAACCAACAAACCAAGTAACCAACAAGCCAACAAACCACAAAGCCAGCAAACCAACAAACAAATAAACCAACAAACCAACAAACCAACAAACCAACAAACCAACAAACCAACAAACCAATTAACCAACAAACCAACAAATGAACAAACCAACAAACCAACAAACCAACAAAACAACAAACCAACAAGCCAACAAGCCAACAAAGCAACAAACCAACAAACTAACAAGCCAACAAACCAACAAGCCAACAAACCAACAAACCAACATACCAAGTAATCAAAAAGCCAACAAACTAACAAATCAACAAGCCAACAAGCCAACAAACCAACAAACCAAAAAACCAACAAACCAACAAACCAACAAACCAACAAACCAACAAACCAACAAACCAACAAGCCAACAAGCCAACAAACCAACAAACTAACAAACCAACAAGCCAACAAACAAACAGACCAACAAGCCAACAAGCCAACAAACCAACAAACCAAGTAACCAACAAGCCAACAAACCACAAAGCCAGCAAACCAACAAACAAATAAACCAACAAACCAACAAACCAACAAACCAATTAACCAACAAACCAACAAATGAACAAACCAACAAACCAACAAACCAACAAAACAACAAACCAACAAGCCAACAAGCCAACAAAGCAACAAACCAACAAACCAACAAGCCAACAAACCAACAAGCCAACAAACCAACAAACCAACAAACCAAGTAATCAAAAAGCCAACAAACTAACAAATCAACAAGCCAACAAGCCAACAAACCAATAAACCAAGAAACCAACAAGCCAACAAGCAAACAAACCAACATCCCAACAAGCCAACAAACCAACAAACCAACAAACCAAGTAACCAAATAGCCAACAAACTAACAAACCAACAAGCCAACAAGCCAACAAACCAACAAACCAATAAACCAACAAACCAACAAAGCAACAAGCCAACAAACCAACAAGCCAACAGACTAACAAACCAACAAGCCAACAAGCCAACAAACCAACAAACCAACAAACCAACAAACCAACAAGCCAACAAACCAACAAACAAATAAACCAACATACCAACAAACCAACAAACCAACAAACCAACAAACCAACAAACCAACAAACCAACAAACCAAAAAACCAACAAACCAACAAACCAACAAACCAACAAACCTACAAACCAACAAGGCCACAAACCAACAAACCAACAAAGCAACAAGCCAACAATCCAACAAACCAACAAACCAACAAGCCAACAAACCAACAAACCAACAAACCAACAAGCCAACAAACCAACATACAAATAAACCAACAGACCAACAAACCAACAAACCAACAAACCAACAAACCAACAAACCGAAAAACCAACAAACTAACAAACCAACAAGCCAACAAACCAACAAACCAAAAAACCGACAAACCAACAAACCAACAAGCCAACAAGCCAACAAACCAACAAACCAACAAGCAAACAAACCAACAAACCAACAAACTAAATAACCAACAAGCCAACAAACCAACAAACCAACAAGCCAACAAGCCAACAAACCAACAAACCAACAAGCCAACAAACCAACATACCAACAAACCAAAAAACCAACAAACCAACAAACCAACAAACCAACAAACCAACAAGCCAACAAACCAACAAACCAACAAGCCAACAAGCCAACAAGCCAACAAACAAATAAACCAACAAACCAACAAACCAACAAACCAACAAACCAATTAACCAACAAACCAACAAACAAACAAACCAACAAACCAACAAACTAACAAACCAACAAACCAACAAACCAACAAGCCAACAAGCCAACAAACCAACAAACCAACAAATCAGCAAGCCAACAAACCAACAAGCCAACAAACCAACAAGCCAACAAACCAACAAACCAACAAACCAAGTAACCAAAAAGCCAACAAACTAACAAACCAACAAGCCAACAAGCCAACAAACCAACAAACCAACAAAGCAACAAGCCAACAAGCCAATAAACCAAGAAACCAACAAGCAAACAAACCAACAAACTAACAAACCAACAAGCCAACAAACCAACAAACCAACAAACCAACAAACCAACAAACCAACAAACCAACAAACCAACAAACCAACAAACCAACAAACCAACAAACCAAAAAACCAACAAACCAACAAACCAACAAGCCAACAAGCCAACAAACCAACAAACCAACAAAGCAACAAGCCAACAAGTCAACAAGCCAACAAACCAACAAAACCAACAAGCCAACAAACCAACAAACCAAAAAACCAACAAACCAACAAGCCAACAAACTAACAAACAAATAAACCAACAAACCAACAAACCAACAAACCAACAAACCAACAAACCAACAAACCAAAAAACCAACAAACCACCAAACCAACAAGCCAACAAGCCAACAAACCAACAAACCAATAAGCCAACTAGCCAACAAACCAACAAACCAACAAACAAATAAACCAACAAACCAACAAACCTACAAACCAACAAACCAACAAACCAAAAAACCAACAAACCAACAAACCAACAAACTAACAAACCAACAAACCAACAAACCAACAAACCAACAAGCCAACAAACCAACAAACCAGCAAAGCAACAAGCCAACAAGCCAACAAACCAACAAACCAACAAGCCAACAAACCAACAAACCAACAAACCAACAAGCCAACAAACCAACAAACAAATAAACCAACAGACCAACAAACCAACAAACCAACAAACCAACAAACCAACAAACCAAAAAACCAACAAACCAACAAACCAACAAACCAACAAACCAACAAACCAACAAACCAACAAACCAACAAACCAACAAACCAACAAGCCAACAAACCAACAAACCAATTAACCAACAAACCAACAAACGAACAAACCAACAAACCAACAAACCAACAAACCAACAAACCAACAAGCCAACAAGCCAACAAACCAACAAACAAACAAACAAACAAGCCAACAAACCAACAAGCCAACAAACCGATAAGCCAACAAACCAACAAACCAACAAACCAACAAAGCAATAAGCCAACAAGCCAACAAGCCAACAAACTAACAAACCAACAAGCCAACAAGCCAACAAGCCAACAAACCAACAAACCAACAAACCAACAAACCAACAAGCCAACAAACCAACAAACAAATAAACCAACAAACCAACAAACCAAAAAACCAACAAACCAACAAACCAAAAAACCAACAAATCAAAAAACCAACAAACCAACAAACCAACAAACCAACAAACCAACAAACCAACAAACCAACAAACCAACAAACCAACAAACCAACAAACCAACAAACCAACAAAGAAACAAGCCAACAAGCCAACAAACCAACAAACCAACAAGCCAACAAACCAACAAACCAACAAACCAACAAGCCAACAAACCAACAAACAAATAAACCAACAGACCAACAAACCAACAAACCAACAAACCAAAAAACCAACAAACCAACAAACCAACAAACTAACAAACCAACAAGATAACAAGCCAACAAACCAACAAACCAACAAACCAACAAACCAACAAGCCAACAAACCAACAAACAAATAAACCAACAAACCAACAAACCAACAAACCAACAAACCAACAAACCAACAAACCAACTAACCAAAAAACCAACAAACCAACAAACCAACAAACCAACAAACCAACAAACCAACAAACCAACAAGCCAACAAACCAACAAACCAACAAAGCAACAAGCCAACAAGCCAACAAACCAACAAACCAACAAGCCAACAAACCAACAAACCAACAAACCAACAAGCCAACAAACCAACAAACAAATAAACCAACAGACCAACAAACCAACAAACCAACAAACCAACAAACCAACAAACCAAAAAACCAACAAACCAACAAACCAACAAACCAAAAAACCAACAAACCAACAAGCCAACAAACCAACAAACCAACAAACCAATTAACCAACAACCCAACAAACGAACAGACCAAAAAACCAACAAACCAACAAACTAACAAACCAACAAGCCAACAAGCCAACAAACCAACAAACCAACAAACCAACAAGCCAACAAACCAACAAGCCAACAAACCAACAAGCCAACAAACCAACAAACCAACAAACCAAAAAAGCAATAAGCCAACAAGCCAACAAACTAACAAACCAAACAAGCTAACAAGCCAACAAACCAACAAACCAACAAACCAACAAACCAACAAACCAACAAACCAACAAGCCAACAAACCAACAAACAACTAAACCAACAAACCAACAAACCAAAAACCCAAAAAACCAACAAACCAACAAACCAACAAACCAAAAAACCAACAAACCAACAAACCAACAAACCAACAAACCAACAAACCAACAAACCAACAAACCAACAAACCAACAAACCAACAAGCCAAAAAACCAACAAACCAACAAAGCAACAAGCCAACAAGCCAACAAACCAACAAACCAACAAGCCAACAAACCAACAAACCAACAAACCAACAAACCAACAAACCAAGAAACCAAAAAACCAACAAACCAACAAACCAATTAACCAACTACCCAACAAACAAACAAACCAACAAACCAACAAACCAACAAACCAACAAACCAACAAGCCAACAAGCCAACAAACCAACAAACCAACAAACCAACAAGCCAACAAATCAACAAGCCAACAAACTAACAAACCAACAAGCCAACAAGCCAACAAACCAACAAACCAACAAAGCAACAAGGCAACAAGCCAACAAACCAACAAACCAACAAACCAACAAACCAAAAAACCAACAAACCAACAAACCAATTAACCAACTACCCAACAAACAAACAAACCAACAAACCAACAAACCAACAAACCAACAAACCAACAAAGCAACAAGCCAACAAGCCAACAAACCAACAAACCAACAAGCCAACAAACCAACAAACCAACAAACCAACAAACCAACAAACCAACAAACCAACAAAGCAACAAGCCAACAAGCCAACAAACCAACAAACCAACAAGCCAACAAACCAACAAACCAACAAACCAACAAAGCAAAAAACCAACAAACCAAAAAACCAACAAACCAACAAACCAATTAACCAACTACCCAACAAACAAACAAACCAACAAACCAACAAACCAACAAACCAACAAACCAACAAGCCAACAAGCCAACAAACCAACAAACCAACAAACCAACAAGCCAACAAATCAACAAGCCAACAAACTAACAAACCAACAAGCCAACAAGCCAACAAACCAACAAACCAACAAAGCAACAAGGCAACAAGCCAACAAACCAACAAACCAACAAGCCAACAAGCCAACAAGCCAACAAACCAACAAACTAACAAAGCAACAAGCCAACATGCCAACAAACCAACAAACCAACAAGCCAACAAACCAACAAACCAACAAACCAACAAGCCAACAAACTAACAAACAAATAAACCAACAAACCAACAAACCAACAAACCAACAAACCAACAAACCAACAAACCAACAAACCAACAAACCAAAAAACCAACGAGCCAACAAGCCAACAAACCAACAAACCATCAAGCCACAAGCCAACAAACCAACAAACCAACAAGCCAACAAACCAACAAACCAACAAACCAAGTAACAAAAAAGCCAACAAACTAACAAACCAACAAGCCAACAAACTAACAAACCAACAAACCAACAAATCAACAAACCAACAAAGCAACAAGCCAACAAGCCAACAAGCCAACAAACTAACAAACCAACAAGCCAACAAGCCAACCAACCAACAAAACAACAAACCAACAAACCAACAAGCCAACAAACCAACAAACAAATAAACCATCAAACCAACAAACCAAAAAACCAACAAACCAACAAACCAACAAACCAAAAAACCAACAAACCAACAAACCAACAAACCAACAAACCAACAAACCAACAAACCAACAAACCAACAAACCAACAAACCAACAAGCCAACAAGCCAACAAACCAACAAACAAACAAACCAACAAGCCAACAAACAAACAGACCAACAAGCCAACAAGCCAACAAACCAACAAACCAAGTAACCAACAAGCCAACAAACCACAAAGCCAGCAAACCAACAAACAAATAAACCAACAAACCAACAAACCAACAAACCAACAAACCAACAAACCAACAAACCAATTAACCAACAAACCAACAAATGAACAAACCAACAAACCAACAAACCAACAAAAAAACAAACCAACAAGCCAACAAGCCAACAAAGCAACAAACCAACAAACCAACAAGCCAACAAACCAACAAGCCAACAAAGCAACAAACCAACAAACCAAGTAATCAAAAAGCCAACAAACTAACAAATCAACAAGCCAACAAGCCAACAAACCAATAAACAAACAAAGCAACAAGCCAACAAGCCAACAAACCAACAAGCCAACAAACCAACAAACCAACAAACCAACAAACCAACAAGCTAACAAACCAACAAGCAAATAAACCAACAAACCAACAAACCAACAAACCAACAAACCAACAAGCCAACAAACCAACAAGCCAACAAACCAACAAACCAACAAACCAAGTAACCAAAAAGTCAACAAACTAACAAACCAACAAGCCAACAAGCCAACAAACCAACAAAGCAACAAGCCAACAAGCCAACAAACCAACAAACCAACAAGCCAACAAACCAACAAATCAACAAACCAACAAACCAACAAACCAACAAGCCAACAAACCAACAAACCAACAAACCAACAAAGCAACAAGCCAACAAACCAACAAGATAACAAACCAACAAACTAACAAACCAAGTAACCAAAAAGCCAACAAACAAACAAACCAACAAGCCAACAAGCCAACAAACCAACATACCAACAAAGCAACAAGCCAACAAGCCAACAAACCAACAAACCAACAAGCCAACAAACCAACAAACCAACAAGCCAACAAACCAACAAGCCAACAAGCCAACAAACCAACAAACCAACAAACCAACAAGCCAACAAACCAACAAACCAAAAAACCAACAAACCAACAAACCATGTAACCAAAAAGCCAACAAACTAACAAACCAGCAAGCCAACAAACCAACAAGCCAACAAGCCAACAAGCCAACAAACAAATAAACCAACAAACCAACAAACCAACAAACCAACAAACTAACAAACCAACAAACCAATTAACCAACAAACCAACAAACGAACAAACCGACAAACCAACAAACCAACAAACCAACAAACCAACAAGCCAACAAGCCAACAAACCAACAAACCAACAAACCAACAAGCCAACAAACCAACAAGCCAACAAACCAACAAGCCAACAAACCAAGTAAACAAAAAGCCAACAAACTAACAAACCAACAAGCCAACAAGCCAACAAACCAACAAACCAACAAAACAACAAGCCAACAAGCCAACAAACCAACAAACCAACAAGCCAACAAACCAACAAACCAACAAACCAACAAGCCAACAAACCAACACACAAATAAACCAACAAAACAACAAACCAACAAACCAACAAACCAACAAACCAACAAACCAACAAACCAAAAAACCAACAAACCAACAAACCAACAAGCCAACAAGCCAACAAACGAACAAACCAACAAAGCAAAAAGCCAACAAGCCAACAAACCAACAAACCAACAAGCCAACAAGCCAACAAACTAACAAACAAATAAACCAACAAACCAACAAACCAACAAACCAACAAACCAACAAACCAACAAACCAACAAACCAACAAACCAAAAAACCAACAAACCAACAAACCAACAAGCCAACAAGCCAACAAACCAAGAAACCAACAAGCCAACAAGCAAACAAACCAACATCCCAACAAGCCAACAAACCAACAAACCAACAAACCAAGTAACCAAATAGCCAACAAACTAACAAACCAACAAGCCAACAAGCCAACAAACCAACAAACCAATAAACCAACAAACCAACAAAGCAACAAGCCAACAAGCCAACAAGCCAACAAACTAACAAACCAACAAGCCAACAAGCCAACAAACCAACAAACCAACAAACCAACAAACCAACAAGCCAACAAACCAACAAACAAATAAACCAACAAACCAACAAACCAACAAACTAACAAACCAACAAACCAACAAACCAACAAACCAAAAAACCAACAAACCAACAAACCAACAAACCAACAAACCTACAAACCAACAAGGCCACAAACCAACAAACCAACAAACCAACAAGCCAACAATCCAACAAACCAACAAACCAACAAGCCAACAAACCAACAAACCAACAAACCAACAAGCCAACAAACCAACAAACAAATAAACCAACAGACCAACAAACCAACAAACCAACAAACCAACAAACCAACAAACCGAAAAACCAACAAACCAACAAACCAACAAGCCAACAAACCAACAAACCAAAAAACCGACAAACCAACAAACCAACAAGCCAACAAGCCAACAAGCCAACAAACCAACAAACCAACAAGCAAACAAACCAACAAACCAACAAACTAAATAACCAACAAGCCAACAAACCAACAAACCAACAAGCCAACAAGCCAACAAACCAACAAACCAACAAGCCAACAAACCATCATACCAACAAACCAAAAAACCAACAAACCAACAAACCAACAAACCAACAAACCAACAAACCAACAAGCCCACAAACCAACAAACCAACAAACCAACAAACCAAGTAACCAAAAATCCAACAAACTAACAAACCAACAAGCCAACAAACCAACAAGCCAACAAACCAACAAACCAACAAGCCAACAAACCAACAAACCAAAAAACCAACAAACCAACAAACCAACAAACCAACAAACCAACAAACCAACAAACCAACAAGCCAACAAGCCAACAAACCAACAAACTAACAAACCAACAAGCCAACAAACAAACAGACCAACAAGCCAACAAGCCAACAAACCAACAAACCAAGTAACCAACAAGCCAACAAACCACAAAGCCAGCAAACCAACAAACAAATAAACCAACAAACCAACAAACCAACAAACCAACAAACCAATTAACCAACAAACCAACAAATGAACAAACCAACAAACCAACAAACCAACAAAACAACAAACCAACAAGCCAACAAGCCAACAAAGCAACAAACCAACAAACCAACAAGCCAACAAACCAACAAGCCAACAAACCAACAAACCAACAAACCAAGTAATCAAAAAGCCAACAAACTAACAAATCAACAACCCAACAAGCCAACAAACCAATAAACCAACAAAGCAACAAGCCAACAAGCCAACAAACCAACAAGCCAACAAACCAACAAACCAACAAACCAACAAGCCAACAAACCAACAAACAAATAAACCAACAAACCAACAAACCAACAAACCAAAAAACCAACAAGCCAACAAACCAACAAGCCAACAAACCAACAAACCAACAAACCAAGTAACCAAAAAGCCAACAAACTAACAAACCAACAAGCCAACAAGCCAACAAACCAACAAAGCAACAAGCCAACAAGCCAACAAACCAACAAACCAACAAGCCAACAAACCAACAAACCAACAAACCAACAAACCAACAAACCAACAAGCCAACAAACCAACAAACCAACAAACCAACAAGCCAACAAACCAACAAACAAATAAACCAACAAACCAACAAACCAACAAGCCAACAAACCAACAAGCCAACAAACCAACAAACCAACAAACCAAGTAACCAAAAAGCCAACAAACTAACAAACCAACAAGCCAACAAGCCAACAAACCAACAAAGCAACAAGCCAACAAGCCAACAAACCAACAAACCAACAAACCAACAAGCCAACAAACCAACAAACCAACAAACCAACAAACCAACAAGCCAACAAACCAACAAACCAACAAACCAACAAGCCAACAAACCAACAAACAAATAAACCAACAAACCAACAAACCAACAAACCAACAAACCAAAAAACCAACAAACCAACAAACCAACAAGCCAACAAGCCAACAAACCAGCAAACCAACAAGCCAACAAGCCGACAAACCAGCAAACCAACAAGCCAACAAACCAACAAATCAACAAACCAACAAGCCAACAAACCAACAAACCAACAAACCAACAAGCCAACAAGCCAACAAACCAGCAAACCAACAAGCCAACAAGCCGACAAACCAACAAACCAACAAGCCAACAAACCAACAAGCCAACAAACCAACAAATCAACAAACCAACAAACCAACAAACCAACAAGCCAACAAACCAACAAACCAACAAACCAACAAAGCAACAAGCCAACAAACCAACAAGATAACAAACCAACAAACGAACAAACCAAGTAACCAAAAAGCCAACAAACAAACAAACCAACAAGCCAACAAACCAACATACCAACAAAGCAACAAGCCAACAAGCCAACAAACCAACAAACCAACAAGCCAACAAACCAACAAACCAACAAGCCAACAAACCAACAAACCAACAAAACAACAAACCAACAAAGCAACAAGCCAACAAGCCAACAAACCAACAAACCAACAAGCCAACAAACCAACAAACCAACAAGCCAACAAACCAACAAGCCAACAAGCCAACAAACCAACAAACCAACAAACCAACAAGCCAACAAGCCAACAAACCAACAAACCAACAAGCCAACAAACCATCATACCAACAAACCAAAAAACCAACAAACCAACAAACCAACAAACCAACAAACCAACAAACCAACAAGCCCACAAACCAACAAACCAACAAACCAACAAACCAAGTAACCAAAAATCCAACAAACTAACAAACCAACAAGCCAACAAACCAACAAGCCAACAAACCAACAAACCAACAAGCCAACAAACCAACAAACCAAAAAACCAACAAACCAACAAACCAACAAACCAACAAACCAACAAACCAACAAACCAACAAGCCAACAAGCCAACAAACCAACAAACTAACAAACCAACAAGCCAACAAACAAACAGACCAACAAGCCAACAAGCCAACAAACCAACAAACCAAGTAACCAACAAGCCAACAAACCACAAAGCCAGCAAACCAACAAACAAATAAACCAACAAACCAACAAACCAACAAACCAACAAACCAATTAACCAACAAACCAACAAATGAACAAACCAACAAACCAACAAACCAACAAAACAACAAACCAACAAGCCAACAAGCCAACAAAGCAACAAACCAACAAACCAACAAGCCAACAAACCAACAAGCCAACAAACCAACAAACCAACAAACCAAGTAATCAAAAAGCCAACAAACTAACAAATCAACAACCCAACAAGCCAACAAACCAATAAACCAACAAAGCAACAAGCCAACAAGCCAACAAACCAACAAGCCAACAAACCAACAAACCAACAAACCAACAAGCCAACAAACCAACAAACAAATAAACCAACAAACCAACAAACCAACAAACCAAAAAACCAACAAGCCAACAAACCAACAAGCCAACAAACCAACAAACCAACAAACCAAGTAACCAAAAAGCCAACAAACTAACAAACCAACAAGCCAACAAGCCAACAAACCAACAAAGCAACAAGCCAACAAGCCAACAAACCAACAAACCAACAAGCCAACAAACCAACAAACCAACAAACCAACAAACCAACAAACCAACAAGCCAACAAACCAACAAACCAACAAACCAACAAGCCAACAAACCAACAAACAAATAAACCAACAAACCAACAAACCAACAAGCCAACAAACCAACAAGCCAACAAACCAACAAACCAACAAACCAAGTAACCAAAAAGCCAACAAACTAACAAACCAACAAGCCAACAAGCCAACAAACCAACAAAGCAACAAGCCAACAAGCCAACAAACCAACAAACCAACAAACCAACAAGCCAACAAACCAACAAACCAACAAACCAACAAACCAACAAGCCAACAAACCAACAAACCAACAAACCAACAAGCCAACAAACCAACAAACAAATAAACCAACAAACCAACAAACCAACAAACCAACAAACCAAAAAACCAACAAACCAACAAACCAACAAGCCAACAAGCCAACAAACCAGCAAACCAACAAGCCAACAAGCCGACAAACCAGCAAACCAACAAGCCAACAAACCAACAAATCAACAAACCAACAAGCCAACAAACCAACAAACCAACAAACCAACAAGCCAACAAGCCAACAAACCAGCAAACCAACAAGCCAACAAGCCGACAAACCAACAAACCAACAAGCCAACAAACCAACAAGCCAACAAACCAACAAATCAACAAACCAACAAACCAACAAACCAACAAGCCAACAAACCAACAAACCAACAAACCAACAAAGCAACAAGCCAACAAACCAACAAGATAACAAACCAACAAACGAACAAACCAAGTAACCAAAAAGCCAACAAACAAACAAACCAACAAGCCAACAAACCAACATACCAACAAAGCAACAAGCCAACAAGCCAACAAACCAACAAACCAACAAGCCAACAAACCAACAAACCAACAAGCCAACAAACCAACAAGCCAACAAGCCAACAAACCAACAAACCAACAAACCAACAAGCCAACAAACCAACAAACCAAAAAACCAACAAACCAACAAACCATGTAACCAAAAAGCCAACAAACTAACAAACCAGCAAGCCAACAAACCAACAAGCCAACAAGCCAACAAGCCAACAAACAAATAAACCAACAAACCAACAAACCAACAAACCAACAAACTAACAAACCAACAAACCAATTAACCAACAAACCAACAAACGAACAAACCGACAAACCAACAAACCAACAAACCAACAAACCAACAAGCCAACAAGCCAACAAACCAACAAACCAACAAACCAACAAGCCAACAAACCAACAAGCCAACAAACCAACAAGCCAACAAACCAACAAACCAAGTAAACAAAAAGCCAACAAACTAACAAACCAACAAACAAATAAACCAACAAACCAACAAACCAACAAACTAACAAACCAACAAACCAACAAACCAACAAACCAAAAAACCAACAAACCAACAAACCAACAAACCAACAAACCTACAAACCAACAAGGCCACAAACCAACAAACCAACAAACCAACAAGCCAACAATCCAACAAACCAACAAACCAACAAGCCAACAAACCAACAAACCAACAAACCAA
Organism: Atherix ibis; assembly: GCA_958298945.1. Classification (NCBI taxonomy): domain Eukaryota; kingdom Metazoa; phylum Arthropoda; class Insecta; order Diptera; family Athericidae; genus Atherix; species Atherix ibis. Next base: position 33,660,622 of record OY282608.1, read on the forward strand.
CAAGCCAACAAACCAACAAACAAATAAACCAACAGACCAACAAACCAACAAACCAACAAACCAACAAACCAACAAACCGAAAAACCAACAAACCAACAAACCAACAAGCCAACAAACCAACAAACCAAAAAACCAACAAACCAACAAACCAACAAGCCAACAAGCCAACAAGCCAACAAACCAACAAACCAACAAGCAAACAAACCAACAAACCAACAAACTAAATAACCAACAAGCCAACAAACCAACAAACCAACAAGCCAACAAGCCAACAAACCAACAAACCAACAAGCCAACAAACCAACATACCAACAAACCAAAAAACCAACAAACCAACAAACCAACAAACCAACAAACCAACAAACCAACAAACCAACAAGCCCACAAACCAACAAACCAAGTAACCAAAAAGCCAACAAACTAACAAACCAACAAGCCAACAAACCAACAAGCCAACAAACCAACAAACCAACAAGCCAACAAACCAACAAACCAAAAAACCAACAAACCAACAAACCAACAAACCAACAAACCAACAAACCAACAAACCAACAAGCCAACAAGCCAACAAACCAACAAACTAACAAACCAACAAGCCAACAAACAAACAGACCAACAAGCCAACAAGCCAACAAACCAACAAACCAAGTAACCAACAAGCCAACAAACCACAAAGCCAGCAAACCAACAAACAAATAAACCAACAAACCAACAAACCAACAAACCAACAAACCAACAAACCAACAAACCAATTAACCAACAAACCAACAAATGAATAAACCAACAAACCAACAAACCAACAAAACAACAAACCAACAAGCCAACAAGCCAACAAAGCAACAAACCAACAAACCAACAAGCCAACAAACCAACAAGCCAACAAACCAACAAACCAACAAACCAAGTAATCAAAAAGCCAACAAACTAACAAATCAACAACCCAACAAGCCAACAAACCAATAAACCAACAAAGCAACAAGCCAACAAGCCAACAAACCAACAAGCCAACAAACCAACAAACCAACAAACCAACAAGCCAACAAACCAACAAACAAATAAACCAACAAACCAACAAACCAACAAACCAACAAACCAACAAGCCAACAAACCAACAAGCCAACAAACCAACAAACCAACAAACCAAGTAACCAAAAAGCCAACAAACTAACAAACCAACAAGCCAACAAGCCAACAAACCAACAAAGCAACAAGCCAACAAGCCAACAAACCAACAAACCAACAAGCCAACAAACCAACAAACCAACAAACCAACAAACCAACAAACCAACAAGCCAACAAACCAACAAACCAACAAACCAACAAGCCAACAAACCAACAAACAAATAAACCAACAAACCAACAAACCAACAAGCCAACAAACCAACAAGCCAACAAACCAACAAACCAACAAACCAAGTAACCAAAAAGCTAACAAACTAACAAACCAACAAGCCAACAAGCCAACAAACCAACAAAGCAACAAGCCAACAAGCCAACAAACCAACAAACCAACAAACCAACAAGCCAACAAACCAACAAACCAACAAACCAACAAACCAACAAGCCAACAAACCAACAAACCAACAAACCAACAAGCCAACAAACCAACAAACAAATAAACCAACAAACCAACAAACCAACAAACCAACAAACCAAAAAACCAACAAACCAACAAACCAACAAGCCAACAAGCCAACAAACCAGCAAACCAACAAGCCAACAAGCCGACAAACCAGCAAACCAACAAGCCAACAAACCAACAAATCAACAAACCAACAAGCCAACAAACCAACAAACCAACAAACCAACAAGCCAACAAGCCAACAAACCAGCAAACCAACAAGCCAACAAGCCGACAAACCAACAAACCAACAAGCCAACAAACCAACAAATCAACAAACCAACAAACCAACAAACCAACAAGCCAACAAACCAACAAACCAACAAACCAACAAAGCAACAAGCCAACAAACCAACAAGATAACAAACCAACAAACTAACAAACCAAGTAACCAAAAAGCCAACAAACAAACAAACCAACAAGCCAACAAGCCAACAAACCAACATACCAACAAAGCAACAAGCCAACAAGCCAACAAACCAACAAACCAACAAGCCAACAAACCAACAAACCAACAAGCCAACAAACCAACAAGCCAACAAGCCAACAAACCAACAAACCAACAAACCAACAAGCCAACAAACCAACAAACCAAAAAACCAACAAACCAACAAACCATGTAACCAAAAAGCCAACAAACTAACAAACCAGCAAGCCAACAAACCAACAAGCCAACAAGCCAACAAGCCAACAAACAAATAAACCAACAAACCAACAAACCAACAAACCAACAAACTAACAAACCAACAAACCAATTAACCAACAAACCAACAAACGAACAAACCGACAAACCAACAAACCAACAAACCAACAAACCAACAAGCCAACAAGCCAACAAACCAACAAACCAACAAACCAACAAGCCAACAAACCAACAAGCCAACAAACCAACAAGCCAACAAACCAACAAACCAAGTAAACAAAAAGCCAACAAACTAACAAACCAACAAGCCAACAAGCCAACAAACCAACAAACCAACAAAACAACAAGCCAACAAGCCAACAAACCAACAAACCAACAAGCCAACAAACCAACAAACCAACAAACCAACAAGCCAACAAACCAACACACAAATAAACCAACAAAACAACAAACCAACAAACCAACAAACCAACAAACCAACAAACCAACAAACCAAAAAACCAACAAACCAACAAACCAACAAGCCAACAAGCCAACAAACCAACAAACCAACAAAGCAAAAAGCCAACAAGCCAACAAACCAACAAACCAACAAGCCAACAAGCCAACAAACTAACAAACAAATAAACCAACAAACCAACAAACCAACAAACCAACAAACCAACAAACCAACAAACCAACAAACCAACAAACCAAAAAACCAACAAACCAACAAACCAACAAGCCAACAAGCCAACAAACCAAGAAACCAACAAGCCAACAAGCAAACAAACCAACATCCCAACAAGCCAACAAACCAACAAACCAACAAACCAAGTAACCAAATAGCCAACAAACTAACAAACCAACAAGCCAACAAGCCAACAAACCAACAAACCAATAAACCAACAAACCAACAAAGCAACAAGCCAACAAGCCAACAAGCCAACAAACTAACAAACCAACAAGCCAACAAGCCAACAAACCAACAAACCAACAAACCAACAAACCAACAAGCCAACAAACCAACAAACCAACAAACCAACAAACCAACAAACCAACAAACCAACAAACCAACAAACCAACAAACCAACAAACCAAAAAACCAACAAACCAACAAACCAACAAACCAACAAGCCAACAATCCAACAAACCAACAAACCAACAAGCCAACAAACCAACAAACCAACAAACCAACAAGCCAACAAACCAACAAACAAATAAACCAACAGACCAACAAACCAACAAACCAACAAACCAACAAACCAACAAACCGAAAAACCAACAAACCAACAAACCAACAAGCCAACAAACCAACAAACCAAACAACCGACAAACCAACAAACCAACAAGCCAACAAGCCAACAAACCAACAAACCAACAAGCAAACAAACCAACAAACCAACAATTTAAATAACCAACAAGCCAACAAACCAACAAACCAACAAGCCAACAAGCCAACAAACCAACAAACCAACAAGCCAACAAACCAACATACCAACAAACCAAAAAACCAACAAACCAACAAACCAACAAACCAACAAACCAACAAACCAACAAACCAACAAGCCAACAAACCAACAAACCAACAAACCAACAAACCAAGTAACCAAAAAGCCAACAAACTAACAAACCAACAAGCCAACAAACCAACAAGCCAACAAACCAACAAACCAACAAGCCAACAAACCAACAAACCAAAAAACCAACAAACCAACAAACCAACAAACCAACAAACCAACAAACCAACAAACCAACAAGCCAACAAGCCAACAAACCAACAAACTAACAAACCAACAAGCCAACAAACAAACAGACCAACAAGCCAACAAGCCAACAAACCAACAAACCAAGTAACCAACAAGCCAACAAACCACAAAGCCAGCAAACCAACAAACAAATAAACCAACAAACCAACAAACCAACAAACCAACAAACCAACAAACCAACAAACCAATTAACCAACAAACCAACAAATGAACAAACCAACAAACCAACAAACCAACAAAACAACAAACCAACAAGTCAACAAGCAAACAAAGCAACAAACCAACAAACCAACAAGCCAACAAACCAACAAGCCAACAAACCAACAAACCAACAAACCAAGTAATCAAAAAGCCAACAAACTAATAAATCAACAACCCAACAAGCCAACAAACCAATAAACCAACAAAGCAACAAGCCAACAAGCCAACAAACCAACAAGCCAACAAACCAACAAACCAACAAACCAACAAGCCAACAAACCAACAAACAAATAAACCAACAAACCAACAAACCAACAAACCAACAAACCAACAAGCCAACAAACCAACAAGCGAACAAACCAACAAACCAACAAACCAAGTAACCAAAAAGCCAACAAACTAACAAACCAACAAGCCAACAAGCCAACAAACCAGCAAAGCAACAAGCCAACAAGCCAACAAACCAACAAACCAACAAGCCAACAAACCAACAAACCAACAAACCAACAAACCAACAAGCCAACAAACCAACAAACCAACAAACCAACAAGCCAACAAACCAACAAACAAATAAACCAACAAACCAACAAACCAACAAACCAACAAACCAACAAACCAACAAACCAACAAGCCAACAAACCAGTAAACCAACAAGCCAACAAGCCGACAAACCAGCAAACCAACAAGCCAACAAACCAACAAATCAACAAACCAACAAGCCAACAAACCAACAAACCAACAAACCAACAAGCCAACAAGCCAACAAACCAGCAAACCAACAAGCCAACAAGCCGACAAACCAACAAACCAACAAGCCAACAAACCAACAAATCAACAAACCAACAAACCAACAAACCAACAAGCCAACAAACCAACAAACCAACAAACCAACAAAGCAACAAGCCAACAAACCAACAAGATAACAAACCAACAAACTAACAAACCAAGTAACCAAAAAGCCAACAAACAAACAAACCAACAAGCCAACAAGCCAACAAACCAACAAACCAACAAAGCAACAAGCCAACAAGCCAACAAACCAACAAACCAACAAGCCAACAAACCAACAAACCAACAAGCCAACCAGCCAAGAAACCAACAAGCCAACAAGCCAACAAACCAACAAACCAACAAACCAACAAGCCAACAAACCGACAAACCAAAAAACCAACAAACAAACAAACCAACAAACCATGTAACCAAAAAGCCAACAAACTAACAAGCCAACAAACCAACAAGCCAACAAGCCAACAAGCCAACAAACAAATAAACCAACAAACCAACAAACCAACAAACCAACAAACCAATTAACCAACAAACCAACAAACAAACAAACCAACAAACCAACAAACCAACAAACCAACAGACCAACAAGCCAACAAGCCAACAAACCAACAAACCAAGTAACCAACAAGCCAACAAACCACAAAGCCAGCAAACCAACAAACAAATAAACCAACAAACCAACAAACCAACAAACCAACAAACCAACAAACCAACAAACCAATTAACCAACAAACCAACAAATGAACAAACCAACAAACCAACAAACCAACAAAACAACAAACCAACAAGCCAACAAGCCAACAAAGCAACAAACCAACAAACCAACAAGCCAACAAACCAACAAGCCAACAAACCAACAAACCAACAAACCAAGTAATCAAAAAGCCAACAAACTAACAAATCAACAACCCAACAAGCCAACAAACCAATAAACCAACAAAGCAACAAGCCAACAAGCCAACAAACCAACAAGCCAACAAACCAACAAACCAACAAACCAACAAGCCAACAAACCAACAAACAAATAAACCAACAAACCAACAAACCAACAAACCAACAAACCAACAAGCCAACAAACCAACAAGCCAACAAACCAACAAACCAACAAACCAAGTAACCAAAAAGCCAACAAACTAACAAACCAACAAGCCAACAAGCCAACAAACCAACAAAGCAACAAGCCAACAAGCCAACAAACCAACAAACCAACAAGCCAACAAACCAACAAACCAACAAACCAACAAACCAACAAACCAACAAGCCAACAAACCAACAAACCAACAAACCAACAAGCCAACAAACCAACAAACAAATAAACCAACAAACCAACAAACCAACAAGCCAACAAACCAACAAGCCAACAAACCAACAAACCAACAAACCAAGTAACCAAAAAGCCAACAAACTAACAAACCAACAAGCCAACAAGCCAACAAACCAACAAAGCAACAAGCCAACAAGCCAACAAACCAACAAACCAACAAACCAACAAGCCAACAAACCAACAAACCAACAAACCAACAAACCAACAAGCCAACAAACCAACAAACCAACAAACCAACAAGCCAACAAACCAACAAACAAATAAACCAACAAACCAACAAACCAACAAACCAACAAACCAAAAAACCAACAAACCAACAAACCAACAAGCCAACAAGCCAACAAACCAGCAAACCAACAAGCCAACAAGCCGACAAACCAGCAAACCAACAAGCCAACAAACCAACAAATCAACAAACCAACAAGCCAACAAACCAACAAACCAACAAACCAACAAGCCAACAAGCCAACAAACCAGCAAACCAACAAGCCAACAAGCCGACAAACCAACAAACCAACAAGCCAACAAACCAACAAATCAACAAACCAACAAACCAACAAACCAACAAGCCAACAAACCAACAAACCAACAAACCAACAAAGCAACAAGCCAACAAACCAACAAGATAACAAACCAACAAACTAACAAACCAAGTAACCAAAAAGCCAACAAACAAACAAACCAACAAGCCAACAAACCAACATACCAACAAAGCAACAAGCCAACAAGCCAACAAACCAACAAACCAACAAGCCAACAAACCAACAAACCAACAAGCCAACAAACCAACAAGCCAACAAGCCAACAAACCAACAAACCAACAAACCAACAAGCCAACAAACCAACAAACCAAAAAACCAACAAACCAACAAACCATGTAACCAAAAAGCCAACAAACTAACAAACCAGCAAGCCAACAAACCAACAAGCCAACAAGCCAACAAGCCAACAAACAAATAAACCAACAAACCAACAAACCAACAAACCAACAAACTAACAAACCAACAAACCAATTAACCAACAAACCAACAAACGAACAAACCGACAAACCAACAAACCAACAAACCAACAAACCAACAAGCCAACAAGCCAACAAACCAACAAACCAACAAACCAATAAGCCAACAAACCAACAAGCCAACAAACCAACAAGCCAACAAACCAACAAACCAAGTAAACAAAAAGCCAACAAACTAACAAACCAACAAACAAATAAACCAACAAACCAACAAACCAACAAACTAACAAACCAACAAACCAACAAACCAACAAACCAAAAAACCAACAAACCAACAAACCAACAAACCAACAAACCTACAAACCAACAAGGCCACAAACCAACAAACCAACAAACCAACAAGCCAACAATCCAACAAACCAACAAACCAACAAGCCAACAAACCAACAAACCAACAAACCAACAAGCCAACAAACCAACAAACAAATAAACCAACAGACCAACAAACCAACAAACCAACAAACCAACAAACCAACAAACCGAAAAACCAACAAACCAACAAACCAACAAGCCAACAAACCAACAAACCAAAAAACCGACAAACCAACAAACCAACAAGCCAACAAGCCAACAAGCCAACAAACCAACAAACCAACAAGCAAACAAACCAACAAACCAACAAACTAAATAACCAACAAGCCAACAAACCAACAAACCAACAAGCCAACAAGCCAACAAACCAACAAACCAACAAGCCAACAAACCAACATACCAACAAACCAAAAAACCAACAAACCAACAAACCAACAAACCAACAAACCAACAAACCAACAAACCAACAAGCCCACAAACCAACAAACCAAGTAACCAAAAAGCCAACAAACTAACAAACCAACAAGCCAACAAACCAACAAGCCAACAAACCAACAAACCAACAAGCCAACAAACCAACAAACCAAAAAACCAACAAACCAACAAACCAACAAACCAACAAACCAACAAACCAACAAACCAACAAGCCAACAAGCCAACAAACCAACAAACTAACAAACCAACAAGCCAACAAACAAACAGACCAACAAGCCAACAAGCCAACAAACCAACAAACCAAGTAACCAACAAGCCAACAAACCACAAAGCCAGCAAACCAACAAACAAATAAACCAACAAACCAACAAACCAACAAACCAACAAACCAACAAACCAACAAACCAATTAACCAACAAACCAACAAATGAACAAACCAACAAACCAACAAACCAACAAAACAACAAACCAACAAGCCAACAAGCCAACAAAGCAACAAACCAACAAACCAACAAGCCAACAAACCAACAAGCCAACAAACCAACAAACCAACAAACCAAGTAATCAAAAAGCCAACAAACTAACAAATCAACAACCCAACAAGCCAACAAACCAATAAACCAACAAAGCAACAAGCCAACAAGCCAACAAACCAACAAGCCAACAAACCAACAAACCAACAAACCAACAAGCCAACAAACCAACAAACAAATAAACCAACAAACCAACAAACCAACAAACCAACAAACCAACAAGCCAACAAACCAACAAGCCAACAAACCAACAAACCAACAAACCAAGTAACCAAAAAGCCAACAAACTAACAAACCAACAAGCCAACAAGCCAACAAACCAACAAAGCAACAAGCCAACAAGCCAACAAACCAACAAACCAACAAGCCAACAAACCAACAAACCAACAAACCAACAAACCAACAAACCAACAAGCCAACAAACCAACAAACCAACAAACCAACAAGCCAACAAACCAACAAACAAATAAACCAACAAACCAACAAACCAACAAGCCAACAAACCAACAAGCCAACAAACCAACAAACCAACAAACCAAGTAACCAAAAAGCCAACAAACTAACAAACCAACAAGCCAACAAGCCAACAAACCAACAAAGCAACAAGCCAACAAGCCAACAAACCAACAAACCAACAAACCAACAAGCCAACAAACCAACAAACCAACAAACCAACAAACCAACAAGCCAACAAACCAACAAACCAACAAACCAACAAGCCAACAAACCAACAAACAAATAAACCAACAAACCAACAAACCAACAAACCAACAAACCAAAAAACCAACAAACCAACAAACCAACAAGCCAACAAGCCAACAAACCAGCAAACCAACAAGCCAACAAGCCGACAAACCAGCAAACCAACAAGCCAACAAACCAACAAATCAACAAACCAACAAGCCAACAAACCAACAAACCAACAAACCAACAAGCCAACAAGCCAACAAACCAGCAAACCAACAAGCCAACAAGCCGACAAACCAACAAACCAACAACCCAACAAACCAACAAATCAACAAACCAACAAACCAACAAACCAACAAGCCAACAAACCAACAAACCAACAAACCAACAAAGCAACAAGCCAACAAACCAACAAGATAACAAACCAACAAACTAACAAACCAAGTAACCAAAAAGCCAACAAACAAACAAACCAACAAGCCAACAAGCCAACAAACCAACATACCAACAAAGCAACAAGCCAACAAGCCAACAAACCAACAAACCAACAAGCCAACAAACCAACAAACCAACAAGCCAACAAACCAACAAGCCAACAAGCCAACAAACCAACAAACCAACAAACCAACAAGCCAACAAACCAACAAACCAAAAAACCAACAAACCAACAAACCATGTAACCAAAAAGCCAACAAACTAACAAACCAGCAAGCCAACAAACCAACAAGCCAACAAGCCAACAAGCCAACAAACAAATAAACCAACAAACCAACAAACCAACAAACCAACAAACTAACAAACCAACAAACCAATTAACCAACAAACCAACAAACGAACAAACCGACAAACCAACAAACCAACAAACCAACAAACCAACAAGCCAACAAGCCAACAAACCAACAAACCAACAAACCAACAAGCCAACAAACCAACAAGCCAACAAACCAACAAGCCAACAAACCAACAAACCAAGTAAACAAAAAGCCAACAAACTAACAAACCAACAAGCCAACAAGCCAACAAACCAACAAACCAACAAAACAACAAGCCAACAAGCCAACAAACCAACAAACCAACAAGCCAACAAACCAACAAACCAACAAACCAACAAGCCAACAAACCAACACACAAATAAACCAACAAAACAACAAACCAACAAACCAACAAACCAACAAACCAACAAACCAACAAACCAAAAAACCAACAAACCAACAAACCAACAAGCCAACAAGCCAACAAACCAACAAACCAACAAAGCAAAAAGCCAACAAGCCAACAAACCAACAAACCAACAAACCAACAAGCCAACAAGCCAACAAACTAACAAACAAATAAACCAACAAACCAACAAACCAACAAACCAACAAACCAACAAACCAACAAACCAACAAACCAACAAACCAACAAACCAAAAAACCAACAAACCAACAAACCAACAAGCCAACAAGCCAACAAACCAAGAAACCAACAAGCCAACAAGCAAACAAACCAACATCCCAGCAAGCCAACAAACCAACAAACCAACAAACCAAGTAACCAAATAGCCAACAAACTAACAAACCAACAAGCCAACAAGCCAACAAACCAACAAACCAATAAACCAACAAACCAACAAAGCAACAAGCCAACAAGCCAACAAGCCAACAAACTAACAAACCAACAAGCCAACAAGCCAACAAACCAACAAACCAACAAACCAACAAACCAACAAGCCAACAAACCAACAAACCAACAAACCAACAAACCAACAAACCAACAAACCAACAAACCAACAAACCAACAAACCAACAAACCAAAAAACCAACAAACCAACAAACCAACAAACCAACAAGCCAACAATCCAACAAACCAACAAACCAACAAGCCAACAAACCAACAAACCAACAAACCAACAAGCCAACAAACCAACAAACAAATAAACCAACAGACCAACAAACCAACAAACCAACAAACCAACAAACCAACAAACCGAAAAACCAACAAACCAACAAACCAACAAGCCAACAAACCAACAAACCAAACAACCGACAAACCAACAAACCAACAAGCCAACAAGCCAACAAACCAACAAACCAACAAGCAAACAAACCAACAAACCAACAATTTAAATAACCAACAAGCCAACAAACCAACAAACCAACAAGCCAACAAGCCAACAAACCAACAAACCAACAAGCCAACAAACCAACATACCAACAAACCAAAAAACCAACAAACCAACAAACCAACAAACCAACAAACCAACAAACCAACAAACCAACAAGCCAACAAACCAACAAACCAACAAACCAACAAACCAAGTAACCAAAAAGCCAACAAACTAACAAACCAACAAGCCAACAAACCAACAAGCCAACAAACCAACAAACCAACAAGCCAACAAACCAACAAACCAAAAAACCAACAAACCAACAAACCAACAAACCAACAAACCAACAAACCAACAAACCAACAAGCCAACAAGCCAACAAACCAACAAACTAACAAACCAACAAGCCAACAAACAAACAGACCAACAAGCCAACAAGCCAACAAACCAACAAACCAAGTAACCAACAAGCCAACAAACCACAAAGCCAGCAAACCAACAAACAAATAAACCAACAAACCAACAAACCAACAAACCAACAAACCAACAAACCAACAAACCAATTAACCAACAAACCAACAAATGAACAAACCAACAAACCAACAAACCAACAAAACAACAAACCAACAAGTCAACAAGCAAACAAAGCAACAAACCAACAAACCAACAAGCCAACAAACCAACAAGCCAACAAACCAACAAACCAACAAACCAAGTAATCAAAAAGCCAACAAACTAATAAATCAACAACCCAACAAGCCAACAAACCAATAAACCAACAAAGCAACAAGCCAACAAGCCAACAAACCAACAAGCCAACAAACCAACAAACCAACAAACCAACAAGCCAACAAACCAACAAACAAATAAACCAACAAACCAACAAACCAACAAACCAACAAACCAACAAGCCAACAAACCAACAAGCGAACAAACCAACAAACCAACAAACCAAGTAACCAAAAAGCCAACAAACTAACAAACCAACAAGCCAACAAGCCAACAAACCAGCAAAGCAACAAGCCAACAAGCCAACAAACCAACAAACCAACAAGCCAACAAACCAACAAACCAACAAACCAACAAACCAACAAGCCAACAAACCAACAAACCAACAAACCAACAAGCCAACAAACCAACAAACAAATAAACCAACAAACCAACAAACCAACAAACCAACAAACCAACAAACCAACAAACCAACAAGCCAACAAACCAGTAAACCAACAAGCCAACAAGCCGACAAACCAGCAAACCAACAAGCCAACAAACCAACAAATCAACAAACCAACAAGCCAACAAACCAACAAACCAACAAACCAACAAGCCAACAAGCCAACAAACCAGCAAACCAACAAGCCAACAAGCCGACAAACCAACAAACCAACAAGCCAACAAACCAACAAATCAACAAACCAACAAACCAACAAACCAACAAGCCAACAAACCAACAAACCAACAAACCAACAAAGCAACAAGCCAACAAACCAACAAGATAACAAACCAACAAACTAACAAACCAAGTAACCAAAAAGCCAACAAACAAACAAACCAACAAGCCAACAAGCCAACAAACCAACAAACCAACAAAGCAACAAGCCAACAAGCCAACAAACCAACAAACCAACAAGCCAACAAACCAACAAACCAACAAGCCAACCAGCCAACAAACCAACAAGCCAACAAGCCAACAAACCAACAAACCAACAAACCAACAAGCCAACAAACCGACAAACCAAAAAACCAACAAACAAACAAACCAACAAACCATGTAACCAAAAAGCCAACAAACTAACAAGCCAACAAACCAACAAGCCAACAAGCCAACAAGCCAACAAACAAATAAACCAACAAACCAACAAACCAACAAACCAACAAACCAATTAACCAACAAACCAACAAACAAACAAACCAACAAACCAACAAACCAACAAACCAACAAACCAACAAGCCAACAAGCCAACAAACCAACAAACCAACAAATCAGCAAGCCAACAAACCAACAAGCCAACAAACCAACAAGCCAACAAACCAACAAACCAACAAACCAAGTAACCAAAAAGCCAACAAACTAACAAACCAACAAGCCAACAAGCCAACAAACCAACAAACCAACAAAGCAACAAGCCAACAAGCCAATAAACCAAGAAACCAACAAGCAAACAAACCAACAAACTAACAAACCAACAAGCCAACAAACCAACAAACCAACAAACCAACAAACCAACAAACCAACAAACCAACAAACCAACAAACCAAAAAACCAACAAACCAACAAACCAACAAGCCAACAAGCCAACAAACCAACAAACCAACAAAGCAACAAGCCAACAAGCCAACAAGCCAACAAACCAACAAACCAACAAGCCAACAAACCAACAAACCAACAAACCAAAAAACCAACAAACCACCAAACCAACAAGCCAACAAGCCAACAAACCAACAAACCAATAAGCCAACTAGCCAACAAACCAACAAACCAACAAACAAATAAGCCAACAAACCAACAAACCAACAAACCAACAAACCAACAAACCAAAAAACCAACAAACCAACAAACCAACAAACCAACAAACCAAGTAACCAAAAAGCCAACAAACTAACAAACCAACAAGCCAACAAACCAACAAGCCAACAAACCAACAAACCAACAAGCCAACAAACCAACAAACCAAAAAACCAACAAACCAACAAACCAACAAACCAACAAACCAACAAACCAACAAACCAACAAACCAACAAACCAACAAACCAACAAGCCAACAAACCAACAAACTAACAAACCAGAAAGCCAACAAACAAACAGACCAACAAGCCAACAAGCCAACAAACCAACAAACCAAGTAACCAACAAGGCAACAAACCACAAAGCCAGCAAACCAACAAACAAATAAACCAACAAACCAACAAACCAACAAACCAACAAACCAATTAACCAACAAACCAACAAATGAACAAACCAACAAACCAACAAACCAACAAAACAACAAACCAAAAAGCCAACAAGCCAACAAAGCAACAAACCAACAAACCAACAAGCCAACAAGCCAACAAGCCAACAAACCAACAAACCAACAAACCAAGTAATCAAAAAGCCAACAAACTAACAAATCAACAACCCAACAAGCCAACAAACCAATAAACCAACAAAGCAACAAGCCAACAAGCCAACAAACCAACAAGCCAACAAACCAACAAACCAACAAACCAACAAGCCAACAAACCAACAAACAAATAAACCAACAAACCAACAAAGCAACAAGCCAACAAGCTAACAAACCAACAAACCAACAAGCCAACAAACCAACAAACCAACAAACCAACAAACGAACAAGCCAACAAACCAACAAACCAACAAACCAACAAGCCAACAAACCAACAAACAAATAAACCAACAAACCAACAAACCAACAAACCAACAAACCAACAAACCAAAAAACCAACAAACCAACAAACCAACAAGCCAACAAACCAGCAAACCAACAAGCCAACAAGCCGACAAACCAGCAAACCAACAAGCCAACAAACCAACAAATCAACAAATCAACAAGCCAACAAACCAACAAACCAACAAACCAACAAGCCAACAAGCCAACAAACCAGCAAACCAACAAGCCAACAAGCCGACAAACCAACAAACCAACAAGCCAACAAACCAACAAATCAACAAACCAACAAACCAACAAACCAACAAGCCAACAAACCAACAAACCAACAAACCAACAAAGCAACAAGCCAACAAACCAACAAGATAACAAACCAACAAACTAACAAACCAAGTAACCAAAAAGCCAACAAACAAACAAACCAACAAGCCAACAAGCCAACAAACCAACAAACCAACAAAGCAACAAGCCAACAAGCCAACAAACCAACAAACCAACAAGCCAACAAACCAACAAACCAACAAGCCAATCAGCCAACAAACCAACAAGCCAACAAGCCAACAAACCAACAAACCAACAAACCAACAAGCCAACAAACCGACAAACCAAAAAACCAACAAACAAACAAACCAACAAACCATGTAACCAAAAAGCCAACAAACTAACAAGCCAACAAACCAACAAGCCAACAAGCCAACAAGCCAACAAGCCAACAAACAAATAAACCAACAAACTAACAAACCAACAAACCAACAAACCAATTAACCAACAAACAAACAAACAAACAAACCAACAAACCAACAAACCAACAAACCAACAAGCCAACAAGCCAACAAACCAACAAACCAACAAATCAGCAAGCCAACAAACCAACAAGCCAACAAACCAACAAGCCAACAAACCAACAAACCAACAAACCAAGTAACCAAAAAGCCAACAAACTAACAAACCAACAAGCCAACAAGCCAACAAACCAACAAACCAACAAAGCAACAAGCCAACAAGCCAATAAACCAAGAAACCAACAAGCAAACAAACCAACAAACTAACAAACCAACAAGCCAACAAACCAACAAACCAACAAACCAACAAACCAACAAACCAACAAACCAACAAACCAACAAACCAAAAAACCAACAAACCAACAAACCAACAAGCCAACAATCCAACAAACCAACAAACCAACAAAGCAACAAGCCAACAAGCCAACAAGCCAACAAACCAACAAACCAACAAGCCAACAAACCAACAAACCAACAAACCAACAAACCAACAAGCCAACAAACTAACAAACAAATAAACCAACAAACCAACAAACCAACAAACCAACAAACCAACAAACCAACAAACCAAAAAACCAACAAACCACCAAACCAACAAGCCAACAAGCCAACAAACCAACAAACCAATAGGCCAATTAGCCAACAAACCAACAAACCAACAAACAAATAAACCAACAAACCAACAAACCAACAAACCAACAAACCAACAAACCAAAAAACCAACAAACCAACAAACCAACAAACTAACAAACCAACAAACCAACAAACCAACAAACCAACAAGCCAACAAACCAACAAACCAACAAAGCAACAAGCCAACAAGCCAACAAACCAACAAACCAACAAGCCAACAAACCAACAAACCAACAAACCAACAAACCAACAAGCCAACAAACCAACAAACAAATAAACCAACAGACCAACAAACCAACAAACCAACAAACCAACAAACCAACAAACCAAAAAACTAACAAACCAACAAACCAACAAACCAACAAACCAACAAACCAACAAACCAACAAACCAACAAACCAACAAACCAATAAACCAACAAACCAACAAACCAACAAGCCAACAAACCAACAAACCAATTAACCAACAACCCAACAAACGAACAAACCAACAAACCAACAAACCAACAAACCAACAAACCAACAAGCCAACAAGCCAACAAACCAACAAACAAACAAACAAACAAGCCAACAAACCAACAAGCCAACAAACCGACAAGCCAACAAACCAACAAACCAACAAACCAACAAAGCAATAAGCCAACAAGCCAACAAGCCAACAAACTAACAAACCAACAAGCCAACAAGCCAACAAACCAACAAACCAACAAACCAACAAACCAACAAGCCAACAAACCAACAAACAAATAAACCAACAAACCAACAAACCAAAAAACCAACAAACCAACAAACCAACAAACCAAAAAACCAACAAACCAAAAAACCAACAAACCAACAAACCAACAAACCAACAAACCAACAAACCAACAAACCAACAAACCAACAAACCAACAAACCAACAAACCAACAAACCAACAAAGAAACAAGCCAACAAGCCAACAAACCAACAAACCAACAAGCCAACAAACCAACAAACCAACAAACCAACAAGCCAACAAACCAACAAACAAATAAACCAACAAACCAACAAACCAACAAACCAACAAACCAAAAAACCAGCAAACCAACAAACCAACAAACTAACAAACCAACAAGATAACAAGCCAACAAACCAACAAACCAACAAACCAACAAACCAACAAGCCAACAAACCAACAAACAAATAAACCAACAAACCAACAAACCAACAAACCAACAAACCAACAAACCAACAAACCAACTAACCAAAAAACCAACAAACCAACAAACCAACAAACCAACAAACCAACAAACCAACAAACCAACAAGCCAACAAACCAACAAACCAACAAAGCAACAAGCCAACAAGCCAACAAACCAACAAACCAACAAGCTAACAAACCAACAAACCAACAAACCAACAAGCCAACAAACCAACAAACAAATTAACCAACAGACCAACAAACCAACAAACCAACAAACCAACAAACCAACAAACCAAAAAACCAACAAACCAACAAACCAACAAACCAAAAAACCAACAAACCAACAAGCCAACAAACCAACAAACCAACAAACCAATTAACCAACAACCCAACAAACGAACAGACCAACAAACCAACAAACCAACAAACTAACAAACCAACAAGCCAACAAGCCAACAAACCAACAAACCAACAAACCAACAAGCCAACAAACCAACAAGCCAACAAACCAACAAGCCAACAAACCAACAAACCAACAAACCAAAAAAGCAATAAGCCAACAAGCCAACAAACTAACAAACCAAACAAGCTAACAAGCCAACAAACCAACAAACCAACAAACCAACAACCCAACAAACCAACAAGCCAACAAACCAACAAACAACTAAACCAACAAACCAACAAACCAAAAACCCAAAAAACCAACAAACCAACAAACCAACAAACCAAAAAACCAACAAACCAACAAACCAACAAACCAACAAACCAACAAACCAACAAACCAACAAACCAACAAACCAACAAGCCAACAAACCAACAAACCAACAAAGCAACAAGACAACAAGCCAACAAACCAACAAACCAACAAGCCAATAAACCAACAAACCAACAAGCCAACAAGCCAACAAACCAACAAACCAACAAACCAACAAGCCAACAAATCAACAAGCCAACAAACTAACAAACCAACAAGCCAACAAGCCAACAAACCAACAAACCAACAAAGCAACAAGGCAACAAGCCAACAAACCAACTAACCAACAAGCCAACAAGCCAATAAGCCAACAAACCAACAAACTAACAAAGCAACAAGCCAACATGCCAACAAACCAACAAACCAACAAGCCAACAAACCAACAAACCAACAAACCAACAAGCCAACAAACTAACAAACAAATAAACCAACAAACCAACAAACCAACAAACCAACAAACCAACAAACCAACAAACCAAAAAACCAACAAGCCAACAAGCCAACGAACCAACAAACTATCAAGCCACAAGCCAACAAACCAACAAACCAACAAGCCAACAAACCAACAAACCAACAAACCAAGTAACCAAAAAGCCAACAAACTAACAAACCAACAAGCCAACAAGCTAACAAACCAAAAAACCAACAAATTAACAAACCAACAAAGCAATAAGCCAACAAGCCAACAAGCCAACAAACTAACAAACCAACAAGCCAACCAACCAACAAAACAACAAACCAACAAACCAACAAGCCAACAAACCAACAAACAAATAAACCATCAAACCAACAAACCAAAAAACCAACAAACCAACAAACCAACAAACCAAAAAACCAACAAACCAACAAACCAACAAACCAACAAACCAACAAACCAAGAAACCAACAAGCCAACAAACCAACAAACCAACAAAGAAACAAGCCAACAAGCCAACAAACCAACAAACCAACAAGCCAACAAACCAACAAACCAACAAACCAACAAGCCAACAAACCAACAAACAAATAAACCAACAAACCAACAAACCAACAAACCAGCAAACCAAAAAACCAACAAACCAACAAACCAACAAACTAACAAACCAACAAGATAACAAGCCAACAAACCAACAAACCAACAAACCAACAAACCAACAAGCCAACAAACCAACAAACAAATAAACCAACAAACCAACAAACCAACAAACCAACAAACCAACAAACCAACAAACCAACTAACCAAAAAACCAACAAACCAACAAACCAACAAACCAACAAACCAACAAACCAACAAACCAACAAGCCAACAAACCAACAAACCAACAAAGCAACAAGCCAACAAGCCAACAAACCAACAAACCAACAAGCCAACAAACCAACAAACCAACAAACCAACAAGCCAACAAACCAACAAACAAATAAACCAACAGACCAACAAACCAACAAACCAACAAACCAACAAACCAAAAAACCAACAAACCAACAAACCAACAAACCCAAAAAACCAACAAACCAACAAGCCAACAAACCAACAAACCAACAAACCAATTAACCAACAACCCAACAAACGAACAGACCAACAAACCAACAAACCAACAAACTAACAAACCAACAAGCCAACAAGCCAACAAACCAACAAACCAACAAACCAACAAGCCAACAAACCAACAAGCCAACAAACCAACAAGCCAACAAACCAACAAACCAACAAACCAAAAAAGCAATAAGCCAACAAGCCAACAAACTAACAAACCAAACAAGCTAACAAGCCAACAAACCAACAAACCAACAAACCAACAACCCAACAAACCAACAAGCCAACAAACCAACAAACAACTAAACCAACAAACCAACAAACCAAAAACCCAAAAAACCAACAAACCAACAAACCAACAAACCAAAAAACCAACAAACCAACAAACCAACAAACCAACAAACCAACAAACCAACAAACCAACAAACCAACAAACCAACAAGCCAACAAACCAACAAACCAACAAAGCAACAAGCCAACAAGCCAACAAACCAACAAACCAACAAGCCAACAAACCAACAAACCAACAAACCAACAAACCAACAAACCAACAAACCAACAAACCAAAAAACCAACAAACCAACAAACCAATTAACCAACTACCCAACAAACGAACAAACCAACAAACCAACAAACCAACAAACCAACAAACCAACAAACCAACAAGCCAACAAGCCAACAAACCAACAAACCAACAAACCAACAAGCCAACAAATCAACAAGCCAACAAACTAACAAACCAACAAGCCAACAAGCCAACAAACCAACAAACCAACAAAGCAACAAGGCAACAAGCCAACAAACCAACAAACCAACAAGCCAACAAGCCAATAAGCCAACAAACCAACAAACTAACAAAGCAACAAGCCAACATGCCAACAAACCAACAAACCAACAAACCAACAAACCAACAAACCAACAAACCAACAAACCAAAAAACCAGCAAACCAACAAACCAACAAACTAACAAACCAACAAGATAACAAGCCAACAAACCAACAAACCAACAAACCAACAAACCAACAAGCCAACAAACCAACAAACAAATAAACCAACAAACCAACAAACCAACAAACCAACAAACCAACAAACCAACAAACCAACTAACCAAAAAACCAACAAACCAACAAACCAACAAACCAACAAACCAACAAACCAACAAACCAACAAGCCAACAAACCAACAAACCAACAAAGCAACAAGCCAACAAGCCAACAAACCAACAAACCAACAAGCTAACAAACCAACAAACCAACAAACCAACAAGCCAACAAACCAACAAACAAATTAACCAACAGACCAACAAACCAACAAACCAACAAACCAACAAACCAACAAACCAAAAAACCAACAAACCAACAAACCAACAAACCAAAAAACCAACAAACCAACAAGCCAACAAACCAACAAACCAACAAACCAATTAACCAACAACCCAACAAACGAACAGACCAACAAACCAACAAACCAACAAACTAACAAACCAACAAGCCAACAAGCCAACAAACCAACAAACCAACATACCAACAAGCCAACAAACCAACAAGCCAACAAACCAACAAGCCAACAAAACAACAAACCAACAAACCAAAAAAGCAATAAGCCAACAAGCCAACAAACTAACAAACCAAACAAGCTAACAAGCCAACAAACCAACAAACCAACAAACCAACAACCCAACAAACCAACAAGCCAACAAACCAACAAACAACTAAACCAACAAACCAACAAACCAAAAACCCAAAAAACCAACAAACCAACAAACCAACAAACCAAAAAACCAACAAACCAACAAACCAACAAACCAACAAACCAACAAACCAACAAACCAACAAACCAACAAACCAACAAGCCAACAAACCAACAAACCAACAAAGCAACAAGCCAACAAGCCAACAAACCAACAAACCAACAAGCCAATAAACCAACAAACCAACAAACCAACAAACCAACAAACCAACAAACCAAAAAACCAACAAACCAACAAACCAATTAACCAACTACCCAACAAACGAACAAACCAACAAAACAACAAACCAACAAACCAACAAACCAACAAGCCAACAAGCCAACAAACCAACAAACCAACAAACCAACAAGCCAACAAATCAACAAGCCAACAAACTAACAAACCAACAAGCCAACAAGCCAACAAACCAACAAACCAACAAAGCAACAAGGCAACAAGCCAACAAACCAACTAACTAACAAGCCAACAAGCCAATAAGCCAACAAACCAACAAACTAACAAAGCAACAAGCCAACATGCCAACAAACCAACAAACCAACAAGCCAACAAACCAACAAACCAACAAACCAACAAGCCAACAAACTAACAAACAAATAAACCAACAAACCAACAAACCAACAAACCAACAAACCAACAAACCAACAAACCAAAAAACCAACAAGCCAACAAGCCAACGAACCAACAAACTATCAAGCCACAAGCCAACAAACCAACAAACCAACAAGCCAACAAACCAACAAACCAACAAACCAAGTAACCAAAAAGCCAACAAACTAACAAACCAACAAGCCAACAAGCTAACAAACCAACAAACCAACAAATTAACAAACCAACAAAGCAATAAGCCAACAAGCCAACAAGCCAACAAACTAACAAACCAACAAGCCAACCAACCAACAAAACAACAAACCAACAAACCAACAAGCCAACAAACCAACAAACAAATAAACCATCAAACCAACAAACCAAAAAACCAACAAACCAACAAACCAACAAACCAAAAAACCAACAAACCAACAAACCAACAAACCAACAAACCAACAAACCAAGAAACCAACAAGCCAACAAACCAACAAACCAACAAAGCAACAAGCCAACAAGCCAACAAACCAACAAACCAACAAGCCAACAAACCAACAAACCAAAAAGCCAACAAACCAACAAACAAATAAACCAACAAACCAACAAACCAAAAAACCAACAAACCAACAAACCAAAAAACCAACAAACCAAAAAACCAACAAACCACCAAACCAACAAACCAACAAACCAACAAACCAACAAACAAACAAACCAACAAACCAACAAACCAACAAACCAACAAACCAACAAAGAAACAAGCCAACAAGCCAACAAACCAACAAACCAACAAGCCAACAAACCAACAAACCAACAAACCAACAAGCCAACAAACCAACAAACAAATAAACCAACAAACCAACAAACCAACAAACCAGCAAACCAAAAAACCAACAAACCAACAAACCAACAAACTAACAAACCAACAAGATAACAAGCCAACAAACCAACAAACCAACAAACCAACAAACCAACAAGCCAACAAACCAACAAACAAATAAACCAACAAACCAACAAACCAACAAACCAACAAACCAACAAACCAACAAACCAACTAACCAAAAAACCAACAAACCAACAAACCAACAAACCAACAAACCAACAAACCAACAAACCAACAAGCCAACAAACCAACAAACCAACAAAGCAACAAGCCAACAAGCCAACAAACCAACAAACCAACAAGCCAACAAACCAACAAACCAACAAACCAACAAGCCAACAAACCAACAAACAAATAAACCAACAAACCCAAAAAACCAACAAACCAACAAGCCAACAAACCAACAAACCAACAAACCAATTAACCAACAACCCAACAAACGAACAGACCAACAAACCAACAAACCAACAAACTAACAAACCAACAAGCCAACAAACCAACAAGCCAACAAACCAACAAACCAACAAACCAACAAACCAACAAACCAAAAAACCAACAAACCAACAAACCCAACAAACCAACAAACCAACAAGCCAACAAACCAACAAACCAACAAACCAATTAACCAACAACCCAACAAACGAACAGACCAACAAACCAACAAACCAACAAACTAACAAACCAACAAGCCAACAAGCCAACAAACCAACAAACCAACAAACCAACAAGCCAACAAACCAACAAGCCAACAAACCAACAAGCCAACAAACCAACAAACCAACAAACCAAAAAAGCAATAAGCCAACAAGCCAACAAACTAACAAACCAAACAAGCTAACAAGCCAACAAACCAACAAACCAACAAACCAACAACCCAACAAACCAACAAGCCAACAAACCAACAAACAACTAAACCAACAAACCAACAAACCAAAAACCCAAAAAACCAACAAACCAACAAACCAACAAACCAAAAAACCAACAAACCAACAAACCAACAAACCAACAAACCAACAAACCAACAAACCAACAAACCAACAAACCAACAAGCCAACAAACCAACAAACCAACAAAGCAACAAGCCAACAAGCCAACAAACCAACAAACCAACAAGCCAACAAACCAACAAACCAACAAACCAACAAACCAACAAACCAACAAACCAACAAACCAAAAAACCAACAAACCAACAAACCAATTAACCAACTACCCAACAAACGAACAAACCAACAAACCAACAAACCAACAAACCAACAAACCAACAAGCCAACAAGCCAACAAACCAACAAACCAACAAACCAACAAGCCAACAAATCAACAAGCCAACAAACTAACAAACCAACAAGCCAACAAGCCAACAAACCAACAAACCAACAAAGCAACAAGGCAACAAGCCAACAAACCAACAAACCAACAAGCCAACAAGCCAATAAGCCAACAAACCAAAAAACTAACAAAGCAACAAGCCAACATGCCAACAAACCAACAAACCAACAAGCCAACAAACCAACAAACCAACAAACCAACAAGCCAACAAACTAACAAACAAATAAACCAACAAACCAACAAACCAACAAACCAACAAACCAACAAACCAACAAACCAAAAAACCAACAAGCCAACAAGCCAACAAACCAACAAACCATCAAGCCACAAGCCAACAAACCAACAAACCAACAAGCCAACAAACCAACAAACCAAGTAACCAAAAAGCCAACAAACTAACAAACCAACAAGCCAACAAGCTAACAAACCAACAAACCAACAAATCAACAAACCAACAAAGCAATAAGCCAACAAGCCAACAAGCCAACAAACTAACAAACCAACAAGCCAACAAGCCAACCAACCAACAAAACAACAAACCAACAAACCAACAAGCCAACAAACCAACAAACAAATAAACCATCAAACCAACAAACCAAAAAACCAACAAACCAACAAACCAACAAACCAAAAAACCAACAAACCAACAAACCAACAAACCAACAAACCAACAAACCAACAAACCAACAAGCCAACAAACCAACAAACCAACAAAGCAACAAGCCAACAAACCAACAAAGCAACAAGCCAACAATCCAACAAACAAACAAACCAACAAGCCAACAAACCAACAAACCAACAAACCAACAAGCCAATAAACCAACAAACAAATAAACCAACAGACCAACAAATAAACAAACCAACAAACCAACAAACCAACAAACCGAAAAAACAAGAAACCAACAAACCAACAAGCCAACAAACCAACAAACCAAAAAACCGACAAACCAACAAACCAACAAACCAAAAACCAACAAACCAACAAGCCAACAAACCAACAAACCAACAAACCAATTAACCAACAACCCAACAAACGAACAGACCAACAAACCAACAAACCAACAAACTAACAAACCAACAAGCCAACAAGCCAACAAACCAACAAACCAACAAGCCAACAAACCAACAAACCAAAAAGCCAACAAACCAACAAACAAATAAACCAACAGACCAACAAACCAACAAACCAACAAACCAACAAACCAACAAACCAACAAACCAAAAAACCAACAAACCAACAAACCAACAAACCAACAAACACAAAAGCCAACAAACTAACAAACCAACAAGCCAACAAGCCAACAAACCAACAAACCAACAAAGCAACAAGGCAACAAGCCAACAAACCAACTAACTAACAAGCCAACAAGCCAATAAGCCAACAAACCAACAAACTAACAAAGCAACAAGCCAACATGCCAACAAACCAACAAACCAACAAGCCAACAAACCAACAAACCAACAAACCAACAAGCCAACAAACTAACAAACAAATAAACCAACAAACCAACAAACCAACAAACCAACAAACCAACAAACCAACAAACCAAAAAACCAACAAGCCAACAAGCCAACGAACCAACAAACTATCAAGCCACAAGCCAACAAACCAACAAACCAACAAGCCAACAAACCAACAAACCAACAAACCAAGTAACCAAAAAGCCAACAAACTAACAAACCAACAAGCCAACAAGCTAACAAACCAACAAACCAACAAATTAACAAACCAACAAAGCAATAAGCCAACAAGCCAACAAGCCAACAAACTAACAAACCAACAAGCCAACCAACCAACAAAACAACAAACCAACAAACCAACAAGCCAACAAACCAACAAACAAATAAACCATCAAACCAACAAACCAAAAAACCAACAAACCAACAAACCAACAAACCAAAAAACCAACAAACCAACAAACCAACAAACCAACAAACCAACAAACCAAGAAACCAACAAGCCAACAAACCAACAAACCAACAAAGCAACAAGCCAACAAGCCAACAAACCAACAAACCAACAAGCCAACAAACCAACAAACCAAAAAGCCAACAAACCAACAAACAAATAAACCAACAAACCAACAAACCAAAAAACCAACAAACCAACAAACCAAAAAACCAACAAACCAAAAAACCAACAAACCACCAAACCAACAAACCAACAAACCAACAAACCAACAAACCAACAAACCAACAAACCAACAAACCAACAAACCAACAAACCAACAAAGAAACAAGCCAACAAGCCAACAAACCAACAAACCAACAAGCCAACAAACCAACAAACCAACAAACCAACAAGCCAACAAACCAACAAACAAATAAACCAACAAACCAACAAACCAACAAACCAGCAAACCAAAAAACCAACAAACCAACAAACCAACAAACTAACAAACCAACAAGATAACAAGCCAACAAACCAACAAACCAACAAACCAACAAACCAACAAGCCAACAAACCAACAAACAAATAAACCAACAAACCAACAAACCAACAAACCAACAAACCAACAAACCAACAAACCAACTAACCAAAAAACCAACAAACCAACAAACCAACAAACCAACAAACCAACAAACCAACAAACCAACAAGCCAACAAACCAACAAACCAACAAAGCAACAAGCCAACAAGCCAACAAACCAACAAACCAACAAGCCAACAAACCAACAAACCAACAAACCAACAAGCCAACAAACCAACAAACAAATAAACCAACAAACCCAAAAAACCAACAAACCAACAAGCCAACAAACCAACAAACCAACAAACCAATTGACCAACAACCCAACAAACGAACAGACCAACAAACCAACAAACCAACAAACTAACAAACCAACAAGCCAACAAACCAACAAGCCAACAAACCAACAAACCAACAAACCAACAAACCAACAAACCAACAAACCAAAAAACCAACAAACCAACAAACCCAACAAACCAACAAACCAACAAGCCAACAAACCAACAAACCAACAAACCAATTAACCAACAACCCAACAAACGAACAGACCAACAAACCAACAAACCAACAAACTAACAAACCAACAAGCCAACAAGCTAACAAACCAACAAACCAACAAACCAACAAGCCAACAAACCAACAAGCCAACAAACCAACAAGCCAACAAACCAACAAACCAACAAACCAAAAAAGCAATAAGCCAACAAGCCAACAAACTAACAAACCAAACAAGCTAACAAGCCAATAAACCAACAAACCAACAAACCAACAACCCAACAAACCAACAAGCCAACAAACCAACAAACAACTAAACCAACAAACCAACAAACCAAAAACCCAAAAAACCAACAAACCAACAAACCAACAAACCAAAAAACCAACAAACCAACAAACCAACAAACCAACAAACCAACAAACCAACAAACCAACAAACCAACAAACCAACAAGCCAACAAACCAACAAACCAACAAAGCAACAAGCCAACAAGCCAACAAACCAACAAACCAACAAGCCAACAAACCAACAAACCAACAAACCAACAAACCAACAAACCAACAAACCAAAAAACCAACAAACCAACAAACCAATTAACCAACTACCCAACAAACGAACAAACCAACAAACCAACAAACCAACAAACCAACAAACCAACAAGCCAACAAGCCAACAAACCAACAAACCAACAAACCAACAAGCCAACAAATCAACAAGCCAACAAACTAACAAACCAACAAGCCAACAAGCCAACAAACCAACAAACCAACAAAGCAACAAGGCAACAAGCCAACAAACCAACAAACCAACAAGCCAACAAGCCAATAAGCCAACAAACCAAAAAACTAACAAAGCAACAAGCCAACATGCCAACAAACCAACAAACCAACAAGCCAACAAACCAACAAACCAACAAACCAACAAGCCAACAAACTAACAAACAAATAAACCAACAAACCAACAAACCAACAAACCAACAAACCAACAAACCAACAAACCAAAAAACCAACAAGCCAACAAGCCAACAAACCAACAAACCATCAAGCCACAAGCCAACAAACCAACAAACCAACAAGCCAACAAACCAACAAACCAAGTAACCAAAAAGCCAACAAACTAACAAACCAACAAGCCAACAAGCTAACAAACCAACAAACCAACAAATCAACAAACCAACAAAGCAATAAGCCAACAAGCCAACAAGCCAACAAACTAACAAACCAACAAGCCAACAAGCCAACCAACCAACAAAACAACAAACCAACAAACCAACAAGCCAACAAACCAACAAACAAATAAACCATCAAACCAACAAACCAAAAAACCAACAAACCAACAAACCAACAAACCAAAAAACCAACAAACCAACAAACCAACAAACCAACAAACCAACAAACCAACAAACCAACAAACCAACAAGCCAACAAACCAACAAACCAACAAAGCAACAAGCCAACAAACCAACAAAGCAACAAGCCAACAATCCAACAAACAAACAAACCAACAAGCCAACAAACCAACAAACCAACAAACCAACAAGCCAATAAACCAACAAACAAATAAACCAACAGACCAACAAATAAACAAACCAACAAACCAACAAACCAACAAACCGAAAAAACAACAAACCAACAAACCAACAAGCCAACAAACCAACAAACCAAAAAACCGACAAACCAACAAACCAACAAACCAAAAAACCAACAAACCAACAAGCCAACAAACCAACAAACCAACAAACCAATTAACCAACAACCCAACAAACGAACAGACCAACAAACCAACAAACCAACAAACTAACAAACCAACAAGCCAACAAGCCAACAAACCAACAAACCAACAAGCCAACAAACCAACAAACCAAAAAGCCAACAAACCAACAAACAAATAAACCAACAGACCAACAAACCAACAAACCAAAAAACCAACAAACCAACAAACCAACAAACCAAAAAACCAACAAACCAACAAACCAACAAACCAACAAACACAAAAGCCAACAAACCAACAAACCAACAAACCAACAAACCAACAAGCCAACAAACCAACAAACCAACAAACCAACAAGCCAACAAACCAACAAACAAATAAACCAACAAACCAACAAACCAACAAACCAACAAACCAACAAACCAACAAACCAACAAACCAAAAAACCAACAAACCAACAAACCAACAAACCAACAAACCTACAAACCAACAAGGCAACAAACCAACAAACCAACAAAGCAACAAGCCAACAATCCAACAAACAAACAAACCAACAAGCCAACAAACCAACAAACCAACAAACCAACAAGCCAATAAACCAACAAACAAATAAACCAACAGACCAACAAATAAACAAACCAACAAACCAACAAACCAACAAACCGAAAAAACAACAAACCAACAAACCAACAAGCCAACAAACCAACAAACCAAAAAACCGACAAACCAACAAACCAACAAACCAAAAAACCAACAAACCAACAAGCCAACAAACCAACAAACCAACAAACCAATTAACCAACAACCCAACAAACGAACAGACCAACAAACCAACAAACCAACAAACTAACAAACCAACAAGCCAACAAGCCAACAAACCAACAAACCAACAAACCAACAAGCCAACAAACCAACAAGCCAACAAACCAACAAGCCAACAAACCAACAAACCAACAAACCAAAAAAGCAATAAGCCAACAAGCCAACAAACTAACAAACCAAACAAGCTAACAAGCCAACAAACCAACAAACCAACAAACCAACAACCCAACAAACCAACAAGCCAACAAACCAACAAACAACTAAACCAACAAACCAACAAGCCAAAAACCCAAAAAACCAACAAACCAACAAACCAACAAACCAAAAAACCAACAAACCAACAAACCAACAAACCAACAAACCAACAAACCAACAAACCAACAAACCAACAAACCAACAAACCAACAAGCCAACAAACCAACAAACCAACAAAGCAACAAGCCAACAAGCCAACAAACCAACAAACCAACAAGCCAACAAACCAACAAACCAACAAACCAACAAACCAACAAACCAAAAAACCACCAACCAACAAACCAATTAACGAACTACCCAACAAACTAACAAAGCAACAAGCCAACATGCCAACCAACCAACAAACCAACAAGCCAACAAACCAACAAACCAACAAACCAACAAGCCAACAAACTAACAAACAAATAAACCAACAAACCAACAAACCAACAAACCAACAAACCAACAAACCAACAAACCAAAAAACCAGCAAGCCAACAAGCCAACAAACCAACAAACCATCAAGCCACAAGCCAACAAACCAACAAACCAACAAGCCAACAAACCAACAAACCAACAAACCAAGTAACCAAAAAGCCAACAAACTAACAAACCAACAAGCCAACAAGCTAACAAACCAACAAACCTACAAACCAACAAGGCAACAAACCAACAAACCAACAAACCAACAAGCCAACAAACCAACAAACCAACAAACCAACAAGCCAACAAACCAACAAACAAATAAACCAACAAACCAACAAACCAACAAACCAACAAACCAACAAGCAAACAAACCAACAAACCAACAAACTAAATAACTAACAAGCCAACAAACCAACAAACCAACAAGCCAACAAGCCAACAAACCAACAAACCAAGTAACCAAAAAGCCAACAAACTAACAAACCAACAAGCCAACAAGCCAACAAACCAACAAACCAACAAAGAAACAAGCCAACAAGCCAACAAACCAAGAAACCAACAAACAAACAAACCAACAAACTAACAAACCAACAAGCCAACAAACCAACTAACCAACTAACCAACAAACCAACAAACCAACAAACCAACAAACCAACAAACCAAAAAACCAACAAACCAACAAACCAACAAGCCAACAAGCCAACAAACCAACAAACCAACAAATCAACAAGCCAACAAACCAACAAACCAACAAACCAACAAGCCAACAAGCCAACAAACCAACAAACCAACAAACCAACAAGCCAACAAACCAACAAACCAACAAAGCAACTAGCCAACAAGCCAACAAACCAACAAACCAACAAGCCAACAAACCAACAAACCAACAAACCAACAAGCCGACAAACCAACAAACAAATAAACCAACAGACCAACAAACCAACAAACCAACAAACCAACAAACCAACAAACCAAAAAACCAACAAACCAACAAACCAATTAACCAACAACCCAACAAACGAACAGACCAACAAACCAACAAACCAACAAACTAACAAACCAACAAGCCAACAAGCCAACAAACCAACAAACCAACAAACCAACAACCCAACAAACCAACAAGCCAACAAACCAACAAGCCAACAAACCAACAAACCAACAAACCAAAAAAGCAATAAGCCAACAAGCCAACAAACTAACAAACCAAACAAGCTAACAAGCCAGCAAACCAACAAACCAACAAACCAACAAACCTACAAACCAACAAGGCAACAAACCAACAAACCAACAAACCAACAAGCCAACAAACCAACAAACCAACAAACCAACAAGCCAACAAACCAACAAACAAATAAACCAACAAACCAACAAACCAACAAACCAACAAACCAACAAGCAAACAAACCAACAAACCAACAAACTAAATAACTAACAAGCCAACAAACCAACAAACCAACAATCCAACAAGCCAACAAACCAACAAACCAACAAACCAAGTAACCAAAAAGCCAACAAACTAACAAACCAACAAGCCAACAAGCCAACAAACCAACAAACCAACAAAGAAACAAGCCAACAAGCCAACAAACCAAGAAACCAACAAACAAACAAACCAACAAACTAACAAACCAACAAGCCAACAAACCAACTAACCAACAAACCAACAAACCAACAAACCAACAAACCAACAAACCAAAAAACCAACAAACCAACAAACCAACAAGCCAACAAGCCAACAAACCAACAAACCAACAAATCAACAAGCCAACAAGCCAACAAACCAACAAACCAACAAGCCAACAAGCCAACAAACCAACAAACCAACAAACCAAAAAACCAACAAACCAACAAACCAACAAGCCAACAAGCCAACAAACCAACAAACCAACAAATCAACAAGCCAACAAGCCAACAAACCAACAAATCAACAAGCCAACAAGCCAACAAACCAACAAACCAACAAACCAACAAACCAACAAGCCAACAAACCAACAAACCAACAAAGCAACAAGCCAACAAACCAACAAACCAACAAGCCAACAAGCCAACAAACCAACAAACAAATAAACCAACAAGCCAACAAACCAAGAAACCAACAAACAAACAAACCAACAAACTAACAAACCAACAAGCCAACAAACCAACTAACCAACAAACCAACAAACCAACAAACCAACAAACCAACAAACCAAAAAACCAATAAACCAACAAACCAACAAGCCAACAAGCCAACAAACCAACAAACCAACAAATCAACAAGCCAACAAGCCAACAAACCAACAAACCAACAAGCCAACAAGCCAACAAACCAACAAACCAACAAACCAACAAGCCAACAAACCAACAAACCAACAAAGCAACAAGCCAACAAGCCAACAAACCAACAAACCAACAAACCAACAAACCAACAAACCAACAAGCCAACAAACCAACAAACCAACAAAGCAATAAGCCAACAAGCCAACAAACCAACAAACCAACAAGCCAACAAACCAACAAACCAACAAACCAACAATCCAACAAACCAACAAACCAACAAACCAAAAAACCAACAAACCAACAAACCAATTAACCAACTACCCAACAAACTAACAAAGCAACAAGCCAACATGCCAACAAACCAACAAACCAACAAGCCAACAAACCAACAAACCAACAAACCAACAAGCTAACAAACTAACAAACAAATAAACCAACAAACCAACAAACCAACAAACCAACAAACCAACAAACCAACAAACCAAAAAACCAACAAGCCAACAAACCAACAAACCAACAAACCATCAAGCCACAAGCCAACAAACCAACAAACCAACAAGCCAACAAACCAACAAACCAACAAACCAAGTAACCAAAAAGCCAACAAACCAACAAACCAACAAACCATCAAGCCAACAAGCCAACAAACCAACAAACCAACAAACCAACAAACCAACAAACCAACAAGCCAACAAACCAACAAACCAATAAAGCAATAAGCCAACAAGCCAACAAACCAACAAACCAACAAGCCAACAAACCAACAAACCAACAAACCAACAAACCAACAAACCAACAAACCAACAAACCAAAAAACCAACAAACCAACAAACCAATTAACCAACTACCCAACAAACTAACAAAGCAACAAGCCAACATGCCAACAAACCAACAAACCAACAAGCCAACAAACCAACAAACCAACAAACCAACAAGCCAACAAACCAACAAACAAATAAACCAACAAACCAACAAACCAACAAACCAACAAACCAACAAGCAAACAAACCAACAAACCAACAAACTAAATAACTAACAAGCCCACAAACCAACAAACCAACAATCCAACAAGCCAACAAACCAACAAACCAACAAACCAAGTAACCAAAAAGCCAACAAACTAACAAACCAACAAGCCAACAAGCCAACAAACCAACAAACCAACAAAGAAACAAGCCAACAAGCCAACAAACCAAGAAACCAACAAACAAACAAACCAACAAACTAACAAACCAACAAGCCAACAAACCAACTAACCAACAAACCAACAAACCAACAAACCAACAAACCAATAAACCAACAAACCAAAAAACCAACAAACCAACAAACCAACAAGCCAACAAGCCAACAAACCAACAAACCAACAAATCAACAAGCCAACAAGCCAACAAACCAACAAACCAACAAGCCAACAAGCCAACAAACCAACAAACCAACAAACCAACAAACCAACAAGCCAACAAACCAACAAACCAACAAACCAACAAGCCAACAAACCAACAAACCAACAAAGCAACAAGCCAACAAACCAACAAACCAACAAGCCAACAAGCCAACAAACCAACAAACAAATAAACCAACAAGCCAACAAACCAAGAAACCAACAAACAAACAAACCAACAAACTAACAAACCAACAAGCCAACAAACCAACTAACCAACAAACCAACAAACCAACAAACCAACAAACCAACAAACCAAAAAACCAATAAACCAACAAACCAACAAGCCAACAAGCCAACAAACCAACAAACCAACAAATCAACAAGCCAACAAGCCAACAAACCAACAAACCAACAAGCCAACAAGCCAACAAACCAACAAACCAACAAACCAACAAGCCAACAAACCAACAAACCAACAAAGCAACAAGCCAACAAGCCAACAAACCAACAAACCAACAAACCAACAAACCAACAAACCAACAAGCCAACAAACCAACAAACCAACAAAGCAATAAGCCAACAAGCCAACAAACCAACAAACCAACAAGCCAACAAACCAACAAACCAACAAACCAACAAACCAACAAACCAACAAACCAACAAACCAACAAACCAAAAAACCAACAAACCAACAAACCAATTAACCAACTACCCAACAAACTAACAAAGCAACAAGCCAACATGCCAACAAACCAACAAACCAACAAGCCAACAAACCAACAAACCAACAAACCAACAAGCTAACAAACTAACAAACAAATAAACCAACAAACCAACAAACCAACAAACCAACAAACCAACAAACCAACAAACCAAAAAACCAACAAGCCAACAAACCAACAAACCAACAAACCATCAAGCCACAAGCCAACAAACCAACAAACCAACAAGCCAACAAACCAACAAACCAACAAACCAAGTAACCAAAAAGCCAACAAACCAACAAACCAACAAACCATCAAGCCAACAAGCCAACAAACCAACAAACCAACAAACCAACAAACCAACAAACCAACAAGCCAACAAACCAACAAACCAATAAAGCAATAAGCCAACAAGCCAACAAACCAACAAACCAACAAGCCAACAAACCAACAAACCAACAAACCAACAAACCAACAAACCAACAAACCAACAAACCAAAAAACCAACAAACCAACAAACCAATTAACCAACTACCCAACAAACTAACAAAGCAACAAGCCAACATGCCAACAAACCAACAAACCAACAAGCCAACAAACCAACAAACCAACAAACCAACAAGCCAACAAACCAACAAACAAATAAACCAACAAACCAACAAACCAACAAACCAACAAACCAACAAGCAAACAAACCAACAAACCAACAAACTAAATAACTAACAAGCCAACAAACCAACAAACCAACAATCCAACAAGCCAACAAACCAACAAACCAGCAAACCAAGTAACCAAAAAGCCAACAAACTAACAAACCAACAAGCCAACAAGCCAACAAACCAACAAACCAACAAAGAAACAAGCCAACAAGCCAACAAACCAAGAAACCAACAAACAAACAAACCAACAAACTAACAAACCAACAAGCCAACAAACCAACTAACCAACAAACCAACAAACCAACAAACCAACAAACCAACAAACCAACAAACCAAAAAACCAACAAACCAACAAACCAACAAGCCAACAAGCCAACAAACCAACAAACCAACAAATCAACAAGCCAACAAGCCAACAAACCAACAAACCAACAAGCCAACAAGCCAACAAACCAACAAACCAACAAACCAACAAGCCAACAAACCAACAAACCAACAAAGCAACAAGCCAACAAGCCAACAAACCAACAAATCAACAAGCCAACAAACCAACAAACCAACAAGCCAACAAGCCAACAAACCAACAAACAAATAAACCAACAAGCCAACAAACCAAGAAACCAACAAACAAACAAACCAACAAACTAACAAACCAACAAGCCAACAAACCAACTAACCAACAAACTAACAAACCAACAAACCAACAAACCAAGAAACCAAAAAACCAATAAACCAACAAACCAACAAGCCAACAAGCCAACAAACCAACAAACCAACAAATCAACAAGCCAACAAGCCAACAAACCAACAAACCAACAAGCCAACAAGCCAACAAACCAACAAACCAACAAGCCAACAAACCAACAAACCAACAAAGCAACAAGCCAACAAGCCAACAAACCAACAAACCAACAAACCAACAAACCAACAAACCAACAAGCCAACAAACCAACCAACCAACAAACCAATAAGCCAACAAGCCAACAAACCAACAAACCAACAAGCCAACAAACCAACAAACCAACAAACCAACAAACCAACAAACCAACAAACCAACAAACCAAAAAACCAACAAACCAACAAACCAATTAACCAACTACCCAACAAACTAACAAAGCAACAAGCCAACATGCCAACAAACCAACAAACCAACAAGCCAACAAACCAACAAACCAACAAACCAACAAGCTAACAAACTAACAAACAAATAAACCAACAAACCAACAAACCAACAAACCAACAAACCAACAAACCAACAAACCAAAAAACCTACAAGCCAACAAACCAACAAACCAACAAACCATCAAGCCACAAGCCAACAAACCAACAAACCAACAAGCCAACAAACCAACAAACCAACAAACCAAGTAACCAAAAAGCCAACAAACTAACAAACCAACAAGCCAACAAGCTAACAAACCAACAAACCTACAAACCAACAAGGCAACAAACCAACAAACCAACAAACCAACAAGCCCACAAACCAACAAACCAACAAACCAACAAGCCAACAAACCAACAAACAAATAAACCAACAAACCAACAAACCAACAAACCAACAAGCAAACAAACCAACAAACCAACAAACTAAATAACTAACAAGCCAACAAACCAACAAACCAACAAGCCAACAAGCCAACAAACCAACAAACCAACAAACCAAGTAACCAAAAAGCCAACAAACTAACAAACCAACAAGCCAACAAGCCAACAAACCAACAAAGAAACAAGCCAACAAGCCAACAAGCCAACAAACCAAGAAACCAACAAACAAACAAGCCAACAAACCAACAAACCAACAAGCCAACAAACCAACAAACCAACAAACCAACAAGCCAACAAACCAACAAACAAATAAACCAACAGACCAACAAACCAACAAACCAACAAACCAACAAACCAACAAACCAACAAACCAAAAAACCAACAAACCAACAAACCAACAAACCAAAAAACCAACAAACCAACAAGCCAACAAACCAACAAACCAACAAACCAATTAACCAACAACCCAACAAACGAACAGACCAACAAACCAACAAACCAACAAACTAACAAACCAACAAGCCAACAAGCCAACAAACCAACAAACCAACAAACCAACAAGCCAACAAACCAACAAGCCAACAAACCAACAAGCCAACAAACCAACAAACCAAAAAAGCAATAAGCCAACAAGCCAACAAACTAACAAACCAAACAAGCTAACAAGCCAACAAACCAACAAACCAACAAACCAACAAACCTACAAACCAACAAGGCAACAAACCAACAAACCAACAAACCAACAAGCCAACAAACCAACAAACCAACAAACCAACAAGCCAACAAACCAACAAACAAATAAACCAACAAACCAACAAACCAACAAACCAACAAACCAACAAGCAAACAAACCAACAAACCAACAAACTAAATAATTAACAAGCCAACAAACCAACAAACCAACAAGCCAACAAGCCAACAAACCAACAAACCAACAAACCAAGTAACCAAAAAGCCAACAAACTAACAAACCAACAAGCCAACAAGCCAACAAACCAACAAACCAACAAAGAAACAAGCCAACAAGCCAACAAACCAAGAAACCAACAAACAAACAAACCAACAAACTAACAAACCAACAAGCCAACAAACCAACTAACCAACAAACCAACAAACCAACAAACCAACAAACCAACAAACCAACAAACCAAGAAACCAACAAACCAACAAACCAACAAGCCAACAAGCCAACAAAACAACAAACCAACAAATCAACAAGCCAACAAGCCAACAAACCAACAAACCAACAAGCCAACAAGCCAACAAACCAACAAACCAACAAACCAACAAGCCAACAAACCAACAAAGCAACAAGCCAACAAGCCAACAAACCAACAAACCAACAAGCCAACAAACCAACAAACCAACAAACCAACAAGCCAACAAACCAACAAACAAATAAACCAACAGAGCAACAAACCAACAAACCAACAAACCAACAAACCAACAAACCAAAAAACCAACAAACCAACAAACCAACAAACCAAAAAACCAACAAACCAACAAGCCAACAAACCAACAAACCAACAAACCAATTAACCAACAACCCAACAAACGAGCAGACCAACAAACCAACAAACCAACAAACTAACAAACCAACAAGCCAACAAGCCAACAAACCAACAAACCAACAAACCAACAAGCCAACAAACCAACAAGCCAACAAACCAACAAACCAACAAACCAAAAAAGCAATAAGCCAACAAGCCAACAAACTAACAAACCAAACAAGCTAACAAGCCAACAAACCAACAAACCAACAAACCAACAACCCAACAAACCAACAAGCCAACAAACCAACAAACAACTAAACCAACAAACCAACAAACCAAAAACCCAAAAAACCAACAAACCAACAAACCAACAAACCAAAAAACCAACAAACCAACAAACCAACAAACCAACAAACCAACAAACCAACAAACCAACAAACCAACAAACCAACGAACCAACAAACCAACAAACCAACAAGCCAACAAACCAACAAACCAACAAAGCAACAAGCCAACAAGCCAACAAACCAACAAACCAACAAGCCAACAAACCAACAAACCAACCAACCAACAAACCAACAAACCAACAAACCAAAAAACCAACAAACCAACAAACCAATTAACCAACTACCCAACAAACTAACAAAGCAACAAGCCAACATGCCAACAAACCAACAAACCAACAAGCCAACAAACCAACAAACCAACAATCGAACAAGCCAACAAACTAACAAACAAATAAACCAACAAACCAACAAACCAACAAACCAACAAACCAACAAACCAACAAACCAAAAAACCAACAAGCCAACAAGCCAACAAACCAACAAACCATCAAGCCACAAGCCAACAAACCAACAAACCAACAAGCCAACAAACCAACAAACCAACAAACCAAGTAACCAAAAAGCCAACAAACTAACAAACCAACAAGCCAACAAGCTAACAAACCAACAAACCAACAAATCAACAAACCAACAAAGCAATAAGCCAACAAGCCAACAAGCCAACAAACTAACAAACCAACAAGCCAACAAGCCAACCAACCAACAAAACAACAAACCAACAAACCAACAAGCCAACAAACCAACAAACAAATAAACCATCAAACCAACAAACCAAAAAACCAACAAACCAACAAACCAACAAACCAAAAAACCAACAAACCAACAAACCAACAAACCAACAAACCAACAAACCAACAAACCAACAAGCCAACAAACCAACAAACCAACAAAGCAACAAGCCAACAAGCCAACAAACCAACAAACCAACAAGCCAACAAACCAACAAACCAAAAAGCCAACAAACCAACAAACAAATAAACCAACAGACCAACAAACCAACAAACCAACAAACCAACAAACCAACAAGCCAACAAACCAACAAACCAACAAAGAAACAAGCCAACAAGCCAACAAACCAAGAAACCAACAAACAAACAAACCAACAAACTAACAAACCAACAAGCCAACAAACCAACTAACCAACAAACCAACAAACCAACAAACCAACAAACCAACAAACCAAAAAACCAACAAACCAACAAACCAACAAGCCAACAAGCCAACAAAACAACAAACCAACAAATCAACAAGCCAACAAGCCAACAAACCAACAAACCAACAAGCCAACAAGCCAACAAACCAACAAACCAACAAACCAACAAGCCAACAAACCAACAAACCAACAAAGCAACAAGCCAACAAGCCAACAAACCAACAAACCAACAAGCCAACAAACCAACAAACCAACAAACCAACAAGCCAACAAACCAACAAACAAATAAACCAACAGACCAACAAACCAACAAACCAACAAACCAACAAACCAACAAACCAAAAAACCAACAAACCAACAAACCAACAAACCAAAAA
Organism: Atherix ibis; assembly: GCA_958298945.1. Lineage (NCBI taxonomy): Eukaryota > Metazoa > Arthropoda > Insecta > Diptera > Athericidae > Atherix > Atherix ibis. The sequence continues at coordinate 33,700,867 of OY282608.1, forward strand.
ACCAACAAACCAACAAGCCAACAAACCAACAAACCAACAAACCAATTAACCAACAACCCAACAAACGAGCAGACCAACAAACCAACAAACCAACAAACTAACAAACCAACAAGCCAACAAGCCAACAAACCAACAAACCAACAAACCAACAAGCCAACAAACCAACAAGCCAACAAACCAACAAACCAACAAACCAAAAAAGCAATAAGCCAACAAGCCAACAAACTAACAAACCAAACAAGCTAACAAGCCAACAAACCAACAAACCAACAAACCAACAACCCAACAAACCAACAAGCCAACAAACCAACAAACAACTAAACCAACAAACCAACAAACCAAAAACCCAAAAAACCAACAAACCAACAAACCAACAAACCAAAAAACCAACAAACCAACAAACCAACAAACCAACAAACCAACAAACCAACAAACCAACAAACCAACGAACCAACAAACCAACAAACCAACAAGCCAACAAACCAACAAACCAACAAAGCAACAAGCCAACAAGCCAACAAACCAACAAACCAACAAGCCAACAAACCAACAAACCAACCAACCAACAAACCAACAAACCAACAAACCAAAAAACCAACAAATCAACAAACCAATTAACCAACTACCCAACAAACTAACAAAGCAACAAGCCAACATGCCAACAAACCAACAAACCAACAAACCAACAAGCCAACAAACCAACAAACCAACAATCGAACAAGCCAACAAACTAACAAACAAATAAACCAACAAACCAACAAACCAACAAACCAACAAACCAACAAACCAACAAACCAAAAAACCAACAAGCCAACAAGCCAACAAACCAACAAACCATCAAGCCACAAGCCAACAAACCAACAAACCAACAAGCCAACAAACCAACAAACCAACAAACCAAGTAACCAAAAAGCCAACAAACTAACAAACCAACAAGCCAACAAGCTAACAAACCAACAAACCAACAAATCAACAAACCAACAAAGCAATAAGCCAACAAGCCAACAAGCCAACAAACTAACAAACCAACAAGCCAACAAGCCAACCAACCAACAAAACAACAAACCAACAAACCAACAAGCCAACAAACCAACAAACAAATAAACCATCAAACCAACAAACCAAAAAACCAACAAACCAACAAACCAACAAACCAAAAAACCAACAAACCAACAAACCAACAAACCAACAAACCAACAAACCAACAAACCAACAAGCCAACAAACCAACAAACCAACAAAGCAACAAGCCAACAAGCCAACAAACCAACAAACCAACAAACCAACAAACCAAAAAGCCAACAAACCAACAAACAAATAAACCAACAGACCAACAAACCAACAAACCAACAAACCAACAAACACAAAAGCCAACAAACCAACAAACCAACAAACCAACAAACCAACAAGCCAACAAACCAACAAACCAACAAACCAACAAGCCAACAAACCAACAAACAAATAAACCAACAACCCAACAAACCAACAAACCAACAAACCAACAAACCAACAAACCAACAAACCAACAAACCAAAAAACCAACAAACCAACAAACCAACAAACCAACAAACCAACAAACCAACAAACCAACAAACCAACAAACCAAAAAACCAACAAACCAACAAACCAACAAACCAACAAACCTACAAACCAACAAGGCAACAAACCAACAAACCAACAAAGCAACAAGCCAACAATCCAACAAACAAACAAACCAACAAGCCAACAAACCAACAAACCAACAAACCAAAAAGCCAACAAACCAACAGACCAACAAATAAACAAACCAACAAACCAACAAACCGAAAAAACAACAAACCAACAAACCAACAAGCCAACAAACCAACAAACCAAAAAACCGACAAACCAACAAACCAACAAGCCAACAAGCCAACAAACCAACAAACCAACAAGCAAACAAACCAACAAACCAACAAACTAAATAACTAACAAGCCAACAAACCAACAAACCAACAAGCCAACAAGCCAACAAACCAACAAACCAACAAACCAAGTAACCAAAAAGCCAACAAACTAACAAACCAACAAGCCAACAAGCCAACAAACCAACAAACCAACAAAGAAACAAGCCAACAAGCCAACAAACCAAGAAAACAACAAACAAACAAACCAACAAACTAACAAACCAACAAGCCAACAAACCAACTAACCAACAAACCAACAAACCAACAAACCAACAAACCAACAAACCAAAAAACCAACAAACCAACAAACCAACAAGCCAACAAGCCAACAAACCAACAAAGCAACAAGCCAACAAGCCAACAAACCAACAAACCAACAAGCCAACAAACCAACAAACCAACAAACCAACAAACCAACAAGCCAACAAACTAACAAACAAATAAACCAACAAACCAACAAACCAACAAACCAACAAACCAACAAACCAACAAACCAAAAAACCAACAAACCACCAAACCAACAAGCCAACAAGCCAACAAACCAACAAACCAACAAGCCAACTAGCCAACAAACCAACAAACCAACAAACAAATAAACCAACAAACCAACAAACCAACAAACCAACAAACCAACAAACCAAAAAACCAACAAACCAACAAACCAACAAACCAACAAACCAACAAACCAACAAACCAACAAGCCAACAAACCAACAAACCAACAAAGCAACAAGCCAACAAGCCAACAAACCAACAAACCAACAAGCCAACAAACCAACAAACCAACAAACCAACAAGCCAACAAACAAATAAACCAACAGACCAACAAACCAACAAACCAACAAACCAACAAACCAACAAACCAAAAAACCGACAAACCAACAAACCAACAAACCAACAAACCAACAAACCAACAAACCAACAAGCCAACAAACCAACGAACCAATTAACCAACAACCCAACAAACGAACAAACAAACAAACCAACAAACCAACAAAGCAATAATCCAACAAGCCAACAAGCCAACAAACTAACAAACCACCAAGCCAACAAGCCAATAAACCAACAAACCAACAAACCAACAAACCAACAAGCCAACAAACCAACAAACAAATAAACCAACAAACCAAAAAACCAAAAAACCAACAAACCAACAAACCAACAAACCAAAAAACCAACAAACCAACAAACCAAAAAACCAACAAACCAACAAACCAACAAACCAACAAGCCAACAAACCAACAAACCAACAAAGAAACAAGCCAACAAGCCAACAAACCAACAAACCAACAAGCCAACAAACCAACAAACCAACAAACCAACAAGCCAACAAACCAACAAACAAATAAACCAACAGACCAACAAACCAACAAACCAACAAACCAAAAAACCAACACACCAACAAACCAACAAACTAACAAACCAACAAGATAACAAGCCAACAAACCAACAAACCAACAAACCAACAAACCAACAAGCCAACAAACCAACAAACAAATAAACCAACAAACCAACAAACCAACAAACCAACAAACCAACAAACCAACAAACCAACAAACCAACTAACCAACAAACCAACAAACCAACAAACCAACACACCAACAAACCAACAAACCACCAAACCAACAAACCAACAAGCCAACAAACCAACAAACCAACAAAGCAACAAGCCAACAAGACAACAAACCAACAAACCAACAAGCCAACAAACCAACAAACCAACAAACCAACAAACCAAAAAACCAACAAACCAACAAACCAACAAACCAACAAACCTACAAACCAACAAGGCAACAAACCAACAAACCAACAAAGCAACAAGCCAACAATCCAACAAACAAACAAACCAACAAGCCAACAAACCAACAAACCAACAAGCCAACAAACCAACAAACAAATAAACCAACAGACCAACAAATAAACAAACCAACAAACCAACAAACCAACAAACCGAAAAAACAACAAACCAACAAACCAACAAGCCAACAAACCAACAAACCAAAAAACCGACAAACCAACAAACCACCAAACCAACAAACCAACAAACCAACAAACCAACAAACCAACTAACCAACAAACCAACAAACCAACAAACCAACACACCAACAAACCAACAAACCAACAAACCAACAAACCAACAAGCCAACAAACCAACAAACCAACAAAGCAACAAGCCAACAAGACAACAAACCAACAAACCAACAAGCCAACAAACCAACAAACCAACAAACCAACAAACCAAAAAAACCAACAAACCAACAAACCAACAAACCAACAAACCTACAAACCAACAAGGCAACAAACCAACAAACCAACAAAGCAACAAGCCAACAATCCAACAAACAAACAAACCAACAAGCCAACAAACCAACAAACCAACAAGCCAACAAACCAACAAACAAATAAACCAACAGACCAACAAATAAACAAACCAACAAACCAACAAACCAACAAACCGAAAAAACAACAAACCAACAAACCAACAAGCCAACAAACCAACAAACCAAAAAACCGACAAACCAACAAACCACCAAGCCAACAAGCCAACAAACCAACAAACCAACAAGCAAACAAACCAACAAACCAACAAACTAAATAACTAACAAGCCAACAAACCAACAAACCAACAAACCAACAAGCCAACAAGCCAACAAACCAACAAACCAACAAACCAAGTAACCAAAAAGCCAACAAACTAACAAACCAACAAGCCAACAAGCCAACAAACCAACAAACCAACAAAGAAACAAGCCAACAAGCCAACAAACCAAGAAACCAACAAACAAACAAACCAACAAACTAACAAACCAACAAGCCAACAAACCAACTAACCAACAAACCAACAAACCAACAAACCAACAAACCAACAAACCAACAAACCAAAAAACCAACAAACCAACAAACCAACAAGCCAACAAGCCAACAAACCAACAAACCAACAAAGCAACAAGCCAACAAGCCAACATACCAACAAACCAACAAACAAATAAACCAACAAACCAACAAACCAACAAACCAACTAACCAACAAACCAACAAACCAAAAAACCAACAAACCACCAAACCAACAAGCCAACAAGCCAACAAACCAACAAACCAACAAGCCAACTAGCCAACAAACCAACAAACCAACAAACAAATAAACCAACAAACCAACAAACCAACAAACCAACAAACAAACAAACCAACAAACCAAAAAACCAACAAACCAACAAACCAACAAACCAACAAACCAACAAACCAACAAACCAACAAACCAATAAGCCAACAAACCAACAAACCAACAAAGCAACAAGCCAACAAGTTAACAAACCAACAAACCAACAAGCCAACAAACCAACAAACCAACAAACCAACAAGCCAACAAACAAATAAACCAACAGACCAACAAACCAACAAACCAACAAACCAACAAACCAACAAACCAAAAAACCAACAAACCAACAAACCAACAAACCAACAAACAAACAAGCCAACAAACCAACGAACCAATTAACCAACAACCCAACAAACGAACAAACAAACAAACCAACAAACCAACAAACCAACAAACCAACAAGCCAACAAGCCAACAAACCAACAAACAAACAAACAAACAAGCCAACAAACCAACAAGCCAACAAACCGACAAGCCAACAAACCAACAAACCAACAAACCAACAAAGCAATAAGCCAACAAGCCAACAAGCCAACAAACTAACAAACCAACAAGCCAACAAGCCAACAAACCAACAAACCAACAAACCAACAAACCAACAAACCAACAAGCCAACAAACCAACAAACAAATAAACCAACAAACCAACAAACCAAAAAACCAACAAACCAACAAACCAACAAACCAAAAAACCAACAAACCAACAAACCAAAAAACCAACAAACCAACAAACCAACAAACCAACAAGCCAACAAACCAACAAACCAACAAAGAAACAAGCCAACAAGCCAACAAACCGACAAACCAACAAGCCAACAAACTAACAAACCAACAAGCCAACAAGCCAACAAACCAACAAACCAACAAACCAACAAACCAACAAGCCAACAAACCAACAAACAAATAAACCAACAAACCAACAAACCAAAAAACCAACAAACCAACAAACCAACAAACCAAAAAACCAACAAACCAACAAACCAAAAAACCAACAAACCAACAAACCAACAAACCAACAAGCCAACAAACCAACAAAGAAACAAGCCAACAAGCCAACAAACCAACAAACCAACAATCCAACAAACCAACAAACCAACAAACCAACAAGCCAACAAACCAACAAACAAATAAACCAACAGACCAACAAACCAACAAACCAACAAACCAAAAAACCAACAAACCAACAAACCAACAAACTAACAAACCAACAAGATAACAAGCCAACAAACCAACAAACCAACAAACCAACAAACCAACAAGCCAACAAACCAACAAACAAATAAACCAACAAACCAACAAACCAACAAACCAACAAACCAACAAACCAACAAACCAACAAACCAACTAACCAACAAACCAACAAACCAACACACCAACAAACCAACAAACCAACAAACCAACAAACCAACAAGCCAACAAACCAACAAACCAACAAAGCAACAAGCCAACAAGCCAACAAACCAGCAAACCAACAAGCCAACAAACCAAGAAACCAACAAACCAACAAGCCAACAAACCAACAAACAAATAAACCAACACACCAACAAACCAACAAACCAACAAACCAACAAACCAACAAACCAAAAAACCAACAAACCAACAAACCAACAAACCAAAAAACCAACAAACCAACAAACCAACAAGCCAACAAACCAACAAACCAACAAACCAATTAACCAACAACCCAACAAACGAACAGACCAACAAACCAACAAACAAATAAACCAACAAACCAACAAACCAACAAACCAACAAACCAACAAACCAACAAACCAACAAACCAAAAAACCAACAAACCAACAAACCAACAAACCAACAAACCTACAAACCAACAAGGCAACAAACCAACAAACCAACAAAGCAACAAGCCAACAATCCAACAAACAAACAAACCAACAAGCCAACAAACCAACAAACCAACAAACCAACAAGCCAACAAACCAACAAACAAATAAACCAACAGACCAACAAATAAACAAACCAACAAACCAACAAACCAACAAACCGAAAAAACAACAAACCAACAAACCAACAAGCCAACAAACCAACAAACCAAAAAACCGACAAACCAACAAACCAACAAGCCAACAAGCCAACAAACCAACAAACCAACAAGCAAACAAACCAACAAACCAACAAACTAAATAACTAACAAGCCAACAAACCAACAAACCAACAAGCCAACAAGCCAACAAACCAACAAACCAACAAACCAAGTAACCAAAAAGCCAACAAACTAACAAACCAACAAGCCAACAAGCCAACAAACCAACAAACCAACAAAGAAACAAGCCAACAAGCCAACAAACCAAGAAACCAACCAACAAACAAACCAACAAACTAACAAACCAACAAGCCAACAAACCAACTAACCAACAAACCAACAAACCAACAAACCAACAAACCAACAAACCAAAAAACCAACAAACCAACAAACCAACAAGCCAACAAGCCAACAAACCAACAAGCCAACAAAGCAACAAGCCAACAAGCCAACAAACCAACAAACCAACAAGCCAACAAACCAACAAACCAACAAACCAACAAACCAACAAGCCAACAAACTAACAAACAAATAAACCAACAAACCAACAAACCAACAAACCAACAAATTAACAAACCAACAAACCAAAAAACCAACAAACCACCAAACCAACAAGCCAACAAGCCAACAAACCAACAAACCAACAAGCCAACTAGCCAACAAACCAACAAACCAACAAACAAATAAACCAACAAACCAACAAACCAACAAACTAACAAACCAACAAACCAACAAACCAAAAAACCAACAAACCAACAAACCAACAAACCAACAAACCAACAAACCAACAAACCAACAAGCCAACAAACCAACAAACCAACAAAGCAACAAGCCAACAAGCCAACAAACCAACAAACCAAAAAGCCAACAAACCAACAAACCAACAAACCAACAAGCCAACAAACAAATAAACCAACAGACCAACAAACCAACAAACCAACAAACCAACAAACCAACAAACCAAAAAACCAACAAACCAACAAACCAACAAACCAACAAACCAACAAACCAACAAACCAACAAGCCAACAAACCAACGAACCAATTAACCAACAACCCAACAAACGAACAAACAAACAAACCAACAAACCAACAAACCAACAAACCAACAAGCCAACAAGCCAACAAACCAACAAACAAACAAACAAACAAGCCAACAAACCAACAAGCCAACAAACCGACAAGCCAACAAACCAACAAACCAACAAACCAACAAAGCAATAAGCCAACAAGCCAACAAGCCAACAAACTAACAAACCAACAAGCCAACAAGCCAACAAACCAACAAACCAACAAACCAACAAGCCAACAAACCAACAAACAAATAAACCAACAAACCAACAAACCAAAAAACCAACAAACCAACAAACCAACAAACCAAAAAACCAACAAACCAACAAAACAAAAAACCAACAAACCAACAAACCAACAAACCAACAAGCCAACAAACCAACAAACCAACAAAGAAACAAGCCAACAAGCCAACAAACCAACAAACCAACAAGCCAACAAACCAACAAACCAACAAACCAACAAGCCAACAAACCAACAAACAAATAAACCAACAGACCAACAAACCAACAAACCAACAAACCAAAAAACCAACAAACCAACAAACCAACAAACTAACAAACCAACAAGATAACAAGCCAACAAACCAACAAACCAACAAACCAACAAACCAACAAGCCAACAAACCAACAAACAAATAAACCAACAAACCAACAAACCAACAAACCAACAAACCAACAAACCAACAAACCAACTAACCAACAAACCAACAAACCAACACACCAACAAACCAACAAACCAACAAACCAACAAACCAACAAGCCAACAAACCAACAAACCAACAAAGCAACAAGCCAACAAACCAACAAACCAACAAGCCAACAAACCAACAAACCAACAAACCAACAAGCCAACAAACCAACAAACAAATAAACCAACAGACCAACAAACCAACAAACCAACAAACCAACAAACCAACAAACCAAAAAACCAACAAACCAACAAACCAACAAACCAACAAACCAAAAAACCAACAAACCAACAAACAAATAAACCAACAAACCAACAAACCAACAAACCAACAAACCAACAAACCAACAAACCAACAAACCAACAAACCAACAAACCAAAAAACCAACAAACCAACAAACCAACAAACCAACAAACCTACAAACCAACAAGGCAACAAACCAACAAACCAACAAAGCAACAAGCCAACAATCCAACAAACAAACAAACCAACAAGCCAACAAACCAACAAACCAACAAACCAACAAGCCAACAAACCAACAAACAAATAAACCAACAGACCAACAAATAAACAAACCAACAAACCAACAAACCAACAAACCGAAAAAACCACAAACCAACAAACCAACAAGCCAACAAACCAACAAACCAAAAAACCGACAAACCAACAAACCAACAAGCCAACAAGCCAACAAACCAACAAACCAACAAGCAAACAAACCAACAAACAAACAAACTAAATAACTAACAAGCCAACAAACCAACAAACAAATAAACCAACAGACCAACAAATAAACAAACCAACAAACCAACAAACCAACAAACCGAAAAAACCACAAACCAACAAACCAACAAGCCAACAAACCAAGTAACCAAAAAGCCAACAAACTAACAAACCAACAAGCCAACAAGCCAACAAACCAACAAACCAACAAAGAAACAAGCCAACAAGCCAACAAACCAAGAAACCAACCAACAAACAAACCAACAAACTAACAAACCAACAAGCCAACAAACCAACTAACCAACAAACCAACAAACCAACAAACCAACAAACCAACAAACCAACAAACCAAAAAACCAACAAACCAACAAACCAACAAGCCAACAAGCCAACAAACCAACAAGCCAACAAAGCAACAAGCCAACAAGCCAACAAACCAACAAACCAACAAGCCAACAAACCAACAAACCAACAAACCAACAAACCAACAAGCCAACAAACTAACAAACAAATAAACCAACAAACCAACAAACCAACAAACCAACAAATTAACAAACCAACAAACCAAAAAACCAACAAACCACCAAACCAACAAGCCAACAAGCCAACAAACCAACAAACCAACAAGCCAACTAGCCAACAAACCAACAAACCAACAAACAAATAAACCAACAAACCAACAAACCAACAAACTAACAAACCAACAAACCAACAAACCAAAAAACCAACAAACCAACAAACCAACAAACCAACAAACCAACAAACCAACAAACCAACAAGCCAACAAACCAACAAACCAACAAAGCAACAAGCCAACAAGCCAACAAACCAACAAACCAAAAAGCCAACAAACCAACAAACCAACAAACCAACAAGCCAACAAACAAATAAACCAACAGACCAACAAACCAACAAACCAACAAACCAACAAACCAACAAACCAAAAAACCAACAAACCAACAAACCAACAAACCAACAAACCAACAAACCAACAAACCAACAAGCCAACAAACCAACGAACCAATTAACCAACAACCCAACAAACGAACAAACAAACAAACCAACAAACCAACAAACCAACAAACCAACAAGCCAACAAGCCAACAAACCAACAAACAAACAAACAAACAAGCCAACAAACCAACAAGCCAACAAACCGACAAGCCAACAAACCAACAAACCAACAAACCAACAAAGCAATAAGCCAACAAGCCAACAAGCCAACAAACTAACAAACCAACAAGCCAACAAGCCAACAAACCAACAAACCAACAAACCAACAAGCCAACAAACCAACAAACAAATAAACCAACAAACCAACAAACCAAAAAACCAACAAACCAACAAACCAACAAACCAAAAAACCAACAAACCAACAAAACAAAAAACCAACAAACCAACAAACCAACAAACCAACAAGCCAACAAACCAACAAACCAACAAAGAAACAAGCCAACAAGCCAACAAACCAACAAACCAACAAGCCAACAAACCAACAAACCAACAAACCAACAAGCCAACAAACCAACAAACAAATAAACCAACAGACCAACAAACCAACAAACCAACAAACCAAAAAACCAACAAACCAACAAACCAACAAACTAACAAACCAACAAGATAACAAGCCAACAAACCAACAAACCAACAAACCAACAAACCAACAAGCCAACAAACCAACAAACAAATAAACCAACAAACCAACAAACCAACAAACCAACAAACCAACAAACCAACAAACCAACTAACCAACAAACCAACAAACCAACACACCAACAAACCAACAAACCAACAAACCAACAAACCAACAAGCCAACAAACCAACAAACCAACAAAGCAACAAGCCAACAAACCAACAAACCAACAAGCCAACAAACCAACAAACCAACAAACCAACAAGCCAACAAACCAACAAACAAATAAACCAACAGACCAACAAACCAACAAACCAACAAACCAACAAACCAACAAACCAAAAAACCAACAAACCAACAAACCAACAAACCAACAAACCAAAAAACCAACAAACCAACAAACAAATAAACCAACAAACCAACAAACCAACAAACCAACAAACCAACAAACCAACAAACCAACAAACCAACAAACCAACAAACCAAAAAACCAACAAACCAACAAACCAACAAACCAACAAACCTACAAACCAACAAGGCAACAAACCAACAAACCAACAAAGCAACAAGCCAACAATCCAACAAACAAACAAACCAACAAGCCAACAAACCAACAAACCAACAAACCAACAAGCCAACAAACCAACAAACAAATAAACCAACAGACCAACAAATAAACAAACCAACAAACCAACAAACCAACAAACCGAAAAAACCTCAAACCAACAAACCAACAAGCCAACAAACCAACAAACCAAAAAACCGACAAACCAACAAACCAACAAGCCAACAAGCCAACAAACCAACAAACCAACAAGCAAACAAACCAACAAACAAACAAACTAAATAACTAACAAGCCAACAAACCAACAAACCAACAAGCCAACAAGCCAACAAACCAACAAACCAACAAACCAAGTAACCAAAAAGCCAACAAACTAACAAACCAACAAGCCAACAAGCCAACAAACCAACAAACCAACAAAGAAACAAGCCAACAAGCCAACAAACCAAGAAACCAACCAACAAACAAACCAACAAACTAACAAACCAACAAGCCAACAAACCAACTAACCAACAAACCAACAAACCAACAAACCAACAAACCAACAAACCAAAAAACCAACAAACCAACAAACCAACAAGCCAACAAGCCAACAAACCAACAAACCAACAAAGCAACAAGCCAACAAGCCAACAAACCAACAAACCAACAAGCCAACAAACCAACAAACCAACAAACCAACAAACCAACAAGCCAACAAACCAACAAACAAATAAACCAACAAACCAACAAACCAAAAAACCAACAAACCAACAAACCAACAAACCAAAAAACCAACAAACCAACAAAACAAAAAACCAACAAACCAACAAACCAACAAACCAACAAGCCAACAAACCAACAAACCAACAAAGAAACAAGCCAACAAGCCAACAAACCAACAAACCAACAAGCCAACAAACCAACAAACCAACAAACCAACAAGCCAACAAACCAACAAACAAATAAACCAACAGACCAACAAACCAACAAACCAACAAACCAAAAAACCAACAAACCAACAAACCAACAAACTAACAAACCAACAAGATAACAAGCCAACAAACCAACAAACCAACAAACCAACAAACCAACAAGCCAACAAACCAACAAACAAATAAACCAACAAACCAACAAACCAACAAACCAACAAACCAACAAACCAACAAACCAACTAACCAACAAACCAACAAACCAACACACCAACAAACCAACAAACCAACAAACCAACAAACCAACAAGCCAACAAACCAACAAACCAACAAAGCAACAAGCCAACAAACCAACAAACCAACAAGCCAACAAACCAACAAACCAACAAACCAACAAGCCAACAAACCAACAAACAAATAAACCAACAGACCAACAAACCAACAAACCAACAAACCAACAAACCAACAAACCAAAAAACCAACAAACCAACAAACCAACAAACCAACAAACCAAAAAACCAACAAACCAACAAACAAATAAACCAACAAACCAACAAACCAACAAACCAACAAACCAACAAACCAACAAACCAACAAACCAACAAACCAACAAACCAAAAAACCAACAAACCAACAAACCAACAAACCAACAAACCTACAAACCAACAAGGCAACAAACCAACAAACCAACAAAGCAACAAGCCAACAATCCAACAAACAAACAAACCAACAAGCCAACAAACCAACAAACCAACAAACCAACAAGCCAACAAACCAACAAACAAATAAACCAACAGACCAACAAATAAACAAACCAACAAACCAACAAACCAACAAACCGAAAAAACCTCAAACCAACAAACCAACAAGCCAACAAACCAACAAACCAAAAAACCGACAAACCAACAAACCAACAAGCCAACAAGCCAACAAACCAACAAACCAACAAGCAAACAAACCAACAAACAAACAAACTAAATAACTAACAAGCCAACAAACCAACAAACCAACAAGCCAACAAGCCAACAAACCAACAAACCAACAAACCAAGTAACCAAAAAGCCAACAAACTAACAAACCAACAAGCCAACAAGCCAACAAACCAACAAACCAACAAAGAAACAAGCCAACAAGCCAACAAACCAAGAAACCAACCAACAAACAAACCAACAAACTAACAAACCAACAAGCCAACAAACCAACTAACCAACAAACCAACAAACCAACAAACCAACAAACCAACAAACCAAAAAACCAACAAACCAACAAACCAACAAGCCAACAAGCCAACAAACCAACAAACCAACAAAGCAACAAGCCAACAAGCCAACAAACCAACAAACCAACAAGCCAACAAACCAACAAACCAACAAACCAACAAACCAACAAGCCAACAAACTAACAAACAAATAAACCAACAAACCAACAAACCAACAAACCAACAAATTAACAAACCAACAAACCAAAAAACCAACAAACCACCAAACCAACAAGCCAACAAGCCAACAAACAAACAAACCAACAAGCCAACTAGGCAACAAACCAACAAACCAACAAACAAATAAACCAACAAACCAACAAACCAACAAACTAACAAACCAACAAACCAACAAACCAAAAAACCAACAAACCAACAAACCAACAAACCAACAAACCAACAAACCAACAAACCAACAAGCCAACAAACCAACAAACCAACAAAGCAACAAGCCAACAAGCCAACAAACCAACAAACCAACAAGCCAACAAACCAACAAACCAACAAACCAACAAGCCAACAAACAAATAAACCAACAGACCAACAAACCAACAAACCAACAAACCAACAAACCAACAAACCAACAAACCAAAAAACCAACAAACCAACAAACCAACAAACCAACAAACCAACAAACCAACAAACCAACAAGCCAACAAACCAACGAACCAATTAACCAACAACCCAACAAACGAACAAACAAACAAACCAACAAACCAACAAACCAACAAACCAACAAGCCAACAAGCCAACAAACCAACAAACAAACAAACAAACAAGCCAACAAACCAACAAGCCAACAAACCGACAAGCCAACAAACCAACAAACCAACAAACCAACAAAGCAATAAGCCAACAAGCCAACAAGCCAACAAACTAACAAACCAACAAGCCAACAAGCCAACAAACCAACAAACCAACAAACCAACAAGCCAACAAACCAACAAACAAATAAACCAACAAACCAACAAACCAAAAAACCAACAAACCAACAAACCAACAAACCAAAAAACCAACAAACCAACAAAACAAAAAACCAACAAACCAACAAACCAACAAACCAACAAGCCAACAAACCAACAAACCAACAAAGAAACAAGCCAACAAGCCAACAAACCAACAAACCAACAAGCCAACAAACCAACAAACCAACAAACCAACAAGCCAACAAACCAACAAACAAATAAACCAACAGACCAACAAACCAACAAACCAACAAACCAAAAAACCAACAAACCAACAAACCAACAAACTAACAAACCAACAAGATAACAAGCCAACAAACCAACAAACCAACAAACCAACAAACCAACAAGCCAACAAACCAACAAACAAATAAACCAACAAACCAACAAACCAACAAACCAACAAACCAACAAACCAACAAACCAACTAACCAACAAACCAACAAACCAACACACCAACAAACCAACAAACCAACAAACCAACAAACCAACAAGCCAACAAACCAACAAACCAACAAAGCAACAAGTCAACAAGCCAACAAACCAACAAACCAACAAGCCAACAAACCAACAAACCAACAAACCAACAAGCCAACAAACCAACAAACAAATAAACCAACAGACCAACAAACCAACAAACCAACAAACCAACAAACCAACAAACCAAAAAACCAACAAACCAACAAACCAACAAACCAAAAAACCAACAAACCAACAAGCCAACAAACCAACAAACCAACAAACCGATTAACCAACAACCCAACAAACGAACAGACCAACAAACCAACAAACCAACAAACCAACAAACCAACAAGCCAACAAGCCAACAAACCAACAAACCAACAAACCAACAAGCCAACAAACCAACAAGCCAACAAACCAACAAGCCAACAAACCAACAAACCAACAAACCAAAAAAGCAATAAGCCAACAAACCAACAAACTAACAAACCAAACAAGCCAACAAGCCAACAAACCAGCAAACCAACAAACCAACAAACCAACAAACCAACAAACCAACAAACAACTAAACCAACAAACCAACAAACCAAAAAACCAAAAAACCAACAAACCAACAAACCAACAAACCAAAAAACCAACAAACCAACAAACCAACAAACCAACAAACCAACAAACCAACAAACCAACAAACCAACAAACCAACAAACCAACAAGCCAACAAACCAACAAACCAACAAAGCAACAAGCCAACAAGCCAACAAACCAACAAACCAACAAGCCAACAAACCAACAAACCAACAAACCAAAAAACCAACAAACCAAAAAACCAACAAACCAATTAACCAACTACCCAACAAACGAACAAACCAATAAACCAATAAACCAACAAACCAACAAACCAACAAACCAACAAACCAACAAGCCAACAAGCCAACAAACCAACAAACCAACAAACCAACAAGCCAACAAATCAACAAGCCAACAAACTAACAAACCAAAAAGCCAACAAGCCAACAAACCAACAAACCAACAAAGCAACAAGGCAACAAGCCAACAAACCAACAAACCAACAAGCAAACAAGCCAACAAGCCAACAAACCAACAAACTAACAAAGCAACAAGCCAACATGCCAACAAACCAAGAAACCAACAAGCCAACAAACCAACAAACCAACAAACCAACAAGCCAACAAACTAACAAACAAATAAACCAACAAACCAACAAACCAACAAACCAACAAACCAACAAACCAACAAACCAAAAAACCAACAAGCCAACAAGCCAACAAACCAGCAAACCAACAAGCCAGCAAGCCAACAAACCAACAAACCAACAAGTCAACAAACCAACAAACCAAGTAACCAAAAAGCCAACAAACTAACAAACCAACAAGCCAACAAGCTAACAAACCAACAAACCAACAAACCAACAAACCAACAAAGCAATAAGCCAACAAGCCAACAAGCCAACAAGCCAACAAGCCAACAAACTAACAAACCAACAAGCCAACAAGCCAACCAACCAACAAAACAACAAACCGACAAACCAACAAGCCAACAAACCAACAAACAAATAAACCATCAAACCAACAAACCAAAAAACCAACAAGCCAACAAACCAACAAACCAACAAAGCAAGAAGCCAACAAGCCAACAAACTAACAAGCCAACATGCCAACAAACCAAGAAACCAACAAGCCAACAAACCAACAAACCAACAAACCAACAAGCCAACAAACTAACAAACAAATAAACCAACAAACCAACAAACCAACAAACCAACAAACCAACAAACCAAAAAACCAACAAGCCAACAAGCCAACAAACCAACAAACCAACAAGCCAGCAAGCCAACAAACCAACAAACCAACAAGCCAACAAATCAACAAACCAACAAACCAAGTAACCAAAAAGCCAACAAACTAACAAACCAACAAGCCAACAAGCTAACAAACCAACAAACCAACAAACCATCAAACCAACAAAGCAATAAGCCAACAAGCCAACAAGCCAACAAGCCAACAAACTAACAAACCAACAAGCCAACAAGCCAACCAACCAACAAAACAACAAACCAACAAACCAACAAGCCAACAAACCAACAAACAAATAAACCATCAAACCAACAAACCAAAAAACCAACAAACCAACAAACAAACAAACCAAAAAACCAACAAACCAACAAACCAACAAACCAACAAACCAACAAACCAACAAACCAACAAACCAACAAGCCAACAAACCAACAAACCAACAAAGCAACAAGCCAACAAGCCAACAAACCAACAAACCAACAAGCCAACAAACCAACAAACCAACAAACCAAAAAGCCAACAAACAAATAAACCAACAGACCAACAAACCAACAAACCAACAAACCAACAAACCAACAAACCAACAAACCAACAAACCAAAAAACCAACAAACCAACAAACCAACAAACCAACAAACACACAAGCCAACAAACCAACAAACCAACAAACCAACAAACCAACAAGCCAACAAACCAACAAACAAATAAACCAACAAACCAACAAGCCAACAAACCAACAAGCCAACAAACTAACAAACCAACAAACGAACTAACCAACAAACCAACAAGCCAACAAGCCAACAAACCAACAAACCAACAAACCAACAAACCAACAAACTAAGTAACCAACAAGCCAACAAACCAACAAACCAACAAGCCAACAAGCCAACAAACCAACAAACCAACAAGCCAACAAGCCAACAAACCAACAAACGAACAAGCCAACAAAACAACAAAGCAACAAGCCAACAAGCCAACAAACTAACAAACCAACAAACCAACAAACCAACAAACCAACAAGCCAACAAACCAACAAACAAATAAACCAACAAACCAACAAACAAATAAACCAACATACCAACAAACCAACAAACCAACAAACCAACAAACCAAAAAACCAACAAACCAACAAACCAACAAGCCAACAAGCCAACAAATCAACAAACCAACAAACCAACAAGCCAACAAATCAAGAAACCAACAAACCAACAAACCAACAAGCCAACAAACCAACAAACAAATAAACCAACAAACCAAAAAACCAGCAAGCCAACAAACCAACAAACCAACAAGCCAACAAACCAACAAACCAACAAACCAACAAGCCAACAAACCAACAAGCCAACAAACCAACAAACCAACAAACCAAGTAACCAAAAAGCCAACAAACTAACAAACCAACAAGCCAACAAGCAAACAAACCAACAAACCAACAAACCAACAAAGCAACAAGCCAACAAGCCAACAAACCAACAAACCAACAAGCCAACAAACCAACAAACCAACAAGCCAACAAGACAACAAACCAACAAACCAACAAACCAAGTAACCAAAAAGCCAACAAACTAACAAACCAACAAGCCAACAAGCCAACAAACCAACAAACCAACAAACCAACAAGCCAACAAACCAACAAACAAATAAACCAAGAAACCATTAAACCAACAAACCAACAAACCAAAAAACCAACAAACCAACAAGCCAACAACCCAACGAACCAACAAACTAACAAACCAACAAACGAACTAACCAACAAACCAACAAGCCCACAAGCCAACAAACCAACAAACCAACAAGCCAACAAACCAACAAACCAACAAACCAAGTAACCAAAAAGCCAACAAACTAACAAACCAACAAGCCAACAAGCCAACAAACCAACAAACCAACAAGCCAGCAAGCCAACAAACCAACAAACCAACAAGCCAACAAACCAACAAACCAACAAACCAAGTAACCAAAAAGCCAACAAACTAACAAACCAACAAGCCAACAAGCTAACAAACCAACAAACCAACAAACCATCAAACCAACAAAGCAATAAGCCAACAAGCCAACAAGCCAACAAGCCAACAAACTAACAAACCAACAAGCCAACAAGCCAACCAACCAACAAAACAACAAACCAACAAACCAACAAGCCAACAAACCAACAAACAAATAAACCATCAAACCAACAAACCAAAAAACCAACAAACCAACAAACCAACAAACCAAAAAACCAACAAACCAACAAACCAACAAACCAACAAACCAACAAACCAACAAACCAACAAACCAACAAACCAACAAGCCAACAAACCAACAAACCAACAAAGCAACAAGCCAACAAGCCAACAAACCAACAAACCAACAAGCCAACAAACCAACAAACCAACAAACCAAAAAGCCAACAAACAAATGAACCAACAGACCAACAAACCAACAAACCAACAAACCAACAAACCAACAAACCAACAAACCAACAAACCAAAAAACCAACAAACCAACAAACCAACAAACACACAAGCCAACAAACCAACAAACCAACAAACCAACAAACCAACAAGCCAACAAACCAACAAACAAATAAACCAACAAACCAACAAGCCAACAAACCAACAAGCCAACAAACTAACAAACCAACAAACGAACTAACCAACAAACCAACAAGCCAACAAGCCAACAAACCAACAAACCAACAAACCAACAAACCAACAAACTAAGTAACCAACAAGCCAACAAACCAACAAACCAACAAGCCAACAAGCCAACAAGCCAACAAACCAACAAACCAACAAGCCAACAAGCCAACAAACCAACAAACGAACAAGCCAACAAAACAACAAAGCAACAAGCCAACAAGCCAACAAACTAACAAACCAACAAACCAACAAACCAACAAACCAACAAGCCAACAAACCAACAAACAAATAAACCAACAAACCAACAAACAAATAAACCAACATACCAACAAACCAACAAACCAACAAACCAACAAACCAAAAAACCAACAAACCAACAAACCAACAAGCCAACAAGCCAACAAATCAACAAACCAACAAACCAACAAGCCAACAAATCAAGAAACCAACAAACCAACAAACCAACAAGCCAACAAACCAACAAACAAATAAACCAACAAACCAAAAAACCAGCAAGCCAACAAACCAACAAACCAACAAGCCAACAAACCAACAAACCAACAAACCAACAAGCCAACAAACCAACAAGCCAACAAACCAACAAACCAACAAACCAAGTAACCAAAAAGCCAACAAACTAACAAACCAACAAGCCAACAAGCAAACAAACCAACAAACCAACAAACCAACAAAGCAACAAGCCAACAAGCCAACAAACCAACAAACCAACAAGCCAACAAACCAACAAACCAACAAGCCAACAAGACAACAAACCAACAAACCAACAAACCAAGTAACCAAAAAGCCAACAAACTAACAAACCAACAAGCCAACAAGCCAACAAACCAACAAACCAACAAACCAACAAGCCAACAAACCAACAAACAAATAAACCAAGAAACCATTAAACCAACAAACCAACAAACCAAAAAACCAACAAACCAACAAGCCAACAACCCAACGAACCAACAAACTAACAAACCAACAAACGAACTAACCAACAAACCAACAAGCCCACAAGCCAACAAACCAACAAACCAACAAACTAAGTAACCAACAAGCCAACAAACCAACAAACTAACAAGCCAACAAGCCAACAAACCAACAAACCAACAAGCCAACAAACCAACAAACCAACAAACCAACAAAGTAAAAAACCAACAAACCAACAAACCAACAAACCAACAAACCAACAAACCAACAAACCAACAAACCAACAAGCCAACAAGCCAACAAACCAACAAACCAACAAGCCAACAAACCAACAAACAAATAAACCAACAAACCAACAAACCAACAAACAACAAACCAACAAGCCAACAAACCAACAAACCAACAAACCAAGTAACCAAAAAGCTAACAAACTAACAAACCAACAAGCCAACAAGCCAACAAACCAACAAACCAACAAACCAACAAACCAACAAAGCAACAAGCCAACAAGCCAACAAACCAACAAGCCAACAAGCTAACAAACCAACAAACCAACAAACCAACAAACCAACAAAGCAATAAGCCAACAAGCCAACAAGCCAACAAACTAATAAACCAACAAGCCAACAAGCCAACCAACCAACAAAACAACAAACCAACAAACCAACAAGCCAACAAACCAACAAACAAATAAACCAACAGACCAACAAACCAACAAACCAACAAACCAACAAACCAACAAACCAACAAACCAACAAACCAAAAAACCAACAAACCAACAAACCAACAAACCAACAAACCAACAAACACACAAGCCAACAAACCAACAAACCAACAAACCAACAAACCAACAAGCCAACAAACCAACAAACAAATAAACCAACAAACCAACAAGCCAACAAACCAACAAGCCAACAAACTAACAAACCAACAAACGAACTAACCAACAAACCAACAAGCCAACAAGCCAACAAACCAACAAACCAACAAACCAACAAACCAACAAACTAAGTAACCAACAAGCCAACAAACCAACAAACCAACAAGCCAACAAGCCAACAAACCAAAAAACGAACAAACCAACAAAACAACAAAGCAACAAGCCAACAAGCCAACCAACTAACAAACCAACAAACCAACAAACCAACAAACCAACAAGCCAACAAACCAACAAACAAATAAACCAACAAACCAACAAACAAATAAACCAACATACCAACAAACCAACAAACCAACAAACCAACAAACCAAAAAACCAAAAAACCAACAAACCAACAAACCAACAAGTTAACAAGCCAACAAATCAACAAACCAACAAACCAACAAGCCAACAAAGCAACAAACCAACAAACCAACAAACCAACAAGCCAACAAACCAACAAACAAATAAACCAATAAACCAAAAAACCAACAAGCCAACAAACCAACAAACCAACAAGCCAACAAACCAACAAACCAACAAACCAACAAGCCAACAAACCAACAAGCCAACAATCCAACAAACCAACAAACCAAGTAACCAAAAAGCCAACAAACTAACAAACCAACAAGCCAACAAGCAAACAAACCAACAAACCAACAAACCAACAAACCAACAAAGCAACAAGCCAACAAACCAACAAACCAACAAACCAACAAGCCAACAAACCAACAAACCAACAAGCCAACAAGACAACAAACCAACAAACCAACAAACCAAGTAACCAAAAAGCCAACAAACTAACAAACCAACAAGCCAACAAGCCAACAAACCAACAAACCAACAAACCTACAAGCCAACAAACCAACAAACAAATAAACCAAGAAACCATTAAACCAACAAACCAACAAACCAAAAAACCAACAAACCAACAAGCCAACAACCCAACGAACCAACAAACTAACAAACCAACAAACGAACTAACCACCAAAACAAAAAGCCCACAAGCCAACAAACCAACAAACCAACAAACTAAGTAACCAACAAGCCAACAAACCAACAAACCAACAAGCCAACAAGCCAACAAACCAACAAACGAACAAGCCAATAAACCAACAAACCAACAAACCAACAAAGTAAAAAACCAACAAGCCAACAAACCAACAAACCAACAAACCAACAAACCAACAAACCAACAAGCCAACAAGCCAACAAACCAACAAACCAACAAGCCAACAAACCAACAAACAAATAAACCAACAAACCAACAAACCAACAAACAACAAACCAACAAACCAACAAACCAAAAAACCAACAAACCAACAAACCAATAAACCAACAAGCCAACAAGCCAACAAACCAACAAACCAACAAGCCAACAAGCCAACAAATCAACAAAACAACAAGCCAACAAACCAACAAACCAACAAACCAATAACCAAAAAGCTAACAAACTAACAAACCAACAAGCCAAAAAGCCAACAAACCAACAAACCAACAAACCAACAAACCAACAAAGCAACAAGCCAACAAGCCAACAAGCCAACAAACCAACAAACCAACAAGCCAACAAACCAACAAACCAACAAACCAACAAACCAACAAGCCAACAAACCAACAAACAAATAAACCAACAAACCAACAAACTAACAAACCAACAAACCAAAAAACCAACAAAGTAACAAACCAACAAACCAACAAACCAACAAACCAACAAACCAACAAGCCAACAAACCAACAAAACAACAAAGCAACAAGCCAACAAGCCAACAAACCAACAAACCAACAAGCCAACAAACCAATAAACCAACAAACCAACAAGCCAACAAACCAACAAACCAACAAACCAACAAACCAACAAACCAACAAACCAAAAAACCAACAAACCAACAAACCAACAAACCAACAAACCAACAAACCAACAAGCCAACAAACCAACAAACCAACAAACCAATAAACCAACAAACCAACACGCCAACAAACCAACAAACAAATAAACCAACAAACCAACAAACCAACAAGCCAACAAACCAACAAGCCAACAAACTAACAAACCAACAAACGAACTAACCAACAAACCAACAAGCCAACAAGCCAACAACCCAACAAACCAACAAACCAACAAACCAACAAACTAAGTAACCAACAAGCCAACAAACCAACACACCAACAAGCCAACAAGCCAACAAGCCAACAAACCAACAAACCAACAAGCCAACAAACCAACAAACCAAAAAACCAAGTAACCAAAAAGCCAACAAACCAACAAACCAACAAACCAACAAGCCAAAAAACCAACAAACCAACAAAGCAACAATCCAACAAACTAACAAACCAACAAACCAACAAGCCAACAAGCTAACAACCCAACAAACCAACAAGCCAACAAACCAACAAACCAACAAACCAACAAGCCAACAAACCAACAAGCCAACAAACCAACAAACCAACAAACCAACAAGCCAACAAACCAACAAACCAACAAACCAAAAAACCAACAAACCAATAAGCCAACAAACAAACAAACCAACAAGCCAACACACCAACAAGGCAACAAACCAACAAACCAAGTAACCAAAAAGCCAACAATATAACAAACCAACAAGCCAACAAGCCAACAAGCCAACAAATCAACAAACCAACAAACCAACAAAGCAACAAGCCAACAAGCCAACAAACCAACAAGCCATCAACCAACAAACCAACAAACCAACAAACCAACAAACCAAAAAACTAAGTAACCAACAAGCCAACAAACCAACAAACCAACAAGCCAACAAACCAACAAACTAACAAACCAACAAACCAACACACCAACAAACCAACAAACCAACAAACCAACAAACCAACAAGCCAACAAACCAACAAACCAACCAAGCAACAAGCCAACAAACCAACAAACAAATAAACCAATAAACCAAAAAACCAACAAGCCAACAAACCAACAAACCAACAAGCCAACAAACCAACAACCCAACGAACCAACAAACTAACAAACCAACAAACCAACACACCAACAAACCAACAAACCAACAAACCAACAAACCAACAAGCCAACAAACCAACAAACCAACAAAGCAACAAGCCAACAAACCAACAAACAAATAAACCAATAAACCAAAAAACCAACAAGCCAACAAACCAACAAACCAACAAGCCCACAAGCCAACAAACCAACAAACCAACAAACTAAGTAA
Organism: Atherix ibis; assembly: GCA_958298945.1. Taxonomy (NCBI): domain Eukaryota; kingdom Metazoa; phylum Arthropoda; class Insecta; order Diptera; family Athericidae; genus Atherix; species Atherix ibis. The sequence goes on from OY282608.1 coordinate 33,725,754, forward strand.
CCAACAAGCCAACAAACCAACAAACCAACAAGCCAACAAGCCAACAAACCAACAAACCAACAAGCCAACAAACCAACAAACCAACAAACCAACAAAGTAAAAAACCAACAAACCAACAAACCAACAAACCAACAAACCAACAAACCAACAAACCAACAAGCCAACAAGCCAACAAACCAACAAACCAACAAGGCAACAAACCAACAAACAAATAAACCAACAAACCAACAACCCAACGAACCAACAAACTAACAAACCAACAAACGAACTAACCAACAAACCAACAAGCCCACAAGCCAACAAACCAACAAACCAACAAACCAAGTAACCAAAAAGCTAACAAACTAACAAACCAACAAGCCAACAAGCCAACAAACCAACAAACCAACAAACCAACAAACCAACAAAGCAACAAGCCAACAAGCCAACAAACCAACAAGCCAACAAGCTAACAAACCAACAAACCAACAAACCAACAAGCCAACAAAGCAATAAGCCAACAAGCCAACAAGCCAACAAACTAATAAACCAACAAGCCAACAAGCCAACCAACCAACAAAACAACAAACCAACAAACCAACAAGCCAACAAACCACCAAACAAATAAACCATCAAACCAACAAACCAAAAAACCAACAAACCAACAAACTAACAAACCAAAAAACCAACAAACCAACAAACCAACAAACCAACAAACCAACAAACCAACAAACCAACAAGCCAACAAACCAACAAACCAACAAAGCAACAAGCCAACAAGCCAACAAACCAACAAACCAACAAGCCAACAAACTAACAAACCAACAAACCAAAAAGCCAACAAACCAACAAACAAATAAACCAACAGACCAACAAACCAACAAACCAACAAACCAACAAACCAACAAACCAACAAACCAAAAAACCAACAAACCAACAAACCAACAAACCAACAAACCAACAAATACACAAGCCAACAAACCAACAAACCAACAAACCAACAAACTAACAAGCCAACAAACCAACAAACAAATAAACCAACAAACCAACAAGCCAACAAACCAACAAGCCAACAAACTAACAAACCAACAAACGAACTAACCAACAAACCAACAAGCCAACAAGCCAACAAACCAACAAACCAACAAACCAACAAACCAACAAACTAAGTAACCAACAAGCCAACAAACCAACAAACCAACAAGCCAACAAGCCAACAAACCAAAAAACGAACAAGCCAACAAAACAACAAAGCAACAAGCCAACAAGCCAACCAACTAACAAACCAACAAACCAACAAACCAACAAAACAACAAGCCAACAAACCAACAAACAAATAAACCAACAAACCAACAAACAAATAAACCAACATACCAAAAAACCAACAAACCAACAAACCAACAAACCAAAAAACCAAAAAACCAACAAACCAACAAACCAACAAGCCAACAAGCCAACAAATCAACAAACCAACAAACCAACAAGCCAACAAAGCAACAAACCAACAAACCAACAAACCAACAAGCCAACAAACCAACAAACAAATAAACCAATAAACCAAAAAACCAACAAGCCAACAAACCAACAAACCAACAAGCCAACAAACCAACAAACCAACAAACCAACAAGCCAACAAACCAACAAGCCAACAAACCAACAAACCAACAAACCAAGTAACCAAAAAGCCAACAAACTAACAAACCAACAAGCCAACAAGCAAACAAACCAACAAACCAACAAACCAACAAACCAACAAAGCAACAAGCCAACAAACCAACAAACCAACAAACCAACAAGCCAACAAACCAACAAACCAACAAGCCAACAAGACAACAAACCAACAAACCAACAAACCAAGTAACCAAAAAGCCAACAAACTAACAAACCAACAAGCCAACAAGCCAACAAACCAACAGACCAACAAACCTACAAGCCAACAAACCAACAAACAAATAAACCAAGAAACCATTAAACCAACAAACCAACAAACCAAAAAACCAACAAACCAACAAGCCAACAACCCAACGAACCAACAAACTAACAAACCAACAAACGAACTAACCACCAAAACAAAAAGCCCACAAGCCAACAAACCAACAAACCAACAAACTAAGTAGCCAACAAGCCAACAAACCAACAAACCAACAAGCCAACAAGCCAACAAACCAACAAACGAACAAGCCAACAAACCAACAAACCAACAAACCAACAAAGTAAAAAACCAACAAGCCAACAAACCAACAAACCAACAAACCAACAAACCAACAAACCAACAAACCAACAAGCCAACAAACCAACAAACCAACAAGCCAACAAACCAACAAACAAATAAACAAATAAACCAACAAACCAACAAACCAACAAACAACAAACCAACAAACCAACAAACCAAAAAACCAACAAACCAACAAACCAATAAACCAACAAGCCAACAAGCCAACAAACCAACAAACCAACAAGCCAACAAGCCAACAAATCAACAAAACAACAAGCCAACAAACCAACAAACCAACAAACCAATAACCAAAAAGCTAACAAACTAACAAACCAACAAGCCAAAAAGCCAACAAACCAACAAACCAACAAACCAACAAACCAACAAACCAACAAAGCAACAAGCCAACAAGCCAACAAGCCAACAAACCAACAAACCAACAAGCCAACAAACCAACAAACCAACAAACCAACAAACCAACAAGCCAACAAACCAACAAACAAATAAACCAACAAACCAACAAACCAACAAACCAACAAACCAAAAAACCAACAAAGTAACAAACCAACAAACCAACAAACCAACAAACCAACAAACCAACAAGCCAACAAACCAACAAAACAACAAAGCAACAAGCCAACAAGCCAACAAACCAACAAACCAACAAGCCAACAAACCAATAAACCAACAAACCAACAAGCCAACAAACCAACAAACCAACAAACCAACAAACCAACAAACCAACAAACCAAAAAACCAACAAACCAACAAACCAACAAACCAACAAACCAACAAACCAACAAGCCAACAAACCAACAAACCAACAAACCAATAAACCAACAAACCAACACGCCAACAAACCAACAAACAAATAAACCAACAAACCAACAAACCAACAAGCCAACAAACCAACAAGCCAACAAACTAACAAACCAAGAAACGAACTAACCAACAAACCAACAAACCAACAAACCAACAAACCAACAAACTAAGTAACCAACAAGCCAACAAACCAACACACCAACAAGCCAACAAGCCAACAAGCCAACAAACCAACAAACCAACAAGCCAACAAACCAACAAACCAAAAAACCAAGTAACCAAAAAGCCAACAAACCAACAAACCAACAAACCAACAAGCCAAAAAACCAACAAACCAACAAAGCAACAATCCAACAAACTAACAAACCAACAAACCAACAAGCCAACAAGCTAACAACCCAACAAACCAACAAGCCAACAAACCAACAAACCAACAAACCAACAAGCCAACAAACCAACAAACCAACAAGCCAACAAACCAACAAACCAACAAACCAACAAGCCAACAAACCAACAAACCAATAAACCAAAAAACCAACAAACCAATAAGCCAACAAACAAACAAACCAACAAGCCAACAAACCAACAAGGCAACAAACCAACAAACCAAGTAACCAAAAAGCCAACAATATAACAAACCAACAAGCCAACAAGCCAACAAGCCAACAAACCAACAAACCAACAAACCAACAAAGCAACAAGCCAACAAGCCAACAAACCAACAAGCCATCAACCAACAAACCAACAAACCAACAAACCAAAAAACTAAGTAACCAACAAGCCAACAAACCAACAAACCAACAAGCCAACAAACCAACAAACTAACAAACCAACAAACCAACACACCAACAAACCAACAAACCAACAAACCAACAAACCAACAAACCAACAAGCCAACAAACCAACAAACCAACAAAGCAACAAGCCAACAAACCAACAAACAAATAAACCAATAAACCAAAAAACCAACAAACCAACAAACCAACAAACCAACAAGCCAACAAACCAACAAACCAACAAACCAACAAGCCAACAAACTAACAAACCAACAAACGAACTAACCAACAAACCAACAAGCCAACAAGCCAACAAACCAACAAACCAACAAACCAACAAACCAACAAACTAAGTAACCAACAAGCCAACAAACCAACAAACCAACAAGCCAACAAGCCAACAAACCAAAAAATGAACAAGCCAACAAAACAACAAAGCAACAAGCCAACAAGCCAACCAACTAACAAATCAACAAACCAACAAACCAACAAACCAACAAGCCAACAAACCAACAAACAAATAAACCAACAAACCAACAAACAAATAAACCAACATACCAACAAACCAACAAACCAACAAACCAACAAACCAAAAAACCAAAAAACCAACAAACCAACAAACCAACAAGCCAACAAGCCAACAAATCAACAAACCAACAAACCAACAAGCCAACAAAGCAACAAACCAACAAACCAACAAACCAACAAGCCAACAAACCAACAAACAAATAAACCAATAAACCAAAAAACCAACAAGCCAACAAACTAACAAACCAACAAGCCAACAAACCAACAAACCAACAAAACAAACAAGCCAACAAACCAACAAGCCAACAAACCAACAAACCAACAAACCAAGTAACCAAAAAGCCAACAAACTAACAAACCAACAAGCCAACAAGCAAACAAACCAACAAACCAACAAACCAACAAACCAACAAAGCAACAAGCCAACAAACCAACAAACCAACAAACCAACAAGCCAACAAACCAACAAACCAACAAGCCAACAAGACAACAAACCAACAAACCAACAAACCAAGTAACCAAAAAGCCAACAAACTGACAAACCAACAAGCCAACAAGCCAACAAACCAAGAAACCAACAAACCTACAAGCCAACAAACCAACAAACAAATAAACCAAGAAACCATTAAACCAACAAACCAACAAACCAAAAAACCAACAAACCAACAAGCCAACAACCCAACGAACCAACAAACTAACAAACCAACAAACGAACTAACTACCAAACCAACAAGCCCACAAGCCAACAAACCAACAAACCAACAAACTAAGTAACCAACAAGCCAACAAACCAACAAACCAACAAGCCAACAAGCCAACAAACCAACAAACGAACAAGCCAACAAACCAACAAACCAACAAACCAACAAAGTAAAAAACCAACAAGCCAACAAACCAACAAACCAACAAACCAACAAATCAACAAACCAACAAGCCAACAAGCCAACAAACCAACAAACCAACAAGCCAACAAACCAACAAACAAATAAACCAACAAACCAACAAACCAACAAACAACAAACCAACAAACCAACAAACCAAAAAACCAACAAACCAACAAACCAATAAACCAACAAGCCAACAAGCCAACAAACCAACAAACCAACAAGCCAACAAGCCAACAAATCAACAAAACAACAAGCCAACAAACCAACAAACCAACAAACCAATAACCAAAAAGCTAACAAACTAACAAACTAACAAGCCAAAAAGCCAACAAACCAACAAACCAACAAACCAACAAACCAACAAACCAACAAAGCAACAAGCCAACAAGCCAACAAGCCAACAAACCAACAAACCAACAAGCCAACAAACCAACAAACCAACAAACCAACAAACCAACAAGCCAACAAACCAACAAACAAATAAACCAACAAACCAACAAACCAACAAACCAACAAACCAAAAAACCAACAAAGTAACAAACCAACAAACCAACAAACCAACAAACCAACAAACCAACAAGCCAACAAACCAACAAAACAACAAAGCAACAAGCCAACAAGCCAACAAACCAACAAACCAACAAGCCAACAAACCAATAAACCAACAAACCAACAAGCCAACAAACCAACAAACAAATAAACCAACAAACCAACAAACCAACAAACCAACAAACCAACAAACCAAAAAACCAACAAACCAACAAACCAACAAACCAACAAACCAACAAACCAACAAGCCAACAAACCAACAAACCAACAAACCAATAAACCAACAAACCAACACGCCAACAAACCAACAAACAAATAAACCAACAAACCAACAAACCAACAAGCCAACAAACCAACAAGCCAACAAACTAACAAACCAACAAACGAACTAACCAACAAACCAACAAGCCAACAAGCCAACAACCCAACAAACCAACAAACCAACAAACCAACAAACTAAGTAACCAACAAGCCAACAAACCAACACACCAACAAGCCAACAAGCCAACAAGCCAACAAACCAACAAACCAACAAGCCAACAAACCAACAAACCAAAAAACCAAGTAACCAAAAAGCCAACAAACCAACAAACCAACAAACCAACAAGCCAAAAAACCAACAAACCAACAAAGCAACAATCCAACAAACTAACAAACCAACAAACCAACAAGCCAACAAGCTAACAACCCAACAAATCAACAAGCCAACAAACCAACAAACCAACAAACCAACAAGCCAACAAACCAACAAGCCAACAAACCAACAAACCAACAAACCAACAAGCCAACAAACCAACAAACCAACAAACCAAAAAACCAACAAACCAATAAGCCAACAAACAAACAAACCAACAAGCCAACAATCCAACAAGGCAACAAACCAACAAACCAAGTAACCAAAAAGCCAACAATATAACAAACCAACAAGCCAACAAGCCAACAAGCCAACAAACCAACAAACCAACAAACCAACAAAGCAACAAGCCAACAAGCCAACAAACCAACAAGCCATCAACCAACAAACCAACAAACCAACAAACCAACAAACCAAAAAACTAAGTAACCAACAAGCCAACAAACCAACAAACCAACAAGCCAACAAACCAACAAACTAACAAACCAACAAACCAACACACCAACAAACCAACAAACCAACAAACCAACAAACCAACAAGCCAACAAACCAACAAACCAACAAAGCAACAAGCCAACAAGCCAACAAACCAACAAACCAACAAGCCAACAAACCAACAAACCAACAAACCAACAAGCCAACAAACCAACAAACAAATAAACCAACAGACCAACAAACCAACAAACCAACAAACCAACAAACCAACAAACCAAAAAACCAACAAACCAACAAACCAACAAACCAAAAAACCAACAAACAAATAAACCAACAGACCAACAAACCAACAAACCAACAAACCAACAAACCAACAAACCAAAAAACCAACAAACCAACAAACCAACAAGCCAACAAGCCAACCAACCAACAAAACAACAAACCGACAAACCAACAAGCCAACAAACCAACAAACAAATAAACCATCAAACCAACAAACCAAAAAACCAACAAACCAACAAACCAACAAACCAAAAAACCAACAAACCAACAAACCAACAAACCAACAAACCAACAAACCAACAAACCAACAAGCCAACAAACCAACAAACCAACAAAGCAAGAAGCCAACAAGCCAACAAACTAACAAGCCAACATGCCAACAAACCAAGAAACCAACAAGCCAACAAACCAACAAACCAACAAACCAACAAGCCAACAAACTAACAAACAAATAAACCAACAAACCAACAAACCAACAAACCAACAAACCAACAAACCAAAAAACCAACAAGCCAACAAGCCAACAAACCAACAAACCAACAAGCCAGCAAGCCAACAAACCAACAAACCAACAAGCCAACAAACCAACAAACCAACAAACCAAGTAACCAAAAAGCCAACAAACTAACAAACCAACAAGCCAACAAGCTAACAAACCAACAAACCAACAAACCAACAAACCAAAAAACCAACAAACCAACAAACCAACAAGCCAACAAGCCAACCAACCAACAAAACAACAAACCGACAAACCAACAAGCCAACAAACCAACAAACAAATAAACCATCAAACCAACAAACCAAAAAACCAACAAACCAACAAACCAACAAACCAAAAAACCAACAAACCAACAAACCAACAAACCAACAAACCAACAAACCAACAAACCAACAAGCCAACAAACCAACAAACCAACAAAGCAAGAAGCCAACAAGCCAACAAACTAACAAGCCAACATGCCAACAAACCAAGAAACCAACAAGCCAACAAACCAACAAACCAACAAACCAACAAGCCAACAAACTAACAAACAAATAAACCAACAAACCAACAAACCAACAAACCAACAAACCAACAAACCAAAAAACCAACAAGCCAACAAGCCAACAAACCAACAAGCCAACAAGCCAACAAACCAACAAACCAACAAGCCAGCAAGCCAACAAACCAACAAACCAACAAGCCAACAAACCAACAAACAAATAAACCAACAAAGCAACAAGCCAACAAGCCAACAAACCAACAAACCAACAAACCAAAAAACCAACAAACCAACAAACCAACAAACCAAAAAACCAACAAACAAATAAACCAACAGACCAACAAACCAACAAACCAACAAACCAACAAACCAACAAACCAAAAAACCAACAAACCAACAAACCAACAAGCCAACAAGCCAACCAACCAACAAAACAACAAACCGACAAACCAACAAGCCAACAAACCAACAAACAAATAAACCATCAAACCAACAAACCAAAAAACCAACAAACCAACAAACCAACAAACCAAAAAACCAACAAACCAACAAACCAACAAACCAACAAACCAACAAACCAACAAACCAACAAGCCAACAAACCAACAAACCAACAAAGCAAGAAGCCAACAAGCCAACAAACTAACAAGCCAACATGCCAACAAACCAAGAAACCAACAAGCCAACAAACCAACAAACCAACAAACCAACAAGCCAACAAACTAACAAACAAATAAACCAACAAACCAACAAACCAACAAACCAACAAACCAACAAACCAAAAAACCAACAAGCCAACAAGCCAACAAACCAACAAACCAACAAGCCAGCAAGCCAACAAACCAACAAACCAACAAGCCAACAAACCAACAAACCAACAAACCAAGTAACCAAAAAGCCAACAAACTAACAAACCAACAAGCCAACAAGCTAACAAACCAACAAACCAACAAACCATCAAACCAACAAAGCAATAAGCCAACAAGCCAACAAGCCAACAAGCCAACAAACTAACAAACCAACAAGCCAACAAGCCAACCAACCAACAAAACAACAAACCAACAAACCAACAAGCCAACAAACCAACAAACAAATAAACCATCAAACCAACAAACCAAAAAACCAACAAACCAACAAACCAACAAACCAAAAAACCAACAAACCAACAAACCAACAAACCAACAAACCAACAAACCAACAAACCAACAAACCAACAAACCAACAAGCCAACAAACCAACAAACCAACAAAGCAACAAGCCAACAAGCCAACAAACCAACAAACCAACAAGCCAACAAACCAACAAACCAACAAACCAAAAAGCCAACAAACAAATAAACCAACAGACCAACAAACCAACAAACCAACAAACCAACAAACCAACAAACCAACAAACCAAAAAACCAACAAACCAACAAACAAACAAACCAACAAACACACAAGCCAACAAACCAACAAACCAACAAACCAACAAACCAACAAGCCAACAAACCAACAAACAAATAAACCAACAAACCAACAAGCCAACAAACCAACAAGCCAACAAACTAACAAACCAACAAACGAACTAACCAACAAACCAACAAGCCAACAAACCAACAAACCAACAAACCAACAAACCAACAAACTAAGTAACCAACAAGCCAACAAACCAACAAACCAACAAGCCAACAAGCCAACAAACCAACAAACCAACAAGCCAACAAGCCAACAAACCAACAAACGAACAAGCCAACAAAACAACAAAGCAACAAGCCAACAAGCCAACAAACTAACAAACCAACAAACCAACAAACCAACAAACCAACAAGCCAACAAACCAACAAACAAATAAACCAACAAACCAACAAACAAATAAACCAACATACCAACAAACCAACAAACCAACAAACCAACAAACCAAAAAACCAACAAACCAACAAACCAACAAGCCAACAAGCCAACAAATCAACAAACCAACAAACCAACAAGCCAACAAATCAACAAACCAACAAACCAACAAACCAACAAGCCAACAAACCAACAAACAAATAAACCAACAAACCAAAAAACCAGCAAACCAACAAACCAACAAACCAACAAGCCAACAAACCAACAAACCAACAAACCAACAAGCCAACAAACCAACAAGCCAACAAACCAACAAACCAACAAACCAAGTAACCAAAAAGCCAACAAACTAACAAACCAACAAGCCAACAAGCAAACAAACCAACAAACCAACAAACCAACAAAGCAACAAGCCAACAAGCCAACAAACCAACAAACCAACAAGCCAACAAACCAACAAACCAACAAGCCAACAAGACAACAAACCAACAAACCAACAAACCAAGTAACCAAAAAGCCAACAAACTAACAAACCAACAAGCCAACAAGCCAACAAACCAACAAACCAACAAACCAATAAGCCAACAAACCAACAAACAAATAAACCAAGAAACCATCAAACCAACAAACCAACAAACCAAAAAACCAACAAACCAACAAGCCAACAACCCAACGAACCAACAAACTTACAAACCAACAAACGAACTAACCAACAAACCAACAAGCCCACAAGCCAACAAACCAACAAACCAACAAACTAAGTAACCAACAAGCCAACAAACCAACAATCCAACAAGCCAACAAGCCAACAAACCAACAAACCAACAAGCCAACAAACCAACAAACCAACAAACCAACAAAGTAAAAAACCAACAAACCAACAAACCAACAAACCAACAAACCAACAAACCAACAAACCAACAAGCCAACAAGCCAACAAACCAACAAACCAACAAGCCAACAAACCAACAAACAAATAAACCAACAAACCAACAAACCAACAAACAACAAACCAACAAGCCAACAAACCAACAAACCAACAAACCAAGTAACCAAAAAGCTAACAAACTAACAAACCAACAAGCCAACAAGCCAACAAACCAACAAACCAACAAACCAACAAACCAACAAAGCAACAAGCCAACAAGCCAACAAACCAACAAGCCAACAAGCTAACAAACCAACAAACCAACAAACCAACAAACCAACAAAGCAATAAGCCAACAAGCCAACAAGCCAACAAACTAATAAACCAACAAGCCAACAAGCCAACCAACCAACAAAACAACAAACCAACAAACCAACAAGCCAACAAACCACCAAACAAATAAACCATCAAACCAACAAACCAAAAAACCAACAAACCAACAAACCAACAAACCAAAAAACCAACAAACCAACAAACCAACAAACCAACAAACCAACCAACCAACAAGCCAACAAACCAACAAACCAACAAAGCAACAAGCCAACAAGCCAACAAACCAACAAACCAACAAACTAACAAACCAACAAACCAAAAAGCCAACAAACCAACAAACAAATAAACCAACAGACCAACAAACCAACAAACCAACAAACCAACAAACCAACAAACCAACAAACCAAAAAACCAACAAACCAACAAACCAACAAACCAACAAACCAACAAACACACAAGCCAACAAACCAACAAACCAACAAACCAACAAACCAACAAGCCAACAAACCAACAAACAAATAAACCAACAAACCAACAAGCCAACAAACCAACAAGCCAACAAACTAACAAACCAACAAACGAACTAACCAACAAACCAACAAGCCAACAAGCCAACAAACCAACAAACCAACAAACCAACAAACCAACAAACTAAGTAACCAACAAGCCAACAAGCCAACAAGCCAACAAACCAAAAAACGAACAAGCCAACAAAACAACAAAGCAAGAAGCCAACAAGCCAACCAACTAACAAACCAACAAACCAACAAACCAACAAACCAACAAGCCAACAAACCAACAAACAAATAAACCAACAAACCAACAAACAAATAAACCAACATACCAACAAACCAACAAACCAACAAACCAACAAACCAAAAAACCAAAAAACCAACAAACCAACAAACCAACAAGCCAACAAGCCAACAAATCAACAAACCAACAAACCAACAAGCCAACAAAGCAACAAACCAACAAACCAACAAACCAACAAGCCAACAAACCAACAAACAAATAAACCAATAAACCAAAAAACCAACAAGCCAACAAACCAACAAACCAACAAGCCAACAAACCAACAAACCAACAAACCAACAAGCCAACAAACCAACAAGCCAACAAACCAACAAACCACCAAACCAAGTAACCAAAAAGCCAACAAACTAACAAACCAACAAGCCAACAAGCAAACAAACCAACAAACCAACAAACCAACAAACCAACAAAGCAACAAGCCAACAAACCAACAAACCAACAAACCAACAAGCCAACAAACCAACAAACCAACAAGCCAACAAGACAACAAACCAACAAACCAACAAACCAAGTAACCAAAAAGCCAACAAACTAACAAACCAACAAGCCAACAAGCCAACAAACCAACAAACCAACAAACCTACAAGCCAACAAACCAACAAGCCAACAACCCAACGAACCAACAAACTAACAAACCAACAAACGAACTAACCACCAAACCAACAAGCCCACAAGCCAACAAACCAACAAACCAACAAACTAAGTAACCAACAAGCCAACAAACCAACAAACCAACAAGCCAACAAGCCAACAAACCAACAAACGAACAAGCCAACAAACCAACAAACCAACAAACCAACAAAGTAAAAAACCAACAAGCCAACAAACCAACAAACCAACAAACCAACAAACCAACAAACCAACAAGCCAACAAGCCAACAAACCAACAAACCAACAAGCCAACAAACCAACAAACAAATAAACCAACAAACCAACAAACCAACAAACAACAAACCAACAAACCAACAAACCAAAAAACCAACAAACCAACAAACCAATAAACCAACAAGCCAACAAGCCAACAAACCAACAAACCAACAAGCCAACAAGCCAACAAATCAACAAAACAACAAGCCAACAAACCAACAAACCAACAAACCAATAACCAAAAAGCTAACAAACTAACAAACCAACAAGCCAAAAAGCCAACAAACCAACAAACCAACAAACCAACAAACCAACAAAGCAACAAGCCAACAAGCCAACAAGCCAACAAACCAACAAACCAACAAGCCAACAAACCAACAAACCAACAAACCAACAAACCAACAAGCCAACAAACCAACAAACAAATAAACCAACAAACCAACAAACCAACAAACCAACAAACCAAAAAACCAACAAAGTAACAAACCAACAAACCAACAAACCAACAAACCAACAAACCAACAAGCCAACAAACCAACAAAACAACAGAGCAAGAAGCCAACAAGCCAACAAACCAACAAACCAACAAGCCAACAAACCAATAAACCAACAAACCAACAAGCCAACAAACCAACAAACAAATAAACCAACAAACCAACAAACCAACAAACCAACAAACCAAAAAACCAACAAACCAACAAACCAACAAACCAACAAACCAACAAACCAACAAGCCAACAAACCAACAAACCAACAAACCAATAAACCAACAAACCAACACGCCAACAAACCAACAAACAAATAAACCAACAAACCAACAAACCAACAAGCCAACAAACCAACAAACCAACAAACTAACAAACCAACAAACGAACTAACCAACAAACCAACAAGCCAACAAGCCAACAACCCAACAAACCAACAAACCAACAAACTAAGTAACCAACAAGCCAACAAACCAACACACCAACAAGCCAACAAGCCAACAAGCCAACAAACCAACAAACCAACAAGCCAACAAACCAACAAACCAAAAAACCAAGTAACCAAAAAGCCAACAAACCAACAAACCAACAAACCAACAAGCCAAAAAACCAACAAACCAACAAAGCAACAATCCAACAAACTAACAAACCAACAAACCAACAAGCCAACAAGCTAACAACCCAACAAACCAACAAGCCAACAAACCAACAAACCAACAAACCAACAAGCCAACAAACCAACAAGCCAACAAACCAACAAACCAACAAACCAACAAGCCAACAAACCAACAAACCAACAAACCAAAAAACCAACAAACCAATAAGCCAACAAACAAACAAACCAACAAGCCAACAAACCAACAAGGCAACAAACCAACAAACCAAGTAACCAAAAAGCCAACAATATAACAAACCAACAAGCCAACAAGCCAACAAGCCAACAAACCAACAAACCAACAAACCAACAAAGCAACAAGCCAACAAGCCAACAAACCAACAAGCCATCAACCAACAAACCAACAAACCAACAAACCAACAAACCAAAAAACTAAGTAACCAACAAGCCAACAAACCAACAAACCAACAAGCCAACAAACCAACAAACTAACAAACCAACAAGCCAACAAACCAACAAACCAACAAACCAACAAGCCAACAAGCCAACAAACCAACAAACCAACAAGCCAACAAACCAACAAACCAACAAACTAACAAGCCAACAAACCAACAAACCAACAAACCAATAAACCAACAAACCAACAAACCAAAAAACCAACAAGCCAAAAAACCAACAAACCAACAAACCAACAAACCAACAAGCCAACAAACCAACAAACCAACAAGCCAACAAACCAACAAACTAACAAACCAACAAGCCAACAAACCAACAAACCAACAAGCCAACAAGCCAACAAACCAACAAACCAACAAGCCAACAAACCAACAAGCCAACAAACCAACAAACAAATAAACCAAAAAACCAACAAACCAATAAACCAACAAACCAACAAACCAAAAAACCAACAAATCAAAAAGCCAACAAGCCAACAAACCAACAAACTAACAAACCAACAAACGAACTAACCAACAAACCAACAAGCCAACAAGCCAACAAACCAACATACCAACAAACTAAGTAACCAACAAGCCAACAAACCAACAAACCAACAAGCCAACAAGCCAACAAACAAACAAATCAACAAGCCAACAAACCAACAAACAAACAAGCCAACAAACCAACAAACCAACAAACCAAGTAACCAAAAAGCCAACAAACTAACAAACTAACAAACCAACAAGCCAACAAGCCAACAAACCAAAAAACCAACAAAGCAACAAGCCAACAAGCCAACAAATAAACAAACCAACAAGCCAACAAACCAACAAACCAACAAGCCAACAAGCCAACAAACCAACAAACCAACAAACCAACAAGCCAACAAACCAACAAACCAACAAGCCAACAAACCAACAAACCAACAAACCAACAAACCAACAAGCCAACAAGCCAACAAACCAACAAACCAACAAGCCAACAAACCAACAAACCAACAAACCAACAAACCAACAAGCCAACAAACCAACAAACCAAAAAACCAACAAACCAACAAACCAACAAGCCAACAAGCCAACAAACCAAAAAACCAACAAGCCAACAAACCATTAAACTAAGTAACCAACAAGCCAACAAACCAACAAACCAACAAACCAACAAGCCAACATACCAACAAACCAACAAACCAACAAGCCAACAAACCAACAAAAAAATAAACCAACAAACAAACAAACCAACAAATCAACAAACCAACAAACCAAAAAACCAACAAACCAACAAGCCAACAAGCCAACAAACCAACAACCTGACAAACCAACAAACGAACTAACCAACAAACCAACAGCCAACAAGCCAACAAACCAACAAACCAACAAACCAACAAACCAACAAACCAACAAACTAAGTAACCAACAAGCCAACAAACCAACAAACCAACAAGCCAACAAACCAACAAACTAACAAACCAATAAGCCAACAAACCAACAAACCAACAAGCGAACAAGCCAACAAACCAACAAACCAACAAGCCAACAAACCAACAAACCAACAAACCAACAAGCCAACAAACCAACAAACAAATAAACCAACAAACCATCAAACCAACAAACCAACAAACCAACAAACCAAAAAACCAACAAACCAACAAGCCAACAAGCCAACAAACCAACAAGCCAACAAACCAACAAACCAACAAACCAACAAGCCAACAAACCAACAAACAAATAAACCAACAAACCAACAAACCAACAAACCAACAAACCAACAAACCAACAAACCAACAAACCAAAAAACCAACAAACCAATAACCAACAAGCCAACAAACCAACAAACTAACAAACCAACAAACGAACTAACCAACAAACCAACAAGCCAACAAGCCAACAAACCAAGAAACCAACAAACCAACAAACCAACAAACTAAGTAGCCAACAAGCCAACAAACCAACAAACCAACAAGCCAACAAGCCAACAAACCAACAAACCAACAAGCCAACAAACCAACAAACCAACAAACCAAAAAACCAACAAACCAACAAACCAACAAACCAACAAACCAACAAACCAACAAACCAATAAACCAACAAGCCAACAAACCAACAAGCCAACAAACCAACAAACCAACAAACCAAGTAACCAAAAAGCCAACAAACTAACAAACCAACAACCAAACAAGCCAACAAACCAACAAACCAACAAAGCAACAAGCCAACAAGCCAACAAACCAACAAACCAACAAGCCAACAAACCAACACACCAACAAGCCAACAAGCCAACAAACCAACAAACCAACAAACCAACAAGCCAACAAACCAACAAACCAACAAGCCAACAAACCAACAAACCAACAAACCAACAAACCAACAAGCCAACAAACCAACAAACCAACAAACCAACAAGCCAACAAACCAACAAACCAACAAACCAACAAACCAACAAGCCAAAAAACCAACAAACCAAAAAACCAACAAACCAACAAACCAACAAACCAACAAGCCAACAAGCCAACAAACCAACAAACCAACAAGCCAACAAACCAACAAACCAACCAACTAAGTAACCAACAAGCCAACAAACCAACAAACCAACAAGCCAACAAACCAACAAACCAACAAACCAACAAGCCAACAAACCAACAAACCAACAAACCAAAAAACCAACAACCCAACAAACCAGCAAACCAACAAACCAATAAACCAACAAGCCAACAAGCCAACAAACCAACAAACCAACAAACCAACAAACCAACAAGCCAACAAACCAACAAGCCAACAAACCAACAAACCAAGTAACCAAAAAGCCAACAAACTTACAAACCAATAAGCCAACAAGCCAACAAACCAACAAACCAACAAAGCAACAAGCCAACAAGTCAACAAACCAACAAACTAACAAGCCAACAAACCAACAAACCGACAAACCAACATGCAAACATACCAACAAATCAACAAATCAGTAAACCAACAAACCAAGAAACCATCAAACCAACAAACCAACAAACCAAAAAACCAACAAGCCAACAAACCAACAAACCAACAAGCCAACAAACCAATAAACCAACAAGCCAACAAGCCAACAAACCAGCAAACCAACAAACCAACAAGCCAACAAACCAACAAACCAAAAAAACAACAAGCCAACAAACCAACAAACCAACAAACCAACAAACCAACAAAGCAACAAGCCAACAAGCCAACAAACCAACAAGCCATCAACCAACAAACCAACAAACCAACAAACCAACAAACCAACAAACCAAAAAACTAAGTAACCAACAAGCCAACAAACCAACAAACCAACAAGCCAACAAACCAACAAACTAACAAACCAACAAGCCAACAAACCAACAAACCAACAAACCAACAAGCCAACAAGCCAACAAACCAACAAACCAACAAGCCAACAAACCAACAAACCAACAAACCAACAAGCCAACAAACCAACAAACCAACAAACTAACAAACCAACAAACCAACAAACCAAAAAACCAACATGCCAAAAAACCAACAAACCAACAAACCAACAAACCAACAAGCCAACAAACCAACAAACCAACAAGCCAACAAACCAACAAACTAACAAACCAACAAGCCAACAAACCAACAAACCAACAAGCCAACAAGCCAACAAACCAACAAACCAACAAGCCAACAAACCAATAAGCCAACAAACCAACAAACAAATAAACCAAAAAACCAACAAACCAATAAACCAACAAACCAAGAAACCGAAAAACCAACAAATCAAAAAGCCAACAAGCCAACAAACCAACAAACTAACAAACCAACAAACGAACTAACCAACAAACCAGCAAGCCAACAAGCCAACAAACCAACAAACCAACAAACTAAGTAACCAACAAGCCAACAAACCAACAAACCAACAAGCCAACAAGCCAACAAACCAACAAACCAACAAACCAACAAACCAACAAGCCAACAAACCAACAAACCAACAAACCAACAAGCCAACAAACCAACAAACCAACAAACCAACAAACCAACAAGCCAAAAAACCAACAAACCAAAAAACCAACAAACCAACAAACCAACAAACCAACAAGCCAACAAGCCAACAAACCAACAAACCAACAAGCCAACAAACCAACAAACCAACCAACTAAGTAACCAACAAGCCAACAAACCAACAAACCAACAAGCCAACAAACCAACAAACCAACAAACCAACAAGCCAACAAACCAACAAACCAACAAACCAAAAAACCAACAACCCAACAAACCAGCAAACCAACAAACCAATAAACCAACAAGCCAACAAGCCAACAAACCAACAAACCAACAAACCAACAAGCCAACAAACCAACAAGCCAACAAACCAACAAACCAAGTAACCAAAAAGCCAACAAACTTACAAACCAATAAGCCAACAAGCCAACAAACCAACAAACCAACAAAGCAACAAGCCAACAAGTCAACAAACCAACAAACTAACAAGCCAACAAACCAAGAAACCAACAAACCAACATGCAAACATACCAACAATTCAACAAATCAACAAACCAACAAACCAAGAAACCATCAAACCAACAAACCAACAAACCAAAAAACCAACAAGCCAACAAACCAACAAACCAACAAGCCAACAAACCAACAAACCAACAAGCCAACAAGCCAACAAACCAGCAAACCAACAAACCAACAAGCCAACAAACCAACAAACCAAAAAAACAACAAGCCAACAAACCAACAAACCAACAAACCAACAAAGCAACAAGCCAACAAGCCAACAAACCAACAAGCCATCAACCAACAAACCAACAAACCAACAAACCAACAAATCAAAAAAACTAAGTAACCAACAAGCCAACAAACCAACAAACCAACAAGCCAACAAACCAACAAACTAACAAACCAACAAGCCAACAAACCAACAAACCAACAAACCAACAAGCCAACAAGCCAACAAACCAACAAACCAATAAGCCAACAAACCAACAAACCAACAAACCAACAAGCCAACAAACCAACAAACCAACAAACCAACAAACCAACAAACCAAAAAACCAACAAGCCAAAAAACCAACAAACCAACAAACCAACAAACCAACAAGCCAACAAACCAACAAACCAACAAGCCAACAAACCAACAAACTAACAAACCAACAAGCCAACAAACCAACAAACCAACAAGCCAACAAGCCAACAAACCAACAAACCAACAAGCCAACAAACCAATAAGCCAACAAACCAACAAACAAATAAACCAAAAAACCAACAAACCAATAAACCAACAAACCAAGAAACCAAAAAACCAACAAATCAAAAAGCCAACAAGCCAACAAACCAACAAACTAACAAACCAACAAACGAACTAACCAACAAACCAGCAAGCCAACAAGCCAACAAACCAACAAACCAACAAACTAAGTAACCAACAAGCCAACAAACCAACAAACCAACAAGCCAACAAGCCAACAAACCAACAAACCAACAAACCAACAAACCAACAAGCCAACAAACCAACAAACCAACAAACCAACAAGCCAACAAACCAACAAACCAACAAACCAACAAACCAACAAGCCAAAAAACCAACAAACCAAAAAACCAACAAACCAACAAACCAACAAACCAACAAGCCAACAAGCCAACAAACCAACAAACCAACAAGCCAACAAACCAACAAACCAACCAACTAAGTAACCAACAAGCCAACAAACCAACAAACCAACAAGCCAACAAACCAACAAACCAACAAACCAACAAGCCAACAAACCAACAAACCAACAAACCAAAAAACCAACAACCCAACAAACCAGCAAACCAACAAACCAATAAACCAACAAGCCAACAAGCCAACAAACCAACAAACCAACAAACCAACAAGCCAACAAACCAACAAGCCAACAAACCAACAAACCAAGTAACCAAAAAGCCAACAAACTTACAAACCAATAAGCCAACAAGCCAACAAACCAACAAACCAACAAAGCAACAAGCCAACAAGTCAACAAACCAACAAACTAACAAGCCAACAAACCAAGAAACCAACAAACCAACATGCAAACATACCAACAAATCAACAAATCAACAAACCAACAAACCAAGAAACCATCAAACCAACAAACCAACAAACCAAAAAACCAACAAGCCAACAAACCAACAAACCAACAAGCCAACAAACCAACAAACCAACAAGCCAACAAGCCAACAAACCAGCAAACCAACAAACCAACAAGCCAACAAACCAACAAACCAAAAAAACAACAAGCCAACAAACCAACAAACCAACAAACCAACAAAGCAACAAGCCAACAAGCCAACAGACCAACAAGCCATCAACCAACAAACCAACAAACCAACAAACCAACAAATCAAAAAAACTAAGTAACCAACAAGCCAACAAACCAACAAACCAACAAGCCAACAAACCAACAAACTAACAAACCAACAAGCCCACAAACCAACAAACCAACAAACCAACAAGCCAACAAGCCAACAAACCAACAAACCAACAAGCCAACAAACCAACAAACCAACAAACCAACAAGCCAACAAACCAACAAACCAACAAACCAACAAACCAACAAACCAAAAAACCAACAAGCCAAAAAACCAACAAACCAACAAACCAACAAACCAACAAGCCAACAAACCAACAAACCAACAAGCCAACAAACCAACAAACTAACAAACCAACAAGCCAACAAACCAACAAACCAACAAGCCAACAAGCCAACAAACCAACAAACCAACAAGCCAACAAACCAACAAGCCAACAAACCAACAAACAAATAAACCAAAAAACCAACAAACCAATAAACCAACAAACCAACAAACCAAAAAACCAACAAATCAAAAAGCCAACAAGCCAACAAAACAACAAACTAACAAACCAACAAACGAACTAACCAACAAACCAGCAAGCCAACAAGCCAACAAACCAACAAACCAACAAACTAAGTAACCAACAAGCCAACAAACCAACAAACCAACAAGCCAACAAGCCAACAAACAAACAAATCAACAAGCCAACAAACCAACAAACAAACAAGCCAACAAACCAACAAACCAACAAACCAAGTAACCAAAAAGCCAACAAACTAACAAACTAACAAACCAACAAGCCAACAAGCCAACAAACCAAAAAACCAACAAAGCAACAAGCCAACAAGCCAACAAATAAACAAACCAACAAGCCAACAAACCAACAAACCAACAAGCCAACAAGCCAACAAACCAACAAACCAACAAACCAACAAGCCAAAAAACCAACAAACCAACAAGCCAACAAACCAACAAATCAACAAACCAACAAACCAACAAGCCAACAAGCCAACAAACCAACAAACCAATAAGCCAACAAACCAACAAACCAACAAACCAACAAACCAACAAGCCAACAAACCAACAAACCAAAAAACCAACAAACCAACAAACCAACAAGCCAACAAGCCAACAAACCAAAAAACCAACAAGCCAACAAACCAACAAACTAAGTAACCAACAAGCCAACAAACCAACAAACCAACAAACCAACAAGCCAACAAACCAACAAACCAACAAACCAACAAGCCAACAAACCAACAAACAAATAAACCAACAAACAAACAAACCAACAAATCAACAAACCAACAAACCAAAAAACCAACAAACCAACAAGCCAACAAGCCAACAAACCAACAACCTGACAAACCAACAAACGAACTAACCAACAAACCAACAGCCAACAAGCCAACAAACCAACAAACCAATAAACCAACAAACCAACAAACCAACAAACCAACAAACTAAGTAACCAACAAGCCAACAAACCAACAAACCAACAAGCCAACAAACCAACAAACTAACAAACCAATAAGCCAACAAACCAACAAACCAACAAGCGAACAAGCCAACAAACCAACAAACCAACAAGCCAACAAACTAACAAACCAACAAACCAACAAGCCAACAAACCAACAAACAAATAAACCAACAAACCATCAAACCAACAAACCAACAAACCAACAAACCAAAAAACCAACAAACCAACAAGCCAACAAGCCAACAAACCAACAAGCCAACAAACCAACAAACCAACAAACCAACAAGCCAACAAACCAACAAACAAATAAACCAACAAACCAACAAACCAACAAACCAACAAACCAACAAACCAAAAAACCAACAAACCAACAACCCAACAAGCCAACAAACCCACAAACTAACAAACCAACAAACGAACTAACCAACAAACCAACAAGCCAACAAGCCAACAAACCAACAAACCAACAAACCAACAACCAACAAACTAAGTAGCCAACAAGCCAACAAACCAACAAACCAACAAGCCAACAAGCCAACAAACCAACAAACCAACAAGCCAACAAACCAACAAACCAACAAACCAAAAAACCAACAAACCAACAAACCAACAAACCAACAAACCAACAAACCAACAAACCAATAAACCAACAAGCCAACAAACCAACAAGCCAACAAACCAACAAACCAACAAACCAAGTAACCAAAAAGCCAACAAACTAACAAACCAACAACCAAACAAGCCAACAAACCAACAAACCAACAAAGCAACAAGCCAACAAGCCAACAAACCAACAAACCAACAAGCCAACAAACCAACACACCAACAAGCCAACAAGCCAACAAACCAACAAACCAACAAACCAACAAGCCAACAAACCAACAAACCAACAAGCCAACAAACCAACAAACAAACAAACCAACAAACCAACAAGCCAACAAACCAACAAACCAACAAACCAACAAGCCAACAAGCCAACAAACCAACAAACCAACAAACCAACAAGCCAAAAAACCAACAAACCAAAAAACCAACAAACCAACAAACCAACAAACCAACAAGCCAACAAGCCAACAAACCAACAAACCAACAAGCCAACAAACCAACAAACCAACCAACTAAGTAACCAACAAGCCAACAAACCAACAAACCAACAAGCCAACAAGCCAACAAACCAACAAACCAACAAGCCAACAAACCAACAAACCAACAAACCAACAAACCAAAAAACCAACAACCC
Source organism: Atherix ibis (assembly GCA_958298945.1). NCBI lineage: Eukaryota > Metazoa > Arthropoda > Insecta > Diptera > Athericidae > Atherix > Atherix ibis. Next base: position 33,749,102 of record OY282608.1, read on the forward strand.
AACAAACCAGCAAACCAACAAACCAATAAACCAACAAGCCAACAAGCCAACAAACCAACAAACCAACAAACCAACAAGCCAACAAACCAACAAGCCAACAAACCAACAAACCAAGTAACCAAAAAGCCAACCAACTTACAAACCAATAAGCCAAAAAGCCAACAAACCAACAAACCAACAAAGCAACAAGCCAACAAGTCAACAAACCAACAAACTAACAAGCCAACAAACCAACAAACCAACAAACCAACATGCAAACATACCAACAAATCAACAAATCAACAAACCAACAAACCAAGAAACCATCAAACCAACAAACCAACAAACCAAAAAACCAACAAACCAACAAACCATCAAACGAACAAACCGACAAACCAACAAACCAACAAACCAACAAACCAACAAACCAACAAGCCAACAAGCCAACAAACCAACAAACCAACAACCCAACAAACCAACAAACTAAGTAACTAACAAACCAACAAACCAACAAGCCAACAAGCCAACAAACCAATAAACCAACAAGCCAACAAACCAACAAACCAACAAACCAACAAACCAACAAACCAACAAACCAGCAAACCAACAAACCAACAAGCCAACAAGCCAACAAACCAACAAACCAACAAACCAACAAGCCAACAAACCAACAATCCAACAAACCAACAAACCAACAAACCAAGTAACCAAAAAGCCAACAAATTAACAAACCAACAAGCCAACAAACCAACAAACCAACAAACCAACAAAGCAACAAGCCAACAAGCCAACAAACCAACAAACCAACAAGCCAACAAACCAATAAACCAACAAACCAACAAGCCAACAAACCAACAAACCAACAAGCCAACAAACCAACAAACCAATAAACCAACAAACCAACAAACCAACAAACCAAAAAACCAACAAGCCAACAAGCCAACAAACCAACAAACCAACAAACCAACAAGCCAACAAACCAACAAACCAACAAACCAACAAACCAACAAACCAACAAACCAAAAAACCAACAAACCAACAAGCCAACAAGCCAACAAGCCAACAAACCAACAAACCAACAAACCAACAAGCCAACAAACTAACAAACCAACAAACCAACAAACCAACAAAACAAAAGGCCAACAAGCCAACAAGCCAACAAACCAACAAGCCAACAAACCAACAAACCAACAAGCCAACAAGCCAACAAACCAACAAACCAACAAGCCAACAAACCAACAAACCAACAAACAAACATGCCAACAAACCAACAAATCAACAAATCAACAAACCATTAAACCAAGAAACCAACAAACTAACAAACCAATAACCCAACAAACCAACAAACCAACAAACCAAGTAACCAAAAAGCCAACAAACTAACAAACCAACAAGCCAACAAGCCAACAAACCAACAAACCAACAAACCAACAAAGCAACAAGCCAACAAGCCAACAAACCAAGAAACCAACAAGCCAACAAACCAACAAACCAACAAGCCAACAAGCCAACAAACCAGCAAACCAACAAACCAACAAGCCAACAAGCCAACAAACCAACAAACCAACAAGCCAACAAGCCAACAAACCAACAAACCAACAAGCCAACAAACCAACAATCCAACAAACCAACAAACCAACAAACCAACAAACCAACAAACCAAAAAACCAACAAACCAACAAACCAACAAACCAACAAGCCAACAAGCCAACAAACCAACAAACTAACAAACCAACAAGCCAACAAACCAACAAGCCAACAAACCAACAAGCCAACAAACCAACAAGCCAACAAACCAACAAACCAACAAACCAAGTAAGCAAAAAGCCAAAAAACTAACAAACCAACATGCCAACAAACTAAGTAACCAACAAGCCAACAAACCAACAAACCAACAAACCAACAAACCAACAAACCAACAAACCAACAAACCAACAAGCCAACAAACCAACAAACAAATAAACCAACAAACCAACAAACCAACAAACCAACAAACCAACAAACCAACAAGCCAACAAGCCAACAAACCAACAAACCAACAAACCAACAAGCCAACAAACCAACAAACCAACAAGCCAATAAACCAACAAACCAACAAACCAACAAACCAACAAGCCAACAAACCAACAAACAAATAAACCAACAAACCATAAAACCAACAAACCAACAAACCAACAAACCAACAAACCAACAAACCAACAAACCAACAAACCAACAAACCAACAAACCAACAAACCAACAAGCCAACAAGCCAACAAACCAACAAACCAACAAACCAACAAGCCAACAAACCAACAAACCAACAAGCCAACAAACCAACAAACCAACAAACCAACAAACCAACAAGCCAACAAGCCAACAAACCAACAAACCAACAAACCAACAAACCAACAAACAAACATGCCAACAAACCAACAAATCAACAAATTAACAAACCAACAAACCAACAAACCAACAAACCAACAAACCAACAAGCCAACAAGCCAACAAACCAACAAACTCACAAACCAACAAGCCAACTTACCAACAAACCAACAAGCCAACAAGCCAACAAACCAACAAACCAACAAACCAACAAACCAACAAACCAACAAACCAACAAGCCAACAAACCAACAAACCAACAAGCCAACAAGCCAACAAACCAACAAGCCAACAAACCAACAAACCAACAAGCCAACAAACCAACAAACTAAGTAACCAACAAACCAACAAACCAACAAGCCAACAAGCCAACAAAGCAAAAAACCAACAAACCAACAAACCATCAAACGAACAAACCAACAAACCAACAAACCAGCAAACCAACAAACCAACAAACCAACAAGCCAACAAGCCCACAAGCCCACAAACCAACAAACCAACAAGCCAACAAACCAACAAACCAACAAACTAAGTAACCAACAAACCAACAAACCAACAAGCCAACAAGCCAACAAACCAATAAACCAACAAGCCAACAAACCAACAAACCAACAAACCAAAAAACCAACAAACCAACAAACCAACAAACCAATAAACCAGCAAACCAACAAGCCAACAAACCAACAAACCAACAAACCAAAAAACCAACAAACCAACAAACCAACAAACCAACAAACCAGCAAACCAACAAACCAACAAGCCAACAAGCCAACAAACCAACAAACCAACAAACCAACAAGCCAACAAGCCAACAAGCCAACAAACCAACAAACAAACAAACCAACAAACCAACAAACCAACAAGCCAACAAACCAACAAACCAAGAAGCCAACAAACCAACAAACTAAGTAACCAACAAACCAACAAACCAACAAGCCAATAAGCCAACAAACCAATAAACCAACAAGCCAACAAACCAACAAACCAACAAACCAAAAAACCAACAAACCAACAAACCAACAAACCAACAAACCAGTAAACCAACAAACCAACAAACCAAAAAACCAACAAACCAACAAACCATCAAACGAACAAACCAACACACCAACAAACCAACAAACCAACAAACCAACAAACCAACAAGCCAACAAGCCAACAAACCAACAAACCAACAAGCCAACAAACCAACAAACCAACAAACCAACAAACCAACAAACCAACAAACCAACAAACCAACAAGCCAACAAGCCAACAAACCAACAAACTAACAAACCAACAAGCCAACAAACCAACAAGCCAACAAACCAACAAGCCAACAAACCAACAAGCCAACAAACCAACAAACCAACAAACCAAGTAAGCAAAAAGCCAAAAAACTAACAAACCAACAAGCCAACAAACTAAGTAACCAACAAGCCAACAAACCAACAAACCAACAAACCAACAAACCAACAAACCAACAAACCAACAAACCAACAAGCCAACAAACCAACAAACAAATAAACCAACAAACCAACAAACCAACAAACCAACAAACCAACAAACCAACAAGCCAACAAGCCAACAAACCAACAAACCAACAAACCAACAAGCCAACAAACCAACAAACCAACAAGCCAACAAACCAACAAACCAACAAACCAACAAACCAACAAGCCAACAAACCAACAAACAAATAAACCAACAAACCATAAAACCAACAAACCAACAAACCAACAAACCAACAAACCAACAAACCAACAAACCAACAAACCAACAAACCAACAAACAAACAAACCAACAAGCCAACAAGCCAACAAACCAACAAACCAACAAACCAACAAGCCAACAAACCAACAAACCAACAAGCCAACAAACCAACAAACCAACAAACCAACAAACCAACAAGCCAACAAGCCAACAAACCAACAAACCAACAAGCAAACAAACCAACAAACCAACAAACAAACATGCCAACAAACCAACAAATCAACAAATTAACAAACCAACAAACCAACAAACCAACAAACCAACAAGCCAACAAGCCAACAAACCAACAAACTCACAAACCAACAAGCCAACTAACCAACAAACCAACAAGCCAACAAGCCAACAAACCAACAAACCAACAAACCAACAAACCAACAAACCAACAAACCAACAAGCCAACAAACCAACAAACCAACAAGCCAACAAGCCAACAAACCAACAAGCCAACAAACCAACAAACCAACAAGCCAACAAACCAACAAACTAAGTAACCAACAAACCAACAAACCAACAAGCCAACAAGCCAACAAAGCAAAAAACCAACAAACCAACAAACCATCAAACGAACAAACCAACAAACCAACAAACCAGCAAACCAACAAACCAACAAACCAACAAGCCAACAAGCCCACAAACCAACAAACCAACAAGCCAACAAACCAACAAACCAACAAACTAAGTAACCAACAAACCAACAAACCAACAAGCCAACAAGCCAACAAACCAATAAACCAACAAGCCAACAAACCAACAAACCAACAAACCAAAAAACCAACAAACCAACAAACCAACAAACCAATAAACCAGCAAACCAACAAGCCAACAAACCAACAAACCAACAAACCAAAAAACCAACAAACCAACAAACCAACAAACCAACAAACCAGCAAACCAACAAACCAACAAGCCAACAAGCCAACAAACCAACAAACCAACAAACCAACAAGCCAACAAGCCAACAAGCCAACAAACCAACAAACAAACAAACCAACAAACCAACAAACCCACAAGCCAACAAACCAACAAACCAAGAAGCCAACAAACCAACAAACTAAGTAACCAACAAACCAACAAACCAACAAGCCAATAAGCCAACAAACCAATAAACCAACAAGCCAACAAACCAACAAACCAACAAACCAAAAAACCAACAAACCAACAAACCAACAAACCAACAAACCAGTAAACCAACAAACCAACAAACCAAAAAACCAACAAACCAACAAACCATCAAACGAACAAACCAACACACCAACAAACCAACAAACCAACAAACCAACAAACCAACAAGCCAACAAGCCAACAAACCAACAAACCAACAAGCCAACAAACCAACAAACCAACAAACTAAGTAACCAACAAACCAACAAACCAACAAGCCAACAAGCCAACAAACCAATAAACCAACAAGCCAACAAACCAACAAACCAACAAACCAAAAAACCAACAAACCAACAAACCAACAAACCAACAAACCAGCAAACCAACAAACCAACAAGCCAACAAGCCAACAAGCCAACAAACCAACAAACCAACAAACCAACAAGCCAACAAACCAACAATCCAACAAACCAACAAACCAACAAACCAAGTAACCAAAAAGCCAACAAACTAACAAACCAACAAGCCAACAAGCCAACAAACCAACAAACCAACAAAGCAACAAGCCAACAAGCCAACAAACCAACAAACCAACAAGCCAACAAACCAACAAACCAACAAACCAACAAGCCAACAAACCAACAAACCAACAAGCCAACAAACCAACAAACCAATAAACCAACAAGCCAACAAACCAACAAACCAACAAGCCAACATGCCAATAAGCCAACAAACCAATAAACCAACAAGCCAACAAACCAAGAAACCAACAAACCAACAAACCAACAAACCAAAAAACCAACAAACCAACAAACCATCAAACGAACAAACCAACAAACCAACAAACCAACAACCCAACAAACCAACAAACCAAAAAACCAACAAACCAACAAGCCAACAAGCCAACAAGCCAACAAACGAACAAACCAACAAACCAACAAGCCAACAAACCAACAAACCAACAAACCAACAAACCAACAAACCAACAAACCAACAAACCAACAAAACAACAAGCCAACAAGCCAACAAACCAACAAACCAACAAGCCAACAAACCAACAAACCAACAAGCCAACAAGCCAACAAACCAACAAAAAAATAAACCAACAAGCCAACAAACCAACAAACCAACAAGCCAACAAGCCAACAAGCCAACAAACCATCAAACCAACAAGCCAACAAACCAACAAACCAACAAGCCAACAAGCCAACAAACCAACAAACCAACAAACCAACAAGCCAACAAACCAACAAACCAACAAACCAAAAAAACAACAAACCAACAAACTAACAAGCCAACAAGCCAACAAACCAACAAACCAACAAGCCAACAAACCAACAAACAAACATGCCAACAAACCAACAAATCAACAAATCAACAAACCATTAAACCCAGAAACCAACAAACTAACAAACCAACAAGCCAACAAGCCAACAAACCAACAAACCAACAAGCAAACAAACCAACAAAACAACAAACCAACAAGCCAACAAACCAACAAAGCAACAAGCCAACAAGCCAACAAACCAACAGACCAACAAGCCAACAAACCAACAAACCAACAAACCAACAAACCAACAAACTAACAAACCAACAAACCAACAAGCCAACAAGCCAACAAACCAACAAACCAACAAACTAAAAAACCAACAAACCAACAAACCAACAAACCAACAAACCAACAAACCAACAAACCAACAAGCCAACAAGCCAACAAACCAACAAACTAGCAAACCAACAAGCCAACTAACCAACAAACCAACAAGCCAACAAGCAAACAAACCAACAAACCAACAAACCAACAAACCAACAAACCAACAAACCAACAAGCCAACAAACCAACAAACCAACAAGCCAACAAGCCAACAAACCAACAAACCAACAAGCCAACAAACCAACAAGCCAACAAACCAACAAACCAACAAACCAAGTAACCAAAAAGCCAACAAACAAACAAACCAACAAGCCAACAAGCCAACAAACCAACAAACCAACAAAGCAACAAGCCAACAAGCCAACAAACCAACAAACCAACAAGCCAACAAACCAACAAACCAACAAACCAACAAGCCAACTAACCAACAAACCAACAAGCCAACAAGCCAACAAACCAACAAACCAACAAACCAACAAACTAAGTAACCAACAAGCCAACAAGCCAACAAGCCAACAAACCAACAAACCAACAAGCCAACAAACCAACAAACCAACAAGCCAACAAACCAACAAACCAACAAACCAAAAAACCAACAAACCAACAAACCAACAAGCCAATAAGCCAACAAACCAACAAACCAACAAACCAACAAGCCAACAAGCCAACAAACTAACAAACCAACAAGCCAACAAACCAACAAACCAACAAACCAACAAGCCAACAAACCAACAAACAAATAAACCAACAAACCAAAAAACCAACAAACCAACAAACCAACAAACCAACAAAGCAACAAGCCAACAAGCCAACAAACCAACAAACCAACAAGCCAACAAACCAACAAACCAACAAACCAACAAACCAACAAACTAACAAACTAACAAACCAACAAACCAACAAGCCAACAAGCCAACAAACCAGCAAACCAACAAACCAACAAGCCAACAAGCCAACAAACCAACAAACCAACAAGCCAACAAGCCAACAAACCAACAAACCAACAAGCCAACAAACCAACAAACCAACAAACCAACAAACCAACAAACCAACAAACCAACAAACCAACAAACCAACAAACCAACAAGCCAACAAGCCAACAAACCAACAAACCAACAAACCAACAAGCCAACAAACCAACAAGCCAACAAGCCAACAAACCAACAAGCCAACAAACCAACAAACCAACAAACCAAGTAACCAAAAAGCCAACAAACTAACAAACCAACAAGCCAACAAACTAAGTAACCAACAAGCCAACAAACCAACAAACCAACAAGCCAACAAACCAACAAACCAACAAACCAACAAACCAACAAACCAACAAGCCAACAAACCAACAAACAAATAAACCAACAAACCAACAAACCAACAAACCAACAAACCAACAAACCAACAAACCAACAAACCCACAAACCAACAAACCAACAAACCAACAATCCAACAAGCCAACAAACCAACAAACCAAGAAACCAACAAGCCAACAAACCAACAAACCAACAAGCCAACAAACCAACAAACCAACAAACCAACAAGCCAACAAACAAATAAACCAACAAACCATAAAACCAACAAACCAACAAACCAACAAACCAAAAAACTAACAAACCAACAAGCCAACAAGCCAACAAACCAACAAACCATCAAGCAAACAAACCAACAAACCAACAAACAAACATGCCAACAAACCAACAAATCAACAAATCAACAAACCATTAAACCAAGAAACCAACAAACTAACAAACCAACAAGCCAACAAGCCAACAAACCAACAAACCAACAAGCAAACAAACCAACAAAACAACAAACCAACAAGCCAACAAACCAACAAAGCAACAAGCCAACAAGCCAACAAACCAACAAACCAACAAGCCAACAAACCAACAAACCAACAAACCAACAAACCAACAAACTAACAAACCAACAAACCAACAAGCCAACAAGCCAACAAACCAACAAACCAACAAACTAAAAAACCAACAAACCAACAAACCAACAAACCAACAAACCAACAAACCAACAAGCCAACAAGCCAACAAACCAACAAACTAGCAAACCAACAAGCCAACTAACCAACAAACCAACAAGCCAACAAGCAAACAAACCAACAAACCAACAAACCAACAAACCAACAAACCAACAAACCAACAAGCCAACAAACCAACAAACCAACAAGCCAACAAGCCAACAAACCAACAAACCAACAAGCCAACAAACCAACAAGCCAACAAACCAACAAACCAACAAACCAAGTAACCAAAAAGCCAACAAACAAACAAACCAACAAGCCAACAAGCCAACAAACCAACAAACCAACAAAGCAACAAGCCAACAAGCCAACAAACCAACAAACCAACAAGCCAACAAACCAACAAACCAACAAACCAACAAGCCAACTAACCAACAAACCAACAAGCCAACAAGCCAACAAGCCAACAAACCAACAAACCAACAAACCAACAAACTAAGTAACCAACAAGCCAACAAGCCAACAAGCCAACAAACCAACAAACCAACAAGCCAACAAACCAACAAACCAACAAGCCAACAAACCAACAAACCAACAAACCAAAAAACCAACAAACCAACAAACCAACAAGCCAATAAGCCAACAAACCAACAAACCAACAAACCAACAAGCCAACAAGCCAACAAACTAACAAACCAACAAGCCAACAAACCAACAAACCAACAAACCAACAAGCCAGCAAACCAACAAACAAATAAACCAACAAACCAAAAAACCAACAAACCAACAAACCAACAAACCAACAAAGCAACAAGCCAACAAGCCAACAAACCAACAAACCAACAAGCCAACAAACCAACAAACCAACAAACCAACAAACCAACAAACTAACAAACCAACAAACCAACAAGTCAACAAGCCAACAAACCCACAAACCAACAAACCAAAAAACCAAAAAACCAACAAACCAACAAACCAACAAACCAACAAACCAACAAACCAACAAAACAACAAACCAACAAACCAACAAGTTAACAAGCCAACAAACCAACAAACTAACAAACCAACAAGCCAACAAACCAACGAACCAACAAGCCAACAACCCAACAAACCAACAAACCAACAAACCAACAAACCAACAAACCAACAAACCAACAAGCCAACTAACCAACAAACCAACAAGCCAACAAGCCAACAAACCAACAAACCCACAAACCAACAAACCAACAAACTAAGTAACCAACAAACCAACAAACCAACAAAAAAACAGGCCAACAAACCAACAAACCAACAAACCAACAAACCAACAAACCAACAAGCCAACAAACCAACAAACAAATAAACCAACAAACCAAAAAAACAACGAACCAACAAACAAAAAACCAACAAACCAACAAGCCAACAAGCCAACAAACCAACAAACCAACAAACCAACAAACCAACAAACCAACAAACCAACAAACCAACAAACCAACAAACCAACAAACCAACAAGCCAACAAGCCAACAAACCAACAAACCAACAAGCCAACAAACCAACAAACAAATAAATTAACAAACCAACAAACCAACAAATCAACTAACCAACAAACTAACAAACCAACAAGCAAACAAACCAACAAACCAACAAGCCAACAAACCAACAAACCAACAAACCAACAAGCCAACAAGCCAACAAACCAACAAACTAGCAAACCAACAAGCCAACTAACCAACAAACCAACAAACCAACAAACCAACAAACTAAAAAACCAACAAACCAACAAACCAACAAACCAACAAACCAACAAACCAACAAGCCAACAAGCCAACAAACCAACAAACTAGCAAACCAACAAGCCAACTAACCAACAAACCAACAAGCCAACAAGCAAACAAACCAACAAACCAACAAACCAACAAACCAACAAACCAACAAACCAACAAGCCAACAAACCAACAAACCAACAAGCCAACAAGCCAACAAACCAACAAACCAACAAGCCAACAAACCAACAAGCCAACAAACCAACAAACCAACAAACCAAGTAACCAAAAAGCCAACAAACAAACAAACCAACAAGCCAACAAGCCAACAAACCAACAAACCAACAAAGCAACAAGCCAACAAGCCAACAAACCAACAAACCAACAAGCCAACAAACCAACAAACCAACAAACCAACAAGCCAACTAACCAACAAACCAACAAGCCAACAAGCCAACAAACCAACAAACCAACAAACCAACAAACTAAGTAACCAACAAGCCAACAAGCCAACAAGCCAACAAACCAACAAACCAACAAGCCAACAAACCAACAAACCAACAAGCCAACAAACCAACAAACCAACAAACCAAAAAACCAACAAACCAACAAACCAACAAGCCAATAAGCCAACAAACCAACAAACCAACAAACCAACAAGCCAACAAGCCAACAAACTAACAAACCAACAAGCCAACAAACCAACACACCAACAAACCAACAAGCCAACAAACCAACAAACAAATAAACCAACAAACCAAAAAACCAACAAACCAACAAACCAACAAACCAACAAAGCAACAAGCCAACAAGCCAACAAACCAACAAACCAACAAGCCAACAAACCAACAAACCAACAAACCAACAAACCAACAAACTAACAAACCAACAAACCAACAAGTCAACAAGCCAACAAACCCACAAACCAACAAACCAAAAAACCAAAAAACCAACAAACCAACAAACCAACAAACCAACAAACCAACAAACCAACAAAACAACAAACCAACAAACCAACAAGCCAACAAGCCAACAAACCAACAAACTAACAAACCAACAAGCCAACAAACCAACGAACCAACAAGCCAACAACCCAACAAACCAACAAACCAACAAACCAACAAACCAACAAACCAACAAACCAACAAGCCAACTAACCAACAAACCAACAAGCCAACAAGCCAACAAACCAACAAACCCACAAACCAACAAACCAACAAACTAAGTAACCAACAAACCAACAAACCAACAAAAAAACAAGCCAACAAACCAACAAACCAACAAACCAACAAACCAACAAACCAACAAGCCAACAAACCAACAAACAAATAAACCAACAAACGAAAAAACCACCGAACCAACAAACAAAAAACCAACAAACCAACAAGCCAACAAGCCAACAAACCAACAAACCAACAAACCAACAAACCAACAAACCAACAAACCAATAAACCAACAAACCAACAAACCAACAAACCAACAAACCAACAAGCCAACAAGCCAACAAACCAACAAACCAACAAACCAACAAACAAATAAATTAACAAACCAACAAACCAACAAATCAACTAACCAACAAAATAACAAACCAACAAGCAAACAAACCAACAAACCAACAAGCCAACAAACCAAAAAACCAACAAACCAACAAGCCAACAAGCTAACAAACCAACAAACCAACAAACCAACAAACCAACAAACCAACAAACCAACAAGCCAACAAACCAACAAACCAACAACCCTATAAACCAAAAAACCAACAAACCAACAAGCCAACAAACCAACAAACAAATAAACCAAAAAACCAACAAACCAACAAACCAACAAACCAACAAACCAACAAACCAACAAGCCAACCAGCCAACAAACCAACAAACCAACAAACCAACAAGCCCACAAACCAACAAGCCAACAAGCTAACAAACCAACAAACCAACAAACCAAGTAACCAAAAGCCAACAAACTAACAAGCCAACAAGCCAACAAACCAACAAACCAACAAGCCAACAAACCATCAAACAAATAAATTAACAAACCAACAAACCAACAAATCAACTAACCAACAAACTAACAAACCAACAAGCAAACAAACCAACAAACCAACAAGCCAACAAACCAACAAACCAACAAACCAACAAGCCAACAAGCCAACAAACCAACAAACCAACAAGCCAACAAACCAACAAACCAACAAGCCAACAAACTAAGTAACCAACAAGCCAACAAACCAACAAACCAACAAACCAACAAGCCAACAAGCCAACAAACCAACAAACCAACAACCCTACAAACCAAAAAACCAACAAACCAACAAGCCAACAAACCAACCAACAAATAAACCAAAAAACCAACAAACCAACAAACCAACAAACCAACAAACCAACAAACCAACAAGCCAACCAGCCAACAAACCAACAAACCAAAAAACCAACAAGCCAACAAACCAACAAGCCAACAAGCCAACAAACCAACAAACCAACAAACCAAGTAACCAAAAAGCCAACAAACTAACAAACCAACAAGCCAACAAGCCAACAAGCCAACAAACCAATAAACCAACAAAGCAACAAGCCAACAAGCCAACAAAACAACAAAACAACAAGCCAACAAACCAACAATCCAACAAGCCAACAAGCCAACAAACCAACAAGCCAACAAGCCAACAAACCAACAAGCCAACAAGTCAACAAACCGACAAGCCAACAAGCCAACAAACCAACAAACCAACAAACCAACAAACCAACAAGCCAACAAACCAACAAACCAAAAAACAAACAAACCAACAAACCAACAAACCAATAAACCAAGTAACCAAAAAGCCAACAAACTAACAAACCAACTAGCCAACAAACCAAAAAACCAACAAACCAACATGCCAACAAACAAAAAACCAACAAGCCAATAAACCAACAAACCAAAAAACCAACAAACCAACAAACCAACAAACCAACAAACCAACAAACCAACAAGCCAACAAGCCAACAAGCCAACACACCAACAAACCAACAAACCAACAAGCCAACAAACCAACAAACCAACAAACCAACAAACCAAGTAACCAAAAAGCCAACAAACTAACAAACTAACAAAGCAACAAGCCAACAAGCCAACAAGCCAACAAACCAACAAACCAACAAAGCAACAAGCCAAGAAGCCAACAAACCAACAAACCAACAAGCCAACAAACCAACAAACCAACAAGCCAACAAGCCAACAAACCAACAAAACAACATACCAACAAGCCGACAAACCAACAAACCAACAAGCCAACAAACCAACAAACCAACAAACCAACAAACCAACAAGCCAACAAGCCAACAAACCAACAAACCAACAAGCCAACAAACCAACAAACCAACAAACCAACAAGCCAACAAACCAACAAGCCAACAAACCAACAAACCAACAAACCAAGTAACCAAAAAGCCAACAAACTAACAAACCAACAAGCCAACAAGCCAACAAACTAACAAACCAACAAAGCAACAAGCCAACAAGCCAACAAACCAACAAACCAACAAGCCAACAAGCCAACAAACCAACAAACCAACAAGCCAACAAGCCAACAAACCAACAAACCAACAAGCCAACAAGCCAACAAACCAACAAACCAAAAAACCAACAAACTAAAAACCAACAAGCCAACAAGCCAACAAACCAACAAACCAACAATCCAACAAACGAACAAACCAACAAACTAAGTAACGAACAAACCAACAAACTAAGTAACCAACAAGCCAACAAACCAACAAACCAACAAGCCAACAAGCCAACAAACCAACAAACCAATAAGCCAACAAACCAACAAACCAACAAACCAACAAACCAACAAGCCAACAAGCCAACAAACCAACAAACCAACAAACCAACAAGCCAACAAACCAACAAGCCAACAAAACAACAAACCAACAAACCAAGTAACCAAAAAGCCAACAAACTAACAAACCAACAAGTTAACAAGCCAACAAACCAACAAACTAACAAAGCAACAAGCCAACAAGCCAACAAACCAACAAACCAACAAGCCAACCAACCAACAAACCAACAAACCAACAAACTAACAAACCAACAAACCAACAAACCAACAAACCAACAAGCCAACAAGCCAACAAACCAACAAACCAACAAACCAAAAAACCAACAAACCAACAAACCAACAAACCAACAAACCAACAAACCAACAAACCAACAAGCCAACAAGCCAACAAACCAACAAACAAATAAACCAACAAACCAACAAACCAACAAACCAAAAAACCAACAAACCAACAAGCCAACAAGCCAACAAATCAACAAACTAACAAACCAACAAACATACTAACCAACAAGCCAACAAGCCAACAAGCCAACAAACCAACAAACCAACAAGCCAACAAGCGAACAAACCAACAAACCAACAAACCAACAAGCCAACAAAACAACAAACCAACAAACCAACAAACCAACAAACCAACAAACCAACAAACCAACAAACCAACAAACCAACAAACCAACAAACCATCAAGCCAACAAGCCAACAAACCAACAAACCAACAAGCCAACAAACCAACAAACAAATAAATTAACAAACCAACAAAAAAACAAATCAACAAACCAACAAACTAACAAACCAACAAGCAAACAAACCAGCAAACCAACAAGCCAACAAACCAACAAACCAACAAACCAACAAGCCAACAAACCAACAAACCAACAAGGCAACCAGCCAACAAACCAACAAACCAACAAACCAACAAGCCAACAAACCAACAAGCCAACAAGCCAACAAACCAACAAACCAACAAGCCAACAAGCCAACAAACCAACAAACCAACAAGCCAACAAACCAACAAACAAATAAATTAACAAACCAACAAACCAACAAATCAACTAACCAACAAACTAACAAACCAACAAGCAAACAAACCAACAAACCAACAAGCCAACAAACCAACAAACCAACAAACCAACAAGCCAACAAGCCAACAAACCAATAAACCAACAAGCCGACAAACCAACAAACCAACAAACCAACATGCCAACAAACCAACAAACTAAGTAACCAACAAGCCAACAAACCAACAAACCAACAAGCCAACAAGCCAACAAACCAACAAACCAACAACCCTACAAACCAAAAAACCAACAAACCAACAAACCAACAAACCAACAAACAAATAAACCAAAAAACCAACAAACCAACAAACCAACAAACCAACAAACCAACAAACCAACAAGCCAACCAGCCAACAAACTAACAAACCAACAAACCAACAAGCCAACAAACCAACAAGCCAACAAGCCAACAAACCAACAAACCAACAAACCAAGTAACCAAAAAGCCAACAAACTAACAAACCAACAAGCCAACAAGCCAACAAACCAATAAACCAACAAAGCAACAAGCCAACAAGCCAACAAAACAACAAAACAACAAGCCAACAAACCAACAATCCAACAATCCAACAAGCCAACAAACCAACAAGCCAACAAGCCAACAAACCAACAAGCCAACAAGTCAACAAACCGACAAGCCAACAAGCCAACAAACCAACAAACCAACAAACCAACAAACCAACAAGCCAACAAACCAACAAACCAAAAAACAAACAAACCAACAAACCAACAAACCAATAAACCAAGTAACCAAAAAGCCAACAAACTAACAAACCAACTAGCCAACAAACCAAAAAACCAACAAACCAACATGCCAACAAACAAAAAACCAACAAGCCAATAAACCAACAAACCAAAAAACCAACAAACCAACAAACCAACAAACCAACAAACCAACAAACCAACAACCCAACAAGCCAACAAGCCAACACACCAACAAACCAACAAACCAACAAGCCAACAAACCAACAAACCAACAAACCAAGTAACCAAAAAGCCAACAAACTAACAAACTAACAAACCAACAAGCCAACAAGCCAACAAGCCAACAAACCAACAAACCAACAAAGCAACAAGCCAAGAAGCCAACAAACCAACAAACCAACAAGCCAACAAACCAACAAACCAACAAGCCAACAAGCCAACAAACCAACAAAACAACATACCAACTAGCCGACAAACCAACAAACCAACAAGCCAACAAACCAACAAACCAACAAACCAACAAACCAACAAGCCAACAAGCCAACAAACCAACAAACCAACAAGCCAACAAACCAACAAACCAACAAACCAACAAGCCAACAAACCAACAAGCCAACAAACCATCAAACCAACAAACCAAGTAACCAAAAAGCCAACAAACTAACAAACCAACAAGCCAACAAGCCAACAAACTAACAAACCAACAAAGCAACAAGCCAACAAGCCAACAAACCAACAAACCAACAAGCCAACAAGCCAACAAACCAACAAACCAACAAGCCAACAAGCCAACAAACCAACAAACCAACAAGCCAACAAGCCAACAAACCAACAAACCAAAAAACCAACAAACTAAAAACCAACAAGCCAACAAGCCAACAAACCAACAAACCAACAATCCAACAAACGAACAAACCAACAAACTAAGTAACGAACAAACCAACAAACTAAGTAACCAACAAGCCAACAAACCAACAAACCAACAAGCCAACAAGCCAACAAACCAACAAACCAATAAGCCAACAAACCAACAAACCAACAAACCAACAAACCAACAAGCCAACAAGCCAACAAACCAACAAACCAACAAACGAACAAGCCAACAAACCAACAAGCCAACAAAACAACAAACCAACAAACCAAGTAACCAAAAAGCCAACAAACTAACAAACCAACAAGTTAACAAGCCAACAAACCAACAAACCAACAAAGCAACAAGCCAACAAGCCAACAAACCAACAAACCAACAAGCCAACCAACCAACAAACCAACAAACCAACAAACTAACAAGCCAACAAACCAACAAACCAACAAACCAACAAGCCAACAAGCCAACAAACCAACAAACCAACAAACCAAAAAACCAACAAACCAACAAACCAACAAACCAACAAACCAACAAACCAACAAGCCAACAAGCCAACAAACCAACAAACAAATAAACCAACAAACCAACAAACCAACAAACCAAAAAACCAACAAACCAACAAGCCAACAAGCCAACAAATCAACAAACTAACAAACCAACAAACATACTAACCAACAAGCCAACAAGCCAACAAGCCAACAAACCAACAAACCAACAAGCCAACAAGCGAACAAACCAACAAACCAACAAACCAACAAGCCAACAAACCAACAAACCAACAAACCAACAAACCAACAAACCAACAAACCAACAAACCAACAAACCAACAAACCAACAAACCAACAAACCAACAAACCAACAAACCATCAAGCCAACAAGCCAACAAACCAACAAACCAACAAGCCAACAAACCAACAAACAAATAAATTAACAAACCAACAAAAAAACAAATCAACAAACCAACAAACTAACAAACCAACAAGCAAACAAACCAACAAACCAACAAGCCAACAAACCAACAAACCAACAAACCAACAAGCCAACAAGCCAACAAACCAACAAACCAACAAGCCAACAAACCAACAAACCAACAAACCAACATGCTAACAAACCAACAAACTAAGTAACCAACAAGCCAACAAACCAACAAACCAACAAGCCAACAAGCCAACAAACCAACAAACCAACAAACCAACAAGCCAACAAACCAACAAGCCAACAAGCCAACAAACCAACAACCCAACAAGCCAACAAACCAACAAACCAACAACCCTACAAACCAACAAACCAACAAACAAATAAACCAAAAAACCAACAAACCAACAAACCAACAAACCAACAAACCAACAAACCAACAAACAAACAAACCAACAAGCCAACCAGCCAACAAACCAACAAACCAACAAACCAACAAGCCAACAAACCAACAAGCCAACAAGCCAACAAACCAACAAACCAACAACCCTACAAACCAACAAACCAACAAGCCAACAAACCAACAAACAAATAAACCAACAAACCAACAAACCAACAAACCAAAAAACCAACAAACCAACAAGCCAACAAGCCAACAAATCAACAAACTAACAAACCAACAAACATACTAACCAACAAGCCAACAAGCCAACAAGCCAACAAACCAACAAACCAACAAGCCAACAAGCGAACAAACCAACAAACCAACAAACCAACAAGCCAACAAACCAACAAACCAACAAACCAACAAACCAACAAACCAACAAACCAACAAACCAACAAACCAACAAACCAACAAACCAACAAACCAACAAACCAACAAACCAACAAACCAACAAACCATCAAGCCAACAAGCCAACAAACCAACAAACCAACAAGCCAACAAACCAACAAACAAATAAATTAACAAACCAACAAAAAAACAAATCAACAAACCAACAAACTAACAAACCAACAAGCAAACAAACCAACAAACCAACAAGCCAACAAACCAACAAACCAACAAACCAACAAGCCAACAAGCCAACAAACCAACAAACCAACAAGCCAACAAACCAACAAACCAACAAACCAACATGCTAACAAACCAACAAACTAAGTAACCAACAAGCCAACAAACCAACAAACCAACAAGCCAACAAGCCAACAAACCAACAAACCAACAAACCAACAAGCCAACAAACCAACAAGCCAACAAGCCAACAAACCAACAACCCAACAAGCCAACAAACCAACAAACCAACAACCCTACAAACCAACAAACCAACAAACCAACAAACCAACAACCCAACAAGCCAACAAACCAACAAACCAACAACCCTACAAACCAACAAACCAACAAACAAATAAACCAAAAAACCAACAAACCAACAAACCAACAAACCAACAAACCAACAAACAAACAAACCAACAAGCCAACCAGCCAACAAACCAACAAACCAACAAACCAACAAGCCAACAAACCAACAAGCCAACAAGCCAACAAACCAACAAACCAACAACCCTACAAACCAACAAACCAACAAACCAACAAGCCAACAAACCAACAAACAAATAAACCAAAAAACCAACAAGCCAACAAACCAACAAACCAACAAACCAACAAACCAACAAGCCAACCAGCCAACAAACCAACAAACCAACAAACCAACAAGCCAACAATCCAACAAGCCAATAAGCCAACAAGCCAACAAACCAACAAACCAACAAACCAACAAACCAACAAACCAACAAACCAACAAACCAACAAACCAACAAACCAACAAACCAACAAACCAACAAACCAACAAACCATCAAGCCAACAAGCCAACAAACCAACAAACCAACAAGCCAACAAACCAACAAACAAATAAACCAACAAACCAACAAACCAACAAACCAAAAAACCAACAAACCAACAAGCCAACAAGCCAACAAATCAACAAACTAACAAACCAACAAACATACTAACCAACAAGCCAACAAGCCAACAAGCCAACAAACCAACAAACCAACAAGCCAACAAGCGAACAAACCAACAAACCAACAAACCAACAAGCCAACAAACCAACAAACCAACAAACCAACAAACCAACAAACCAACAAACCAACAAACCAACAAACCAACAAACCAACAAACCAACAAACCAACAAACCATCAAGCCAACAAGCCAACAAACCAACAAACCAACAAGCCAACAAACCAACAAACAAATAAATTAACAAACCAACAAAAAAACAAATCAACAAACCAACAAACTAACAAACCAACAAGCAAACAAACCAACAAACCAACAAGCCAACAAACCAACAAACCAACAAACCAACAAGCCAACAAGCCAACAAACCAACAAACCAACAAGCCAACAAACCAACAAACCAACAAACCAACATGCTAACAAACCAACAAACTAAGTAACCAACAAGCCAACAAACCAACAAACCAACAAGCCAACAAGCCAACAAACCAACAAACCAACAAACCAACAAGCCAACAAACCAACAAGCCAACAAGCCAACAAACCAACAACCCAACAAGCCAACAAACCAACAAACCAACAACCCTACAAACCAACAAACCAACAAACCAACAAACCAACAACCCAACAAGCCAACAAACCAACAAACCAACAACCCTACAAACCAACAAACCAACAAACAAATAAACCAAAAAACCAACAAACCAACAAACCAACAAACCAACAAACCAACAAACAAACAAACCAACAAGCCAACCAGCCAACAAACCAACAAACCAACAAACCAACAAGCCAACAAACCAACAAGCCAACAAGCCAACAAACCAACAAACCAACAACCCTACAAACCAACAAACCAACAAACCAACAAGCCAACAAACCAACAAACAAATAAACCAAAAAACCAACAAGCCAACAAACCAACAAACCAACAAACCAACAAACCAACAAGCCAACCAGCCAACAAACCAACAAACCAACAAACCAACAAGCCAACAATCCAACAAGCCAATAAGCCAACAAGCCAACAAACCAACAAACCAACAAACCAAGTAACCAAAAAGCCAACAAACTAACAAACCAACAAGCCAACAAGCCAACAAATCAATAAACCAACAAACCAACAAACCAACAAACCAACAAGCCAACAAGCCAACAAACCAACAAACAAATAAACCAACAAACCAACAAACCAACAAACCAAAAAACCAACAAACCAACAAGCCAACAAGCCAACAAATCAACAAACTAACAAACCAACAAACATACTAACCAACAAGCCAACAAGCCAACAAGCCAACAAACCAACAAACCAACAAGCCAACAAGCGAACAAACCAACAAACCAACAAACCAACAAGCCAACAAACTAACAAACCAACAAACCAACAAACCAACAAACCAACAAACCAACAAACCAACAAACCAACAAACCAACAAACCAACAAACCAACAAACCAACAACCCATCAAGCCAACAAGCCAACAAACCAACAAACCAACAAGCCAACAAACCAACAAACAAATAAATTAACAAACCAACAAAAAAACAAATCAACAAACCAACAAACTAACAAACCAACAAGCAAACAAACCAACAAACCAACAAGCCAACAAACCAACAAACCAACAAACCAACAAGCCAACAAGCCCACAAGCCAACAAACCAACAAGCCAACAAACCAACAAACCAACAAACCAACATGCTAACAAACCAACAAACTAAGTAACCAACAAGCCAACAAACCAACAAACCAACAAGCCAACAAGCCAACAAACCAACAAACCAACAAACCAACAAGCCAACAAACCAACAAGCCAACAAGCCAACAAACCAACAACCCAACAAGCCAACAAACCAACAAACCAACAACCCTACAAACCAACAAACCAACAAACCAACAAACCAACAACCCAACAAGCCAACAAACCAACAAACCAACAACCCTACAAACCAACAAACCAACAAACAAATAAACCAAAAAACCAACAAACCAACAAACCAACAAACCAACAAACCAACAAACAAACAAACCAACAAGCCAACCAGCCAACAAACCAACAAACCAACAAACCAACAAGCCAACAAACCAACAAGCCAACAAGCCAACAAACCAACAAACCAACAACCCTACAAACCAACAAACCAACAAACCAACAAGCCAACAAACCAACAAACAAATAAACCAAAAAACCAACAAGCCAACAAACCAACAAACCAACAAACCAACAAACCAACAAGCCAACCAGCCAACAAACCAACAAACCAACAAACCAACAAGCCAACAATCCAACAAGCCAATAAGCCAACAAGCCAACAAACCAACAAACCAACAAACCAAGTAACCAAAAAGCCAACAAACTAACAAACCAACAAGCCAACAAGCCAACAAATCAATAAACCAACAAAGCAACAAGCCAACAAGCCAACAAAACAACAAAACAACAAGCCAACAAACCAACAATCCAACAAGCCAACAAGCCAACAAACCAACAAGCCAACAAGCCAACAAACCAACAAGCCAACAAGTCAACAAACCGACAAGCCAACAAGCCAACAAACCAACAAACCAACAAACCAACAAACCAACAAGCCAACAAACCAACAAACCAAAAAACAAACAAACCAACAAACCAACAAACCAATAAACCAAGTAACCAAAAAGCCAACAAACTAACAAACCAACTAGCCAACAAACCAAAAAACCAACAAGCCAACATGCCAACAAACAAAAAAACCAACAAGCCAATAAACCAACAAACCAAAAAACCAACAAACCAACAAACCAACAAACCAACAAACCAACAAACCAACAAGCCAACAAGCCAACAAGCCAACACACCAACAAACAAACAAACCAACAAGCCAACAAACCAACAAACCAAGTAACCAAAAAGCCAACAAACTAACAAACCAACAAGCCAACAAGCCAACAAACCAACAAACCAACAAAGCAACAAGCCAAGAAGCCAACAAACCAACAAACCAACAAGCCAACAAACCAACAAACCAACAAGCCAACAAGCCAACAAACCAACAAAACAACAAACCAACAAGCCGACAAACCAACAAACCAACAAGCCAACAAACCAACAAACCAGCAAACCAACAAACCAACAAGCCAACAAGCCAACAAACCAACAAACCAACAAGCCAACAAACCAACAAACCAACAAACCAACAAGCCAACAAACCAACAAGCCAACAAACCAACAAACCAACAAACCAAGTAACCAAAAAGCCAACAAACTAACAAACCAACAAGCCAACAAGCCAACAAACTAACAAACCAACAAAGCAACAAGCCAACAAGCCAACAAACCAACAAACCAACTAGCCAACAAGCCAACAAACCAACAAACCAACAAGCCAACAAGCCAACAAACCAACAAACCAACAAGCCAACAAGCCAACAAGCCAACAAACCAACAAACCAAAAAACCAACAAACTAAAAAACCAACAAGCCAACAAGCCAACAAACCAACAAACCAACAATCCAACAAACGAACAAACCAACAAACTAAGTAACCAACAAGCCAACAAACCAACAAACCAACAAGCCAACAAGCCAACAAACCAACAAACCAATAAGCCAACAAACCAACAAACCAACAAACCAACAAACCAACAAGCCAACAAGCCAACAAACCAACAAACCAACAAACCAACAAGCCAACAAACCAACAAGCCAACAAAACAACAAACCAACAAACCAAGTAACCAAAAAGCCAACAAACTAACAAACCAACAAGTTAACAAGCCAACAAACCAACAAACCAACAAAGCAACAAGCCAACAAGCCAACAAACCAACAAACCAACAAGCCAACCAACCAACAAACCAACAAACCAACAAACTAACAAACCAACAAACCAACAAACCAACAAACCAACAAGCCAACAAGCCAACAAACCAACAAACCAACAAACCAAAAAACCAACAAACCAACAAACCAACAAACCAACAAACCAACAAACCAACAAGCCAACAAGCCAACAAACCAACAAACAAATAAACCAACAAACCAACAAACCAACAAACCAAAAAACCAACAAACCAACAAGCCAACAAGCCAACAAATCAACAAACTAACAAACCAACAAACATACTAACCAACAAGCCAACAAGCCAACAAGCCAACAAACCAACAAACCAACAAGCCAACAAGCGAACAAACAAACAAACAAACAAACCAACAAGCCAACAAACCAACAAACCAACAAGCCAACAAACCAACAAACCAACAAACTAAGTAACCAAAAAGCCAACAAACTAACAAACCAACAAGCCAACAAGCCAACAAACTAACAAACCAACAAAGCAACAAGCCAACAAGCCAACAAACCAACAAACCAACAAGCCAACAAGCCAACAAACCAACAAACCAACAAGCCAACAAGCCAACAAACCAACAAACCAACAAGCCAACAAGCCAACAAACCAACAAACCAAAAAACCAACAAACTAAAAAACCAACAAGCCAACAAGCCAACAAACCAACAAACCAACAATCCAACAAACGAACAAACCAACAAACTAAGTAACCAACAAGCCAACAAACCAACAAACCAACAAGCCAACAAGCCAACAAACCAACAAACCAATAAGCCAACAAACCAACAAACCAACAAACCAACAAACCAACAAGCCAACAAGCCAACAAACCAACAAACCAACAAACCAACAAGCCAACAAACCAACAAGCCAACAAAACAACAAACCAACAAACCAAGTAACCAAAAAGCCAACAAACTAACAAACCAACAAGTTAACAAGCCAACAAACCAACAAACCAACAAAGCAACAAGCCAACAAGCCAACAAACCAACAAACCAACAAGCCAACCAACCAACAAACCAACAAACCAAGAAACTAACAAACCAACAAACCAACAAACCAACAAACCAACAAGCCAACAAGCCAACAAACCAACAAACCAAAAAACCAACAAACCAACAAACCAACAAACCAACAAACCAACAAACCAACAAGCCAACAAGCCAACAAACCAACAAACAAATAAACCAACAAACCAACAAACCAACAAACCAAAAAACCAACAAACCAACAAGCCAACAAGCCAACAAATCAACAAACTAACAAACCAACAAACATACTAACCAACAAGCCAACAAGCCAACAAGCCAACAAACCAACAAACCAACAAGCCAACAAGCGAACAAACAAACAAACCAACAAACCAACAAGCCAACAAACCAACAAACCAACAAACCAACAAACCAACAAACCAACAAACCAACAAACCAACAAACCAACAAACCAACAAACCAACAAACCAACAAACCAACAAGCCAACAAGCCAACAAACCAACAAACCAACAAACCAACAAACCAACAAACCAACAAACCAACAAGCCAACAAGCCAACACACCAACAAACCAACAAACCAACAAGCCAACAAACCAACAAACCAACAAACCAACAAACCAAGTAACCAAAAAGCCAACAAACTAACAAACCAACAAGCCAACAAGCCAACAAACCAACAAACCAACAAAGCAAGAAGCCAAGAAGCCAACAAACCAACAAACCAACAAGCCAACAAACCAACAAACCAACAAGCCAACAAGCCAACAAACCAACAAAACAACAAACCAACAAGCCGACAAACCAACAAACCAACAAGCCAACAAACCAACAAACCAGCAAACCAACAAACCAACAAGCCAACAAGCCAACAAACCAACAAACCAACAAGCCAACAAACCAACAAACCAACAAGCCAACAAACCAACAAGCCAACAAACCAACAAACCAACAAACCAAGTAACCAAAAAGCCAACAAACTAACAAACCAACAAGCCAACAAGCCAACAAACTAACAAACCAACAAAGCAACAAGCCAACAAGCCAACAAACCAACAAACCAACAAGCCAACAAGCCAACAAACCAACAAACCAACAAGCCAACAAGCCAACAAACCAACAAACCAACAAGCCAACAAGCCAACAAACCAACAAACCAAAAAACCAACAAACTAAAAAACCAACAAGCCAACAAGCCAACAAACCAACAAACCAACAATCCAACAAACGAACAAACCAACAAACTAAGTAACCAACAAGCCAACAAACCAACAAACCAACAAGCCAACAAGCCAACAAACCAACAAACCAATAAGCCAACAAACCAACAAACCAACAAACCAACAAACCAACAAGCCAACAAGCCAACAAACCAACAAACCAACAAACCAACAAGCCAACAAACCAACAAGCCAACAAAACAACAAACCAACAAACCAAGTAACCAAAAAGCCAACAAACTAACAAACCAACAAGTTAACAAGCCAACAAACCAACAAACCAACAAAGCAACAAGCCAACAAGCCAACAAACCAACAAACCAACAAGCCAACTAACCAACAAACCAACAAACCAACAAACTAACAAACCAACAAACCAACAAACCAACAAACCAACAAGCCAACAAGCCAACAAACCAACAAACCAACAAACCAAAAAACCAACAAACCAACAAACCAACAAACCAACAAACCAACAAACCAACAAGCCAACAAGCCAACAAACCAACAAACAAATAAACCAACAAACCAACAAACCAACAAACCAAAAAACCAACAAACCAACAAGCCAACAAGCCAACAAATCAACAAACTAACAAACCAACAAACATACTAACCAACAAGCCAACAAGCCAACATGCCAACAAACCAACAAACCAACAAGCCAACAAGCGAACAAACCAACAAACCAACAAACCAACAAGCCAACAAACGAACAAACCAACAAACCAACAAACCAACAAACCAACAAACTAACAAACCAACAAACCAACAAACCAACAAACCAACAAACCAACAAACCAACAAACCAACAAGCCAACTAGCCAACAAACCAAAAAACCAACAAGCCACCAAGCCAACAAACAAAAAAACCAACAAGCCAATAAACCAACAAACCAAAAAACCAACAAACCAACAAACCAACAAACCAACAAACCAACAAACCAACAAGCCAACAAGCCAACAAGCCAACACACCAACAAACCAACAAACCAACAAGCCAACAAACCAACAAACCAACAAACCAACAAACAAAGTAACCAAAAAGCCAACAAACTAACAAACCAACAAGCCAACAAGCCAACAAACCAACAAACCAACAAAGCAACAAGCCAAGAAGCCAACAAACCAACAAACCAACAAGCCAACAAACCAACAAACCAACAAACCAACAAGCCAACAAGCCAACAAACAAACAAACCAACAAGCCAACAAGCCAACAAACCAACAAACCAAAAAACCAACAAACTAAAAAACCAACAAGCCAACAAGCCAACAAACCAACAAACCAACAATCCAACAAACGAACAAACCAACAAACTAAGTAACCAACAAGCCAACAAACCAACAAACCAACAAGCCAACAAGCCAACAAACCAACAAACCAATAAGCCAACAAACCAACAAACCAACAAACCAACAAACCAACAAGCCAACAAGCCAACAAACCAACAAACCAACAAACCAACAAGCCAACAAACCAACAAGCCAACAAAACAACAAACCAACAAACCAAGTAACCAAAAAGCCAACAAACTAACAAACCAACAAGTTAACAAGCCAACGAACCAACAAACCAACAAAGCAATAAGCCAACAAGCCAACAAACCAACAAACCAACAAGCCAACCAACCAACAAACCAACAAACCAACAAACTAACAAACCAACAAACCAACAAACCAACAAACCAACAAACCAACAAGCCAACAAGCCAACAAACCAACAAACCAACAAACCAAAAAACCAACAAACCAACAAACCAACAAACCAACAAACCAACAAACCAACAAGCCAACAAGCCAACAAACCAACAAACTAACAAACCAACAAGCCAACAAATCAACAAACCAACAAGCCAACAAGCCAACAAACCAACAAACCAACAAACCAACAAACCAACAAACCAACAAACCAACAAACCAACAAGCCAACAAACCAACAAACCAACAAGCCAACAAGCCAACAAGCCAACAAACCAACAAACCAACAAGCCAACAAACCAACAAGCTAACAAACCAACAAACCAACAAACCAAGTAACCAAAAAGCCAACAAACTAACAAACCAACAAGCCAACAAGCCAACAAACCAACAAACCAACAAAGCAACAAGCCAACAAGCCAACAAACCAACAAACCAACAAACCAACAAACCAACAAATCAACAAGCCAACAAGCCAACAAACCAACAAACTAAGTAACCAACAAGTCAACAAACCAACAAACCAACAAGCCAACAAACCAACAAACCAACAAGCCAATAAGCCAACAAACCAACAAGCCAACAAGCCAACAAACCAACAAACCAACAAGCCAACAAGCCAACAAACCAACAAACCAACAAGCCAACAAACCAACAAACCAATAAACCAACAAACCAACAAACCAACAAACCAACAAACCAACAAGCCAACAAACCAACAAACCAACAAACCAACAAACCAACAAACCAAGTAACCAAAAAGCCAACAAACTAAGTATCCAACAAGCCAACAAACCAACAAACCAACAAGCCAACAAGCCAACAAACCAACAAACCAACAAACCAACAAACCAACAAGCCAACAAGCCAACAAACCAACAAACAAATAAACCAACAAACCAACAAACCAACAAACCAAAAAACCAACAAACCAAAAAACCAACAAACCAACAAACCAACAAGCCAACAAGCCAACAAACCAACAAACCAACAAGCCAACAAGCCAACAAACCAACAAACCAACAAGCCAACAAACCAACAAACCAACAAGCCAACAAACCAACAAACAAATAAACCAACAAACCAAAAAACCAACAAACCAACAAACCAACAAACCAACAAACCAACAAACCAACAAACCAACAAGCCAACAAGCCAACAAACCAACAAACCAACAAGCCAACAAACCAACAAACCAACAAACAAACATGCCAACAAATCAACAAATCAACAAACCTACAAGCCAACAAACCAACAAACCAACAAACCAAGTAACCAAAAAGCCAACAAACTAACAAACCAACAAGCCAACAAACTAAGTATCCAACAAGCCAACAAACCAACAAACCAACAAACCAACAAATCAACAAGCCAACAAGCCAACAAACCAACAAACTAAGTAACCAACAAGTCAACAAACCAACAAACCAACAAGCCAACAAACCAACAAACCAACAAGCCAATAAGCCAACAAACCAACAAGCCAACAAGCCAACAAACCAACAAACCAACAAGCCAACAAGCCAACAAACCAACAAACCAACAAGCAAACAAACCAACAAACCAATAAACCAACAAACCAACAAACCAACAAACCAACAAACCAACAAGCCAACAAACCAACAAACCAACAAACCAACAAATCAAGTAACCAAAAAGCCAACAAACTAACAAACCAACAAGCCAACAAACTAAGTATCCAACAAGCCAACAAACCAACAAACCAACAAACCAACAAATCAACAAGCCAACAAGCCAACAAACCAACAAACTAAGTAACCAACAAGTCAACAAACCATCAAACCAACAAACCAACAAGCCAACAAACCAACAAACCAACAAACCAACAAACCAAGTAACCAAAAAGCCAACAAACTAACAAACCAACAAGCCAACAAGCCAACAAACTAACAAACCAACAAAGCAACAAGCCAACAAGCCAACAAACCAACAAACTAACAAGCCAACAAACCAACAAACCAACAAACCAACAAGCCAACAAGCCAACAAACCAACAAACCAACAAGCCAATAAGCCAACAAACCAACAAACCAAAAAACCAACAAACTAAAAAACCAACAAGCCAACAAGCCAACAAACCAACAAACCAACAATCCAACAAACGAACAAACCAACAAACTAAGTAACCAACAAGCCAACAAACCAACAAACCAACAAGCCAACAAGCCAACAAACCAATAAGCCAACAAACCAACAAACCAACAAACCAACAAACCAACAAGCCAACAAGCCAACAAACCAACAAACCAACAAACCAACAAGCCAACAAACCAACAAGCCAACAAAACAACAAACCAACAAACCAAGTAACCAAAAAGCCAACAAACTAACAAACCAACAAGTTAACAAGCCAACGAACCAACAAACCAACAAAGCAACAAGCCAACAAGCCAACAAACCAACAAACCAACAAGCCAACCAACCAACAAACCAACAAACCAACAAACTAACAAACCAACAAACCAACAAACCAACAAACCAACAAACCAACAAGCCAACAAGCCAACAAACCAACAAACCAACAAACCAAAAAACCAACAAACCAACAAACCAACAAACCAACAAACCAACAAACCAACAAGCCAACAAGCCAACAAACCAACAAACTAACAAACCAACAAGCCAACAAATCAACAAACCAACAAGCCAACAAGCCAACAAACCAACAAACCAACAAACCAACAAACCAACAAACCAACAAACCAACAAACCAACAAACCAACAAGCCAACAAACCAACAAACCAACAAGCCAACAAGCCAACAAGCCAACAAACCAACAAACCAACAAGCCAACAAACCAACAAGCTAACAAACCAACAAACCAACAAACCAAGTAACCAAAAAGCCAACAAACTAACAAACCAACAAGCCAACAAGCCAACAAACCAACAAACCAACAAAGCAACAAGCCAACAAGCCAACAAACCAACAAACCAACAAACCAACAAACCAACAAACCAACAAATCAACAAGCCAACAAGCCAACAAACCAACAAACTAAGTAACCAACAAGTCAACAAACCAACAAACCAACAAGCCAACAAACCAACAAACCAACAAGCCAATAAGCCAACAAACCAACAAGCCAACAAGCCAACAAACCAACAAACCAACAAGCCAACAAGCCAACAAACCAACAAACCAAAAAGCCAACAAACCAACAAACCAATAAACCAACAAACCAACAAACCAACAAACCAACAAACCAACAAACCAACAAACCAACAAATCAAGTAACCAAAAAGCCAACAAACTAACAAACCAACAAGCCAACAAACTAAGTATCCAACAAGCCAACAAACCAACAAACCAACAAGCCAACAAGCCAACAAACCAACAAACCAACAAACCAACAAACCAACAAGCCAACAAGCAAACAAACCAACAAACAAATAAACCAACAAACCAACAAACCAACAAACCAAAAAACCAACAAACCAAAAAACCAACAAACCAACAAACCAACAAGCCAACAAGCCAACAAACCAACTAACCAACAAGCCAACAAGCCAACAAACCAACAAACCAACAAGCCAACAAACCAACAAACCAACAAGCCAACAAACCAACAAACAAATAAACCAACAAACCAAAAAACCAACAAACCAACAAACCAACAAACCAACAAACCAACAAACCAACAAACCAACAAGCCAACAAGCCAACAAACCAACAAACCAACAAGCCAACAAACCAACAAACCAACATACAAACATGCCAACAAATCAACAAATCAACAAACCAACAAGCCAACAAACCAACAAACCAACAAACCAAGTAACCAAAAAGCCAACAAGCTAACAAACCAACAAGCCAACAAACTAAGTATCCAACAAGCCAACAAACCAACAAACCAACAAACCAACAAATCAACAAGCCAACAAGCCAACAAACCAACAAACTAAGTAACCAACAAGTCAACAAACCAACAAACCAACAAGCCAACAAACCAACAAACCAACAAGCCAATAAGCCAACAAACCAACAAGCCAACAAGCCAACAAACCAACAAACCAACAAGCCAACAAGCCAACAAACCAACAAACCAACAAGCCAACAAACCAACAAACCAATAAACCAACAAACCAACAAACCAACAAACCAACAAACCAACAAGCCAACAAACCAACAAACCAACAAACCAACAAATCAAGTAACCAAAAAGCCAACAAACTAACAAACCAACAAGCCAACAAACTAAGTATCCAACAAGCCAACAAACCAACAAACCAACAAGCCATTAAGCCAACAAACCAACAAACCAACAAACCAACAAACCAACAAGCCAACAAGCCAACAAACCAACAAACAAATAAACCAACAAACCAACAAACCAACAAACCAAAAAACCAACAAACCAAAAAACCAACAAACCAACAAACCAACAAGCCAACAAGCCAACAAACCAACAAACCAACAAGCCAACAAGCCAACAAACCAACAAACCAACAAGCCAACAAACCAACAAACCAACAAGCCAACAAACCATCAAACAAATAAACCAACAAACCAAAAAACCAACAAACCAACAAACCAACAAACCAACAAACCAACAAACCAACAAACCAACAAACCAACAAGCCAACAAGCCAACAAACCAACAAACCAACAAGCCAGCAAACCAACAAACCAACAAACAAACATGCCAACAAATCAACAAATCAACAAACCAACAAGCCAACAAACCAACAAACCAACAAACCAAGTAACCAAAAAGCCAACAAACTAACAAACCAACAAGCCAACAAACTAAGTATCCAACAAGCCAACAAACCAACAAACCAACAAGCCAACAAGCCAACAAACCAACAAACCAACAAACCAACAAACCAACAAACCAACAAGCCAACAAACCAACAAACAAATAAACCAACAAACCAAAAAACCAACAAACCAACAAACCAACAAACCAACAAACCAACAAACCAACAAACCAACAAGCCAACAAGCCAACAAACCAACAAACCAACAAGCCAACAAGCCAACAAACCAACAAACCAACAAGCCAACAAGCCAACAAACCAACAAACCAACAAGCCAACAAGCCAACAAACCAACAAACCAAAAAACCAACAAACTAAAAAACCAACAAGCCAACAAGCCAACAAGCCAACAAACCAACAAACCAACAATCCAACAAACGAACAAACCAACAAACTAAGTAACCAACAAGCCAACAAGCCAACAAACCAACAAACCAACAAGCCAACAAGCCAACAAACCAACAAACCAATAAGCCAACAAACCAACAAACCAACAAACCAAAAAACCGACAAACCCACAAACCAACAAACCAACAAACCAACAAGCCAACAAGCCAACAAGCCAACAAACCAACAAACAAACAAACCAACAAGCCAACAAACCAACAAGCCAACAAACCAACAAACCAACAAACCAACAAACCAACAAGCCAACAAACCAACAAACCAACAAACCAAGTAACCAAAAAGCCAACAAACTAACAAACCAACAAGCCAACAAACTAAGTATCCAATAAGCCAACAAACCAACAAACCAACAAGCCAACAAGCCAACAAGCCAACAAACCAATAAACCAACAAACCAACAAACCAACAAACCAACAAGCCAACAAGCCAACAAACCAACAAACAAATAAACCAACAAACCAACAAACCAACAAACCAAAAAACCAACAAACCAAAAAACCAACAAACCAACAAACCAACAAGCCAACAAGCCAACAAACCAACAAACCAACAAGCCAATAAGCCAACAAACCAACAAACCAACAAGCCAAAAAACCAACAAACCAACAAGCCAATAAGCCAACAAACCAACAAGCCAACAAGCCAACAAACCAACAAACCAACAAGCCAACAAGCCAACAAACCAACAAACCAACAAGCCAACAAACCAACAAACCAATAAACCAACAAACCAACAAACTAACAAATCAACAAACCAACGAGCCAACAAGCCAACAAACCAACAAACCAACAAACCAACAAGCCAACAAACCAACAAACCAACAAACCAACAAACCAAGTAACCAAAAAGCCAACAAACTAACAAACCAACAAGCCAACAAACAAAAAAGCCAACAAACCATCAAGCCAACAAGCCAACAAGCGAACACACCAACAAACCAACAAACCAACAAGCCAACAAACCAACAAACCAACAAACCAACAAACCAACAAACCAACAAACCAACAAACCAACAAACCAACAAACCAACAAACCAACAAACCAACAAGCCAACAAGCCAACAAACCAACAAACCAACAAGCCAACAAACCAACAAACAAATAAATTAACAAACCAACAAACCAACAAATCAACAAACCAACAAACTAACAAACCAACAAGCAAACAAACCAACAAACCAACAAGCCAATAAACCAACAAACCAACAAACTAACAAGCCAACAAGCCAACAAACCAACAAACCAACAAGCCAACAAACCAACAAACCAACAAACCAACATGCCAACAAACCAACAAACTAAGTAACCAACAAGCCAACAAACCAACAAGCCAACCAACCAACAAACCAACAAACCAACAAACTAACAAACCAACAAACCAACAAACCAACAAACCAACAAGCCAACAAGCCAACAAACCAACAAACCAACAAACCAAAAAACCAACAAACCAACAAACCAACAAACCAACAAACCAACAAACCAACAAACCAACAAGCCAACAAGCCAACAAACCAACAAACTAACAAACCAACAAGCCAACAAATCAACAAACCAACAAGCCAACAAGCCAACAAACCAACAAACCAACAAACCAACAAACCAACAAACCAACAAACCAACAAACCAACAAGACAACAAACCAACAAACCAACAAGCCAACAAGCCAACAAGCCAACAAACCAACAAACCAACAAGCCAACAAACCAACAAGCTAACAAACCAACAAACCAACAAACCAAGTAACCAAAAAGCCAACAAACTAACAAACCAACAAGCCAACAAGCCAACAAACCAACAAACCAACAAAGCAACAAGCCAACAAGCCAACAAACCAACAAACCAACAAACCAACAAACCAACAAATCAACAAGCCAACAAGCCAACAAACCAACAAACTAAGTAACCAACAAGTCAACAAACCAACAAACCAACAAGCCAACAAACCAACAAACCAACAAGCCAATAAGCCAACAAACCAACAAGCCAACAAGCCAACAAACCAACAAACCAACAAGCCAACAAGCCAACAAACCAACAAACCAACAAGCCAACAAACCAACAAACCAATAAACCAACAAACCAACACACCAACAAACCAACAAACCAACAAGCCAACAAACCAACAAACCAACAAACCAACAAATCAAGTAACCAAAAAGCCAACAAACTAACAAACCAACAAGCCAACAAACTAAGTATCCAACAAGCCAACAAACCAACAAACCAACAAGCCAACAAGCCAACAAACCAACAAACAAATAAACCAACAAACCAAAAAACCAACAAACCAACAAACCAACAAGCCAACAAGCCAACAAACCAACAAACCAACAAGCCAATAAGCCAACAAACCAACAAACCAACAAGCCAAAAAACCAACAAACCAACAAGCCAATAAGCCAACAAACCAACAAGCCAACAAGCCAACAAACCAACAAACCAACAAGCCAACAAGCCAACAAACCAACAAACCAACAAGCCAACAAACCAACAAACCAATAAACCAACAAACCAACAAACTAACAAATCAACAAACCAACGAGCCAACAAGCCAACAAACCAACAAACCAACAAACCAACAAGCCAACAAACCAACAAACCAACAAACCAACAAACCAAGTAACCAAAAAGCCAACAAACTAACAAACCAACAAGCCAACAAACAAAAAAGCCAACAAACCATCAAGCCAACAAGCCAACAAGCGAACAAACCAACAAACCAACAAACCAACAAGCCAACAAACCAACAAACCAACAAACCAACAAACCAACAAACCAACAAACCAACAAACCAACAAACCAACAAACCAACAAACCAACAAACCAACAAGCCAACAAGCCAACAAACCAACAAACCAACAAGCCAACAAACCAACAAACAAATAAATTAACAAACCAACAAACCAACAAATCAACAAACCAACAAACTAACAAACCAACAAGCAAACAAACCAACAAACCAACAAGCCAATAAACCAACAAACCAACAAACTAACAAGCCAACAAGCCAACAAACCAACAAACCAACAAGCCAACAAACCAACAAACCAACAAACCAACATGCCAACAAACCAACAAACTAAGTAACCAACAAGCCAACAAACCAACAAGCCAACCAACCAACAAACCAACAAACCAACAAACTAACAAACCAACAAACCAACAAACCAACAAACCAACAAGCCAACAAGCCAACAAACCAACAAACCAACAAACCAAAAAACCAACAAACCAACAAACCAACAAACCAACAAACCAACAAACCAACAAGCCAACAAGCCAACAAACCAACAAACTAACAAACCAACAAGCCAACAAATCAACAAACCAACAAGCCAACAAGCCAACAAACCAACAAACCAACAAACCAACAAACCAACAAACCAACAAACCAACAAACCAACAAGCCAACAAACCAACAAACCAACAAGCCAACAAGCCAACAAGCCAACAAACCAACAAACCAACAAGCCAACAAACCAACAAGCTAACAAACCAACAAACCAACAAACCAAGTAACCAAAAAGCCAACAAACTAACAAACCAACAAGCCAACAAGCCAACAAACCAACAAACCAACAAAGCAACAAGCCAACAAGCCAACAAACCAACAAACCAACAAACCAACAAACCAACAAATCAACAAGCCAACAAGCCAACAAACCAACAAACTAAGTAACCAACAAGTCAACAAACCAACAAACCAACAAGCCAACAAACCAACAAACCAACAAGCCAATAAGCCAACAAACCAACAAGCCAACAAGCCAACAAACCAACAAACCAACAAGCCAACAAGCCAACAAACCAACAAACCAACAAGCCAACAAACCAACAAACCAATAAACCAACAAACCAACACACCAACAAACCAACAAACCAACAAGCCAACAAACCAACAAACCAACAAACCAACAAATCAAGTAACCAAAAAGCCAACAAACTAACAAACCAACAAGCCAATAAACTAAGTATCCAACAAGCCAACAAACCAACAAACCAACAAGCCAACAAGCCAACAAACCAACAAACCAACAAACCAACAAACCAACAAGCCAACAAGCCAACAAACCAACAAACAAATAAACCAACAAACCAACAAACCAACAAACCAAGAAACCAACAAACCAAAAAACCAACAAACCAACAAACCAACAAGCCAACAAGCCAACAAACCAACAAACCAACAAGCCAACAAGCCAACAAACCAACAAACCAACAAGCCAACAAACCAACAAACCAACAAGCCAACAAACCAACAAACAAATAAACCAACAAACCAAAAAACCAACAAACCAACAAACCAACAAACCAACAAACCAACAAACCAACAAACCAACAAGCCAACAAGCCAACAAACCAACAAACCAACAAGCCAACAAACCAACAAACCAACAAACAAACATGCCAACAAATCAACAAATCAAC
The DNA here is from genome assembly GCA_958298945.1 of Atherix ibis. Lineage (NCBI taxonomy): Eukaryota > Metazoa > Arthropoda > Insecta > Diptera > Athericidae > Atherix > Atherix ibis. The sequence continues at coordinate 33,786,418 of OY282608.1, forward strand.
AAACCAACAAGCCAACAAACCAACAAACCAACAAACCAACAAACCAAGTAACCAAAAAGCCAACAAACTAACAAACCAACAAGCCAACAAACTACGTATCCAACAAGCCAACAAACCAACAAACCAACAAGCCAACAAGCCAACAAACCAACAAACCAACAAGCCAACAAGCCAACAAACCAACAAACAAATAAACCAACAAACCAACAAACCAACAAACCAAAAAACCAACAAACCAAAAAACCAACAAACCAACAACCCAACAAGCCAACAAGCCAACAAACCAACAAACCAACAAGCCAACAAGCCAACAAACCAACAAACCAACAAGCCAACAAACCAACAAACCAACAAGCCAACAAACCAACAAACAAATAAACCAACAAACCAAAAAACCAACAAACCAACAAACCAACAAACCAACAAACCAACAAACCAACAAACCAACAAGCCAACAAGCCAACAAACCAACAAACCAACAAGCCAACAAACCAACAAACCAACAAACAAACATGTCAACAAATCAACAAATCAAAAACCAACAAGCCAACAAACCAACAAACCAACAAACCAACAAACCAAGTAACCAAACAGCCAACAAACCAACAAACCAACAAACCAACATGCCAACAAACCAACAAACTAAGTAACCAACAAGGCAACAAACCACAAACCAATAAACCAACAAACCAACAAACTAACAAACCAACAAACCAACAAGCCAACAAGCCAACAAACCAACAAACCAACAAACCAACAAGCCAACAAACCAACAAACCAACAAACCAACAAACCAAGTAACCAAAAAGCCAACAAACTAACAAACCAACAAGCCAACAAACAAAAAAACCAACAAACCATCAAGCCAACAAGCCAACAAATCAACAAACTAACAAACCAACAAACATACTAACCAACAAGCCAACAAGCCAACAAGCCAACAAACCAACAAACCAACAAGCCAACAAGCGAACAAACCAACAAACCAACAAACCAACAAGCCAACAAACCAACAAACCAACAAACCAACAAACCAACAAACCAACAAACCAACAAACCAACAAACCAACAAACCAACAAACCAACAAACCAACAAACCAACAAACCAACAAGCCAACAAGCCAACAAACCAACAAACCAACAAGCCAACAAACCAACAAACAAATAAATTAACAAACCAACAAACCAACAAATCAACAAACCAACAAACTAACAAACCAACAAGCAAACAAACCAACAAACCAACAAGCCAATAAACCAACAAACCAACAAACTAACAAGCCAACAAGCCAACAAACCAACAAACCAACAAGCCAACAAACCAACAAACCAACAAACCAACATGCCAACAAACCAACAAACTAAGTAACCAACAAGCCAACAAACCAACAAGCCAACCAACCAACAAACCAACAAACCAACAAACTAACAAACCAACAAACCAACAAACCAACAAACCAACAAGCCAACAAGCCAACAAACCAACAAACCAACAAACCAAAAAACCAACAAACCAACAAACCAACAAACCAACAAACCATTAAACCAACAAGCCAACAAGCCAACAAACCAACAAACTAACAAACCAACAAGCCAACAAATCAACAAACCAACAAGCCAACAAGCCAACAAACCAACAAACCAACAAACCAACAAACCAACAAACCAACAAACCGACAAACCAACAAGCCAACAAACCAACAAACCAACAAGCCAACAAGCCAACAAGCCAACAAACCAACAAACCAACAAGCCAACAAACCAACAAGCTAACAAACCAACAAACCAACAAACCAAGTAACCAAAAAGCCAACAAACTAACAAACCAACAAGCCAACAAGCCAACAAACCAACAAACCAACAAAGCAACAAGCCAACAAGCCAACAAACCAACAAACGAACAAACCAACAAACCAACAAATCAACAAGCCAACAAGCCAACAAACCAACAAACTAAGTATCCAACAAGTCAACAAACCAACAAACCAGCAAGCCAACAAACCAACAAACCAACAAGCCAATAAGCCAACAAACCAACAAGCCAACAAGCCAACAAACCAACAAACCAACAAACCAACAAGCCAACAAGCCAACAAACCAACAAACCAACAAGCCAACAAACCAACAAACCAATAAACCAACAAACCAACAAACCAACAAACCAACAAACCAACAAGCCAACAAACCAACAAACCAACAAACCAACAAATCAAGTAACCAAAAAGCCAACAAACTAACAAACCAACAAGCCAACAAACTAAGTATCCAACAAGCCAACAAACCAACAAACCAAAAAGCCAACAAGCCAACAAACCAACAAACCAACAAACCAACAAACCAACAAGCCAACAAGCCAACAAACCAACAAACAAATAAACCAACAAACCAACAAACCAACAAACCAAAAAACCAACAAACCAAAAAAGTAACAAACCAACAAACCAACAAGCCAACAAGCCAACAAACCAACAAACCAACAAGCCAACAAGCCAACAAACCAACAAACCAACAAGCCAACAAACCAACAAACCAACAAGCCAACAAACCAACAAACAAATAAACCAACAAACCAAAAAACCAACAAACCAACAAACCAACAAACCAACAAACCAACAAACCAACAAACCAACAAGCCAACAAGCCAACAAACCAACAAACCAACAAGCCAACAAACCAACAAACAAACATGCCAACAAATCAACAAATCAACAAACCAACAAGCCAACAAACCAACAAACCAACAAACCAACAAACCAAGTAACCAAAAAGCCAACAAACTAACAAACCAACAAGCCAACAAACTAAGTATCCAACAAGCCAACAAACCAACAAACCAACAAGCCAACAAGCCAACAAACCAACAAACCAACAAACCAACAAACCAACAAACCAACAAGCCAACAAACCAACAAACAAATAAACCAACAAACCAAAAAACCAACAAACCAACAAACCAACAAACCAACAAACCAACAAACCAACAAACCAACAAACCAACAAGCCAACAAGCCAACAAACCAACAAACCAACAAGCCAACAAGCCAACAAACCAACAAACCAACAAGCCAACAAGCCAACAAACCAACAAACCAACAAGCCAACAAACCAACAAACCAACAAACCAAAAAACCAACAAACTAAAAAACCAACAAGCCAACAAGCCAACAAGCCAACAAACCAACAAACCAACAATCCAACAAACGAACAAACCAACAAACTAAGTAACCAACAAGCCAACAAGCCAACAAACCAACAAACCAACAAGCCAACAAGCCAACAAACCAACAAACCAATAAGCCAACAAACCAACAAACCAACAAACCAAAAAACCGACAAACCAACAAACCAACAAACCAACAAACCAACAAGCCAACAAGCCAACAAGCCAACAAACCAACAAACCAACAAACCAACAAGCCAACAAACCAACAAGCCAACAAACCAACAAACCAACAAACCAACAAACCAACAAACCAACAAGCCAACAAACCAACAAACCAACAAACCAACAAACCAAGTAACCAAAAAGCCAACAAACTAACAAACCAACAAGCCAACAAACTAAGTATCCAACAAGCCAACAAACCAACAAACCAACAAGCCAACAAGCCAACAAACCAACAAACCAACAAACCAACAAACCAACAAACCAACAAGCCAACAAACCAACAAATAAATAAACCAACAAACCAACAAACCAACAAACCAAAAAACCAACAAACCAAAAAACCAACAAACCAACAAACCAACAACCCAACAAGCCAACAAACCAACAAACCAACAAGCCAATAAGCCAACAAACCAACAAACCAACAAGCCAACAAACCAACAAACCAACAAGCCAATAAGCCAACAAACCAACAAGCCAACAAGCCAACAAACCAACAAACCAACAAGCCAACAAGCCAACAAACCAACAAACCAACAAACCAACAAACCAAGTAACCAAAAAGCCAACAAACTAACAAACCAACAAGCCAACAAACAAAAAAACCAACAAACCAACAAGCCAACAAGCCAACAAACCAACAAACCAACAAGCCAACAAGCGAACAAACCAACAAACCAACAAACCAACAAGCCAACAAACCAACAAACCAACAAACCAACAAACCAACAAACCAACAAACCAACAAACCAACAAACCAACAAACCAACAAACCAACACACCAACAAACCAACAAACCAACAAGCCAACAAGCCAACAAACCAACAAACCAACAAGCCAACAAACCAACAAACAAATAAATTAACAAACCAACAAACCAACAAATCAACAAACCAACAAACTAACAAACCAACAAGCAAACAAACCAACAAACCAACAAGCCAATAAACCAACAAACCAACAAACCAACAAGCCAACAAGCCAACAAACCAACAAACCAACAAGCCAACAAACCAACAAACCAACAAGCCAACATGCCAACAAACCAACAAACTAAGTAACCAACAAGCCAACAAACCAACAAACCAACAAGCCAACAAGCCAACAAACCAACAAACCAACAACCCTACAAACCAACAAACCAACAAACCAACAAGCCAACAAACCAACAAACAAATAAACCAAAAAACCAACAAACCAACAAACCAACAAACCAACAAACCAACAAACCAACAAACCAACAAACCAACAAGCCAACATGCCAACAAACCAACAAACTAAGTAACCAACAAGCCAACAAACCAACAAACCAACAAGCCAACAAGCCAACAAACCAACAAGCCAACAAACCAACAAACAAATAAACCAACAAACCAAAAAACCAACAAACCAACAAACCAACAAGCCAACAAGCCAACAAACCAACAAACCAACAAACCAAAAAACCAACAAACCAACAAACCAACAAACCAACAAACCATTAAACCAACAAGCCAACAAGCCAACAAACCAACAAACTAACAAACCAACAAGCCAACAAATCAACAAACCAACAAGCCAACAAGCCAACAAACCAACAAACCAACAAACCAACAAACCAACAAACCAACAAACCGACAAACCAACAAGCCAACAAACCAACAAACCAACAAGCCAACAAGCCAACAAGCCAACAAACCAACAAACCAACAAGCCAACAAACCAACAAGCTAACAAACCAACAAACCAACAAACCAAGTAACCAAAAAGCCAACAAACTAACAAACCAACAAGCCAACAAGCCAACAAACCAACAAACCAACAAAGCAACAAGCCAACAAGCCAACAAACCAACAAACGAACAAACCAACAAACCAACAAATCAACAAGCCAACAAGCCAACAAACCAACAAACTAAGCATCCAACAAGTCAACAAACCAACAAACCAGCAAGCCAACAAACCAACAAACCAACAAGCCAATAAGCCAACAAACCAACAAGCCAACAAGCCAACAAACCAACAAACCAACAAGCCAACAAGCCAACAAACCAACAAACCAACAAGCCAACAAACCAACAAACCAATAAACCAACAAACCAACAAACCAACAAACCAACAAACCAACAAGCCAACAAACCAACAAACCAACAAACCAACAAATCAAGTAACCAAAAAGCCAACAAACTAACAAACCAACAAGCCAACAAACTAAGTATCCAACAAGCCAACAAACCAACAAACCAAAAAGCCAACAAGCCAACAAACCAACAAACCAACAAACCAACAAACCAACAAGCCAACAAGCCAACAAACCAACAAACAAATAAACCAACAAACCAACAAACCAAAAAACCAACAAACCAAAAAAGCAACAAACCAACAAACCAACAAGCCAACAAGCCAACAAACCAACAAACCAACAAGCCAACAAGCCAACAAACCAACAAACCAACAAGCCAACAAACCAACAAACCAACAAGCCAACAAACCAACAAACAAATAAACCAACAAACCAAAAAACCAACAAACCAACAAACCAACAAACCAACAAACCAACAAACCAACAAACCAACAAGCCAACAAGCCAACAAACCAACAAACCAACAAGCCAACAAACCAACAAACAAACATGCCAACAAATCAACAAATCAACAAACCAACAAGCCAACAAACCAACAAACCAACAAACCAACAAACCAAGTAACCAAAAAGCCAACAAACTAACAAACCAACAAGCCAACAAACTAAGTATCCAACAAGCCAACAAACCAACAAACCAACAAGCCAACAAGCCAACAAACCAACAAACCAACAAACCAACAAACCAACAAACCAACAAGCCAACAAACCAACAAACAAATAAACCAACAAACCAAAAAACCAACAAACCAACAAACCAACAAACCAACAAACCAACAAACCAACAAACCAACAAACCAACAAGCCAACAAGCCAACAAACCAACAAACCAACAAGCCAACAAGCCAACAAACCAACAAACCAACAAGCCAACAAGCCAACAAACCAACAAACCAACAAGCCAACAAACCAACAAACCAACAAACCAAAAAACCAACAAACTAAAAAACCAACAAGCCAACAAGCCAACAAGCCAACAAACCAACAAACCAACAATCCAACAAACGAACAAACCAACAAACTAAGTAACCAACAAGCCAACAAGCCAACAAACCAACAAACCAACAAGCCAACAAGCCAACAAACCAACAAACCAATAAGCCAACAAACCAACAAACCAAAAAACCGACAAACCAACAAACCAACAAACCAACAAACCAACAAGCCAACAAGCCAACAAGCCAACAAACCAACAAACCAACAAACCAACAAGCCAACAAACCAACAAGCCAACAAACCAGCAAACCAACAAACCAACAAACCAACAAACCAACAAGCCAACAAACCAACAAACCAACAAACCAACAAACCAAGTAACCAAAAAGCCAACAAACTAACAAACCAACAAGCCAACAAACTAAGTATCCAACAAGCCAACAAACCAACAAACCAACAAGCCAACAAGCCAACAAACCAACAAACCAACAAACCAACAAACCAACAAGCCAACAAACCAACAAATAAATAAACCAACAAACCAACAAACCAACAAACCAAAAAACCAACAAACCAAAAAACCAACAAACCAACAAACCAACAACCCAACAAGCCAACAAACCAACAAACCAACAAGCCAATAAGCCAACAAACCAACAAACCAACAAGCCAACAAACCAACAAACCAACAAGCCAATAAGCCAACAAACCAACAAGCCAACAAGCCAACAAACCAACAAACCAACAAGCCAACAAGCCAACAAACCAACAAACCAACAAACCAACAAACCAAGTAACCAAAAAGCCAACAAACTAACAAACCAACAAGCCAACAAACAAAAAAACCAACAAACCAACAAGCCAACAAGCCAACAAACCAACAAACCAACAAGCCAACAAGCGAACAAACCAACAAACCAACAAACCAACAAGCCAACAAACCAACAAACCAACAAACCAACAAACCAACAAACCAACAAACCAACAAACCAACAAACCAACAAACCAACAAACCAACACACCAACAAACCAACAAACCAACAAGCCAACAAGCCAACAAACCAACAAACCAACAAGCCAACAAACCAACAAACAAATAAATTAACAAACCAACAAACCAACAAATCAACAAACCAACAAACTAACAAACCAACAAGCAAACAAACCAACAAACCAACAAGCCAATAAACCAACAAACCAACAAACCAACAAGCCAACAAGCCAACAAACCAACAAACCAACAAGCCAACAAACCAACAAACCAACAAGCCAACATGCCAACAAACCAACAAACTAAGTAACCAACAAGCCAACAAACCAACAAACCAACAAGCCAACAAGCCAACAAACCAACAAACCAACAACCCTACAAACCAACAAACCAACAAACCAACAAGCCAACAAACCAACAAACAAATAAACCAAAAAACCAACAAACCAACAAACCAACAAACCAACAAACCAACAAACCAACAAACCAACAAACCAACAAGCCAACATGCCAACAAACCAACAAACTAAGTAACCAACAAGCCAACAAACCAACAAACCAACAAGCCAACAAGCCAACAAACCAACAAGCCAACAAACCAACAAACAAATAAACCAACAAACCAAAAAACCAACAAACCAACAAACCAACAAACCAACAAACCAACAAACCAACAAACCAACAAGCCAACAAGCCAACAAACCAACAAACCAACAAGCCAACAAACCAACAAACCAACAAACAAACATGCCAACAAATCAACAAACCAACAAGCCAACAAACCAACAAACCAACAAACCAACAAACCAAGTAACCAAAAAGCCAACAAACTAACAAACCAACAAGCCAACAAACTAAGTATCCAACAAGCCAACAAACCAACAAACCAACAAGCCAACAAGCCAACAAACCAACAAACCAACAAACCAACAAACCAACAAACCAACAAGCCAACAAACCAACAAACAAATAAACCAACAAACCAAAAAACCAACAAACCAACAAACCAACAAACCAACAAACCAACAAACCAACAAACCAACAAGCCAACAAGCCAACAAACCAACAAACCAACAAGCCAACAAACCAACAAACCAACAAACAAACATGCCAACAAATCAACAAATCAACAAACCAACAAGCCAACAAACCAACAAACCAACAAACCAACAAACCAAGTAACCAAAAAGCCAACAAACTAACAAACCAACAAGCCAACAAACTAAGTATCCAACAAGCCAACAAACCAACAAACCAACAAGCCAACAAGCCAACAAACCAACAAACCAACAAACCAACAAACCAACAAACCAACAAGCCAACAAACCAACAAACAAATAAACCAACAAACCAAAAAACCAACAAACCAACAAACCAACAAACCAACAAACCAACAAACCAACAAACCAACAAACCAACAAGCCAACAAGCCAACAAACCAACAAACCAACAAGCCAACAAGCCAACAAACCAACAAACCAACAAGCCAACAAGCCAACAAACCAACAAACCAACAAGCCAACAAGCCAACAAACCAACAAACCAAAAAACCAACAAACTAAAAAACCAACAAGCCAACAAGCCAACAAGCCAACAAACCAACAAACCAACAATCCAACAAACGAACAAACCAACAAACTAAGTAACCAACAAGCCAACAAGCCAACAAACCAACAAACCAACAAGCCAACAAGCCAACAAACCAACAAACCAATAAGCCAACAAACCAACAAACCAACAAACCAAAAAACCGACAAACCAACAAACCAACAAACCAACAAACCAACAAGCCAACAAGCCAACAAGCCAACAAACCAACAAACCAACAAACCAACAAACCAACAAGCCAACAAACCAACAAGCCAACAAACCAACAAACCAACAAACCAACAAACCAACAAACCAACAAGCCAACAAACCAACAAACCAACAAACCAACAAACCAAGTAACCAAAAAGCCAACAAACTAACAAACCAACAAGCCAACAAACTAAGTATCCAACAAGCCAACAAACCAACAAACCAACAAGCCAACAAGCCAACAAACCAACAAACCAACAAACCAACAAACCAACAAACCAACAAGCCAACAAACCAACAAATAAATAAACCAACAAACCAACAAACCAACAAACCAAAAAACCAACAAACCAAAAAACCAACAAACCAACAAACCAACAACCCAACAAGCCAACAAACCAACAAACCAACAAGCCAATAAGCCAACAAACCAACAAACCAACAAGCCAACAAACCAACAAACCAACAAGCCAATAAGCCAACAAACCAACAAGCCAACAAGCCAACAAACCAACAAACCAACAAGCCAACAAGCCAACAAACCAACAAACCAACAAACAAAAAAACCAACAAACCAACAAGCCAACAAGCCAACAAACCAACAAACCAACAAGCCAACAAGCGAACAAACCAACAAACCAACAAACCAACAAGCCAACAAACCAACAAACCAACAAACCAACAAACCAACAAACCAACAAACCAACAAACCAACAAACCAACAAACCAACAAACCAACACACCAACAAACCAACAAACCAACAAGCCAACAAGCCAACAAACCAACAAACCAACAAGCCAACAAACCAACAAACAAATAAATTAACAAACCAACAAACCAACAAATCAACAAACCAACAAACTAACAAACCAACAAGCAAACAAACCAACAAACCAACAAGCCAATAAACCAACAAACCAACAAACCAACAAGCCAACAAGCCAACAAACCAACAAACCAACAAGCCAACAAACCAACAAACCAACAAGCCAACATGCCAACAAACCAACAAACTAAGTAACCAACAAGCCAACAAACCAACAAACCAACAAGCCAACAAGCCAACAAACCAACAAACCAACAACCCTACAAACCAACAAACCAACAAACCAACAAGCCAACAAACCAACAAACAAATAAACCAAAAAACCAACAAACCAACAAACCAACAAACCAACAAACCAACAAACCAACAAACCAACAAACCAACAAGCCAACATGCCAACAAACCAACAAACTAAGTAACCAACAAGCCAACAAACCAACAAACCAACAAGCCAACAAGCCAACAAACCAACAAGCCAACAAACCAACAAACAAATAAACCAACAAAACAAAAAACCAACAAACCAACAAACCAACAAACCAACAAACCAACAAACCAACAAACCAACAAGCCAACAAGCCAACAAACCAACAAACCAACAAGCCAACAAACCAACAAACCAACAAACAAACATGCCAACAAATCAACAAACCAGCAAGCCAACAAACCAACAAACCAACAAACCAACAAACCAAGTAACCAAAAAGCCAACAAACTAACAAACCAACAAGCCAACAAACTAAGTATCCAACAAGCCAACAAACCAACAAACCAACAAGCCAACAAGCCAACAAACCAACAAACCAACAAACCAACAAACCAACAAACCAACAAGCCAACAAACCAACAAACAAATAAACCAACAAACCAAAAAACCAACAAACCAACAAACCAACAAACCAACAAACCAACAAACCAACAAACCAACAAGCCAACAAGCCAACGAACCAACAAACCAACAAGCCAACAAGCCAACAAACCAACAAACCAACAAGCCAACAAGCCAACAAACCAACAAACCAACAAGCCAACAAGCCAACAAACCAACAAACCAAAAAACCAACAAACTAAAAAACCAACAAGCCAACAAGCCAACAAGCCAACAAACCAACAAACCAACAATCCAACAAACGAACAAACCAACAAACTGAGTAACCAACAAGCCAACAAGCCAACAAACCAACAAACCAACAAGCCTACAAGCCAACAAACCAACAAACCAATAAGCCAACAAACCAACAAACCAACAAACCAAAAAACCGACAAACCAACAAACCAACAAACCAACAAACCAACAAGCCAACAAGCCAACAAGCCAACAAACCAACAAACCAACAAACCAACAAGCCAACAAACCAACAAGCCAACAAACCAACAAACCAACAAACCAACAAACCAACAAACCAACAAGCCAACAAACCAACAAACCAACAAACCAACAAACCAAGTAACCAAAAAGCCAACAAACTAACAAACCAACAAGCCAACAAACTAAGTATCCAACAAGCCAACAAACCAACAAACCAACAAGCCAACAAGCCAACAAACCAACAAACCAACAAACCAACAAACCAACAAACCAACAAACCAACAAGCCAACAAACCAACAAATAAATAAACCAACAAACCAACAAACCAACAAACCAAAAAACCAACAAACCAAAAAACCAACAAACCAACAAACCAACAACCCAACAAGCCAACAAACCAACAAACCAACAAGCCAATAAGCCAACAAACCAACAAACCAACAAGCCAACAAACCAACAAACCAACAAGCCAATAAGCCAACAAACCAACAAGCCAACAAGCCAACAAACCAACAAACCAACAAGCCAACAAGCCAACAAACCAACAAACCAACAAACCAACAAACCAAGTAACCAAAAAGCCAACAAACTAACAAACCAACAAGCCAACAAACAAAAAAACCAACAAACCAACAAGCCAACAAGCCAACAAACCAACAAACCAACAAGCCAACAAGCGAACAAACCAACAAACCAACAAACCAACAAGCCAACAAACCAACAAACCAACAAACCAACAAACCAACAAACCAACAAACCAACAAACCAACAAACCAACAAACCAACACACCAACAAACCAACAAACCAACAAGCCAACAAGCCAACAAACCAACAAACCAACAAGCCAACAAACCAACAAACAAATAAATTAACAAACCAACAAACCAACAAATCAACAAACCAACAAACTAACAAACCAACAAGCAAACAAACAAACAAACCAACAAGCCAATAAACCAACAAACCAACAAACCAACAAGCCAACAAGCCAACAAACCAACAAACCAACAAGCCAACAAACCAACAAACCAACAAGCCAACATGCCAACAAACCAACAAACTAAGTAACCAACAAGCCAACAAACCAACAAACCAACAAGCCAACAAGCCAACAAACCAACAAACCAACAACCCTACAAACCAACAAACCAACAAACCAACAAGCCAACAAACCAACAAACAAATAAACCAAAAAACCAACAAACCAACAAACCAACAAACCAACAAACCAACAAACCAACAAACCAACAAGCCAACATGCCGACAAACCAACAAACTAAGTAACCAACAAGCCAACAAACCAACAAACCAACAAGCCAACAAGCCAACAAACCAACAAACCAACAACCCTACAAACCAACAAACCAACAAACCAACAAGCCAACAAACCAACAAACAAATAAACCAAAAAACCAACAAACCAACAAACCAACAAACCAACAAACCAACAAACCAACAAGCCAACCAGCCAACAAACCAACAAACCAACAAACCAACAAGCCAATAAAACCAACAAGCCAACAAACCAACAAACCAACAAACCAAGTAACCAAAAAGCCAACAAACTAACAAACCAACAAGCCAACAAGCCAACAAACCAATAAACCAACAAAGCAACAAGCCAACAAGCCAACAAAACAATAAAACAACAAGCCAACAAACCAACAATCCAACAAGCCAACAAGCCAACAAACCAACAAGCCAACAAACCAACAAGCCAACAAGTCAACAAACCGACAAGCCAACAAGCCAACAAACCAACAAACCAACAAACCAACAAACCAACAAGCCAACAAACCAACAAACCAAAAAACAAACAAACCAACAAACCAACAAACCAATAAACCAAGTAACCAAAAAGTCAACAAACTAACAAACCAACTAGCCAACAAACCAAAAAACCAACAAGCCAACAAGCCAACAAACAAAAAAACCAACAAGCCAATAAACCAACAAACCAAAAAACCAACAAACCAACAAACCAACAAACCAACAAACCAACAAACCAACAAGCCAACAAGCCAACAAGCCAACACACCAACAAACCAACAAACCAACAAGCCAACAAACCAACAAACCAACAAACCAACAAACCAAGTAACCAAAAAGCCAACAAACTAACAAACCAACAAGCCAACAAGCCAACAAACCAACAAACCAACAAACCAACAAACCAAGTAACCAAAAAGCCAACAAACTAACAAACCAACAAGCCAACAAACAAAAAAACCAACAAACCAACAAGCCAACAAGCCAACAAACCAACAAACCAACAAGCCAACAAGCGAACAAACCAACAAACCAACAAACCAACAAGCCAACAAACCAACAAACCAACAAACCAACAAACCAACAAACCAACAAACCAACAAACCAACAAACCAACAAACCAACACACCAACAAACCAACAAACCAACAAGCCAACAAGCCAACAAACCAACAAACCAACAAGCCAACAAACCAACAAACAAATAAATTAACAAACCAACAAACCAACAAATCAACAAACCAACAAACTAACAAACCAACAAGCAAACAAACAAACAAACCAACAAGCCAATAAACCAACAAACCAACAAACCAACAAGCCAACAAGCCAACAAACCAACAAACCAACAAGCCAACAAACCAACAAACCAACAAGCCAACATGCCAACAAACCAACAAACTAAGTAACCAACAAGCCAACAAACCAACAAACCAACAAGCCAACAAGCCAACAAACCAACAAACCAACAACCCTACAAACCAACAAACCAACAAACCAACAAGCCAACAAACCAACAAACAAATAAACCAAAAAACCAACAAACCAACAAACCAACAAACCAACAAACCAACAAACCAACAAACCAACAAGCCAACATGCCGACAAACCAACAAACTAAGTAACCAACAAGCCAACAAACCAATAAACCAACAAGCCAACAAGCCAACAAACCAACAAACCAACAACCCTACAAACCAACAAACCAACAAACCAACAAGCCAACAAACCAACAAACAAATAAACCAAAAAACCAACAAACCAACAAACCAACAAACCAACAAACCAACAAACCAACAAGCCAACCAGCCAACAAACCAACAAACCAACAAACCAACAAGCCAATAAAACCAACAAGCCAACAAACCAACAAACCAACAAACCAAGTAACCAAAAAGCCAACAAACTAACAAACCAACAAGCCAACAAGCCAACAAACCAATAAACCAACAAAGCAACAAGCCAACAAGCCAACAAAACAATAAAACAACAAGCCAACAAACCAACAATCCAACAAGCCAACAAGCCAACAAACCAACAAGCCAACAAACCAACAAGCCAACAAGTCAACAAACCGACAAGCCAACAAGCCAACAAACCAACAAACCAACAAACCAACAAACCAACAAGCCAACAAACCAACAAACCAAAAAACAAACAAACCAACAAACCAACAAACCAATAAACCAAGTAACCAAAAAGTCAACAAACTAACAAACCAACTAGCCAACAAACCAAAAAACCAACAAGCCAACAAGCCAACAAACAAAAAAACCAACAAGCCAATAAACCAACAAACCAAAAAACCAACAAACCAACAAACCAACAAACCAACAAACCAACAAACCAACAAGCCAACAAGCCAACAAGCCAACACACCAACAAACCAACAAACCAACAAGCCAACAAACCAACAAACCAACAAACCAACAAACCAAGTAACCAAAAAGCCAACAAACTAACAAACCAACAAGCCAACAAGCCAATAAACCAACAAACCAACAAAGCAACAAGCCAAGAAGCCAACAAACCAATAAACCAACAAGCCAACAAACCAACAAACCAACAAGCCAACAAGCCAACAAACCAACAAAACAACAAACCAACAAGCCGACAAACCAACAAACCAACAAGCCAACAAACCAACAAACCAACAAACCAACAAACCAACAAGCCAACAAGCCAACAAACCAACAAACCAACAAGCCAACAAACCAACAAACCAACAAACCAACAAGCCAACAAACCAACAAGCCAACAAACCAACAAACCAACAAACCAAGTAACCAAAAAGCCAACAAACTAACAAACCAACAAGCCAACAAGCCAACAAACTAACAAACCAACAAAGCAACAAGCCAACAAGCCAACAAACCAACAAACCAACAAGCCAACAAGCCAACAAACCAACAAACCAACAAGCCAACAAGCCAACAAACCAACAAACCAGCAAGCCAACAAGCCAACAAACCAACAAACCAAAAAACCAACAAACTAAAAAACCAACAAGCCAACAAGCCAACAAACCAACAAACCAACAATCCAACAAACGAACAAACCAACAAACTAAGTAACCAACAAGCCAACAAACCAACAAACCAACAAGCCAACAAGCCAACAAACCAACAAACCAATAAGCCAACAAACCAACAAACCAACAAACCAACAAACCAACAAGCCAACAAGCCAACAAACCAACAAACCAACAAACCAACAAGCCAACAAACCAACAAGCCAACAAAACAGCAAACCAACAAACCAAGTAACCAAAAAGCCAACAAACTAACAAACCAACAAGTTAACAAGCCAACAAACCAACAAACCAACAAAGCAACAAGCCAACAAGCCAACAAACCAACAAACCAACAAGCCAACCAACCAACAAACCAACAAACCAACAAACTAACAAACCAACAAACCAACAAACCAACAAACCAACAAGCCAACAAGCCAACAAACCAACAAACCAACAAACCAAAAAACCAACAAACCAACAAACCAACAAACCAACAAACCAACAAGCCAACAAGCCAACAAACCAACAAACTAACAAACCAACAAGCCAACAAATCAACAAACCAACAAGCCAACAAGCCAACAAACCAACAAACCAACAAACCAACAAACCAACAAATCAACAAACCAACAAACCAACAAGCCAACAAACCAACAAACCAACAAGCCAACAAGCCAACAAGCCAACAAACCAACAAACCAACAATCCAACAAACCAACAAGCTAACAAACCAACAAACCAACAAACCAAGTAACCAAAAAGCCAACAAACTAACAAACCAACAAGCCAACAAGCCAACAAACCAACAAACCAACAAAGCAACAAGCCAACAAAGCAACAAGCCAACAAGCCAACAAACCAACAAACCAACAAGCCAACAAATCAACAAGCCAACAAGCCAACAAACCAACAAACTAAGTAACCAACAAGTCAACAAACCAACAAACCAACAAACCAACAAGCCAATAAGCCAACAAACCAACAAGCCAACAAGCCAACAAACCAACAAACCAACAAGCCAACAAGCCAACAAACCAACAAACCAACAAGCCAACAAACCAACAAACCTATAAACCAACAAACCAACAAACCAACAAACCAACAAACCAACAAACCAACAAACCAACAAACCAACAAATCAAGTAACCAAAAAGCCAACAAACTAACAAACCAACAAGCCGACAAACTAAGTATCCAACAAGCCAACAAACCAACAAACCAACAAACCAACAAGCCAACAAGCCAACAAACCAACAAACCAGCAAACCAACAAACCAACAAACCAACAAGCCAACAAGCCAACAAACCAACAAACAAATAAACCAACAAACCAACAAACCAACAAACCAAAAAACCAACAAACCAAAAAACCAACAAACCAACAAACCAACAAGCCAACAAGCCAACAAACCAACAAGCCAACAAGCCAACAAACCAACAAACCAACAAGCCAACAAACCAACAAACCAACAAGCCAACAAACCAACAAACAAATAAACCAACAAACCAAAAAACTAACAAACCAACAAACCAACAAACCAACAAACCAACAAACCAACAAACCAACAAACCAACAAACCAACAAACCAACAAACCAACAAGCCAACAAGCCAACAAACCAACAAACCAACAAGCCAACAAACCAACAAACAAACATGCCAACAAATCAACAAATCAACAAACCAACAAGCCAACAAACCAACAAACCAACAAATCAACAAACCAAGTAACCAAAAAGCCAACAAACTAACAAACCAACAAGCCAACAAACTAAGTACCCAACAAGCCAACAAACCAACAAACCAACAAGCCAACAAGCCAACAAACCAACAAACCAACAAACCAACAAACCAACAAACCAACAAGCCAACAAATCAACAAACAAATAAACCAACAAACCAAAAAACCAACAAACCAACAAACCAACAAACCAACAAACCAACAAACCAACAAACCAACAAGCCAACAAGCCAACAAACCAACAAACCAACAAGCCAACAAGCCAACAAACCAACAAGCCAACAAGCCAACAAACCAACAAACCAACAAGCCAACAAGCCAACAAACCAACAAACCAAAAAACCAACAAACTAAAAAACCAACAAGCCAACAAGCCAACAAGCCAACAAACCAACAAACCAACAATCCAACAAACGAACAAACCAACAAACTAAGTAACCAACAAGCCAACAATCCAACAAACCAACAAACCAACAAGCCAACAAGCCAACAAACCAACAAACCAATAAGCCAACAAACCAACAAACCAATAAACCAAAAAACCGACAACCCAACAAACCAACAAACCAACAAACCAACAAGCCAACAAGCCAACAAACCAACAAACCAACAAACCATCAAGCCAACAAACCAACAAGCCAACAAACCAACAAACCAACAAACCAACAAACCAACAAGCCAACAAACCAATAAACCAACAAACCAACAAACCAAGTAACCAAAAAGCCAACAAACTAACAAACCAACAAGCCAACAAACTAAGTATCCAACAAGCCAACAAACCAACAAACCAACAAGCCAACAAGCCAACAAACCAACAAACAAACAAACCAACAAACCAACAAACCAACAAGCCAACAAACAAATAAACCAACAAACCAACAAACCAACAAACCAAAAAACCAACAAACCAAAAAACCAACAAACCAACAAACCAACAAGCCAACAAGCCAACAAACCAACAAACCAACAAGCCAATAAGCCAACAAACCAACAAACCAACAAGCCAACAAACCAACAAACCAACAAGCCAATAAGCCAACAAACCAACAAGCCAACAAGCCAACAAACCAACAAACCAACAAGCCAACAAGCCAACAAACCAACAAACCAACAAGCCAACAAACCAACAAACCAATAAACCAACAAACCAACAAACTAACAAACCAACAAACCAACAAGCCAACAAGCCAACAAACCAACAAACCAACAAACCAACAAGCCAACAAACCAACAAACCAACAAACCAACAAACCAAGTAACCAAAAAGCCAACAAACTAACAAACCAACAAGCCAACAAACTAAGTATCCAACAAGCCAACAAACCAACAAACCAACAAGCCAACAAGCCAACAAACCAACAAACCAACAAACCAACAAACCAACAAACCAACAAACCAACAAGCCAACAAACCAACAAACAAATAAACCAACAAACCAAAAAACCAACAAACCAACAAACCAACAAACCAACAAACCAACAAACCAACAAACCAACAAACCAACAAGCCAACAAACCAACAAACCAACAAGCCAACAAGCCAACAAACCAACAAACCAACAAGCCAACAAGCCAACAAACCAACAAACCAACAAGCCAACAATCCAACAAACCAAAAAACCAACAAACTAAAAAACCAACAAGCTAACAAGCCAACAAACCAACAAACCAACAATCCAACAAACGAACAAACCAACAAACTAAGTAACCAACAAGCCAACAAACCAACAAACCAACAAGCCAACAAGCCTACAAACCAACAAACCAATAAGCCAACAAACCAACAAACCAACAAACCAAAAAACCGACAAACCAACAAACCAACAAACCAACAAACCAACAAGCCAACAAGCCAACAAACCAACAAACCAACAAACCAACAAGCCAACAAACCAACAAGCCAACAAGCCAACAAACCAACAAACTAAGTAACCAACAAGTCAACAAACCAACAAACCAACAAACCAACAAGCTAATAAGCCAACAAACCAACAAGCCAACAAGCCAACAAACCAACAAACCAACAAGCCAACAAGCCAACAAACCAACAAACCAACAAGCCAACAAACCAACAAACCAATAAACCAACAAACCAACAAACCAACAAACTAACAAACCAACAAGCCAACAAACCAACAAACCAACAAGCCAACAAGCCAACAAACCAACAAACCAACAAGCCAACAAGCCAACAAACCAACAAACCAACAAGCCAACAAACTAAGTATCCAACAAGCCAACAAACCAACAAACCAACAAGCAAACAAGCCAACAAACCAACAAACCAACAAACCAACAAACCAACAAGCCAACAAGCCAACAAACCAACAGACAAATAAACCAACAAACCAACAAACCAACAAACCAAAAAAACAACAAACCAACAAACCAACAAGCCAACAAGCCAACAAACCAACAAACCAACAAGCCAACAAGCCAACAAACCAACAAACCAACAAGCCAACAAACCAACAAACCAACAAGCCAACAAACCAGCAAACAAATTAACCAACAAACCAAAAAACCTACAAACCAACAAACCAACAAACCAAAAAAACCAACAAACCAACAAGCCAACAAGCCAACAAACCAACAAACCAACAAGCCAACAAACCAACAAACAAACATGCCAACAAATCAACAAATCAACAAACCAACAAGCAAACAAACCAACAAACCAACAAACCAACAAACCAAGTAACCAAAAAGCCAACAAACTAACAAACCAACAAGCCAACAAACTAAGTATCCAACAAGCCAACAAACCAACAAACCAACAAGCCAACAAGCCAACAAACCAACAAACCAACAAACCAACAAACCAACAAACCAACAAACCAACAAGCCAACAAGCCAACAAACCAACAAACCAACAAGCCAACAAACTAAGTATCCAACAAGCCAACAAACCAACAAACCAACAAGCAAACAAGCCAACAAACCAACAAACCAACAAACCAACAAACCAACAAGCCAACAAGCCAACAAACCAACAGACAAATAAACCAACAAACCAACAAACCAACAAACCAAAAAACCAACAAACCAACAAACCAACAAGCCAACAAGCCAACAAACCAACAAACCAACAAGCCAACAAGCCAACAAACCAACAAACCAACAAGCCAACAAACCAACAAACCAACAAGCCAACAAACCAGCAAACAAATTAACCAACAAACAAAAAAACCTACAAACCAACAAACCAACAAACCAAAAAAACCAACAAACCAACAAGCCAACAAGCCAACAAACCAACAAACCAACAAGCCAACAAACCAACAAACAAACATGCCAACAAATCAACAAATCAACAAACCAACAAGCAAACAAACCAACAAACCAACAAACCAACAAACCAAGTAACCAAAAAGCCAACAAACTAACAAACCAACAAGCCAACAAACTAAGTATCCAACAAGCCAACAAACCAACAAACCAACAAGCCAACAAGCCAACAAACCAACAAACCAACAAACCAACAAACCAACAAACCAACAAACCAACAAGCCAACAAACCAACAAACAAATAAACCAACAAACCAAAAAACCAACAAACCAACAAACCAACAAACCAACAAACCAACAAACCAACAAACCAACAAGCCAACAAGCCAACAAACCAACAAACCAACAAGCCAACAAGCCAACAAACCAACAAGCCAACAAGCCAACAAACCAACAAACCAACAAGCCAACAAGCCAACAAACCAACAAACCAAAAAACCAACAAACTAAAAAACCAACAAGCCAACAAGCCAACAAGCCAACAAACCAACAAACCAACAATCCAACAAACGAACAAACCAACAAACTAAGTAACCAACAAGCCAACAAGCCAACAAACCAACAAACCAACAAGCCAACAAGCCAACAAACCAACAAACCAATAAGCCAACAAACCAACAAACCAACAAACCAAAAAACCGACAAACCAACAAACCAACAAACCAACAAACCAACAAGCCAACAAGCCAACAAACCAACAAACCAACAAACCAACAAGCCAACAAACCAACAAGCCAACAAACCAACAAACCAACAAACCAACAAACCAACAAGCCAACAAACCAACAAACCAAGTAACCAAAAAGCCAACAAACTAACAAACCAACAAGCCAACAAACTAAGTACCTAACAAGCCAACAAACCAACAAACCAACAAGCCAACAAGCCAACAAACCAACAAACCAACAAACCAACAAACCAACAAACCAACAAACCAACAAGCCAACAAACCAACAAACAAATAAACCAACAAACCAACAAACCAACAAACCAAAAAACCAACAAACCAAAAAACCAACAAACCAACAAACCAACAAACCAACAAACCAACAAGCCAACAAGCCAACAAACCAACAAACCAACAAGCCAATAAGCCAACAAACCAACAAACCAACAAGCCAACAAACCAACAAACCAACAAGCCAACAAACCAACAAACCAATAAACCAACAAACCAACAAACGAACAAACCAACAAACTAAGTAACCAACAAGCCAACAAGCCAACAAACCAACAAACCAACAAGCCAACAAGCCAACAAACCAACAAACCAATAAGCCAACAAACCAACAAACCAACAAACCAAAAAACCGACAAACCAACAAACCAACAAACCAACAAACCAACAAGCCAACAAGCCAACAAACCAACAAACCAACAAACCAAGTAACCAAGAAGCCAACAAACTAACAAACCAACAAGCCAACAAACTAAGTATCCAACAAGCCAACAAACCAACAAACCAACAAGCCAACAAGCCAACAAACCAACAAATCAACAAACCAACAAACCAACAAACCAACAAGCCAACAAACCAACAAACAAATAAACCAACAAACCAAAAAACCAACAAACCAACAAACCAACAAACCAACAAACCAACAAACCAACAAACCAACAAACCAACAAGCCAACAAGCCAACAAACCAACAAACCAACAAGCCAACAAGCCAACAAACCAACAAACCAACAAGCCAACAAGCCAACAAACCAACAAGCCAACAAGCCAACAATCCAACAAACCAAAAAACCAACAAACTAAAAAACCAACAAGCCAACAAGCCAACAAACCAACAAACCAACAATCCAACAAACGAACAAATCAACAAACTAAGTAACCAACAAGCCAACAAACCAACAAACCAACAAGCCAACAAGCCAACAAACCAACAAACCAATAAGCCAACAAACCAACAAACCAACAAACCAAAAAACCGACAAACCAACAAACCAACAAACCAACAAACCAACAAGCCAACAAGCCAACAAACCAACAAACCAACAAACCAACAAGCCAACAAACCAACAAGCCAACAAGCCAACAAACCAACAAACTAAGTAACCAACAAGTCAACAAACCAACAAACCAACAAACCAACAAGCCAATAAGCCAACAAACCAACAATCCAACAAGCCAACAAACCAACAAACCAACAAGCCAACAAGCCAACAAACCAACAAACCAACAAGCCAACAAACCAACAAACCAATAAACCAACAAACCAACAAACCAACAAACTAACAAACCAACAAGCCAACAAGCCAACAAACCAACAAACCAACAAGCCAACAAACTAAGTATCCAACAAGCCAACAAACCAACAAACCAACAAGCAAACAAGCCAACAAACTAAGTATCCAACAAGCCAACAAACCAACAAACCAACAAGCAAACAAGCCAACAAACCAACAAACCAACAAACCAACAAACCAACAAGCCAACAAGCCAACAAACCAACAAACAAATAAACCAACAAACCAACAAACCAACAAACCAACAAACCAAAAAACCAACAAACCAACAAACCAACAAGCCAACAAGCCAACAAACCAACAAACCAACAAGCCAACAAGCCAACAAACCAACAAACCAACAAGCCAACAAACCAACAAACCAACAAGCCAACAAACCAACAAACAAATAAACCAACAAACCAAAAAACCAACAAACCAACAAACCAACAAACCAACAAACCAAAAAAACCAACAAACCAACAAGCCAACAAGCCAACAAACCAACAAACCAACAAGCCAACAAACCAACAAACAAACATGCCAACAAATCAACAAATCAACAAACCAACAAGCCAACAAACCAACAAACCAACAAACCAACAAACCAAGTAACCAAAAAGCCAACAAACTAACAAACCAACAAGCCAACAAACTAAGTATCCAACAAGCCAACAAGCCAACAAACCAACAAACCAACAAGCCAACTAACCAACAAACCAATAAACCAACAAACCAACAAACCAACAAACTAACAAACCAACAAGCCAACAAACCAACAAACCAACAAGCCAACAAGCCAACAAACCAACAAACCAACAAGCCAACAAGCCAACAAACCAACAAACCAACAAGCCAACAAACTAAGTATCCAACAAGCCAACAAACCAACAAACCAACAAGCAAACAAGCCAACAAACCAACAAACCAACAAACCAACAAACCAACAAGCCAACAAGCCAACAAACCAACAAACAAATAAACCAACAAACCAACAAACCAACAAACCAACAAACCAAAAAACCAACAAACCAACAAACCAACAAGCCAACAAGCCAACAAACCAACAAACCAACAAGCCAACAAGCCAACAAACCAACAAACCAACAAGCCAACAAACCAACAAACCAACAAGCCAACAAACCAACAAACAAATAAACCAACAAACCAAAAAACCAACAAACCAACAAACCAACAAACACACAAACCAAAAAAACCAACAAACCAACAAGCCAACAAGCCAACAAACCAACAAACCAACAAGCCAACAAACCAACAAACAAACATGCCAACAAATCAACAAATCAACAAACCAACAAGCCAACAAACCAACAAACCAACAAACCAACAAACCAAGTAACCAAAAAGCCAACAAACTAACAAACCAACAAGCCAACAAACTAGGTATCCAACAAGCCAACAAACCAACAAACCAACAAGCCAACAAGCCAACAAACCAACAAACCAACAAACCAACAAACCAACAAACCAACAAACCAACAAGCCAACAAACCAACAAACAAATAAACCAACAAACCAAAAAACCAACAAACCAACAAACCAACAAACCAACAAACCAACAAACCAACAAACCAACAAGCCAACAAGCCAACAAACCAACAAACCAACAAGCCAACAAGCCAACAAACCAACAAGCCAACAAGCCAACAAACCAACAAACCAACAAGCCAAAAAACCAACAAACTAAAAAACCAACAAGCCAACAAGCCAACAAGCCAACAAACCAACAAACCAACAATCCAACAAACGAACAAACCAACAAACTAAGTAACCAACAAGCCAACAAGCCAACAAACCAACAAACCAACAAGCCAACAAGCCAACAAGCCAACAAACCAACAAACCAATAAGCCAACAAACCAACAAACCAACAAACCAAAAAACCGACAAACCAACAAACCAACAAACCAACAAACCAACAAGCCAACAAGCCAACAAACCAACAAACCAACAAACCAACAAGCCAACAAACCAACAAGCCAACAAACCAACAAACCAACAAACCAACAAACCAACAAGCCAACAAACCAACAAACCAACAAACCAAGTAACCAAAAAGCCAACAAACTAACAAACCAACAAGCCAACAAACTAAGTACCCAACAAGCCAACAAACCAACAAACCAACAAGCCAACAAGCCAACAAACCAACAAACCAACAAACCAACAAACCAACAAACCAACAAGCCAACAAACCAACAAACAAATAAACCAACAAACCAACAAACCAACAAACCAAAAAACCAACAAACCAAAAAACCAACAAACCAACAAACCAACAAACCAACAAACCAACAAGCCAACAAGCCAACAAACCAACATACCAACAAGCCAATAAGCCAACAAACCAACAAACCAACAAGCCAACAAACCAACAAACCAACAAGCCAATAAGCCAACAAACCAACAAGCCAACAAGCCAACAAACCAACAAACCAACAAGCCAACAAGCCAACAAACCAACAAACCAACAAGCCAACAAACCAACAAAACAATAAACCAACAAACCAACAAATTAACAAACCAACAAACCAACAAGCCAACAAGCCAACAAACCAACAAACCAACAAACCAACAAGCCAACAAACCAACAAACCAACAAACCAACAAACCAAGTAACCAAAAAGCCAACAAACTAACAAACCAACAAGCCAACAAACTAAGTATCCAACAAGCCAACAAACCAACAAACCAACAAGCCAACAAGCCAACAAACCAACAAACCAACAAACCAACAAACCAACAAACCAACAAGCCAACAAACCAATAAACAAATAAACCAACAAACCAAAAAACCAACAAACCAACAAACCAACAAACCAATGAACCAACAAACCAACAAACCAACAAGCCAACAAGCCAACAAACCAACAAACCAACAAGCCAACAAGCCAACAAACCAACAACCCAACAAGCCAACAAGCCAACGAACCAACAAACCAACAAGCCAACAAGCCAACAAACCAACAAACCAAAAACCAATAAACTAAAAAACCAACAAGCCAACAAGCCAACAAACCAACAAACCAACAATCCAACAAACGAACAAACCAACAAACTAAGTAACCAACAAGCCAACAAACCAACAAACCAACAAGCCAACAAGCCAACAAACCAACAAACCAATAAGCCAACAAACCAACAAACCAACAAACCAAAAAACCGACAAACCAACAAACCAACAAACCAATAAACCAACAAGCCAACAAGCCAACAAACCAACAAACCAACAAACCAACAAGCCAACAAACCAACAAGCCAACAAACCAACAAACCAACAAACCAAGTAACCAAAAAGCCAACAAACTAACAAACCAACAAGTTAACAAGCCAACAAACCAACAAACCAACAAAGCAACAAGCCAACAAGCCAACAAACCAACAAACCAACAAGCCAACCAACCAACAAACCAACAAACCAACAAACTAACAAACCAACAAACCAACAAGCCAATAAGCCAACAAACCAACAAACCAACAAACCAAAAAACCAACAAACCAACAAACCAACAAACCAACAAACCAACAAACCAACAAACCAACAAACCAACAAGCCAACAAGCCAACAAACCAACAAACTAACAAACCAACAAGCCAACAAATCATTAAACCAACAAGCCAACAAGCCAACAAACCAACAAACCAACAAACCAACAAACCAACAAACCAACAAACCAACAAACCAACAAGCCAACAAACCAGCAAACCAACAAGCCAACAAACCAACAAGCCAACAAACCAACAATCCAACAAGCCAACAAACCAACAAGCTAACAAACCAACAAACCAACAAACCAAGTAACCAAAAAGCCAACAAACTAACAAACCAACAAGCCAACAAGCCAACAAACCAACAAACCAACAAAGCAACAAGCCAACAAGCCAACAAACCAACAAACCAACAAGCCAACAAACCAACAAATCAACAAGCCAACAAGCCAACAAACCAACAAACTAAGTAACCAACAAGTCAACAAACCAACAAACCAACAAGCCAACAAGCCAACAAACCAACAAACCAACAAGCCAACAAACCAACAAACCAACAACCCAAAAAACCAACAAACCAACAAACCAACAAACCAACAAACCAACAAGCCAACAAGCAAACAAACCAACAAACCAACAAACCAACAAACCAACAAGCCAACAAACCAACAACCCAACAAACCAAGAAACCAACAAACCAAGTAACCAAAAAGCCAACAAACTAACAAACCAACAAGCCAACAAGCCAACAAACCAACAAACCAACAAAGCAACAAGCCAACAAGCCAACAAACCAACAAACCAACAAACCAACAAACCAACAAGCCAACAAACAAACAAACCAACAAGCCAATAAGCCAACAAACCAACAAGCCAACAAGCCAACAAACCAACAAACCAACAAGCCAACAAGCCAACAAACCAACAAACCAACAAGCCAACAAACCAACAAACCAATAAACCAACAAACCAACAAACTAACAAACCAACAAACCAACAAGCCAACAAGCCAACAAACCAACAAACCAACAAACCAACAAACCAATAAACCAACAAACCAACAAACTAACAAACCAACAAACCAACAAACCAACAAACCAAGTAACCAAAAAGCCAACAAACTAACAAACCAACAAGCCAACAAACTAAGTATCCAACAAGTCAACAAACCAACAAACCAACAAGCCAACAAGCCAACAAACCAACAAACCAACAAGCCAACAAACCAACAAACCAACAACCCAAAAAACCAACAAACCAACAAACCAACAAACCAACAAACCAACAAACCAACAAGCCAACAAGCCAACAAACCAACAAACCAACAAACCAACAAACCAAGAAGCCAACAAACCAACAACCCAACAAACCAACAAACCAACAAACCAAGTAACCAAAAAGCCAACAAACTAACAAACCAACAAGCCAACAAGACAACAAACCAACAAAGCAACAAGCCAACAAGCCAACAAACCAACAAACCAACAAACCAACAAGCCAACAAACAAACAAACCAACAAGCCAATAAGCCAACAAACCAACAAGCCAACAAGCCAACAAACCAACAAACCAACAAGCCAACAAGCCAACAAGCCAACAAACCAACAAACCAACAAGCCAACAAACCAACAAACCAATAAACCAACAAACCAACAAACTAACAAACCAACAAACCAACAAGCCAACAAGCCAACAAACCAACAAACCAACAAACCAACAAACCAATAAACCAACAAACCAACAAACTAACAAACCAACAAACCAACAAACCAACAAACCAAGTAACCAAAAAGCCAACAAACTAACAAACCAACAAGCCAACAAACTAAGTATCCAACAAGCCAACAAACCAACAAACCAACAAGCCAACAAGCCAACAAACCAACAAACCAACAAACCAACAAACCAACAAGCCAACAAACCAACAAACGAATAAACCAACAAACCAACAAACCAACAAACCAAAAAACCAACAAACCAAAAAACCAACAAACCAACAAACCAACAAGCCAACAAAACAACAAACCAACAAACCAACAAGCCAACAAGCCAACAAACCAACAAACCAACAAGCCAACAAACCAACAAACAAATAAACCAACAAACCAAAAAACCAACAAACCAACAAACCAACAAACCAACAAACCAACAAACCAACAAACCAACAAACCAACAAACCAACAAGCCAACAAGCCAACAAACCAACAAACCAACAAGCCAACAAACCAACAAACAAACATGCCAACAAATCAACAAATCAACAAACTATTAAACCAAGAAACCAACAAACTAACAAACCAACAAACCAACAAACCAACAACCCAACAAGCCAACAAGCCAACAAACCAACAAACCAACAAACCAAAAAACCAAAAAACCAACAAACCAACAAACCAACAAACCAACAAACCAACAAGCCAACAAGCCAACAAACCAACAAACTAACAAACCAACAAGCCAACAAACCAACAAACCAACAAGCCAACAAGCCAACAAACCAACAAACCAACAAACCAACAAACCAACAAACCAACAAACCAACAAACCAACAAACCAACAAACAAACAAGCCAACAAACCAACAAACCAACAAGCCAACAAGCCAACAAACCAACAAACCAACAAGCCAACAAACCAACAAGCCAACAAACCAACAAACCAAGTAACCAAAAAGCCAACAAACTAACAAACCAACAAGCCAATAAGCCAACAAACCAACAAACCAACAAATCAACAAGCCAACAAGCCAACAAACCAACAAACCAACAAGCCAACAAACCAACAAACCAACAAACCAACAAGCCAACTAAACAACAAACCAACAAACCAACAAGCCAACAAGCCAACAAACCAACAAACCAACAAGCCAACAAACCAACAAACCAACAAACCAACAAGCCAACAAACCAACAAACCAATAAACCAACAAACCAACAAACCAACAAACCAACAAGCCAACAAGCCAATCAACCAACAAACCAACAAACCAACAAGCCAACAAACCAACAAGCCAACAAACCAACAAGCCAACAAACTAAGTAACCAACAAGCCAACAAACCAACAAACCAACAAGCCAACAAACCAACAAACCAACAAACCAACAAACCAACAAACCAACAAACCAACAAGCCAACAAACCAACAAACAAATAAACCAACAAACCAACAAACCAACAAACCAACAAACCAAAAAACCAACAAACCAACAAACCATCAAGCCAACAAGCCAACAAGCCAACAAACCAACAAACCAACAAGCCAACAAGCCCACAAACCAACAAACCAACAAGCCAACAAACCAACAAACCAACAAACCAACAAACCAACAAGCCAACAAACCAACAAACAAATAAACCAACAAACCAAAAAACCAACAAACCAACAAACCAACAAACCAACAAACCAACAAACCAACAAACCAACAAACCAACAAGCCAACAAACCAACAAACCAACAAACCAACAAGCCAACAAACCAACAAACAAACATGTCAACAAACCAACAAATCAACAAATCAACAAACCATTAAACCAAGAAACCAACAAACTAACAAACCAACAAACCAAAAAGCCAACAAACCAACAAACCAACAAGCCAACAAACCAACAAACCAACAAACCAACAAGCCAACAAACCAACAAAGCAACAAGCCAACAAGCCAACAAACCAACAAACCAACAAACCAACAAACTAACAAACCAACAAACCAACAAACCAACAAAACCAACAAGCCAACAAGCCAACAAACCAACAAACCAACAAACCGAAAAACCAACAAACCAACAAACCAACAAACCAACAAACCAACAAACCAACAAACCAACAAACCAACAAGCCAACAAGTCAACAAACCAACAAACTAACAAACCAACAAGCCAACAAACTAACAAACCAACAAGCCAACAAGCCAACAAACCAACAAACCAACAAACCAACAAACCAACAAAACAACAAACCAACAAACCAACAAGCCAACAAACCAACAAACCAACAAGCCAACAAGCCAACAAACCAACAAACCAACAAGCCAACAAACCAACAAGCCAACAAACCAACAAACCAAGTAACCAAAAAGCCAACAAACTAGCAAACCAACAAGCCAACAAGCAAACAAACCAACAAACCAACAAAGCAACAAGCCAACAAGCCAACAAACCAACAAATCAACAAGCCAACAAACCAATAAACCAATAAACCAACAAGTCAACTAACCAACAAACCAACAAGCCAACAAGCCAAAAAACCAACAAACCAACAAACTAAGTAACCAACAAGCCAACAAACCAACAAACCAACAAGCCAACAAACCAACAAACTAACAAACCAACAAACCAACAAGCCAACAAACCAATAAACCAACAAACCAACAAGCCAACAAACCAACAAACAAATAAACCAACAAACCAACAAACCAACAAACCAACAAACCAACAAACCAACAAACAAATAAACCAACAAACCAACAAACCAACAAACCAACAAACCAACAAACCAACAAACCAACAAACCAATTAACCAACAAACCAACAAACGAACAAACCAACAAACCAACAAACCAACAAACCAACAAACCAACAAACCAACAAACCTACAAACCAACAAACCAACAAACAAATAAACCAACAAACCAACAAACCAACAAACCAACAAACCAACAAACCAACAAGCCAACAAGCCAACAAACCAACAAACCAACAAGACAACAAACCAACAAACCAACAAACCAACAAGCCGACAAACCAACAAGCCAACAAACCAACAAACCAACAAACCAAGTAACCAACAAACCAACAAACCAACAAGCCAACAAGCCAACAAACCAACAAACCAACAAACCAACAAGCCAACAAACCAACAAACCAACAAACCAACAAACCAACAAACCAACAAACCAACAAGCCAACAAACCAACGAACCAACAAACCAACAAACCAACAAGCCAACAAACCAACAAACAAATAAACCAACAAACCAAAAAACCAACAAACCAACAAACCAACAAACCAACAAACCAAAAAACCAACAAACCAACAAGCCAACAAGCCAACAAATCAACAAAGTAACAAACCAACAAACATACTAACCAACAAACCAACAAACCAACAAGCCAACAAACCAACAAACCAATAAGTCAACAAGCCAACAAACCAACAAACCAACAAACCAACAAGCCAACAAACCAACAAACCAACAAACCAACAAACCAACAAACCAACAAACCAACAAGCCAACAAGGCAACAAACCAACAAACAAATAAATTAACAAACCAACAAACCAACAAACCAACAAATTAACAAACCAACAAGCAAACAAACCAACAAACCAAAAAACCAACAAGCCAACAAGCCAACAAACCAACAAACTAAGTAACCAACAAGCCAACAAACCAACAAACAAATAAACCAAAAAACCAATAAACCAACAAACCAACAAACCAACAAGCCAACAAGCCAACAAACCAACAAACTAACAAACCAACAAGCCAACAAACCAACAAACCAACAAACCAACAAACCAACAAACCAACAAACCAACAAACCAACAAATTAACAAACCAACAAGCAAACAAACCAACAAACCAACAAGCCAACAAGCAAACAAACCAACAAACCAACAAGCCAACAAACCAACAAACCAACAAACCAACATGCCAACAAACCAACAAAACCAACAAACCAACAAACCAACAAACCAACAAACCAACAAGCCAACAAGTCAACAAACCAACAAACTAACAAACCAACAAGCCAACAAACTAACAAACCAACAAGCCAACAAGCCAACAAACCAACAAACCAACAAACCAACAAACCAACAAACCAACAAGCCAACAAACCAACAAACCAACAAGCCAACAAGCCAACAAACCAACAAACCAATAAGCCAACAAACCAAAAAGCCAACAAACCAACAAACCAAGTAACCAAAAAGCCAACAAACTAGCAAACCAACAAGCCAACAAGCAAACAAACCAACAAACCAACAAAGCAACAAGCCAACAAGCCAACAAACCAACAAACCAACAAGCCAACAAACCAATACACCAATAAACCAACAAGTCAACTAACCAACAAACCAACAAGCCAACAAGCCAAAAAACCAACAAACCAACAAACTAAGTAACCAATTAGCCAACAAACCAACAAACCAACAAGCCAACAAACCAACAAACTAACAAACCAACAAGCCAACAAACCTACAAACCAACAACCCCACAAGCCAACAAACCAACAAACCAACAAGCCAACAAACCAACAAACCAACAAACCAACAAACCAACAAGCCAACAAACCAACAAACCAACAAACCAACAAACCAACAAACCAACAAGCCAACAAACCAACAAACCAACAAACCAACAAACCAACAAGCCAACAAACCAACAAACAAATAAACCAACAAACCAAAAAACCAACAAACCAACAAACCAACAAACCAACAAACCAAAAAACCAAAAAACCAACAAGCCAACAAGCCAACAAATCAACAAACTAACAAACCAACAAACATACTAACCAACAAACCAACAAACCAACAAGCCAACAAACCAACAAACCAACAAGTCAACAAGCCAACAAACCAACAAACCAACAAACCAACAAGCCCACAAACCAACAAACCAACAAACCAACAAACCAACAAACCAACAAACCAACAAACCAACAAACCAACAAACCAACAAACCAACAAACCAACAAGCCAACAAACCAACAAACCAACAAGGCAACAAACCAACAAACATATAAATTAACAAACCAACAAACCAACAAACCAACAAATTAACAAACCAACAAGCAAACAAACCAACAAACCAACAAACCAACAAGCCAACAAGCCAACAAACCAACAAACTAAGTAACCAACAAGCCAACAAACCAACAAACAAATAAAACAAAAAACCAATAAACCAACAAACCAACAAACCAACAAGCCAACAAGCCAACAAACCAACAAACCAACAAACCAACAAGCCAACAAGCCAACAAACCAACAAACCAACAAACCAACAAACCAACAAACCAACAAACCAACAAACCAACAAACCAACAAGCCAACAAGCCAACAAACCAACAAACCAACAAGGCAACAAACCAACAAACAAATAAATTAACAAACCAACAAACCAACAAACCAACAAATTAACAAACCAACAAGCAAACAAACCAACAAACCAACAAGCCAACAAACCAACAAACCAACAAACCAACATGCCAACAAACCAACAAACTAAGTAACCAACAAGCCAACAAACCAACAAACAAATAAACCAAAAAACCAACAAACCAACAAACCAACAAACCAACAAATCAACAAACTAACAAACCAACAAACATACTAACCAACAATCCAACAAACCAACAAGCCAACAAACCAACAAACCAGCAAATCAACAAGCCAACAAACCAACAAACCAACAAACCAACAAGCCAACAAACCAACAAACCAACAAACCAACAAACCAACAAACCAACAAACCAACAAGTCAACAAGCCAACAAACCAACAAACCAACAAACCAACAAGCCCACAAACCAACAAACCAACAAACCAACAAACCAAAAAACCCACAAACCAACAAACCAACAAGCCAACAAGCCAACAAACCAACAAACCAACAAGGCAACAAACCAACAAACAAATAAATTAACAAACCAACAAACCAACAAACCAACAAATTAACAAACCAACAAGCAAACAAACCAACAAAGCAACAAGCCAACAAACCAACAAACCAACAAACCAACAAACCAACATGCCAACAAACCAACAAAACCAACAAGCCAACAAGCCAACAAACCAACAAACCAACAAGTCAACAAGCCAACAAACCAACAAACCAACAAACCAACAAACCAACAAGCCAACAAGCCAACAAACCAACAAACCAACAATGCAACAAACCAACAAACAAATAAATTAACAAACCAACAAACCAACAAACCAACAAGCCACCAAACCAACAAACCAACAAACCAACAAGCCAACAAGCCAACAAACCAACAAACCAACAAGGCAACAAACAAATAAATTAACAAACCAACAAACCAACAAACCAACAAATTAACAAACCAACAAGCAAACAAACCAACAAACCAACAAGCCAACAAACCAACAAACCAACAAACCAACAAACCAACATGCCAACAAACCAACAAAACCAACAAACCAACAAACCAACAAACCAACAAACCAACAAGCCAACAAGTCAACAAACCAACAAACTAACAAACCAACAAGCCAACAAACTAACAAACCAACAAGCCAACAAGCCAACAAACCAACAAACCAACAAACCAACAAACCAACAAACCAACAAACCAACAAACCAACAAACCAACAAGCCAACAAACCAACAAACCAACAAGCCAACAAGCCAACAAACCAACAAACCAACAAGACAACAAACCAACAAACCAACAAACCAACAAGCCAACAAACCAACAAGCCAACAAACCAACAAGCCAACAAACCAACAAACCAACAAACCAAGTAACCAACAAACCAACAAACCAACAAGCCAACAAGCCAACAAACCAAAAATCCAACAAACCAACAAGCCAACAAACCAACAAACCAACAAACCAACAAACCAACAAACCAACAAACCAACAAGCCAACAAGCCAACAAACCAACAAACCAACAAGGCAACAAACCAACAAACATATAAATTAACAAACCAACAAACCAACAAACCAACAAACCAACAAATTAACAAACCAACAAGCAAACAAACCAACAAACCAACAAACCAACAAGCCAACAAGCCAACAAACCAACAAACTAAGTAACCAACAAGCCAACAAACCAACAAACAAATAAAACAAAAAACCAATAAACCAACAAACCAACAAACCAACAAGCCAACAAGCCAACAAACCAACAAACCAACAAACCAACAAGCCAACAAGCCAACAAACCAACAAACCAACAAACCAACAAACCAACAAACCAACAAACCAACAAACCAACAAACCAACAAACCAACAAGCCAACAAGCCAACAAACCAACAAACCAACAAGGCAACAAACCAACAAACAAATAAATTAACAAACTAACAAACCAACAAACCAACAAATTAACAAACCAACAAGCAAACAAACCAACAAACCAACAAGCCAACAAACCAACAAACCAACAAACCAACATGCCAACAAACCAACAAACTAAGTAACCAACAAGCCAACAAACCAACAAACAAATAAACCAAAAAACCAACAAACCAACAAACCAACAAACCAACAAATCAACAAACTAACAAACCAACAAACATACTAACCAACAATCCAACAAACCAACAAGCCAACAAACCAACAAACCAGCAAATCAACAAGCCAACAAACCAACAAACCAACAAACCAACAAGCCCACAAACCAACAAACCAACAAACCAACAAACCAACAAACCAAAAAACCAACAAACCAACAAACCAACAAGCCAACAAGCCAACAAACCAACAAACCAACAAGGCAACAAACCAACAAACAAATAAATTAACAAACCAACAAACCAACAAACCAACAAATTAACAAACCAACAAGCAAACAAACCAACAAAGCAACAAGCCAACAAACCAACAAACCAACAAACCAACAAACCAACATGCCAACAAACCAACAAAACCAACAAGCCAACAAGCCAACAAACCAACAAACCAACAAGTCAACAAGCCAACAAACCAACAAACCAACAAACCAACAAACCAACAAACCAACAAGCCAACAAGCCAACAAACCAACAAACCAACAAGGCAACAAACCAACAAACAAATAAATTAACAAACCAACAAACCAACAAACCAACAAGCCAACAAACCAACAAACCAACAAACCAACAAGCCAACAAGCCAACAAACCAACAAACCAACAAGGCAACAAACAAATAAATTAACAAACCAACAAACCAACAAACCAACAAATTAACAAACCAACAAGCAAACAAACCAACAAACCAACAAGCCAACAAACCAACAAACCAACAAACCAACAAACCAACATGCCAACAAACCAACAAAACCAACAAACCAACAAACCAACAAACCAACAAACCAACAAGCCAACAAGTCAACAAACCAACAAACTAACAAACCAACAAGCCAACAAACTAACAAACCAACAAGCCAACAAGCCAACAAACCAACAAACCAACAAACCAACAAACCAACAAACCAACAAACCAACAAACCAACAAACCAACAAGCCAACAAACCAACAAACCAACAAGCCAACAAGCCAACAAACCAACAAACCAACAAGCCAACAAACCAACAAACCAACAAACCAACAAACCAACAAGCCAACAAACCAACAAACAAATAAACCAACAAACCAACAAACCAACAAACCAACAAACCAACAAACAAATAAACCGACAAACCAACAAACCAACAAACCAACAAACCAACAAACCAACAAACCAACAAACCAACAAACCAACAAACCAATTAACCAACAAACCAACAAACGAACAAACCAACAAACCAACAAACCAACAAACCAACAAACCAACAAACCTACAAACCAACAAACCAACAAACAAATAAACCAACAAACCAACAAACCAACAAACCAACAAGCCAACAAGCCAACAAACCAACAAACCAACAAGACAACAAACCAACAAACCAACAAACCAACAAGCCAACAAACCAACAAGCCAACAAACCAACAAGCCAACAAACCAACAAACCAACAAACCAAGTAACCAACAAACCAACAAACCAACAAGCCAACAAGCCAACAAACCAAAAAACCAACAAACCAACAAGCCAACAAACCAACAAACCAACAAACCAACAAACCAACAAACCAACAAACCAACAAGCCAACAAACCAACAAACCAACAAACCAACAAGCCAACAAACCAACAAACAAATAAACCAACAAACCAAAAAACCAACAAACCAACAAACCAACAAACCAAAAAACCAACAAACCAACAAGCCAACAAGCCAACAAATCAACAAACTAACAAACCAACAAACATACTAACCAACAAACCAACAAACCAACAAGCCAACAAACCAACAAACCAACAAGCCCACAAACCAACAAACCAACAAACCAACAAACCAACAAACCAACAAACCAACAAACCAACAAACCAACAAGCCAACAAGCCAACAAACCAACAAACCAACAAGGCAACAAACCAACAAACATATAAATTAACAAACCAACAAACCAACAAACCAACAAATTAACAAACCAACAAGCAAACAAACCAACAAACCAACAAACCAACAAGCCAACAAGCCAACAAACCAACAAACTAAGTAACCAATAAGCCAACAAACCAACAAACAAATAAACCAAAAAACCAATAAACCAACAAACCAACAAACCAACAAGCCAACAAGCCAACAAACCAACAAACCAACAAACCAACAAACCAACAAACCAACAAACCAACAAGCCAACAAACCAACAAACAAATAAACCAACAAACCAAAAAACCAACAAACCAACAAACCAACAAACCAAAAAACCAACAAACCAACAAACCAACAAACCAACAAATCAACAAACTAACAAACCAACAAACATACTAACCAACAAACCAACAAACCAACAAGCCAACAAACCAACAAACCAGCAAATCAACAAGCCAACAAACCAACAAACCAACAAACCAACAAGCCAACAAACCAACAAACCAACAAACCAACAAACCAACAAACCAACAAACCAACAAGTCAACAAGCCAACAAACCAACAAACCAACAAACCAACAAGCCCACAAACCAACAAACCAACAAACCAACAAACCAACAAACCAACAAACCAACAAACCAACAAACCAACAAGCCAACAAGCCAACAAACCAACAAACCAACAAGGCAACAAACCAACAAACAAATAAATTAACAAACCAACAAACCAACAAACCAACAAATTAACAAACCAACAAGCAAACAAACCAACAAACCAACAAGCCAACAAACCAACAAACCAACAAACCAACAAACCAACATGCCAACAAACCAACAAAACCAACAAGCCAACAAGCCAACAAACCAACAAACCAACAAGTCAACAAGCCAACAAACCAACAAACCAAGAAACCAACAAACCAACAAGCCAACAAGCCAACAAACCAACAAACCAACAAGGCAACAAACCAACAAACAAATAAATTAACAAACCAACAAACCAACAAACCAACAAGCCAACAAACCAACAAACCAACAAACCAACAAGCCAACAAGCCAACAAACCAACAAACCAACAAGGCAACAAACAAATAAATTAACAAACCAACAAACCAACAAACCAACAAATTAACAAACCAACAAGCAAACAAACCAACAAACCAACAAGCCAACAAACCAACAAACCAACAAACCAACAAACCAACATGCCAACAAACCAACAAAACCAACAAACCAACGAACCAACAAACCAACAAACCAACAAGCCAACAAGTCAACAAACCAACAAACTAACAAACCAACAAGCCAACAAACTAACAAACCAACAAGCCAACAAGCCAACAAACCAACAAACCAACAAACCAACAAACCAACAAACCAACAAACCAACAAGCCAACAAACCAACAAACCAACAAGCCAACAAGCCAACAAACCAACAAACCAACAAGCCAACAAACCAACAAACCAACAAACCAACAAACCAACAAGCCAACAAACCAACAAACAAATAAACCAACAAACCAACAAACCAACAAACCAACAAACCAACAAACCAACAAACAAATAAACCGACAAACCAACAAACCAACAAACCAACAAACCAACAAACCAACAAACCAACAAACCAATTAACCAACAAACCAACAAACGAACAAACCAACAAACCAACAAACCAACAAACCAACAAACCAACAAACCAACAAACCTACAAACCAACAAACCAACAAACAAATAAACCAACAAACCAACAAACCAACAAACCAACAAGCCAACAAGCCAACAAACCAACAAACCAACAAGACAACAAACCAACAAACCAACAAACCAACAAGCCAACAAACCAACAAGCCAACAAACCAACAAGCCAACAAACCAACAAACCAACAAACCAAGTAACCAACAAACCAACAAACCAACAAGCCAACAAGCCAACAAACCAAAAAACCAACAAACCAACAAGCCAACAAACCAACAAACCAACAAACCAACAAACCAACAAACCAACAAACCAACAAGCCAACAAACCAACAAACCAACAAACCAACAAGCCAACAAACCCACAAACAAATAAACCAACAAACCAAAAAACCAACAAACCAACAAACCAACAAACCAAAAAACCAACAAACCAACAAGCCAACAAGCCAACAAATCAACAAACTAACAAACCAACAAACATACTAACCAACAAACCAACAAACCAACAAGCCAACAAACCAACAAACCAACAAGTCAACAAGCCAACAAACCAACAAACCAACAAACCAACAAGCCCACAAACCAACAAACCAACAAACCAACAAACCAACAAACCAACAAACCAACAAACCAACAAACCAACAAGCCAACAAGCCAACAAACCAACAAACCAACAAGGCAACAAACCAACAAACATATAAATTAACAAACCAACAAACCAACAAACCCACAAATTAACAAACCAACAAGCAAACAAACCAACAAACCAACAAACCAACAAGCCAACAAGCCAACAAACCAACAAACTAAGTAACCAACAAGCCAACAAACCAACAAACAAATAAACCAAAAAACCAATAAACCAACAAACCAACAAACCAACAAGCCAACAAGCCAACATACCAACAAACCAACAAACCAACAAGCCAACAAGCCAACAAACCAACAAACCAACAAACCAACAAACCAACAAACCAACAAACCAACAAACCAACAAACCAACAAACCAACAAACCAACAAGCCAACAAGCCAACAAACCAACAAACCAACAAGGCAACAAACCAACAAACAAATAAATTAACAAACCAACAAACCAACAAACCAACAAATTAACAAACCAACAAGCAAACAAACCAACAAACCAACAAGCCAACAAACCAACAAACCAACAAGCCAACATGCCAACAAACCAACAAACTAAGTAACCAACAAACCAACAAACCAACAAACAAATAAACCAAAAAACCAACACACCAACAAACCAACAAACCAACAAATCAACAAACTAACAAACCAACAAACATACTAACCAACAAACCAACAAACCAATAAGCCAACAAACCAACAAACCAGCAAATCAACAAGCCAACAAACCAACAAACCAACAAACCAACAAGCCAACAAACCAACAAACCAACAAACCAACAAACCAACAAACCAACAAACCAACAAGTCAACAAGCCAACAAACCAACAAACCAACAAACCAACAAGCCCACAAACCAACAAACCAACAAACCAACAAATCAACAAACCAACAAACCAACAAACCAACAAACCAACAAGCCAACAAGCCAACAAACCAACAAACCAACAAGGCAACAAACCAACAAACAAATAAATTAACAAACCAACAAACCAACAAACCAACAAATTAACAAACCAACAAGCAAACAAACCAACAAACCAACAAGCCAACAAACCAACAAACCAACAAACCAACAAACCAACATGCCAACAAACCAAGAAAACCAACAAGCCAACAAGCCAACAAACCAACAAACCAACAAGTCAACAAGCCAACAAACCAACAAACCAACAAACCAACAAACCAACAAGCCAACAAGCCAACAAACCAACAAACCAACAAGGCAACAAACCAACAAACAAATAAATTAACAAACCAACAAACCAACAAACCAACAAGCCAACAAACCAACAAACCAACAAACCAACAAGCCAACAAGCCAACAAACCAACAAACCAACAAGGCAACAAACAAATAAATTAACAAACCAACAAACCAACAAACCAACAAATTAACAAACCAACAAGCAAACAAACCAACAAACCAACAAGCTAACAAACCAACAAACCAACAAACCAACAAACCAACATGCCAACAAACCAACAAAACCAACAAACCAACAAACCAACAAACCAACAAACCAACAAGCCAACAAGTCAACAAACCAACAAACTAACAAACCAACAAGCCAACAAACTAACAAACCAACAAGCCAACAAGCCAACAAGCCAACAAACCAACAAACCAACAAACCAACAAACCAACAAACCAACAAACCAACAAACCAACAAGCCAACAAACCAACAAACCAACAAGCCAACAAGCCAACAAACCAACAAACCAACAAGCCAACAAACCAAAACGCCAACAAACCAACAAACCAAGTAACCAAAAAGCCAACAAACTAGCAAACCAACAAGCCAACAAGCAAACAAACCAACAAACCAACAAAGCAACAAGCCAACAAGCCAACAAACCAACAAACCAACAAGCCAACAAACCAATAAACCAATAAACCAACAAATCAACTAACCAACAAACCAACAAGCCAACAAGCCAAAAAACCAACAAACCAACAAACTAAGTAACCAACAAGCCAACAAACCAACAAACCAACAAGCCAACAAACCAACAAACTAACAAACCAACAAGCCAACAAACCAACAAACCAACAAGCCAACAAACCAACAAACCAACAAACCAACAAACCAACAAACCAACAAACAAATAAACCAACAAACCAACAAACCAACAAACCAACAAACCAACAAACCAACAAACAAACAAGCCAACAAGCCAACAAACCAACAAACAAACAAGACAACAAACATACTAACCAACAAACCAACAAACCAACAAGCCAACAAATAAACAAACCAACAAGTCAACAAGCCAACAAACCAACAAACCAACAAACCGACAAACCAACAAACCAACAAACCAACAAACCAACAAACCAACAAACCAACAAACCAACAAACCCACAAACCAACAAACCAACAAACAAATAAACCAACAAACCAACAAACCAACAAACCAACAAGCCAACAAGCCAACAAACCAACAAACAAACAAGACAACAAACCAACAAACCAACAAACCAACAAGCCAACAAACCAACAAGCCAACAAACCAACAAACCAACAAGCCAACAAGCCAACAAACCAACAAACCAACAAGGCAACAAACCAACAAACCAACAAACCAACAAACCAACAAGCCAACAAACCAACAAACCAACAAACCAACAAACCAACAAACCAACAAGCCAACAAACCAACAAACCAACAAACCAACAAACCAACAAGCCAACAAACCAACAAACAAATAAACCAACAAACCAAAAAACCAACAAACCAACAAACCAACAAACCAAAAAACCAACAAACCAACAAGCCAACAAGCCAACAAATCAACAAACTAACAAACCAACAAACATAGTAACCAACAAACCAACAAACCAACAAGCCAACAAACCAACAAACCAACAAGTCAACAAGCCAACAAACCAACAAACCAACAAACCAACAAGCCCACAAACCAACAAACCAACAAACCAACAAACCAACAAACCAACAAACCAACAAACCAACAAACCAACAAACCAACAAGCCAACAAGCCAACAAACCAACAAACCAACAAGGCAACAAACCAACAAACAAATAAATTAACAAACCAACAAACCAACAAACCAACAAATTAACAAATCAACAAGCAAACAAACCAACAAACCAACAAGCCAACAAACCAACAAACCAACAAACCAACAAACCAACATGCCAACAAACCAACAAAACCAACAAGCCAACAAGCCAACAAACCAACAAACCAACAAACCGAAAAACCAACAAACCAACAAACCAACAAACCAACAAACCAACAAACCAACAAACCAACAAGCCAACAAGTCAACAAATTAACAAACTAACAAACCAACAAGCCAACAAACTAACAAACCAACAAGCCAACAAGCCAACAAACCAACAAACCAACAAACCAACAAACCAACAAACCAACAAACCAACAAACCAACAAGCCAACAAACCAACAAACCAACAAGCCAACAAGCCAACAAACCAACAAACCAACAAGCCAACAAACCAAAAAGCCAACAAACCAACAAACCAAGTAACCGAAAAACCAACAAACCAACAAACCAACAAACCAACAAACCAACAAACCAACAAACCAACAAGCCAACAAGTCAACAAATTAACAAACTAACAAACCAACATGCCAACAAACTAACAAACCAACAAGCCAACAAGCCAACAAACCAACAAACCAACAAACCAACAAACCAACAAACCAACAAACCAACAAACTAACAAGCCCACAAACCAACAAACCAACAAACCAACAAACCAACAAACCAACAAACCAACAAAGCAACAAGCCAACAAGCCAACAAACCAACAAACCAACAAGGCAACAAACCAACAAACATATAAATTAACAAACCAACAAACAAACAAACCAACAAATTAACAAACCAACAAGCAAACAAACCAACAAACCAACAAACCAACAAGCCAACAAGCCAACAAACCAACAAACTAAGTAACCAACAA
Organism: Atherix ibis; assembly: GCA_958298945.1. Lineage (NCBI taxonomy): Eukaryota > Metazoa > Arthropoda > Insecta > Diptera > Athericidae > Atherix > Atherix ibis. Next base: position 33,830,298 of record OY282608.1, read on the forward strand.
GCCAACAAACCAACAAACAAATAAACCAAAAAACCAATAAACCAACAAACCAACAAACCAACAAGCCAACAAGCCAACAAACCAACAAACCAACAAACCAACAAGCCAACAAGCTAACAAACCAACAAACCAACAAACCAACAAACCAACAAACCAACAAACCAACAAACCAATAAACCAACAAGCCAACAAGCCAACAAACCAACAAACCAACAAGGCAACAAACCAACAAACAAATAAATTAACAAACCAACAAACCAACAAACCAACAAATTAACAAACCAACAAGCAAACAAACCAACAAACCAACAAGCCAACAAACCAACAAACCAACAAACCAACATGCCAACAAACCAACAAACTAAGTAACCAACAAGCCAACAAACCAACAAACAAATAAACCAAAAAACCAACAAACCAACAAACCAACAAACCAACAAATCAACAAACTAACAAACCAACAAACATACTAACCAACAAACCAACAAACCAACAAGCCAACAAACCAACAAACCAGCAAATCAACAAGCCAACAAACCAACAAACCAACAAACCAACAAGCCAACAAACCAACAAACCAACAAACCAACAAACCAACAAACCAACAAACCAACAAGTCAACAAGCCAACAAACCAACAAACCAACAAACCAACAAGCCCACAAACCAACAAACCAACAAACCAACAAACAAACAAACCAACAAACCAACAAACCAACAAACCAACAAGCCAACAAGCCAACAAACCAACAAACCAACAAGGCAACAAACCAACAAGCAAATAAATTAACAAACCAACAAACCAACAAATTAACAAACCAACAAGCAAACAAACCAACAAACCAACAAGCCAACAAACCAACAAACCAACAAACCAACAAACCAACATGCCAACAAACCAACAAAACCAACAAGCCAACAAGCCAACAAACCAACAAACCAACAAGACAACAAACCAACAAACAAATAAATTAACAAACCAACAAACCAACAAACCAACAAATTAACAAACCAACAAGCAAACAAACCAACAAACCAACAAGCCAACAAACCAACAAACCAACAAACCAACAAAGCAACAAGCCAACAAGTCAACAAATTAACAAACTAACAAACCAACAAGCCAACAAACTAACAAACCAACAAGCCAACAAACCAACAAACCAACAAGTCAACAAGCCAACAAACCAACAAACCAACAAACCAACAAGCCCACAAACCAACAAACCAACAAACCAACAAACCAACAAACCAACAAACCAACAAACCAACAAACCAACAAACCAACAAGCCAACAAGCCAACAAACCAACAAACCAACAAGGCAACAAACCAACAAACAAATAAATTAACAAACCAACAAACCAACAAACCAACAAATTAACAAACCAACAAGCAAACAAACCAAAAAACCAACAAGCCAACAAACCAACAAACCAACAAACCAACAAACCAACAAACCAACATGCCAACAAACCAACAAAACCAACAAGCCAACAAGCCAACAAACCAAAAAGCCAACAAACCAACAAACCAAGTAACCAAAAAGCCAACAAACTAGCAAACCAACAAGCCAACAAGCAAACAAACCAACAAACCAACAAAGCAACAAGCCAACAAGCCAACAAACCAACAAACCAACAAGCCAACAAACCAATAAAGCAATAAACCAACAAGTCAACTAACCAACAAACCAACAAGCCAACAAGCCAAAAAACCAACAAACCAACAAACTAAGTAACCAACAAGCCAACAAACCAACAAACCAACAAGCCAACAAACCAACAAACTAACAAACCAACAAGCCAACAAACCAACAAACCAACAAGCCAACAAGCCAACAAACCAACAAACCAACAAGCCAACAAACCAACAAACCAACAAACCAACAAGCCAACAAACCAACAAACAAATAAACCAACAAACCAACAAACCAACAAACCAACAAACCAACAAACAAATAAACCGACAAACCAACAAACCAACAAACCAACAAACCAACAAACCAACAAACCAACAAACCAATTAACCAACAAACCAACAAACGAACAAACCAACAAACCAACAAACCAACAAACCAACAAACCAACAAACCAACAAACCTACAAACCAACAAACCAACAAACAAATAAACCAACAAACCAACAAACCAACAAACCAACAAGCCAACAAGCCAACAAACCAACAAACCAACAAGACAACAAACCAACAAACCAACAAACCAACAAGCCAACAAACCAACAAGCCAACAAACCAACAAGCCAAAAAACCAACAAACCAACAAACCAAGTAACCAACAAACCAACAAACCAACAAGCCAACAAGCCAACAAACCAACAAACCAACAAACCAACAAGCCAACAAACCAACAAACCAACAAACCAACAAACCAACAAACCAACAAACCAACAAGCCAACAAACCAACAAACCAACAAACCAACAAACCAACAAGCCAACAAACCAACAAACAAATAAACCAACAAACCAAAAAACCAACAAACCAACAAACCAACAAACCAAAAAACCAACAAACCAACAAACCAACAAACCAACAAACCAACAAGTCAACAAGCCAACAAACCAACAAACCAACAAACCAACAAGCCCACAAACCAACAAACCAACAAACCAACAAACCAACAAACCAACAAACCAACAAACCAACAAGCCAACAAGTCAACAAATTAACAAATTAACAAACCAACAAGCCAACAAACTAACAAACCAACAAGCCAACAAGCCAACAAACCAACAAACCAACAAGCCAACAAGCCAACAAACCAACAAACCAACAAGCCAACAAACCAAAAAGCCAACAAACCAACAAACCAAGTAACCAAAAAGCCAACAAACTAGCAAACCAACAAGCCAACAAGCAAACAAACCAACAAAGCAACAAGCCAAAAAACCAACAAACCAACAAACTAAGTAACCAACAAGCCAACAAACCAACAAACCAACAAGCCAACAAACCAACAAACTAACAAACCAACAAGCCAACAAACCAACAAACCAACAAGCCAACAAGCCAACAAACCAACAAACCAACAAGCCAACAAACCAACAAACCAACAAACCAACAAGCCAACAAACCAACAAACAAATAAACCAACAAACCAACAAACCAACAAACCAACAAACCAACAAACAAATAAACCGACAAACCAACAAACCAACAAACCAACAAACCAACAAACCAACAAACCAACAAACCAATTAACCAACAAACCAACAAACGAACAAACCAACAAACCAACAAACCAACAAACCAACAAACCAACAAACCAACAAACCTACAAACCAACAAACCAACAAACAAATAAACCAACAAACCAACAAACCAACAAACCAACAAGCCAACAAACCAACAAACCAACAAGACAACAAACCAACAAACCAACAAACCAACAAGCCAACAAACCAACAAGCCAACAAACCAACAAGCCAAAAAACCAACAAACCAACAAACCAAGTAACCAACAAACCAACAAACCAACAAGCCAACAAGCCAACAAACCAACAAACCAACAAACCAACAAGCCAACAAACCAACAAACCAACAAACCAACAAACCAACAAACCAACAAACCAACAAGCCAACAAACCAACAAACCAACAAACCAACAAACCAACAAGCCAACAAACCAACAAACAAATAAACCAACAAACCAAAAAACCAACAAACCAACAAACCAACAAACCAAAAAACCAACAAACCAACAAACCAACAAACCAACAAACCAACAAGTCAACAAGCCAACAAACCAACAAACCAACAAACCAACAAGCCCACAAACCAACAAACCAACAAACCAACAAACCAACAAACCAACAAACCAACAAACCAACAAGCCAACAAGTCAACAAATTAACAAATTAACAAACCAACAAGCCAACAAACTAACAAACCAACAAGCCAACAAGCCAACAAACCAACAAACCAACAAGCCAACAAGCCAACAAACCAACAAACCAACAAGCCAACAAACCAAAAAGCCAACAAACCAACAAACCAAGTAACCAAAAAGCCAACAAACTAGCAAACCAACAAGTCAACAAGCCAACAAACCAACAAACCAACAAACCAACAAGCCCACAAACCAACAAACCAACAAACCAACAAACCAACAAACCAACAAACCAACAAACCAACAAGCCAACAAGTCAACAAATTAACAAATTAACAAACCAACAAGCCAACAAACTAACAAACCAACAAGCCAACAAGCCAACAAACCAACAAACCAACAAGCCAACAAGCCAACAAACCAACAAACCAACAAGCCAACAAACCAAAAAGCCAACAAACCAACAAACCAAGTAACCAAAAAGCCAACAAACTAGCAAACCAACAAGCCAACAAGCAAACAAACCAACAAAGCAACAAGCCAAAAAACCAACAAACCAACAAACTAAGTAACCAACAAGCCAACAAACCAACAAACCAACAAGCCAACAAACCAACAAACTAACAAACCAACAAGCCAACAAACCAACAAACCAACAAGCCAACAAGCCAACAAACCAACAAACCAACAAGCCAACAAACCAACAAACCAACAAACCAACAAGCCAACAAACCAACAAACAAATAAACCAACAAACCAACAAACCAACAAACCAACAAACCAACAAACAAATAAACCGACAAACCAACAAACCAACAAACCAACAAACCAACAAACCAACAAACCAACAAACCAATTAACCAACAAACCAACAAACGAACAAACCAACAAACCAACAAACCAACAAACCAACAAACCAACAAACCAACAAACCTACAAACCAACAAACCAACAAACAAATAAACCAACAAACCAACAAACCAACAAACCAACAAGCCAACAAACCAACAAACCAACAAGACAACAAACCAACAAACCAACAAACCAACAAGCCAACAAACCAACAAGCCAACAAACCAACAAGCCAAAAAACCAACAAACCAACAAACCAAGTAACCAACAAACCAACAAACCAACAAGCCAACAAGCCAACAAACCAACAAACCAACAAACCAACAAGCCAACAAACCAACAAACCAACAAACCAACAAACCAACAAACCAACAAACCAACAAGCCAACAAACCAACAAACCAACAAACCAACAAACCAACAAGCCAACAAACCAACAAACAAATAAACCAACAAACCAAAAAACCAACAAACCAACAAACCAACAAACCAAAAAACCAACAAACCAACAAACCAACAAACCAACAAACCAACAAGTCAACAAGCCAACAAACCAACAAACCAACAAACCAACAAGCCCACAAACCAACAAACCAACAAACCAACAAACCAACAAACCAACAAACCAACAAACCAACAAGCCAACAAGTCAACAAATTAACAAATTAACAAACCAACAAGCCAACAAACTAACAAACCAACAAGCCAACAAGCCAACAAACCAACAAACCAACAAGCCAACAAGCCAACAAACCAACAAACCAACAAGCCAACAAACCAAAAAGCCAACAAACCAACAAACCAAGTAACCAAAAAGCCAACAAACTAGCAAACCAACAAGCCAACAAGCAAACAAACCAACAAAGCAACAAGCCAACAAGCCAACAAACCAACAAACCAACAAGCCAACAAACCAATAAAGCAATAAACCAACAAGTCAACTAACCAACAAACCAACAAGCCAACAAAACAAAAAACCAACAAACCAACAAACTAAGTAACCAACAAGCCAACAAACCAACAAACCAACAAGCCAACAAACCAACAAACTAACAAACCAACAAGCCAACAAACCAACAAACCAACAAGCCAACAAGCCAACAAACCAACAAACCAACAAGCCAACAAACCAACAAACCAACAAACCAACAAGCCAACAAACCAACAAACAAATAAACCAACAAACCAACAAACCAACAAACCAACAAACCAACAAACCAACAAACAAATAAACCGACAAACCAACAAACCAACAAACCAACAAACCAACAAACCAACAAACCAACAAACCAACAAACCAACAAACCAACAAACCAAGTAACCAAAAAGCCAACAAACTAGCAAACCAACAAGCCAACAAGCAAACAAACCAACAAACCAACAAAACAACAAGCCAACAAGCCAACAAACCAACAAACCAACAAGCCAACAAACCAATAAAGCAATAAACCAACAAGTCAACTAACCAACAAACCAACAAGCCAACAAGCCAAAAAACCAACAAACCAACAAACTAAGTAACCAACAAGCCAACAAACCAACAAACCAACCAGCCAACAAACCAACAAACTAACAAACCAACAAGCCAACAAACCAACAAACCAACAAGCCAACAAGCCAACAAACCAACAAACCAACAAGCCAACAAACCAACAAACCAACAAACCAACAAGCCAACAAACCAACAAACAAATAAACCAACAAACCAACAAACCAACAAACCAACAAACCAACAAACCACCAAACAAATAAACCGACAAACCAACAAACCAACAAACCAACAAACCAACAAACCAACAAACCAACAAACCAACAAACCAATTAACCAACAAACCAACAAACGAACAAACCAACAAACCAACAAACCAACAAACCAACAAACCAACAAACCAACAAACCTACAAACCAACAAACCAACAAACAAATAAACCAACAAACCAACAAACCAACAAACCAACAAGCCAACAAGCCAACAAACCAACAAACCAACAAGACAACAAACCAACAAACCAACAAACCAACAAGCCAACAAACCAACAAGCCAACAAACCAACAAGCCAACAAACCAACAAACCAACAAACCAAGTAACCAACAAACCAACAAACCAACAAGCCAACAAGCCAACAAACCAACAAACCAACAAACCAACAAGCCAACAAACCAACAAACCAACGAACCAACAAACAAACAAACCAACAAGCCAACAAACCAACAAACCAACAAACCAACAAACCAACAAACCAACAAGCCAACAAACCAACAAACAAATAAACCAACAAACCAAAAAACCAACAAACCAACAAACCAACATACCAAAAAACCAACAAACCAACAAGCCAACAAGCCAACAAATCAACAAACTAACAAACCAACAAACATACTAACCAACAAACCAACAAACCAACAAGCCAACAAACCAACAAACCAACAAGTCAACAAGCCAACAAACCAACAAACCAACAAACCAACAAGCCCACAAACCAACAAACCAACAAACCAACAAACCAACAAACCAACAAACCAACAAACCAACAAACCAACAAACCAACAAACCAACAAACCAACAAGCCAACAAGTCAACAAATTAACAAACTAACAAACCAACAAGCCAACAAACTAACAAACCAACAAGCCAACAAGCCAACAAACCAACAAACCAACAAGCCAACAAGCCAACAAACCAACAAACCAACAAGCCAACAAACCAAAAAGCCAACAAACCAACAAACCAAGTAACCAAAAAGCCAACAAACTAGCAAACCAACAAGCCAACAAGCAAACAAACCAACAAACCAACAAAGCAACAAGCCAACAAGCCAACAAACCAACAAACCAACAAGCCAACAAACCAATAAAGCAATAAACCAACAAGTCAACTAACCAACAAACCAACAAGCCAACAAGCCAAAAAACCAACAAACCAACAAACGAAGTAACCAACAAGCCAACAAACCAACAAACCAACAAGCCAACAAACCAACAAACTAACAAACCAACAAGCCAACAAACCAACAAACCAACAAGCCAACAAGCCAACAAACCAACAAACCAACAAGCCAACAAACCAACAAACCAACAAACCAACAACCAAATAAACCAACAAACCAACAAACCAACAAACCAACAAATCAACAAACCAACAAACAAATAAACCGACAAACCAACAAACCAACAAACCAACAAACCAACAAACCAACAAACCAACAAACCAACAAACCAATTAACCAACAAACCAACAAACGAACAAACCAACAAACCAACAAACCAACAAACCAACAAACCAACAAACCAACAAACCTACAAACCAACAAACCAACAAACAAATAAACCAACAAACCAACAAACCAACAAACCAACAAGCCAACAAGCCAACAAACCAACAAACCAACAAGACAACAAACCAACAAACCAACAAACCAACAAGCCAACAAACCAACAAGCCAACAAACCAACAAGCCAACAAACCAACAAACCAACAAACCAAGTAACCAACAAACCAACAAACCAACAAGCCAACAAGCCAACAAACCAACAAACCAACAAACCAACAAGCCAACAAGCCAACAAACCAACAAACCAACAAACCAACAAACCAACAAACCAACAAACCAACAAGCCAACAAACCAACAAACCAACAAACCAACAAACCAACAAGCCAACAAACCAACAAACAAATAAACCAACAAACCAAAAAACCAACAAACCAACAAACCAACAAACCAAAAAACCAACAAACCAACAAGCCAACAAGCCAACAAATTAACAAACTAACAAACCAACAAACATACTAACCAACAAACCAACAAACCAACAAGCCAACAAACCAACAAACCAACAAACCAACAAGCGCACAAACCAACAAACCAACAAACCAACAAACCAACAAACCAACAAACCAACAAACCAACAAACCAACAAACCAACAATCCAACAAACCAACAAACATACTAACCAACAAACCAACAAATCAACAAACTAACAAACCAACAAACATACTAACCAACAAACCAACAAACCAACAAGCCAACAAACCAACAAACCAACAAACCAACAAGCGCACAAACCAACAAACCAACAAACCAACAAACCAACAAACCAACAAACCAACAAACCAACAAACCAACAAACCAACAAACCAACAAGCCAACAAACCAACAAACCAACAAGGCAACAAACATATAAATTAACAAACCAACAAACCAACAAACCAACGAATTAACAAACCAACAAGCAAACAAACCAACAAACCAACAAACCAACAAGCCAACAAGCCAACAAACCAACAAACTAAGTAACCAACAAGCCAACAAACCAACAAACAAATAAACCAAAAAACCAATAAACCAACAAACCAACAAACCAACAAGCCAACAAGCCAACAAACCAACAAACCAACAAACCAACAAGCCAACAAGCCAACAAACCAACAAACCAACAAACCAACAAACCAACAAACCAACAAACCAACAAACCAACAAACCAACAAACCAACAAACCAACAAGCCAACAAGCCAACAAACCAACAAACCAACAAGGCAACAAACCAACAAACAAATAAATTAACAAACCAACAAACCAACAAACCAACAAATTAACAAACCAACAAGCAAACATACCAACAAACCAACAAGCCAACAAACCAACAAACCAACAAACCAACATGCCAACAAACTAAGTAACCAACAAGCCAACAAACCAACAAACAAATAAACCAAAAAACCAACAAACCAACAAACCAACAAACCAACAAATCAACAAACTAACAAACCAACAAACATACTAACCAACAAACCAACAAACCAACAAGCCAACAAACCAACAAACCAGCAAATCAACAAGCCAACAAACCAACAAACCAACAAACCAACAAGCCAACAAACCAACAAACCAACAAACCAACAAACCAACAAACCAACAAACCAACAAACCAACAAACCAACAAGCCAACAAGCCAACAAACCAACAAGGCAACAAACCAACAAACCAACAAACCAACAAATTAACAACGTAACAAACCAACAAGCAAACAAACCAACAAACCAACAATCCAACAAACCAACAAACCAACAAACCAACAAGCCAACAAACCAACAAACTAAGTAACCAACAAGCCAACAAACCAACAAACAAATAAACCAAAAAACCAACAAACCAACAAACCAACAAACCAACAAACCAACAAACCAACAAGCCAACCAGCCAACAAACCAACAAACCAACAAACCAACAAGCCAACAAACCAACAAACCAACAAACCAAGTAACCAAAAAGCCAACAAACTAACAAACCAACAAGCCAACAAGCCAACAAACCAATAAACCAACAAAGCAACAAGCCAATTAGCCAAAAAACCAACAAACCAAGTAACCAAAAAGCCAACAAACTAACAAACCAACAAGCCAACAAGCCAACAAACCAATAAACCAACAAAGCAACAAGCCAATAAGCCACAAAACCAACATACCAACAAGCCAACAAACCAACAAACAAACAAGCCAACAAGCCAACAAACCAACAAACCAACAAGCCAACAAGCCAACAAACCAACAAACCAACAAAGCAACAAGCCAACAAGCTAACAAACCAACAAACCAACAAACCAACAAACCAAGTAACCAAAAAGCCAACAAACTAGCAAACCAACAAGCCAACAAGCAAACAAACCAACAAACCAACAAAGCAACAAGCCAACAAACCAACAAACCAACAAGCCAACAAACCCACAAACCAATAAACCAACAAGCCAAGTAACCAACAAACGAACAAGCCAACAAGCTAAAAACCAACAAACCAACAAACTAAGTAACCAACAAGCCAACAAACCAACAAACCAACAAACCAACAAGCCAACAAACCAACAAACTAACAAACCAACAAGCCAACAAACCAACAAACCAACAAGCCAACAAGCCAACAAATTAACAAACCAACAAGCCAACAAACCAACAAACCAACAAACCAACAAACCAACAAGCCAACAAACCAACAAACAAATAAACCAACAAACCAACAAACCAACAAACCAACAAACCAACAAACCAACAAACCAACAAACCAACAAACAAATAAACCAACAAACCAACAAACCAACAAACCAACAAACCAACAAACCAACAAACCAACAAACCAACAAACCAATTAACCAACAAACCAACAAACGAACAAACCAACAAACCAACAAACCAACAAACCAACAAACCAACAAACCTACAAACCAACAAACCAACAAACAAATAAACCAACAAACTAACAAACCAACAAACCAAGAAACCAACAAGCCAACAAGCCAACAAACCAACAAACCAACAAACCAACAAACCAACAAGCCAACAAGCCAACAAACCAACAAACCAACAAGGCAACAAACCAACAAACAAATAAATTAACAAACCAACAAACCAACAAATTAACAAATTAACAAACCAACAAGCAAACAAACCAACAAACCAACAATCCAACAAACCAACAAACCAACAAACCAACATGCCAACAAACCAACAAACTAAGTAACCAACAAGCCAACAAACCAACAAACAAATAAACCAAAAAACCAACAAACCAACAAACCAACAAACCAACAAACCAACAAACCAACAAGCCAACCAGCCAACAAACCATCAAACCAACAAACCAACAAGCCAACAAACCAACAAGCCAACAAACCAACAAACCAACAAACCAAGTAACCAAAAAGCCAACAAACTAGCAAACCAACAAGCCAACAAGCAAACAAACCAACAAACCAACAAAGCAACAAGCCAACAAGCCAACAAACCAACAAACCAACAAGCCAACAAACCCACAAACCAATAAGCCAACAAGCCAAGTAACCAACAAACGAACAAGCCAACAAGCCAAAAAACCAACAAACCAACAAACTAAGTAACCAACAAGCCAACAAACCAACAAACCAACAAGCCAACAAACCAACAAACTAACAAACCAACAAACCAACAAACCAACAAACCAACAAGCCAACAAGCCAACAAATTAACAAACCAAGAAGCCAACAAACCAACAAACCAACAAACCAACAAACCAACAAGCCAACAAACCAACAAACAAATAAACCAACAAACCAACAAACCAACAAACCAACAAACCAACAAACCAACAAACCAACAAACCAACAAACAAATAAACCAACAAACCAACAAACCAACAAACCAACAAACCAACAAACCAACAAACCAACAAACCAACAAACCAACAAACCAATTAACCAACAAACCAACAAACGAACAAACCAACAAACCAACAAACCAACAAACCAACAAACCTACAAACCAACAAACCAACAAACAAATAAACCAACAAACCAACAAACCAACAAACCAACAAACCAAGAAACCAACAAGCCAACAAGCCAACAAACCAACAAACCAACAAACCAATATACCAACAAGCCAATAAGCCAACAAACCAACAAACCAACAAGGCAACAAACCAACAAACAAATAAATTAACAAACCAACAAACCAACAAATTAACAAATTAACAAACCAACAAGCAAACAAACCAACAAACCAACAATCCAACAAACCAACAAACCAACAAACCAACATGCCAACAAACCAACAAACTAAGTAACCAACAAGCCAACAAACCAACAAACAAATAAACCAAAAAACCAACAAACCAACAAACCCACAAACCAACAAACCAACAAGCCAACCAGCCAACAAACCATCAAACCAACAAACCAACAAGCCAACAAACCAACAAGCCAACAAACCAACAAACAAATAAACCAAAAAACCAACAAACCAACAAACCAACAAACCAACAAACCAACAAACCAACAAGCCAACCAGCCAACAAACCATCAAACCAACAAACTAACAAACCAACAAGCCAACAAGCCAACAAACCAATAAACCAACAAAGCAACAAGCCAATAAGCCAAAAAACCAACATACCAACAAGCCAACAAACCAACAAACAAACAAGCCAACAAGCCAACAACCCAACAAACCAACAAGCCAACAAGCCAACAAACCAACTAACCAACAAACCAACAAACCAACAAACCAACAAACCAACAAACCAACAAACCAACAAACCAAGTAACCAAAAAGCCAACAAACTAGCAAACCAACAAGCCAACAAGCAAACAAACCAACAAACCAACAAAGCAACAAGCCAACAAGCCAACAAACCAACAAACCAACAAGCCAACAAACCCACAAACCAATAAACCAACAAGCCAACTAACCAACAAACGAACAAGCCAACAAGCCAAAAAACCAACAAACCAACAAACTAAGTAACCAACAAGCCAACAAACCAACAAACCAACAAGCCAACAAACCAACAAACTAAAAAACCAACAAGCCAACAAACCAACAAACCAACAAGCCAACAAGCCAACAAACCAACAAGCCAACAAGCAAACAAACCAACAAACCAACAAAGCAACAAGCCAACAAGCCAACAAACCAACAAACCAACAAGCCAACAAACCCACAAACCAATAAGCCAACAAGCCAAGTAACCAACAAACGAACAAGCCAACAAGCCAAAAAACCAACAAACCAACAAACTAAGTAACCAACAAGCCAACAAACCAACAAACCAACAAGCCAACAAACCAACAAACTAACAAACCAACAAGCCAACAAACCAACAAACCAACAAGCCAACAAGCCAACAAATTAACAAACCAAGAAGCCAACAAACCAACAAACCAACAAACCAACAAACCAACAAGCCAACAAACCAACAAACAAATAAACCAACAAACCAACAAACCAACAAACCAACAAACCAACAAACCAACAAACCAACAAACCAACAAACAAATAAACCAACAAACCAACAAACCAACAAACCAACAAACCAACAAACCAACAAACCAACAAACCAACAAACCAACAAACCAATTAACCAACAAACCAACAAACGAACAAACCAACAAACCAACAAACCAACAAACCAACAAACCTACAAACCAACAAACCAACAAACAAATAAACCAACAAACCAACAAACCAACAAACCAAGAAACCAACAAGCCAACAAGCCAACAAACCAACAAACCAACAAACCAATATACCAACAAGCCAATAAGCCAACAAACCAACAAACCAACAAGGCAACAAACCAACAAACAAATAAATTAACAAACCAACAAACCAACAAATTAACAAATTAACAAACCAACAAGCAAACAAACCAACAAACCAACAATCCAACAAACCAACAAACCAACAAACCAACATGCCAACAAACCAACAAACTAAGTAACCAACAAGCCAACAAACCAACAAACAAATAAACCAAAAAACCAACAAACCAACAAACCCACAAACCAACAAACCAACAAGCCAACCAGCCAACAAACCATCAAACCAACAAACCAACAAGCCAACAAACCAACAAGCCAACAAACCAACAAACAAATAAACCAAAAAACCAACAAACCAACAAACCAACAAACCAACAAACCAACAAACCAACAAGCCAACCAGCCAACAAACCATCAAACCAACAAACTAACAAACCAACAAGCCAACAAGCCAACAAACCAATAAACCAACAAAGCAACAAGCCAATAAGCCAAAAAACCAACATACCAACAAGCCAACAAACCAACAAACAAACAAGCCAACAAGCCAACAACCCAACAAACCAACAAGCCAACAAGCCAACAAACCAACTAACCAACAAACCAACAAACCAACAAACCAACAAACCAACAAACCAACAAACCAACAAACCAAGTAACCAAAAAGCCAACAAACTAGCAAACCAACAAGCCAACAAGCAAACAAACCAACAAACCAACAAAGCAACAAGCCAACAAGCCAACAAACCAACAAACCAACAAGCCAACAAACCCACAAACCAATAAACCAACAAGCCAACTAACCAACAAACGAACAAGCCAACAAGCCAAAAAACCAACAAACCAACAAACTAAGTAACCAACAAGCCAACAAACCAACAAACCAACAAGCCAACAAACCAACAAACTAAAAAACCAACAAGCCAACAAACCAACAAACCAACAAGCCAACAAGCCAACAAACCAACAAACCAACAAGCCAACAAACCAACAAACCAACAAACCAACAAACCAACAAGCCAACAAACCAACAAACAAATAAACCAACAAACCAACAAACCAACAAACCAACAAACAAACAAACCAACAAACCAACAAACAAATAAACCAACAAACCAACAAACCAACAAACCAACAAACCAACAAACCAACAAACCAACAAACCAACAAACCAATTAACCAACAAACCAACAAACGAACAAACCAACAAACCAACAAACCAACAAACCAACAAACCTACAAACCAACAAACCAACAAACAAATAAACCAACAAACCAACAAACCAACAAACCAAGAAACCAACAAGCCAACAAGCCAACAAACCAACAAACCAACAAGACAACAAACCAACAAACCAACAAACCAACAAGCCAACAAACCAACAAGCCAACAAACCAACAAACCAACAAACCAAGTAACCAACAAACCAACAAACCAACAAGCCAACAAGCCAACAAACCAACAAACCAACAAACCAATAAGCCAACAAACCAACAAACCAACAAACCAACAAACCAACAAACCAACAAGCCAACAAACCAACAAACCAACAAACCAACAAACCAACAAACCAACAAACCAACAAGCCAACAAGCCAACAAACCAATAAACCAACAAAGCAACAAGCCAACAAACCAACAAACCAACAAGCCAACAAGCCAACAAACCAACAAACCAACAAACCAACAAACCAACAAACCAACAAACCAACAAACCAACAAACCAACAAACCAAGTAACCAAAAAGCCAACAAACTAGCAAACCAACAAGCCAACAAGCAAACAAACCAACAAACCAACAAAGCAACAAGCCAACAAGCCAACAAACCAACAAACCAACAAGCCAACAAACCCACAAACCAATAAACCAACAAGCCAACTAACCAACAAACGAACAAGCCAACAAGCCAAAAAACCAACAAACCAACAAACTAAGTAACCAACAAGCCAACAAACCAACAAACCAACATGCCAACAAACCAACAAACTAACAAACCAACAAGCCAACAAACAAACAAACCAACAAGCCAACAAGCCAACAAACCAACAAACCAACAAGCCAACAAACCAACAAACCAACAAACCAACAAACCAACAAGCCAACAAACCAACAAACAAATAAACCAACAAACCAACAAACCAACAAACCAACAAACCAACAAACCAACAAACCAACAAACAAATAAACCAACAAACCAACAAACCAACAAACCAAGAAACCAACAAGCCAACAAGCCAACAAACCAACAAACCAACAAGACAACAAACCAACAAACCAACAAACCAACAAGCCAACAAACCAACAAGCCAACAAACCAACAAACTAACAAACCAAGTAACCAACAAACCAACAAACCAACAAGCCAACAAGCCAACAAACCAACAAACCAACAAACCAATAAGCCAACAAACCAACAAACCAACAAACCAACAAACCAACAAACCAACAAGCCAACAAACCAACAAACCAACAAACCAACAAACCAACAAACCAACAAACCAACAAGCCAACAAACCAACAAACAAATAAACCAACAAACCAAAAAACCAACAAACCAACAAACCAACAAACCAAAAAACCAACAAACCAACAAGCCAACAAGCCAACAAATCAACAAACTAACAAACCAACAAACATACTAACCAACAAACCAACGAACCAACAAGCCAACAAACCAACAAACCAACAAGCCAACAAGCCAACAAACCAACAAACCAACAAACCAACAAGCCAACAAACCAACAAACCAACAAACCAACAAACCAACAAACCAACAAACCAACAAACCAACAAACCAACAAACCAAGAAGCCAACAAGCCAACCAACCAACAAACCAACAAGCCAACAAACCAACAAACAAATAAATTAACAAATGAACAAACCAACAAACCAACAAATTAACAAACCAACAAGCAAACAAACCAACAAACCAACAAGCCAACAAACCAACAAACCAACAAACCAACAAGCCAACAAGCCAACAAACCAACAAACCAACAAGCCAACAAACCAACAAACCAACAAACCAACATGCCAACAAACCAACAAACTAAGTAACCAACAAGCCAACAAACCAACAAACAAATAAACCAAAAAACCAACAAACCAACAAACCAACAAACCAACAAACCAACAAACCAACAAACCAACAAGCCAACCAGCCAACAAACCAACAAACCAACAAACCAACAAGCCAACAAACCAACAAGCCAACAAACCAACAAACCAATAAACCAAGTAACCAAAAAGCCAACAAACTAACAAACCAACAAGCCAACAAGCCAACAAACCAATAAACCAACAAAGAAACAAGCCAATAAGCCAACAAACCAACAAACCAACAAGCCAACAAACCAACAAACAAACAAGCCAACAAGCCAACAAACCAACAAGCCAACAATCCAACAAGCCAACAAGCCAACAAACCAACAAGCCAACAAGCCAACAAACCAACAAGCCAACAAGCCAACAAACCAACAAACCAACAAACCAACAAGCCAACAAACCAACAAACCAAAAAATCAACAAACCAACAAACCAACAAACCAAGTAACCAAAAAGCCAACAAACTAACAAACCAACAAACCAACAAAACAACAAACCAAGTAACCAAAAAGCCAACAAACTAACTAACCAACAAGCCAACAAACCAACAAACCAACAAGCCAACAAGCCAATAAACCAACAAACCAACAAACCAACAAACCAATAAGCCAACAAGCCAACAAACCAACAAACCAACAAACCAACAAGCCAACAAACCAACAAGCCAACAAACCAACAAACCAAGTAACCAAAAAGCCAACAAACTAACAAACCAACAAGCCAACAAGCCAACAAACCAACAAACCAACAAAGCAACAAGCCAACAAGCCAACGAACCAACAAACCAACAAGCCAACAAACCAACAAACCAACAAGCCAACAAGCCAACAAACCAACAAACCAACAAACCAACAAGCCAACAAACCAACAAAATAACAAGCCAACAAACCAACAAACCAACAAACCAACAAACCAACAAGCCAACTAGCCAACAAACCAACAAACCAACAAGCCAACAAACCAACAAACCAACAAGCCAGCAAACCAACAAGCCAACAAACCAACAAACCAACAAACCAAGTAACCAAAAAGCCAACAAACTAACAAACCAACAAGCCAACAAGCCAACAAACCAACAAACCAACAAACCAACAAACCAACAAGCCAACAAACCAACAAACCAACAAGCCAACAAACCAAGAAACCAACAAGCCAACAAGCCAACAAACCAACAAACCAACAAACCAACAAGCCAACAAACCAACAAACCAAAAAACCAACAAACTAAAAAACCAGCAAGCCAACAAGCCAACAAACCAACAAACCAACAAGCCAACAAACTAACAAACCAACAAACTAAGTAACCAACAAGCCAACAAACCAACAAACCAACAAGACAACAAGCCAACAAACCAACAAACCAATAAGCCAACAAACCAACAAACCAACAAACCAAAAAACAAACAAACAAACAAACCAACAAACCAACAAACCAACAAACCAACAAACCAACAAACCAACAAACCAACAAGCCAACAAGCCAACAAACCAACAAACCAACAAACCAACAAGCCAACAAACCATTAAGCCAACAAACCAACAAACCAACAAACCAAGTAACCAAAAAGCCAACAAACTAATAAACCAACAAGCCAACAAGCCAACAAACCAACAAACCAACAAAGCAACAAGCCAACAAGCCAACAAACCAACAAACCAACAAGCCAACCAACCAACAAACCAACAAACCAACAAACTAACAAACCAACAAACCAACAAATCAACAAACCAACAAGCCAACAAGCCAACAAACCAACAAACTAACAAACCAAAAAACCAACAAACCAACAAACCAACAAACCAACAAACCAACAAACCAACAAGCCAACAAGCCAACAAACCAACAAGCCAACAAACCAACAAACCAACACGCCAACAAGCCAACAAACCAACAGGCCAACAAACCAACAAACCAACAAACCAACAAACCAACAAACCAACAAACCAACAAACCAACAAGCCAACAAACCAACAAACCAATAAGCCAACAAGCCAACAAAACAAACAAACCAACAAGCCAACAAACCAACAAGCCAACAAACCAACAAACCAACAAACCAAGTAACCAAAAAGCCAACAAACTGACAAACCAACAAGCCAACAAGCCAACAAACCATCAAACCAACAAAGCAACAAACCAACAAACCAACAAACCAACATGCCAACAAACCAACAAACTAAGTAACCAACAAGCCAACAAACCAACAAACAAATAAACCAAAAAACCAACAAACCAACAAACCAACAAACCAACGAACCAACAAACCAACAAGCCAACCAGCCAACAAACCAACAAACCAACAAACCAACAAGCCAGCAAACCAACAAGCCAACAAACCAACAAACCAACAAACCAAGTAACCAAAAAGCCAACAAACTAACAAACCAACAAGCCAACAAGCCAACAAACCAATAAACCAACAAAGCAACAAGCCAATAAGCCAACAAACCAACAAACCAACAAGCCAACAAACCAACAAACCAACAAGCCAACAAGCCAACAAACCAACAAGCCAACAAGCCAACAAACCAACAAGCAAACAAGCCAACAAACCAACAAGCCAACAAGCCAACAAACCAACAAACCAACAAGCCAACAAACCAACAAACCAAAAAACCAAAAAACCAACAAACCAACAAATCAAGTAACCAAAAAGCCAACAAACTAACAAACCAACAAACCAACAAACCAACAAACCAACAAACCAAGTAACCAAAAACCAACAAACTAACAAACCAACAAGCCAACAAACCAACAAACCAAAAAGCCAACAAGCCAACAAACCAAAAAACCAACAAGCCAACAAACAAACAAACCAAAAAACCAACAAACCAACAAACCAACAAGCCAACAAGCCAACAAACCAACAAACCAACAAACCAACAAACCAACAAGCCAACAAACCAACAAGCCAACAAACCAACAAACCAAGTAACCAAAAAGCCAACAAACTAACAACCCAACAAGCCAACAAGCCAACAAACCAACAAACCAACAAGCCAACAAGCCAACAAACCAACAAACCAACAAACCAACAAGCCGACAAACCAACAAACGAACAAGCCAACAAACCAACAAACCAACAAGCCAGCAAACCAACAAGCCAACAAACCAACAAACCAACAAACCAAGTAACCAAAAAGCCAACAAACTAACAAACCAACAAGCCAATAAGCCAACAAACCAACAAACCAACAAACCAACAAAGCAACAAGCCAACAAGCCAACAAACCAACAAACCAACAAGCCAACAAACCAACAAACCAACAAGCCAACAAACCAACAAACCAACAAACCAACAAGCCAACAAACCAACAAACCAAAAAACTAACAAACTAAAAAACCAACAAGCCAACAAGCCAACAAGCCAACAAACCAACAAACCAACAAGCCAACAAACTAACAAACCAAAAAACTAAGTAACCAACAAGCCAACAAACCAACAAACCAACAAGCCGACAAGCCAACAAACCAACAAACCAATAAGCCAACAAACCAAAAAACCAACAAACCAAAAAACCAACAAACCAACAAACCAACAAACCAACAAACCAACAAGCCAACAAGCCAACAAACCAACAAACCAACAAACCAACAAGCCAACAAACCAAAAAGCCAACAAACCAACAAACCAAAAACCAAGTAACCAAAAAGCCAACAAACTAACAAACCAACAAGCCAACAAGCCAACAAACCAACAAACCAACAAAGCAACAAGCCAACAAGCCAACAAACCAACAAACGAACAAGCCAACAAACCAACAAGCCAACAAACCAAAAAACTAACAAACCAACAAACCAACAAACCAACAAACCAACAAGCCAACAAGCCAACAAACCAACAAACTAACAAACCAACAGGCCAACAAACCAACAAACCAACACGCCAACAAGCCAACAAACCAACAAACCAACAAACTAACAAACCAACAAACGAACTAACCAATAAACCAACAAGCCAACAAGCCAACAAACCAACAAACCAACAAGCCAACAAGCCAACAAACCAACAAACCAACAAACCAACAAGCCAACAAACCAACAAACCAACAAACCAACAAACCAACAAACCAACAATCCAACAAACCAACAAACAAATAAACCAACAAACCAAAAAACCAACAAACCACAAGCCAACAAGCCAACAAACCAACAAACCAACAGACGAACAAGCCAACAAACCAACAAACCAACAAACCTACAAACCAACAAGCCAACAAACCAACAAAAATATAAACCAACAAACCAAAAAACCAACAAACCAACAAACCAAAAACCAAGTAACCAAAAAGCCAACAAACTAACAAACCAACAAGCCAACAAGCCAACAAACCAACAAACCAACAAACCAACAAACCAACAAACCAACAAACCAACAAACCAACAAACCAACAAGCCAACAAACCAACAAACCAACAAGCCAACAAGCCAACAAAACAAACAAACCAACAAGCCAACAAACCAACAAGCCAACAGCCCAACAAACCAACAAACCAAGTAACCAAAAAGCCAACAAACTAACAAACCAACAAGCCAACAAGCCAACAAACCATCAAACCAACAAAGCAACAAGCCAACAAGCCAACAAACCAACAAGCCAACAAGCCAACAAACCAACAAACTTACAAACCAACAAACGAACTAACCAACAAACCAACAAGCCAACAAGCCAACAACCCAACAAACCAACAAACCAACAAGCCAACAAACAAATATACCAACAAAGCAACAAACCAACAAACCAACAAGCCAACAAGCCAACAAACCAACAAACTAACAAACCAACAAGCCAACAAGCCAACAAGCCAACAAACCAACAAAGCAACAAGCCAACAAGCCAACAAACCAACAAGCCAACAAACCAACAAACCAACAAACCAACAAGCCAACAAACAAATATACCAACAAACCAACAAACAAATAAACCAACAAACCAACAAACCAACAAACCAACAAACCAACAAACCAAAAAACCAACAAACCAACAAACCAACAAGCCAACAAGCCAACAAACCAACAAACCAACAAACCAACAAGCCATCAAACCAACAAACCAACAAACCAACAAACCAACAAACCAACAAGCCAACAAACCAACAAACAAATAAACCAAGAAACCAAAAAACCAACAAGCCAACAAGCCAACAAACCAACAAACCAACAAGCCAACAAACCAACAAACCAACAAACCAACAAGCCAACAAACAAATAAACCAACAAACCAACAAACTAACAAACCAACAAACCAACAAACCAACAAGCCAACAAGCCCACAAACCAACAAACTAACGAGCGAACAAGCCAACAAACCAACAAACCAACAAGCCAACAAACCAACAAACCAACAAACCAACAAGCCAACAAACCAACAAACAAATAAACCAACAAACCAACAAACCAAGTAACCAAAAAGCCAACAAACTAACAAACCAACAAGCCAACAAGCCAACAAACCAACAAACCAACAAAGCAACAAGCCAACAAGCCAACAAACCAACAAACCAACAAGCCAACAAACCAACAAACCAACAAGCCAACAAGCCTACAAACCAACAAACCAACAACCCAACAAGCCAACAAACCAACAAACAAATAAACCAACAAACCAAAAAACCAACAAACCAACAAACCAACAAACCAACAAACCAACAAACCAACAAGCCAACAAGCCAACAAACCAACAAACCAATAAACCAACAAGCCAACAAACCAACAAGCCAACAAACCAACAAACCAACAAACCAAGTAACAAACAACCAACAAACCAACAAGCCAACAAACCAACAAACAAACAAGCCAACAAACCAACAAACCAACAAACCAACAAGCCAACAAACCAACAAGCCAACAAACCAACAAGCCAACAAACCAACAAACCAACAAGCCAACAATCCAACAAACCAACAAACCAACAAACTAACAAACCAACAAACGAACTAACCAATAAACCAACAAGCCAACAAGCCAACAAACCAACAAACCAACAAGCCAACAAGCCAACAAACCAACAAACCAACAAACCAACAAGCCAACAAACCAACAAACCAACAAACCAACAAACCAACAATCCAACAAACCAACAAACAAATAAACCAACAAACCAAAAAACCAACAAACCACAAGCCAACAAGCCAACAAACCAACAAACCAACAGACGAACAAGCCAACAAACCAACAAACCAACAAACCTACAAACCAACAAGCCAACAAACCAACAAAAATATAAACCAACAAACCAAAAAACCAACAAACCAACATACCAACAAACCAACAAACCAACAAACCAACAAACCAACAAACCAACAAACCAACAAACCAACAAGCCAACAAACCAACAAACCAACAAGCCAACAAGCCAACAAACCAACAAGCCAACAAACCAACAAACCAACAAGCCAACAAACCAACAAACTAAGTAACCAATAAACCAACAAACCAACAAACCAACAAGCCAACAAACCAAAAAACCAACAAACCAACAAACCATCAAACGAACAAACCAACAAACCAACAAACCAACAAACCAACAAACCAACAAACCAACAAGCCAACAAGCCAACAAACCAACAAACCAACAAGCCAACAAACCAACAAACCAACAAACTAAGTAACCAACAAACCAACAAACCAACAAGCCAACAAGCCAACAAACCAATAAACCAACAAGCCAACAAACCAACAAACCAACAAACCAAAAACCAACAAACCAACAAACCAACAAACCAACAAACCAGCAAACCAACAAACCAACAAACCAAAAAACCAACAAACCAACAAACCATCAAACTAACAAACCAACAAACCAACAAACCAACAAACCAACAAACCAACAAGCCAACAAGCCAACAAACAAACAAATCAACAAGCCAACAAACTAACAAACCAACAAACTAAGTAACCAACAAACCAACAAACCAACAAGCCAACAAGCCAACAAACCAATAAACCAACAAGCCAACAAACCAACAAACCAACAAACCAAAAAACCAACAAACCAACAAACCAACAAACCAACAAACCAGCAAACCAACAAACCAACAAGCCAACAAGCCAACAAACCAACAAACCAACAAACCAACAAGCCACCAAACCAACAATCCAACAAACCAACAAACCAAGTAACCACAAAGCCAACAAACTAATAAACCAACAAGCCAACAAGCCAACAAACCAACAAACCAACAAAGCAACAAACCAACAAGCCAACAAACCAACAAACCAACAAGCCAACAAACCAACAAACCAACAAGCCAACAATCCAACAAACCAACAAACCAACAAACTAACAAACCAACAAACGAACTAACCAATAAACCAACAAGCCAACAAGCCAACAAACCAACAAACCAACAAGCCAACAAGCCAACAAACCAACAAACCAACAAACCAACAAGCCAACAAACCAACAAACCAACAAACCAACAAACCAACAATCCAACAAACCAACAAACAAATAAACCAACAAACCAAAAAACCAACAAACCACAAGCCAACAAGCCAACAAACCAACAAACCAACAGACGAACAAGCCAACAAACCAACAAACCAACAAACCTACAAACCAACAAGCCAACAAACCAACAAAAATATAAACCAACAAACCAAAAAACCAACAAACCAACATACCAACAAACCAACAAACCAACAAACCAACAAACCAACAAACCAACAAACCAACAAACCAACAAGCCAACAAACCAACAAACCAACAAGCCAACAAGCCAACAAACCAACAAGCCAACAAACCAACAAACCAACAAGCCAACAAACCAACAAACTAAGTAACCAATAAACCAACAAACCAACAAACCAACAAGCCAACAAACCAAAAAACCAACAAACCAACAAACCATCAAACGAACAAACCAACAAACCAACAAACCAACAAACCAACAAACCAACAAACCAACAAGCCAACAAGCCAACAAACCAACAAACCAACAAGCCAACAAACCAACAAACCAACAAACTAAGTAACCAACAAACCAACAAACCAACAAGCCAACAAGCCAACAAACCAATAAACCAACAAGCCAACAAACCAACAAACCAACAAACCAAAAACCAACAAACCAACAAACCAACAAACCAACAAACCAGCAAACCAACAAACCAACAAACCAAAAAACCAACAAACCAACAAACCATCAAACTAACAAACCAACAAACCAACAAACCAACAAACCAACAAACCAACAAGCCAACAAGCCAACAAACAAACAAATCAACAAGCCAACAAACTAACAAACCAACAAACTAAGTAACCAACAAACCAACAAACCAACAAGCCAACAAGCCAACAAACCAATAAACCAACAAGCCAACAAACCAACAAACCAACAAACCAAAAAACCAACAAACCAACAAACCAACAAACCAACAAACCAGCAAACCAACAAACCAACAAGCCAACAAGCCAACAAACCAACAAACCAACAAACCAACAAGCCACCAAACCAACAATCCAACAAACCAACAAACCAAGTAACCACAAAGCCAACAAACTAATAAACCAACAAGCCAACAAGCCAACAAACCAACAAACCAACAAAGCAACAAACCAACAAGCCAACAAACCAACAAACCAACAAACCAACAAACCAACAAACCAACAAACCAACAAACCAACAAGCCAACAAACCAACAAACCAACAAGCCGACAAACCAACAAACCAATAAACCAACAAGCCAACAAACCAACAAACCAACAAGCCAACATGCCAATAAGCCAACAAACCAATAAACCAACAAGCCAACAAACCAAGAAACCAACAAACCAACAAACCAACAAACCAACAAACCAAAAAACCAACAAACCAACAAACCATCAAACGAACAAACCAACAAACCAACAAACCAACAAACCAACAAACCAACAAACCAACAAACCAAAAAACCAACAAACCAACAAGCCAACAAGCCAACAAGCCAACAAACCAACAAACCAACAAACCAACAAGCCAACAAACCAACAAACCAACAAACCAACAAACCAACAAACCAACAAAACAACAAGCCAACAAGCCAACAAACCAACAAACCAACAAGCCAACAAACCTTCAAACCAACAAGCCAACAAGCCAACAAATCAACAAACCAATAAACCAACAAGCCAACAAACCAACAAACCAACAAGCCAACAAGCCAACAAGCCAAGAAACCAACAAACCAACAAGCCAACAAACCAACAAACCAACAAGCCAACAAGCCAACAAACCAACAAACCAACAAACCAACAAGCCAAAAACCAACAAACCAAAAAAACAACAAACCAACAAACTAACAAGCCAACAAGCCAACAAACCAACAAACCAACAAGCCAACAAACCAACAAGCCAACAAACCAACAAACAAACATGCCAACAAACCAACAAACCAACAAATCAACAAATCAACAAACCATTAAACCAAGAAACCAACAAACTAACAAACCAATAACCCAACAAACCAACAAACCAACAAACCAAGTAACCAAAAAGCCAACAAACTAACAAACCAACAAGCCAACAAGCCAACAAACCAACAAACCAAGAAAGAAACAAGCCAACAAGCCAACAAACCAACAAACCAACAAGCCAACAAACCAACAAACCAACAAACCAACAAACCAACAAGCCAACAAGCCAACAAGCCAACAAACCAGCAAACCAACAAACCAACAAGCCAACAAACCAACAAACCAACAAGCCAACAAGCCAACAAACCAACAAACCAACAAGCCAACAAACCAACAAACCAACAAACCAACAAACCAACAAACCAACAAACCAACAAACCAACAAGCCAACAAGCCAACAAACCAACAAACCAACAAGCCAACAAACCAACAAGCCAACAAACCAACAAACCAAGTAACCAAAAAGCCAACAAACTAACAAACCAACAAGCCAACAAACTAAGTAACCAACAAGCCAACAAACCAACAAACCAACAAGCCAACAAACCAACAAACCAACAAACCAACAAACCAACAAACCAACAAGCCAACAAACCAACAAACAAATAAACCAACAAACCAACAAACCAACAAACCAACAAACCAACAAACCAACAAACCAACAAAACAACAAACCAACAAGCCAACAAGCCAACAAACCAACAAACCAACAAACCAACAAGCCAACAAAGCAACAAACCAACAAGCCAACAAACCAACAAACCAACAAACCAACAAGCCAACAAACCAACAAACAAATAAACCAACAAACCATAAAACCAACAAACCAACAAACCAAAAAACCAACAAACCAACAAGCCAACAAGCCAACAAACCAACAAACCAACAAGCAAACAAACCAACAAACCAACAAACAAACATGCCAACAAACCAACAAATCAACAAATCAACAAACCATTAAACCAAGAAACCAACAAACTAACAAACCAACAAGCCAACAAGCCAACAAACCAACAAACCAACAAACCAACAAGCAAACAAACCAATAAAACAACAAACCAACAAGCCAACAAACCAACAAACTAACAAACCAACAAACCAACAAACCAACAAACCAACAAGCCAACAAACCAACAAACCAACAAACCAACAAACCAACAAACTAACAAACCAACAAACCAACAAGCCAACAAGCCAACAAACCAACAAACCAACAAACCAAAAAACCAACAAACCAACAAACCAACAAACCAACAAACCAACAAACCAACAAGCCAACAAGCCAACAAACCAACAAACTAACAAACCAACAAGCCAACTAACCAACAAACCAACAAGCCAACAAGCCAACAAACCAACAAACCGACAAACCAACAAACCAACAAACCAACAAACCAACAAGCCAACAAACCAACAAACCAACAAGGCAACAAGCCAACAAGCCAACAAACCAACAAACCAACAAGCCAACAAGCCAACAAACCAACAAGCCAACAAATCAACAAACCAACAAACCAAGTAACCAAAAAGCCAACAAACAAACAAACCAACAAGCCAACAAGCCAACAAACCAACAAACCAACAAAGCAACAAGCCAACAAGCCAACAAACCAACAAACCAACAAGCCAACAAACCAACAAACCAACAAACCAACAAGCCAACTAACCAACAAACCAACAAGCCAACAAGCCAACAAACCAACAAACCAACAAACCAACAAACTAAGTAACCAACAAGCCAACAAGCCAACAAACCAACAAACCAACAAGCCAAAAAACCAACAAACCAACAAACCAACAAACCAACAAGCCAACAAGCCAACAAACCAACAAACCAACAAGCCAACAAACCAACAAACCAACAAACCAACAAGCCAACAAACCAACAAACAAATAAACCAACAAACCAAAAAACCAACAAACTAACAAACCCACAAACCAACAAACCAACAAACCAACAAACCAACAAGCCAACAAGCCAACAAACCAACAAACCAACAAGCCAACAAACCAACAAACCAACAAATAAACATGCCAACAAACCAACAAATCAACAAATCAACAAACCATTAAACCAAGAAACCAACAAACTAACAAACCAACAAGCCAACAAGCCAACAAACCAACAAACCAACAAGCCAACACACCAACAAACCAACAAACCAACAAGCCAACAAACCAACAAAGCAACAAGCCAACAAGCCAACAAACCAACAAACCAACAAGCCAACAAACCAACAAACCAACAAACCAACAAACCAACAAACTTACAAACCAACAAACCAACAAGTCAACAAGCCAACAAACCAACAAACCAACAAACCAAAAAACCAACAAACCAACAAACCAACAAACCAACAAACCAACAAACCAACAAACCAACAAACCAACGAGCCAACAAGCCAACAAACCAACAAACTAACAAACCAACAAGCCAACAAACCAACGAACCAACAAGCCAACAAGCCAACAAACCAACAAACCAACAAACCAACAAACCAACAAACCAACAAGCCAACAAACCAACAAACCAACAAGCCAACAAGCCAACAAACCAACAAACCAACAAGCCAACAAACCAACAAGCAAACAAACCAATAAACCAACAAACCAAGTAACCAAAAAGCCAACAAACTAACAAACCAACAAGCCAACAAGCCAACAAACCAACAAACCAACAAAGCAACAAGCCAACAAGCCAACAAACCAACAAACCAACAAGCCAACAAACCAACAAACCAACAAACCAACAAGCCAACTAACCAACAAACCAACAAGCCAACAAGCCAACAAACCAACAAACCAACAAACCAACAAACCAACAAACTAAGTAACCAACAAACCAACAAACCAACAAAAAAACAAGCCAACAAACCAATAAACCAACAAAGCAACAAGCCAACAAGCCAACAAAACAACAAGCCAACAAGCCAACAAACCAACAAGCCGACAAGTCAACAAACCAACAAGCCAACAAGCCAACAAACCAACAAACCAACAAACCAACAACCCAACAAGCCAACAAACTAACAAACCAAAAAACAAACAAACCAACAAACCAACAAACCAATAAACCAAGTAACCAAAAAGCCAACAAACTAACAAACCAACTAGCCAACAAACCAAAAAACCAACAAGCCAACAAGCCAACAAACAAAAAAACCAACAAGCCAACAAACCAACAAACCAAAAAACCAACAAACCAACAAACCAACAAACCAACAAACCAACAAACCAACAAACCAACAAGCCAACAAGCCAACACACCAACAAACCAACAAACCAACAAGCCAACAAACCAACAAGCCAACAAACCAACAAACCAAGTAACCAAAAAGCCAACAAAATAACAAACCAAGAAGCCAACAAGCCAACAAACCAACAAACCAACAAAGCAACAAGCCAAGAAGCCAACAAACCAACAAACCAACAAGCCAACATACCAACAAACCAACAAGCCAACAAGCCAACAAACCAACAAAACAACAAACCAACAAGCCGACAAACCAACAAACCAACAAGCCAACAAACCAACAAACCAACAAACCAACAAACCAACAAGCCAACAAACCAACAAACCAACAAGCCAACAAACCAACAAACCAACAAACCAACAAGCCAACAAACCAACAAGCCAACAAACCAACAAACCAACAAACCAAGTAACCAAAAAGCCAACAAACTAACAAACCAACAAGCCAACAAGCCAACAAACTAACAAACCAACAAAGCAACAAGCCAACAAGCCAACAAACCAACAAACCAACAAGCCAACAAGCCAACAAACCAACAAACCAACAAGCCAACAAGCCAACAAACCAACAAACCAACAAGCCAACAAGCCAACAAACCAACAAACCAAAAAACCAACAAACTAAAAAACCAACAAGCCAACAAGCCAACAAACCAACAAACCAACAATCCAACAAACGAACAAACCAACAAACTAAGTAACCAACAAGCCAACAAACCAACAAACCAACAAGCCAACAAGCCAACAAACCAACAAACCAATTAGCCAACAAACCAACAAACCAACAAACCAACAAGCCAACAAGCCAACAAACCAACAAACCAACAAACCAACAAGCCAACAAACCAACAAACCAACAAACCAACAAACCAACAAACCAAGTAACCAAAAAGCCAACAAACTAACAAACCAACAAGTTAACAAGCCAACAAACCAACAAACCAACAAAGCAACAAGCCAACAAGCCAACAAACCAACAAACCAACAAGCCAACCAACCAACAAACCAACAAACCAACAAACTAACAAACCAACAAACCAACAAACCAACAAACCAACAAGCCAACAAGCCAACAAACCAACAAACCAACAAACCAAAAAACCAACAAACCAACAAACCAACAAACCAACAAACCAACAAACCAACAAGCCAACAAGCCAACAAACCAACAAACTAACAAACCAACAAGCCAACAAATCAACAAACCAACAAGCCAACAAGCCAACAAACCAACAAACCAACAAACCAACAAACCAACAAACCAACAAACCAACAAACTAACAAGCCAACAAACCAACAAACCAACAAGCCAACAAGCCAACAAGCCAACAAACCAACAAACCAACAAGCCAACAAACCAACAAGCTAACAAACCAACAAACCAACAAACCAAGTAACCAAAAAGCCAACAAACTAACAAACCAACAAGCCAACAAGCCAACAAACCAACAAACCAACAAAGCAACAAGCCAACAAGCCAACAAATTATCAAACCAACAAGCCAACAAACCAACAAATCAACAAGCCAACAAGCCAACAAACCAACAAACTAAGTAACCAACAAGTCAACAAACCAACAAACCAACAAGCCAACAAGCCAACAAACCAGCAAACCAACAAGCCAACAAACCAACAAACCAACAAACCAAAAAACCAAAAAACCAACAAACAAACAAACCAACAAACCAACAAACCAACAAGCCAACAAGCCAACAAACCAACAAACCAACAAACCAACAAACCAACAAGCCAACAAACCAACAACCCAACAAACCAACAAACCAACAAACCAAGTAACCAAAAAGCCAACAAACTAACAAACCAACAAGCCAACAAGCCAACAAACCAACAAACCAACAAAGCAACAAGCCAACAAGCCAACAAACCAACAAACCAACAAACCAACAAGCCAACAAACCAACAAACCAACAAGCCAATAAGCCAACAAACCAACAAGCCAACAAGCCAACAAACCAACAAACCAACAAGCCAACAAGCCAACAAACCAACAAACCAACAAGCCAACAAACCAACAAACCAACAAACCAATAAACCAACAATCCAACAAATTAACAAATCAACAAACCAACAAGCCAACAAGCCAACAAACCAACAAACCAACAAACCAACAAACCAACAAACCAACAAACCAACAAACCAATAAACCAACAATCCAACAAATTAACAAATCAACAAACCAACAAGCCAACAAGCCAACAAACCAACAAACCAACAAACCAACAAACCAACAAACCAACAAATCAACAAATCAACAAACCATTAAACCAAGAAACCAACAAACTAACAAACCAACAAGCCAACAAGCCAACAAACCAACAAACCAACAAGCCAACAGCCAACAAACCAACAAACCAACAAACCAACAAGCCAACAAACCAACAAAGCAACAAGCCAACAAGCCAACAAACCAACAAACCAACAAGCCAACAAACCAACAAACCAACAAACCAACAAACCAACAAACTAACAAACCAACAAACCAACAAGTCAACAAGCCAACAAACCAACAAACCAACAAATCAAAAAAACAACAAACCAACAAACCAACAAACCAACAAACCAACAAACCAACAAACCAACAAACCAACGAGCCAACAAGCCAACAAACCAACAAACTAACAAACCAACAAGCCAACAAACCAACGAACCAACAAGCCAACAAGCCAACAAACCAACAAACCAACAAACCAACAAACCAACAAACCAACAAACCAACAAGCCAACAAACCAACAAACCAACAAGCCAACAAGCCAACAAACCAACAAACCAACAAGCCAACAAACCAACAAGCCAACAAACCAATAAACCAACAAACCAAGTAACCAAAAAGCCAACAAACTAACAAACCAACAAGCCAACAAGCCAACAAACCAACAAACCAACAAAGCAACAAGCCAACAAGCCAACAAACCAACAAACCAACAAGCCAACAAACCAACAAACCAACAAACCAACAAGCCAACTAACCAACAAACCAACAAGCCAACAAACCAACAAACCAACAAACCAACAAACCAACAAACCAACAAACCAACAAACCAACAAACTAAGTAACCAACAAACCAACAAACCAACAAACCAACAAAAAAACAAGCCAAGAAACCAAGAAACCAACAAACCAACAAACCAACAAGCCAACAAACCAACAAACAAATAAACTAACAAACCAAAAAACCAACAAACCAACAAACCAACAAACCAACAAACCAAAAAAACCAACAAACCAACAAGCCAACAAGCCAACAAATCAACAAACTAACAAACCAACAAACATACTAACCAACAAGCCAACAAGCCAACAAGCCAACAAACCAACAAACCAACAAGCCAACAAGCGAACAACCCAACAAACCAACAAACCAACAAGCCAACAAACCAACAAACCAACAAACCAACAAACCAACAAACCAACAAACCAACAAACCAACAAACCAACAAACCAACAAACCAACAAACCAACAAGCCAACAAGCCAACAAACCAACAAACCAACAAGCCAACAAACCAACAAACAAATAAATTAACAAACCAACAAACCAACAAATCAACAAACCAACAAACTAACAAACCAACAAGCAAACAAACCAACAAACCAACAAGCCAACAAACCAACAAACCAACAAACCAACAAGCCAACAAGCCAACAAACCAACAAACCAACAAGCCAACAAACCAACAAACTAAGTAACCAACAAGCCAACAAACCAACAAACAAATAAACCAAAAAACCAACAAACCAACAAACCAACAAACCAACAAACCAACAAACCAACAAGCCAACCAGCCAACAAACCAACAAACCAACAAACCAACAAGCCAACAAACCAACAAGCCAACAAACCAACAAACCAACAAACCAAGTAACCAAAAAGCCAACAAACTAACCAACCAACAAGCCAACAAGCCAACAAACCAATAAACCAACAAAGCAACAAGCCAACAAGCCAACAAAACAACAAAACAACAAGCCAACAAACCAACAATCCAACAAGCCAACAAGCCAACAAACCAACAAGCCAACAAGCCAACAAACCAACAAGCCGACAAGTCAACAAACCAACAAGCCAACAAGCCTACAAACCAACAAACCAATAAACCAACAAACCAACAAGCCAACAAACTAACAAACCAAAAAACAAACAAACCAACAAACCAACAAACCAATAAACCAAGTAACCAAAAAGCCAACAAACTAACAAACCAACTAGCCAACAAACCAAAAAACCAACAAGCCAACAAACCAACAAACCAAAAAACCAACAAACCAACAAACCAACAAACCAACAAACCAACAAACCAACAAACCAACAAGCCAACAAGCCAACACACCAACAAACCAACAAACCAACAAGCCAACAAACCAACAAGCCAACAAACCAACAAACCAAGTAACCAAAAAGCCAACAAAATAACAAACCAACAAGCCAACAAGCCAACAAACCAACAAACCAACAAAGCAACAAGCCAAGAAGCCAACAAACCAACAAACCAACAAGCCAACATACCAACAAACCAACAAGCCAACAAGCCAACAAACCAACAAAACAACAAACCAACAAGCCGACAAACCAACAAACCAACAAGCCAACAAACCAACAAACCAACAAACCAACAAACCAACAAGCCAACAAGCCAACAAACCAACAAACCAACAAGCCAACAAACCAACAAACCAACAAACCAACAAGCCAACAAACCAACAAGCCAACAAACCAACAAACCAACAAACCAAGTAACCAAAAAGCCAACAAACTAACAAACCAACAAGCCAACAAGCCAACAAACTAACAAACCAACAAAGCAACAAGCCAACAAGCCAACAAACCAACAAACCAACAAGCCAACAAGCCAACAAACCAACAAACCAACAAGCCAACAAGCCAACAAACCAACAAACCAACAAGCCAACAAGCCAACAAACCAACAAACCAAAAAACCAACAAACTAAAAAACCAACAAGCCAACAAGCCAACAAACCAACAAACCAACAATCCAACAAACGAACAAACCAACAAACTAAGTAACCAACAAGCCAACAAACCAACAAACCAACAAGCCAACAAGCCAACAAACCAACAAACCAATTAGCCAACAAACCAACAAACCAACAAACCAACAAGCCAACAAGCCAACAAACCAACAAACCAACAAACCAACAAGCCAACAAACCAACAAACCAACAAACCAACAAACCAACAAACCAAGTAACCAAAAAGCCAACAAACTAACAAACCAACAAGTTAACAAGCCAACAAACCAACAAACCAACAAAGCAACAAGCCAACAAGCCAACAAACCAACAAACCAACAAGCCAACCAACCAACAAACCAACAAACCAACAAACTAACAAACCAACAAACCAACAAACCAACAAACCAACAAGCCAACAAGCCAACAAACCAACAAACCAACAAACCAAAAAACCAACAAACCAACAAACCAACAAACCAACAAACCAACAAACCAACAAGCCAACAAGCCAACAAACCAACAAACTAACAAACCAACAAGCCAACAAATCAACAAACCAACAAGCCAACAAGCCAACAAACCAACAAACCAACAAACCAACAAACCAACAAACCAACAAACCAACAAACTAACAAGCCAACAAACCAACAAACCAACAAGCCAACAAGCCAACAAGCCAACAAACCAACAAACCAACAAGCCAACAAACCAACAAGCTAACAAACCAACAAACCAACAAACCAAGTAACCAAAAAGCCAACAAACTAACAAACCAACAAGCCAACAAGCCAACAAACCAACAAACCAACAAAGCAACAAGCCAACAAGCCAACAAATTATCAAACCAACAAGCCAACAAACCAACAAATCAACAAGCCAACAAGCCAACAAACCAACAAACTAAGTAACCAACAAGTCAACAAACCAACAAACCAACAAGCCAACAAGCCAACAAACCAGCAAACCAACAAGCCAACAAACCAACAAACCAACAAACCAAAAAACCAAAAAACCAACAAACAAACAAACCAACAAACCAACAAACCAACAAGCCAACAAGCCAACAAACCAACAAACCAACAAACCAACAAACCAACAAGCCAACAAACCAACAACCCAACAAACCAACAAACCAACAAACCAAGTAACCAAAAAGCCAACAAACTAACAAACCAACAAGCCAACAAGCCAACAAACCAACAAACCAACAAAGCAACAAGCCAACAAGCCAACAAACCAACAAACCAACAAACCAACAAGCCAACAAACCAACAAACCAACAAGCCAATAAGCCAACAAACCAACAAGCCAACAAGCCAACAAACCAACAAACCAACAAGCCAACAAGCCAACAAACCAACAAACCAACAAGCCAACAAACCAACAAACCAACAAACCAATAAACCAACAATCCAACAAATTAACAAATCAACAAACCAACAAGCCAACAAGCCAACAAACCAACAAACCAACAAACCAACAAACCAACAAACCAACAAACCAACAAACCAATAAACCAACAATCCAACAAATTAACAAATCAACAAACCAACAAGCCAACAAGCCAACAAACCAACAAACCAACAAACCAACAAACCAACAAACCAACAAATCAACAAATCAACAAACCATTAAACCAAGAAACCAACAAACTAACAAACCAACAAGCCAACAAGCCAACAAACCAACAAACCAACAAGCCAACAGCCAACAAACCAACAAACCAACAAACCAACAAGCCAACAAACCAACAAAGCAACAAGCCAACAAGCCAACAAACCAACAAACCAACAAGCCAACAAACCAACAAACCAACAAACCAACAAACCAACAAACTAACAAACCAACAAACCAACAAGTCAACAAGCCAACAAACCAACAAACCAACAAATCAAAAAAACAACAAACCAACAAACCAACAAACCAACAAACCAACAAACCAACAAACCAACAAACCAACGAGCCAACAAGCCAACAAACCAACAAACTAACAAACCAACAAGCCAACAAACCAACGAACCAACAAGCCAACAAGCCAACAAACCAACAAACCAACAAACCAACAAACCAACAAACCAACAAACCAACAAGCCAACAAACCAACAAACCAACAAGCCAACAAGCCAACAAACCAACAAACCAACAAGCCAACAAACCAACAAGCCAACAAACCAATAAACCAACAAACCAAGTAACCAAAAAGCCAACAAACTAACAAACCAACAAGCCAACAAGCCAACAAACCAACAAACCAACAAAGCAACAAGCCAACAAGCCAACAAACCAACAAACCAACAAGCCAACAAACCAACAAACCAACAAACCAACAAGCCAACTAACCAACAAACCAACAAGCCAACAAACCAACAAACCAACAAACCAACAAACCAACAAACCAACAAACCAACAAACCAACAAACTAAGTAACCAACAAACCAACAAACCAACAAACCAACAAAAAAACAAGCCAAGAAACCAAGAAACCAACAAACCAACAAACCAACAAGCCAACAAACCAACAAACAAATAAACTAACAAACCAAAAAACCAACAAACCAACAAACCAACAAACCAACAAACCAAAAAAACCAACAAACCAACAAGCCAACAAGCCAACAAATCAACAAACTAACAAACCAACAAACATACTAACCAACAAGCCAACAAGCCAACAAGCCAACAAACCAACAAACCAACAAGCCAACAAGCGAACAACCCAACAAACCAACAAACCAACAAGCCAACAAACCAACAAACCAACAAACCAACAAACCAACAAACCAACAAACCAACAAACCAACAAACCAACAAACCAACAAACCAACAAACCAACAAGCCAACAAGCCAACAAACCAACAAACCAACAAGCCAACAAACCAACAAACAAATAAATTAACAAACCAACAAACCAACAAATCAACAAACCAACAAACTAACAAACCAACAAGCAAACAAACCAACAAACCAACAAGCCAACAAACCAACAAACCAACAAACCAACAAGCCAACAAGCCAACAAACCAACAAACCAACAAGCCAACAAACCAACAAACTAAGTAACCAACAAGCCAACAAACCAACAAACAAATAAACCAAAAAACCAACAAACCAACAAACCAACAAACCAACAAACCAACAAACCAACAAGCCAACCAGCCAACAAACCAACAAACCAACAAACCAACAAGCCAACAAACCAACAAGCCAACAAACCAACAAACCAACAAACCAAGTAACCAAAAAGCCAACAAACTAACCAACCAACAAGCCAACAAGCCAACAAACCAATAAACCAACAAAGCAACAAGCCAACAAGCCAACAAAACAACAAAACAACAAGCCAACAAACCAACAATCCAACAAGCCAACAAGCCAACAAACCAACAAGCCAACAAGCCAACAAACCAACAAGCCGACAAGTCAACAAACCAACAAGCCAACAAGCCTACAAACCAACAAACCAATAAACCAACAAACCAACAAGCCAACAAACTAACAAACCAAAAAACAAACAAACCAACAAACCAACAAACCAATAAACCAAGTAACCAAAAAGCCAACAAACTAACAAACCAACTAGCCAACAAACCAAAAAACCAACAAGCCAACAAGCCAACAAACAAAAAAACCAACAAGCCAACAAACCAACAAACCAAAAAACCAACAAACCAACAAACCAACAAACCAACAAACCAACAAACCAACAAGCCAACAAGCCAACACACCAACAAACCAACAAACCAACAAGCCAACAAACCAACAAGCCAACAAACCAACAAACCAAGTAACCAAAAAGCCAACAAAATAACAAACCAACAAGCCAACAAGCCAACAAACCAACAAACCAACAAAGCAACAAGCCAAGAAGCCAACAAACCAACAAACCAACAAGCCAACAAACCAACAAACCAACAAGCCAACAAGCCAACAAACCAACAAAACAACAAACCAACAAGCCGACAAACCAACAAACAAACAAGCCAACAAACCAACAAACCAACAAACCAACAAACCAACAAGCCAACAAGCCAACAAACCAACAAACCAACAAGCCAACAAACCAACAAACCAACAAACCAACAAGCCAACAAACCAACAAGCCAACAAACCAACAAACCAAGTAACCAAAAAGCCAACAAACTAACAAACCAACAAGCCAACAAGCCAACAAACTAACAAACCAACAAAGCAACAAGCCAACAAGCCAACAAACCAACAAACCAACAAGCCAACAAGCCAACAAACCAACAAACCAACAAGCCAACAAGCCAACAAACCAACAAACCAACAAGCCAACAAGCCAACAAACCAACAAACCAAAAAACCAACAAACTAAAAAACCAACAAGCCAACAAGCCAACAAACCAACAAACCAACAAGCCAACAAACCAACAAACCAACAAACCAAGTAACCAAAAAGCCAACAAACTAACAAACCAACAAGTTAACAAGCCAACAAACCAACAAACCAACAAAGCAACAAGCCAACAAGCCAACAAACCAACAAACCAACAAGCCAACCAACCAACAAACCAACAAACCAACAAACTAACAAACCAACAAACCAACAAACCATCAAACCAACAAGCCAACAAGCCAACAAACCAACAAACCAAAAAACCAACAAACCAACAAACCAACAAACCAACAAACCAACAAACCAACAAGCCAACAAGCCAACAAACCAACAAACTAACAAACCAACAAGCCAACAAATCAACAAACCAACAAGCCAACAAGCCAACAAACCAACAAACCAACAAAGCAACAAGCCAACAAGCCAACAAACCAACAAACCAACAAGCCAACAAGCCAACAAACCAACAAACCAACAAGCCAACGAGCCAACAAACCAACAAACCAACAAGCCAACAAGCCAACAAACCAACAAACCAAAAAACCAACAAACTAAAAAACCAACAAGCCAACAAGCCAACAAACCAACAAACCAACAAGCCAACAAACCAACAAACCAAGTAACCAAAAAGCCAACAAACTAACAAACCAACAAGTTAACAAGCCAACAAACCAACAAACCAACAAAGCAACAAGCCAACAAGCCAACAAACCAACAAACCAACAAGCCAACCAACCAACAAACCAACAAACCAACAAACTAACAAACCAACAAACCAACAAACCAACAAGCCAACAAGCCAACAAACCAACAAACCAACAAACCAAAAAACCAACAAACCAACAAACCAACAAACCAACAAACCAACAAACCAACAAGCCAACAAGCCAACAAACCAACAAACTAACAAACCAACAAGCCAACAAATCAACAAACCAACAAGCCAACAAGCCAACAAACCAACAAACCAACAAACCAACAAACCAACAAACCAACAAACTAACAAGCCAACAAATCAACAAACCAACAAGCCAACAAGCCAACAAGCCAACAAACCAACAAACCAACAAGCCAACAAACCAACAAGCTAACAAACCAACAAACCAACAAACCAAGTAACCAAAAAGCCAACAAACTAACAAACCAACAAGCCAACAAGCCAACAAACCAACAAACCAACAAAGCAACAAGCCAACAAGCCAACAAATTAACAAACCAACAAGCCAACAAACCAACAAATCAACAAGCCAACAAGCCAACAAACCAACAAACTAAGTAACCAACAAGTCAACAAACCAACAAACCAACAAGCCAACAAGCCAACAAACCAACAAACCAACAAGCCAACAAACCAACAAACCAACAAACCAAAAAACCAAAAAACCAACAAACCAACAAACCAACAAACCAACAAACCAACAAGCCAACAAGCCAACAAACCAACAAACCAACAAACCAACAAACCAACAAGCCAAAAAACCAACAACCCAACAAACCAACAAACCAACAAACCAAGTAACCAAAAAGCCAACAAACTAACAAACCAACAAGCCAACAAGCCAACAAACCAACAAACCAACAAAGCAACAAGCCAACAAGCCAACAAACCAACAAACCAACAAACCAACAAGCCAACAAACCAACAAACCAACAAGCCAATAAGCCAACAAACCAACAAGCCAACAAGCCAACAAACCAACAAACCAACAAGCCAACAAGCCAACAAACCAACAAACCAACAAGCCAACAAACCAACAAACCAACAAACCAATAAACTAACAATCCAACAAATTAACAAATCAACAAACCAACAAGCCAACAAACCAACAAACCAACAAACCAAGTAACCAAAAAGCCAACAAACTAACAAACCAACAAGCCAACAAGCCAACAAACCAACAATCCAACAAAGCAACAAGCCAACAAGCCA
Source organism: Atherix ibis (assembly GCA_958298945.1). Classification (NCBI taxonomy): domain Eukaryota; kingdom Metazoa; phylum Arthropoda; class Insecta; order Diptera; family Athericidae; genus Atherix; species Atherix ibis. Next base: position 33,871,103 of record OY282608.1, read on the forward strand.
ACAAACCAACAAACCAACAAACCAACAAGCCAACAAACCAACAAACCAACAAGCCAATAAGCCAACAAACCAACAAGCCAACAAGCCAACAAACCAACAAACCAACAAGCCAACAAGCCAACAAACCAACAAACCAACAAGCCAACAAACCAACAAACCAACAAACCAACAAACCAAGTAACCAAAAAGCCACCAAACTAACAAACCAACAAGCCAACAAACTAATTATCCAACAAGCCAACAAACCAACAAACCAACAAGCCAACAAGCCAACAAACCAACAAACCAACAAACCAACAAACCAACAAACCAACAAGCCAACAAACCAACAAACAAATAAACCAACAAACCAACAAACCAACAAACCAAAAAACCAACAAACCAAAAAACCAACAAACCAACAAACCAACAAGCCAACAAGCCAACAAACCAACAAACCAACAAGCCAACAAGCCAACAAACCAACAAACCAACAAGCCAACAAACCAACAAACCAACAAGCCAACAAACCAACAAACAAATAAACCAACAAACCAAAAAACCAACAAACCAACAAACCAACAAACCAACAAACCAACAAACCAACAAGCCAACAAGCCAACAAACCAACAAACCAACAAGCCAACAAACCAACAAACAAACATGCCAACAAATCAACAAATCAACAAATCAACAAACCATTAAACCAAGAAACCAACAAACTAACAAACCAACAAGCCAACAAGCCAACAAACCAACAAACCAACAAGCCAAAAAACCAACAAACCAACAAACCAACAAGCCAACAAACCAACAAAGCAACAAGCCAACAAGCCAACAAACCAACAAACCAACAAGCCAACAAACCAACAAACCAACAAACCAACAAACTAACAAAACCAACAAACCAACAAACCAACAACCCAACAGGCCAACAAGCCAACAAACCAACAAACCAACAAACCAAAAAACCAACAAACCAACAAACCAACAAACCAACAAACCAACAAACCAACAAACCAACAAGCCAACAAGCCAAAAAACCAACAAACCAACAAGCCAACAAACCAAAAAACCAACAAACAAACATGCCAACAAACCAACAAACCAACAAGCCAACAAGCCAACAAACCAATAAGCCAACAAACCAACAAACCAACAAACCAAAAAACCAACAAACCAACAAACCAACAAACCAACAAACCAACAAACCAACAAACCAACAAACCAACAAACCAACAAACCAACAAGCCAACAAGCCAACAAACCAACAAACCATCAAACCAACAAGCCAACAAACCATTAAGCCAACAAACCAACAAACCAACAAACCAAGTAACCAAAAAGCCAACAAACTAACAAACCAACAAGCCAACAAGCCAACAAACCAACAAACCAACAAAGCAACAAGCCAACAAGCCAACAAACCAACAAACCAACAAGCCAACCAACCAACAAACCAACAAACCAACAAACTAACAAACCAACAAACCAACAAATAAACAAACCAACAAGCCAACAAGCCAACAAACCAACAAACCAACAAACCAAAAAACCAACAAACCAACAAACCAACAAACCAACAAACCAACAAACCAACAAGCCAACAAGCCAACAAACCAACAAACTAACAAACCAACAAGCCAACAAACCAACAAACCAACACGCCAACAAGCCAACAAACCAACAAACCAACAAACCAACAAACCAACAAACCAACAAACCAACAAGCCAACAAACCAACAAACCAACAAGCCAACAAGCCAACAAACCAACAAACCAACAAACCAACAAGCCAACAAACCAACAAGCCAACAAGCCAACAAACCAACAAGCCAACAAACCAACAAACCAACAAACCAAGTAACCAAAAAGCCAACAAACTAACAAACCAACAAGCCAACAAGCCAACAAACCAACAAACCAACAAAGCAACAAGCCAAGAAGCCAACAAACCAACAAACCAACAAGCCAACAAACCAACAAACCAACAAGCCAACAAGCCAACAAACCAACAAAACAACAAACCAACAAGCCAACAAACCAACCAACAAACAAGCCAACAAACCAACAAACCAACAAACCAACAAACCAACAAGCCAACAAGCCAACAAACCAACAAACCAACAAGCCAACAAACCAACAAACCAACAAACCAACAAGCCAACAAACCAACAAGCCAACAAACCAACAAACCAACAAACCAAGTAACCAAAAAGCCAACAAACTAACAAACCAACAAGCCAACAAGCCAACAAACTAACAAACCAACAAAGCAACAAGCCAACAAGCCAACAAACCAACAAACCAACAAGCCAACAAGCCAACAAACCAACAAACCAACAAGCCAACAAGCCAACAAACCAACAAACCAACAAGCCAACAAGCCAACAAACCAACAAACCAAAAAACCAACAAACTAAAAAACCAACAAGCCAACAAGCCAACAAACCAACAAACCAACAATCCAACAAACGAACAAATCAACAAACTAAGTAACCAACAAGCCAACAAACCAACAAACCAACAAGCCAACAAGCCAACAAACCAACAAACCAACAAGCCAACAAACCAACAAGCCAACAAACCAACAAACCAACAAACCAAGTAACCAAAAAGCCAACAAACTAACAAACCAACAAGTTAACAAGCCAACAAACCAACAAACCAACAAAGCAACAAGCCAACAAGCCAACAAACCAACAAACCAACAAGCCAACCAACCAACAAACCAACAAACCAACAAACTAACAAACCAACAAACCAACAAACCAACAAACCAACAAGCCAACAAGCCAACAAACCAACAAACCAACAAACCAAAAAACCAACAAACCAACAAACCAACAAACCAACAAACCAACAAACCAACAAGCCAACAAGCCAACAAACCAACAAACTAACAAACCAACAATTCAACAAATCAACAAACCAACAAGCCAACAAACCAACAAACCAACAAGCCAACCAACCAACAAACCAACAAACCAACAAACTAACAAACCAACAAACCAACAAATAAACAAACCAACAAGCCAACAAGCCAACAAACCAACAAACCAACAAACCAAAAAACCAACAAACCAACAAACCAACAAACCAACAAACCAACAAACCAACAAGCCAACAAGCCAACAAACCAACAAACTAACAAACCAACAAGCCAACAAACCAACAAACCAACACGCCAACAAGCCAACAAACCAACAAACCAACAAACCAACAAACCAACAAACCAACAAACCAACAAGCCAACAAACCAACAAACCAACAAGCCAACAAGCCAACAAACCAACAAACCAACCAACCAACAAGCCAACAAACCAACAAGCCAACAAGCCAACAAACCAACAAGCCAACAAACCAACAAACCAACAAACCAAGTAACCAAAAAGCCAACAAACTAACAAACCAACAAGCCAACAAGCCAACAAACCAACAAACCAACAAAGCAACAAGCCAAGAAGCCAACAAACCAACAAACCAACAAGCCAACAAACCAACAAACCAACAAGCCAACAAGCCAACAAACCAACAAAACAACAAACCAACAAGCCGACAAACCAACCAACAAACAAGCCAACAAACCAACAAACCAACAAACCAACAAACCAACAAACCAACAAACCAACAAACCAACAAACCAACAAACCAACAAACCAACAAGCCAACAAGCCAACAAACCAACAAACCATTAAACCAACAAGCCAACAAACCATTAAGCCAACAAACCAACAAACCAACAAACCAAGTAACCAAAAAGCCAACAAACTAACAAACCAACAAGCCAACAAGCCAACAAACCAACAAACCAACAAAGCAACAAGCCAACAAGCCAACAAACCAACAAACCAACAAGCCAACCAACCAACAAACCAACAAACCAACAAACTAACAAACCAACAAACCAACAAATAAACAAACCAACAAGCCAACAAGCCAACAAACCAACAAACCAACAAACCAAAAAACCAACAAACCAACAAACCAACAAACCAACAAACCAACAAACCAACAAGCCAACAAGCCAACAAACCAACAAACCAACAAACTAACAAACCAACAAGCCAACAAACCAACAAACCAACACGCCAACAAGCCAACAAACCAACAAACCAACAAACCAACAAACCAACAAACCAACAAACCAACAAGCCAACAAACCAACAAACCAACAAGCCAACAAGCCAACAAACCAACAAACCAACAAACCAACAAGCCAACAAACCAACAAGCCAACAAGCCAACAAACCAACAAGCCAACAAACCAACAAACCAACAAACCAAGTAACCAAAAAGCCAACAAACTAACAAACCAACAAGCCAACAAGCCAACAAACCAACAAACCAACAAAGCAACAAGCCAAGAAGCCAACAAACCAACAAACCAACAAGCCAACAAACCAACAAACCAACAAGCCAACAAGCCAACAAACCAACAAAACAACAAACCAACAAGCCGACAAACCAACCAACAAACAAGCCAACAAACCAACAAACCAACAAACCAACAAACCAACAAGCCAACAAGCCAACAAACCAACAAACCAATAAGCCAACAAACCAACAAACCAACAAGCCAACAAACCAACAAACCAACAAGCCAACAAACCAACAAACAAACATGCCAACAAATCAACAAATCAACAAATCAACAAACCATTAAACCAAGAAACCAACAAACTAACAAACCAACAAGCCAACAAGCCAACAAACCAACAAACCAACAAGCCAAAAAACCAACAAACCAACAAACCAACAAGCCAACAAACCAACAAAGCAACAAGCCAACAAGCCAACAAACCAACAAACCAACAAGTCAACAAACCAACAAACCAACAAACCAACAAACTAACAAAACCAACAAACCAACAAACCAACAACCCAAAAAGCCAACAAGCCAACAAACCAACAAACCAACAAACCAAAAAACCAACAAACCAACAAACCAACAAACCAACAAACCAACAAACCAACAAACCAACAAGCCAACAAGCCAACAAACCAACAACCAACAAGCCAACAAACCAAAAAATCAACAAACAAACATGCCAACAAACCAACAAACCAACAAGCCAACAAGCCAACAAACCAACAAACCAATAAGCCAACAAACCAACAAACCAACAAACCAAAAAACCAACAAACCAACAAACCAACAAACCAACAAACCAACAAACCAACAAACCAACAAACCAACAAACCAACAAACCAACAAGCCAACAAGCCAACAAACCAACAAACCATCAAACCAACAAGCCAACAAACCATTAAGCCAACAAACCAACAAACCAACAAACCAAGTAACCAAAAAGCCAACAAACTAACAAACCAACAAGCCAACAAGCCAACAAACCAACAAACCAACAAAGCAACAAGCCAACAAGCCAACAAACCAACAAACCATCAAGCCAACCAACCAACAAACCAACAAACCAACAAACTAACAAACCAACAAACCAACAAATAAACAAACCAACAAGCCAACAAGCCAACAAACCAACAAACCAACAAACCAAAAAACCAACAAACCAACAAACCAACAAACCAACAAACCAACAAACCAACAAGCCAACAAGCCAACAAACCAACAAACCAATAAGCCAACAAACCAACAAACCAACAAACCAAAAAACCAACAAACCAACAAACCAACAAACCAACAAACCAACAAACCAACAAACCAACAAACCAACAAACCAACAAACCAATAAACCAACAAGCCAACAAGCCAACAAACCAACAAACCATCAAACCATCAAACCAACAAGCCAACAAACCAATAAGCCAACAAACCAACAAACCAACAAACCAAGTAACCAAAAAGCCAACAAACTAACAAACCAACAAGCCAACAAGCCAACAAACCAACAAACCAACAAAGCAACAAGCCAACAAGCCAACAAACCAACAAACCAACAAGCCAACCAACCAACAAACCAACAAACCAACAAACTAACAAACCAACAAACCAACAAATAAACAAACCAACAAGCCAACAAGCCAACAAGCCAACAAACCAACAAACCAACAAGCCAACAAGCCAACAAACCAACAAACCAACAAACCAACAAGCCAACAAACCAACAAGCCAACAAGCCAACAAACCAACAAGCCAACAAACCAACAAACCAACAAACCAAGTAACCAAAAAGCCAACAAACTAACAAACCAACAAGCCAACAAGCCAACAAACCAACAAACCAACAAAGCAACAAGCCAAGAAGCCAACAAACCAACAAACCAACAAGCCAACAAACCAACAAACCAACAAGCCAACAAGCCAACAAACCAACAAAACAACAAACCAACAAGATGACAAACCAACCAACAAACAAGCCAACAAACCAACAAACCAACAAACCAACAAACCAACAAGCCAACAAGCCAACAAACCAACAAACCAACAAGCCAACAAACCAACAAACCAACAAACCAACAAGCCAACAAACCAACAAGCCAACAAACCAACAAACCAACAAACCAAGTAACCAAAAATCCAACAAACTAACAAACCAACAAGCCAACATGCCAACAAACTAACAAACCAACAAAGCAACAAGCCAACAAGCCAACAAACCAACAAACCAACAAGCCAACAAGCCAACAGACCAACAAACCAACAAGCCAACAAGCCAACAAACCAACAAACCAACAAGCCAACAAGCCAACAAACCAACAAACCAAAAAACCAACAAACTAAAAAACAAACAAGCCAACAAGCCAACAAACCAACAAACCAACAATCCAACAAACGAACAAACCAACAAACTAAGTAACCAACAAGCCAACAAACCAACAAACCAACAAGCCAACAAGCCAACAAACCAACAAACCAACAAGCCAACAAACCAACAAGCCAACAAACCAACAAACCAAGTAACCAAAAAGCCAACAAACTAACAAACCAACAAGTTAACAAGCCAACAAACCAACAAACCAACAAAGCAACAAGCCAACAAGCCAACCAACCAACAAACCAACAAGCCAACCAACCAACAAACCAACAAACCAACAAACTAACAAACCAACAAACCAACAAACCAACAAACCAACAAGCCAACAAGCCAACAAACCAACAAACCAACAAACCAAAAAACCAACAAACCAACAAACCAACAAACAAACAAACCAACAAACCAACAAGCCAACAAGCCAACAAGCCAACAAACCAACAAACTAACAAACCAACAATTCAACAAATCAACAAACCAACAAGCCAACAAGCCAACAAACCAACAAACCAACAAACCAACAAACCAACAAACCAACAAACTAACAAGCCAACAAACCAACAAACCAACAAGCCAACAAGCCAACAAGCCAACAAACCAACAAACCAACAAGCCAACAAACCAACAAGCTAACAAACCAACAAGCCAACAAACCAACAAACCAACAAGCCAACAAACCAACAAACAAATAAACCAACAAACCAAAAAACCAACAAACCAACAAACCAACAAACCAACAAACCAACAAACCAACAAACCAACAAGCCAACAAGCCAACAAACCAACAAACCAACAAGCCAACAAACCAACAAGCAAACATGCCAACAAATCAACAAATCAACAAATCAACAAACCATTAAACCAAGAAACCAACAAACTAACAAACCAACAAGCCAACAAGCCAACAAACCAACAAACCAACAAGCCAAAAAACCAACAAACCAACAAACCAACAAGCCAACAAACCAACAAAGCAACAAGCCAACAAGCCAACAAACCAACAAACCAACAAGCCAACAAACCAACAAACCAACAAACCAACAAACTAACAAAACCAACAAACCAACAAACCAACAACCCAACAAGCAAACAAGCCAACAAACCAACAAACCAACAAACCAAAAAACCAACAAACCAACAAACCAACAAACCAACAAACCAACAAACCAACAAACCAACAAGCCAACAAGCCAACAAACCAACAAACCAACAAGCCAACAAAACAAAAAATCAACAAACAAACATGCCAACAAACCAACAAACCAACAAGCCAACAAGCCAACAAACCAACAAACCAATAACCCAACAAACCAACAAACCAACAAACCAAAAAACCAACAAACCAACAAACCAACAAACCAACAAACCAACAAACCAACAAACCAACAAACCAACAAACCAACAAACCAACAAGCCAACAAGCCAACAAACCAACAAACCATCAAACCAACAAGCCAACAAACCATTAAGCCAACAAACCAACAAACCAACAAACCAAATAACCAAAAAGCCAACAAACTAACAAACCAACAAGCCGACAAGCCAACAAACCAACAAAGCAACAAGCAAACAAGCCAACAAACCAACAAACCAACAAGCCAACCAACCAACAAACCAACAAACCAACAAACTAACAAACCAACAAACCAACAAATAAACAAACCAACAATCCAACAAGCCAACAAACCAACAAACCAACAAACCAAAAAACCAACAAACCAACAAACCAACAAACCAACAAACCAACAAACCAACAAGCCAACAAGCCAACAAACCAACACACTAACAAACCAACAAGCCAACAAACCAACAAACCAACACGCCAACAAGCCAACAAACCAACAAACCAACAAACCAACAAACCAACAAACCAACAAACCAACAAGCCAACAAACCAACAAACCAACAAGCCAACAAGCCAACAAACCAACAAACCAACAAACCAACAAGCCAACAAACCAACAAGCAAACAAGCCAACAAACCAACAAGCCAACAAACCAACAAACCAACAAACCAAGTAACCAAAAAGCCAACAAACTAACAAACCAACAAGCCAACAAGCCAACAAACCAACAAACCAACAAAGCAACAAGCCAAGAAGCCAACAAACCAACAAACCAACAAGCCAACAAACCAACAAACCAACAAGCCAACAAGCCAACAAACCAACAAAACAACAAGCCAACAAACCAACAAACCAACAAGCCAACAAACCAACAAACCAACAAACCAACAAGCCAACAAACCAACAAGCCAGCAAACCAACAAACCAACAAACCAAGTAACCAAAAAGCCAACAAACTAACAAACCAACAAGCCAACAAGCCAACAAACTAACAAACCAACAAAGCAACAAGCCAACAAGCCAACAAACCAACAAACCAACAAGCCAACAAGCCAACAAACCAACAAACCAACAAGCCAACAAGCCAACAAACCAACAAACCAACAAGCCAACAAGCCAACAAACCAACAAACCAAAAAACCAACAAACTAAAAAACCAACAAGCCAACAAGCCAACAAACCAACAAACCAACAATCCAACAAACGAACAAACCAACAAACTAAGTAACCAACAAGCCAACAAACCAACAAACCAACAAGCCAACAAGCCAACAAACCAACAAACCAACAAGCCAACAAACCAACAAGCCAACAAACCAACAAACCAACAAACCAAGTAACCAAAAAGCCAACAAACTAACAAACCAACAAGTTAACAAGCCAACAAACCAACAAACCAACAAAGCAACAAGCCAACAAGCAAACAAACCAACAAACCAACAAGCCAACCAACCAACAAACCAAAAACCAACAAACTAACAAACCAACAAACCAACAAACCAACAAACCAACAAACCAACAAGCCAACAAGCCAACAAACCAACAAACCAACAAACCAAAAAACCAACAAACCAACAAACCAACAAACCAACAAACCAACAAACCAACAAGCCAACAAGCCAACAAACCAACAAACCAACAAACCAACAAGCCAACAAACCAACAAGCTAACAAACCAACAAACCAACAAACCAAGTAACCAAAAAGCCAACAAACTAACAAACCAACAAGCCAACAAGCCAACAAACCAACAAACCAACAAAGCAACAACCCAACAAGCCAACAAACCAACAAACCAACAAACCAAAAAACCAACAAACCAACAAACCAACAAACCAACAAACCAACAAGCCAACAAGCCAACAAACCAACAAACCAACAAACCAACAAACCAACAAGCCAAAAAACCAACAACCCAACAAACCAACAAACCAACAAACCAAGTAACCAAAAAGCCAACAAACTAACAAACCAACAAGCCAACAAGCCAACAAACCAACAAACCAACAATGCAACAAGCCAACAAGCCAACAAACCAACAAACCAACAAACCAACAAGCCAACAAACCAACAAACCAACAAGCCAGTAAGCCAACAAACCAACAAGCCAACAAGCCAACAAACCAACAAACCAACAAGCCAACAAGCCAACAAACCAACAAACCAACAAGCCAACAAACCAACAAACCAACAAACCAATAAACTAACAATCCAACAAATTAACAAATCAACAAACTAACAAGCCAACAAACCAACAAACCAACAAACCAAGTAACCAAAAAGCCAACAAACTAACAAACCAACAAGCCAACAAGCCAACAAACCAACAAACCAACAAAGCAACAAGCCAACAAGCCAACAAACCAACAAACCAACAAACCAACAAGCCAACAAACCAACAAACCAACAAGCCAATAAGCCAACAAACCAACAAGCCAACAAGCCAACAAACCAACAAACCAACAAGCCAACAAGCCAACAAACCAACAAACCAACAAGCCAACAAACTAACAAACCAACAAACCAACAAACCAAGTAACCAAAAAGCCACCAAACTAACAAACCAACAAGCCAACAAACTAATTATCCAACAAGCCAACAAACCAACAAACCAACAAGCCAACAAGCCAACAAACCAACAAACCATCAAACCAACAAACCAACAAACCAACAAACCAACAAACCAACAAGCCAACAAACCAACAAACAAATAAACCAACAAACCAACAAACCAACAAACCAAAAAACCAACAAACCAAAAAACCAACAAACCAACAAACCAACAAGCCAACAAGCCAACAAACCAACAAACCAACAAGCCAACAAGCCAACAAACCAACAAACCAACAAGCCAACAAACCAACAAACCAACAAGCCAACAAACCAACAAACAAATAAACCAACAAACCAAAAAACCAACAAACCAACAAACCAACAAACCAACAAACCAACAAACCAACAAACCAACAAGCCAACAAGCCAACAAACCAACAAACCAACAAGCCAACAAACCAACAAACAAACATGCCAACAAATGAACAAATCAACAAATCAACAAACCATTAAACCAAGAAACCAACAAACTAACAAACCAACAAGCCAACAAGCCAACAAACCAACAAACCAACAAGCCAAAAAACCAACAAACCAACAAACCAACAAGCCAACAAACCAACAAAGCAACAAGCCAACAAGCCAACAAACCAACAAACCAACAAGCCAACAAACCAACAAACCAACAAACCAACAAACTAACAAAACCAACAAACCAACAAACCAACAACCCATTAAGCCAACAAGCCAACAAACCAACAAACCAACAAACCAAAAAACCAACAAACCAACAAACCAACAAACCAACAAACCAACAAACCAACAAACCAACAAGCCAACAAGCCAACAAACCAACAAACCAACAAGCCAACAAACCAAAAAACCAACAAACAAACATGCCAACAAACCAACAAACCAACAAGCCAACAAGCCAACAAACCAACAAACCAATAAGCCAACAAACCAACAAACCAACAAACCAAAAAACCAACAAACCAACAAACCAACAAACCAACAAACCAACAAACCAACAAACCAACAAACCAACAAACCAACAAGCCAACAAGCCAACAAACCAACAAACCATCAAACCAACAAGCCAACAAACCATTAAGCCAACAAACCAACAAACCAACAAACCAAGTAACCAAAAAGCCAACAAACTAACAAACCAACAAGCCAACAAGCCAACAAACCAACAAACCAACAAAGCAACAAGCCAACAAGCCAACAAACCAACAAACCAACAAGCCAACCAACCAACAAACCAACAAACCAACAAACTAACAAACCAACAAACCAACAAATAAACAAACCAACAAGCCAACAAGCCAACAAACCAACAAACCAACAAACCAAAAAACCAACAAACCAACAAACCAACAAACCAACAAACCAACAAACCAACAAGCCAACAAGCCAACAAACCAACAAACTAACAAACCAACAAGCCAACAAACCAACAAACCAACACGCCAACAAGCCAACAAACCAACAAACCAACAAACCAACAAACCAACAAGCCAACAAACCAACAAACCAACAAGCCAACAAGCCAACAAAACAAACAAACCAACAAGCCAACAAACCAACAAGCCAACAAACCAACAAAACAACAAACAAAGTAACCAAAAAGCCAACAAACTAACAAACCAACAAGCCAACAAGCCAACAAACCATCAAACCAACAAAGCAACAAACCAACAAACCAACAAACCAACATGCCAACAAACCAACAAACTAAGTAACCAACAAACCAACAAACCAACAAACCAACAAACTAACAAGCCGACAAACCAACAAACCAACAAGCCAACAAGCCAACAAGCCAACAAACCAACAAACCAACAAGCCAACAAACCAACAAGCTAACAAACCAACAAACCAACAAACCAAGTAACCAAAAAGCCAACAAACTAACAAACCAACAAGCCAACAAGCCAACAAACCAACAAACCAACAAAGCAACAAGCCAACAAGCCAACAAATTAACAAACCAACAAGCCAACAAACCAACAAATCAACAAGCCAACAAGCCAACAAACCAACAAACTAAGTAACCAACAAGTCAACAAACCAACAAACCAACAAGCCAACAAGCCAACAAACCAATAAACCAACAAGCCAACAAACCAACAAACCAACAAACCAAAAAACCAACAAACCAACAAACCAACAAACCAACAAGCCAACAAGCCAACAAACCAACAAACCAACAAACCAACAAACCAACAAGCCAAAAAACCAACAACCCAACAAACCAACAAACCAACAAGCCAAGTAACCAAAAAGCCAACAAACTAACAAACCAACAAGCCAACAAGCCAACAAACCAACAAACCAACAAAGCAACAAGCCAACAAGCCAACAAACCAACAAACCAACAAACCAACAAGCCAACAAACCAACAAACCAACAAGCCAATAAGCCAACAAACCAACAAGCCAACAAGCCAACAAACCAACAAACCAACAAACCAACAAGCCAACAAACCAACAAACCAACAAGCCAACAAACCAACAAACCAACAAACCAATAAACTAACAATCCAACAAATTAACAAATCAACAAACCAACAAGCCAACAAACCAACAAACCAACAAACCAAGTAACCAAAAAGCCAACAAACTAACAAACCAACAAGCCAACAAGCCAACAAACCAACAAACCAACAAAGCAACAAGCCAACAAGCCAACAAACCAACAAACCAACAAACCAACAAGCCAACAAACCAACAAACCTAACAAGCCAATAAGCCAACAAACCAACAAGCCAACAAGCCAACAAACCAACAAACCAACAAGCCAACGAGCCAACAAACCAACAAACCAACAAGCCAACAAACCAACAAACCAACAAACCAACAAACCAAGTAACCAAAAAGCCACCAAACTAACAAACCAACAAGCCAACAAACTAATTATCCAACAAGCCAACAAACCAACAAACCAACAAGCCAACAAGCCAACAAACCAACAAACCAACAAACCAACAAACCAACAAACCAACAAGCCAACAAACCAACAAACAAATAAACCAACAAACCAACAAACCAACAAACCAAAAAACCAACAAACCAAAAAACCAACAAACCAACAAACCAACAAGCCAACAAGCCAACAAACCAACAAACCAACAAGCCAACAAGCCAACAAACCAACAAACCAACAAGCCAACAAACCAACAAACCAACAAGCCAACAAACCAACAAACAAATAAACCAACAAACCAAAAAACCAACAAACCAACAAACCAACAAACCAACAAACCAACAAACCAACAAACCAACAAGCCAACAAGCCAACAAGCCAACAAACCACCAAACCAACAAGCCAACAAACCAACAAACAAACATGCCAACAAATCAACAAATCAACAAATCAACAAACCATTAAACCAAGAAACCAACAAACTAACAAACCAACAAGCCAACAAGCCAACAAACCAACAAACCAACAAACCAACAAGCCAAAAAACCAACAAACCAACAAACCAACAAGCCAACAAACCAACAAAGCAACAAGCCAACAAGCCAACAAACCAACAAACCAACAAGCCAACAAAGCAACAAACCAACAAACCAACAAACTAACAAAACCAACAAACCAACAAACCAACAACCCAACAAGCCAACAAGCCAACAAACCAACAAACCAACAAACCAAAAAACCAACAAACCAACAAACCAACAAACCAACAAACCAACAAACCAACAAACCAACAAGCCAACAAGCCAACAAACCAACAAACCAACAAGCCAACAAACCAAAAAACCAACAAACAAACATGCCAACAAACCAACAAACCAACAAGCCAACAAGCCAACAAACCAACAAACCAATAAGCCAACAAACCAACAAACCAACAAACCAAAAAACCAACAAACCAACAAACCAACAAACCAACAAACCAACAAACCAACAAACCAACAAACCAACAAACCAACAAACTAACAAGCCAACAAGCCAACAAACCAACAAACCATCAAACTAACAAGCCAACAAACCATTAAGCCAACAAACCAACAAACCAACAAACCAAGTAACCAAAAAGCCAACAAACTAACAAACCAACAAGCCAACAAGCCAACAAACCAACAAACCAACAAAGCAACAAGCCAACAAGCCAACAAACCAACAAACCAACAAGCCAACCAACCAACAAACCAACAAACCAACAAACTAACAAACCAACAAACCAACAAATAAACAAACCAACAAGCCAACAAGCCAACAAACCAACAAACCAACACGCCAACAAGCCAACAAACCAACAAACCAACAAACCAACAAACCAACAAACCAACAAACCAACAAGCCAACAAACCAACAAACCAACAAGCCAACAAGCCAACAAACCAACAAACCAACAAACCAACAAGCCAACAAACCAACAAGCCAACAAGCCAACAAACCAACAAGCCAACAAACCAACAAACCTACAAACCAAGTAACCAAAAAGCCAACAAACTAACAAACCAACAAACCAACAAAGCAACAAGCCAAGAAGCCAACAAACCAACAAACCAACAAGCCAACAAACCAACAAACCAACAAGCCAACAAGCCAACAAACCAACAAAACAACAAACCAACAAACAAACAAGCCAACAAACCAACAAACCAACAAACCAACAAACCAACAAGCCAACAAGCCAACAAACCAACAAACCAACAAGCCAACAAACCAACAAACCAACAAACCAACAAGCCAACAAACCAACAAGCCAACAAACCAACAAACCAACAAACCAAGTAACCAAAAAGCCAACAAACTAACAAACCAACAAGCCAACAAGCCAGCAAACTAACAAACCAACAAAGCAACAAGCCAACAAGCCAACAAACCAACAAACCAACAAGCCAACAAGCCAACAAACCAACAAACCAACAAGCCAACAAGCCAACAAACCAACAAACCAACAAGCCAACAAGCCAACAAACCAACAAACCAAAAAACCAACAAACTAAAAAACCAACAAGCCAACAAGCCAACAAACCAACAAACCAACAATCCAACAAACGAACAAACCAACAAACTAAGTAACCAACAAGCCAACAAACCAACAAACCAACAAGCCAACAAGCCAACAAACCAACAAACCAACAAGCCAACAAACCAACAAGCCAACAAACCAACAAACCAACAAACCAAGTAACCAAAAAGCCAACAAACTAACAAACCAACAAGTTAACAAGCCAACAAACCAACAAACCAACAAAGCAACAAGCCAACAAGCCAACAAACCAACAAACCAACAATCCAACCAACCAGCAAACCAACAAACCAACAAACTAACAAACCAACAAACCAACAAACCAACAAACCAACAAGCCAACAAGCCAACAAACCAACAAACCAACAAACCAAAAAACCAACAAACCAACAA
This sequence comes from Atherix ibis, assembly GCA_958298945.1. NCBI lineage: Eukaryota > Metazoa > Arthropoda > Insecta > Diptera > Athericidae > Atherix > Atherix ibis. The sequence continues at coordinate 33,887,104 of OY282608.1, forward strand.
ACCAACAAACCAACAAACCAACAAACCAACAAGCCAACAAGCCAACAAACCAACAAACTAACAAACCAACAATTCAACAAATCAACAAACCAACAAGCCAACAAGCCAACAAACCAACAAACCAACAAACCAACAAACCAACAAACCAACAAACCAACAAGCCAACAAGCCAACAAGCCAACAAACCAACAAACCAACAAGCCAACAAACCAACAAGCTAACAAACCAACAAACCAACAAACCAAGTAACCAAAAAGCCAACAAACTAACAAACCAACAAGCCAACAAGCCAACAAACCAACAAACCAACAAAGCAACAACCCAACAAGCCAACAAACCAACAAACCAACAAACCAAAAAACCAACAAACCAACAAACCAACAAACCAACAAACCAACAAGCCAACAAGCCAACAAACCAACAAACCAACAAACCAACAAGCCAAAAAACCAACAACCCAACAAACCAACAAACCAACAAACCAAGTAACCAAAAAGCCAACAAACTAACAAACCAACAAGCCAACAAGCCAACAAACCAACAAACCAACAAAGCAACAAGCCAACAAGCCAACAAACCAACAAACCAACAAGCCAGCAAACCAACAAACCAACAAGCCAATAAGCCAACAAACCAACAAGCCAACAAGCCAACAAACCAACAAACCAACAAGCCAACAAGCCAACAAACCAACAAACCAACAAGCCAACAAACCAACAAACCAACAAACCAATAAACTAACAATCCAACAAATTAACAAATCAACAAACCAACAAGCCAACAAACCAACAAACCAACAAACCAAGTAACCAAAAAGCCAACAAACTAACAAACCAACAAGCCAACAAGCCAACAAACCAACAAACCAACAAAGCAACAAGCCAACAAGCCAACAAACCAACAAACCAACAAACCAACAAGCCAACAAACCAACAAACCAACAAGCCAATAAGCCAACAAACCAACAAGCCAACAAGCCAACAAACCAACAAACCAACAAGCCAACAAGCCAACAAACCAACAAACCAACAAGCCAACAAACCAACAAACCAACAAACCAACAAACCAAGTAACCAAAAAGCCACCAAACTAACAAACCAACAAGCCAACAAACTAATTATCCAACAAGCCAACAAACCAACAAACCAACAAGCCAACAAGCCAACAAACCAACAAACCAACAAACCAACAATCCAACAAACCAACAAGCCAACAAACCAACAAACAAATAAACCAACAAACCAACAAACCAACAAACCAAAAAACCAACAAACCAAAAAACCAACAAACCAACAAACCAACAAGCCAACAAGCCAACAAACCAACAAACCAACAAGCCAACAAGCCAACAAACCAACAAACCAACAAGCCAACAAACCAACACACCAACAAGCCAACAAACCAACAAACAAATAAACCAACAAACCAAAAAACCAACAAACCAACAAACCAACAAACCAACAAACCAACAAACCAACAAACCAACAAACCAACAAGCCAACAAGCCAACAAACCAACAAACCAACAAGCCAACAAACCAACAAACAAACATGCCAACAAATCAACAAATCAACAAATCAACAAACCATTAAACCAAGAAACCAACAAACTAACAAACCAACAAGCCAACAAGCCAACAAACTAACAAACCAACAAGCCAAAAAACCAACAAACCAACAAACCAACAAGCCAACAAACCAACAAAGCAACAAGCCAACAAGCCAACAAACCAACAAACCAACAAGCCAACAAACCAACAAACCAACAAACCAACAAACTAACAAAACCAACAAACCAACAAACCAACAACCCAACAAGCCAACAAGCCAACAAACCAACAAACCAACAAACCAAAAAACCAACAAACCAACAAACCAACAAACCAACAAACCAACAAACCAACAAACCAACAAGCCAACAAGCCAACAAACCAACAAACCAACAAGCCAACAAACCAAAAAACTAACAAACAAACATGCCAACAAACCAACAAACCAACAAGCCAACAAGCCAACAAACCAACAAACCAATAAGCCAACAAACCAACAAACCAACAAACCAAAAAACCAACAAACCAACAAACCAACAAACCAACAAACCAACAAACCAACAAACCAACAAACCAACAAACCAACAAACCAACAAACCAACAAACCAACAAGCCAACAAGCCAACAAACCAACAAACCATCAAACCAACAAGCCAACAAACCATTAAGCCAACAAACCAACAAACCAACAAACCAAGTAACCAAAAAGCCAACAAACTAACAAACCAACAAACCAACAAGCCAACAAGCCAACAAACCAACAAACCAAAAAACCAACAAACCAACAAACCAACAAACCAACAAACCAACAAACCAACAAGCCAACAAGCCAACAAACCAACAAACTAACAAACCAACAAGCCAACAAACCAACACGCCAACAAGCCAACAAACCAACAAACCAACAAACCAACAAACCAACAAGCCAACAAACCAACAAACCAACAAGCCAACAAGCCAACAAAACAAACAAACCAACAAGCCAACAAACCAACAAGCCAACAAACCAACAAAACAACAAACAAAGTAACCAAAAAGCCAACAAACTAACAAACCAACAAGCCAACAAGCCAACAAACCATCAAACCAACAAAGCAACAAACCAACAAACCAACAAACCAACATGCCAACAAACCAACAAACTAAGTAACCAACAAGCCAACAAACCAACAAACAAATAAACCAACAAACCGACATGCCAACAAACCAACAAACTAAGTAACCAACAAGCCAACAAACCAACAAACAAATAAACCAAAAAACCAACAAACCAACAAACCAACAAACCAACAAACCAACAAACCAACAAGCCAACCAGCCAACAAACCAACAAACCAACAAACCAACAAGCCAACAAACCAACAAGCCAACAAACCAACAAACCAACAAACCAAGTAACCAAAAAGCCAACAAACTAACAAACCAACAAGCCAACAAGCCAACAAACCAATAAACCAACAAAGCAACAAGCCAATAAGCCAACAAACCAACAAACCAACAAGCCAACAAACCAACAAACCAACAAGCCAACAAGCCAACAAACCAACAAGCCAACAAGCCAACAAACCAACAAGCCAACAAGCCAACAAACCAACAAGCCAACAAGCCAACAAACCAACAAACCAACAAACCAACAAGCCAACAAATAAACAAACCAAAAAACCAACAAACCAACAAACCAACAAACCAAGTAACCAAAAAGCCAACAAACTAACAAACGAACAAACCAACAAACCAACAAACCTACAAACCAAGTAACCAAAAAGCCAACAAACTAACAAACCAACAAGCCAACAAACCAACAAACCAACAAGCCAACAAGCCAACAAACCAAAAAACCAACAAGCCAACAAACAAACAAACCAAAAAACCAACAACCCAACAAACCGACAAACCAACAAACCAACAAACCAACAAGCCAACAAGCCAACAAACCAATAAACCAACAAACCAACAAGCCAACAAACCAACAAGCCAACAAACCAACAAACCAAGTAACCAAAAAGCCAACAAACTAACAAACCAACAAGCCAACAAACCAACAAACCAACAAACCAACAAAGCAACAAGCCAACAAGCCAACAAACCAACAAACCAACAAGCCAACAAACCAACAAACCAACAAGCCAACAAGCTAACAAACCGACAAACCAACAAATCAACAAGCCGAAAAACCAACAAACCAACAAGCCAACAAACCAACAAACCAACAAACCAAATAGCCAACTAGCCAACAAACCAACAAACCAACAAGCCAACAAACCAACAAACCAACAAGCCAGCAAACCAACAAGCCAACAAACCAACAAACCAACAAACCAAGTAACCAAAAAGCCAACAAACCAACAAACCAACAAGCCAACAAACCAACAAACCAACAAACCAATAAACTAACAATCCAACAAATTAACAAATCAACAAACCAACAAGCCAACAAACCAACAAACCAACAAACCAAGTAACCAAAAAGCCAACAAACTAACAAACCAACAAGCCAACAAGCCAACAAACCAACAAACCAACAAAGCAACAAGCCAACAAGCCAACAAACCAACAAACCAACAAACCAACAAGCCAACAAACCAACAAACCAACAAGCCAATAAGCCAACAAACCAACAAGCCAACAAGCCAACAAACCAAAAAACCAACAAGCCAACAAGCCAACAAACCAACAAACCAACAAGCCAACAAACCAACAAACCAACAAACCAACAAACCAAGTAACCAAAAAGCCACCAAACTAACAAACCAACAAGCCAACAAACTAATTATCCAACAAGCCAACAAACCAACAAACCAACAAGCCAACAAGCCAACAAACCAACAAACCAACAAACCAACAATCCAACAAACCAACAAGCCAACAAACCAACAAACAAATAAACCAACAAACCAACAAACCAACAAACCAAAAAACCAACAAACCAAAAAACCAACAAACCAACAAACCAACAAGCCAACAAGCCAACAAACCAACAAACCAACAAGCCAACAAGCCAACAAACCAACAAACCAACAAGCCAACAAACCAACAAACCAACAAGCCAACAAACCAACAAACAAATAAACCAACAAACCAAAAAACCAACAAACCAACAAACCAACAAACCAACAAACCAACAAACCAACAAACCAACAAGCCAACAAGCCAACAAACCAACAAACCAACAAACCAACAAGCCAACAAACCAACAAACAAACATGCCAACAAATCAACAAATCAACAAATCAACAAACCATTAAACCAAGAAACCAACAAACTAACAAACCAACAAGCCAACAAGCCAACAAACCAACAAACCAACAAGCCAAAAAACCAACAAACCAACAAACCAACAAGCCAACAAACCAACAAAGCAACAAGCCAACAAGCCAACAAACCAACAAACCAACAAGCCAACAAACCAACAAACCAACAAACCAACAAACTAACAAAACCAACAAACCAACAAACCAACAACCCAACAAGCCAACAAGCCAACAAACCAACAAACCAACAAACCAAAAAACCAACAAACCAACAAACCAACAAACCAACAAACCAACAAACCAACAAACCAACAAACCAACAAGCCAACAAGCCAACAAACCAACAAACCAACAAGCCAACAAACCAAAAAACTAACAAACAAACATGCCAACAAACCAACAAACCAACAAGCCAACAAGCCAACAAACCAACAAACCAATAAGCCAACAAACCAACAAACCAACAAACCAAAAAACCAACAAACCAACAAACCAACAAACCAACAAACCAACAAACCAACAAACCAACAAACCAACAAACCAACAAACCAACAAACCAACAAGCCAACAAGCCAACAAACCAACAAACCATCAAACCAACAAGCCAACAAACCATTAAGCCAACAAACCAACAAACCAACAAACAAAGTAACCAAAAAGCCAACAAACTAACAAACCAACAAGCCAACAAGCCAACAAACCAACAAACCAACAAAGCAACAAGCCAACAAGCCAACAAACCAACAAACCAACAAACCAACAAGCCAACAAACCAACAAACCAACAAGCCAATAAGCCAACAAACCAACAAGCCAACAAGCCAACAAACAAACAAACCAAAAAACCAACAACCCAACAAACCGACAAACCAACAAACCAACAAACCAACAAGCCAACAAGCCAACAAACCAATAAACCGACAAACCAACAAGCCAACAAACCAACAAGCCAACAAACCAACAAACCAAGTAACAAAAAAGCCAACAAACTAACAAACCAACAAGCCAACAAGCCAACAAACCAACAAACCAACAAAGCAACAAGCCAACAAGCCAACAAACCAACAAACCAACAAGCCAACAAACCAACAAACCAACAAGCCAACAAGCCAACAAACCGACAAACCAACAAATCAACAAGCCGACAAACCAACAAACCAACAAGCCAACAAACCAACAAACCAACAAACCAAATAGCCAACTAGCCAACAAACCAACAAACCAACAAGCCAACAAACCAACAAACCAACAAGCCAGCAAACCAACAAGCCAACAAACCAACAAACCAACAAACCAAGTAACCAAAAAGCCAACAAACCAACAAACCAACAAGCCAACAAACCAACAAACCAACAAACCAATAAACTAACAATCCAACAAATTAACAAATCAACAAACCAACAAGCCAACAAACCAACAAACCAACAAACCAAGTAACCAAAAAGCCAACAAACTAACAAACCAACAAGCCAACAAGCCAACAAACCAACAAACCAACAAAGCAACAAGCCAACAAGCCAACAAACCAACAAACCAACAAACCAACAAGCCAACAAACCAACAAACCAACAAGCCAATAAGCCAACAAACCAACAAGCCAACAAGCCAACAAACCAAAAAACCAACAAGCCAACAAGCCAACAAACCAACAAACCAACAAGCCAACAAACCAACAAACCAACAAACCAACAAACCAAGTAACCAAAAAGCCACCAAGCTAACAAACCAACAAGCCAACAAACTAATTATCCAACAAGCCAACAAACCAACAAACCAACAAGCCAACAAGCCAACAAACCAACAAACCAACAAACCAACAATCCAACAAACCAACAAGCCAACAAACCAACAAACAAATAAACCAACAAACCAACAAACCAACAAACCAAAAAACCAACAAACCAAAAAACCAACAAACCAACAAACCAACAAGCCAACAAGCCAACAAACCAACAAACCAACAAGCCAACAAGCCAACAAACCAACAAACCAACAAGCCAAAAAACCAACAAACCAACAAGCCAACAAACCAACAAACAAATAAACCAACAAACCAAAAAACCAACAAACCAACAAACCAACAAACCAACAAACCAACAAACCAACAAACCAACAAGCCAACAAGCCAACAAACCAACAAACCAACAAACCAACAAGCCAACAAACCAACAAACAAACATGCCAACAAATCAACAAATCAACAAATCAACAAACCATTAAACCAAGAAACCAACAAACTAACAAACCAACAAGCCAACAAGCCAACAAACCAACAAACCAACAAGCCAAAAAACCTACAAACCAACAAACCAACAAGCCAACAAACCAACAAAGCAACAAGCCAACAAGCCAACAAACCAACAAACCAACAAGCCAACAAACCAACAAACCAACAAACCAACAAACTAACAAAACCAACAAACCAACAAACCAACAACCCAACAAGCCAACAAGCCAACAAACCAACAAACCAACAAACCAAAAAACCAACAAACCAACAAACCAACAAACCAACAAACCAACAAACCAACAAACCAACAAGCCAACAAGCCAACAAACCAACAAACCAACAAGCCAACAAACCAAAAAACTAACAAACAAACATGCCAACAAACCAACAAACCAACAAGCCAACAAGCCAACAAACCAACAAACCAATAAGCCAACAAACCAACAAACCAACAAACCAAAAAACCAACAAACCAACAAACCAACAAACCAACAAACCAACAAACCAACAAACCAACAAACCAACAAACCAACAAACCAACAAACCAACAAGCCAACAAGCCAACAAACCAACAAACCATCAAACCAACAAGCCAACAAACCATTAAGCCAACAAACCAACAAACCAACAAACAAAGTAACCAAAAAGCCAACAAACTAACAAACCAACAAGCCAACAAGCCAACAAACCAACAAACCAACAAAGCAACAAGCCAACAAGCCAACAAACCAACAAACCAACAAGCCAACCAACCAACAAACCAACAAACCAACAAACTAACAAACCAACAAACCAACAAATAAACAAACCAACAAGCCAACAAGCCAACAAACCAACAAACCAACAAACCAAAAAACCAACAAACCAACAAACCAACAAACCAACAAACCAACAAACCAACAAGCCAACAAGCCAACAAACCAACAAACTAACAAACCAACAAGCCAACAAACCAACAAACCAACACGCCAACAAGCCAACAAACCAACAAACCAACAAACCAACAAACCAACAAGCCAACAAACCAACAAACCAACAAGCCAACAAGCCAACAAAACAAACAAACCAACAAGCCAACAAACCAACAAGCCAACAAACCAACAAAACAACAAACAAAGTAACCAAAAAGCCAACAAACTAACAAACCAACAAGCCAACAAGCCAACAAACCATCAAACCAACAAAGCAACAAACCAACAAACCAACAAACCAACATGCCAACAAACCAACAAACTAAGTAACCAACAAGCCAACAAACCAACAAACAAATAAACCAACAAACCGACATACCAACAAACCAACAAACTAAGTAACCAACAAGCCAACAAACCAACAAACAAATCAACCAAAAAACCAACAAACCAACAAACCAACAAACCAACAAACCAACAAACCAACAAACCAACAAGCCAACCAGCCAACAAACCAACAAACCAACAAACCAACAAGCCAACAAACCAACAAGCCAACAAACCAACAAACCAACAAACCAAGTAACCAAAAAGCCAACAAACTAACAAACCAACAAGCCAACAAGCCAACAAACCAATAAACCAACAAAGCAACAAGCCAATAAGCCAACAAACCAACAAACCAACAAGCCAACAAACCAACAAACCAACAAGCCAACAAGCCAACAAACCAACAAGCCAACAAGCCAACAAACCAACAAGCCAACAAGCCAACAAACCAACAAGCCAACAAGCCAACAAACCAATAAACCAACAAACCAACAAGCCAACAAACCAACAAACCAAAAAACCAACAAACCAACAAACCAACAAACCAAGTAACCAAAAAGCCAACAAACTAACAAACGAACAAACCAACAAACCAACAAACCTACAAACCAAGTAACCAAAAAGCCAACAAACTAACAAACCAACAAGCCAACAAACCAACAAACCAACAAGCCAACAAGCCAACAAACCAAAAAACCAACAAGCCAACAAACAAACAAACCAAAAAACCAACAACCCAACAAACCGACAAACCAACAAACCAACAAACCAACAAGCCAACAAGCCAACAAACCAATAAACCAACAAACCAACAAGCCAACAAACCAACAAGCCAACAAACCAACAAACCAAGTAACCAAAAAGCCAACAAACTAACAAACCAACAAGCCAACAAGCCAACAAACCAACAAACCAACAAAGCAACAAGCCAACAAGCCAACAAACCAACAAACCAACAAGCCAACAAACCAACAAACCAACAAGCCAACAAGCCAACAAACCGACAAACCAACAAATCAACAAGCCGACAAACCAACAAACCAACAAGCCAACAAACCAACAAACCAACAAACCAAATAGCCAACTAGCCAACAAACCAACAAACCAACAAGCCAACAAACCAACAAACCAACAAGCCAGCAAACCAACAAGCCAACAAACCAACAAACCAACAAACCAAGTAACCAAAAAGCCAACAAACTAACAAACCAACAAGCCAACAAGCCAACAAACCAACAAACCAACAAACCAACAAACCAACAAAGCAACAAGCCAACAAGCCAACAAACCAACAAACCAACAAGCCAACAAACCAAAAAACCAACAAGCCAACAAGCTAACAAACCAACAAACCAACAAACCAACAAGCCAACAAACCAACAAACCAAAAAACTAACAAACTAAAAAACCAACAAGCCAACAAGCCAACAAACCAACAAACCAACAAGCCAACAAACTAACAAACCAACAAACTAAGTAACCAACAAGCCAACAAACCAACAAAATAACAAGCCAACAAGCCAACAAACCAACAAACCAATAAGCCAACAAACCAACAAACCAACAAACCAAAAAACCAACAAACCAACAAACCAACAAACCAACAAACCAACAAGCCAACAAGCCAACAAACCAACAAACCAAGAAACCAACAAGCCAACAAACCAACAAGCCAACAAACCAACAAACCAACAAACCAAGTAACCAAAAAGCCAACAAACTAACAAACCAACAAGCCAACAAGCCAACAAACCAACAAACCAACAAAGCAACAAGCCAACAAGCCAACAAACCAACAAACCAACAAGCCAGCCAACCAACAAACCAACAAACCAACAAACCAACAAAACAACAAACCAACAAATCAACAAACCAATAAGCCAACAAGCCAACAAACCAACAAACCAACAAACCAAAAAACCAACAAACCAAAAAACCAACAAACCAACAAACCAACAAACCAACAAACCAACAAACCAACAAGCCAACAAGCCAACAAACCAACAAACTAACAAACCAACAGGCCAACAAACCAACAAACCAACACGCCAACAAGCCAACAAACCAACAAACCAACAAACCAACAAACCAACAAACCAACAAACCAACAAGCCAACAAACCAACAAACCAACAAGCCAACAAGCCAACAAAACAAACAAACCAACAAGCCAACAAACCAACAAACCAACAAACCAACAAGCCAACAAACCAACAAACCAACAAACCAACAAACCAACAAACCAACAAACCAACAAGCCAACAAACCAACAAACAAATAAACCATCAAACCAAAAAACCAACAAGCCAACAAGCCAACAAACCAAAAAACCAACAAGCCAACAAACCAACAAATCAACAAACCAACAAGCCAACAAACAAATAAACCAACAAACCAACAAACTAACAAACCAACAAACCAACAAACCAAAAAACCAACAAACCAACAAACCAACAAGCCAACAAGCCTACAAACCAACAAACTAACAAGCCAACAAGCCAACAAACCAACAAACCAACAAGCCAACAAACCAACAAACCAACAAACCAACAAGCCAACAAACCAACAAACAAATAAACCAACAAACCAAAAAACAAAGAAACCGACAAACCAACAAACCAACAAACCAACAAACCAACAAGCCAACAAGCCAACAAACCAACAAACCAACAAACCAACAAGCCAACAAACCAACAAGCCAACAAACCAACAAACCAACAAACCAAGTAACCAAAAAGCCAACAAACTAACAAACCAACAAGCCAACAAGCCAACAAACCAACAAACCAACAAAGCAACAAGCCAACAAGCCAACAAACCAACAAACCAACTAGCTAACAAACAAACAAACCAACAAGCTAACAAACCAACAAACCAACAAGCCAACAAGCCTACAAACCAACAAACCAACAACCCAACAAGCCAACAAACCAACAAACAAATAAACCAACAAACCAAAAAACCAACAAACCAACAAACCAACAAACCACCAAACCAACAAACCAACAAGCCAACAAGCCAACAAACCAACAAACCAATAAACCAACAAACCAAGTAACCAAAAAGCCAACAAACTAACAAACCAACAAGCCAACAAGCCAACAAACCAACAAACCAACAAAGCAACAAGCCAACAAGCCAACAAACCAACAAACCAACAAGCCAGCCAACCAACAAACCAACAAACCAACAAACCAACAAAACAACAAACCAACAAATCAACAAACCAATAAGCCAACAAGCCAACAAACCAACAAACCAACAAACCAAAAAACCAACAAACCAAAAAACCAACAAACCAACAAACCAACAAACCAACAAACCAACAAACCAACAAGCCAACAAGCCAACAAACCAACAAACTAACAAACCAACAGGCCAACAAACCAACAAACCAACACGCCAACAAGCCAACAAACCAACAAACCAACAAACCAACAAACCAACAAACCAACAAACCAACAAGCCAACAAACCAACAAACCAACAAGCCAACAAGCCAACAAAACAAACAAACCAACAAGCCAACAAACCAACAAACCAACAAACCAACAAGCCAACAAACCAACAAACCAACAAACCAACAAACCAACAAACCAACAAACCAACAAGCCAACAAACCAACAAACAAATAAACCATCAAACCAAAAAACCAACAAGCCAACAAGCCAACAAACCAAAAAACCAACAAGCCAACAAACCAACAAATCAACAAACCAACAAGCCAACAAACAAATAAACCAACAAACCAACAAACTAACAAACCAACAAACCAACAAACCAAAAAACCAACAAACCAACAAACCAACAAGCCAACAAGCCTACAAACCAACAAACTAACAAGCCAACAAGCCAACAAACCAACAAACCAACAAGCCAACAAACCAACAAACCAACAAACCAACAAGCCAACAAACCAACAAACAAATAAACCAACAAACCAAAAAACAAAGAAACCGACAAACCAACAAACCAACAAACCAACAAACCAACAAGCCAACAAGCCAACAAACCAACAAACCAACAAACCAACAAGCCAACAAACCAACAAGCCAACAAACCAACAAACCAACAAACCAAGTAACCAAAAAGCCAACAAACTAACAAACCAACAAGCCAACAAGCCAACAAACCAACAAACCAACAAAGCAACAAGCCAACAAGCCAACAAACCAACAAACCAACTAGCTAACAAACAAACAAACCAACAAGCTAACAAACCAACAAACCAACAAGCCAACAAGCCTACAAACCAACAAACCAACAACCCAACAAGCCAACAAACCAACAAACAAATAAACCAACAAACCAAAAAACCAACAAACCAACAAACCAACAAACCACCAAACCAACAAACCAACAAGCCAACAAGCCAACAAACCAACAAACCAATAAACCAACAAGCCAACAAACCAACAAGCCAACAAACCAACAAACCAACAAACCAAGTAACCAACAAGCCAACAAACCAACAAGCCAACAAACCAACAAACCAACAAGCCAACAAACCAACAAACCAACAAACCAACAAGCCAACAAACCAACAAGCCAACAAACCAACAAGCCAACAAACCAACAAACTAACAAGCCAACAAGCCAACAAACCAACAAACCAACAAACTAACAAACCAACAAACGAACTAACCAACAAACCAACAAACCAACAAGCCAACAAACCAACAAACCAACAAGCCAACAAGCCAACAAACCAACAGACCAACAAACCAACAAGCCAACAAACCAACAAACCAACAAACCAACAAACCAACAATCCAACAAACCAACAAATAAATAAACCAACAAACCAAAAAACCAACAAACCAACAAACCAACAAGCCAACAAGCCAACAAACCAACAAACCAACAAACCAACAAGCCAACAAGCCAACAAACCAACAAACCAACAAACTAAGTAACAAACAAGCCAACAAACCAACAAACCAACAAGCCAACAAGCCAAAAAACCAACAAACCAACAAGCCAACAAACCAACAAACCAACAAACCAAAAAACCAACAAACCACCAAACCAACAAACCAACAAACCAACAAACCAACAAGCCAACAAACCAACAAACCAACAAACCAACAAACCAAGTAACCAAAAAGCCAACAAACTAACAAACCAACAAGCCAACAAGCCAACAAACCAACAAACCAACAAAGCAACAAGCCAACAAGCCAACAAACTAACAAACCAACAAACCAACAAGCCAACAAACCAACAAACCAACAAACCAACAAGCCAACAAACCAACAAACAAATAAACCAACAAACCAACAAACCAACAAACCAACAAACCAAAAAAACAACAAACCAACAAGCTAACAAGCCAACAAACCAACAAACTAAGTAACCAACAAGCCAACAAACCAACAAACCAACAAACCAACAAACTAAGTAACCAACAAGCCAACAAACCAACAAACCAACAAGCCAACAAACCAACAAGCCAACAAGCCAACAAAATAACAAACCAACAAACCAACAAGCCAACAAACCAACAAACCAACAAACCAACAAGCCAACAAACCAACAAGCCAACAAACCAACAAACCAACAAACCAACAAGCCAACAAACCAACAAACCAACAAGCCAACAAGCCAACAAACCAACAAACCAACAAACCAACAAACTAAGTAACCAACAAGCCAACAAACTAACAAACCAACAAGCCAACAAACCAACAAACCAACAAACCAACAAGCCAACAAACCAACAAACCAAAAAACTAACAAACTAAAAAACCAACAAGCCAACAAGCCAACAAACCAACAAACCAACAAGCCAACAAACTAACAAACCAACAAACTAAGTAACCAACAAGCCAACAAACCAACAAAATAACAAGCCAACAAGCCAACAAACCAACAAACCAATAAGCCAACAAACCAACAAACCAACAAACCAAAAAACCAACAAACCAACAAACCAACAAACCAACAAACCAACAAGCCAACAAGCCAACAAACCAACAAACCAAGAAACCAACAAGCCAACAAACCAACAAGCCAACAAACCAACAAACCAACAAACCAAGTAACCAAAAACCCAACAAACTAACAAACCAACAAGCCAACAAGCCAACAAACCAACAAACCAACAAAGCAACAAGCCAACAAGCCAACAAACCAACAAACCAACAAGCCAGCCAACCAACAAACCAACAAACCAACAAACCAACAAAACAACAAAACAACAAATCAACAAACCAATAAGCCAACAAGCCAACAAACCAACAAACCAACAAACCAAAAAACCAACAAACCAACAAACCAACAAACCAACAAACCAACAAACCAACAAGCCAACAAGCCAACAAACCAACAAACTAACAAACCAACAGGCCAACAAACCAACAAACCAACACGCCAACAAGCCAACAAACCAACAAACCAACAAACCAACAAACCAACAAACCAACAAACCAACAAACCAACAAACCAACAAACCAACAAACCAACAAGCCAACAAACCAACAAACCAACAAGCCAACAAGCCAACAAAACAAACAAACCAACAAGCCAACAAACCAACAAACCAACAAACCAACAAGCCAACAAACCAACAAACCAACAAACCAACAAACCAACAAGCCAACAAACCAACAAACCAAGTAACCAAAAAGCCAACCAACTAACAAACCAACAAGCCAACAAGCCAACAAACCAACAAACCAACAAAGCAACAAGCCAACAAGCCAACAAACCAACAAACCAACAAGCCAACAAACCAACAAACCAACAAGCCAACAAGCCAACAAACCGACAAACCAACAAATCAACAAGCCGACAAACCAACAAACCAACAAGCCAACAAACCAACAAACCAACAAACCAAATAGCCAACTAGCCAACAAACCAACAAACCAACAAGCCAACAAACCAACAAACCAACAAGCCAGCAAACCAACAAGCCAACAAACCAACAAACCAACAAACCAAGTAACCAAAAAGCCAACAAACTAACAAACCAACAAGCCAACAAGCCAACAAACCAACAAACCAACAAACCAACAAACCAACAAAGCAACAAGCCAACAAGCCAACAAACCAACAAACCAACAAGCCAACAAACCAAAAAACCAACAAGCCAACAAGCTAACAAACCAACAAACCAACAAACCAACAAGCCAACAAACCAACAAACCAAAAAACTAACAAACTAAAAAACCAACAAGCCAACAAGCCAACAAACCAACAAACCAACAAGCCAACAAACTAACAAACCAACAAACTAAGTAACCAACAAGCCAACAAACCAACAAAATAACAAGCCAACAAGCCAACAAACCAACAAACCAATAAGCCAACAAACCAACAAACCAACAAACCAAAAAACCAACAAACCAACGAACCAACAAACCAACAAACCAACAAGCCAACAAGCCAACAAACCAACAAACCAAGAAACCAACAAGCCAACAAACCAACAAGCCAACAAACCAACAAACCAACAAACCAAGTAACCAAAAAGCCAACAAACTAACAAACCAACAAGCCAACAAGCCAACAAACCAACAAACCAACAAAGCAACAAGCCAACAAGCCAACAAACCAACAAACCAACAAGCCAGCCAACCAACAAACCAACAAACCAACAAACCAACAAAACAACAAACCAACAAATCAACAAACCAATAAGCCAACAAGCCAACAAACCAACAAACCAACAAACCAAAAAACCAACAAACCAACAAACCAACAAACCAACAAACCAACAAACCAACAAGCCAACAAGCCAACAAACCAACAAACTAACAAACCAACAGGCCAACAAACCAACAAACCAACACGCCAACAAGCCAACAAACCAACAAACCAACAAACCAACAAACCAACAAACCAACAAACCAACAAACCAACAAACCAACAAGCCAACAAACCAACAAACCAACAAGCCAACAAGCCAACAAAACAAACAAACCAACAAGCCAACAAACCAACAAACCAACAAACCAACAAGCCAACAAACCAACAAACCAACAAACCAACAAACCAACAAACCAACAAGCCAACAAACCAACAAACAAATAAACCAACAAACCAAAAAACCAACAAGCCAACAAGCCAACAAACCAACAAACCAACAAGCCAACAAACCAACAAATCAACAAACCAACAAGCCAACAAACAAATAAACCAACAAACCAACAAACTAACAAACCAACAAACCAACAAACCAAAAACCCAACAAACCAACAAACCAACAAGCCAACAAGCCTACAAACCAACAAACTAACAAGCCAACAAGCCAACAAACCAACAAACCAACAAGCCAACAAACCAACAAACCAACAAACCAACAAGCCAACAAACCAACAAACAAATAAACCAACAAACCAAAAAACAAAGAAACCGACAAACCAACAAACCAACAAACCAACAAACCAACAAGCCAACAAGCCAACAAACCAACAAACCAACAAACCAACAAGCCAACAAACCAACAAGCCAACAAACCAACAAACCAACAAACCAAGTAACCAAAAAGCCAACAAACTAACAAACCAACAAGCCAACAAGCCAACAAACCAACAAACCAACAAAGCAACAAGCCAACAAGCCAACAAACCAACAAACCAACAAGCTAACAAACAAACAAACCAACAAGCTAACAAACCAACAAACCAACAAGCCAACAAGCCTACAAACCAACAAACCAACAACCCAACAAGCCAACAAACCAACAAACAAATAAACCAACAAACCAAAAAACCAACAAACCAACAAACCAACAAACCACCAAACCAACAAACCAACAAGCCAACAAGCCAACAAACCAACAAACCAATAAACCAACAAGCCAACAAACCAACAAGCCAACAAACCAACAAACCAACAAACCAAGTAACCAACAAGCCAACAAACCAACAAGCCAACAAACCAACAAACCAACAAGCCAACAAACCAACAAACCAACAAACCAACAAGCCAACAAACCAACAAGCCAACAAACCAACAAGCCAACAAACCAACAAACTAACAAGCCAACAAGCCAACAAACCAACAAACCAACAAACTAACAAACCAACAAACGAACTAACCAACAAACCAACAAACCAACAAGCCAACAAACCAACAAACCAACAAGCCAACAAGCCAACAAACCAACAGACCAACAAACCAACAAGCCAACAAACCAACAAACCAACAAACCAACAAACCAACAATCCAACAAACCAACAAATAAATAAACCAACAAACCAAAAAACCAACAAACCAACAAACCAACAAGCCAACAAGCCAACAAACCAACAAACCAACAAACCAACAAGCCAACAAGCCAACAAAC
The DNA here is from genome assembly GCA_958298945.1 of Atherix ibis. Lineage (NCBI taxonomy): Eukaryota > Metazoa > Arthropoda > Insecta > Diptera > Athericidae > Atherix > Atherix ibis. The sequence goes on from OY282608.1 coordinate 33,904,667, forward strand.
CAACAAACCAACAAACTAAGTAACAAACAAGCCAACAAACCAACAAACCAACAAGCCAACAAGCCAAAAAACCAACAAACCAACAAGCCAACAAACCAACAAACCAACAAACCAAAAAACCAACAAACCACCAAACCAACAAACCAACAAACCAACAAACCAACAAGCCAACAAACCAACAAACCAACAAACCAACAAACCAAGTAACCAAAAAGCCAACAAACTAACAAACCAACAAGCCAACAAGCCAACAAACCAACAAACCAACAAAGCAACAAGCCAACAAGCCAACAAACTAACAAACCAACAAACCAACAAGCCAACAAACCAACAAACCAACAAACCAACAAGCCAACAAACCAACAAACAAATAAACCAACAAACCGACAAACCAACAAACCAACAAACCAAAAAAACAACAAACCAACAAGCTAACAAGCCAACAAACCAACAAACTAAGTAACCAACAAGCCAACAAACCAACAAACCAACAAACCAACAAACTAAGTAACCAACAAGCCAACAAACCAACAAACCAACAAGCCAACAAACCAACAAGCCAACAAGCCAACAAACTAACAAACCAACAAACCAACAAGCCAACAAACCAACAAACCAACAAACCAACAAGCCAACAAACCAACAAGCCAACAAACCAACAAACTAACAAACCAACAAGCCAACAAACCAACAAACCAACAAGCCAACAAGCCAACAAACCAACAAACCAACAAACCAACAAACTAAGTAACCAACAAGCCAACAAACCAACAAACCAACAAGCCAACAAACCAACAAACCAACAAACCAACAAGCCAACAAACCAACAAACCAAAAAACTAACAAACTAAAAAACCAACAAGCCAACAAGCCAACAAACCAACAAACCAACAAGCCAACAAACTAACAAACCAACAAACTAAGTAACCAACAAGCCAACAAACCAACAAAATAACAAGCCAACAAGCCAACAAACCAACAAACCAATAAGCCAACAAACCAACAAACCAACAAACCAAAAAACCAACAAACCAACAAACCAACAAACCAACAAACCAACAAGCCAACAAGCCAACAAACCAACAAACCAAGAAACCAACAAGCCAACAAACCAACAAGCCAACAAACCAACAAACCAACAAACCAAGTAACCAAAAACCCAACAAACTAACAAACCAACAAGCCAACAAGCCAACAAACCAACAAACTAACAAACCAACAAGCCAGCCAACCAACAAACCAACAAACCAACAAACCAACAAAACAACAAAACAACAAATCAACAAACCAATAAGCCAACAAGCCAACAAACCAACAAACCAACAAACCAAAAAACCAACAAACCAACAAACCAACAAACCAACAAACCAACAAACCAACAAGCCAACAAGCCAACAAACCAACAAACTAACAAACCAACAGGCCAACAAACCAACAAACCAACACGCCAACAAGCCAACAAACCAACAAACCAACAAACCAACAAACCAACAAACCAACAAACCAACAAACCAACAAACCAACAAACCAACAAGCCAACAAACCAACAAACCAACAAGCCAACAAGCCAACAAAACAAACAAACCAACAAGCCAACAAACCAACAAACCAACAAACCAACAAGCCAACAAACCAACAAACCAACAAACCAACAAACCAACAAACCAACAAGCCAACAAACCAACAAACAAATAAACCAACAAACCAAAAAACCAACAAGCCAACAAGCCAACAAACCAACAAACCAACAAGCCAACAAACCAACAAATCAACAAACCAACAAGCCAACAAACAAATAAACCAACAAACCAACAAACTAACAAACCAACAAACCAACAAACCAAAAAACCAACAAACCAACAAACCAACAAGCCAACAAGCCTACAAACCAACAAACTAACAAGCCAACAAGCCAACAAACCAACAAACCAACAAGCCAACAAACCAACAAACCAACAAACCAACAAGCCAACAAACCAACAAACAAATAAACCAACAAACCAAAAAACAAAGAAACCGACAAACCAACAAACCAACAAACCAACAAACCAACAAGCCAACAAGCCAACAAACCAACAAACCAACAAACCAACAAGCCAACAAACCAACAAGCCAACAAACCAACAAACCAACAAACCAAGTAACCAAAAAGCCAACAAACTAACAAACCAACAAGCCAACAAGCCAACAAACCAACAAACCAACAAAGCAACAAGCCAACAAGCCAACAAACCAACAAACCAACAAGCTAACAAACAAACAAACCAACAAGCTAACAAACCAACAAACCAACAAGCCAACAAGCCTACAAACCAACAAACCAACAACCCAACAAGCCAACAAACCAACAAACAAATAAACCAACAAACCAAAAAACCAACAAACCAACAAACCAACAAACCACCAAACCAACAAACCAACAAGCCAACAAGCCAACAAACCAACAAACCAATAAACCAACAACCCAACAAACCAACAAGCCAACAAACCAACAAACCAACAAACCAAGTAACCAACAAGCCAACAAACCAACAAGCCAACAAACCAACAAACCAACAAGCCAACAAACCAACAAACCAACAAACCAACAAGCCAACAAACCAACAAGCCAACAAACCAACAAGCCAACAAACCAACAAACCAACAAGCCAACAAACCAACAAGCCAACAAACCAACAAACCAACAAACCAACAAACCAACAAACCAACAAGCCAACAAACCAACAAACAAATAAACCAACAAACCAAAAAACCAACAAGCCAACAAGCCAACAAACCAACAAACCAACAAGCCAACAAACCAACAAATCAACAAACCAACAAGCCAACAAACAAATAAACCAACAAACCAACAAACTAACAAACCAACAAACCAACAAACCAAAAACCCAACAAACCAACAAACCAACAAGCCAACAAGCCTACAAACCAACAAACTAACAAGCCAACAAGCCAACAAACCAACAAACCAACAAGCCAACAAACCAACAAACCAACAAACCAACAAGCCAACAAACCAACAAACAAATAAACCAACAAACCAAAAAACAAAGAAACCGACAAACCAACAAACCAACAAACCAACAAACCAACAAGCCAACAAGCCAACAAACCAACAAACCAACAAACCAACAAGCCAACAAACCAACAAGCCAACAAACCAACAAACCAACAAACCAAGTAACCAAAAAGCCAACAAACTAACAAACCAACAAGCCAACAAGCCAACAAACCAACAAACCAACAAAGCAACAAGCCAACAAGCCAACAAACCAACAAACCAACAAGCTAACAAACAAACAAACCAACAAGCTAACAAACCAACAAACCAACAAGCCAACAAGCCTACAAACCAACAAACCAACAACCCAACAAGCCAACAAACCAACAAACAAATAAACCAACAAACCAAAAAACCAACAAACCAACAAACCAACAAACCACCAAACCAACAAACCAACAAGCCAACAAGCCAACAAACCAACAAACCAATAAACCAACAAGCCAACAAACCAACAAGCCAACAAACCAACAAACCAACAAACCAAGTAACCAACAAGCCAACAAACCAACAAGCCAACAAACCAACAAACCAACAAGCCAACAAACCAACAAACCAACAAACCAACAAGCCAACAAACCAACAAGCCAACAAACCAACAAGCCAACAAACCAACAAACTAACAAGCCAACAAGCCAACAAACCAACAAACCAACAAACTAACAAACCAACAAACGAACTAACCAACAAACCAACAAACCAACAAGCCAACAAACCATCAAACCAAAAAGCCAACAAGCCAACAAACCAACAGACCAACAAACCAACAAGCCAACAAACCAACAAACCAACAAACCAACAAACCAACAATCCAACAAACCAACAAATAAATAAACCAACAAACCAAAAAACCAACAAACCAACAAACCAACAAGCCAACAAGCCAACAAACCAACAAACCAACAAACCAACAAGCCAACAAGCCAACAAACCAACAAACCAACAAACTAAGTAACAAACAAGCCAACAAACCAACAAACCAACAAGCCAACAAGCCAAAAAACCAACAAACCAACAAGCCAACAAACCAACAAACCAACAAACCAAAAAACCAACAAACCACCAAACCAACAAACCAACAAACCAACAAACCAACAAGCCAACAAGCCAACAAACCAACAAACCAACAAACCAACAAACCAAGTAACCAAAAAGCCAACAAACTAACAAACCAACAAGCCAACAAGCCAACAAACCAACAAACCAACAAAGCAACAAGCCAACAAGCCAACAAACTAACAAACCAACAAACCAACAAGCCAACAAACCAACAAACCAACAAACCAACAAGCCAACAAACCAACAAACAAATAAACCAACAAACCGACAAACCAACAAACCAACAAACCAAAAAAACAACAAACCAACAAGCTAACAAGCCAACAAACCAACAAACTAAGTAACCAACAAGCCAACAAACCAACAAACCAACAAACCAACAAACTAAGTAACCAACAAGCCAACAAGCCAACAAACTAACAAGCCAACAAACCAACAAGCCAACAAGCCAACAAACTAACAAACCAACAAACCAACAAGCCAACAAACCAACAAACCAACAAACCAACAAGCCAACAAACCAACAAGCCAACAAACCAACAAACTAACAAACCAACAAGCCAACAAACCAACAAACCAACAAGCCAACAAGCCAACAAACCAACAAACCAACAAACCAACAAACTAAGTAACCAACAAGCCAACAAACCAACAAACCAACAAGCCAACAAACCAACAAACCAACAAACCAACAAGCCAACAAACCAACAAACCAAAAAACTAACAAACTAAAAAACCAACAAGCCAACAAGCCAACAAACCAACAAACCAACAAGCCAACAAACTAACAAACCAACAAACTAAGTAACCAACAAGCCAACAAACCAACAAAATAACAAGCCAACAAGCCAACAAACCAACAAACCAATAAGCCAACAAACCAACAAACCAACAAACCAAAAAACCAACAAACCAACAAACCAACAAACCAACAAACCAACAAGCCAACAAGCCAACAAACCAACAAACCAAGAAACCAACAAGCCAACAAACCAACAAGCCAACAAACCAACAAACCAACAAACCAAGTAACCAAAAACCCAACAAACTAACAAACCAACAAGCCAACAAGCCAACAAACCAACAAACTAACAAACCAACAAGCCAGCCAACCAACAAACCAACAAACCAACAAACCAACAAAACAACAAAACAACAAATCAACAAACCAATAAGCCAACAAGCCAACAAACCAACAAACCAACAAACCAAAAAACCAACAAACCAACAAACCAACAAACCAACAAACCAACAAACCAACAAGCCAACAAGCCAACAAACCAACAAACTAACAAACCAACAGGCCAACAAACCAACAAACCAACACGCCAACAAGCCAACAAACCAACAAACCAACAAACCAACAAACCAACAAACCAACAAACCAACAAACCAACAAACCAACAAACCAACAAGCCAACAAACCAACAAACCAACAAGCCAACAAGCCAACAAAACAAACAAACCAACAAGCCAACAAACCAACAAACCAACAAACCAACAAGCCAACAAACCAACAAACCAACAAACCAACAAACCAACAAACCAACAAGCCAACAAACCAACAAACAAATAAACCAACAAACCAAAAAACCAACAAGCCAACAAGCCAACAAACCAACAAACCAACAAGCCAACAAACCAACAAATCAACAAACCAACAAGCCAACAAACAAATAAACCAACAAACCAACAAACTAACAAACCAACAAACCAACAAACCAAAAAACCAACAAACCAACAAACCAACAAGCCAACAAGCCTACAAACCAACAAACTAACAAGCCAACAAGCCAACAAACCAACAAACCAACAAGCCAACAAACCAACAAACCAACAAACCAACAAGCCAACAAACCAACAAACAAATAAACCAACAAACCAAAAAACAAAGAAACCGACAAACCAACAAACCAACAAACCAACAAACCAACAAGCCAACAAGCCAACAAACCAACAAACCAACAAACCAACAAGCCAACAAACCAACAAGCCAACAAACCAACAAACCAACAAACCAAGTAACCAAAAAGCCAACAAACTAACAAACCAACAAGCCAACAAACCAATAAGCCAACAAACCAACAAACCAACAAACCAAAAAACCAACAAACCAACAAACCAACAAACCAACAAACCAACAAGCCAACATGCCAACAAACCAACAAACCAAGAAACCAACAAGCCAACAAACCAACAAGCCAACAAACCAACAAACCAACAAACCAAGTAACCAAAAACCCAACAAACTAACAAACCAACAAGCCAACAAGCCAACAAACCAACAAACTAACAAACCAACAAGCCAGCCAACCAACAAACCAACAAACCAACAAACCAACAAAACAACAAAACAACAAATCAACAAACCAATAAGCCAACAAGCCAACAAACTAACAAACCAACAAACCAAAAAACCAACAAACCAACAAACCAACAAACCAACAAACCAACAAACCAACAAGCCAACAAGCCAACAAACCAACAAACTAACAAACCAACAGGCCAACAAACCAACAAACCAACACGCCAACAAGCCAACAAACCAACAAACCAACAAACCAACAAACCAACAAACCAACAAACCAACAAACCAACAAACCAACAAACCAACAAGCCAACAAACCAACAAACCAACAAGCCAACAAGCCAACAAAACAAACAAACCAACAAGCCAACAAACCAACAAACCAACAAACCAACAAGCCAACAAACCAACAAACCAACAAACCAACAAACCAACAAACCAACAAGCCAACAAACCAACAAACAAATAAACCAACAAACCATAAAAACCAACAAGCCAACAAGCCAACAAACCAACAAACCAACAAGCCAACAAACCAACAAATCAACAAACCAACAAGCCAACAAACAAATAAACCAACAAACCAACAAACTAACAAACCAACAAACCAACAAACCAAAAAACCAACAAACCAACAAACCAACAAGCCAACAAGCCTACAAACCAACAAACTAACAAGCCAACAAGCCAACAAACCAACAAACCAACAAGCCAACAAACCAACAAACCAACAAACCAACAAGCCAACAAACCAACAAACAAATAAACCAACAAACCAAAAAACAAAGAAACCGACAAACCAACAAACCAACAAACCAACAAACCAACAAGCCAACAAGCCAACAAACCAACAAACCAACAAACCAACAAGCCAACAAACCAACAAGCCAACAAACCAACAAACCAACAAACCAAGTAACCAAAAAGCCAACAAACTAACAAACCAACAAGCCAACAAGCCAACAAACCAACAAACCAACAAAGCAACAAGCCAACAAGCCAACAAACCAACAAACCAACAAGCTAACAAACAAACAAACCAACAAGCTAACAAACCAACAAACCAACAAGCCAACAAGCCTACAAACCAACAAACCAACAACCCAACAAGCCAACAAACCAACAAACAAATAAACCAACAAACCAAAAAACCAACAAACCAACAAACCAACAAACCACCAAACCAACAAACCAACAAGCCAACAAGCCAACAAACCAACAAACCAATAAACCAACAACCCAACAAACCAACAAGCCAACAAACCAACAAACCAACAAACCAAGTAACCAACAAGCCAACAAACCAACAAGCCAACAAACCAACAAACCAACAAGCCAACAAACCAACAAACCAACAAACCAACAAGCCAACAAACCAACAAGCCAACAAACCAACAAGCCAACAAACCAACAAACCAACAAGCCAACAAGCCAACAAACCAACAAACCAACAAACTAACAAACCAACAAACGAACTAACCAACAAACCAACAAACCAACAAGCCAACAAACCAACAAACCAACAAGCCAACAAGCCAACAAACCAACAGACCAACAAACCAACAAGCCAACAAACCAACAAACCAACAAACCAACAAACCAACAATCCAACAAACCAACAAATAAATAAACCAACAAACCAAAAAACCAACAAACCAACAAACCAACAAGCCAACAAGCCAACAAACCAACAAACCAACAAACCAACAAGCCAACAAGCCAACAAACCAACAAACCAACAAACTAAGTAACAAACAAGCCAACAAACCAACAAACCAACAAGCCAACAAGCCAAAAAACCAACAAACCAACAAGCCAACAAACCAACAAACCAACAAACCAAAAAACCAACAAACCACCAAACCAACAAACCAACAAACCAACAAACCAACAAGCCAACAAACCAACAAACCAACAAAGCAACAAACCAAGTAACCAAAAAGCCAACAAACTAACAAACCAACAAGCCAACAAGCCAACAAACCAACAAACCAACAAAGCAACAAGCCAACAAGCCAACAAACTAACAAACCAACAAACCAACAAGCCAACAAACCAACAAACCAACAAACCAACAAGCCAACAAACCAACAAACAAATAAACCAACAAACCAACAAACCAACAAACCAACAAACCAAAAAAACAACAAACCAACAAGCTAACAAGCCAACAAACCAACAAACTAAGTAACCAACAAGCCAACAAACCAACAAACCAACAAACCAACAAACTAAGTAACCAACAAGCCAACAAACCAACAAACCAACAAGCCAACAAACCAACAAGCCAACAAGCCAACAAACTAACAAACCAACAAACCAACAAGCCAACAAACCAACAAACCAACAAACCAACAAGCCAACAAACCAACAAGCCAACAAACCAACAAACTAACAAACCAACAAGCCAACAAACCAACAAACCAACAAGCCAACAAGCCAACAAACCAACAAACCAACAAACTAAGTAACCAACAAGCCAACAAACCAACAAACCAACAAGCCAACAAACCAACAAACCAACAAACCAACAAACCAACAAACCAACAAGCCAACAAACCAACAAACCAACAAGCCAACAAGCCAACAAAACAAACAAACCAACAAGCCAACAAACCAACAAACCAACAAACCAACAAGCCAACAAACCAACAAACCAACAAACCAACAAACCAACAAACCAACAAGCCAACAAACCAACAAACAAATAAACCAACAAACCAACAAACCAACAAACCAACAAGCCAACAAACCAACAAACCAACAAACCAACAAGCCAACAAACCAACAAATCAACAAACCAACAAGCCAACAAACAAATAAACCAACAAACCAACAAACTAACAAACCAACAAACCAACAAACCAAAAAACCAACAAACCAACAAACCAACAAGCCAACAAGCCTACAAACCAACAAACTAACAAGCCAACAAGCCAACAAACCAACAAACCAACAAGCCAACAAACCAACAAACCAACAAACCAACAAGCCAACAAACCAACAAACAAATAAACCAACAAACCAAAAAACAAAGAAACCGACAAACCAACAAACCAACAAACCAACAAGCCAACAAGCCAACAAACCAACAAACCAACAAACCAACAAGCCAACAAACCAACAAGCCAACAAACCAACAAACCAACAAACCAAGTAACCAAAAAGCCAACAAACTAACAAACCAACAAGCCAACAAGCCAACAAACCAACAAACCAACAAAGCAACAAGCCAACAAGCCAACAAACCAACAAACCAACAAGCTAACAAACAAACAAACCAACAAGCTAACAAACCAACAAACCAACAAGCCAACAAGCCTACAAACCAACAAACCAACAACCCAACAAGCCAACAAACCAACAAACAAATAAACCAACAAACCAAAAAACCAACAAACCAACAAACCAACAAACCACCAAACCAACAAACCAACAAGCCAACAAGCCAACAAACCAACAAACCAATAAACCAACAAGCCAACAAACCAACAAGCCAACAAACCAACAAACCAACAAACCAAGTAACCAACAAGCCAACAAACCAACAAGCCAACAAACCAACAAACCAACAAGCCAACAAACCAACAAACCAACAAACCAACAAGCCAACAAACCAACAAGCCAACAAACCAACAAGCCAACAAACCAACAAACCAACAAGCCAACAAGCCAACAAACCAACAAACCAACAAACTAACAAACCAACAAACGAACTAACCAACAAACCAACAAACCAACAAGCCAACAAACCAACAAACCAACAAGCCAACAAGCCAACAAACCAACAGACCAACAAACCAACAAGCCAACAAACCAACAAACCAACAAACCAACAAACCAACAATCCAACAAACCAACAAATAAATAAACCAACAAACCAAAAAACCAACAAACCAACAAACCAACAAGCCAACAAGCCAACAAACCAACAAACCAACAAACCAACAAGCCAACAAGCCAACAAACCAACAAACCAACAAACTAAGTAACAAACAAGCCAACAAACCAACAAACCAACAAGCCAACAAGCCAAAAAACCAACAAACCAACAAGCCAACAAACCAACAAACCAACAAACCAAAAAACCAACAAACCACCAAACCAACAAACCAACAAACCAACAAACCAACAAGCCAACAAACCAACAAACCAACAAACCAACAAACCAAGTAACCAAAAAGCCAACAAACTAACAAACCAACAAGCCAACAAGCCAACAAACCAACAAACCAACAAAGCAACAAGCCAACAAGCCAACAAACTAACAAACCAACAAACCAACAAGCCAACAAACCAACAAACCAACAAACCAACAAGCCAACAAACCAACAAACAAATAAACCAACAAACCAACAAACCAACAAACCAACAAACCAAAAAAACAACAAACCAACAAGCTAACAAGCCAACAAACCAACAAACTAAGTAACCAACAAGCCAACAAACCAACAAACCAACAAGCCAACAAGCCAACAAACCAACAAACCATCAAACCAACAAACCAACAAACCAACAAACCAACAAACCAACAAGCCAACAAACTAACAAACCAACAAACCAACAAGCCAACAAACCAACAAACCAACAAACCAACAAGCCAACAAACTAACAAACCAACAAGCCAACAAACCAACAAACCAACAAGCCAACAAGCCAACAAACCAACAAACCAACAAACCAACAAGCCAACAAACCAACAAACCAACAAGCCAACAAACCAACAAACCAACAAACCAACAAGCCAACAAGCCAACAAACCAACAAGCCAACAAGCCAACAAACCAACAAACCAACAAACCAACAAGCCAACAAACCAACAAACCAACAAGCCAACAAACCAACAAACCAACAAACCAACAAGCCAACAAGCCAACAAACCAACAAACCAACAAGCCAACAAACCAACAAACCAACAAACCAACAAACCAACAAACCAACAAACTAAGTAACAAACAAGCCAACAAACCAACAAACCAACAAGCCAACAAGCCAAAAAACCAACAAACCAACAAGCCAACAAACCAACAAACCAACAAACCAAAAAACCAACAAACCACCAAACCAACAAACCAACAAACCAACAAACCAACAAGCCAACAAACCAACAAACCAACAAACCAACAAACCAAGTAACCAAAAAGCCAACAAACTAACAAACCAACAAGCCAACAAGCCAACAAACCAACAAACCAACAAAGCAACAAGCCAACAAGCCAACAAACTAACAAACCAACAAACCAACAAGCCAACAAACCAACAAACCAACAAACCAACAAGCCAACAAACCAACAAACAAATAAACCAACAAACCAACAAACCAACAAGCCAACAAGCCAACAAACTAACAAACCAACAAACCAACAAGCCAACAAACCAACAAACCAACAAACCAACAAGCCAACAAACCAACAAGCCAACAAACCAACAAACTAACAAACCAACAAGCCAACAAACCAACAAACCAACAAGCCAACAAGCCAACAAACCAACAAACCAACAAACCAACAAACTAAGTAACCAACAAGCCAACAAACCAACAAACCAACAAGCCAACAAACCAACAAACTAACAAACCAACAAGCCAACAAACCAACAAACCAACAAGCCAACAAGCCAACAAACCAACAAACCAACAAACCAACAAGCCAACAAACCAACAAACCAACAAGCCAACAAACCAACAAACCAACAAACCAACAAGCCAACAAGCCAACAAACCAACAAGCCAACAAGCCAACAAACCAACAAACCAACAAACCAACAAGCCAACAAACCAACAAACCAACAAGCCAACAAACCAACAAACCAACAAACCAACAAGCCAACAAGCCAACAAACCAACAAACCAACAAGCCAACAAACCAACAAACCAACAAACCAACAAACCAACAAACCAACAAACCAACAAACCAACAAACCAACAAACCAACAAGCCAACAAGCCAACAAACCAACAAGCCAACAAACCAACAAACCAACAAACCAAGTAACCAACAAACCAACAAACCATCAAACGAACAAAGCAACAAACCAACAAGCCAATAAGCCAACAAACCAACAAACCAAGTAACCAAAAAGCCAATAAACTAACAAACCATCAAGCCAACAAACCAACAAGCCAACAAGCCAACAAACCATTAAACCAACAAAGCAACAATCCAAAAAACCAACAAACCAAAAAACCAACAAACCAACAAACCATCAAACGAACAAAGCAACAAGCCAACAAGCCAACAAACCAACAAACCAACAAGCCAACAAACCAACAAACCAACAAGCCAACAAGCCAACAAACCAACAAACCAACACACCAAAGAGCCAACAAACCAACAAACCAACAAGCCAACAAACCAACAAACCAACAAACCAACAAACCAACAAACCAACAAGCCAACAAGCCAACAAACCAACAAGCCAACAAGCCAACAAACCAACAAACCAACAAGCCAACAAACCAACAAACAAATAAACCAACAAACCAACAAACCAACAAACCAACTAGCCAACAAGCCAACAAACCAACAATCCATCAAGCCAAAAAGCCAACAAACCAACAAGCCAACAAACTAACAAACCAACAAACCAACAAGCTAACAAGCCAACAAACCAACAAACCAACAAGCCAACAAACCAAGTAACCAACAAACCAACAAACCATCAAACGAACAAAGCAACAAACCAACAAGCCAACAAGCCAACAAACCAACAAACCAAGTAACCAAAAAGCCAACAAACTAACAAACAAACAAGCCAACAAACCAACAAGCCAACAAGCCAACAAACCAACAAATCAACAAAGCAACAAACCAAAAAACCATCAAACCAAAAAACCAACAAACCAACAAACCATCAAACGAACAAACTAAGTAACAAACAAGCCAACAAACCAACAAACCAACAAGCCAACAAGCCAACAAACCAACATACCAACAAGCCAACAAACCAACAAACCAACAAACCAAAAAACCAACAAACCACCAAACCAACAAACCAACAAACCAACAAACCTACAAGCCAACAAGCCAACAAACCAACAAACCAACAAACCAACAAACCAAGTAACCAAAAAGCCAACAAACTAACAAACCAACAAGCCAACAAGCCAACAAACCAACAAACCAACAAAGCAACAAGCCAACAAGCCAACAAACTAACAAACCAACAAACCAACAAGCCAACAAACCAACAAACCAACAAACCAACAAGCCAACAAACCAACAAGCAAATAAACCAACAAACTAACAAACCAACAAACCAACAAACCAAAAAAACAACAAACCAACAAGCTAACAAGCCAACAAACCAACAAAATAACAAACCAACAAACGAACTAACCAACAAACCAACAAGCCAACAAACCAACAAACCAACAAACTAAGTAACCAACAAGCCAACAAACCAACAAACCAACAAGCCAACAAACCAACAAACTAACAAACCAACAAGCCAACAAACCAACAAACCAACAATCCAACAAGCCAACAAACCAACAAACCAACAAGCCAACAAACCAACAAACCAACAAACCAACAAGCCAACAAACCAACAAACAAATAAACCAACAAACCAACAAACCAACAAACCAACAAACCAACAAGCAAATAAACCAACAAACCAACAAACCAACAAACCAACAAACCACAAACCAACAAACCAATTAACCAACAAACCAACAAACGAACAAACCAACAAACCAACAAACCAACAAACCAACAAACCAACAAACCAACAAACCAACAAACCAACAAACCAACAAACCAACAAGCCAACAAGCCAACAAACCAACAAGCCAACAAACCAACAAACCAACAAACCAAGTAACCAACAAACCAACAAACCATCAAACGAACAAAGCAACAAACCAACAAGCCAATAAGCCAACAAACCAACAAACCAAGTAACCAAAAAGCCAATAAACTAACAAACCATCAAGCCAACAAACCAACAAGCCAACAAGCCAACAAACCATTAAACCAACAAAGCAACAATCCAAAAAACCAACAAACCAAAAAACCAACAAACCAACAAACCATCAAACGAACAAAGCAACAAGCCAACAAGCCAACAAACCAACAAACCAACAAGCCAACAAATCAACAAACCAACAAGCCAACAAGCCAACAAACCAACAAACCAACACACCAAAGAGCCAACAAACCAACAAACCAACAAGCCAACAAACCAACAAACCAACAAACCAACAAACCAACAAACCAACAAGCCAACAAGCCAACAAACCAACAAGCCAACAAGCCAACAAACCAACAAACCAACAAGCCAACAAACCAACAAACAAATAAACCAACAAACCAACAAACCAACAAACCAACTAGCCAACAAGCCAACAAACCAACAATCCACCAAGCCAAAAAGCCAACAAACCAACAAGCCAACAAACCAACAAACCAACAAACCAACAAACCAACAAGCTAACAAGCCAACAAACCAACAAACCAACAAGCCAACAAACCAAGTAACCAACAAACCAACAAACCATCAAACGAACAAAGCAACAAACCAACAAGCCAACAAGCCAACAAACCAACAAACCAAGTAACCAAAAAGCCAACAAACTAACAAACAAACAAGCCAACAAACCAACAAGCCAACAAGCCAACAAACCAACAAATCAACAAAGCAACAAACCAAAAAACCATCAAACCAAAAAACCAACAAACCAACAAACCATCAAACGAACAAAGCAACAAGCCAACAAGCCAACAAACCAACAAACCAACAAACCAACAAACCAACAAGCCAACAAACCAACAAACCAACAAACCAACAAACCAACAAGCCAACAAGCCAACAAACCAACAAACCAACAAACCAACAAACTAAGTAACAAACAAGCCAACAAACCAACAAACCAACAAGCCAACAAGCCAACAAACCAACATACCAACAAGCCAACAAACCAACAAACCAACAAACCAAAAAACCAACAAACCACCAAACCAACAAACCAACAAACCAACAAACCAACAAGCCAACAAGCCAACAAACCAACAAACCAACAAACCAACAAACCAAGTAACCAAAAAGCCAACAAACTAACAAACCAACAAGCCAACAAGCCAACAAACCAACAAACCAACAAAGCAACAAGCCAACAAGCCAACAAACTAACAAACCAACAAACCAACAAGCCAACAAACCAACAAACCAACAAACCAACAAGCCAACAAACCAACAAGCAAATAAACCAACAAACTAACAAACCAACAAACCAACAAACCAAAAAAACAACAAACCAACAAGCTAACAAGCCAACAAACCAACAAAATAACAAACCAACAAACGAACTAACCAACAAACCAACAAGCCAACAAACCAACAAACCAACAAACTAAGTAACCAACAAGCCAACAAACCAACAAACCAACAAGCCAACAAACCAACAAACTAACAAACCAACAAGCCAACAAACCAACAAACCAACAAGCCAACAAGCCAACAAACCAACAAACCAACAAGCCAACAAACCAACAAACCAACAAACCAACAAGCCAACAAACCAACAAACAAATAAACCAACAAACCAACAAACCAACAAACCAACAAACCAACAAACCAACAAGCAAATAAACCAACAAACCAACAAACCAACAAACCAACAAACCACAAACCAACAAACCAATTAACCAACAAACCAACAAACGAACAAACCAACAAACCAACAAACCAACAAACCAACAAACCAACAAACCTACAAACCAACAAACCAGCAAACGAATAAACCAACAAACCAACAAACCAACAAACCAACAAACCAACAAACCAACAAACCAACAAACCAACAAGCCAACAAGCCAACAAACCAACAAACCAACAAGCCAACAAACCAACAAACCAACAAACCAACAAGCCAACAAACCAACAAGCCAATAAACCAACAAACCAACAAACCAAGTAACCAACAAACCAACCAACCAACAAGCCAACAAGCCAACAAACCAACAAACCAATAAACCAACAAGCCAACAAACCAACAAACCAACAAACCAACAAACCAACAAACCAACAAACCAACAAACCAACAAACAAATAAACCAACAAAACAAAAACCAACAAACCAACAAGCCAACAAGCCAACAAACCAACGAACTAACAAACCAACAAACGAACTCACCAACAAACCAACAAGCCAACAAGCCAACAAACCAACAAACCAACAAACCAACAAACCAACAAACCAACAAACCAACAAACAAATAAACCAACAAACCAAAAAACCAACAAGCCAACAAGCCAACAAACCAACAAACTAACAAACTAACAAGCCAACAAGCCAACAAACCAACAAACCAACAAGCCAACAAACCAACAAACCAACAAGCCAACAAACCAACAAACCAACAAACCAACAAGCCAACAAGCCAACAAACCAACAAACCAACAAGCCAACAAACCAACAAACCAACAAACCAACAAACCAACAAACCAACAAACCAACAAACCAACAAACCAACAAACCAACAAGCCAACAAGCCAACAAACCAACAAGCCAACAAACCAACAAACCAACAAACCAAGTAACCAACAAACCAACAAACCAACAAGCCAACAAACCAACAAACAAATAAACCAACAAACCAAAAAACCAACAAGCCAACAAACCAACAAACAAATAAACCAACAAACCAAAAAACCAACAAGCCAACAAGCCAACAAACCAACAAACCAACAAGCCAACAAACCAACAAATCAACAAACCAACAAGCCAACAAACAAATAAACCAACAAACCAACAAACTAACAAACCAACAAACCAACAAACCAAAAAACCAACAAACCAACAAACCAACAAGCCAACAAGCCTACAAACCAACAAACTAACAAGCCAACAAGCCAACAAACCAACAAACCAACAAGCCAACAAACCAACAAACCAACAAACCAACAAGCCAACAAACCAACAAACAAATAAACCAACAAACCAAAAAACAAAGAAACCGACAAACCAACAAACCAACAAACCAACAAACCAACAAGCCAACAAGCCAACAAACCAACAAACCAACAAACCAACAAGCCAACAAACCAACAAGCCAACAAACCAACAAACCAACAAACCAAGTAACCAAAAAGCCAACAAACTAACAAACCAACAAGCCAACAAGCCAACAAACCAACAAACCAACAAAGCAACAAGCCAACAAGCCAACAAACCAACAAACCAACAAGCTAACAAACAAACAAACCAACAAGCTAACAAACCAACAAACCAACAAGCCAACAAGCCTACAAACCAACAAACCAACAACCCAACAAGCCAACAAACCAACAAACAAATAAACCAACAAACCAAAAAACCAACAAACCAACAAACCAACAAACCACCAAACCAACAAACCAACAAGCCAACAAGCCAACAAACCAACAAACCAATAAACCAACAAGCCAACAAACCAACAAGCCAACAAACCAACAAACCAACAAACCAAGTAACCAACAAGCCAACAAAACAACAAGCCAACAAACCAACAAACCAACAAGCCAACAAACCAACAAACCAACAAACCAACAAGCCAACAAACCAACAAGCCAACAAACCAACAAGCCAACAAACCAACAAACCAACAAGCCAACAAGCCAACAAACCAACAAACCAACAAACTAACAAACCAACAAACGAACTAACCAACAAACCAACAAACCAACAAGCCAACAAACCAACAAACCAACAAGCCAACAAGCCAACAATCCAACAAACCAACAAATAAATAAACCAACAAACCAAAAAACCAACAAACCAACAAACCAACAAGCCAACAAGCCAACAAACCAACAAACCAACAAACCAACAAGCCAACAAGCCAACAAACCAACAAACCAACAAACTAAGTAACAAACAAGCCAACAAACCAACAAACCAACAAGCCAACAAGCCAAAAAACCAACAAACCAACAAGCCAACAAACCAACAAACCAACAAACCAAAAAACCAACAAACCACCAAACCAACAAACCAACAAACCAACAAACCAACAAACCAACAAGCCAACAAACCAACAAACCAACAAACCAACAAACCAAGTAACCAAAAAGCCAACAAACTAACAAACCAACAAGCCAACAAGCCAACAAACCAACAAACCAACAAAGCAACAAGCCAACAAGCCAACAAACTAACAAACCAACAAACCAACAAGCCAACAAACCAACAAACCAACAAACCAACAAGCCAACAAACCAACAAACAAATAAACCAACAAACCAACAAACCAACAAACCAACAAACCAACAAACCAACAAACCAACAAACTAAGTAACCAACAAGCCAACAAACCAACAAACCAACAAGCCAACAAACCAACAAGCCAACAAGCCAACAAACTAACAAACCAACAAACCAACAAGCCAACAAACCAACAAACCAACAAACCAACAAGCCAACAAACCAACAAACCAACAAACCAAAAAACCAACAAACCACCAAACCAACAAACCAACAAACCAACAAACCAACAAGCCAACAAGCCAACAAACCAACAAACCAACAAACCAACAAACCAAGTAACCAAAAAGCCAACAAACTAACAAACCAACAAGCCAACAAGCCAACAAACCAACAAACCAACAAAGCAACAAGCCAACAAGCCAACAAACCAACAAACTAAGTAACCAACAAGCCAACAAACCAACAAACCAACAAACCAACAAACTAAGTAACCAACAAGCCAACAAACCAACAAACCAACAAGCCAACAAACCAACAAGCCAACAAGCCAACAAACTAACAAACCAACAAACCAACAAGCCAACAAACCAACAAACCAACAAACCAACAAGCCAACAAACCAACAAGCCAACAAACCAACAAACTAACAAACCAACAAGCCAACAAACCAACAAACCAACAAGCCAACAAGCCAACAAACTAACAAACCAACAAACCAACAAGCCAACAAACCAACAAACCAACAAACCAACAAGCCAACAAACCAACAAGCCAACAAACCAACAAACTAACAAACCAACAAGCCAACAAACCAACAAACCAACAAGCCAACAAGCCAACAAACCAACAAACCAACAAACCAACAAACTAAGTAACCAACAAGCCAACAAACCAACAAACCAACAAGCCAACAAACCAACAAACTAACAAACCAACAAACCAACAAACCAACAAACCAACAAGCCAACAAACCAACAAGCCAACAAGCCTACAAACCAACAAACTAACAAGCCAACAAGCCAACAAACCAACAAACCAACAAGCCAACAAACCAACAAACCAACAAACCAACAAGCCAACAAACCAACAAACAAATAAACCAACAAACCAAAAAACAAAGAAACCGACAAACCAACAAACCAACAAACCAACAAACCAACAAGCCAACAAGCCAACAAACCAACAAACCAACAAACCAACAAGCCAACAAACCAACAAGCCAACAAACCAACAAACCAACAAACCAAGTAACCAAAAAGCCAACAAACTAACAAACCAACAAGCCAACAAGCCAACAAACCAACAAACCAACAAAGCAACAAGCCAACAAGCCAACAAACCAACAAACCAACAAGCTAACAAACAAACAAACCAACAAGCTAACAAACCAACAAACCAACAAGCCAACAAGCCTACAAACCAACAAACCAACAACCCAACAAGCCAACAAACCAACAAACAAATAAACCAACAAACCAAAAAACCAACAAACCAACAAACCAACAAACCACCAAACCAACAAACCAACAAGCCAACAAGCCAACAAACCAACAAACCAATAAACCAACAAGCCAACAAACCAACAAGCCAACAAACCAACAAACCAACAAACCAAGTAACCAACAAGCCAACAAAACAACAAGCCAACAAACCAACAAACCAACAAGCCAACAAACCAACAAACCAACAAACCAACAAGCCAACAAACCAACAAGCCAACAAACCAACAAGCCAATAAACCAACAAACCAACAAGCCAACAAGCCAACAAACCAACAAACCAACAAACTAACAAACCAACAAACGAACTAACCAACAAACCAACAAACCAACAAGCCAACAAACCAACAAACCAACAAGCCAACAAGCCAACAATCCAACAAACCAACAAATAAATAAACCAACAAACCAAAAAACCAACAAACCAACAAACCAACAAGCCAACAAGCCAACAAACCAACAAACCAACAAACCAACAAGCCAACAAGCCAACAAACCAACAAACCAACAAACTAAGTAACAAACAAGCCAACAAACCAACAAACCAACAAGCCAACAAGCCAAAAAACCAACAAACCAACAAGCCAACAAACCAACAAACCAACAAACCAAAAAACCAACAAACCACCAAACCAACAAACCAACAAACCAACAAACCAACAAACCAACAAGCCAACAAACCAACAAACCAACAAACCAACAAACCAAGTAACCAAAAAGCCAACAAACTAACAAACCAACAAGCCAACAAGCCAACAAACCAACAAACCAACAAAGCAACAAGCCAACAAGCCAACAAACTAACAAACCAACAAACCAACAAGCCAACAAACCAACAAACCAACAAACCAACAAGCCAACAAACCAACAAACAAATAAACCAACAAACCAACAAACCAACAAACCAACAAACCAACAAACCAACAAACCAACAAACTAAGTAACCAACAAGCCAACAAACCAACAAACCAACAAGCCAACAAACCAACAAGCCAACAAGCCAACAAACTAACAAACCAACAAACCAACAAGCCAACAAACCAACAAACCAACAAACCAACAAGCCAACAAACCAACAAACCAACAAACCAAAAAACCAACAAACCACCAAACCAACAAACCAACAAACCAACAAACCAACAAGCCAACAAGCCAACAAACCAACAAACCAATAAACCAACAAACCAAGTAACCAAAAAGCCAACAAACTAACAAACTAACAAGCCAACAAGCCAACAAACCAACAAACCAACAAAGCAACAAGCCAACAAGCCAACAAACTAACAAACCAACAAACCAACAAGCCAACAAACCAACAAACCAACAAACCAACAAGCTAACAAGCCAACAAACCAACAAACTAAGTAACCAACAAGCCAACAAACCAACAAACCAACAAACCAACAAACTAAGTAACCAACAAGCCAACAAACCAACAAACCAACAAGCCAACAAACCAACAAGCCAACAAGCCAACAAACTAACAAACCAACAAACCAACAAGCCAACAAACCAACAAACCAACAAACCAACAAGCCAACAAACCAACAAGCCAACAAACCAACAAACTAACAAACCAACAAGCCAACAAACCAACAAACCAACAAGCCAACAAGCCAACAAACCAACAAACCAACAAACCAACAAACTAAGTAACCAACAAGCCAACAAACCAACAAACCAACAAGCCAACAAACCAACAAACTAACAAACCAACAAGCCAACAAACCAACAAACCAACAAGCCAACAAGCCAACAAACCAACAAACCAACAAACCAACAAGCCAACAAACCAACAAACCAACAAGCCAACAAACCAACAAACCAACAAACCAACAAGCCAACAAGCCAACAAACCAACAAACCAACAAGCCAACAAACCAACAAACCAACAAACCAACAAACCAACAAACCAACAAACCAACAAACCAACAAACCAACAAACCAACAAGCCAACAAGCCAACAAACCAACAAGCCAACAAACCAACAAACCAACAAACCAAGTAACCAACAAACCAACAAACCATCAAACGAACAAAGCAACAAACCAACAAGCCAATAAGCCAACAAACCAACAAACCAAGTAACCAAAAAGCCAATAAACTAACAAACCATCAAGCCAACAAACCAACAAGCCAACAAGCCAACAAACCATTAAACCAACAAAGCAACAATCCAAAAAACCAACAAACCAAAAAACCAACAAACCAACAAACCATCAAACGAACAAAGCAACAAGCCAACAAGCCAACAAACCAACAAACCAACAAGCCAACAAACCAACAAACCAACAAGCCAACAAGCCAACAAACCAACAAACCAACACACCAAAGAGCCAACAAACCAACAAACCAACAAGCCAACAAACCAACAAACCAACAAACCAACAAACCAACAAACCAACAAGCCAACAAGCCAACAAACCAACAAGCCAACAAGCCAACAAACCAACAAACCAACAAGCCAACAAACCAACAAACAAATAAACCAACAAACCAACAAACCAACAAACCAACTAGCCAACAAGCCAACAAACCAACAATCCACCAAGCCAAAAAGCCAACAAACCAACAAGCCAACAAACCAACAAACCAACAAACCAACAAGCTAACAAGCCAACAAACCAACAAACCAACAAGCCAACAAACCAAGTAACCAACAAACCAACAAACCATCAAACGAACAAAGCAACAAACCAACAAGCCAACAAGCCAACAAACCAACAAACCAAGTAACCAAAAAGCCAACAAACTAACAAACAAACAAGCCAACAAACCAACAAGCCAACAAGCCAACAAACCAACAAATCAACAAAGCAACAAACCAAAAAACCATCAAACCAAAAAACCAACAAACCAACAAACCATCAAACGAACAAAGCAACAAGCCAACAAGCCAACAAACCAACAAACCAACAAACCAACAAGCCAACAAACCAACAAACCAACAAACCAACAAACCAACAAGCCAACAAGCCAACAAACCAACAAACCAACAAACTAAGTAACACACAAGCCAACAAACCAACAAACCAACAAGCCAACAAGCCAACAAACCAACATACCAACAAGCCAACAAACCAACAAACCAACAAACCAAAAAACCAACAAACCACCAAACCAACAAACCAACAAACCAACAAACCAACAAGCCAACAAGCCAACAAACCAACAAACCAACAAACCAACAAACCAAGTAACCAAAAAGCCAACAAACTAACAAACCAACAAGCCAACAAGCCAACAAACCAACAAACCAACAAAGCAACAAGCCAACAAGCCAACAAACTAACAAACCAACAAACCAACAAGCCAACAAACCAACAAACCAACAAACCAACAAGCCAACAAACCAACAAGCAAATAAACCAACAAACTAACAAACCAACAAACCAACAAACCAAAAAAACAACAAACCAACAAGCTAACAAGCCAACAAACCAACAAAATAACAAACCAACAAACGAACTAACCAACAAACCAACAAGCCAACAAACCAACAAACCAACAAACTAAGCAACCAACAAGCCAACAAACCAACAAACCAACAAGCCAACAAACCAACAAACTAACAAACCAACAAGCCAACAAACCAACAAACCAACAAGCCAACAAGCCAACAAACCAACAAACCAACAAGCCAACAAACCAACAAACCAACAAACCAACAAGCCAACAAACCAACAAACAAATAAACCAACAAACCAACAAACCAACAAACCAACAAACCAACAAACCAACAAGCAAATAAACCAACAAACCAACAAACCAACAAACCAACAAACCACAAACCAACAAACCAATTAACCAACAAACCAACAAACGAACAAACCAACAAACCAACAAACCAACAAACCAACAAACCAACAAACCAACAAACCAACAAACCAACAAACCAACAAACCAACAAGCCAAGTAACCAACAAACCAACAAACCAACAAACCAACAAACCAACAAACCAACAAGCCAACAAACCAACAAACCAACAAACCAACAAACCAACAAGCCAACAAGCCAACAAACCAACAAACCAACAAACTAAGTAACAAACAAGCCAACAAACCAACAAACCAACAAGCCAACAAGCCAACAAACCAACATACCAACAAGCCAACAAACCAACAAACCAACAAACCAAAAAACCAACAAACCACCAAACCAACAAACCAACAAACCAACAAACCAACAAGCCAACAAGCCAACAAACCAACAAACCAACAAACCAACAAACCAAGTAACCAAAAAGCCAACAAACTAACAAACCAACAAGCCAACAAGCCAACAAACCAACAAAGCAACAAGCCAACAAGCCAACAAACTAACAACCCAACAAACCAACAAGCCAACAAACCAACAAACCAACAAACCAACAAGCCAACAAACCAACAAGCAAATAAACCAACAAACTAACAAACCAACAAACCAACAAACCAAAAAAACAACAAACCAACAAGCTAACAAGCCAACAAACCAACAAAATAACAAACCAACAAACGAACTAACCAACAAACCAACAAGCCAACAAACCAACAAACCAACAAACTAAGTAACCAACAAGCCAACAAACCAACAAACCAACAAGCCAACAAACCAACAAACTAACAAACCAACAAGCCAACAAACCAACAAACCAACAAGCCAACAAGCCAACAAACCAACAAACCAACAAGCCAACAAACCAACAAACCAACAAACCAACAAACCAACAAGCCAACAAACCAACAAACAAATAAACCAACAAACCAACAAACCAACAAACCAACAAACCAACAAACCACAAACCAACAAACCAATTAACCAACAAACCAACAAACGAACAAACGAACAAACCAACAAACCAACAAACCAACAAACCAACAAACCAACAAACCAACAAACCAACAAACCAACAAACCAACAAACCAACAAACCAACAAGCCAACAAGCCAACAAACCAACAAGCCAACAAACCAACAAACCAACAAACCAAGTAACCAACAAACCAACAAACCATCAAACGAACAAAGCAACAAACCAACAAGCCAATAAGCCAACAAACCAACAAACCAAGTAACCAAAAAGCCAATAAACTAACAAACCATCAAGCCAACAAACCAACAAGCCAACAAGCCAACAAACCATTAAACCAACAAAGCAACAATCCAAAAAACCAACAAACCAAAAAACCAACAAACCAACAAACCATCAAACGAACAAAGCAACAAGCCAACAAGCCAACAAACCAACAAACCAACAAGCCAACAAACCAACAAACCAACAAGCCAACAAGCCAACAAACCAACAAACCAACACACCAAAGAGCCAACAAACCAACAAACCAACAAGCCAACAAACCAACAAACCAACAAACCAACAAACCAACAAACCAACAAGCCAACAAGCCAACAAACCAACAAGCCAACAAGCCAACAAACCAACAAACCAACAAGCCAACAAACCAACAAACAAATAAACCAACAAACCAACAAACAAACAAACCAACTAGCCAACAAGCCAACAAACCAACAATCCACCAAGCCAAAAAGCCAACAAACCAACAAGCCAACAAACCAACAAACCAACAAACCAACAAGCTAACAAGCCAACAAACAAACAAACCAACAAGCCAACAAACCAAGTAACCAACAAACCAACAAACCATCAAACGAACAAAGCAACAAACCAACAAGCCAACAAGCCAACAAACCAACAAACCAAGTAACCAAAAAGCCAACAAACTAACAAACAAACAAGCCAACAAACCAACAAGCCAACAAGCCAACAAACCAACAAATCAACAAAGCAACAAACCAAAAAACCATCAAACCAAAAGACCAACAAACCAACAAACCATCAAACGAACAAAGCAACAAGCCAACAAGCCAACAAACCAACAAATCAACAAACCAACAAACCAACAAGCCAACAAACCAACAAACCAACAAACCAACAAACCAACAAGCCAACAAGCCAACAAACCAACAAACCAACAAACCAACAAACTAAGTAACAAACAAGCCAACAAACCAACAAACCAACAAGCCAACAAGCCAACAAACCAACATACCAACAAGCCAACAAACCAACAAACCAACAAACCAAAAAACCAACAAACCACCAAACCAACAAACCAACAAACCAACAAACCAACAAGCCAACAAGCCAACAAACCAACAAGCCAACAAACCAACAAACCAAGTAACCAAAAAGCCAACAAACTAACAAACCAACAAGCCAACAAGCCAACAAACCAACAAACCAACAAAGCAACAAGCCAACAAGCCAACAAACTAACAAACCAACAAACCAACAAGCCAACAAACCAACAAACCAACAAACCAACAAACCAACAAACCAACAAGCAAATAAACCAACAAACTAACAAACCAACAAACCAACAAACCAAAAAAACAACAAACCAACAAGCTAACAAGCCAACAAACCAACAAAATAACAAACCAACAAACGAACTAACCAACAAACCAACAAGCCAACAAACCAACAAACCAACAAACTAAGTAACCAACAAGCCAACAAACCAACAAACCAACAAGCCAACAAACCAACAAACTAACAAACCAACAAGCCAACAAACCAACAAACCAACAAGCCAACAAGCCAACAAACCAACAAACCAACAAGCCAACAAACCAACAAACCAACAAACCAACAAGCCAACAAACCAACAAACAAATAAACCAACAAACCAACAAACCAACAAACCAACAAACCAACAAACCAACAAGCAAATAAACCAACAAACCAACAAACCAACAAACCAACAAACCACAAACCAACAAACCAATTAACCAACAAACCAACAAACGAACAAACCAACAAACCAACAAACCAACAAACCAACAAACCAACAAACCTACAAACCAACAAACCAGCAAACGAATAAACCAACAAACCAACAAACCAACAAACCAACAAACCAACAAACCAACAAACCAACAAACCAACAAGCCAACAAGCCAACAAACCAACAAACCAACAAGCCAACAAACCAACAAACCAACAAACCAACAAGCCAACAAACCAACAAGCCAATAAACCAACAAACCAACAAACCAACAAACCAAGTAACCAACAAACCAACCAACCAACAAGCCAACAAGCCAACAAACCAACAAACCAATAAACCAACAAGCCAACAAACCAACAAACCAACAAACCAACAAACCAACAAACCAACAAACCAACAAACCAACAAACAAATAAACCAACAAAACAAAAACCAACAAACCAACAAGCCAACAAGCCAACAAACCAACGAACTAACAAACCAACAAACGAACTCACCAACAAACCAACAAGCCAACAAGCCAACAAACCAACAAACCAACAAACCAACAAACTAAGTAACCAACAAGCCAACAAACCAACAAACCAACAAGCCAAAAAGCCAACAAACCAAAAAACATACAAGCCAACAAACCAACAAACCAACAAACCAAAAAACCAACAAACCAACAAACCAACAAACCAACAAACCAACAAACCAAAAAACCAACAAGCCAACAAGCCAACAAATCAACAAACCAACAAACCAACAAGCCAAAAAACCAACAAGCCAACAAACCAACAAACCAACAAACCAATTAACCAAAAAGCTAACAAACTAACAAACCAACAAGCCAACAAGCCAACAAACCAACAAACCAACAAAGCAACAAGCCAACAAGCCAACAAACCAACAAACCAACAAACCAACAAGCCAACAAACCAACAAATCAACAAGCCAACAAGCCAACAAACCAATAAACCAACAAGTCAACAAACCAACAGACCAACAAGCCAACAAACCAACAAACCAACAAACCAACAAACCTACAAGCCAACAAGCCAACAAACCAACAAGCCAACAAACCAACAAACCAACAAACCAACAAACCAACAAGCCAACAAACCAACAAGCCAACAAACCAACAAACCAAGTAACCAAAAATCCAACAAACTAAAAAACGAACAAGCCAACAAACCAACAAACCAACAAACCAACAAAACAACAAGCCAACAAGCCAACAAACCAACAAACCAACAAGCCAACAAACCAACAAACCAACAAACCAACAAGCCAACAAACCAACAAACCAAAAAACTAACAAACCAACAAACCAACAAACCAACAAGCCAACAAGCCAACAAACCGACAAACCAACAAACCAACAAACCAACAAACTAAGTAACCAGCAAGCCAACAAACCAACAAACCAACAAGCCAACAAGCTAACAAGCCAACAAACCAACAAACCAACAAGCCAAAAAGCCAACAAACCAACAAACCAACAAGCCAACAAACCAACAAACCAAAAAACCAACAAACCAAGTAACCAAAAAGCCAACAAACTAACAAACCAACAAGCCAACAAGCCAACAAACCAACAAACCAACAAAGCAACAAGCCAACAAGCCAACAAACCAACAAACCAACAAACCAACAAACCAACAAACCAACAAGCCAACAAGCCAACAAACCAACAAACCAACAAGCCAACAAACCAAGTAACCAACAAACCAACAAACCATCAAACCAACAAAGCAACAAACCAACAAGCCAACAAGCCAACAAACCAACAAACCAAGTAACCAAAAAGCCAACAAACTTACAAACCAACAAGCCAACAAACCAACAAGCCAACAAGCCAACAAACCAACAAATCAACAAAGCAACAAACCAAAAAACCAACAAACCAACAAACCATTAAACGAACAAAGCAACAAGCCAACAAGCCAACAAACCAACAAACCAACAAACCAACAAACCAACAAGCCAACAAGCCAACAAAAGAACAACCCAACAAACCAACAAGCCAATAAGCCAACAAACCAACAAACCAACAAAGCAACAAACTAAGTAACAAACAAGCCAACAAACCAACAAACCAACAAGCCAACAAGCCAACAAACCAACAAACCAACAAGCCAACAAGCCAACAAACCAACAAACCAACAAACCAAAAAACCAACAAGCCACCAAACCAACAAACCAACAAACCAACAAACCAACAAGCCAACAAGCCAACAAACCAACAAACCAACAAACCAACAAACCAAGTAACCAAAAAGCCAACAAACTAACAAACCAACAAGCCAACAAGCCAACAATCCAACAAACCAACAAAGCAACAAGCCAACAAGCCAACAAACTAACAAACCAACAAACCAACAAGCCAACAAACCAACAAACCAACAAACCAACAAGCCAACAAACCAACAAACAAATAAACCAACAAACCAACAAACCAACAAATCAACAAACCAAAAAAACAACAAACCAACAAGCTAACAAGCCAACAAACCAACAAACTAACAAACCAACAAACGACCTAACCAACAAACCAACAAGCCAACAAACCAACAAACCAACAAACCAACAAACTACGTAACCAACAAGCCAACAAACCAACAAACCAACAAGCCAACAAACCAACAAACTAACAAACCAACAAGGCAACAAACCAACAAACCAACAAGCCAACAAGCCAACAAACCAACAAACCAACAAGCCAACAAACCAACAAACCAACAAACCAACAAGCCAACAAACCAACAAACAAATAAACCAACAAACCAACAAACCAACAAACCAACAAACAAATAAACCAACAAACCAACAAACCAACAAACCAACAAACCAACAAACCACAAACCACCAAACCAATTAACCAACAAACCAACAAACGAACAAACCAACAAACCAACAAACCAACAAACCAACAAACCAACAAACCAACAAACCAACAAACAAACAAACCAACAAACCAACAAGCCAACAAGCCAACAAACCAACAAACCAACAAGCCAACAAACCAATAAACCAACAAACCAACAAGCCAACAAACCAACAAGCCAATAAACCAACAAACCAACAAACCAAGTAACCAACAAACCAACCAACCAACAAGCCAACAAGCCAACAAACCAACAAACCAACAAACCAACAAGCCAACAAACCAACAAACCAACAAACCAACAAACCAACAAGCCAACAAACCAACAAACAAATAAACCAACAAACCAAAAACCAACAAACCAACAAGCCAACAAGCCAACAAACCAACGAACTAACAAACCAACAAACGAACTCACCAACAAACCAACAAGCCAACAAGCCAACAAACGAACAAACCAATAAACCAACAAACTAAGTAACCAACAAGCCAACAAACCAACAAACCAACAAACCAACAAGCCAACAAGCCAACAAACCAAAAAACCAACAAGCCAACAAACCAACAAACCAACAAACCAAAAAACCAACAAACCAACAAACCAACAAACCAACAAACCAAAAAACCAACAAGCCAACAAGCCAACAAACCAACAAACCAACAAACCAACAAGCCAAAAAGCCAAAAAGCCAACAAACCAACAAACCAACAAACCAAGTAACCAAAAAGCCAACAAACTAACAAACCAACAAGCCAACAAGCCAACAAACCAACAAACCAACAAACCAATAAAGCAACAAGCCAACAAGCCAACAAACCAACAAACCAACAAGCCAACAAACCAACAAATCAACAAGCCAACAAGCCAGCAAACCAAGAAACCAACAAGCCAACAAACCAACAGACCAACAAGCCAACAAACCAACAAACCAACAAACCAACAAACCTACAAGCCAACAAGCCAACAAACCAACAAGCCAACAAACCAACAAACCAACAAACCAACAAACCAACAAACCAACAAGACAACAAACCAACAAGCCAACAAACCAACAAACCAAGTAACCAAAAAGCCAACAAACTAAAAAACGAACAAGCCAACAAGCCAACAAACCAACAAACCAACAAAACAACAAGCCAACAAGCCAACAAACCAACAAACCAACAAACCAACAAACCAACAAACCAACAAGCCGACAAGCCAACAAACCAACAAGCCAACAAACCAACAAACCAACAAGCCAACAAGGTAACAAACCAACAAACCAAGTAACCAACAAACCAACAAACCAACAAACCAACAAACCAACAAAGCAACAAGCCAACAAGCCAACAAACCAACAAACCAACAAGCCAACAAACCAACAAACCAACAAGCTAACAAGCCAACAAACCAACAAACCAACAAGCCAACAAACCAACAAACCAACAAGCCAACAAACCAACAAACCAACAAACCAACAAACTAACAAACCAACAAGCCAACAAGCCAACGAGCCAACAAACCAACAAGCCAACAAACCAACAAACCAACAAACCAACAAACCAACAAGCCAACACACCAACAAGCCAACAAACCAACAAACCAACAAACCAACAAACCAATAAGCCGACAAGCCAACAAACCAACAAACCAACAAACCAACAAACCAACAAGCCAACAAACCAACAAACCAAAAAACCAACAAACCAACAAACCAACAAACCAACAAGCCAACAAGCCAATAAACCGACAAACCAACAAACCAACAAACCAACAAACTAAGTAACCAACAAGCCAACAAACCAACAAACCAACAAGCCAACAAGGTAACAAACCAACAAACCAACAAACCAACAAGCCAAAAAGCCAGCAAACTAACAAACCAACAAGCCAACAAGCCAACAAACCAACAAACCAACAAAGCAACAAGCCAACAAGCCAACAAACCAACAAACCAACAAACCAACAAACCAAGTAACCAAAAAGCCAACAAACTAAGAAAACAACAAGCCAACAAACCAACAAGCCAACAAGCCAACAAACCAACAAAACAACAAACCAACAAACCAACAAATCAACAAACTAACAAACCAACAAGCCAACAAGCCAACAAACCAACAAACCAACAAACCAACAAGCCAATAAGCCAACAAACCAACAAACCAACAAACCAACAATCCAACAAGCCAACAAACCAACAAACCGAAAAGCAACAAACCAACAAACCAACAAGCCAACAAGCCAACAAACCAACAAACCAACAAGCCAACAAACCAACAAACCAACAAACTAAGTAACCAACAAGCCAACAACCAACAAACCAACAAGCCAACAAGCCAACAAACCAACAAACCAACAAGCCAACAAACCAACATACCAACAAACCAAAAAACCAACAAACCAACAAACCAACAAACCAACAAACCAACAAACTAACAAACCAACAAGCCAACAAACCAACAAACCAATAAACAAACAAACCAAGTAACCAAAAAGCCAACAAACTAACAAACAAACAAGCCAACAAGCCAACAAACCAACAAGCCAACAAACCAATAAACCAACAAAGCAACAAGCCAACAAGCCAACAAACCAACAAACCAACAAGCCAAGAAACCAACAAACCAACAAGCCAACAAGCCAACAAACCAACAAACCAAGTAACCAAAAAGCCAACAAACTAACAAACCAACAAGCCAACAAGCCAAAAAACCAACAAACCAACAAACCAACAAACCAACAAACCAACAAACCAACAAACCAACAAACCAATAAACCAAAAAACGAACAAACCAACAAGCCAACAAGCCAACAAACTAACAAACCAACAAACGAACTAACCAACAAACCAACAAGCCAACAAGCCAACAAGGCAACAAACCAACAAACCAACAAACCAACAAACCAACAAACTAACAAACCAACAAGCCAACAAACCAACAAACCAACAAGCCAACAAACCAACAAACCAACATGCCAACAAACCAACAAACTAAGTAACCAAGAAGCCAACAAACCAACAAACTAACAAACCAACAAACGAACTAGCCAACAAACCAACAAGCCAACAAGCCAACAAACCAACAAACCAACAAATCAACAAACCAACAAACTAAGTAACCAACAAGCCTACAAACCAACAAACCAACAAGCCAACAAGCCAACAAACCAACAAACCAACAAGCCAACAAACCAACAAATTAACAAACCAAAAAACCAACAAACCAACAAACCAACAAACCAACAAACCAACAAGCCAACAAGCCAACAAACCAACAAACCAACAAACCAACAAGCCAACAAACCAACAAGCCAACAAACCAACAAACCAACAAACCAAGTAACCAAAAAGCCAACAAACTAATGAACCAACAAACCAACAAGCCAACAAACCAACAAACCAACAAAGCAACAAGCCAACAAGCCAACAAACCAACAAACCAACAAACCAACAAGCCAACAAGCCAACAAACCAACAAACCAACAAACCAACAAGCCAACAAACCAACAAACCAACAAGCCAACAAACCAACAAATCAACAAACCAAGAAGCCAACAAGCCAACAAACCAACAAGCCAACAAACCAACAAGCCAACAAACCAACAAACCAACAAACCAAGTAACCAAAAAACAACAAACTAACAAACCAACAAGCCAACAAGCCAACAAACCAACAAACCAACAAAGCAACAAGCCAACAAGCCAACAAACCAACAAACCAACAAGCCAACAAACCAACAAACCAACAAGCCAACAAGCCAACAAACCAACAAACCAACAAACCAACAAGCCAACAAACCAACAAATAAAAAAACCGACAAACCAATAAACCGACAAGCCAACAAGCCAACAAACCAACAAACCAACAAGCCAACAAACCAACAAACCAACAAACTAAGTAACCAACAAGCCAACAAACCAACAAACCAACAAGCCAACAAGCCAACAAGCCAACAAACCAACAAACCAACAAGCCAACAAACCAACATACCAACAAACCAAAAAACCAACAAACCAACAAACCAACAAACCAACAAACCAACAAACCAACAAACCAACAAGCGAACAAACCAACAAACCAAAACACCAACAAACCAACAAACCAACAAACCAACAAACCAACAAGCCAACAAACCAACAAACCAACCAGCCAACAAACCAACAAACCAACAAACCAACAAACCAACAAACTAACAAACCAACAAGCCAACAAGCCAACAAGCCAACAAACCAACAAGCCAACAAACCAACAAACCAACAAACCAACAAACCAACAAGCCAACAAACCAACAAGCCAACAAACCAACAAACCAACAAACCAAGTAACCAAAAAGCCAACAAACTAACAAACCAACAAGCCAACAAGCCAACAAACCAACAAACCAACAAAACAACAAGACAACAAGCCAACAAACCAACAAACCAACAAGCCAAAAAACCAACAAACCAACAAGCCAACAAGCCAACAAACCAACGAACTAACAAACCAACAAACGAACTCACCAACAAACCAACAAGCCAACAAGCCAACAAACCAACAAACCAACAAACCAACAAACTAAGTAACCAACAAGCCAACAAACCAACAAACCAACAAGCCAACAAGCCAACAAACCAACAAACCAACAAGCCAACAAACCAACAAACCAACAAACCAAAAAACCAACAAACCAACAAACCAAGAAACCAAAAAACCAACAAGCCAACAAGCCAACAAACCAACAAACCAACAAACCAACAAGCTAAAAAACCAACAAGCCAACAAACCAGCAAACCAACAAACCAAGTAACCAAAAAGCCAACAAACTAACAAGCCAACAAACCAATAAACCAACAAGCCAACAAACCAACAGACCAACAAGCCAACAAACCAACAAACCAACAAACCAACAAACCTACAAGCCAACAAGCCAACAAACCAACAAGCCAACAAACCAACAAACCAACAAACCAACAAAGCAACAAGCCAACAAACCAACAAGCCAACAAACCAACAAACCAAGTAACCAAAAAGCCAACAAACTAAAAAACGAACAAGCCAACAAGCCAACAAACCAACAAACCAACAAAACAACAAGCCAACAAGCCAACAAACCAACAAACCAACAAGCCAACAAACCAACAAACCAACAAGGCAACAAGCCAACAAACCAACAAACCAACAAACCAACAAACCAACAAGCCAACAAACCAACAAACCAAAAAACCAACAAACCAACAAACCAACAAACCAACAAGCCAACAAGCCAACAAACCGACAAACCAACAAACCAACAAGCCAACAAACCAACAAACCGAAAAACCAACAAACCAACAAACCAACAAGCCAACAAACTAACAAACCAACAAACTAAGTAACCAACAAGCCAACAAACAACAAACCAACAAGCCAACAAGCCAACAAACCAACAAACCAACAAGCCAACAAACCAACATACCAACAAACCAAAAAACCAACAAACCAACAAACCAACAAACCAACAAACTAACAAACCAACAAGCCGACAAACCAACAAACCAACAAACAAACAAACCAACATACCAACAAACCAAAAAACCAACAAACCAACAAACCAACAAACCAACAAACCAACAAACCAACAAACCAACAAACCAACAAGCGAACAAACCAACAAACCAAAACACCAACAAACCAACAAACCAACAAACCAACAAACCAACAAGCCAACAAACCAACAAACCAACCAGCCAACAAACCAACAAACCAACAAACCAACAAACCAACAAACTAACAAACCAACAAGCCAACAAGCCAACAAGCCAACAAACCAACAAGCCAACAAACCAACAAACCAACAAACCAACAAACCAACAAGCCAACAAACCAACAAGCCAACAAACCAACAAACCAACAAACCAAGTAACCAAAAAGCCAACAAACTAACAAACCAACAAGCCAACAAGCCAACAAACCAACAAACCAACAAAACAACAAGACAACAAGCCAACAAACCAACAAACCAACAAGCCAAAAAACCAACAAACCAACAAGCCAACAAGCCAACAAACCAACGAACTAACAAACCAACAAACGAACTCACCAACAAACCAACAAGCCAACAAGCCAACAAACCAACAAACCAACAAACCAACAAACTAAGTAACCAACAAGCCAACAAACCAACAAACCAACAAGCCAACAAGCCAACAAACCAACAAACCAACAAGCCAACAAACCAACAAACCAACAAACCAAAAAACCAACAAACCAACAAACCAAGAAACCAAAAAACCAACAAGCCAACAAGCCAACAAACCAACAAACCAACAAACCAACAAGCTAAAAAACCAACAAGCCAACAAACCAGCAAACCAACAAACCAAGTAACCAAAAAGCCAACAAACTAACAAGCCAACAAACCAATAAACCAACAAGCCAACAAACCAACAGACCAACAAGCCAACAAACCAACAAACCAACAAACCAACAAACCTACAAGCCAACAAGCCAACAAACCAACAAGCCAACAAACCAACAAACCAACAAACCAACAAAGCAACAAGCCAACAAACCAACAAGCCAACAAACCAACAAACCAAGTAACCAAAAAGCCAACAAACTAAAAAACGAACAAGCCAACAAGCCAACAAACCAACAAACCAACAAAACAACAAGCCAACAAGCCAACAAACCAACAAACCAACAAGCCAACAAACCAACAAACCAACAAGGCAACAAGCCAACAAACCAACAAACCAACAAACCAACAAACCAACAAGCCAACAAACCAACAAACCAAAAAACCAACAAACCAACAAACCAACAAACCAACAAGCCAACAAGCCAACAAACCGACAAACCAACAAACCAACAAGCCAACAAACCAACAAACCGAAAAACCAACAAACCAACAAACCAACAAGCCAACAAACCAACAAACCAACAAACTAAGTAACCAACAAGCCAACAAACAACAAACCAACAAGCCAACAAGCCAACAAACCAACAAACCAACAAGCCAACAAACCAACATACCAACAAACCAAAAAACCAACAAACCAACAAACCAACAAACCAACAAACTAACAAACCAACAAGCCGACAAACCAACAAACCAACAAACAAACAAACCAAATAACCAAAAAGCCAACAAACTAACAAACAAACAAGCCAACAAGCCAACAAACCAACAAGCCAACAAACCAACAAGCCAACAAACCAACAAACCAACAAACCAACAAGCCAACAAACCAACAAACCTAGTAACCAAAAAGCCAACAAACTAACAAACCAACAAACCAACAAGCCAACAAACCAACAAACCAACAAACCAACAAACCAACAAATCAACAAACCAACAAACCAATAAACCAAAAAACGAACAAACCAACAAGCCAACAAGCCAACAAACTAACAAACCAACAAACGAACTAACCAACAAACCAACAAGCCAACAAGGCAACAAACCAACAAACCAACAAACCAACAAACCAACAAACTAACAAACCAACAAGCCAACAAACCAACAAACCAACAAGCCAACAAACCAACAAACCAACAAGCCAACAAGCCAACAAACCAACAAACCAACAAAACAACAAGCCAACAAGCCAACAAACCAAAAAACCAACAAACCAACAAACCAACAAGCCAACAAGCCCACAAGCCAACAAACCAACAAACCAACAAACCAACAAACCAACAAACCAACAAACCAACAAACTATGTAACCAACAAGCCAACAAACCAACAAACCAACAAGCCAACAAGCCAACAAACCAACAAACCAACAAACCAACAAGCCAACAAGCCAACAAACCAACAAGCCAACAAACCAACAAACCAACAAACCAACAAACCAACAAGCCAACAAACCAACAAACCATCAAATCAACAAACCAACAAAAAAATAAACCAAAAAACCAAACAAACCAACAAGCCAACAAACCAACAAGCCAACAAACTAACAAACCAACAAACAAACTAACCAACAAACCAACAAGCCAACAAGCCAAAAAGCCAACAAACCAACAAACCAACAAGCCAACAAACCAACAAACCAACAAACCAACAAACCAAGTAACCAAAAAGCCAACAAACTAACAAACCAACAAGCCAACAAGCCAACAAACCAACAAACCAAGAAAGCAACAAGCCAACAAGCCAACAAACCAACAAACCAACAAGCCAACAAACCAAGTAACCAAAAAGCCAACAAACTAACAAACCAACAAGCCAACAAACCAAAAAGCCAACAAGCCAACAAACCAACAAACCAACAAACCAACAAACCAACAAACCAACAAATCAACAAACCAACAAACCAATAAACCAAAAACCCAACAAACCAACAAACCAACAAACCAAAAACCAACAAACCAATTAACCAACAAACCAAGAAACGAACAAACCAACAAACCAACAAACCAACAAACCAACAAACCAACAAACCCACAAACCAACAAACCAGCAAACAAATAAACCAACAAACCAACAAACCAACAAACCAACAAACCAACAAACCAACAAACCAACAAGCCAACAAGCCAACAAACCAACAAACCAACAAGCCAATAAACCAACAAACCAACAAACCAACAAGCCAACAAACCAACAAGCCAATAAACCAACCAACCAACAAACCAAGTAACCAACAAACCAACCAACCAAGTAACCAAAAAGCCAACAAACTAACAAACCAACAAGCCAACAAGCCAACAAACCAACAAACCAACAAAGCAACAAGCCAACAAGCCAACAAACCAACAAACCAACAAGCCAACAAACCAACAAACCAACAAGCCAACAAGCCAGCAAACCAACAAACCAACAAGCCAACAAACCAACAAACCAACAAACCAAAAAACCAACAAACCAACAAACCAACAAACCAAAAAACCAACAAGCCAACAAGCCAACAAACCAACAAACCAACAAACCAACAAGCCAAAAAACCAACAAGCCAACAAACCAGCAAACCAACAAACCAAGTAACCAAAAAGCCAACAAACTAACAAACCAACAAGCCAACAAGCCAACAAACCAACAAACCAACAAAGCAACAAGCCAACAAGCCAACAAACCAACAAACCAAGAAGCCAACAAACCAACAAACCAACAAACCAATAAACCTACAAGCCAACAAGCCAACAAACCAACAAGCCAACAAACCAACAAACCAACAAGCCAACAAACCAACAAACCAACAAACCAACAAACCAATAAACCTACAAGCCAACAAGCCAACAAACCAACAAGCCAACAAACCAACAAACCAACAAACCAACAAACCAACAAGCCAACAAACCAACAAGCCAACAAACCAACAAACCAAGTAACCAAAAAGCCAACAAACTAAAAAACAAACAAGCCAACAAGCCAACAAACCAACAAACCAACAAAACAACAAGCCAACAAGCCAACAAACCAACAAACCAACAAGCCAACAAACCAACAAACCAACAAGGCAACAAACCAACAAACCCACAAGCCAACAAGCCAACAAACCAACAAACCTAGTAACCAAAAAGCCAACATACTAACAAACCAACAAGCCAACAAGCCAACAAACCAACAAACCAACAAACCAACAAACCAACAAACCAACAAACCAACAAACCAATAAACCAAAAAACGAACAAACCAACAAGCCAACAAGCCAACAAACTAACAAACCACCAAACGAACTAACCAACAAACCAACAAGCCAACAAGGCAACAAACCAACAAACCAACAAACCAACAAACCAACAAACCAACAAACCAACAAACCAACAAACCAATAAACCAAAAACCGAACAAACCAACAAGCCAACAAGCCAACAAACTAACAAACCAACAAACGAACTAACCAACAAACCAACAAGCCAACAAGGCAACAAACCAACAAACCAACAAACCAACAAACCAACAAACTAACAAACCAACAAGCCAACAAACCAACAAACCAACAAGCCAACAAACCAACAAACCAACAAGCCAACAAGCCAACAAACCAGCAAACCAACAAAACAACAAGCCAACAAGCCAACAAACCAACAAACCAACAAGCCAATAAACCAACAAACCAACAAGCCAACAAGCCAACAAACCAACAAACCAACAAACCAAGAAGCCAACAAACCAAAAAACCAACAAACCAACAAACCAACAAGCCAACAAGCCCACAAGCCAACAAACCAACAAACCAACAAACTAAGTAACCAACAAGCCAACAAACCAACAAACCAACAAGCCAACAAGCCAACAAACCAACAAACCAACAAACCAACAAGCCAACAAGCCAACAAACCAACAAGCCAACAAACCAACAAACCAACAAATCAACAAGCCAACAAACCAACAAACCAACAAATCAACAAACCAACAAACAAATAAACCAAAAAACCAACAAACCAACAAGCCAACAAACCAACAAGCCAACAAACTAACAAACCAACAAACAAACTAACCAACAAACCAACAAGCCAACAAACCAACAAACCCACAAGCCAACAAGCCAACAAACCAACAAACCTAGTAACCAAAAAGCCAACATACTAACAAACCAACAAGCCAACAAGCCAACAAACCAACAAACCAACAAACCAACAAACCAACAAACCAACAAACCAACAAACCAACAAACCAATAAACCAAAAAACGAACAAACCAACAAGCCAACAAGCCAACAAACTAACAAACCACCAAACGAACTAACCAACAAACCAACAAGCCAACAAGGCAACAAACCAACAAACCAACAAACCAACAAACCAACAAACCAACAAACCAACAAACCAACAAACCAATAAACCAAAAACCGAACAAACCAACAAGCCAACAAGCCAACAAACTAACAAACCAACAAACGAACTAACCAACAAACCAACAAGCCAACAAGGCAACAAACCAACAAACCAACAAACCAACAAACCAACAAACTAACAAACCAACAAACCAACAAGCCAACAAACCAACAAACCAACAAACCAACAAGCCAACAAGCCAACAAACCAGCAAACCAACAAAACAACAAGCCAACAAGCCAACAAACCAACAAACCAACAAGCCAACAAACCAAAAAACCAACAAACCGACAAACCAACAAGCCAACAAGCCCACAAGCCAACAAACCAACAAACCAACAAACTAAGTAACCAACAAGCCAACAAACCAACAAACCAACAAGCCAACAAGCCAACAAACCAACAAACCAACAAACCAACAAGCCAACAAGCCAACAAACCAACAAGCCAACAAACCAACAAACCAACAAATCAACAAGCCAACAAACCAACAAACCAACAAATCAACAAACCAACAAACAAATAAACCAAAAAACCAACAAACCAACAAGCCAACAAACCAACAAGCCAACAAACTAACAAACCAACAAACAAACTAACCAACAAACCAACAAGCCAACAAGCCAAAAAGCCAACAAACCAACAAACCAACAAACCAACAAGCCAACAAACCAACAAACCAACAAAACCAACAAACCAAGTAACCAAAAAGCCAACAAACTAACAAACCAACAAGCCAACAAGCCAACAAACCCACAAACCAACAAAGCAACAAGCCAACAAGCCAACAAACCAACAAACCAACAAGCCAACAAACCAAATAACCAAAAAGCCAACAAACTATCAAACCAACAAGCCAAGAAACCAAAAAGCCAACAAGCCAACAAACCAACAAACCAACAAACCAACAAACCAACAAACCAACAAACCAACAAACCA
Organism: Atherix ibis; assembly: GCA_958298945.1. Classification (NCBI taxonomy): domain Eukaryota; kingdom Metazoa; phylum Arthropoda; class Insecta; order Diptera; family Athericidae; genus Atherix; species Atherix ibis. The sequence continues at coordinate 33,946,109 of OY282608.1, forward strand.
ATAAACCAAAAACCCAACAAACCAACAAACCAACAAGCCAACAAACCACAAACCAACAAACCAATTAACCAACAAACCAACAAACGAACAAACCAACAAATCAACAAACAAACAAACCAACAAACCAACAAACCCACAAACCAACAAACCAGCAAACAAATAAATCAACAAACCAACAAACCAACAAACCAACAAACCAACAAACCAACAAACCAACAAACCAACAAACCAACAAACCAACAAACCAACAAGCCAACAAGCCAACAAACCAACAAACCAACAAGCCAACAAACCAACAAACCAACAAACCAACAAGCCAACAAACCAACAAGCCAATAAACCAACCAACCAACAAACCAAGTAACCAACAAACCAACCAACCAACAACCCAACAAGCCAACAAACCAACAAACCAACAAACCAACAAGCCAACAAACCAACAAACCAACAAACCAACAAACCAACAAGCCAACAAACCAACAAACAAATAAACCAACAAACCAAAAACCAACAAACCAACAAGCCAACAAGCCAACAAACCAACGAACTAACAAACCAACAAACGAACTCACCAACAAACCAACAAGCCAACAAGCCAACAAACCAACAAACCAACAAACCAACAAACCAACAAACTAAGTAACCAACAAGCCAACAAACCAACAAACGAACAAGCCAACAAGCCAACAAACCAACAAACCAACAAGCCAACAAACCAACAAACCAACAAACCAAAAAACCAACAAACCAACAAACCAACAAACCAAAAAACCAACAAGCCAACAAGCCAACAAACCAACAAACCAACAAACCAACAAGCTAAAAAACCAACAAGCCAACAAACCAGTAAACCAACAAACCAAGTAACCAAAAAGCCAACAAACTAACAAACCAACAAGCCAACAAGCCAACAAACCAACAAACCAACAAAGCAACAAGCCAACAAGCCAACAAACCAACAAACCAACAAGCCAACAAACCAACAAACCAACAAGCCAACAAGCCAACAAACCAATAAACCAACAAGCCAACAAACCAACAGACCAACAAGCCAACAAACCAACAAACCAACAAACCAACAAACCTACAAGCCAACAAACCAACAAGCCAACAAACCAACAAACCAACAAACCAACAAACCAACAAGCCAACAAACCAACAAGCCAACAAACCAACAAACCAAGTAACCAAAAAGCCAACAAACTAAAAAACGAACAAGCCAACAAGCCAACAAACCAACAAAATAACAAAACAACAAGCCAACAAGCCAACAAACCAACAAACCAACAAGCCAACAAACTAACAAACCAACAAGCCAACAAGCCAACAAACCAACAAACCAACAAACCAACAAGCAAACAAACCAACAAACCAAAAAACCAACAAACCAACAAAGCAACAAGCCAACAAGCCCACAAGCCAACAAACCAACAAACCAACAAGCCAACAAACCAACAAACAAATAAACCAACAAACCAAAAACCAACAAACCAACAAGCCAACAAGCCAACAAACCAACGAACTAACAAACCAACAAACGAAATCACCAACAAACCAACAAGCCAACAAGCCAACAAGCCAACAAACCAACAAACCAACAAACCAACAAACTAAGTAACCAACAAGCCAACAAACCAACAAACCAACAAGCCAACAAGCCAACAAACCAAAAAACAAACAAGCCAACAAACCAACAAACCAACAAACCAAAAAACCAACAAACCAACAAACCAACAAACCAACAAACCAACAAACCAACAAACCAAAAAACCAACAAGCCAACAAGCCAACAAACCAACAAACCAACAAACCAACAAGCCAAAAAACCAACAAGCCAACAAACCAACAAACCAACAAACCAAGTAACCAAAAAGCCAACAAACTAACAAACCAACAACCCAACAAGCCAACAAACCAACAAACCAACAAAGCAACAAGCCAACAAGCCAACAAACCAACAAACCAACAAGCCAACAAACCAACAAATCAACAAGCCAACAAGCCAACAAACCAATAAACCAACAAGCCAACAAACCAACAGACTAACAAGCCAACAAACCAACAAACCAACAAACCAACAAACCTACAAGCCAACAAGCCAACAAACGGACAAGCCAACAAACCAACAAACCAACAAACCAACAAACCAACAAGCCAACAAACCAACAAGCCAACAAACCAACAAACCAAGTAACCAAAAACCAACAAACTAAAAAACGAACAAGCCAACAAGCCAAAAAACCAACAAACCAACAAAACAACAAGCCAACAAGCCAACAAACCAACAAACCAACAAACAAACAAGCCAACCAGCCAACAAACCAACAAACCAACAAACCAACAAACCAACAAGCCAACAAACCAACAAACCAAAAAACCAACAAACCAACAAACCAACAAACCAACAAGCCAACAAGCCTACAAACCGACAAACCAACAAACCAACAAACTAAGTAACCAACAAGCCAACAAACCAACAAACCAACAAGCCAACAAGGTAACAAACCAACAAACCAACAAACCAACAAGCCAAAAAGCCAACAAACCAACAAACCAACAAACCAACAAACCAACAAACCAACAAACCAAAAAACCAACAAACCAAGTAACCAAAAAGCCAACAAACTAACAAACCAACAAGCCAACAAGCCAACAAACCAACAAACCAACAAAGCAACAAGCCAACAAGCCAACAAACCAACAAACCAACAAACCAAGTAACCAAAAAGCCAACAAACTAACAAACTAACAAGCCAACAAACCAACAAGCCAACAAGCCAATAAACCAACAAACCAACAAACCAACAAACCAACAAACCAATAAACCAAAAAACCAACAAACCAACAAGCCAACAAGCCAACAAACCAACAAACTAACAAACCAACAAACGAAATAACCAACAAACCAACAAGCCAACAAGCCAACAAACCAACAAACCAACAAACCAACAAACTAACAAACCAACAAGCCAACAAACCAGCAAACCAACAAGATAACAAACGACAAACCAGCAAACCAACAAACCAACAAACCAACATGCCAACAAACAAACAAACTAAGTAACCAACAAGCCAACAAACCAACAAACTAACAAACCAAAGAACGAACTAACCAACACACCAACAAGCCAACAAGCCAACAAGCCAACAAACCAACAAATCAACAAACCAACAAACTAACAAACCAACAAGCCAACAAGCCAACAAACCAACAAACCAACAAACCAACAAGCCAATAAGCCAACAAACCAACAAACCAACAAACCAACAAACCAACAAACCGAAAAACCAACAAACCAACAAACCAACAAGCCAACAAGCCAACAAACCAACAAACCAACAAGCCAACAAACCAACAAACCAACAAACTAAGTAACCAACAAGCCAACAACCAACAAACAAACAAGCCAACAAGCCAACAAACCAACAAACCAACAAGCCAACAAACCAACATACCAACAAACCAAAAAACCAACAAACCAACAAACCAACAAACCAACAAACTAACAAACCAACAAGCCAACAAACCAACAAACCAATAAACAAACAAACCAAGTAACCAAAAAGCCAACAAACTAACAAACAAACAAGCCAACAAGCCAACAAACCAACAAGCCAACAAGCCAAAAAACCAACAAACCAAGTAACCAAAAAGCCAACAAACTAACAAACCAACAAGCCAACAAGCCAACAAACCAACAAACCAACAAACCAACAAACCAACAAACCAACAAACCACCAACCCATAAACCAAAAAACGAGCAAACCAATAAGCCAACAAGCCAACAAACTAACAAACCTACAAACGAACTAACCAGCAAACCAACAAGCCAACAAGGCAACAAACCAACAAACCAACAAACCAACAAACCAACAAACCAACATGCCAACAAACCAACAAACTAAGTAACCAACAAGCCAACAAACCAACAAACTAACAAACTAACAAACGAACTAGCCAACAAACCAACAAGCCAACAAGCCAACAAACCAACAAACCAACAAATCAACAAACCAACAAACTAAGTAACCAACAAGCAAACAAACCAACAAACCAACAAGCCAACAAGCCAACAAACCAACAAACCAACAGGCCAACAAACCAACAAACCAACAAACCAAAAAACCAACAAACCAACAAACCAACAAACCAACAAACCAACAAGCCAACAAACCAACAAGCCAACAAACCAACAAACCAACAAACCAAGTAACCAAAAAGCCAACAAACTAATAAACCAACAAGCCAACAAGCCAACAAACCAACAAACCAACAAAGCAACAAGCCAACAAGCCAACAAACCAACAAACCAACAAGCCAACAAACCAACAAGCCAACAAACCAACAAACCAACAAGCCAACAAACCAACAAATCAACAAACCAACAAACCAACAAGCCAACAAGCCAACAAACCAACAAGCCAACAAACCAACAAGCCAACAAGCCAACAAACCAACAAACCAAGTAACCAAAAAGCCAACAAACTAACAAACCAACAAGCCAACAAGCCAACAAACCAACAAACCAACGAAGCAACAAGCCAACAAGCCAACAAACCAACAAACCAACAAACCAACAAGCCAACAAACCAACAAACCAACAAGCTAACAAGCCAACAAACCAACAAACCAACAAGCCAACAAACCAACAAATAAAAAAACCGACAAACCATTAAACCGACAAGCCAACAAGCCAACAAACCAACAAACCAACAAGCCAACAAACAAACAAACCAACAAACTAAGTAACTAACAAGCCAACAAACCAACAAACCAACAAGCCAACAAGCCAACAAGCCAACAAACCAACAAACCAACAAGCCAACAAACCAACATACCAACAAACCAAAAAACCAACAAACCAACAAACCAACAAAACAACAAACCAACTAACCAACAAGCGAACAAACCAACAAACCAAAAAACCAACAAACCAACAAACCAACAAGCCAACAAAACCAACAAGCCAACAAACCAACAAACCAACAAACCAAGTAACCAACAAACCAACAAACCAACAAACCAACAAAGCAACAAGCCAACAAGCCAACAAACCAACAAACCAACAAGCCAACAAACCAACAAACCAACAAGCTAACAAGCCAACAAACCAACAAACCAACAAGCCAACAAACCAACAAACCAACAAGCCAACAAACCAACAAACCAACAAACCAACAAACTAACAAACCAACAAGCCAACAAGCCAACAAGCCAACAAACCGACAAGCCAACAAACCAACAAACCAACAAACCAACAAACCAACAAGCCAACAAACCAACAAACCAACAAACCAAGTAACCAAAAAGCCAACAAACTAACAAACCAACAAGCCAACAAGCCAACAAACCAACAAACCAACAAAACAACAAGCCAACAAGCCAACAAACCAACAAACCAACAAGCCAATAAACCAACAAACCAACAAGCCAACAAGCCAACAAACCAACAAACCAACAAACCAACAAGCCAACAAACCAACAAACCAAAAAACCAACAAACCAACAAACCGACAAGCCAACAAGCCCACAAGCCAACAAACCAACAAATCAACAAACCAACAAACAAATAAACCAAAAAACCAACAAACCAACAAGCCAACAAACCAACAAGCCAACAAACTAACAAACCAACAAACAAACTAACCAACAAACCAACAAGTCAACAAGCCAAAAAGCCAACAAACCAACAAACCAACAAACCAACAAGCCAACAAACCAACAAACCAACAAACCAACAAACCAAGTAACCAAAAAGCCAACAAACTAACAAACCAACAAGCCAACAAGCCAACAAACCAACAAACCAACAAAACAACAAGCCAACAAACCAACAAGCCAACAAACCAACAAACCAAGTAACCAAAAAGCCAACAAACTAAAAAACGAACAAGCCAACAAGCCAACAAACCAACAAACCAACAAAACAACAAGCCAACAAGCCAACAAACCAACAAACCAACAAGCCAACAAACCAACAAACCAACAAGGCAACAAGCCAACAAACCAACAAACCAACAAACCAACAAACCAACAAGCCAACAAACCAACAAACCAAAAAACCAACAAACCAACAAACCAACAAACCAACAAGCCAACAAGCCAACAAACCGACAAACCAACAAACCAACAAGCCAACAAACCAACAAACCGAAAAACCAACAAACCAACAAACCAACAAGCCAACAAGCCAACAAACCAACAAACCAACAAGCCAACAAACCAACAAACCAACAAACTAAGTAACCAACAAGCCAACAAACAACAAACCAACAAGCCAACAAGCCAACAAACCAACAAACCAACAAGCCAACAAACCAACATACCAACAAACCAAAAAACCAACAAACCAACAAACCAACAAACCAACAAACTAACAAACCAACAAGCCGACAAACCAGCAAACCAACAAACAAACAAACCAAGTAACCAAAAAGCCAACAAACTAACAAACAAACAAGCCAACAAGCCAACAAACCAACAAGCCAACAAACCAACAAGCCAACAAACCAACAAACCAACAAACCAACAAGCCAACAAACCAACAAACCTAGTAACCAAAAAGCCAACAAACTAACAAACCAACAAACCAACAAGCCAACAAACCAACAAACCAACAAACCAACAAACCAACAAATCAACAAACCAACAAACCAATAAACCAAAAAACGAACAAACCAACAAGCCAACAAGCCAACAAACTAACAAACCAACAAACGAACTAACCAACAAACCAACAAGCCAACAAGGCAACAAATCAACAAACCAACAAACCAACAAACCAACAAACTAACAAACCAACAAGCCAACAAACCAACAAACCAACAAGCCAACAAACCAACAAACCAACAAGCCAACAAGCCAACAAACCAACAAACCAACAAAACAACAAGCCAACAAGCCAACAAACCAACAAACCAACAAGCCAATAAACCAACAAACCAACAAGCCAACAAACCAACAAACCAACAAACCAACAAACCAACAAACCAACAAGCCAACAAACCAACAAACCAAAAAACCAACAAACCAACAAACCAACAAGCCAACAAGCCCACAAGCCAACAAACCAACAAACCAACAAACCAACAAACCAACAAACCAACAAACCAACAAACTATGTAACCAACAAGCCAACAAACCAACAAACCAACAAGCCAACAAGCCAACAAACCAACAAACCAACAAACCAACAAGCCAACAAGCCAACAAACCAACAAGCCAACAAACCAACAAACCAACAAACCAACAAGCCAACAAACCAACAAACCATCAAATCGACAAACCAACAAAAAAATAAACCAAAAAACCAACAAACCAACAAGCCAACAAACCAACAAGCCAACAAACTAACAAACCAACAAACAAACTAACCAACAAACCAACAAGCCAACAAGCCAAAAAGCCAACAAACCAACAAACCAACAAGCCAACAAACCAACAAACCAACAAACCAAGTAACCAAAAAGCCAACAAACTAACAAACCAACAAGCCAACAAGCCAACAAACCAACAAACCAAGAAAGCAACAAGCCAACAAGCCAACAAACCAACAAACCAACAAGCCAACAAACCAAGTAACCAAAAAGCCAACAAACTAACAAACCAACAAGCCAACAAACCAAAAAGCCAACAAGCCAACAAACCAACAAACCAACAAACCAACAAACCAACAAACCAACAAACCAACAAATCAACAAACCAACAAACCAATAAACCAAAAACCCAACAAACCAACAAACCAACAAACCAAAAACCAACAAACCAATTAACCAACAAACCAAGAAACGAACAAACCAACAAACCAACAAACCAACAAACCAACAAACCAACAAACCCACAAACCAACAAACCAGCAAACAAATAAACCAACAAACCAACAAACCAACAAACCAACAAACCAACAAACCAACAAACCATCAAACCAACAAGCCAACAAGCCAACAAACCAACAAACCAACAAGCCAACAAACCAACAAACCAACAAACCAACAAGCCAACAAACCAACAAGCCAATAAACCAACCAACCAACAAACCAAGTAACCAACAAACCAACCAACCAAGTAACCAAAAAGCCAACAAACTAACAAACCAACAAGCCAACAAGCCAACAAACCAACAAACCAACAAAGCAACAAAGCAACAAGCCAACAAGCCAACAAACCAACAAACCAACAAGCCAACAAACCAACAAACCAACAAGCCAACAAGCCAGCAAACCAACAAACCAACAAGCCAACAAACCAACAAACCAACAAACCAAAAAACCAACAAACCAACAAACCAACAAACCAAAAAACCAACAAGCCAACAAGCCAACAAACCAACAAACCAACAAACCAACAAGCCAAAAAACCAACAAGCCAACAAACCAGCAAACCAACAAACCAAGTAACCAAAAAGCCAACAAACTAACAAACCAACAAGCCAACAAGCCAACAAACCAACAAACCAACAAAGCAACAAGCCAACAAGCCAACAAACCAACAAACCAACAATCCAACAAACCAACAAACCAACAAACCAATAAACCTACAAGCCAACAAGCCAACAAACCAACAAGCCAACAAACCAACAAACCAACAAGCCAACAAACCAACAAACCAACAAACCAACAAACCAATAAACCTACAAGCCAACAAGCCAACAAACCAACAAGCCAACAAACCAACAAACCAACAAACCAACAAACCAACAAGCCAACAAACCAACAAGCCAACAAACCAACAAACCAAGTAACCAAAAAGCCAACAAACTAAAAAACGAACAAGCCAACAAGCCAACAAACCAACAAACCAACAAAACAACAAGCCAACAAGCCAACAAACCAACAAACCAACAAGCCAACAAACCAACAAACCAACAAGGCAACAAGCCAACAAACCAACAAACCAACAAACCAACAAGCCAACAAACCAACAAACCAAAAAACCAACAAACCAACAAACCAACAAACCAACAAGCCAACAAGCCAACAAACCGACAAACCAACAAACCAACAAGCCAACAAACCAACAAACCAACAAGCCAACAAACCAACAAACTAAGTAACCAACAAGCCAACAAACAACAAACCAACAAGCCAACAAGCCAACAAACCAACAAACCAACAAGCCAACAAACCAACATACCAACAAACCAAAAAACCAACAAACCAACAAACCAACAAACCAACAAACTAACAAACCAACAAGCCGACAAACCAACAAACCAACAAACAAACAAACCAAGTAACCAAAAAGCCAACAAACTAACAAACAAACAAGCCAACAAGCCAACAAACCAACAAGCCAACAAACCAATAAACCAACAAAGCAACAAGCCAACAAGCCAACAAACCAACAAACCAACAAGCCAACAAACCAACAAACCAACAAGCCAACAAGCCAACAAACCAACAAACCTAGTAACCAAAAAGCCAACATACTAACAAACCAACAAGCCAACAAGCCAACAAACCAACAAACCAACAAACCAACAAACCAACAAACCAACAAACCAACAAACCAATAAACCAAAAAACGAACAAACCAACAAGCCAACAAGCCAACAAACTAACAAACCACCAAACGAACTAACCAACAAACCAACAAGCCAATAAGGCAACAAACCAACAAACCAACAAACCAACAAACCAACAAACCAACAAACCAACAAACCAACAAACCAACAAACCAATAAACCAAAAACCGAACAAACCAACAAGCCAACAAGCCAACAAACTAACAAACCAACAAACGAACTAACCAACAAACCAACAAGCCAACAAGGCAACAAACAAACAAACCAACAAACCAACAAACCAACAAACTAACAAACCAACAAGCCAACAAACCAACAAACCAACAAGCCAACAAACCAACAAACCAACAAGCCAACAAGCCAACAAACCAACAAACCAACAAAACAACAAGCCAACAAGCCAACAAACCAACAAACCAACAAGCCAATAAACCAACAAACCAACAAGCCAACAAGCCATCAAACCAACAAACCAACAAACCAACAAGCCAACAAACCAACAAACCAAAAAACCAACAAACCAACAAACCAACAAGCCAACAAGCCCACAAGCCAACAAACCAACAAACCAACAAACTAAGTAACCAACAAGCCAACAAACCAACAAACCAACAAGCCAACAAGCCAACAAACCAACAAACCAACAAACCAACAAGCCAACAAGCCAACAAACCAACAAGCCAACAAACCAACAAACCAACAAATCAACAAGCCAACAAACCAACAAACCAACAAATCAACAAACCAACAAACAAATAAACCAAAAAACCAACAAACCAACAAGCCAACAAACCAACAAGCCAACAAACTAACAAACCAACAAACAAACTAACCAACAAACCAACAAGCCAACAAGCCAAAAAGCCAACAAACCAACAAACCAACAAACCAACAAGCCAACAAACCAACAAACCAACAAAACCAACAAACCAAGTAACCAAAAAGCCAACAAACTAACAAACCAACAAGCCAACAAGCCAACAAACCCACAAACCAACAAAGCGACAAGCCAACAAGCCAACAAACCAACAAACCAACAAGCCAACAAACCAAATAACCAAAAAGCCAACAAACTATCAAACCAACAAGCCAAGAAACCAAAAAGCCAACAAGCCAACAAACCAACAAACCAACAAACCAACAAACCAACAAACCAACAAACCAACAAACCAATAAACCAAAAACCCAACAAACCAACAAACCAACAAACCAACAAACCACAAACCAACAAACCAATTAACCAACAAACCAACAAACGAACAAACCAACAAACCAACAAACCCACAAACCAACAAACCAGCAAACAAATAAATCAACAAACCAACAAACCAACAAACCAACAAACCAACAAACCAACAAACCAACAAACCAACAAACCAACAAACCAACAAGCCAACAAGCCAACAAACCAACAAACCAACAAGCCAACAAACCAACAAACCAACAAACCAACAAGCCAACAAACCAACAAGCCAATAAACCAACCAACCAACAAACCAAGTAACCAACAAACCAACCAACCAACAACCCAACAAGCCAACAAACCAACAAACCAACAAACCAACAAGCCAACAAACCAACAAACCAACAAACCAACAAACCAACAAGCCAACAAACCAACAAACAAATAAACCAACAAACCAAAAACCAACAAACCAACAAGCCAACAAGCCAACAAACCAACGAACTAACAAACCAACAAACGAACTCACCAACAAACCAACAAGCCAACAAGCCAACAAACCAACAAACCAACATACCAACAAACCAACAAACTAAGTAACCAACAAGCCAACAAACCAACAAACGAACAAGCCAACAAGCCAACAAACCAACAAACCAACAAGCCAACAAACCAACAAACCAACAAACCAAAAAACCAACAAACCAACAAACCAACAAACCAAAAAACCAACAAGCCAACAAGCCAACAAACCAACAAACCAACAAGCTAAAAAACCAACAAGCCAACAAACCAGTAAACCAACAAACCAAGTAAGCAAAAAGCCAACAAACTAACAAACCAACAAGCCAACAAGCCAACAAACCAACAAACCAACAAAGCAACAAGCCAACAAGCCAACAAACCAACAAACCAACAAGCCAACAAACCAACAAACCAACAAGCCAACAAGCCAACAAACCAATAAACCAACAAGCCAACAAACCAACAGACCAACAAGCCAACAAACCAACAAACCAACAAACCAACAAACCTACAAGCCAACAAACCAACAATCTAACAAACCAACAAACCAACAAACCAACAAACCAACAAGCCAACAAACCAACAAGCCAACAAACCAACAAACCAAGTAACTAAAAAGCCAACAAACTAAAAAACGAACAAGCCAACAAGCCAACAAACCAACAAAATAACAAAACAACAAGCCAACAAGCCAACAAACCAACAAACCAACAAGCCAACAAACTAACAAACCAACAAGCCAACAAGCCAACAAACCAACAAACCAACAAACCAACAAGCAAACAAACCAACAAACCAAAAAACCAACAAACCAACAAAGCAACAAGCCAACAAGCCCACAAGCCAACAAACCAACAAACCAACAAGCCAACAAACCAACAAACAAATAAACCAACAAACCAAAAACCAACAAACCAACAAGCCAACAAGCCAACAAACCAACGAACTAACAAACCAACAAACGAAATCACCAACAAACCAACAAGCCAACAAGCCAACAAGCCAACAAACCAACAAACCAACAAACTAAGTAACCAACAAGCCAACAAACCAACAAACCAACAAGCCAACAAGCCAACAAACCAAAAAACAAACAAGCCAACAAACCAACAAACCAACAAACCAAAAAACCAACAAACCAACAAACCAACAAACCAACAAACCAACAAACCAACAAACCAAAAAACCAACAAGCCAACAAGCCAACAAACCAACAAACCAACAAACCAACAAGCCAAAAAACCAACAAGCCAACAAACCAACAAACCAACAAACCAAGTAACCAAAAAGCCAACAAACTAACAAACCAACAACCCAACAAGCCAACAAACCAACAAACCAACAAAGCAACAAGCCAACAAGCCAACAAACCAATAAACCAACAAGCCAACAAACCAACAAATCAACAAGCCAACAAGCCAACAAACCAATAAACCAACAAGCCAACAAACCAACAGACTAACAAGCCAACAAACCAACAAACCAACAAACCAACAAACCTACAAGCCAACAAGCCAACAAACGGACAAGCCAACAAACCAACAAACCAACAAACCAACAAACCAACAAGCCAACAAACCAACAAGCCAACAAACCAACAAACCAAGTAACCAAAAGCAACAAACTAAAAAACGAACAAGCCAACAAGCCAACAAACCAACAAACCAACAAAACAACAAGCCAACAAGCCAACAAACCAACAAACAAACAAGCCAACCAGCCAACAAACCAACAAACCAACAAACCAACAAACCAACAAGCCAACAAACCAACAAACCAAAAAACCAACAAACCAACAAACCAACAAACCAACAAGCCAACAAGCCAACAAGCCTACAAACCGACAAACCAACAAACCAACAAACTAAGTAACCAACAAGCCAACAAACCAACAAACCAACAAGCCAACAAGGTAACAAACCAACAAACCAACAAACCAACAAGCCAAAAAGCCAACAAACCAACAAACCAACAAACCAACAAGCCAACAAACCAACAAACCAAAAAACCAACAAACCAAGTAACCAAAAAGCCAACAAACTAACAAACCAACAAGCCAACAAGCCAACAAACCAACAAACCAACAAAGCAACAAGCCAACAAGCCAACAAGCCAACAAACCAACAAACCAACAAACCAAGTAACCAAAAAGCCAACAAACTAACAAACTAACAAGCCAACAAACCAACAAGCCAACAAGCCAATAAACCAACAAACCAACAAACCAACAAACCAACAAACCAATAAACCAAAAAACCAACAAACCAACAAGCCAACAAGCCAACAAACCAACAAACTAACAAACCAACAAACGAAATAACCAACAAACCAACAAGCCAACAAGCCAACAAACCAACAAACCAACAAACCAACAAACTAACAAACCAACAAGCCAAAAAACCAGCAAACCAACAAGATAACAAACCAACAAACCAGCAAACCAACAAACCAACAAACCAACATGCCAACAAACAAACAAACTAAGTAACCAACAAGCCAACAAACCAACAAACTAACAAACCAAAGAACGAACTAACCAACACACCAACAAGCCAACAAGCCAACAAGCCAACAAACCAACAAATCAACAAACCAACAAACTAACAAACCAACAAGCCAACAAGCCAACAAACCAACAAACCAACAAACCAACAAGCCAATAAGCCAACAAACCAACAAACCAACAAACCAACAAACCGAAAAACCAACAAACCAACAAACCAACAAGCCAACAAGCCAACAAACCAACAAACCAACAAGCCAACAAACCAACAAACCAACAAACTAAGTAACCAACAAGCCAACAACCAACAAACCAACAAGCCAACAAGCCAACAAACCAACAAACCAACAAGCCAACAAACCAACATACCAACAAACCAAAAAACCAACAAAACAACAAACCAACAAACCAACAAACTAACAAACCAACAAGCCAACAAACCAACAAACCAATAAACAAACAAACCAAGTAACCAAAAAGCCAACAAACTAACAAACAAACAAGCCAACAAGCCAACAAACCAACAAGCCAACAAGCCAAAAAACCAACAAACCAAGTAACGAAAAAGCCAACAAACTAACAAACCAACAAGCCAACAAGCCAACAAACCAACAAACCAACAAACCAACAAACCAACAAACCAACAAACCACCAAACCATAAACCAAAAAACGAGCAAACCAATAAGCCAACAAGCCAACAAACTAACAAACCTACAAACGAACTAACCAACAAACCAACAAGCCAACAAGGCAACAAACCAACAAACCAACAAACCAACAAACCAACACACCAACATGCCAACAAACCAACAAACTAAGTAACCAACAAGCCAACAAACCAACAAACTAACAAACCAACAAACGAACTAGCCAACAAACCAACAAGCCAACAAGCCAACAAACCAACAAACCAACAAATCAACAAACCAACAAACTAAGTAACCAACAAGCAAACAAACCAACAAACCAACAAGCCAACAAGCCAACAAACCAACAAACCAACAGGCCAACAAACCAACAAACCAACAAACCAAAAAACCAACAAACCAACAAACCAACAAACCAACAAACCAACAAGCCAACAAACCAACAAGCCAACAAACCAACAAACCAATAAACCAAGTAACCAAAAAGCCAACAAACTAATAAACCAACAAGCCAACAAGCCAACAAACCAACAAACCAACAAAGCAACAAGCCAACAAGCCAACAAACCAACAAACCAACAAGCCAACAAACCAACAAGCCAACAAACCAACAAACCAACAAGCCAACAAACCAACAAATCAACAAACCAACAAACCAACAAGCCAACAAGCCAACAAACCAACAAGCCAACAAACCAACAAGCCAACAAGCCAACAAACCAACAAACAAAGTAACCAAAAAGCCAACAAACTAACAAACCAACAAGCCAACAAGCCAACAAGCCAACAAACCAACAAACCAACGAAGCAACAAGCCAACAAGCCAACAAACCAATAAACCAACAAACCAACAAGCCAACAAACCAACAAACCAACAAGCCAACAAGCCAACAAACCAACAAACCAACAAGCCAACAAACCAACAAATAAAAAAACCGACAAACCATTAAACCGACAAGCCAACAAGCCAACAAACCAACAAACCAACAAGCCAACAAACAAACAAACCAACAAACTAAGTAACCAACAAGCCAACAAACCAACAAACCAACAAGCCAACAAGCCAACAAGCCAACAAACCAACAAACCAACAAGCCAACAAACCAACATACCAACAAACCAAAAAACCAACAAACCAACAAACCAACAAAACAACAAACCAACTAACCAACAAGCGAACAAACCAACAAACCAAAAAACCAACAAACCAACAAACCAACAAGCCAACAAACCAACAAGCCAACAAACCAACAAACCAACAAACCAAGTAACCAACAAACCAACAAACCAACAAACCAACAAAGCAACAAGCCAACAAGCCAACAAACCAACAAACCAACAAGCCAACAAACCAACAAACCAACAAGCTAACAAGCCAACAAACCAACAAACCAACAAGCCAACAAACCAACAAACCAACAAGCCAACAAACCAACAAACCAACAAACCAACAAACTAACAAACCAACAAGCCAACAAGCCAACAAGCCAACAAACCGACAAGCCAACAAACCAACAAACCAACAAACCAACAAACCAACAAGCCAACAAACCAACAAACCAACAAACCAAGTAACCAAAAAGCCAACAAACTAACAAACCAACAAGCCAACAAGCCAACAAACCAACAAACCAACAAAACAACAAGCCAACAAGCCAACAAACCAACAAACCAACAAGCCAATAAACCAACAAACCAACAAGCCAACAAGCCAACAAACCAACAAACCAACAAGCCAACAAACCAACAAACCAAAAAACCAACAAACTAACAAACCAACAAGCCAACAAGCCAACAAGCCAACAAACCGACAAGCCAACAAACCAACAAACCAACAAACCAACAAACCAACAAGCCAACAAACCAACAAACCAACAAACCAAGTAACCAAAAAGCCAACAAACTAACAAACCAACAAGCCAACAAGCCAACAAACCAACAAACCAACAAAACAACAAGCCAACAAGCCAACAAACCAACAAACCAACAAGCCAATAAACCAACAAACCAACAAGCCAACAAGCCAACAAACCAACAAACCAACAAGCCAACAAACCAACAAACCAAAAAACCAACAAACCAACAAACCGACAAGCCAACAAGCCCACAAGCCAACAAACCAACAAATCAACAAACCAACAAACAAATAAACCAAAAAACCAACAAACCAACAAGCCAACAAACCAACAAGCCAACAAACTAACAAACCAACAAACAAACTAACCAACAAACCAACAAGCCAACAAGCCAAAAAGCCAACAAACCAACAAACCAACAAACCAACAAGCCAACAAACCAACAAACCAACAAACCAACAAACCAAGTAACCAAAAAGCCAACAAACTAACAAACCAACAAGCCAACAAGCCAACAAACCAACAAACCAACAAAGCAACAAGCCAACAAGCCAACAAACCAACAAACCAACAAGCCAACAAACCAAGTAACCAAAAAGCCAACAAACTAACAAACCAACAAGCCAACAAACCAAAAAGCCAACAAGCCAACAAACCAACAAACCAACAAACCAACAAACCAACAAACCAACAAACCAACAAACCAACAAACCAATAAACCAAAAACCCAACAAACCAACAAACCAACAAACCACAAACCAACAAACCAATTAACCAACAAACCAACAAACGAACAAACCAACAAACCAACAAACCAACAAACCAACAAACCCACAAACCAACAAACCAGCAAACAAATAAACCAACAAACCAACAAACCAACAAACCAACAAACCAACAAACCAACAAACCAACAAGCCAACAAGCCAACAAACCAACAAACCAACAAGCCAACAAACCAACAAACCAACAAACCAACAAGCCAACAAACCAACAAGTCAATAAACCAACCAACCAACAAACCAAGTAACCAACAAACCAACCAACCAACAAGCCAACAAGCCAACAAACCAACAAACCAACAAACCAACAAGCCAACAAACCAACAAACCAACAAACCAACAAACGAACTCACCAACAAACGAACAAGCCAACAAGCCAACAAACCAACAAACCAACAAACTAAGTAACCAACAAGCCAACAAACCAACAAACCAACAAGCCAACAAGCCAACAAACCAACAAACCAACAAGCCAACAAACCAACAAACCAACAAACCAAAAAACCAACAAACCAACAAACCAACAAACCAAAAAACCAACAAGCCAACAAGCCAACAAACCAACAAACCAACAAACCAACAAGCCAAAAAACCAACAAGCCAACAAACCAGCAAACCAACAAACCAAGTAACCAAAAAGCCAACAAACTAACAAACCAACAAGCCAACAAGCCAACAAACCAACAAACCAACAAAGCAACAAGCCAACAAGCCAACAAACCAACAAACCAACAAGCCAACAAACCAACAAACCAACAAGCCAACAAGCCAACAAACCAATAAACCAACAAGCCAACAAACCAACAGACCAACAAACCAACAAACCAACAAACCAACAAACCAACAAACCTACAAGCCAACAAGCCAACAAACCAACAAGCCAACAAACCAACAAACCAACAAACCAACAAACCAACAAGCCAAGAAACCAACAAGCCAACAAACCAACAAACCAAGTAACCAAAAAGCCAACAAACTAAAAAACGAAAAAGCCAACCAGCCAACAAACCAACAAACCAACAAAACAACAAGCCAACAAGCCAACAAACCAACAAACCAACAAGCCAACAAACCAACAAACCAACAAGCCAACAAGCCAACAAATCAACAAACCAACAAACCAACAATCCAACAAACCAACAAACCAAAAAACCAACAAACCAACAAACCAACAAACCAACAAGCCAACAAGCCAACAAACCGACAAACCAACAAACCAACAAGCCAACAAACCAACAAACCAACAAACCAACAAGCCAACAAACCAACATACCAAAAAACCAAAAAACCAACAAACCAACAAACCAACAAACCAACAAACTAACAAACCAACAAGCCAACAAACCAACAAACCAACAAACAAACAAACCAAGTAACCAAAAAGCCAACAAACTAACAAACAAACAAGCAAACAAGCCAACAAACCAACAAGCCAACAAACCAATAAACCAACAAAGCAACAAGCCAACAAGCCAACGAACCAACAAACCAACAAGCCAACAAACCAACAAACCAACAAGCCAACAAGCCAACAAACCAACAAACCAAGTAACCAAAAAGCCAACAAACTAACAAACCAACAAGCCAACAAGCCAACAAACCAACAAACCAACAAACCAACAAACCAACAAACTAACAAACCAACAAACCAACAAACCAAAAAACCAAAAAACGAACAAACCAACAAGCCAACAAGCCAACAAACTAACAAACCAACCAACGAACTAACCAACAAACTAACAAGCCAACAAGGCAACAAACCAACAAACCAACAAACCAACAAACCAACAAACTAACAAACCAACAAGCCAACAAACCAACAAACCAACAAGCCAACAAACCAACAAACCAACAAGCCAACAAGCCAACAAACCAACAAACCAACAAACCAACAAACCAAGTAACCAAAAAGCCAACAAACTAACAAACCAACAAGCCAACAAGCCAACAAACCAACAAACCAACAAAGCAACAAGCCAACAAGCCAACAAACCAACAAACCAACAAGCCAACAAACCAAGTAACCAAAAAGCCAACAAACTAACAAACCAACAAGCCAACAAACCAAAAAGCCAACAAGCCAACAAACCAACAAACCAACAAACCAACAAACCAACAAACCAACAAACCAACAAACCAACAAACCAATAAACCAAAAACCCAACAAACCAACAAACCAACAAACCACAAACCAACAAACCAATTAACCAACAAACCAACAAACGAACAAACCAACAAACCGACAAACCAACAAACCCACAAACCAACAAACCAGCAAACAAATAAACCAACAAACCAACAAACCAACAAACCAACAAACCAACAAACCAACAAACCAACAAGCCAACAAGCCAACAAACCAACAAACCAACAAGCCAACAAACCAACAAACCAACAAACCAACAAGCCAACAAACCAACAAGTCAATAAACCAACCAACCAACAAACCAAGTAACCAACAAACCAACCAACCAACAAGCCAACAAGCCAACAAACCAACAAACCAACAAACCAACAAGCCAACAAACCAACAAACCAACAAACCAACAAACGAACTCACCAACAAACGAACAAGCCAACAAGCCAACAAACCAACAAACCAACAAACTAAGTAACCAACAAGCCAACAAACCAACAAACCAACAAGCCAACAAGCCAACAAACCAACAAACCAACAAGCCAACAAACCAACAAACCAACAAACCAAAAAACCAACAAACCAACAAACCAACAAACCAAAAAACCAACAAGCCAACAAGCCAACAAACCAACAAACCAACAAACCAACAAGCCAAAAAACCAACAAGCCAACAAACCAGCAAACCAACAAACCAAGTAACCAAAAAGCCAACAAACTAACAAACCAACAAGCCAACAAGCCAACAAACCAACAAACCAACAAAGCAACAAGCCAACAAGCCAACAAACCAACAAACCAACAAGCCAACAAACCAACAAACCAACAAGCCAACAAGCCAACAAACCAATAAACCAACAAGCCAACAAACCAACAGACCAACAAACCAACAAACCAACAAACCAACAAACCAACAAACCTACAAGCCAACAAGCCAACAAACCAACAAGCCAACAAACCAACAAACCAACAAACCAACAAACCAACAAGCCAAGAAACCAACAAGCCAACAAACCAACAAACCAAGTAACCAAAAAGCCAACAAACTAAAAAACGAAAAAGCCAACCAGCCAACAAACCAACAAACCAACAAAACAACAAGCCAACAAGCCAACAAACCAACAAACCAACAAGCCAACAAACCAACAAACCAACAAGCCAACAAGCCAACAAATCAACAAACCAACAAACCAACAAGCCAACAAACCAACAAACCAAAAAACCAACAAACCAACAAACCAACAAACCAACAAGCCAACAAGCCAACAAACCGACAAACCAACAAACCAACAAGCCAACAAACCAACAAACCAACAAACCAACAAGCCAACAAACCAACATACCAAAAAACCAAAAAACCAACAAACCAACAAACCAACAAACCAACAAACTAACAAACCAACAAGCCAACAAACCAACAAACCAACAAACAAACAAACCAAGTAACCAAAAAGCCAACAAACTAACAAACAAACAAGCAAACAAGCCAACAAACCAACAAGCCAACAAACCAATAAACCAACAAAGCAACAAGCCAACAAGTCAACGAACCAACAAACCAACAAGCCAACAAACCAACAAACCAACAAGCCAACAAGCCAACAAACCAACAAACCAAGTAACCAAAAAGCCAACAAACTAACAAACCAACAAGCCAACAAGCCAACAAACCAACAAACCAACAAACCAACAAACCAACAAACTAACAAACCAACAAACCAACAAACCAAAAAACCAAAAAACCAACAAACCAACAAGCCAACAAGCCAACAAACTAACAAACCAACCAACGAACTAACCAACAAACTAACAAGCCAACAAGGCAACAAACCAACAAACCAACAAACCAACAAACCAACAAACTAACAAACCAACAAGCCAACAAACCAACAAACCAACAAGCCAACAAACCAACAAACCAACAAGCCAACAAGCCAACAAACCAACAAACCAACAAACCAACAAACCAAGTAACCAAAAAGCCAACAAACTAACAAACCAACAAGCCAACAAGCCAACAAACCAACAAACCAACAAAGCAACAAGCCAACAAGCCAACAAACCAACAAACCAACAAGCCAACAAACCAAGTAACCAAAAAGCCAACAAACTAACAAACCAACAAGCCAACAAACCAAAAAGCCAACAAGCCAACAAACCAACAAACCAACAAACCAACAAACCAACAAACCAACAAACCAACAAACCAACAAACCAATAAACCAAAAACCCAACAAACCAACAAACCAACAAACCACAAACCAACAAACCAATTAACCAACAAACCAACAAACGAACAAACCAACAAACCAACAAACCAACAAACCAACAAACCCACAAACCAACAAACCAGCAAACAAATAAACCAACAAACCAACAAACCAACAAACCAACAAACCAACAAACCAACAAACCAACAAGCCAACAAGCCAACAAACCAACAAACCAACAAGCCAACAAACCAACAAACCAACAAACCAACAAGCCAACAAACCAACAAGTCAATAAACCAACCAACCAACAAACCAAGTAACCAACAAACCAACCAACCAACAAGCCAACAAGCCAACAAACCAACAAACCAACAAACCAACAAGCCAACAAGCCAACAAACCAACAAACCAACAAACCAACAAACGAACTCACCAACAAACGAACAAGCCAACAAGCCAACAAACCAACAAACCAACAAACTAAGTAACCAACAAGCTAACAAACCAACAAACCAACAAGCCAACAAGCCAACAAACCAACAAACCAACAAGCCAACAAACCAACAAACCAACAAACCAAAAAACCAACAAACCAACAAACCAACAAACCAAAAAACCAACAAGCCAACAAGCCAACAAACCAACAAACCAACAAACCAACAAGCCAAAAAACCAACAAGCCAACAAACCAGCAAACCAACAAACCAAGTAACCAAAAAGCCAACAAACTAACAAACCAACAAGCCAACAAGCCAACAAACCAACAAACCAACAAAGCAACAAGCCAACAAGCCAACAAACCAACAAACCAACAAGCCAACAAACCAACAAACCAACAAGCCAACAAGCCAACAAACCAATAAACCAACAAGCCAACAAACCAACAGACCAACAAACCAACAAACCAACAAACCAACAAACCAACAAACCTACAAGCCAACAAGCCAAGAAACCAACAAGCCAACAAACCAACAAACCAACAAACCAACAAACCAACAAGCCAAGAAACCAACAAGCCAACAAACCAACAAACCAAGTAACCAAAAAGCCAACAAACTAAAAAACGAAAAAGCCAACCAGCCAACAAACCAACAAACCAACAAAACAACAAGCCAACAAGCCAACAAACCAACAAACCAACAAGCCAACAAACCAACAAACCAACAAGCCAACGAGCCAACAAATCAACAAACCAACAAACCAACAAGCCAACAAACCAACAAACCAAAAAACCAACAAACCAACAAACCAACAAACCAACAAGCCAACAAGCCAACAAACCGACAAACCAACAAACCAACATGCCAACAAACCAACAAACCAACAAACCAACAAGCCAACAAACCAACATACCAAAAAACCAAAAAACCAACAAACCAACAAACCAACAAACCAACAAACTAACAAACCAACAAGCCAACAAACCAACAAACCAACAAACAAACAAACCAAGTAACCAAAAAGCCAACAAACTAACAAACAAACAAGCAAACAAGCCAACAAACCAACAAGCCAACAAACCAATAAACCAACAAAGCAACAAGCCAACAAGCCAACGAACCAACAAACCAACAAGCCAACAAACCAACAAACCAACAAGCCAACAAGCCAACAAACCAACAAACCAACAAACCAACAAACCAACAAACTAACAAACCAACAAACCAACAAACCAAAAAACCAAAAAACGAACAAACCAACAAGCCAACAAGCCAACAAACTAACAAACCAACCAACGAACTAACCAACAAACCAACAAGCCAACAAGGCAACAAACCAACAAACCAACAAACCAACAAACCAACAAACTAACAAACCAACAAGCCAACAAACCAACAAACCAACAAACCAACAAAACAACAAGCCAACAAGCCAACAAACCAACAAACCAACAAGCCAATAAACCAACAAACCAACAAGCCAACAAGCCAACAAACCAACAAACCAACAAACCAACAAGCCAACAAACCAACAAACCAAAAAACCAACAAACCAACAAACCAACAAGCCAACAAGCCCACAAGCCAACAAACCAGCAAACCAACAAACCAACAAACCAACAAACCAACAAACTAAGTAACCAACAAGCCAACAAACCAACAAACCAACAAGCCAACAAGCCAACAAACCAACAAACCAACAAACCAACAAGCCAACAAGCCAACAAACCAACAAGCCAACAAACCAACAAACCAACAAACCAACAAGCCAACAAACCAACAAACCAACAAATCAACAAACCAACAAACAAATAAACCAAAAAACCAACAAACCAACAAGCCAACAATCCAACAAGCCAACAAACTAACAAACCAACAAACAAACTAACCAACAAACCAACAAGCCAACAAGCTAAAAAGCCAACAAACCAACAAACCAACAAGCCAACAAACCAACAAACCAACAAACCAACAAACCAAGCAACCAAAAAGCCAACAAACTAACAAACCAACAAGCCAACAAGCCAACAAACCAACAAACCAACAAAGCAACAAGCCAACAAGCCAACAAACCAACAAACCAACAAGCCAACAAACCAAGTAACCAAAAAGCCAACAAACTAACAAACCAACAAGCCAACAAACCAAAAAGCCAACAAGCCAACAAACCAACAAACCAACAAACCAACAAACCAATAAACCAAAAACCCAATAAACCAAGAAACCAACAAACCACAAACCAACAAACCAATTAACCAACAAACCAACAAACGAACAAACCAACAAACCAACAAACCAACAAACCAACAAACCAACAAACCCACAAACCAACAAACCAGCAAACAAATAAACCAACAAACCAACAAACCAACAAACCAACAAACCAACAAACCAACAAACCAACAAGCCAACAAGCCAACAAACCAACAAACCAACAAGCCAACAAACCAACAAACCAACAAACCAACAAGCCAACAAACCAACAAGCCAATAAACCAACCAACCAACAAACCAAGTAACCAACAAACCAACCATTCAACAAGCCAACAAGCCAACAAACCAACAAACCAACAAACCAACAAGCCAACAAGCCAAAAAGCCAACAAACCAACAAACCAACAAACCAACAAGCCAACAAACCAACAAACCAACAAACCAACAAACCAAGTAACCAAAAAGCCAACAAACTAACAAACCAACAAGCCAACAAGCCAACAAACCAACAAACCAACAAAGCAACAAGCCAACAAGCCAACAAACCAACAAACCAACAAGCCAACAAACCAAGTAACCAAAAAGCCAACAAACTAACAAACCAACAAGCCAACAAACCAAAAAGCCACCAAGCCAACAAACCAACAAACCAACAAACCAACAAACCAACAAACCAACAAACCAACAAACCAATAAACCAAAAACCCAACAAACCAACAAACCAACAAACCACAAACCAACAAACCAATTAACCAACAAACCAACAAACGAACAAACCAACAAACCAACAAACCAACAAACCAACAAACCAACAAACCCACAAACCAACAAACCAGCAAACAAATAAACCAACAAACCAACAAACCAACAAACCAACAAACCAACAAACCAACAAACCAACAAACCAACAAGCCAACAAGCCAACAAACCAACAAACCAACAAGCCAACAAACCAACAAACCAACAAACCAACAAGCCAACAAACCAACAAGTCAATAAACCAACCAACCAACAAACCAAGTAACCAACAAACCAACCAACCAACAAGCCAACAAGCCAACAAACCAACAAACCAACAAACCAACAAGCCAACAAACCAACAAACCAACAAACCAACAAACGAACTCACCAACAAACCAACAAGCCAACAAGCCAACAAACCAACAAACCAACAAACTAAGTAACCAACAAGCCAACAAACCAACAAACCAACAAGCCAACAAGCCAACAAACCAACAAACCAACAAGCCAACAAACCAACGAACTAACAAACCAAAAAACCAACAAACCAACAAACCAACAAACCAAAAAACCAACAAGCCAACAAGCCAACAAACCAACAAACCAACAAACCAACAAGCCAAAAAACCAACAAGCCAACAAATCAGCAAACCAACAAACCAAGTAACCAAAAAACCAACAAACTAACAAACCAACAAGCCAACAAGCCAACAAACCAACAAACCAACAAAGCAACAAGCCAACAAGCCAACAAACCAACAAACCAACAAGCCAACAAACCAACAAACCAACAAACCAACAAGCCAACAAGCCAACAAACCAATAAACCAACAAGCCAACAAACCAACAGACCAACAAGCCAACAAACCAACAAACCAACAAACCAACAAACCTACAAGCCAACAAGCCAACAAACCAACAAGCCAACAAACCAACAAACCAACAAACCAACAAATCAACAAACCAACAAACCAACAAGCCAACAAACCAACAAACCAAGTAACCAAAAAGCCAACAAACTAAAAAACGAACAAGCCAACAAGCCAACAAACCAACAAACCAACAAAACAACAAGCCAACAAGCCAACAAACCAACAAACCAACAAGCCAACAAACCAACAAACCAACAAGCCAACAAGCAAACAAACCAACAAACCAACAAACCAACAAGCCAACAAACCAACAAACCAAAAAACCAACAAACCAACAAACCAACAAACCAACAAGCCAACAAGCCAACAAACCGACAAACCAACAAACCAACAAGCCAACAAACCAACAAACCGAAAAACCAACAAACCAACAAACCAACAAGCCAACAAGCCAACAAACCAACAAACCAACAAGCCAACAAACCAACAAACCAACAAACTAAGTAACCAACAAGCCAACAACCAACAAACCAACAAGCCAACAAGCCAACAAACCAACAAACCAACAAGCCAACAAACCAACATACCAATAAACCAAAAAACCAACAAACCAACAAACCAACAAACCAACAAACTAACAAACCAACAAGCCAACAAACCAACAAACCAACAAACGAACAAACCAAGTAACCAAATAGCCAACAAACTAACAAACAAACAAGCAAACAAGCCAACAAACCAACAAGCCAACAAACCAATAAACCAACAAAGCAACAAGCCAACAAGCCAACGAACCAACAAACCAACAAGCCAACAAACCAACAAACCAACAAGCCAACAAGCCAACAAACCAACAAACCAAGTAACCAAAAAGCCAACAAACTAACAAACCAACAAGCCAACAAGCCAACAAACCAACAAACCAACAAACCAACAAACCAACAAACCAACAAACCAACAAACCAACAAACCAACAAACCAATAAACCAAAAAACGAACAAACCAACAAGCCAACAAGCCAACAAACCAACAAACCAACAAACGAACTAACCAACAAACCAACAAGCCAACAAGGCAACAAACCAACAAACCAACAAACCAACAAACCAACAAACTAACAAACCAACAAGCCAACAAACCAACAAACCAACAAGCCAACAAACCAACAAACCAACAAGCCAACAAGCCAACAAACCAACAAACCAACAAAACAACAAGCCAACAAGCCAACAAACCAACAAACCAACAAGCCAATAAACCAACAAACCAACAAGCCAACAAGCCAACAAACCAACAAACCAACAAACCAACAAGCCAACAAACCAACAAACCAAAAAACCAACAAACCAACAAACCAACAAGCCAACAAGCCCACAAGCCAACAAACCAACAAACCAACAAACCAACAGACCAACAAACTAAGTAACCAACAAGCCAACAAACCAACAAACCAACAAGCCAACAAGCCAACAAACCACCAAACCAACAAACCAACAAGCCAACAAGCCAACAAACCAACAAGCCAACAAACCAACAAACCAACAAACCAACAAGCCAACAAACCAACAAACCAACAAATCAACAAACCAACAAACAAATAAACCAAAAAACCAACAAACCAACAAGCCAACAACCCAACAAGCCAACAAACTAACAAACCAACAAACAAACTAACCAACA
Organism: Atherix ibis; assembly: GCA_958298945.1. NCBI lineage: Eukaryota > Metazoa > Arthropoda > Insecta > Diptera > Athericidae > Atherix > Atherix ibis. Next base: position 33,973,427 of record OY282608.1, read on the forward strand.
AACCAACAAGCCAACAAGCTAAAAAGCCAACAAACCAACAAACCAACAAGCCAACAAACCAACAAACCAACAAACCAACAAACCAAGTAACCAAAAAGCCAACAAACTAACAAACCAACAAGCCAACAAGCCAACAAACCAACAAACCAACAAAGCAACAAGCCAACAAGCCAACAAACCAACAAACCAACAAGCCAACAAACCAAGTAACCAAAAAGCCAACAAACTAACAAACCAACAAGCCAACAAACCAAAAAGCCAACAAACCAACAAACCAACAAACCAACAAACCAACAAACCAATAAACCAAAAACCCAATAAACCAAGAAACCAACAAACCACAAACCAACAAACCAATTAACCAACAAACCAACAAACGAACAAACCAACAAACCAACAAACCAACAAACCAACAAACCAACAAACCCACAAACCAACAAACCAGCAAACAAATAAACCAACAAACCAACAAACCAACAAACCAACAAACCAACAAACCAACAAACCAACAAGCCAACAAGCCAACAAACCACCAAACCAACAAGCCAACAAACCAACAAACCAACAAACCAACAAGCCAACAAACCAACAAGCCAATAAACCAATCAACCAACAAACCAAGTAACCAACAAACCAACCATTCAACAAGCCAACAAGCCAACAAACCAACAAACCAACAAACCAACAAGCCAACAAACCAACAAACCAACAAACCAACAAACCAACAAGCCAACAAACCAACAAACAAATAAACCAACAAACCAAAAACCAACAAACCAACAAACCAACAAGCCAACAAGCCAACAAACCAACGAACTAACAAACCAACAAACGAACTCACCAACAAACCAACAAGCCAACAAGCCAACAAACCAACAAACCAACAAACTAAGTAACCAACAAGCCAACAAACCAACAAACCAACAAGCCAACAAGCCAACAAACCAACATACCAACAAGCCAACAAACCAACAAACCAACAAGCCAACAAGCCAACAAACCAATAAACCAACAAGCCAACAAACCAACAAACCAACAAGCCAACAAACCAACAAACCAACAAACCAACAAACCAACAAACTAAGTAACCAACAAGCCAACAAGCAAACAAACCAACAAACCAACAAAGCAACAAGCCAACAAGCCAACAAACCAACAAACCAACAAGCCAACAAACCAACAAACCAACAAGCCAACAAGCCAACAAACCAATAAACCAACAAGCCAACAAACCAACAAACCAACAAGCCAACAAACCAACAAACCAACAAACCAACAAACCTACAAGCCAACAAGCCAACAAACCAACAAGCCAACAAACCAACAAGCCAACAAACCAACAAACCAACAAGCCAACAAACCAACAAACCAAGTAACCAAAAAGCCAACAAATTAAAAAACGAACAAGCCAACAAGCCAACAAACCAACAAACCAACAAGCCAACAAACCAACAAACCAACAAGCCAACAAGCCAAAAAACCAACAAACCAACAAACCAACAAACCAACAACCCAACAAGCCAACAAGCCAACAAACCGACAAACCAACAAACCAACAAACCAACAAACTAAGTAACCAACAAACCAACAAACCAACAAACCAACAAGCCAACAAGCTAACATACCAACAAACCAACAAACCAACAAGCCAAAAAGCCAACAAACCAACAAACCAACAAACCAACAAGCCAACAAACCAACAAACCAAAAAACCAACAAACCAAGTAACCAAAAAGCCAACAAACTAACAAACCAACAAGCCAACAAGCCAACAAACCAACAAACCAACAAAGCAACAAGCCAACAAGCCAACAAACCAACAAACCTACAAGCCAACAAACCAAGTAACCAAAACGCCAACCAACTAACAAACCAACAAGCCAACAAACCAACAAGCCAACAAGCCAACAAACCAACAAACTAACAAACCAACAAACCAACAAACTAACAAGCCAACAAACCAACAAGCCAACAAACCAACAAGCCAACAAGCCAACAAACCAACAAATTAAGTAACCAAAAAGCCAACAAACTAACAAACCAACAAGCCAACAAGCCAACAAACCAACGAACCAACAAAGCAACAAGCCAAGAAGCCAACAAACCAACAAACCAACAAGCCAACAAACCAACAAACCAACAAGCCAACAAGCCAACAAACCAACAAACCAACAAGCCAACAAACCAACAAATAAAAAAACCGACAAACCAATAAACCGACAAGCCAACAAGCCAACAAACCAACAAACCAACAAGCCAACAAACCAACAAACCAACAAACTAAGTAACCAACAAGCCAACAAACCAACAAACCAACAAGCCAACAAGCCAACAAGCCAACAAACTAACAAACCAACAAGCCAACAAACCAACATACCAACAAACCAAAAACCCAACAAACCAACAAACCAACAAACCAACAGACCAACAAACCAACAAGCGAACAAACCAACAAACCAAAAAACCAACAAACCAACAAACCAACAAGCCAACAAACCAACAAGCCAACAAAACAACAAACCAACAAACCAAGTAACCAACAAACCAACAAACCAACAAACCAACAAACCAACAAACCAATAAACCAAAAAACGAACAAACCAACAAGCCAACAAGCCAACAAACCAACAAACCAACAAACGAACTAACCAACAAACCAACAAGCCAACAAGGCAACAAACCAACAAACCAACAAACCAACAAACCAACAAACTAACAAACCAACAAGCCAACAAACCAACAAACCAACAAGCCAACAAACCAACAAACCAACAAGCCAACAAGCCAACAAACCAACAAACCAACAAAACAACAAGCCAACAAGCCAACAAACCAACAAACCAACAAGCCAATAAACCAACAAACCAACAAGCCAACAAGCCAACAAACCAACAAACCAACAAACCAACAAGCCAACAAACCAACAAACCAAAAAACCAACAAACCAACAAACCAACAAGCCAACAAGCCCACAAGCCAACAAACCAACAAACCAACAAACCAACAGACCAACAAACTAAGTAACCAACAAGCCAACAAACCAACAAACCAACAAGCCAACAAGCCAACAAACCACCAAACCAACAAACCAACAAGCCAACAAGCCAACAAACCAACAAGCCAACAAACCAACAAACCAACAAACCAACAAGCCAACAAACCAACAAACCAACAAATCAACAAACCAACAAACAAATAAACCAAAAAACCAACAAACCAACAAGCCAACAACCCAACAAGCCAACAAACTAACAAACCAACAAACAAACTAACCAACAAACCAACAAGCCAACAAGCTAAAAAGCCAACAAACCAACAAACCAACAAGCCAACAAACCAACAAACCAACAAACCAACAAACCAAGTAACCAAAAAGCCAACAAACTAACAAACCAACAAGCCAACAAGCCAACAAACCAACAAACCAACAAAGCAACAAGCCAACAAGCCAACAAACCAACAAACCAACAAGCCAACAAACCAAGTAACCAAAAAGCCAACAAACTAACAAACCAACAAGCCAACAAACCAAAAAGCCAACAAGCCAACAAACCAACAAACCAACAAACCAACAAACCAATAAACCAAAAACCCAATAAACCAAGAAACCAACAAACCACAAACCAACAAACCAATTAACCAACAAACCAACAAACGAACAAACCAACAAACCAACAAACCAACAAACCAACAAACCAACAAACCCACAAACCAACAAACCAGCAAACAAATAAACCAACAAACCAACAAACCAACAAACCAACAAACCAACAAACCAACAAACCAACAAGCCAACAAGCCAACAAACCAACAAACCAACAAGCCAACAAACCAACAAACCAACAAACCAACAAGCCAACAAACCAACAAGCCAATAAACCAATCAACCAACAAACCAAGTAACCAACAAACCAACCATTCAACAAGCCAACAAGCCAACAAACCAACAAACCAACAAACCAACAAGCCAACAAACCAACAAACCAACAAACCAACAAACCAACAAGCCAACAAACCAACAAACAAATAAACCAACAAACCAAAAACCAACAAACCAACAAACCAACAAGCCAACAAGCCAACAAACCAACGAACTAACAAACCAACAAACGAACTCACCAACAAACCAACAAGCCAACAAGCCAACAAACCAACAAACCAACAAACTAAGTAACCAACAAGCCAACAAACCAACAAACCAACAAGCCAACAAGCCAACAAACCAACATACCAACAAGCCAACAAACCAACAAACCAACAAGCCAACAAGCCAACAAACCAATAAACCAACAAGCCAACAAACCAACAAACCAACAAGCCAACAAACCAACAAACCAACAAACCAACAAACCAACAAACTAAGTAACCAACAAGCCAACAAGCAAACAAACCAACAAACCAACAAAGCAACAAGCCAACAAGCCAACAAACCAACAAACCAACAAGCCAACAAACCAACAAACCAACAAGCCAACAAGCCAACAAACCAATAAACCCACAAGCCAACAAACCAACAAACCAACAAGCCAACAAACCAACAAACCAACAAACCAACAAACCTACAAGCCAACAAGCCAACAAACCAACAAGCCAACAAACCAACAAGCCAACAAGCCAACAAACCAACAAACCAACAAACCAACAAACCAATAAACCAAAAACCCAATAAACCAAGAAACCAACAAACCACAAACCAACAAACCAATTAACCAACAAACCAACAAACGAACAAACCAACAAACCAACAAACCAACAAACCAACAAACCAACAAACCCACAAACCAACAAACCAGCAAACAAATAAACCAACAAACCAACAAACCAACAAACCAACAAACCAACAAACCAACAAACCAACAAGCCAACAAGCCAACAAACCAACAAACCAACAAGCCAACAAACCAACAAACCAACAAACCAACAAGCCAACAAACCAACAAGCCAATAAACCAATCAACCAACAAACCAAGTAACCAACAAACCAACCATTCAACAAGCCAACAAGCCAACAAACCAACAAACCAACAAACCAACAAGCCAACAAACCAACAAACCAACAAACCAACAAACCAACAAGCCAACAAACCAACAAACAAATAAACCAACAAACCAAAAACCAACAAACCAACAAACCAACAAGCCAACAAGCCAACAAACCAACGAACTAACAAACCAACAAACGAACTCACCAACAAACCAACAAGCCAACAAGCCAACAAACCAACAAACCAACAAACTAAGTAACCAACAAGCCAACAAACCAACAAACCAACAAGCCAACAAGCCAACAAACCAACATACCAACAAGCCAACAAACCAACAAACCAACAAGCCAACAAGCCAACAAACCAATAAACCAACAAGCCAACAAACCAACAAACCAACAAGCCAACAAACCAACAAACCAACAAACCAACAAACCAACAAACTAAGTAACCAACAAGCCAACAAGCAAACAAACCAACAAACCAACAAAGCAACAAGCCAACAAGCCAACAAACCAACAAACCAACAAGCCAACAAACCAACAAACCAACAAGCCAACAAGCCAACAAACCAATAAACCAACAAGCCAACAAACCAACAAACCAACAAGCCAACAAACCAACAAACCAACAAACCAACAAACCTACAAGCCAACAAGCCAACAAACCAACAAGCCAACAAACCAACAAACCAACAAACCAACAAACCAACAAGCCAACAAACCAACAAACCAAGTAACCAAAAAGCCAACAAATTAAAAAACGAACAAGCCAACAAGCCAACAAACCAACAAACCAACAAGCCAACAAACCAACAAACCAACAAGCCAACAAGCCAAAAAACCAACAAACCAACAAACCAACAAACCAACAAACCAACAAGCCAACAAGCCAACAAACCGACAAACCAACAAACCAACAAACCAACAAACTAAGTAACCAACAAACCAACAAACCAACAAACCAACAAGCCAACAAGCTAACATACCAACAAACCAACAAACCAACAAGCCAAAAAGCCAACAAACCAACAAACCAACAAACCAACAAGCCAACAAACCAACAAACCAAAAAACCAACAAACCAAGTAACCAAAAAGCCAACAAACTAACAAACCAACAAGCCAACAAGCCAACAAACCAACAAACCAACAAAGCAACAAGCCAACAAGCCAACAAACCAACAAACCTACAAGCCAACAAACCAAGTAACCAAAACGCCAACCAACTAACAAACCAACAAGCCAACAAACCAACAAGCCAACAAGCCAACAAACCAACAAACTAACAAACCAACAAACCAACAAACTAACAAGCCAACAAACCAACAAGCCAACAAACCAACAAGCCAACAAGCCAACAAACCAACAAATTAAGTAACCAAAAAGCCAACAAACTAACAAACCAACAAGCCAACAAGCCAACAAACCAACGAACCAACAAAGCAACAAGCCAAGAAGCCAACAAACCAACAAACCAACAAGCCAACAAACCAACAAACCAACAAGCCAACAAGCCAACAAACCAACAAACCAACAAGCCAACAAACCAACAAATAAAAAAACCGACAAACCAATAAACCGACAAGCCAACAAGCCAACAAACCAACAAACCAACAAGCCAACAAACCAACAAACCAACAAACTAAGTAACCAACAAGCCAACAAACCAACAAACCAACAAGCCAACAAGCCAACAAGCCAACAAACTAACAAACCAACAAGCCAACAAACCAACATACCAACAAACCAAAAACCCAACAAACCAACAAACCAACAAACCAACAAACCAACAAACCAACAAGCGAACAAACCAACAAACCAAAAAACCAACAAACCAACAAACCAACAAGCCAACAAACCAACAAGCCAACAAAACAACAAACCAACAAACCAAGTAACCAACAAACCAACAAACCAACAAACCAACAAAGCAACAAGCCAACAAGCCAAGAAACCAACAAACCAACAAGCCAACAAACCAACAAACCAACAAGCTAACAAGCCAACAAACCAACAAACCAACAAGCCAACAAACCAACAAACCAACAAGCCAACAAACCAACAAACCAACAAACCAACAAACTAACAAACCAACAAGCCAACAAGCCAACAAGCCAACAAACCAACAAGCCAACAAGCCAACAAACCAACAAACCAACAAACCAACAAGCCAACAAACCAACAAGCCAACAAACCAACAAACCAACAAACCAAGTAACCAAAAAGCCAACAAACTAACAAACCAACAAGCCAACAAACCAACAAACCAACAAAACAACAAGCTAACAAGCCAACAAACCAACAAACCAACAAGCCAATAAACGAACAAACCAACAAGCCAACAAGCCAACAAACGAACAAACCAACAAACCAACAAGCCAACAAACCAACAAACCAAAAAACCAACAAACCAACAAACCAACAAACCAACAAGCCAACAAACCAACAAGCCAACAAACCAACAAACCAACAAACCAACAAGCCAACAAACCAACAAACCAACAAATCAACAAACCAACAAACAAATAAACCAAAAAACCAACAAACCAACAAGCCAACAAACCAACAAGCCAACAAACTAACAAACCAACAAACAAACTAACCAACAAACCAACAAGCCAACAAGCCAAAAAGCCAACAAACCAACAAACCAACAAGCCAACAAACCAACAAACCAACAAACCAAGTAACCAAAAAGCCAACAAACTAACAAACCAACAAGCCAACAAGCCAACAAACCAACAAACCAACAAAGCAACAAGCCAACAAGCCAACAAACCAAGTAACCAAAAAGCCAACAAACTAACAAACCAACAAGCCAACAAACCAATAAACCAAAAACCCAACAAACCAACAAACCACAAACCAACAAACCAATTAACCAACAAACCAACAAACGAACAAACCAACAAACCAACAAACCAACAAACCAACAAACCCACAAACCAACAAACCAGCAAACAAATAAACCAACAAACCAACAAAACAACAAACCAACAAACCAACAAACCAACAAACCAACAAGCCAACAAGCCAACAAACCAACAAACCAACAAGCCAACAAACCAACAAACCAACAAACCAACAAGCCAACAAACCAACAAGCCAATAAACCAACCAACCAACAAACCAAGTAACCAACAAACCAACCAACCAACAAGCCAACAAGCCAACAAACCAACAAACCAACAAACCAACAAGCCAACAAACCAACAAACCAACAAACCAACAAACCAACAAGCCAACAAACCAACAAACAAATAAACCAACAAACCAAAAACCAACAAACCAACAAGCCAACAAGCCAACAAACCAACGAACTAACAAACCAACAAACGAACTCACCTACAAACCAACAAGCCAACAAGCCAACAAACCAACAAACCAACAAACCAACAAACCAACAAACTAAGTAACCAACAAGCCACCAAACCAACAAACCAACAAGCCAACAAGCCAACAAACCAACAAACCAACAAGCCAACAAGCCAACAAACCAACAAACCAACAAACCAAAAAACCAACAAACCAACAAACCAACAAACCAAAAAACCAACAAGCCAACAAGCCAACAAACCAACAAACCAACAAACCAACAAGCCAAAAAACCAACAAGCCAACAAACCAGCAAACCAACAAACCAAGTAACCAAAAAGCCAACAAACTAACAAACCAACAAGCCAACAAGCCAACAAACCAACAAACCAACAAAGCAACAAGCCAACAAGCCAACAAACCAACAAACCAACAAGCCAACAAACCAACAAACCAACAAGCCAACAAGCCAACAAACCAATAAACCAACAAGCCAACAAACCAACAGACCAACAAGCCAAAAAACCAACAAACCAACAAACCTACAAGCCAACAAGCCAACAAACCAACAAGCCAACAAACCAACAAACCAACAAACCAACAAACCAACAAGCCAACAAACCAACAAGCCAACAAACCAACAAACCAAGTAACCAAAAAGCCAACAAACTAAAAAACGAACAAGCCAACAAGCCAACAAACCAACAAACCAACAAAACAACAAGCCAACAAGCCAAAAAACCAACAAACCAACAAGCCAACAAACCAACAAACCAACAAACCAACAAGCCAACAAGCCAACAAACCAACAAACCAACAAACCAACAAGCCAACAAACCAACAAACCAAAAAACCAACAAACCAACAAACCAACAAACCAACAAGCCAACAAGCCAACAAACCGACAAACCAACAAACCAACAAGCCAACAAACCAACAAACCGAAAAACCAACAAACCAACAAACCAACAAGCCAACAAGCCAACAAACCAATAAACCAACAAGCCAACAAACCAACAAACTAAGTAACCAACAAGCCAACAACCAACAAACCAACAAGCCAACAAGCCAACAAACCAGCAAACCAACAAACCAAGTAACCAAAAAGCCAACAAACTAACAAACCAACAAGCCAACAAGCCAACAAACCAACAAACCAACAAAGCAACAAGCCAACAAGCCAACAAACCAACAAACCAACAAGCCAACAAACCAACAAACCAACAAGCCAACAAGCCAACAAACCAATAAACCAACAAGCCAACAAACCAACAGACCAACAAGCCAACAAACCAACAAACCAACAAACCAACAAACCTACAAGCCAACAAGCCAACAAACCAACAAGCCAACAAACCAACAAACCAACAAACCAACAAACCAACAAGCCAACAAACCAACAAGCCAACAAACCAAGTAACCAAAAAGCCAACAAACTAAAAAACGAACAAGCCAACAAGCCAACAAACCAACAAACCAACAAAACAACAAGCCAACAAGCCAAAAAACCAACAAACCAACAAGCCAACAAACCAACAAACCAACAAACCAACAAGCCAACAAGCCAACAAACCAACAAACCAACAAACCAACAAGCCAACAAACCAACAAACCAAATAACCAACAAACCAACAAACCAACAAACCAACAAGCCAACAAGCCAACAAACCGACAAACCAACAAACCAACAAGCCAACAAACCAACAAACCGAAAAACCAACAAACCAACAAACCAACAAGCCAACAAGCCAACAAACCAATAAACCAACAAGCCAACAAACCAACAAACTAAGTAACCAACAAGCCAACAACCAACAAACCAACAAGCCAACAAGCCAACAAACCAACAAACCAACAAGCCAACAAACCAACATACCAATAAACCAAAAAACCAACAAACCAACAAACCAACAAACTAACAAACCAACAAGCCAATAAACCAACAAACCAACAAACAAACAAACCAAGTAACCAAAAAGCCAACAAACTAACAAACAAACAAGCCAACAAGCCAACAAACCAACAAGCCAACAAACCAATAAACCAACAAAGCAACAAGCCAACAAGCCAACAAACCAACAATACAACAAGCCAACAAACCAACAAACCAACAAGCCAACAAGCCAACAAACCAAGTAACCTAAAAGCCAACAAACTAACAAACCAACAAGCCAACAAGCCAACAAACCAACAAACCAACAAACCAACAAACCAACAAACCAACAAACCAACAAGCCAACAAGCCAACAAACCAACAAACCAACAAACCAACAAGCCAACAAACCAACAAACCAAAAAACCAACAAACCAACAAACCAACAAACCAACAAGCCAACAAGCCAACAAACCGACAAACCAACAAACCAACAAGCCAACAAACCAACAAACCGAAAAACCAACAAACCAACAAACCAACAAGCCAACAAGCCAACAAACCAATAAACCAACAAGCCAACAAACCAACAAACTAAGTAACCAACAAGCCAACAACCAACAAACCAACAAGCCAACAAGCCAACAAACCAACAAACCAACAAGCCAACAAACCAACATACCAATAAACCAAAAAACCAACAAACCAACAAACCAACAAACTAACAAACCAACAAGCCAATAAACCAACAAACCAACAAACAAACAAACCAAGTAACCAAAAAGCCAACAAACTAACAAACACACAAGCCAACAAGCCAACAAACCAACAAGCCAACAAACCAATAAACCAACAAAGCAACAAGCCAACAAGCCAACAAACCAACAAACCAACAAGCCAACAAACCAACAAACCAACAAGCCAACAAGCCAACAAACCAAGTAACCTAAAAGCCAACAAACTAACAAACCAACAAGCCAACAAGCCAACAAACCAACAAACCAACAAACCAACAAACCAACAAACCAATAAACCAATAAACCAAAAAACGAACAAACCAACAAGCCAACAAGCCAACAAACTAACAAACCAACAAACGAACTAACCAACAAACCAACAAGCCAACAAGGCAACAAACCAACAAACCAACAAACCAACAAACCAACAAACTAACAAACCAACAAGCCAACAAACCAACAAACCAACAAGCCAACAAACCAACAAACCAACAAGCCAACAAGCCAACAAACCAACAAACCAACAAAACAACAAGCCAACAAGCCAACAAACCAACAAACCAACAAGCCAATAAACCAACAAACCAACAAGCCAACAAGCCAACAAACCAACAAACCAACAAACCAACAAGCCAACAAACCAACAAACAAAAAAACCAACAAACCAACAAACCAACAAGCCAACAAGCCCACAAGCCAACAAACCAACAAACCAACAAACCAACAAACCAACAAACTAAGTAACCAACAAGCCAACAAACCAACAAACCAACTAGCCAACAAGCCAACAAACCAACAAACCAACAAACCAACAAGCCAACAAGCCAACAAACCAACAAGCCAACAAACCAACAAACCAACAAACCAACAAGCCAACAAACCAACAAACCAACAAATCAACAAACCAACAAACAAATAAACCAAAAAACCAACAAACCAACAAGCCAACAAACCAACAAGCCAACAAACTAACAAACCAACAAACAAACTAACCAACAAACCAACAAGCCAACAAGCCAAAAAGCCAACAAACCAACAAACCAACAAGCCAACAAACCAACAAACCAACAAACCAACAAACCAAGTAACCAAAAAGCCAACAAACTAACAAACCAACAAGCCAACAAGCCAACAAACCAACAAACCAACAAAGCAACAAGCTAACAAGCCAACAAACCAACAAACCAACAAGCCAACAAACCAAGTAACCAAAAAGCCAACAAACTAACAAACCAACAAGCCAACAAACCAAAAAGCCAACAAGCCAACAAACCAACAAACAAACAAACCAACAAACCAACAAACCAACAAACCAACAAACCAACAAACCAATAAACCAAAAACCCAACAAACCAACAAACCAACAAACCACAAACCAACAAACTAATTAACCAACAAACCAACAAACGAACAAACCAACAAACCAACAAACCAACAAACCAACAAACCAACAAACCAACAAACCCACAAACCAACAAACCAGCAAACAAATAAACCAACAAACCAACAAACCAACAAACCAACAAACCAACAAACCAATAAGCCAACAAGCCAACAAACCCACAAACCAACAAGCCAACAAACCAACAAACCAACAAACCAACAAACCAACAAACCAACAAGCCAACAAACCAACAAACCAACAAACCAACAAGCCAACAAACCAACAAACAAATAAACCAACAAACCAAAAACCAACAAACCAACAAGCCAACAAGCCAACAAACCAACGAACTAACAAACCAACAAACGAACTCACCAACAAACCAACAAGCCAACAAGCCAACAAACCAACAAACCAACAAACTAAGTAACCAACAAGCCAACAAACCAACAAACCAACAAGCCAACAAGCCAACAAACCAACAAACCAACAAGCCAACAAACCAACAAACCAAGTAACCAAAAAGCCAACAAACTAACAAACCAACAAGCCAACAAGCCAACAAATCAACAAACCAACAAAGTAACAAGCCAACAAGCCAACAAACCAACAAACCAACAAGCCAACAAAGCAACAAACCAACAAGCCAACAAACCAATAAACCAACAATCCAACAAACCAACAAACCAACAAGCCAACAAACCAACAAACCAACAAACCAACAAACCTACAAGCCAACAAGCCAACAAACCAACAAGCCAACAAACCAACAAACCAACAAACCAACAAACCAACAAGCCAACAAACCAACAAACCAAGTAACCAAAAAGCCAACAAACTAAAAATCGAACAAGCCAACAAGCCAACAAACCAACAAAATAACAAAACAACAAGCCAACAAGCCAACAAACCAACAAACCAACAAGCCAACAAACCAACAAACCAACAAGCCAACAAGCCAAAAAAACCAACAAACCAACAAACCAACAAGCCAACAAACCAACAAACCAAAAAACCAATATACCAACAAACCAACAAACCAACAAACCAACAAGCCAACAAGCCAACAAACCGACAAACCAACAAACCAACAAACCAACAAACTAAGTAACCAACAAGCCAACAAACCAACAAACCAACAAGCCAACAAGCTAACAAACCAACAAACCAACAAACCAACAAGCCAAAAAGCCAAGAAACCAAGAAACCAACAAGCCAACAAGCCAACAAACCAATAAACCAACAAGCCAACAAACCAACAAACCAACAAGCCAACAAACCAACAAACCAACAAACCAACAAACCTACAAGCCAACAAGCCAACAAACCAACAAACCAACAAACCAACAAACCAACAAGCTAACAAACTAACAAGCCAACAAACCAACAAACCAAGTAACCAAAATGCCAACAAACTAAAAAACGAACAAGCCAACAAGCCAACAAACCAACAAACCAACAAAACAACAAGCCAACAAGCCAAAAAACCAACAAACCAACAAGCCAACAAACCAACAAACCAACAAACCAACAAGCCAACAAGCCAACAAACCAACAAACCAACAAACCAACAAGCCAACAAACCAACAAACCAAAAAACCAACAAACCAACAAACCAACAAACCAACAAACCAACAAGCCAACAAGCCAACAAACCGACAAACCAACAAACCAACAAGCCAACAAACCAACAAACCGAAAAACCAACAAACCAACAAACTAACAAGCCAACAAGCCAACAAACCAATAAACCAACAAGCCAACAAACCAACAAACTAAGTAACCAACAAGCCAACAACCAACAAACCAACAAGCCAACAAGCCAACAAACCAACAAACCAACAAGCCAACAAACCAACATACCAATAAACCAAAAAACCAACAAACCAACAAACCAACAAACTAACAAACCAACAAGCCAATAAACCAACAAACCAACAAACAAACAAACCAAGTAACCAAAAAGCCAACAAACTAACAAACAAACAAGCCAACAAGCCAACAAACCAACAAGCCAACAAACCAATAAACCAACAAAGCAACAAGCCAACAAGCCAACAAACCAACAAACCAACAAGCCAACAAACCAACAAACCAACAAGCCAACAAACCAAGTAACCTAAAAGCCAACAAACTAACAAACCAACAAGCCAACAAGCCAACAAACCAACAAACCAACAAACCAACAAACCAACAAACCAATAAACCAATAAACCAAAAAACGAACAAACCAACAAGCCAACAAGCCAACAAACTAACAAACCAACAAACGAACTAACCAACAAACCAACAAGCCAACAAGGCAACAAACCAACAAACCAACAAACCAACAAACCAACAAACTAACAAACCAACAAGCCAACAAACCAACAAACCAACAAGCCAACAAACCAACAAACCAACAAGCCAACAAGCCAACAAACCAACAAACCAACAAAACAACAAGCCAACAAGCCAACAAACCAACAAACCAACAAGCCAATAAACCAACAAACCAACAAGCCAACAAGCCAACAAACCAACAAACCAACAAACCAACAAGCCAACAAACCAACAAACCAAAAAACCAACAAACCAACAAACCAACAAGCCAACAAGCCCACAAGCCAACAAACCAACAAACCAACAAACCAACAAACCAACAAACTAAGTAACCAACAAGCCAACAAACCAACAAACCAACAAGCCAACAAGCCAACAAACCAACAAACCAACAAACCAACAAGCCAACAAGCCAACAAGCCAACAAACCAACAAGCCAACAAACCAACAAACCAACAAACCAACAAGCCAACAAACCAACAAACCAACAAATCAACAAACCAACAAACAAATAAACCAAAAAACCAACAAACCAACAAGCCAACAAACCAACAAGCCAACAAACTAACAAACCAACAAACAAACTAACCAACAAACCAACAAGCCAACAAGCCAAAAAGCCAACAAACCAACAAACCAACAAGCCAACAAACCAACAAACCAACAAACTAACAAACCAAGTAACCAAAAAGCCAACAAACTAACAAACCAACAAGCCAACAAGCCAACAAACCAAGAAACCAACAAAGCAACAAGCTAACAAGCCAACAAACCAACAAACCAACAAGCCAACAAACCAAGTAACCAAAAAGCCAACAAACTAACAAACCAACAAGCCAACAAACCAAAAAGCCAACAAGCCAACAAACCAACAAACAAACAAACCAACAAACCAACAAACCAACAAACCAACAAACCAACAAACCAATAAACCAAAATCCCAACAAACCAACAAACCAACAAACCACAAACCAACAAACCAGTTAACCAACAAACCAACAAACGAACAAACCAACAAACCAACAAACCAACAAACCAACAAACCAACAAACCAACAAACCAACAAACCCACAAACCAACAAACCAGCAAACAAATAAACCAACAAACCAACAAACCAACAAACCAACAAACCAACAAACCAATAAGCCAACAAGCCAACAAACCAACAAACCAACAAGCCAACAAACCAACAAACCAACAAACCAACAAACCAACAAGCCAACAAACCAACAAACCAACAAACCAACAAGCCAACAAACCAACAAACAAATAAACCAACAAACCAAAACCCAACAAACCAACAAGCCAACAAGCCAACAAACCAACGAACTAACAAACCAACAAACGAACTCACCAACAAACCAACAAGCCAACAAGCCAACAAACCAACAAACCAACAAACCAACAAACTAAGTAACCAACAAGCCAACAAACCAACAAACCAACAAGCCAACAAACCAACAAACCAACAAGCCAACAAACCAACAAACCAAGTAACCAAAAAGCCAACAAACTAACAAACCAACAAGCCAACAAGCCAACAAATCAACAAACCAACAAAGCAACAAGCCAACAAGCCAACAAACCAACAAACCAACAAGCCAACAAACCAACAAACCAACAAGCCAACAAGCCAACAAGCCAACAAACCAATAAACCAACAATCCAACAAACCAACAAACCAACAAGCCAACAAACCAACAAACCAACAAACCAACAAACCTACAAGCCAACAAGCCAACAAACCAACAAGCCAACAAACCAACAAACCAACAAACCAACAAACCAACAAGCCAACAAACCAACAAACCAAGTAACCAAAAAGCCAACAAACTAAAAAACGAACAAGCCAACAAGCCAACAAACCAACAAAATAACAAAACAACAAGCCAACAAGCCAACAAACCAACAAACCAACAAGCCAACAAACCAACAAACCAACAAGCCAACAAGCCAAAAAACCAACAAACCAACAAACCAACAAGCCAACAAACCAACAAACCAAAAAACCAACAAACCAACAAGCCAACAAGCCAACAAACCGACAAACCAACAAACCAACAAACCAACAAACTAAGTAACCAACAAGCCAACAAACCAACAAACCAACAAGCCAACAAGCTAACAAACCAACAAACCAACAAACCAACAAGCCAATAAGCCAACAAACCAACAAACCAACAAGCCAACAAGCCAACAAACCAATAAACCAACAAGCCAACAAACCAACAAACCAACAAGCCAACAAACCAACAAACCAACAAACCAACAAACCTACAAGCCAACAAGCCAACAAACCAACAAACCAACAAACCAACAAACCAACAAACCAACAAACCAACAAGCCAACAAACCAACAAACCAAGTAACCAAAAAGCCAACAAACTAAAAAACGAACAAGCCAACAAGCCAACAAACCAACAAAATAACAAAACAACTAGCCAACAAGCCAACAAACCAATAAACCAACAAGCCAACAAACCAACAAACCAACAAGCCAACAAGCCAAAAAGCCAACAAACCAACAAGCCAACAAGCCAACAAACCAACAAACCTACAAGCCAACAAACCAAGTAACCAAAACGCCAACAAACTAACAAACCAACAAGCCAACAAACCAACAAGCCAACAAGCCAACAAACCAACAAACTAACAAACCAACAAACCAACAAACTAATAAACCAAAAAACCAACAAACCAACAAGCCAACAAGCCAACAAACCAACAAACTAACAAACCAACAAACGAACTAACCAACAAACCAACAAGCCAACAAACCAACAAACCAACAAACCAACAAACCAACAAACTAACAAACCAACAAGCCAACAAACCAGCAAACCAACAAGCCAACAAACCAACAAACCAACAAACCAACAAACCAACAAACCAACAAACCAACATGCCAACAAACAAACAAACTAAGTAACTAACAAGCCAACAAACCAACAAACTAACAAACGAAAGAACGAACTAACCAACACACCAACAAGCCAACAAGCCAACAAGCCAACAAACCAACAAACCAACAAACCAACAAACCAACAAACTAACAAACCAACAAGCCACCAAGCCAACAAACCAACAAACCAACAAACCAACAAGCCAATAAGCCAACAAACCAACAAACCAACAAACCAACAAGCCAACAAACCAACAAACCGAAAAACCAACAAACCAACAAACCAACAAGCCAACAAGCCAACAAACCAACAAACCAACAAGCCAACAAACCAACAAACCAACAAACTAAGTAACCAACAAGCCAACAACCAACAAACCAACAAGCCAACAAGCCAACAAACCAACAAACCAACAAGCCAACAAACCAACATACCAACAAACCAAAAAACCAACAAACCAACAAACCAACAAACCAACAAACTAACAAACCAACAAGCCAACAAACCAACAAACCAACAAACAAACAAACCAAGTAACCAAAAAGCCAACAAACTAACAAACAAACAAGCCAACAAGCCAACAAACCAACAAGCCAACAAACCAATAAACCAACAAAGCAACAAGCCAACAAGCCAACAAACCAACAAACCAACAAGCCAACAAACCAACAAACCAACAAGCCAACAAGCCAACAAACCAACAAACCAAGTAACCAAAAAGCCAACAAACTAACAAACCAACAAGCCAACAAACCAACAAGCCAACAAACCACCAAACCGAAAAACCAACAAACCAACAAACCAACAAGCCAACAAGCCAACAAACCAACAAACCAACAAGCCAACAAACCAACAAACCAACAAACTAAGTAACCAACAAGCCAACAACCAACAAACCAACAAGCCAACAAGCCAACAAACCAACAAACCAACAAGCCAACAAACCAACATACCAGCAAACCAAAAAACCAACAAACCAACAAACCAAAAAACCAACAAACTAACAAACCAACAAGCCAACAAACCAACAAACCAACAAACAAACAAACCAAGTAACCAAAAAGCCAATAAACTAACAAACAAACAAGCCAACAAGCCAACAAACCAACAAGCCAACAAACCAATAAACCAACAAAGCAACAAGCCAACAAGCCAACAAACCAACAAACCAACAAGCCAACAAACCAATAAACCAACAAGCCAACAAGCCAACAAACCAACAAACCAAGTAACCAAAAAGCCAACAAACTAACAAACCAACAAGCCAACAAGCCAACAAACCAACAAACCAACAAACCAACAAACCAACAAACCAACAGACCAACAAACCAACAAACCAATAAACCAAAAAACGAACAAACCAACAAGCCAACAAGCCAACAAACCAACAAACTAACAAACCAACAAACGAACTAACCAACAAACCAACAAGCCAACAAGGCAACAAACCAACAAACCAACAAACCAACAAACTAACAAACCAACAAGCCAACAAACCAACAAACCAACAAGCCAACAAACCAACAAACCAACATGCCAACAAACCAACAAACTAAGTAACCAACAAGCCAACAAACCAACAAACCAACAAACCAACAAACCAACAAACCAAGTAACCAAAAAGCCAACAAACTAACAAACCAACAAGCCAACAAGCCAACAAACCAACAAACCAACAAAGCAACAAGCCAACAAGCCAACAAGCCAACAAACCAACAAACCAACAAGCCAACAAACCAAGTAACCAAAAAGCCAACAAACTAACAAACCAACAAGCCAACAAACCAAAAAGCCAACAAACCAAAAAACCAACAAACCAACAAACCAACAAACCAACAAACCAACAAACCAATAAACCAAAAACCCAACAAACCAACAAACCAACAAACCACAAACCAACAAACCAATTAACCAACAAACCAACAAACGAACAAACCAACAAACCAACAAACCAACAAACCAACAAACCAACAAACCAACAAACCCACAAACCAACAAACCAGCAAACAAATAAACCAACAAACCAACAAACCAACAAACCAACAAACCAACAAACCAACAAACCAACAAGCCAACAAGCCAACAAACCAACAAACCAACAAGCCAATAAACCAACAAACCAACAAGCCAACAAACCAACAAGCCAATAAACCAACCAACCAACAAACCAAGTAACCAACAAACCACCCAACCAACAAGCCAACAAGCCAACAAGCCAACAAACCAACAAACCAACAAACCAACAAGCCAACAAACCAACAAACCAACAAACCAACAAACCAACAAGCCAACAAACCAACAAACAAATAAACCAACAAACCAAAAACCAACAAACCAACAAGCCAACAAACCAATAAACCAACAAGCCAACAAACCAACAAACCAACAAGCCAACAAACCAACAAACCAACAAACCAACAAACCTACAAGCCAACAAGCCAACAAACCAACAAACCAACAAACCAACAAACCAACAAACCAACAAACCAACAAGCCAACAAACCAACAAACCAAGTAACCAAAAAGCCAACAAACTAAAAAACGAACAAGCCAACAAGCCAACAAACCAACAAAATAACAAAACAACTAGCCAACAAGCCAACAAACCAACAAACCAACAAGCCAACAAACCAACAAACCAACAAGCCAACAAGCCAAAAAGCCAACAAACCAACAAGCCAACAAGCCAACAAACCAACAAACCTACAAGCCAACAAACCAAGTAACCAAAACGCCAACAAACTAACAAACCAACAAGCCAACAAACCAACAAGCCAACAAGCCAACAAACCAACAAACTAACAAACCAACAAACCAACAAACTAATAAACCAAAAAACCAACAAACCAACAAGCCAACAAGCCAACAAACCAACAAACTAACAAACCAACAAACGAACTAACCAACAAACCAACAAGCCAACAAACCAACAAACCAACAAACCAACAAACCAACAAACTAACAAACCAACAAGCCAACAAACCAGCAAACCAACAAGCCAACAAACCAACAAACCAACAAACCAACAAACCAACAAACCAACAAACCAACACGCCAACAAACAAACAAACTAAGTAACTAACAAGCCAACAAACCAACAAACTAACAAACGAAAGAACGAACTAACCAACACACCAACAAGCCAACAAGCCAACAAGCCAACAAACCAACAAACCAACAAACCAACAAACCAACAAACTAACAAACCAACAAGCCACCAAGCCAACAAACCAACAAACCAACAAACCAACAAGCCAATAAGCCAACAAACCAACAAACCAACAAACCAACAAGCCAACAAACCAACAAACCGAAAAACCAACAAAGCAACAAACCAACAAGCCAACAAGCCAACAAACCAACAAACCAACAAGCCAACAAACCAACAAACCAACAAACTAAGTAACCAACAAGCCAACAACCAACAAACCAACAAGCCAACAAGCCAACAAACCAACAAACCAACAAGCCAACAAACCAACATACCAACAAACCAAAAAACCAACAAACCAACAAACCAACAAACCAACAAACTAACAAACCAACAAGCCAACAAACCAACAAACCAACAAACAAACAAACCAAGTAACCAAAAAGCCAACAAACTAACAAACAAACAAGCCAACAAGCCAACAAACCAACAAGCCAACAAACCAATAAACCAACAAAGCAACAAGCCAACAAGCCAACAAACCAACAAACCAACAAGCCAACAAACCAACAAACCAACAAGCCAACAAGCCAACAAACCAACAAACCAAGTAACCAAAAAGCCAACAAACTAACAAACCAACAAGCCAACAAACCAACAAGCCAACAAACCACCAAACCGAAAAACCAACAAACCAACAAACCAACAAGCCAACAAGCCAACAAACCAACAAACCAACAAGCCAACAAACCAACAAACCAACAAACTAAGTAACCAACAAGCCAACAACCAACAAACCAACAAGCCAACAAGCCAACAAACCAACAAACCAACAAGCCAACAAACCAACATACCAGCAAACCAAAAAACCAACAAACCAACAAAACAACAAACCAACAAACTAACAAACCAACAAGCCAACAAACCAACAAACCAACAAACTAACAAACCAAGTAACCAAAAAGCCAATAAACTAACAAACAAACAAGCCAACAAGCCAACAAACCAACAAGCGAACAAACCAATAAACCAACAAAGCAACAAGCCAACAAGCCAACAAACCAACAAACCAACAAGCCAACAAACCAATAAACCAACTAGCCAACAAGACAACAAACCAACAAACCAAGTAACCAAAAAGCCAACAAACTAACAAACCAACAAGCCAACAAGCCAACAAACCAACAAACCAACAAACCAACAAACCAACAAACCAACAGACCAACAAACCAACAAACCAATAAACCAAAAAACGAACAAACCAACAAGCCAACAAGCCAACAAACCAACAAACTAACAAACCAACAAACGAACTAACCAACAAACCAACAAGCCAACAAGGCAACAAACCAACAAACCAACAAACCAACAAACTAACAAACCAACAAGCCAAAAAACCAACGAACTAACAAACCAACAAACGAACTCACCAACAAACCAACAAGCCAACAAGCCAACAAACCAACAAACCAACAAACCAACAAACTAAGTAACCAACAAGCCAACAAACCAACAAACCAACAAGCCAACAAGCCAACAAACCAACAAACCAACAAGCCAACAAACCAACAAACCAACAAGCCAACAAACCAACAAACCAACAAGCCAACAAACCAACAAACCAACAAACCAACAAATCTACAAGCCAACAAGTAAACAAACCAACAAGCCAACAAACCAACAAACCAACAAACTAAGTAACCAACAAGCCAACAAACTAACAAACCAACAAGCCAACAAGCCAACAAACCAACAAACCAACAAAGCAACAAGCCAACAAGCCTAAAAACCAACAAACCAACAAGCCAACAAACCAACAAACCAACAAGCCAACAAGCCAACAAACCAATAAACCAACAAGCCAACAAACCAACAAACCAACAAGCCAACAAACCAACAAACCAACAAACCAACAAATCTACAAGCCAACAAGTAAACAAACCAACAAGCCAACAAACCAACAAACCAACAAACCAACAAACCAACAAGCCAACAAACCAACAAGCCAACAAACCAACAAACCAAGTAACCAAAAAGCCAACAAACTAAAAAACGAACAAGCCAACAAGCCAACAAACCAACAAAATAACAAAACAACAAGCCAACAAGCCAACAAACCAACAAATCAACAAGCCAACAAACCAACAAACCAACAAGCCAACAAGCCAAAAAACCAACAAACCAACAAACCAACAAGCCAACAAACAAACAAACCAAAAAACCAACAAACCAACAAACCAACAAACCAACAAGCCAACAAGCCAACAAACCGACAAACCAACAAACCAACAAACCAACAAACTAAGTAACCAACAAGCCAACAAACCAACAAACCAACAAGCCAACAAGCCAACAAACCAACAAACCAACAAGCCAACAAACCAACAAACCAACAAACCAAAAAACCAACAAACCAACAAACCAACAAACCAACAAACCAACAAACCAACAAGCCAACTAGCCAACAAACCTACAAACCAACAAACCAACAAGCCAACAAACCAACAAGCCAACAAACCAACAAACCAACAAACCAAGTAACCAAAAAGCCAACAAATTAATAAACCAACAAGCCAACAAGCCAACAAACCAACAAACCAACAAAGCAACAAGCCAACAAGCCAACAAACCAACAAACCAACAAGCCAACAAACCAACAAACCAACAAGCCAACAAGCCAACAAACCAACAAACCAACAAACCAACAAGCCAACAAACCAACAAACCAACAAGCCAACAAACCAACAAATCAACAAACCAACAAACCAACAAGCCAACAAGCCAACAAACCAACAAGCCAACAAACCAACAAGCCAACAAACCAACAACCCAACAAACCAAGTAACCAAAAAACCAACAAACTAACAAACCAACAAGCCAACAAGGCAACAAACCAACAAACCAACAAAGCAACAAGCCAACAAGCCAACAAACCAACAAACCAACAAGCCAACAAACCAACAAACCAACAAGCCAACAAGCCAACAAACCAACAAACCAACAAACCAACAAGCCAACAAACCAACAAATAAAAAAACCGACAAACCAAATAACCGACAAGCCAACAAGCCAACAAACCAACAAACCAACAAACCAACAAACCAACAAGCCAACAAACCAACAAGCCAACAAACCAACAAACCAACAAACCAAGTAACCAAAAAGCCAACAAACTAACAAACCAACAAGCCAACAAGCCAACAAACCAACAAACCAACAAAACAACAAGCCAACAAGCCAACAAACCAACAAAACAACAAGCCAATAAACCAACAAACCAACAAGCCAAGAAGCCAACAAACCAACAAACCAACAAACCAACAAGCCAACAAACCAACAAACCAAAAAACCAACAAAACAACAAACCAACAAGCCAACAAGCCCACAAGCCAACAAACCAACAAACCAACAAACCAACAAACCAACAAACTAAGTAACCAACAAGCCAACAAACCAACAAACCAACTAGCCAACAAGCCAACAAACCAACAAACCAACAAACCAACAAGCCAACAAGCCAACAAACCAACAAGCCAACAAACCAACAAACCAACAAACCAACAAGCCAACAAACCAACAAATCAACAAACCAACAAACAAATAAACCAACAAACCAACAAACCAACAAGCCAACAAACCAACAAGCCAACAAACTAACAAACCCACAAACAAACTAACCAAGAAACCAACAAGCCAACAAGCCAAAAAGCCAACAAACCAACAAACCAACAAGCCAACAAACCAACAAACCAACAAACCAAGTAACCAAAAAGCCAACAAACTAACAAACCAACAAGCCAACAAGCCAACAAACCAACAAACCAACAAAGCAACAAGCTAACAAGCCAACAAACCAACAAACCAACAAGCCAACAAACCAAGTAACCAAAAAGCCAACAAACTAACAAACCAACAAGCCAACAAACCAAAAAGCCAACAAGCCAACAAACCAACAAACAAACAATCCAACAAACCAACAAACCAACAAACCAACAAACCAATAAACCAAAAACCCAACAAACCAACAAACCAACAAACCACAAACCAACAAACCAATTAACCAACAAACCAACAAACCAACAAACCAACAAACCAACAAACCAACAAACCCACAAACCAACAAACCAGCAAAGAAATAAACCAACAAACCAACAAACCAACAAACCAACAAACCAACAAACCAACAAACCAATAAGCCAACAAGCCAACAAACCAACAAACCAACAAGCCAACAAACCAACAAACCAACAAACCAACAAGCCAACAAACCAACAAGCCAATAAACCAACCAACCAACAACCCAAGTAACCAACAAACCAACCAACCAACAAGCCAACAAGCCAACAAACCAACAAACCAACAAACCAACAAGCCAACAAACCAACAAACCAACAAACCAACAAACCAACAAGCCAACAAACCAACAAACAAATAAACC
This sequence comes from Atherix ibis, assembly GCA_958298945.1. Lineage (NCBI taxonomy): Eukaryota > Metazoa > Arthropoda > Insecta > Diptera > Athericidae > Atherix > Atherix ibis. The sequence continues at coordinate 33,998,537 of OY282608.1, forward strand.
AACAAACCAAAAACCAACAAACCAACAAGCCAACAAGCCAACAAACCAACGAACTAACAAACCAACAAACGAACTCACCAACAAACCAACAAGTCAGCAAGCCAACAAACCAACAAACCAACAAACCAACAAACTAAGTAACCAACAAGCCAACAAACCAACAAACCAACAAACCAACAAGCCAACAAGCCAACAAACCAACAAACCAACAAGCAAACAAACCAACAAACCAAGTAACCAAAAAGCCAAGAAACTAACAAACCAACAAGCCAACAAGCCAACAAATCAACAAACCAACAAAGCAACAAGCCAACAAGCCAACAAACCAACAAACCAACAAGCCAACAAACCAACAAACCAACAAGCCAACAAGCCAACAAACCAATAAACCAACAAGCCAACAAACCAACAAACCAACAAGCCAATAAACCAACAAACCAACAAACCAACAAACCTACAAGCCAACAAGCCAACAAACCAACAAGCCAACAAACCAACAAACCAACAAACCAACAAACCAACAAACCAACAAACCAAGTAACCAAAAAGCCAACAAGCCAACAAACCAACAAACCAACAAAGCAACAAGCTAACAAGCCAACAAACCAACAAACCAACAAGCCAACAAACCAAGTAACCAAAAAGCCAACAAACTAACAAACCAACAAGCCAACAAACCAAAAAGCCAACAAGCCAACAAACCAACAAACAAACAATCCAACAAACCAACAAACCAACAAACCAACAAACCAACAAACCAATAAACCAAAAACCCAACAAACCAACAAACCAACAAACCACAAACCAACAAACCAATTAACCAACAAACCAACAAACGAACAAACCAACAAACCAACAAACCAACAAACCAACAAACCAACAAACCCACAAACCAACAAACCAGCAAAGAAATAAACCAACAAACCAACAAACCAACAAACCAACAAACCAACAAACCAATAAGCCAACAAGCCAACAAACCAACAAACCAACAAGCCAACAAACCAACAAACCAACAAACCAACAAGCCAACAAACCAACAAGCCAATAAACCAACCAACCAACAACCCAAGTAACCAACAAACCAACCAACCAACAAGCCAACAAGCCAACAAACCAACAAACCAACAAACCAACAAGCCAACAAACCAACAAACCAACAAACCAACAAACCAACAAGCCAACAAACCAACAAACAAATAAACCAACAAACCAAAAACCAACAAACCAACAAGCCAATAAGCCAACAAACCAACGAACTAACAAACCAACAAACGAACTCACCAACAAACCAGCAAGCCAGCAAGCCAACAAACCAACAAACCAACAAACCAACAAACTAAGTAACCAACAAGCCAACAAACCAACAAACCAACAAGCCAACAAGCCAACAAACCAACAAACCAACAAGCAAACAAACCAACAAACCAAGTAACCAAAAAGCCAAGAAACTAACAAACCAACAAGCCAACAAGCCAACAAGTCAACAAACCAACAAAGCAACAAGCCAACAAGCCAACAAACCAACAAACCAACAAGCCAACAAACCAACAAACCAACAAGCCAACAAGCCAACAAACCAATAAACCAACAAGCCAACAAACCAACAAACCAACAAGCCAATAAACCAACAAACCAACAAACCAACAAACCTACAAGCCAACAAGCCAACAAACCAACAAGCCAACAAACCAACAAAACAACAAACCAACAAACCAACAAGCCAACAAACCAACAAACCAAGTAACCAAAAAGCCAACAAACTAAAAAACGAACAAGCCAACAAGCCAACAAACCAACAAAATAACAAAACAACAAGCCAACAAGCCAACAAACCAACAAACCAACAAGCCAACAAACCAACAAACCAACAAGCCAACAAGCCAAAAAACCAACAAACCAACAAACCAACAAGCCAACAAACCAAAAAACCAACAAACCAACAAACCAACAAACCAACAAACCAACAAGCCAACAAGCCAACAAACCGCCAAACCAACAAACCAACAAACCAACAAACTAAGTAACCAACAAGCCAACAAACCAACAAACCAACAAGCCAACAAGCTAACAAACCAACAAACCAACAAACCAACAAGCCAAAAAGCCAACAAACCAACAAACCAACAAGCCAACAAGCCAACAAACCAATAAACCAACAAGCCAACAAACCAACAAACCAACAAGCCAACAAACCAACAAACCAACAAACCAACAAACCAACAAACCAACAAACCAACAAACCAACAAACCAAGTAACCAAAAAGCCAACAAACTAACAAACCAACAAGCCAACAAGCCAACAAACCAACAAACCAACAAAGCAACAAGCTAACAAGCCAACAAACCAACAAACCAACAAGCCAACAAACCAAGTAACCAAAAAGCCAACAAACTAACAAACCAACAAGCCAACAAACCAAAAAGTCAACAAGCCAACAAACCAACAAACAAACAATCCAACAAACCAACAAACCAACAAACCAACAAACCAATAAACCAAAAACCCAACAAACCAACAAACCAACAAACCACAAACCAACAAACCAATTAACCAACAAACCAACAAACGAACAAACCAACAAACCAACAAACCAACAAACCAACAAACCAACAAACCCACAAACCAACAAGCCAACAAACCAACAAACCAACAAGCCAACAAACCAACAAACCAACAAACCAACAAGCCAACAAACCAACAAGCCAATAAACCAACCAACCAACAACCCAAGTAACCAACAAACCAACCAACCAACAAGCCAACAAGCCAACAAACCAACAAACCAACAAACCAACAAGCCAACAAACCAACAAACCAACAAACCAACAAACCAACAAGCCAACAAACCAACAAACAAATAAACCAACAAACCAAAAACCAACAAACCAACAAGCCAACAAGCCAACAAACCAACGAACTAACAAACCAACAAACGAACTCACCAACAAACCAACAAGCCAGCAAGCCAACAAACCAACAAACCAACAAACCAACAAACTAAGTAACCAACAAGCCAACAAACCAACAAACCAACAAGCCAACAAGCCAACAAACCAACAAACCAACAAGCAAACAAACCAACAAACCAAGTAACCAAAAAGCCAAGAAACTAACAAACCAACAAGCCAACAAGCCAACAAATCAACAAACCAACAAAGCAACAAGCCAACAAGCCAACAAACCAACAAACCAACAAGCCAACAAACCAACAAACCAACAAGCCAACAAGCCAACAAACCAATAAACCAACAAGCCAACAAACCAATTAACCAACAAGCCAATAAACCAACAAACCAACAAACCAACAAACCTACAAGCCAACAAGCCAACAAACCAACAAGCCAACAAACCAACAAACCAACAAACCAACAAACCAACAAGCCAACAAACCAACAAACCAAGTAACCAAAAAGCCAACAAACTAAAAAACGAACAAGCCAACAAGCCAACAAACCAACAAAATAACAAAACAACAAGCCAACAAGCCAACAAACCAACAAACCAACAAGCCAACAAACCAACAAACCAACAAGCCAACAAGCCAAAAAAACCAACAAACCAACAAACCAACAAGCCAACAAACCAAAAAACCAACAAACCAACAAACCAACAAACCAACAAACCAACAAGCCAACAAGCCAACAAACCGACAAACCAACAAACCAACAAACCAACAAACTAAGTAACCAACAAGCCAACAAACCAACAAACCAACAAGCCAACAAGCTAACAAACCAACAAACCAACAAACCAACAAGCCAAAAAGCCAACAAACCAACAAACCAACAAGCCAACAAGCCAACAAACCAATAAACCAACAAGCCAACAAACCAACAAACCAACAAGCCAACAAACCAACAAACCAACAAACCAACAAACCTACAAGCCAACAAGCCAACAAACCAACAAGCCAACAAACCAACAAACCAACAAACCAACAAACCAACAAGCCAACAAACCAACAAACCAAGTAACCAAAAAGCCAACAAACTAAAAAACGAACAAGCCAACAAGCCAACAAACCAACAAAATAACAAAACAACAAGCCAACAATCCAACAAACCAACAAACCAACAAGCCAACAAACCAACAAACCAACAAGCCAACAAGCCAAAAAGTCAACAAACCAACAAGCCAACAAGCCAACAAACCAACAAACCAACAAAGCAACAAGCCAACAAGCCAACAAACCAACAAACCTACAAGCCAACAAACCAAGTAACCAAAACGCCAACAAACTAACAAACCAACAAGCCAACAAACCAACAAGCCAACAAGCCAACAAACCAACAAACTAACAAACCAACAAACCAACAAACTAATAAACCAAAAAACCAACAAACCAACAAGCCAACAAGCCAACAAACCAACAAACTAACTAACCAACAAACGAACTAACCAACAAACCAACAAGCCAACAAACCAACAAACCAACAAACCAACAAACCAACAAACTAACAAACCAACAAGCCAACAAACCAGCAAACCAACAAGCCAACAAACCAACAAACCAACAAACCAACAAACCAAAAAACCAACATGCCAACAAACAAACAAACTAAGTAACTAACAAGCCAACAAACCAACAAACTAACAAACGAAAGAACGAACTTACCAACAAACCAACAAGCCAACAAGCCAACAAGCCAACAAACCAACAAACCAACAAACCAACAAACCAACAAACTAACAAACCAACAAGCCAACAAGCCAACAAACCAACAAACCAACAAACCAACAAGCCAATAAGCCAACAAACCAACAAACCAACAAACCAACAAGCCAACAAACCAACAAACCGAAAAACCAACAAACCAACAAACCAACAAGCCAACAAGCCAACAAACCAACAAACCAACAAGCCAACAAACCAACAAACCAACAAACTAAGTAACCAACAAGCCAACAACCAACAAACCAACAAGCCAACAAGCCAACAAACGAACAAACCAACAAGCCAACAAACCAACATACCAACATACCAACAAACCAAAAAACCAACAAACCAACAAACCAACAAACCAACAAACTAACAAACCAACAAGCCAACAAACCAACAAACCAACAAACCAACAAACAAACAAACCAAGTAACCAAAAAGCCAACAAACTAACAAACAAACAAGCCAACAAGCCAACAAACCAACAAGCCAACAAACCAATAAACCAACAAAGCAACAAGCCAACAAGCCAACAAACCAACAAACCAACAAGCCAACAAACCAACAAACCAACAAGCCAACAAGCCAACAAACCAACAAACCAAGTAACCAAAAAGCCAACAAACTAACAAACCAACAAGCCAACAAGCCAACAAACCAACAAACCAACAAACCAACAAACCAACAAACCAACAGACCAACAAACCAACAAACCAATAAACCAAAAAACGAACAAACCAACAAGCCAACAAGCCAACAAACCAACAAACTAACAAACCAACAAACGAACTAACCAACAAACCAACAAGCCAACAAGGCAACAAACCAACAAACCAACAAACCAACAAACTAACAAACCAACAAGCCAACAAACCAACAAACCAACAAGCCAACAAACCAACAAACCAACAAACCAACATGCCAACAAACCAACAAACTAAGTAACCAACAAGCCAACAAACCAACAAACCAACAAACCAACAAACCAACAAACCAAGTAACCAAAAAGCCAACAAACTAACAAACCAACAAGCCAACAAGCCAACAAACCAACAAACCAACAAAGCAACAAGCCAACAAGCCAACAAGCCAACAAACCAACAAACCAACAAGCCAACATACCAAGTAACCAAAAAGCCAACAAACTAACAAACCAACAAGCCAACAAACCAAAAAGCCAACAAACCAAAAAACCAACAAACCAACAAACCAACAAACCAACAAACCAACAAACCAACAAACCAACAAACCAACAAAACAATAAACCAAAAACCCAACAAACCAACAAACCAACAAACCACAAACCAACAAACCAATTAACCAACAAACCAACAAACGAACAAACCAACAAACCAACAAACCAACAAACCAACAAACCAACAAACCCACAAACCAACAAACCAGCAAACAAATAAACCAACAAACCAACAAACCAACAAACCAACAAACCAACAAACCAACAAACCAACAACTCAACAAGCCAACAAACCAACAAACCAACAAGCCAATAAACCAACAAACCAACAAGCCAATAAACCAACCAACCAACAAACCAAGTAACCAACAAACCAACCAACCAACAAGCGAACAAGCCAACAAACCAACAAACCAACAAACCAACAAGCCAACAAACCAACAAACCAACAAACCAACAAACCAACAAGCCAACAAACCAACAAACAAATAAACCAACAAACCAAAAACCCACAAACCAACAAGCCAACAAACCAACAAACCAACAAGCCAACAAACCAACAAACCAAGTAACCAAAAAGCCAACAAACTAACAAACCAACAAGCCAACAAGCCAACAAACCAACAAACCAACAAAGCAACAAGCCAACAAGCCAACAAACCAACAAACCAACAAGCCAACAAACCAACAAACCAACAAGCCAACAAGCCAACAAACCAATAAACCAACAAGCCAACAAACCAACAAACCAACAAGCCAACAAACCAACAAACCAACAAACCAACAAATCTACAAGCCAACAAGAAAACAAACCAACAAGCCAACAAACCAACAAACCAACAAACCAACAAACCAACAAGCCAACAAATCAACAAGCCAACAAACCAACAAACCAAGTAACCAAAAAGCCAACAAACTAAAAAACGAACAAGCCAACAAGCCAACAAACCAAAAAAATAACAAAACAACAAGCCAACAAGCCAACAAACCAACAAACCAACAAACCAACAAGCCAACAAACCAACAAACCAACAAGCCAACAAGCCAAAAAACCAACAAACCAACAAACCAACAAGCCAACAAACCAACAAACCAAAAAACCAACAAACCAACAAACCAACAAACCAACAAACCAACAAACCAACAAACTAAGTAACCAACAAGCCAACAAACCAACAAACCAACAAGCCAACAAGCTAACAAACCAACAAACCAACAAACCAACAAGCCAAAAAGCCAACAAACCAACAAACCAACAAGCCAACAAACCAACAAACCAAAAAACCAACAAACCAAGTAACCAAAAAGCCAACAAACTAACAAACCAACAAGCCAACAAGGCAACAAACCAACAAACCAACAAAGCAACAAGCCAACAAGCCAACAAACCAACAAACCAACAAGCCAACAAACCAACAAACCAACAAGCCAACAAGCCAACAAACCAACAAACCAACAAACCAACAAGCCAAAAAACCAACAAATAAAAAAACCGACAAACCAACAAACCGACAAGCCAACAAGCCAACAAACCAACAAACCAACAAACCAACAAACCAACAAACCAACAAACCAACAAGCCAACAAACCAACAAGCAAACAAACCAACAAACCAACAAACCAAGTAACCAAAAAGCCAACAAACTAACAAACCAACAAGCCAACAAGCCAACAAACCAACAAACCAACAAAACAACAAGCCAACAAGCCAACAAACCAACAAACCAACAAGCCAATAAACCAACAAACCAACAAGCCAAGAAGCCAACAAACCAACAAACCAACAAACCAACAAGCCAACAAACCAACAAACCAAAAAACCAACAAACCAACAAACCAACAAGCCAACAAGCCCACAAGCCAACAAACCAACAAACCAACAAACCAACAAACCAACAAACTAAGTAACCAACAAGCCAACAAACCAACAAACCAACAAGCCAACAAGCCAACAAACCAACAAACCAACAAACCAACAAACCAACAAGCCGACAAGCCAACAAACCAACAAGCCAACAAACCAACAAACCAACAAACCAACAAGCCAACAAACCAACAAACCAACAAATCAACAAACCAACAAACCAACAAGCCAACAAACCAACAAACCAACAAACCAACATGCCAACAAACCAACAAACTAAGTAACCAACAAGCCAACAAACCAACAAACTAACAAACCAACAAACGAACTAGCCAACAAACCAACAAGCCAACAAGCCAACAAACCAACAAACTAAGTAACCAACAAGCCAACAAACCAACAAACTAACAAGCGAACAAGCCAACAAACCAACAAACCAACAAACCAACAAGCCAACAAACCAACAAACCAACAAACCAACAAACCAATAAACCAAGTAACCAAAAAGCCAACAAACTAACAAACCAACAAGCCAACAAGCCAACAAACCTACAAACCAACAAACCAACAAGCCAACAAACCAACAAGCCAACAAACCAACAAACCAACAAACCAAGTAACCAAAAAGCCAACAAACTAATAAATCAACAAGCCAACAAGCCAACAAACCAACAAACCAACAAAGCAACAAGCCAACAAGCCAACAAACCAACAAACCAACAAGCCAACAAACCAACAAACCAACAAGCCAACAAGCCAACAAACCAACAAACCAACAAACCAACAAGCCAACAAACCAACAAACCAACAAGCCAACAAACCAACAAATCAACAAACCAACAAACCAACAAGCCACCTAGCCAACAAACCAACAAGCCAACAAACCAACAAGCCAACAAACAAACAACCCAACAAACCAAGTAACCAAAAAACCAACAAACTAACAAACCAACAAGCCACCAAGCCAACAAACTAACAAACTAACAAACAAACAAGCCAACAAGCCAACAAACCAACAAACCAACAAATCAACAAGCCAACAAGCCAACAAACCAACAAACCAACAAGCCAACAAACCAACAAACCAACAAGCCAACAAGCCAACAAACCAACAAACCAACAAACCAACAAGCCAACAAACCAACAAACCAACAAGCCAACAAACCAACAAATCAACAAACCAACAAACCAACAAGCCACCTAGCCAACAAACCAACAAGCCAACAAACCAACAAGCCAACAAACAAACAACCCAACAAACCAAGTAACCAAAAAACCAACAAACTAACAAACCAACAAGCCACCAAGCCAACAAACTAACAAACTAACAAACAAACAAGCCAACAAGCCAACAAACCAACAAACCAACAAATCAACAAGCCAACAAACCAACAAACCAAAAAACCAACAAACCAACAAACCAACAAGCCAACAAGCCAACAAACCAACAAACCAACAAGCCAACAAACCAACAAACCAACAAACTAAGTAACCAACAAGCCAACAAACCAACAAGCCAACAAGCCAACAAACCAACAAACCAACAAACCAACAAGCCAACAAACCAACATACCAACAAACCAAAAAACCAACAAACCAACAAACCAACAAACCAACAAACCAACAAACCAACAAACCAACAAACCAACAAGCCAACAAACCAACAAACCAACAAACCAACAAACCAAGTAACCAAAAAGCCAACAAACTCACAAACCAACAAGCCAACAAGCCAACAAACCAATAAACCAACAAAGCAACAAGCCAACAAGCCAACAAACCAACAAACCAACAAACCAAAAAGCCAACAAACCAACAAGCCAACAAGCCAATAAACCAACAAACCAATAAACCAAGTAACCAAAAAGCCAACAAACTAACAAACCAACAAGCCAACAAGACAACAAACCAACAAACCAACAAACCAACAAACCAACAAACCAACAAACCAAGTAACCAAAAAGCCAACAAACTAACAAACCAACAAGCCAACAAGCCAACAAACCAACAAACCAACAAAGCAACAAGCCAACAAGCCAACAAACCAATAAACCAAGTAACCAAAAAGCCAACAAACTAACAAACCAACAAGCCAACAAACCAACAAGCCAACAAGCCAACAAACCAACAAACCAACAAACCAACAAACCAACAAACCAATAAACCAAAAAACCAACAAACCAACAAACCAACAAGCCAACAAACCAACAAACTAACAAACCAACAAGCGAACTAACCAACAAACCAACAAGCCAACAAGTCAACAAACCAACAAACCAACAAACCAACAAACTAACAAACCAGCAAGCCAACAAACCAACAAAACAACAAGCCAACAAATCAACAAACCAACAAACCAACATGCCAACAAACCAACAAACTAAGTAACCAACAAGCCAACAAACCAACAAACTAACAAACCAACAAACGAACTAACCAACAAACCAACAAGCTAACAAGCCAACAAGCCAACAAACCAACAAACCAACAAACCAACAAACTAACAAACCAACAAGCCACCAAGCCAACAAACTAACAAACCAACAAACAAACAAGCCAACAAGCCAACAAACCAACAAACCAACAAATCAACAAGCCAACAAACCAACAAACCAAAAAACCAACAAACCAACAAACCAACAAGCCAAAAAGCCAACAAACCAACAAACCAACAAGCCAACAAACCAACAAACCAACAAACTAAGTAACCAACAAGCCAACAAACCAACAAGCCAACAAGCCAACAAACCAACAAACCAACAAACCAACAAGCCAACAAACCAACATACCAACAAACCAAAAAACCAACAAACCAACAAACCAACAAACCAACAAACCAACAAACCAACAAACCAACAAACCAACAAACCAACAAGCCAACAAACCAACAAACCAACAAACCAACAAACCAAGTAACCAAAAAGCCAACAAACTCACAAACCAACAAGCCAACAAGCCAACAAACCAATAAACCAACAAAGCAACAAGCCAACAAGCCAACAAACCAACAAACCAACAAACCAAAAAGCCAACAAACCAACAAGCCAACAAGCCAACAAACCAACAAACCAATAAACCAAGTAACCAAAAAGCCAACAAACTAACAAACCAACAAGCCAACAAGACAACAAACCAACAAACCAACAAACGAACAAACCAACAAACCAACAAACCAGCAAACCAATAAACCAAAAAACCAACAAACCAACAAGCCAACAATCCAACAAACCAACAAACTAACAAACCAACAAACGAACTAACCAACAAACCAACAAGCCAACAAGCCAACAAGCCAACAAACCAACACACCAACAAACCAACAAACCAACAAACTAACAAACCAACAAGCCAACAAACCAACAAAACAACAAGCCAACAAACCAACAAACCATCAAACCAACATGCCAACAAACCAACAAACTAAGTAACCAACAAGCCAACAAACCAACAAACTAACAAACCAACAAACGAACTAACCAACAAACCAACAAGCCAACAAGCCAACAAACCAACAAACCAACAAACTAAGTAACCAACAAGCCAACAAATCAACAAACCAACAAGCCAACAAGCCAACAAACCAACAAACCCACCAACAAACCAACAAACCAACAAACCAAAAAACCAACAAACCAACAAACCAACAAATCAACAAACCAACAAGCCAACAAGCCAACAAACCAACAAACCAACAAACCAACAAGCCAATAAACCAACAAGCCAACAAACCAACAAACCAACAGACCAAGTAACCAAAAAGCCAACAAACTAACAAACCAACAAGCCAACAAGCCATCAAACCAACAAGCCAACAAAGCAACAAGCTAACAAGCCAACAAACTAACAAACCAACAAGCCAACAAACAAACAAACCAACAAGCCAACAAGCCAACAAACCAACAAACCAACAAACCAACAAGCCAACAAACCAACAAACCAACAAGCCAACAAACCAACAAACCAACAAACCAACAAACCAACAAACCAAAAAACCAACAAACCAACAAACCAACAAGCCAACAAGCCAACAAGCCAACAAGCCAACAAGCCAACAAACCAACACACCAACAAACCAACAAACCAACAAACTAACAAACCAACAAGCCAACAAACCAACAAACCAACAAGCCAACAAACCAACAAACCAACAAACCAACATGCCAACAAACCAACAAACTAAGTAACCAACAAGCCAACAAACCAACAAACTAACAAACCAACAAACGAACTAACCAACAAACCAACAAGCCAACAAGCCAACAAACCAACAAACCAACAAACCAACAAACTAAGTAACCAACAAGCCAACAAACCAACAAACCAACAAGCCAACAAGCCAACAAACCAACAATTCAACAAGCCAACAAACCAACAAACCCACAAACCAAAAAACCAACAAACCAACAAACCAACAAACCAACAAACCAACAAGCCAATAAACCAACAAGCCAACAAACCAACAAACCAAGTAACCAAAAAGCCAACAAACTAACAAACCAACAAGCCAACAAGCCATCAAACCAACAAGCCAACAAAGCAACAAGCTAACAAGCCAACAAACCAACAAACCAACAAGCCAACAAACCAACAAACCAACAAGCCAACAAGCCAACAAACCAACAAACCAACAAACCAACAAGCCAACAAACCAACAAATCAACAAACCAACAAGCCAACAAACCAACAAACCAACAAACCAACAAACCAACAAGCCAACAAGCCAACAAACCAACAAGCCAACAAACCAACAAGCCAACAAACCAACAAACCAACAAACCAACAGACCAAGTAACCAAAAAGCCAACAAACTAACAAACCAACAAGCCAACAAACGAACTAACCAACAAACCAACAAGCCAACAAGCCAACAAGCCAACAAACCAACACACCAACAAACCAACAAACCAACAAACTAACAAACCAACAAGCCAACAAACCAACAAAACAACAAGCCAACAAACCAACAAACCAACAAACCAACATGCCAACAAACCAACAAACTAAGTAACCAACAAGCCAACAAACCAACAAACTAACAAACCAACAAACGAACTAACCAACAAACCAACAAGCCAACAAGCCAACAAACCAACAAGCCAACAAACCAACAAACTAAGTAACCAACAAGCCAACAAACCAACAAACCAACAAGCCAACAAGCCAACAAACCAACAAACCAACAAGCCAACAAACCAACAAACCAACAAACCAAAAAACCAACAAACCAACAAACCAACAAATCAACAAACCAACAAGCCAACAAGCCAACAAACCAACAAACCAACAAACCAACAAGCCAATAAACCAACAAGCCAACAAACCAACAAACCAACAGACCAAGTAACCAAAAAGCCAACAAACTAACAAACCAACAAGCCAACAAGCCATCAAACCAACAAGCCAACAAAGCAACAAGCTAACAAGCCAACAAACTAACAAACCAACAAGCCAACAAACAAACAAACCAACAAGCCAACAAGCCAACAAACCAACAAACCAACAAACCAACAAGCCGACAAACCAACAAACCAACAAGCCAACAAACCAACAAACCAACAAACCAACAAACCAACAAACCAAAAAACCAACAAACCAACAAACCAACAAGCCAACAAGCCAACAAGCCAACAAGCCAACAAGCCAACAAACCAACACACCAACAAACCAACAAACCAACAAACTAACAAACCAACAAGCCAACAAACCAACAAACCAACAAGCCAACAAACCAACAAACCAACAAACCAACATGCCAACAAACCAACAAACTAAGTAACCAACAAGCCAACAAACCAACAAACTAACAAACCAACAAACGAACTAACCAACAAACCAACAAGCCAACAAGCCAACAAACCAACAAACCAACAAACCAACAAACTAAGTAACCAACAAGCCAACAAACCAACAAACCAACAAGCCAACAAGCCAACAAACCAACAATTCAACAAGCCAACAAACCAACAAACCAACAAACCAAAAAACCAACAAACCAACAAACCAACAAACCAACAAACCAACAAACCAACAAGCCAATAAACCAACAAGCCAACAAACCAACAAACCAAGTAACCAAAAAGCCAACAAACTAACAAACCAACAAGCCAACAAGCCATCAAACCAACAAGCCAACAAAGCAACAAGCTAACAAGCCAACAAACCAACAAACCAACAAGCCAACAAACCAACAAACCAACAAGCCAACAAGCCAACAAACCAACAAACCAACAAACCAACAAGCCAACAAACCAACAAATCAACAAACCAACAAGCCAACAAACCAACAAACCAACAAACCAACAAACCAACAAGCCAACAAGCCAACAAACCAACAAGCCAACAAACCAACAAGCCAACAAACCAACAAACCAACAAACCAACAGACCAAGTAACCAAAAAGCCAACAAACTAACAAACCAACAAGCCAACAAGCCAACAAACCAACAAACCAACAAAGCAACAAGCCAACAAGCCAACAAACCAACAAACCAACAAGCCAACAAACCAACAAACCAACAAGCCACCAAGCCAACAAACCAACAAACCAACAAACCAACAAGCCAGCAAACCAACAAACCAAAAAACTCACAAACCAACAAGCCAACAAGCCAACAAACCAACAAGCCAACAAACCAATAAACCAACAAAGCAACAAGCCAACAAACCAACAAACCAACAAACCAACAAGCCAACAAACCAACAAACCAACAAGCAAACAAGCCAACAAACCAACAAACCAAGTAACCAAAAAGCTAACAAACTAACAAACCAACAAGCCAACAAGCCAACAAACCAACAAACCAACAAACTAAGTTACCAACAAGCCAACAAACCAACAAACTAACAAACCAACAAACGAACTAACCAACAAACCAACAAGCCAACAAACCAACAAACCAACAAAACAACAAACCAACAAACCAACAAACTAAGTAACCAACAAGCCAACAAACCAACAAACCAACAAGCCAACAAGCCAACAAACCAACAAACCAACAAGCCACAAACCAACAAACCAACAAACCAAAAAACCAACAAACCAACAAACCAACAAACCAACAAACCAATAAACCAACAAACCAACAAGCCAACAAGCCAACAAACCAACAAACCAACAAACCAACAAGCCAACAAACCAACAAGCCAACAAACCAACAAACCAAGTAACCAAAAAGCCAACAAACTAACAAACCAACAAGCCAACAAGCCAACAAACCAACAAACCAACAAAGCAACAAGCCAACAAGCCAACAAACCAACAAACCAACAAGCCAACCAACCAACAAACCAACAAGCCTACAAGCCAACAAACCAACAAACCAACAAACCAACAAGCCAACAAACCAACAAACCAAAAAACCGACAACCAACAAACCAACAAGCCAACAAGCCAACAAACCAACAAACCAAAAAGCCAACAAACCAACAAACCAACAAACTAAGTAACCAACAAGCCAACAAACCAACAAACCAACAAGCCAACAAGCCAACAAATCAACAAACCAACAAACAAATAAACCAACAAACCAACAAACCAACAAGCCAACAAACCAACAAGCCAACAAACTAACAAACCCACAAACAAACTAACCAAGAAACCAACAAGCCAACAAGCCAACAAACCAACAAGCCAACAAGCCAACAAACCAACAAACCAACAAAGCAACAAGCCAACAAGCCAACAAACCACAAACCAAGTAACCAAAAAGCCAACAAACTAACAAACCAACAAGCCAACAAACGAACAAGCCAACAAGCCAACAAACCAACAAACCAACAAACCAACAAACCAACAAACCAATAAACCAAAAAACCAACAAACCAACAAGCCAACAAGCCAACAAACCAACAAACTAACAAACCAACAAGCGAACTAACCAACAAACCAACAAGCCAACAAGTCAACAAACCAACAAACCAACAAACCAACAAACCAACAAACTAACAAACCAGCAAGCCAACAAACCAACAAACCAACAAGCCAACAAATCAACAAACCAACAAACCAACATGCCAACAAACCAACAAACTAAGTAACCAACAAGCCAACAAACCAACAAACTAACAAACCAACAAACGAACTAACCAACAAACCAACAAGCCAACAAGCCAATAAACCAACAAACCAACAAACCAACAAACTAACAAACCAACAAGCCACCAAGCCAACAAACCAACAAACCAACAAACAAACAAGCCAACAAGCCAACAAACCAACAAACCAACAAATCAACAAGCCAACAAACCAACAAACCAAAAAACCAACAAACCAACAAACCAACAAGCAAACAAGCCAACAAACCAACAAACCAACAAGCCAACAAACCAACAAACCAACAAACTAAGTAACCAACAAGCCAACAAACCAACAAACCAACAAGCGAACAAGCCAACAAACCAACAAACCAACAAACCAACAAGCCAACAAACCAACAAACCAAAAAACTCACAAACCAACAAGCCAACAAGCCAACAAACCAACAAGCCAACAAACCAATAAACCAACAAAGCAACAAGCCAACAAGCCAACAAACCAACAAACCAACAAACGAACTAACCAACAAACCAACAAGGCAACAAGGCAACAAACCAACAAACCAACAAACCAACAAACCAACAAACCAACAAACTAACAAACCAACAAGCCAACAAACCAACAAACCAACAAGCCAACAAACCAACAAACCAACATGCCAACAAACCAACAAACTAAGTAACCAACAAGCCAACAAACCAACAAACTAACAAACCAACAAACGAACTAGCCAACAAACCAACAAGCCAACAAGCCAACAAACCAACAAACCAACAAACTAAGTAACCAACAAGCCAACAAACCAACAAACCAACAAGCCAACAAGCCAACAAACCAACAAACCAACAAGCCAACAAACCAACAAACCAACAAACCAAAAAACCAACAAACCAACAAACCAACAAACCAACAAACCAACAAGCCAACAAGCCAACAAACCTACAAACCAACAAACCAACAAGCCAACAAACCAACAAGCCAACAAACCAACAAACCAACAAACCAAGTAACCAAAAAGCCAACAAACTAATAAATAAACAAGCCAACAAGCCAACAAACCAACAAACCAACAAAGCAACAAGCCAACAAGCCAACAAACCAACAAACCAACTAGCCAACAAACCAACAAACCAACAAGCCAACAAGCCAACAAACCAACAAACCAACAAACCAACAAGCCAACAAACCAACAAACCAACAAGCCAACAAACCAACAAATCAACAAACCAACAAACCAACAAGCCAACAAGCCAACAAACCAACAAGCCAACAAACCAACAAGCCAACAAACCAACAACCCAACAAACCAAGTAACCAAAAAACCAACAAACTAACAAACCAACAAGCCAACAAGGCAACAAACCAACAAACCAACAAAGCAACAAGCCAACAAGCCAACAAACCAACAAACCAACAAGCCAACAAACCAACAAACCAACAAGCCAACAAGCCAACAAACCAACAAACCAACAAACCAACAAGCCAACAAACCAACAAATAAAAAACAGACAAACCAACAAACCGACAAGCCAACAAGCCAACAAACCAACAAACCAACAAACCAACAAACCAACAAGCCAACAAACCAACAAGCCAACAAACCAACAAGCCAACAAGGCAACAAACCAACAAACCAACAAAGCAACAAGCCAACAAGCCAACAAACCAACAAACCAACAAGCCAACAAACCAACAAACCAACAAGCCAACAAGCCAACAAACCAACAAACCAACAAACCAACAAGCCAACAAACCAACAAATAAAAAAACCGACAAACCAACAAACCGACAAGCCAACAAGCCAACAAACCAACAAGCCAACAAACCAACAAACCAACAAACCAACAAGCCAACAAACCAACAAACCAACAAGCCAACAAACCAACAAACCAACAAGCCAACAAGCCAACAAACCAACAAACCAACAAACCAACAAGCCAACAAACCAACAAATAAAAAAACCGACAAACCAACAAACCGACAAGCCAACAAGCCAACAAACCAACAAGCCAACAAACCAACAAGCCAACAAGCCAACAAACCAACAAACCAACAAAACAACAAGCCAACAAGCCAACAAACCAACAAACCAACAAGCCAATAAACCAACAAACCAACAAGCCAAGAAGCCAACAAACCAACAAACCAACAAACCAACAAGCCAACAAACCAACAAACCAAAAAACCTCAAACCAAAAAACCAACAAGCCAACAAGCCCACAAGCCAACAAACCAACAAACCAACAAACCAACAAACCAACAAACTAAGTAACCAACAAGCCAACAAACCAACAAACCAACAAGCCAACAAGACAACAAACCAACAAACCAACAAACCAACAAGCCAACAAGCCAACAAACCAACAAGCCAACAAACCAACAAACCAACGAACCAACAAGCCAACAAACCAACAAACCAACAAATCAACAAACCAACAAACAAATAAACCAACAAACCAACAAACCAACAAGCCAACAAACCAACAAGCCAACAAACTAACAAACCCACAAACAAACTAACCAAGAAACCAACAAGCCAACAAGCCAAAAAGCCAACAAACCAACAAACCAACAAGCCAACAAACCAACAAACCAACAAACCAACAAACCAAGTAACCAAAAAGCCAACAAACTAACAAACCAACAAGCCAACAAGCCAACAAACCAACAAACCAACAAAGCAACAAGCCAACAAGCCAACAAACCAACAAACCAAGTAACCAAAAAGCCAACAAACTAACAAACCAACAAGCCAACAAACCAACAAGCCAACAAGCCAACAAACCAACAAACCAACAAACCAACAAACCAATAAACCAAAAAACCAACAAACCAACAAGCCAACAAGCCAACAAACCAACAAACTAACAAACCAACAAGCGAACTAACCAACAAACCAACAAGCCAACAAGTCAACAAACCAACAAACCAACAAACCAACAAACTAACAAACCAGCAAGCCAACAAACCAACAAACCAACAAGCCAACAAATCAACAAACCAACAAACCAACATGCCAACAAACCAACAAACTAAGTAACCAACAAGCCAACAAACCAACAAACTAACAAACCAACAAACGAACTAACCAACAAACCAACAAGCCAACAAGCCAACAAGCCAACAAACCAACAAACCAACAAACCAACAAACTAACAAACCAACAAGCCACCAAGCCAACAAACCGACAAACCAACAAACAAACAAGCCAACAAGCCAACAAACCAACAAACCAACAAATCAACAAGCCAACAAACCAACAAACCAACAAGCCAACAAACCAACAAACCAACAAGCCAATAAACCAACAAACCAACAAGCCAAGAAGCCAACAAACCAACAACCCAACAAACCAACAAGCCAACAAACCAACAAACCAAAAAACCTCAAACCAAAAAACCAACAAGCCAACAAGCCCACAAGCCAACAAACCAACAAACCAACAAACCAACAAACCAACAAACTAAGTAACCAACAAGCCAACAAACCAACAAACCAACAAGCCAACAAGACAACAAACCAACAAACCAACAAACCAACAAGCCAACAAGCCAACAAACCAACAAGCCAACAAACCAACAAACCAACGAACCAACAAGCCAACAAACCAACAAACCAACAAATCAACAAACCAACAAACAAATAAACCAACAAACCAACAAACCAACAAGCCAACAAACCAACAAGCCAACAAACTAACAAACCCACAAACAAACTAACCAAGAAACCAACAAGCCAACAAGCCAAAAAGCCAACAAACCAACAAACCAACAAGCCAACAAACCAACAAACCAACAAACCAACAAACCAAGTAACCAAAAAGCCAACAAACTAACAAACCAACAAGCCAACAAGCCAACAAACCAACAAACCAACAAAGCAACAAGCCAACAAGCCAACAAACCAACAAACCAAGTAACCAAAAAGCCAACAAACTAACAAACCAACAAGCCAACAAACCAACAAGCCAACAAGCCAACAAACCAACAAACCAACAAACCAACAAACCAATAAACCAAAAAACCAACAAACCAACAAGCCAACAAGCCAACAAACCAACAAACTAACAAACCAACAAGCGAACTAACCAACAAACCAACAAGCCAACAAGTCAACAAACCAACAAACCAACAAACCAACAAACTAACAAACCAGCAAGCCAACAAACCAACAAACCAACAAGCCAACAAATCAACAAACCAACAAACCAACATGCCAACAAACCAACAAACTAAGTAACCAACAAGCCAACAAACCAACAAACTAACAAACCAACAAACGAACTAACCAACAAACCAACAAGCCAACAAGCCAACAAGCCAACAAACCAATAAACCAACAAACCAACAAACTAACAAACCAACAAGCCACCAAGCCAACAAACCAACAAACCAACAAACAAACAAGCCAACAAGCCAACAAACCAACAAACCAACAAATCAACAAGCCAACAAACCAACAAACCAAAAAACCAACAAACCAACAAACCAACAAGCCAACAAGCCAACAAACCAACAAACCAACAAGCCAACAAACCAACAAACCAACAAACTAAGTAACCAACAAGCCAACAAACCAACAAACCAACAAGCCAACAAGCCAACAAACCAACAAACCAACAAACCAACAAGCCAACAAACCAACATACCAACAAACCAAAAAACCAACAAACCAACAAACCAACAAACCAACAAACCAACAAACCAACAAACCAACAAGCCAACAAACCAACAAACCAACAAACCAACAAACCAAGTAACCAAAAAGCCAACAAACTCACAAACCAACAAGCCAACAAGCCAACAAACCAATAAACCAACAAAGCAACAAGCCAACAAGCCAACAAACCAACAAACCAACAAACCAAAAAGCCAACAAACCAACAAACCAACAAGCCAACAAGCCAACAAACCAACAAACCAATAAACCAAGTAACCAAAAAGCCAACAAACTAACAAACCAACAAGCCAACAAGACAACAAACCAACAAACCAACAAACGAACAAACCAACAAACCAACAAACCAGCAAACCAATAAACCAAAAAACCAACAAACCAACAAGCCAACAATCCAACAAACCAACAAACTAACAAACCAACAAACGAACTAACCAACAAACCAACAAGCCAACAAGCCAACAAGCCAACAAACCAACACACCAACAAACCAACAAACCAACAAACTAACAAACCAACAAGCCAACAAACCAACAAACCAACAAGCCAACAAACCAACAAACCAACAAACCAACATGCCAACAAACCAACAAACTAAGTAACCAACAAGCCAACAAACCAACAAACTAACAAACCAACAAACGAACTAACCAACAAACCAACAAGCCAACAAGCCAACAAACCAACAAACCAACAAACCAACAAACTAAGTAACCAACAAGCCAACAAACCAACAAACCAACAAGCCAATAAGCCAACAAACCAACAAACCAACACGCCAACAAACCAACAAACCAACAAACCAAAAAACCAACAAACCAACAAACCAACAAATCAACAAACCAACAAGCCAACAAGCCAACAAACCAACAAACCAACAAACCAACAAGCCAATAAACCAACAAGCCAACAAACCAACAAACCAACAGACCAAGTAACCAAAAAGCCAACAAACTAACAAACCAACAAGCCAACAAGCCATCAAACCAACAAGCCAACAAAGCAACAAGCTAACAAGCCAACAAACTAACAAACCAATAAACCAACAAACCAAAAAATAAACAAACCAACAAACCAACAAGCCAACAAGCCAACAAGCCAACAAGCCAACAAGCCAACAAACCAACACACCAACAAACCAACAAACCAACAAACTAACAAACCAACAAGCCAACAAACCAACAAACCAACAAGCCAACAAACCAACAACCCAACAAACCAACATGCCAACAAACCAACAAACTAAGTAACCAACAAGCCAACAAACCAACAAACTAACAAACCAACAAACGAACTAACCAACAAACCAACAAGCCAACAAGCCAACAAACCAACAAGCCAACAAGCCAACAAACCAACAAACCAACAAACCAACAAGCCAACAAACCAACAAACCAACAAGCCACCAAGCCAACAAACCAACAAACCAACAAACCAACAAGCCAGCCAACCAACAAACCAAAAAACTCACAAACCAACAAGCCAACAAGCCAACAAACCAACAAGCCAACAAACCAATAAACCAACAAAGCAACAAGCCAACAATCCAACAAACCAACAAACCAACAAGCCAACAAACCAACAAACCAACAAGCCAACAAGCCAACAAACCAACAAACCAAGTAACCAAAAAGCTAACAAACTAACAAACCAACAAGCCAACAAGCCAACAAACCAACAAACTAACAAACTAAGTTACCAACAAGCCAACAAACCAACAAACTAACAAACCAACAAACGAACTAACCAATAAACCAACAAGCCAACAAACCAACAAACCAACAAAACAACAAACCAACAAACCAACAAACTAAGTAACCAACAAGCCAACAAACCAACAAACCAACAAGCCAACAAGCCAACAAAAAGAACAAACCAACAAGCCACAAACCAACAAACCAACAAACCAAAAAACCAACAAACCAACAAACCAACAAACCAACAGACCAATAAACCAACAAACCAACAAGCTAACAAGCCAACAAACCAACAAACCAACAAACCAACAAGCCAACAAACCAACAAGCCAACAAACCAACAAACCAAGTAAACAAAAAGCCAACAAACTAACAAACCAACAAGCCAACAAGCCAACAAACCAACAAACCAACAAAGCAACAAGCCAACAAGCCAACAAACCAACAAACCAACAAGCCAACCAACCAACAAACCAACAAGCCTATAAGCCAACAAACCAACAAACCAACAAACCAACAAACCAACAAACCAACAAACCAAAAAACCGACAACCAACAAACCAACAAGCCAACAAGCCAACAAACCAACAAACCAAAAAGCCAACAAACCAACAAACCAACAAACTAAGTAACCAACAAGCCAACAAATCAACAAACCAACAAACAAATAAACCAACAAACCAACAAACCAACAAGCAAACAAACCAACAAGCCAACAAACTAACAAACCCACAAACAAACTAACCAAGAAACCAACAAGCCAACAAGCCAAAAAGCCAACAAACCAACAATCCAACAAGCCAACAAACCAACAAACCAACAAACCAACAAACCAAGTAACCAAAAAGCCAACAAACTAACAAACCAACAAGCCAACAAGCCAACAAACCAACAAACCAACAAAGCAACAAGCCAACAAGCCAACAAACCACAAACCAAGTAACCAAAAAGCCAACAAACTAACAAACCAACAAGCCAACAAACCAACAAGCCAACAAGCCAACAAACCAACAAACCAACAAACCAACAAACCAACAAACCAATAAACCAAAAAACCAACAAACCAACAAGCCAACAAGCCAACAAACCAACAAACTAACAAACCAACAAGCGAACTAACCAACAAACCAACAAGCCAACAAGTCAACAAACCAACAAACCAACAAACCAACAAACTAACAAACCAGCAAGCCAACAAACCAACAAACCAACAAGCCAACAAATCAACAAACCAACAAACCAACATGCCAACAAACCAACAAACTAAGTAACCAACAAGCCAACAAACCAACAAACTAACAAACCAACAAACGAACTAACCAACAAACCAACAAGCCAACAAGCCAACAAACCAACAAACCAACAAACCAACAAACTAAGTAACCAACAAGCCAACAAACCAACAAACCAACAAGCCAATAAGCCAACAAACCAACAAACCAACACGCCAACAAACCAACAAACCAACAAACCAAAAAACCAACAAACCAACAAACCAACAAATCAACAAACCAACAAGCCAACAAGCCAACAAACCAACAAACCAACAAACCAACAAGCCAATAAACCAACAAGCCAACAAACCAACAAACCAACAGACCAAGTAACCAAAAAGCCAACAAACTAACAAACCAACAAGCCAACAAGCCATCAAACCAACAAGCCAACAAAGCAACAAGCTAACAAGCCAACAAACTAACAAACCAATAAACCAACAAACCAAAAAATAAACAAACCAACAAACCAACAAGCCAACAAGCCAACAAGCCAACAAGCCAACAAGCCAACAAACCAACACACCAACAAACCAACAAACCAACAAACTAACAAACCAACAAGCCAACAAACCAACAAACCAACAAGCCAACAAACCAACAACCCAACAAACCAACATGCCAACAAACCAACAAACTAAGTAACCAACAAGCCAACAAACCAACAAACTAACAAACCAACAAACGAACTAACCAACAAACCAACAAGCCAACAAGCCAACAAACCAACAAGCCAACAAGCCAACAAACCAACAAACCAACA
Organism: Atherix ibis; assembly: GCA_958298945.1. Classification (NCBI taxonomy): domain Eukaryota; kingdom Metazoa; phylum Arthropoda; class Insecta; order Diptera; family Athericidae; genus Atherix; species Atherix ibis. The sequence goes on from OY282608.1 coordinate 34,022,706, forward strand.
AACCAACAAGCCAACAAACCAACAAACCAACAAGCCACCAAGCCAACAAACCAACAAACCAACAAACCAACAAGCCAGCCAACCAACAAACCAAAAAACTCACAAACCAACAAGCCAACAAGCCAACAAACCAACAAGCCAACAAACCAATAAACCAACAAAGCAACAAGCCAACAATCCAACAAACCAACAAACCAACAAGCCAACAAACCAACAAACCAACAAGCCAACAAGCCAACAAACCAACAAACCAAGTAACCAAAAAGCTAACAAACTAACAAACCAACAAGCCAACAAGCCAACAAACCAACAAACTAACAAACTAAGTTACCAACAAGCCAACAAACCAACAAACTAACAAACCAACAAACGAACTAACCAACAAACCAACAAGCCAACAAACCAACAAACCAACAAAACAACAAACCAACAAACCAACAAACTAAGTAACCAACAAGCCAACAAACCAACAAACCAACAAGCCAACAAGCCAACAAAAAGAACAAACCAACAAGCCACAAACCAACAAACCAACAAACCAAAAAACCAACAAACCAACAAACCAACAAACCAACAGACCAATAAACCAACAAACCAACAAGCTAACAAGCCAACAAACCAACAAACCAACAAACCAACAAGCCAACAAACCAACAAGCCAACAAACCAACAAACCAAGTAAACAAAAAGCCAACAAACTAACAAACCAACAAGCCAACAAGCCAACAAACCAACAAACCAACAAAGCAACAAGCCAACAAGCCAACAAACCAACAAACCAACAAGCCAACCAACCAACAAACCAACAAGCCTATAAGCCAACAAACCAACAAACCAACAAACCAACAAACCAACAAACCAACAAACCAAAAAACCGACAACCAACAAACCAACAAGCCAACAAGCCAACAAACCAACAAACCAAAAAGCCAACAAACCAACAAACCAACAAACTAAGTAACCAACAAGCCAACAAATCAACAAACCAACAAACAAATAAACCAACAAACCAACAAACCAACAAGCAAACAAACCAACAAGCCAACAAACTAACAAACCCACAAACAAACTAACCAAGAAACCAACAAGCCAACAAGCCAAAAAGCCAACAAACCAACAATCCAACAAGCCAACAAACCAACAAACCAACAAACCAACAAACCAAGTAACCAAAAAGCCAACAAACTAACAAACCAACAAGCCAACAAGCCAACAAACCAACAAACCAACAAAGCAACAAGCCAACAAGCCAACAAACCACAAACCAAGTAACCAAAAAGCCAACAAACTAACAAACCAACAAGCCAACAAACCAACAAGCCAACAAGCCAACAAACCAACAAACCAACAAACCAACAAACCAATAAACCAAAAAACCAACAAACCAACAAGCCAACAAGCCAACAAACCAACAAACTAACAAACCAACAAGCGAACTAACCAACAAACCAACAAGCCAACAAGTCAACAAACCAACAAACCAACAAACCAACAAACTAACAAACCAGCAAGCCAACAAACCAACAAACCAACAAGCCAACAAATCAACAAACCAACAAACCAACATGCCAACAAACCAACAAACTAAGTAACCAACAAGCCAACAAACCAACAAACTAACAAACCAACAAACGAACTAACCAACAAACCAACAAGCCAACAAGCCAACAAGCCAACAAACCAACAAACCAACAAACCAACAAACTAACAAACCAACAAGCCACCAAGCCAACAAACCAACAAACCAACAAACAAACAAGCCAACAAGCCAACAAACCAACAAACCAACAAATCAACAAGCCAACAAACCAACAAACCAAAAAACCAACAAACCAACAAACCAACAAGCCAACAAGCCAACAAACCAACAAACCAACAAGCCAACAAACCAACAAACCAACAAACTAAGTAACCAACAAGCCAACAAACCAACAAACCAACAAGCCAACAAGCCAACAAACCAACAAACCAACAAACCAACAAGCCAACAAACCAACATACCAACAAACCAAAAAACCAACAAACCAACAAACCAACAAACCAACAAACCAACAAACCAACAAACCAACAAACCAACAAGCCAACAAACCAACAAACCAACAAACCAACAAACCAAGTAACCAAAAAGCCAACAAACTCACAAACCAACAAGCCAACAAGCCAACAAACCAATAAACCAACAAAGCAACAAGCCAACAAGCCAACAAACCAACAAACCAACAAACCAAAAAGCCACCAAACCAACAAACCAACAAGCCAACAAGCCAACAAACCAACAAACCAATAAACCAAGTAACCAAAAAGCCAACAAACTAACAAACCAACAAGCCAACAAGACAACAAACCAACAAACCAACAAACGAACAAACCAACAAACCAACAAACCAGCAGACCAATAAACCAAAAAACCAACAAACCAACAAGCCAACAATCCAACACACCAACAAACTAACAAACCAACAAACGAACTAACCAACAAACCAACAAGCCAACAAGCCAACAAGCCAACAAACCAACACACCAACAAACCAACAAACCAACAAACTAACAAACCAACAAGCTAACAAACCAACAAACCAACAAGCCAACAAACCAACAAACCAACAAACCAACATGCCAACAAACCAACAAACTAAGTAACCAACAAGCCAACAAACCAACAAACTAACAAACCAACAAACGAACTAACCAACAAACCAACAAGCCAACAAGCCAACAAACCAACAAACCAACAAACCAACAAACTAAGTAACCAACAAGCCAACAAACCAACAAACCAACAAGCCAACAAGCCAACAAACCAACAAACCAACAAGCCAACAAACCAACAAACCAACAAACCAAAAAACCAACAAACCAACAAACCAACAAATCAACAAACCAACAAGCCAACAAGCCAACAAACCAACAAACCAACAAACCAACAAGCCAATAAACCAACAAGCCAACAAACCAACAAACCAACAGACCAAGTAACCAAAAAGCCAACAAACTAACAAACCAACAAGCCAACAAGCCATCAAACCAACAAGCCAACAAAGCAACAAGCTAACAAGCCAACAAACTAACAAACCAACAAGCCAACAAACCAACAAACCAACAAGCCAACAAGCCAACAAACCAACAAAGCAACAAACCAACAAGCCAACAAACCAACAAACCAACAAGCCAACAAACCAACAAACCAACAAACCAACAAACCAACAAACCAAAAAACGAGCAAACCAACAAACCAACAAGCCAACAAGCCAACAAGCCAACAAGCCAACAAGCCAACAAACCAACACACCAACAAACCAACAAACCAACAAACTAACAAACCAACAAGCCAACAAACCAACAAACCAACAAGCCAACAAACCAACAAACCAACAAACCAACATGCCAACAAACCAACAAATTAAGTAACCAACAAGCCAACAAACCAACAAACTAACAAACCAACAAACGAACTAACCAACAAACCAACAAGCCAACAAGCCAACAAACCAACAAACCAACAAACCAACAAACTAAGTAACCAACAAGCCAACAAACCAACAAACCAACAAGCCAACAAGCCAACAAACCAACAAACCAACAAGCCAACAAACCAACAAACCAACAAACCAAAAAACCAACAAACCAACAAACCAACAAACCAACAAGCCAATAAACCAACAAGCCAACAAACCAACAAACCAAGTAACCAAAAAGCCAACAAACTAACAAACCAACAAGCCAACAAGCCATCAAACCAACAAGCCAACAAAGCAACAAGCTAACAAGCCAACAAACCAACAAACCAACAAGCCAACAAACCAACAAACCAACAAGCCAACAAGCCAACAAACCAACAAACCAACAAACCAACAAGCCAACAAACCAACAAACCAACAAACCAACAAACCAACAAACCAACAGACCAAGTAACCAAAAAGCCAACAAACTAACAAACCAACAAGCCAACAAGCCAACAAACCAACAAGCCAACAAACCAACAAACCAACAAACCAACAAACCAACAGACCAAGTAACCAAAAAGCCAACAAACTAACAAACCAACAAGCCAACAAGCCGACAAACCAACAAACCAACAAAACAACAAGCCAACAAGCCAACAAACCAACAAACCAACAAGCCAACAAACCAACAAACCAACAAGCCACCAAGCCAACAAACCAACAAACCAACAAACCAACAAGCCAGCAAACCAACAAACCAAAAAACTCACAAACCAACGAGCCAACAAGCCAACAAACCAACAAGCCAACAAACCAATAAACCAACAAAGCAACAAGCCAACAAGCCAACAAACCAACAAACCAACAAGCCAACAAACCAACAAACCAACAAGCCAACAAGCCAACAAACCAACAAACCAAGTAACCAAAAAGCTAACAAACTAACAAACCAACAAGCCAACAAGCCAACAAACCAACAAACCAACAAACTAAGTTACCAACAAGCCAACAAACCAACAAACTAACAAACCAACAAACGAACTAACCAACAAACCAACAAGCCAACAAACCAACAAACCAACAAAACAACAAACCAACAAACCAACAAACTAAGTAACCAACAAGCCAACAAACCAACAAACCAACAAGCCAACAAGCCAACAAACCAACAAACCAACAAGCCACAAACCAACAAACCAACAAACCAAAAAACCAACAAACCAACAAACCAACAAACCAACAAACCAATAAACCAACAAACCAACAAGCCAACAAGCCAACAAACCAACAAACCAACAAACCAACAAGCCAACAAACCAACAAGCCAACAAACCAACAAACCAAGTAACCAAAAAGCCAACAAACTAACAAACCAACAAGCCAACAAGCCAACAAACCAACAAACCAACAAAGCAACAAGCCAACAAGCCAACAAACCAACAAACCAACAAGCCAACCAACCAACAAACCAACAAGCCTACAAGCCAACAAACCAACAAACCAACAAACCAACAAGCCAACAAACCAACAAACCAAAAAACCGACAACCAACAATACAACAAGCCAACAAGCCAACAAACCAACAAACCAAAAAGCCAACAAACCAACAAACTAAGTAACCAACAAGCCAACAAACCAACAAACCAACAAGCCAACAAGCCAACAAACCAACAAACCAACAAGCCAATAAACCAACATACCAATAAACCAAAAAACCAACAAACCAACAAACCAACAAACCAACAAACCAACAAACCAACAAACCAACAAGCCAACAAACCAACAAACCAACAAACCAACAAACCAAGTAACCAAAAAGCCAACAAACTCACAAACCAACAAGCCAACAAGCCAACAAACCAACAAGCCAACAAACTAACAAACCAACAAAGCAACAAGCCAACAAGCCAACAAACCAACAAACCAAAATGCCAACAAACCAACAAACTAAGTAACCAACAAGCCAACAAACCAACAAACTAACAAGCCAACAAGCCAACAAACCAACAAACCAACAAACCAACAAACCAACAAACCAAGTAACCAACAACCAACAAACCATCAAACGAACAAAGCAACAAACCAACAAACCAACAAACCAACAAGCCAACAAACCAACAAACAAATAAACCAACAAACCAACAAACAAATAAACCAACAAACCAACAAACCAACAAACCAACAAACCAACAAACCAACAAACCAACAAACCAACAAACTAACAAACCAACAAGCCAACAAACCAACAAAACAACAAGCCAACAAACCAACAAACCAACAAACCAACAAACCAACAAACCAACATGCGAGCAAACCAACAAACTAAGTAACCAACAAGCCAACAAACCAACAAACCAACAAGCCAACAAGCCAACAAACCAACAAACCAACAAACCAAGTAACCAACAAACCAACAAACCATCAAACGAACAAAGCAACAAACCAACAAGCCAACAAGCCAACAAACCAACAAACCAAGTAACCAAAAAGCCAACAAACTAACAAACCAACAAGCCAACAAACCAACAAGCCAACAAACCAACAAACCAACAAACCAACAAGCCAACAAACTAACAAACCAAAAAACCAACAAACCAACAAACCAAAAAACCAACAACCAACAAGCCAACAAGCCAACAAACCAACAAACCAACAAACCAACAAGCCAACAAACCAACAAACCAAAAAACCAACAAACCAACAAACCAACAAGCCAACAAGCCAACAAACCAACAAACCAACAAGCCAACAAACCAACAAACCAACAAACTAAGTAACCAACAAGCCAACAAACCAACAAACCAACAAGCCAACAAGCCAACAAACTAACAAACCAACAAGCCAACAAACCAACATACCAACAAACCAAAAAACCAACAAACCAACAAACCAACAAACCAACAAACCAACAAACCAACAAGCCAACAAACCAACAAACCAACAAACCAAGTAACCAAAAAGCCAGCAAACTCACAAACCAACAAGCCAACAAGCCAACAAACCAACAAGCCATTAAACCAATAAACCAACAAAGCAACAAGCCAACAAGCCAACAAACCAACAAACCAACAAGCCAACAAACCAACAAACCAACAAGCCAACAAGTCAACAAACCAACAAACCAACAAACCAAGTAACCAAAAAGCCAACAAACCAACAAACCAGCAAAGCAACAAGCCAACAAGCCAACAAACCAACAAACCAACAAGCCAACCAACCAACAAACCAACAAGCCTACAAGCCAACAAACCAACAAACCAACAAACCAACAAGCCGACAAACCAACAAACCAAAAAACCGACAACCAACAAACCAACAAGCCAACAAGCCAACAAACCAACAAACCAAAAAGCCAACAAACCAACAAACCAACAAACTAAGTAACCAACAAGCCAACAAACCAACAAACCAACAAGCCAACAAGCCAACAAACCAACAAACCAACAAGCCAACAAACCAACATACCAATAAACCAAAAAACCAACAAACCAACAAACCAACAAACCAACAAACCAACAAACCAACAAACCAACAAACCAAATCAAGTAACCAACAACCAACAAACCATCAAACGAACAAAGCAACAAACCAACAAACCAACAAACCAACAAGCCAACAAACCAACAAACAAATAAACCAACAAACCAACAAACAAATAAACCAACAAACCAACAAACCAACAAACCAACAAACCAACAAACCAACAAACCAACAAACCAACAAACCAACAAACCAACAAACTAACAAACCAACAAGCCAACAAACCAACAAACCAACAAGCCAACAAACCAACAAACCAACAAACCAACATGCGAACAAACCATCAAACTAAGTAACCAACAAGCCAACAAACCAACAAACCAACAAGCCAACAAGCCAACAAACCAACAAACCAACAAACCAAGTAACCAACAAACCAACAAACCATCAAACGAACAAAGCAACAAACCAACAAGCCAACAAGCCAATAAACCAACAAACCAAGTAACCAAAAAGCCAACAAACTAACAAACCAACAAGCCAACAAACCAACAAGCCAACAAACCAACAAACCAACAAACCAACAAGCCAACAAACTAACAAACCAAAAAACCAACAAACCAACAAACCAAAAAACCAACAACCAACAAGCCAACAAGCCAACAAACCAACAAACCAACAAACCAACAAGCCAACAAACCAACAAACCAAAAAACCAACAAACCAACAAACCAACAAGCCAACAAGCCAACAAACCAACAAACCAACAAGCCAACAAACCAACAAACCAACAAACTAAGTAACCAACAAGCCAACAAACCAACAAACCAACAAGCCAACAAGCCAACAAACCAACAAACCAAAAAGCCAACAAACCAACATACCAACAAACCAAAAAACCAACAAACCAACAAACCAACAAACCAACAAACCAACAAACCAACAAGCCAACAAACCAACAAACCAACAAACCAAGTAACCAAAAAGCCAGCAAACTCACATACCAACAAGCCAACAAGCCAACAAACCAACAAGCCATTAAACCAATAAACCAACAAAGCAACAAGCCAACAAGCCAACAAACCAACAAACCAACAAGCCAACAAACCAACAAACCAACAAGCCAACAAGTCAACAAACCAACAAACCAACAAACCAAGTAACCAAAAAGCCAACAAACTAACAAACCAACAAGCCAACAAGACAACAAACTAACAAACCAACAAACCAACAAACCAACAAACCAAAAAACTAACAAACCAATAAACCAAAAAACCAACAATCCAACAAGCCAACAAGCCAACAAACCAACAAACTAACAAACCAACAAACGAACTAACAAAGAAACCAACAAGCCACAAGCCAACAAACCAACAAACCAACAAACCAACAGACCAACAAACTAATAAACCAACAACCCAACAAACCAACAAACCAACAAGCCAACAAACCAACAAAACAACAAAACAACATGCCAACAAACCAACAAACTAAGTAACCAACAAGCCAACAAACCAACAAACCAACAAGCCAACAAGCCAACAAACCAACAAACCAACAAGCCAACAAACCAACAAACCAACAAACCAAAAAACCAACAAACCAACAAACCAACAAACCAACAAACCAACAAACCAACAAACCAACAAGCCAACAAGCCAACAAACCAACAAACCAACAAACCAACAAGCCAACAAACCAACAAGCCAGCAAACCAAAAAACCAAGTAACCAAAAAGCCAACAAACTAACAAACCAACAAGCCAACAAGCCTACAAACCAACAAACCAACAAAGCAACAAGCCAACAAACCAAAAAACCAATAAACCAACAAGCCAACAAAATAACAAACCAACAAGCCAACAAGCCAACAAACCAACAAACCAACAAACCAACAAACCAACAAGCCAACAACCCAACAAACCAACAAGCCAACAAACCAGCAAACCAACAAACCAACAAGCCAACAAGCCAACAAACCAACAAGCCAACAAACCAACAAGCCAACAAACCAACAAACCAACAAACCAAGTAACCAAAAAGCCAACAAACTAACAAACCAACAAGCCAACAAGCCAACAAACCAACAAACCAACAAAGCAACAAGCCAACAAGCCAACAAACCAAAAAACCAACAAGCCAACAAACTAACAAACCAACAAGCCAACAAGCTAATAAACCAACAAACCAACAAACCAACAAGCCAACAAACCAAACAACTCACAAACCAACAAGCCAACAAGCCAACAAACCAACAAGCCAACAAACCAATAAACCAACAAAGCAACAAGCCAACAAGCCAACAAACCAACAAACCAACAAGCCAACAAACCAACAAACCAACAAGCCAACAAACCAACAAACCAACAAACCAAGTAACCAAAAAGCCAACAAACTAACAAACCAACAAACCAACAAGCCAACAAGCCAACAAACCAACAAACCAACAAACCAACAAACCAACAAACCAACAAACCAACAAACCAATAAACCAAAAAACAAACAAATCAACAAGCCAACAAGCCAACAAACCAACAAACTAAGTAACCAACAAGCCAACAAACCAACAAACCAACAAGCCAACAAGCCAACAAACCAACAAACCAACAAGCCAACAAACCAACAAACCAACAAACCAAAAAACCAACACCCCAACAAACCAACAAATCAACAAACCAACAAGCCAACAAGCCAACAAACCAACAAACCAACAAGCCAATAAACCAACAAGCCAACAAACAAACAAACCAACAGACCAAGTAACCAAAAAGCCAACAAACTAACAAACCAACAAGCCAACAAGCCATCAAACCAACAAGCCAACAAAACAACAAGCTAACAAGCCAACAAACCAACAAACCAACAAGCCAACAAACGAACAAACCAACAAGCCAACAAGCCAACAAACCAACAAACCAACAAACCAACAAGCCAACAAACCAACAAACCAACAAGCCAACAAACCAACAAACCAACAAACCAACAAACCAACAAACCAAAAAACCAACAAACCAACAAACCAACAAGCCAACAAGCCAACAAGCCAACAAGCCAACAAGCCAACAAACCAACACACCAACAAACCAACAAACCAACAAACTAACAAACCAACAAGCCAACAAACCAACAAACCAACAAGCCAACAAACCAACAAACCAACAAACTAACATGCCAACAAACCAACAAACTAAGTAACCAACAAGCCAACAAACCAACAAACTAACAAACCAACAAACGAACTAACCAACAAACCAACAAACCAACAAGCCAACAAACCTTCAAACCAACAAGCCAACAAGCCAACAAACCAACAAACCAACAAGCCAACAAACCCACAAACCAACAAACCAAAAAACCAACAAACCAACAAACCAACAAACCAACAAGCCAATAAACCAACAAGCCAACAAACCAACAAACCAAGTAACCAAAAAGACAACAAACTAACAAACCAACAAGCCAACAAGCCATCAAACCAACAAGCCAACAAAGCAACAAGCTAACAAGCCAACAAACCAACAAACCAACAAGCCAACAAACCAACAAACCAACAAGCCAACAAGCCAACAAACCAACAAACCAACAAACCAACAAGCCAACAAGCCAACAAACCAACAAACCAACAAACCAACAAGCCAACAAACCAACAAACCAACAAACCAAAAAATTACCAAGCCAACAAGCCAACAAACCAACAAGCCAACAAACCAACAAGCCAACAAACCAACAAACCAACAAACCAACAGACCAAGTAACCAAAAAGCCAACAAACTAACAAACCAACAAGCCAACAAGCCAACAAACCAACAAACCAACAAAGCAACAAGCCAACAAGCCAACAAACCAACAAACCAACAAGCCAACAAACCAACAAACCAACAAGCCACCAAGCCACCAAACCAACAAACCAACAAGACAGCAAACCAACAAACCAAAAAACTCAAAAACCAACAAGCCAACAAGCCAACAAACCAACAAGCCAACAAACCAATAAACCAACAAAGCAACAAGCCAACAAGCCAACAAACCAACAAACCAACAAGCCAACAAACCAACAAACCAACAAGCCAACAAGCCAACAAACCAACAAACTAAGTAACCAAAAAGCTAACAAACTAACAAACCAACAAGCCAACAAGCCAACAAACAAACAAACCAACAAATTAAGTTACCAACAAGCCAACAAACCAACAAACTAACAAACCAACAAACGAACTAACCAACAAACCAACAAGCCAACAAACCAACAAACCAACAAAACAACAAACCAACAAACTAAGTAACCAACAAGCCAACAAACCAACAAACCAACAAGCCAACAAGCCAACAAACCAACAAACCAACAAGCCACAAACCAACAAACCAACAAACCAAAAAACCAACAAACCAACAAACCAACAAACCAACAAACCAATAAACCAACAAACCAACAAGCCAACAAGCCAACAAACCAACAAACCAACAAACCAACAAGCCAACAAACCAACAAGCCAACAAACCAACAAACCAAGTAACCAAAAAGCCAACAAACTAACAAACCAACAAGCCAACAAGCCAACAAACCAACAAACCAACAAAGCAACAAGCCAACAACCCAACAAACCAACAAACCAACAAGCCAACCAACCAACAAACCAACAAGCCTACAAGCCAACAAACCAACAAACCAACAAACCAACAAGCCAACAAACCAACAAACCAAAAAACCGACAACCAACAAACCAACAAGCCAACAAGCCAACAAACCAACAAACCAAAAAGCCAACAAACCAACAAACCAACAAACTAAGTAACCAACAAGCCAACAAACCAACAAACCAACAAGCCAACAAGCCAACAAACCAACAAACCAACAAGCCAACAAACCAACATACCAATAAACCAAAAAACCAACAAACCAACAAACCAACAAACCAACAAACCAACAAACCAACAAACCAACAAGCCAACAAACCAACAAACCAACAAACCAACAAACCAAGTAACTAAAAAGCCAACAAACTCACAAACCAACAAGCCAACAAGCCAACAAACCAACAAGCCAACAAACTAACAAACCAATAAAGCAACAAGCCAACAAGCCAACAAACCAACAAACCAAAATGCCAACAAACCAACAAACTAAGTAACCAACAAGCCAACAAACCAACAAACTAACAAGCCAACAAGCCAACAAACCAACAAACCAACAAACCAACAAACCAACAAACCAAGTAACCAACAACCAACAAACCATCAAACGAACAAAGCAACAAACCAACAAACCAACAAACCAACAAACCAACAAGCCAACAAACCAACAAACAAATAAACCAACAAACCAACAAACAAATAAACCAACAAACCAACAAACCAACAAACCAACAAACCAACAAACCAACAAACCAACAAACCAACAAACTAACAAACCAACAAGCCAACAAACCAACAAACCGACAAGCCAACAAACCAACAAACCAACAAACCAACATGCGAACAAACCAACAAACTAAGTAACCAACAAGCCAACAAACCAACAAACCAACAAGCCAACAAGCCAACAAACCAACAAACCAACAAACCAAGTAACCAACAAACCAACAAACCATCAAACGAACAAAGCAACAAACCAACAAGCCAACAAGCCAACAAACCAACAAACCAAGTAACCAAAAAGGCAACAAACTAACAAACCAACAAGCCAACAAACCAACAAGCCAACAAACCAACAAACCAACAAACCAACAAGCCAACAAACTAACAAACCAAAAAACCAACAAACCAACAAACCAACAAGCCAACAAGCCAACAAACCAACAAACCAACAAGCCAACAAACCAACAAACCAACAAACTAAGTAACCAACAAGCCAACAAACCAACAAACCAACAAGCCAACAAGCCAACAAACCAACAAACCAACAAGCCAACAAACCAACATACCAACAAACCAAAAAACCAACAAACCAACAAACCAACAAACCAACAAACCAACAAACCAACAAGCCAACAAACCAATAAACCAACAAACCAAGTAACCAAAAAGCCAGCAAACTCACAAACCAACAAGCCAACAAGCCAACAAACCAACAAGCCATTAAACCAATAAACCAACAAAGCAACAAGCCAACAAGCCAACAAACCAACAAACCAACAAGCCAACAAACCAACAAACCAACAAGCCAACAAGTCAACAAACCAACAAACCAACAAACCAAGTAACCAAAAAGCCAACAAACTAACAAACCAACAAGCCAACAAGACAACAAACTAACAAACCAACAAACCAACAAACCAACAAACCAACAAACTAACAAACCAATAAACCAAAAAACCAACAATCCAACAAGCCAACAAGCCAACAAACCAACAAACTAACAAACCAACAAACGAACTAACAAAGAAACCAACAAGCCAACAAGCCAACAAGCCAACAAACCAACAAACCAACAAACCAACAGACCAACAAACTAACAAACCAACAACCCAACAAACCAACAAACCAACAAGCCAACAAACCAACAAAACAACAAACCAACATGCCAACAAACCAACAAACTAAGTAACCAACAAGCCAACAAACCAACAAACCAACAAGCCAACAAGCCAACAAACCAACAAACCAACAAGCCAACAAACCAACAAATTAACAAACCAAAAAACCAACAAACCAACAAACCAACAAACCAACAAACCAACAAACCAACAAACCAACAAACCAACAAGCCAACAAGCCAACAAACCAACAAACCAACAAACCAACAAGCCAACAAACCAACAAGCCAACAAACCAACAAGCCAACAAACCAACAAACCAACAAACATAGTAACCAGAAAGCCAACAAACTAACAAACCAACAAGCCAACAAGCCTACAAACCAACAAACCAACAAAGCAACAAGCCAACAAACCAAAAAACCAATAAACCAACAAGCCAACAAAATAACAAACCAACAAGCCAACAAGCCAACAAACCAATAAACCAACAAACCAACAAGCCAACAAACCAACAAACCAACAAGCCAACAAACCAAAAAACCAACAAACCAACAAGCCAACAAGCCAAGAAACCAACAAGCCAACAAACCAACAAGCCAACAAACCAACAAACCAACAAACCAAGTAACCAAAAAGCCAACAAACTAACAAACCAACAAGCCAACAAGCCAACAAACCAACAAACCAACAAAGCAACAAGCCAACAAGCCAACAAACCAACAAACCAACAAGCCAACAAACTAACAAACCAACAAGCCAACAAGCCAATAAACCAACAAACCAACAAACCAACAAGCCAACAAACCAAACAACTCACAAACCAACAAGCCAACAAGCCAACAAACCAACAAGCCAACAAACCAATAAACCAACAAAGCAACAAGCCAACAAGCCAACAAACCAACAAACCAACAAGCCAACAAACCAACAAACCAACAAACCAACAAACCAACAAACCAACAAACCAAGTAACCAAAAAGCCAACAAACTAACAAACCAACAAACCAACAAGCCAACAAGCCAACAAACCAACAAACCAACAAACCAACAAACCAACAAACCAACAAACCAACAAACCAACAAACCAATAAACCAAAAAACAAACAAATCAACAAGCCAACAAGCCAACAAACCAACAAATTAACAAACCAACAAACGAACTAACCAACAAACCAACAAGCCAACAAGCCAACAAACCAACAAGCCAACAAACCAACGATCCAACAAACCAACGATCCAACAAACTAACAAACCAACAAGCCAACAAACCAACAAACCAACAAGCCAACTAACCAACAAAACAACAAACCAACATGCCAACAAATAAACAAACTAAGTAACCAACAAGCCAACAAACCAACAAATTAACAAACCCACAAACGAACTAACCAACAAACCAACAAGCCAACAAGCCAACAAACCAACAAACCAACAAACCAACAAACCAACAAACCAACAAACTAAGTAGCCAACAAGCCAACAAACCAACAAACCAACATGCCAACAAGCCAACAAACCAACAAACCAATAACCAACAAGCCAACAAACAAACAAACCAACAAGCCAACAAGCCAACAAACCAACAAACCCACAAGCCAACAAACCAACAAACCAACAAACCAAAAAACCAACAAACCAACAAACCAACAAGCCAACAAACCAACAAACCAACAAACCAAGTAACCAAAAAGCCAACAAACTAACAAACCAACAAGCCAACAAGCCAATAAACCAACAAACCAACAAAGCAACGAGCCAACAAGCCAACAAACCAACAAACCAACAAGCCAACAAACCAACAAACCAACAAGCCAACAAGCCAACAAACCAACAAACCAACAAACCAACAAGCCAACAAACCAACAAACCAACAAGCCAACAAACCAACAAACCAACAAACCAACAAGTTAACAAGCCAACAAACCAACAAGCCAACAAACCAACAAGCCAACAAACCAACAAACCAACAAACCAAGTAACCAAAAAGCCAACAAACTAACAAACCAACAAAGCAACAAGCCAAAAAGCCAACAAGCTAACAAGCCAACAAACCAACAAACCAACAAAGCAACAAGCCAAAAAGCCAACAAGCTAACAAGCCAACAAACCAACAAACCAACAAACCAAGTAACCAACAAACCAACAAACCGTCAAACAAACAAAACAATAAACCAACAAGCCACCAAGCCAACAAAATAACAAACCAAGTAACCAAAAAGCCAACAAACGAACAAACCAACAACCCAACAAACCAACAAGCCAACAAACCAACGAACCAACAAGCCAACAAACCAACAAACCAAAAAACCAACAAACCAACAAACCAACAAACCAACAAACCAACAAGCCAACAAGCCAACAAACCAACAAACCAACAAACCAACAAGCCAACAAACCAACAAACCAGAAAACCAACAAACCAACAAACCAACAAGCCAACAAGCCAACAAACCAACAAACCAACAAGCCAACAAACCAACAAACCAACAAACTAAGTAACCAACAAGCCAACAAACCAACAAACCAACAAGCCAACAAGCCAACAAACCAACAAACCAACAAGCCAACAAACCAACATACCAACAAACCAAAAAACCAACAAACCAACAAACCTACAAACCAACAAACCAACAAACCAACAAGCCAACAAACCAACAAACCAACAAACCAAGTAACCAAAAAGCCAACAAACTCACAAACCAACAAGCCAACAAGCCAACAAACCAACAAGCCAACAAACCAACAAACCAACAAGCCAACAAACCAACAAACCAACAAGCCAACAAGCCAACAAACCAACAAACCAACAAACCAAGTAACCAAAAAGCCAACAAACTAACAAACCAACAAGCCAACAAGACAACAAACCAACAAACCAACAAACCAACAAACTAAGTAGCCAACAAGCCAACAAACCAACAAACCAACAAGCCAACAAGCCAACAAACCAACAAACCAATAACCAACAAGCCAACAAACAAACAAACCAACAAGCCAACAAGCCAACAAACCAACAAACCCACAAGCCAACAAACCAACAAACCAACAAACCAAAAAACCAACAAACCAACAAACCAACAAGCCAACAAACCAACAAACCAACAAACCAAGTAACCAAAAAGCCAACAAACTAACAAACCAACAAGCCATTAAGCCAATAAACCAACAAACCAACAAAGCAACAAGCCAACAAGCCAACAAACCAACAAACCAACAAGCCAACAAACCAACAAACCAACAAGCCAACAAGCCAACAAGCCAACAAACCAACAAACCAACAAACCAACAAGCCAACAAACCAACAAACCAACAAGCCAACAAACCAACAAACCAACAAACCAACAAGCCAACAAGCCAACAAACCAACAAGCCAACAAACCAACAAGCCAACAAGCCAACAAACCAACAAACCAACAAACCAACAAGCCAACAAACCAACAAACCAACAAGCCAACAAGTCAACAAACCAACAAACCAACAAACCAAGTAACCAAAAAGCCAACAAACTAACAAACCAACAAGCCAACAAGACAACAAACTAACAAACCAACAAACCAACAAGCCAACAAACCAACAAAACAACAAAACAACATGCCAACAAACCAACAAACTAAGCAACCAACAAGCCAACAAACCAACAAACCAACAAGCCAACAAGCCAACAAACCAACAAACCAACAAGCCAACAAACCAACAAACCAACAAACCAAAAAACCAACAAACCAACAAACCAACAAACCAACAAACCAACAAACCAACAAACCAACAAGCCAACAAGCCAACAAACCAACAAACCAACAAACCAACAAACCAACAAGCCAACAAACCAACAAGCCAACAAACCAACAAGCCAACAAACCAACAAACCAACAAACCAAGTAACCAGAAAGCCAACAAACTAACAAACCAACAAACGAACTAACCAACAAACCAACAAGCCAACAAACCAACAAACCAACAAAACAACAAACCAACAAACTAAGTAACCAACAAGTCAACAAACCAACAAACCAACAAGCCAACAAGCCAACAAACCAACAAACCAACAAGCCACAAACCAACAAACCAACAAGCCAACAAACCAACAAGCCAACAAACCAACAAACCAAGTAACCAAAAAGCCAACAAACTAACAAACCAACAAGCCAACAAGCCAACAAACCAACAAACCAACAAAGCAACAAGCCAACAACCCAACAAACCAACAAACCAACAAGCCAACCAACCAACAAACCAACAAGCCTACAAGCCAACAAACCAACAAACCAACAAACCAACAAGCCAACAAACCAACAAACCAAAAAACCGACAACCAACAAACCAACAAGCCAACAAGCCAACAAACCAACAAACCAAAAAGCCAACAAACCAACAAACCAACAAACTAAGTAACCAACAAGCCAACTAACCAACAAACCAACAAGCCAACAAGCCAACAAACCAACAAACCAACAAGCCAACAAACCAACATACCAATAAACCAAAAAACCAACAAACCAACAAACCAACAAACCAACAAGCCAACAAACCAACAAACCAACAAACCAACAAACCAAGTAACCAAAAAGCCAACAAACTCACAAACCAACAAGCCAACAAGCCAACAAACCAACAAGCCAACAAACTAACAAACCAATAAAGCAACAAGCCAACAAGCCAACAAACCAAAATGCCAACAAACCAACAAACTAAGTAACCAACAAGCCAACAAACCAACAAACTAACAAGCCAACAAGCCAACAAACCAACAAACCAACAAACCAACAAACCAACAAACCAAGTAACCAACAACCAACAAACCATCAAACGAACAAAGCAACAAACCAACAAACCAACAAACCAACAAGCCAACAAACCAACAAACAAATAAACCAACAAACCAACAAACAAATAAACCAACAAACCAACAAACCAACAAACCAACAAACCAACAAACCAACAAACCAACAAACCAACAAACCAACAAACTAACAAACCAACAAGCCAACAAACCAACAAACCAACAAGCCAACAAACCAACAAACCAACAAACCAACATGCGAACAAACCAACAAACTAAGTAACCAACAAGCCAATAAACCAACAAACCAACAAGCCAACAAGCCAACAAACCAACAAACCAACAAACCAAGTAACCAACAAACCAACAAACCATCAAACGAACAAAGCAACAAACCAACAAGCCAACAAGCCAACAAACCAACAAACCAAGTAACCAAAAAGGCAACAAACTAATAAACCAACAAGCCAACAAACCAACAAGCCAACAAACCAACAAACCAACAAACCAACAAGCCAACAAACTAACAAACCAAGAAACCAACAAACCAACAAACCAAAAAACCAACAACCAACAATCCAACAAGCCAACAAACCAACAAACCAACAAACCAACAACCCAACAAACCAACAAACCAAAAAACCAACAAACCAACAAACCAACAAGCCAACAAGCCAACAAACCAACAAACCAACAAGCCAACAAACCAACAAACCAACAAACTAAGTAACCAACAAGCCAACAAACCAACAAACCAACAAGCCAACAAGCCAACAAACCAACAAACCAACAAGCCAACAAACCAACATACCAACAAACCAAAAAACCAACAAACCAACAAACCAACAAACCAACAAACCAACAAACCAACAAGCCAACAAACCAATAAACCAACAAACCAAGTAACCAAAAAGCCAGCAAACTCACAAACCAACAAGCCAACAAGCCAACAAACCAACAAGCCATTAAACCAATAAACCAACAAAGCAACAAGCCAACAAGCCAACAAACCAACAAACCAACAAGCCAAAAAAGCAACAAACCAACAAGCCAACAAGTCAACAAACCAACAAACCAACAAACCAAGTAACCAAAAAGCCAACAAACTAACAAATCAACAAGCCAACAAGACAACAAACTAACAAACCAACAAACCAACAAACCAACAAACCAACAAACTAACAAACCAATAAACCAAAAAACCAACAATCCAACAAGCCAACAAGCCAACAAACCAACAAACTAACAAACCAACAAACGAACTAACAAAGAAACGAACAAGCCAACAAGCCAACAAGCCAACAAACCAACAAACCAACAAACCAACAGACCAACAAACTAACAAACCAACAAACCAACAAACCAACAAACCAACAAGCCAACAAACCAACAAAACAACAAAACAACATGCCAACAAACCAACAAACTAAGTAACCAACAAGCCAACAAACCAACAAACCAACAAGCCAACAAGCCAACAAACCAACAAAGTAACAAGCCAACAAACCAACAAACCAACAAACCAAAAAACCAACAAACCAACAAACCAACAAACCAACAAACCAACAAACCAACAAACCAACAAGCCAACAAGCCAACAAACCAACAAACCAACAAACCAACAAGCCAACAAACCAACAAGCCAACAAACCAACAAGCCAACAAACCAACAAACCAACAAACCAAGTAACCAGAAAGCCAACAAACTAACAAACCAACAAGCCAACAAGCCTACAAACCAACAAACCAACAAAGCAACAAGCCAACAAACCAAAAAACCAATAAACCAACAAGCCAACAAAATAACAAACCAACAAGCCAACAAGCCAACAAACCAACAAACCAACAAACCAACAAGCCAACAAACCAACAAACCAACAAGCCAACAAACCAAAAAACCAACAAACCAACAAGCCAACAAGCCAACAAACCAACAAGCCAACAAACCAACAAGCCAACAAACCAACAAACCAACAAACCAAGTAACCAAAAAGCCAACAAACTAACAAACCAACAAGCCAACAAGCCAACAAACCAACAAACCAACAAAGCAACAAGCCAACAAGCCAACAAACCAACAAACCAACAAGCCAACAAACTAACAAACCAACAAGCCAACAAGCCAATAAACCAACAAACCAACAAACCAACAAGCCAACAAACCAAACAACTCACAAACCAACAAGCCAACAAGCCAACAAACCAACAAGCCAACAAACCAATAAACCAACAAAGCAACAAGCCAACAAGCCAACAAACCAACAAACCAACAAGCCAACAAACCAACAAACCAACAAACCAACAAACCAACAAACCAACAAACCAAGTAACCAAAAAGCCAACAAACTAACAAACCAACAAACCAACAAGCCAACAAGCCAACAAACCAACAAACCAACAAACCAACAAACCAACAAACCAACAAACCAACAAACCAATAAACCAAAAAACAAACAAATCAACAAGCCAACAAGCCAACAAACCAACAAATTAACAAACCAACAAACGAACTAACCAACAAACCAACAAGCCAACAAGCCAACAAACCAACAAGCCAACAAACCAACGATCCAACAAACTAACGATCCAACAAACTAACAAACCAACAAGCCAACAAACCAACAAACCAACAAGCCAACTAACCAACAAAACAACAAACCAACATGCCAACAAATAAACAAACTAAGTAACCAACAAGCCAACAAACCAACAAATTAACAAACCCACAAACGAACTAACCAACAAACCAACAAGCCAACAAGCCAACAAACCAACAAACCAACAAACCAACAAGCCAACAAACCAACAAACCAACAAGCCAACAAGTCAACAAACCAACAAACCAACAAACCAAGTAACCAAAAAGCCAACAAACTAACAAACCAACAAGCCAACAAGACAACAAACTAACAAACCAACAAACCAACAAACCAACAAACCAACAAGCCAACAAACCAACAAACCAACAAGCCAACAAGTCAACAAACCAACAAACCAACAAACCAAGTAACCAAAAAGCCAACAAACTAACAAACCAACAAGCCAACAAGACAACAAACTAACAAACCAACAAACCAACAAGCCAACAAACCAACAAAACAACAAAACAACATGCCAACAAACCAACAAACTAAGTAACCAACAAGCCAACAAACCAACAAACCAACAAGCCAACAAGCCAACAAACCAACAAACCAACAAGCCAACAAACCAACAAACCAACAAACCAAAAAACCAACAAACCAACAAACCAACAAACCAACAAACCAACAAACCAACAAACCAACAAGCCAACAAGCCAACAAACCAACAAACCAACAAACCAACAAACCAACAAGCCAACAAACCAACAAGCCAACAAACCAACAAGCCAACAAACCAACAAACCAACAAACCAAGTAACCAGAAAGCCAACAAACTAACAAACCAACAAACGAACTAACCAACAAACCAACAAGCCAACAAACCAACAAACCAACAAAACAACAAACCAACAAACTAAGTAACCAACAAGTCAACAAACCAACAAACCAACAAGCCAACAAGCCAACAAACCAACAAACCAACAAGCCACAAACCAACAAACCAACAAGCCAACAAACCAACAAGCCAACAAACCAACAAACCAAGTAACCAAAAAGCCAACAAACTAACAAACCAACAAGCCAACAAGCCAACAAACCAACAAACCAACAAAGCAACAAGCCAACAACCCAACAAACCAACAAACCAACAAGCCAACCAACCAACAAACCAACAAGCCTACAAGCCAACAAACCAACAAACCAACAAACCAACAAGCCAACAAACCAACAAACCAAAAAACCGACAACCAACAAACCAACAAGCCAACAAACCAACAAACCAAAAAGCCAACAAACCAACAAACTAAGTAACCAACAAGCCAACTAACCAACAAACCAACAAGCCAACAAGCCAACAAACCAACAAACCAACAAGCCAACAAACCAACATACCAATAAACCAAAAAACCAACAAACCAACAAACCAACAAACCAACAAGCCAACAAACCAACAAACCAACAAACCAACAAACCAAGTAACCAAAAAGCCAACAAACTCACAAACCAACAAGCCAACAAGCCAACAAACCAACAAGCCAACAAACTAACAAACCAATAAAGCAACAAGCCAACAAGCCAACAAACCAAAATGCCAACAAACCAACAAACTAAGTAACCAACAAGCCAACAAACCAACAAACTAACAAGCCAACAAGCCAACAAACCAACAAACCAACAAACCAACAAACCAACAAACCAAGTAACCAACAACCAACAAACCATCAAACGAACAAAGCAACAAACCAACAAACCAACAAACCAACAAGCCAACAAACCAACAAACAAATAAACCAACAAACCAACAAACAAATAAACCAACAAACCAACAAACCAACAAACCAACAAACCAACAAACCAACAAACCAACAAACCAACAAACCAACAAACTAACAAACCAACAAGCCAACAAACCAACAAACCAACAAGCCAACAAACCAACAAACCAACAAACCAACATGCGAACAAACCAACAAACTAAGTAACCAACAAGCCAATAAACCAACAAACCAACAAGCCAACAAGCCAACAAACCAACAAACCAACAAACCAAGTAACCAACAAACCAACAAACCATCAAACGAACAAAGCAACAAACCAACAAGCCAACAAGCCAACAAACCAACAAACCAAGTAACCAAAAAGGCAACAAACTAATAAACCAACAAGCCAACAAACCAACAAGCCAACAAACCAACAAACCAACAAACCAACAAGCCAACAAACTAACAAACCAAGAAACCAACAAACCAACAAACCAAAAAACCAACAACCAACAATCCAACAAGCCAACAAACCAACAAACCAACAAACCAACAACCCAACAAACCAACAAACCAAAAAACCAACAAACCAACAAACCAACAAGCCAACAAGCCAACAAACCAACAAACCAACAAGCCAACAAACCAACAAACCAACAAACTATGTAACCAACAAGCCAACAAACCAACAAACCAACAAGCCAACAAGCCAACAAACCAACAAACCAACAAGCCAACAAACCAACATACCAACAAACCAAAAAACCAACAAACCAACAAACCAACAAACCAACAAACCAACAAACCAACAAGCCAACAAACCAATAAACCAACAAACCAAGTAACCAAAAAGCCAGCAAACTCACAAACCAACAAGCCAACAAGCCAACAAACCAACAAGCCATTAAACCAATAAACCAACAAAGCAACAAGCCAACAAGCCAACAAACCAACAAACCAACAAGCCAAAAAAGCAACAAACCAACAAGCCAACAAGTCAACAAACCAACAAACCAACAAACCAAGTAACCAAAAAGCCAACAAACTAACAAACCAACAAGCCAACAAGACAACAAACTAACAAACCAACAAACCAACAAACCAACAAACCAACAAACTAACAAACCAATAAACCAAAAAACCAACAATCCAACAAGCCAACAAGCCAACAAACCAACAAACTAACAAACCAACAAACGAACTAACAAAGAAACGAACAAGCCAACAAGCCAACAAGCCAACAAACCAACAAACCAACAAACCAACAGACCAACAAACTAACAAACCAACAAACCAACAAACCAACAAACCAACAAGCCAACAAACCAACAAAACAACAAAACAACATGCCAACAAACCAACAAACTAAGTAACCAACAAGCCAACAAACCAACAAACCAACAAGCCAACAAGCCAACAAACCAACAAACCAACAAGCCAACAAACCAACAAACCAACAAACCAAAAAACCAACAAACCAACAAACCAACAAACCAACAAACCAACAAACCAACAAACCAACAAGCCAACAAGCCAACAAACCAACAAACCAACAAACCAACAAGCCAACAAACCAACAAGCCAACAAACCAACAAGCCAACAAACCAACAAACCAACAAACCAAGTAACCAGAAAGCCAACAAACTAACAAACCAACAAGCCAACAAGCCTACAAACCAACAAACCAACAAAGCAACAAGCCAACAAACCAAAAAACCAATAAACCAACAAGCCAACAAAATAACAAACCAACAAGCCAACAAGCCAACAAACCAACAAACCAACAAACCAACAAGCCAACAAACCAACAAACCAACAAGCCAACAAACCAAAAAACCAACAAACCAACAAGCCAACAAGCCAACAAACCAACAAGCCAACAAACCAACAAGCCAACAAACCAACAAACCAACAAACCAAGTAACCAAAAAGCCAACAAACTAACAAACCAACAAGCCAACAAGCCAACAAACCAACAAACCAACAAAGCAACAAGCCAACAAGCCAACAAACCAACAAACCAACAAGCCAACAAACTAACAAACCAACAAGCCAACAAGCCAATAAACCAACAAACCAACAAACCAACAAGCCAACAAACCAAACAACTCACAAACCAACAAGCCAACAAGCCAACAAACCAACAAGCCAACAAACCAATAAACCAACAAAGCAACAAGCCAACAAGCCAACAAACCAACAAACCAACAAGCCAACAAACCAACAAACCAACAAACCAACAAACCAACAAACCAACAAACCAAGTAACCAAAAAGCCAACAAACTAACAAACCAACAAACCAACAAGCCAACAAGCCAACAAACCAACAAACCAACAAACCAACAAACCAACAAACCAACAAACCAACAAACCAATAAACCAAAAAACAAACAAATCAACAAGCCAACAAGCCAACAAACCAACAAATTAACAAACCAACAAACGAACTAACCAACAAACCAACAAGCCAACAAGCCAACAAACCAACAAGCCAACAAACCAACGATCCAACAAACCAACGATCCAACAAACTAACAAACCAACAAGCCAACAAACCAACAAACCAACAAGCCAACTAACCAACAAAACAACAAACCAACATGCCAACAAATAAACAAACTAAGTAACCAACAAGCCAACAAACCAACAAATTAACAAACCCACAAACGAACTAACCAACAAACCAACAAGCCAACAAGCCAACAAACCAACAAACCAACAAACCAACAAACCAACAAACCAACAAACTAAGTAGCCAACAAGCCAACAAACCAACAAACCAACATGCCAACAAGCCAACAAACCAACAAACCAATAACCAACAAGCCAACAAACAAACAAACCAACAAGCCAACAAGCCAACAAACCAACAAACCCACAAGCCAACAAACCAACAAACCAACAAACCAAAAAACCAACAAACCAACAAACCAACAAGCCAACAAACCAACAAACCAACAAACCAAGTAACCAAAAAGCCAACAAACTAACAAACCAACAAGCCAACAAGCCAATAAACCAACAAACCAACAAAGCAACAAGCCAACAAGCCAACAAACCAACAAACGAACAAGCCAACAAACCAACAAACCAACAAGCCAACAAGCCAACAAACCAACAAACCAACAAAAAAACAAGCCAACAAACCAACAAACCAACAAGCCAACAAACCAACAAACCAACAAACCAACAAGCCAACAAGCCAACAAACCAACAAGCCAACAAACCAACAAGCCAACAAACCAACAAACCAACAAACCAAGTAACCAAAAAGCCAACAAACTAACAAACCAACAAAGCAACAAGCCAAAAAGCCAACAAGCTAACAAGCCAACAAACCAACAAACCAACAAAGCAACAAGCCAAAAAGCCAACAAGCTAACAAGCCAACAAACCAACAAACCAACAAACCAAGTAACCAACAAACCAACAAACCGTCAAACAAACGAAGCAATAAACCAACAAGCCAACAAGCCAACAAAATAACAAACCAAGTAACCAAAAAGCCAACAAACGAACAAACCAACAACCCAACAAACCAACAAGCCAACAAACCAACAAACCAACAAGCCAACAAGCCAACAAACCAACAAACCAACAAACCAACAAGCCAACAAACCAACAAACCAACAAGCCAACAAACCAAAAAACCAACAAACCAACAAGCCAACAAGCCAACAAACCAACAAGCCAACAAACCAACAAGCCAACAAACCAACAAACCAACAAACCAAGTAACCAAAAAGCCAACAAACTAACAAACCAACAAGCCAACAAGCCAACAAACCAACAAACCAACAAAGCAACAAGCCAACAAGCCAACAAACCAACAAACCAACAAGCCAACAAACTAACAAACCAACAAGCCAACAAGCCAATAAACCAACAAACCAACAAACCAACAAGCCAACAAACCAAACAACTCACAAACCAACAAGCCAACAAGCCAACAAACCAACAAGCCAACAAACCAATAAACCAACAAAGCAACAAGCCAACAAGCCAACAAACCAACAAACCAACAAGCCAACAAACCAACAAACCAACAAACCAACAAACCAACAAACCAACAAACCAAGTAACCAAAAAGCCAACAAACTAACAAACCAACAAACCAACAAGCCAACAAGCCAACAAACCAACAAACCAACAAACCAACAAACCAACAAACCAACAAACCAACAAACCAATAAACCAAAAAACAAACAAATCAACAAGCCAACAAGCCAACAAACCAACAAATTAACAAACCAACAAACGAACTAACCAACAAACCAACAAGCCAACAAGCCAACAAACCAACAAGCCAACAAACCAACGATCCAACAAACCAACGATCCAACAAACTAACAAACCAACAAGCCAACAAACCAACAAACCAACAAGCCAACTAACCAACAAAACAACAAACCAACATGCCAACAAATAAACAAACTAAGTAACCAACAAGCCAACAAACCAACAAATTAACAAACCCACAAACGAACTAACCAACAAACCAACAAGCCAACAAGCCAACAAACCAACAAACCAACAAACCAACAAACCAACAAACCAACAAACTAAGTAGCCAACAAGCCAACAAACCAACAAACCAACATGCCAACAAGCCAACAAACCAACAAACCAATAACCAACAAGCCAACAAACAAACAAACCAACAAGCCAACAAGCCAACAAACCAACAAACCCACAAGCCAACAAACCAACAAACCAACAAACCAAAAAACCAACAAACCAACAAACCAACAAGCCAACAAACCAACAAACCAACAAACCAAGTAACCAAAAAGCCAACAAACTAACAAACCAACAAGCCAACAAGCCAATAAACCAACAAACCAACAAAGCAACAAGCCAACAAGCCAACAAACCAACAAACGAACAAGCCAACAAACCAACAAACCAACAAGCCAACAAGCCAACAAACCAACAAACCAACAAAAAAACAAGCCAACAAACCAACAAACCAACAAGCCAACAAACCAACAAACCAACAAACCAACAAGCCAACAAGCCAACAAACCAACAAGCCAACAAACCAACAAGCCAACAAACCAACAAACCAACAAACCAAGTAACCAAAAAGCCAACAAACTAACAAACCAACAAAGCAACAAGCCAAAAAGCCAACAAGCTAACAAGCCAACAAACCAACAAACCAACAAAGCAACAAGCCAAAAAGCCAACAAGCTAACAAGCCAACAAACCAACAAACCAACAAACCAAGTAACCAACAAACCAACAAACCGTCAAACAAACGAAGCAATAAACCAACAAGCCAACAAGCCAACAAAATAACAAACCAAGTAACCAAAAAGCCAACAAACGAACAAACCAACAACCCAACAAACCAACAAGCCAACAAACCAACAAACCAACAAACCAACAAGCCAACAAACCAACAAACCAACAAGCCAGCAAACCAACAAACCAACAAACCAACAAGCCAACAAGCCAACAAACCAACAAGCCAACAAACCAACAAGCCAACAAACCAACAAACCAACAAACCAAGTAACCAAAAAGCCAACAAACTAACAAACCAACAAAGCAACAAGCCAAAAAGCCAACAAGCTAACAAGCCAACAAACCAACAAACCAACAAAGCAACAAGCCAAAAAGCCAACAAGCTAACAAGCCAACAAACTAACAAACCAACAAGCCAACAAACCAACATACCAACAAACCAAAAAACCAACAAACCAACAAACCTACAAACCAACAAACCAACAAACCAACAAGCCAACAAACCAACAAACCAACAAACCAAGTAACCAAAAAGCCAACAAACTCACAAACCAACAAGCCAACAAGCCAACAAACCAACAAGCCAACAAACCAACAAACCAACAAGCCAACAAACCAACAAACCAACAAGCCAACAAGCCAACAAACCAACAAACCAACAAACCAAGTAACCAAAAAGCCAACAAACTAACAAACCAACAAGCCAACAAGACAACAAACCAACAAACCAACAAACCAACAAACTAAGTAGCCAACAAGCCAACAAACCAACAAACCAACAAGCCAACAAGCCAACAAACCAACAAACCAATAACCAACAAGCCAACAAACAAACAAACCAACAAGCCAACAAGCCAACAAACCAACAAACCCACAAGCCAACAAACCAACAAACCAACAAACCAAAAAACCAACAAACCAACAAACCAACAAGCCAACAAACCAACAAACCAACAAACCAAGTAACCAAAAAGCCAACAAACTAACAAACCAACAAGCCATTAAGCCAATAAACCAACAAACCAACAAAGCAACAAGCCAACAAGCCAACAAACCAACAAACCAACAAGCCAACAAACCAACAAACCAACAAGCCAACAAGCCAACAAACCAACAAACCAACAAACCAACAAGCCAACAAACCAACAAACCAACAAGCCAACAAACCAACAAACCAACAAACCAACAAGCCAACAAGCCAACAAACCAACAAGCCAACAAACCAACAAGCCAACAAACCAACAAACCAACAAACCAAGTATCCAAAAAGCCAACAAACTAACAAACCAACAAGCCAACAAACCAACAAACCAACAAAGCAACAAGCCAAAAAGCCAACAAGCTAACAAGCCAACAAACCAACAAACCAACAAACCAAGTAACCAACAAACCGTCAAACGAACAAAGCAATAAACCAACAAGCCAACAAGCCAACAAAATAACAAACCAAGTAACCAAAAAGCCAACAAACGAACAAACCAACAACCCAACAAACCAACAAGCCAACAAACCAACAAACCAACAAGCCAACAAACCAACAAACCAAAAAACCAACAAACCAAGAAACCAACAAACCAACAAACCAACAAGCCAACAAGCCAACAAACCAACAAACCAACAAACCAACAAGCCAACAAACCAACAAACCAACAAACCAGAAAACCAACAAACCAACAAACCAACAAGCCAACAAGCCAACAAGCCAACAAACCAACAAACCAACAAGCCAACAAACCAACATACCAACAAACCAAAAAACCAACAAACCAACAAACCTACAAACCAACAAACCAACAACCCAACAAGCCAACAAACCAACAAACCAACAAACCAACAAACCAAGTAACCAAAAAGCCAACAAACTCACAAACCAACAAGCCAACAAGCCAACAAACCAACAAGCCAACAAACCAACAAACCAACAAGCCAACAAACCAACAAACCAACAAGCCAACAAGCCAACAAACCAACAAACCAACAAACCAAGTAACCAAAAAGCCAACAAACTAACAAACCAACAAGCCAACAAGACAACAAACCAACAAACCAACAAACCAACAAACCAACAAACCAACAAACCAATAAATCAAAAAACCAACAAACCAGCAAGCCAACAAGCCAACAAACCAACAAACTAACAAACCAACAAACGAAGTAACCAACAAACAAACAAGCCAACAAGCCAACAAACCAACAAACCAACAAACCAACAAACCAACAAACCAACAAACCTAAATGCCAACAAACCAACAAACTAAGTAACCAACAAGCCAACAAACCAACAAACTAGCAAACCAACAAACGAACTAACCAACAAACTAACAAGCCAACAAGCCAACAAACCAACAAACCAACAAACCAACAAACCAACAAACTAAGTAACCAACAAGCCAACAAACTAACAAACCAACAAGCCAACAAGCCAAGAAACCAACAAACCAACAAGCCAACAAACCAACAAACCAACAAACCAAAAAACCAACAAACCAACAAACCAACAAGCCACCAAGCCAACAAACCAACAAACCAACAAACCAACAAGCCAACAAGCCAAGAAGCCAACAAACCAACAACCCAACAAACCAAGTAACCAAAAAGCCAACAAACTAACAAACCAACAAGCCAACAAGCCTACAAACCAACAAACCAACAAAGCAACAAGCCAACAAGCCAACAAACCAACAAACCAACAAGCCAACAAACCAACAAACCAACAAGCCAACAAGCCAACAAACCAACAAACCAACAAACCAACAAGCCAACAAACCAACAAACCAACAAACCAAGTAACCAAAAAGCCAACAAACTAACAAACCAACAAGCCAACAAGCCAAAAAACCAACAAACCAACAAACCAACAAGCCAACAAGCCAATAAACCAACAAACCAACAAACCAACAAGCCAACAAACCAACAAACCAAAAAACTCACAAACCAACAAGCCAATAAGCCAACAAACCAACAAGCCAACAAACCAATAAACCAACAAAGCAACAAGCCAACAAGCCAACAAACCAACAAACCAACAAGGCAACAAACCAACAAACCAACAAGCCAACAAGCCAACAAACCAACAAACCAAGTAACCAAAAAGCCAACAAACTAACAAACCAACAAGCCAACAAGCCAACAAACCAACAAACCAACAAACCAACAAACCAACAAACCAATAAACCAAAAAACCAACAAACCAACAAGCCAACAAGCCAACAAACCAACAAACTAACAAACCAACAAACGAACTAACCAACAAACCAACAAGCCAACAAGCCAACAAACCAACACCCCAACAAACCAACATACCAACAAACCAACAAACTAACAAACCAACAAGCCAACAAACCAAAAAACCAACAAGCCAACAAACCAACAAACCAACAAACCAACATGCCAACAAACCAACCAACTAAGTAACCAACAAGCCAACAAACCAACAAACCAACAAGCCAACAAGCCAACAAACCAACAAACCAACAAACCAACAAGCCAACAAACCAACAAACCAACAAGCCAACAAACCAACAAACCAACAAACCAACAAGCCAACAAGCCAACAAACCAACAAGCTAACAAACCAACAAGCCAACAAACCAACAAACCAACAAACCAAGTAACCAAAAAGCCAACAAACTAACAAACCAACAATCCAACAAACCAACAAACCAACAAAGCAACAAGCCAAAAAGCCATCAAGCCAACAAGCCAACAAACAACAAACCAACAAACCGAGTAACCAACAAACCAACAAACCGTCAAACGAACAAAGCAACAAACCAAAAAGCCAACAAGGCAACAAAATAACAAACCAAGTAACCAAAAAGCCAACAAACTAACAAACCAACAACCCAACAAACCAACAAGCCAACAAACCAACAAACCAACAAGCCAACAAACCAACAAACCAAAAAACCAACAAACCAACAAACCAACAAACCAACAAACCAACAAGCCAACAAGCCAACAAACCAACAAACCAACAAACCAACAAGCCAACAAACCAACAAACCAGAAAACCAACAAACCAACAAACCAACAAGCCAACAAGCCAAGAAACCAACAAACCAACAAGCCAACAAACCAACAAACCAACAAACTAAGTAACCAACAAGCCAACAAACGAACAAACCAACAAGCCAACAAGCCAACAAACCAACAAACCAACAAGCCAACAAACCAACATACCAACAAACCAAAAAACCAACAAACCAACAAACCTACAAACCAACAAACCAACAAACCAACAAGCCAACAAACCAACAAACCAACAAACCAACAAACCAAGTAACCAAAAAGCCAACAAACTCACAAACCAACAAGCCAACAAGCCAACAAACCAACAAGCCAACAAACCAACAAACCAACAAGCCAACAAACCAACAAACCAACAAGCCAACAAGCCAACAAGCCAAAAAACCAACAAACCAACAAACCAAGTAACCAAAAAGCCAACAAACTAACAAACCAATAAGCCAACAAGACAACAAACCAACAAACCAACAAACCAACAAACCAATAAACCAAAAAACCAACAAACCAGCAAGCCAACAAGCCAACAAACCAACAAACTAACAAACCAACAAACGAACTAACCAACAAACAAATAAGCCAACAAGCCAACAAACCAACAAACCAACAAACCAACAAACCAACAAACTAACAAACCAACACACCAACAAACCAACAAACCAACAAGCCAACAAAACAACAAACCAACAAACCAACATGCCAACAAACTAACAAACTAAGTAACCAACAAGCCAACAAACCAACAAACTAGCAAACCAACAAACGAACTAACCAACAAACTAACAAGCCAACAAGCCAACAAACCAACAAACCAACAAACCAACAAACCAACAAACTAAGTAACCAACAAGCCAACAAACTAACAAACCAACAAGCCAACAAGCCAAGAAACCAACAAACCAACAAGCCAATAAGCCAACAAACCAACAAACCAACAAACCAAAAAACTAACAAACCAACAAACCAACAAACCAACAAACCAACAAACCAACAAACCAACAAACCAACAAGCCACCAAGCCAACAAACCAACAAACCAACAAACCAACAAGCCAACAAACCAAGAAGCCAACAAACCAACAAACCAACAAACCAAGTAACCAAAAAGCCAACAAACTAACAAACCAACAAGCCAACAAGCCTACAAACCAACAAACCAACAAAGCAACAAGCCAACAAGCCAACAAACCAACAAACTAACAAGCCAACAAACCAACAAACCAACAAGCCAACAAGCCAACAAACCAACAAACCAACAAACCAACAAGCCAACAAACCAACAAACCAACAAGCCAACAAACCAACAAACCAACAAACCAACAAACCAACAAGCCAACAAACCAACAAACCAACAAGCCAACATACCAACAAACCAAAAAAGCAACAAACCAACAAGCCAACAAGCCAACAAACCAACAAGCCAACAACCCAACAAGCCAACAAACCAACAAACCAACAAACCAAGTAACCAAAAAGCCAACAAACTAACAAACCAACAAGCCAACAAGCCAACAAACCAACAAACCAACAAACCAACAAGCCAACAAGCCAATAAACCAACAAACCAACAAACCAACAAGCCAACAAACCAACAAACCAAAAAACTCACAAACCAACAAGCCAACAAGCCAACAAACCAACAAGCCAACAAACCAATAAACCAACAAAGCAACAAACCAACAAACCAACAAGCCAACAAGCCAACAAACCAACAAACCAAGTAACCAAAAAGCCAACAAACTAACAAACCAACAAGCCAACAAGCCAACAAACCAACAAACCAACAAACCAACAAACCAACAAACCAACAAACCAACAAACCAATAAACCAAAAAACCAAGAAACCAACAAGCCAACAAACCAACAAACTAACAAACCAACAAAAGAACTAACCAACAAACCAACAAGCCAACAAGCCAACAAGCCAACAAACCAACAAAACAACAAACCAACATACCAACAAACCAACAAACTAACAAACCAACAAACTAAGTAACCAACAAGCCAACAAACCAACAAACTAACAAACAAACAAACGAACTAACCAACAAACCAACAAACCAAAAAACCAACAAACCAACAAACCAACAAAATAAGAAACCAACAAACCAACAAGCCAAAAAGCCAACAAACCAACAAACCAACAAACCAACAAGCCAACAAACCAACAAGCCAACAAACCAATAAACCAACAAACCAAGTAACCAAAAAGCCAACAAACTAACAAACCAACAAGCCAACAAGCCAACAAACTAACAAACCAACAAAGCAACAAGCCAACAAGCCAACAAACCAACAAACCAACAAGCCAACAAACCAACAAACCAACAAGCCAACAAGCCAACAAACCAACAAACCAACAAACCAACAAGCCAACAAACCAACAAACCAACCAGCCAACAAACCACCAAACCAACAAACCAACAAACCAACAAGCCAACAATCCAACAAAATAACAAGCCAACAAACCAACAAGCCAGCAAACCAACAAACCAACAAACCAAGGAACCAAAAAGCCAACAAACCAACAAAGTAACAAGCCAACAAGCCAACAAACCAACAAACCAACAAGCCAACAAACCAACAAACCAACAAACTAAGTAACCAACAAGCCAACAAACCAACAAACCAACAAGCCAACAAGCCAACAAACCAACAAACCAACAAGCCAACAAACCAACATACCAACAAACCAAAAAACCAACAAACCAACAAACCAACAAACCAACAAACCAACAAACCAACAAACCAACAAGCCAACAAACCAACAAACCAACTAACCAACAAACCAAGTAACCAAAAAGCCAACAAACTCAGAAACCAACAAGCCAAGCGGCCAATAAACCAACAAGCCAACAAACCAACAAACCAACAAAGCAACAAGCCAACAAGCCAACAAACCAACAAACCAACAAACCAAAATGCCAACAAACCAACAAACTAAGTAACCAACAAGCCAACAAACCAACAAACCAACAGGCCAACAAGCCAACAAACCAACAAACCAACAAACCAACAAACCAAGTAACCAACAAACCAACAAACTATCAAACGAACAAAGCAACAAACCAACAAACCAACAAACCAACAAGCCAACAAACCAACAAACAAATAAACCAACAAACCAACAAACAAATAAACTAAGTAACCAAAAAGCCAACAAACCAACAAACCAACAAGCCAACAAGCCAACAAACCAACAAACCAACAAACCAAGTAACCAACAAACCAACAAACCATCAAACGAACAAAGCAACAAACCAACAAGCCAACAAGCCAACAAACCAACAAACCAAGTAACCAAAAAGCCAACAAACTAACAAACCAACAAGCCAACAAACCAACAAGTCAACAAACCAACAAACCAACAAGCCAACAAACCAACAAACCAAAAAACCAACAAACCAACAAACCAACAAACCAACAAACCAACAAACCAACAAGCCAACAAGCCAACAAACCAATAAACCAACAAAACAACAAGCTAACAAACCAACAAACTAACAAACCAACAAGCCAACAAGCCAACAAACCAACAAACCAACAAGCCAACAAACCAACAAACCAACAAACTAAGTAACCGACAAGCCAACAAACCAACAAACCAATAAGCCAACAAGCCAACAAACCAACAAACCAACAAGCCAACAAACCAACATACCAACAAACCAAAAAACCAACAAACCAACAAACCAACAAACCAACAAACCAACAAACCAACAAGCCAATAAACCAACAAACCAACAAACCCAGTAACCAAAAAGCCAACAAACTCACAAACCAACAAGCCAACAAGCCAACAAACCAACAAGCCAACAAGCCAACAAACCAACAAACCAACAAACCAACATACCAACAAACCAACAAACTAACAAACCAACAAGCCAACAAACCAAAAAACCAACAAGCCAACAAACCAACAAACCAACAAACCAACATGCCAACAAACCAACCAACTAAGTAACCAACAAGCCAACAAACCAACAAACCAACAAGCCAACAAGCCAACAAACCAACAAACCAACAAACCAACAAGCCAACAAACCAACAAACTAACAAGCCAACAAACCAACAAACCAACAAACCAACAAGCCAACAAGCCAACAAACCAACAAGCTAACAAACCAACAAGCCAACAAACCAACAAACCAACAAACCAAGTAACCAAAAAGCCAACAAACTAACAAACCAACAATCCAACAAACCAACAAACCAACAAAGCAACAAGCCAAAAAGCCAACAAGCCAACAAGCCAACAAACAACAAACCAACAAACCGAGTAACCAACAAACCAACAAACCGTCAAACGAACAAAGCAACAAACCAAAAAGCCAACAAGGCAACAAAATAACAAACCAAGTAACCAAAAAGCCAACAAACTAACAAACCAACAACCCAACAAACCAACAAGCCAACAAACCAACAAACCAACAAGCCAACAAACCAACAAACCAAAAAACCAACAAACCAACAAACCAACAAACCAACAAACCAACAAGCCAACAAGCCAACAAACCAACAAACCAACAAACCAACAAGCCAACAAACCAACAAACCAGAAAACCAACAAACCAACAAACCAACAAGCCAACAAGCCAACAAACCAACAAACCAACAAGCCAACAAACCAACAAACCAACAAACTAAGTAACCAACAAGCCAACAAACGAACAAACCAACAAGCCAACAAGCCAACAAACCAACAAACCAACAAGCCAACAAACCAACATACCAACAAACCAAAAAACCAACAAACCAACAAACCTACAAACCAACAAACCAACAAACCAACAAGCCAACAAACCAACAAACCAACAAACCAACAAACCAAGTAACCAAAAAGCCAACAAACTCACAAACCAACAAGCCAACAAGCCAACAAACCAACAAGCCAACAAACCAACAAACCAACAAGCCAACAAACCAACAAACCAACAAGCCAACAAGCCAACAAGCCAAAAAACCAACAAACCAACAAACCAAGTAACCAAAAAGCCAACAAACTAACAAACCAATAAGCCAACAAGACAACAAACCAACAAACCAACAAACCAACAAACCAATAAACCAAAAAACCAACAAACCAGCAAGCCAACAAGCCAACAAACCAACAAACTAACAAACCAACAAACGAACTAACCAACAAACAAATAAGCCAACAAGCCAACAAACCAACAAACCAACAAACCAACAAACCAACAAACTAACAAACCAACACACCAACAAACCAACAAACCAACAAGCCAACAAAACAACAAACCAACAAACCAACATGCCAACAAACTAACAAACTAAGTAACCAACAAGCCAACAAACCAACAAACTAGCAAACCAACAAACGAACTAACCAACAAACTAACAAGCCAACAAGCCAACAAACCAACAAACCAACAAACCAACAAACCAACAAACTAAGTAACCAACAAGCCAACAAACTAACAAACCAACAAGCCAACAAGCCAAGAAACCAACAAACCAACAAGCCAATAAGCCAACAAACCAACAAACCAACAAACCAAAAAACTAACAAACCAACAAACCAACAAACCAACAAACCAACAAACCAACAAACCAACAAACCAACAAACCAACAAGCCACCAAGCCAACAAACCAACAAACCAACAAACCAACAAGCCAACAAACCAAGAAGCCAACAAACCAACAAACCAACAAACCAAGTAACCAAAAAGCCAACAAACTAACAAACCAACAAGCCAACAAGCCTACAAACCAACAAACCAACAAAGCAACAAGCCAACAAGCCAACAAACCAACAAACTAACAAGCCAACAAACCAACAAACCAACAAGCCAACAAGCCAACAAACCAACAAACCAACAAACCAACAAGCCAACAAACCAACAAACCAACAAGCCAACAAACCAACAAACCAACAAACCAACAAACCAACAAGCCAACAAACCAACAAACCAACAAGCCAACAAACCAACAAACCAAAAAAGCAACAAACCAACAAGCCAACAAGCCAACAAGCCAACAAACCAACAAACCAACAAACCAAGTAACCAAAAAGCCAACAAACTAACAAACCAACAAGCCAACAAGCCAACAAACCAACAAACCAACAAACCAACAAGCCAACAAGCCAATAAACCAACAAACCAACAAACCAACAAGCCAACAAACCAACAAACCAAAAAACTCACAAACCAACAAGCCAACAAGCCAACAAACCAACAAGCCAACAAACCAATAAACCAACAAAGCAACAAGCCAACAAGCCAACAAACCAACAAACCAACAAGCCAACAAACCAACAAACCAACAAACCAACAAGCCAACAAGCCAACAAACCAACAAACCAAGTAACCAAAAAGCCAACAAACTAACAAACCAACAAGCCAACAAGCCAACAAACCAACAAACCAACAAACCAACAAACCAACAAACCAACAAACCAACAAACCAATAAACCAAAAAACCAAGAAACCAACAAGCCAACAAACCAACAAACTAACAAACCAACAAAAGAACTAACCAACAAACCAACAAGCCAACAAGCCAACAAGCCAACAAACCAACAAAACAACAAACCAACATACCAACAAACCAACAAACTAACAAACCAACAAACTAAGTAACCAACAAGCCAACAAACCAACAAACTAACAAACAAACAAACGAACTAACCAACAAGCCAACAAACCAACAAGCCAACAAACCAATAAACCAACAAACCAAGTAACCAAAAAGCCAACAAACTAACAAACCAACAAGCCAACAAGCCAACAAACTAACAAACCAACAAAGCAACAAGCCAACAAGCCAACAAACCAACAAACCAACAAGCCAACAAACCAACAAACCAACAAGCCAACAAGCCAACAAACCAACAAACCAACAAACCAACAAGCCAACAAACCAACAAACCAACCAGCCAACAAACCACCAAACCAACAAACCAACAAACCAATAAGCCAACAATCCAACAAACCAACAAGCCAACAAACCAACAAGCCAGCAAACCAACAAACCAACAAACCAAGGAACCAAAAAGCCAACAAACCAACAAAGTAACAAGCCAACAAGCCAACAAACCAACAAACCAACAAGCCAACAAACCAACAAACCAACAAACTAAGTAACCAACAAGCCAACAAACCAACAAACCAACAAGCCAACAAGCCAACAAACCAACAAACCAACAAGCCAACAAACCAACATACCAACAAACCAAAAAACCAACAAACCAACAAACCAACAAACCAACAAACCAACAAACCAACAAACCAACAAGCCAACAAACCAACAAACCAACTAACCAACAAACCAAGTAACCAAAAAGCCAACAAACTCAGAAACCAACAAGCCAAGCGGCCAATAAACCAACAAGCCAACAAACCAACAAACCAACAAAGCAACAAGCCAACAAGCCAACAAACCAACAAACCAACAAACCAAAATGCCAACAAACCAACAAACTAAGTAACCAACAAGCCAACAAACCAACAAACCAACAGGCCAACAAGCCAACAAACCAACAAACCAACAAACCAACAAACCAACAAACCAAGTAACCAACAAACCAACAAACTATCAAACGAACAAAGCAACAAACCAACAAACCAACAAACCAACAAGCCAACAAACCAACAAACAAATAAATTAACAAACCAACAAACAAATAAACTAAGTAACCAAAAAGCCAACAAACCAACAAACCAACAAGCCAACAAGCCAACAAACCAACAAACCAACAAACCAAGTAACCAACAAACCAACAAACCATCAAACGAACAAAGCAACAAACCAACAAGCCAACAAGCCAACAAACCAACAAACCAAGTAACCAAAAAGCCAACAAACTAACAAACCAACAAGCCAACAAACCAACAAGTCAACAAACCAACAAACCAACAAGCCAACAAACCAACAAACCAAAAAACCAACAAACCAACAAACCAACAAACCAACAAACCAACAAACCAACAAGCCAACAAGCCAACAAACCAATAAACCAACAAAACAACAAGCTAACAAACCAACAAACTAACAAACCAACAAGCCAACAAGCCAACAAACCAACAAACCAACAAGCCAACAAACCAACAAACCAACAAACTAAGTAACCGACAAGCCAACAAACCAACAAACCAATAAGCCAACAAGCCAACAAACCAACAAACCAACAAGCCAACAAACCAACATACCAACAAACCAAAAAACCAACAAACCAACAAACCAACAAACCAACAAACCAACAAACCAACAAGCCAATAAACCAACAAACCAACAAACCCAGTAACCAAAAAGCCAACAAACTCACAAACCAACAAGCCAACAAGCCAACAAACCAACAAGCCAACAAACCAATAAACCAACAAAGCAACAAGCCAACAAACCAACAAACCAACAAACCAGCAAGCCAACAAACCAACAAACCAACAAGCCAATAAGCCAACAAACCAACAAACCAACAAACCAAGTTACCAAAAAGCCAACAAACTAAGAAACCAACAAGCCAACGAGACAACAAACCAACAAACCAACAAACCAACAAACCAACAAACCAACAAACCAACAAACCAACAAACCAATAAACCAAAAAGCCAACAAACTAACAAACCAACAAGCCAACAAGCCAACAAACCAACAAACCAACAAAGCACCAAGCCAACAAGCCAACAAACCAACAAACCAACAAACCAACAAACCAACAAACCAACAAACCAACAAGCCAACAAGCCAACAAACCAACAAACCAACAAACCAACAAGCCAACAAACCAACAAACCAACCAGCCAACAAACCACAAAACCAACAAACCAACAAACCAACAAGCCAACAAGCCAACAAACCAACAAGCCAACAAACCAACAAGCCAACAAACCAACAAACCAACAAACCAAGTAACCAAAAAGCCAACAAACCAACAAAGCAACAAGCCAACAAGCCAACAAACCAACAAGCCAACAAACCAACAAACCAACAAACTAAGTAACCAACAAGCCAACAAACCAACAAACCAACAAACCAACAAGCCAACAAGCCAACAAACCAACAAACCAACAAGCCAACAAACCAACATACTAACAAACCAAAAAACCAACAAACCAACAAACCAACAAACCAACAAACCAACAAACCAACAAGCCAACAAAACACCAAACCAACTAACCATCAAACCAAGAAACCAAAAAACCAACAAACTTAGCAACCAACAAGCCAACAAGCCAATAAACCAACAAGCCAACAAACCAACAAACCAACAAAGCAACAAGCCAACAAGCCAACAAACCAACAAACCAACAAACCAAAATGCCAACAAACCAACAAACTAAGTAACCAACAAGCCAACAAACCAAAAAACCAACAGGCCAACAAGCCAACAAACCAACAAACCAACAAACCAACAAACCAACAAACCAACACACCAAGTAACCAACAAACCAACAAACTATCAAACGAACAAAGCAACAAACCAACAAACCAACAAACCAACAAGCCAACAAGCCAACAAACCAACAAACAAATAAACCAACAAACCAACAAACAAATAAACTAAGTAACCAAAAAGCCAACAAACCAACAAACCAACAAGCTTACAAGCCAACAAACCAACAAACCAACAAACCAAGTAACCAACAAACCAACAAACCATCAAACGAACAAAGCAACAAACCAACAAGCCAACAAGCCAACAAACCAACAACCCTTGTAACCAAAAAGCCAACAAACTAACAAACCAACAAGCCAACAAACCAACAAGTCAACAAAACAACAAACCAACAAGCCAACAAACCAACAAACCAAAAAACCAACAAACCAACAAACCAACAAACCAGAAAACCAACAAACCAACAAACCAACAAGCCAACAAGCCAACAAACCAACAAACCAACAAGCCAAAAAGCCAACAAACCAACAAACCAAGTAACCAAAAAGCCAACAAACTAACAAACCAACAAGCCAACAAGCCAACAAACCAACAAACCAACAAACCAACAAACCAACAAACCAACAAACCAACAAACCAATAAACCAAAAAACCAAGAAACCAACAAGCCAACAAACCAACAAACTAACAAACCAACAAAAGAACTAACCAACAAACCAACAAGCCAACAAGCCAACAAGCCAACAAACCAACAAACCAACAAACCAACATACTAACAAACCAACAAACTAACAAACCAACAAACTAAGTAACCAACAAGCCGACAAACCAACAAACTAACAAACAAACAAACGAACTAACCAACAAACCAACAAACCAAAAAACCAACAAACCAACAAACCAACAAAATAAGAAACCAACAAACCAACAAGCCAACAAGCCAACAAACCAACAAACCAACAAACCAACAAGCCAACAAACCAACAAGCCAACAAACCAATAAACCAACAAACCAAGTTAACAAAAAGCCAACAAACTAACAAACCAACAAGCCAACAAGCCAACAAACTAACAAACCAACAAAGCAACATGCCAACAAGCCAACAAACCAACAAACCAACAAGCCAACAAACCAACAAACCAACAAGCCAACAAGCCAACAAACCAACAAACCAACAAACCAACAAGCCAACAAACCAACAAACCAACCAGCCAACAAACCACCAAACCAACAAACCAACAAACCAACAAGCCAACAAGCCAACAAACCAACAAGCCAACAAACCAACAAGCCAACAAACCAACAAGCCAGCAAACCAACAAACCAACAAACCAAGGAACCAAAAAGCCAACAAACCAACAAAGCAACAAGCCAACAAGCCAACAAACCAACAAACTAACAAGCCAACAAACCAACAAACCAACAAACTAAGTAACCAACAAGCCAACAAACCAACAAACCAACAAGCCAACAAGCCAACAAACCAACAAACCAACAAGCCAACAAACCAACATACCAACAAACCAAAAAACCAACAAACCAACAAACCAACAAACCAACAAACCAACAAACCAACAAACCAACAAACCAACAAACCAACAAGCCAACAAACCAACAAACCAACTAACCAACAAACCAAGTAACCAAAAAGCCAACAAACTCAGAAACCAACAAGCCAAGCGGCCAATAAACCAACAAGCCAACAAACCAACAAACCAACAAAGCAACAAGCCAACAAGCCAACAAACCAACAAACCAACAAACCAAAATGCCAACAAACCAACAAACTAAGTAACCAACAAGCCAACAAACCAACAAACCAACAGGCCAACAAGCCAACAAACCAACAAACCAACAAACCAACAAACCAACAAACCAAGTAACCAACAAACCAACAAACTATCAAACGAACAAAGCAACAAACCAACAAACCAACAAACCAACAAGCCAACAAACCAACAAACAAATAAACCAACAAACCAACAAACAAATAAACTAAGTAACCAAAAAGCCAACAAACCAACAAACCAACAAGCCAACAAGCCAACAAACCAACAAACCAACAAACCAAGTAACCAACAAACCAACAAACCATCAAACGAACAAAGCAACAAACCAACAAGCCAACAAGCCAACAAACCAACAAACCAAGTAACCAAAAAGCCAACAAACTAACAAACCAACAAGCCAACAAACCAACAAGTCAACAAACCAACAAACCAACAAGCCAACAAACCAACAAACCAAAAAACCAACAAACCAACAAACCAACAAACCAACAAACCAACAAACCAACAAGCCAACAAACCAATAAACCAACAAAACAACAAGCTAACAAACCAACAAACTAACAAACCAACAAGCCAACAAGCCAACAAACCAACAAACCAACAAGCCAACAAACCAACAAACCAACAAACTAAGTAACCAACAAGCCAACAAACCAACAAACCAATAAGCCAACAAGCCAACAAACCAACAAACCAACAAGCCAACAAACCAACATACCAACAAACCAAAAAACCAACAAACCAACAAACCAACAAACCAACAAACCAACAAACCAACAAGCCAATAAACCAACAAACCAACAAACCCAGTAACCAAAAAGCCAACAAACTCACAAACCAACAAGCCAACAAGCCAACAAACCAACAAGCCAACAAACCAATAAACCAACAAAGCAACAAGCCAACAAACCAACAAACCAACAAACCAGCAAGCCAACAAACCAACAAACCAACAAGCCAATAAGCCAACAAACCAACAAACCAACAAACCAAGTAACCAAAAAGCCAACAAACTAACAAACCAACAAGCCAACAAGACAACAAACCAACAAACCAACA
The DNA here is from genome assembly GCA_958298945.1 of Atherix ibis. Lineage (NCBI taxonomy): Eukaryota > Metazoa > Arthropoda > Insecta > Diptera > Athericidae > Atherix > Atherix ibis. The sequence continues at coordinate 34,066,715 of OY282608.1, forward strand.
AACCAACAAACCAACAAACCAACAAACCAACAAACCAACAAACCAATAAACCAAAAAGCCAACAAACTAACAAACCAACAAGCCAACAAGCCAACAAACCAACAAACCAACAAAGCAACAAGCCAACAAGCCAACAAACCAACAAACCAACAAGCCAACAAACCAACAAACCAACAAACCAACAAGCCAACAAGCCAACAAACCAACAAACCAACAAACCAACAAGCGAACAAACCAACAAACCAACCAGCCAACAAACCACAAAACCAAAAAACCAACAAACCAACAAGCCAACAAGCCAACAAACCAACAAGCCAACAAACCAACAAGCCAACAAACCAACAAACCAACAAACCAAGTAACCAAAAAGCCAACAAACCAACAAAGCAACAAGCCAACAAGCCAACAAACCAACAAGCCAACAAACCAACAAACCAACAAACTAAGTAACCAACAAGCCAACAAACCAACAAACCAGCAAACCAACAAGCCAACAAGCCAACAAACCAACAAACCAACAAGCCAACAAACCAACATACTAACAAACCAAAAAACCAACAAACCAACAAACCAACAAACCAACAAACCAACAAACCAACAAGCCAACAAACCACCAAACCAACTAACCATCAAACCAAGAAACCAAAAAACCAACAATTTTAGCAACCAACAAGCCAACAAGCCAATAAACCAACAAGCCAACAAACCAACAAACCAACAAAGCAACAAGCCAACAAGCCAACAAACCAACAAACCAACAAACCAAAATGCCAACAAACCAACAAACTAAGTAACCAACAAGCCAACAAACCAACAAACCAACAGGCCAACAAGCCAACAAACCAACAAACCAACAAACCAACAAACCAACAAACCAACAAACCAACACACCAAGTAACCAACAAACCAACAAACTATCAAACGAACAAAGCAACAAACCAACAAACCAACAAACCAACAAGCCAACAAGCCAACAAACCAACAAACAAATAAACCAACAAACCAACAAACAAATAAACTAAGTAACCAAAAAGCCAACAAACCAACAAACCAACAAGCTAACAAGCCAACAAACCAACAAACCAACAAACCAAGTAACCAACAAACCAACAAACCATCAAACGAACAAAGCAACAAACCAACAAGCCAACAAGTCAACAAACCAACAAACCTAGTAACCAAAAAGCCAACAAACTAACAAACCAACAAGCCAACAAACCAACAAGTCAACAAACCAACAAACCAACAAGCCAACAAACCAACAAACCAAAAAACCAACAAACCAACAAACCAACAAACCAACAAACCAACAAACCAACAAGCCAACAAGCCAACAAACCAACAAACCAAGAAACCAACAAACCAACAAGCCAACAAACCAACAAACCAGAAAACCAACAAACCAACAAACCAACAAGCCAACAAGCCAACAAACCAACAAACCAACAAGCCAACAAACCAACAAACCAACAAACTAAGTAACCAACAAGCCAACAAACCAACAAACCAACAAGCCAACAAGCCAACAAACCAACAAACCAACAAGCCAACAAACCAACATACCAACAAACCAAAAAACCAACAAACCAACAAACCTACAAACCAACAAACCAACAAACCAACAAACCAACAAGCCAACAAACCAACAAACCAACAAACCAACAAACCAAGTAACCAAAAAGCCAACAAACTCACAAACCAACAAGCCAACAAGCCAACAAACCAACAAGCCAACAAACCAACAAACCAACAAGCCAACAAACCAACAAACCAACAAGCCAACAAGCCAACAAACCAACAAACCAACAAACCAAGTAACCAAAAAGCCAACAAACTAACAAACCAACAAGCCAACAAGACAACAAACCAACAAACCAACAAACCAACAAACTAAGTAGCCAACAAGCCAACAAACCAACAAACCAACAAGCCAACAAGCCAACAAACCAACAAACCAACAAACCAACAAACCAACAAACTAAGTAACCAACAAGCCAACAAACTAACAAACCAACAAGCCAACAAGCCAAGAAACCAACAAACCAACAAGCCAATAAGCCAACAAACCAACAAACCAACAAACCAAAAAACCAACAAACCAACAAACCAACAAACCAACAAACCAACAAACCAACAAACCAACAAACCAACAAGCCACCAAGCCAACAAACCAACAAACCAACAAACCAACAAGCCAACAAACCAAGAAGCCAACAAACCAACAAACCAACAAACCAAGTAACCAAAAAGCCAACAAACTAACAAACCAACAAGCCAACAAGCCTACAAACCAACAAACCAACAAAGCAACAAGCCAACAAGCCAACAAACCAACAAACTAACAAGCCAACAAACCAACAAACCAACAAGCCAACAAGCCAACAAACCAACAAACCAACAAACCAACAAGCCTACAAACCAACAAACCAACAAGCCAACAAACCAACAAACCAACAAACCAACAAACCAACAAGCCAACAAACCAACAAACCAACAAGCCAACAAACCAACAAACCAAAAAAGCAACAAACCAACAAGCCAACAAGCCAACAAACCAACAAGCCAACAAGCCAACAAGCCAACAAACCAACAAACCAACAAACCAAGTAACCAAAAAGCCAACAAACTAACAAACCAACAAGCCAACAAGCCAACAAACCAACAAACCAACAAACCAACAAGCCAACAAGCCAATAAACCAACAAACCAACAAACCAACAACCCAACAAACCAACAAACCAAAAAACTCACAAACCAACAAGCCAACAAGCCAACAAACCAACAAGCCAACAAACCAATAAACCAACAAAGCAACAAGCCAACAAGCCAACAAACCAACAAACCAACAAGCCAACAAACCAACAAACCAACAAACCAACAAACCAACAATCCAACAAGCCAACAAACCAACAAACCAAGTAACCAAAAAGCCAACAAACTAACAAACCAACAAGCCAACAAGCCAACAAACCAACAAACCAACAAACCAACAAACCAACAAACCAACAAACCAACAAACCAACAAACCAATAAACCAAAAAACCAAGAAACCAACAAGCCAACAAACCAACAAACTAACAAACCAACAAAAGAACTAACCAACAAACCAACAAGCCAACAAGCCAACAAGCCAACAAACCAACAAACCAACAAACCAACATACCAACAAACCAACAAACTAACAAACCAACAAACTAAGTAACCAACAAGCCAACAAACCAACAAACTAACAAACAAACAAACGAACTAACCAACAAACCAACAAACCAAAAAACCAACAAACCAACAAACCAACAAAATAAGAAACCAACAAACCAACAAGCCAACAAGTCAACAAACCAACAAACCAACAAACCAACAAGCCAACAAACCAACAAGCCAACAAACCAATAAACCAACAAACCAAGTAACCAAAAAGCCAACAAACTAATAAACCAACAAGCCAACAAGCCAACAAACTAACAAACCAACAAAGCAACAAGCCAACAAGCCAACAAACCAACAAACCAACAAGCCAACAAACCAACAAGCCAGCAAACCAACAAACCAACAAACCAAGGAACCAAAAAGCCAACAAACCAACAAAGCAACAAGCCAACAAGCCAACAAACCAACAAACCAACAAGCCAACAAACCAACAAACCAACAAACTAAGTAACCAACAAGCCAACAAACCAACAAACCAACAAGCGAACAAGCCAACAAACCAACAAACCAACAAGCCAACAAACCAACATACCAACAAACCAAAAAACCAACAAACCAACAAACCAACAAACCAACAAACCAACAAACCAACAAACCAACAAGCCAACAAACCAACAAACCAACTAACCAACAAACCAAGTAACCAAAAAGCCAACAAACTCAGAAACCAACAAGCCAAGCGGCCAATAAACCAACAAGCCAACAAACCAACAAACCAACAAAGCAACAAGCCAACAAGCCAACAAACCAACAAACCAACAAACCAAAATGCCAACAAACCAACAAACTAAGTAACCAACAAGCCAACAAACCAACAAACCAACTGGCCAACAAGCCAACAAACCAACAAACCAACAAACCAACAAACCAACAAACCAAGTAACCAACAAACCAACAAACTATCAAACGAACAAAGCAACAAACCAACAAACCAACAAACCAACAAGCCAACAAACCAACAAACAAATAAACCAACAAACCAACAAACAAATAAACTAAGTAACCAAAAAGCCAACAAACCAACAAACCAACAAGCCAACAAGCCAACAAACCAACAAACCAACAAACCAAGTAACCAACAAACCAACAAACCATCAAACGAACAAAGCAACAAACCAACAAGCCAACAAGCCAACAAACCAACAAACCAAGTAACCAAAAAGCCAACCAACTAACAAACCAACAAGCCAACAAACCAACAAGTCAACAAACCAACAAACCAACAAGCCAACAAACCAACAAACCAAAAAACCAACAAACCAACAAACCAACAAACCAACAAACCAACAAACCAACAAGCCAACAAGCCAACAAACCAATAAACCAACAAAACAACAAGCTAACAAACCAACAAACTAACAAACCAACAAGCCAACAAGCCAACAAACCAACAAACCAACAAGCCAACAAACCAACAAACCAACAAGCCAACAAACCAACAAACCAATAAGCCAACAAGCCAACAAACCAACAAACCAACAAGCCAACAAACCAACATACCAACAAACCAAAAAACCAACAAACCAACAAACCAACAAACCAACAAACCAACAAACCAACAAGCCAATAAACCAACAAACCAACAAACCCAGTAACCAAAAAGCCAACAAACTCACAAACCAACAAGCCAACAAGCCAACAAACCAACAAGCCAACAAACCAATAAACCAACAAAGCAACAAGCCAACAAACCAACAAACCAACAAACCAGCAAGCCAACAAACCAACAAACCAACAAGCCAATAAGCCAACAAACCAACAAACCAACAAACCAAGTAACCAAAAAGCCAACAAACTAACAAACCAACAAGCCAACAAGACAACAAACCAACAAACCAACAAACCAACAAACCAACAAACCAACAAACCAACAAACCAACAAACCAATAAACCAAAAAGCCAACAAACTAACAAACCAACAAGCCAACAAGCCAACAAACCAACAAACCAACAAAGCAACAAGCCAACAAGCCAACAAACCAACAAACCAACAAGCCAACAAACCAACAAACCAACAAACCAACAAGCCAACAAGCCAACAAACCAACAAACCAACAAACCAACAAGCCAACAAACCAACAAACCAACCAGCCAACAAACCACCAAACCAACAAACCAACAAACCAACAAGCCAACAAGCCAACAAACCAACAAGCCAACAAACCAACAAGCCAACAAACCAACAAACCAACAAACCAAGTAACCAAAAAGCCAACAAACCAACAAAGCAACAAGCCAACAAGCCAACAAACCAACAAGCCAACAAACCAACAAACCAACAAACTAAGTAACCAACAAGCCAACAAACCAACAAACCAACAAACCAACAAGCCAACAAGCCAACAAACCAACAAACCAACAAGCCAACAAACCAACATACTAACAAACCAAAAAACCAACAAACCAACAAACCAACAAACCAACAAACCAACAAACCAACAAGCCAACAAACCACCAAACCAACTAACCATCAAACCAAGTAACCAAAAAACCAACAAACTTAGCAACCAACAAGCCAACAAGCCAATAAACCAACAAGCCAACAAACCAACAAACCAACAAAGCAACAAGCCAACAAGCCAACAAACCAACAAACCAACAAACCAAAATGCCAACATACCAACAAACCAAAAAACCAACAAACCAACAAACCAACAAACCAACAAACCAACAAACCAACAAACCAACAAGCCAACAAACCAACAAACCAACTAACCAACAAACCAAGTAACCAAAAAGCCAACAAACTCAGAAACCAACAAGCCAAGCGGCCAATAAACCAACAAGCCAACAAACCAACAAACCAACAAAGCAACAAGCCAACAAGCCAACAAACCAACAAACCAACAAACCAAAATGCCAACAAACCAACAAACTAAGTAACCAACAAGCCAACAAACCAACAAACCAACTGGCCAACAAGCCAACAAACCAACAAACCAACAAACCAACAAACCAACAAACCAAGTAACCAACAAACCAACAAACTATCAAACGAACAAAGCAACAAACCAACAAACCAACAAACCAACAAGCCAACAAACCAACAAACAAATAAACCAACAAACCAACAAACAAATAAACTAAGTAACCAAAAAGCCAACAAACCAACAAACCAACAAGCCAACAAGCCAACAAACCAACAAACCAACAAACCAAGTAACCAACAAACCAACAAACCATCAAACGAACAAAGCAACAAACCAACAAGCCAACAAGCCAACAAACCAACAAACCAAGTAACCAAAAAGCCAACCAACTAACAAACCAACAAGCCAACAAACCAACAAGTCAACAAACCAACAAACCAACAAGCCAACAAACCAACAAACCAAAAAACCAACAAACCAACAAACCAACAAACCAACAAACCAACAAACCAACAAGCCAACAAGCCAACAAACCAATAAACCAACAAAACAACAAGCTAACAAACCAACAAACTAACAAACCAACAAGCCAACAAGCCAACAAACCAACAAACCAACAAGCCAACAAACCAACAAACCAACAAGCCAACAAACCAACAAACCAATAAGCCAACAAGCCAACAAACCAACAAACCAACAAGCCAACAAACCAACATACCAACAAACCAAAAAACCAACAAACCAACAAACCAACAAACCAACAAACCAACAAACCAACAAGCCAATAAACCAACAAACCAACAAACCCAGTAACCAAAAAGCCAACAAACTCACAAACCAACAAGCCAACAAGCCAACAAACCAACAAGCCAACAAACCAATAAACCAACAAAGCAACAAGCCAACAAACCAACAAACCAACAAACCAGCAAGCCAACAAACCAACAAACCAACAAGCCAATAAGCCAACAAACCAACAAACCAACAAACCAAGTAACCAAAAAGCCAACAAACTAACAAACCAACAAGCCAACAAGACAACAAACCAACAAACCAACAAACCAACAAACCAACAAACCAACAAACCAACAAACCAACAAACCAATAAACCAAAAAGCCAACAAACTAACAAACCAACAAGCCAACAAGCCAACAAACCAACAAACCAACAAAGCAACAAGCCAACAAGCCAACAAACCAACAAACCAACAAGCCAACAAACCAACAAACCAACAAACCAACAAGCCAACAAGCCAACAAACCAACAAACCAACAAACCAACAAGCCAACAAACCAACAAACCAACCAGCCAACAAACCACCAAACCAACAAACCAACAAACCAACAAGCCAACAAGCCAACAAACCAACAAGCCAACAAACCAACAAGCCAACAAACCAACAAACCAACAAACCAAGTAACCAAAAAGCCAACAAACCAACAAAGCAACAAGCCAACAAGCCAACAAACCCACAAGCCAACAAACCAACAAACCAACAAACTAAGTAACCAACAAGCCAACAAACCAACAAACCAACAAACCAACAAGCCAACAAGCCAACAAACCAACAAACCAACAAGCCAACAAACCAACATACTAACAAACCAAAAAACCAACAAACCAACAAACCAACAAACCAACAAACCAACAAACCAACAAGCCAACAAACCACCAAACCAACTAACCATCAAACCAAGTAACCAAAAAACCAACAAACTTAGCAACCAACAAGCCAACAAGCCAATAAACCAACAAGCCAACAAACCAACAAACCAACAAAGCAACAAGCCAACAAGCCAACAAACCAACAAACCAACAAACCAAAATGCCAACAAACCAACAAACTAAGTAACCAACAAGCCAACAAACCAACAAACCAACAGGCCAACAAGCCAACAAACCAACAAACCAACAAACCAACAAACCAACAAACCAACACACCAAGTAACCAACAAACCAACAAACTATCAAACGAACAAAGCAACAAACCAACAAACCAACAAACCAACAAGCCAACAAGCCAACAAACCAACAAACAAATAAACCAACAAACCAACAAACAAATAAACTAAGTAACCAAAAAGCCAACAAACCAACAAACCAACAAGCTAACAAGCCAACAAACCAACAAACCAACAAACCAAGTAACCAACAAACCAACAAACCATCAAACGAACAAAGCAACAAACCAACAAGCCAACAAGCCAACAAACCAACAAACCTAGTAACCAAAAAGCCAACAAACTAACAAACCAACAAGCCAACAAACCAACAAGTCAACAAACCAACAAACCAACAAGCCAACAAACCAACAAACCAAAAAACCAACAAACCAACAAACCAACAAACCAACAAACCAACAAACCAACAAACCAACAAGCCAACAAGCCAACAAACCAACAAACCAACAAACCAACAAACCAACAAGCCAACAAACCAACAAACCAGAAAACCAACAAACCAACAAACCAACAAGCCAACAAGCCAACAAACCAACAAACCAACAAGCCAACAAACCAACAAACCAACAAACTAAGTAACCAACAAGCCAACAAACCAACAAACCAACAAGCCAACAAGCCAACAAACCAACAAACCAACAAGCCAACAAACCAACATACCAACAAACCAAAAAACCAACAAACCAACAAACCTACAAACCAACAAACCAACAAACCAACAAGCCAACAAACCAACAAACCAACAAACCAACAAACCAAGTAACCAAAAAGCCAACAAACTCACAAACCAACAAGCCAACAAGCCAACAAACCAACAAGCCAACAAACCAACAAACCAACAAGCCAACAAACCAACAAACCAACAAGCCAACAAGCCAACAAACCAACAAACCAACAAACCAAGTAACCAAAAAGCCAACAAACTAACAAACCAACAAGCCAACAAGACAACAAACCAACAAACCAACAAACCAACAAACCAACAAACTAAGTAGCCAACAAGCCAACAAACCAACAAACCAACAAGCCAACAAGCCAACAAACCAACAAACCAATAACCAACAAGCCAACAAACAAACAAACAAACCAACAAGCCAACAAGCCAACAAACCAACAAACCCACAAGCTAACAAACCAACAAACCAACAAACCAAAAAACCAACAAACCAACAAACCAACAAGCCAACAAACCAACAAACCACCAAACCAAGTAACCAAAAAGCCAACAAACTAACAAACCAACAAGCCAACAAGCCAACAAGCCAATAAACCAACAAACCAACAAAGCAACAAGCCAACAAACCAACAAACCAACAAACCAACAAGCCAACAAACCAACAAACCAACAAGCCAACAAGCCAACAAACCAACAAACCAACAAACCAACAAGCCAACAAACCAACAAACCAACAAGCCAACAAACCAACAAACCAACAAACCAACAAGCCAACAAGCCAACAAACCAACAAGCCAACAAACCAACAAGCCAACAAACCAACAAACCAACAAACCAAGTAACCAAAAAGCCAACAAACTAACAAACCAACAAGCCAACAAACCAACAAACCAACAAAGCAACAAGCCAAAAAGCCAACAAGCTAACAAGCCAACAAACCAACAAACCAACAAACCAAGTAACCAACAAACCAACAAACCGTCAAACGAACAAAGCAATAAACCAACAAGCCAACAAGCCAACAAAATAACAAACCAAGTAACCAAAAAGCCAACAAACGAACAAACCAACAACCCAACAAACCAACAAGCCAACAAACCAACAAACCAATAAGCCAACAAACCAACAAACCAAAAAACCAACAAACCAACAAACCAACAAACCAACAAACCAACAAGCCAACAAGCCATCAAACCAACAAACCAACAAACCAACAAGCCAACAAACCAACAAACCAGAAAACCAACAAACCAACAAACCAACAAGCCAACAAGCCAACAAACCAACAAACCAACAAGCCAACAAACCAACAAACCAACAAACTAAGTAACCAACAAGCCAACAAACCAACAAACCAACAAGCCAACAAGCCAACAAACCAACAAACCAACAAGCCAACAAACCAACATACCAACAAACCAAAAAACCAACAAACCAACAAACCTACAAACCAACAAACCAACAAACCAACAAGCCAACAAACCAACAAACCAACAAACCAACAAACCAAGAAACCAAAAAGCCAACAAACTCACAAACCAACAAGCCAACAAGCCAACAAACCAACAAGCCAACAAACCAACAAACCAACAAGCCAACAAACCAACAAACCAACAAACCAACAAACCAACAAGCCAACAAACCAACAAACCAACAAGCCAACAAACCAACAAACCAACAAACCAACAAGCCAACAAGCCAACAAACCAACAAGCCAACAAACCAACAAGCCAACAAACCAACAAACCAACAAACCAAGTAACCAAAAAGCCAACAAACTAACAAACCAACAAGCCAACAAACCAACAAACCAACAAAGCAACAAGCCAAAAAGCCAACAAGCTAACAAGCCAACAAACCAACAAACCAACAAACCAAGTAACCAACAAACCAACAAACCGTCAAACGAACAAAGCAATAAACCAACAAGCCAACAAGCCAACAAAATAACAAACCAAGTAACCAAAAAGCCAACAAACGAACAAACCAACAACCCAACAAACCAACAAGCCAACAAACCAACAAACCAACAAGCCAACAAACCAACAAACCAAAAACCAACAAACCAACAAACCAACAAACCAACAAACCAACAAGCCAACAAGCCAACAAACCAACAAACCAACAAACCAACAAGCCAACAAACCAACAAACCAGAAAACCAACCAACCAACAAACCAACAAGCCAACAAGCCAACAAACCAACAAACCAACAAGCCAACAAACCAACAAACCAACAAACTAAGTAACCAACAAGCCAACAAACCAACAAACCAACAAGCCAACAAGCCAACAAACCAACAAACCAACAAGCCAACAAACCAACATACCAACAAACCAAAAACCCAACAAACCAACAAACCTACAAACCAACAAACCAACAAACCAACAAGCCAACAAACCAACAAACCAACAAACCAACAAACCAAGAAACCAAAAAGCCAACAAACTCACAAACCAACAAGCCAACAAGCCAACAAACCAACAAGCCAACAAACCAACAAACCAACAAGCCAACAAACCAACAAACAAACAAACCAACAAACCAACAAGCCAACAAACCAACAAACCAACAAGCCAACAAACCAACAAACCAACAAACCAACAAGCCAACAAGCCAACAAACCAACAAGCCAACAAACCAACAAGCCAACAAACCAACAAACCAACAAACCAAGTAACCAAAAAGCCAACAAACTAACAAACCAACAAGCCAACAAACCAACAAACCAACAAAGCAACAAGCCAAAAAGCCAACAAGCTAACAAGCCAACAAACCAACAAACCAACAAACCAAGTAACCAACAAACCAACAAACCGTCAAACGAACAAAGCAATAAACCAACAAGCCAACAAGCCAACAAAATAACAAACCAAGTAACCAAAAAGCCAACAAACGAACAAACCAACAACCCAACAAACCAACAAGCCAACAAACCAACAAACCAACAAGCCAAAAACCAACAAACCAAAAAACCAACAAACCAACAAACAAACAAACCAACAAACCAACAAGCCAACAAGCCAACAAACCAACAAACCAACAAACCAACAAGCCAACAAACCAACAAACCAGAAAACCAACAAACCAACAAACCAACACGCCAACAAGCCAACAAACCAACAAACCAACAAGCCAACAAACCAACAAACCAACAAACTAAGTAACCAACAAGCCAACAAACCAACAAACCAACAAGCCAATAAGCCAACAAACCAACAAACCAACAAGCCAACAAACCAACATACCAACAAACCAAAAAACCAACAAACCAACAAACCTACAAACCAACAAACCAACAAACCAACAAGCCAACAAACCAACAAACCAACAAACCAACAAACCAAGAAACCAAAAAGCCAACAAACTCACAAACCAACAAGCCAACAAGCCAACAAACCAACAAGCCAACAAACCAACAAACCAACAAGCCAACAAACCAACAAACCAACAAGCCAACAAGCCAACAAACCAACAAACCAACAAACCAAGTAACCAAAAAGCCAACAAACTAACAAACCAACAAGCCAACAAGACAACAAACCAACAAACCAACAAACCAACAAACCAACAAACCAATAAACCAAAAAACCAACAAACCAGCAAGCCAACAAGCCAACAAACCAACAAACTAACAAACCAACAAACGAACTAACCAACAAACAAACAAGCCAACAAGCCAACAAACCAACAAACCAACAAACCAACAAACCAACAAACTAACAAGCCAACAAACCAACAAACCAACAAACCAACAAGCCAACAAACCAACAAACCAACAAACCTAAATGCCAACAAACCAACAAACTAAGTAACCAACAAGCCAACAAACCAACAAACTAGCAAACCAACAAACGAACTAACCAACAAACTAACAAGCCAACAAGCCAACAAACCAACAAACCAACAAACCAACAAACCAACAAACTAAGTAACCAACAAGCCAACAAACTAACAAACCAACAAGCCAACAAGCCAACAAGCCAACAAACCAACAAGCCAACAAACCAACAAGCCAACAAACCAACAAACCAACAAACCAAGTAACCAAAAAGCCAACAAACTAACAAACCAACAAGCCAACAAACCAACAAACCAAAAAAGCAACAAGCCAAAAAGCCAACAAGCTAACAAGCCAACAAACCAACAAACCAACAAACCAAGTAACCAACAAACCAACAAACCGTCAAACGAACAAAGCAATAAACCAACAAGCCAACAAGCCAACAAAATAACAAACCAAGTAACCAAAAAGCCAACAAACGAACAAACCAACAACCCAACAAACCAACAAGCCAACAAACCAACAAACCAACAAGCCAACAAACCAACAAACCAAAAAACCAACAAACCAACAAACCAACAAACCAACAAACCAACAAGCCAACAAGCCAACAAACCAACAAACCAACAAACCAACAAGCCAACAAACCAACAAACCAGAAAACCAACCAACCAACAAACCAACAAGCCAACAAGCCAACAAACCAACAAACCAACAAGCCAACAAACCAACAAACCAACAAACTAAGTAACCAACAAGCCAACAAACCAACAAACCAACAAGCCAACAAGCCAACAAACCAACAAACCAACAAGCCAACAAACCAACATACCAACAAACCAAAAACCCAACAAACCAACAAACCTACAAACCGACAAACCAACAAACCAACAAGCCAACAAACCAACAAACCAACAAACCAAGAAACCAAAAAGCCAACAAACTCACAAACCAACCAGCCAACAAGCCAACAAACCAACAAGCCAACAAACCAACAAACCAACAAGCCAACAAACCAACAAACAAACAAACCAACAAACCAACAAGCCAACAAACCAACAAACCAACAAGCCAACAAACCAACAAACCAACAAACCAACAAGCCAACAAGCCAACAAACCAACAAGCCAACAAACCAACAAGCCAACAAACCAACAAACCAACAAACCAAGTAACCAAAAAGCCAACAAACTAACAAACCAACAAGCCAACAAACCAACAAACCAACAAAGCAACAAGCCAAAAAGCCAACAAGCTAACAAGCCAACAAACCAACAAACCAACAAACCAAGTAACCAACAAACCAACAAACCGTCAAACGAACAAAGCAATAAACCAACAAGCCAACAAGCCAACAAAATAACAAACCAAGTAACCAAAAAGCCAACAAACGAACAAACCAACAACCCAACAAACCAACAAGCCAACAAACCAACAAACCAACAAGCCAAAACCCAACAAACCAAAAAACCAACAAACCAACAAACAAACAAACCAACAAACCAACAAGCCAACAAGCCAACAAACCAACAAACCAACAAACCAACAAGCCAACAAACCAACAAACCAGAAAACCAACAAACCAACAAACCAACACGCCAACAAGCCAACAAACCAACAAACCAACAAGCCAACAAACCAACAAACCAACAAACTAAGTAACCAACAAGCCAACAAACCAACAAACCAACAAGCCAATAAGCCAACAAACCAACAAGCCAACAAGCCAAGAAACCAACAAACCAACAAGCCAACAAACCAACAAACCAACAAGCCAACAAGCCAAGAAGCCAACAAACCAACAAACCAACAAACCAAGTAACCAAAAAGCCAACAAACCAACAAAGCAACAAGCCAACAAGCCAACAAACCAACAAACCAACAAGCCAACAAACCAACAAACCAACAAGCCAACAAGCCAACAAACCAACAAACCAACAAACCAACAAGCCAACAAACCAACAAACCAACAAACCAAGTAACCAAAAAGCCAACAAACTAACAAACCAACAAGCCAACAAGCCAACAAACCAACGAACCAACAAACCAACAAGCCAACAAGCCAATAAACCATCAAACCAACAAACCAACAAGCCAACAAACCAACAAAACAAAAAACTCACAAACCAACAAGCCAACAAGCCAACAAACCAACAAGCCAACAAACCAATAAACCAATAAACCAACAAAGCAACAAGCCAACAAGCCAACAAACCAACAAACCAACAAGCCAACAAACCAACAAACCAACAAGCCAACAAGCCAACAAACCAACAAACCAAGTAACCAAAAAGCCAACAAACTAACAAACCAACAAGCCAACAAGCCAACAAACCAACAAACCAACAAACCAACAAACCAACAAACCAACAAACCAATAAACCAAAAAACCAACAAACCAACAAGCCAACAAGCCAACAAACCAACAAACTAACAAACCAACAAACGAACTAACCAACAAACCAACAAGCCAACAAGCCAACAAACCAACAAACCAACAAACCAACATACCAACAAACCAACAAATTAACAAACCAACAAGCCAACAAACCAAAAAACCAACAAGCCAACAAACCAACAAACCAACAAACCAACATGCCAAAAAACCAACAAACTAAGTAACCAACTAGCCAACAAACCAACAAACCAACAAGCCAACAAGCCAACAAACCAACAATCCAACAAATCAACAAGCCAACAAACCAACAAACCAGCAAGCCAACAAACCAACAAACCAACAAACCAACAAGCCAACAAGCCAACAAACCAACAAGCTAACAAACCAACAAGCCAACAAACCAACAAACCAACAAACCAAGTAACCAAAAAGCCAACAAACTAACAAACCAACAAGCCAACAAACCAACAAACCAACAAAATAACAAGCCAAAAAGCCAACAAGCCAACAAACCAACAAAATAACAAGCCAAAAAGCCAACAAGCCAACAAGCCAACAAACAACAAACCAACAAACCGAGTAACCAACAAACCAACAAACCGTCAAACGAACAAAGCAACAAACCAACAAGCCAACAAGCCAACAAAATAACAAACCAAGTAACCAAAAAGCCAACAAACTAACAAACCAACAACCCAACAAACCAACAAGCCAACAAACCAACAAACCAACAAGCCAACAAACCAACAAACCAAAAAACCAACAAACCAACAAACCAACAAACCAACAAACCAACAAGCCAACAAGCCAACAAACCAACAAACCAACAAACCAACAAGCCAACAAACCAACAAACCAGAAAACCAACAAACCAACAAACCAACAAGCCAACAAGCCAACAAACCAACAAACCAACAAGCCAACAAACCAACAAACCAACAAACTAAGTAACCAACAAGCCAACAAACGAACAAACCAACAAGCCAACAAGCCAACAAACCAACAAACCAACAAGCCAACAAACCAACATACCAACAAACCAAAAAACCAACAAACCAACAAACCTACAAACCAACAAACCAACAAACCAACAAGCCAACAAACCAACAAACCAACAAACCAACAAACCAAGTAACCAAAAAGCCAACAAACTCACAAACCAACAAGCCAACAAGCCAACAAACCAACAAGCCAACAAACCAACAAACCAACAAACCAACAAACCAACAAACCAACAAACCAACAAGCCAACAAGCCAACAAGCCAACAAACCAACAAACCAAGAAACCAAGTAACCAAAAAGCCAACAAACTAACAAACCAATAAGCCAACAAGACAACAAACCAACAAACCAACAAACCAACAAACCAACAAACCAATAAACCAAAAAACCAACAAACCAGCAAGCCAACAAGCCAACAAACCAACAAACTAACAAACCAACAAACGAACTAACCAACAAACAAACAAGCCAACAAGCCAACAAACCAACAAACCAACAAACCAACAAACCAACAAACTAACAAACCAACACACCAACAAACCAACAAACCAACAAGCCAACAAACCAACAAACCAACAAACCAACATGCCAACAAACTAACTAACCAACAAGCCAACAAACCAACAAACTAGCAAACCAACAAACGAACTAACCAACAAAATAACAAGCCAACAAGCCAACAAACCAACAAACCAACAAACCAACAAACCAACAAACTAAGTAACCAACAAGCCAACAAACTAACAAACCAACAAGCCAACAAGCCAAGAAACCAACAAACCAACAAGCCAACAAACCAACAAACCAACAAACCAAAAAACCAACAAACCAACAAACCAACAAACCAACAAACCAACAAACCAACAAGCCACCAAGCCAACAAACCAACAAACCAACAAACCAACAAGCCAACAAACCAAGAAGCCAACAAACCAACAAACCAACAAACCAAGTAACCAAAAAGCCAAAAAACTAACAAACCAACAAGCCAACAATCCTACAAACCAACAAACCAACAAAGCAACAAGCCAACAAGCCAACAAACCAACAAACTAACAAGCCAACAAACCAACAAACCAACAAGCCAACAAGCCAACAAACCAACAAACCAACAAACCAACAAGCCAACAAACCAACAAACTAACAAGCCAACAAACCAACAAACCAAAAAACCAACAAACCAACAAGCCAACAAGCCAACAAACCAACAAGCCAACAAGCCAACAAGCCAACAAGCCAACAAACCAACAAACCAACAAACCAAGTAACCAAAAAGCCAACAAACTCACAAACCAACAAGCCAACAAGCCAACAAACCAACAAACCAACAAACCAACAAGCCAACAAGCCAATAAACCAACAAACCAACAAACCAACAAGCCAACAAACCAACAAACCAAAAAACTCACAAACCAACAAGCCAACAAGCCAACAAACCAACAAGCCAACAAACCAATAAACCAACAAAGCAACAAGCCAACAAGCCAACAAACCAACAAACCAACAAGCCAACAAACCAACAAACCAACAAACCAACAAGCCAATAAGCCAACAAACCAACAAACCAAGTAACCAAAAAGCCAACAAACTAACAAACCAACAAGCCAACAAGCCAACAAACCAACAAACCAACAAACCAACAAACCAACAAACCAACAAACCAACAAACCAATAAACCAAAAAACCAAGAAACCAACAAGCCAACAAGCCAACAAACCAACAAACTAACAAACCAACAAACGAACTAACCAACAAACCAACAAGCCAACAAGCCAACAAACCAACAAACCAACAAACCAACATACCAACAAACCAACAAACTAACAAACCAACAAACTAAGTAACCAACAAGCCAACAAACCAACAAACTAACAAACAAACAAACGAACTAACCAACAAACCAACAAACCAAAAAACCAACAAACCAACAAACCAACAAAATAAGAAACCAACAAACCAACAAGCCAACAAGCCAACAAACCAACAAACCAACAAACCAACAAGCCAACAAACCAATAAGCCAACAAACCAATAAACCAACAAACCAAGTAACCAAAAAGCCAACAAACTAACAAACCAACAAGCCAACAAGCCAACAAACTAACAAACCAACAAAGCAACAAGCCAACAAGCCAACAAACCAACAAACCAACAAGCCAACAAACCAACAAACCAACAAGCCAACAAGCCAACAAACCAACAAACCAACAAACCAACAAGCCAACAAACTAACAAACCAACCAGCCAACAAACCACCACACCAACAAACCAACAAACCAACAAGCCAACAAGCCAACAAACCAACAAGCCAACAAACCAACAAGCCAGCAAACCAACAAACCAACAAACCAAGTAACCAAAAAGCCAACAAACCAACAAAGCAACAAGCCAACAAGCCAACAAACCAACAAACCAACAAGCCAACAAACCAACAAACCAACAAACTAAGTAACCAACAAGCCAACAAACCAACAAACCAACAAGCCAACAAGCCAACAAACCAACAAACCAACAAGCCAACAAACCAACATACCAACAAACCAAAAAACCAACAAACCAACAAACCAACAAACCAACAAACCAACAAGCCAACAAACCAACAAACCAACTAACCAACAAACCAAGTAACCAAAAAGCCAATAAACTCAGAAACCAACAAGCCAACAAGCCAATAAACCAACAAACCAACAAAGCAACAAGCCAACAAGCCAACAAACCAACAAACCAACAAACCAAAATGCCAACAAACCAACAAACTAAGTAACCAACAAGCCAACAAACCAACAAACCAACAGGCCAACAAGCCAACAAACCAACAAACCAACAAACCAACAAACCAAGTAACCAACAAACCAACAAACTATCAAACGAACAAAGCAACAAACCAACAAACCAACAAACCAACAAGCCAACAAACCAACAAACAAATAAACCAACAAACCAACAAACAAATAAACTAAGTAACCAAAAAGCCAACAAACCAACAAACCAACAAGCCAACAAGCCAACAAACCAACAAACCAACAACCCAAGTAACCAACAAACCAACAAACCATCAAACGAACAAAGCAACAAACCAACAAGCCAACAAACCAACAAACCAACAAACCAAGTAACCAAAAAGCCAACAAACTAACAAACCAACAAGCCAACAAACCAACAAGCCAACAAACCAACAAACCAACAAGCCAACAAACCAACAAACCAAAAAACCAAAAAACCAACAAACCAACAAACCAACAAACCAACAAACCAACAAACCAACAAGCCAACAAGCCAACAAACCAATAAACCAACAAAACAACAAGCTAACAAACCAACAAACCAAAAAACCAACAAACCAACAAACCAACAAGCCAACAAGCCAACAAACCAACAAACCAACAAGCCAACAAACCAACAAACCAACAAACTAAGTAACCAACAAGCCAACAAACCAACAAACCAACAAGCCAACAAGCCAACAAACCAACAAACCAACAAGCCAACAAACCAACATACCAACAAACCAAAAAACCAACAAACCAACAAACCAACAAACCAACAAACCAACAAACCAACAAACCAACAAACCAACAAACTAACAAGCCAATAAACCAACAAACCAACAAACCCAGTAACCAAAAAGCCAACAAACTTACAAACCAACAAGCCAACAAGCCAACAAACCAACAAGCCAACAAACCAATAAACCAACAAAGCAACAAGCCAACAAACCAACAAACCAACAAACCAACAAACCAACAAACCAACAAGCCAACAAACCAACAAACCAACAAGCCAATAAGCCAACAAACCAACAAACCAACAAACCAAGTAACCAAAAAGCCAACAAACTAACAAACCAACAAGCCAACAAGACAACAAACCAACAAACCAACAAACCAACAAACCAACAAACCAACAAACCAACAAACCAACAAACCAATAAACCAAAAAGCCAACAAACTAACAAACCAACAAGCCAACAAGCCAACAAACCGACAAACCAACAAACCAACAAGCCAACAAACCAACAAACCAACAAACTAAGTAACCAACAAGCCAACAAACCAACAAACCAACAAGCCAACAAGCCAACAAACCAACAAACCAACAAGCCAACAAACCAACATACCAACAAACCAAAAAACCAACAAACCAACAAACCAACAAACCAACAAACCAACAAGCCAACAAACCAACAAACCAACTAACCAACAAACCAAGTAACCAAAAAGCCAATAAACTCAGAAACCAACAAGCCAACAAGCCAATAAACCAACAAACCAACAAAGCAACAAGCCAACAAGCCAACAAACCAACAAACCAACAAACCAAAATGCCAACAAACCAACAAACTAAGTAACCAACAAGCCAACAAACCAACAAACCAACAGGCCAACAAGCCAACAAACCAACAAACCAACAAACCAACAAACCAAGTAACCAACAAACCAACAAACTATCAAACGAACAAAGCAACAAACCAACAAACCAACAAACCAACAAGCCAACAAACCAACAAACAAATAAACCAACAAACCAACAAACAAATAAACTAAGTAACCAAAAAGCCAACAAACCAACAAACCAACAAGCCAACAAGCCAACAAACCAACAAACCAACAACCCAAGTAACCAACAAACCAACAAACCATCAAACGAACAAAGCAACAAACCAACAAGCCAACAAACCAACAAACCAACAAACCAAGTAACCAAAAAGCCAACAAACTAACAAACCAACAAGCCAACAAACCAACAAGCCAACAAACCAACAAACCAACAAGCCAACAAACCAACAAACCAAAAAACCAAAAAACCAACAAACCAACAAACCAACAAACCAACAAACCAACAAACCAACAAGCCAACAAGCCAACAAACCAATAAACCAACAAAACAACAAGCTAACAAACCAACAAACCAAAAAACCAACAAACCAACAAACCAACAAGCCAACAAGCCAACAAACCAACAAACCAACAAGCCAACAAACCAACAAACCAACAAACTAAGTAACCAACAAGCCAACAAACCAACAAACCAACAAGCCAACAAGCCAACAAACCAACAAACCAACAAGCCAACAAACCAACATACCAACAAACCAAAAAACCAACAAACCAACAAACCAACAAACCAACAAACCAACAAACCAACAAACCAACAAACCAACAAACTAACAAGCCAATAAACCAACAAACCAACAAACCCAGTAACCAAAAAGCCAACAAACTTACAAACCAACAAGCCAACAAGCCAACAAACCAACAAGCCAACAAACCAATAAACCAACAAAGCAACAAGCCAACAAACCAACAAACCAACAAACCAACAAACCAACAAACCAACAAGCCAACAAACCAACAAACCAACAAGCCAATAAGCCAACAAACCAACAAACCAACAAACCAAGTAACCAAAAAGCCAACAAACTAACAAACCAACAAGCCAACAAGACAACAAACCAACAAACCAACAAACCAACAAACCAACAAACCAACAAACCAACAAACCAACAAACCAATAAACCAAAAAGCCAACAAACTAACAAACCAACAAGCCAACAAGCCAACAAACCGACAAACCAACAAAGCAACAAGCCAACAAGCCAACAAACCAACAAGCCAACAAACCAACAAACCAACAAACCAACAAACCAACAAGCCAACAAGCCAACAAACCAACAAACCAACAAACCAACAAGCCAACAAACCAACAAACCAACCAGCCAACAAACCACCAAACCAACAAACCAACAAACCAACAAGCTAACAAGCCAACAAACCAAAAAGCCAACAAACCAACAAGCCAACAAACCAACAAACCAACAAACCAAGTAACCAAAAAGCCAACAAACCAACAAAGCAACAAGCCAACAAGCCAACAAACCAACAAACCAACAAGCCAACAAACCAACAAACCAACAAACTAAGTAACCAACAAGCCAACAAACCAACAAACCAACAAACCAACAAGCCAACAAGCCAACAAACCAACAAACCAACAAGCCAACAAACCAACATACTAACAAACCAAAAAACCAACAAACCAACAAACCAACAAACCAACAAACCAACAAACCAACAAGCCAACAAACCAACAAACCAACTAACCAACAAACCAAGTAACCAAAAAACCAACAAACTCAGAAACCAACAAGCCAACAAGCCAATAAACCAACAAACCAACAAACCAACAAACCAACAAAGCAACAAGCCAACAAGCCAACAAACCAACAAACCAACAAACCAAAATGCCAACAAACCAACAAACTAAGTAACCAACAAGCCAACAAACAAACAAACCAACAGGCCAACAAGCCAACAAACCAACAAACCAACAAACCAACAAATTAACAAACCAAGTAACCAACAAACCAACAAACTATCAAACGAACAAAGCAACAAACCAACAAACCAACAAACCAACAAGCCAACAAACAAATAAACTAAGTAACCAAAAAGCCAACAAACCAACAAACCAACAAGCTAACAAGCCAACAAACCAACAAACCAACAAACCAAGTAACCAACAAACCAACAAACCATCAAACGAACAAAGCAACAAACCAACAAGCCAATAAGCCAACAAACCAACAAACCAAGTAACCAAAAAGCCAACAAACTAACAAACCAACAAGCCAACAAACCAACAAGTCAACAAATCAACAAACCAACAAGCCAACAAACCAACAAACCAAAAAACCAACAAACCAACAAACCAACAAACCAACAAACCAACAAACCAACAAGCCAACAAGCCAACAAACCAATAAACCAACAAAACAACAAGCTAACAAACCAACAAACCAAAAAACTAACAAACCAACAAACCAACAAGCCAACAAGCCAACAAACCAACAAACCAACAAGCCAACAAACCAACAAACCAACAAACTAAGTAACCAACAAGCCAACAAACCAACAAACCAACAAGCCAACAAGCCAACAAACCAACAAACCAACAAGCCAACAAACCAACATACCAACAAACCAAAAAACCAACAAACCAACAAACCAACAAACCAACAAACCAACAAACCAACAAACCAACAAACCAACAAGACAACAAACCAACAAGCCAACAAACCAATAAACCAACAAACCAAGTAACCAAAAAGCCAACAAACTAACAAACCAACAAGCCAACAAGCCAACAAACTAACAAACCAACAAAGCAACAAGCCAACAAGCCAACAAACCAACAAACCAACAAGCCAACAAACCAACAAACCAACAAGCCAACAAGCCAACAAACCAACAAACCAACAAACCAACAAGCCAACAAACTAACAAACCAACCAGCCAACAAACCACCACACCAACAAACCAACAAACCAACAAGCCAACAAGCCAACAAACCAACAAGCCAACAAACCAACAAGCCAGCAAACCAACAAACCAACAAACCAAGTAACCAAAAAGCCAACAAACCAACAAAGCAACAAGCCAACAAGCCAACAAACCAACAAACCAACAAGCCAACAAACCAACAAACCAACAAACTAAGTAACCAACAAGCCAACAAACCAACAAACCAACAAGCCAACAAGCCAACAAACCAACAAACCAACAAGCCAACAAACCAACATACCAACAAACCAAAAAGCCAACAAACCAACAAACCAACAAACCAACAAACCAACAAGCCAACAAACCAACAAACCAACTAACCAACAAACCAAGTAACCAAAAAGCCAAAAAACTCAGAAACCAACAAGCCAACAAGCCAATAAACCAACAAACCAACAAAGCAACAAGCCAACAAGCCAACAAACCAACAAACCAGTAAACCAAAATGCCAACAAACCAACAAACTAAGTAACCAACAAGCCAACAAACCAACAAACCAACAGGCCAACAAGCCAACAAACCAACAAACCAACAAACCAACAAACCAAGTAACCAACAAACCAACAAACTATCAAACGAACAAAGCAACAAACCAACAAACCAACAAACCAACAAGCCAACAAACCAACAAACAAATAAACCAACAAACCAACAAACAAATAAACTAAGTAACCAAAAAGCCAACAAACCAACAAACCAACAAGCCAACAAGCCAACAAACCAACAAACCAACAACCCAAGTAACCAACAAACCAACAAACCATCAAACGAACAAAGCAAAAAACCAACAAGCCAACAAGCCAACAAACCAACAAACCAAGTAACCAAAAAGCCAACAAACTAACAAACCAACAACCCAACAAACCAACAAGTCAACAAACCAACAAACCAACAAGCCAACAAACCAACAAACCAAAAAACCAAAAAACCAACAAACCAACAAACCAACAAACCAACAAACCAACAAACCAACAAGCCAACAAGCCAACAAACCAATAAACCAACAAAACAACAAGCTAACAAACCAACAAACCAAAAAACCAACAAACCAACAAACCAACAAGCCAATAAGCCAACAAACCAACAAACCAACAAGCCAACAAACCAACAAACCAACAAACTAAGTAACCAACAAGCCAACAAACCAACAAACCAACAAGCCAACAAGCCAACAAACCAACAAACCAACAAGCCAACAAACCAACATACCAAGAAACCAAAAAACCAACAAACCAACAAACCAACAAACCAACAAACCAACAAACCAACAAACTAACAAGCCAATAAACCAACAAACCAACAAACCCAGTAACCAAAAAGCCAACAAACTTACAAACCAACAAGCCAACAAGCCAACAAACCAACAAGCCAACAAACCAATAAACCAACAAAGCAACAAGCCAACAAACCAACAAACCAACAAACCAACAAACCAACAAACCAACAAGCCAACAAACCAACAAACCAACAAGCCAATAAGCCAACAAACCAACAAACCAACAAACCAAGTAACCAAAAAGCCAACAAACTAACAAACCAACAAGCCAACAAGACAACAAACCAACAAACCAACAAACCAACAAACCAACAAACCAACAAACCAACAAACCAACAAACCAACAAACCAATAAACCAAAAAGCCAACAAACTAACAAACCAACAAGCCAACAAGCCAACAAACCAACAAACCAACAAAGCAACAAGCCAACAAGCCAACAAACCAACAAGCCAACAAACCAACAAACCAACAAACCAACAAACCAACAAGCCAACAAGCCAACAAACCAACAAACCAACAAACCAACAAGCCAACAAACCAACAAACCAACCAGTCAACAAACCACCAAACCAACAAACCAACAAACCAACAAGCCAACAAGCCAACAAACCAAAAAGCCAACAAACCAACAAGCCAACAAACCAACAAACCAACAAACCAAGTAACCAAAAAGCCAACAAACCAACAAAGCAACAAGCCAACAAGCCAACAAACCAACAAACCAACAAGCCAACAAACCAACAAACCAACAAACTAAGTAACCAACAAGCCAACAAACCAACAAACCAACAAACCAACAAGCCAACAAGCCAACAAACCAACAAACCAACAAGCCAACAAACCAACATACTAACAAACCAAAAAACCAACAAACCAACAAACCAACAAACCAACAAACCAACAAACCAACAAGCCAACAAACCAACAAACCAACTAACCAACAAACCAAGTAACCAAAAAACCAACAAACTCAGAAACCAACAAGCCAACAAGCCAATAAACCAACAAGCCAACAAACCAACAAACCAACAAAGCAACAAGCCAACAAACCAACAAACCAAAATGCCAACAAACCAACAAACTAAGTAACCAACAAGCCAACAAACCAACAAACCAACAAACCAACAACCCAAGTAACCAACAAACCAACAAACTATCAAACGAACAAAGCAACAAACCAACAAACCAACAAACCAACAAGCCAACAAACAAATAAACTAAGTAACCAAAAAGCCAACAAACCAACAAACCAACAAGCTAACAAGCCAACAAACCAACAAACCAACAAACCAAGTAACCAACAAACCAACAAACCATCAAACGAACAAAGCAACAAACCAACAAGCCAATAAGCCAACAAACCAACAAACCAAGTAACCAAAAAGCCAACAAACTAACAAACCAACAAGCCAACAAACCAACAAGTCAACAAATCAACAAACCAACAAGCCAACAAACCAACAAACCAAAAAACCAACAAACCAACAAACCAACAAACCAACAAACCAAAAAACCAACAAACCAACAAACCAACAAGCCAACAAGCCAACAAACCAACAAACCAACAAGCCAATAAACCAACAAACCAACAAACTAAGTAACCAACAAGCCAACAAACCAACAAACCAACAAGCCAACAAGCCAACAAACCAACAAACCAACAAGCCAACAAACCAACATACCAACAAACCAAAAAACCAACAAACCAACAAACCAACAAACCAACAAACCAACAAACCAACAAACCAACAAACCAACAAGACAACAAACCAACAAACCCAGTAACCAAAAAGCCAACAAACTCACAAACCAACAAGCCAACAAGCCAACAAACCAATAAACCAACAAAGCAACAAGCCAACAAACCAACAAACCAACAAACCAACAAGCCAACAAACCAACAAACCAACAAGCCAATAAACCAACAAACCAACAAACTAACAAACCAAGTAACCAAAAAGCCAACAAACTAACAAACCAACAAGCCAACAAGACAACAAACCAACAAACCAACAAACCAACAAACCAACAAACCAACAAACCAACAAACCAACAAACCAATAAACCAAAGAACCAACAAACCAACAAGCCAACAAGCCAACAAACCAACAAACTAACAAACCAACAAACGATCTAACCAACAAACCAACAAGCCAACAAGCCAACAAACCAACAAACCAACAAACCAACAAACTAACAAACCAGCAAGCCAACAAACCAACAAACCAACAAGCCAACAAGCCAACAAACCAACAAACCAACAAACCAACATGCCAACAAACCAACAAACTAAGTAACCAACAAGCCAACAAACCAACAAACTAACAAACCAACAAACGAACTAACCAACATACTAACAAGCCAACAATCTAACAAACCAACAAACCAACAAACGAACAAACCAACAAACCAACAAACTAAGTAACCAACAAGCCAAAAAACCAAGAAACCAACAAGCCAACAAGCCAACAAACCAACAAACCAACAAGCCAACAAACCAACAAACCAACAAACCAAAAAACCAACAAACCAACAAACCAACAAACCAACAAACCAACAAACCAACAAGCCAACAAGCCAACAAACCAACAAACTAACAAACCAACAAACCAACAAACCAACAAGCCAACAAACCAACAAACCAACAAACCAACAAGCCAACAAACCAACAAACCAAAAAACTCACAAACCAACAAGCCAACAAGCCAACAAACCAACAAGCCACCAAACTAATAAACCAACAAAGCAACAAGCCAACAAGCCAACAAACCAACAAACCAACAAGCCAACAAACCAACAAACCAACAAGCCAACAAGCCAGCAAACCAACAAACCAACAAACCAACAAGCCAACAAACCAACAAACCAACAAACCAACAAGCCAACAAGCCAACAAGCCAACAAACCAACAAGCCAACAAACCAACAAGCCAACAAACCAACAAACCAACAAACCAACGAACCAAAAAGCCAACAAACTAACAAACCAACAAGCCAACAAGCCAACAAACCAAAAAACCAACAAAGCAACAAGCCAACAAGCCAAAAAACCAACAAACCAACAACCCAACAAACCAACAAACTAACAAGCCAACAAACCAACAAGCCAACAAGCCAACAAACCAACAAGCCAACAAAACAACAAGCCAACAAACCAACAAACCAAGTAACCAAAAAGCCAACAAACTAACAAACCAACAAGCCAACAAGCCAACAAACCAACAAACCAACAAAGCAACAAGCCAACAAGCCAACAAACCAACAAACCAACAAGCCAACAAACCAACAAACCAACAAGCCAACAAGCCAATAAATCAACAAACCAACAAACCAACAAGCCAACAAACCAACAAACCAAAAAACTCACAAACCAACAAGCCAACAAGCCAACAAACCAACAAGCCACCAAACCAATAAACCAATAAACCAACAAAGCAACAAGCCAACAAGCCAACAAACCAACAAACCAACAAGCCAACAAACCAACAAACCAACAAGCCAACAAGCCAACAAACCAACAAACCAACAAACCAAGTAAACAAAAAGCCAACAAACTAACAAACCAAGAAGCCAACAAGCCAACAAACCAACAAACCAACAAACCAATAAACCAACAAACCAACAAACCAACAAACCAACAAACCAACAAACTAATAAACCAAAAAACCAACGAACCAACAAGCCAACAAGCCAACAAACCAACAAACTAACAAAACAACAAACAAACTAACCAACAAACCAACAAGCCAACAAACCAACAAACCAACAAACCCACAAACCAACAAACCAACAAACTAACAAACCAACAAGCCAACAAACCAACAAACCAACAAGACAACAAACCAACAAACCAACAAGCCAACAAGTCAACAAACAAACAAACCAACAAACCAACAAACCAACAAACTAACAAACCAACAAGCCAACAAACCAACAAACCAACAAGCCAACAAACCAACAAACCAACAAGCCAACAAGCCAACAAACCAACAAACCAACAAGCCAACAAACCAACAAACCAACAAACCAAAAAACCAAAAAACCAACAAACCAACAAACCAACAAACCAACAAACCAACAAACCAACAAGCCCACAAGCCAACAAACCAACAAACCAACAAACCAACAAGCCAACAAACCAACAAACAAAGTAACCAAAAAGCCAACAAACTAACAAACCGACAAGGTAACAAGCCAACAAACCAACAAACCAACAAAGCAACAAGCCAACAAGCCAACAAACCAACAAACCAACAAGCCAACAAACCAACAAACCAACAAGCAAACAAGCCAACAAACCAACAAACCAACAAACCAACAAGCCAACAAACCAACAACCAACAAGCCAACAAACCAACAAACCAACAAACCAACAAACCAACAAGCCAACAAGCCAACAAACCAACAAGCCAACAGACCAACAAGCCAACAAACCAACAAACCAACAAACCAAGTAAGCAAAAAGCCAACAAACGAACAAACCAACAAGCCAACAAGCCAACAAACCAACAAACCAACAAAGCAACAAGCCAACAAGCCAACAAACCAACAAACCAACAAGCCAACAAACCAACAAACCAACAAGCCAACAAGCCAACAAACCAACAAACCAACAAACCAACAAGCCAACAAACCAACAAACCAACAAACCAACAAACCAACAAACCAACAAACCAACAAGCCAACAAGCCAACAAACCAACAAGCCAACAAACCAACAAGCCAACAAGCCAACAAACCAACAAACCAACAAAGCAACAAGCCAACATGCCAACAAGCCAACAAGCGAACAAACCAATAAACCAACAAACCAAGTAACCAACAAACCAACAAACGGTCAAACGAACAAAGCAACAAACCAACAAGCCAACAAGCCAACAAACCAACAAACCAAGTAACCAAAAAACCAACAAACTAATAAACCAACAAGCCAACAAACCAACAAAAGCCAACAAACTAACAAACCAACAAGGTAACAAGCCAACAAACCAACAAACCAACAAAGCAACAAGCCAACAAGCCAACAAACCAACAAACCAACAAGCCAACAAACCAACAAAGCAACAAGCAAACAAGCCAACAAACCAACAAGCCAACAAGCCAACAAACCAACAAACTAACAAACCAACAAACGATCTAACCAACAAACCAACAAGCCAACAAGCCAACAAACCAACAAACCAACAAACCAACAAACTAACAAACCAGCAAGCCAACAAACCAACAAACCAACAAGCCAACAAACCAACAAACCAACAAACCAACATGCCAACAAACCAACAAACTAAGTAACCAACAAGCCAACAAACCAACAAACTAACAAACCAACAAACGAACTAACCAACATACTAACAAGCCAACAATCTAACAAACCAACAAACCAACAAACCAACAAACCAACAAACTAAGTAACCAACAAGCCAAAAAACCAAGAAACCAACAAGCCAACAAGCCAACAAACCAACAAACCAACAAGCCAACAAACCAACAAACCAACAAACCAAAAAACCAACAAACCAACAAACCAACAAACCAACAAACCAACAAACCAACAAGCCAACAAGCCAACAAACCAACAAACCAACAAACCAACAAACCAACAAACCAACAAGCCAACAAACCAACAAACCAACAAACCAACAAGCCAACAAACCAACAAACCAAAAAACTTCCAAACCAACAAGCCAACAAGCCAACAAACCAACAAGCCACCAAACTAATAAACCAACAAAGCAACAAGCCAACAAGCCAACAAACCAACAAACCAACAAGCCAACAAACCAACAAACCAACAAGCCAACAAGCCAACAAACCAACAAACCAACAAACCAACAAGCCAACAAACCAACAAACAAAGTAACCAAAAAGCCAACAAACTAACAAACCAACAAGGTAACAAGCCAACAAACCAACAAACCAACAAAGCAACAAGCCAACAAGCCAACAAACCAACAAACCAACAAGCCAACAAACCAACAAACCAACAAGCAAACAAGCCAACAAACCAACAAACCAACAAACCAACAAGCCAACAAACCAACAAACCAACAAGCCAACAAACCAACAAACCAACAAACCAACAAACCAACAAGCCAACAAGCCAACAAACCAACAAGCCAACAGACCAACAAGCCAACAAACCAACAAACCAACAAACCAAGTAACCAAAAAGCCAACAAACGAACAAACCAACAAGCCAACAAGCCAACAAACCAACAAACCAACAAAGCAACAAGCCAACAAGCCAACAAACCAACAAACCAACAAGCCAACAAACCAACAAACCAACAAGCCAACAAGCCAACAAACCAACAAACCAACAAACCAACAAGCCAACAAACCAACAAACCAACAAACCAACAAACCAACAAACCAACAAACCAACAAGCCAACAAGCCAACATACCAACAAGCCAACAAACCAACAAGCCAACAAGCCAACAAACCAACAAACCAACAAAGCAACAAGCCAACATGCCAACAAGCCAACAAGCGAACAAACCAATAAACCAACAAACCAAGTAACCAACAAACCAACAAACCGTCAAACGAACAAAGCAACAAACCAACAAGCCAACAAGCCAACAAACCAACAAACCAAGTAACCAAAAAACCAACAAACTAATAAACCAACAAGCCAACAAACCAACAAAAGCCAACAAACTAACAAACCAACAAGGTAACAAGCCAACAAACCAACAAACCAACAAAGCAACAAGCCAACAAGCCAACAAACCAACAAACCAACAAGCCAACAAACCAACAAAGCAACAAGCAAACAAGCCAACAAACCAACAAGCCAACAAGCCAACAAACCAACAAACCAACAAACTAACAAACCAACAAACGATCTAACCAACAAACCAACAAGCCAACAAGCCAACAAACCAACAAACCAACAAACCAACAAACTAACAAACCAGCAAGCCAACAAACCAACAAACCAACAAGCCAACAAACCAACAAACCAACAAACCAACATGCCAACAAACCAACAAACTAAGTAACCAACAACCCAACAAACCAACAAACTAACAAACCAACAAACGAACTAACCAACATACTAACAAGCCAACAATCTAACAAACCAACAAACCAACAAACCAACAAACCAACAAACTAAGTAACCAACAAGCCAAAAAAACAAGAAACCAACAAGCCAACAAGCCAACAAACCAACAAACCAACAAGCCAACAAACCAACAAACCAACAAACCAAAAAACCAACAAACCAACAAACCAACAAACCAACAAACCAACAAACCAACAAGCCAACAAGCCAACAAACCAACAAACCAACAAACCAACAAACCAACAAACCAACAAGCCAACAAACCAACAAACCAACAAACCAACAAGCCAACAAACCAACAAACCAAAAAACTTCCAAACCAACAAGCCAACAAGCCAACAAACCAACAAGCCACCAAACTAATAAACCAACAAACCAACAAGCCAACAAACCAACAAACCAACAAGCCAACAAGCCAACAAACCAACAAACCAACAAACCAACAAGCCAACAAACCAACAAACCAACAAACCAACAAGCCAACAAGCCAACAAGCCAACAAACCAACAAGCCAACAAACCAACAAGCCAACAAACCAACAAACCAACAAACCAAGTAACCAAAAAGCCAACAAACTAACAAACCAACAAGCCAACAAGCCAACAAACCAACAAACCAACAAAGCAACAAGCCAACAAGCCAAAAAACCAACAAACCAACAAGCCAACAAACCAACAAACCAACAAGCCAACAAGCCAACAAACCAACAAACCAACAAACCAACAAGCCAACAAACCAACAAACCAACAAGCCAACAAACCAACAAACCAACAATCCAACAAGCCAACAAGCCAACAAACCAACAAGCCAACAAAACAACAAGCCAACAAACCAACAAACCAAGTAACCAAAAAGCCAACAAACTAACAAACCAACAAGCCAACAAGCCAACAAACCAACAAACCAACAAAGCAACAAGCCAACAAGCCAACAAACCAACAAACCAACAAGCCAACAAACCAACTAACCAACAAGCCAACAAGACAATAAATCAACAAACCAACAAACCAACAAGCCAACAAACCAACAAACCAAAAAACTCACAAACCAACAAGCCAACAAACCAACAAACCAACAAGCCACCAAACCAATAAACCAATAAACCAACAAAGCAACAAGCCAACAAGCCAACAAACCAACAAACCAACAAGCCAACAAACCAACAAACCAACAAGCCAACAAGCCAACAAACCAACAAACCAACAAACCAAGTAACCAAAAAGCCAACAAACTAACAAACCAAGAAGCCAACAAGCCAACAAACCAACAAACCAACAAACCAATAAACCAACAAATCAACAAACCAACAAACCAACAAACCAACAAACCAATAAACCAAAAATCCAACGAACCAACAAGCCAACAAGCCAACAAACCAACAAACTAACAAACCAACAAACAAACTAACCAACAAACCAACAAGCCAACAAACCAACAAACCAACAAACCCACAAACCAACAAACCAACAAACTAACAAACCAACAAGCCAACAAACCAACAAACCAACAAGCCAACAAACCAACAAACCAACAAGCCAACAAGCCAACAAACCAACAAACCAACAAAACCAACAAACCAACAAACTAACAAACCAACAAGCCAACAAACCAACAAACCAACAAGCCAACAAACCAACAAACCAACAAGCCAACAAGCCAACAAACCAACAAACCAACAAGCCAACAAACCAACAAACCAACAAACCAAAAAACCAAAAAACCAACAAACCAACAAACCAACAAACCAACAAACCAACAAACCAACAAGCCCACAAGCCAACAAACCAACAAACCAACAAACCAACAAGCCAACAAACCAACAAGCCAACAAACCAACAAGCCAACAAACCAACAAACAAAGTAACCAAAAAGCCAACAAACTAACAAACCAACAAGGTAACAAGCCAACAAACCAACAAACCAACAAAGCAACAAGCCAACAAGCCAACAAACCAACAAACCAACAAGCCAACAAACCAACAAACCAACAAGCAAACAAGCCAACAAACCAACAAACCAACAAACCAACAAGCCAACAAACCAACAAACCAACAAGCCAACAAACAAACAAACCAACAAACCAACAAACCAACAAGCCAACAAGCCAACAAACCAACAAGCCAACAAACCAACAAGCCAACAAACCAACAAACCAACAAACCAACAAACCAAGTAACCAAAAAGCCAACAAACGAACAAACCAACAAGCCAACAAGCCAACAAACCAACAAACCAACAAAGCAACAAGCCAACAAGCCAACAAACCAACAAACCAACAAGCCAACAAACCAACAAACCAACAAGCCAACAAGCCAACAAACCAACAAACCAACAATCCAACAAACCAACAAACCAACAAACCAACAAACCAACAAACCAACAAACCAACAAACCAACAAGCCAACAAGCCAACAAACCAACAAGCCAACAAACCAACAAGCCAACAAGCCAACAAACCAACAAACCAACAAAGCAACAAGCCAACATGCCAACAAGCCAACAAGCGAACAAACCAATAAACCAACAAACCAAGTAACCAACAAACCAACAAACCGTCAAACGAACAAAGCAACAAACCAACAAGCCATCAAGCCAACAAACCAACAAACCAAGTAACCAAAAAACCAACAAACTAATAAACCAACAAGCCAACAAACCAACAAGCCAACAAACCAACAAACCAACAAGCCAACAAACCAACAAACCAAAAAACCAACAAACCAACAAACCAACAAACCAACAAACCAACAAGCCAACAAGCCAACAAACCAACAAACCAACAAACCAACAAGCCAACAAACCAACAAACCAAAAAACCAACAAACCAACAAACCAAGTAACCAAAAAGCCAACAAACTAACAAACCAACAAGCCAACAAGCCAACAAACCAACAAACCAACAAACCAACAAACCAACAAACCAACAAACCAACAAACCAACAAACCAACAAACCAACAAACCAACACACCAATAAACCAACAAACCAACAAACCAACAAGCCAACAAGCCAACAAACCAACAAACTAACAAACCAACAAACGAACTAACCAACAAACCAACAAGCCAACAAGCCAACAAGCCAACAAACCAACAAACCAACAAACCAACAAACCAACAAACCAACAAACTAACAAACCAACAAGCCAACAAACCAAAAAAACCAACAAGCCAACAAACCAACCAACCAACAAACCAATATGCCAACAAGCCAACAAACCAACAAACTAACAAACCTACAAACGAACTAACCAACAAACCAACAAGCCAACAAGCCAACAAACCAACAAACTAAGTTACCACCAAGCCAACAAGCCAACAAACCAACAAACCAACAAGCCAACAAGCCAACAAACCAACAAACCAACAAGCCAACAAACCAACAAACCATCAAACCAAAAAACCAACAAACCAACAAACCAACAAACCAACAAAATAACAAACCAACAAACCAACAAACCAACAAGCCAACAAGCCAACAAACCAAAAAACCAACAAACCAACAAGCCTAGAAACCAACAAGCCAACAAACTAACAAACCAACAAACCAAGTAACCAAAAAGCCAACAAACTAACAAACCAACAAGCCAACAAGCCAACAAACCAACAAACCAACAAAGCAACAAGCCAACAAGCCAACAAACCAATAAGCCAACAAGCCAACAAACCAACAAACCAACAAACCAACAAGCCAACAAACCAACAAACCAACAAGCCACCAAACCAACAAACCAACAAACCAACAAACCAACAAGCCAACAAGCCAACAAACCAACAAGCCAACAAACCAACAAGCCAACAAACCAACAAACCAACAAACCAAGTAACCCAAAAACCAACAAAGTAACAAACCAATAAGCCAACAAGCCAACAAACCAACAAACCAACAAAGCAACAAGCCAACAAGCCAACAAACCAACAAACCAACAAGCCAACAAACCAACAAACCAACCAGCCAACAAGCCAACAAACCAACAAACCAACAAGCCAACAAACCAACAAAACAAAAAACCGACAAACCAACAAACCAACAAGACAACAAGCCAACAAACCAACAAACGAACAAGTCAACAAACCAACAAACCAACAAACTAAGTAACCAACAAGCCAACAAACCAACAAACCAACAAGCTAACAAACCAACAAACCAACAAACCAACAAGCCAACAAACCAACATACCAACAAACCAAAAAACCAACAAACCAACAAACCAACAAACCAACAAACCAACAAGCCAACAAACCAACAATTCAACTAACCAACAAACCAAGTAACCAAAAAGCCAACAAACTCAGCAACCAACAAGCCAACAAGCCATCAAACCAACAAGCCAACAAACCAACGAACCAACAAAGCAACAAGCCAACAAGCCAACAAACCAACAAACCAACAAACCAAAATGCCAACAAACCAACAAACTAAGTAACCAACAAGCCAACAAACCAGTAAACCAACAAGCCAACAAGCCAACAAACCAACAAACCAACAAACCAACAAACCAACAAACCAAGTAACCTACAAACCAACAAACCATCAAACGAACAAAGCAACAAACCAACAAACCACCAAACCAACAAGCCAACAAACCAACAAATCAATAAACCAACAAACCAACAAACAAATAAACCAACAAACCAACAAACCAACAAACCAACAAACCAACAAACCAACAAACCAACAAACCAACAAACCAACAAACCAACAAACCAACAAACTAACAAACCAACAAGCCAACAAACCAACAAACCAACAAGCTAACAAACCAACAAACCAACAAACCAACAAACCAACAAACTAAGTAACCAACAAGCCAACAAACCAACAAACCAACAAGCCAACAAGCCAACAAACTAACAAACCAACAAACCAACAAGCCAACAAACCAAGTAACCAACAACCCAACAAACCATCAAACGAACAAAGCAACAAACCAACAAGCCAACAAGCCAACAAACCAACAAACCAAGTAACCAAAAAGCCAAGAAACTAACAAACCAACAAGCCAACAAACCAACAAGCCAACAAACCAACAAACCAACAAGCCAACAAACCAACAAACCAAAAAACCATCAAACCAACAAACCAACAAACCAACAAACCAACAAACCAACAAGCCAACAAGCCAACAAACCAACAAACTAACAAACCAACAAGCCAACAAACAAACAAACCAGCAAGCCAACAAGCCAACAAACCAACAAACCAAGTAACCAACAAGCCAACAAACCAACAAGCCAACAAACCAACAAACAAATAAACCAACAAACCAACAAACCAACAAACCAACAAACCAACAAAACAACAAACCAACAAACCAATTAACCAACAAACCAACAAACGAACAAACCAACAAACCAACAAACCAACAAACAAATAAACCAACAAACCAACAAACCAACAAACCAACAAACCAACAAACCAACAAACCAATTAACCAACAAACCAACAAACGAAAAAAACCAACAAACCAACAAACCAACAAACCAACAAACCAACAAGCCAACAAGCCAACAAACCAACAAATCAACAAACTAACAAGCCAACAAACCAACAAGCCAACAAACCAACAAACCAACAAACCAAGTAACCAAAAAGCCAACAAACTAACAAACCAACAAGCCAACAAGCCAACAAACCAACAAAGCATTAAGCCAACAAGCCAACAAACCAACAAGCCAACAAACCAACAAACCAACAAACCAACAAGCCAACAAACCAACAAACAAATAAACCAACAAACCAACAAACCAACAAACCAACAAACCAACAAGCCAACAAGCCAACAAACCAACAAACCAACAAACCAACAAGCCAACAAACCAACAAGCCAACAAACCATCAAACCAACAAACCAAGTAACCAAAAAGCCAACAAACTAACAAACCAACAAGCCAACAAGCCAACAAACCAACAAACCAACAAAGCAACAAGCCAACAAGCCAACAAACCAACAAACCAACAAGCCAACAAACCAACAAACCAACAAACCAACAAGCCAACAAACCAACAAACAAATAAACCAACAAACCAACAAACCAACAAACCAACAAACCAACAAACCAACAAACCAACAAACCAACAAACCAACAAACCAAAAAACCAACAAACCAAAAAACCAACAAACCAACAAACCAACAAGCCAACAAGCCAACAAACCAACAAACCAACAATCCAACAAACCAACAAACCAACAAACCAACAAGCCAACAAACGAACAAACAAATAAACCAACAAACCAAAAAACCAACAAACCAACAAGCCAACAAACCAACAAGCCAACAAGCCAACAAACCAACAAACCAACAAACCAACAAGCCAACAAACTAACAAGCCAACAAACCAACAAACCAACAAACCAAGTAAGAAAAAAGCCAACAAACAAACAAAACAACAAGCCAACAAGCCAACAAACCAACAAACCAACAAGGCAACAAGCCAACAAGCCAACAAACCATCAAACCAACAAGCCAACAAACCAACAAACCAACAAGCCAACAAGCCAACAAACCAACAAGCCAATAAGCCAACAAACCAACAAACCAACAAACCAACAAGCCAATAAACCAACAAACAAAAAACCAACAAACCAACAAACCAACAAACCATGTAACCAAAAAGCCAACAAACTAACAAACCAACACGCCAACAAACCAACAAGCCAACAAGCCAACAAGCCAACAAACAAATAAACCAACAAAGCAACAAACCAACGAACCAACAAACCAACAAACCAATTAACCAACAAACCAATAAACGAACAAACGAACAAACCAACAAACCAACAAACCAACAAGCCAACAAGCCAACAAACCAACAAACCAACAAACCAACAAGCCAACAAACCAACAAGCCAACAAACCAACAAGCCAACAAACCAACAAACCAACAAACCAAGTAACCAAAAATCAAACAAACTAATTAACCAACAAGCCAACAAGCCAACAAACCAACAAACCAACAAAGCAACAAGCCAACAAGCCAATAAACCAACAAGCCAATAAGCCAACAAACCAACAAACCAACAAACCAGCAAGCCAACAAACCAACAAACAAATAAACCAACAAACCAACAAACCAATAAACCAACAATCCAACAAACCAAAAAACCAACAAGCCAACAAACCAACAAGCCAACAAGCCAACAAACCAACAAACCAACAAAGCAACAAGCCAACAAGCCAACAAACCAACAAACCAACAAGCCAACACACCAACAAACCAACAAACCCAACAAACCAACAAACCAACAAGCCAACAAGCCAACAAACCAACAAACCAACAAAGCAAAAAACCAACAAGCCAACAAACCAACAAGCCAACAAGCCAACAAACCAACAAACCAACAAAGCAGCAAGCCAACAAGCCAACAAGCCAACAAACCAACAAACCAGCAAACCAACAAACCAACAAACCAACAGACCAAAAAACCAACAAACCAACAAGCCAACAAGCCAACAAACTAACAAACCAACAAGCCAACAAGCCAACAAACCAACAAACCAACAAGCCAATAAACCAACAAACCAACAAACCAAGTAACCAAAAAGCCAACAAACTAACAAACCAACAAGCCAACAAGCCAACAAACCAACAAACCAACAAACCAACAAACCAAGTAACCAAAAATCAAACAAACTAATTAACCAACAAGCCAACAAGCCAACAAACCAACAAACCAACAAAGCAACAAGCCAACAAGCCAATAAACCAACAAGCCAATAAGCCAACAAACCAACAAACCAACAAACCAGCAAGCCAACAAACCAACAAACAAATAAACCAACAAACCAACAAACCAATAAACCAACAATCCAACAAACCAAAAAACCAACAAGCCAACAAACCAACAAGCCAACAAGCCAACAAACCAACAAACCAACAAAGCAACAAGCCAACAAGCCAACAAACCAACAAACCAACAAGCCAACAAACCAACAAACCAACAAACCCAACAAACCAACAAACCAACAAGCCAACAAGCCAACAAACCAACAAACCAACAAAGCAAAAAACCAACAAGCCAACAAACCAACAAGCCAACAAGCCAACAAACCAACAAACCAACAAAGCAACAAGCCAACAAGCCAACAAACCAACAAACCAGCAAACCAACGAACCAACAAACCAACAGACCAAAAAACCAACAAACCAACAAGCCAACAAGCCAACAAACTAACAAACCAACAAGCCAACAAGCCAACAAACCAACAAACCAACAAGCCAATTAACCAACAAACCAACAAACCAAGTAACCAAAAAGCCAACAAACTAACAAACCAACAAGCCAACAAGCCAACAAACCAACAAACCAACAAACCAACAAACCAACAAAGCAACAAGCCAACAAGCCAACAAGCCAACAAACCAACAAACCAAAAAGCCAACAAACCAACAAACCAACAAACCAACAAGCCAACAAACCTACAAACAAATAAACCAACAAACCAACAAACCAACAAACCAACAAACCAACAAACCAACAAACCAACAAACCAACAAACCAAAAAACCAACAAACCAACCAAAAAAACAAACCAACAAACCAACAAACCAACAAGCCAACAAGCCAACAAACCAACAAAGCAACAAGCCAACAAGCCAACAAACGAACAAACCAACAAGCCAACAAACCAACAAATCAATAAACCAACAAGCCAACAAACCAACAAACAAATAAAACTACAAACCAACAAACCAACAAACCAACAAACCAACAAACCAACAAACCAACAAACCAAAAAACCAACAAACCAACAAACCAACAAACCAACAAACCAACAAACCAACAAGCCAACAAACCAACAAACCAACAAACCAACAAACCAACAAGCCAACAAACTAACAATAAATAAACCAGAAAACCAACAAACCAACAAGCCAACAAACCAACAAGCCAACAAACTAACAAACGAACAAACGAACTAACCAACAAACCAACAAGCCAACAAGCCAACAAACCAACAAACCAAAAAACTAAGTAACCAACAAGCCAACAAACCAACAAACCAACTAGCCAACAAGACAACAAACCAACAAACCAACAAGCCAACAAGCCAACAAACCAACAAACCAACAAACCAACAAACCAAGTAACCTAAAAGCCAACAAACCAACAAACCAACAAACCAACAGGCCAACAAACCAACAAACCAACAAAGCAACAATCCAACAAACCAACAAACCAACAAACCAACAAGCCAACAAGCCAACAAACTAACAAACCAACAAGCCAACAAACCAACAGACCAACAAACCAACAAGCCAACAAACCAACAAACCAACAAGCCAACAAACCAACAAACCAACAAACCAACAAGCCAACAAACCAACAAACCAACAAACCAACAAACCAAAAAACCAACAAACCAACAAACCAACAAACCAACAAACCAACAAGCCAACAAACCAACAAGCCAACAAACCAACAAACCAACAAACCAAGTAAACAAAAAGCCAACAAACTAACAAACCAACAAGCCAACAAGCCAACAAACCAACAAACCAACAAACCAACAAACCAACAAAGCAACAAGCCAACAAGCCAACAAACCAACAAGCCAACAAACCAACAAACCAACAAACCAACAAGCCAACAAGCCAACAAATCAACAAACCAAAAAACCAACAAGCCAACAAACCAACAAACCAACAAACCAACAAACCAACAAGCCAACAAACAAATAAACCAACAAACCAAAAAACCAACAAGCCAACAAACCAACAAACCAATAAGCCAACAAACCAACAAACCAACAAACCAACAAGCTAACAAACCAACAAGCCAACAAACCAACAAACCAACCAACCAAGTAACCAAAAAGCCAACAAACTAACAAACCAACAAGCCAACAAGCCAACAAACCAACAAACCAACAAACCAACAAGCCAACAAACCAACAAACCAACAAACCCAACAAACCAACAAACCAACAAGCCAACAAGCCAACAAACCAACAAACCAACAAAGCAAAAAACCAACAAGCCAACAAACCAACAAGCCAACAAGCCAACAAACCAACAAACCAACAA
The DNA here is from genome assembly GCA_958298945.1 of Atherix ibis. NCBI lineage: Eukaryota > Metazoa > Arthropoda > Insecta > Diptera > Athericidae > Atherix > Atherix ibis. The sequence goes on from OY282608.1 coordinate 34,108,331, forward strand.
AGCAACAAGCCAACAAGCCAACAAACCAACAAACCAGCAAACCAACAAACCAACAAACCAACAGACCAAAAAACCAACAAACCAACAAGCCAACAAGCCAACAAACTAACAAACCAACAAGCCAACAAGCCAACAAACCAACAAACCAACAAGCCAATAAACCAACAAACCAACAAACCAAGTAACCAAAAAGCCAACAAACTAACAAACCAACAAGCCAACAAGCCAACAAACCAACAAACCAACAAACCAACAAACCAACAAAGCAACAAGCCAACAAGCCAACAAGCCAACAAACCAACAAACCAAAAAGCCAACAAACCAACAAACCAACAAACCAACAAGCCAACAAACCTACAAACAAATAAACCAACAAACCAACAAACCAACAAACCAACAAACCAACAAACCAACAAACCAACAAACCAAAAAACCAACAAACCAACCAAAAAAACAAACCAACAAACCAACAAACCAACAAGCCAACAAGCCAACAAACCAACAAAGCAACAAGCCAACAAGCCAACAAACGAACAAACCAACAAGCCAACAAACCAACAAATCAATAAACCAACAAGCCAACAAACCAACAAACAAATAAAACTACAAACCAACAAACCAACAAACCAACAAACCAACAAACCAACAAACCAACAAACCAAAAAACCAACAAACCAACAAACCAACAAACCAACAAACCAACAAACCAACAAGCCAACAAACCAACAAACCAACAAACCAACAAACAAACAAGCCAACAAACTAACAAACAAATAAACCAGAAAACCAACAAACCAACAAGCCAACAAACCAACAAGCCAACAAACTAACAAACGAACAAACGAACTAACCAACAAACCAACAAGCCAACAAGCCAACAAACCAACAAACCAAAAAACTAAGTAACCAACAAGCCAACAAACCAACAAACCAACTAGCCAACAAGACAACAAACCAACAAACCAACAAGCCAACAAGCCAACAAACCAACAAACCAACAAACCAACAAACCAAGTAACCTAAAAGCCAACAAACCAACAAACCAACAAACCAACAGGCCAACAAACCAACAAACCAACAAAGCAACAATCCAACAAACCAACAAACCAACAAACCAACAAGCCAACAAGCCAACAAACTAACAAACCAACAAGCCAACAAACCAACAGACCAACAAACCAACAAGCCAACAAACCAACAAACCAACAAGCCAACAAACCAACAAACCAACAAACCAACAAGCCAACAAACCAACAAACCAACAAACCAAAAAACCAACAAACCAACAAACCAACAAACCAACAAACCAACAAGCCAACAAACCAACAAGCCAACAAACCAACAAACCAACAAACCAAGTAAACAAAAAGCCAACAAACTAACAAACCAATAAGCCAACAAGCCAACAAACCAACAAACCAACAAACCAACAAACCAACAAAGCAACAAGCCAACAAGCCAACAAACCAACAAGCCAACAAACCAACAAACCAACAAACCAACAAGCCAACAAGCCAACAAATCAACAAACCAAAAAACCAACAAGCCAACAAACCAACAAACCAACAAACCAACAAACCAACAAACCAACAAGCCAACAAACAAATAAACCAACAAACCAAAAAACCAACAAGCCAACAAACCAACAAACCAATAAGCCAACAAACCAACAAACCAACAAACCAACAAGCTAACAAACCAACAAGCCAACAAACCAACAAACCAACAAACCAAGTAACCAAAAAGCCAACAAACTAACAAACCAACAAGCCAACAAGCCAACAAACCAACAAACCAACAAGCCAACAAACCAACAAGCCAACAAACCAAACACCAACAAACCAAGTAACCAAAAAGCCAACAAACTAACAAACCAACAAGCCGACAAGCCAACAAACCAACAAACCAACAAAGCAACAAGCCAACAAGCCAACAAACCAACAAACCAACAAACCAACAAGCCAACTAACCAACAAACCAACAACCCAACAAGCCAACAAACCAACAAACCAACAAACCAACAAGCCAACAAACCAACAAACCAACAAACCAACAAACCAACAAACCAACAAACCAACAAACCAACAAGCCAACAAACCAAAAAACCAAAAAACCAACACACCAACAAACCAACAAACTAACGAACCAACAAACCAACAAGCCAACAAGCCAACAAACCAACAAACAAACAAACCAACAAGCCAAGAAACCAACAAGCCAACAAACCAATAAACCAACAAGCCAACAAACCAACAAACAAATAAACCAACAAACCAACAAACCAAAAACCAACAAACCAACAAACCAACAAACCAAAAAACCAACAAACCAACAAGCCAACAAACCAACAAACCAACAAACCAACAAACCCACAAACCAATAAACCAAGTAACCAACAAACCAACAAACCATCAAACGAACAAAGCAACAAACCAACAAACCAACAAGCCAACAAACCAACAAACCATGTAACCAAAAAGCCAACAAACTAACAAACCAACAAGCCAACAAACCATCAAACCAACAAGCCAACAAACCAACAAACCAACAAACCAACAAGCCAACAAGCCAACAAACCAACAAACCAACAAGCCAACAAACCAACAAACCAACAAACCAACATGCCAACTAACCAACAAACTAAGTAACCAACAAGCCAACAAACCAACAAAACAACAAGCCAACAAGCCAACAAACCAACAAACCAACAAGCCAACAAACCAACAAACCAACAAACCAACAAACCAACAAGCCAACAAACCAACAAACAAATAAACCAACAAACCAACAAACCAACAAACCAACAAACCAACAAACCAACAAGCCAACAAACCAACAAACCAAAAAACCAACAAACCAACAAGCCAACAAGCCAACAAACCAACAAACTAACAAACCAACAAGCCAACAAACCAACAAACCAACAAGCCAACAAACCAACAAACCAACAAACCAAGTAACCAACAAGCCAACAAACCAACAAGCCAACAAACCAACAAACCAACAATCCAAAACACCAACAAACCAACAAACCAACAAACCAACAAACCAACAAACCAACAAGCTAACCAGTGAACAAACCAACAAACCAACAAACCAAGTAACGAAAAAGCCAACAAACTAACAAACCAACAAGCCAACAAGCCAACAAACCAACAAACCAAAAAGCCAACAAACCAACAAACCAACAAACCAATAAGCCAACAAACCTACAAACAAATAAACCAACAAACCAACAAACCACAAAACCAACAAACCAACAAACCAACAAACCAACAAACCAAAAAACCAACAAACCAACAAACCAACAAACCAACAAACCAACAAACCAACAAACCAACAAACCAACAAACCAACAAACCAACAAGCCAACAAGCCAACAAACCAACAAACCAAAAAACCAACAAACCAAGTAACCAAAAAGCCAACAAACTAACAAACCAACAAGCCAACAAGCCAACAAACCAACAAACCAACAAACCAACAAAGCAACAAGCCAACAATCCAACAAGCCAACAAACCAACAAACCAAAAAGCCAACAAACCAACAAACCAACAAACCAACAAGCCAACAAACCTACAAACAAATAAACCAACAAACCAACAAACCAACAAACCAACAAACCAACAAACCAACAAACCAACAAACCAAAAAACCAACAAACCAACAAAAAAACAAACCAACAAACCAACAAACCAACTAGCCAACAAACCAACAAACCAACAAAGCAAAAAGCCAGCAAGCCAACAAACGAACAAACCAAAAAGCCAACAAACCAACAAATCAATAAACCAACAAGCCAACAAACCAACAAACAAATAAACCAACAAACCAACAAACCAACAAACCAACAAACCAACAAACCAACAAACCAACAAACCAACAAGCCAACAAACCAACAAACCAACAAACCAACAAACCAACAAACCAACAAACCAACAAGCCAACAAACCAACAAACCAAAAAACCAACAAACCAACAAACCAACAAACCAACGAACCAACAAACCAACAAGCCAACAAGCCAACAAACCAACAAACAAACAAACCAACAAGCCAACAAACCAACAAGCCAACAAACCAACAAACCAACAAGCCAACAAACCAACAAACAAATAAACCAACAAACCAACAAACCAAAAAACCAACAAACCAACAAACCAACAAACCAAAAAACCAACAAACCAACAAGCCAACAAACCAACAAACCAACAAACCCACAAACCAATAAACCAAGTAACCAACAAACCAACAAACCATCAAACGAACAAAGCAACAAACCAACAAGCCAACAAACCAACAAACCAACAAACCATGTAACCAAAAAGCCAACAAACTAACAAACCAACAAGCCAACAAACCAACAAACCAACAAGCCAACAAACCAACAAACCAACAAACCAACAAGCCAACAAGCCAACAAACCAACAAACCAACAAGCCAACAAACCAACAAACCAACATGCCAACAAACCAACAAACTAAGTAACCAACAAGCCAACAAACCAACAAAACAACAAGCCAACAAGCCAACAAACCAACAAACCAACAAGCCAACAAACCAACAAACCAACAAACCAACAAACAAATAAACCAATAAACCAACAAACCAACAAACCAACAAACCAACAAACCAACAAGCCAACAAACCAACAAACCAAAAAACCAACAAACCAACAAACCAACAAACCAACAAACCAACAAACCAACAAACCAACAAACCAATAAGCCAACAAGCCAACAAACCAACAAACTAACAAACCAACAAGCCAACAAACCAACAAACCAACAAGCCAACAAGCCAACAAACCAACAAACCAAGTAACCAACAAGCCAACAAACCAACAAGCCAACAAACCAACAAACCAACAAACCAACAAACCAAAACACCAACAAACCAACAAACCAACAAACCAACAAACCAACAAACCAACAAACCAACAAGCTAACCAGCGAACAAACCAACAAACCAAAAAACCAACAAACCAAGTAACGAAAAAGCCAACAAACTAACAAACGAACAAGCCAACAAGCCAACAAACCAACAAACCAAAAAGCCAACAAACCAACAAACCAACAAACCAATAAGCCAACAAACCTACAAACAAATAAACCAACAAACCAACAAACCACAAAACCAACAAACCAACAAACCAACAAACCAACAAACCAACAAACCAAAAAAACAACAAACCAACAAACCAACAAACCAACAAACCAACAAACCAACAAACCAACAAACCAACAAGCCAACAAGCCAACAAACCAACAAACCAAAAAACCAACAAACCAAGTAACCAAAAAGCCAACAAACTAACAAACCAACAAGCCAACAAGCCAACAAACCAACAAACCAACAAACCAACAAACCAACAAAGCAACAAGCCAACAAGCCAACAAGCCAACAAACCAACAAACCAAAAAGCCAACAAACCAACAAACCAACAAACCAACAAGCCAACAAACCTACAAACAAATAAACCAACAAACCAACAAACCAACAAACCAACAAACCAACAAACCAACAAACCAACAAACCAACAAACCAACAAACCAACAAACCAACAAACCAAAAAACCAACAAACCAACAAAAAAACAAACCAACAAACCAACAAACCAACAAGCCAACAAACCAACAAAGCAACAAGCCAACAAGCCAACAAACCAACAAACTAACAAACCAACAAGCCAACAAACCAACAAACCAACAAACCAACAAACCAACAAACCAACAAACCAACAAGCCAACAAACTAACAAACAAATAAACCAGAAAACCAACAAACCAACAAGCCAACAAACCAACAAGCCAACAAACTAACAAACCAACAAACGAACTAACCAACAAACCAACAAGCCAACAAGCCAACTAACCAACAAACAAATAAACCAACAAACCAACAAACAAACAAACCAACAAACCAACAAACCAACAAGCCAACAAACCAACAAACCAAAAAACCAACAAACCAACAAACCAACAAACCAACAAACCAACAAACCAACAAGCCAACAAGCCAACAAACCAACAAACTAACAAACCAACAAGCCAACAAACCAACAAACCAACAAGCCAACAAGCCAACAAATCAACAAACCAAGTAACCAACAAGCCAACAAACCAACAAGCCAACAAACCAACAAACCAACAAACCAACAATCCAAAACACCAACAAACCAACAAACCAACAAACCAACAAACCGACAAACCAACAAACCAACAAGCTAACCAGTGAACAAACCAACAAACCAGAAAAACCAACAAACCAAGTAACGAAAAAGCCAACAAACTAACAAACCAACAAGCCAACAAGCCAACAAACCAACAAACCAAAAAGCCAACAAACCAACAAACCAACAAACCAATAAGCCAACAAACCTACAAACAAATAAACCAACAAACCAACAAACCACAAAACCAACAAACCAACAAACCAACAAACCAACAAACCAACAAACCAAAAAACCAACAAACCAACAAACCAACAAACCAACAAACCAACAAAGCAACAAGCCAACAAGACAACAAACGAACAAACCAAAAAGCCAACAAACCAACAAATCAATAAACCAACAAGCCAACAAACCAACAAAAAAATAAACCAACAAACCAACAAACCAACAAACCAACAAACCAACAAACCAACAAACCAACAAACCAACAAACCAACAAACCAACAAGCCAACAAACCAACAAACCAACAAACCAACAAACCAACAAACCAACAAACCAACAAGCCAACAAACCAAAAAACCAAAAAACCAACAAACCAACAAACCAACAAACCAACGAACCAACAAACCAACAAGCCAACAAGCCAACAAACCAACAAACAAACAAACCAACAAGCCAACAAACCAACAAGCCAACAAACCAACAAACCAACAAGCCAACAAACCAACAAACAAATAAACCAACAAACCAACAAACCAAAAAACCAACAAACCAACAAACCAACAAACCAAAAAACCAACAAACCAACAAGCCAACAAACCAACAAACCAACAAACCCACAAACCAATAAACCAAGTAACCAACAAACCAACAAACCATCAAACGAACAAAGCAACAAACCAACAAGCCAACAAGCCAACAAACCAACAAACCATGTAACCAAAAAGCCAACAAACTAACAAACCAACAAGCCAACAAACCAACAAACCAACAAGCCAACAAACCAACAAACCAACAAGCCAACAAGCCAACAAACCAACAAACCAACAAGCCAACAAACCAACAAACCAACAAACCAACATGCCAACAAACCAACAAACTAAGTAACCAACAAGCCAACAGACCAACAAAACAACAAGCCAACAAGCCAACAAACCAACAAACCAACAAGCCAACAAACCAACAAACCAACAAACCAACAAGCCAACAAACCAACAAACAAATAAACCAACAAACCAACAAACCAACAAACCAACAAACCAACAAACCAACAAGCCAACAAACCAACAAACCAAAAAACCAACAAACCAACAAACCAACAAACCAACAAACCAACAAACCAACAAACCAATAAGCCAACAAGCCAACAAACCAACAAACTAACAAACCAACAAGCCAACAAACCAACAAACCAACAAGCCAACAAGCCAACAAACCAACAAACCAAGTAACCAACAAGCCAACAAACCAACAAGCCAACAAACCAACAAACCAACAAACCAACAAACCAAAACACCAACAAACCAACAAACCAATAAACCAACAAACCAACAAACCAACAAGCTAACCAGCGAACAAACCAACAAACCAAAAAACCAACAAACCAAGTAACGAAAAAGCCAACAAACTAACAAACGAACAAGCCAACAAGCCAACAAACCAACAAACCAAAAAGCCAACAAACCAACAAACCCACAAACCAATAAGCCAACAAACCTACAAACAAATAAACCAACAAACCAACAAACCACAAAACCAACAAACCAACAAACCAACAAACCAACAAACCAACAAACCAAAAAACCAACAAACCAACAAACCAACAAACCAACAAACCAACAAACCAACAAACCAACAAACCAACAAGCCAACAAGCCAACAAACCAACAAACCAAAAAACCAACAAACCAAGTAACCAAAAAGCCAACAAACTAACAAACCAACAAGCCAACAAGCCAACAAACCAACAAACCAACAAACCAACATACCAACAAAGCAACAAGCCAACAAGCCAACAAGCCAACAAACCAACAAACCAAAAAGCCAACAAACCAACAAACCAACAAACCAACAAGCCAACAAACCTACAAACCAATAAACCAACAAACCAACAAACCAACAAACCAACAAACCAACAAACCAACAAACCAACAAACCAACAAACCAACAAACCAACAAACCAAAAAACCAACAAACCAACAAAAAAACAAACCAACAAACCAACAAACCAACAAGCCAACAAACCAACAAAGCAACAAGCCAACAAGCCAACAAACGAACAAACCAAAAAGCCAACAAACCAACAAATCAATAAACCAACAAGCCAACAAACCAACAAACAAATAAACCAACAAACCAACAAACCAACAAACCAACAAACCAACAAACCAACAAACCAACAAACCAACAAACCAAAAAACCAACAAACCAACAAACCAACAAACCAACAAACCAACAAACCAACAAGCCAACAAACCAACAAACCAACAAACCAACAAACCAACAAACCAACAAGCCAACAAACTAACAAACAAATAAACCAGAAAACCAACAAACCAACAAGCCAACAAACCAACAAGCCAACAAACTAACAAACCAACAAACGAACTAACCAACAAACCAACAAGCCAACAAGCCAACAAACCAACAAACCAACAAACCAACAAACTAAGTAACCAACAAGCCAACAAACCAACAAACCAACTAGCCAACAAGCCAACAAACCAACAAACCAACAAGCCAACAAACCAACAAACCAACAAACCAACAAACCAAGTAACCAAAAAGCCAACAAACCAACAAACCAACAAACCAACAGGCCAACAAACCAACAAACCAACAAAGCAACAATCCAATAAACCAACAAACCAACAAACGAACAAGCCAACAAACCAACAAACGAACAAGCCAACAAGCCAACAAACCAACAAACCAACAAACCAACAAGCCAACAAACCAACAAACCAACAAGCCAACAAACCAACAAACCAACAAACCAACAAGCGTACAAACCAACAAACCAACAAACCAAAAAACCAACAAACCAACAAACCAACAAACCAACAAACCAACAAGCCAACAAACCAACAAGCCAACAAACCAACAAACCAACTAAACAAAAAGCCAACAAACTAACAAACCAACAAGCCAACAAGCCAACAAACCAACAAACCGACAAACCAACAAAGTAACAAGCCAACAAGCCAACAAACCAACAAGCCAACAAACCAACAAACCAACAAGCCAACCAACCAACAAACCAACAAACCAACAAACCAACAAGCCAACAAACAAATAAACCAACAAACCAAAAAACCAACAAGCCAACAAACCAACAAACCAACAAGCCAACAAACCAACAAACCAACAAGCTAACAAACCAACAAGCCAACAAACCAACAAACCAACAAACCAAATAACCAAAAAGCCAACAAACTAACAAACCAACAAGCCAACAAGCCAACAAACCAACAAACCAACAAACCAACAAGCCAACAAACCAACAAGCCAACAAACCAAACACCAACAAACCAAGTAACCAAAAAGCCAACAAACTAACAAACCAACAAGCCAACAGGCCAACAAACCAACAAACCAACAAAGCAGCAAGCCAACAAGCCAACAAACCAACAAACCAACAAGCCAACAACTAACAAACCAACAACCCAACAAGCCAACAAACCAACAAACCAACAAACCAACAAGCCAACCAACCAACAAACCAACAAACCAACAAACCAACAAACCAACAAACCAACAAACCAACAAACCAACAAGCCAACAAACCAACAAACCAAAAATTAACAAACCAACAAACCAACAAACCAAAAATTAACAAACCAACAAACCAACAAACCAACAAGCCAACAAGCCAACAAACCAACAAACAAACAAACCAACAAGCCAACAAACCAACAAGCCAACAAACCAGCAAACCAACAAGCCAACAAACCAACAAACAAATAAACCAGCAAACCAACAAACCAAAAGACCAACAAACCAACAAACCAACAAACCAAAAAACCAACAAACCAACAAGCCAACAAACCAAAAAACCAACAAACCAACAAACCAACAAACCAAGTAACCAACAAACGAACAAACCATCAAACGAACAAAGCAACAAACCAACAAGCCCACAAGCCAACAAGCCAACAAACCAACAAACCATGTAACGAAAAAGCCAACAAACTAACAAACCAACAAGCCAACAAACCAACAAACCAACAAGCCAACAAACCAACAAACCAACAAACCAACAAACCAACAAGCCAACAAGCCAACAAACCAACAAACCAACAAGCCAACAAACCAACAAACCAACAAACCAACATGCCAACAAACCAACAAACTAAGTAACCAACAATCCAACAAACCAACAAAACAACAAGCCAACAAGCCAATAAACCAACAAACCAACAAGCCAACAAACCAACAAACCAACAAACAAACAAGTTAACAAACCAACAAACAAATAAACCAACAAACCAACAAACCAACAAACCAACAAACCAACAAACCAACAAACCAACAAACCAACAAGCCAACAAACCAACAAACCAAAAAACCAACAAACCAACAAACCAACAAACCAACAAACCAACAAAACAACAAGCCAACAAGCCAACAAACCAACAAACTAACAAAACAATAAGCCAACAAACCAACAAACCAACAGGCCAACAAGCCAACAAACCAACAAACCAAGTAACCAACAAGCCAACAAACCAACAAGCCACCAAACAACAAACCAACAAACCAACAAACCAAAAAACCAACAAACCAACAAACCAACAAACCAACAAACCAACAAACCAACAAACCAACAAGCCAACAAGCCAACAAACCAGCAAACCAAAAAACCAACAAACCAACAAACCAACAAAACAACAAACCAACAAACCAACAAGCCAACAAGCCAACAAACCAACAAACTAACAAACCAACAATCCAACAAACCAACAAACCAACAAGCCAACAAGCCAACAAACCAACAAACCAAGTAACCAAAAAGCCAACAAACTAACAAACAACAAGCCAACAAACTAACTAGCCAACAAGCCAACAAACAAACAAAGCAACAAACCAACAAACCAACAAACCAACAAACTAACAAACCAACAAGCCAACAAACCAACAAACAAACAAGCCAACAAACCAACAAACCAACAAACCAACAAGCCAACAAGCCAACAAACCAACAAACCAACAAGACAACAAACCAACAAACCAACAATCCAACATACCAACAAACCAACAAACTAAGTAACCAACAAGCCAAAAACAAACAAACCAACAAGCCAACAAGCCAACAAACCAACAAACCAACAAGCCAACAAACCAACAAACCAACAAACCAATAAGCCAACAAACCAACAACTAAATAAACCAACAAACCAACAAACCAACAAACCAACAAACCAACAAACCAAAAAACCAACAAACCAACAAACCAACAAGCCAACAAACCAACACACCAACAAGCCAACAAACCAACAAACAAATAAACCAACAAACAGACAAACCAACAAACCAACAAACCAACAAACCAACTAACCAACAAACCAACAAGCCAACAAGCCAACAAACCAACAAACCAACAAGCCAACAAACCGACAAACCAACAAACCAACATGCCAACAAACCAACAAACTAAGTAACCGACAAGCCAACAAACCAACAAACCAGCAAGCCAACAAACCGACAAACCAACAAACCAACATGCCAACAAACCAACAAACTAAGTAACCGACAAGCCAACAAACCAACAAACCAACCAGCCAACAAGCCAACAAACCAACAAACTAACAAGCGAACAAACCAACAAACCAACAAGCCAACAAACCAACAAACAAATAAACCAACAAACCAACAAACCAACAAACCAACAAATCAACAAACCAACAAACCAAAAAACCAACAAACCAACAAAGCAACAAGCCAACAAACCAACAAACCAACAAACCAACAAACCAACAAACCAACAAACCAACAAACAAACAAACCAACAAGCCAACAAGCCAACAAACCAACAAACTAACAAACCAACAAGCCAACAAACCAACAAAGCAACAAGCCAACAAACCAAAAAACCAACAAACCAACAAACCAACAAACCAACAAACCAACAAACCAACAAACAAACAAACCAACAAGCCAACAAGCCAACAAACCAACAAACTAACAAACCAACAAGCCAACAAACCAACAAACCAACAAACTAACAAACCAACAAGCCAACAAACCAAAAAACCAACAAGCCAACAAGCCAACAAACCAACAAACCAACAAACCAACAAACCAACAAACCATCAAACGAACAAAGGAACAAGCCAACAAGCCAACAAACCAACAAACCAACAAGCCAACAAACCAACAAACCAACAAGCCAACTAGCCAACACACCAACAAACCAACAAACCAACAAACCAACAAGCCAACAAACCAACAAACCAACAAGCAAAAAACCAACAAACCAACAAACCAACAAACCAACTATTCAACAAGCCAACATACCAACAAACCAACAAGCCAACAAACCAACAAACCAACAAACCAACAAACCAACAAACCAACAAACCAACAAACCAACAAGCCAACAAGCCAACAAGCCAACAAACCAACAAACTAACAAACCAATAAGCCAACAAACCAACAAACCAACAGGCCAACAAGCCAACAAACCAACAAACCAAGTAACCAACAAGCCAACAAACCAACAAGCCAACAAACCAACAAACCAACAAACCAACAAACCAAAAAACCAACAAACCAATAAACCAACAAACCAACAAACCAACAAACCAACAAACCAACAAGCCAACAAGCCAACAAACCAACAAACCAAGTAACCAAAAAGCCAACAAACTAACAAACAACAAGCCAACAAGCCAACAAGCCAACAAGCCAACAAACCAACAAACAAACAAAGCAACAAACCAACAAACCAACAAACCAACAAACTAACAAACCAACAAGCCAACAAACCAACAAACAAACAAGCCAACAAACCAACAAACCAACAAGCCAACAAGCCAACAAACCAACAAACCAACAAGCCAACAAACCAACAAACCAACAAACCAACATGCCAACAAACCAACAAACTAAGTAACCAACAAGCCAAAAACAAACAAACCAACAAGCCAACAAGCCAACAAACCAACAAACCAACAAGCCAACAAACCAACAAACCAACAAACCAATAAGCCAACAAACCAACAAACAAATAAACCAACAAACCAACAAACCAACAAACCAACAAACCAACAAACCAAAAAACCAACAAACCAACAAACCAACAAGCCAACAAACCAACACACCAACAAGCCAACAAACCAACAAACAAATAAACCAACAAACAGACAAACTAACAAACCAACAAGCCAACAAACCAACAAACCAACAAACCAACAAACCAAGTAACCAACAAACCATCAAACGAACAAAGCAATAAACCAACAAGCCAACAAGCCAACAAACCAACAAAACAAGTAACCAAAAAGCCAACAAACTAGCAAACCAACAAGCCAACAAACTAACAAACTAACAAACCAACAAGCCAACAAACCAACAAACCAACAAACCAACAAGCCAACAAGCCAACAAACCAACAAACCAACAAGCCAACAAACCGACAAACCAACAAACCAACATGCCAACAAACCAACAAACTAAGTAACCGACAAGCCAACAAACCAACAAGCCAACAAGCCAACAAACCAACAAACCAACAAGCGAACAAACCAACAAACCAACAAACCAACAAGCCAACAAACCAACAAACAAATAAACCAACAAACCAACAAACCAACAAACCAACAAATCAACAAACCAACAAACCAAAAAACCAACAAACCAACAAAGCAACAAGCCAACAAACCAACAAACCAACAAACCAACAAACCAACAAACCAACAAACCAACAAACAAACAAACCAACAAGCCAACAAGCCAAAAAACCAACAAACTAACAAACCAACAAGCCAACAAACCAACAAACCAACAAACCAACAAGCCAACAAGCCAACAAACCAACAAACCAAGTAACCAACAAGCCAACAAATCAACAAGCCAACAAACCAACAAACCAACAAACCAACAAACCAAAAAACCAACAAACCAACAAACCAACAAACCAACAAACCAACAAACCAACAAGCCACCAAGCCAACAAACCAACAAACCAACAAACCAACAAGCCAACAAACCAATAAGCCAACAAGCCAACAAACCAACAAACAAATAAACCAACAAACCAACAAACCAACAAACCAACAAATCAACAAACCAAGTAACCAAAAAGCCAACAAACTAACAAACCAACAAGCCAACAAGCTAACAAACCAACAAAGCAACAAACCAACAAACCAACAAACCAACAAACCAAAAAACTAAAAAGCCAACAAACCAACAAACCAATAAGCCAACAAGCCAACAAACCAACAAACCAACAAGCCAACAAACCAACAAACCAACAAACCAAAAAACCAACAAACCAACAAACCAACAAACCAACAAACCAACAAACCAACAAACCAACAAGCCAACAAGCCAACAAACCAACAAACTAACAAACCAACAAGCCTACAAACCAACAAACCAACAAGCCAACAAGCCAACAAACCAACAAACAGAGTAACCAAAAAGCCAACAAACTAACAAACCAACAAGCCAACAAACCACAACAATCCAACAAGCCAACAAACCAACAAACCAACAAAGCAACAAACCAACAAACCAACAAACCAACAAACCAACAAACTAACAAACCAACAAGCCAACAAACCAACAAACCAACAAGCCAACAAACCAACAAACCAACAAACCAACAAGCCAACAAGCCAAAAAACCAACAAACCAACAAGCCAACAAACCAACAAACTAAGTAACCAACAAGCCAACAAACCAACAAACCAACAAGCCAACAAACCAACAAACCAACAAACCAACAAGCCAACAATTCAACAAACAAATAAACCAACAAACCAACAAACCAACAAACTAACAAACCAAAAAACCATCAAACCAACAAACCAACAAGCCAACAAACCAACAAACCAACAAACCAACAAATCAACAAGCCAACAAACCACAAACAAATAAACCAACAAACCAACAAACCAACAAACCAACAAACCAAAAACCAACAAACCAACAAGCCAACAAGCCAACAAACCAACAAACTAACAAACCAACAAGCCAACAAACCAAAAAACCAACAAGCCAACAAGCCAACAAACCAACAAACCAACAAACCAACAAACCAAAAAACCAACAAACCAACAAACCATCAAACGAACAAAGGAACAAGACAACAAGCCAACAAACCAACAAACCAACAAGCCAACAAACCAACAAACCAACAAGCCAACTAGCTAACAAACCAACAAACCAACAAACCAACAAGCCAACAAACCAACAAACCAACAAGCAAAAAACCAACAAACCAACAAACCACAAACAAATAAACCAACAAACCAACAAACCAACAAACCAACAAACCAACAAACCAAAAACCAACAAACCAACAAACTAACAAACCAACAAGCCAACAAACCAAAAAACCAACAAGCCAACAAGCCAACAAACCAACAAACCAACAAACCAACAAACCAAAAAACCAACAAACCAACAAACCATCAAACGAACAAAGGAACAAGCCAACAAGCCAACAAACCAACAAACCAACAAGCCAACAAACCAACAAACCAACAAGCCAACTAGCCAACAAACCAACAAACCAACAAACCAACAAACCAACAAACCAACAAGCCAACAAACCAACAAACCAACAAGCAAAAAACCAACAAACCAACAAACCAACAAACCAAAAAACCAACAAACCAACAAACCAACAAACCAACAAACCAACAAACCAACAAACCAACAAACCAACAAGCCAACAAGCCAACAAACCAACAAACCAAGTAACCAAAAAGCCAACAAACTAACAAACAACAAGCCAACAAACCAACAAGCCAACAAGCCAACAAACCAACAAACAAACAAAGCAACAAACCAACAAACCAACAAACCAACAAACTAACAAACCAACAAGCCAACAAACCAACAAACAAACAAGCCAACAAACCAACAAACCAACAAACCAACAAGCCAACAAGCCAACAAACCAACAAACCAACAAGCCAACAAACCAACAAACCAACAAACCAACATGCCAACAAACCAACAAACTAAGTAACCAACAAGCCAAAAACAAACAAACAAACAAAGCAACAAACCAACAAACCAACAAACCAACAAACTAACAAACCAACAAGCCAACAAACCAACAAGCCAACAAACCAACAAACCAACAAGCCAACAAACCAACAAACCAACAAACCAATAAGCCAACAAACCAACAAACAAATAAACCAACAAACCAACAAACCAACAAACCAACAAACCAACAAACCAACAAACCAAAAAACCAACAAACCAACAAACCAACAAGCCAACAAACCAACACACCAACAAGCCAACAAACCAACAAACAAATAAACCAACAAACAGACAAACCAACAAACCAACAAACCAACAAACCAACAAACCAAAAAACCAACAAACCAATAAGCCAACAAGCCAACAAACCAACAAACTAACAAACCAACAAGCCAACAAACCAACAAACCAACAAACCAACAAACCAAGTAACCAACAAACCATCAAACGAACAAAGCAATAAACCAACAAGCCAACAAGCCAACAAACCAACAAAACAAGTAACCAAAAAGCCAACAAACTAGCAAACCAACAAGCCAACAAACTAACAAACTAACAAACCAACAAGCCAACAAACCAACAAACCAACAAACCAACAAGCCAACAAGCCAACAAACCAACAAACCAACAAGCCAACAAACCGACAAACCAACAAACCAACATGCCAACAAACCAACAAACTAAGTAACCGACAAGCCAACAAACCAACAAGCCAAAAAGCCAACAAACCAACAAACCAACAAGCGAACAAACCAACAAACCAACAAACCAACAAGCCAACAAACCAACAAACAAATAAACCAACAAACCAACAAACCAACAAACCAACAAATCAACAAACCAACAAACCAAAAAACCAACAAACCAACAAAGCAACAAGCCAACAAACCAACAAACCAACAAACCAACAAACCAACAAACCAACAAACAAACAAACCAACAAGCCAACAAGCCAACAAACCAACAAACTAACAAACCAACAAGCCAACAAACCAACAAACCAACAAACCAACAAGCCAACAAGCCAACAAACCAACAAACCAAGTAACCAACAAGCCAACAAACCAACAAGCCAACAAACCAACAAACCAACAAACCAACAAACCAAAAAACCAACAAACCAACAAACCAACAAACCAACAAACCAACAAACCAACAAGCCAACAAGCCAACAAGCCAACAAACCAACAAACCTACAAACCAACAAGCCAACAAACCAATAAGCCAACAAGCCAACAAACCAACAAACAAATAAACCAACAAACCAACAAACCAACAAACCAACAAATCAACAAACCAAGTAACCAAAAAGCCAACAAACTAACAAACCAACAAGCCAACAAGCTAACAAACCAACAAAGCAACAAACCAACAAACCAACAAACCAACAAACCAAAAAACCAAAAAGCCAACAAACCAACAAACCAACAAACCAATAAGCCAACAAGCCAACAAACCAACAAACCAACAAGCCAACAAACCAACAAACCAACAAACCAACAAACCAACAAACTAACAAACCAACAAACCAACAAACCAACAAACCAACAAACCAACAAGCCAACAAACCAACAAACAGAGTAACCAAAAAGCCAACAAACTAACAAACCAACAAGCCAAAAAACCACAACAATCCAACAAGCCAACAAACCAACAAACCAACAAAGCAACAAACCAACAAACCAACAAACCAACAAACCAACAAACTAACAAACCAACAAGCCAACAAACCAACAAACCAACAAACCAACAAGCCAACAAGCCAAAAAACCAACAAACCAACAAGCCAACAAACCAACAAACCAACAAACCAACATGCCAACAAACCAACAAACTAAGTAACCAACAAGCCAACAAACCAACAAACCAACAAGCCAACAAGCCAACAAACCAACAAACCAACAAGCCAACAAACCAACAAACCAACAAACCAACAAGCCAACAATTAAACAAACAAATAAACCAACAAACCAACAAACCAACAAACCAACAAACCAAAAAACCAACAAACCAACAAACCAACAAGCCAACAAACCAACAAACCAACAAATCAACAAGCCAACAAACCACAAACAAATAAACCAGCAAACCAACAAACCAACAAACCAACAAACCAACAAACCAAAAACCAACAAACCAACAAGCCAACAAGCCAACAAACCAACAAACTAACAAACCAACAAGCCAACAAACCAAAAAACCAACAAGCCAACAAGCCAACAAACCAACAAACCAACAAACCAACAAACCAAAAAACCAACAAACCAACAAACCATCAAACGAACAAAGGAACAAGCCAACAAACCAACAAACCAACAAGCCAACTAGCCAACAAACCAACAAACCAACAAACCAACAAGCCAACAAACCAACAAACCAACAAGCAAAAAACCAACAAACCAACAAACCACAAACAAATAAACCAACAAACCAACAAACCAACAAACCAACAAACCAACAAACCAAAAACCAACAAACCAACAAACCAAAAAACCAACAAACCAACAAACCATCAAACGAACAAAGGAACAAGCCAACAAGCCAACAAACCAACAAACCAACAAGCCAACAAACCAACAAACCAACAAGCCAACTAGCCAACAAACCAACAAACCAACAAACCAACAAACCAACAAACCAACAAGCCAACAAACCAACAAACCAACAAGCAAAAAACCAACAAACCAACAAACCAACAAACCAACTAGCCAACAAGCCAACATACCAACAAACCAACAAGCCAACAACCCAACAAACCAACAAACCAACAAACCAACAAACCAACAAACCAACAAACCAACAAGCCAACAAGCCAACAAGCCAACAAGCCAACAAACCAACAAACTAACAAACCAATAAGCCAACAAACCAACAAACCAACAGGCCAACAAGCCAACAAACCAACAAACCAAGTAACCAACAAGCCAACAAGCCAACAAGCCAACAAGCCAACAAGCCAACAAACCAACAAACTAACAAACCAATAAGCCAACAAACCAACAAACCAACAGGCCAACAAGCCAACAAACCAACAAACCAAGTAACCAACAAGCCAACAAACCAACAAGCCAACAAACCAACAAACCAACAAACCAACAAACCAAAAAACCAACAAGCCAACAAACCAACCAACCAAGTAACCAAAAAGCCAACAAACTAACAAACAACAAGCCAACAAACCAACAAGCCAACAAGCCAACAAACCAACAAACAAACAAAGCAACAAACCAACAAACCAACAAACCAACAAACTAACAAACCAACAAGCCAACAAACCAACAAACAAACAAGCCAACAAACCAACAAACCAACAAACCAACAAGCCAACAAGCCAACAAACCAACAAACCAACAAGCCAACAAACCAACAAACCAACAAACCAACATGCCAACAAACCAACAAACTAAGTAACCAACAAGCCAAAAACAAACAAACCAACAAGCCAACAAGCCAACAAACCAACAAACCAACAAGCCAACAAACCAACAAACCAACAAACCAATAAGCCAACAAACCAACAAACAAATAAACCAACAAACCAACAAACCAACAAACCAACAAGCCAACAAACCAACACACCAACAAGCCAACAAACCAACAAACAAATAAACCAACAAACAGACAAACCAACAAACCAACAAACCAACAAACCAACAAACCAAAAAACCAACAAACCAATAAGCCAACAAGCCAACAAACCAACAAACTAACAAACCAACAAGCCAACAAACCAACAAACCAACAAACCAACAAACCAAGTAACCAACAAACCATCAAACGAACAAAGCAATAAACCAACAAGCCAACAAGCCAACAAACCAACAAAACAAGTAACCAAAAAGCCAACAAACTAGCAAACCAACAAGCCAACAAACTAACAAACTAACAAACCAACAAGCCAACAAACCAACAAACCAACAAACCAACAAGCCAACAAGCCAACAAACCGACAAACCAACAAGCCAACAAACCGACAAACCAACAAACCAACATGCCAACAAACCAACAAACTAAGTAACCGACAAGCCAACAAACCAACAAGCCAACAAGCCAACAAACCAACAAACCAACAAGCGAACAAACCAACAAACCAACAAACCAACAAGCCAACAAACCAACAAACAAATAAACCAACAAACCAACAAACCAACAAACCAACAAATCAACAAACCAACAAACCAAAAAACCAACAAACCAACAAAGCAACAAGCCAACAAACCAACAAACCAACAAACCAACAAACCAACAAACCAACAAACCAACAAACAAAGAAACCAACAAGCCAACAAGCCAACAAACCAACAAACTAACAAACCAACAAGCCAACAAACCAACAAACCAACAAACCAACAAGCGAACAAGCCAACAAACCAACAAACCAAGTAACCAACAAGCCAACAAACCAACAAGCCAACAAACCAACAAACCAACAAACCAACAAACCAAAAAACCAACAAACCAACAAACCAACAAACCAACAAACCAACAAGCCAACAAGCCAACAAACCAACAAACCAACAAACCAACAAGCCAACAAACCAATAAGCCAACAAGCCAACAAACCAACAAACAAATAAACCAACAAACCAACAAACCAACAAACCAACAAATCAACAAACCAACAAGCCAACAAACCAACAAACTAACAAACCAACAAGCCTACAAACCAACAAACCAACAAGCCAACAAGCCAACAAACCAACAAACAGAGTAACCAAAAAGCCAACAAATTAACAAACCAACAAGCCAACAAACCACAACAATCCAACAAGCCAACAAACCAACAAACCAACAAAGCAACAAACCAACAAACCAACAAACCAACAAACCAACAAACTAATAAACCAACAAGCCAACAAACCAACAAACCAACAAGCCAACAAACCAACAAACCAACAAACCAACAAGCCAACAAGCCAAAAAACCAACAAACCAACAAGCCAACAAACCAACAAACCAACAAACCAACATGCCAACAAACCAACAAACTAAGTAACCAACAAGCCAACAAACCAACAAACCAACAAGCCAACAAGCCAACAAACCAACAAACCAACAAGCCAACAAACCAACAAACCAACAAACCAACAAGCCAACAATTCAACAAACAAATAAACCAACAAACCAACAAACCAACAAACCAACAAACCAAAAAACCAACAAACCAACAAACCAACAAGCCAACAAACCAACAAACCAACAAACCAACAAATCAACAAGCCAACAAACCACAAACAAATAAACCAACAAACCAACAAACCAACAAACCAACAAACCAATAAAACAAAAACCAACAAACCAACAAGCCAACAAGCCAACAAACCAACAAACTAACAAACCAACAAGCCAACAAACCAAAAAACCAACAAGCCAACAAGCCAACAAACCAACAAACCAACAAACCAACAAACCAAAAAACCAACAAACCAACAAACCATCAAACGAACAAAGGAACAAGCCAACAAGCCAACAAACCAACAAACCAACAAGCCAACAAACCAACAAACCAACAAGCCAACTAGCCAACAAACCAACAAACCAACAAACCAACAAGCCAACAAACCAACAAACCAACAAGCAAAAAACCAACAAACCAACAAACCAACAAACCAACAAACCAACTAGCCAACAAGCCAACATACCAACAAACCAACAAGCCAACAAACTAACAAACCAACAAACCAACAAACCAACAAACCAACAACCCAACAAACCAACAAGCCAACAAGCCAACAAGCCAACAAGCCAACAAACCAACAAACCAACAAACCAAAAAACCCACAAACCAACAAGCCAACAAACCAACAAACCAACAAACCAACATGCCAACAAAACAACAAACAAAGTACCCAACAAGCCAACAGACCAACAAACCAACAAGCCCACAAGCCAACAAACAAACAAACCAACAAGCCAACAAACCAAAAAACCAACAAGCCAACAAGCCAACAAACAAACAAACTAACAAACCAACAAGCCAACAAACCAACAAGCCAACAAACCAACAAACCAACAAGCCAACAAACCAACAAACCAACAAACCAACAAGCCAACAAGCCAACAAACCAAGAAACCAAGAAACCAACAAACCAACAAGGCAACAAACCAACAAACCAACAAACCAACGTGCCAACAAACCAACAAACAAAGTAACCAACAAGCCAACAGACCAACAAACCAACAAGCCAACAAGCCAACAAACCAACAAACAAATAAACCAACAAACCAACAAACAAATAAACCAACAAACCAACAAACCAACAAGCCAACAAACCAACAAACAAATAAACCAACAAACCAACAAACCAACAAACCAACAAAACAACAAACCAAGTAACCAAAAAGCCAACAAACTAACAAACCAACAAGCCAACAAGCTAACAAACCAACAAAGCAACAAACCAACAAACCAACAAACCAACAAACCAAAAAACCAAAAAGCTAACAAACCAACAAACCAATAAGCCAACAAGCCAACAAACCAACAAACCAACAAGCCAACAAACCAACAAACCAACAAACCAAAAAACCAACAAACCAACAAACCAACAAACCAACAAACCAACAAACCAACAAGCCAACAAGCCAACAAACAAACAAACTAACAAACCAACAAGCCTACAAACCAACAAACCAACAAGCCAACAAGCCAACAAACCAACAAACAGAGTAACCAAAAATCCAACAAACTAACAAACCAACAAGCCAACAAACCACAACAATCCAACAAGCCAACAAACCAACAAACCAACAAAGCAACAAACCAACAAACCAACAAACCAACAAACCAACAAACTAACAAACCAACAAGCCAACAAACCAACAAACCAACAAACCAACAAGCCAACAAACCAACAAACCAACAAACCAACAAGCCAACAAGCCAAAAAACCAACAAACCAACAAGCCAACAAACCAACAAACCAACAAACCAACATGCCAACAAACCAACAAACTAAGTAACCAACAAGCCAACAAACCAACAAACCAACAAGCCAACAAGCCAACAAACCAACAAACCAACAAGCCAACAAACCAACAAACCAACAAACCAACAAGCCAACAATTCAACAAACAAATAAACCAACAAACCAACAAACCAACAAACCAACAAACCAAAAAACCAACAAACCAACAAACCAACAAGCCAACAAACCAACAAACCAACAAACCAACAAATCAACAAGCCAACAAACCACAAACAAATAAATCAACAAACCAACAAACCAACAAACCAACAAACCAACAAACCAAAAACCAACAAACCAACAAGCCAACAAGCCAACAAACCAACAAACTAACAAACCAACAAGCCAACAAACCAAAAAACCAACAAGCCAACAAGCCAACAAACCAACAAACCAACAAACCAACAAACCAAAAAACCAACAAACCAACAAACCATCAAACGAACAAAGGAACAAGACAACAAGCCAACAAACCAACAAACGAACAAGCCAACAAACCAACAAACCAACAAGCCAACTAGCCAACAAACCAACAAACCAACAAACCAACAAGCCAACAAACCAACAAACCAACAAGCAAAAAACCAACAAACCAACAAACCACAAACAAATAAACCAACAAACCAACAAACCAACAAACCAACAAACCAACAAACCAAAAACCAACAAACCAACAAACTAACAAACCAACAAGCCAACAAACCAAAAAACCAACAAGCCAACAAGCCAACAAACCAACAAACCAACAAACCAACAAACCAAAAAACCAACAAACCAACAAACCATCAAACGAACAAAGGAACAAGCCAACAAGCCAACAAACCAACAAACCAACAAGCCAACAAACCAACAAACCAACAAGCCAACTAGCCAACAAACCAACAAACCAACAAACCAACAAACCAACAAACCAACAAGCCAACAAACCAACAAACCAACAAGCAAAAAACCAACAAACCAACAAACCAACAAACCAACTAGCCAACAAGCCAACATACCAACAAACCAACAAGCCAACAAACCAACAAACCAACAAACCAACAAACCAACAAACCAACAAACCAACAAACCAACAAGCCAACAAGCCAACAAGCCAACAAGCCAACAAACCAACAAACTAACAAACCAATAAGCCAACAAACCAACAAACCAACAGGCCAACAAGCCAACAAACCAACAAACCAAGTAACCAACAAGCCAACAAACCAACAAGCCAACAAACCAACAAACCAACAAACCAACAAACCAAAAAACCAACAAACCAACAAACCAACAAACCAACAAACCAACAAACCAACAAACCAACAAGCCAACAAGCCAACAAACCAACAAACCAAGTAACCAAAAAGCCAACAAACTAACAAACAACAAGCCAACAAACCAACAAGCCAACAAGCCAACAAACCAACAAACAAACAAAGCAACAAACCAACAAACCAACAAACCAACAAACTAACAAACCAACAAGCCAACAAACCAACAAACAAACAAGCCAACAAACCAACAAACTAACAAACCAACAAGCCAACAAGCCAACAAACCAACAAACCAACAAGCCAACAAACCAACAAACCAACAAACCAACATGCCAACAAACCAACAAACTAAGTAACCAACAAGCCAAAAACAAACAAACCAACAAGCCAACAAGCCAACAAACCAACAAACCAACAAGCCAACAAACCAACAAACCAACAAACCAATAAGCCAACAAACAAACAAACAAATAAACCAACAAACCAACAAACCAACAAACCAACAAACCAACAAACCAAAAACCCAACAAACCAACAAACCAACAAGCCAACAAACCAACACACCAACAAGCCAACAAACCAACAAACAAATAAACCAACAAACAGACAAACCAACAAACCAACAAACCAACAAACCAACAAACCAAAAAACCAACAAACCAATAAGCCAACAAGCCAACAAACCAACAAACTAACAAACCAACAAGCCAACAAACCAACAAACCAACAAACCAACAAACCAAGTAACCAACAAACCATCAAACGAACAAAGCAATAAACCAACAAGCCAACAAGCCAACAAACCAACAAAACAAGTAACCAAAAAGCCAACAAACTAGCAAACCAACAAGCCAACAAACTAACAAACTAACAAACCAACAAGCCAACAAACCAACAAACCAACAAACCAACAAGCCAACAAGCCAACAAACCAACAAACCAACAAGCCAACAAACCGACAAATCAACAAACCAACATGCCAACAAACCAACAAACTAAGTAACCGACAAGCCAACAAACCAACAAGCCAACAAGCCAACAAACCAACAAACCAACAAGCGAACAAACCAACAAGCGAACAAACCAACAAACCAACAAACCAACAAGCCAACAAACCAACAAACAAATAAACCAACAAACCAACAAACCAACAAACCAACAAATCAACAAACCAACAAACCAAAAAACCAACAAACCAACAAAGCAACAAGCCAACAAACCAACAAACCAACAAACCAACAAACCAACAAACCAACAAACAAACAAACCAACAAGCCAACAAGCCAACAAGCCAACAAACCAACAAACTAACAAACCAACAAGCCAACAAACCAACAAACCAACAAACCAACAAGCCAAAAAGCCAACAAACCAACAAACCAAGTAACCAACAAGCCAACAAACCAACAAGCCAACAAACCAACAAACCAACAAACCAACAAACCAAAAAACCAACAAACCAACAAACCAACAAACCAACAAACCAACAAACCAACAAGCCAACAAGCCAACAAACCAACAAACCAACAAACCAACAAGCCAACAAACCAATAAGCCAACAAGCCAACAAACCAACAAACAAATAAACCAACAAACCAACAAACCAACAAACCAACAAATCAACAAACCAAGTAACCAAAAAGCCAACAAACTAACAAACCAACAAGCCAACAAGCTAACAAACCAACAAAGCAACAAACCAACAAACCAACAAACCAACAAACCAAAAAACCAAAAAGCCAACAAACCAACAAACCAACAAGCCAACAAGCCAACAAACCAACAAACCAACAAGCCAACAAACCAACAAACCAACAAACCAAAAAACCAACAAACCAAGAAACCAACAAACCAACAAGCCAACAATTCAACAAACAAATAAACCAACAAACCAACAAACCAACAAACCAACAAACCAAAAAACCAACAAACCAACAAACCAACAAGCCAACAAACCAACTAACCAACAAATCAACAAGCCAACAAACCACAAACAAATAAACCAACAAACCAACAAACCAACAAACCAACAAACCAATAAACCAAAAACCAACAAACCAACAAGCCAACAAGCCAACAAACCAACAAACTAACAAACCAACAAGCCAACAAACCAAAAAACCAACAAGCCAACAAGCCAACAAACCAACAAACCAACAAACCAACAAACCAAAAAACCAACAAACCAACAAACCATCAAACGAACAAAGGAACAAGCCAACAAGCCAACAAACCAACAAACCAACAAGCTAACAAACCAACAAACCAACAAGCCAACTAGCCAACAAACCAACAAACCAACAAACCAACAAACCACAAACAAATAAACCAACAAACCAACAAACCAACAAACCAACAAACTAACAAACCAAAAACCAACAAACCAACAAACTAACAAACCAACAAGCCAACAAACCAAAAAACCAACAAGCCAACAAGCCAACAAACCAACAAACCAACAAACCAACAAACCAAAAAACCAACAAACCAACAAACCATCAAACGAACAAAGGAACAAGCCAACAAGCCAACAAACCAACAAACCAACAAGCCAACAAACCAACAAACCAACAAGCCAACTAGCCAACAAACCAACAAACCAACAAACCAACAAACCAACAAACCAACAAGCCAACAAACCAACAAACCAACAAGCAAAAAACCAACAAACCAACAAACCAACAAACCAACTAGCCAACAAGCCAACATACCAACAAACCAACAAGCCAACAAACCAACAAACCAACAAACCAACAAACCAACAAACCAACAAACCAACAAACCAACAAGCCAACAAGCCAACAAGCCAACAAGCCAACAAACCAACAAACTAACAAACCAATAAGCCAACAAACCAACAAACCAACAGGCCAACAAGCCAACAAACCAACAAACCAAGTAACCAACAAGCCAACAAACCAACAAGCCAACAAACCAACAAACCAACAAACCAACAAACCAAAAAACCAACAAACCAACAAACCAACAAACCAACAAACCAACAAACCAACAAACCAACAAGCCAACAAGCCAACAAACCAACAAACCAAGTAACCAAAAAGCCAACAAACTAACAAACAACAAGCCAACAAACCAACAAGCCAACAAGCCAACAAACCAACAAACAAACAAAGCAACAAACCAACAAACCAACAAACCAACAAACTAACAAACCAACAAGCCAACAAACCAACAAACAAACAAGCCAACAAACCAACAAACTAACAAACCAACAAGCCAACAAGCCAACAAACCAACAAACCAACAAGCCAACAAACCAACAAACCAACAAACCAACATGCCAACAAACCAACAAACTAAGTAACCAACAAGCCAAAAACAAACAAACCAACAAGCCAACAAGCCAACAAACCAACAAACCAACAAGCCAACAAACCAACAAACCAACAAACCAATAAGCCAACAAACAAACAAACAAATAAACCAACAAACCAACAAACCAACAAACCAACAAACCAAAAAACCAAAAACCCAACAAACCAACAAACCAACAAGCCAACAAACCAACACACCAACAAGCCAACAAACCAACAAACAAATAAACCAACAAACAGACAAACCAACAAACCAACAAACCAACAAACCAACAAACCAAAAAACCAACAAACCAATAAGCCAACAAGCCAACAAACCAACAAACTAACAAACCAACAAGCCAACAAACCAACAAACCAACAAACCAACAAACCAAGTAACCAACAAACCATCAAACGAACAAAGCAATAAACCAACAAGCCAACAAGCCAACAAACCAACAAAACAAGTAACCAAAAAGCCAACAAACTAGCAAACCAACAAGCCAACAAACTAACAAACTAACAAACCAACAAGCCAACAAACCAACAAACCAACAAACCAACAAGCCAACAAGCCAACAAACCAACAAACCAACAAGCCAACAAACCGACAAACCAACAAACCAACATGCCAACAAACCAACAAACTAAGTAACCGACAAGCCAACAAACCAACAAGCCAACAAGCCAACAAACCAACAAACCAACAAGCGAACAAACCAACAAACCAACAAACCAACAAGCCAACAAACCAACAAACAAATAAACCAACAAACCAACAAACCAACAAACCAACAAATCAACAAACCAACAAACCAAAAAACCAACAAACCAACAAAGCAACAAGCCAACAAACCAACAAACCAACAAACCAACAAACCAACAAACCAACAAACAAACAAACCAACAAGCCAACAAGCCAACAAGCCAACAAACCAACAAACTAACAAACCAACAAGCCAACAAACCAACAAACCAACAAACCAACAAGCCAAAAAGCCAACAAACCAACAAACCAAGTAACCAACAAGCCAACAAACCAACAAGCCAACAAACCAACAAACCAACAAACCAACAAACCAAAAAACCAACAAACCAACAAACCAACAAACCAACAAACCAACAAACCAACAAGCCAACAAGCCAACAAACCAACAAACCAACAAGCCAACAAGCTAACAAACCAACAAAGCAACAAACCAACAAACCAACAAACCAACAAACCAAAAAACCAAAAAGCCAACAAACCAACAAACCAACAAGCCAACAAGCCAACAAACCAACAAACCAACAAGCCAACAAACCATAAAACCAACAAACCAAAAAACCAACAAACCAACAAACCAACAAACCAACAAACCAACAAACCAACAAACCAACAAGCCAACAAGCCAACAAACCAACAAACTAACAAACCAACAAGCCTACAAACCAACAAACCAACAAGCCAACAAGCCAACAAACCAACAAACAGAGTAACCAAAAAGCCAACAACCTAACAAACCAACAAGCCAACAAACCACAACAATCCAACAAGCCAACAAACCAACAAACCAACAAAGCAACAAACCAACAAACCAACAAACCAACAAACCAACAAACTAATAAACCAACAAGCCAACAAACCAACAAACCAACAAGCCAACAAACCAAGAAACCAACAAACCAACAAGCCAACAAGCCAAAAAACCAACAAACCAACAAGCCAACAAACCAACAAACCAACAAACCAACATGCCAACAAACCAACAAACTAAGTAACCAACAAGCCAACAAACCAACAAACCAACAAGCCAACAAGCCAACAAACCAACAAACCAACAAGCCAACAAACCAACAAACCAACAAACCAACAAGCCAACAATTCAACAAACAAATAAACCAACAAACCAACAAACCAACAAACCAACAAACCAAAAAACCAACAAACCAACAAACCAACAAGCCAACAAACCAACTAACCAACAAATCAACAAGCCAACCAACCACAAACAAATAAACCAACAAACCAACAAACCAACAAACCAACAAACCAATAAACCAAAAACCAACAAACCAACAAGCCAACAAGCCAACAAACCAACAAACTAACAAACCAACAAGCCAACAAACCAAAAAACCAACAAGCCAACAAGCCAACAAACCAACAAACCAACAAACCAACAAACCAAAAAACCAACAAACCAACAAACCATCAAACGAACAAAGGAACAAGCCAACAAGCCAACAAACCAACAAACCAACAAGCTAACAAACCAACAAACCAACAAGCCAACTAGCCAACAAACCAACAAACCAACAAACCAACAAGCCAACAAACCAACAAACCAACAAGCAAAAAACCAACAAACCAACAAACCAACAAACCAACAAACCAACTAGCCAACAAGCCAACATACCAACAAACCAACAAGCCAACAAACTAACAAACCAACAAACCAACAAACCAACAAACCAACAAACCAACAAACCAACAAGCCAACAAGCCAACAAGCCAACAAGCCAACAAACCAACAAACCAACAAACCAAAAAACCCACAAACCAACAAGCCAACAAACCAACAAACCAACAAACCAACATGCCAACAAAACAACAAACAAAGTACCCAACAAGCCAACAGACCAACAAACCAACAAGCCCACAAGCCAACAAACAAACAAACCAACAAGCCAACAAACCAAAAAACCAACAAGCCAACAAGCCAACAAACAAACAAACTAACAAACCAACAAGCCAACAAACCAACAAGCCAACAAACCAACAAACCAACAAGCCAACAAACCAACAAACCGACAAACCAACAAACCAACAAGCCAACAAGCCAACAAACCAAGAAACCAAGAAACCAACAAACCAACAAGGCAACAAACCAACAAACCAACAAACCAACGTGCCAACAAACCAACAAACAAAGTAACCAACAAGCCAACAGACCAACAAACCAACAAGCCAACAAGCCAACAAACCAACAAACAAATAAATCAACAAACCAACAAACAAATAAACCAACAAACCAACAAACCAACAAGCCAACAAACCAACAAACCAACAAACCAACAAGCCAACAAACCAACAAGCCAATAAACCAACAAACCAACAAACCAACAAGCTAACAAACCAACTAACTAACAAGCCAACAAACCAACAAACAAATAAACCAACAAACCAATAAACCAACAAGCCAACAAACCAACAAGCCAACAAACTAACAAACCAACAAACGAACTAACCAACAAACCAACAAGCCAACAAGCCAACAAACCAACAAACGAACTAACCAACAAACCAACAAGCCAATAAGCCAACAAACCAACAAACCAACAAACCAACAAACTAACAACCTAACAAACCAACAAGCCAACAAACCAACAAACCAACAAGCCAACAAACCAACAAACCAACAAACCAACAAACCAACAAACCAACAAGCCAACAAACCAACAAGCCAACAAACCAACAAACTAACAAGCCAACAAACCAACAAACAAATAATCCAACAAACCAACAAACCAACAAGCCAACAAACCAACAAGTTAACAAACTAACAAACCAACAAACCAAAAAACCAACAAACCAACAAACCAACAAGCCAACAAACCAACAAACCAACAAACCAACAAGCCAACAAACCAACAAACAAATAAACCAACAAACCAACAAACCAACAAACCAACAAACCAACAAACCAAAAACCAACAAACCAACAAATAAACAAGCCAACAAGCCAACAAACCAACAAACTAACAAACCAACAAGCCAACAACCCAAAAAACCAACAAGCCAACAAGCCAACAAACTAACAAACCAACAAACCAACAAACCAAAAAACCAACAAACCAACAAACCATCAAACGAACAAAGGAACAAGTTAACAAGCCAATAAACCAACAAACCAACAAGCCAACAAACCAACAAACCAACAAGCCAACAAGCCAACAAACCAACAAACCAACCAACCAACAAGCCAACAAACCAACAAACCAACAAGCAAAAAACCAACAAACCAACAAACCAACAAACCAACTAGCCAACAAGCCAACTAACTAACAAGCCAACAAACCAACAAACAAATAAACCAATAAACCAACAAACCAACAAGCCAACAAACCAACAAGCCAACAAACTAACAAACCAACAAACGAACTAACCAACAAACCAATAAGCCAACAAGCCAACAAACCAACAAACCAACAAACGAACTAACCAACAAACCAACAAGCCAATAAGCCAGCAAACCAACAAACCAACAAACCAACAAATTAACAACCTAACAAACCAACAAGCCAAGAAACCAACAAACCAACAAGCCAACAAACCAACAAACCAACAAACCAAGAAACCAACAAACCAACAAACCAACAAACCAACAAACCAACAAACCAACAAGCCAACAAGCCAACAAGCCAACAAGCCAACAAACCAACAAACCAACAAACCAACAAACCAACAAACCAACAAGCCAACAAACCAACAAACCAACAAACCAACATGCCAACAAACCAACAAACAAAGTAACCAACAAGCCAACAGACCAACAAACCAACAAGCCAACAAGCCAACAAACCAACAAACAAATAAACCAACAAACCACCAAACAAATAATCCAACAAACCAACAAACCAACAAGCCAACAAACCAACAAACCAAAAACCCAACAAACCAACAAACCAACAAGCCAACAAACCAACACACCAACAAGCCAACAAACCAACAAACAAATAAACCAACAAACAGACAAACCAACAAACCAACAAACCAACAAACCAACAAACCAAAAAACCAACAAACCAATAAGCCAACAAGCCAACAAACCAACAAACTAACAAACCAACAAGCCAACAAACCAACAAACCAACAAACCAACAAACCAAGTAACCAACAAACCATCAAACGAACAAAGCAATAAACCAACAAGCCAACAAGCCAACAAACCAACAAAACAAGTAACCAAAAAGCCAACAAACTAGCAAACCAACAAGCCAACAAACTAACAAACTAACAAACCAACAAGCCAACAAACCAACAAACCAACAAACCAACAAGCCAACAAGCCAACAAGCCAACAAACCAACAAACCAACAAGCCAACAAACCGACAAACCAACAAACCAACATGCCAACAAACCAACAAACTAAGTAACCGACAAGCCAACAAACCAACAAGCCAACAAGCCAACAAACCAACAAACCAACAAGCGAACAAACCAACAAACCAACAAACCAACAAGCCAACAAACCAACAAACAAATAAACCAACAAACCAACAAACCAACAAACCAACAAATCAACAAACCAACAAACCAAAAAACCAACAAACCAACAAAGCAACAAGCCAACAAACCAACAAACCAACAAACCAACAAACCAACAAACCAACAAACCAACAAACAAACAAACCAACAAGCCAACAAGCCAACAAACCAACAAACTAACAAACCAACAAGCCAACAAACCAACAAACCAACAAACCAACAAGCCAACAAGCCAACAAACCAACAAACCAAGTAACCAACAAGCCAACAAACCAACAAGCCAACAAACCAACAAACCAACAAACCAACAAACCAAAAAACCAACAAACCAACAAACTAACAAACCAACAAACCAACAAACCAACAAGCCAACAAGCCAACAAACCAACAAACCAACAAACCAACAAGCCAACAAACCAATAAGCCAACAAGCCAACAAACCAACAAACAAATAAACCAACAAACCAACAAACCAACAAACCAACAAATCAACAAACCAAGTAACCAAAAAGCCAACAAACCAACAAACCAACAAATCAACAAACCAAGTAACCAAAAAGCCAACAAACTAACAAACCAACAAGCCAACAAGCTAACAAACCAACAAAGCAACAAACCAACAAACCAACAAACCAACAAACCAAAAAACCAAAAAGCCAACAAACCAACAAACCAACAAACCAACAAACCAAAAAACCAACAAACCAACAAACCAACAAACCAACAAACCAACAAACCAACAAACCAACAAGCCAACAATCCAACAAACCAACAAACTAACAAACCAACAAGCCTACAAACCAACAAACCAACAAGCCAACAAGCCAACAAACCAACAAACAGAGTAACCAAAAAGCCAACAAACTAACAAACCAACAAGCCAACAAACCACAACAATCCAACAAGCCAACAAACCAACAAACCAACAAAGCAACAAACCAACAAACCAACAAACCAACAAACCAACAAACTAATAAACCAACAAGCCAACAAACCAACAAACCAACAAGCCAACAAACCAAGAAACCAACAAACCAACAAGCCAACAAGCCAAAAAACCAACAAACCAACAAGCCAACAAACCAACAAACCAACAAACCAACATGCCAACAAACCAACAAACTAAGTAACCAACAAGCCGACAAACCAACAAACCAACAAGTCAACAAGCCAACAAACCAACAAACCAACAAGCCAACAAACCAACAAACCAACAAACCAACAAGCCAACAATTCAACAAACAAATAAACCAACAAACCAACAAACCAACAAACCAACAAACCAAAAAACCAACAAACCAACAAACCAACAAGCCAACAAACCAACTAACCAACAAATCAACAAGCCAACAAACCACAAACAAATAAACCAACAAACCAACAAACCAACAAACCAACAAACCAACAAACCAATAAACCAAAAACCAACAAACCAACAAACCAACAAACTATCAAACCAACAAGCCAACAAACCAAAAAACCAACAAGCCAACAAGCCAACAAACCAACAAACCAACAAACCAACAAACCAAAAAACCAACAAACCAACAAACCATCAAACGAACAAAGGAACAAGCCAACAAGCCAACAAACCAACAAACCAACAAGCCAACAAACCAACAAACCAACAAGCCAACTAGCCAACAAACCAACAAACCAACAAACCAACAAGCCAACAAACCAACAAACCAACAAGCAAAAAACCAACAAACCAACAAACCAACAAACTAACAACCTAACAAACCAACAAGCCAACAAACCAACAAACCAACAAGCCAACAAACCAACAAACCAACAAACCAACAAGCCAACAAACCAACAAACCAACAAGCCAACTAGCCAACAAACCAACAAACCAACAAACCAACAAGCCAACAAACCAACAAACCAACTAGCCAACAAGCCAACATACCAACAAACCAACAAGCCAACAAACTAACAAACCAACAAACCAACAAACCAACAAACCAACAAACCAACAAACCAACAAGCCAACAAGCCAACAAGCCAACAAACCAACAAACCAACAAACCAACAAACCAAAAAACCCACAAACCAACAAGCCAACAAACCAACAAACCAACAAACCAACATGCCAACAAAACAACAAACAAAGTACCCAACAAGCCAACAGACCAACAAACCAACAAGCCCACAAGCCAACAAACAAACAAACCAACAAGCCAACAAACCAAAAAACCAACAAGCCAACAAGCCAACAAACAAACAAACTAACAAACCAACAAGCCAACAAACCAACAAGCCAACAAACCAACAAACCAACAAGCCAACAAACCAACAAACCAACAAACCAACAAGCCAACAAGCCAACAAACCAAGAAACCAAGAAACCAACAAACCAATAAGGCAACAAACCAACAAACCAACAAACCAACGTGCCAACAAACCAACAAACAAAGTAACCAACAAGCCAACAGACCAACAAACCAACAAGCCAACAAGCCAACAAACCAACAAACAAATAAACCAACAAACCAACAAACAAATAAACCAACAAACCAACAAACCAACAAGCCAACAAACCAACAAACCAACAAACCAACAAGCCAACAAACCAACAAGCCAATAAACCAACAAACCAACAAACCAACAAGCTAACAAACCAACTAACTAACAAGCCAACAAACCAACAAACAAATAAACCAACAAACCAATAAACCAACAAGCCAACAAACCAACAAGCCAACAAACTAACAAACCAACAAACGAACTAACCAACAAACCAACAAGCCAACAAGCCAACAAACCAACAAACCAACAAACGAACTAACCAACAAACCAACAAGCCAATAAGCCAACAAACCAACAAACCAACAAACCAACAAACTAACAACCTAACAAACCAACAAGCCAACAAACCAACAAACCAACAAGCCAACAAACCAACAAACCAACAAACCAACAAACCAACAAACCAACAAGCCAACAAACCAACAAGCCAACAAACCAACAAACTAACAAGCCAACAAACCAACAAACAAATAATCCAACAAACCAACAAACCAACAAGCCAACAAACCAACAAGTTAACAAACTAACAAACCAACAAACCAAAAAACCAACAAACCAACAAACCAACAAGCCAACAAACCAACAAACCAACAAACCAACAAGCCAACAAACCAACAAACAAATAAACCAACAAACCAACAAACCAACAAACCAACAAACCAACAAACCAAAAACCAACAAACCAACAAACCAACAAGCCAACAAGCCAACAAACCAACAAACTAACAAACCAACAAGCCAATAACCCAAAAAACCAACAAGCCAACAAGCCAACAAACTAACAAACCAACAAACCAACAAACCAAAAAACCAACAAACCAACAAACCATCAAACGAACAAAGGAACAAGCCAACAAGCCAATAAACCAACAAACCAACAAGCCAACAAACCAACAAACCAACAAGCCAACAAGCCAACAAACCAACAAACCAACCAACCAACAAGCCAACAAACCAACAAACCAACAAGCAAAAAACCAACAAACCAACAAACCAACAAACCAACTAGCCAACAAGCCAACTAACTAACAAGCCAACAAACCAACAAACAAATAAACCAATAAACCAACAAACCAACAAGCCAACAAACCAACAAGCCAACAAACTAACAAACCAACAAACGAACTAACCAACAAACCAATAAGCCAACAAGCCAACAAACCAACAAACCAACAAACGAACTAACCAACAAACCAACAAGCCAATAAGCCAGCAAACCAACAAACCAACAAACCAACAAATTAACAACCTAACAAACCAACAAGCCAAGAAACCAACAAACCAACAAGCCAACAAACCAACAAACCAACAAACCAACAAACCAACAAACCAACAAACCAACAAACCAACAAACCAACAAGCCAACAAGCCAACAAGCCAACAAGCCAACAAAACAACAAACCAACAAACCAACAAACCAACAAACCAACAAGCCAACAAACCAACAAACCAACAAACCAACATGCCAACAAACCAACAAACAAAGTAACCAACAAGCCAACAGACCAACAAACCAACAAGCCAACAAGCCAACAAACCAACAAGCAAATAAACCAACAAACCACCAAACAAATAATCCAACAAACCAACAAACCAACAAGCCAACAAACCAACAAGCCAACAAACTAACAACCCAACAAACCAAAAAACCAACAAACCAACAAACCAACAAGCCAACAAACCAACAAACCAACAAACCAACAAGCCAACAAACCAACAAACAAATAAACCAACAAACCAACAAACCAACAAACCAACAAACCAACAAACCAAAAACCAACAAACCAACAAACCAACAAGCCAACAAGCCAACAAACCAACAAACTGACAAACCAACAAGCCAACAACCCAAAAAACTAACAAGCCAACAAGCCAACAAACCAACAAACCAACAAACCAACAAACCAAAAAACCAACAAACCAACAAACCATCAAACGAACAAACAAAGTAACCAACAAGCCAACAGACCAACAAACCAACAAGCCAACAAGCCAACAAACCAAAAAACAAATAAACCAACAAACCACCAAACAAATAATCCAACAAACCAACAAACCAACAAGCCAACAAACCAACAAGCCAACAAACTAACAACCCAACAAACCAAAAAACCAACAAACCAACAAACCAACAAGCCAACAAACCAACAAACCAACAAACCAACAAGCCAACAAACCAACAAACAAATAAACCAACAAACCAACAAACCAACAAGCCAACAAACCAACAAACCAACAAGCCAACAAGCCAACAAACCAACAAACCAACAAACCAACAAGCCAACAAACCAACAAACCAACAAGCAAAAAACCAACAAACCAACAAACCAACAAACCAACTAGCCAACAAGCCAACATACCAACAATCCACCAAGCCAACAAACCAACAAACCAACAAACCAACAAACCAACAAACCAACAAACCAACAAACCAACAAACCAACAAGCCAACAAGCCAACAAGCCAACAAGCCAACAAACCAACAAACCAACAAACCAACAAACCAACAAACCAACAAGCCAACAAACCAACAAGCCAACAAACCAACAAACCAACAAACCAACATGCCAACAAACCAACAAACAAAGTAACCAACAAGCCAACAGACCAACAAACCAACAAGCCCACAAGCCAACAAACCAACAAACCAACAAGCCAACAAACCAACAAACAAATAAACCAACAAACCAACAAACGAACAAACCAACAAACCAACAAACTAACAAACCAACAAGCCAACAAACCAACAAACCAACAAGCCAACAAACCAACAAACCAACAAACCAACAAGCCAACAAGCCAACAAATCAACAAACCAACAAACAAATAAACCAATAAACCAACAAACCAACAAGCCAACAAACCAACAAGCCAACAAACTAACAAACCAACAAACGAACTAACCAACAAACCAATAAGCCAACAAGCCAACAAACCAACAAACCAACAAACGAACTAACCAACAAACCAACAAGCCAATAAGCCAGCAAACCAACAAACCAACAAACCAACAAATTAACAACCTAACAAACCAACAAGCCAAGAAACCAACAAACCAACAAGCCAACAAACCAACAAACCAACAAACCAACAAACCAACAAACCAACAAACCAACAAACCAACAAAACCAACAAGCCAACAAGCCAACAAGCCAACAAGCCAACAAAACAACAAACCAACAAACCAACAAACCAACAAACCAACAAGCCAACAAACCAACAAACCAACAAACCAACATGCCAACAAACCAACAAACAAAGTAACCAACAAGCCAACAGACCAACAAACCAACAAGCCAACAAGCCAACAAACCAACAAGCAAATAAACCAACAAACCACCAAACAAATAATCCAACAAACCAACAAACCAACAAGCCAACAAACCAACAAGCCAACAAACTAACAACCCAACAAACCAAAAAACCAACAAACCAACAAACCAACAAGCCAACAAACCAACAAACCAACAAACCAACAAGCCAACAAACCAACAAACAAATAAACCAACAAACCAACAAACCAACAAACCAACAAACCAACAAACCAAAAACCAACAAACCAACAAACCAACAAGCCAACAAGCCAACAAACCAACAAACTGACAAACCAACAAGCCAACAACCCAAAAAACTAACAAGCCAACAAGCCAACAAACCAACAAACCAACAAACCAACAAACCAAAAAACCAACAAACCAACAAACCATCAAACGAACAAACAAAGTAACCAACAAGCCAACAGACCAACAAACCAACAAGCCAACAAGCCAACAAACCAAAAAACAAATAAACCAACAAACCACCAAACAAATAATCCAACAAACCAACAAACCAACAAGCCAACAAACCAACAAGCCAACAAACTAACAACCCAACAAACCAAAAAACCAACAAACCAACAAACCAACAAGCCAACAAACCAACAAACCAACAAACCAACAAGCCAACAAACCAACAAACAAATAAACCAACAAACCAACAAACCAACAAGCCAACAAACCAACAAACCAACAAGCCAACAAGCCAACAAACCAACAAACCAACAAACCAACAAGCCAACAAACCAACAAACCAACAAGCAAAAAACCAACAAACCAACAAACCAACAAACCAACTAGCCAACAAGCCAACATACCAACAATCCACCAAGCCAACAAACCAACAAACCAACAAACCAACAAACCAACAAACCAACAAACCAACAAACCAACAAACCAACAAGCCAACAAGCCAACAAGCCAACAAGCCAACAAACCAACAAACCAACAAACCAACAAACCAACAAACCAACAAGCCAACAAACCAACAAGCCAACAAACCAACAAACCAACAAACCAACATGCCAACAAACCAACAAACAAAGTAACCAACAAGCCAACAGACCAACAAACCAACAAGCCCACAAGCCAACAAACCAACAAACCAACAAGCCAACAAACCAACAAACAAATAAACCAACAAACCAACAAACGAACAAACCAACAAACCAACAAACTAACAAACCAACAAGCCAACAAACCAACAAACCAACAAGCCAACAAACCAACAAACCAACAAACCAACAAGCCAACAAGCCAACAAATCAACAAACCAGCAAACCAACAAACCAATAAGCCAACAAACCAACAAACCAACAAACCAACATGCCAACAAACCAACAAACAAAGTAACCAACAAGCCAACAGACCAACAAACCAACAAGCCAACAAGCCAACAAACCAACAAACAAATAAACCAACAAACCAACAAACAAATAAACCAACAAACCAACAAACCAATAAGCCAACAAACCAACAAACCAACAAACCAACAAACCGACAAGCCAACAAACCAACAAGCCAACAAACCAACAAACCAACAAACCAACAAGCCAACAAACCAACAAACTAACAAGCCAACAAACCAACAAACAAATAAACCAACAAACCAACAAACCAACAAGCCAACAAACCAACAAGCCAACAAACTAACAAACCAACAAACGAACTAACCAACAAACCAACAAGCCAACAAGCCAACAAACCAACAAACCAACAAACAAACTAACCAACAAACCAACAAGCCAATACGCCAACAAACCAACAAACCAACAAACCAACAAACTAACAAACTACTAAACCAACAAGCCAACAAACCAACAAACCAACAAGCCAACAAACCAACAACCCAACAAACCAACATGCACACAAACCAACAAACTAAGTAACCAACAAGCCAACAAACCAACAAACCAAGAAGCCAACAAAGCAACAAGCCAACAAACTATTAAACCAACAAACCAACAAACTAACAAACTACCAAACCAACAAACTAACAAACCAACAAGCCAACAAGCCAACAAACCAACAAACTAACAAGCCAGCAAACCAACAAACAAATAAACCAACAAACCAACAAACTAACAAGCCAACAAACCAACAAGCCAACAAACTAACAAACCAACAAACGAACTAACCAACAAACCAACAAGCCAATAAGCCAACAAACCAAAAAACCAACAAACCAACAAACTAACAACCTAACAAACCAACAAGCCAACAAACCAACAAACCAACAAGCCAACAAACCAACAAACCAACAAACCAACAAACCAACAAACCAACAAGCCAACAAACCAACAAGCCAACAAACCAACAAACTAACAAGCCAACAAACCAACAAACAAATAATCCAACAAACCAACAAACCAACAAGCCAACAAACCAACAAGTTAACAAACTAACAAACCAACAAACCAAAAAACCAACAAACCAACAAACCAACAAGCCAACAAACCAACAAACCAACAAACCAACAAGCCAACAAACCAACAAACAAATAAACCAACAAACCAACAAACCAACAAACCAACAAACCAACAAACCAAAAACCAACAAACCAACAAACCAACAAGCCAACAAGCCAACAAACCAACAAACTAACAAACCAACAAGCCAACAACCCAAAAAACCAACAAGCCAACAAGCCAACAAACTAACAAACCAACAAACCAACAAACCAAAAAACCAACAAACCAACAAACCATCAAACGAACAAAGGAACAAGCCAACAAGCCAATAAACCAACAAACCAACAAGCCAACAAACCAACAAACCAACAAGCCAACAAGCCAACAAACCAACAAACCAACCAACCAACAAGCCAACAAACCAACAAACCAACAAGCAAAAAACCAACAAACCAACAAACCAACAAACCAACTAGCCAACAAGCCAACTAACTAACAAGCCAACAAACCAACAAACAAATAAACCAATAAACCAACAAACCAACAAGCTAACAAACCAACAAGCCAACAAACTAACAAACCAACAAACGAACTAACCAACAAACCAATAAGCCAACAAGCCAACAAACGTACAAACCAACAAACGAACTAACCAACAAACCAACAAGCCAATAAGCCAACAAACCAACAAACCAACAAACTAACAACCTAACAAACCAACAAGCCAACAAACCAACAAACCAACAAGCCAACAAACCAACAAACCAACAAACCAACAAACCAACAAACCAACAAACCAACAAACCAACAAACCAACAAGCCAACAAGCCAACAAGCCAACAAGCCAACAAACCAACAAACCAACAAACCAACAAACCAACAAACCAACAAACCAACAAGCCAACAAACCAACAAACCAACAAACCAACATGCCAACAAACCAACAAACAAAGTAACCAACAAGCCAACAGACCAACAAACCAACAAGCCAACAAGCCAACAAACCAACAAACAAATAAACCAACAAACCACCAAACAAATAATCCAACAAACCAACAAACCAACAAGCCAACAAACCAACAAGCCAACAAACTAACAAACCAACAAACCAAAAAACCAACAAACCAACAAACCAACAAGCCAACAAACCAACAAACCAACAAACCAACAAGCCAACAAACCAACAAACAAATAAACCAACAAACCAACAAACCAACAAACCAACAAACCAACAAACCAACAAACCAAAAACCAACAAACCAACAAACCAACAAGCCAACAAGCCAACAAACCAACAAACTAACAAACCAACAAGCCAACAACCCAAAAAACCAACAAGCCAACAAGCCAACAAACCAACAAACCAACAAACCAACAAACCAACAAACCAAAAAACCAACAAACCAACAAACCATCAAACGAACAAAGGAACAAGCCAACAAGCCAATAAACCAACAAACCAACAAGCCAACAAACCAAAAAACCAACAAGCCAACAAGCCAACAAACAAACAAACTAACAAACCAACAAACCAACAAGCCAACAAACAAACAAACTAACAAACCAACAAGCCAACAAACCAACAAGCCAACAAACCAACAAACCAACAAGCCAACAAACCAACAAACCAAAAAACCAACAAGCCAACAAACCAAAAAACCAACAAGCCAACAAGCCAACAAACAAACAAACTAACAAACCAACAAGCCAACAAACCAACAAGCCAACAAACCAACAAACCAACAAGCCAACAAACCAACAAGCCAACAAACCAACAAACCAACAAACCAACATGCCAACAAACCAACAAACAAAGTAACCAACAAGCCAACAGACCAACAAACCAACAAGCCCACAAGCCAACAAACCAACAAACCAACAAGCCAACAAACCAACAAACAAATAAACCAACAAACCAACAAACGAACAAACCAACAAACCAACAAACTAACAAACCAACAAGCCAACAAACCAACAAACCAACAAGCCAACAAGCCAACAAACCAACAAACCAACAAGCCAACAAGCCAACAAATCAACAAACCAGCAAACCAACAAACCAATAAGCCAACAAACCAACAAACCAACAAGCCAACAAGCCAACAAACCAACAAACAAATAAACCAACAAACCAACAAACAAATAAACCAACAAACCAACAAACCAATAAGCCAACAAACCAACAAACCAACAAACCAACAAACCGACAAGCCAACAAACCAACAAGCCAACAAACCAACAAACCAACAAACCAACAAGCCAACAAACCAACAAACTAACAAGCCAACAAACCAACAAACAAATAAACCAACAAACCAACAAACCAACAAGCCAACAAACCAACAAGCCAACAAACTAACAAACCAACAAACGAACTAACCAACAAACCAACAAGCCAACAAGCCAACAAACCAACAAACCAACAAACAAACTAACCAACAAACCAACAAGCCAATACGCCAACAAACCAACAAACCAACAAACCAACAAACTAACAAACTACCAAACCAACAAGCCAACAAACCAACAAACCAACAAGCCAACAAACCAACAACCCAACAAACCAACATGCACACAAACCAACAAACTAAGTACCCAAGAAGCCAACAAACCAACAAACCAAGAAGCCAACAAAGCAACAAGCCAACAAACTATTAAACCAACAAACCAACAAACTAACAAACTACCAAACCAACAAACTAACAAACCAACAAGCCAACAAGCCAACAAACCAACAAACTAACAAGCCAACAAACCAACAAACAAATAAACCAACAAACCAACAAACTAACAAGCCAACAAACCAACAAGCCAACAAACTAACAAACCAACAAACGAACTAACCAACAAACCAACAAGCCAATAAGCCAACAAACCAAAAAACCAACAAACCAACAAACTAACAACCTAACAAACCAACAAGCCAACAAACCAACAAACCAACAAGCCAACAAACCAACAAACCAACAAACCAACAAACCAACAAGCCAACAAACCAACAAGCCAACAAACCAACAAGCCAACAAACCAACAAACTAACAAGCCAACAAACCAACAATCAAATAATCCAACAAACCAACAAACCAACAAGCCAACAAACTAACAAGTTAACAAACTAACAAACCAACAAACCAAAAAACCAACAAACCAACAAACCAACAAGCCAACAAACCAACAAACCAACAAACCAACAAGCCAACAAACCAACAAACAAATAAACCAACAAACCAACAAACCAACAAACCAACAAA
The DNA here is from genome assembly GCA_958298945.1 of Atherix ibis. Lineage (NCBI taxonomy): Eukaryota > Metazoa > Arthropoda > Insecta > Diptera > Athericidae > Atherix > Atherix ibis. The sequence continues at coordinate 34,153,036 of OY282608.1, forward strand.
CCAACAAACCAAAAACCAACAAACCAACAAACCAACAAGCCAACAAGCCAACAAACCAACAAACTAGCAAACCAACAAGCCAACAACCCAAAAAACCAACAAGCCAACAAGCCAACAAACTAACAAACCAACAAACCAACAAACCAAAAAACCAACAAACCAACAAACCATCAAACGAACAAAGGAACAAGCCAATAAGCCAATAAACCAACAAACCAACAAGCCAACAAACCAACAAACCAACAAGCCAACAAGCCAACAAACCAACAAACCAACCAACCAACAAGCCAACAAACCAACAAACCAACAAGCAAAAAACCAACAAACCAACAAACCAACAAACCAACTAGCCAACAAGCCAACTAACTAACAAGCCAACAAACCAACAAACAAATAAACCAATAAACCAACAAACCAACAAGCCAACAAACCAACAAGCCAACAAACTAACAAACCAACAAACGAACTAACCAACAAACCAATAAGCCAACAAGCCAACAAACGTACAAACCAACAAACGAACTAACCAACAAACCAACAAGCCAATAAGCCAACAAACCAACAAACCAACAAACTAACAACCTAACAAACCAACAAGCCAACAAACCAACAAACCAACAAGCCAACAAACCAACAAACCAACAAACCAACAAACCAACAAACCAACAAACCAACAAACCAACAAACCAACAAGCCAACAAGCCAACAAGCCAACAAGCCAACAAACCAACAAACCAACAAACCAACAAACCAACAAACCAACAAGCCAACAAACCCACAAACCAACAAACCAACATGCCAACAAACCAACAAACAAAGTAACCAACAAGCCAACAGACCAACAAACCAACAAGCTAACAAGCCAACAAACCAACAAACAAATAAACCAACAAACCACCAAACAAATAATCCAACAAACCAACAAACCAACAAGCCAACAAACCAACAAGCCAACAAACTAACAAACCAACAAACCAAAAAACCAACAAACCAACAAACCAACAAGCCAACAAACCAACAAACCAACAAACCAACAAGCCAACAAACCAACAAACAAATAAACCAACAAACCAACAAACCAACAAACCAACAAACCAACAAACCAACAAACCAAAAACCAACAAACCAACAAACCAACAAGCCAACAAGCCAACAAACCAACAAACTAACAAACCAACAAGCCAACAACCCAAAAAACCAACAAGCCAACAAACCAACAAACCAACAAACCAACAAACCAACAAACCAACAAACCAAAAAACCAACAAACCAACAAACCATCAAACGAACAAAGGAACAAGCCAACAAGCCAATAAACCAACAAACCAACAAGCCAACAAACCAAAAAACCAACAAGCCAACAAGCCAACAAACAAACAAACTAACAAACCAACAAGCCAACAAGCCAACAAACAAACAAACTAACAAACCAACAAGCCAACAAACCAACAAGCCAACAAACCAACAAACCAACAAGCCAACAAACCAACAAACCAAAAAACCAACAAGCCAACAAACCAAAAAACCAACAAGCCAACAAGCCAACAAACAAACAAACTAACAAACCAACAAGCCAACAAACCAACAAGCCAACAAACCAACAAACCAACAAGCCAACAAACCAACAAACCAACAAACCAACAAGCCAACAAGCCAACAAACAAACAAACTAACAAACCAACAAGCCAACAAACCAACAAGCCAACAAACCAACAAACCAACAAGCCAACAAACCAACAAACCAACAAACCAACAAGCCAACAAGCCAACAAACCAAGAAACCAAGAAACCAACAAACCAACAAGGCAACAAACCAACAAACCAACAAACCAACGTGCCAAAAAACCAACAAACAAAGTAACCAACAAGCCAACAGACCAACAAACCAACAAGCCAACAAGCCAACAAACCAACAAACAAATAAACCAACAAACCAACAAACAAATAAACCAACAAACCAACAAACCAACAAGCCAACAAACCAACAAACCAACAAACCAACAAGCCAACAAACCAACAAGCCAATAAACCAACAAACCAACAAACCAACAAGCTAACAAACCAACTAACTAACAAGCCAACAAACCAACAAACAAATAAACCAACAAACCAATAAACCAACAAGCCAACAAACCAACAAGCCAAGAAACTAACAAACCAACAAACGAACTAACCAACAAACAAACAAGCCAACAAGCCAACAAACCAACAAACCAACAAACGAACTAACCAACAAACCAACAAGCCAATAAGCCAACAAACCAACAAACCAACAAACCAACAAACTAACAACCTAACAAACCAACAAGCCAACAAACCAACAAACCAACAAGCCAACAAACCAACAAACCAACAAACCAACAAACCAACAAACCAACAAGCCAACAAACCAACAAGCCAACAAACCAACAAACTAACAAGCCAACAAACCAACAAACAAATAATCCAACAAACCAACAAACCAACAAGCCAACAAACCAACAAGTTAACAAACTAACAAACCAACAAACCAAAAAACCAACAAACCAACAAACCAACAAGCCAAAAAACCAACAACCCAACAAACCAACAAGCCAACAAACCAACAAACAAATAAACCAACAAACCAACAAACCAACAAACCAACAAACCAACAAACCAAAAACCAACAAACCAACAAACCAACAAGCCAACAAGCCAACAAACCAACAAACTAACAAACCAGCAAGCCAACAACCCAAAAAACCAACAAGCCAACAAGCCAACAAACTAACAAACCAACAAACCAACAAACCAAAAAACCAACAAACCATCAAACGAACAAAGGAACAAGCCAACAAGCCAATAAACCAACAAACCAACAAGCCAACAAACCAACAAACCAACAAGCCAGCAAGCCAACAAACCAACAAACCAACCAACCAACAAGCCAACAAACCAACAAACCAACAAGCAAAAAACCAACAAACCAACAAACCAACAAACCAACTAGCCAACAAGCCAACTAACTAACAAGCCAACAAACCAACAACAAATAAACCAATAAACCAACAAACCAACAAGCCAACAAACCAACAAGCCAACAAACTAACAAACCAACAAACGAACTAACCAACAAACCAATAAGCCAACAAGCCAACAAACCAACAAACCAACAAACGAACTAACCAACAAACCAACAAGCCAATAAGCCAGCAAACCAACAAACCAACAAACCAACAAATTAACAACCTAACAAACCAACAAGCCAAGAAACCAACAAACCAACAAGCCAACAAACCAACAAACTAACAAACCAACAAACCAACAAACCAAAAAACCAACAAGCCAACAAACCAACAAACCAACAAACCAACAAACCAACAAACCAACAAACCAAAAAACCAACAAACCAACAAACCATCAAACGAACAAAGGAACAAGCCAACAAGCCAATAAACCAACAAACCAACAAGCCAACAAACCAAAAAACCAACAAGCCAACAAGCCAACAAACAAACAAACTAACAAACCAACAAGCCAACAAGCCAACAAACAAACAAACTAACAAACCAACAAGCCAACAAACCAACAAGCCAACAAACCAACAAACCAACAAGCCAACAAACCAACAAACCAAAAAACCAACAAGCCAACAAACCAAAAAACCAACAAGCCAACAAGCCAACAAACAAACAAACTAACAAACCAACAAGCCAACAAACCAACAAGCCAACAAACCAACAAACCAACAAGCCAACAAACCAACAAACCAACAAACCAACAAGCCAACAAGCCAACAAACAAACAAACTAACAAACCAACAAGCCAACAAACCAACAAGCCAACAAACCAACAAACCAACAAGCCAACAAACCAACAAACCAACAAACCAACAAGCCAACAAGCCAACAAACCAAGAAACCAAGAAACCAACAAACCAACAAGGCAACAAACCAACAAACCAACAAACCAACGTGCCAAAAAACCAACAAACAAAGTAACCAACAAGCCAACAGACCAACAAACCAACAAGCCAACAAGCCAACAAACCAACAAACAAATAAACCAACAAACCAACAAACAAATAAACCAACAAACCAACAAACCAACAAGCCAACAAACCAACAAACCAACAAACCAACAAGCCAACAAACCAACAAGCCAATAAACCAACAAACCAACAAACCAACAAGCTAACAAACCAACTAACTAACAAGCCAACAAACCAACAAACAAATAAACCAACAAACCAATAAACCAACAAGCCAACAAACCAACAAGCCAAGAAACTAACAAACCAACAAACGAACTAACCAACAAACAAACAAGCCAACAAGCCAACAAACCAACAAACAAACAAACGAACTAACCAACAAACCAACAAGCCAATAAGCCAACAAACCAACAAACCAACAAACCAACAAACTAACAACCTAACAAACCAACAAGCCAACAAACCAACAAACCAACAAGCCAACAAACCAACAAACCAACAAACCAACAAACCAACAAACCAACAAGCCAACAAACCAACAAGCCAACAAACCAACAAACTAACAAGCCAACAAACCAACAAACAAATAATCCAACAAACCAACAAACCAACAAGCCAACAAACCAACAAGTTAACAAACTAACAAACCAACAAACCAAAAAACCAACAAACCAACAAACCAACAAGCCAAAAAACCAACAACCCAACAAACCAACAAGCCAACAAACCAACAAACAAATAAACCAACAAACCAACAAACCAACGAACCAACAAACCAACAAACCAAAAACCAACAAACCAACAAACCAACAAGCCAACAAGCCAACAAACCAACAAACTAACAAACCAGCAAGCCAACAACCCAAAAAACCAACAAGCCAACAAGCCAACAAACTAACAAACCAACAAACCAACAAACCAAAAAACCAACAAACCATCAAACGAACAAAGGAACAAGCCAACAAGCCAATAAACCAACAAACCAACAAGCCAACAAACCAACAAACCAACAAGCCAGCAAGCCAACAAACCAACAAACCAACCAACCAACAAGCCAACAAACCAACAAACCAACAAGCAAAAAACCAACAAACCAACAAACCAACAAACCAACTAGCCAACAAGCCAACTAACTAACAAGCCAACAAACCAACAACAAATAAACCAATAAACCAACAAACCAACAAGCCAACAAACCAACAAGCCAACAAACTAACAAACCAACAAACGAACTAACCAACAAACCAATAAGCCAACAAGCCAACAAACCAACAAACCAACAAACGAACTAACCAACAAACCAACAAGCCAATAAGCCAGCAAACCAACAAACCAACAAACCAACAAATTAACAACCTAACAAACCAACAAGCCAAGAAACCAACAAACCAACAAGCCAACAAACCAACAAACCAACAAACCAACAAACCAACAAACCAACAAACCAACAAACCAACAAACCAACAAGCCAACAAGCCAACAAGCCAACAAACCAACAAACCAACAAACCAACAAACCAACAAACCAACAAGCCAACAAACCAACAAACCAACAAACCAACATGCCAACAAACCAGCAAACCAACAAACAAAGTAACCAACAAGCCAACAGACCAACAAACCAACAAGCCAACAAGCCAACAAACAAATAAACCAACAAACCACCAAACAAATAATCCAACAAACCAACAAACCAACAAGCCAACAAACCAACAAGCCAACAAACTAACAAACCAACAAACCAAAAAACCAACAAACCAACAAACCAACAAGCCAACAAACCAACAAACCAACAAACCAACAAGCCAACAAACCAACAAACAAATAAACCAACAAACCAACAAACCAACAAACCAACAAACCAACAAACCAAAAACCAACAAACCAACAAACCAACAAGCCAACAAGCCAACAAACCAACAAACTAACAAACCAACAAGCCAACAACCCAAAAAACCAACAAGCCAACAAGCCAACAAACCAACAAACCAACAAACCAACAAACCAAAAAACCAACAAACCAACAAACCATCAAACGAACAAAGGAACAAGCCAACAAGCCAATAAACCAACAAACCAACAAGCCAACAAACCAACAAACCAACAAGCCAACAAGCCAACAAACCAACAAACCAACAAACCAACAAGCCAACAAACCAACAAACCAACAAGCAAAAAACCAACAAACCAACAAACCAACAAACCAACTAGCCAACAAGCCAACATACCAACAATCCTCCAAGCCAACAAACCAACAAACCAACAAACCAACAAACCAACAAACCAACAAACCAACAAACCAACAAACCAACAAGCCAACAAGCCAACAAGCCAACAAGCCAACAAACCAACAAATCAACAAACCAACAAACCAACAAGCCAACAAACCAACAAGCCAACAAACCAACAAACCAACAAACCAACATGCCAACAAACCAACAAACAAAGTAACCAACAAGCCAACAGACCAACAAACCAACAAGCCCACAAGCCAACAAACCAACAAACCAACAAGCCAACAAACCAACAAACAAATAAACCAACAAACCAACAAACGAACAAACCAACAAACCAACAAACTAACAAACCAACAAGCCAACAAACCAACAAACCAACAAGCCAACAAACCAACAAACCAACAAACCAACAAGCCAACAAGCCAACAAATCAACAAACCAGCAAACCAAGAAACCAACAAGCCAACAAACCAACAAACCAACAAACCAACATGCCAACAAACCAACAAACAAAGTAACCAACAAGCCAACAGACCAACAAACCAACAAGCCAACAAGCCAACAAACCAACAAACAAATAAACCAACAAACCAACAAACAAATAAACCAACAAACCAACAAACCAATAAGCCAACAAACCAACAAACCAACAAACCAACAAACCGACAAGCCAACAAACCAACAAGCCAACAAACCAACAAACCAACAAACCAACAAACCAACAAACCAACAAACAAACTAACCAACAAACCAACAAGCCAATACGCCAACAAACCAACAATCCAACAAACCAACAAACTAACAAACTACCAAACCAACAAGCCAACAAACCAACAAACCAACAAGCCAACAAACCAACAACCCAACAAACGAACAAACCAACAAACCAACAAGCCAACAAACCAACAAACAAATAAACCAACAAACCAACAAACCAACAAGCCAACAAACCAACAAGCCAACAAACTAACAAACCAACAAACGAACTAACCAACAAACCAACAAGCCAACAAGCCAACAAACCAACAAACCAACAAACAAACTAACCAACAAACCAACAAGCCAATACGCCAACAAACCAACAATCCAACAAACCAACAAACTAACAAACTACCAAACCAACAAGCCAACAAACCAACAAACCAACAAGCCAACAAACCAACAACCCAACAAACCAACATGCACACAAACCAACAAACTAAGTAACCAACAAGCCAACAAACCAACAAACCAAGAAGCCAACAAAGCAACAAGCCAACAAACTATTAAACCAACAAACCAACAAACTAACAAACTACCAAACCAACAAACTAACAAACCAACAAGCCAACAAGCCAACAAACCAACAAACTAACAAGCCAACAAACCAACAAACAAATAAACCAACAAACCAACAAACTAACAAGCCAACAAACCAACAAACTAACAAACCAACAAGCCAACAAACGAACTAACCAACAAACCAACAAGCCAATAAGCCAACAAACCAACAAACCAACAAACCAACAAACCAACAAACTAACAACCTAACAAACCAACAAGCCAACAAACCAACAAACCAACAAGCCAACAAACCAACAAACCAACAAACGAACAAACCAACAAACCAACAAGCCAACAAACCAACAAGCCAACAAACCAACAAACTAACAAGCCAACAAACCAACAAACAAATAATCCAACAAACCAACAAACCAACAAGCCAACAAACCAACAAGTTAACAAACTAACAAACCAACAAACCAAAAAACCAACAAACCAACAAACCAACAAGCCAACAAACCAACAAACCAACAAACCAACAAGCCAACAAACCAACAAACAAATAAACCAACAAACCAACAAACCAACAAACCAACAAACCGACAAGCCAACAAACCAACAAGCCAACAAACCAACAAACCAACAAACCAACAAGCCAACAAACCAACAAACTAACAAGCCAACAAAGCAACAAACAAATAAACCAACAAACCAACAAACCAACAAACCAACTAGCCAACAAGCCAACATACCAACAATCCACCAAGCCAACAAACCAACAAACCAACAAACCAACAAACCAACAAACCAACAAACCAACAAACCAACAAACCAACAAGCCAACAAGCCAACAAGCCAACAAGCCAACAAACCAACAAACCAACAAACCAACAAACCAACAAACCAACAAGCCAACAAACCAACAAGCCAACAAACCAACAAACCAACAAACCAACATGCCAACAAACCAACAAACAAAGTAACCAACAAGCCAACAGACCAACAAACCAACAAGCCCACAAGCCAACAAACCAACAAACCAACAAGCCAACAAACCAACAAACAAATAAACCAACAAACCAACAAACGAACAAACCAACAAACCAACAAACTAACAAACCAACAAGCCAACAAACCAACAAACCAACAAGCCAACAAACCAACAAACCAACAAACCAACAAGCCAACAAGCCAACAAATCAACAAACCAGCAAACCAAGAAACCAACAAGCCAACAAACCAACAAACCAACAAACAAACATGCCAACAAACCAACAAACAAAGTAACCAACAAGCCAACAGACCAACAAACCAACAAGCCAACAAGCCAACAAACCAACAAACAAATAAACCAACAAACCAACAAACAAATAAACCAACAAACCAACAAACCAATAAGCAAACAAACCAACAAACCAACAAACCAACAAACCGACAAGCCAACAAACCAACAAGCCAACAAACCAACAAACCAACAAACCAACAAGCCAACAAACCAACAAACTAACAAGCCAACAAACCAACAAACAAATAAACCAACAAACCAACAAACCAACAAGCCAACAAACCAACAAGCCAACAAACTAACAAACCAACAAACGAACTAACCAACAAACCAACAAGCCAACAAGCCAACAAACCAACAAACCAACAAACAAACTAACCAACAAACCAACAAGCCAATACGCCAACAAACCAACAATCCAACAAACCAACAAACTAACAAACTACCAAACCAACAAGCCAACAAACCAACAAACCAACAAGCCAACAAACCAACAACCCAACAAACCAACATGCACACAAACCAACAAACTAAGTAACCAACAAGCCAACAAACCAACAAACCAAGAAGCCAACAAAGCAACAAGCCAACAAACTATTAAACCAACAAACCAACAAACTAACAAACTACCAAACCAACAAACTAACAAACCAACAAGCCAACAAGCCAACAAACCAACAAACTAACAAGCCAACAAACCAACAAACAAATAAACCAACAAACCAACAAACTAACAAGCCAACAAACCAACAAGCCAACAAACTAACAAACCAACAAACGAACTAACCAACAAACCAACAAGCCAATAAGCCAACAAACCAACAAACCAACAAACCAACAAACTAACAACCTAACAAACCAACAAGCCAACAAACCAACAAACCAACAAGCCAACAAACCAACAAACCAACAAACCAACAAACCAACAAACCAACAAGCCAACAAACCAACAAGCCAACAAACCAACAAACTAACAAGCCAACAAACCAACAAACAAATAATCCAACAAACCAACAAACCAACAAGCCAACAAACCAACAAGTTAACAAACTAACAAACCAACAAACCAAAAAACCAACAAACCAACAAACCAACAAGCCAACAAACCAACAAACCAACAAACCAACAAGCCAACAAACCAACAAACAAATAAACCAACAAACCAACAAACCAACAAACCAACAAACCGACAAGCCAACAAACCAACAAGCCAACAAGCCAACAAACCAACAAACAAATAAACCAACAAACCAACAAACAAATAAACCAACAAACCAACAAACCAATAAGCCAACAAACCAACAAACCAACAAACCAACAAACCGACAAGCCAACAAACCAACAAGCCAACAAACCAACAAACCAACAAACCAACAAGCCAACAAACCAACAAACTAACAAGCCAACAAACCAACAAACAAATAAACCAACAAACCAACAAACCAACAAGCCAACAAACCAACAAGCCAACAAACTAACAAACCAACAAACGAACTAACCAACAAACCAACAAGCCAACAAGCCAACAAACCAACAAACCAACAAACAAACTAACCAACAAACCAACAAGCCAATACGCCAACAAACCAACAATCCAACAAACCAACAAACTAACAAACTACCAAACCAACAAGCCAACAAACCAACAAACCAACAAGCCAACAAACCAACAACCCAACAAACCAACATGCACACAAACCAACAAACTAAGTAACCAACAAGCCAACAAACCAACAAACCAAGAAGCCATCAAAGCAACAAGCCAACAAACTATTAAACCAACAAACCAACAAACTAACAAACTACCAAACCAACAAACTAACAAACCAACAAGCCAACAAGCCAACAAACCAACAAACTAACAAGCCAACAAACCAACAAACAAATAAACCAACAAACCAACAAACTAACAAGCCAACAAACCAACAAGCCAACAAACTAACAAACCAACAAACGAACTAACCAACAAACCAACAAGCCAATAAGCCAACAAACCAACAAACCAACAAACCAACAAACCAACAAGCCAACAAACCAACAAACTAACAAGCCAACAAACCAACAAACAAATAATCCAACAAACCAACAAACCAACAAGCCAACAAACCAACAAGTTAACAAACTAACAAACCAACAAACCAAAAAACCAACAAACCAACAAACCAACAAGCCAACAATCCAACAAACCAACAAACCAACAAGCCAACAAACCAACAAGTTAACAAACTAACAAACCAACAAACCAAAAAACCAACAAACCAACAAACCAACAAGCCAACAAACCAACAAACCAACAAACCAACAAGCCAACAAACCAACAAACAAATAAACCAACAAACCAACAAACCAACAAACCAACAAACCAACAAACCAAAAACCAACAAACCAACAAACCAACAAGCCAACAAACTAACAAACCAACAAACGAACTAACCAACAAACCAATAAGCCAACAAGCCAACAAACCAACAAACCAACAAACGAACTAACCAACAAACCAACAAGCCAATAAGCCAACAAACCAACAAACCAACAAACCAACAAACTAACAACCTAACAAACCAACAAGCCAACAAACCAACAAACCAACAAGCCAACAAACCAACAAACCAACAAACCAACAAACCAACAAACCAACAAACCAACAAACCAACAAACCAACAAGCCAACAAGCCAACAAGCCAACAAGCCAACAAACCAACAAACCAACAAACCAACAAACCAACAAACCAACAAGCCAATAAACCAACAAACCAACAAACCAACATGCCAACAAACCAACAAACAAAGTAACCAACAAGCCAACAGACCAACAAACCAACAAGCCAACAAGCCAACAAACCAACAAACAAGTAAACCAACAAACCACCAAACAAATAATCCAACAAACCAACAAACCAACAAGCCAACAAACTAACAAACCAACAAACCAAAAAACCAACAAACCAACAAACCAACAAGCCAACAAACCAACAAACCAACAAACCAACAAGCCAACAAACCAACAAACAAATAAACCAACAAACCAACAAACCAACAAACCAACAAACCAAAAACCAACAAACCAACAAACCAACAAGCCAACAAGCCAACAAACCAACAAACTAACAAACCAACAAGCCAACAACCCAAAAAACCAACAAGCCAACAAACCAACAAACCAACAAACCAACAAACCAACAAACCAACAAACCAAAAAACCAACAAACCAACAAACCATCAAACGAACAAAGGAACAAGCCAACAAGCCAATAAACCAACAAACCAACAAGCCAACAAACCAACAAACCAACAAGCCAACAAGCCAACAAACCAACAAACCAACAAACCAACAAGCCAACAAACCAACAAACCAACAAGCAAAAAACCAACAAACCAACAAACCAACAAACCAACTAGCCAACAAGCCAACATACCAACAATCCACCAAGCCAACAAACCAACAAACCAACAAACCAACAAACCAACAAACCAACAAACCAACAAACCAACAAACCAACAAGCCAACAAGCCAACAAGCCAACAAGCCAACAAACCAACAAACCAACAAACCAACAAACCAACAAACCAACAAACCAACAAACCAACAAGCCAACAAACCAACAAACCAACAAACCAACAAACCAACATGCCAACAAACCAACAAACAAAGTAACCAACACGCCAACAGACCAACAAACCAACAAGCCCACAAGCCAACAAACCAACAAACCTACAAGCCAACAAACCAACAAACAAATAAACCAACAAACCAACAAACGAACAAACCAACAAACCAACAAACTAACAAACCAACAAGCCAACAAACCAACAAACCAACAAGCCAACAAACCAACAAACCAACAAACCAACAAGCCAACAAGCCAACAAATCAACAAACCAGCAAACCAACAAACCAACAAACCAACAAGCCAACAAACCAACAAACCAACAAACCAACATGCCAACAAACCAACAAACAAAGTAACCAACAAGCCAACAGACCAACAAACCAACAAGCCAACAAGCCAACAAACCAACAAACAAATAAACCAACAAACCAACAAACAAATAAACCAACAAACCAACAAACCAATAAGCCAACAAACCAATAAGCCAACAAACCAACAAACCAACAAACCAACAAACCGACAAGCCAACAAACCAACAAGCCAACAAACCAACAAACCAACAAACCAACAAGCCAACAAACCAACAAACTAACAAGCCAACAAAGCAACAAACAAATAAACCAACAAACCAACAAACCAACAAGCCAACAAACCAACAAGCCAACAAACTAACAAACCAACAAACGAACTAACCAACAAACCAACAAGCCAACAAGCCAACAAACCAACAAACCAACAAACAAACTAACCAACAAACCAACAAGCCAATACGCCAACAAACCAACAAACCAACAAACCAACAAACTAACAAACTACCAAACCAACAAGCCAACAAACCAACAAACCAACAAGCCAACAAACCAACAAACCAACATGCACACAAACCAACAAACTAAGTAACCAACAAGCCAACAAACCAACAAACCAATAAGCCAACAAATCAACAAGCCAACAAACTAACAAACCAACAAACCAACAAACTAACAAACTACCAAACCAACAAACTAACAAACCAACAAGCCAACAAGCCAACAAACCAACAAACTAACAAGCCAACAAACCAACAAACAAATAAACCAACAAACCAACAAACTAACAAGCCAACAAACCAACAAACCAACAAACCAACAAACCAACAAACTAACAAACCAACAAACCAACAAACCAACAAACCAACAAACCAACAAACCAACAAGCCAACAAACCAACAAACCAACAAACCAACATGCCAACAAACCAACAAACAAAGTAACCAACAAGCCAACAGACCAACAGACCAACAAACCAACAAGCCAACAAGCCAACAAACCAACAAACAAATAAACCAACAAACCAACAAACATATAATCCAACAAACCAACAAACCAACAAGCCAACAAACCAACAAGCCAACAAACTAACAATCCAACAAACCAAAAAACCAACAAACCAACAAACCAACAAGCCAACAAACCAACAAACCAACAAACCAACAAGCCAACAAACCAACAAACAAATAAACCAACAAACCAACAAACCAACAAACCAACAAACCAACAAACCAACAAACCAAAAACCAACAAACCAACAAACCAACAAGCCAACAAACCAACAAAACAACAAACCAACAAACCAAAAAACCAACAAACCAACAAACCATCAAACGAACAAAGCAACAATCCAACAAGCCAATAAACCAACAAACCAACAAGCCAACAAACCAACAAACCAACAAGCCAACAAGCCAACAAACCAACAAACCAACAAACCAACAAGCCAACAAACCAACAAACCAACAAACCAACAAACCGACAAGCCAACAAACCAACAAGCCAACAAACCAACAAACCAACAAACCAACAAGCCAACAAACCAACAAACTAACAAGCCAACAAAGCAACAAACAAATAAACCAACAAACCAACAAACCAACAAGCCAACAAACCAACAAGCCAACAAACTAACAAACCAACAAACGAACTAACCAACAAACCAACAAGCCAACAAGCCAACAAACCAACAAACCAACAAACAAACTAACCAACAAACCAACAAGCCAATACGCCAACAAACCAACAAACCAACAAACCAACAAACTAACAAACTACCAAACCAACAAGCCAACAAACCAACAAACCAACAAGCCAACAAACCAACAAACCAACAAACCAACATGCACACAAACCAACAAACTAAGTAACCAAGAAGCCAACAAACCAACAAACCAAGAAGCCAACAAATCAACAAGCCAACAAACTAACAAACCAACAAACCAACAAACTAACAAACTACCAAACCAACAAACTAACAAACCAACAAGCCAACAAGCCAACAAACCAACAAACTAACAAGCCAACAATCCAACAAACAAATAAACCAACAAACCAACAAACTAACAAGCCAACAAACCAACAAACCAACAAACCAACAAACCAACAAACTAACAAACCAACAAACCAACAAACCAACAAGCCAACAAGCCAACAAGCCAACAAGCCAACAAACCAACAAACCAACAAACCAACAAACCAACAAACCAACAAGCCAACAAACCAACAAACCAACAAACCAACATGCCAACAAACCAACAAACAAAGTAACCAACAAGCCAACAGACCAACAGACCAACAAACCAACAAGCCAACAAGCCAACAAACCAACAAACAAATAAACCAACAAACCAACAAACAAATAATCCAACAAACCAACAAACCAACAAGCCAACAAACCAACAAGCCAACAAACTAACAATCCAACAAACCAGAAAACCAACAAACCAACAAACCAACAAGCCAACAAACCAACAAACCACCAAACCAACAAGCCAACAAACCAACAAACAAATAAACCAACAAACCAACAAACCAACAAACCAACAAACCAACAAACCAACAAACCAAAAACCAACAAACCAACAAACCAACAAGCCAACAAACCAACAAAACAACAAACCAACAAACCAAAAAACCAACAAACCAACAAACCATCAAACGAACAAAGCAACAATCCAACAAGCCAATAAACCAACAAACCAACAAGCCAACAAACCAACAAACCAACAAGCCAACAAGCCAACAAACCAACAAACCAACAAACCAACAAGCCAACAAACCAACAAACCAACAAGCAAAAAACCAACAAACCAACAAACCAACAAACCAACTAGCCAACAAGCCAACATACCAACAATCCAACAAGCCAACAAACCAACAAACCAACAAACCAACAAACCAACAAACCAACAAACCAACAAACCAACAAACCAACAAGCCAACAAGCCAACAAGCCAACAAACCAACAAACCAACAAACCAACAAACCAACAAACCAACAAGCCAACAAACCAACAAACCAACAAACCAACATGCCAACAAACCAACAAACAAAGTAACCAACAAGCCAACAGACCAACAAACCAACAAGCCCACAAGCCAACAAACCAACAAACCAACAAGCCAACAAACCAACAAACAAATAAACCAACAAACCAACAAACGAACAAACCAACAAACCAACAAACTAACAAACCAACAAGCCAACCAACCAACAAACCAACAAGCCAACAATCCAACAAACCAACAAACCAACAAGCCAACAAGCCAACAAACCAACAAACCAACAAACCAACAAACCAACAAGCTAACAAACCAACAAACCAACAAACCAACAAACAAATAAACCAACAAACCAACAAACCAATAAGCCAACAAACCAACAAACCAACAAACCAACAAACAAACAAACCAACAAGCCAACAAACCAACAAGCCAACAAACCAACAAACCAACAAACCAACAAGCCAACAAACCAACAAACTAACAAGTCAACAAACCAACAAACAAATAAACCAACAAACCAACAAACCAACAAACCAAAAAGCCAACAAACTAACAAACCAACAAACGAACTAACCAACAAACCAACAAGCCAACAAGCCAACAAACCAACAAACAAAGTAACCAACAAGCCAACAGACCAACAAACCAACAAGCCAACAAACCAACAAACCAACAAGCCAACAAGCCAACAAACCAATAAACTAACAAACCAAGTAACCAAAAAGCCAATAAACTAACAAACCAACAAGCCAACAAACCAACAAACTAACAAACCAAAAAACCAACAAACCAACAAACCAACAAGGCAACAAACCAACAAACCAACAAACAAATAAACCAACAAACCAACAAACCAACAAACCAACAATCCAACAAACCAAAAAGCAACAAACCAACAAACCAACAAACTAACAAACCAACAAGCCAACAAACCAAAAAACCAACAAGCCAACAAGCCAACAAACCAACAAACCAACAAACCAACAAACCAAAAAACCAACAAACCAACAAACCATCAAACGAACAAAGGAACAAGCCAACTAGCCAACAAACCAACAAACCAATAAGCCAACAAACCAACAAACCAACAAGCCAACAAGCCAACAAACCAACAAATCAACAAACCAACAAGCCAACAAACCAACAAACCAACAAGCAAAAAACCAACAAACCAACAAACCAACAAAGCAACTAGCCAACAAGCCAACATACCAACAAACCAACAAGCCAACAAACCAACAAACCAACAAACCAACAAACCAACAAACCAACAAACCAACAAACCAATAAACCAACAAACCAACAAACCAACAAACCAACAAACCAACAAGCCAACAAGCCAACAAGCCAACAAGCCAACAAGCCAACAAACCAACAAACCAACAAACCAACAAACCAACAAGCCAACAAACCAACAAACCAACAAACCAACAAGCCAACAAACCAACAAGCAAAAAACCAACAAACCAACAAACCAACAAAGCAACTAGCCAACAAGCCAACAAGCCAACAAACTAACAAACCAACAAACCAACAAACCAAAAAACCAACAAACCAATAAACCATCAAACGAACAAAGGAACAAGCCAACAAGCCAATAAACCAACAAACCAACAAGCCAACAAACCAACAAACCAACAAGCCAACAAGCCAACAAACCAACAAACCAACCAACCAACAAGCCAACAAACCAACAAACCAACAAGCAAAAAACCAACAAACCAATAAACCAACAAACCAACTAGCCAACAAGCCAACTAACTAACAAGCCAACAAACCAACAAACAAATAAACCAATAAACCAACAAACCAACAAACCAACAAACCAACAAACCAACAAACCAACAAACCAAAAAACCAACAAACCAACAAACCATCAAACGAACAAAGGAACAAGCCAACAAGCCAACAAACCAACAAACCAATAAGCCAACAAACCAACAAACCAACAAGCCAACAAGCCAACAAACCAACAAACCAACAAACCAACAAGCCAACAAACCAACAAACCAACAAGCAAAAAACCAACAAACCAACAAACCAACAAAGCAACTAGCCAACAAGCCAACATACCAACAAACCAACAAGCCAACAAACCAACAAACCAACAAACCAACAAACCAACAAACCAACAAACCAACAAACCAACAAACCAACAAACCAACAAACCAACAAACCAACAAACCGACAAACAAACAAACCAACAAGCCAACAAGCCAACAAGCCAACAAACCAACAAACCAACAAACCAACAAACCAACAAGCCAACAAACCAACAAACCAACAAACCAACAAGCCAACAAACCAACAAACCAACAAGCAAAAAACCAACAAACCAACAAACCAACAAAGCAACTAGCCAACAAGCCAACAAGCCAACAAACTAACAAACCAACAAACCAACAAACCAAAAAACCAACAAACCAACAAACCATCAAACGAACAAAGGAACAAGCCAACAAGCCAATAAACCAACAAACCAACAAGCCAACAAACCAACAAACCAACAAGCCAACAAGCCAACAAACCAACAAACCAACCAACCAACAAGCCAACAAACCAACAAACCAACAAGCAAAAAACCAACAAACCAACAAACCAACAAACCATCTAGCCAACAAGCCAACTAACTAACAAGCCAACAAACCAACAAACAAATAAACCAATAAACCAACAAACCAACAAGCCAACAAACCAACAAGCCAACAAACTAACAAACCAACAAACGAACTAACCAACAAACCAATAAGCCAACAAGCCAACAAACCAACAAACCAACAAACGAACTAACCAACAAACCAACAAGCCAATAAGCCAACAAACCAACAAACCAACAAACCAACAAACTAACAATCTAACAAACCAACAAGCCAACAAACCAACAAACCAACAAGCCAACAAACCAACAAACCAACAAACCAACAAACCAACAAACCAACAAACCAACAAACCAACAAACCAACAAGCCAACAAGCCAACAAGCCAACAAGCCAACAAGCCAACAAACCAACAAACCAACAAACCAACAAACCAACAAACCAACAAGCCAACAAACCAAAAAACCAACAAACCAACATGCCAACAAACCAACAAACAAAGTAACCAACAAGCCAACAGACCAACAAACCAACAAGCCAACAAGCCAACAAACCAACAAACAAATAAACCAACAAACCACCAAACAAATAATTCAACAAACCAACAAACCAACAAGCCAACAAACCAACAAGCCAACAAACCAACAAACCAACAAACCAACAAGCCAACAAACCAACACACAAATAAACCAACAAACCAACAAACCAACAAACCAACAAACCAACAAACCAAAAACCAACAAACCAACAAACCAACAAGCCAACAAGCCAACAAACCAACAAACTAACAAACCAACAAGCCAACAAACCAACAAACCAACAAGGCAACAAACCAACAAACCAACAAACAAATAAACCAACAAACCAACAAACCAACAAACCAACAATCCAACAAACCAAAAAGCAACAAACCAACAAACCAACAAACTAACAAACCAACAAGCCAACAAACCAAAAAACCAACAAGCCAACAAGCCAACAAACCAACAAACCAACAAACCAACAAACCAAAAAACCAACAAACCAACAAACCATCAAACGAACAAAGGAACAAGCCAACAAGCCAACAAACCAACAAACCAATAAGCCAACAAACCAACAAACCAACAAGCCAACAAGCCAACAAACCAACAAACCAACAAACCAACAAGCCAACAAACCAACAAACCAACAAGCAAAAAACCAACAAACCAACAAACCAACAAAGCAACTAGCCAACAAGCCAACATACCAACAAACCAACAACCCAACAAACCAACAAACCAACAAACCAACAAACCAACAAACCAACAAACCAACAAACCAATAAACCAACAAACCAACAAACCAACAAACCAACAAACCAACAAGCCAACAAGCCAACAAGCCAACAAGCCAACAAACCAACAAACCAACAAACCAACAAACCAACAAGCCAACAAACCAACAAACCAACAAACCAACAAGCCAACAAACCAACAAGCAAAAAACCAACAAACCAACAAACCAACAAAGCAACTAGCCAACAAGCCAACAAGCCAACAAACTAACAAACCAACAAACCAACAAACCAAAAAACCAACAAACCAACAAACCATCAAACGAACAAAGGAACAAGCCAACAAGCCAATAAACCAACAAACCAACAAGCCAACAAACCAACAAACCAACAAGCCAACAAGCCAACAAACCAACAAACCAACCAACCAACAAGCCAACAAACCAACAAACCAACAATAAAAAAACATACAAACCAACAAACCAACAAACCAACTAGCCAACAAGCCAACTAACTAACAAGCCAACAAACCAACAAACAAATAAACCAATAAACCAACAAACCAACAAACCAACAAACCAACAAACCAACAAACCAAAAAACCAACAAACCAACAAACCATCAAACGAACAAAGGAACAAGCCAACAAGCCAACAAACCAACAAACTAATAAGCCAACAAACCAACAAACCAACAAGCCAACAAGCCAACAAACCAACAAACCAACAAACCAACAAGCCAACAAACCAACAAACCAACAAGCAAAAAACCAACAAACCAACAAACCAACAAAGCAACTAGCCAACAAGCCAACATACCAACAAACCAACAAGCCAACAAACCAACAAACCAACAAACCAACAAACCAACAAACCAACAAACCAACAAACCAACAAACCAACAAACCGACAAACAAACAAACCAACAAGCCAACAAGCCAACAAGCCAACAAACCAACAAACCAACAAACCAACAAACCAACAAGCCAACAAACCAACAAACCAACAAACCAACAAGCCAACAAACCAACAAACCAACAAGCAAAAAACCAACAAACCAACAAACCAACAAAGCAACTAGCCAACAAGCCAACAAGCCAACAAACTAACAAACCAACAAACCAACAAACCAAAAAACCAACAAACCAACAAACCATCAAACGAACAAAGGAACAAGCCAACAAGCCAATAAACCAACAAACCAACAAGCCAACAAACCAACAAACCAACAAGCCAACAAGCCAACAAACCAACAAACCAACCAACCAACAAGCCAACAAACCAACAAACCAACAAGCAAAAAACCAACAAACCAACAAACCAACAAACCATCTAGCCAACAAGCCAACTAACTAACAAGCCAACAAACCAACAAACAAATAAACCAATAAACCAACAAACCAACAAGCCAACAAACCAACAAGCCAACAAACTAACAAACCAACAAACGAACTAACCAACAAACCAATAAGCCAACTAGCCAACAAACCAACAAACCAACAAACGAACTAACCAACAAACCAACAAGCCAATAAGCCAACAAACCAACAAACCAACAAACCAACAAACTAACAATCTAACAAACCAACAAGCCAACAAACCAACAAACCAACAAGCCAACAAACCAACAAACCAACAAACCAACAAACCAACAAACCAACAAACCAACAAACCAACAAACCAACAAACCAACAAACCAACAAGCCAACAAGCCAACAAGCCAACAAGCCAACAAGCCAACAAACCAACAAACCAACAAACCAACAAACCAACAAACCAACAAGCCAACAAACCAAAAAACCAACAAACCAACATGCCAACAAACCAACAAACAAAGTAACCAACAAGCCAACAGACCAACAAACCAACAAGCCAACAAGCCAACAAACCAACAAACAAATAAACCAACAAACCACCAAACAAATAATTCAACAAACCAACAAACCAACAAGCCAACAAACCAACAAGCCAACAAACTAACAAACCAACAAACCAAAAAACCAACAAACCAACAAACCAACAAGCCAACAAACCAACAAACCAACAAACCAACAAGCCAACAAACCAACACACAAATAAACCAACAAACCAACAAACCAACAAACCAACAAACCAACAAACCAAAAACCAACAAACCAACAAACCAACAAGCCAACAAGCCAACAAACCAACAAACTAACAAACCAACAAGCCAACAACCCAAAAAACCAACAAGCCAACAAGCCAACAAACCAACAAACCAACAAACCAACAAACCAAAAAACCAACAAACCAACAAACCATCAAACGAACAAAGGAACAAGCCAACAAGCCAATAAACCAACAAACCAACAAGCCAACAAACCAACAAACCAACAAGCCAACAAGCCAACAAACCAACAAACCAACAAACCAACAAGCCAACAAACCAACAAACCAACAAGCAAAAAACCAACAAACCAACAAACCAACAAACCAACTAGCCAACAAGCCAACATACCAACAATCCACCAAGCCAACAAACCAACAAACCAACAAACCAACAAACCAACAAACCAACAAACCAACAAACCAACAAACCAACAAGCCAACAAGCCAACAAGCCAACAAGCCAACAAACCAACAAACCAACAAACCAACAAATCAACAAACCAACAAACCAACAAACCAACAAGCCAACAAACCAACAAACCAACAAACCGACATGCCAACAAACCAACAAACAAAGTAACCAACAAGCCAACAGACCAACAAACCAACAAGCCCACAAGCCAACAAACCAACAAACCAACAAGCCAACAAACCAACAAACAAATAAACCAACAAACCAACAAACGAACAAACCAACAAACCAACAAACTAACAAACCAACAAGCCAACAAACCAACAAACCAACAAGCCAACAAACCAACAAACCAACAAACCAACAAGCCAACAAGCCAACAAATCAACAAACCAGCAAACCAACAAACCAACAAGCCAACAAACCAACAAACCAACAAACCAACATGCCAACAAACCAACAAACAAAGTAACCAACAAGCCAACAGACCAACAAACCAACAAGCCAACAAGCCAACAAACCAACAAACAAATAAACCAACAAACCAACAAACAAATAAACCAACAAACCAACAAACCAATAAGCCAACAAACCAACAAACCAACAAACCAACAAACCGACAAGCCAACAAACCAACAAGCCAACAAACCAACAAACCAACAAACCAACAAGCCAACAAACCAACAAACTAACAAGCCAACAAACCAACAAACAAATAAACCAACAAACCAACAAACCAACAAGCCAACAAACCAACAAGCCAACAAACTAGCAAACCAACAAACGAACTAACCAACAAACCAACAAGCCAACAAGCCAACAAACCAACAAACCAACAAACAAACTAACCAACAAACCAACAAGCCAATACGCCAACAAACCAACAAACCAACAAACCAACAAACTAACAAACTACCAAACCAACAAGCCAACAAACCAACAAACCAACAAGCCAACAAACCAACAAACCAACATGCACACAAACCAACAAACTAAGTAACCAACAAGCCAACAAACCAACAAACCAAGAAGCCAACAAATCAACAAGCCAACAAACTAACAAACCAACAAACCAACAAACTAACAAACTACCAAACCAACAAACTAACAAACCAACAAGCCAACAAGCCAACAAACCAACAAACTAACAAGCCAACAAACCAACAAACAAATAAACCAACAAACCAACAAACTAACAAGCCAACAAACCAACAAGCCAACAAACCAACAAACAAATAAACCAACAAACCAACAAACGAACAAACCAACAAACCAACAAACTAACAAACCAACAAGCCAACAAACCAACAAACCAACAAGCCAACAATCCAACAAACCAACAAACCAACAAGCCAACAAGCCAACAAACCAACAAACCAACAAACCAACAAACCAACAAGCTAACAAACCAACAAACCAACAAACCAACAAACAAATAAACCAACAAACCAACAAACCAATAAGCCAACAAACCAACAAACCAACAAACCAACAAACAAACAAACCAACAAGCCAACAAACCAACAAGCCAACAAACCAACAAACCAACAAACCAACAAGCCAACAAACCAACAAACTAACAAGTCAACAAACCAACAAACAAATAAACCAACAAACCAACAAACCAACAAACCAAAAAGCCAACAAACTAACAAACCAACAAACGAACTAACCAACAAACCAACAAGCCAACAAGCCAACAAACCAACAAACAAAGTAACCAACAAGCCAACAGACCAACAAACCAACAAGCCAACAAACCAACAAACCAACAAGCCAACAAGCCAACAAACCAATAAACTAACAAACCAAGTAACCAAAAAGCCAATAAACTAACAAACCAACAAGCCAACAAACCAACAAACTAACAAACCAAAAAACCAACAAACCAACAAACCAACAAGGCAACAAACCAACAAACCAACAAACAAATAAACCAACAAACCAACAAACCAACAAACCAACAATCCAACAAACCAAAAAGCAACAAACCAACAAACCAACAAACTAACAAACCAACAAGCCAACAAACCAAAAAAACCAACAAGCCAACAAGCCAACAAACCAACAAACCAACAAACCAACAAACCAAAAAACCAACAAACCAACAAACCATCAAACGAACAAAGGAACAAGCCAACAAGCCAACAAACCAACAAACCAATAAGCCAACAAACCAACAAACCAACAAGCCAACAAGCCAACAAACCAACAAACCAACAAACCAACAAGCCAACAAACCAACAAACCAACAAGCAAAAAACCAACAAACCAACAAACCAACAAAGCAACTAGCCAACAAGCCAACATACCAACAAACCAACAAGCCAACAAACCAACAAACCAACAAACCAACAAACCAACAAACCAACAAACCAACAAACCAATAAACCAACAAACCAACAAACCAACAAACCAACAAACCAACAAGCCAACAAGCCAACAAGCCAACAAGCCAACAAACCAACAAACCAACAAACCAACAAACCAACAAGCCAACAAACCAACAAACCAACAAACCAACAAGCCAACAAACCAACAAGCAAAAAACCAACAAACCAACAAACCAACAAAGCAACTAGCCAACAAGCCAACAAGCCAACAAACTAACAAACCAACAAACCAACAAACCAAAAAACCAACAAACCAACAAACCATCAAACGAACAAAGGAACAAGCCAACAAGCCAATAAACCAACAAACCAACAAGCCAACAAACCAACAAACCAACAAGCCAACAAGCCAACAAACCAACAAACCAACCAACCAACAAGCCAACAAACCAACAAACCAACAAGCAAAAAACCAACAAACCAACAAACCAACAAACCAACTAGCCAACAAGCCAACTAACTAACAAGCCAACAAACCAACAAACAAATAAACCAATAAACCAACAAACCAACAAACCAACAAACCAACAAACCAACAAACCAAAAAACCAACAAACCAACAAACCATCAAACGAACAAAGGAACAAGCCAACAAGCCAACAAACCAACAAACCAATAAGCCAACAAACCAACAAACCAACAAGCCAACAAGCCAACAAACCAACAAACCAACAAGCCAACAAACCAACAAACCAACAAGCAAAAAACCAACAAACCAACAAACCAACAAGGCAACTAGCCAACAAGCCAACATACCAACAAACCAACAAGCCAACAAACCAACAAACCAACAAACCAACAAACCAACAAACCAACAAACCAACAAACCAACAAACCAACAAACCAACAAACCAACAAACCGACAAACAAACAAACCAAAAAGCCAACAAGCCAACAAGCCAACAAACCAACAAACCAACAAACCAACAAACCAACAAGCCAACAAACCAACAAACCAACAAACCAACAAGCCAACAAACCAACAAACCAACAAGCAAAAAACCAACAAACCAACAAACCAACAAAGCAACTAGCCAACAAGCCAACAAGCCAACAAACTAACAAACCAACAAACCAACAAACCAAAAAACCAACAAACCAACAAACCATCAAACGAACAAAGGAACAAGCCAACAAGCCAATAAACCAACAAACCAACAAGCCAACAAACCAACAAACCAACAAGCCAACAAGCCAACAAACCAACAAACCAACCAACCAACAAGCCAACAAACCAACAAACCAACAAGCAAAAAACCAACAAACCAACAAACCAACAAACCATCTAGCCAACAAGCCAACTAACTAACAAGCCAACAAACCAACAAACAAATAAACCAATAAACCAACAAACCAACAAGCCAACAAACCAACAAGCCAACAAACTAACAAACCAACAAACGAACTAACCAACAAACCAATAAGCCAACAAGCCAACAAACCAACAAACCAACAAACGAACTAACCAACAAACCAACAAGCCAATAAGCCAACAAACCAACAAACCAACAAACCAACAAACTAACAATCTAACAAACCAACAAGCCAACAAACCAACAAACCAACAAGCCAACAAACCAACAAACCAACAAACCAACAAACCAACAAACCAACAAACCAACAAACCAACAAACCAACAAACCAACAAACCAACAAGCCAACAAGCCAACAAGCCAACAAGCCAACAAGCCAACAAACCAACAAACCAACAAACAACAAACCAACAAACCAACAAGCCAACAAACCAAAAAACCAACAAACCAACATGCCCACAAACCAACAAACAAAGTAACCAACAAGCCAACAGACCAACAAACCAACAAGCCAACAAGCCAACAAACCAACAAACAAATAAACCAACAAACCACCAAACAAATAATTCAACAAACCAACAAACCAACAAGCCAACAAACCAACAAGCCAACAAACTAACAAACCAACAAACCAAAAAACCAACAAACCAACAAACCAACAAGCCAACAAACCAACAAACCAACAAACCAACAAGCCAACAAACCAACACACAAATAAACCAACAAACCAACAAACCAACAAACCAACAAACCAACAAACCAAAAACCAACAAACCAACAAACCAACAAGCCAACAAGCCAACAAACCAACAAACTAACAAACCAACAAGCCAACAAACCAACAAACCAACAAGGCAACAAACCAACAAACCAACAAACAAATAAACCAACAAACCAACAAACCAACAAACCAACAAACCAACAATCCAACAAACCAAAAAGCAACAAACCAACAAACCAACAAACTAACAAACCAACAAGCCAACAAACCAAAAAACCAACAAGCCAACAAGCCAACAAACCAACAAACCAACAAACCAACAAACCAAAAAACCAACAAACCAACAAATCATCAAACGAACAAAGGAACAAGCCAACAAGCCAACAAACCAACAAACCAATAAGCCAACAAACCAACAAACCAACAAGCCAACAAGCCAACAAACCAACAAACCAACAAACCAACAAGCCAACAAACCAACAAACCAACAAGCAAAAAACCAACAAACCAACAAACCAACAAAGCAACTAGCCAACAAGCCAACATACCAACAAACCAACAAGCCAACAAACCAACAAACCAACAAACCAAC
This sequence comes from Atherix ibis, assembly GCA_958298945.1. Lineage (NCBI taxonomy): Eukaryota > Metazoa > Arthropoda > Insecta > Diptera > Athericidae > Atherix > Atherix ibis. The sequence continues at coordinate 34,180,117 of OY282608.1, forward strand.
AAACCAACAAACCAACAAACCAACAAACCAATAAACCAACAAACCAACAAACCAACAAACCAACAAACCAACAAGCCAACAAGCCAACAAGCCAACAAGCCAACAAACCAACAAACCAAGAAACCAACAAACCAACAAGCCAACAAACCAACAAACCAACAAACCAACAAGCCAACAAACCAACAAGCAAAAAACCAACAAACCAACAAACCAACAAAGCAACTAGCCAACAAGCCAACAAGCCAACAAACTAGCAAACCAACAAACCAACAAACCAAAAAACCAACAAACCAACAAACCATCAAACGAACAAAGGAACAAGCCAACAAGCCAATAAACCAACAAACCAACAAGCCAACAAACCAACAAACCAACAAGCCAACAAGCCAACAAACCAACAAACCAACCAACCAACAAGCCAACAAACCAACAAACCAACAAGCAAAAAACCAACAAACCAACAAACCAACAAACCAACTAGCCAACAAGCCAACTAACTAACAAGCCAACAAACCAACAAACAAATAAACCAATAAACCAACAAACCAACAAACCAACAAACCAACAAACCTACAAACCAAAAAACCAACAAACCAACAAACCATCAAACGAACAAAGGAACAAGCCAACAAGCCAACAAACCAACAAACCAATAAGCCAACAAACCAACAAACCAACAAGCCAACAAGCCAACAAACCAACAAACCAACAAACCAACAAGCCAACAAACCAACAAACCAACAAGCAAAAAACCAACAAACCAACAAACCAACAAAGCAACTAGCCAACAAGCCAACATACCAACAAACCAACAAGCCAACAAACCAACAAACCAACAAACCAACAAACCAACAAACCAACAAACCAACAAACCAACAAACCAACAAACCGACAAACAAACAAACCAACAAGCCAACAAGCCAACAAGCCAACAAACCAACAAACCAACAAACCAACAAACCAACAAGCCAACAAACCAACAAACCAACAAACCAACAAGCCAACAAACCAACAAACCAACAAGCAAAAAACCAACAAACCAACAAACCAACAAAGCAACTAGCCAACAAGCCAACAAGCCAACAAACTAACAAACCAACAAACCAACAAACCAAAAAACCAACAAACCAACAAACCATCAAACGAACAAAGGAACAAGCCAACAAGCCAATAAACCAACAAACCAACAAGCCAACAAACCAACAAACCAACAAGCCAACAAGCCAACAAACCAACAAACCAACCAACCAACAAGCCAACAAACCAACAAACCAACAAGCAAAAAACCAACAAACCAACAAACCAACAAACCATCTAGCCAACAAGCCAACTAACTAACAAGCCAACAAACCAACAAACAAATAAACCAATAAACCAACAAACCAACAAGCCAACAAACCAACAAGCCAACAAACTAACAAACCAACAAACGAACTAACCAACAAACCAATAAGCCAACTAGCCAACAAACCAACAAACCAACAAACGAACTAACCAACAAACCAACAAGCCAATAAGCCAACAAACCAACAAACCAACAAACCAACAAACTAACAATCTAACAAACCAACAAGCCAACAAACCAACAAACCAACAAGCCAACAAACCAACAAACCAACAAACCAACAAACCAACAAACCAACAAACCAACAAACCAACAAACCAACAAACCAACAAACCAACAAGCCAACAAGCCAACAAGCCAACAAGCCAACAAGCCAACAAACCAACAAACCAACAAACCAACAAAGCAACAAACCAACAAGCCAACAAACCAAAAAACCAACAAACCAACAAACAAAGTAACCAACAAGGCAACAGACCAACAAACCAACAAGCCAACAAGCCAACAAACCAACAAACAAATAAACCAACAAACCACCAAACAAATAATTCAACAAACCAACAAACCAACAAGCCAACAAACCAACAAGCCAACAAACTAACAAACCAACAAACCAAAAAACCAACAAACCAACAAACCAACAAGCCAACAAACCAACAAACCAACAAACCAACAAGCCAACAAACCAACACACAAATAAACCAACAAACCAACAAACCAACAAACCAACAAACCAACAAACCAAAAACCAACAAACCAACAAACCAACAAGCCAACAAGCCAACAAACCAACAAACTAACAAACCAACAAGCCAACAACCCAAAAAACCAACAAGCCAACAAGCCAACAAACCAACAAACCAACAAACCAACAAACCAAAAAACCAACAAACCAACAAACCATCAAACGAACAAAGGAACAAGCCAACAAGCCAATAAACCAACAAACCAACAAGCCAACAAACCAACAAACCAACAAGCCAACAAGCCAACAAACCAACAAACCAACAAACCAACAAGCCAACAAACCAACAAACCAACAAGCAAAAAACCAACAAACCAACAAACCAACAAACCAACTAGCCAACAAGCCAACATACCAACAATCCACCAAGCCAACAAACCAACAAACCAACAAACCAACAAACCAACAAACCAACAAACCAACAAACCAACAAACCAACAAGCCAACAAGCCAACAAGCCAACAAGCCAACAAACCAACAAACCAACAAACCAACAAATCAACAAACCAACAAACCAACAAACCAACAAGCCAACAAACCAACAAACCAACAAACCAACATGCCAACAAACCAACAAACAAAGTAACCAACAAGCCAACAGACCAACAAACCAACAAGCCCACAAGCCAACAAACCAACAAACCAACAAGCCAACAAACCAACAAACAAATAAACCAACAAACCAACAAACGAACAAACCAACAAACCAACAAACTAACAAACCAACAAGCCAACAAACCAACAAACCAACAAGCCAACAAACCAACAAACCAACAAACCAACAAGCCAACAAGCCAACAAATCAACAAACCAGCAAACCAACAAACCAACAAGCCAACAAACCAACAAACCAACAAACCAACATGCCAACAAACCAACAAACAAAGTAACCAACAAGCCAACAGACCAACAAACCAACAAGCCAACAAGCCAACAAACCAACAAACAAATAAACCAACAAACCAACAAACAAATAAACCAACAAACCAACAAACCAATAAGCCAACAAACCAACAAACCAACAAACCAACAAACCGACAAGCCAACAAACCAACAAGCCAACAAACCAACAAACCAACAAACCAACAAGCCAACAAACCAACAAACTAACAAGCCAACAAACCAACAAACAAATAAACCAACAAACCAACAAACCAACAAGCCAACAAACCAACAAGCCAACAAACTAGCAAACCAACAAACGAACTAACCAACAAACCAACAAGCCAACAAGCCAACAAACCAACAAACCAACAAACAAACTAACCAACAAACCAACAAGCCAATACGCCAACAAACCAACAAACCAACAAACCAACAAACTAACAAACTACCAAACCAACAAGCCAACAAACCAACAAACCAACAAGCCAACAAACCAACAAACCAACATGCACACAAACCAACAAACTAAGTAACCAACAAGCCAACAAACCAACAAACCAAGAAGCCAACAAATCAACAAGCCAACAAACTAACAAACCAACAAACCAACAAACTAACAAACTACCAAACCAACAAACTAACAAACCAACAAGCCAACAAGCCAACAAACCAACAAACTAACAAGCCAACAAACCAACAAACAAATAAACCAACAAACCAACAAACTAACAAGCCAACAAACCAACAAGCCAACAAATTAACAAACCAACAAACGAACTAGCCAACAAACCAACAAGCCAACAATTCAACAAACAAATAAACCAACAAACCAACAAACTAACAACCTAACAAACCAACAAGCCAACAAACCAACAAACCAACAAGCCAACAAACCAACAAACCAACAAACCAACAAACCAACAAACTAACAAACCAACAAACCAACAAACCAACAAGCCAACAAGCCAACAAGCCAACAAGCCAACAAGCCAACAAACCAACAAACCAACAAACCAACAAACCAACAAACCAACAAGCCAACAAACCAACAAACCAACAAACCAACATGCCAACAAACCAACAAACAAAGTAACCAACAAGCCAACAGACCAAGAAACCAACAAGCCAACAAGCCAACAAACCAACAAACAAATAAACCAACAAACCAACAAACAAATAATCCAACAAACCAACAAACCAACAAGCCAACAAACCAACAAGCCAACAAACTAACAATCCAACAAACCAAAAAACCAACAAACCAACAAACCAACAAGCCAACAAACCAACAAACCAACAAACCAACAAGCCAACAAACCAACAAACAAATAAACCAACAAACCAACAAACCAACAAACCAACAAACCAACAAACCAACAAACCAAAAACCAACAAACCAACAAACCAACAAGCCAACAAACCAACAAAACAACAAACCAACAAACCAAAAAACCAACAAACCAACAAACCATCAAACGAACAAAGGAACAATCCAACAAGCCAATAAACCAACAAACCAACAAGCCAACAAACCAACAAACCAACAAGCAAAAAACCAACAAACCAACAAACCAACAAACCAACTAGCCAACAAGCCAACATACCAACAATCCAACAAGCCAACAAACCAACAAACCAACAAACCAACAAACCAACAAACCAACAAACCAACAAACCAACAAACCAACAAACCAACAAGCCAACAAGCCAACAAGCCAACAAGCCAACAAACCAACAAACCAACAAACCAACAAACCAACAAACCAACAAGCCAACAAACCAACAAACCAACAAACCAACATGCCAACAAACCAACAAACAAAGTAACCAACAAGCCAACAGACCAACAAACCAACAAGCCCACAAGCCAACAAACCAACAAACCAACAAGCCCACAAGCCAACAAACCAACAAACGAACAAACCAACAAACCAACAAACTAACAAACCAACAAGCCAACAAACCAACAAACCAAAAAGCCAACAATCCAACAAACCAACAAACCAACAAGCCAACAAGCCAACAAACCAACAAACCAACAAACCAACAAACCAACAAGCCAACAAACCAACAAACCAACAAACCAACAAACAAATAAACCAACAAACCAACAAACCAATAAGCCAACAAACCAACAAACCAACAAACCAACAAACCAACAAACCAACAAGCCAACAAACCAACAAGCCAACAAACCAACAAACCAACAAACCAACAAGCCAACAAACCAACAAACTAACAAGTCAACAAACCAACAAACAAATAAACCAACAAACCAACAACCAACAAGCCGACAAACCAAAAAGCCAACAAACTAACAAACCAACAAACGAACTAACCAACAAACCAACAAGCCAACAAGCCAACAAACCAACAAACAAAGTAACCAACAAGCCAACAGACCAACAAACCAACAAGCCAACAAACCAACAAACCAACAAGCCAACAAGCCAACAAACCAATAAACTAACAAACCAAGTAACCAAAAAGCCAATAAACTAACAAACCAACAAGCCAACAAACCAACAAACTAACAAACCAAAAAACCAACAAACCAACAAACCAACAAGGCAACAAAGCAACAAACCAACAATCCAGCAAACCAACAAACCAACAAACAAATAAACCAACAAACCAACAAACCAACAAACCAACAAACCAACAAACCAAAAAGCAACAAACCAACAAACCAACAAACTAACAAACCAACAAGCCAACAAACCAAAAAACCAACAAACCAACAAACCATCAAACGAACAAAGGAACAAGCCAAAAAGCCAACAAACCAACAAACCAATAAGCCAACAAACCAACAAACCAACAAACCAACAAACCAACAAACCAACAAACCAAAAACCAACAAACCAACAAACCAACAAGCCAACAAACCAACAAACCAACAAACCAACAAACCAACAAACCAACAAACCAACAAACCAACAAACCAACAAGCCAACAAGCCAACAAGCCAACAAGCCAACAAACCAACAAACCAACAAACCAACAAACCAACAAGCCAACAAACCAACAAACCAACAAACCAACATGCCAACAAACTAACAAACCAACAAGCCAACAAACCAACAAACCAACAAGCCAACAAACCAACAAGCCAACAAACTAACAATCCAACAAACCAAAAAACCAACAAACCAACAAACCAACAAGCCAACAAACCAACAAACCAACAAACCAAAAACCAACAAACCAACAAACCAACAAGCCAACAAACCAACAAAACAACAAACCAACAAACCAAAAAACCAACAAACCAACAAACCATCAAACGAACAAAGGAACAATCCAACAAGCCAATAAACCAACGAACCAACAAGCCAACAAACCAACAAACCAACAAGCAAAAAACCAACAAACCAACAAACCAACAAACCAACTAGCCAACAAGCCAACATACCAACAATCCAACAAGCCAACAAACCAACAAACCAACAAACCAACAAACCAACAAACCAACAAACCAACAAACCAACAAACCAACAAGCCAACAAGCCAACAAGCCAACAAGCCAACAAACCAACAAACCAACAAACCAACAAACCAACAAACCAACAAACCAACAAGCCAACAAACCAACAAACCAACAATCCAACATGCCAACAAACCAACAAACAAAGTAACCAACAAGCCAACAGACCAACAAACCAACAAGCCCACAAGCCAACAAACCAACAAACCAACAAGCCCACAAGCCAACAAACCAACAAACGAACAAACCAACAAACCAACAAACCAACAAGCCAACAAACCAACAAACCAAAAAGCCAACAATCCAACAAACCAACAAACCAACAAGCCAACAAGCCAACAAACCAACAAACCAACAAACCAACAAACCAACAAGCCAACAAACCAACAAACCAACAAACCAACAAACAAATAAACCAACAAACCAACAAACCAATAAGCCAACAAACCAACAAACCAACAAACCAACAAACCAACAAACCAACAAGCCGACAAACCAACAAGCCAACAAACCAACAAACCAACAAACCAACAAGCCAACAAACCAACAAACTAACAAGTCAACAAACCAACAAACAAATAAACCAACAAACCAACAAACCAACAAGCCAACAAACCAAAAAGCCAACAAACTAACAAACCAACAAACGAACTAACCAACAAACCAACAAGCCAACAAGCCAACAAACCAACAAACAAAGTAACCAACAAGCCAACAGACCAACAAACCAACAAGCCAACAAACCAACAAACCAACAAGCCAACAAGCCAACAAACCAATAAACTAACAAACCAAGTAACCAAAAAGCCAATAAACTAACAAACCAACAAGCCAACAAACCAACAAACTAACAAACCAAAAAACCAACAAACCAACAAACCAACAAGGCAACAAACCAACAAACCAACAATCCAGCAAACCAACAAACCAACAAACAAATAAACCAACAAACCAACAAACCAACAAACCAACAAACCAACAAACCAAAAAGCAACAAACCAACAAACCAAAAAACCAACAAACCAACAAACCATCAAACGAACAAAGGAACAAGCCAACAAGCCAACAAACCAACAAACTAATAAGCCAACAAACCAACAAACCAACAAGCCAACAAGCCAAAAAACCAACAAACCAACAAACCAACAAGCCAACAAACCAACAAACCAACAAGCAAAAAAGCAACAAACCAACAAACCAACAAAGCAACTAGCCAACAAGCCAACATACCAACAAACCAACAAGCCAACAAACCAACAAACCAACAAACCAACAAACCAACAAACCAACAAACCAACAAACCAACAAACCAACAAACCAACAAACCAACAAACCAACAAACCAACAAACCAATAAGCCAACAAGCCAACAAGCCAACAAGCCAACAAACCAACAAACCAACAAACCAACAAACCAACAAGCCAACAAACCAACAAACCAACAAACCAACATGCCAACAAACTAACAAACCAACAAGCCAACAAACCAACAAACCAACAAGCCAACAAACCAACAAACCTACAAACCAACAAGCCAACAAGCCAACAAACCAACAAACCAACAAATCAACAAACCAACAAGCCAACAAACCAACAAACTAATAAGCCAACAAACCAACAAACCAACAAGCCAACAAGCCAACAAACCAACAAACCAACAAACCAACAAGCCAACAAACCAACAAACCAACAAGCAAAAAAGCAACAAACCAACAAACCAACAAAGCAACTAGCCAACAAGCCAACATACCAACAAACCAACAAGCCAATAAACCAACAAACCAACAAACCAACAAACCAACAAACCAACAAACCAACAAACCAACAAACCAACAAACCAACAAACCAACAAACCAACAAACCAACAAACCAACAAACCAATAAGCCAACAAGCCAACAAGCCAACAAGCCAACAAACCAACAAACCAACAAACCAACAAACCAACAAGCCAACAAACCAACAAACCAACAAACCAACATGCCAACAAACTAACAAACCAACAAGCCAACAAACCAACAAACCAACAAGCCAACAAACCAACAAACCTACAAACCAACAAGCCAACAAGCCAACAAACCAACAAACCAACAAATCAACAAACCAACAAGCCAACAAACCAACAAACCAACAAACCAACATGCCAACAAACCAACAAACAAAGTAACCAACAAGCCAACAGACCAACAAACCAACAAGCCAACAAGCCAACAAACTAACAAACAAATAAACCAACAAACCAACAAACAAATAATTCAACAAACCAACAAACCAACAAGCCAACAAACCAACAAGCCAACAAACTAACAAACCAACAAACCAAAAAACCAACAAACCAACAAACCAACAAGCCAACAAACCAACAAACCAACAAACCAACAAGCCAACAAACCAACAAACAAATAAACCAACAAACCAACAAACCAACAAACCAACAAACCAACAAACCAAAAACCAACAAACCAACAAACCAACAAGCCAACAAGCCAACAAACCAACAAACTAACAAACCAACAAGCCAACAACCCAAAAAACCAACAAGCCAACAAGCCAACAAACCAACAAACCAACAAACCAACAAACAAAAAAACCAACAAACCAACAAACCATCAAACGAACAAAGGAACAAGCCAACAAGCCAATAAACCAACAAACCAACAAGCCAACAAACCAACAAACCAACAAACCAATAAGCCAACAAACCAACAAACCAACAAACCAACAAGCCAACAAACCAACAAACCAACAAGCAAAAAACCAACAAACCAACAAACCAACAAACCAACTAGCCAACAAGCCAACATACCAACAATCCACCAAGCCAACAAACCAACAAACCAACAAACCAACAAACCAACAAACCAACAAACCAACAAGCCAACAAGCCAACAAGCCAACAAGCCAACAAACCAACAAACCAACAAACCAACAAACCAACAAACCAACAAACCAACAAACCAACAAGCCAACAAACCAACAAACCAACAAGCCAACATGCCAACAAACCAACAAACAAAGTAACCAACAAGCCAACAGACCAACAAACCAACAAGCCCACAAGCCAACAAACCAACAAACCAACAAGCCAACAAACCAACAAACAAATAAACCAACAAACCAACAAACGAACAAACCAACAAACCAACAAACTAACAAACCAACAAGCCAACAAACCAACAAACCAACAAGCCAACAAACCAACAAACCAACAAACCAACAAGCCAACAAGCCAACAAATCAACAAACCAGCAAACCAACAAACCAACAAGCCAACAAACCAACAAACCAACAAACCAACATGCCAACAAACCAACAAACAAAGTAACCAACAAGCCAACAGACCAACAAACCAACAAGCCAACAAGCCAACAAACCAACAAACAAATAAACCAACAAACCAACAAACAAATAAACCAACAAACCAACAAACCAATAAGCCAACAAACCAACAAACCAACAAACCAACAAACCGACAAGCCAACAAACCAACAAGCCAACAAACCAACAAACCAACAAACCAACAAGCCAACAAACCAACAAACTAACAAGCCAACAAACCAACAAACAAATAAACCAACAAACCAACAAACCAACAAGCCAACAAACCAACAAGCCAACAAACTAGCAAACCAACAAACGAACTAACCAACAAACCAACAAGCCAACAAGCCAACAAACCAACAAACAAACTAACCAACAAACCAACAAGCCAATACGCCAACAAACCAACAAACCAACAAACCAACAAACTAACAAACTACCAAACCAACAAGCCAACAAACCAACAAACCAACAAGCCAACAAACCAACAAACCAACATGCACACAAACCAACAAACTAAGGAACCAACAAGCCAACAAACCAACAAACCAAGAAGCCAACAAATCAACAAGCCAACAAACTAACAAACCAACAAACCAACAAACTAACAAACTACCAAACCAACAAACTAACAAACCAACAAGCCAACAAACCAACAAACCAACAAACTAACAAGCCAACAAACCAACAAACAAATAAACCAACAAACCAACAAACTAACAAGCCAACAAACCAACAAGCCAACAAATTAACAAACCAACAAACGAACTAACCAACAAACCAACAAGCCAACAATTCAACAAATAAATAAACCAACAAACCAACAAACTAACAACCTAACAAACCAACAAGCCAACAAACCAACAAACCAACAAGCCAACAAACCAACAAACCAACAAACCAACAAACCAACAAACTAACAAACCAACAAACCAACAAACCAACAAGCCAACAAGCCAACAAGCCAACAAGCCAACAAACCAACAAACCAACAAACCAACAAACCAACAAACCAACAAGCCAACAAACCAACAAACCAACAAACCAACAGGCCAACAAACCAACAAACAAAGTAACCAACAAGCCAACAGACCAACAAACCAACAAGCCAACAAGCCAACAAACCAACAAACAAATAAACCAACAAACCAACAAACAAATAATCCAACAAACCAACAAACCAACAAGCCAACAAACCAACAAGCCAACAAACTAACAATCCAACAAACCAAAAAACCAACAAACCAACAAACCAACAAGCCAACAAACCAACAAACCAACAAACCAACAAGCCAACAAACCAACAAACAAATAAACCAACAAACCAACAAACCAACAAACCAACAAACCAACAAACCAACAAACCAAAAACCAACAAACCAACAAACCAACAAGCCAACAAACCAACAAAACAACAAACCAACAAACCAAAAAACCAACAAACCAACAAACCATCAAACGAACAAAGGAACAATCCAACAAGCCAATAAACCAACAAACCAACAAGCCAACAAACCAACAAACCAACAAGCAAAAAACCAACAAACCAATAAACCAACAAACCAACTAGCCAACAAGCCAACATACCAACAATCCAACAAGCCAATAAACCAACAAACCAACAAACCAACAAACCAACAAACCAACAAACCAACAAACCAACAAACCAACAAGCCAACAAGCCAACAAGCCAACAAGTTAACAAACCAACAAACCAACAAACCAACAAACCAACAAACCAACAAGCCAACAAACCAACAAACCAACAAACCAACATGCCAACAAACCAACAAACAAAGTAACCAACAAGCCAACAGACCAACAAACCAACAAGCCCACAAGCCAACAAACCAACAAACCAACAAGCCCACAAGCCAACAAACCAACAAACGAACAAACCAACAAACCAACAAACTAACAAACCAACAAGCCAACAAACCAACAAACCAAAAAGCCAACAATCCAACAAACCAACAAACCAACAAGCCAACAAGCCAACAAACCAACAAACCAACAAACCAACAAACCAACAAGCCAACAAGCCAACAAACCAACAAACCAACAAACCAACAAACAAATAAACCAACAAACCAACAAACCAATAAGCCAACAAACCAACAAACCAACAAACCAACAAACCAACAAACCAACAAGCCAACAAACCAACAAGCCAACAAACCAACAAACCAACAAACCAACAAGCCAACAAACCAACAAACTAACAAGTCAACAAACCAACAAACAAATAAACCAACAAACCAACAAACCAACAAGCCAACAAACCAAAAAGCCAACAAACTAACAAACCAACAAACGAACTAACCAACAAACCAACAAGCCAACAAGCCAACAAACCAACAAACAAAGTAACCAACAAGCCAACAGACCAACAAACCAACAAGCCAACAAACCAACAAACCAACAAGCCAACAAGCCAACAAACCAATAAACTAACAAACCAAGTAACCAAAAAGCCAATAAACTAACAAACCAACAAGCCAACAAACTAACAAACCAAAAAACCAACAAACCAACAAACCAACAAACCAACAAGGCAACAAACCAACAAACCAACAATCCAGCAAACCAACAAACCAACAAACAAATAAACCAACAAACCAACAAACAAACAAACCAACAAACCAACAAACCAAAAAGCAACAAACCAACAAACCAACAAACTAACAAACCAACAAGCCAACAAACCAAAAAACCAACAAACCAACAAACCATCAAACGAACAAAGGAACAAGCCAACAAGCCAACAAACCAACAAACCAATAAGCCAACAAACCAACAAACCAACAAGCCAACAAGCCAACAAACCAACAAACCAACAAACCAACAAGCCAACAAACCAACAAACCAACAAGCAAAAAAGCAACAAACCAACAAACCAACAAAGCAACTAGCCAACAAGCCAACATACCAACAAACCAACAAGCCAACAAACCAACAAACCAACAAACCAACAAACCAACAAACCAACAAACCAACAAACCAACAAACCAACAAACCAACAAACCAACAAACCAACAAACCAACAAGCCAACAAGCCAACAAGCCAACAAGCCAACAAACCAACAAACCAACAAACCAACAAACCAACAAGCCAACAAACCAACAAACCAACAAACCAACATGCCAACAAACTAACAAACCAACAAGCCAACAAACCAACAAACCAACAAGCCAACAAACCAACAAACCTACAAACCAACAAGCCAACAAGCCAACAAACCAACAAACCAACAAATCAACAAACCAACAAGCCAACAAACCAACAAACCAACAAACCAACATGCCAACAAACCAACAAACAAAGTAACCAACAAGCCAACAGACCAACAAACCAACAAGCCAACAAGCCAACAAACTAACAAACAAATAAACCAACAAACCAACAAACAAATAAACCAACAAATCAACAAAGCAATAAGCCAACAAACCAACAAGCCAACAAACCAACAAACCAACAAACCAACAAGCCAACAAACCAACAAACTAACAAGCCAACAAACCAACAAACAAATAAACCAACAAACCAACAAACCTACAAGCCAACAAACCAACAAGCCAACAAACTAACAAACCAACAAACGAACTAACCAACAGACCAACAAACCAACAAACCAACAAGCCAATAAGCCAACAAACCACCAAACCAACAAGCCAACAAGCCAACAAACCAACAAACCAACAAGCCAACAAACCAACAAACCAACAAACCAAAAAACCAACAAACCAACAAACCAACAAACCAACAAACCAACAAACCAACAAGCCAACAAGCCAACAAACCAATAAACTAACAAACCAAGTAGCCAAAAAGCCAATACACTAACAAACCAACAAGCCAACAAACCAACAAACTAACAAGCCAACAAACCAACAAACCAACAAGCCAACAAGCCAACAAACCAATAAACTAACAAACCAAGTAACCAAAAAGCCAATAAACTAACAAACCAACAAGCCAACAAACCAACAAACCAACAAGCCAACAATTCAACAAACAAATAAACCAACAAACCAACAAACCAACAAACCAACAAACCAAAAAACCAACAAACCAACAAGGCAACAAACCAACAAACCAACAAACCAACAAACCAACAAACCAACAAACCAACAAACAAATAAACCAACAAACCAACAAACCAACAAACCAACAAACCAAAAAGCAACAAACCAACAAACCACCATACTAACAAACCAACAAGCCAACAAACCAAAAAACCAACAAGCCAACAAGCCAACAAACCAACAAACCAACAAACCAACAAACCAAAAAACCAACAAACCAACAAACCATCAAACGAACAAAGGAACAAGCCAACAAGCCAACAAACCAACAAACCAATAAGCCAACAAACCAACAAACCAACAAGCCAACAAGCCAACAAACCAACAAACCAACAAACCAACAAGCCAACAAACCAACAAACCAACAAGCAAAAAACCAACAAACCAACAAACCAACAAACCAACTAGCCAACAAGCCAACAAGCCAACAAACCAACAAACCAACAAACCAACAAACCAACAAACCAACAAACCAACAAACCAACAAACCAACAAGCCAACAAACCAACAAACCAACAAGCCAACAAGCCAACAAACCAATAAACTAACAAACCAAGTAACCAAAAAGCCAATAAACTAACAAACCAACAAGCCAACAAACTAACAAACCAAAAAACCAACAAACCAACAAACCAACAAACCAACAAGGCAACAAACCAACAAACCAACAATCCAGCAAACCAACAAACCAACAAACAAATAAACCAACAAACCAACAAACAAACAAACCAACAAACCAACAAACCAAAAAGCAACAAACCAACAAACCAACAAACTAACAAACCAACAAGCCAACAAACCAAAAAACCAACAAACCAACAAACCATCAAACGAACAAAGGAACAAGCCAACAAGCCAACAAACCAACAAACCAATAAGCCAACAAACCAACAAACCAACAAGCCAACAAGCCAACAAACCAACAAACCAACAAACCAACAAGCCAACAAACCAACAAGCAAAAAAGCAACAAACCAACAAACCAACAAAGCAACTAGCCAACAAGCCAACATACCAACAAACCAACAAGCCAACAAACCAACAAACCAACAAACCAACAAACCAACAAACCAACAAACCAACAAACCAACAAACCAACAAACCAACAAACCAACAAACCAACAAACCAACAAGCCAACAAGCCAACAAGCCAACAAGCCAACAAACCAACAAACCAACAAACCAACAAACCAACAAGCCAACAAACCAACAAACCAACAAACCAACATGCCAACAAACTAACAAACCAACAAGCCAACAAACCAACAAACCAACAAGCCAACAAACCAACAAACCTACAAACCAACAAGCCAACAAGCCAACAAACCAACAAACCAACAAATCAACAAACCAACAAGCCAACAAACCAACAAACCAACAAACCAACATGCCAACAAACCAACAAACAAAGTAACCAACAAGCCAACAGACCAACAAACCAACAAGCCAACAAGCCAACAAACTAACAAACAAATAAACCAACAAACCAACAAACAAATAAACCAACAAATCAACAAACCAATAAGCCAACAAACCAACAAGCCAACAAACCAACAAACCAACAAACCAACAAGCCAACAAACCAACAAACTAACAAGCCAACAAACCAACAAAAAAATAAACCAACAAACCAACAAACCTACAAGCCAACAAACCAACAAGCCAACAAACTAACAAACCAACAAACGAACTAACCAACAGACCAACAAACCAACAAACCAACAAGCCAATAAGCCAACAAACCACCAAACCAACAAGCCAACAAGCCAACAAACCAACAAACCAACAAGCCAACAAACCAACAAACCAACAAACCAAAAAACCAACAAACCAACAAACCAACAAACCAACAAACCAACAAACCAACAAGCCAACAAGCCAACAAACCAATAAACTAACAAACCAAGTAGCCAAAAAGCCAATACACTAACAAACCAACAAGCCAACAAACCAACAAACTAACAAGCCAACAAACCAACAAACCAACAAGCCAACAAGCCAACAAACCAATAAACTAACAAACCAAGTAACCAAAAAGCCAATAAACTAACAAACCAACAAGCCAACAAACCAACAAACCAACAAGCCAACAATTCAACAAACAAATAAACCAACAAACCAACAAACCAACAAACCAACAAACCAAAAAACCAACAAACCAACAAACCAACAAGGCAACAAACCAACAAACCAACAAACCAACAAACCAACAAACCAACAAACCAACAAACAAATAAACCAACAAACCAACAAACCAACAAACCAACAAACCAACAAACCAAAAAGCAACAAACCAACAAACCACCATACTAACAAACCAACAAGCCAACAAACCAAAAAACCAACAAGCCAACAAGCCAACAAACCAACAAACCAACAAACCAACAAACCAAAAAACCAACAAACCAACAAACCATCAAACGAACAAAGGAACAAGCCAACAAGCCAACAAACCAACAAACCAATAAGCCAACAAACCAACAAACCAACAAGCCAACAAGCCAACAAACCAACAAACCAACAAACCAACAAGCCAACAAACCAACAAACCAACAAGCAAAAAACCAACAAACCAACAAACCAACAAACCAACTAGCCAACAAGCCAACAAGCCAACAAACCAACAAACCAACAAACCAGCAAACCAACAAACCAACAAACCAACAAACCAACAAACCAACAAACCAACAAACCAACAAACCAACAAACCAACAAGCCAACAAGCCAACAAGCCAACAAGCCAACAAACCAACAAACCAACAAACCAACAAACCAGCAAGCCAACAAACCAACAAACCAACAAACCAACATGCCAACAAACTAACAAACCAACAAGCCAACAAACCAACAAACCAACAAGCCAACAAACCAACAAACCAACAAACCAACAAGCCAACAAGCCAACAAACCAACAAACCAACAAATCAACAAACCAACAAGCCAACAAACCAACAAACCAACAAACCAACAAGCCAACAAACCAACAAACAAAGTAACCAACAAGCCAACAGACCAACAAACCAACAAGCCAACAAGCCAACAAACTAACAAACAAATAAACCAACAAACAAATAAACCAACAAACCAACAAACCAATAAGCCAACAAACCAACAAACCAACAAACCAACAAGCCAACAAACCAACAAGCCAACAAACCAACAAACCAACAAACCAACAAGCCAACAAACCAACAAACTAACAAGCCAACAAACCAAAAAACAAATAAACCAACAAACCAACAAACCTACAAGCCAACAAACTAACAAGCCAACAAACTAACAAACCAACAAACGAACTAACCAACAAACCAACAAGCCAACAAGCCAACAAACCAACAAACCAACAAACAAACTAACCAACAAACCAACAAGCCAATACGCCAACAAACCAAAAAACTAACAAACCAACAAACTAACAAACTAACAAACCAACAAGCCAACAAACCAACAAACCAACAAACCAATAAGCCAACAAACCAACAAACCAACAAACCAACAAACCAACATGCCAACAAACCAACAAACTAAGTAACCAGCAAGCCAACAAACCAACAAACCAAGAAGCCAACAAACCAACAAGCCAACAAACCAACAAACCAAGTAACCAAAAAGCCAACAAACTAACAAACCAACAAGCCAACAAGCCAACAAACCAACAAACCAACAAAGCAACAAACCAACAAATCAACAAACCAACAAAACAACAAGCCAATAAGCCAACAAACCAACAAACCAACAAGCCAACAAGCCAGCAAACCAACAAACCAACAAGCCAACAAACCAACAAACCAACAAACCAAAAAACCAACAAACCAACAAACCAACAAACCAACAAACCAACAAACCAACAAACCAACAAACCAACAAGCCAACAAGCCAACAAACCAATAAACTAACAAATCAACAAGCCAACAAACCAACAAACCAACAAGCCAACAAGCCAACAAGCCAACAAACCAACAAACCAAGTAACCAAAAAGCCAATAAACTAACAAACAAACAAGCCAACAAACCAACAAACTAACAAGCCAACAAACCAACAATTAAATAAACCAACAAACCAACAAACCAACAAGCCAACAAACCAACAAGCCAACAAACTAACAAACCAACAAACGAACTAACCAACAAACCAACAAGCCAACAATTCAACAAACAAATAAACCAACAAACCAACAAACCAACAAACCATCAAACCAACAAACCAAAAAACCAACAAACCAACAAACCAACAAGGCAACAAACCAACAATCCAACAAACCAACAAAACAACAAACCAACAAACAAATAAACAAATAAACCAACAAACCAACAAACCAATAAGCCAACAAACCAACAAACCAACAAGCCAACAAACCAACAAGCCAACAAACCAACAAACCAACAAACCAACAAGCCAACAAACCAACAAACTAACAAGCCAACAAACCAACAAACAAATAAACCAACAAACCAACAAACCTACAAGCCAACAAACCAACAAGCCAACAAACTAACAAACCAACAAACGAACTAACCAACAAACCAACAAGCCAACAAGCCAACAAACCAACAAACCAACAAACAAACTAACCAACAAACCAACAAGCCAACAAACCAACAAACCAACAAACCAAAAAACCAACAAACCAACAAACCAACAAACCAACAAACCAACAAACCAACAAACCAACAAGCTTACAAGCCAACAAACCAATAAACTAACAAATCAACAAGCCAACAAACCAACAAACCAACAAGCCAACAAGCCAACAAGCCAACAAACCAACAAACCAAGTAACCAAAAAGCCAATAAACTAACAAACCAACAAGCCAACAAACCAACAAACTAACAAGCCAACAAACCAACAAACGAACTAACCAACAAACCAACAAGCCAACAAACCAACAAACCAACATGCCAACAAACCAACAAACTAAGTAACCAGCAAACCAACAAACCAACAAACCAAGAAGCCAACAAACCAACAAGCCAACAAACCAACAAACCAAGTAACCAAAAAGCCAACAAACTAACAAACCAACAAGCCAACAAGCCAACAAACCAACAAACCAACAAAGCAACAAACCAACAAATCAACAAACAAACAAACCAACAAGCCAATAAGCCAACAAACCAACAAACCAACAAGCCAACAAGCCAACAAACCAACAAACCAACAAGCCAACAAACCAACAAACCAACAAACCAAAAAACCAACAAACCAACAAACCAACAAACCAACAAACCAACAAACCAACAAACCAACAAACCAACAAGCCAACAAGCCAACAAACCAATAAACTAACAAATCAACAAGCCAACAAACCAACAAACCAACAAGCCAACAAGCCAAAAAGCCAACAAACCAACAAACCAAGTAACCAAAAAGCCAATAAACTAACAAACCAACAAGCCAACAAACCAACAAACTAACAAGCCAACAAACCAACAAACAAATAAACCAACAAACCAACAAACCAACAAGCCAACAAACCAACAAGCCAACAAACTAACAAACCAACAAACGAACTAACCAACAAACCAACAAGCCAACAATTCAACAAACAAATAAACCAACAAACCAACAAACCAACAAACCAGCAAACCAACAAATCAAAAAACCAACAAACCAACAAACCAACAAGGCAACAAACCAACAATCCAACAAACCAACAAACCAACAAACCAACAAACAAATAAACCAACAAACCAACAAACCAACAAACCAACAAACCAACAAACCAAAAAGCAACAAACCAACAAACCAACAAACTAACAAACCAACAAGCCAACAAACCAAAAAACCAAGAAGCCAACAAGCCAACAAACCAACAAACCAACAAACCAACAAACCAAAAAACCAACAAACCAACAAACCATCAAACGAACAAAGGAACAAGCCAACAAGCCAACAAGCCAACAAACCAACAAACCAACAAGCCAACAAACCAACAAACCAACAAACCAACAAGCCAACAAACCAACAAACCAACAAACAAACTAACCAACAAACCAACAAGCCAACAAACCAACAAACCAACAAACCAAAAAACCAACAAACCAACAAACCAACAAACCAACAAACCAACAAACCAACAAACCAACAAGCTTACAAGCCAACAAACCAATAAACTAACAAATCAACAAGCCAACAAACCAACAAACCAACAAGCCAACAAGCCAACAAGCCAACAAACCAACAAACCAAGTAACCAAAAAGCCAATAAACTAACAAACCAACAAGCCAACAAACTAACAAGCCAACAAACCAACAAACGAACTAACCAACAAACCAACAAGCCAACAAACCAACAAACCAACATGCCAACAAACCAACAAACTAAGTAACCAGCAAGCCAACAAACCAACAAACCAAGAAGCCAACAAACCAACAAGCCAACAAACCAACAAACCAAGTAACCAAAAAGCCAACAAACTAACAAACCAACAAGCCAACAAGCCAACAAACCAACAAACCAACAAAGCAACAAACCAACAAATCAACAAACAAACAAACCAACAAGCCAATAAGCCAACAAACCAACAAACCAACAAGCCAACAAGCCAACAAACCAACAAACCAACAAGCCAACGAACCAACAAACCAACAAACCAAAAAACCAACAAACCAACAAACCAACAAACCAACAAACCAACAAACCAACAAACCAACAAACCAACAAGCCAACAAGCCAACAAACCAATAAACTAACAAATCAACAAGCCAACAAACCAACAAACCAACAAGCCAACAAGCCAAAAAGCCAACAAACCAACAAACCAAGTAACCAAAAAGCCAATAAACTAACAAACCAACAAGCCAACAAACCAACAAACTAACAAGCCAACAAACCAACAAACAAATAAACCAACAAACCAACAAACCAACAAGCCAACAAACCAACAAGCCAATAAACTAACAAACCAACAAACGAACTAACCAACAAACCAACAAGCCAACAATTCAACAAACAAATAAACCAACAAACCAACAAACCAACAAACCAGCAAACCAACAAATCAAAAAACCAACAAACCAACAAACCAACAAGGCAACAAACCAACAATCCAACAAACCAACAAACCAACAAACCAACAAACAAATAAACCAACAAACCAACAAACCAACAAACCAACAAACCAACAAACCAAAAAGCAACAAACCAACAAACCAACAAACTAACAAACCAACAAGCCAACAAACCAAAAAACCAAGAAGCCAACAAGCCAACAAACCAACAAACCAACAAACCAACAAACCAAAAAACCAACAAACCAACAAACCATCAAACGAACAAAGGAACAAGCCAACAAGCCAACAAGCCAACAAACCAACAAACCAACAAGCCAACAAACCAACAAACCAACAAACCAACAAACCAACAAGCAAAAAACCAACAAACCAACAAACCAACAAACCAACTAGCCAACAAGCCAACATACCAACAAACCAACAAACCAACAAGCCAACAAACCAACAAACCAACAAACCAACAAACCAACAAACCAACAAACCAACAAACCAACAAACCAACAAACCAACAAACCAACAAGCCAACAAGCCAACAAGCCAACAAGCCAACAAATCAACAAACCAACAAACCAACAAACCAACAAACCAACAAGCCAACAAACCAACAAACCAACATGCAAACAAGCCAACAAACCAACAAACCAACAAGCCAACAAACCAACAAACCAACAAGCCATCAAACCAACAAACCAACAAACCATCAAGCCAACAAGCCAACAAACCAACAAACCAACAAACCAACAAACCAACAAGCCAACAAACCAACAAACCAACAAACCAACAAACCAATAAGCCAACAAACCAACAAACCAACAAACCAACATGCCAACAAACCAACAAACCAATAAGCCAACAAACCAACAAACCAACAAACCAACAAGCCAACAAACCAACAAGCCAACAAACCAACAAACCAACAAACCAACAAGCCAACAAGCCAACAAACCAACAAACTAACAAGCCAACAAACCAACAAACAAATAAACCAACAAACCAACAAACCAACAAGCCAACAAACCAACAAGCCAACAAACTAATAAACCAACAAACGAACTAACCAACAAACCAAAAAGCCAACAAACCAACAAACCAACAAACCAACAAACAAACTAACCAACAAACCAACAAGCCAATACGCCAACAAACCAACAAACCAACAAACCAACAAAACTAACAAACTAACAAACCAACAAGCCAACAAACCAACAAACCAACAAGCCAACAAACCAACAAACCAACAAACCAACATGCCAACAAACTAAGTAACCAACAAGCCAACAAACCAACAAACCAAGAAGCCAACAAACCAACAAGCCAACAAACCAACAAACCAACAAACCAAGTAACCAAAAAGCCAACAAACTAACAAACCAACAAGCCAACAAGCCAACAAACCAACAAACCAACAAAGCAACAAACCAACAAACCAACAAACCAACAAACCAACAAGCCAATAAGCCAACAAACCAACAAACCAACAAGCCAACAAGCCAACAAACCAACAAACCAACAAGCCAACAAACCAACAAACCAACAAACCAAAAAACCAACAAACCAACAAACCAACAAACCAGCAAACCAACAAACTAACAAACCAACAAGCCAACAACCCAACAAACCAATAAACTAACAAATCAACAAGCCAACAAACCAACAAACCAACAAGCCAACAAGCCAACAAACCAACAAACCAAGTAACCAAAAAGCCAATAAACTAACAAACCAACAAGCCAACAAACCAACAAACTAACAAGCCAACAAACCAACAAACAAATAAACCAACAAACCAACAAACAAATAAACCAAAAAACCAACAAGCCAACAAGCCAACAAACCAACAAACCAACAAACCAAAAAACCAACAAACCAACAAACCATCAAACGAACAAAGGAACAAGCCAACAAGCCAACAAACCAACAAACCAACAAGCCAACAAACCAAAAAACCAACAAGCCAACAAGCCAACAAACCAACAAACCAACAAACCAACAAGCCAACAAACCAACAAACCAACAAGCAAAAAACCAACATACCAACAAACCAACTAGCCAACAAGCCAACATACCAACAAACCAACAAGCCAACAAACCAACAAACCAACAAACCAACAAACCAACAAACCAACAAACCAACAGACCAACAAACCAACAAACCAACAAGCCAACAAGCCAACAAGCCAACAAGCCAACAAACCAACAAACCAATAAACCAACAAACCAACAAACCAACAAGCCAACAAACCAACAAACCAACAAACCAACATGCCAACAAACCAACAAACAAAGGAACCAACAATCCAACAGACCAACAAACCAACAAGCCAACAAGCCAACAAACCAACAAACCAACAAGCCAACAAACCAACAAACAAATAAACCAACAAACCAACAAACCAACAAACCAACAAACCAACAAACTAACAAACCAACAAGCCAACAAACCAACAAACCAACAAGCCAACAAACCAACAAACCAACAAACCAACAAGCCAACAAGCCAACAAACCAACAAACAAACAAACCAACAAACCAACAAACCAAGAAGCCAACAAACCAACAAACCAACAAACCAACATGCCAACAAACCAACAAACAAAGTAACCAGCAAGCCAACAGACCAACAAACCAACAAGCCACCAAGCCAACAAACCAACAAACAAATAAACCAACAAACCAACAAACAAATAAACCAACAAACCAACAAACCAACAAGCCAACAAACCAACAAACCAACAAGCCAACAAGCCAACAAGCCAACAAGCCAACAAACCAACAAACCAACAAACGAACTAACCAACAGACCAACAAACCAACAAACCAACAAGCCAATAAGCCAACAAACCACCAAACCAACAAGCCAACAAGCCAACAAACCAACAAACCAACAAGCCAACAAACCAACAAACCAACAAACCAAAAAACCAACAAACCAACAAACCAACAAACCAACAAACCAACAAACCAACAAGCCAACAAGCCAACAAACCAATAAACTAACAAACCAAGTAGCCAAAAAGCCAATACACTAACAAACCAACAAGCCAACAAACCAACAAACTAACAAGCCAACAAACCAACAAACAAATAAACCAACAAACCAACAAACCAACAAACCAACAATCCAACAAACCAACAAGCCAACAAACTAACAAACCAACAAACGAACTAACCAACAAACCAACAAGCCAACAATTCAACAAACAAATAAACCAACAAACCAACAAACCAACAAACCAACAAACCAAAAAACCAACAAACCAACAAACCAACAAGGCAACAAACCAACAAACCAACAAACCAACAAACCAACAAACCAACAAACCAACAAACCAACAAACAAATAAACCAACAAACCAACAAACCAACAAACCAACAAACCAACAAACCAAAAAGCAACAAACCAACAAACCACCATACTAACAAACCAACAAGCCAACAAACCAAAAAACCAACAAGCCAACAAGCCAACAAACCAACAAACCAACAAACCAACAAACCAAAAAACCAACAAACCAACAAACCATCAAACGAACAAAGGAACAAGCCAACAAGCCAACAAACCAACAAACCAATAAGCCAACAAACCAACAAACCAACAAGCCAACAAGCCAACAAACCAACAAACCAACAAACCAACAAGCCAACAAACCAACAAACCAACAAGCAAAAAACCAACAAACCAACAAACCAACAAACCAACTAGCCAACAAGCCAACAAGCCAACAAACCAACAAACCAACAAACCAACAAACCAACAAACCAACAAACCAACAAACCAACAAACCAACAAACCAACAAACCAACAAACCAACAAACCAACAAACCAACAAGCCAACAAGCCAACAAGCCAACAAGCCAACAAACCAACAAACCAACAAACCAACAAACCAGCAAGCCAACAAACCAACAAACCAACAAACCAACATGCCAACAAACTAACAAACCAACAAGCCAACAAACCAACAAACCAACAAGCCAACAAACCAACAAACCAACAAACCAACAAGCCAACAAGCCAACAAACCAACAAACCAACAAATCAACAAACCAACAAGCCAACAAACCAACAAACCAACAAACCAACATGCCAACAAACCAACAAACAAAGTAACCAACAAGCCAACAGACCAACAAACCAACAAGCCAACAAGCCAACAAACTAACAAACAAATAAACCAACAAACAAATAAACCAACAAACCAACAAACCAATAAGCCAACAAACCAACAAACCAACAAACCAACAAGCCAACAAACCAACAAGCCAACAAACCAACAAACCAACAAACCAACAAGCCAACAAACCAACAAACTAACAAGCCAACAAACCAAAAAACAAATAAACCAACAAACCAACAAACCTACAAGCCAACAAACTAACAAGCCAACAAACTAACAAACCAACAAACGAACTAACCAACAAACCAACAAGCCAACAAGCCAACAAACCAACAAACCAACAAACAAACTAACCAACAAACCAACAAGCCAATACGCCAACAAACCAAAAAACTAACAAACCAACAAACTAACAAACTAACAAACCAACAAGCCAACAAACCAACAAACCAACAAACCAACAAGCCAACAAACCAACAAACCAACAAACCAACAAACCAACATGCCAACAAACCAACAAACTAAGTAACCAGCAAGCCAACAAACCAACAAACCAAGAAGCCAACAAACCAACAAGCCAACAAACCAACAAACCAAGTAACCAAAAAGCCAACAAACTAACAAACCAACAAGCCAACAAGCCAACAAACCAACAAACCAACAAAGCAACAAACCAACAAATCAACAAACCAACAAACCAACAAGCCAATAAGCCAACAAACCAACAAACCAACAAGCCAACAAGCCAGCAAACCAACAAACCAACAAGCCAACAAACCAACAAACCAACAAACCAAAAAACCAACAAACCAACAACCCAACAAACCAACAAACCAACAAACCAACAAACCAACAAACCCACAAACCAACAAGCCAACAAGCCAACAAACCAATAAACTAACAAATCAACAAGCCAACAAACCAACAAACCAACAAGCCAACAAGCCAACAAGCCAACAAACCAATAAACCAAGTAACCAAAAAGCCAATAAACTAACAAACAAACAAGCCAACAAACCAACAAACTAACAAGCCAACAAACCAACAATTAAATAAACCAACAAACCAACAAACCAACAAGCCAACAAACCAACAAGCCAACAAACTAACAAACCAACAAACGAACTAACCAACAAACCAACAAGCCAACAATTCAACAAACAAATAAACCAACAAACCAACAAACCAACAAACCATCAAACCAACAAACCAAAAAACCAACAAACCAACAAACCAACAAGGCAACAAACCAACAATCCAACAAACCAACAAAACAACAAACCAACAAACAAATAAACAAATAAACCAACAAACCAACAAACCAATAAGCCAACAAACCAACAAACCAACAAACCAACAAGCCAACAAACCAACAAGCCAACAAACCAACAAACCAACAAACCAGCAAGCCAACAAACCAACAAACTAACAAGCCAACAAACCAACAAACAAATAAACCAACAAACCAACAAACCTACAAGCCAACAAACCAACAAGCCAACAAACTAACAAACCAACAAACGAACTAACCAACAAACCAACAAGCCAACAAGCCAACAAACCAACAAACCAACAAACAAACTAACCAACAAACCAACAAGCCAACAAACCAACAAACCAACAAACCAAAAAACCAACAAACCAACAAACCAACAAACCAACAAACCAACAAACCAACAAACCAACAAGCTTACAAGCCAACAAACCAATAAACTAACAAATCAACAAGCCACCAAACCAACAAACCAACAAGCCAACAAGCCAACAAGCCAACAAACCAACAAACCAAGTAACCAAAAAGCCAATAAACTAACAAACCAACAAGCCAACAAACCAACAAACTAACAAGCCAACAAACCAACAAACGAACTAACCAACAAACCAACAAGCCAACAAACCAACAAACCAACATGCCAACAAACCAACAAACTAAGTAACCAGCAAGCCAACAAACCAACAAACCAAGAAGCCAACAAACCAACAAGCCAACAAACCAACAAACCAAGTAACCAAAAAGCCAACAAACTAACAAACCAACAAGCCAACAAGCCAACAAACCAACAAACCTACAAAGCAACAAACCAACAAATCAACAAACAAACAAACCAACAAGCCAATAAGCCAACAAACCAACAAACCAACAAGCCAACAAGCCAACAAACCAACAAACCAACAAGCCAACAAACCAACAAACCAACAAACCAAAAAACCAACAAACCAACAAACCAACAAACCAACAAACCAACAAACCAACAAACCAACAAACCAACAAGCCAACAAGCCAACAAACCAATAAACTAACAAATCAACAAGCCAACAAACCAACAAACCAACAAGCCAACAAGCCAAAAAGCCAACAAACCAACAAACCAAGTAACCAAAAAGCCAATAAACTAACAAACCAACAAGCCAACAAACCAACAAACTAACAAGCCAACAAACCAACAAACAAATAAACCAACAAACCAACAAACCAACAAGCCAACAAACCAACAAGCCAACAAACTAACAAACCAACAAACGAACTAACCAACAAACCAACAAGCCAACAATTCAACAAACAAATAAACCAACAAACCAACAAACCAACAAACCAGCAAACCAACAAATCAAAAAACCAACAAACCAACAAACCAACAAGGCAACAAACCAACAATCCAACAAACCAACAAACCAACAAACCAACAAACAAATAAACCAACAAACCAACAAACCAACAAACCAACAAACCAACAAACCAAAAAGCAACAAACCAACAAACCAACAAACTAACAAACCAACGAGCCAACAAACCAAAAAACCAAGAAGCCAACAAGCCAACAAACCAACAAACCAACAAACCAACAAACCAAAAAACCAACAAACCAACAAACCATCAAACGAACAAAGGAACAAGCCAACAAGCCAACAAGCCAACAAACCAACAAACCAACAAGCCAACAAACCAACAAACCAACAAACCAACAAGCCAACAAACCAACAAACCAACAAACAAACTAACCAACAAACCAACAAGCCAACAAACCAACAAACCAACAAACCAAAAAACCAACAAACCAACAAACCAACAAACCAACAAACCAACAAACCAACAAACCAACAAGCTTACAAGCCAACAAACCAATAAACTAACAAATCAACAAGCCAACAAACCAACAAACCAACAAGCCAACAAGCCAACAAGCCAACAAACCAACAAACCAAGTAACCAAAAAGCCAATAAACTAACAAACCAACAAGCCAACAAACCAACAAACTAACAAGCCAACAAACCAACAAACGAACTAACCAACAAACCAACAAGCCAACAAACCAACAAACCAACATGCCAACAAACCAACAAACTAAGTAACCAGCAAGCCAACAAACCAACAAACCAAGAAGCCAACAAACCAACAAGCCAACAAACCAACAAACCAAGTAACCAAAAAGCCAACAAACTAACAAACCAACAAGCCAACAAGCCAACAAACCAACAAACCAACAAAGCAACAAACCAACAAATCAACAAACAAACAAACCAACAAGCCAATAAGCCAACAAACCAACAAACCAACAAGCCAACAAGCCAACAAACCAACAAACCAACAAGCCAACAAACCAACAAACCAACAAACCAAAAAACCAACAAACCAACAAACCAACAAACCAACAAACCAACAAACCAACAAACCAACAAACCAACAAACCAACAAGCCAACAAGCCAACAAACCAATAAACTAACAAATCAACAAGCCAACAAACCAACAAACCAACAAGCCAACAAGCCAAAAAGCCAACAAACCAACAAACCAAGTAACCAAAAAGCCAATAAACTAACAAACCAACAAGCCAACAAACCAACAAACTAACAAGCCAACAAACCAACAAACAAATAAACCAACAAACCAACAAACCAACAAGCCAATAAACCAACAAGCCAACAAACTAACAAACCAACAAACGAACTAACCAACAAACCAACAAGCCAACAATTCAACAAACAAATAAACCAACAAACCAACAAACCAACAAACCAGCAAACCAACAAATCAAAAAACCAACAAACCAACAAACCAACAAGGCAACAAACCAACAATCCAACAAACCAACAAACCAACAAACCAACAAACAAATAAACCAACAAACCAACAAACCAACAAACCAACAAACCAACAAACCAAAAAGCAACAAACCAACAAACCAACAAACTAACAAACCAACAAGCCAACAAACCAAAAAACCAAGAAGCCAACAAGCCAACAAACCAACAAACCAACAAACCAACAAACCAAAAAACCAACAAACCAACAAACCATCAAACGAACAAAGGAACAAGCCAACAAGCCAACAAGCCAACAAACCAACAAACCAACAAGCCAACAAACCAACAAACCAACAAACCAACAAACCAACAAACCAACAAACCAACAAGCAAAAAACCAACAAACCAACAAACCAACAAACCAACTAGCCAACAAGCCAACAGACCAACAAACCAACAAACCAACAAGCCAACAAACCAACAAACCAACAAACCAACAAACCAACAAACCAACAAACCAACAAACCAACAAACCAACAAACCAACAAACCAACAAACCAACAAGCCAACAAGCCAACAAGCCAACAAGCCAACAAATCAACAAACCAACAAACCAACAAACCAACAAACCAACAAACCAACAAGCCAACAAACCAACAAACCAACATGCAAACAAGCCAACAAACCAACAAACCAACAAGCCAACAAACCAACAAACCAACAAGCCATCAAACCAACAAACCAACAAACCATCAAGCCAACAAGCCAACAAACCAACAAACCAACAAACCAACAAACCAACAAGCCAACAAACCAACAAACCAACAAACCAACAAACCAATAAGCCAACAAACCAACAAACCAACAAACCAACATGCCAACAAACCAACAAACCAATAAGCCAACAAACCAACAAACCAACAAACCAACAAGCCAACAAACCAACAAGCCAACAAACCAACAAACCAACAAACCAACAAGCCAACAAGCCAACAAACCAACAAACTAACAAGCCAACAAACCAACAAACAAATAAACCAACAAACCAACAAACCAACAAGCCAACAAACCAACAAGCCAACAAACTAATAAACCAACAAACGAACTAACCAACAAACCAAAAAGCCAACAAGCCAACAAACCAACAAACCAACAAACAAACTAACCAACAAACCAACAAGCCAATACGCCAACAAACCAACAAACCAACAAACCAACAAACTAACAAACTAACAAACCAACAAGCCAACAAACCAACAAACCAACAAGCCAACAAACCAACAAACCAACAAACCAACATGCCAACAAACTAAGTAACCAACAAGCCAACAAACCAACAAACCAAGAAGCCAACAAACCAACAAGCCAACAAACCAACAAACCAACAAACCAAGTAACCAAAAAGCCAACAAACTAGCAAACCAACAAGCCAACAAGCCAACAAACCAACAAACCAACAAAGCAACAAACCAACAAACCAACAAACCAACAAACCAACAAGCCAATAAGCCAACAAACCAACAAACCAACAAGCCAACAAGCCAACAAACCAACAAACCAACAAGCCAACAAACCAACAAACCAACAAACCAAAAAACCAACAAACCAACAAACCAACAAACCAGCAAACCAACAAACTAACAAACCAACAAGCCAACAACCCAACAAACCAATAAACTAACAAATCAACAAGCCAACAAACCAACAAACCAACAAGCCAACAAGCCAACAAACCAACAAACCAAGTAACCAAAAAGCCAATAAACTAACAAACCAACAAGCCAACAAACCAACAAACTAACAAGCCAACAAACCAACAAACAAATAAACCAACAAACCAACAAACAAATAAACCAAAAAACCAACAAGCCAACAAGCCAACAAACCAACAAACCAACAAACCAAAAAACCAACAAACCAACAAACCATCAAACGAACAAAGGAACAAGCCAACAAGCCAACAAACCAACAAACCAACAAGCCAACAAACCAAAAAACCAACAAGCCAACAAGCCAACAAACCAACAAACCAACAAACCAACAAGCCAACAAACCAACAAACCAACAAGCAAAAAACCAACAAACCAACAAACCAACTAGCCAACAAGCCAACATACCAACAAACCAACAAGCCAACAAACCAACAAACCAACAAACCAACAAACCAACAAACCAACAAACCAACAGACCAACAAACCAACAAACCAACAAGCCAACAAGCCAACAAGCCAACAAGCCAACAAACCAACAAACCAATAAACCAACAAACCAACAAACCAACAAACCAACAAGCCAACAAACCAACAAACCAACAAACCAACATGCCAACAAACCAACAAACAAAGGAACCAACAATCCAACAGACCAACAAACCAACAAGCCAACAAGCCAACAAACCAACAAACCAACAAGCCAACAAACCAACAAACAAATAAACCAACAAACCAACAAACCAACAAACCAACAAACCAACAAACCAACAAACTAACAAACCAACAAGCCAACAAACCAACAAACCAACAAGCCAACAAACCAACAAACCAACAAACCAACAAGCCAACAAGCCAACAAACCAACAAACAAACAAACCAACAAACCAACAAACCAAGAAGCCAACAAACCAACAAACCAACAAACCAACATGCCAACAAACCAACAAACAAAGTAACCAGCAAGCCAACAGACCAACAAACCAACAAGCCACCAAGCCAACAAACCAACAAACAAATAAACCAACAAACCAACAAACAAATAAACCAACAAACCAACAAACCAACAAGCCAACAAACCAACAAACCAACAAACCAACAAACCAACAAGCCAACAAACCAACAAGCCAACAAACCAACAAACCAACAAGCCAACAAACCAACAAACTAACAAGCCAACAAACCAACAAACAAAGAAACCAACAAACCAACAAACCAACAAGCCAACAAACCAACAAGCCAACAAACTAACAAACCAACAAACGAACTAACCAACAAACCAACAAGCCAACAAGCCAACAATCCAACAAACCAACAAACGAACTAACCAACAAACCAACAAGCCAATAAGCCAACAAACCAACAAGCCAACGAACCAACAAACCAACAAGCCAACAAACCAACAAACCAACAAACCAACATGCCAACAAACCAACAAACTAAGTAACCAACAAGCCAACAAACCAACAAACCAAGAAGCCAACAAACCAACAAGCCAACAAGCCAACAAACCAACAAACCAACAAAGCAACAAACCAACAAACCAACAAACCAACAAACCAACAAACCAACAAGCCAATAAGCCAACAAACCAACAAGTCAACAAGCCAACAAACCAACAAACCAACAAGCCAACAAACCAACAAACCAACAAACCAAAAAACCAACAAACCAACAAACCAACAAACCAACAAACCAACAAACCAACAAACCAACAAACCAACAAGCCAACAAGCCAACAAACCAACAAACTAACAAATCAACAAGCTAACAAACCAACAAACCAACAAGCTAACAAGCCAACAAACCAACAAACCAAGTAACCACAAAGCCAATAAACTAACGAACCAACAAGCCAACAAACCAACAAGCCAACAAGCCAACAAACCAACAAACCAACAAAGCAACAAAGCAACAAACCAACAAACCAACAAACCAACAAACCAACAAACCAACAAACTAACAAACCAACAAGCCACCAAACCAACAAACCAACAAGCAACAAACAAACAAACCAACAAACCAACAAGCCAACAAGCCAACAAACCAACAAACCAACAAGCCAACAAACCAACAAACGAACAAACCAACATGCCAACAAACCAACAAACAAACAAACAAAACAACCAACAAACCAACAAACCAACAAGCCAACAAACCAACAACCCAACAAACCAACAAGCCAACAAACCAACAAACAAATAAACCAACAAACCAACAAACCAACAAACCAACAAACCAACAAACCAACAAACCAACAAACCAAAAAACCAACAAACCAACAAGCCAACAAGCCAACAAACCAACAAACTAACAAACCAACAAGCCAACAAGCCAACAAGCCAACAAACCAACAAACAAACAAACCAACAAACCAACAAGCCAACAAACCAACAAACCAACAAACCAACATGCCAACAAACCAACATGCCAACAAACCAACAAACAAAGGAACCAACAATCCAACAGACCAACAAACCAACAAGCCAACAAGCCAACAAACCAACAAACCAACAAGCCAACAAACCAACAAACAAATAAACCAACAAACCAACAAACCAACAAACCAACAAACCAACAAACCAACAAACTAACAAACCAACAAGCCAACAAACCAACAAACCAACAAGCCAACAAACCAACAGACCAACAAACCAACAAGCCAACAAGCCAACAAACCAACAAACAAACAAACCAACAAACCAACAAACCAAGAAGCCAACAAACCAACAAACCAACAAACCAACATGCCAACAAACCAACAAACAAAGTAACCAGCAAGCCAACAGACCAACAAACCAACAAGCCACCAAGCCAACAAACCAACAAACAAATAAACCAACAAACCAACAAACAAATAAACCAACAAACCAACAAACCAACAAGCCAACAAACCAACAAACCAACAAACCAACAAGCCAACAAACCAACAAGCCAACAAACCAACAAACCAACAAACCAACAAGCCAACAAACCAACAAACTAACAAGCCAACAAACCAACAAACAAATAAACCAACAAACCAACAAACCAACAAGCCAACAAACCAACAAGCCAACAAACCAACAAGCCAATAAGCCAACAAACCAACAAGCCAACGAACCAACAAACCAACAAGCCCACAAACCAACAAACCAACAAACCAACATGCCAACAAACCAACAAACTAAGTAACCAACAAGCCAACAAACCAACAAACCAAGAAGCCAACAAACCAACAAGCCAACAAACCAACAAACCAACAAACCAAGTAACCAAAAAGCCAACAAACTAACAAACTAACAAACCAACAAGCCAACAAGCCAACAAGCCAACAAACCAACAAACCAACAAAGCAACAAACCAACAAACCAACAAACCAACAAACCAACAAACCAACATGCCAATAAGCCAACAAACCAACAAGTCAACAAGCCAACAAACCAACAAACCAACAAGCCAACAAACCAACAAACCAACAAACCAAAAAACCAACAAACCAACAAACCAACAAACCAACAAACCAACAAACCAACAAACCAACAAGCCAACAAGCCAACAAACCAACAAACTAACAAATCAACAAGCTAACAAACCAACAAACCAACAAGCTAACAAGCCAACAAACCAACAAACCAAAACCAAAAAGCCAATAAACTAACGAACCAACAAGCCAACAAACCAACAAGCCAACAAGCCAACAAACCAACAAACCAACAAAGCAACAAACCAACAAACCAACAAACCAACAAACCAACAAACCAACAAACTAACAAACCAACAAGCCACCAAACCAACAAACCAACAAGCAACAAACCAACAAACCAACAAGCCAACAAGCCAACAAGCCAACAAACCAACAAACCAACAAGCCAACAAACCAACAAACAAACAAACCAACATGCCAACAAACCAACAAACCAACAAACAAAAAAACCAACAAACCAACAAACCAACAAGCCAACAAACCAACAACCCAACAAACCAACAAGCCAACAAACCAACAAACAAATAAACCAACAAACCAACAAACCAACAAACCAACAAACCAACAAACCAACAAACCAACAAACCAACAAACCAAAAAACCAACAAACCAACAAGCCAACAAGCCAACAAACCAACAAACTAACAAACCAACAAGCCAACAAACCAACAAACCAACAAGCCAACAAGCCAACAAACCAACAAACCAACAAACCAAAAAACCAACAAACCAACAAACCCTCAAACGAACAAAGCAAAAAGCCAACAAGCCAACAAACCAACAAACCAACAAGCCAACAAACCAACAAACCAACAAGCCAACAAGCCAACAAACCAACAACCCAACAAACCAACAAGCCAACAAACCAACAAACCAACAAGCCAACACACCAACAAACCAACAAACCAACAAACCAACAAGCCAACAAGCCAACAAACCAACAAACCAACAAGCCAACAAACCAACAAACCAACAAATTAACAAACCAACAAGCCAACAAACCAACAAACCAACAAGGCAACAAACGAACAAACCAACAAACCAACAAGTCAACAAGCCAACAAGCCAACAAACCAACAAACCAACAAACCAACAAGCCAACAAACCAACAAACCAACAAACCAACATGCCAACAAACCAACAAACCAACAAACCAACATGCCAACAAACCAACAAACTAAGCAACCAACAAGCCAACAAACCAAGCCAACAAACCAACAAACACACAAGCCAACAAGCCAACAAACCAAGAAACAAATAAACCAACAAACCAACAAACCAACAAGCCAACAAACCAACAAGCCAACAAACTAACAAACCAACAAACGAACTAACCAACAAACCAACAAGCCAACAAGCCAACAAACCAACAAACCAACAAACGAACCAACCAACAAACCAACAAGCCAACCAGCCAACAAACCAACAAACCAACAAACCAACAAACTAACAAACCAACAAGCCAACAAACCAACAAACCAACAAGCCAACAAACCAACAAACCAACAAGCCAACATGCCAACAAACCAACAAACTAAGTAACCAACAAGCCAACAAACCAACAAACCAACAAGCCAACAAGCCAACAAACCAACAAACCAACAAGCAAACAAACCAACAAACCAACAAACCAACAAGCCAACAAACCAACAAATCAACAAACCAACAAGCCAACAAACCAACAAGCCAACAAACCAACAAGCCAACAAACCAACAAACCAACAAGCCAACAAGCCAACAAACCAACAAACCAACAAGCCAACAAACCAACAAACCAACAAGCCAACAAACCAACAAACAAACAAGCCAACAAACCAACAAACCAACAAACCAACAAGCCAACAAACCAACAAACAAATAAACCAACAAACCAAAAAACCAACAAACCAACAAACTAACAAACCAACACACCAACAAACCAACAAGCCAACAAGCCAACAAACCAACAAACCAACAAACCAACAAACTAACAAGCCAACAAACCAACAAACCAAGTAACCAAAAAGCCAACAAACTAACAAACCAACAAGCCAAAAAGCCAACAAACCAACAAACCAACAAACCCACAAAGCAACAAACCAACAACCCAAAAAACCAACAAACCAACAAGCCGACAAACCAACAAACCAACAAGCCAACAAGCCAACAAACCAACAAACCAACAAACCAACAAGCCAACAAACCAACAAACCAACATGCCAAAAAACCAACAAACTAAGTAACCAACAAGCCAAAAAACCAACAAACCGACAAGCCAACAAGCAAACAAACCAACAAACCAACAAGCCAACAAACCAACAAAACAACAAACCAACAAGCCAACAAACCAACGAACAAATAAACCAACAAACCAACAAGCCAACAAACCAACAAACCAACAAACCAACAAGCCAACAAACCAACAAACCAACAAACCAACAAGCCAACAAACCAACAAACAAATAAACCAACAAACCAACAAACCAACAAACCAGCAAACCAAAAAACCAACAAACCAACAAGCCAACAAGTCAACAAACCAACAAACGAACTAACCAACAAACCAACAAGCCAACAAGCTAACAAGCCAACAAACCAACAAACCAACACACGAACTAACCAACAATCCAACAAGCCAACAAACCAACAAGCCAACAAAACAACAAACCAACAAACCAACAAACCAACAAACCAACAAGCCAACAAGCCAACAAACCAACAAACCAACAAGCCAACAAACCAACAAACCAACAAACCAACAAGCCAACAAACCAACAAACAAATAAACCAACAAACCAACAAACCAACAAACCAACAAACCAACAAACTAACAAACCAACAAGCCAACAAACCAACAAACCAACAAGCCAACAAACCAACAAACCAACAAACCAACAAGCCAACAAGCCAACAAACCAACAAACCAACAAGCCAACAAACCAACAAACCAACAAGCCAACAAACCAACAAACCAACAAGCCAACAAACCAACAAACCAACAGACCAACAAACCAACATGCCAAAAAACCAACAAACTAAGTAACTAACAAGCCAACAAACCATCAAACCAACAAACCAACAAACCAACAAACCAACAAACCAACAAGCCAACAAACCAACAAACAAATAAACCAACAAACCAACAATCCAACAAACCAACAAACCAAAAAACCAACAAACCAACAAGCCAACAAGCCAACAAACCAACAAACTAACAAACCAACAAACGAACTAACCAACAAACCAACAAGCCAACAAGCCAACAGACCAACAAACCAACAAACCAACAAACTAAGTAACCAACAAGCCAACAAACCAACAAGCCAACAAGCCAACAAACCAACAAACCAACAAACCAACAAGCCAACAAACCAACAAACCAAGAAACCAACAAACCAAAAAACCAAAAACCAAC
Organism: Atherix ibis; assembly: GCA_958298945.1. NCBI lineage: Eukaryota > Metazoa > Arthropoda > Insecta > Diptera > Athericidae > Atherix > Atherix ibis. Next base: position 34,217,711 of record OY282608.1, read on the forward strand.
AAACCAACAAACCAACAAACTAACAAACCAACAAACCAACAAGCTAACAAGCCAACAAACCAACAAACCAACAAACCAACAAGCCAACAAACCAACAAACCAACAAACCAACAAGCCAACAAACCAACAAACCAACAAGCCAACAAGCCAACAAACCAACAAACCAACAAACCAACAAGCCAACAAACCAACAAACCAACAAGCAAAAAATCAACAAACCAACAAACCAACTAGCCAACAAGCCAACATACCAACAAACCAACAAGCCAACAAACCAACAAATCAAGAAACCGACAAACCAACAAACCAACAAACCAACAAACCAACAAACCAACAAACCAACAAGCCAACAAGCCAACAAGCCAACAAGCCAACAAACCAACAAACTAACAAACCAACAAACCAACAAACCAACAAGCCAACAAACCAACAAACCAACAAACCAACATGCCAACAAACTAACAAACAAAGTAACCAACAAGCCAACAGACCAACAAACCAACAACCCAACAAGCCAACAAACCAACAAACCAACAAGCCAACAAACCAACAAACAAATAAACCAACAAACCAACAAACCAACAAACCAACAAACCAACAAACCAACAAACCAACAAACCAACAAACCAACAAACCAACAAACCAACAAACCAACAAGCCAACAAACCAACAAGCCAACAAACCAACAAACCAACAAACCAAGTAACCAAAAAGCCAACAAACTAACAAACCAACAAGCCAACAAGCCAACAAACCAACAAACCAACAAACCCACAAAGCAACAAACCAACAACCCAACAAACCAACAAACCAACAAGCCGACAAACCAACAAACCAACAAGCCAACAAGCCAACAAACCAACAAACCAACAAACCAACAAGCCAACAAACCAACAAACCAACATGCCAAAAAACCAACAAACTAAGTAACCAACAAGCCAAAAAACCAACAAACCGACAAGCCAACAAGCCAACAAACCAACAAACCAACAAGCCAACAAACCAACAAAACAACAAACCAACAAGCCAACAAACCAACGAACAAATAAACCAACAAACCAACAAGCCAACAAACCAACAAACCAACAAACCAACAAGCCAACAAATCAACAAACCAACAAACCAACAAGCCAACAAACCAACAAACAAATAAACTAACAAACCAACAAACCAACAAACCAGCAAACCAAAAAAACAACAAACCAACAAGCCAACAAGCCAACAAACCAAGAAACGAACTAACCAACAAACCAACAAGCCAACAAGCCAACAAGCCAACAAACCAACAAACCAACACACGAACTAACCAAAAAACCAACAAGCCAACAAGCCAACAAACCAACAAGCCAACAAAACAACAAACCACCAAACCAACAAACCAATAAGCCAACAACCCAACAAACCAACAAACCAACAAGCCAACAAGCCAAAAAACCAACAAACCAACAAGCCAACAAACCAACAAGCCAACAAACCAACAAACAAATAAACTAACAAACCAACAAACCAACAAACCAACAAACCAACAAACTAACAAACCAAGAAGCCAACAAACCAACAAACCAACAAGCCAACAAACCAACAAACCAACAAACCAACAAGCCAACAAGCCACAAACCAATAAACCAACAAGCCAACAAACCAACAAACCAACACACGAACTAACCAACAAACCAACAAACCAACAAACCAACAAGCCAACAAGCCAACAAGCCAACAAACCAACTAACCAACACACGAACTAACCAACAAACCAACAAGCCAACAAGCCAACAAACCAACAAGCCAACAAAACAACAAACCACCAAACCAACAAACCAATAAGCCAACAACCCAACAAACCAACAAACCAACAAGCCAACAAACCAACAAACAAATAAACCAACAAACCAACAAATCAACAAACCAACAAACCAACAAACCAACAAACCAACAAACCAACAAACCAACAAACCAACAAGCCAACAAACCAACAAGCCAACAAACCAACAAACCAACAAACCAAGTAACCAAAAAGCCAACAAACTAACAAACCAACAAGCCAACAAGCCAACAAACCAACAAACCAACAAACCCACAAAGCAACAAACCAACAACCCAAAAAACCAACAAACCAACAAGCCGACAAACCAACAAACCAACAAGCCAACAAGCCAACAAACCAACAAACCAACAAACCAACAAGCCAACAAACCAACAAACCAACATGCCAAAAAACCAACAAACTAAGTAACCAACAAGCCAAAAAACCAACAAACCGACAAGCCAACAAGCCAACAAACCAACAAACCAACAAGCCAACAAACCAACAAAACAACAAACCAACAAGCCAACAAACCAACGAACAAATAAACCAACAAACCAACAAGCCAACAAACCAACAAACCAACAAACCAACAAGCCAACAAACCAACAAACCAACAAACCAACAAGCCAACAAACCAACAAACAAATAAACCAACAAACCAACAAACCAACAAACCAGCAAACCAAAAAAACAACAAACCAACAAGCCAACAAGCCAACAAACCAACAAACGAACTAACCAACAAACCAACAAGCCAACAAGCCAACAAGCCAACAAACCAACAAACCAACACACGAACTAACCAACAAACCAACAAGCCAACAAGCCAACAAACCAACAAGCCAACAAAACAACAAACCACCAAACCAACAAACCAATAAGCCAACAACCCAACAAACCAACAAACCAACAAGCCAACAAGCCAACAAACCAACAAACCAACAAGCCAACAAACGAACAAACCAACAAACCAACAAGCCAACAAACCAACAAACAAATAAACCAACAAACCAACAAACCAACAAACCAACAAACCAACAAACTAACAAACCAACAAGCCAACAAACCAACAAACCAACAAGCCAACAAACCAACAAACCAACAAACCAACAAGCCAACAAGCCAACAAACCAATAAACCAACAAGCCAACAAACCAACAAACCAACAAGCCAACATGCCAAAAAACCAACAAACTAAGTAACTAACAAGCCAACAAACCATCAAACCAACAAACCAACAAACCAACAAACCAACAAACCAACAAGCCAACAAACCAACAAACTAACAAGCCAACAAACCAACAAACAAATAAACCAACAAACCAACAAGCCAACAAACCAACAAGCCAACAAACCAACAAACCAACAAACCAAGTAACCAAAAAGCCAACAAACTAACAAACCAACAAGCCAACAAGCCAACAAACCAACAAACCAACAAACCAACAAAGCAAGTAACCAAAAAGCCAACAAACTAACAAACCAACAAGCCAACAAGCCAACAAACCAACAAACCAACAAACCCACAAAGCAACAAACCAACAACCCAACAAACCAACAAACCAACAAGCCGACAAATCAACAAACCAACAAGCCAACAAGCCAACAAACCAACAAACCAACAAACCAACAAGCCAACAAACCAACAAACCAACATGCCAAAAAACCAACAAACTAAGTAACCAACAAGCCAAAAAACCAACAAACCGACAAGCCAACAAGCCAACAAACCAACAAACCAACAAGCCAACAAACCAACAAAACAACAAACCAACAAGCCAATAAACCAACGAACAAATAAACCAACAAACCAACAAGCCAACAAACCAACAAACCAACAAACCAACAAGCCAACAAACCAACAAACCAACAAACCAACAAGCCAACAAACCAACAAACAAATAAACTAACAAACCAACAAACCAACAAACCAGCAAACCAAAAAAACAACAAGCCAACAAACCAACAAACGAACTAACCAACAAACCAACAAGCCAACAAGCCAACAAACCAACAAACCAACACACGAACTAACCAACAAACCAACAAGCCAACAAGCCAACAAGCCAACAAACCAACAAGCCAACAAAACAACAAACCACCAAACCAACAAACCAATAAGCCAACAACCCAACAAACCAACAAACCAACAAGCCAACAAGCCAACAAACCAACAAACCAACAAGCCAACAAACCAACAAACCAACAAACCAACAAGCCAACAAACCAACAAACAAATAAACCAACAAACCAACAAACCAACAAACCAACAAACCAACAAACCAACAAACTAACAAACCAACAAGCCAACAAACCAACAAACCAACAAACCAACAAGCCAACAAACCAACAAACCAACAAACCAACAAGCCAACAAGCCAACAAACCAATAAACCAACAAGCCAACAAACCAACAAACCAACATGCCAAAAAACCAACAAACTAAGTAACCAACAAGCCAAAAAACCAACAAACCAACAAACAAATAAACCAACAAACCAACAAACCAACAAACCAGCAAACCAAAAAACCAACAAACCAACAAGCCAACAAGTCAACAAACCAACAAACGAACTAACCAACAAACCAACAAGCCAACAAGCTAACAAGCCAACAAACCAACAAACCAACACACGAACTAACCAACAATCCAACAAGCCAACAAACCAACAAGCCAACAAAACAACAAACCAACAAACCAACAAACCAACAAACCAACAAGCCAACAAGCCAACAAACCAACAAACCAACAAGCCAACAAACCAACAAACCAACAAACCAACAAGCCAACAAACCAACAAACAAATAAACCAACAAACCAACAAACCAACAAACCAACAAACCAACAAACTAACAAACCAACAAGCCAACAAACCAACAAACCAACAAGCCAACAAACCAACAAACCAACAAACCAACAAGCCAACAAGCCAACAAACCAACAAACCAACAAGCCAACAAACCAACAAACCAACAAGCCAACAAACCAACAAACCAACAAGCCAACAAACCAACAAACCAACAAACCAACAAACCAACATGCCAAAAAACCAACAAACTAAGTAACTAACAAGCCAACAAACCATCAAACCAACAAACCAACAAACCAACAAACCAACAAACCAACAAGCCAACAAACCAACAAACAAATAAACCAACAAACCAACAATCCAACAAACCAACAAACCAAAAAACCAACAAACCAACAAGCCAACAAGCCAACAAACCAACAAACTAACAAACCAACAAACGAACTAACCAACAAACCAACAAGCCAACAAGCCAACAGACCAACAAACCAACAAACCAACAAACTAAGTAACCAACAAGCCAACAAACCAACAAGCCAACAAGCCAACAAACCAACAAACCAACAAACCAACAAGCCAACAAACCAACAAACCAAGAAACCAACAAACCAAAAAACCAAAAAACCAACAAACCAACAAACCAACAAACTAACAAACCAACAAACCAACAAGCTAACAAGCCAACAAACCAACAAACCAACAAACCAACAAGCCAACAAACCAACAAACCAACAAACCAACAAGCCAACAAACCAACAAACCAACAAGCCAACAAGCCAACAAACCAACAAACCAACAAACCAACAAGCCAACAAACCAACAAACCAACAAGCAAAAAATCAACAAACCAACAAACCAACTAGCCAACAAGCCAACATACCAACAAACCAACAAGCCAACAAACCAACAAATCAAGAAACCGACAAACCAACAAACCAACAAACCAACAAACCAACAAACCAACAAACCAACAAGCCAACAAGCCAACAAGCCAACAAGCCAACAAACCAACAAACTAACAAACCAACAAACCAACAAACCAACAAGCCAACAAACCAACAAACCAACAAACCAACATGCCAACAAACTAACAAACAAAGTAACCAACAAGCCAACAGACCAACAAACCAACAACCCAACCAGCCAACAAACCAACAAACCAACAAGCCAACAAACCAACAAACAAATAAACCAACAAACCAACAAACCAACAAACCAACAAACCAACAAACCAACAAACCAACAAACCAACAAACCAACAAACCAACAAACCAACAAACCAACAAGCCAACAAACCAACAAGCCAACAAACCAACAAACCAACAAACCAAGTAACCAAAAAGCCAACAAACTAACAAACCAACAAGCCAACAAGCCAACAAACCAACAAACCAACAAACCCACAAAGCAACAAACCAACAACCCAACAAACCAACAAACCAACAAGCCGACAAACCAACAAACCAACAAGCCAACAAGCCAACAAACCAACAAACCAACAAACCAACAAGCCAACAAACCAACAAACCAACATGCCAAAAAACCAACAAACTAAGTAACCAACAAGCCAAAAAACCAACAAACCGACAAGCCAACAAGCCAACAAACCAACAAACCAACAAGCCAACAAACCAACAAAACAACAAACCAACAAGCCAACAAACCAACGAACAAATAAACCAACAAACCAACAAGCCAACAAACCAACAAACCAACAAACCAACAAGCCAACAAATCAACAAACCAACAAACCAACAAGCCAACAAACCAACAAACAAATAAACTAACAAACCAACAAACCAACAAACCAGCAAACCAAAAAAACAACAAACCAACAAGCCAACAAGCCAACAAACCAAGAAACGAACTAACCAACAAACCAACAAGCCAACAAGCCAACAAGCCAACAAACCAACAAACCAACACACGAACTAACCAAAAAACCAACAAGCCAACAAGCCAACAAACCAACAAGCCAACAAAACAACAAACCACCAAACCAACAAACCAATAAGCCAACAACCCAACAAACCAACAAACCAACAAGCCAACAAGCCAAAAAACCAACAAACCAACAAGCCAACAAACCAACAAGCCAACAAACCAACAAACAAATAAACTAACAAACCAACAAACCAACAAACCAACAAACCAACAAACTAACAAACCAAGAAGCCAACAAACCAACAAACCAACAAGCCAACAAACCAACAAACCAACAAACCAACAAGCCAACAAGCCACAAACCAATAAACCAACAAGCCAACAAACCAACAAACCAACACACGAACTAACCAACAAACCAACAAACCAACAAGCCAACAAGCCAACAAGCCAACAAACCAACTAACCAACACACGAACTAACCAACAAACCAACAAGCCAACAAGCCAACAAACCAACAAGCCAACAAAACAACAAACCACCAAACCAACAAACCAATAAGCCAACAACCCAACAAACCAACAAACCAACAAGCCAACAAACCAACAAACAAATAAACCAACAAACCAACAAATCAACAAACCAACAAACCAACAAACCAACAAACCAACAAACCAACAAACCAACAAACCAACAAGCCAACAAACCAACAAGCCAACAAACCAACAAACCAACAAACCAAGTAACCAAAAAGCCAACAAACTAACAAACCAACAAGCCAACAAGCCAACAAACCAACAAACCAACAAACCCACAAAGCAACAAACCAACAACCCAAAAAACCAACAAACCAACAAGCCGACAAACCAACAAACCAACAAGCCAACAAGCCAACAAACCAACAAACCAACAAACCAACAAGCCAACAAACCAACAAACCAACATGCCAAAAAACCAACAAACTAAGTAACCAACAAGCCAAAAAACCAACAAACCGACAAGCCAACAAGCCAACAAACCAACAAACCAACAAGCCAACAAACCAACAAAACAACAAACCAACAAGCCAACAAACCAACGAACAAATAAACCAACAAACCAACAAGCCAACAAACCAACAAACCAACAAACCAACAAGCCAACAAACCAACAAACCAACAAACCAACAAGCCAACAAACCAACAAACAAATAAACCAACAAACCAACAAACCAACAAACCAGCAAACCAAAAAAACAACAAACCAACAAGCCAACAAGCCAACAAACCAACAAACGAACTAACCAACAAACCAACAAGCCAACAAGCCAACAAGCCAACAAACCAACAAACCAACACACGAACTAACCAACAAACCAACAAGCCAACAAGCCAACAAACCAACAAGCCAACAAAACAACAAACCACCAAACCAACAAACCAATAAGCCAACAACCCAACAAACCAACAAACCAACAAGCCAACAAGCCAACAAACCAACAAACCAACAAGCCAACAAACGAACAAACCAACAAACCAACAAGCCAACAAACCAACAAACAAATAAACCAACAAACCAACAAACCAACAAACCAACAAACCAACAAACTAACAAACCAACAAGCCAACAAACCAACAAACCAACAAGCCAACAAACCAACAAACCAACAAACCAACAAGCCAACAAGCCAACAAACCAATAAACCAACAAGCCAACAAACCAACAAACCAACAAGCCAACATGCCAAAAAACCAACAAACTAAGTAACTAACAAGCCAACAAACCATCAAACCAACAAACCAACAAACCAACAAACCAACAAACCAACAAGCCAACAAACCAACAAACTAACAAGCCAACAAACCAACAAACAAATAAACCAACAAACCAACAAGCCAACAAACCAACAAGCCAACAAACCAACAAACCAACAAACCAAGTAACCAAAAAGCCAACAAACTAACAAACCAACAAGCCAACAAGCCAACAAACCAACAAACCAACAAACCAACAAAGCAAGTAACCAAAAAGCCAACAAACTAACAAACCAACAAGCCAACAAGCCAACAAACCAACAAACCAACAAACCCACAAAGCAACAAACCAACAACCCAACAAACCAACAAACCAACAAGCCGACAAATCAACAAACCAACAAGCCAACAAGCCAACAAACCAACAAACCAACAAACCAACAAGCCAACAAACCAACAAACCAACATGCCAAAAAACCAACAAACTAAGTAACCAACAAGCCAAAAAACCAACAAACCGACAAGCCAACAAGCCAACAAACCAACAAACCAACAAGCCAACAAACCAACAAAACAACAAACCAACAAGCCAATAAACCAACGAACAAATAAACCAACAAACCAACAAGCCAACAAACCAACAAACCAACAAACCAACAAGCCAACAAACCAACAAACCAACAAACCAACAAGCCAACAAACCAACAAACAAATAAACTAACAAACCAACAAACCAACAAACCAGCAAACCAAAAAAACAACAAGCCAACAAACCAACAAACGAACTAACCAACAAACCAACAAGCCAACAAGCCAACAAACCAACAAACCAACACACGAACTAACCAACAAACCAACAAGCCAACAAGCCAACAAGCCAACAAACCAACAAGCCAACAAAACAACAAACCACCAAACCAACAAACCAATAAGCCAACAACCCAACAAACCAACAAACCAACAAGCCAACAAGCCAACAAACCAACAAACCAACAAGCCAACAAACCAACAAACCAACAAACCAACAAGCCAACAAACCAACAAACAAATAAACCAACAAACCAACAAACCAACAAACCAACAAACCAACAAACCAACAAACTAACAAACCAACAAGCCAACAAACCAACAAACCAACAAACCAACAAGCCAACAAACCAACAAACCAACAAACCAACAAGCCAACAAGCCAACAAACCAATAAACCAACAAGCCAACAAACCAACAAACCAACAAACCAACATGCCAAAAAACCAACAAACTAAGTAACTAACAAGCCAACAAACCATCAAACCAACAAACCAATAAACCAACAAACCAACAAACCAACAAGCCAACAAACCAACAAACAAATAAACCAACAAACCAACAGACCAACAAACCAACAAACCAAAAAACCAACAAACCAACAAGCCAACAAGCCAACAAACCAAGAAACTAACAAACCAACAAACGAACTAACCAACAAACCAACAAGCCAACAAGCCAACAGACCAACAAACCAACAAACCAACAAACTAAGTAACCAACAAGCCAACAAACCAACAAACCAACAAGCCAACAAATCAACAAACCAACAAATCAACAAGCCAACAAACCAACAAACCAACAAACCAACAAACTAACAAACCAACAAACCAACAAGCCAACAAGCCAACAAACCAACAAACCAACAAACCAACAAGCCAACAAACCAACAAACCAACAAACCAACAAGCCAACAAACCAAAAAAACCAACAAGCCAACAAGCCAACAAACCAACAAACCAACAAACCAACAAGCCAACAAACCAACAAACCAACAAGCAAAAAACCAACAAACCAACTAGCCAACAAGCCAACATACCAACAAACCAACAAGCAAACAAACCAACAAACCAACAAACCGACAAACCAACAAACCAACAAACCAACAAACCAATAAGCCAACAACCCAACAAACCAACAAACCAACAAGCCAACAAGCCAACAAACCAACAAACCAACAAGCCAACAAACCAACAAACCAACAAACCAACAAGCCAACAAACCAACAAACAAATAAACCAACAAACCAACAAACCAACAAACCAACAAACCAACAAACCAACAAACTAACAAACCAACAAGCCAACAAACCAACAAACCAACAAACCAACAAGCCAACAAACCAACAAACCAACAAACCAACAAGCCAACAAGCCAACAAACCAATAAACCAACAAGCCAACAAACCAACAAACCAACAAACCAACATGCCAAAAAACCAACAAACTAAGTAACTAACAAGCCAACAAACCATCAAACCAACAAACCAATAAACCAACAAACCAACAAACCAACAAGCCAACAAACCAACAAACAAATAAACCAACAAACCAACAGACCAACAAACCAACAAACCAAAAAACCAACAAACCAACAAGCCAACAAGCCAACAAACCAAGAAACTAACAAACCAACAAACGAACTAACCAACAAACCAACAAGCCAACAAGCCAACAGACCAACAAACCAACAAACCAACAAACTAAGTAACCAACAAGCCAACAAACCAACAAACCAACAAGCCAATAAATCAACAAACCAACAAACCAACAAGCCAACAAACCAACAAACCAACAAACCAACAAACTAACAAACCAACAAACCAACAAGCCAACAAGCCAACAAACCAACAAACCAACAAACCAACAAGCCAACAAACCAACAAACCAACAAACCAACAAGCCAACAAACCAAAAAAACCAACAAGCCAACAAGCCAACAAACCAACAAACCAACAAACCAACAAGCCAACAAACCAACAAACCAACAAGCAAAAAACCAACAAACCAACTAGCCAACAAGCCAACATACCAACAAACCAACAAGCAAACAAACCAACAAACCAACAAACCGACAAACCAACAAACCAACAAACCAACAAACCAACAAACCAACAAACCAACAAGCCAACAAGCCAACAAGCCAACAAGCCAACAAACCAACAAACTAACAAACCAACAAACCAACAAACCAACAAGCCAACAAACCAACAAACCAACAAACCAACATGCCAACAAACCAACAAACAAAGTAACCAACAAGCCAACAGACCAACAAACCAACAAACCAACAAGCCAACAAGCCAACAAACCAACAAACCAACAAGCCAACAAACCAACAAGCCAACAAACCAACAAACAAATAAACCAACAAACCAACAAACCAACAAACCAACAAACCAACAAACCAACAAACCAACAAACTAACAAACCAACAAGCCAACAAACCAACAAACCAACAAGCCAACAAACCAACAAACCAACAAACCAACAAGCCAACAAGCCAACAAACACACAAACCAACAAACCAACAAACCAACAAACCAAGAAGCCAACAAACCAACAAACCAACAAACCAACATGCCAACAAACCAACAAACAAAGTAACCAGCAAGCAAACAGACCAACAAACCAACAAGCCAACAAGGCAACAAACCAACAAACAAATAAACCAACAAACCAACAAACCAACAAACCAACAAACCAACAAACCAACAAACTAACAAACCAACAAGCCAACAAACCAACAAACCAACAAACCAACAAGCCAACAAACCAACAAACCAACAAACCAACAAGCCAACAAGCCAACAAACCAATAAACCAACAAGCCAACAAACCAACAAACCAACAAACCAACATGCCAAAAAACCAACAAACTAAGTAACTAACAAGCCAACAAACCATCAAACCAACAAACCAATAAACCAACAAACCAACAAACCAACAAGCCAACAAACCAACAAACAAATAAACCAACAAACCAACAGACCAACAAACCAACAAACCAAAAAACCAACAAACCAACAAGCCAACAAGCCAACAAACCAAGAAACTAACAAACCAACAAACGAACTAACCAACAAACCAACAAGCCAACAAGCCAACAGACCAACAAACCAACAAACCAACAAACTAAGTAACCAACAAGCCAACAAACCAACAAACCAACAAGCCAACAAATCAACAAACCAACAAACCAACAAGCCAACAAACCAACAAACCAACAAACCAACAAACTAACAAACCAACAAACCAACAAGCCAACAAGCCAACAAACCAACAAACCAACAAACCAACAAGCCAACAAACCAACAAACCAACAAACCAACAAGCCAACAAACCAAAAAAACCAACAAGCCAACAAGCCAACAAACCAACAAACCAACAAACCAACAAGCCAACAAACCAACAAACCAACAAGCAAAAAACCAACAAACCAACTAGCCAACAAGCCAACATACCAACAAACCAACAAGCAAACAAACCAACAAACCAACAAACCGACAAACCAACAAACCAACAAACAAACAAACCAACAAACCAACAAACCAACAAGCCAACAAGCCAACAAGCCAACAAGCCAACAAACCAACAAACTAACAAACCAACAAACCAACAAACCAACAAGCCAACAAACCAACAAACCAACAAACCAACATGCCAACAAACCAACAAACAAAGTAACCAACAAGCCAACAGACCAACAAACCAACAAACCAACAAGCCAACAAGCCAACAAACCAACAAACCAACAAGCCAACAAACCAACAAGCCAACAAACCAACAAACAAATAAACCAACAAACCAACAAACCAACAAACCAACAAACCAACAAACCAACAAACCAACAAACTAACAAACCAACAAGCCAACAAACCAACAAACCAACAAGCCAACAAACCAACAAACCAACAAACCAACAAGCCAACAAGCCAACAAACACACAAACCAACAAACCAACAAACCAACAAACCAAGAAGCCAACAAACCAACAAACCAACAAACCAACATGCCAACAAACCAACAAACAAAGTAACCAGCAAGCAAACAGACCAACAAACCAACAAGCCAACAAGGCAACAAACCAACAAACAAATAAACCAACAAACCAACAAACAAATAAACCAACAAACCAACAAACCAACAAGATAACAAACCAACAAACCAACAAACCAACAAGCCAACAAACCAACAAGCCAACAAACCAACAAACCAACAAACCAACAAGCCAACAAACCAACAAACTAACAAGCCAACAAACCAACAAACAAATAAACCAACAAACCAACAAACCAACAAGCCAACAAACCAACAAACCAACAAACCAACAAGCCAACAAACCAACAAGCCAACAAACCAACAAACCAACAAACCAACAAGCCAACAAACCAACAAACTAACAAGCCAACAAACCAACAAACAAATAAACCAACAAACCAACAAACCAACAAGCCAACAAACCAACAAGCCAACAAACTAACAAACCAACAAACGAACTAACCAACAAACCAACAAGCCAACAAGCCAACAAACCAACAAACCAACAAACGAACTAACCAACAAACCAACAAGCCAATAAGCCAACAAACCAACAAGCCAACGAACCAACAAACCAACAAGCCAACAAACCAACAAACCAACAAACCAACATGCCAACAAACCAACAAACTAAGTAACCAACAAGCCAACAAACCAACAAACCAAGAAGCCAACAAACCAACAAGCCAACAAACCAAGTAAACAAAAAGCCAACAAACTAACAAACCAACAAGCCAACAAGCCAACAAACCAACAAACCAACAAAGCAACAAACCAACAAACCAACAAACCAACAAACCAACAAGCCAGTAAGCCAACAAACCAACAAGCCAACAAGCCAACAAAATAACACACCAACAAACCAACAAACCAACAAACCAACAAACCAACAAACCAACAAACCAACAAACTAACAAACCAACAAACCAACAAGCCAACAAGCCAACAAACCAACAAACCAACAAACCAACAAGCCAACAAACCAACAAACCAACAAACCAACAAGCCAACAAACCAAAAAAACCAACAAGCCAACAAGCCAACAAACCAACAAACCAACAAACCAACAAGCCAACAAACCAACAAACCAACAAGCAAAAAACCAACAAACCAACTAGCCAACAAGCCAACATACCAACAAACCAACAAGCAAACAAACCAACAAACCAACAAACCGACAAACCAACAAACCAACAAACCAACAAACCAACAAACCAACAAACCAACAAGCCAACAAGCCAACAAGCCAACAAGCCAACAAACCAACAAACTAACAAACCAACAAACCAACAAACCAACAAGCCAACAAACCAACAAACCAACAAACCAACATGCCAACAAACCAACAAACAAAGTAACCAACAAGCCAACAGACCAACAAACCAACAAACCAACAAGCCAACAAGCCAACAAACCAACAAACCAACAAGCCAACAAACCAACAAGCCAACAAACCAACAAACAAATAAACCAACAAACCAACAAACCAACAAACCAACAAACCAACAAACCAACAAACCAACAAACTAACAAACCAACAAGCCAACAAACCAACAAACCAACAAGCCAACAAACCAACAAACCAACAAACCAACAAGCCAACAAGCCAACAAACACACAAACCAACAAACCAACAAACCAACAAACCAAGAAGCCAACAAACCAACAAACCAACAAACCAACATGCCAACAAACCAACAAACAAAGTAACCAGCAAGCAAACAGACCAACAAACCAACAAGCCAACAAGGCAACAAACCAACAAACAAATAAACCAACAAACCAACAAACAAATAAACCAACAAACCAACAAACCAACAAGACAACAAACCAACAAACCAACAAACCAACAAGCCAACAAACCAACAAGCCAACAAACCAACAAACCAACAAACCAACAAGCCAACAAACCAACAAACTAACAAGCCAACAAACCAACAAACAAATAAACCAACAAACCAACAAACCAACAAGCCAACAAACCAACAAACCAACAAACCAACAAGCCAACAAACCAACAAGCCAACAAACCAACAAACCAACAAACCAACAAGCCAACAAACCAACAAACTAACAAGCCAACAAACCAACAAACAAATAAACCAACAAACCAACTAACCAACAAGCCAACAAACCAACAAGCCAACAAACTAACAAACCAACAAACGAACTAACCAACAAACCAACAAGCCAACAAGCCAACAAACCAACAAACCAACAAACGAACTAACCAACAAACCAACAAGCCAATAAGCCAACAAACCAACAAGCCAACGAACCAACAAACCAACAAGCCAACAAACCAACAAACCAACAAACCAACATGCCAACAAACCAACAAACTAAGTAACCAACAAGCCAACAAACCAACAAACCACGAAGCCAACAAACCAACAAGCCAACAAACCAAGTAAACAAAAAGCCAACAAACTAACAAACCAACAAGCCAACAAGCCAACAAACCAACAAACCAACAAAGCAACAAACCAACAAACCAACAAACCAACAAACCAACAAACCAACAAGCCAGTAAGCCAACAAACCAACAAGCCAACAAGCCAACAAAATAACACACCAACAAACCAACAAACCAACAAACCAACAAACCAACAAACCAACAAACCAACAAGCCAACAAGCCAACAAACCAACAAACTAACAAATCAACAAGCCAACAAACCAACAAACCAACAAGCTAACAAGCCAACAAACCAACAAACCAAGTAACCAAAAAGCCAATAAACTAACAAACCAACAAGCCAACAAACCAACAAGCCAACAAGCCAACAAACCAACAAACCAACAAAGCAACAAACCAACAAACCAACAAACCAACAAACCAACAAACTAACAAACCAACAAGCCACCAAACCTACAAACCAACAAGCCAACAAACCAACAAACCAACAAACCAACAAGCCAACAAGCCAACAAACCAACAAACCAACAAGCCAACAAACCAACAAACGAACAAACCAACATGCCAACAAACCAACAAACTAAGTAACCAACAAGCCAACAAACCAACAAGCCAACAAACCAACAAACCAACAAACCAACAAGCCAACAAACCAACAAACCAACAAACCAACAAACCAACAAGCCACCAAACCAACAAACAAATAAACCAACAAACCAACAAACCAACAAACCAACAAACCAACAAACCAACAAACAAAAAAACCAACAAACCAACAAACCAACAAGCCAACAAACCAACAACCCAACAAACCAACAAGCCCACAAACCAACAAACAAATAAACCAACAAACCAACAAACCAACAAACCAACAAACCAACAAACCAACAAGCCAAAAAACCAACAAACCAACAAGCCAACAAGCCAACAAACCAACAAACTAACAAACTAACAAGCCAACAAACCAACAAACCAACAAGCCAACAAGCCAACAAACCAACAAACCAACAAACCAAAAAACCAACAAACCAACAAACCATAAAAACGAACAAAGCAACAAGGCAACAAGCCAACAAACCAACAAACCAACAAGCCAACAAACCAACAAACCAACAAGCCAACAAGCCAACAAACCAACAAACCAACAAACCAACAAGCCAACAAACCAACAAACCAACAAGCCAACAAACCAACAAACCAACAAACCAACAAACCAACAAACCAACAAGCCAACAAGCCAACAAACCAACAAACCAACAAGCCAACAAACCAACAAACCAACAAACCAACAAACTAACAAACCAACAAGCCAACAAACCAACAAACCAACAAGGCAACAAACGAACAAACCAACAAACCAACAAGTCAACAAGCCAACAAGCCAACAAACCAACAAACCAACAAACCAACAAGCCAACAAACCAACAAACAAGCAAACCAACATGCCAACAAACCAACAAACCAACAAACCAACATGCCAACAAACCAACAAACTAAGCAACCAACAAGCCAACAAACCAACAAACCAACAAGCCAACAAGTCAACAAACAAATAAACCAACAAGCCAACAAACCAACAAACCAACAAACCAACAAGTAAACAAACCAACAAGCCAACAAACCAACAAACCAACAAACCAACAAGCCAACAAACCAACAAACCAACAAGCCAACAAGCCAACAAACCAAGAAACAAATAAACCAACAAACCAACAAACCAACAAGCCAACAAACCAACAAGCCAACAAACTAACAAACCAACAAACGAACTAACCAACAAACCAACAAGCCAACAAGCCAACAAACCAACAAACCAACAAACGAACTAACCAACAAACCAACAAGCCAACCAGCCAACAAACCAACAAACCAACAAACCAACAAACTAACAAACCAACAAGCCAACAAACCAACAAACCAACAAGCCAACAAACCAACAAACCAACAAACCAACATGCCAACAAACCAACAAACTAAGTAACCAACAAGCCAACAAACCAACAAACCATCAAGCTAACAAGCCAACAAACCAACAAACCAACAAGCAAACAAACCAACAAACCAACAAACCAACAAACCAACAAACCAACAAACTAACAAACCAACAAGCCAACAAACCAACAAACCAACAAACCAACAAGCCAACAAACCAACAAACCAACAAACCAACAAGCCAACAAGCCAACAAACCAATAAACCAACAAGCCAACAAACCAACAAACCAACATGCCAAAAAACCAACAAACTAAGTAACTAACAAGCCAACAAACCATCAAACCAACAAACCAATAAACCAACAAACCAACAAACCAACAAGCCAACAAACCAACAAACAAATAAACCAACAAACCAACAGACCAACAAACCAACAAACCAAAAAACCAACAAACCAACAAGCCAACAAGCCAACAAACCAAGAAACTAACAAACCAACAAACGAACTAACCAACAAACCAACAAGCCAACAAGCCAACAGACCAACAAACCAACAAACTAAGTAACCAACAAGCCAACAAACCAACAAACCAACAAGCCAACAAATCAACAAACCAACAAACCAACAAGCCAACAAACCAACAAACCAACAAACCAACAAACTAACAAACCAACAAACCAACAAGCCAACAAGCCAACAAACCAACAAACCAACAAACCAACAAGCCAACAAACCAACAAACCAACAAACCAACAAGCCAACAAACCAAAAAAACCAACAAGCCAACAAGCCAACAAACCAACAAACCAACAAACCAACAAGCCAACAAACCAACAAACCAACAAGCAAAAAACCAACAAACCAACTAGCCAACAAGCCAACATACCAACAAACCAACAAGCAAACAAACCAACAAACCAACAAACCGACAAACCAACAAACCAACAAACCAACAAACCAACAAACCAACAAACCAACAAGCCAACAAGCCAACAAGCCAACAAGCCAACAAACCAACAAACTAACAAACCAACAAACCAACAAACCAACAAGCCAACAAACCAACAAACCAACAAACCAACATGCCAACAAACCAACAAACAAAGTAACCAACAAGCCAACAGACCAACAAACCAACAAGCCAACAAGCCAACAAACCAACAAACCAACAAGCCAACAAACCAACAAGCCAACAAACCAACAAACAAATAAACCAACAAACCAACAAACCAACAAACCAACAAACCAACAAACCAACAAACCAACAAACTAACAAACCAACAAGCCAACAAACCAACAAACCAACAAGCCAACAAACCAACAAACCAACAAACCAACAAGCCAACAAGCCAACAAACACACAAACCAACAAACCAACAAACCAACAAACCAAGAAGCCAACAAACCAACAAACCAACAAACCAACATGCCAACAAACCAACAAGCAAAGTAACCAGCAAGCCAACAGACCAACAAACCAACAAGCCAACAAGGCAACAAACCAACAAACAAATAAACCAACAAACCAACAAACAAATAAACCAACAAACCAACAAACCAACAAGACAACAAACCAACAAACCAACAAACCAACAAGCCAACAAACCAACAAGCCAACAAACCAACAAACCAACAAACCAACAAGCCAACAAACCAACAAACTAACAAGCCAACAAACCAACAAACAAATAAACCAACAAACCAACAAACCAACAAGCCAACAAACCAACAAACCAACAAACCAACAAGCCAACAAACCAACAAGCCAACAAACCAACAAACCAACAAACCAACATGCCAACAAACCAACAAACTAAGTAACCAACAAGCCAACAAACCAACAAACCATCAAGCTAACAAGCCAACAAACCAACAAACCAACAAGCAAACAAACCAACAAACCAACAAACCAACAAACCAACAAACCAACAAACTAACAAACCAACAAGCCAACAAACCAACAAACCAACAAACCAACAAGCCAACAAACCAACAAACCAACAAGCCAACAAACCAACAAACCAACAAACCAACAAACTAACAAACCAACAAGCCAACAAACCAACAAACCAACAAGGCAACAAACGAACAAACCAACAAACCAACAAGTCAACAAGCCAACAAGCCAACAAACCAACAAACCAACAAACCAACAAGCCAACAAACCAACAAACAAGCAAACCAACATGCCAACAAACCAACAAACCAACAAACCAACATGCCAACAAACCAACAAACTAAGCAACCAACAAGCCAACAAACCAACAAACCAACAAGCCAACAAGTCAACAAACAAATAAACCAACAAGCCAACAAACCAACAAACCAACAAACCAACAAGTAAACAAACCAACAAGCCAACAAACCAACAAACCAACAAACCAACAAGCCAACAAACCAACAAACCAACAAGCCAACAAGCCAACAAACCAAGAAACAAATAAACCAACAAACCAACAAACCAACAAGCCAACAAACCAACAAGCCAACAAACTAACAAACCAACAAACGAACTAACCAACAAACCAACAAGCCAACAAGCCAACAAACCAACAAACCAACAAACGAACTAACCAACAAACCAACAAGCCAACCAGCCAACAAACCAACAAACCAACAAACCAACAAACTAACAAACCAACAAGCCAACAAACCAACAAACCAACAAGCCAACAAACCAACAAACCAACAAACCAACATGCCAACAAACCAACAAACTAAGTAACCAACAAGCCAACAAACCAACAAACCATCAAGCTAACAAGCCAACAAACCAACAAACCAACAAGCAAACAAACCAACAAACCAACAAACCAACAAACCAACAAACCAACAAACTAACAAACCAACAAGCCAACAAACCAACAAACCAACAAACCAACAAGCCAACAAACCAACAAACCAACAAACCAACAAGCCAACAAGCCAACAAACCAATAAACCAACAAGCCAACAAACCAACAAACCAACAAACCAACATGCCAAAAAACCAACAAACTAAGTAACTAACAAGCCAACAAACCATCAAACCAACAAACCAATAAACCAACAAACCAACAAACCAACAAGCCAACAAACCAACAAACAAATAAACCAACAAACCAACAGACCAACAAACCAACAAACCAAAAAACCAACAAACCAACAAGCCAACAAGCCAACAAACCAAGAAACTAACAAACCAACAAACGAACTAACCAACAAACCAACAAGCCAACAAGCCAACAGACCAACAAACCAACAAACTAAGTAACCAACAAGCCAACAAACCAACAAACCAACAAGCCAACAAATCAACAAACCAACAAACCAACAAGCCAACAAACCAACAAACCAACAAACCAACAAACTAACAAACCAACAAACCAACAAGCCAACAAGCCAACAAACCAACAAACCAACAAACCAACAAGCCAACAAACCAACAAACCAACAAACCAACAAGCCAACAAACCAAAAAAACCAACAAGCCAACAAGCCAACAAACCAACAAACCAACAAACCAACAAGCCAACAAACCAACAAACCAACAAGCAAAAAACCAACAAACCAACTAGCCAACAAGCCAACATACCAACAAACCAACAAGCAAACAAACCAACAAACCAACAAACCGACAAACCAACAAACCAACAAACCAACAAACCAACAAACCAACAAACCAACAAGCCAACAAGCCAACAAGCCAACAAGCCAACAAACCAACAAACTAACAAACCAACAAACCAACAAACCAACAAACCAACAAGCCAACAAACCAACAAACCAACAAACCAACATGCCAACAAACCAACAAACAAAGTAACCAACAAGCCAACAGACCAACAAACCAACAAGCCAACAAGCCAACAAACCAACAAACCAACAAGCCAATAAACCAACAAGCCAACAAACCAACAAACAAATAAACCAACAAACCAACAAACCAACAAACCAACAAACCAACAAACCAACAAACCAACAAACTAACAAACCAACAAGCCAACAAACCAACAAACCAACAAGCCAACAAACCAACAAACCAACAAACCAACAAGCCAACAAGCCAACAAACACACAAACCAACAAACCAACAAACCAACAAACGAAGAAGCCAACAAACCAACAAACCAACAAACCAACATGCCAACAAACCAACAAACAAAGTAACCAGCAAGCCAACAGACCAACAAACCAACAAGCCAACAAGGCAACAAACCAACAAACAAATAAACCAACAAACCAACAAACAAATAAACCAACAAACCAACAAACCAACAAGACAACAAACCAACAAACCAACAAACCAACAAGCCAACAAACCAACAAGCCAACAAACCAACAAACCAACAAACCAACAAGCCAACAAACCAACAAACTAACAAGCCAACAAACCAACAAACAAATAAACCAACAAACCAACAAACCAACAAGCCAACAAACCAACAAACCAACAAACCAACAAGCCAACAAACCAACAAGCCAACAAACCAACAAACCAACAAACCAACAAGCCAACAAACCAACAAACTAACAAGCCAACAAACCAACAAACAAATAAACCAACAAACCAACAAACCAACAAGCCAACAAACCAACAAGCCAACAAACTAACAAACCAACAAACGAACTAACCAACAAACCAACAAGCCAACAAGCCAACAAACCAACAAACCAACAAACGAACTAACCAACAAACCAACAAGCCAATAAGCCAACAAACCAACAAGCCAACGAACCAACAAACCAACAAGCCAACAAACCAACAAACCAACAAACCAACATGCCAACAAACCAACAAACTAAGTAACCAACAAGCCAACAAACCAACAAACCAAGAAGCCAACAAACCAACAAGCCAACAAACCAAGTAAACAAAAAGCTTACAAACTAACAAACCAACAAGCCAACAAGCCAACAAACCAACAAACCAACAAAGCAACAAACCAACAAACCAACAAACCAACAAACCAACAAACCAACAAGCCAGTAAGCCAACAAACCAACAAGCCAACAAGCCAACAAACCAACACACCAACAAACCAACAAACCAACAAACCAACAAACCAACAAACCAACAAACCAACAAGCCAACAAGCCAACAAACCAACAAACTAACAAATCAACAATCCAACAAACCAACAAACCAACAAGCTAACAAGCCAACAAACCAACAAACCAAGTAACCAAAAAGCCAATAAACTAACAAACCAACAAGCCAACAAACCAACAAGCCAACAAGCCAACAAACCAACAAACCAACAAAGCAACAAACCAACAAACCAACAAACCAACAAACCAACAAACTAACAAACCAACAAGCCACCAAACCAACAAACCAACAAGCCAACAAACCAACAAACCAACAAACCAACAAGCCAACAAGCCAACAAACCAACAAACCAACAAGCCAACAAACCAACAAACGAACAAACCAACATGCCAACAAACCAACAAACTAAGTAACCAACAAGCCAACAAACCAACAAGCCAACAAACCAACAAACCAACAAACCAACAAGCCAACAAACCAACAAACCAACAAACCAACAAACCAACAAGCCACCAAACCAACAAACAAATAAACCAACAAACCAACAAACCAACAAACCAACAAACCAACAAACCAACAAACAAAAAAACCAACAAACCAACAAACCAACAAGCCAACAAACCAACAACCCAACAAACCAACAAGCCCACAAACCAACAAACAAATAAACCAAC
Organism: Atherix ibis; assembly: GCA_958298945.1. NCBI lineage: Eukaryota > Metazoa > Arthropoda > Insecta > Diptera > Athericidae > Atherix > Atherix ibis. The sequence goes on from OY282608.1 coordinate 34,240,852, forward strand.
AAACCAACAAACCAACAAACCAACAAACCAACAAACCAACAAGCCAAAAAACCAACAAACCAACAAGCCAACAAGCCAACAAACCAACAAACTAACAAACCAACAAGCCAACAAACCAACAAACCAACAAGCCAACAAGCCAACAAACCAACAAACCAACAAACCAAAAAACCAACAAACCAACAAACCATAAAAACGAACAAAGCAACAAGGCAACAAGCCAACAAACCAACAAACCAACAAGCCAACAAACCAACAAACCAACAAGCCAACAAGCCAACAAACCAACAAACCAACAAACCAACAAGCCAACAAACCAACAAACCAACAAGCCAACAAACCAACAAACCAACAAACCAACAAACCAACAAACCAACAAGCCAACAAGCCAACAAACCAACAAACCAACAAGCCAACAAACCAACAAACCAACAAACCAACAAACTAACAAACCAACAAGCCAACAAACCAACAAACCAACAAGGCAACAAACGAACAAACCAACAAACCAACAAGTCAACAAGCCAACAAGCCAACAAACCAACAAACCAACAAACCAACAAGCCAACAAACCAACAAACAAGCAAACCAACATGCCAACAAACCAACAAACCAACAAACCAACATGCCAACAAACCAACAAACTAAGCAACCAACAAGCCAACAAACCAACAAACCAACAAGCCAACAAGTCAACAAACAAATAAACCAACAAGCCAACAAACCAACAAACCAACAAACCAACAAGTAAACAAACCAACAAGCCAACAAACCAACAAACCAACAAACCAACAAGCCAACAAACCAACAAACCAACAAGCCAACAAGCCAACAAACCAAGAAACAAATAAACCAACAAACCAACAAACCAACAAGCCAACAAACCAACAAGCCAACAAACTAACAAACCAACAAACGAACTAACCAACAAACCAACAAGCCAACAAGCCAACAAACCAACAAACCAACAAACGAACTAACCAACAAACCAACAAGCCAACCAGCCAACAAACCAACAAACCAACAAACCAACAAACTAACAAACCAACAAGCCAACAAACCAACAAACCAACAAGCCAACAAACCAACAAACCAACAAACCAACATGCCAACAAACCAACAAACTAAGTAACCAACAAGCCAACAAACCAACAAACCATCAAGCTAACAAGCCAACAAACCAACAAACCAACAAGCAAACAAACCAACAAACCAACAAACCAACAAGCCAACAAACCAACAAATCAACAAACCAACAAGCCAACAAACCAAAAATCTAACAAACCAACAAGCCAACAAACCAACAAACCAACAAGCCAACAAGCCAACAAACCAACAAACCAACAAGCCAACAAACCAACAAACCAACAAGCCAACAAACCAACAAACCAACAAGCCAACAAACCAAGAAACCAACAAGCCAACAAACCAACAAACCAACAAACCAACAAGCCAGCAAACCAACAAACAAATAAACCAACAAACCAAAAAACCAACAAACCAACAAACTAACAAACCAACAAACCAACAAACCAACAAGCCAACAAGCCAACAAACCAACAAACCAACAAACCAACAAGCCAACAAACCAACAAGCCAACAAACCAACAAACCAACAAACCAAGTAACCAAAAAGCCAACAAACTAACAAACCAACAAGCCAACAAGCCAACAAACCAACAAACCAACAAACCCACAAAGCAACAAACCAACAACCCAACAAACCAACAAACCAACAAGCCGACAAACCAACAAACCAACAAGCCAACAATCCAACAAACCAACAAACCAACAAACCAACAAGCCAACAAACCAACAAACCAACATGCCAAAAAACCAACAAACTAAGTAACCAACAAGCCAAAAAACCAACAAACCGGCAAGCCAACAAGCCAACAAACCAACAAACCAACAAGCCAACAAACCAACAAAACAACAAACCAACAAGCCAACAAACCAACGAGCAAATAAACCAACAAACCAACAAGCCAACAAACCAACAAACCAACAAACCAACAAACCAACAAACCAACAAACCAACAAACCAACAAGCCAACAAGCCAACAAGCCAACAAGCCAACAAACCAACAAACTAACAAACCAACAAACCAACAAACCAACAAGCCAACAAACCAACAAACCAAAAAACCAACATGCCAACAAACCAACAAACAAAGTAACCAACAAGCCAACAGACCAACAAACCAACAAGCCAACAAGCCAACAAACCAACAAACCAACAAGCCAACAAACCAACAAACAAATAAACCAACAAACCAACAAACCAACAAACCAACAAACCAACAAACCAACAAACCAACAAACTAACAAACCAACAAGCCAACAAACCAACAAACCAACAAGCCAACAAACCAACAAACCAACAAGCCAACAAGCCAACAAACACACAAACCAACAAACCAACAAACCAACAAACCGAGAAGCCAACAAACCAACAAACCAACAAACCAACATGCCAACAAACCAACAAACCAACAAACCAACAAACCAACAAACTAACAAACCAACAAGCCACCAAACCAACAAACCAACAAGCCAACAAACCAACAAACCAACAAACCAACAAGCCAACAAGCCAACAAACCAACAAACCAACAAGCCAACAAACCAACAAACGAACAAACCAACATGCCAACAAACCAACAAACTAAGTAACCAACAAGCCAACAAACCAACAAGCCAACAAACCAACAAACCAACAAACCAACAAGCCAACAAACCAACAAACCAACAAACCAACAAACCAACAAGCCACCAAACCAACAAACAAATAAACCAACAAACCAACAAACCAACAAACCAACAAACCAACAAACCAACAAACAAAAAAACCAACAAACCAACAAACCAACAAGCCAACAAGCCAACAAACCAACAAACCAACAAACCAACAAACCAACAAGCCACCAAACCAACAAACAAATAAACCAACAAACAAATAAACCAACAAACCAACAAACCAACAAACCAACAAACCAACAAACCAACAAGCCAAAAAACCAACAAACCAACAAGCCAACAAGCCAACAAACCAACAAACTAACAAACCAACAAGCCAACAAACCAACAAACCAACAAGCCAACAAGCCAACAAACCAACAAACCAACAAACCAAAAAACCAACAAACCAACAAACCATAAAAACGAACAAAGCAACAAGGCAACAAGCCAACAAACCAACAAACCAACAAGCCAACAAACCAACAAACCAACAAGCCAACAAGCCAACAAACCAACAAACCAACAAACCAACAAGCCAACAAACCAACAAACCAACAAGCCAACAAACCAACAAACCAACAAACCAACAAACCAACAAACCAACAAGCCAACAAGCCAACAAACCAACAAACCAACAAGCCAACAAACCAACAAACCAACAAACCAACAAACTAACAAACCAACAAACCAACAAACCAACAAGGCAACAAACGAACAAACCAACAAACCAACAAGTCAACAAGCCAACAAGCCAACAAACCAACAAACCAACAAACCAACAAGCCAACAAACCAACAAACAAGCAAACCAACATGCCAACAAACCAACAAACCAACAAACCAACATGCCAACAAACCAACAAACTAAGCAACCAACAAGCCAACAAACCAACAAACCAACAAGCCAACAAGTCAACAAACAAATAAACCAACAAGCCAACAAACCAACAAACCAACAAACCAACAAGTAAACAAACCAACAAGCCAACAAACCAACAAACCAACAAACCAACAAGCCAACAAACCAACAAACCAACAAGCCAACAAGCCAACAAACCAAGAAACAAATAAACCAACAAACCAACAAACCAACAAGCCAACAAACCAACAAGCCAACAAACTAACAAACCAACAAACGAACTAACCAACAAACCAACAAGCCAACAAGCCAACAAACCAACAAACCAACAAACGAACTAACCAACAAACCAACAAGCCAACCAGCCAACAAACCAACAAACCAACAAACCAACAAACTAACAAACCAACAAGCCAACAAACCAACAAACCAACAAGCCAACAAACCAACAAACCAACAAACCAACATGCCAACAAACCAACAAACTAAGTAGCCAACAAGCCAACAAACCAACAAACCATCAAGCTAACAAGCCAACAAACCAACAAACCAACAAGCAAACAAACCAACAAACCAACAAACCAACAAGCCAACAAACCAACAAATCAACAAACCAACAAGCCAACAAACCAAAAATCCAACAAACCAACAAGCCAACAAACCAACAAACCAACAAGCCAACAAGCCAACAAACCAACAAACCAACAAGCCAACAAACCAACAAACCAACAAGCCAACAAACCAACAAACCAACAAGCCAACAAACCAACAAACCAACAAGCCAACAAACCAACAAACCAACAAACCAACAAGCCAGCAAACCAACAAACAAATAAACCAACAAACCAAAAAACCAACAAACCAACAAACTAACAAACCAACAAACCAACAAACCAACAAGCCAACAAGCCAACAAACCAACAAACCAACAAACCAACAAGCCAACAAACCAACAAGCCAACAAACCAACAAACCAACAAACCAAGTAACCAAAAAGCCAACAAACTAACAAACCAACAAGCCAACAAGCCAACAAACCAACAAACCAACAAACCCACAAAGCAACAAACCAACAACCCAACAAACCAACAAACCAACAAGCCGACAAACCAACAAACCAACAAGCCAACAATCCAACAAACCAACAAACCAACAAACCAACAAGCCAACAAACCAACAAACCAACATGCCAAAAAACCAACAAACTAAGTAACCAACAAGCCAAAAAACCAACAAACCGGCAAGCCAACAAGCCAACAAACCAACAAACCAACAAGCCAACAAACCAACAAAACAACAAACCAACAAGCCAACAAACCAACGAGCAAATAAACCAACAAACCAACAAGCCAACAAACCAACAAACCAACAAACCAACAAACCAACAAACCAACAAACCAACAAACCAACAAACCAACAAACCAACAAACCAACAAGCCAACAAGCCAACAAGCCAACAAACTAACAAACCAACAAACCAACAAACCAACAAGCCAACAAACCAACAAACCAACAAACCAACATGCCAACAAACCAACAAACAAAGTAACCAACAAGCCAACAGACCAACAAACCAACAAGCCAACAAGCCAACAAACCAACAAACCAACAAGCCAACAAACCAACAAACAAATAAACCAACAAACCAACAAACCAACAAACCAACAAACCAACAAACCAACAAACTAACAAACCAACAAGCCAACAAACCAACAAACCAACAAGCCAACAAACCAACAAACCAACAAATCAACAAGCCAACAAGCCAACAAACACACAAACCAACAAACCAACAAACCAACAAACCGAGAAGCCAACAAACCAACAAACCAACAAACCAACATGCCAACAAACCAACAAACAAAGTAACCAGCAAGCCAACAGACCAACAAACCAACAAGCCAACAAGCCAACAAACCAACAAACAAATAAACCAACAAACCAACAAACAAATAAACCAACAAACCAACAAACCAACAAACCAACAAGCCAACAAACCAACAAACCAACAAACCAACAAGCCAACAAACCAACAAGCCAACAAACCAACAAACCAACAAACCAACAAGCCAACAAACCAACAAACTAACAAGCCAACAAACCAACAAACAAATAAACCAACAAACCAACAAACCAACAAGCCAACAAACCAACAAGCCAACAAACTAACAAACCAACAAACGAAATAACCAACAAACCAACAAGCCAACAAGCCAACAAACCAACAAACCAACAAACGAACTAACCAACAAACCAACAAGCCAATAAGCTAACAAACCAACAAGCCAACGAACCAACAAACCAACAAGCCAACAAACCAACAAACCAACAAACCAACATGCCAACAAACCAACAAACTAAGTAACCAACAAGCCAACAAACCAAGAAGCCAACAAACCAACAAGCCAACAAACCAAGTAACCAAAAAGCCAACAAACTAACAAACCAACAAGCCAACAAGCCAACAAACCAACAAACCAACAAAGCAACAAACCAACAAACCAACAAACCAACAAACCAAAGAGCCAGTCAGCAAACAAACCAACAAGCCAACAAGCCAACAAACCAACACACCAACAAACCAACAAACCAACAAACCAACAAACCAACAAACCAACAAACCAACAAGCCAACAAGCCAACAAACCAACAAACTAACAAATCAACAAGCCAACAAACCAACAAACCAACAAGCTAACAAGCCAACAAACCAACAAACCAAGTAACCAAAAAGCCAATAAACTAACAAACCAACAAGCCAACAAACCAACAAGCCAACAAGCCAACAAACCAACAAACCAACAAAGCAACAAACCAACAAACCAACAAACCAACAAACCAAGAAACTAACAAACCAACAAGCCACCAAACCAACAAACCAACAAGCCAACAAACCAACAAACCAACAAACCAACAAGCCAACAAGCCAACAAACCAACAAACCAACAAGCCAACAAACCAACAAACGAACAAACCAACATGCCAACAAACCAACAAACTAAGTAACCAACAAGCCAACAAACCAACAAGCCAACAAACCAAAAAACCAACAAAACAACAAGCCAACAAACCAACAAACCAATAAACCAACAAACCAACAAGCCACCAAACCAACAAACAAATAAACCAACAAACCAACAAACCAACAAACCAACAAACCAACAAACCAACAAACCAACAAACAAAAAAACCAACAAACCAACAAACCAACAAGCCAACAAACCAACAACCCAACAAACCAACAAGCCCACAAACCAACAAACAAATAAACCAACAAACCAACAAAATAACAAACCAACAAACCAACAAACCAACAAGCCAAAAAACCAACAAACCAACAAGCCAACAAGCCAACAAACCAACAAACCAACAAACCAAAAAACCAACAAACCAACAAACCATAAAAACGAACAAAGCAACAAGGCAACAAGACAACAAACCAACAAACCAACAAGCCAACAAACCAACAAACCAACAAGCCAACAAGCCAACAAACCAACAAACCAACAAACCAACAAGCCAACAAACCAACAAACCAACAAGCCAACAAACCAACAAACCAACAAACCAACAAACCAACAAACCAACAAGCCAACAAGCCAACAAACCAACAAACCAACAAGCCAACAAACCAACAAACCAACAAACCAACAAACTAACAAACCAACAAGCCAACAAACCAACAAACCAACAAGGCAACAAACGAACAAACCAACAAACCAACAAGTCAACAAGCCAACAAGCCAACAAACCAACAAACCAACAAACCAACAAGCCAACAAACCAACAAACAAGCAAACCAACATGCCAACAAACCAACAAACCAACAAACCAACATGCCAACAAACCAACAAACTAAGCAACCAACAAGCCAACAAACCAACAAACCAACAAGCCAACAAGTCAACAAACAAATAAACCAACAAGCCAACAAACCAACAAACCAACAAACCAACAAGTAAACAAACCAACAAGCCAACAAACCAACAAACCAACAAACCAACAAGCCAACAAACCAACAAACCAACAAGCCAACAAGCCAACAAAACAAGAAACAAATAAACCAACAAACCAACAAACCAACAAGCCAACAAACCAACAAGCCAACAAACTAACAAACCAACAAACGAACTAACCAACAAACCAACAAGCCAACAAGCCAACAAACCAACAAACCAACAAACGAACTAACCAACAAACCAACAAGCCAACCAGCCAACAAACCAACAAACCAACAAACCAACAAACTAACAAACCAACAAGCCAACAAACCAACAAACCAACAAGCCAACAAACCAACAAACCAACAAACCAACAAACCAACATGCCAACAAACCAACAAACTAAGTAACCAACAAGCCAACAAACCAACAAACCAACAAGCCAACAAGCCAACAAACCAACAAACCAACAAGCAAACAAACCAACAAACCAACAAACCAACAAGCCAACAAACCAACAAATCAACAAACCAACAAGCCAACAAACCAAAAATCCAACAAACCAACAAGCCAACAAACCAACAAACCAACAAGCCAACAAGCCAACAAACCAACAAACCAACAAGCCAACAAACCAACAAACCAACAAGCCAACAAACCAACAAACCAACAAGCCAACTAACCAACAAACCAACAAACCAACAAGCCAACAAACCAACAAACAAATAAACCAACAAACCAAAAAACCAACAAACCAACAAACTAACAAACCAACAAACCAACAAACCAACAAGCCAACAAGCCAACAAACCAACAAACCAACAAACCAACAAGCCAACAAACCAACAAGCCAACAAACCAACAAACCAACAAACCAAGTAACCAAAAAGCCAACAAACTAACAAACCAACAAGCCAACAAGCCAACAAACCAACAAACCAACAAACCCACAAAGCAACAAACCAACAACCCAACAAACCAACAAACCAACAAGCCGACAAACCAACAAACCAACAAGCCAACAATCCAACAAACCAACAAACCAACAAACCAACAAGCCAAAAAACCAACAAACCAACATGCCAAAAAACCAACAAACTAAGTAACCAACAAGCCAAAAAACCAACAAACCGGCAAGCCAACAAGCCAACAAACCAACAAACCAACAAGCCAACAAACCAACAAAACAACAAACCAACAAGCCAACAAACCAACGAGCAAATAAACCAACAAACCAACAAGCCAACAAACCAACAAACCAACAAACCAACAAGCCAACAAACCAACAAACCAACAAACCAACAAGCCAACAAACCAACAAACAAATAAACCAACAAACCAACAAACCAACAAACTAGCAAACCAAAAAACCAACAAACCAACAAGCCAACAAGCCAACAAACCAACAAACGAACTAACCAACAAACCAACAAGCCAACAAGCCAACAAGCCAACAAACCAACAAACCAACACACGAACTAACCAACAAACCAACAAGCCAACCAGCCAACAAACCAACAAGCCAACAAAACAACAAACCAACAAACCAACAAACCAATAAGCCAACAACCCAACAAACCAACAAACCAACAAGCCAACAAGCCAACAAACCAACAAACCAACAAACCAACAAGCCAACAAACCAACAAACAAATAAACCAACAAACCAACAAACCAACAAACCAACAAACTAACAAACCAAGAAGCCAACAAACTAACAAACCAACAAGCCAACAAACCAACAAACCAACAAACCAACAAGCCAACAAGCCATCAAACCAACAAACCAACAAGCCAACAAACCAACAAACCAACAAACCAACATGCCAAAAAACCAACAAACTAAGTAACTAACAAGCCAATAAACCAACAAACCAACAAGCCAACAAGCCAACAAACCATCAAACCAACAAACCAACAAACCAACAAACCAACAAACCAACAAGCCAACAAACCCACAAACAAATAAACCAACAAACCAGCAAACCAAAAAACCAACAAACCAACAAACTAACAAACCAACAAACGAACTAACCAACAAACCAACAAGCCAACAAACCAACATGCCAACAAACCAACAAACAAAGTAACCAGCAAGCCAACAGACCAACAAACCAACAAGCCAACAAGCCAACAAACCAACAAACAAATAAACCAACAAACCAACAAACAAATAAACCAACAAACCAACAAACCAACAAACCAACAAGCCAACAAACCAACAAACCAACAAACCAACAAGCCAACAAACCAACAAACCAACAAGCCAACAAACCAACAAACCAACAAACCAACAAGCCAACAAACCAACAAACTAACAAGCCAACAAACCAACAAACAAATAAACCAACAAACCAACAAACCAACAAGCCAACAAACCAACAAGCCAACAAACTAACAAACCAACAAACGAAATAACCAACAAACCAACAAGCCAACAAGCCAACAAACCAACAAACCAACAAACGAACTAACCAACAAACCAACAAGCCAATAAGCTAACAAACCAACAAGCCAACGAACCAACAAACCAACAAGCCAACAAACCAACAAACCAACAAACCAACATGCCAACAAACCAACAAACTAAGTAACCAACAAGCCAACAAACCAAGAAGCCAACAAACCAACAAGCCAACAAACCAAGTAACCAAAAAGCCAACAAACTAACAAACCAACAAGCCAACAAGCCAACAAACCAACAAACCAACAAAGCAACAAACCAACAAACCAACAAACCAACAAACCAAAGAGCCAGTCAGCAAACAAACCAACAAGCCAACAAGCCAACAAACCAACACACCAACAAACCAACAAACCAACAAACCAACAAACCAACAAACCAACAAACCAACAAGCCAACAAGCCAACAAACCAACAAACTAACAAATCAACAAGCCAACAAACCAACAAACCAACAAGCTAACAAGCCAACAAACCAACAAACCAAGTAACCAAAAAGCCAATAAACTAACAAACCAACAAGCCAACAAACCAACAAGCCAACAAGCCAACAAACCAACAAACCAACAAAGCAACAAACCAACAAACCAACAAACCAACAAACCAAGAAACTAACAAACCAACAAGCCACCAAACCAACAAACCAACAAGCCAACAAACCAACAAACCAACAAACCAACAAGCCAACAAGCCAACAAACCAACAAACCAACAAGCCAACAAACCAACAAACGAACAAACCAACATGCCAACAAACCAACAAACTAAGTAACCAACAAGCCAACAAACCAACAAGCCAACAAACCAAAAAACCAACAAACCAACAAGCCAACAAACCAACAAACCAATAAACCAACAAACCAACAAGCCACCAAACCAACAAACAAATAAACCAACAAACCAACAAACCAACAAACCAACAAACCAACAAACCAACAAACCAACAAACAAAAAAACCAACAAACCAACAAACCAACAAGCCAACAAACCAACAACCCAACAAACCAACAAGCCCACAAACCAACAAACAAATAAACCAACAAACCAACAAAATAACAAACCAACAAACCAACAAACCAACAAGCCAAAAAACCAACAAACCAACAAGCCAACAAGCCAACAAACCAACAAACTAACAAACCAACAAGCCAACAAACCAACAAACCAACAAGCCAACAAGCCAACAAACCAACAAACCAACAAACCAAAAAACCAACAAACCAACAAACCATAAAAACGAACAAAGCAACAAGGCAACAAGACAACAAACCAACAAACCAACAAGCCAACAAACCAACAAACCAACAAGCCAACAAGCCAACAAACCAACAAACCAACAAACCAACAAGCCAACAAACCAACAAACCAACAAGCCAACAAACCAACAAACCAACAAACCAACAAACCAACAAACCAACAAGCCAACAAGCCAACAAACCAACAAACCAACAAGCCAACAAACCAACAAACCAACAAACCAACAAACTAACAAACCAACAAGCCAACAAACCAACAAACCAACAAGGCAACAAACGAACAAACCAACAAACCAACAAGTCAACAAGCCAACAAGCCAACAAACCAACAAACCAACAAACCAACAAGCCAACAAACCAACAAACAAGCAAACCAACATGCCAACAAACCAACAAACCAACAAACCAACATGCCAACAAACCAACAAACTAAGCAACCAACAAGCCAACAAACCAACAAACCAACAAGCCAACAAGTCAACAAACAAATAAACCAACAAGCCAACAAACCAACAAACCAACAAACCAACAAGTAAACAAACCAACAAGCCAACAAACCAACAAACCAACAAACCAACAAGCCAACAAACCAACAAACCAACAAGCCAACAAGCCAACAAAACAAGAAACAAATAAACCAACAAACCAACAAACCAACAAGCCAACAAACCAACAAGCCAACAAACTAACAAACCAACAAACGAACTAACCAACAAACCAACAAGCCAACAAGCCAACAAACCAACAAACCAACAAACGAACTAACCAACAAACCAACAAGCCAACCAGCCAACAAACCAACAAACCAACAAACCAACAAACTAACAAACCAACAAGCCAACAAACCAACAAACCAACAAGCCAACAAACCAACAAACCAACAAACCAACAAACCAACATGCCAACAAACCAACAAACTAAGTAACCAACAAGCCAACAAACCAACAAACCAACAAGCCAACAAGCCAACAAACCAACAAACCAACAAGCAAACAAACCAACAAACCAACAAACCAACAAGCCAACAAACCAACAAATCAACAAACCAACAAGCCAACAAACCAAAAATCCAACAAACCAACAAGCCAACAAACCAACAAACCAACAAGCCAACAAGCCAACAAACCAACAAACCAACAAGCCAACAAACCAACAAACCAACAAGCCAACAAACCAACAAACCAACAAGCCAACTAACCAACAAACCAACAAACCAACAAGCCAACAAACCAACAAACAAATAAACCAACAAACCAAAAAACCAACAAACCAACAAACTAACAAACCAACAAACCAACAAACCAACAAGCCAACAAGCCAACAAACCAACAAACCAACAAACCAACAAGCCAACAAACCAACAAGCCAACAAACCAACAAACCAACAAACCAAGTAACCAAAAAGCCAACAAACTAACAAACCAACAAGGCAACAAGCCAACAAACCAACAAACCAACAAACCCACAAAGCAACAAACCAACAACCCAACAAACCAACAAACCAACAAGCCGACAAACCAACAAACCAACAAGCCAACAATCCAACAAACCAACAAACCAACAAACCAACAAGCCAAAAAACCAACAAACCAACATGCCAAAAAACCAACAAACTAAGTAACCAACAAGCCAAAAAACCAACAAACCGGCAAGCCAACAAGCCAACAAACCAACAAACCAACAAGCCAACAAACCAACAAAACAACAAACCAACAAGCCAACAAACCAACGAGTAAATAAACCAACAAACCAACAAGCCAACAAACCAACAAACCAACAAACCAACAAGCCAACAAACCAACAAACCAACAAACCAACAAGCCAACAAACCAACAAACAAATAAACCAACAAACCAACAAACCAACAAACTAGCAAACCAAAAAACCAACAAACCAACAAGCCAACAAGCCAACAAACCAACAAACGAACTAACCAACAAACCAACAAGCCAACAAGCCAACAAGCCAACAAACCAACAAACCAACACACGAACTAACCAACAAACCAACAAGCCAACCAGCCAACAAACCAACAAGCCAACAAAACAACAAACCAACAAACCAACAAACCAATAAGCCAACAACCCAACAAACCAACAAACCAACAAGCCAACAAGCCAACAAACCAACAAACCAACAAACCAACAAGCCAACAAACCAACAAACAAATAAACCAACAAACCAACAAACCAACAAACCAACAAACTAACAAACCAAGAAGCCAACAAACTAACAAACCAACAAGCCAACAAACCAACAAACCAACAAACCAACAAGCCAACAAGCCATCAAACCAACAAACCAACAAGCCAACAAACCAACAAACCAACAAACCAACATGCCAAAAAACCAACAAACTAAGTAACTAACAAGCCAATAAACCAACAAACCAACAAGCCAACAAGCCAACAAACCATCAAACCAACAAACCAACAAACCAACAAACCAACAAACCAACAAGCCAACAAACCCACAAACAAATAAACCAACAAACCAGCAAACCAAAAAACCAACAAACCAACAAACTAACAAACCAACAAACGAACTAACCAACAAACCAACAAGCCAACAAGCCAACAGTCCAACAAACCAACAAACTAAGTAACCAACAAGCCAACAAACCAACAAACCAACAAGCCAACAAACCAACAAACCAACAAACCAACAAGCCAACAAACCAACAAACCAAGAAACCAACAAACCAAAAAACCAACAAACCAACAAGCCAACAAACCAACAAACCAACAAACCAAAAAAACCAACAAACCAACAAACCAACAAACGAAGTAACCAACAAACCAACAAACCAACAAACCAACAAACCAACAAGCCAACAAGCCAACAAACCAACATGCCAACAAGCCAACAAACCAACAAACCAACTAGCCAACAAACCAACAAACCAACAAACCAACAAACCAAGTAACCAAAAAGCCAACAAACTAACAAACCAACAAGCCAACAAGCCAACAAACCAACAAACCAACAAACCCACAAAGCAACAAACCAACAACCCAACAAACCAACAAACCAACAAGCCGACAAACCAACAAACCAACAAACAAATAAACCAACAAACCAAAAAACCAACAAACCAACAAACTAACAAACCAACAAGCCAACAAACCAACAAACCAACAAACCAACAAACCAACAAGCCAACAAACCAACAAACCAACAAGCCAACAAACCAACAAACCAACAAACCAACATGCCAACAAACCAACAAACTAAGTAACCAACAAGCCAACAAACCAACAAACCAACAAGCCAACAAACCAACAAACCAACAAGCCAACAAACCAACAAACCAACAAACCAACATGCCAACAAACCAACAAACTAAGTAACCAACAAGCCAACAAACCAACAAACCAACAAGCCAACAAACCAACAAACCAACAAACCAACAAGCCAACAAACCAACAAGCCAACAAACCAACAAACCAACAAGCCAACAAACCAACAAACCAACAAACCAACAAGCCAACAAGCCAACAAACCAACATGCCAACAAGCCAACAAACCAACAAACCAACAAGCCAACAAACCAACAAACCAACAAACCAACAAACCAAGTAACCAAAAAGCCAACAAACTAACAAACCAACAAGCCAACAAGCCAACAAACCAACAAACCAACAAACCCACAAAGCAACAAACCAACAACCCAACAAACCAACAAACCAACAAGCCGACAAACCAACAAACCAACAAACAAATAAACCAACAAACCAAAAAACCAACAAACCAACAAACTAACAAACCAACAAGCCAACAAACCAACAAACCAACAAGCCAACAAACCAACAAACCAACAAGCCAACAAACCAACAAACCAACAAGCCAACAAACCAACAAACCAACAAACCAACATGCCAACAAACCAACAAACTAAGTAACCAACAAGCCAACAAACCAACAAACCAACAAGCCAACAAACCAACAAACCAACAAACCAACAAACCAACAAGCCAACAAACCAACAAATCAACAAACCAACAAGCCAACAAACCAACAATCCAACAAACCAACAAGCCAACAAACCAACAAACCAACAAGCCAACAAGCCAACAAACCAAAAAACCAACAAGCCAACAAACCAACAAACCAACAAGCCAACAAACCAACAAACCAACAAGCCAACAAACCAACAAACCAACAAACCAACAAGCCAACAAACCAACAAACAAATAAACCAACAAACCAAAAAACCAACAAACCAACAAACTAACAAACAAACAAACCAACAAACCAACAAGCCAACAAGCCAACAAACCAACAAACTAACAAACCAACAAGCCAACAAACCAACAAACCAACAAACCAACAAACCAACAAACCAAGTAACCAAAAAGCCAACAAACTAACAAACCAACAAGCCAACAAGCCAACAAACCAACAAACCAACAAACCCACAAAGCAACAAACCAACAACCCAACAAACCAACAAACCAACAAGCCGACAAACCAACAAACCAACAAGCCAACAATCCAACAAACCAACAAACCAACAAACCAACAAGCCAACAAACCAACAAACCAACATGCCAAAAAACCAACAAACTAAGTAACCAACAAGCCAAAAAACCAACAAACCGGCAAGCCAACAAGCCAACAAACCAAGAAACCAACAAGCCAACAAACCAACAAAACAACAAACCAACAAGCCAACAAACCAACGAGCAAATAAACCAACAAACCAACAAGCCAACAAACCAACAAACCAACAAACCAACAAGCCAACAAACCAACAAACCAACAAACGAACAAGCCAATAAACCAACAAACAAATAAACCAACAAACCAACAAACCAACAAACCAGCAAACCAAAAAACCAACAAACCAACAAGCCAACAAGCCAAAAAACCAACAAACGAACTAACCAACAAACCAACAAGCCAACAAGCCAACAAGCCAATAAACCAACAAACCAACATACGAACTAACCAACAAACCAACAAGCCAACCAGCCAACAAACCAACAAGCCAACAAAACAACAAACCAACAAACCAACAAACCAATAAGCCAACAACCCAACAAACCAACAAACCAACAAGCCAACAAGCCAACAAACCAACAAACCAACAAACCAACAAGCCAACAAACCAACAAACAAATAAACCAACAAACCAACAAACCAACAAACCAACAAACCAACAAACCAACAAACTAACAAACCAACAAGCCAACAAACCAACAAACCAACAAGCCAACAAACCAACAAACCAACAAACCAACAAGCCAACAAGCCAACAAACCAACAAACCAACAAGCCAACAAACCAACAAACCAACAAACCAACATGCCAAAAAACCAACAAACTAAGTAACTAACAAGCCAACAAACCAACAAACCAACAAGCCAACAAGCCAACAAACCATAAAACCAACAAACCAACAAACCAACAAACCAACAAACCAACAAGCCAACAAACCCACAAACAAATAAACCAACAAACCAACAAACCAAAAAACCAACAAACCAACAAACTAACAAACCAACAAACGAACTAACCAACAAACCAACAAGCCAACAAGCCAACAGACCAACAAACCAACAAACCAACAAACTAAGTAACCAACAAGCCAACAAACCAACAAACCAACAAGCCAACAAACCAACAAACCAACAAACCAACAAGCCAACAAACCAACAAACCAAGAAACCAACAAACCAAAAAACCAACAAACCAACAAGCCAACAAACCAACAAACCAACAAACCAAAAAAACCAACAAACCAACAAACCAACAAACTAAGTAACCAACAAACCAACAAACCAACAAACCAACAAACCAACAAGCCAACAAGCCAACAAACCATCATGCCAACAAGCCAACAAACCAACAAACCAACAAGCCAACAAACCTACAAACCAACAAACCAACAAACCAAAAAAACCAAAAAACCAACAACCCAACAAACCAACAAACCAACAAACCAAAAAAACCAACAAACCAACAAACCAACAAACTAAGTAACCAACAAACCAACAAACCAACAAACCAACAAACCAACAAGCCAACAAGCCAACAAGCCAACAAACCAACAAACCAACAAACCCACAAAGCAACAAACCAACAACCCAACAAACCAACAAACCAACAAGCCGACAAACCAACAAACCAACAAGCCAACAAGCCAACAAACCAACAAACCAACAAACCAACAAGCCAACAAACCAACAAACCAACATGCCAAAAAACCAACAAACTAAGTAACCAACAAGCCAAAAAACCAACAAACTGACAAGCCAACAAGCCAACAAACCAACAAACCAACAAGCCAACAAACCAACAAACCAATAAGCCAACAACCCAACAAACCAACAAACCAACAAGCCAACAAGCCAACAAACCAACAAACCAACAAGCCAACAAACCAACAAACCAACAAACCAACAAGCCAACAAACCAACAAACAAATAAACCAACAAACCAACAAACCAACAAACCAACAAACTAACAAACCAACAAGCCAACAAACCAACAAACCAACAAGCCAACAAACCAACAAACCAACAAACCAACAAACCAACAAGCCAACAAGCCAACAAACCAACAAACCAACAAGCCAACAAACCAACAAACCAACAAACCAACATGCCAAAAAACCAACAAACTAAGTAACTAACAAGCCAACAAACCAACAAACCAACAAGCCAACAAGCCAACAAACCATCAAACCAACAAGCCAACAAACCAACAAACCAACAAGCCAACAAGCCAACAAGCCAACAAACCAACACATGAACTAACCAACAAACCAACAAGCCAACCAGCCAACAAACCAACAAGCCAACAAACCAACAAACCAACAAACCAACAAACCAATAAGCCAACAACCCAACAAACCAACAAACCAACAAGCCAACAAGCCAACAAACCAACAAACCAACAAGCCAACAAACCAACAAACAAATAAACCAACAAACCAACAAACCAACAAACGAACAAACCAACAAACTAACAAACCAACAAGCCAACAAACCAACAAACCAACAAGCCAACAAACCAACAAACCAACAAATCAACAAGCCAACAAACCAACAAACCAACAAACCAACAAGCCAACAAACCAACAAACAAATAAACCAACAAACCAACAAACCAACAAACCAACAAACCAAAAAACCAAAAAACCAACAAGCCAACAAGCCAACAAACCAACAAACTAACAAACCAACAAACGAACTAACCAACAAACCAACAAGCCAACAAGCCAACAGACCAACAAACCAACAAACCAACAAACTAAGTAACCAACAAGCCAACAAACCAACAAACCAACAAGCCAACAAACCAACAAGCCAACAAACCAACAAGCCAACAAACCAACAAACCAACAAACCAAGAAACCAAAAAACCAACAAACCAACAAACCAACAAACTAACAAACCAACAAACCAACAAGCCAACAAGCCAACAAACCAACAAACCAAAAAACCAACAAGCCAACAAACCAACAAACAAATAAACCAACAAACCAACAAACCAACAAACCAACAAACCAACAAACTAACAAACCAACAAGCCAACAAACCAACAAACCAATAAACCAACAAGCCAACAAGCCAACAAACCAACAAACCAACAAGCCAACAAACAAACAAACCACCAAACCAACATGCCAAAAAACCAACAAACTAAGTAACTAACAAGCCAACAAACCAACAAACCAACAAGCAAACCAACAAACCAACAAGCCAACAAACCACCAAACCAACAAACCAACAAACCAAGTAACCAAAAAGCCAACAAACTAACAAACCAACAAGCCAACAAGCCAACAAACCAACAAGCCAACAAACCAACAAACCAACAAACCAACAAACAAACAAACCAACAAGCCAACAAGCCAACAAACCAACAAACCAACAAGCCAACAAACCAACAAACCAAAAAGCCAACAAGCCAACAAACCAACAATCCAACAAACCAAGTTACCAAAATGCCAACAAACTAACAAACCAACAAGCCAACAAGCCAACAAACCAACAAACCAACAAACCAACAAACCAACAAGCCAACAAACCAACAAACCAACAAACCAACAAACCGAGAAGCCAACAAACCAACAAACCAACAAACCAAAAAACCAACAAACCAACAAGCCAACAAGCCAACAAACCAACAAAATAGCAAACCAACAATCGAACTAACCAACAAACCAACAAGCCAACAAGCCAACAAACTAAGTAACCAACAAGCCAACAAACCAACAAACCAACAAGCCAACAAGCCAACAAACCAACAAACCAACAAGCCAACAAACCAACAAACCAAAAAACCAAAAAACTAACAAACCAACAAACCAACAAACCAACAAATTAACAAACCAACAAACCAACAAACCAACAAACCAACAAGCCAACAATCCAACAAACCAACAAACCAACAAACCAACAAACCAACGAGCCAACAAACCAGCAAGCCAAGAAACCAACAAACCAACAAACCAACGAACCAAAAAGCCAACAAACTAACAAACCAACAAGCCAACAAGCCAACAAACCAACAAACCAACAAAGCAACAAGCCAACAAGCCAACAAACCAACAAACCAACAAGCCCACAAACCAACAAACCAACAAGCCAACAAACCAACAAACCAACAAACCAACAAACCAACAAACCAACAAGCCAACAAACCAACAAGCTAACAAACCAACAAACCAACAAACCAACAAGCCAACAAACCAACAAACCAACAAACCAAAAAACCAACAAACCAAAAAACCAACAAACCAACAAATCAACAAACCAACAAGCCAACAAGCCAACAAACCAACAAACCAACAAGCCAACAAACCAACAAGCCAACAAACCGACAAACCAACAAACCAAGTAACCAAAAAGCCAACAAACTAACAAACCAACAAGCCAACAAACCAACAAGCCAACAAGCCAACAAACCAACAAACCGACAAAGCAACAAACCAAAAAAACCAGCAAACCAAAAAACCAACAAACCAACAAACCATCAAACGAACAAAGCAACAAGCCAACAAGCCAACAAACCAACAAACCAAGAAGCCAACAAACCAACAAACCAACAAGCCAACAAGCCAACAAACCAACAAACCAACAAACCAACAAGCCAACAAACCAACAAACCAACAAGCCAACAAACCAACAAACCAACAAACCAACAAACCAACCAGCCAACAAGCCAACAAACCAACAAACCAACAAGCAAACAAACCAACAAACCAACAAACCAACAAACCAACAAACCAACAAACCAACAAACCAACAAACCAACAAACTAAGTAACTAACAAGCCAACAAACCAACAAACCAACAAGCCAACAAGCCAACAAACCAACAAGCCAACAAACCAACAAACCAACAAACCAGCAAACCAAAAAACCAACAAACCAACAAACCATCAAACGAACAAAGCAACAAACCAACAAACCAACAAACCAACAAGCCAACAAACCATCAAACAAATAAACCAACAAACCAACCAACAAATAAACCAACAAACCAACAAACCAACAAACCAACAAACCAACAAACCAACAAACCAACAAACTAACAAACCAACAAACTAACAAACCAACAAGCCAACAAACCAACAAACCAACAAACCAACAAACCAACATGCCAACAAACCAACAAACTAAGTAACCAACAAGCCAATAAACCAACAAACCAACAAGCCAACAAACCAACAAACCAACAAACCAACAAGCCAACAAACCAACAAACAAATAAACCAACAAACCAACAAACCAACAAGCCAACAAGCCAACAAACCAACAAACCAACAATCCAACAAACCAACAAACCAACAAACCAACATGCCAACAAACCAACAAACTAAGTAACGAACAAGCCAACAAACCAACAAACCCACAAACCAACATGCCAACAAACCAACAAAATAAGTAACCAACAAGCCAACAAACCAACAAACCAACAAGCCAACAAGCCAACAAACCAACAAGCCAACAAACCAAAAAGCCAACAAACCAACAAACCAACAAACCAACAAGCCAACAAACCAACAAACCAACAAACCAACAAGCCAACAAACCATCAAACGAACAAAGCAACAAGCCAACAAGCCAACAAACCAACAAACCAAGAAGCCAACAAACCAACAAACCAACAAGCCAACAAGCCAAAAAGCCAACAAGCTAACAAACCAACAAGCCAACAAACCAACAAGCTAACAAGCCAACAAACCAACAAACCAACAAACCAACAAACCAACAAACCAACAAACCAACAACCCAACAAGCCAACAAACCAACAAACACATAAACCAACAAACCAACAAGCCAACAAGCCAACAAACCAACAAACCAACAAACCAGCAAACCAAAAAACCAACAAACCAACAAACCATCAAACGAACAAAGCAACAAACCAACAAACCAACAAACCAACGAGCCAACAAACCATCAAACAAATAAACCAACAAACCAACAAACAAATAAACCAACAAACCAACAAACCAACAAACCAACAAACCAACAAACCAACAAACCAACAAACCAACAAACTAACAAACCAACAAGCCAACAAACCAACAAACCAACAAACCAACAAACCAACATGCCAACAAACCAACAAACTAAGTAACCAACAAGCCAATAAACCAACAAACCAACAAGCCAACAAACCAACAAACCAACAAACCAACAAGCCAACAAACCAACAAACAAATAAACCAACAAACCAACAAACCAACAAACCAACAAGCCAACAAGCCAACAAACCAACAAACCAACAATCCAACAAACCAACAAACCAACAAACCAACATGCCAACAAACCAACAAACTAAGTAACGAACAAGCCAACAAACCAACAAACCCACAAACCAACATGCCAACAAACCAACAAACTAAGTAACCAACAAGCCAACAAACCAACAAACCAACAAGCCAACAAGCCAACAAACCAACAAGCCAACAAACCAAAAAGCCAACAAACCAACAAACCAACAAACCAACAAGCCAACAAACCAACAAACCAACAAACCAACAAGCCAACAAACCAACAAACCAACAAGCCAACAAACAAACAAACCATCAAACTAAGTAACCAACAAGCCAACAAACCAACAAACCAACAAGCCAACAAACCAACAAACAAATAAACCAACAAACCAACAAAATAACAAACCAACAAGCCAACAAACTAACAAACCAACAAACCAACAAACCAACAAGCCAACAAACCAACAAACCAAGTAACCAAAAAGCCAACAAACTAACAAACCAACAAGCCAACAAACCAACAAGCTAACAAGCCAACAAACCAACAAACCAACAAACCAACAAACCAACAAACCAACAAACCAACAACCCAACAAGCCAACAAACCAACAAACACATAAACCAACAAACCAAAAAGCCAATAAACCAACGAACCAACAAACCAACAAACCAACAAACCAACAAGCCAACAAGCCAACAAACCAACAAACCAACAAACCAACAAACCAACAAGCCAACAAACCAACAAACCAACAAGCCAAAAAGCCAACAAACCAACAAACCAACAAGCCAACAAACCAACAAACCAACAAACCAACATGCCAACAAACCAACAAACTAAGTAACCAACAAGCCAACAAACCAACAAACCAACAAACCAACAAGCCAACAAACCAACAAACCAACAAGCCAACAAGCCAACAAACCAACAAACCAACAAACCAACAAACCAACAACCCAACAAGCCAACAAACCAACAAACACATAAACCAACAAACCAAAAAGCCAATAAACCAACAAACCAACAAACCAACAAACCAACAAACCAACAAGCCAACAAGCCAACAAACCAACAAACCAACAAACCAACAAACCAACAAGCCAACAAGCCAACAAACCAACAGCCAACAGACCAACAAACCAACAAACCAAGTAACCAACAAACCAACAAACCATCAAACGAACAAAGCAACAAACCAACAAGCCAACAAGCCAACAAGCCAATAAACCAACAAACCAAGTAACCAACAAGCCAACAAACCAACAAACTAACAACCCAACAAATGAACTAACCAACAAACCAACAAACCAACAAACTAAGTAACCAACAAGCCAACAAACCAACAAACCAACAAGCCAACAAGCCAACAAACCAACAAACCAACAAGCCAACAAACCAACAAACCAACAAACTAACAAACCAACAAACCAACAAACCAACAAACCAAAAAGCCAACAAACCAACAAACAAATAAACCAACAAACCAAAAAACCAACAAACCAACAAACCAAAAAGCCAACAAACTAACAAACCAACAAACCAACAAACCAAGTAACCAACAAGCCAACAAACCAACAAACCAACAAGCCAGCGAGCCAACAAACCAACAAACCAACACGCCAACAAACCAACAAACCAACAAACTAACAAACCAACAAACCAACAAACTAAGTAACCAACAAGCCAACAAACCAACAAACCAACAAGCCAACAAGCCAACAAACCAACAAACCAACAAGCCAACAAACCAACAAACCAACAAACTAACAAACCAACAAACCAACAAACCAACAAACCAAAAAGCCAACAAACCAACAAACAAATAAACCAACAAACCAAGAAACCAACAAACCAACAAACCAAAAAGCCAACAAACCAACAAACCAACAAACCAAGTAACCAATAAGCCAACAAACCAACAAACCAACAAGCCAACAAGCCAACAAACCAACAAACCAACAAGCCAACAAACCAACAAACTAACAAACTAACAAACCAACAAACCAACAAACGAACAAACCAACAAGCTAACAAACCAACAAACAAATAAACCAACAAACCAACAAACCAACAAACCAACAAACCAACAAACCAACAAACCAAGTAACCAAAAAGCCAACAAACTAACAAACCAACAAGCCAACAAACCAACAAACCAACAAGCGAACAAACCAACAAACCAACAAACCAACAATCCAACAAACCAACAAACAAATAAAACAACAAACCAACAAACAAACAAGCCAACAAGCCAACAAACCAACAAACCAACAAGCCAACAAACCAACAAACCAATAAACCAATATGCCAACAAACCAACAAACTAAGTAACCAACAAGCCAACAAACCAACAAACCAACAAACCAACATGCCAACAAACCAACAAACTAAGTAACCAACAAGCCAACAAACCAACAAGCCAACAAGCCAACAAACCAACAAACCAACAAGCCAACAAACCAACAAACCAATAAACCAACAAACCAACAAACCAACAAACCAACAAACCAACAAACCAACAAGCCAACAAACCAACAAACCAACAAACCAAGTAACCAAAAAGCCAACAAACTAACAAACCAACAAGCCAACAAGCCAACAAACCAACAAGCCAACAAACCAACAAACCAACAAAGCAACATGCCAACAAACCAACAAACCAACAAACCAACAAGCCAACAAACCAACAAACCAATAAGCCAACACGCCAACAAACCAACAAACCAAGTAACCAAAAAGCCAACAAACCAACAAGCCAACAAGCCAACAAACCAACAAACCAACACGCCAACAAGCCAACAAACCAACAAACCAATAAACCAACAAACTAAGTAACCAACAAGCCAACAAACCAACAAACTAAGAAGCCAACAAGCCAACAAACCAACAAACCAACAAGCCAACAAACCAACAAACCAACAAGCCAACAAACCGACAAACCAACAAACCAAAAAACCAACAAACCAACAAGCCAACAAACCAACAGACCAACAAACCAAAAAACCAACAAACCAACAAACCAACAAACCAACAAGCCAACAAACCAACAAACGAAAAAACCTACAAACCAACCCAACAACAAACCAACAAACCAACAAACCAACAAGCCAACAAGCCAACAAACCAACAAACCAACAAACAAACAAGCCAACAAACCAACAAAACAACAAACCAACAAAACAACAAGCCAACATGCCAACAAACCAACAAGCCAACAAGCCAACAATCCAACAAACCAACAAACCAACAAACCAACAAACTAAGTAACCAACAAGCCAACAAACCAACAAACCAACTAGCCTACAAACCAACAAACCAAAAAACCAACAAGCCAACAAACCAACAAACCAACAAACCAACAAACCAACAAACCAACAAGCCAACAAACCAACAAACCAACAAGCCAACAAACCAACAAACCAACAAACCAACAAACCAACAAGCCAACAAGCCAACAAACCAACAAATCAACAAGCCAACAAGCCAATAAACCAACAAACCAACAAGCCAACAAACAAACAAGCCAACAAACCAACAAACCAACAAACCAACATGCCAACAAACTAAGTAACCAACAAGCCAACAAACCAACAAACCAACAAACCAACAAACCAACAAACCAACAAGCCAACAAACCAACAAACCAACAAGCCAACAAACCAACAAACCAACAAACCAGCAAGCCAACAAGCCAACAAACCAACAAGCCAACAAACCAACAAACCAACAAACCAACAAGCCAACAAGCCAAGAAACCAACAAAACAACAAGCCAACAAACCAACAAACCAACAAACCAACATGCCAACAAACCAACAAACTAAGTAACCAACAAGCCAACAAACCAACAAACCAACAAGCCAACAAGACAACAAACCAACAAACCAAAAAACCAACAAGCCAACAAACCAACAAGCCAACAAAACAACAAACCAACAAGCCAACAAGCCAACAAACCAACAAACCAACAAACCAACAAGCCAACAAACCAACAAACCAACAAGCCAACAAGCCAACAAACCAACAAACCAACAAACCAACAAGCCAACAAGCCAACAAACCAACAAACCAACAAGCCAACAAACCAACAAACCAACAAGCCAACAAGCCAACAAACCAACAAACCAACAATCCAACAAGCCAACAAACCAACAAACCAACAAGCCAACAAACCCACAAACAAATAAACCAACAAACCAACAAACCAACAAGCCAACAAGCCAACAAACCAACAAACCAACAAACCAACAAGCCAACAAACCAACAAACCAACAAACCAACAAACTAACAAACTAAGTAACCAACAAGCCAACAAACGAACAAACCAACAAACTAAGTAACCAACAAGCCAACAAACGAAGAAACCAACAAGCCAACAAGCCAACAAACCAACAAACCAACAAGCCAATAAACCAACAAACCAACAAACTAACAAACCAACAAACCAACAAAACAACAAACTAACAAACCAACAAACCAACAAACGAATAAACCAGCAAGCCAACAAACCAACAAACAAATAAATCAACAAACCAACAAACCAACAAACCAACAAACCAACAAGCCAACAAACCAACAAACCAACAAACCAAGTAACCAAAAAGCCAACAAACTAACAAACCAACAAGCCAACAAGCCAACAAACCAACAAGCCAACAAACCAACAAACCAACAAAGCAACAAGGCAAGAAGCCAACAAACCAACAAACCAACAAGCCAACAAACCAACAAACCAATAAGCCAACAAGCCAACAAACCAACAAACCAACAAACCAAGTAACCAAAAAGCCAACAAACCAACAAGCCAACAAGCTAACAAACCAACACGCCAACAAGCCAACAAACCAACAAACCAACAAACCAACAAACTAAGTAACCAACAAGCCAACAAACCAACAAACTAACAAGCCAACAAGCCAACAAACCAACAAACCAACAAGCCAACAAACCAACAAACCAACAAGCCAACAAACCGACAAACCAACAAACCAAAAAACCAACAAACCAACAAGCCAACAAACCAACAAACCAACAAACCAAAAAACCAACAAACCAACAAACCAACAAACCAACAAGCCAACAAGCCAACAAACCAAAAAACCTACAAACCAACCCACCAATAAACCAACAAACCAACAAACCAACAAGCACACAAGCCAACAAACCAACAAACCAACAAACCAACAAACCAACAAGCCAACAAACCAACAAAACAACAAACCAACAAAGCAACAAGCCAACAAGCCAACAAACCAACAAGCCAACAAGCCAACACACCAACAAACCAACAAACCAACAAACTAAGTAACCAACAAGCCAACAAACCAACAAACCAACTAGCCTACAAACCAACAAACCAACAAACCAACAAGCCAACAAACCAACAAACCAACAAAGCAACAAACCAACAAGCCAACAAACCAACAAACTAACAAGCCAACAAACCAACAAACCAACAAACCAACAAGCCAACAAGCCAACAAACCAACAAACCAACAAGCCAACAAGCCAACAAACCAACAAGCCAACAAGCCAACAAACCAACAAACCAACAAACCAACAAACCAACAAACTAAGTAACCAACAAGCCAACAAACCAACAAACCAACTAGCCTACAAACCAACAAACCAACAAACCAACAAGCCAACAAACCAACAAACCAACAAGCCAACAAACCAACAAGCCAACAAACCAACAAACCAACAAAACAACAAACCAACAAACCAACAAACCAACAAACCAACAAGCCAACAAGCAAACAAACCAACAAAGCAACAAGCCAACAAGCCAACAAACCAACAAACCAACAAGCCAACAAACAAACAAGCCAACAAACCAACAAACCAACAAACCAACATGCCAACAAACCAACAAACTAAGTAACCAACAAGCCAACAAACCAACAAACCAACAAACCAACAAACCAACAAACCAACAAGCCAACAAACCAACAAACCAACAAGCCAACAAACCAACAAACCAACAAACCAACAAACCAACAAGCCAACAAACCAACAAACCAACAAACCAACAAGCCAACAAGCCAACAAACCAACAAACCAACAAGCCAACAAACCAACAAACCAACATGCCAAAAAACCAACAAACTAAGTAACCAACAAGCTAACAAACCAACAAACCAACAAGCCAACAAGACAACAAACCAACCAACCAACAAACCAACAAGCCAACAAACCAACAAGCCAACAAAACAACAAACCAACAAGCCAACAAGCCAACAAACCAACAAACCAACAAACCAAAAAGCCAACAAACCAACAAACCAACAAGCCAACAAGCCAACAAACCAACAAACCAACAAACCAACAAGCCAACAAGCTAACAAACCAACAAACCAACAAGCCAACAAACCAACAAACCAACAAGCCAACAAACCAACAAACCAACAAACCAACAAGCCAACAAGCCAACAAACCAATAAGCCAACAAGCCAACAATCCAACAAACCAACAAACCAACAAACCAACAAACCAACAAACCAACAAACCAACAAACCAACAAACCAACAAGCCAACAAGCCAACAAACCAATAAACCAACAAACCAACAAACCAACAAACCAACAAACTAAGTAACCAACAAGCCAACAAACCAACAAACCAATAAACTAAGTAACCAACTAGCCAACAAACCAAGAAACCAACAAGCCAGCAAGCCAACAAACCAACAAACCAACAAGCCAATAAACCAACAAACCAACAAACTAACAAACCAACCAACCAACAAACCAACAAACTAACAAACCAACAAACCAACAAACGAACAAACCAGCAAGCCAACAAACCAACAAACAAATAAACCAACAAACCAACAAACCAACAAACCAATAAACCAACAAGCCAACAAACCAACAAACCAACAAACCAACAAACCAAGTAACCAAAAAGCCAACAAACTAACAAACCAACAAGCCAACAAGCCAACAAACCAACAAGCCAACAAACCAACAAACCAACAAACCAACAAAGCAACAAGCCAAGAAGCCAACAAACCAACAAACAAACAAGCCAACAAACCAACAAACCAATAAGCCAACAAGCCAACAAACCAACAAACCAACAAACCAAGTAACCAAAAAGCCAACAAACCAACAAGCCAACAAGCCAACAAACAAACAAACCAACACGCCAACAAGCCAACAAGCCAACAAACCAACAAACCAACAAACTAAGTAACCAACAATCCAACAAACCAACAAACTAACAAGCCAACAAGCCAACAAACCAACAAACCAACAAGCCAACAAACCAACAAACCAACAAGCCAACAAAGCGACAAACCAACAAACCAAAAAACCAACAAACCAACAAGCCAACAAACCAACAAACCAACAAACCAAAAAACCAACAAACCAACAAACCAACAAACCAACAAGCCAACAAACCAACAAACCAACAAACCAAAAAATCTACAAACCAACCCACCAACAAACCAACAAACCAACAAACCAACAAGCCAACAAACCAACAAACCAACAAACCAACAAGCCAACAAACCAACAAAACAACAAACCAACAAAGCAACAAGCCAACAAGCCAACAAACCAACAAGCCAACAAGCCAACAAGCCAACAAACCAACAAACCAACAAACCAACAAACCAACAAACTAAGTAACCAACAAGCCAACAAACCAACAAACCAACTAGCCTACAAACCAATAAACCAACAAACCAACAAGCCAACAAACCAACAAACCAACAAACCAACAAACCAACAAGCCAACAAACCAACAAACCAACAAGCCAACAAACCAACAAACCAACAAACCAACAAACCAACAAGCCAACAAGCCAACAAACCAACAAACCAACAAGCCAACAAGCCAACAAACCAACAAACCAACAAGCCAACAAACAAACAAGCCAACAAACCAACAAACCAACAAACCAACATGCCAACAAACAAACAAACTAAGTAACCAACAAGCCAACAAACCAACAAACCAACAAACCAACAAACCAACAAACCAACAAACCAACAAACCAACAAACCAACAAGCCAACAAACCAACAAACCAACAAACCAACAAACCAACAAAACAACAAACCAACAAACCAACAAGCCAACAAGCCAACAAACCAACAAGCCAACAAACCAACAAACCAACAAACCAACAAGCCAACAAGCCAACAAACCAACAAACCAACAAGTCAACAAACCAACAAACCAACATACCAAGAAACGAACAAACTAAGTAACCAACAAGCCAACGAACCAACAAACCAACAAGCCAACAAGACAACAAACCAACAAACCAACAAACCAACAAACCAACAAGCCAATAAACCAACAAGCCAACAAAACAACAAACCAACAAACCAACAAGCCAACAAGCCAACAAACCAACAAACCAACAAGCCAACAAACCAACAAACCAACAAGCCAACAAGCCAACAAACCAACAAACCAACAAACCAACAAGCCAACAAGCCAACAAACCAACAAACCAACAAGCCAACAAACCAACAAACCAACCAGCCAACAAGCCAACAAACCAACAAACCAACAAGCCAACAAGCCAACAAGCCAACAAACCAACAAACCAACAAGCCAACAAACCAACAAACAAATAAACCAACAAACCAACAAACCAACAAACCAACAAACCAACAAACCAACAAGCCAACAAGCCAACAAACCAACAAACCAACAAACCAACAAACCAACAAACCAACAAACTAAGTAACCAACAAGCCAACAAACCAACAAACCAACAAACTAAGTAACCAACAAGCCAACAAACCAAGAAACCAACAAGCTAACAAGCCAACAAACCAACAAACCAACAAGCCAATAAACCAACAAACCAACAAACTAACAAACTAACAAACCAACAAACCAACAAACCAACAAGCCAACAAACCAACAAACAAATAAACTAACAAACCAAAAAACCAACAAACCAACAAACCAAAAAGCCAACAAACCAACAAACCAACAAACCAATAAACCAACAAACTAAGTAACCAACAAGCCAACAAACCAACAAACCAACAAACTAAGTAACCAACAAGCCAACAAACCAAGAAACCAACAAGCCAACAAGCCAACAAACCAACAAATCAACAAGCCAATAAACCAACAAACCAACAAACTAACAAACCAACAAACCAACAAACCAACAAACTAACAAACCAACAAACCAACAAACGAACAAACCAGCAAGCCAACAAACCAACAAACAAATAAACCAACAAACCAACAAACCAACAAACCAACAAACCAACAAACCAACAAGCCAACAAACCAACAAACCAATAAACCAAGAAACCAAAAACCAACAAACTAACAAACCAACAGGCCAACAAGCCAACAAACCAACAAGCCAACAAACCAACAAAACAACAAGCCAAGAAGCCAACAAACCAACAAACCAACAAACTAACAAGCCAACAAGCCAACAAACCAACAAACCAAGAAGCCAACAAACCAACAAACCAACAAGCCAACAAACCGACAAACCAACAAACCAAAAAACCAACAAACCAACAAGCCAACAAACCAACAAACCAACAAACCAAAAAACCAACAAACCAACAAACCAACAAACCAACAAGCCAACAAACCAACAAACCAAAAAACCTACAAACCAACCCACCAACAAACCAACAAACCAACACACCAACAAGCCAACAAGCCAACAAACCAACAAACCAACAAACCAACAAGCCAACAAACCAACAAAACAACAAACCAACAAAGCAACAAGCCAACAAGCCAACAAACCAACAAGCCAACAAGCCAACAAACCAACAAACCAACAAACCAACAAACCAACAAACCAACAAACTAAGTAACCAACAGGCCAACAAACCAACAAACCAACTAGCCTACAAACCAACAAACCAACAAACCAACAAGCCAACAAACCAACAAACCAACAAACCAACAAACCAACAAGCCAACCAACCAACAAACCAACAAGCCAACAAACCAACAAACCAACAAACCAACAAACCAACAAGCCAACAAGCCAACAAACCAACAAACCAACAAGCCAAAAAGCCAAAAAACCAACAAACCAACAAGCCAACAAACAAACAAGCCAACAAACCAACAAACCAACAAACCAACATGCCAACAAACCAACAAACTAAGTAACCAACAAGCCAACAAACCAACAAACCAACAAACCAACAAACCAACAAACCAACAAACCAACAAGCCAACAAACCAACAAACCAACAAGCCAACAAAGCAACAAACCAACAAACCAACAAGCCAACAAACCAACAAACCAACAAACCAACATGCCAACAAACCAACAAACCAACAAACCAACAAACCAACATGCCAACAAACCAACAAACTAAGTAACCAACAAGCCAACAAACCAACAAACCAACAAACCAACAAGCCAACAAACCAACAAACCAACAAGCCAACAAGCCAACAAACCAACAAACCAACAAACCAACAAACCAACAACCCAACAAGCCAACAAACCAACAAACACATAAACCAACAAACCAAAAAGCCAATAAACCAACAAACCAACAAACCAACAAACCAACAAACCAACAAGCCAACAAGCCAACAAACCAACAAACCAACAAACCAACAAACCAACAAGCCAACAAACCAACAGCCAACAGACCAACAAACCAACAAACCAAGTAACCAACAAACCAACAAACCATCAAACGAACAAAGCAACAAACCAACAAGCCAACAAGCCAACAAGCCAATAAACCAACAAACCAAGTAACCAAAAAGCCAACAAACTAACAAACAAACAAGCCAACAAACCAACAAACTAACAACCCAACAAATGAACTAACCAACAAACCAACAAACCAACAAACTAAGTAACCAACAAGCCAACAAACCAACAAACCAACAAGCCAACAAGCCAACAAACCAACAAACCAACAAGCCAACAAACCAACAAACCAACAAACTAACAAACCAACAAACCAACAAACCAACAAACAAATAAACCAACAAACCAAAAAACCAACAAACCAACAAACCAAAAAGCCAACAAACCAACAAACCAACAAACCAAGTAACCAACAAGCCAACAAACCAACAAACCAACAAGCCAGCGAGCCAACAAACCAACAAACCAACAAGCCAACAAACCAACAAACCAACAAACTAACAAACCAACAAACCAACAAACTAAGTAACCAACAAGCCAACAAACCAACAAACCAACAAGCCAACAAGCCAACAAACCAACAAACCAACAAGCCAACAAACCAACAAACCAACAAACTAACAAACCAACAAACCAACAAACCAACAAACCAAAAAGCCAACAAACCAACAAACAAATAAACCAACAAACCAAAAAACCAACAAACCAACAAACCAAAAAGCCAACAAACCAACAAACCAACAAACCAAGTAACCAATAAGCCAACAAACCAACAAACCAACAAGCCAACAAGCCAACAAACCAACAAACCAACAAGCCAACAAACCAACAAACTAACAAACTAACAAACCAACAAACCAACAAACGAACAAACCAACAAGCTAAACAACCAACAAACAAATAAACCAACAAACCAACAAACCAACAAACCAACAAACCAACAAACCAACAAACCAAGTAACCAAAAAGCCAACAAACTAACAAACCAACAAGCCAACAAACCAACAAACCAACAAGCGAACAAACCAACAAACCAACAAACCAACAATCCAACAAACCAACAAACAAATAAAACAACAAACCAACAAACAAACAAGCCAACAAGCCAACAAACCAACAAACCAACAAGCCAACAAACCAACAAACCAATAAACCAATATGCCAACAAACCAACAAACTAAGTAACCAACAAGCCAACAAACCAACAAACCAACAAACCAACATGCCAACAAACCAACAAACTAAGTAACCAACAAGCCAACAAACCAACAAGCCAACAAGCCAACAAACCAACAAACCAACAAGCCAACAAACCAACAAACCAATAAACCAACAAACCAACAAACCAACAAACCAACAAACCAACAAACCAACAAGCCAACAAACCAACAAACCAACAAACCAAGTAACCAAAAAGCCAACAAACTAACAAACCAACAAGCCAACAAGCCAACAAACCAACAAGCCAACAAACCAACAAACCAACAAAGCAACAAGCCAACAAACCAACAAACCAACAAACCAGCAAGCCAACAAACCAACAAACCAATAAGCCAACAAGCCAACAAACCAACAAATCAAGTAACCAAAAAGCCAACAAACCAACAAGCCAACAAGCCAACAAACCAACAAACCAACACGCCAACAAGCCAACAAACCAACAAACCAATAAACCAACAAACTAAGTAACCAACAAGCCAACAAACCAACAAACTAAGAAGCCAACAAGCCAACAAACCAACAAACCAACAAGCCAACAAACCAACAAACCAACAAGCCAACAAACCGACAAACCAACAAACCAAAAAACCAACAAACCAACAAGCCAACAAACCAACAGACCAACAAACCAAAAAACCAACAAACGAACAAACCAACAAACCAACAAGCCAACAAACCAACAAACCAACAAACCAAAAAACCTACAAACCAACCCAACAACAAACCAACAAACCAACAAACCAACAAGCCAACAAGCCAACAAACCAACAAACCAACAAACCAACAAGCCAACAAACCAACAAAACAACAAACCAACAAAACAACAAGCCAACATGCCAACAAACCAACAAGCCAACAAGCCAACAATCCAACAAACCAACAAACCAACAAACCAACAAACTAAGTAACCAACAAGCCAACAAACCAACAAACCAACTAGCCTACAAACCAACAAACCAAAAAACCAACAAGCCAACAAACCAACAAACCAACAAACCAACAAACCAACAAACCAACAAGCCAACAAACCAACAAACCAACAAGCCAACAAACCAACAAACCAACAAACCAACAAACCAACAAGCCAACAAGCCAACAAACCAACAAATCAACAAGCCAACAAGCCAATAAACCAACAAACCAACAAGCCAACAAACAAACAAGCCAACAAACCAACAAACCAACAAACCAACATGCCAACAAACTAAGTAACCAACAAGCCAACAAACCAACAAACCAACAAACCAACAAACCAACAAACCAACAAGCCAACAAACCAACAAACCAACAAGCCAACAAACCAACAAACCAACAAACCAGCAAGCCAACAAGCCAACAAACCAACAAGCCAACAAACCAACAAACCAACAAACCAACAAGCCAACAAGCCAACAAACCAACAAAACAACAAGCCAACAAACCAACAAACCAACAAACCAACATGCCAACAAACCAACAAACTAAGTAACCAACAAGCCAACAAACCAACAAACCAACAAGCCAACAAGACAACAAACCAACAAACCAAGAAACCAACAAGCCAACAAACCAACAAGCCAACAAAACAACAAACCAACAAGCCAACAAGCCAACAAACCAACAAACCAACAAACCAACAAGCCAACAAACCAACAAACCAACAAGCCAACAAGCCAACAAACCAACAAACCAACAAACCAACAAACCAACAAGCCAACAAACCAACAAACCAACAAGCCAACAAACCAACAAACCAACAAGCCAACAAGCCAACAAACCAACAAACCAACAATCCAACAAGCCAACAAACCAACAAACCAACAAGCCAACAAACCCACAAACAAATAAACCAACAAACCAACAAACCAACAAGCCAACAAGCCAACAAACCAACAAACCAACAAACCAACAAGCCAACAAACCAACAAACCAACAAACCAACAAACTAACAAACTAAGTAACCAACAAGCCAACAAACGAACAAACCAACAAACTAAGTAACCAACAAGCCAACAAACGAAGAAACCAACAAGCCAACAAGCCAACAAACCAACAAACCAACAAGCCAATAAACCAACAAACCAACAAACTAACAAACCAACAAACCAACAAAACAACAAACTAACAAACCAACAAACCAACAAACGAATAAACCAGCAAGCCAACAAACCAACAAACAAATAAATCAACAAACCAACAAACCAACAAACCAACAAACCAACAAGCCAACAAACCAACAAACCAACAAACCAAGTAACCAAAAAGCCAACAAACTAACAAACCAACAAGCCAACAAGCCAACAAACCAACAAGCCAACAAACCAACAAACCAACAAAGCAACAAGGCAAGAAGCCAACAAACCAACAAACCAACAAGCCAACAAACCAACAAACCAATAAGCCAACAAGCCAACAAACCAACAAACCAACAAACCAAGTAACCAAAAAGCCAACAAACCAACAAGCCAACAAGCTAACAAACCAACACGCCAACAAGCCAACAAACCAACAAACCAACAAACCAACAAACTAAGTAACCAACAAGCCAACAAACCAACAAACTAACAAGCCAACAAGCCAACAAACCAACAAACCAACAAGCCAACAAACCAACAAACCAACAAGCCAACAAACCGACAAACCAACAAACCAAAAAACCAACAAACCAACAAGCCAACAAACCAACAAACCAACAAACCAAAAAACCAACAAACCAACAAACCAACAAACCAACAAGCCAACAAACCAACAAACCAAAAAACCTACAAACCAACCCACCAATAAACCAACAAACCAACAAACCAACAAGCACACAAGCCAACAAACCAACAAACCAACAAACCAACAAACCAACAAGCCAACAAACCAACAAAACAACAAACCAACAAAGCAACAAGCCAACAAGCCAACAAACCAACAAGCCAACAAGCCAACACACCAACAAACCAACAAACCAACAAACTAAGTAACCAACAAGCCAACAAACCAACAAACCAACTAGCCTACAAACCAACAAACCAACAAACCAACAAGCCAACAAACCAACAAACCAACAAAGCAACAAACCAACAAGCCAACAAACCAACAAACTAACAAGCCAACAAACCAACAAACCAACAAACCAACAAACCAACAAGCCAACAAGCCAACAAACCAACAAACCAACAAGCCAACAAGCCAACAAACCAACAAGCCAACAAGCCAACAAACCAACAAACCAACAAACCAACAAACCAACAAACTAAGTAACCAACAAGCCAACAAACCAACAAACCAACTAGCCTACAAACCAACAAACCAACAAACCAACAAGCCAACAAACCAACAAACCAACAAGCCAACAAACCAACAAGCCAACAAACCAACAAACCAACAAAACAACAAACCAACAAACCAACAAACCAACAAACCAACAAGCCAACAAGCAAACAAACCAACAAAGCAACAAGCCAACAAGCCAACAAACCAACAAACCAACAAGCCAACAAACAAACAAGCCAACAAACCAACAAACCAACAAACCAACATGCCAACAAACCAACAAACTAAGTAACCAACAAGCCAACAAACCAACAAACCAACAAACCAACAAACCAACAAACCAACAAGCCAACAAACCAACAAACCAACAAGCCAACAAACCAACAAACCAACAAACCAACAAACCAACAAGCCAACAAACCAACAAACCAACAAACCAACAAGCCAACAAGCCAACAAACCAACAAACCAACAAGCCAACAAACCAACAAACCAACATGCCAAAAAACCAACAAACTAAGTAACCAACAAGCTAACAAACCAACAAACCAACAAGCCAACAAGACAACAAACCAACCAACCAACAAACCAACAAGCCAACAAACCAACAAGCCAACAAAACAACAAACCAACAAGCCAACAAGCCAACAAACCAACAAACCAACAAAATAAAAAGCCAACAAACCAACAAACCAACAAGCCAACAAGCCAACAAACCAACAAACCAACAAACCAACAAGCCAACAAGCCAACAAACCAACAAACCAACAAGCCAACAAACCAACAAACCAACAAGCCAACAAACCAACAAACCAACAAACCAACAAGCCAACAAGCCAACAAACCAATAAGCCAACAAGCCAACAAACCAACAAACAAATAAACCAACAAACCAACAAACCAACAAGCCAACAAGCCAACAAACCAACAAACCAACAAACCAACAAGCCAACAAACCAACAAACCAACAAACCAACAAACCAACAAACCAACAAACCAACAAACCAACAAGCCAACAAGCCAACAAACCAATAAACCAACAAACCAACAAACCAACAAACCAACAAACTAAGTAACCAACAAGCCAACAAACCAACAAACCAACAAACTAAGTAACCAACAAGCCAACAAACCAAGAAACCAACAAGCCAACAAGCACACAAACCAACAAACCAACAAACTAACAAACCAACAAACCAACAAACTAACAAACCAACAAACCAACAAACGAACAAACCAGCAAGCCAACAAACCAACAAACAAATAAACCAACAAACCAACAAACCAACAAACCAATAAACCAACAAGCCAACAAACCAACAAACCAACAAACCAACAAACCAAGTAACCAAAAAGCCAACAAACTAACAAACCAACAAGCCAACAAGCCAACAAACCAACAAGCCAACAAACCAACAAACCAACAAACCAACAAAGCAACAAGCCAAGAAGCCAACAAACCAACAAACAAACAAGCCAACAAACCAACAAACCAATAAGCCAACAAGCCAACAAGCCAACAAACCTACAAACCAACAAACCAAGTAACCAAAAAGCCAACAAACCAACAAGCCAACAAGCCAACAAACAAACAAACCAACACGCCAACAAGCCAACAAACCAACAAACCAACAAACCAACAAACTAAGTAACCAACAATCCAACAAACCAACAAACTAACAAGCCAACAAGCCAACAAACCAACAAACCAACAAGCCAACAAACCAACAAACCAACAAGCCAACAAAGCGACAAACCAACAAACCAAAAAACCAACAAACCAACAAGCCAACAAACCAACAAACCAACAAACCAAAAAACCAACAAACCAACAAACCAACAAACCAACAAGCCAACAAACCAACAAACCAACAAACCAAAAAATCTACAAACCAACCCACCAACAAACCAACAAACCAACAAACCAACAAGCCAACAAACCAACAAACCAACAAACCAACAAGCCAACAAACCAACAAAACAACAAACCAACAAAGCAACAAGCCAACAAGCCAACAAACCAACAAGCCAACAAGCCAACAAACCAACAAACCAACAAACCAACAAACCAACAAACTAAGTAACCAACAAGCCAACAAACCAACAAACCAACTAGCCTACAAACCAACAAACCAACAAACCAACAAGCCAACAAACCAACAAACCAACAAACCAACAAACCAACAAGCCAACAAACCAACAAACCAACAAGCCAACAAACCAACAAACCAACAAACCAACAAACCAACAAGCCAACAAGCCAACAAACCAACAAACCAACAAGCCAACAAGCCAACAAACCAACAAACCAACAAGCCAACAAACAAACAAGCCAACAAACCAACAAACCAACAAACCAACATGCCAACAAACAAACAAACTAAGTAACCAACAAGCCAACAAACCAACAAACCAACAAACCAACAAACCAACAAACCAACAAACCAACAAACCAACAAACCAACAAACCAACAAGCCAACAAACCAACAAACCAACAAACCAACAAACCAACAAAACAACAAACCAACAAACCAACAAGCCAACAAGCCAACAAACCAACAAGCCAACAAACCAACAAACCAACAAACCAACAAGCCAACAAGCCAACAAACCAACAAACCAACAAGTCAACAAACAAACAAACCAACATACCAAGAAACGAACAAACTAAGTAACCAACAAGCCAACGAACCAACAAACCAACAAGCCAACAAGACAACAAACCAACAAACCAACAAACCAACAAACCAACAAGCCAATAAACCAACAAGCCAACAAAACAACAAACCAACAAACCAACAAGCCAAAAAGCCAACAAACCAACAAACCAACAAGCCAACAAACCAACAAACCAACAAGCCAACAAGCCAACAAACCAACAAACCAACAAATCAACAAGCCAACAAGCCAACAAACCAACAAACCAACAAGCCAACAAACCAACAAACCAACCAGCCAACAAGCCAACAAACCAACAAACCAACAAGCCAACAAGCCAACAAGCCAACAAACCAACAAACCAACAAGCCAACAAACCAACAAACAAATAAACCAACAAACCAACAAACCAACAAACCAACAAACCAACAAACCAACAAGCCAACAAGCCAACAAACCAACAAACCAACAAACCAACAAACCAACAAACCAACAAACTAAGTAACCAACAAGCCAACAAACCAACAAACCAACAAACTAAGTAACCAACAAGCCAACAAACCAAGAAACCAACAAGCTAACAAGCCAACAAACCAACAAACCAACAAGCCAATAAACCAACAAACCAACAAACTAACAAACTAACAAACCAACAAACCAACAAACCAACAATCCAACAAACCAACAAACAAATAAACTAACAAACCAAAAAACCAACAAACCAACAAACCAAAAAGCCAACAAACCAACAAACCAACAAACCAATAAACCAACAAACTAAGTAACCAACAAGTCAACAAACCAACAAACCAACAAACTAAGTAACCAACAAGCCAACAAACCAAGAAACCAACAAGCCAACAAGCCAACAAACCAACAAATCAACAAGCCAATAAACCAACAAACCAACAAACTAACAAACCAACAAACCAACAAACCAACAAACTAACAAACAAACAAACCAACAAACCAACAAACCAGCAAGCCAACAAACCAACAAACAAATAAACCAACAAACCAACAAACCAACAAACCAACAAACCAACAAACCAACAAGCCAACAAACCAACAAACCAACAAACCAAGAAACCAAAAACCAACAAACTAACAAACCAACAAGCCAACAAGCCAACAAACCAACAAGCCAACAAACCAACAAAACGACAAGCCAAGAAGCCAACAAACCAACAAACCAACAAACTAACAAGCCAACAAGCCAACAAACCAACAAACCAAGAAGCCAACAAACCAACAAACCAACAAGCCAACAAACCGACAAACCAACAAACCAAAAAACCAACAAACCAACAAGCCAACAAACCAACAAACCAACAAACCAAAAAACCAACAAACCAACAAACCAACAAACCAACAAGCCAACAAACCAACAAACCAAAAAACCTACAAACCAACCCACCAACAAACCAACAAACCAACACACCAACAAGCCAACAAGCCAACAAACCAACAAACCAACAAACCAACAAGCCAACAAACCAACAAAACAACAAACCAACAAAGCAACAAGCCAACAAGCCAACAAACCAACAAGCCAACAAGCCAACAAACCAACAAACCAACAAACCAACAAACCAACAAACCAACAAACTAAGTAACCAACAGGCCAACAAACCAACAAACCAACTAGCCTACAAACCAACAAACCAACAAACCAACAAACCAACAAGCCAACCAACCAACAAACCAACAAGCCAACAAACCAACAAACCAACAAACCAACAAACCAACAAGCCAACAAGCCAACAAACCAACAAACCAACAAGCCAACAAGCCAAAAAACCAACAAACCAACAAGCCAACAAACAAACAAGCCAACAAACCAACAAACCAACAAACCAACATGCCAACAAACCAACAAACTAAGTAACCAACAAGCCAACAAACCAACAAACCAACAAACCAACAAACCAACAAACCAACAAACCAACAAGCCAACAAACCAACAAACCAACAAGCCAACAAAGCAACAAACCAACAAACCAACAAGCCAACAAACCAACAAACCAACAAACCAACATGCCAACAAACCAACAAACCAACAAGCCAACAAACCAACAAACCAACAAGCCAACAAACCAACAAACCAACCAACCAACAAACCAACAAGCCAACAAGCCAACAAACCAACAAACCAACAAGCCAACAAACCAACAAACCAACAAGCCAACAAGCCAACAAACCAACAAACCAACAAGCCAACAAGCCAACAAACCAACA
Organism: Atherix ibis; assembly: GCA_958298945.1. Taxonomy (NCBI): domain Eukaryota; kingdom Metazoa; phylum Arthropoda; class Insecta; order Diptera; family Athericidae; genus Atherix; species Atherix ibis. The sequence goes on from OY282608.1 coordinate 34,282,830, forward strand.
AACCAACAAGCCAACAAACCAACAAACAAATAAACCAACAAACCAACAAACCAACAAGCCAACAAGCCAACAAACCAACAAACCAACAAACCAACAAGCCAACAAACCAACAAACCAACAAACCAACAAACCAACAAACCAACAAACCAACAAGCCAACAAGCACACAAACCAACAAACCAACAAACTAACAAACCAACAAACCAACAAACTAAGTAACCAACAAGCCAACAAACCAACAAACCAACAAACCAACAAACTAAGTAACCAACAAGCCAACAAACCAACAAACCAACAAACTAAGTAACCAACAAGCCAACAAGCCAACAAACCAACAAACCAACAAGCCAGCAAATCAACAAACCAACAAACCAACAAACCAACAAACCAAAAAACCAACACACCAACAAACCAACAAACCAACAAACCAAAAAACCAACAAACCAACATGCCGACAAACCAACAAACTAAGTAACCAACAAGCCAACAAACCAACAAACCAACAAACCAACATGCCAACAAACCAACAAGCCAACAAAGCAACAAACCAACAAACCAACCAACCAACAAACCAACAAACCAACAAGCCAACAAGCCCACAAACCAACAAACTAACAAACCTACAAACCAACAAGCCAACAAACCAACAAGCCAACAAACCAACAAACCAACAAACCAAGTAACCAAAAAGCCAACAAACTAACAAACCAACAAGCCAACAAGCCAACAAACCAACAAACCAACAAAGCAACAAGCCAACAAGCCAACAAATCAACAAACCAACAAGCCTACAAACCAACAAACCAACAAGCCAAAAAGCCAACAAACCAACAAACCAACAAACCAACAAGCCAACAAACAAACAAACCAACAAGCAAACAAACCAACAAACCAACAAACCAACAAGCCAACAAAACAACAAACCCACAAACCAAAAAACCAACAAACCAACAAACCAACAAACCAACAAACCATCAAGCCAACAAGCCAATAAACCAACAAACCAACAAACCAACAAGCCAACAAACCAACAAGCCAACAAACCAACAAATCAACAAACCAACAAGCCAACGAAGCAACAAACCAACGAAGCAACAAACGAAAAAACCAACAAACCAAAAAACCAACAAACCAACAAACCATCAAACGAACAAAGCAACAAGCCAACAAGCCAACAAACCAACAAGCCAACAAACCAACAAACCAACAAAGCAACAACCCAACAAGCCAACAAATCAACAAACCAACAAGCGTACAAACAAACAAACCAACAAACCAACAAGCCAAAAAGCCAACAAACCAACAAACCAACAAACCAACAAGCCAACAAACCAACAAACCAACAAGCAAACAAACCAACAAACCAACAAACCAACAAGCCAACAAAACAACAAACCAACAAACCAAAAAACCAACAAACCAACAAACCAACAAGCCAACAAACCAACAAACCAACAAGCCAACAAACCAACAAACCAACAAACCAACAAAACAACAAGCCAACAAGCCAACAAACCAACAAACCAACGAGCCAACAAACCAACAAACCAACAAGCCAACAAACCAACAAACCAACAAACCAACATGCCAACAAACCAACAAACTAAGTAACCAACAAGCCAACAAACCAACAAACCAACAAGCCAACAAGCCAACAAACCAACAAACCAACAAACCAACAAACGAACAAACCAAGTAACCAACAAACTAAAAAACCATCAAACGAACAAAGCAACAAACCAACAAACCAAAAAACCAACAAGCCAACAAACCAACAAACAAATAAACCAACAAACCAACAAACAAATAAACCAACAAACCAACAAACCAACAAACCAACAAACCAACAAACCAACAAACCAAAAAACCAACAAACCAACAAACCAACAAGCCAACAAATAAATAAGCCAACAAACCAACAAACAAATAAACCAACAAACCAACAAACCAACAAACCAACAAACCAAAAAACCAAAAAACCAACAAACCAACAAGCCAACAAGCCAACAAACCAACAAACTAACAAACCAACAAACAAACTAATCAACAAACCAGCAAACTAAGTAACCAACAAGCCAACAAACCAACAAACCAACAAGCCATCAAGCCAACAAACCAACAAACCAACAAGCCAACAAACAAATAAACCAACAAACCAAAAAACCAACAAACCAACAAACCAACAAGCCAACAAACCAACAAACCAACAAACCAACAAACCAACAAACCAAGTAACCAACAAGCCAACAAACCAACAAACCAAAAACCGACAAGCCAACAAACCAACAAGCCAACAAACCAACAAGCTAACAAACCAACAAACGAACTAACCAACAAACCAACAAGCCAACAAGCCAACAAACCAACAAACCAACAAACCAACAAACTAAATAACCAACAAGCCAACAAACCAACAAACCAACAAGCCAAGAAACCAACAAACCAACAAACCAACTAACCAACAAGCCAACAAACCAACAAACAAATAAACCAACAAACCAAAAAACCAACAAACCAACAAACCAACAAACCAACAAACCAACAAACCAACAAACCAAGTAACCAACAAGCCAACAAACCAACAAACCAACAAGCCAACAAGCCAACAAACCAACAAACCAACAAACCAACAAGCCAACAAACCAACAAACCAACAAGCCAACAAACCAACAAACCAACAAACCAAAAAACCAACAAACCAACAAACCAAAAAACCAACAAACCAACAAACCAACAAGCCAACAAACCAACAAACCAACAAACCAACAAACCCAGTAACCAACAAGCCAACAAACCAACAAACCAAAAACCAACAAGCCAACAAACCAACAAACCAACAAGCCGACAAACCAACAAACCAACAAACCAACAAACCAACAAGCCAACAAAATAACAAACCAACAAACCAACAAGCCAACAAACCAACAAACCAACAAACCAAGTAACCAAAAAGCCAACAAACTAACAAACCAACAAGCCAACAAGCCAACAAGCCAACAAACCAACAAACCAACAAGCCAGCAAACCAACAAACCAACAAGCCAACAAACCAACAAACCAACAAACCAAAAAACCAACAAACCAACAAACGAACAAACCAACAAACCAACAAACCAACAAACCAACAAGCCAACAAGCCAACAAACCAACAAACCAACAAACCAAGAAGCCAATAAACCAACAAGCCAACAAGCCAACAAACCAACAAAGCAACAAGCCAACAAGCCAACAAACCAACAAACCAACAAGCCAACAAACAAACAACCCAACAAACCAACAAACCAACAAACCAACATGCAAACAAACCAACAAACTAAGTAACCAACAAGCCAACAAACCAACAAACCAACAAACCAACAAACCAACAAACCAACAAACTAACAAGCCAACAAACCAACAAACCAACAAGCCAACAAACCAACACACCAACAAACCAACAAACCAACAAGCCAACAAACCAACAAACCAACAAACCAACAAGCCAACAAACCAACAAGCCAACAAGCCAACAAACCAAAAAACCAACAAACCAACAAGCCAACAAACCAACAAACCAACAAACCAACAAACCAACAAACCAACAAACCAACAAACCAACAAGCCAACAAGCCAACAAACCAAAAAACCAACAAACCAACAAACAAACAAACCAACAAACTAAGTAACCAACAAGCCAACAAACCAACAAACCAACAAACCAACAAGCCAATAAACCAACAAACCAACAAACTAACAAACCAACAAACCAACAAGCCAACAAACCAACAAGCCACCAAACCAACAAACCAACAAACCAACAAACCAACAAACCAACAAAACAACAAGCCAACAAGCCAACAAACCAACAAACCAACGAGCCAACAAACCAACAAACCAACAAGCCAACAAACCAACAAACCAACAAACCAACATGCCAACAAACCAACAAACTAAGTAACCAACAAGCCAACAAACCAACAAACCAACAAACCAACAAGCCAACAAGCCAACAAACCAACAAACCAACAAACCAACAAACCAACAAACCAACAAGCCAACAAACCAACAAACCAACAAACCAACAAACCCAGTAACCAACAAGCCAAAAAACCAACAAACCAAAAACCAACAAGCCAACAAACCAACAAACCAACAAGCCGACAAACCAACAAACCAACAAACCAACAAGCCAACAAAATAACAAACCAACAAACCAACAAGCCAACAAACCAACAAACCAACAAACCAAGTAACCAAAAAGCCAACAAACTAACAAACCAACAAGCCAACAAGCCAACAAGCCAACAAACCAACAAACCAACAAACCAGCAAACCAACAAACCAACAAGCCAACAAACCAACAAACCGACAAACCAAAAAACTAACAAACCAACAAACGAACAAACCAACAAACCAACAAACCAACAAACCAACAAGCCAACAAGCCAACAAACCAACAAACCAACAAACCAAGAAGCCAACAAACCAACAAGCCAACAAGCCAACAAACCAACAAAGCAACAAGCCAACAAGCCAACAAACCAACAAACCAACAAGCCAACAAACAAACAACCCAACAAACCAACAAACCAACAAACCAACATGCAAACAAACCAACAAACTAAGTAACCAACAAGCCAACAAACCAACAAACCAACAAACCAACAAACCAACAAACCAACAAACTAACAAGCCAACTAACCAACAAACCAACAAGCCAACAAACCAACACACCAACAAACCAACAAACCAACAAGCCAACAAACCAACAAACCAACAAACCCACAAGCCAACAAACCAACAAGCCAACAAGCCAACAAACCAAAAAACCAACAAACCAACAAGCCAACAAACCAACAAACCAACAAACCAACAAACCAACAAACCAACAAACCAACAAACCAACAAGCCAACAAGCCAACAAACCAAAAAACCAACAAACCAACAAACAAACAAACCAACAAACTAAGTAACCAACAAGCCAACAAACCAACAAACCAACAAACCAACAAGCCAATAAACCAACAAACCAACAAACTAACAAACCAACAAACCAACAAGCCAACAAACCAACAAGCCACCAAACCAACAAACCAACAAACCAACAAACCAACAAACCAACAAAACAACAAGCCAACAAGCCAACAAACCAACAAACCAACGAGCCAACAAACCAACAAACCAACAAGCCAACAAACCAACAAACCAACAAACCAACATGCCAACAAACCAACAAACTAAGTAACCAACAAGCCAACAAACCAACAAACCAACAAGCCAACAAGCCAACAAACCAACAAACCAACAAACCAACAAACGAACAAACCAAGTAACCAACAAACTAAAAAACCATCAAACGAACAAAACAACAAACCAACAAACCAAAAAACCAACAAGCCAACAAACCAACAAACAAATAAACCAACAAACCAACAAACCAACAAACCAACAAACCAACAAACCAACAAACCAACAAACCAACAAACCAAAAAACCAACAAACCAACAAACCAACAAGCCAACAAATAAATAAGCCAACAAACCAACAAACAAATAAACCAACAAACCAACAAACCAACAAACCAACAAACCAAAAAACCAAAAACCCAACAAACCAACAAGCCAACAAGCCAACAAACCAACAAACTAACAAACAAATAAACCAACAAACCAAAAAACCAACAAACCAACAAACCAACAAGCCAACAAACCAACAAACCAACAAACCAACAAACCAAGTAACCAACAAGCCAACAAACCAACAAACCAAAAACCGACAAGCCAACAAACCAACAAGCCAACAAACCAACAAGCTAACAAACCAACAAACGAACTAACCAACAAACCAACAAGCCAACAAGCCAACAAACCAACAAACCAACAAACCAACAAACTAAATAACCAACAAGCCAACAAACCAACAAACCAACAAGCCAAGAAACCAACAAACCAACAAACCAACTAACCAACAAGCCAACAAACCAACAAACAAATAAACCAACAAACCAAAAAACCAACAAACCAACAAACCAACAAACCAACAAACCAACAAACCAACAAACCAAGTAACCAACAAGCCAACAAACCAACAAACCAACAAGCCAACAAGCCAACAAACCAACAAACCAACAAACCAACAAGCCAACAAACCAACAAACCAACAAGCCAACAAACCAACAAACCAACAAACCAAAAAACCAACAAACCAACAAACCAAAAAACCAACAAACCAACAAGCCAACAAACCAACAAACCAACAAACCCAGTAACCAACAAGCCAACAAACCAACAAACCAAAAACCAACAAGCCAACAAACCAACAAACCAACAAGCCGACAAACCAACAAACCATCAAACCAACAAACCAACAAGCCAACAAAATAACAAACCAACAAACCAACAAGCCAACAAACCAACAAACCAACAAACCAAGTAACCAAAAAGCCAACAAACTAACAAACCAACAAGCCAACAAGCCAACAAGCCAACAAACCAACAAACCAACAAGCCAGCAAACCAACAAACCAACAAGCCAACAAACCAACAAACCAACAAACCAAAAAACCAACAAACCAACAAACGAACAAACCAACAAACCAACAAACCAACAAACCAACAAGCCAACAAGCCAACAAACCAACAAACCAACAAACCAAGAAGCCAACAAACCAACAAGCCAACAAGCCAACAAACCAACAAAGCAACAAGCCAACACGCCAACAAACCAACAAACCAACAAGCCAACAAACAAACAACCCAACAAACCAACAAACCAACAAACCAACATGCAAACAAACCAACAAACTAAGTAACCAACAAGCCAACAAACCAACAAACCAACAAACCAACAAACCAACAAACTAACAAGCCAACAAACCAACAAACTAACAAGCCAACAAACCAACACACCAACAAACCAACAAACCAACAAGCCAACAAACCAACAAACCAACAAACCAACAAGCCAACAAACCAACAAGCCAACAAGCCAACAAACCAAAAAACCAACAAACCAACAAGCCAACAAACCAACAAACCAACAAACCAACAAACCAACAAACCAACAAACCAACAAACCAACAAACCAACAAGCCAACAAGCCAACAAACCAAAAAACCAACAAACCAACAAACAAACAAACCAACAAACTAAGTAACCAACAAGCCAACAAACCAACAAACCAACAAACCAACAAGCCAATAAACCAACAAACCAACAAACTAACAAACCAACAAACCAACAAGCCAACAAACCAACAAGCCACCAAACCAACAAACCAACAAAGCAACAAGCCAAGAAGCCAACAAACCAACAAACCAACAAGCCAACAAACCAACAAACCAATAAGCCAACAAGCCAACAAACCAACAAACCAACAAACCAAGTAACCAAAAAGCCAACAAACCAACAAGCCAACAAGCCAACAAACCAACAAACCAACATGCCAACAAGCCAACAAACCAACAAACCAACAAACTAAGTAACCAACAATCCAACAAACCAACAAACCAACAAGCCAACAAGACAACAAACCAACAAACCAACAAACCAACAAACCAACAAACCAACAAGCCAACAAACCAACAAACCAACAAGCCAACAAAGCAACAAACCAACAAACCAACAAGCCAACAAACCAACAAACCAACAAACCAACAAGCCAACAAGCCAACAAACCAAAAAACCAACAAACCAACAAACAAACAAACCAACAAACTAAGTAACCAACAAGCCAACAAACCAACAAACCAACAAACCAACAAACCAACAAGCCAACAAACCAACAAACCAATAAGCCAACAAGCCAACAAACCAACAAACCAACAAACCAAGTAACCAAAAAGCCAACAAACCAACAAGCCAACAAGCCAACAAACCAACAAACCAACATGCCAACAAGCCAACAAACCAACAAACCAACAAACTAAGTAACCAACAATCCAACAAACCAACAAACCAACAATCCAACAAACTAACAAACCAACAAACCAACAAACGAACAAACCAGCAAGCCAACAAACCAACAAACAAATAAACCAACAAGCCAACAAACCAACAAACCAACAAACCAACAAACCAACAAGCCAACAAACCAACAAAACAACAAACCAAGAAACCAAAAACCAACAAACTAACAAACCAACAAGCCAACAAGCCAACAAACCAACAAGCCAACAAACCAACAAAACAACAAGCCAAGAAGCCAACAAACCAACAAACCAACAAACTAACAAGCCAACAAGCCAACAAACCAACAAACCAAGAAGCCAACAAACCAACAAACCAACAAGCCAACAAACCGACAAACCAACAAACCAAAAAACCAACAAACCAACAAGCCAACAAACGAACAAACCAACAAACCAAAAAACCAACAAACCAACAAACCAACAAACCAACAAGCCAACAAACCAACAAACCAACAAACCAACAAACAAATAAACCAACAAACCAACAAGCCAACAAGCCAACAAAGCAACAAGCCAACAAGCCAACAAACCAACAAACCAACAAGCCAACAAACAAACAACCCAACAAACCAACAAACCAACAAACCAACATGCAAACAAACCAACAAACTAAATAACCAACAAGCCAACAAACCAACAAACCAACAAGCCAAGAAACCAACAAACCAACAAACCAACTAACCAACAAGCCAACAAACCAACAAACAAATAAACCAACAAACCAAAAAACCAACAAACCAACAAACCAACAAACCAACAAACCAACAAACCAACAAACCAAGTAACCAACAAGCCAACAAACCAACAAACCAACAAGCCAACAAGCCAACAAACCAACAAACCAACAAACCAACAAGCCAACAAACCAACAAACCAACAAGCCAACAAACCAACAAACCAACAAACCAAAAAACCAACAAACCAACAAACCAAAAAACCAACAAACCAACAAACCAACAAGCCAACAAACCAACAAACCAACAAACCAACAAACCCAGTAACCAACAAGCCAACAAACCAACAAACCAAAAACCAACAAGCCAACAAACCAACAAACCAACAAGCCGACAAACCAACAAACCAACAAACCAACAAACCAACAAGCCAACAAAATAACAAACCAACAAACCAACAAGCCAACAAACCAACAAACCAACAAACCAAGTAACCAAAAAGCCAACAAACTAACAAACCAACAAGCCAACAAGCCAACAAGCCAACAAACCAACAAACCAACAAGCCAGCAAACCAACAAACCAACAAGCCAACAAACCAACAAACCAACAAACCAAAAAACCAACAAACCAACAAACGAACAAACCAACAAGCCAACAAACCAACAAACCAACAAGCCAACAAGCCAACAAACCAACAAACCAACAAACCAAGAAGCCAACAAACCAACAAGCCAACAAGCCAACAAACCAACAAAGCAACAAGCCAACAAGCCAACAAACCAACAAACCAACAAGCCAACAAACAAACAACCCAACAAACCAACAAACCAACAAACCAACATGCAAACAAACCAACAAACTAAGTAACCAACAAGCCAACAAACCAACAAATCAACAAACCAACAAACCAACAAACCAACAAACTAACAAGCCAATAAACCAACAAACCAACAAACCAACACACCAACAAACCAACAAACCAACAAGCCAACAAACCAACAAACCAACAAACCAACAAGCCAACAAAACAACAAGCCAACAAGCCAACAAACCAAAAAACCAACAAACCAACAAGCCAACAAACCAACAAACCAACAAACCAACAAACCAACAAACCAACAAACCAACAAACCAACAAGCCAACAAGCCAACAAACCAAAAAACCAACAAACCAACAAACAAACAAACCAACAAACTAAGTAACCAACAAGCCAACAAACCAACAAACCAACAAACCAACAAGCCAATAAACCAACAAACCAACAAACTAACAAACCAACAAACCAACAAGCCAACAAACCAACAAGCCTCCAAACCAACAAACCAACAAAGCAACAAACCAAGAAGCCAACAAACCAACAAACCAACAAGCCAACAAACCAACAAACCAATAAGCCAACAAGCCAACAAACCAACAAACCAACAAACCAAGTAACCAAAAAGCCAACAAACCAACAAGCCAACAAGCCAACAAACCAACAAACCAACATGCCAACAAGCCAACAAACCAACAAACCAACAAACTAAGTAACCAACAATCCAACAAACCAACAAACCAACAAGCCAACAAGACAACAAACCAACAAACCAACAAACCAACAAACCAACAAACCAACAAGCCAACAAACCAACAAACCAACAAGCCAACAAAGCAACAAACCAACAAACCAACAAGCCAACAAACCAACAAACCAACAAACCAACAAGCCAACAAGCCAACAAACCAAAAAACCAACAAACCAACAAACAAACAAACCAACAAACTAAGTAACCAACAAGCCAACAAACCAACAAACCAACAAACCAACAAGCCAACAAACCAACAAACCAATAAACCAACAAGCCAACAAACCAACAAACCAACAAACCAAGTAACCAAAAAGCCAACAAACCAACAAGCCAACAAGCCAACAAACCAACAAACCAACATGCCAACAAGCCAACAAACCAACAAACCAACAAACTAAGTAACCAACAATCCAACAAACCAACAAACCAACAAACCAACAAACTAACAAACCAACAAACCAACAAACGAACAAACCAGCAAGCCAACAAACCAACAAACAAATAAACCAACAAACCAACAAACCAACAAACCAACAAACCAACAAACCAACAAGCCAACAAACCAACAAACCAACAAACCAAGAAACCAAAAACCAACAAACTAACAAACCAACAAGCCAACAAGCCAACAAACCAACAAGCCAACAAACCAACAAAACAACAAGCCAAGAAGCCAACAAACCAACAAACCAACAAACTAACAAGCCAACAAGCCAACAAACCAACAAACCAAGAAGCCAACAAACCAACAAACCAACAAGCCAACAAACCGACAAACCAACAAACCAAAAAACCAACAAACCAACAAGCCAACAAACCAACAAACCAACAAACCAAAAAACCAACAAACCAACAAACCAACAAACCAACAAGCCAACAAACCAACAAACCAACAAACCAAAAAACCTACAAACCAACCCACCAACAAACCAACAAACCAACACACCAACAAGCCAACAAGCCAACAAACCAACAAACCAACAAACCAACAAGCCAACAAACCAACAAAACAACAAACCAACAAAGCAACAAGCCAACAAGCCAACAAACCAACAAGCCAACAAGCCAACAAACCAACAAACCAACAAACCAACAAACCAACAAACCAACAAACCAACAAACTAAGTAACCAACAAGCCAACAAACCAACAAACCAACTAGCCTACAAACCAACAAACCAACAAACCAACAAGCCAACAAACCAACAAACCAACAAACCAACAAACCAACAAGCCAACCAACCAACAAACCAACAAGCCAACAAACCAACAAACCAACAAACCAACAAACCAACAAGCCAACAAGCCAACAAACCAACAAACCAACAAGCCAACAAGCCAAAAAAAAAACAAACCAACAAGCCAACAAACAAACAAGCCAACAAACCAACAAACCAACAAACCAACATGCCAACAAACCAACAAACTAAGTAACCAACAAGCCAACAAACCAACAAACCAACAAACCAACAAAACAACAAACCAACAAACCAACAAGCCAACAAACCAACAAACCAACAAGCCAACAAAGCAACAAACCAACAAACCAACAAGCCAACAAACCAACAAACCAACAAACCAACATGCCAACAAACCAACAAACTAAGTAACCAACAAGCAAACAAACCAACAAACCAACAAGCCAACAAGACAACAAACCAAGAAACCAACAAACCAACAAGCCAATAAACCAACAAGCCAACAAAACAACAAACCAACAAGCCAACAAGCCAACAAACCAACAAACCAACAAACCAACAAGCCAACAAACCAACAAACCAACAAGCCAACAAGCCAACAAACCAACCAACCAACAAACCAACAAGACAACAAGCCAACAAACCAACAAACCAACAAGCCAACAAACCAACAAACCAACAAGCCAACAAGCCAACAAACCAACAAACCAACAAGCCAACAAGCCAACAAACCAACAAACCAACAAGCCAACAAACCAACAAACAAATAAACCAACAAACCAACAAACCAACAAGCCAACAAGCCAACAAACCAACAAACCAACAAACCAACAAGCCAACAAACCAACATACCAACAAACCAACAAACCAACAAACCAACAAACCAACAAACCAACAAGCACACAAACCAACAAACCAACAAACTAACAAACCAACAAACCAACAAACTAAGTAACCAACAAGCCAACAAACCAACAAACCAACAAACTAAGTAACCAACAAGCCAACAAACCAACAAACCAACAAACTAAGTAACCAACAAGCCAACAAGCCAACAAACCAACAAACCAACAAGCCAGCAAATCAACAAACCAACAAACCAACAAACCAACAAACCAACAAACCAAAAAACCAACACACCAACAAACCAACAAACCAACAAACCAAAAAACCAACAAACCAACATGCCGACAAACCAACAAACTAAGTAACCAACAAGCCAACAAACCAACAAACCAACAAACCAACATGCCAACAAACCAACAAGCCAACAAAGCAACAAACCAACAAACCAACCAACCAACAAACCAACAAACCAACAAGCCAACAAGCCCACAAACCAACAAACTAACAAACCTACAAACCAACAAGCCAACAAACCAACAAGCCAACAAACCAACAAACCAACAAACCAAGTAACCAAAAAGCCAACAAACTAACAAACCAACAAGCCAACAAGCCAACAAACCAACAAACCAACAAAGCAACAAGCCAACAAGCCAACAAATCAACAAACCAACAAGCCTACAAACCAACAAACCAACAAGCCAAAAAGCCAACAAACCAACAAACCAACAAACTAAGTAACCAACAAGCCAACAAACCAACAAACCAACAAACCAACAAGCCAATAAACCAACAAACCAACAAACTAACAAACCAACAAACCAACAAGCCAACAAACCAACAAGCCACCAAACCAACAAACCAACAAACCAACAAACCAACAAACCAACAAAACAACAAGCCAACAAGCCAACAAACCAACAAACCAACGAGCCAACAAACCAACAAACCAACAAGCCAACAAACCAACAAACCAACAAACCAACATGCCAACAAACCAACAAACTAAGTAACCAACAAGCCAACAAACCAACAAACCAACAAGCCAACAAGCCAACAAACCAACAAACCAACAAACCAACAAACGAACAAACCAAGTAACCAACAAACTAAAAAACCATCAAACGAACAAAGCAACAAACCAACAAACCAAAAAACCAACAAGCCAACAAACCAACAAACAAATAAACCAACAAACCAACAAACCAACAAACCAACAAACCAACAAACCAACAAACCAACAAACCAACAAACCAAAAAACCAACAAACCAACAAACCAACAAGCCAACAAATAAATAAGCCAACAAACCAACAAACAAATAAACCAACAAACCAACAAACCAACAAACCAACAAACCAAAAAACCAAAAACCCAACAAACCAACAAGCCAACAAGCCAACAAACCAACAAACTAACAAACCAACAAACAAACTAATCAACAAACCAGCAAACTAAGTAACCAACAAGCCAACAAACCAACAAACCAACAAGCCATCAAGCCAACAAACCAACAAACCAACAAGCCAACAAACAAATAAACCAACAAACCAAAAAACCAACAAACCAACAAACCAACAAGCCAACAAACCAACAAACCAACAAACCAACAAACCAACAAACCAAGTAACCAACAAGCCAACAAACCAACAAACCAAAAACCGACAAGCCAACAAACCAACAAGCCAACAAACCAACAAGCTAACAAACCAACAAACGAACTAACCAACAAACCAACAAGCCAACAAGCCAACAAACCAACAAACCAACAAACCAACAAACTAAATAACAAACAAGCCAACAAACCAACAAACCAACAAGCCAAGAAACCAACAAACCAACAAACCAACTAACCAACAAGCCAACAAACCAACAAACAAATAAACCAACAAACCAAAAAACCAACAAACCAACAAACCAACAAACCAACAAACCAACAAACCAACAAACCAAGTAACCAACAAGCCAACAAACCAACAAACCAACAAGCCAACAAGCCAACAAGCCAACAAACCAACAAACAAACAAACCAACAAGCCAACAAACCAACAAACCAACAAGCCAACAAACCAACAAACCAACAAACCAAAAAACCAACAAACCAACAAACCAAAAAACCAACAAACCAACAAGCCAACAAACCAACAAACCAACAAACCCAGTAACCAACAAGCCAACAAACCAACAAACCAAAAACCAACAAGCCAACAAACCAACAAACCAACAAGCCGACAAACCAACAAACCAACAAACCAACAAACCAACAAGCCAACAAAATAACAAACCAACAAACAAACAAGCCAACAAACCAACAAACCAACAAACCAAGTAACCAAAAAGCCAACAAACTAACAAACCAACAAGCCAACAAGCCAACAAGCCAACAAACCAACAAACCAACAAGCCAGCAAACCAACAAACCAACAAGCCAACAAACCAACAAACCAACAAACCAAAAAACCAACAAACCAACAAACGAACAAACCAACAAACCAACAAACCAACAAACCAACAAGCCAACAAGCCAACAAACCAACAAACCAACAAACCAAGAAGCCAACAAACCAACAAGCCAACAAGCCAACAAACCAACAAAGCAACAAGCCAACACGCCAACAAACCAACAAACCAACAAGCCAACAAACAAACAACCCAACAAACCAACAAACCAACAAACCAACATGCAAACAAACCAACAAACTAAGTAACCAACAAGCCAACAAACCAACAAACCAACAAACCAACAAACCAACAAACTAACAAGCCAACAAACCAACAAACCAACAAGCCAACAAACCAACACACCAACAAACCAACAAACCAACAAGCCAACAAACCAACAAACCAACAAACCAACAAGCCAACAAACCAACAAGCCAACAAGCCAACAAACCAAAAAACCAACAAACCAACAAGCCAACAAACCAACAAACCAACAAACCAACAAACCAACAAACCAACAAACCAACAAACCAACAAACCAACAAGCCAACAAGCCAACAAACCAAAAAACCAACAAACCAACAAACAAACAAACCAACAAACTAAGTAACCAACAAGCCAACAAACCAACAAACCAACAAACCAACAAGCCAATAAACCAACAAACCAACAAACTAACAAACCAACAAACCAACAAGCCAACAAACCAACAAGCCACCAAACCAACAAACCAACAAAGCAACAAGCCAAGAAGCCAACAAACCAACAAACCAACAAGCCAACAAACCAACAAACCAATAAGCCAACAAGCCAACAAACCAACAAACCAACAAACCAAGTAACCAAAAAGCCAACAAACCAACAAGCCAACAAGCCAACAAACCAACAAACCAACATGCCAACAAGCCAACAAACCAACAAACCAACAAACTAAGTAACCAACAATCCAACAAACCAACAAACCAACAAGCCAACAAGACAACAAACCAACAAACCAACAAACCAACAAACCAACAAACCAACAAGCCAACAAACCAACAAACCAACAAGCCAACAAAGCAACAAACCAACAAACCAACAAGCCAACAAACCAACAAACCAACAAACCAACAAGCCAACAAGCCAACAAACCAAAAAACCAACAAACCAACAAACAAACAAACCAACAAACTAAGTAACCAACAAGCCAACAAACCAACAAACCAACAAACCAACAAACCAACAAGCCAACAAACCAACAAACCAATAAGCCAACAAGCCAACAAACCAACAAACCAACAAACCAAGTAACCAAAAAGCCAACAAACCAACAAGCCAACAAGCCAACAAACCAACAAACCAACATGCCAACAAGCCAACAAACCAACAAACCAACAAACTAAGTAACCAACAATCCAACAAACCAACAAACCAACAATCCAACAAACTAACAAACCAACAAACCAACAAACGAACAAACCAGCAAGCCAACAAACCAACAAACAAATAAACCAACAAGCCAACAAACCAACAAACCAACAAACCAACAAACCAACAAGCCAACAAACCAACAAACCAACAAACCAAGAAACCAAAAACCAACAAACTAACAAACCAACAAGTCAACAAGCCAACAAACCAACAAGCCAACAAACCAACAAAACAACAAGCCAAGAAGCCAACAAACCAACAAACCAACAAACTAACAAGCCAACAAGCCAACAAACCAACAAACCAAGAAGCCAACAAACCAACAAACCAACAAGCCAACAAACCGACAAACCAACAAACCAAAAAACCAACAAACCAACAAGCCAACAAACGAACAAACCAACAAACCAAAAAACCAACAAACCAACAAACCAACAAACCAACAAGCCAACAAACCAACAAACCAACAAACCAACAAACAAATAAACCAACAAACCAACAAGCCAACAAGCCAACAAAGCAACAAGCCAACAAGCCAACAAACCAACAAACCAACAAGCCAACAAACAAACAACCCAACAAACCAACAAACCAACAAACCAACATGCAAACAAACCAACAAACTAAATAACCAACAAGCCAACAAACCAACAAACCAACAAGCCAAGAAACCAACAAACCAACAAACCAACTAACCAACAAGCCAACAAACCAACAAACAAATAAACCAACAAACCAAAAAACCAACAAACCAACAAACCAACAAACCAACAAACCAACAAACCAACAAACCAAGTAACCAACAAGCCAACAAACCAACAAACCAACAAGCCAACAAGCCAACAAACCAACAAACCAACAAACCAACAAGCCAACAAACCAACAAACCAACAAGCCAACAAACCAACAAACCAACAAACCAAAAAACCAACAAACCAACAAACCAAAAAACCAACAAACCAACAAACCAACAAGCCAACAAACCAACAAACCAACAAACCAACAAACCCAGTAACCAACAAGCCAACAAACCAACAAACCAAAAACCAACAAGCCAACAAACCAACAAACCAACAAGCCGACAAACCAACAAACCAACAAACCAACAAACCAACAAGCCAACAAAATAACAAACCAACAAACCAACAAGCCAACAAACCAACAAACCAACAAACCAAGTAACCAAAAAGCCAACAAACTAACAAACCAACAAGCCAACAAGCCAACAAGCCAACAAACCAACAAACCAACAAGCCAGCAAACCAACAAACCAACAAGCCAACAAACCAACAAACCAACAAACCAAAAAACCAACAAACCAACAAACGAACAAACCAACAAACCAACAAACCAACAAACCAACAAGCCAACAAGCCAACAAACCAACAAACCAACAAACCAAGAAGCCAACAAACCAACAAGCCAACAAGCCAACAAACCAACAAAGCAACAAGCCAACAAGCCAACAAACCAACAAACCAACAAGCCAACAAACAAACAACCCAACAAACCAACAAACCAACAAACCAACATGCAAACAAACCAACAAACTAAGTAACCAACAAGCCAACAAACCAACAAACCAACAAACCAACAAACCAACAAACCAACAAACTAACAAGCCAACAAACCAACAAACCAACAAACCAACACACCAACAAACCAACAAACCAACAAGCCAACAAACCAACAAACCAACAAACCAACAAGCCAACAAAACAACAAGCCAACAAGCCAACAAACCAAAAAACCAACAAACCAACAAGCCAACAAACCAACAAACCAACAAACCAACAAACCAACAAACCAACAAACCAACAAACCAACAAGCCAACAAGCCAACAAACCAAAAAACCAACAAACCAACAAACAAACAAACCAACAAACTAAGTAACCAACAAGCCAACAAACCAACAAACCAACAAACCAACAAGCCAATAAACCAACAAACCAACAAACTAACAAACCAACAAACCAACAAGCCAACAAACCAACAAGCCACCAAACCAACAAACCAACAAAGCAACAAGCCAAGAAGCCAACAAACCAACAAACCAACAAGCCAACAAACCAACAAACCAATAAGCCAACAAGCCAACAAACCAACAAACCAACAAACCAAGTAACCAAAAAGCCAACAAACCAACAAGCCAACAAGCCAACAAACCAACAAACCAACA